>CM076991.1:0-2500000 GCA_039090855.1 Macrothele yani
CATTTCAACGGACCTAGAGGATTAATATTGAGCATGAAAATGGGTTCAGTTAATACCGCTTTTAGATGCATTTTAAACGAACGCTTAGAGTCTTTTTTTTTTTTCCCATTGGAAGTTTTACGACCACCCAGAGCAACTCAATGGGCTATAAACAATCGCCCGTCCCTAATTTAGGCCCACTGGTTCCAGGAAATGGACAGAGCCAGGGCTGTAAGGTAAACACAACATCCGGGGAAAGCCGGGGTTCGAACCTGGACCCCTTTCGAACGATCGAGCTCGTTACATTCAATATATACATGCCCAACTTCAGTTATCTATTAAAATAAACAAAACTGGCCACTAGATTTCAACAGAGGTGAATAATTTTCACTAAGAAACGCTCCTCCCAGTTAAAAAAGCATCTAATGCATTTCAACGGACCTAGGGATTAATATTGAGCATGAAAATGGGTTCAGTTAATACCGCTTTTAGATGCATTTTAAACGAACGCTTAGAGTCTTTTTTCCCATTGGAAGTTTTACGACCACCCAGAGCAACTCAATGGGCTATAAACAATCGCCCGTCCCTAATTTAGGCCCACTGGTTCCAGGAAATGGACAGAGCCAGGGCTGTAAGGTAAACACAACATCCGGGGAAAGCCGGGGTTCGAACCTGGACCCCTTTCGAACGATCGAGCTCGTTACATTCAATATATACATGCCCAACTTCAGTTATCTATTAAAATAAACAAAACTGGCCACTAGATTTCAACAGAGGTGAATAATTTTCACTAAGAAACGCTCCTCCCAGTTAAAAAAGCATCTAATGCATTTCAACGGACCTAGAGATTAATATTGAGCATGAAAATGGGTTCAGTTAATACCGCTTTTAGATGCATTTTAAACGAACGCTTAGAGTCTTTTTTCCCATTGGAAGTTTTACGACCACCCAGAGCAACTCAATGGGCTATAAACAATCGCCCGTCCCTAATTTAGGCCCACTGGTTCCAGGAAATGGACAGAGCCAGGGCTGTAAGGTAAACACAACATCCGGGGAAAGCCGGGGTTCGAACCTGGACCCCTTTCGAACGATCGAGCTCGTTACATTCAATATATACATGCCCAACTTCAGTTATCTATTAAAATAAACAAAACTGGCCACTAGATTTCAACAGAGGTGAATAATTTTCACTAAGAAACGCTCCTCCCAGTTAAAAAAGCATCTAATGCATTTCAACGGACCTAGGGATTAATATTGAGCATGAAAATGGGTTCAGTTAATACCGCTTTTAGATGCATTTTAAACGAACGCTTAGAGTCTTTTTTTTCCCATTGGAAGTTTTACGACCACCCAGAGCAACTCAATGGGCTATAAACAATCGCCCGTCCCTAATTTAGGCCCACTGGTTCCAGGAAATGGACAGAGCCAGGGCTGTAAGGTAAACACAACATCCGGGGAAAGCCGGGGTTCGAACCTGGACCCCTTTCGAACGATCGAGCTCGTTACATTCAATATATACATGCCCAACTTCAGTTATCTATTAAAATAAACAAAACTGGCCACTAGATTTCAACAGAGGTGAATAATTTTCACTAAGAAACGCTCCTCCCAGTTAAAAAAGCATCTAATGCATTTCAACGGACCTAGGGATTAATATTGAGCATGAAAATGGGTTCAGTTAATACCGCTTTTAGATGCATTTTAAACGAACGCTTAGAGTCTTTTTTTCCCATTGGAAGTTTTACGACCACCCAGAGCAACTCAATGGGCTATAAACAATCGCCCGTCCCTAATTTAGGCCCACTGGTTCCAGGAAATGGACAGAGCCAGGGCTGTAAGGTAAACACAACATCCGGGGAAAGCCGGGGTTCGAACCTGGACCCCTTTCGAACGATCGAGCTCGTTACATTCAATATATACATGCCCAACTTCAGTTATCTATTAAAATAAACAAAACTGGCCACTAGATTTCAACAGAGGTGAATAATTTTCACTAAGAAACGCTCCTCCCAGTTAAAAAAGCATCTAATGCATTTCAACGGACCTAGAGATTAATATTGAGCATGAAAATGGGTTCAGTTAATACCGCTTTTAGATGCATTTTAAACGAACGCTTAGAGTCTTTTTTTCCCATTGGAAGTTTTACGACCACCCAGAGCAACTCAATGGGCTATAAACAATCGCCCGTCCCTAATTTAGGCCCACTGGTTCCAGGAAATGGACAGAGCCAGGGCTGTAAGGTAAACACAACATCCGGGGAAAGCCGGGGTTCGAACCTGGACCCCTTTCGAACGATCGAGCTCGTTACATTCAATATATACATGCCCAACTTCAGTTATCTATTAAAATAAACAAAACTGGCCACTAGATTTCAACAGAGGTGAATAATTTTCACTAAGAAACGCTCCTCCCAGTTAAAAAAGCATCTAATGCATTTCAACGGACCTAGAGGATTAATATTGAGCATGAAAATGGGTTCAGTTAATACCGCTTTTAGATGCATTTTAAACGAACGCTTAGAGTCTTTTTTCCCATTGGAAGTTTTACGACCACCCAGAGCAACTCAATGGGCTATAAACAATCGCCCGTCCCTAATTTAGGCCCACTGGTTCCAGGAAATGGACAGAGCCAGGGCTGTAAGGTAAACACAACATCCGGGGAAAGCCGGGGTTCGAACCTGGACCCCTTTCGAACGATCGAGCTCGTTACATTCAATATATACATGCCCAACTTCAGTTATCTATTAAAATAAACAAAACTGGCCACTAGATTTCAACAGAGGTGAATAATTTTCACTAAGAAACGCTCCTCCCAGTTAAAAAAGCATCTAATGCATTTCAACGGACCTAGGGATTAATATTGAGCATGAAAATGGGTTCAGTTAATACCGCTTTTAGATGCATTTTAAACGAACGCTTAGAGTCTTTTTTTCCCATTGGAAGTTTTACGACCACCCAGAGCAACTCAATGGGCTATAAACAATCGCCCGTCCCTAATTTAGGCCCACTGGTTCCAGGAAATGGACAGAGCCAGGGCTGTAAGGTAAACACAACATCCGGGGAAAGCCGGGGTTCGAACCTGGACCCCTTTCGAACGATCGAGCTCGTTACATTCAATATATACATGCCCAACTTCAGTTATCTATTAAAATAAACAAAACTGGCCACTAGATTTCAACAGAGGTGAATAATTTTCACTAAGAAACGCTCCTCCCAGTTAAAAAAGCATCTAATGCATTTCAACGGACCTAGGGATTAATATTGAGCATGAAAATGGGTTCAGTTAATACCGCTTTTAGATGCATTTTAAACGAACGCTTAGAGTCTTTTTTCCCATTGGAAGTTTTACGACCACCCAGAGCAACTCAATGGGCTATAAACAATCGCCCGTCCCTAATTTAGGCCCACTGGTTCCAGGAAATGGACAGAGCCAGGGCTGTAAGGTAAACACAACATCCGGGGAAAGCCGGGGTTCGAACCTGGACCCCTTTCGAACGATCGAGCTCGTTACATTCAATATATACATGCCCAACTTCAGTTATCTATTAAAATAAACAAAACTGGCCACTAGATTTCAACAGAGGTGAATAATTTTCACTAAGAAACGCTCCTCCCAGTTAAAAAAGCATCTAATGCATTTCAACGGACCTAGGGATTAATATTGAGCATGAAAATGGGTTCAGTTAATACCGCTTTTAGATGCATTTTAAACGAACGCTTAGAGTCTTTTTTTTCCCATTGGAAGTTTTACGACCACCCAGAGCAACTCAATGGGCTATAAACAATCGCCCGTCCCTAATTTAGGCCCACTGGTTCCAGGAAATGGACAGAGCCAGGGCTGTAAGGTAAACACAACATCCGGGGAAAGCCGGGGTTCGAACCTGGACCCCTTTCGAACGATCGAGCTCGTTACATTCAATATATACATGCCCAACTTCAGTTATCTATTAAAATAAACAAAACTGGCCACTAGATTTCAACAGAGGTGAATAATTTTCACTAAGAAACGCTCCTCCCAGTTAAAAAAGCATCTAATGCATTTCAACGGACCTAGAGATTAATATTGAGCATGAAAATGGGTTCAGTTAATACCGCTTTTAGATGCATTTTAAACGAACGCTTAGAGTCTTTTTTTCCCATTGGAAGTTTTACGACCACCCAGAGCAACTCAATGGGCTATAAACAATCGCCCGTCCCTAATTTAGGCCCACTGGTTCCAGGAAATGGACAGAGCCAGGGCTGTAAGGTAAACACAACATCCGGGGAAAGCCGGGGTTCGAACCTGGACCCCTTTCGAACGATCGAGCTCGTTACATTCAATATATACATGCCCAACTTCAGTTATCTATTAAAATAAACAAAACTGGCCACTAGATTTCAACAGAGGTGAATAATTTTCACTAAGAAACGCTCCTCCCAGTTAAAAAAGCATCTAATGCATTTCAACGGACCTAGAGATTAATATTGAGCATGAAAATGGGTTCAGTTAATACCGCTTTTAGATGCATTTTAAACGAACGCTTAGAGTCTTTTTTTCCCATTGGAAGTTTTACGACCACCCAGAGCAACTCAATGGGCTATAAACAATCGCCCGTCCCTAATTTAGGCCCACTGGTTCCAGGAAATGGACAGAGCCAGGGCTGTAAGGTAAACACAACATCCGGGGAAAGCCGGGGTTCGAACCTGGACCCCTTTCGAACGATCGAGCTCGTTACATTCAATATATACATGCCCAACTTCAGTTATCTATTAAAATAAACAAAACTGGCCACTAGATTTCAACAGAGGTGAATAATTTTCACTAAGAAACGCTCCTCCCAGTTAAAAAAGCATCTAATGCATTTCAACGGACCTAGGGATTAATATTGAGCATGAAAATGGGTTCAGTTAATACCGCTTTTAGATGCATTTTAAACGAACGCTTAGAGTCTTTTTTTCCCATTGGAAGTTTTACGACCACCCAGAGCAACTCAATGGGCTATAAACAATCGCCCGTCCCTAATTTAGGCCCACTGGTTCCAGGAAATGGACAGAGCCAGGGCTGTAAGGTAAACACAACATCCGGGGAAAGCCGGGGTTCGAACCTGGACCCCTTTCGAACGATCGAGCTCGTTACATTCAATATATACATGCCCAACTTCAGTTATCTATTAAAATAAACAAAACTGGCCACTAGATTTCAACAGAGGTGAATAATTTTCACTAAGAAACGCTCCTCCCAGTTAAAAAAGCATCTAATGCATTTCAACGGACCTAGAGATTAATATTGAGCATGAAAATGGGTTCAGTTAATACCGCTTTTAGATGCATTTTAAACGAACGCTTAGAGTCTTTTTTTCCCATTGGAAGTTTTACGACCACCCAGAGCAACTCAATGGGCTATAAACAATCGCCCGTCCCTAATTTAGGCCCACTGGTTCCAGGAAATGGACAGAGCCAGGGCTGTAAGGTAAACACAACATCCGGGGAAAGCCGGGGTTCGAACCTGGACCCCTTTCGAACGATCGAGCTCGTTACATTCAATATATACATGCCCAACTTCAGTTATCTATTAAAATAAACAAAACTGGCCACTAGATTTCAACAGAGGTGAATAATTTTCACTAAGAAACGCTCCTCCCAGTTAAAAAAGCATCTAATGCATTTCAACGGACCTAGAGATTAATATTGAGCATGAAAATGGGTTCAGTTAATACCGCTTTTAGATGCATTTTAAACGAACGCTTAGAGTCTTTTTTTCCCATTGGAAGTTTTACGACCACCCAGAGCAACTCAATGGGCTATAAACAATCGCCCGTCCCTAATTTAGGCCCACTGGTTCCAGGAAATGGACAGAGCCAGGGCTGTAAGGTAAACACAACATCCGGGGAAAGCCGGGGTTCGAACCTGGACCCCTTTCGAACGATCGAGCTCGTTACATTCAATATATACATGCCCAACTTCAGTTATCTATTAAAATAAACAAAACTGGCCACTAGATTTCAACAGAGGTGAATAATTTTCACTAAGAAACGCTCCTCCCAGTTAAAAAAGCATCTAATGCATTTCAACGGACCTAGGGATTAATATTGAGCATGAAAATGGGTTCAGTTAATACCGCTTTTAGATGCATTTTAAACGAACGCTTAGAGTCTTTTTTTCCCATTGGAAGTTTTACGACCACCCAGAGCAACTCAATGGGCTATAAACAATCGCCCGTCCCTAATTTAGGCCCACTGGTTCCAGGAAATGGACAGAGCCAGGGCTGTAAGGTAAACACAACATCCGGGGAAAGCCGGGGTTCGAACCTGGACCCCTTTCGAACGATCGAGCTCGTTACATTCAATATATACATGCCCAACTTCAGTTATCTATTAAAATAAACAAAACTGGCCACTAGATTTCAACAGAGGTGAATAATTTTCACTAAGAAACGCTCCTCCCAGTTAAAAAAGCATCTAATGCATTTCAACGGACCTAGGGATTAATATTGAGCATGAAAATGGGTTCAGTTAATACCGCTTTTAGATGCATTTTAAACGAACGCTTAGAGTCTTTTTTTTTCCCATTGGAAGTTTTACGACCACCCAGAGCAACTCAATGGGCTATAAACAATCGCCCGTCCCTAATTTAGGCCCACTGGTTCCAGGAAATGGACAGAGCCAGGGCTGTAAGGTAAACACAACATCCGGGGAAAGCCGGGGTTCGAACCTGGACCCCTTTCGAACGATCGAGCTCGTTACATTCAATATATACATGCCCAACTTCAGTTATCTATTAAAATAAACAAAACTGGCCACTAGATTTCAACAGAGGTGAATAATTTTCACTAAGAAACGCTCCTCCCAGTTAAAAAAGCATCTAATGCATTTCAACGGACCTAGGGATTAATATTGAGCATGAAAATGGGTTCAGTTAATACCGCTTTTAGATGCATTTTAAACGAACGCTTAGAGTCTTTTTTTCCCATTGGAAGTTTTACGACCACCCAGAGCAACTCAATGGGCTATAAACAATCGCCCGTCCCTAATTTAGGCCCACTGGTTCCAGGAAATGGACAGAGCCAGGGCTGTAAGGTAAACACAACATCCGGGGAAAGCCGGGGTTCGAACCTGGACCCCTTTCGAACGATCGAGCTCGTTACATTCAATATATACATGCCCAACTTCAGTTATCTATTAAAATAAACAAAACTGGCCACTAGATTTCAACAGAGGTGAATAATTTTCACTAAGAAACGCTCCTCCCAGTTAAAAAAGCATCTAATGCATTTCAACGGACCTAGAGATTAATATTGAGCATGAAAATGGGTTCAGTTAATACCGCTTTTAGATGCATTTTAAACGAACGCTTAGAGTCTTTTTTTCCCATTGGAAGTTTTACGACCACCCAGAGCAACTCAATGGGCTATAAACAATCGCCCGTCCCTAATTTAGGCCCACTGGTTCCAGGAAATGGACAGAGCCAGGGCTGTAAGGTAAACACAACATCCGGGGAAAGCCGGGGTTCGAACCTGGACCCCTTTCGAACGATCGAGCTCGTTACATTCAATATATACATGCCCAACTTCAGTTATCTATTAAAATAAACAAAACTGGCCACTAGATTTCAACAGAGGTGAATAATTTTCACTAAGAAACGCTCCTCCCAGTTAAAAAAGCATCTAATGCATTTCAACGGACCTAGGGATTAATATTGAGCATGAAAATGGGTTCAGTTAATACCGCTTTTAGATGCATTTTAAACGAACGCTTAGAGTCTTTTTTTTCCCATTGGAAGTTTTACGACCACCCAGAGCAACTCAATGGGCTATAAACAATCGCCCGTCCCTAATTTAGGCCCACTGGTTCCAGGAAATGGACAGAGCCAGGGCTGTAAGGTAAACACAACATCCGGGGAAAGCCGGGGTTCGAACCTGGACCCCTTTCGAACGATCGAGCTCGTTACATTCAATATATACATGCCCAACTTCAGTTATCTATTAAAATAAACAAAACTGGCCACTAGATTTCAACAGAGGTGAATAATTTTCACTAAGAAACGCTCCTCCCAGTTAAAAAAGCATCTAATGCATTTCAACGGACCTAGAGATTAATATTGAGCATGAAAATGGGTTCAGTTAATACCGCTTTTAGATGCATTTTAAACGAACGCTTAGAGTCTTTTTTTCCCATTGGAAGTTTTACGACCACCCAGAGCAACTCAATGGGCTATAAACAATCGCCCGTCCCTAATTTAGGCCCACTGGTTCCAGGAAATGGACAGAGCCAGGGCTGTAAGGTAAACACAACATCCGGGGAAAGCCGGGGTTCGAACCTGGACCCCTTTCGAACGATCGAGCTCGTTACATTCAATATATACATGCCCAACTTCAGTTATCTATTAAAATAAACAAAACTGGCCACTAGATTTCAACAGAGGTGAATAATTTTCACTAAGAAACGCTCCTCCCAGTTAAAAAAGCATCTAATGCATTTCAACGGACCTAGGGATTAATATTGAGCATGAAAATGGGTTCAGTTAATACCGCTTTTAGATGCATTTTAAACGAACGCTTAGAGTCTTTTTTTCCCATTGGAAGTTTTACGACCACCCAGAGCAACTCAATGGGCTATAAACAATCGCCCGTCCCTAATTTAGGCCCACTGGTTCCAGGAAATGGACAGAGCCAGGGCTGTAAGGTAAACACAACATCCGGGGAAAGCCGGGGTTCGAACCTGGACCCCTTTCGAACGATCGAGCTCGTTACATTCAATATATACATGCCCAACTTCAGTTATCTATTAAAATAAACAAAACTGGCCACTAGATTTCAACAGAGGTGAATAATTTTCACTAAGAAACGCTCCTCCCAGTTAAAAAAGCATCTAATGCATTTCAACGGACCTAGGGATTAATATTGAGCATGAAAATGGGTTCAGTTAATACCGCTTTTAGATGCATTTTAAACGAACGCTTAGAGTCTTTTTTTCCCATTGGAAGTTTTACGACCACCCAGAGCAACTCAATGGGCTATAAACAATCGCCCGTCCCTAATTTAGGCCCACTGGTTCCAGGAAATGGACAGAGCCAGGGCTGTAAGGTAAACACAACATCCGGGGAAAGCCGGGGTTCGAACCTGGACCCCTTTCGAACGATCGAGCTCGTTACATTCAATATATACATGCCCAACTTCAGTTATCTATTAAAATAAACAAAACTGGCCACTAGATTTCAACAGAGGTGAATAATTTTCACTAAGAAACGCTCCTCCCAGTTAAAAAAGCATCTAATGCATTTCAACGGACCTAGGGATTAATATTGAGCATGAAAATGGGTTCAGTTAATACCGCTTTTAGATGCATTTTAAACGAACGCTTAGAGTCTTTTTTTTCCCATTGGAAGTTTTACGACCACCCAGAGCAACTCAATGGGCTATAAACAATCGCCCGTCCCTAATTTAGGCCCACTGGTTCCAGGAAATGGACAGAGCCAGGGCTGTAAGGTAAACACAACATCCGGGGAAAGCCGGGGTTCGAACCTGGACCCCTTTCGAACGATCGAGCTCGTTACATTCAATATATACATGCCCAACTTCAGTTATCTATTAAAATAAACAAAACTGGCCACTAGATTTCAACAGAGGTGAATAATTTTCACTAAGAAACGCTCCTCCCAGTTAAAAAAGCATCTAATGCATTTCAACGGACCTAGGGATTAATATTGAGCATGAAAATGGGTTCAGTTAATACCGCTTTTAGATGCATTTTAAACGAACGCTTAGAGTCTTTTTTTCCCATTGGAAGTTTTACGACCACCCAGAGCAACTCAATGGGCTATAAACAATCGCCCGTCCCTAATTTAGGCCCACTGGTTCCAGGAAATGGACAGAGCCAGGGCTGTAAGGTAAACACAACATCCGGGGAAAGCCGGGGTTCGAACCTGGACCCCTTTCGAACGATCGAGCTCGTTACATTCAATATATACATGCCCAACTTCAGTTATCTATTAAAATAAACAAAACTGGCCACTAGATTTCAACAGAGGTGAATAATTTTCACTAAGAAACGCTCCTCCCAGTTAAAAAAGCATCTAATGCATTTCAACGGACCTAGGGATTAATATTGAGCATGAAAATGGGTTCAGTTAATACCGCTTTTAGATGCATTTTAAACGAACGCTTAGAGTCTTTTTTTCCCATTGGAAGTTTTACGACCACCCAGAGCAACTCAATGGGCTATAAACAATCGCCCGTCCCTAATTTAGGCCCACTGGTTCCAGGAAATGGACAGAGCCAGGGCTGTAAGGTAAACACAACATCCGGGGAAAGCCGGGGTTCGAACCTGGACCCCTTTCGAACGATCGAGCTCGTTACATTCAATATATACATGCCCAACTTCAGTTATCTATTAAAATAAACAAAACTGGCCACTAGATTTCAACAGAGGTGAATAATTTTCACTAAGAAACGCTCCTCCCAGTTAAAAAAGCATCTAATGCATTTCAACGGACCTAGAGATTAATATTGAGCATGAAAATGGGTTCAGTTAATACCGCTTTTAGATGCATTTTAAACGAACGCTTAGAGTCTTTTTTTCCCATTGGAAGTTTTACGACCACCCAGAGCAACTCAATGGGCTATAAACAATCGCCCGTCCCTAATTTAGGCCCACTGGTTCCAGGAAATGGACAGAGCCAGGGCTGTAAGGTAAACACAACATCCGGGGAAAGCCGGGGTTCGAACCTGGACCCCTTTCGAACGATCGAGCTCGTTACATTCAATATATACATGCCCAACTTCAGTTATCTATTAAAATAAACAAAACTGGCCACTAGATTTCAACAGAGGTGAATAATTTTCACTAAGAAACGCTCCTCCCAGTTAAAAAAGCATCTAATGCATTTCAACGGACCTAGAGATTAATATTGAGCATGAAAATGGGTTCAGTTAATACCGCTTTTAGATGCATTTTAAACGAACGCTTAGAGTCTTTTTTTCCCATTGGAAGTTTTACGACCACCCAGAGCAACTCAATGGGCTATAAACAATCGCCCGTCCCTAATTTAGGCCCACTGGTTCCAGGAAATGGACAGAGCCAGGGCTGTAAGGTAAACACAACATCCGGGGAAAGCCGGGGTTCGAACCTGGACCCCTTTCGAACGATCGAGCTCGTTACATTCAATATATACATGCCCAACTTCAGTTATCTATTAAAATAAACAAAACTGGCCACTAGATTTCAACAGAGGTGAATAATTTTCACTAAGAAACGCTCCTCCCAGTTAAAAAAGCATCTAATGCATTTCAACGGACCTAGGGATTAATATTGAGCATGAAAATGGGTTCAGTTAATACCGCTTTTAGATGCATTTTAAACGAACGCTTAGAGTCTTTTTTTCCCATTGGAAGTTTTACGACCACCCAGAGCAACTCAATGGGCTATAAACAATCGCCCGTCCCTAATTTAGGCCCACTGGTTCCAGGAAATGGACAGAGCCAGGGCTGTAAGGTAAACACAACATCCGGGGAAAGCCGGGGTTCGAACCTGGACCCCTTTCGAACGATCGAGCTCGTTACATTCAATATATACATGCCCAACTTCAGTTATCTATTAAAATAAACAAAACTGGCCACTAGATTTCAACAGAGGTGAATAATTTTCACTAAGAAACGCTCCTCCCAGTTAAAAAAGCATCTAATGCATTTCAACGGACCTAGGGATTAATATTGAGCATGAAAATGGGTTCAGTTAATACCGCTTTTAGATGCATTTTAAACGAACGCTTAGAGTCTTTTTTTCCCATTGGAAGTTTTACGACCACCCAGAGCAACTCAATGGGCTATAAACAATCGCCCGTCCCTAATTTAGGCCCACTGGTTCCAGGAAATGGACAGAGCCAGGGCTGTAAGGTAAACACAACATCCGGGGAAAGCCGGGGTTCGAACCTGGACCCCTTTCGAACGATCGAGCTCGTTACATTCAATATATACATGCCCAACTTCAGTTATCTATTAAAATAAACAAAACTGGCCACTAGATTTCAACAGAGGTGAATAATTTTCACTAAGAAACGCTCCTCCCAGTTAAAAAAGCATCTAATGCATTTCAACGGACCTAGGGATTAATATTGAGCATGAAAATGGGTTCAGTTAATACCGCTTTTAGATGCATTTTAAACGAACGCTTAGAGTCTTTTTTTCCCATTGGAAGTTTTACGACCACCCAGAGCAACTCAATGGGCTATAAACAATCGCCCGTCCCTAATTTAGGCCCACTGGTTCCAGGAAATGGACAGAGCCAGGGCTGTAAGGTAAACACAACATCCGGGGAAAGCCGGGGTTCGAACCTGGACCCCTTTCGAACGATCGAGCTCGTTACATTCAATATATACATGCCCAACTTCAGTTATCTATTAAAATAAACAAAACTGGCCACTAGATTTCAACAGAGGTGAATAATTTTCACTAAGAAACGCTCCTCCCAGTTAAAAAAGCATCTAATGCATTTCAACGGACCTAGGGATTAATATTGAGCATGAAAATGGGTTCAGTTAATACCGCTTTTAGATGCATTTTAAACGAACGCTTAGAGTCTTTTTTTCCCATTGGAAGTTTTACGACCACCCAGAGCAACTCAATGGGCTATAAACAATCGCCCGTCCCTAATTTAGGCCCACTGGTTCCAGGAAATGGACAGAGCCAGGGCTGTAAGGTAAACACAACATCCGGGGAAAGCCGGGGTTCGAACCTGGACCCCTTTCGAACGATCGAGCTCGTTACATTCAATATATACATGCCCAACTTCAGTTATCTATTAAAATAAACAAAACTGGCCACTAGATTTCAACAGAGGTGAATAATTTTCACTAAGAAACGCTCCTCCCAGTTAAAAAAGCATCTAATGCATTTCAACGGACCTAGGGATTAATATTGAGCATGAAAATGGGTTCAGTTAATACCGCTTTTAGATGCATTTTAAACGAACGCTTAGAGTCTTTTTTTCCCATTGGAAGTTTTACGACCACCCAGAGCAACTCAATGGGCTATAAACAATCGCCCGTCCCTAATTTAGGCCCACTGGTTCCAGGAAATGGACAGAGCCAGGGCTGTAAGGTAAACACAACATCCGGGGAAAGCCGGGGTTCGAACCTGGACCCCTTTCGAACGATCGAGCTCGTTACATTCAATATATACATGCCCAACTTCAGTTATCTATTAAAATAAACAAAACTGGCCACTAGATTTCAACAGAGGTGAATAATTTTCACTAAGAAACGCTCCTCCCAGTTAAAAAAGCATCTAATGCATTTCAACGGACCTAGGGATTAATATTGAGCATGAAAATGGGTTCAGTTAATACCGCTTTTAGATGCATTTTAAACGAACGCTTAGAGTCTTTTTTTTTCCCATTGGAAGTTTTACGACCACCCAGAGCAACTCAATGGGCTATAAACAATCGCCCGTCCCTAATTTAGGCCCACTGGTTCCAGGAAATGGACAGAGCCAGGGCTGTAAGGTAAACACAACATCCGGGGAAAGCCGGGGTTCGAACCTGGACCCCTTTCGAACGATCGAGCTCGTTACATTCAATATATACATGCCCAACTTCAGTTATCTATTAAAATAAACAAAACTGGCCACTAGATTTCAACAGAGGTGAATAATTTTCACTAAGAAACGCTCCTCCCAGTTAAAAAAGCATCTAATGCATTTCAACGGACCTAGGGATTAATATTGAGCATGAAAATGGGTTCAGTTAATACCGCTTTTAGATGCATTTTAAACGAACGCTTAGAGTCTTTTTTTTTTCCCATTGGAAGTTTTACGACCACCCAGAGCAACTCAATGGGCTATAAACAATCGCCCGTCCCTAATTTAGGCCCACTGGTTCCAGGAAATGGACAGAGCCAGGGCTGTAAGGTAAACACAACATCCGGGGAAAGCCGGGGTTCGAACCTGGACCCCTTTCGAACGATCGAGCTCGTTACATTCAATATATACATGCCCAACTTCAGTTATCTATTAAAATAAACAAAACTGGCCACTAGATTTCAACAGAGGTGAATAATTTTCACTAAGAAACGCTCCTCCCAGTTAAAAAAGCATCTAATGCATTTCAACGGACCTAGAGATTAATATTGAGCATGAAAATGGGTTCAGTTAATACCGCTTTTAGATGCATTTTAAACGAACGCTTAGAGTCTTTTTTTCCCATTGGAAGTTTTACGACCACCCAGAGCAACTCAATGGGCTATAAACAATCGCCCGTCCCTAATTTAGGCCCACTGGTTCCAGGAAATGGACAGAGCCAGGGCTGTAAGGTAAACACAACATCCGGGGAAAGCCGGGGTTCGAACCTGGACCCCTTTCGAACGATCGAGCTCGTTACATTCAATATATACATGCCCAACTTCAGTTATCTATTAAAATAAACAAAACTGGCCACTAGATTTCAACAGAGGTGAATAATTTTCACTAAGAAACGCTCCTCCCAGTTAAAAAAGCATCTAATGCATTTCAACGGACCTAGAGATTAATATTGAGCATGAAAATGGGTTCAGTTAATACCGCTTTTAGATGCATTTTAAACGAACGCTTAGAGTCTTTTTTTTTCCCATTGGAAGTTTTACGACCACCCAGAGCAACTCAATGGGCTATAAACAATCGCCCGTCCCTAATTTAGGCCCACTGGTTCCAGGAAATGGACAGAGCCAGGGCTGTAAGGTAAACACAACATCCGGGGAAAGCCGGGGTTCGAACCTGGACCCCTTTCGAACGATCGAGCTCGTTACATTCAATATATACATGCCCAACTTCAGTTATCTATTAAAATAAACAAAACTGGCCACTAGATTTCAACAGAGGTGAATAATTTTCACTAAGAA
The DNA here is from genome assembly GCA_039090855.1 of Macrothele yani. Lineage (NCBI taxonomy): Eukaryota > Metazoa > Arthropoda > Arachnida > Araneae > Macrothelidae > Macrothele > Macrothele yani. The sequence goes on from CM076991.1 coordinate 14,823, forward strand.
ACGCTCCTCCCAGTTAAAAAAGCATCTAATGCATTTCAACGGACCTAGAGATTAATATTGAGCATGAAAATGGGTTCAGTTAATACCGCTTTTAGATGCATTTTAAACGAACGCTTAGAGTCTTTTTTTCCCATTGGAAGTTTTACGACCACCCAGAGCAACTCAATGGGCTATAAACAATCGCCCGTCCCTAATTTAGGCCCACTGGTTCCAGGAAATGGACAGAGCCAGGGCTGTAAGGTAAACACAACATCCGGGGAAAGCCGGGGTTCGAACCTGGACCCCTTTCGAACGATCGAGCTCGTTACATTCAATATATACATGCCCAACTTCAGTTATCTATTAAAATAAACAAAACTGGCCACTAGATTTCAACAGAGGTGAATAATTTTCACTAAGAAACGCTCCTCCCAGTTAAAAAAGCATCTAATGCATTTCAACGGACCTAGAGATTAATATTGAGCATGAAAATGGGTTCAGTTAATACCGCTTTTAGATGCATTTTAAACGAACGCTTAGAGTCTTTTTTTTCCCATTGGAAGTTTTACGACCACCCAGAGCAACTCAATGGGCTATAAACAATCGCCCGTCCCTAATTTAGGCCCACTGGTTCCAGGAAATGGACAGAGCCAGGGCTGTAAGGTAAACACAACATCCGGGGAAAGCCGGGGTTCGAACCTGGACCCCTTTCGAACGATCGAGCTCGTTACATTCAATATATACATGCCCAACTTCAGTTATCTATTAAAATAAACAAAACTGGCCACTAGATTTCAACAGAGGTGAATAATTTTCACTAAGAAACGCTCCTCCCAGTTAAAAAAGCATCTAATGCATTTCAACGGACCTAGAGATTAATATTGAGCATGAAAATGGGTTCAGTTAATACCGCTTTTAGATGCATTTTAAACGAACGCTTAGAGTCTTTTTTTCCCATTGGAAGTTTTACGACCACCCAGAGCAACTCAATGGGCTATAAACAATCGCCCGTCCCTAATTTAGGCCCACTGGTTCCAGGAAATGGACAGAGCCAGGGCTGTAAGGTAAACACAACATCCGGGGAAAGCCGGGGTTCGAACCTGGACCCCTTTCGAACGATCGAGCTCGTTACATTCAATATATACATGCCCAACTTCAGTTATCTATTAAAATAAACAAAACTGGCCACTAGATTTCAACAGAGGTGAATAATTTTCACTAAGAAACGCTCCTCCCAGTTAAAAAAGCATCTAATGCATTTCAACGGACCTAGAGATTAATATTGAGCATGAAAATGGGTTCAGTTAATACCGCTTTTAGATGCATTTTAAACGAACGCTTAGAGTCTTTTTTTTTCCCATTGGAAGTTTTACGACCACCCAGAGCAACTCAATGGGCTATAAACAATCGCCCGTCCCTAATTTAGGCCCACTGGTTCCAGGAAATGGACAGAGCCAGGGCTGTAAGGTAAACACAACATCCGGGGAAAGCCGGGGTTCGAACCTGGACCCCTTTCGAACGATCGAGCTCGTTACATTCAATATATACATGCCCAACTTCAGTTATCTATTAAAATAAACAAAACTGGCCACTAGATTTCAACAGAGGTGAATAATTTTCACTAAGAAACGCTCCTCCCAGTTAAAAAAGCATCTAATGCATTTCAACGGACCTAGGGATTAATATTGAGCATGAAAATGGGTTCAGTTAATACCGCTTTTAGATGCATTTTAAACGAACGCTTAGAGTCTTTTTTTCCCATTGGAAGTTTTACGACCACCCAGAGCAACTCAATGGGCTATAAACAATCGCCCGTCCCTAATTTAGGCCCACTGGTTCCAGGAAATGGACAGAGCCAGGGCTGTAAGGTAAACACAACATCCGGGGAAAGCCGGGGTTCGAACCTGGACCCCTTTCGAACGATCGAGCTCGTTACATTCAATATATACATGCCCAACTTCAGTTATCTATTAAAATAAACAAAACTGGCCACTAGATTTCAACAGAGGTGAATAATTTTCACTAAGAAACGCTCCTCCCAGTTAAAAAAGCATCTAATGCATTTCAACGGACCTAGAGATTAATATTGAGCATGAAAATGGGTTCAGTTAATACCGCTTTTAGATGCATTTTAAACGAACGCTTAGAGTCTTTTTTTTCCCATTGGAAGTTTTACGACCACCCAGAGCAACTCAATGGGCTATAAACAATCGCCCGTCCCTAATTTAGGCCCACTGGTTCCAGGAAATGGACAGAGCCAGGGCTGTAAGGTAAACACAACATCCGGGGAAAGCCGGGGTTCGAACCTGGACCCCTTTCGAACGATCGAGCTCGTTACATTCAATATATACATGCCCAACTTCAGTTATCTATTAAAATAAACAAAACTGGCCACTAGATTTCAACAGAGGTGAATAATTTTCACTAAGAAACGCTCCTCCCAGTTAAAAAAGCATCTAATGCATTTCAACGGACCTAGAGATTAATATTGAGCATGAAAATGGGTTCAGTTAATACCGCTTTTAGATGCATTTTAAACGAACGCTTAGAGTCTTTTTTTCCCATTGGAAGTTTTACGACCACCCAGAGCAACTCAATGGGCTATAAACAATCGCCCGTCCCTAATTTAGGCCCACTGGTTCCAGGAAATGGACAGAGCCAGGGCTGTAAGGTAAACACAACATCCGGGGAAAGCCGGGGTTCGAACCTGGACCCCTTTCGAACGATCGAGCTCGTTACATTCAATATATACATGCCCAACTTCAGTTATCTATTAAAATAAACAAAACTGGCCACTAGATTTCAACAGAGGTGAATAATTTTCACTAAGAAACGCTCCTCCCAGTTAAAAAAGCATCTAATGCATTTCAACGGACCTAGAGATTAATATTGAGCATGAAAATGGGTTCAGTTAATACCGCTTTTAGATGCATTTTAAACGAACGCTTAGAGTCTTTTTTTCCCATTGGAAGTTTTACGACCACCCAGAGCAACTCAATGGGCTATAAACAATCGCCCGTCCCTAATTTAGGCCCACTGGTTCCAGGAAATGGACAGAGCCAGGGCTGTAAGGTAAACACAACATCCGGGGAAAGCCGGGGTTCGAACCTGGACCCCTTTCGAACGATCGAGCTCGTTACATTCAATATATACATGCCCAACTTCAGTTATCTATTAAAATAAACAAAACTGGCCACTAGATTTCAACAGAGGTGAATAATTTTCACTAAGAAACGCTCCTCCCAGTTAAAAAAGCATCTAATGCATTTCAACGGACCTAGAGATTAATATTGAGCATGAAAATGGGTTCAGTTAATACCGCTTTTAGATGCATTTTAAACGAACGCTTAGAGTCTTTTTTTTTTCCCATTGGAAGTTTTACGACCACCCAGAGCAACTCAATGGGCTATAAACAATCGCCCGTCCCTAATTTAGGCCCACTGGTTCCAGGAAATGGACAGAGCCAGGGCTGTAAGGTAAACACAACATCCGGGGAAAGCCGGGGTTCGAACCTGGACCCCTTTCGAACGATCGAGCTCGTTACATTCAATATATACATGCCCAACTTCAGTTATCTATTAAAATAAACAAAACTGGCCACTAGATTTCAACAGAGGTGAATAATTTTCACTAAGAAACGCTCCTCCCAGTTAAAAAAGCATCTAATGCATTTCAACGGACCTAGAGATTAATATTGAGCATGAAAATGGGTTCAGTTAATACCGCTTTTAGATGCATTTTAAACGAACGCTTAGAGTCTTTTTTTTCCCATTGGAAGTTTTACGACCACCCAGAGCAACTCAATGGGCTATAAACAATCGCCCGTCCCTAATTTAGGCCCACTGGTTCCAGGAAATGGACAGAGCCAGGGCTGTAAGGTAAACACAACATCCGGGGAAAGCCGGGGTTCGAACCTGGACCCCTTTCGAACGATCGAGCTCGTTACATTCAATATATACATGCCCAACTTCAGTTATCTATTAAAATAAACAAAACTGGCCACTAGATTTCAACAGAGGTGAATAATTTTCACTAAGAAACGCTCCTCCCAGTTAAAAAAGCATCTAATGCATTTCAACGGACCTAGAGATTAATATTGAGCATGAAAATGGGTTCAGTTAATACCGCTTTTAGATGCATTTTAAACGAACGCTTAGAGTCTTTTTTTTTCCCATTGGAAGTTTTACGACCACCCAGAGCAACTCAATGGGCTATAAACAATCGCCCGTCCCTAATTTAGGCCCACTGGTTCCAGGAAATGGACAGAGCCAGGGCTGTAAGGTAAACACAACATCCGGGGAAAGCCGGGGTTCGAACCTGGACCCCTTTCGAACGATCGAGCTCGTTACATTCAATATATACATGCCCAACTTCAGTTATCTATTAAAATAAACAAAACTGGCCACTAGATTTCAACAGAGGTGAATAATTTTCACTAAGAAACGCTCCTCCCAGTTAAAAAAGCATCTAATGCATTTCAACGGACCTAGAGATTAATATTGAGCATGAAAATGGGTTCAGTTAATACCGCTTTTAGATGCATTTTAAACGAACGCTTAGAGTCTTTTTTTCCCATTGGAAGTTTTACGACCACCCAGAGCAACTCAATGGGCTATAAACAATCGCCCGTCCCTAATTTAGGCCCACTGGTTCCAGGAAATGGACAGAGCCAGGGCTGTAAGGTAAACACAACATCCGGGGAAAGCCGGGGTTCGAACCTGGACCCCTTTCGAACGATCGAGCTCGTTACATTCAATATATACATGCCCAACTTCAGTTATCTATTAAAATAAACAAAACTGGCCACTAGATTTCAACAGAGGTGAATAATTTTCACTAAGAAACGCTCCTCCCAGTTAAAAAAGCATCTAATGCATTTCAACGGACCTAGAGATTAATATTGAGCATGAAAATGGGTTCAGTTAATACCGCTTTTAGATGCATTTTAAACGAACGCTTAGAGTCTTTTTTTCCCATTGGAAGTTTTACGACCACCCAGAGCAACTCAATGGGCTATAAACAATCGCCCGTCCCTAATTTAGGCCCACTGGTTCCAGGAAATGGACAGAGCCAGGGCTGTAAGGTAAACACAACATCCGGGGAAAGCCGGGGTTCGAACCTGGACCCCTTTCGAACGATCGAGCTCGTTACATTCAATATATACATGCCCAACTTCAGTTATCTATTAAAATAAACAAAACTGGCCACTAGATTTCAACAGAGGTGAATAATTTTCACTAAGAAACGCTCCTCCCAGTTAAAAAAGCATCTAATGCATTTCAACGGACCTAGAGATTAATATTGAGCATGAAAATGGGTTCAGTTAATACCGCTTTTAGATGCATTTTAAACGAACGCTTAGAGTCTTTTTTTCCCATTGGAAGTTTTACGACCACCCAGAGCAACTCAATGGGCTATAAACAATCGCCCGTCCCTAATTTAGGCCCACTGGTTCCAGGAAATGGACAGAGCCAGGGCTGTAAGGTAAACACAACATCCGGGGAAAGCCGGGGTTCGAACCTGGACCCCTTTCGAACGATCGAGCTCGTTACATTCAATATATACATGCCCAACTTCAGTTATCTATTAAAATAAACAAAACTGGCCACTAGATTTCAACAGAGGTGAATAATTTTCACTAAGAAACGCTCCTCCCAGTTAAAAAAGCATCTAATGCATTTCAACGGACCTAGGGATTAATATTGAGCATGAAAATGGGTTCAGTTAATACCGCTTTTAGATGCATTTTAAACGAACGCTTAGAGTCTTTTTTTTTTCCCATTGGAAGTTTTACGACCACCCAGAGCAACTCAATGGGCTATAAACAATCGCCCGTCCCTAATTTAGGCCCACTGGTTCCAGGAAATGGACAGAGCCAGGGCTGTAAGGTAAACACAACATCCGGGGAAAGCCGGGGTTCGAACCTGGACCCCTTTCGAACGATCGAGCTCGTTACATTCAATATATACATGCCCAACTTCAGTTATCTATTAAAATAAACAAAACTGGCCACTAGATTTCAACAGAGGTGAATAATTTTCACTAAGAAACGCTCCTCCCAGTTAAAAAAGCATCTAATGCATTTCAACGGACCTAGAGATTAATATTGAGCATGAAAATGGGTTCAGTTAATACCGCTTTTAGATGCATTTTAAACGAACGCTTAGAGTCTTTTTTTTTTTCCCATTGGAAGTTTTACGACCACCCAGAGCAACTCAATGGGCTATAAACAATCGCCCGTCCCTAATTTAGGCCCACTGGTTCCAGGAAATGGACAGAGCCAGGGCTGTAAGGTAAACACAACATCCGGGGAAAGCCGGGGTTCGAACCTGGACCCCTTTCGAACGATCGAGCTCGTTACATTCAATATATACATGCCCAACTTCAGTTATCTATTAAAATAAACAAAACTGGCCACTAGATTTCAACAGAGGTGAATAATTTTCACTAAGAAACGCTCCTCCCAGTTAAAAAAGCATCTAATGCATTTCAACGGACCTAGAGATTAATATTGAGCATGAAAATGGGTTCAGTTAATACCGCTTTTAGATGCATTTTAAACGAACGCTTAGAGTCTTTTTTTCCCATTGGAAGTTTTACGACCACCCAGAGCAACTCAATGGGCTATAAACAATCGCCCGTCCCTAATTTAGGCCCACTGGTTCCAGGAAATGGACAGAGCCAGGGCTGTAAGGTAAACACAACATCCGGGGAAAGCCGGGGTTCGAACCTGGACCCCTTTCGAACGATCGAGCTCGTTACATTCAATATATACATGCCCAACTTCAGTTATCTATTAAAATAAACAAAACTGGCCACTAGATTTCAACAGAGGTGAATAATTTTCACTAAGAAACGCTCCTCCCAGTTAAAAAAGCATCTAATGCATTTCAACGGACCTAGAGATTAATATTGAGCATGAAAATGGGTTCAGTTAATACCGCTTTTAGATGCATTTTAAACGAACGCTTAGAGTCTTTTTTTTTCCCATTGGAAGTTTTACGACCACCCAGAGCAACTCAATGGGCTATAAACAATCGCCCGTCCCTAATTTAGGCCCACTGGTTCCAGGAAATGGACAGAGCCAGGGCTGTAAGGTAAACACAACATCCGGGGAAAGCCGGGGTTCGAACCTGGACCCCTTTCGAACGATCGAGCTCGTTACATTCAATATATACATGCCCAACTTCAGTTATCTATTAAAATAAACAAAACTGGCCACTAGATTTCAACAGAGGTGAATAATTTTCACTAAGAAACGCTCCTCCCAGTTAAAAAAGCATCTAATGCATTTCAACGGACCTAGAGATTAATATTGAGCATGAAAATGGGTTCAGTTAATACCGCTTTTAGATGCATTTTAAACGAACGCTTAGAGTCTTTTTTTTCCCATTGGAAGTTTTACGACCACCCAGAGCAACTCAATGGGCTATAAACAATCGCCCGTCCCTAATTTAGGCCCACTGGTTCCAGGAAATGGACAGAGCCAGGGCTGTAAGGTAAACACAACATCCGGGGAAAGCCGGGGTTCGAACCTGGACCCCTTTCGAACGATCGAGCTCGTTACATTCAATATATACATGCCCAACTTCAGTTATCTATTAAAATAAACAAAACTGGCCACTAGATTTCAACAGAGGTGAATAATTTTCACTAAGAAACGCTCCTCCCAGTTAAAAAAGCATCTAATGCATTTCAACGGACCTAGAGATTAATATTGAGCATGAAAATGGGTTCAGTTAATACCGCTTTTAGATGCATTTTAAACGAACGCTTAGAGTCTTTTTTTCCCATTGGAAGTTTTACGACCACCCAGAGCAACTCAATGGGCTATAAACAATCGCCCGTCCCTAATTTAGGCCCACTGGTTCCAGGAAATGGACAGAGCCAGGGCTGTAAGGTAAACACAACATCCGGGGAAAGCCGGGGTTCGAACCTGGACCCCTTTCGAACGATCGAGCTCGTTACATTCAATATATACATGCCCAACTTCAGTTATCTATTAAAATAAACAAAACTGGCCACTAGATTTCAACAGAGGTGAATAATTTTCACTAAGAAACGCTCCTCCCAGTTAAAAAAGCATCTAATGCATTTCAACGGACCTAGGGATTAATATTGAGCATGAAAATGGGTTCAGTTAATACCGCTTTTAGATGCATTTTAAACGAACGCTTAGCGTGTTGTTTATTATTATTTTGATTGGAAGCGAAAACAGGAGCAGCTGATCAAAAAAGAGAAACCCAAAAACTTGGGACAATCTGTCTGTGTTTCTAATAGAGTAGAGCCTCGGGGAGAGGCAAAAGGTTGTGCTGGTACTTAATGGAACGGGCGTTTGCTTCGAGTTGGACAGCAGCCAACATTGGTACGAATGCGCGAAGTTCCCTATTGGGGGAGCGTGTAGGAGTCCGTCAACACTGGGATGTGCAAGCTGTTCGGAAGGTGAAGAAAGCCGGAAGTCTCATGCCTTGTAGTGTAGAGGGGCGCTCACAAAACGTGTGTGGGTACTGGTGTGGTGCTGAGGGGAGCGATCCAGAGGCCGTTTCGGCGGTTTTTCGCCGGGTGGGTCCGTACGTCCGCCGATTCCCTCCCCGCGGTCGCCGTTTTCTCTCTCGGGGTCGGGGCGAGGGCCCCCTCTCCATGGGCGGGCGCGTGCGTAGCACGCGCCCGCCATAGTCTCCTGCCCTGGGCCCTCGCCCCGACCCCGAGAGAGAAAACGGCGAACGCGGGGAGGGAATCGGCGGACGTACGGACCCACCCGGCGAAAAACCGCCGAAACGGCCTCTGGATCGCTCCCCTCAGCACCACACCAATATCCTACTGAAACCGTTTTACCAAATTCGGACGTTATTTCGCAGTAGAGGGAAAAAATAAAGAGGGGGGGGCGAAATTGGGCGCGGGGGAGAAGGGAAAAAATTGGGCGCGGGGAGAAGGGAAAAAATTGGGCGCGGGGGAGAAGGGAAAAAATTGGGCGCGGGGGAAGGGGAAAAAAATTGGGCGCGGGGGAGGGGGGAAAAATTGGGCGCGGGAAGGGGGGAAAATTGGGCGCGGCGGAGAGGGAGAAAATTGGGCGCGGGGAGGGGGAAAATTGGGCGCGCGGGAGGGGGAAAAATTGGGCGCGGCGGAGAGGGGGAAAAATTGGTCGCGGGAAATAGAGTGGCGAAAAATTCGCAAATGTACGCGCGGGGGCCAAAACATTAGGTTGAAGCACAGAAAAAAAAAAAACGGGTTAATTCGCGCACGGAGAAAAGAGAGGGGGGGGGATTCCACAAGTTTGGGCGCAGTGGTAGGAGAAACCTAATGGGCGGACATTTTGCACTCTGGCATGGAAACAATTGTGGGACAGGAAGGGGGGAAAAAAAGTATGGACATTTTCAAAAGAACCCAGCAAGAAAATTTCCGACCAGCAGGGTAACGTAATGACCAGCGAAATTATGGCAAAGGGCAAGTTGTAGAGCACTGCTGGACATGTATGCGGTAAACTGCGAGCTTGAAAAGCACAGTATATGGAAACAAGAGGGGAAATTGTCTACAAGGAGAGAAGTCCCCCTAGCGGTGGGGAGCCCTGTTGACTCTTAGGTGCTCTGTATTATCTTCGTGATTATCAAAACCAGGAAGCTTATAAACTTACGTGTTTTTGAAAAAAAAAAAAAAGATCACTTACCTTTTCACATTTCAAAATACATTTTACAAACAGTTATAAAATTCAAAACAGTAATTTCATCAATTTGATTTTTCAGTTGGTCTTTCCAAATCAGTGGAAAGACCAACTGTCACTTTTTTTTTTGCAGTGTTGTAAACTTTGGTACGTGAGAGTATGGACGAGATTTCAAAAGTATGAATTGGATCTTTTAAGATTGGAAAACATTGTACAGCTAAACAGGACACAGGTTGTCAGCCAAGTCCATTTCAATTCAGGCAATTTTTTCAAAAAGTGCTTTGGGTAACTCTCAGGAGTTTTACTGGGGAAAAGAAGTTGCTTGGAAGTGGCAGTCATACAAGAACAGTAGAGAAAAAAAAACCTTAGAGGAATTGACGACTCTTGAAATTTTAAAGCTACAGCTGAGAATTTAACTCTGTAGGAAGCACAGTGTGGTGGCTTTAATGTACATAATTACTTTTCATGTTACTGGGTCTCATGTTTATGTAAAGAAAAAAGCAAAGTGTGAAAATATACAAAAAATGTAATGCTTCATCTCTTTAAAGGAAAACAAAAAATTGTTGCACCTTGGAAATTCAAGTGCAGGTGGCTCCTCTCTGCTCATGTTTGTTATAAAAATGCTTTGTCTGCATTCTACTTTTACAATGATAAATATCCAAATATTGAAAGAAATGAAAGATATCACATTTTAAAAATTCATATTTAAAAGAGGGCAATTTTTTTAAATCTGAAAATTTGGCAGTTCAGTCATTATATGCCAGTACACGATGAAACCAAAATAATAATTATCATATAAAAAAAGGTAGTTTTCTAGTTGTAAAATTTTTATACTCAGCCTAACAATGTACATTTTCACATGGTAAATTTTGAGCAATAACTCAAGAAAAGTGTAATATAAAAAAAATATAGAATATTTGGAGAAATACAGGCTTGGTGCAACCACGAAAGAGAAGATATGTGCATTAGGAAAATGACAAGAGTTGTCATGGTTAAAGTGCAAATCACTCAGAGTGCGAATGGGCTGGACACATTTGCACAAAGAACAGGCCACTATTTGGACAACTGAAATACCCTTTCGACAACAAGGGAAAGGAGATTATTCAGAAATGAGTGGATGAAATTTGAAAGTATGAAAGTAGAAAGTTGTGGAAAAGACGTGGGGGAGAGCTTCACGCAGCAGTGAATTTCTTATGGTCGGCGATGAAGCGTAATAGAAGCATCAGGAATAATATATGAAACTTACAAATTTAGGGAATTACATATCACTTTATCAATACGTCCACGATTTCCCCAAAAGGGTGTTGATACAGGACTATTTTGAACCCATCAGTGGCATATAATCTTTCACAGCCAACAACCAGACGTGCCAAAGGTATCTGTCACTGAAAACATTTGGTAGTCATATAAATCTATCTGATAGGCCAGAAGGATTCATAAATTTAACTATTTTAATGAGACTTACTGTTTGCTCAATCCACCAAATTTCTTTATCAACACTTGTAGCAAAAAAAAAAAAAAAAAACTCTTTGTAAATTGCTACTCCATTTTTAGTTTCAGCGCAAGTTGAGTCAACACATCTAACAGTTTGCTTACTGCCCTTACTATGCAAAGAGAGGAACCACATGTGTGCACATGAATTTCCAAGGTGAAACAACTGTATAATTTTCTAAAAAAAAAAATAATTAAAAATTGCACCCCAATTGATTTGCTTGCAAATAAATTAAACAGCACAATACCAGTCTGTAAACAGACCTACACACCAAACAGATGTTTATTCAAACCATGATTTCAGTTAATTTTTGCAGTTTTCTGTAAAAGTGTACCGCAGCTCCATATAGATATCTATGTGAGCTGGAAACTAAATTAATGGTGGTTTGGGTGAGTAATATCATACAGAACAAACTATCCATGTAAAAACTCCCAAGGCCGACAGACGAAATACCTCAAATGAACAAAAACTCGGTGAAAACACAAAATCTTGTAAAAAGGAGAGCATAGGATTCATTTGCTAGCAAATGCATTGAACGTCACAATAACAGTGTGTAAACAGACCTACACACCAAAAAGATTTTCATTCAAACCATGATTTCAGTTAATTTTTGCAGTTTCCTGTAAAAGTGTGCCAAAACACCAAAAAGATATCTAAGCATGCTACAAACTAAATTAATAGTGACTTGGGTGAGTAATGTCATACAGAACAAACTCGTCCAGTAAAAACTCCCAAAGCTGACAGACGAAAAACCTCAAGTGAACAAAAACTCAGTGAGAAGATAAAATCTTGTAAACAGGAGAGCACAGGATTCATTTGCTAGCACATTAATTCAACATCACAATAACAGCCTGTAAACCGACATACACACTAAGTAGAATTTCATTTAAACCATAATTTCAGTTCATTTCTACAGTTTTCTGCAAAAGAGTGCCGCAGCTTTATATAGATATCTAGGCTTTCTAGAAACTGAATTAACAGTGGTTTGGATGAGTAATATTATACAGAACAAACTATCCATGTAAAAACTTCCAACGCCGACAGACGAAATACCTCAAATGAACAAAAATTAGGTGAAAAGATAACTTGTAAAAAGGACAGCATAGGATTTATTTGCCAGAAAATGAGTTAAACACCACAATACCAGTCGGTAAACAGACCTACACGCCGAAAAGATTTTAATTCAAACCATAGTTTCAATTAATTTTTGGCAGTTTCCTGTAAAAGTGTGCCAAAGCTCCAAAAATATATCTAGGCATATGCTACAAACTAAATTAATGGTGGTTTGGGTGAGTAATATCATACACAACAAACTAGTCCCTTATAAGCGCTCCCAACACCGACTGACAAAATACCTCAAATGAACAAAAACTAGGTGAAAAGACAAAATCTTGTAAAAAGCAGATAATAGGATTTTTTTGCTAGCAAATGAGTTGAACACCGCAATACCAGTCTGTAAACAGACCTACACACACAAAATGCACTCAAACCCATGATTTCAGTTAATTTTTGCAGTTTTCTGTAAATTGTGCAGCAGGCCCATAAAGATATCTAGGCGTGCTAGAAACTAAACGAACACTAGTTTGGGTGAGTAATGTCATACAGAACAAATAAGGCAAGAAAAAAACTCCCAACGCCAACAGACGAAATACATCAACTGAACAAAATCTCGGTGAAAAGACAAAAACTTGTAAAAACTAGAGCACAGGATTTAAGTCAGGCATGTTGAAGTAATAAGGTTGTGCCACCCTTACTTGTCATGAAATAGCATATAGTAAATGATAAAATACATCATACTTTCGCTGTAATTATGTCAAGGATTATAAATTTCTTTTAGAATGGTTGGTAGCGCTATATAACAATGATATAGATAATTGTGTGGTCTTCTTGCGACAGAATTGGACTTAAGAAATTTGGTGAGTTATTTATTAGCATATGTTGACATATGCAATTAATTATAATTAAATTCTATGATTTGGAAGTTCTGAAGACCAAACCATAAGGAATATAATTAACTCTGCCATCTATTTTATTGTGTTTGTTCGTTATGACAGCATTAGGGCATTAAAATTGAACTTACAGATTTCCACATACATCTTGGTGGAATGCTGCCATCTATCTTCGATTTGAGAAGGCTGAAGTATTAATTTGGTTTTGAGGTCATATTATAATTTACTTGTTGTATTAAGTTTGATATCGGTTTATATAGAATGGGAACTCGGAAAACTGGCGCTCAATCAAATGTATCTAGGACGAGTACACCACCCGCTGGAGGTGTATCTGATCTTAATATGGATGTACTATTGAAAGCATTGAGTGACATTAATTTAAAAGTCCAGGAATCAAATGTTGAGATCAGACAGGAATTGAAGGAATCACTGGATGAAATAAATATTAAGCTTGAGTCAATCCCTGATCTTGAGAAGGAATTAGAAGAGTATAAAAACTATTGAACTAGTATCTACTAAATATAATGAGATTGCTAGACAATGTGAATCACTCCTTAATGAAAACAAAAATTTAAGAACAACCCAGAATGATCTTACTCAACAGGCTCAAATAAAACATCTCCAAATACAGAAATTAAAAAGTGATATTAATGAAATTAACCAATATCATCGCAATAAAAATTTAGAACTACATGGTCTGGATTTGACATTGATTCACAATGAGAATGAACTTAGAAACCATATTGATAAAATTGCAGATGCATTTGGTGTTCTTAATTATCATCAAGATGATATGGATATTATTCATCCACTTAAAGTGAACTCATATCTAAAACCAAATGTAGCAGAAATTGTACAATTTAAGACTAGAACAGCTAGAGATAGATGGTTACTCAGGAAAAAAATTACTGTTTTGAATTCAGATCTTGATGGAACTTTAGCATCATCCAAAATATACATTAATGAAAATTTGATACCTGATTATAAACACTTATTCTGGCAGGCTAGAAGACTATTACATCAGGAGAAAATTAAGTATGCATGGGTAAGTAATGGAAAAGTTTTTTGTGAAAGGTGGTGAATCTGACCCAAAAAGGAAGATACTCATACTTGAAGACCTATATGACTATGGTCTGATTCTGTGATTTTGACTGTCTCCCTGGACTGACACAAGATTATTAATCATTTCTATATCAGATTAATTAATTCTGATTTGTCTATCTATTGAGGTTTTTCACTCTTATTGGTGAGAGAGAAGGGGGTATATTATTTATTTATTTTTTAATCATATAAGATTATTGTGAATTCAATACTTAGTCTGTTTACTGACTTAATACTATGGGATAAGATTGGAATTTGGGGGTGTTTACACTGTTGTGACTTGACCTTATGTTTTAATAGTGATAATATATGTATACAAATGTAATGGTTGATAGTGATTACTTTGTGAATTGTTTATTACCTTGAGATTTTTCACTTACCTATGGTTTGATTGGTTAAATAATATGTTATGTTAATTTAGTTCTTTGAATTCTGATGGAGGGTGTCGAGATTAATTTATGTGTGAACTACACTTTGAATTTTTTTTTTCCTTACGTGTGTTTTGGTAGTTGGTTTTATTTTTTACAGTTTTGTTTATCATGCGTAATACTATGCTTACCACTGTGATGTAATAGAAATAGAAATTTTACCTCTTTATTTTTGGAACTGATTGTTTAACTTTATATTCTTTTCATTTTCTTTTCTGAGTATGAGTTGGTGGTGGTGTTGTTATCTATTTTAGTTTTGGAGTGGTTAATGTGACCTGAATTTGGATTTCGGTCTCTGTCTTATTAATTATGATTCTATTTTATTGTTTTATAAAAAAAAAAGGAAGGAAAGAATAGAAATGGGGGAAAAGGGTATAGAACAAAGGTGGGAAAAATGATGTGAAGGGGAAAATAGAGAGGGAAAGTGGAATTAGTGAGAAAAGGGGAAAGCTCTTATGAATAGGTATTCCATAGGGGCATTTTATTATTCATAACACATGATTCATAAGATGATTATATTTTGGCAATGCTGTTTATCTTTTGCCGAATAGGTATTCATTAGTCATCAGTTTTTGCCTTCTGTATATTTCGGCTTATCATGTTCAATGTCATGTACTACCTACCAATTGTGATTTGATTGTAAATTTTCTTTCTTCTACAAGGCTAGACGGTGATTGATTTGTTTATCTTCTGTTTATTATATTTCTATGTTTGGTGATTTATCATTTTGTAATTACATGTTAAATTTTTGTCTGGCATAGTGAATTGGACACCCGTTTACTAAAAAGTGGTTTGCATTTTATGAGATGATACCTTGTTTCCTTAAATTTCATAATCTTACTCCCTATATTTTTAATAATGATGAGATGGTGTGTAGTAGGATGTGGCTAGATACTGGGATGTATAATTTTAGCAAAATGTGGCAAGGGGTGGCATTTGGTATTTTGTCTTTTGTTTTTGAATTAGGTTAATTCAAATAAGTTTTTAATTTTTTATATAGTACATTATAAATTGTACTTAGATGTTCTGTTAATAGATGTTTGGTCTTCATATGTGGCATGTGATTGTTAATAATAATGAGTGACATATATACACTACAGCAAGTTTCTAATCTGTTGTCTGGTGACTTTAATCATGCCTTGAAATTAATTTATATAAATGCCAGATCTCTTATGTCTAAGGTTACTCTTGTTGAGGCATTGATTTAGGCGACCGGATCGGGGATTGACATACTCTGTTTAACTGAGACATGGTTTCCGACTCAAACTTACAGTATTGATATACCTGGTTATAAAATATTTTTCCATA
The DNA here is from genome assembly GCA_039090855.1 of Macrothele yani. Lineage (NCBI taxonomy): Eukaryota > Metazoa > Arthropoda > Arachnida > Araneae > Macrothelidae > Macrothele > Macrothele yani. Next base: position 30,738 of record CM076991.1, read on the forward strand.
ATAGAATTAAAACAAAGGGAGGTGGAGTGGCAATTTATGTAAATACTATCCACCAAAATTATTCTTTGATAACAGATTTAACTGTTATTGACCCTTATATAGAAAATTTGACAATTGAAAATGAATGTTATATATTTTGCGAGCAGTCGTAGTGAGCGATGGGTTTGCCTCCTCGGGGCACTCCATGGTAACAATGGCACACACAACAGCAACTAGGGCCTCTGGGAATCTTGGAGAGGTGCAAGCTAGTTCTGTGTGACATGGGCGAAAAGACCCCAACTCGCTGGGTTTTGTTCTAGAATCCTTAGGTTGAATGACCAACTGGAACCCTCAGCTGTGGGCTGATCCCCCACACTGATGTACTTACCTGATTAAAAAGACAAAAAGAAATATTAAGAATGACTCAAGTGTGGGATATGGTGGACCTACCACACTTGAGAAGGACGGTCCACCACGGAATCGACCTGGACTTTCTAAACGAGCGTATGAGAAAGCGATCTCGGCTGAGTGAATGTAAGATTGGTGTATGGAATACTAGAGGTATAAATGGCAAGATGAGTGAGGTGATTGAGGAGATGAATAAGTATAGACTGGATGTGCTGTGTGTAAGTGAAACCAAAAAGGAAATTGGGGTAGAAGAAGTGAATGGCAGGGCGAGTGTGTGGTCTGGAGTATTGGAAAATATGAGAGGACAGGCTGGTGTAGGTGTGATTTTAAGTGAAAAGATGAAGAACAACTTGATTCACTATAGTTGCATAAGTGAGAGAATTCTCTGGATTCGTTTGAAAGTGAAACTTCAGAGAATTTTAATTGTTGTAGTGTATGCTCCTTGTGACTCGGAACCTTCTGATAAGAAAGATTTCTGGAATGAGCTAAAAGCTGTTTTGAGCCAGTTAGGTGCTAAAGTTATAATAGCAGGGGATTTCAATGCTAGAGTAGGTGTGCAGAATGCAATTTCTGACAATGTTCTGGGTAAGTTTAATGATCATTGTGTGAATGATAATGGTGAAAGATTAATTGAACTCTGCATTGAGAATGGTTTGTGTGTATCTAATACATTTTTCAACCACAAGTATATACACACATATACTTGGGAAAATCGTACTCTTGGTCAAAAGAGTGTGATAGATTTTGTTGTTTACGATCAGCATTTGAAACACTTAGTTGTTGACACCCGTGTGATGAGAGGTGCGGATGTTGGTTCTGATCATTACTTGGTAGTGTCACGAGTGAAACTCAATGTTGGTTGGAGGAAAAGGAATAGGAAGAGACCCAGGATAGAAAGAATAAAGGTTGATAGGCTCCTTGAAGATCATCAGCGGTATTCTGACTTACTCAGAGAACGACTGAAGGATCTGAAATCTTGTGAGAGGGATGTAGAAAAGAAGTGGGAATGTTTTAAGAACTGTGTTGTTACTGCTGCTAAAGAGGTCTGTGGCACCACAAAATAGTGGGTAACAATAGAGGTGATGCTTGGTGGAATAGTGAGATTGATGAGGCAGTAAAGAGAAAGAAGGAAGCCTATTTGGGGATGTTGCAAGGTAGAGTCTCTGTGGATTAATATCGCTGTAAGAAGCGTGAAGCTGCTAAGCTGGTTCGCCACAGCAAGGCAAAAGATAGGAAAGAGAAAGTGGAAAGGCATGAACTGGCTTTTTGGAAAGATAGAAAGTCCTTCTGGAAGTACATGAGACTCAGGAAAAATAGGGGAAACAAAGTTGTAAGTTGTGTGAAGAATGAGATTGGGGAAATGATATGGGAGCCCAATGAGTTAAGTGACAGATGGGGTGAATACTTCTGTGAGTTATTAGATCAGGAGAGCAAAAATGATTCTGAGACAGATGCAGATGATGTCACAATGAGGGATGAAAGCACAGGAGGGATCTCAAGAGAAGAAGTGTGTAAAGCTCTAAAATCTCTTCAGAATGGTAAGGCTCCAGGAGTTGATGGCATAACTGCAGAGATGTTGAAGTATGGTGGTGACTCTATAATTGACTGGTTAACTGAAATTTGCCAGTTGTGCTGGGAGTTAGGAATGGTCCCTCAGGATTGGAAGGATGCTATCATTGTTCCCTTGTATAAGGGAACAGGTGATCAGACTGAATGCAAGAACTATTGTGGTATTAGCCTACTGAGTGTGCCAGGGAAAGTGTTTGGTAAGGTTGTTATTGAAAAAGTACGGGGTCTTACATCATTGAAAGTGTGGGATGTTCAGAGTGGTTTTATGCCTGGTAAAGGCTGCACTAACCAGATTTTGCATTACGCATGATGATTGAAAAAGTATCTGGCTGTTGGGAAGAAAGTTTTTATTGCCTTCATAGATTTAGAGAAAGCTTAGGACCGAGTGAATAGGACACTTTTGTGGAAGGTATTGAATGAATATGGTGTTACTGGGAATCTACTTAATAGTGTAAAAGCCATGTATGCTGGTAGTAGAGCTTGTGTATGAGTGAATGGTGTTTTATTAAAATGGTTTTCCATTGGTGCAGGAGTTATACAAGGTTGTGTAATATCACCATGGCTGTTTAATATATTTATGGACGCATGCATGCATGAGGCCAAAATAGATAATAGTGGTTTATGTCTTGGTGATATCCGTGTGTGCAGATTGCTGTATGCTGATAACACTGTCCTGTTGGCAGAGAGCAAAAGTGAGTTGCAGGGTATGTTGACTCGGATGCACGAAGTTTGCATGAAATTCAAACTGAGTATAAATAAGGGAAAAAACAAAGTTATGGTGTTTGAGAGAGGAATGGGTAGCACTGAATGTAATGTAAGTATAAATGGCACTGTGATTGACCAGATGAGTGAGTTTGTGTATTTAGGAAGCATGTTTGACAGAGAGAACAAGTTGGATGGTGAAATCAGTAGGCGAGTGAATTCTTCTTTGAAAGTCATAGCTGCTCTGGGAGGTTTTCACAGGAATGATGGGTTCTCTAGAGAGTACCGCATGGCTGCGTATGAAACAGTAATTGTTCCTACTCTGATGTATGGCAGTGAAACCTGGGTACTGCAGAAGAAACATAGGAGTCGTTTGTGTGCTGGAGAAATGCGTTACTTACGTGGGTTTGTGGCAAGACACGATCTGATTGTGTGAAGAATGAAGATGTATTGCAGTTGTGTGATGTAAAGCAAAATGTTGTTAGTAAGGTGGAGACCAATATGCTTTGGTCGTTTGGCCATGTTGAAAGAATGAGTGATGAAATGCTTACTAAGAAAATCTTTTCAGCCCAAGTGGCAGGAAGGAAAGGCAGAGGAAGGCCAAGGAACACATGGGTGGATCAGATTCAGGAGTGTCTGCATGAGAAAAAGATTATGAGTATGAAGTATAAAAGATCTTGTGTACGGCGTGTAATGGATATCAGTGAAGCACGAGTTGTATGTCAAGATCGCTGTAAATGGAGAAGTTTGATACGACAACAATAAGTAAAACTATCTGGAAGTTTGTATTTCTTTTTGGAGCTAACCTCTGAATCTCAGAGAACAGCTTAGTGATATGTATGTATGTATGTATGAAAATGAATATTATATAATAATGGTTTGTTATCGCCCTCCGAGTTCTAACTTATCCTTATTTATTAATAAACTATTTGAAATTCTTAATTATATCAACTTGACAGGTAAAAGGGGTTTCTTGTTGGGAGACCTCAATATTGATATTTCCCAAAATAACTTACAAACTCAACAATTTATTCAATTGCTAAATACTGTCGGGTTTAGCAATACAATTACATCTCCAATGAGATTAACACCAGTAACTGAATCTACCATTGACCTATCTCTTACGAATGCTCCTTTAGAGTTGACTCTTTCAGGAGTTATAATTTATGATATTAGTGACCCTCTACCAATTTTTACAATTTACAAACATACATATGCTGTAAATAAAAAAAAATTAATATAGCAACTCGATTAATAAACAATAATATGTTACATAAATTCTATAATCTATTACAACATATAAAATAGAAAAATGTTTTACAGTTAACTGATCCAAATCTTTTACGTGGCAGCTTTGCATAAGTGCTAAATGAATTTATACATCCAAGCCTTTCAAATTTTACTTAACAAGAAGAAAGCTAAAAAGCAACGTAAACCATGGCTCACTAGACATCTATTAAACCGAATTAATAAAAAAATTTATTATACTTGAAATTTATAAAAAGTAAACTACATACTGATTTTCAAATATTTAAAACATATAGAAATAAATTAAATTCTGATATTAGGAAATTTAAAAGAGAATATTATACTATTATCTTTTCTCAAAACGATTTTAAATTAACTTGGAAACATTTAAACAGATTACTGGGTAAATCTTCAGGTTCAATTACACCACAATACCTAACTAATATAAATAAAATAATTAAATCCAAACAAGATATAGTCAATGAAATCAATAATCACTTTATATTATTTCAATTTACTTCCGATATTGGAGGTTATATTTTTAACGTGCATTAATGCATTTGCATATTTGAACTTCTCTTTTTGTTGGTAAAGTTCGATTAACACTTACCGCACGTGGGGCTTGGCTTTCAATTCTTATTTCCGTTATGTGGATGCGGCATGGATGTTTTTCATTTAGTCACGGGTCCACTTAATTTTTTTCCCCGTTGGTGTTTCTCTGGCCTCGTCACTAAATGAGTTTTTTTCCTTTGCTGCCTCCTCATTTACTTCAATAATTTTTCATAACCCTAATACTTTCGGTAATACTCCATTACCGTCATCGAAGGAAGTTTTGCTCCGACTAACACGGACCGTGTCAGCTGGGCATTTTGGTGGTTCTCGCAGGCGGGCTGCTTCTGTCATCGGCTATCGCTTCTTCTTGGGCATTGTGGCGCCATCTCTTGTTGGTCACTGATCTCATTTTTTGAACTTTTTCATTTTTTGCTCAATTTTAATTAAATTTCTCCAGCTGTTTCTCAAAATATTAGGGTCATTATGGTTGAAAACTTTTGCCCTATTTTTTTCAATCATTACCGACTCTGCTATTCTGAGATGTTTTCGGATTTACAGCTTTTAATGATTTTTATATTTTCGAATTTAGGATATTTTTGGTTATCCAGACAGTATTGAATAAGTGCTGTTTTTCTTCTTTTTCTGCCAATTTTTTACGTGTTGATTTAATCTGTGTTTAAGCTTATTTTTGGTACTTCCTATATAAGCCATTGGAGGATTTTCAGTAATAGGAATTGAGTAAATACCTGCTTTTTCTAACATTTTTATTTTTTCATTATTTTTTATTACCATATTTTTGATGGTATTTATTTACTTTTCCTCCAATTTGAATGTTATGCTTTTTACAAATATTATTAATTTCATTGGTAGTACCTTTAATGTAAGGAAAACCATTTAAATATTTGACTTCTTTTTATTTACTACAGCATTATTTTTTAATTTCTTTATTACTTCTGTGTTCCATTTTTTTATTAAATGGTTAGGATAACCAAAGCTACCTGCAATTTTTTTTATGAATTTGATTTCTTCATTGATGAATTGACTATTTTCAGAATGCGTATATGCTCTTTTAATTAAGGTTTTTAAGCTATTGCATTTTTGAGGATAAGGATGTGCCGAATTGTACGGGATTAGGACCGGAACAAATGAACTTTTCCGATAAACCCTGTATAGTATTTATCTGTGGATTTGATAACTTGTACGTCCAAAAAGGCTATTGCATTATTTTTTTCTATTTCAACAGTGAGTTCTATAGATGGATATAAAGAGCTGTAACATTTTGTTAATTTTCTTAATTCTTCTTCGTTCAGTTTTGATAGAATGAAAATATCATCCACGTATCGACAGTACACTTCTGGTTTTTCTTCCATACGATGCAGGACATTTTCTTCAATTTCGTTCATCACAACCTCAGCATATAAAGTTGATAATGGTGAGCCCATTGGGCCTCCTGAATTTTGCTTGAATATTTTGTTCTTGTATGTAAAAATATTATTTTCATATAAATAGAATAAAACTTTTTTGAATTCATGAATTATCATTAAGAAGTTGCAAAATCTTAAAATTTTAAATAACACACAAATTCATGAATTCAAAAAAAGTTTTATTCTATTTATATGAAAATAATATTTTTAAATACAAGAACAAAATATTCAAGCAAAATTCAGGAGGCCCAATGGGCTCACCATTATCAACTTTATATGCTGAGGTTGTGATGAACAAAATTGAAGAAAATGTCCTGCATCGTATGGAAGAAAAACCAGAAGTGTACTGTTGATACGTGGATGATATTTTCATTCTATCAAAACTGAACGAAGAAGAATTAAGAAAATTAACAAAATGTTACAGCTCTTTATATCCAACTATAGAACTCACTCTTGAAATAGAAAAAAATAATGCAATAGCCTTTTTGCACGTACAAGTTATCAAATCCACAGATAAGTTACTATACAGGGTTTATTGGAAAAGTTCATTTGTTCCGGTCCTAATCCCGTACAATTCGGCACATCCTCATCCTCAAAAATGCAATAGTTTAAAAACCTTAATTAAAAGAGCATATACGCATTCTGAAAATAGTCAATTCATCAATGAAGAAATCAAATTCATAAAAAAAATTGCAGGTAGCTTTGGTTATCCCTAACCATTTAATAAAAAAATGGAACACAGAAGTAATAAAGAAATTAAAAAATAATGCCGTAGTAAATAAAAAAGAAGTCAAATATTTAAATGGTTTTCCTTACATTAAAGGTACTACCAATGAAATTAATAATATTTGTAAAAAGCATAACATTCAAATTGGAGGAAAAGTAAATAAATACCATAAAAAAAATGGTAATAAAAAATAATGAAAAAATAAAAATGTTAGAAAAAGCAGGTATTTACTCAATTCCTATTACTGAAAATCCTCCAATGGCTTATATAGGAAGTACCAAAAATAAGCTTAAACACAGATTAAAACAACACGTAAAAAATTGGCAGAAAAAAGAAGAAAAAACAGCACTTATTCAATACTGTCTGGATAACCAAAAATATCCTAAATTCAAAAATATAAAAATCATTAAAAGCTGTAAATCCGAAAAACACCTCAGAATAGCAGAGTCGGTAATGATTGAAAAAAATAGGGCAACAGTTTGCAACCATAACGACCCAAATATTTTGGGAAACAGCTGGAGAAATTTAATAAAAATTGAGCAAAAAAATGAAAAAGTTCGAAAAATGAGATCAGTGCAGTGACCAACAAGAGATGGCGCCACAACGCCCAAGAAGAAGCGATAGCCGATGACAGAAGCAGCCCGCGAGAACCACCGAAATGCCCAGCTGACATGGTCCGTGTTAGTCGGAGCAAAACGTCCCTCGATGACGGTAATGGAGTATTACCGAAAGTACTAGGATTATGAAAAATTATTGAAGTAAATGAGGAGGCAGCAAAGGAAAAAAACTCATTTAGTGACGAGGCCAGAGAAATACCAACGGGGAAAAAAATGAAGTGGACCCAGGACTAAATGAAAAACATCCATGCCGCATCCACATAACGGAAATAAGAATTGAAAGCCAAGCCCCACATGCGGTAAGTGTTAATCGAACTTTACCAACAAAAAGAGAAGTTCAAAAATGCAAACACTTTATATTAGCTCCGCAAATTCTTAAACAACAAGTTTTACTTACAAATTCTCAATATCATCAGTACTTTCAGAATTCACGCCAATCAAACACATTTCACTTGCATAAAATTACACGATCTGGACTTTTACACTTGTTGTTGCAAGTTAATGTTAATAGTGGACCTGGATATGATGAAATTTCACCATTGGTTATCAAACATGTGGCTCATATTATTGTGGAGCCACTTTTTTTATTTATAATACCATATTTACTACAGGCATATTTCCAGATGTTTTAAAAATAACTAAAATTACTCCCAAATACAAGAAAGGTTCGGTAAATGAAGCAAATAATTGTCGGCCTATTGCAAATTTGACTATTTTTGCTAAATTGCTAGAAAAATTAATTTACATTAGATTACTTTCCTTTTTACAAAAATACAACATATTTAACAAAAATCAATTTGGCTTTTTGCCAAATACATCAACAGAGCTTGCAATTTCATTTACACATAATTTAATCCAACAAAATGCTATAAAAAATCCATCAACAATTGCAATTTTCTTAGATTTATCTAAGGCTTTTGATACGCTAAACCATGATATTCTACTAACCAAATTATTTTTTATTGGAATTAGGGGTTCTACGTATAATTTATTCAAAAGTTATTTATCAGCTGGAAAGCAATATACTGTGATTGATATGACATGGTCCTCAATGGGAGGTGTGATTTCTGGAGTGCCACAAGGTTCGGTTCTTGGTCCTATATTATTTAATTTGTATATTAATGATCTCTTTACAGTGGTAAAAGATAATGATTTAATTATATTTGCTGATGATGCAACAATCTTATTCAAGGGTAATAATACTTTAGATCTTACATCCAGAATAAATGCACAACTTGTGTTGGTGACAAATTGGTTAAATAGCAATGAATTGATTATTAATATAAACAAGACCAAGGCTATGATCTTTTCGAAACTACAAATACTACAATCTATGAGTGAAGTGGGGGTCTTGAATGGAGTTAAAATTGATTTTGTGAATAATCATTCTTACTTGGGAGTATTGATTCGAAATGATTTGAAATGGAATATGCACATTAACAACCTGACTAATATAATATCTAGAAACATTGGGGTAGTTAGTAAGATTATGATAAATTTGTCCCCTAAAATAATGATACTTTTATACTACATAAACACACATAAATTACTGTATACTAACATGGGGGCAAACAACACAATATAACTTAAAAAAATACAGGTACACAGAATATATATATAAGATTAATAGACCTAAAAACTCTTAATTATTCTATACCTAATTTTACCTTCAGGTCAGAAGTAAATCTCAATAAATATAATATACTTACAATAAAACAATTATTTGACTATAATCTTGATATAATAATGTTCAGAAGAATTAAAAATGATTTATACCATGACTTAATATCATTAAATATTCGTACTCATACTTATGAAACCAGGAATCGATCAACACTCATACCTAATTTCCCTCGGACAGAAACAATTAAAATGAATATTAATTATTCGGGTCCAAAACTTTGGAACTCCTTGCCTTATGACATAAAATCTATTAACAATTTTGACCTATTTAAAAAAAAATTCAAGTATCACCTTATTAACAAGTCTCTCAATTAGTGCTGAGTTGACCTGATCTGATCGCTGGATTGATTTCATGGCTTATGAATAGACCTTGCATCTGTATACACTTATGTATTTATTTCATCTTTCAATTATATTCAATGGGCCTTTGACTTGTCTTTTGTATTGTTATTTGTTGTTCGTGTCCTTTTTTTTTTTAGTACTAAGGGTGGGAGGGCTATGTCAGGCCTTAGGGACTTTTCCCTCCTCCTCCTGGGTGCTACATTTTTTGTAATTGATTACCTATATTGTTTGTATTTTGAATTGTAATATGTGACAACTGAAAAAGGAATAAATGAAAAATGAAAATGAATTTGCTAGCAAAATGAGTTGAACACCACAACACCGGTCTGAAAACAGACCTACACACCAAAAAGATTTTCATTACAACCATAATTTCAGTTCATTTTTGCAGTCTTCTCTGAATGTGTGCCGCCGCTCCATATAGATATCTAGGCTTGCTAGGAACTAAATTAACTGTGGTTTGGGAGAGTAATGTCATACAGAACAAACTAGTCCAGTAAAAACTCCCAACACTGATCAGGGAAATGCTCTAAAAGAGCAGTAACCAAGTGAGAAGCTAAAAACTTGTTAACAGAGGACTTTAAGCAGAGATGTGCTCCAGCCCTCCCAAATAACCTAGGTGAGCCAAGGAAATGCATAGGGGAGAAAAAAATGTGAGTTGTAGTTTTACAATTTCAAGAGTTATTCATTCCTAAAAAGGAGAAATTTCCTTCCATCAAAGCTTCACTGCAGTGCACCATTTTTAAAATGCCATAATTTGTACACAAACTTCTTATATATATATATATAGTATATATATAATTTTTTCCCCCAGGAATAAAAATATTTTCTGTTATCATATGACTACAGATTTCAAAGATATGCTTATATACGTGTAATTTCCTTGAAGATTTCTGAGGCATGCCTTACAGGTCTGTGCCCGATTTGAAATGGAGCAGGCCTGTTCCTCTGCATAAGGAAAATTCAGACTCAATGGAAGAACTGCCGTGCTCTCTGTCTGCTGAGTGTGCCAGGGAAAGGTCAACATTGTCTACAAGGTCTCACTTCAGAGCACTTGTGGGATGTACCAAGTGGTCTTGTGCCTCAGAAGGGCTGCAGTACCTAGATTTTGTATTACGTACGATGATCAAAAGGTATCTAATCTGTATGTTGGTCAAAAGGTTTGTGCTGTCCTCCTAGATTTAGCGAAAGCATGTGAACCTGGAAGGTCTTGAATAACGGAGGTATAACAACTGGGAATATCCTTTGTAGTGCAAATTTAAAGTCAGTCACAAAAGTCAATATGTGTGTGCACACCCTTCTCTTCAATATGTAACTATATAACAAGACAATGAGCATCTGGGAGACCTCACATGTTACGAACCTTCTGTTTTACAAGTGCAACAACACTGAAAAATACTAAATGATTGAAACAAAATAAATTCACAAGTCTTGATGCCTGTCAAAATTTCAATTTTCTCTAATTATGGTCTCATTTGCTTGATTTTCAATTGAGACACGTGGTTTCGGGTGCTGGACACAAATTTTGAAGCTAAAGTTAACATTTTGCAGTTTGAAGCCCCCTTAAAAATTGAATCCCTTCCTAGACAAATTTAATAAGCACCATCATGGGTGAAAGGAGGCTCACCTGCTAATCAGGTTTTTATAAAAAATTTGGCCACTCAGTGTATATAAAATATAAATGATGATATGTGCATTAAGATGTATAAAACTTGGGAGTGCTTTTGGAAGAAACACTACAATTTTCAAGGGCAATTCACCATTTATGTCCTAAAAGAAAAGTGTTTAATCAATGCAAGCTTCCACTTGTTACTTGTGGATCAGAGATATGGACTTTAATTAAGAAAGATATTCAGAGGCACAGACAATTCAAAGAAGTGTGGCGAAGATGCACACTTGGCATACCCGGGAAAGAGAGCAGGAGGAATACATGGAATGGAGAAATGACACCAGTTGATGACATCGTGATCAAAGTCAAGACCCTCCAGTGGCATCGGCCTGGACAAACTGCTTGAACTGATCACAAACCAAAACAGCTGAAGTACCAGATTGGATACCAAGGAAGATGAAAAGAAACACAAGAGGACAGCCATGGGACATGGGTGGATGACATTGGAAAGCGTGCAGGAGCAACTTCAAGAGACTCGGTCAAAATAGACAGCTATGCAAAAGACTTGGGGAGACCTTCCTCCAGCAGTGGAATGGAAATATTTAATGATACATCACAGGACAGGAACACAGCATTTTGTGGTGTAAAAACCAAAACAACTGAAATAAAACATTGGGCACCAAGGGACATGAAAGGACCCAGCAGAACACTGCATAGGAGATGGGTGGATGCAATTGGAATGTGTGCAGGAGTAATTTGAAAGAGACTGCATCAGGATCTATGGGAAAGACTTGGGGAGACCTTCCTCCAGCAGTGGATTGAAAATGGTTTAGGATATACACAACAGGAACACAGTATTTTGTGGCAAAACTGAAATGCAATATTGGCTACCAAGGGACACGAAAAGACACACAAGAAAACTGCATGGGAGATGGGTGGATGAAATTGAAAAGTGTGCAGGAGCAATTTGCAAGAGACTGGGTCAAGATCTGTGGAAAAGACTTAGGGAGACCTTCCTCTAGCATTGGATTGTAAATGGTTAATGATGTACATAACAGAAGCACAGCATTTGGTGGTATAAAAATGCCTAGTTACATCTGTGCCATCACATGTGGATGAGAAAGATAGGTGCATTCAAAACTTTCCTTATCTGCATGTGACTCTGTTCATTAATGGGTTAAAATGCAGACAGTTAAACTTGTAGCATGCCAAAGCAGGTAGACAAGTCTAATGTAATATTCATGTCACTTGACCATCCCAATATATTAAATAAATAAATAAATAAATAAATAAAATCTCAGAAACACATGCACCAGTGCTGTACTGCAATCATTAAAAACAAATCCATGTTTTTCTTGGGAAGGCATGGATGAAATGATTTCTGTAACTTTCTGCCCGTTCAAAATATCAGAATAAAAAAGTAAAAACACACGGGAATTCCTGGAAGATTTTAAAGAGACCAGATTCCGGTGGACTCCTGGTCAACGGACGTTCTCTCTCTGGAAATTACTGTTTCAAACACAGATTTTGCACGAGGCAATTGGAAGGGCTCTTTCCCGTCCAAAATCCTTACAGAATTTCAAGATCCATAGGGCTTAAGTTTGGAATCACTGAGAATGGAATATGGTTCTTCCTAATTATGGAAGATATTTTTGACTTGCAAATTTACCAGTTGCTTTTTTTTTTTTTTTTTGTACCAGACAACATTGCATGATGAATTTTAGGCTGACAGTCTTAAAAAATATCTAAACTAGTCCACAGCAAACCAACCCTGCCCTCAAACGCAGTGTGCTTTCCACCGACGGAGCTGTCAAATCCGAATCTTTACAATACAGTTTCCTAGAAATATGCCCATTCCTTGATTCTGTAATAACTGCACCACGTTCGATGGGTCTGATGAAACCGGCATCTCTGTCCTTACCACCTAATATTCCTAATATCTTTCTCCACGGTGCCATTTTTTACTTGCTGGCTAGACTACTTACCTCAGTTACATGTGGTGCCACTGTCCTTTACTTACCTTTTTCCTGCCTAAAATGTATGCTTTATTCACCTTACCTCTTTCGTATCTATTGACTGCTCACTTACTGCGCAAATTCCTTGAATTCAGAAGAGGCACTACAAACTATGATAACATCGCATATGACACCCGATTCTTTGGAAAGCGCACTGCGTCTTATATAACAACCATCTTAACATTTTTCATTCCAACTGTGTCTTTGGAGTAAATGCCCTGAAATATATCATGCAATGTGCCCATCCTATTGGCACAGAAAAGTTTGTCAGAAATAATCAAAAGAGAAGCTATTCCCTTACCAATACGAAGTGCAAAATGGGTTACACCAGGCAAAATATTTGCCCTCATTTTGGGCAATGTGTTTGTCCTTCTTAACTACCATGGAACATTCTTTTTCTTTTATTTTAAGATTTTCCAGCTTCTGGCAGATCCACTTGACCTGTCGGTGCTGCTGCTTCGGTGACACGAAACAAAGGTCTGCAGTGTCAAAGCCTAATAATTAACAGTTTTTCTCTCTTTCTAGGAGGTGGGGAGTGGACAGCTTTTTCATATATTCTCATTAAGCGAACAGCATTCATGCTGATTGACCTTACCAGCATGACTAGGGACAAAAGAACAATCAACTGGAGAGGTGACCTGAATGAATGCTTAGCAAACAGTATGTCTTAAAAGAGAAGGGTCTAATCAGCGCATCCCTCCAGTCCTGATGTATGCAGCAGAGACATGGACCTTAACTGAAAAAGACTCACAAAGGCTGCAGACATCTGAAGAAAGCACGGAGAGATGCAAGCTTGGTGGGAACAGGAGATATGAGAAAAGGAAACTCATGGATCCGGAAAACAGCAAGAGTGGAATCCCTGAAATTGCAAGGCGTTGGACATGTTGCTAGAAGAACAGACCACCAAAACTTTAGACTGGATACCAAGGGACAGGAAAAGACCATGTGGGAGATGGGTGGAAGAAATACAAAAGCAGGCTGCAGGGCCATGGAGTAGACTGGCTCAAGACAGATTATTGTGGAACAAACTTGGGGAGACCTTCATCCAGCACTGGACAGTAATGGTTGACAATGATGACATAAAAATATATGTAATACACACACGTACAATGCTTGAAAAATAACATGTCCTAGATGTCCAGGGCAAGTAAAATATTGGCCTGGGAAGGTAAATAAAAAATTTGGTTACCCAGTTCATGCAAGTAAATTTAAAAATAAAGTTTGGAATAGAATTTCTCAGTACAAGACAGTCGTCTCATTTCGCTGCTAGTCACCGCAAGTTGTATAATTATTTCGGAGTATCAAGGACAGAAGAATATCACTTCTTTAATTGTATTATGCTGTAGGTCCAGAAATTGGAACCACGTGTAGTTTCACCCCAAATGTTTATGGTCAGCTGTGGGATGTGTGCTTCTAATAGCCTCTAGTGTTGAGTGACAAAGGGCAAAAACTTGAATAAAACAAGCATGGCAGAATCACTAAATTTCTCAAATACCAATTTCATCATCATGCCAATTTTCAGCATCATCTTAAAACTTGAAATATATGCTTTTGTGCATTGAATATTTTGAATACACAGTCTCAGGGAAATGTAAAACATGTACAAAAGTTCAAATTTTTTTGACTTAAAAAAAAAGGCCAACAGAATAATGCAGGGTTATGATTTGTTGTCTTGTGAGAAAAACTTTTCTCTGTGGGCATCTAGCTTTTACTACCTGGGCAGGGAAAAATTTCTGCACGTGTAACTTTAGAGGTTATTGAAGCTCTGACAGACACACATATACATTAACATGTATTAATTCTGAGCTGCTCATCTTTATTGAGCCTGCCGGTACAGTAATTCTAGAAATATAATAACAAAAATTCCTAAAAAAACATTTCTTAGTTCCCGATTCTCAAATGAACTTGTCCATTTTACGGTTCTATGGAACATGGGCTCTGTTGTAATTTCACGTGAACTCGCCACACTGCCAGTACCTCACAATCAGTCAAAGCATTGTTTTTTTGTTTTGTTTTTACATTTACACATTTCTGAATTCAGTTTTAAAACGTTCCAACAGGTTGCAAAACAGTCTGCGGTAGCAAACTAGATCAAAGTGAGCCTAAAATAAACACTAAAGTACTTAAGAATGAAAGAGCAACACCTGTAGCTCTTCTGCGTACAATATTGACAAAATTTCCTTTGTAATCCTAATACTTGAAAATTTTTTTTTAACTGTGTACTTCTCCCTATTTTTCTTATTTCATTAATTTCTCTTAGTTGAGGCAAAAACCACACACTCCTTGAAATTCCGTTGTGACAAATAGCCACTGTGGTGACCAAAGGAATAAAAATAATACACAGAAGCTTTGTGTACTCGGGGAGAAAAAAATTATGAAAATTATATAAAACAAGTAACACTGCATAATATCACATACTATAAACAACAAGAGATCTCACTTTGTCTTTTTCTGTAAAGAGCCGTGCAGACATCACTGGATTTACACCAATAAAGTAATTCTGGTAAATGTGAAAAAAAAAAGCCAGCCTTCCAATTATTGGTCCTTCAAGTGGTAGAACACTAAACGGATATTAATGGAGTCTTTTTTTCTTTTGCTCCTGTGATGATAGGTGTCCACAGATGCCATGTAAACAAAGTTGATGGACACATGGAATAGAACTATTTGAAGTGCTGTTAATCAAAAGGCCAGACACACGCAAAAAAATAAAAGTGTGTTTACTGAATTTGATGATTGCAGAGATCATAATTGTTTCAATAAAAACAACTTCTCAGTCACTTCAGTGCTTGTAACTCAACATGTACCACAGATTCTTAAAAGATAAGATATTTTTTTCACTTCCTTAAGTTTGATCACTTAAGGTTCTGGGATGGATCTGTATGACTCAAAGATTTCATTAAACAATACACCTGCATACATTTAAAGCACTGTTTTCTTGTGCTTACACAGTGTGCGTGCATTTGCTTTACGTTGAAAAACGGCTTAATACACATTGTTTCTTTTCTCTCTATAAATACATACACAGACATACGATCTTTCTTTTAACACGTAGGAACTAAGATTGTTATGACCTGCTTCTTAAATGCTACAACAAAACCTCTATGCCAGGGAAAACTGTTTCATTCATATTCACATTCATACAGTGAACTCTGAATCTCATTTACAAACAGAAACATTTTCAGTGCATCCCCCTCCCCATCCCATGTAATCATTGTGCTTAAGACTACAGTAACATTTTCGGTTCCTACACAGACTCAGCATGGTAAGAAGAACATAACATTTGAAATTGGGTCCCTTCTGCAAGAGTGGGAAAATAGTTCCCTGAAATGCACTGTTTTTGCAATGGATGTAATTATCCCAAGGGTGCAGCTGCAGTCTTGTATAGGGTGAAAAGACCAAATGATCAAAAAAGAATTCACAGCTATGAGCACCCCACAGTACTTAAACAGCTGAATGAAACTTGAGTTGCAAAATGAAATTGCCTTCACTTCCCCAGCATTTTGATCTTGTTTGGGTGTCTAATAGCACTTCTTTTAAAGACAAATGTCACAATTTCATAACAGGAAGTGAGGACAAAGGAAAAAAATCCCTGAAAGACATCATCGTTCATTCATTGGGTGGCTACTTCACAAACGTGCACGAGCAAAGGGCACAAGTTTTGAAACATGAAACAATTCCTTCCACATGACAACATACAGTACATGCAACACTGTGTTTCTAAGCACGAGAATAATGGGATCTTGGACACCTTGAAGTAAAGTGGTAACAACACCCTGCCCAGACTACTTATAAGCAAGACCTTTAAGAATCTACAATTATCTTTGTCAACTGAAACAATTTACATAAAAAAAGTGTATTCCACAAAAGCAAAACACACTTAGCACAGTTTTATAACATGACATTATTTAAACAAGCAATTATCTAAATACACTGCTCACCCCAACATTATTTTTTAAAATTAATTTCAATAGGCAAATTCAGATTTGCAACTGCCCCCCCTGGTGGTGCAGCTGTCTAAGCTTTGGCTTACGACAATTCGTCTGTGAGGGGTCTGGGTTCGAATCCCTGTGAGGCATGGTTAAATCTTTAATAATAAAAAAATAGACCTGCAAACCTTTTATGGAATCTAGCAAGAATTGTAACATGCCGCCCCAGTGGTCTAAGAGATGGCCTCTGATCATTCATCCGAACGGGGTCCGGGTTCGAATCTCGGTGTGGCATGGATGTTGTGTTTGTCTTATGGCACTGGCTCTGTCCCTTCCCTGGAACCAGTGACCCTAAATTAGGGACGGGCGACTGCTTATAGCCCATTGAGTTGCTCACGGGGTCGTAAAACCTCCAATCAAAAAAAAAAATTGTAACACCCTGTCCACTGCTGAAATACCGTTCACTAGAAAACTAAATGTACTGTGAACTTAGAAATATATATATATATATATATATATTTAACTTTCATTGGAAATATGCATTCTAAACAGCAAAACAAGGCAGATAACATTTTAAAACCATCAAAAGTCAGGTGTTTCCACAAGGAATGTTTCATATTTTCCACACATTGGGAAGGGGGCAGCATTTTCAGAAATTACCAGACAAACTAATGTAAAAAGCATTCAAAGTCACAGAAAGCATTTAATGCCTCTGAAGGAAATTCTAATTTAATCAGTCAATAAACTCACAAATTTCATAGCACAGGACAAGATCAAGGTTTGTTTTTTAACTGGTACTGACCCAATCTGTGCACACAAAATTTCCTTTTATTACAAAGTTTTCAATAGAACAAGAGTGCATTGTCCTTGGACTGTTATTGCTCCATAAATATTTTGCATTCAGGTTTTGATACTACGAAACAAGACTAAATCTTTACGTGCGTTTTCAATCTAAAAAAATCCAATATTGTTTGAAAAGCGCCTCTGAAATGCAGCTCAAAATGCACAGGTCACTCCTAATGATAACAAACAAAGAATTTTGTTTAATTTCAGTAGAACTGGAATTTTGCCTCCGGGGGACAAGTACAGCGGGAACTAAACCCTCGGTTGACAAAGCGTTGACAAAGGATCGATGCTCAAAAAATTATTTTCGACTCTTATTTTTAGAGTTGTGTACCCATGAAATACATAAAATAATCGTACTTACGTTATATTTGAACGCAGTGTAATCGCACTTCCATAATTGGTTGGTTTGTAGTATCGCAAGTAAAGATTACGTTCGACATATGTTGGAACAAGCCGTTTATGATTCGACATCTGAAATAAGTCCTCCCACTCGTTCTGTATCCAAACTTGTTACTGACAATGGAAGCCCCGTAGGAAACGCTTTCGGAACACAACCGAAACTAAAATTAGCCAATGAGCTTCGAGAAAATTTCAAATTCGACAGCTTGTAACAGAACTGGACTTGACTTTGACCTCCTCACAAAGAGCGCTTGCTTGCGTTTCGTTTCTGAACGTCTTTCGGTAGCACGAAATTCTATTAGTTGCTAGTTGCAGAAGAATGCCACTTTAACGACGTGTGTCAGTCTTACTTTCCCGAAGCCACAGAGCAAGAATTTTTCTTGTTTGATTTTGGGTGATGAACGCGTACAACGAGCAGCTAGTTATCGCCTTCCCCACTGTAGAGACGCTGGTTCCAGGGAAGAGAGCGAGTTGGACAAACGAACCACCCATGCCTCATTCTGGAATCAAACACGATCCTATCTCTGAAATATGGACACAAGATCGGTGCCTCAAACCGCTCGTTTGAAAACTAAAGAAATAGAGACACTGACAGTAGCCGAAAGCTGCTTTCCTGACAAAACGTGACAGTTCCGCCTGGAAACAACCGCTGTCCCGGTGGCTAAATGACCATTAGTGCGAGAAGGGTCCGAGTTCGAATCCCGGTGAGGTATGGATGTAGTGTTTGACTTACGGCACTTGCTGTCTCCCTTCTCTGGAGTCAGTGGCGCATGTCCAGAAAATGCACCACGGCAATCTTATACGGGTTCCACGCAAGGCTGTGATTGGCTGTTCAGAGAGGGAGACGATATGATCGGAAACAACCCGAAGCACGAGCTCCCCGAAGTACCACGAGCTCCTCTCGTTCTCGACAACAGGGATGTAATTGTGAACTGGTGCATGTTCTGTAACTTCGTTGTTGACATCAAAGAAGATGGTGTATTTTCTGGACGGGCGTTAACTGCATATGGATGCATAATATTATAGGTAAGTCATATTTTGTGTATAGAGGTAAAGCACGGATGTAGTTGTACACGATAGCTGTGGTAAATTTTATGTAATGCCTGCGTTGTTGACATTGATGAACGTGGTGCACTTTCTGGACGGTAGTTAAGTGCATGTAGCACCGTTTCAAACTTTTTTAGGATCAGGGTTCTTCAAGTTTAGCGTATATATGTAATTCAGCATGCTGTTAATCAGAACCTTTCAAATGCGTTTTGGAATTTTGCTTAAATGTTAGAAACAGTGTTAATGTTCATGTTTTAATCAGTGCATCAAGTAGTTCAGTAGGCTTCATGGGAAAATTTGTTTCAATTCAAATGTAAATAAGTAGCATAGAAATGAAATGTTGAGTAATAAGTTTTTACACAAATGTTTATAATAGTGTTTTATAGAAATGAAATGTTGAATAAGTAATGTAATTATTTATTAGGAGTTTCTTTGCTCTGTTAATGAAACTAAAAGGGCATTTTCTGCACATGTCACAGTGACTAAAGGAATTTATCTGTATTCTATGGTGTGACAACCTCTAGCTGTAGAATATACTCCCACCTTTGTTGACTTAAAGTTACATAATGTATAACACATCAATTTTTTCTAGCCATCTAATTTCATTGGCTTCTTTTCTACTCTTCTTTCTCTGTTTCACAACACCATTAAAGCACTGTGTAAATTAAATATATCCATTATTACCAACGTATTGAGATTGAAGAAAATTAAACATCATAAAGTTTTGTTAATTGAACATAGGCACTGCTACTTATGTCATGTGGAAGGTTACAGGCAGTGTGAGCACCTGTGTAATGTACTTTTCTTTCAGTCTGCCTATTATGAAGCTTTAACATCACTAACATACCAAGAAATATGACTACATCAAGGTACGAGTGTCTTAAATGAAGCAGCAAAAGAAAATATTTTGTTATTGAAATATTAACCATTGAAGAGTCACTATTCCTTGGGTTGGCGCAGTGGTCTAAGCGCTGGCTTCTGATCATTGGTCCGAGATGGGTCGGGGTTCAAACCTTATTTAGGCATGGATGTTGTGCTTGTATTACAGCAGTGGCTGTCTCCTTTCACTGGAACCATTGGCCCTAAATTAGGGACAGCCAACAACCTATATCCCACTGAGTTGCTCATGATAGTCATTGCTCCCAATCAAATCAAATATTTTCCTTGGATTCTCTTTTGCACATATACTTAGTGGTACCTTAGGGTGTATCTACAATTTCTTCCTGCCACCTCATTTACTTCTCTTGTAATTTAGTAACATTTCTTAGTTGCATACTGTTGTAATAGTAGTGTACAAATTATGTAAAGTTTCTTTTTCAAATGATATGTACCCTGAGGAAATTTGGGATTGTTGTTTTGTTTATTCTCTATAATTTCTAAAGAACTACTGCCATAAGATAACCAGGTTTATTATTACACTGCAAAATAACGTGGAAAATGACCTTGGAGGAAAATTTTTGACTTACTAGCAGTAAAAATATACTCTGCCAAAAAAATGAAGTACACAGAAGGAATCACCCAATCAAGATGAAAATTGGTATGTACATGTATAGGAAAAGAAATTATTACAATTCCAGAACAGATGGGCAATATATTTGGATAAAACAGCTACACCAGGAAGGCAAGTCAGTACATTGCTGCGGCTTGGATATATGCGAGGCATAGATGCATACAGGACAGCATACAGTTTACGGATGCTGTCCTGAGGTATAACACGCCAAATGGCATCCAAACATTTGATTGTTGAGATGTGTGATCGGGCTGGCCACAGAAGGGTGTCAACATTATGAAGACAGGCCTTGAAGAGCTGTGCTGTGTGTGGCCAGGGTTTACCCTACATAGTGTGGGAAAATATTCTTATAATATGTGGGCAATATATCATGATAATTAACACGGCAATCAGACATCGATCGCTGAATTGACTGTAATTACTGTTCCATACGCAATATCAATCGCATCAGAAAACTAAAAAATTTCCCACTCCAGGCTGATGAAATTTTCAACGTTTTTTGATGTGATTGATATTACATATGGAGCAGTAATTATAGTCAATTCAGTGATGTCTGATTGCTGTGTTCATTATCATGAGGCGTTATCCTGTTCAAAATTGCTCGGTGATGCTGCAACAGGAATGGCAACATAATAGATCATGTACGCACGGTTGAGCTGTAAGGCTGGCATGAAGGACTACCAAGAATGTCAGGCTGTTGTAAAAAATGGCTCCCCAGATAGCACCCCTTACACACACATGCAAGTGTGTGAGCCATGTGCTGTTTGACAGTAAAGGCAGGATCCATGTGCTGGCTGGTTAGTCACTAGACATGTATGTCAGTGGTAGGCAGCAGTGGCCTCTTTAAATGTTGTCACTGTGCTGCAAGTCTTGAAGTGATATGGCAAACAAAGCACATACTGAATAAGTTTTACATATGTTTATGTTGAATGTTCTTATTTTTGAAATGTGTGAACATCTCAACCCAATGCTGCTGCATTGGCAATTTATTGTTCCATTGCGATATTTTATCCTCATTTGCATAGCTAGTAACATATATGCATTCGTCATACAATTCTGTATCATATTTAATGTTGAAAAAGTTTTTCTGTGAAAGATAGTACATTGATTTTTCAATATATGACCAGGTAGGTGAAGCATTTAATGATGCCCACTGAAAACAGCTCGTCTTTGAAATGAGAATCCCACTGATCCAAAAATTGAGCAGATGTGTCATAAAACCCATGTACTGTTTTTAGAATAGACAGTTCATCTACCAAGCCATCAGAATGCAGCTTTTTCATGTAAGATCTAGCAGAATATGGCAGAAACACTTTTTTTTTTTATAACATTTTGTTTCAGGTCATCTATTGTCCTCTTCACATCTAGCCCTTCAACCACTTTAATGTTTTGATTGAAGATTACTGCTTGACTGTGGACAAAGTTTAATCAAAGATCTGAGCCTGGGTTTTCAGAAAAAGTATGCAGAATATTGGGACACTTCTCCTGACTCAAAAAATGACTTGGGGTGGGGGTGGATGATGCCAACTGCATGAGGAGGGATTTCGTCAACAGTTTCCAAAAAGCGGGACATTTCATGGTCAATGAAGGATTGGGGGGGACAGTGGGACATAGAGCTAAAAAGCAGGACTGTCCAGCTAAAATCGAGACGTCTGGTTACACTAATTCTGAGTAATCAATTAAAAAAAGAAAAAAAGCGGAACACAGTGCTGAGTGAAGTGTAACATTTTTAATTCCTGAAAGCCTAAATTTCTTAGGTGTAAACACAATTTTGCATCACATTTACCAATAATCTATGGTTAAATAGCATTTATTAAAAAAACCCTGCCCTATTGGTAGGAAGGCCATTTCACATAATATGAAGAAACCAATAATGAAACAAAAAATTTGGAATTGTTCCAAAAGAATTGCACCCTTCTCCAATAAATTTTCATTAAGCTACAGAGAAAGCATTGAAATTCTCTTGCAATTTGGATGCACTCTTCAGTATTCTGATAATTTGGAAATCTCTACTGGCAAAAGAAATTGTCAACCACGTGAGTGCTTGCTTTTAGTGTGAACAAGGCTGGCGTTTCAAACGAAAGATCTTACTATTCCTAAAGTTTAGTCCGTAATAAATAGTGTATAAAAATTTTTGCTTCATTATTGGAATCCTGCCCTATTTAAATAACCAATGAGATATGAAATAGAGTTAGTGCTGATTCAAGGTGTTTTATTATCCAAGCATAAAATGGTTCTCTGCTATCATTCCTACGTCAAAACATATACTACGTCAAATGTATATATACTACTTCATGTACATACAAAATACATCCAAGAAATATAATGCTACATATGCAAATACTACATACCTGCTAACTATAACGAAATGTCCATTGTTTCTACAGATTTTGTTGTCTGACTACAGGACTCACTGTTGAAACTATGGATTCTACAAATTTTCACTTTCTTTTTTCTATAATTTTATGATATACATGATATTCATAAGCGGATTCACGGAATTTCGCCTTTTTTGTCATTTAGATCATTCTCAAGATCGATGCAAAACTGAAGAGAATTTGGGGGAGGAGCGTCGTCTTCCATCTGGGGGCAGTATTGGTGTTTCAAAACTTTTGAAAACAGTAGTTAGAGTAAAAAATTTGGTGGTAATCATAATTTTTTTTCTCCCATGCTGCCTTTGTGTCCAGTATTCTTGTTAAATATCATTATATTGCATAAATGTTTGTATTTCAGCTTGAAACTGTATGCAGCAATTTGCAAAAACAGAAGTCAGACGCCGTAGAAATTTCCCTGTAATCTTCAGGCATAAGATTCTTCCACGAATTTGAGGAATTTGGACATTTTCGTTGTTATTTTGTTCCTTATGAGATCGATGCACAAGTGAACGTGAACAGAAATAGGGTAGGGGGTGTTCGTCGTAGGATGGAATTTCATTTTTACAAAACTTTCTAAAACAGCAGGTCGACGGAGTTAAGATTTTTTCCGCAATGGTACTTTATTTTTCTCGCGATCTTGCCTTTGTCCAGTATTATTGTTAAATAAAATTTTACCGTATAAATATTTTTATTTCAGCTTCAAAAGAGGGGGAAATTTTCCAAAACCAGAAGTCAGACCAAGAAAAGATTTCTCATGTAAGCGACCCCCCCCCCCCCCAACTGATGTTCCTGCTCTGCTGCGTTGTTAAATATTCCCCATCCCATAAATTTTTGCATTTAAGCTGATAAGGGAGCAGGAAATCCACCACCTGGGAGTAACAGAGTTGAAAATTTGTAAAAATTGACGCATTGCATTTTTTTACAAATTTTGGATTTAGAATTCTGTGAAGTGTTGTGGAATTCTGAATGCATCGGACTGTTACTGGTGGAAGTTTCGAACTCTGAACTTTAATAGCACAAAGCTACCTTTAGTGCCCTCACCAGTAGAATCAACTTTGTGTTTCGCATGTGTTAAGTTTGTTTCATTAGCATCCTTGTTGTGACACATTTCTTTTTCACAAAGAGATGGGTCATTTCGTAAAAAGCGTCTGTGTGCCCTGCAATAATACTAGTTCCTATTCACAAGGCTCTTGCCAATGTTGGCAGGTATGTATACTATATCAAGTACATATGAAATACATCCAAGATATTTATCAACATAAGATACACATATATAAGATCAAATGCGTACATACTGCATTAAGTGCATATGAAATACATCTAAAAGATATAGTGTATATACTGCACCAAGCACATATGAAACACATTCAAGATACATCAAATGAAATATATACACATTAAGTACATATCAGACACATCCAAAATATATAGATACGTAACAGTGGTTGCCCTGGCTTTTGTAAAGTTTCCGCCAAATTAAATACTTTTTTACCAAATTTAATCTGAAGTCGCCATTTTTTTCACTCCAATTGGAAATATAAAAATCATACAAATAAAGTGTTATGGTAATGTTTTATTAGGCAATATCATTAAAAACCATAATCACCAATATTTTTTCCAACACCAAAATGATTTTTTTTCCGAAAATTATTTGTGAAGAATGCGATCAGCAGTGCCACCCCTATATAACATCAAATACATATATACATTAAGTACATATCAGATATATCCAATACATATATACTACATCAAACGCATATGTATATTAACCAATACATACATACATCAAATACATATATTATATCCAATACATCAAATACATGGATATCATATCCAATACATACATACTGCATCTAATACATGTACTACATATTCATACTAAATCAAGGATATATACTACCTCAAATACATATATCATATACAATACATGTATACTACATCAAATACATATACCATATCCAATACATGTATACTACATCAAATACATAGATATTATATCCAATACATATATACATCAAATACATAGATATTATATCCAATACATACATACTGCATCTAATACATGTACTACATATTCATATTAAATCAAGGATATCATCATTATCATCATTGTCAACCATTATCAATCCACTGCTGGACGAAGGTCTCCCCAAGTTTCCTCCACAACGGTCTGTCTTGTGCCAGTCTCCTCCATGTCACTCCCGCATACTTTCGAATTTCATCCACCCATCTTCCATGTGGTCTTCTTCTGGGTCTTTTCCTGTCCCTTGGAATCCAATCTAAAATTTCGGCTGTCCATCGATGGTCTGTTCTTCTGGCAGTATGTCCAGCCCATTGCCATTTCAGGGATTTAACTCTAATCATGATGTCTTCCACTCTTGTCATTTTTCGGATCCACGTGTTCCTCTTCTTATCTCTCC
Source organism: Macrothele yani (assembly GCA_039090855.1). Lineage (NCBI taxonomy): Eukaryota > Metazoa > Arthropoda > Arachnida > Araneae > Macrothelidae > Macrothele > Macrothele yani. Next base: position 56,136 of record CM076991.1, read on the forward strand.
TGGTTACACCAAGCATGCACCTCTCCATGCTTCTTTGAGTTGTTTACAGCCTTTGTCTCTTTTAGCTAAGGTCCACGTCTCTGCACCATATGTAAGCACTGGAAGGATGCATTGATCAAACACTTTTCTTTTAAGACATAATGGCATATTGCTCTTGAAAATTATGCTGTTTCTTCTAAAAGCTCTCCAGGCAAGTTTTGTACGCCGATTAATTTCTTCACCAATGTGACCCTCACTTGATATCTGCTGTCCAAGATAAACGTACGTGTCTGTTATCTCCAGCTTTTCTCCATCAATCGATAAATCTTCATTTCTTGTAAAAGCATTAAACATCACTTTTGTCTTCTGAAAGTTCATTTTTAATCCCACTTCTTTACTCTTGTCAGCAAGTTCCTGCATCATACTCTGTAACTCTGATGGGGTAGTTGCAAAAATGACTATGTCATCAGCAAAACGAAGGTGGATTAGATAATCTCCATTAATCTTTATGCCTTTGTTTTCCCACTTCAGTGATTGAAAGACATTTTCCAATGTGGCATTAAAGAGCTTCGGAGATATGGTGTCACCTTGTCTCACTCCTTTTCCAATTTTTATGTGTGTTGTATTTTCAAATAGCAGAATCTTTGCACTTGCATTTTCATAGATGTTATTAATAATATTAATGTATGCATCTTCAATACCGCAGGATTTCAGAGCCATTGCAACTGCTGATGGTTTCACCGAATCAAAGGCTTTTTCATAATCGATAAAAGCCATGCACAATGGAAATTCCTATTCCCTCGCTCTTTCAATTAGTTCTCTCAGTACGTGGATATGATCTATTGTGCTGTAGCCACTCCTGAATCCAGCTTGTTCTCTCGGTTGAGCCATGTCCAGTGTTACCTTCAAGCGGTGTGAAAGAACTTTAGTGAAGATTTTATAAACCACTGATAGGAGGCTGATAGGTCTGTAGTTCCTGAGATCCTCAATGTCACCTTTTTTATGTAGCAAGATCATTGTAGCGTTGTTCCAATCCTCAGGAATTTTTCCTTCATTAAGGCATCGAGTGAAAATTTGGGCGAGTACTGTTTCGATTTCTCCACTTGCTTCTTGTATGATGTCTACAGTAATTCCATCTTCTCCTGGAGCTTTTCCCCGCTTCATGTTCTTGATTGCATGTGCAACTTCTGCTGGAATGACTGGAAGAACTCTGGTACCTTTCATGATGCCTGGAGTACATGTATCATCCCTTTCATATAATTTGGAGTAGAAATCTTTCACTCTTGTCAAAATTTCGCCTTTATTTCTTGTTACAGAACCATCTTCTTTTCTCAGTGCCATAATCTGTTTTTTTTTCCCTTACTGAGATGTCCCTTTGCTATCTTTAGGCTTTGGTTGTTTTCAATTGCTTTCCTTACTAGTTCACAGTTGAATTTCCTTACGTCTTCAGTGATACTTTTTCGTACTGTCTTGCATAGCTCTATATATTCCACTTTGGAAGTCACATCTTCTTTAGTTGTCCTCATCTCTCTTCTTTTTTGCATCAACATTTTGGTTTTTCCTGATAATTTGTTCACATGCAATTTGTTCTTAGACCCAACTAATTTTGTGTTGCTGTTGTTTCCATAAGAGCTTTGGTTACTTTTCTGTTAACTTCAGAAATATCCACTTCTTCCGATGTTAGGCCTTCTAAAGCAGAGAATCTGTTCTTCAGTTCCAATTTGAAGGTATTATGGTGTTTTTTAAGGTTGGTTATGTCAATACATTTTGTTTGTCTTATGAGCTTGCTACGTTCGAGTTTAGTGTTGAGGTGCATCTTACATCTCACCAATCTATGGTCACTGCCTGTGTTGAACTTGTTTAGCACACTGCAGTCTTCTATGACGAATTTTTTGTTACACATAATAAAATCAATTTCACTTGTCGTCCCATTTGGATGTCTCCATGTCCATTTCCTGTGTGGCTTTTTCTTGAAAAAGGAGTTCAAGATGAAAAACCCTTCTGCCTCTGCAAACTCTACGAGAGTATTTCCACGCTGGTTTCTGTTGCCGTTACCGAATTTACCTACTGAAGTTTCATTCTGTTGCCGTTGCCCTATTTTTGCATTGAAATCTCCCATAATTATCTTCAAGTGCTGCTTACCTTTATTATTTAGATCACGAATTTCCTCATAAAATTCTTCAATTTCTTCTTCAGCATGACTTGTGGTGTGTGCATAAGTTTGAATAATCTGAGCCTGGTATCTTCTCGAGAGTTGGATAACGAGTCGTGCAGCTCTGTCAGAGGAACTTTCAACTTCTACAACTTTATCCTTCAGTTTCTTGTTTATTATAAATCCAACACCACTAGTTCTGCCAGTATCTGTCCCACGATAGAAGAAGAGATGTCCACTTATACTACCTCAAATACATATATTATATCCAATACATGTATACTACATCAAATACATAGATATTATATCCAATACATATATACATCAAATACATAGATATTATATCCAATACATATATACGGTTAACCTTACGGTTAACCTTGACGGTTTAGGTTATTTTTCAACAAATCCTGCCAGATGTTAGGCAGGGAAAATCCTTTGCAGTCATTGATGATGGAATTTTGATTTTTCTCAATCTCTATTCCTTCTTTCAGTTTTCTTTTTGGAAATTGCTTTGGAAACTGATTACTTTAAGAGAATTCCAATCCATGCTGTGCCCAGTTTCTCTAACATGCCTATCTAATCCAGTCTTGTTGGAGCAATTTTTTATAGCTGCTTTATGCTCGGCTACACGAGTTTCTAGTCTGCGACCTGTTTCACCTATGTAAGATAGTCCACAACTACAATTTACTTCATAAACTACTCCTTACATTTTTAAAATATCTTCTTCTCTTTGAACTATTTTAGGGAAAATTTTTTTAACTTTGTTCTCTAAACTTGGAGCTAGCCTAATATTGTATTTCTTACTAATTCTCTTTAAAGACTCAAATAAACCTTTGTGATAAGAAATTTTTCTAGTGAATTTTACTTGTTGCTTTTGTGGGTTCTTCTTACCATTAAAATTCAGAAGCTTCTCAATTTCTTCTTTAGGATAGTTATTCTCTGTAAGTATGACTTTACGCTCTTCTTTATGGGCTTCTTTTTTATCTGCAGTAGAAACTATTTTATTAATTTTTTTTTCTAAAAACTGACTTGCTACATTTTTCTTAATAGAAACTGGATGATAGGAATTGAAATCCAGTAGTCTTTTAGTATTCATTGGTTTTTTATACCAACTAGTGAGGAATTTTTCATCTTCATAATAGATAGTAATAATGTCCAATAGCTTAACAGAGAGGACCTCATATTTTTATTGGGCAATCTACAGCCCAACCTACTTTTTAAAGGCAGTGTACCTAATTTTTAAGTTTATCCGATCTAAGTGCAATAATAGGTATAGCAAAGTACTGCTTTTTGTCTGAAAGAAAAGTAAAATATTTCCTTTAAAATATTTATAGAATATACTTTTTAAAGTAATATTGGAAAGGCTTAGTACTTAGTCTTTCTGAAGGGAGAAGACTCATTTTCCATTCTGAAAGAATTTAATTATATTTGGGTGCCTCCCCCCCCCCCCCAAAATCAGAAGTCCCTAACCTAACACTTGCAATAGCAGATAGAGGGAAGGTGGTGAAAAGCATTAATACTAAATCATCACGTGAAAAGAATTCCACTCTTCACTTGCACAGTGCTTTGGAAAATGATTTATTAATTAATCTATATACTAAACTATAAAATAAACTGCAAGACTTACAAGCTGCAATTTCAATGTCCTTACCCCAGAGATAATGTGATGAAATGTGCAAAACAGACTGCATTAACATTCTATTATTTTTTGTGAACTAAGTGAACAGCAAACCCAATTTTTTTTTGTTTCGAGTTAACCACAACCATGAACGCACATCACAGATAGATAATTGTCCATTCCAGATTAGGTGGTAGCGTCCCAGGTAGGGAGAGAGTCACTGCTGCATAAGACAAGAACACGTCCTCCTCTCACCAGGGATTAGGACCCGGACCCTTTTCGGCCAAATGATTAAAGCCAGTGTTTCCTAGCACTTGGCCATTGGGAGGGGAAGCTCAAATTGTTAAACTACAAACTAAGTTTTTTCAGAAATAAAAGAAATTTATAAAACTAAAAAAAACTCTTCCTATACCTTTTCCTCACTTTTAATTTCTTTAAAAAACACACACACATAATAACACGCAGAGTAAGGTGAGCTAAAACGGTTATATTTTTATTCAAATCCAACTCTTTTTCCATCAACTATTTATATTAATTGAAAAACATTCATAGAAGCCACATGTCCAGAAAATGCACCATGGTTATCTTATAGGGATTCCACTCAAAGTTGATAGCAAAGCCAAGTAAATTAAAAGATTTCCAACCCCTAGGTGGCGCAGAGGTCTAAGCGCTGGCTTATGACCATTCGTCTGAGATGGGCCCGGGTTCGAATCTCGGTGAGGCATGGATGTTGTGTTTGTTTTACGGCACTGGCTTTCTCCCTCTTTTTTTTTTCTTTCAGAAATAAGAAAAATATAAAACCCTAAAATCACTTTTGACTTTTCCGCGTAATTAATTTCTTTTATCTTTGATTTTGATTCAACACGTTATACCACTTGCCTACTGGGGTGGTTACAAAAGTATAAACTAAGTTTTTTACAGAAAGAAAAGAAAATTAAAGAATCTAAACAGCACCTCTGCCTTCTCCGCACAGTTAACTTCTTTTAACTTCAGCAGATTTTCATCAACTTCATACTTAAAATTCTCTGGGAAAATCAACGATGATAAATCCATTTTTAAGCAGCCAAAAGACCTTTGCTAAAGACACACTAAAGTCAATAAACTTGCTTTGCCTTCCAGAGTATGGTACTTCGGGGAGCTCGTGCTTCGGGTTGTTTCCGATCAAATCGTCTCCCTCTCTGAACAGCCAATCACAGCCTTGCGTGGAACCCGTATAACATTGCCGTGGTGCATTTTCTGGACATGCGACTGTGACGTCACAGTCGGTGGAAATAGCTTCGGCCTTCTTCGCGATGACTTCTAAAGGTTTGTGATCCGTTTCAATGGTAACAGGCTTGCCATAAATATAGTCATGAAATTTTTTGCATCCATGACGAATGGCAAAGGCTTCTTTCTCAATTTGAGGATAACGCTGTTGTGCAGATGTTAATGCTTTGGTAGAATATGTTACCGGTCTACCATCTTGGAGAAGTACAGCACCAACTGCATGAGAACTAGCATCCACAGAATCACCACTGGTTTGTTTACATCATAATAAGCCAACTGTGGAGTATTTTGAAGAGATTCTTTTAACTTACAAAAGGCTTTTCGGAAGGCTTTCAGCGTGACATGTAATTACTGTTCCAAGAAGGGACACTATGCGCACCAATGCAAAGCTAATATGAAAACCCTTAAGTCACGAAATAAGTAAGTTCATGAGATTAGCGAATCTGATAGTGATTTGGAGGACATGGCTACATATACCTGTGATACTTTACATATCAGTGAAGTGATTAATTTCTCAAATAATTACCAAGGCAAATGGTATACAAAGGTGCTATTTGATAAAGGAATTTGCACTAATTTTAAGCTTGACACTGGTTAAGAAGGGAATGTCATAACTGCAGAATTGACAAGACAACATTATATGACAATTGTAAGGTAGGTTCGTGCCAGCAAAACACTTTAAAATATGAATAAGATACGCACACAGCTCAGAGTGCCGTTTGTATGTTAGGAAGCTCAAACTGCCTTTAGAGGAACATTCTCATCTATAGGAGAAAGCATAGTAAGTACCTGATTATGTGAATCTTTATAAATACTGAAGTGTGTGGTATTTAATTGCTGATATTATTTCACCAGCTCGTTAAATTCAAATTTGTTTGGAACGTGTACAAAGCTGAAATTGTGGTAGTGTTTGACTGGTGATAGTAAAACAGATGCTTCAGCTAGTAACCTGTCCTTTCTTATAATTATTATTCAAATTTTTCTGTCACACTTTGTCTCTTTGAAAACGTTCAGCCTGAAGATTTCCTGATATGTAGTTGAAAGAATACAGCGGAAAAGCTTTCGCACAAAAGTTTCCATATTGGACACAGCTGGCTTCTGTACGATCTAGGTTTAACAACCTAACCGTTGGGGCTGACTTTGAAACCACTTCAAAGCTTTTTTAGTCGTTTCTACGTAACTCAAACGAGTCATTATTTAAGCTGCTTCAATGGAAAAGGAATATAGTTCCATTGTAATTTTCTCTTCGCCGTCATCCAGTAAAAAAACTCAACATTATTTCATTCCCTTTGATTTCTCAGTGTCAAAAATTTCGATCCCTCATATAGGACTCATCAGAATTTTATGCTTAAGTGAGAAAGTTTTATTCTGAGCTTAGATCTGGAAGCGTTCCTGAACAACTGGCGCGTCTCGTTAAGTTTGAGAGAATAAGTAAGTAGTTTTCCTTAAAACTTTTATCTAGTTAATATTTATATTTGGATGGATACTGCGAACAGGTTAAGTTGTTCGATTTGTGCTGTTTCATTCGGGCAGAAATACAATTTGAACCAGATATACGTTGTCAAAGTCGTGACACAGGTTGTTTACATCTTAGTTAACATTAGTTTCTTCGTTGGCGGCTGTCGATAGTCCTGTACAATTGATATTTTAAGGTGAAATTGGATTTATTTGATGTGCTTTTATGTTTTGCAGCTTACTGTAATCACCAGACTGTGAAAAATCAGTGTTCCTTTTATAGATTTCCGAGAAACAAACGGAAACATGCCCTGTGGACGAAAATGTCAAGGTAAGGATTTGTGGACTGACTGGTATTCTTGTAAACAAGCATATATTTTGTAGTATGTAAAATATGAATTTGGACCATGCATCCCGCCCCTTTTGTTTGTTTGTTTGTTTGTTTGTTATTGTTTTCAGAACATTAGGTTTTGCCTCGAGGCAGATATATGAAGTTCCGTACCGATTTACGGATAAACTGGTGCGAAGTTTTTATAACATGCAATGCCTTTGGGAGATTTTAGGTACCCTGAACAAAAATATAAATTTCAATAATAGGTGTTAAAATATATTGACACAGTTGCAGAGTATCTATAAAATTTACATGTTGAAATGTAAGCATGTAAATGGCCAATAATGTATGTCATGCACTTAACATTGCAGTACATCCCTTCTTACTGAATTCATATTTCAATACATTTTTTTCAGAAGCTAATTGATTTGGCAGGGGAAATGTTAATTTTTTTGCAGGAGAGAGAGGGCAGTTGGATTTAATGGTGCAAAGACTAGCATAGAGGCTAAAATGAGCGTAACAGAATGTTAAAATAAATAGCAAAAGTGTCGAGCGTATCCAGAAGTTTACTTTAGGAGCATATAAAGGGGGAGATGACATTATGGAAAATATTTTTAGATATACCTTATACATATTGGTGGTGCCGTTCCTACCTGGCGTTCCTTGCAAGGTCTTTAAAACACTCGCTTGCTCCAGGGATGTTAAATCCCTGAGTTAGAGCAAGCAATAGGTGAAAAATCGCAATTGTTTCAATGCAATCGATTGAGCATTTCTTGAAGAAATGAACTTTATGCTTTTTTTAATATGGCACAGACTACGTCTGAATGAAATCCTTCAAAATAAAGCCCAAGGCCTTGTATTCGAAGTTGGTTAATAAAAAAAATTTTTTGTGGTCTCCACCTGACATTCTCGTACATTAAAGCAAATACATGCCTGATTTCACCCAAAATATATGAACACACGGTTTAGTCATAAAATACCTAAATATAAAACATGGTAACTGGAATCCTTCCCCTCCCCAACTTTTTTTTTGTTCATAAAAGCATGGTTTGTACGCATCCTGGAAATGTCCTAAAATTGTGTTACATGTCCGGGAATTTTATCCATTCCAGCTTTTTTTTTTTTTTTGGGTCCCTGCTTGATGTTTTGTAGTTGAAGATTTTTCTACTGACATAACTTATGTCTTACAAATCTTCCTCCCCACCCTGTGCAAAACGTGTCGGGGGGGGGGTCTTGTCTGTTAGGAGGAAGGACTGAAACTGCGTTTTGTTAGCATCTTTTGGTGTCGTGCTTATGTCATCACTTTGTCTGTCCGACCGGGAAGACCATATCTCTGCAATTATTAGTTCGATTTGTAAAATTCTTTTTGTATTGCAAAGCTTAAAATGTGAGAATGATGATCTATTTGTTCCGGTTTTTTTCTGATGCACAACTTCGCAGCTAGGGGGCGCAAATGAAGATCATATCGAATTTAAAATGCATTTTATTTCATATATTTGCTTCTAAATATCCAATTGAAAAAAAATTATTTTTCATTTCGATGGCATTTATATCGAAGGCTATTTTAGTTACAGTCCCTTTTTCAAATGATACACAAATTTTCCGCTACGGGGGCGTAACAGTAAATCGTGATTTTCCCAATATCTCCGTTTCTAATAGTCCGATTTGAAAAATTCTTCTTACGTTGGATACAGCTTTTGAGGAAAAATGTTTTGCATATAATTTCGTATTTTTGGGGGGAAATAATTTGGCCGCCAGGGGGCGTAAGTGTTTATTTTTGCTTCTGATGTATTTGCAATAAAATCTGAGCTTGAAACTTGATTGAAAAAATTCCTCCGTAGACCGATACCGGCCACCTCCAAAACCTTTTTGAGAATACCTCCTGCTTAAATAGTGCATAATTTTCCACCAGGGGCGTATACGTATATCTTATTTTTGTCTATATCTGCTTCTAGGAGTAAGATTTGAAAAAATCTTTCTTTGTTGGAGAACATCTTCGGTGCAAAAAAATGGAACCTTAGAGGGGGCAAGTTTTCTATTTGTTCATCATCATCATTGTCAACTATTATCAATCCACTGCAGGATGAAGGTCTCCCCAAGTTTCCTTCACAACGGTCTGCCTTGTGCCAGTCTCCTCCATGTCACTCCCGCATACTTTCGAATTTCATCCACCCATCTCCCATGTGGTCTTCTGGATCTTTTCCTGTCCCTTGGAATCCAATCTAAAATTTCGGCTGTCCATCAATTGTCCGTCCTTCTGGCAATATGCCCAGCCCATTGCCATTTCAGGGATTTAACTCTGATCATGATGTCTTCCACTCTTGTCATTTTTCGGATCCACGAGTTCCTCTTCACCAAGCACGCACCTACCTCTCCATGCTTCTTTGAGTTGTCTACAGCCTTTGTATGTCCCTTTTAGTTAAGGTCCACATCTCTGCACCATACGTAAGCACTGGGAGGATGCATTGATCAAACACTTTTCTTTTAAGACATAATGGCATATTGCTCTTGAAAATTATGCTGTTTCTTCCAAAAGCTCTCCAGGCAAGTTTTGTACACCAATTAATTTCTTCATCAATGTGACCCTCACTTGATATCTGCTGTCCAAGATAAACGTACGTGTCTATTATCTCCAGCTTTTCTCTATCAATCGATAAATCTTCATTTCGTGTAAAAGCATTGAACATCACTTTTGTCTTCTGAAAGTTCATTTTTAATCCCACTTCTTTACTCTTGTCAGCAAGTTCTTGGATCTTACTCTGCAGCTCTGATGGGGTAGTTGCAAAAATGACTATGTCATCAGCGAAACGAAGGTGGGTTAGATAATCTCCATTAATCTTTATCCCTTCGTTTTCCCAGTTCAGTGATTGAAAGACATTTTCCAACGTGGCGTTAAAGAGCTTCGGAGATATGGTGCCACCTTGTCTCACTCCCTTTCCAATTTTTATGTGTGTTGTATTTTCAAACGGCCGAATCTTTGCACTTGCATTTTCATAGATGTTATTAATAATATTAATGTATGCATCTTCAATACCGCAGGATTTCAGAGCCATTGTAACTGCTGATGGTTTAACCAAATCAAAGGCTTTTACATAATCGATAAAAGCCATGCACAATGGAAGTTCATATTCCCTCGCTCTTTCAATTAGTTCTCTCAGTACGTGGATATGATCTATCGTGCTGTAGCTACTCCTGAATTTATTTGTTATATATATACACTGACGGAAAAAAAAATCCCAACACAACGGAAAAATAGTTGTAGAGGAATGAAATGGCGGCAATACATTTGTATAGGTAACATATTTAATCGATTAAGGTTTCAAGATCACAGCTTAATGTAAGCGCGAGAAGAGCCATTTTAAATGTGAACTGCTGGTACATTAAAAACCGGTGTAACCGCCAGAATGTTGAATGCAAGCACGCAAACGTTCATGCATTGTGTCGTACATGTGCTGGATGTCAGTTTGTGGGATGGAGTTCCATGCCTGTTGCACTCGGTCGGTCAATACAGGGACGGTTAATGCTGGTTGGGGGTGACGCTGGAGTTGTCGTCCAATGATGTCCCATACGTGCTCAATTGGTGAAAGATCTGGTGATCTAGCAGGCCACGGTAACATGTCGACACTCTGTAGAGCATGTTGGGTTACAAGAGCGGTATGCGGGCGAGCGTTATCCTGTTGGTGGAAAACACCCCCTAGAATGCTGTTCATGAATGGCAGCACAACAGGTTGAACCACCAGACCGACGTACAACTGTGCCGTCAAGGTGCATGGGATAACCACGAGAGTGCTCCTGTTGTCATAGGAAATTGCTCCCCAGACCATAACTCCAGGTGTAGGTCCAGTGTGTCTCGGCCGCAGACAGGTTGGTTGCAGGCGCTCACCTGGCCTCCTCCGAACCAACACACGACCATCACTGGCACCCAGGCAGAACCGGCTTTCACCAAAAAACACAACAGATCTCCACTCCGTCCTCCAATGAGCTCTAGCTTGATACCACTGACGTCGCAAACGGCAGTGGTTTGGAACAAGTGGAATGCATGCTACAGGGCGTCTGGCTCGGAGCTGTCCTTCAAGTAACCGATTTGTAACAGTTCTTTGTGTCACTGTGGTGGCAACTGCAGCTCGAATTGCTGCTGCAGACGCGGTACGATGCGCCACGGCCATACGCCGTACACGGCGGTCTTCCCTCTCAGGAGTGCCACGTGGCCAGCCGGAACCCGGTCTTCTTGAGGCAGTGCCTTCCCTTGACCACCGCTGCCAACAATCGCGCACAGTGCCTACATTCCTGCCAAGTCGTTCTGCAATACTGCGGAACGAAAATCCACCTTCTCGTAGCCCTATTACACGACCTCGTTCAAACTCCATGAGCTGTTGATAATGGCTTCTTCGTCTTCTTAACGGCATTCTTGACTAACATCAACACACTACGTCGAATCTCGACGATAACTAACGCTCACGAACGTTACAGCGAACCTGCTTTGCACGTTCCGAGGGGCGCTACTAGCTCCACACGTATGCGCCGAGCGCGAGATTTGCATAGACGTCATCTTACAAATGTACTCTCACCGCCTACCAACTGTCGTTTATCTAACACAACCCCTTCTTGGTGTTGGGATTTTTTTTCAGTCAGTATATATACATACACAAATTAGTTGGGCAAAAATAATGGTTTATTATGTGTAGTTATATAGGCACACATGAGAGTGAACAAGATTATAAGATCTAGTGAAACTCACTAAGTTTACCTTTTTCACAAATGTTCGATGTGGCTGCCCTTCGTTACTCTGCAAATGTCTCATCGGTACATCAGTCCTTGCCATATGTTAATGAGCATGTTCACGTCGATCAAACCAAGTGCAGTGCTGATTCGGGATTTCAATTCAGGAATGGATTTCGGAAGCGGCGGACGGTAAACCTGGTCTTTAACAAAACCCCATACACTGAAATCTAGGAGTGAAAGATCTGGTGATCATGCTGGCCATGGAATAACACTTCCGCGACCAATCCAAACTGGCGTCTCATTTCGGCGCACTTTTGTGATATTCTCGACGGAAATTTCATTGCACTTTCACATCAGAATACGTTTCATGGAACCACAGACAGCATTTCACTTTTTCACCGCCGGTATACGTCTCCATCATTATGCGAACACAGAATGAATGATGAACAATCGCGACCTACAGCTCACTGAGACGTGGACATGACACACCTAGTGCCTCCTATCCGCAAACTTAGGATACACTAAGACTCGTCTGCATTTGAACCGGTATTACAATTAATATTTCGCACATTATTCACTTACAAAATTGCCCAACTAATTTGTGTACACCCTGTATATATATATAAATTGTAACTACTATATTTGCATGTATAGAAGTAATTATTATATATATAGTACAGGGGAGTATTTAGACCCCCCCCCACCAAAGTGTTTCATTCTTTTGTTTTTGGTTAAAATGCGACTTATATTAGAAAAAAAAAATTCCTTAATTTAACAAAAATGCATCAACTTATGTTATAAAAATGCTGTAATATTCTAATTTTTGTTAACTTTAAGTTTGTTCTGGTAAATTTCAAAAACTTCCATTTTTCGTTGCTCCCCTTCTCCCCTCCTGAACAAAATCCTAGATATGCTCCTGATATAGTAATTACTTCTTCAAACATTTCAAGAACAAACTTTCTTCAGCTAAACGAGAGGGGGGGTCGATTAAAGGTGTGGGTGTTTCTTTCGGTAGGCTTGAAATTTTTATCTATTAAAATGTATATCACCACACTTCTGATTCTGAATCGTGCTTCCCTGACTATGAGGTATGATAGGTATGATTAGTTTACTTATTATATTTTGTAGAATGGCATGCGTCTTAATCTGCTTTTTAGCAAAATAAACTAAAATACTTAAACAAATATTGAAAAAATTATAATTGGAGAAAAATTTGTAGCATCAAAAGAAATGAAACTTCCTATTTCATTATACCCTGAATTTATTAACATTTGGCTTGGTCATATGTCTCTCGCGGGGCTAAGCCCCCTCCCTCCCCATGTATGCCTGAAAGAAACACTGTACCTATGTATTTTTTAGTTTTATGCTGTTGTTTTTTATTCTGTAATTTGCTTCAATAATTGAACTAAAGCCAAAGTAGAAAAATTAAAGTTTTTCAAAATCAGTGACAGTTTTGGTATTTGAGTATTTACAAATGTACGCGATTCTAAGTTTGCCACCCCGGTGGCGCAGTGGTCTAAGCGATGGCCTCTGATCATTCGTCCCAAAGGGGTCCGGGTTCGAATCCCGGTGAGGCATGGATGTTGTGTTTGTCTTTCGGCACTAGCTCTCTTCCTTCCCTGGAACCAGTGCCCTAAATTAGGGACGGGCGACTGCTTATAGCCCATTGAGTTGCTCACGGTGGTCGTTAAACCTCCAATAAAAAAAAATCTAAGTTTCTGCTTAGCTGCAGTGGACGACATTTTTGTTTGTTATTGGTTACAGGTTGAATTATATTTTAAGTAAGAGCTTTGGGATCCTATGTCCTGATAAAAAATCCAAAAGTCTTGGAATTTTGTGATTGAAAAAGTGTATGAACCATGTAAAACTTAGGTAATAGTGCCAAATAGTCTTGTTCATTGGTGCATGTTCCAATGGGTCTTGTTCATTGATGCATAAAAGCTTTCTCTGTGCCTGAAGAGAATTGCATGCATACAAAACTTCGAATCCCAATGTGCATGCATACAAAACTTCTAGACTTCCTCTTTCTATCACCATGTACTATGTTTTCCGTACAGGCTGCGTTTGTAAGTGGATGAGGCTGACCTAGTTGGGTCAGCCTCATCCACTAAATAAAATTGTTGTGTATATTTATTCCATATTTTAAAACAAGAAAAGGTTTTCATATCCTTGTGAAACTTTGAAATGCTGTAGCTCAGTAAAACTAAGTTCCTTGTTTGTTGTTCACTTTTCAAAAAATTAGGAGGACTGATAAAGTACCAAGTGCTGATTCAAGGCTATACAGCTGTCACTTTTAAAGATGGAAATAAAGAAAATGACCCTACAATTTTTTTTTATACAAGACGAAAACAATTTGATTTTCTAAATCCTGAGACAAAAAAATAATGAGTAAGTAGCCATACCCTATGTATTATAGTAATAATTCCATGATATGTGTGTGTCTTTCCAGACCATCCAGAATCCCCCTTGTGACTTTAAAGGTTAAAACTGCACTTCAGCATGACAAGAAATATGTCGTTGAACTGTGATGTCACAAAATGGCTCTGGGCATAAACAAATGTCTGTTCCTCCATGATTCCCATAAAGTTTCAACGTGAGTGGTGAAATGGGCTCATATTTTGCATTTTTTCCATTTTTTTTTCATTTTTTTTTGTAACAATTTGAAGCTAATTAAACATGGTGAAAATGCCATGGTCCCCTCACATTCAGTTTCAGACAACTGTTAACATCGCAAAAAAAAAAAAACCCATAAAATGCTGTCTCGATTCTCTCAAAGTTGTGGTGTACTGCAAAATATATAACCAAAGTTCCACTGTGTCTATTAAGTGTGCAATAATATTTTGGTAGTTCTTATGTATTAATATTTTGGTAGTTCTTATATGTTAATATTAAGTGTCTTATCTATTTGGTATTCTCCTTGTATTTCCTTGCACCCCTTATTATTATTTTGCCTTCCCATCTGAACAGTGGAGCCTTTAAAGAATAAACATGTATTTGTGGACGACATTGCATGTGATGGAAAGAATTTTTCTGAAGCTGATAAAGGATGTCACTTAGAGATGGGATTGACTATTTGAAAGAAGTATTTTGTAGTGGATTGATATAAAAAAATCCACTCAAGACATTTAATTTTAATGGTCTGAATTGCAACAGTAAGCAGATCTAAAGTTCAGGCTACAAATACTGTAGGTAAGCTTTGTTTTATTTTCTTGCAGGCATGTTTAGTGACCGTAAAAAGTTTTACATTTGTATGGGCATCAGTTCCTGTCAAGTTAAACTGTGTTGAAAGTGTTATAAAAATGATTAGATAACAAGAAAGCATAGTTGAAATGTGTATATGGTGTTTGCATATGCTATTCATAGTTACAATTTCTGTTTGCCAACTCCTGAAAACTAAACTATGGGCACCTGTGTTTGTGGTGAAAGGTATTGGAAGGAAAAATAATTTTTTGAATTGGGGTGTTTTCAGCAAAAAGAAAAAAAAATAATAATAATTGACAGCACCAGCTGTTTTATATATATTCTAGAGACTTGGCTAATGTTATACAAAACCATTAGTAACAGGTATTGGCAAAAGTGATCCCCTGGTATTAAGAATTCCAAATGCATAGTAAATATCATCCCATTTTGCAAATTTTAAAACAAAACTGTTCTTTAACAAAAATATATGCTCCTGTTATTTGTTGTTGAACTCCTAGAATTTATTGCCTGTATTTACTATTACACACTTAACACTAATCACATCACAAAACTTTAAGATTAAATCGCCTTGGAGCGAGAGTTGAACCCAAGTGTCCCGATTTTTGTTCACGCATGCTGTCCGTTACACCAACCCGGATGATCAAGTCCCAAGTATCTGAGAGTTAAGTATCGAAATATTCTCCGACCACTTGTGAGTTGAAGCAGATTTTGCTTTCTTGTAGCGTTGTTAAGTAAATTTCAAGTCAGTCAGGTAAATTGTGTGGAAGAAATATCCTTCACATAATATGTGGAATTATGTGATGAATATTTATGCCACACAGTTCACCTGGAATTTTTTTCTGTAAATATGTACGAACCCTGTACACCATTATAACCTTTACCTTTTGAAATCCATTCATTCCTTCCATATCAAGACTGGAATCAAAGATTACACTATAACAATGTTACATCCAAAATCAAGAACAAGCACAGATTGATTTGCCAACTCATTTACTCTTGTTGCATTAATAATTTGGGGTTGGGTAATGTAATATTCCAATTTGTACATCAAGATCACACAAACTGGCTGTACTTGCAAAATCAAGTCCAAAAATTATGAAAATCAAGTGGGTAAATGCACAGAGGCATGTGTAAACAATTCAATGCCCTGGGCCAAGAAAAAAGACTCCCCAAGTACATATATTTTATTGTAAAAAATCACTGCTAATTTGAATTTCATCTTTAAACTGTGTATACCTGGCAGCTTGTATGTTTGTTTTTTGTTAAAAAAATTTTATTGTTAAAAAAAACTAAGTAATTTTTAGTAGGCCTACACGTATTTTTTAAAACTGGATATTCAAATGAGAAATTTTAAATATTGTTTTCTTGCAAATTAAATTTGCATGATTTTGAAAGTTGCATTTCACCATCACGTTTTTTTATTTACAAACAATGCCTACAAATTTTGCATTTAAATTTTCAAAACAAATGACACAATAAATCATATTGCTAAAAGGTTTCGTTGCCTGAATGCAAATTTTTTGAGTCCTGTCAAAAATAATGATAGGAAAGCTATAAAGGAAAAATGGTGGGCAGCAAAATAGGGAAAAGGGCATCCATGAGATGGCATACCAAATTTGGTGGTTCTAAATTGAAAACTGTAGATTTGTATTGCAGACATACAAACAAACATGCAATTATGTATGTATAAACTTGTATATAACAACTACTAGCACAGGTCCTAAGGGATGAGAAGACTGGTTTTACTTGTTCTTTCAGCTTTTTATGCTGGTCTCGGTTCCCATTATCTGACCAATCAGAGCCAAGATTTGGTGCGATTGGTTGGTTTAGCAGTGCTTTGTTGTTTTGTATACTGTTGTGTTTTTGCTTATCTTGTAGCTTATTACTTTTATTGATTTTATCTTTAAGAATTTTTATAATATGCTAGGGTTTTGTATATTTTTGTTGTATGAGAGCAGAATAAATTACTGCTTCTGTTATTGATTCATTAGTGTGTATCTTTATTTTTTCATAATTTTTTCAAGTTTCAAGATAACTTCATCGATTGTTTTGATATGTTTTTAATAATTTCAAATAATGTGGTCCCTTTGTTTTGGAAGATTATGTTAATTACTCTGTTATGAAAAGTTTTAGGTGCTTGTGTCTTTCAATGCAGTTGCCCATTATAACTGCCCCATATGTAATAACTGGAACTACATAGGCATTTTTCATTATCTCATTTTGTATTTCAACTGCATAATTACTTGTCTGTCTAAGAAGTAGAATCACTGCATTTTTAACACAATTAGTTTTTCAGTATTAAAACTTTCTTGATATGTTTGTCCCAAATAATTTTTTGGTCAACAGTGAGTCCTAGGTAGTTCATATAATTTCTCTATGGTAATTTTGTGTAGAAAATTTTTGGCCTTGTTTTTGGAAAAATGTTTGTATAGCTTTTAGTAAATAATATTGCTTGCTTTTTTTTATACATAGACATTGATGTTCTATTTTGTGAAGAATGTGCATGAAAGCAACACCAAGAATTCTAGTTGAATACTTTACACACATGTATTATTGCTTTTGTGATTTCTTTTGTGAAATGAGCCAAAATGACTTACATTTCATTTGTCAGTGGCCCTGTTGTTTGAAAAAGGTCACATATTTTCTGCTGCTTTTCATGTATTCCTTTGGTTTCTAAGATGTTTGTTGATTTTCTGCAACTTGTATTAATTTGATTTGTGTGTGTCTGTGTAAATTACCATGTGCATAAAAGCAACACCAGGAATTCTAGTTTAATACTATTACACACATGTATTATTGCTTTTGTGATTTCTTTCACAGATAGCTTTTGCTTGTAGATTAAAAAATAAATAGTTATTCTCAATTTTTTTTTTGTTTTACACAAAATTTTCCTTTTTGCTTTAAATTTTCTGTTTACCCATTTTCGGCCACCACTTCAAGATAATACATACATACATACATATCACTAAGCTGTTCTCTGAGATTCAGAGGTTAGCTCCAAAAAGAAAGACAAACTTCCAGATATTTTTACCTATTGTTGTCGTATCAAACTTCTCCATTTACATCAATCTCGACACAACTCGTGCTTCACTGATATCCATTACACGCCGCACACAAGATCTTTTATACTTCATACTCATAATCCTTTTCTCATGCAGACACTCCTGAATCTGATCCACCCATGTCTTCCTTGGCCTTCCTCTGCCTTTCATTCCTGCCACTTGGGCTGAAAAGATTTTCTTAGTAAGCATTTCATCACTCATTCTTTCAACATGGCCAAACCACCGAAGCATATTGGTCTCCACCTTGCTAACAACATTTTGCTTCACATCACACAACTGCAATACATCTTCATTCCTCACGCAATCAGATCGTGTCTTGCCACAAACCCCACGTAAGTAACTCATTTCTCCAGCACACAAACGACTCCTATGTTTCTTCTGCAGTACCCAGGTTTCACTGCCATACATCAGAGTAGGAACAATTACAGTTCCACACACAGCCATGCGGGACTCTCTAGAGAACCCATCATTCCTGTGAAAACCTCCCAGAGCAGCTATGACTTTCAAAGACGAATTCACTCGCCTACTGATTTCACCATCCAACTTGTTCTCTCTGTCAAACATACTTCCTAAATACACAAACTCACTCACCTGGTGAATCACAGTGCCATTTATACTTACATTACATTCAGTGCTACCAGTTCCTCTCTCAAACACCATAACTTTGTTTTTCCTCTTATTTATACTCAGTTTGAATTTCATGCAAACTTCGTGCATCCGAGTCAACATACTCTGCAACTCACTTTTGCTCTCTGCCAACAGGACAGTGTCATCAGCATACAGCAATCTGCACACACGGATATCACTAAGACATAAACCACTATTATCTATTTTGGCATCACGCATGCATGCGTCCATTAATATATTTAACAGCCATGATGACATTACACAACCTTGTCTAACTCCTGCACCAATGGAAAACCACTTTGATAAAACACCATTCACTCGTACACAAGCTCTACTACCAGCATGCATGGCTTTTACACTATTAAGTAGATTCCCAGTAACACCATATTCATTCAATACCTTCCACAAAAGTGTCCTATTCACTCGGTCCTAAGCTTTCTCTAAATCTATGAAGGCAGTAAAAACTTTCTTCCCAACAGCCAGATACTTTTCAATCGTCGTGCGTAATGCAAAAATCTGGTTAGTGCAGCCTTTACCAGGCATAAAACCACTCTGAACATCCCACACTTTCAATGATGTAAGACCCCGTACTTTTTCAATAACAACCTTACCAAACACTTTCCCTGGCACACTCAGTAGGCTAATACCACAATAGTTTTTGCATTCAGTCTGATCACTGTTTCCCTTATACAAGGGAACAATAATAGCATCCTTCCAATCCCGAGGGACCATTCCTAACTCCCAGCACAACTGGCAAACTTCAGTTAACCAGTCAATTATAGAGTCACCACCATATTTCAACATCTCTGCAGTTATACCATCAACCCCTGGAGCCTTACCATTCTGAAGAGATTTTACGGCTTTACACACTTCTTCTCTTGAGATCCCTCCTGTGTTTTCATCCCTCATTGTGACATCATCTGCACCTGTCTCAGAATCATCTTTGCTCTCCTGATCTAATAACTCACAGAAGTATTCACCCCATCTGTCACTTAACTCATTGGGCTCCCAAATCATTTCCCCAATCTCATTCTTCACACAACTTACAACTTTGTTTCCCCTATTTTTCCTGAGTCTCATGTACTTCCAGAAGGACTTTCTATCTTTCCAAAAAGCCAGTTCATGCCTTTCCACTTTCTCTTTCCTATCTTTTGCCTTACTGTGGCGAACCAGCTTAGCAGCTTCACGCATCTTACAGCGATATTCATCCACAGAGACTCTACCTTGCAACATCCGTTACCCACTATTGTGGTGCCACAGACCTTTAGCAGCAGCGAGAACACAGTTCTTAAAACATTCCCACTTCTTTTCTACATCCCACTCACCAGACTTCAGATCCTTCAGTCGTTCTCTGAGTAAGTCAGAATACCGCTGATGATCTTCAAGGAGCCTATCAACCTTTATTCTTTCTATCCTGGGTCTCTTCCTATTCATTTTCCTCCAACCAACATTTAGTTTCACTCGTGACACTACCAAGTAATGATCAGAACCAACATCTGCACCTCTCATCACACAGGTGTCAACAACTAAGTGTTTCAAACGCTGATCGTACACAACAAAATCTATCACACTCTTTTGACCAAGAGTACGATTTTCCCAAGTATATGTGTGGAATGGTTTTCATATTTCTTTATGAGGGAGTTGATTTCTACAATAGCCCTCTCTCATGGTTTCCTTGCTCTTACAGTCAACTCCCTCATATAGAAATATGAAAACCATTCGAAAATCGAATGCCTCCCTCAAAAGAAAGAAGACCTGAAATTCTGTGGTTCTGTTCCTTACCATCCTTCCTATGCTTATAAGTTACAGATTCTTTTTAGAAATTTTGGTTACCATCTTGCTATTAAATCTACCCCAAACATCTTGAAACTTCTACAAAGGGATAGGGACAAAGTTGAAAGCTTGAACCTCCCAGGAGTTTACTGCATTCCTATCTCTTCTTCCACTGGGGATAACTTTTACATTGGAAGCACATACAGGAGCATTAACCATAGAATTTTAGAACATAAAAAAGATGTTTCAAAAGCCAATCCTAATACTGCCTTGTCTATTTTGACAATGGAAGACACATCTGCAGTTCCCCACTGGAACGAAGCAAAACGAATTGCTTCTTTTGACAATCGTTTTGCCCTCCGTTACCATGAAAGCCTGGAAATTATTTTCAACTCAATGACTTGCAATTCCGAATCTCCTCTCTACATTCCGATGATCTGGAGATCAATTCTAAGTTTGCCGCCCCGGTGGCGCAGTGGTCTAAGGCGCTGGCCTCTGATCATTCGTCCGTAAGGGGTCTGGGTTCGAATCCCGGTCGGGTATGGATGTTGTGTTTGTCTTACGGCACTGGCTTTCTCCCTTCCCTGGAACCAGTGACCCTAAATTAGGGACGGGCGACTGCTTATAGCCCATTGAGTTGCTCAAGGTGGTCGTTAAACCTCCAATCAAAAAAAAAAAAAAATTCTAAGTTTTGGCAACAAAAATAGGAAAAATTCAAATGTAGAATCTGGCAACAATCTTAGTCCTCCATTGGCGTGATGAAGACCTAAGATAAGGTTGAAAGCCTCCAACTTACGAACTTTTTGTAAAAGTTTTCATTTAACGTAACTAGTGTGATCAAGTTACCTTTATTTGTTAATATTGTTACGTGTTTTGCCCATCATCGCCAATGTTTACTAGTTCCTTTTCTTAAATCTTTTATTTCTCTACATTAACATCAAGGGTTTTTTGTAACATTTTAAGACAAATAATATAGATTCTTTAGTAAATGCATTTCTGTTTTTGAACATCGAAATTGTATGTGGAAGATTGATTTGATGCCAGAGGTGTGTGGTGTTAGACAACAGAGATCCTCTGCTGGCAAATGATGTGATGCTTACACCTCGCAACAGAGGTATAAATGCTAAAGAATGATTGTAATGAAAGCATGTAGCACAATGGTGCTACATGATTTCATTACATATCCTTTGACTATGCCTTACTTTGGGCATAGCCAAAGTATGATGAGTCAGTTTTTTGTTGCTGGCAAAGGACACTTTGTGGGAAAAACGAGGGGCGGAGTTTTTCCTTTCTTTAACATGTGTGTGTGTGTGTGTGTGTACACACACACATACCGCTGCCTTGGATCCAGCCCTTGCGAAACTGCTGAAAAAAGCCTACCTCCAGTTCCATTCATTTTCGAAGCAGCTGCAGGAACACGGGCAAGAAAACAACTTGATATTCATTCACAAATGAGGGTAAAAGTTGAACAAAATAGTTGCTGAATTGGGGAGGGGGATGTACTGGCCATCGCTGGCTACTATATTAAAAAATTTACTAGCCACTACAAAATATCTGGTCACCATTTGGCCACTGGCTACCGACATCGGCAAGAGCTGCTTGGATCCCTATCCAAGGTACATGTATAGATAGTGCTATATATAGTTATCGGTATTTGTGTAGCGCTGCTGTGGATCTGTATCCGAGGCAGCGCTACACATATACCGATATGTATATGTTACAGCTAAAGTGCAGAAATCAGTTATCTACAGGTTATCTAGGGTGATTCGTTAAAGTGCCGAAAATTGTTTCATTGCTCAAATTACCTAGATAATCTGCACATTACCAACTAGGCACTCGTTAAAGTGAAAATAAGATCTTTGCTAGAACAACAGCAATGTTTCTGTACGCTTAAATTAACATAATGTTATTTATTTATTTTTGGATATATAAAGAATCAAGTTAAAACAATCAACAAATTAGTCGATGGAATCAATCATCAATCAATTAAAAAACTATAATAGAAAGAATCAAACGGTTTAAAATATTATAATTAAGGAAATGAATTTGCAAAACATATGATAAAATTATGCTTACTTATTAGTGCAATCTAAAGATTGCTGACACTTTGAATTACATAGCAATTGGTTTTTGCGACAAGCACACCTATTTGTGGTACATTTAGATTTGCAGTCACATTTTCTGAAACCCTGCCTAGTACCAAGGGATGGTTTTATTGCTGTTTGACGTAAAGATATTTCTACAGCAGGGACATCTTCTTTCGTTAAAAATATCTGGTTGCAAACACTGAATTCAGATTTTGCATACAATTGTTTTAAAATACCCATTTTAGTACCAAGTTTATAAAACTGAATATTCTTCATAACTGTATCCTCAATCAACGGTGTAGAAGGCAGTTTAAGATTACTATCGATAAATTCTTGTATTTCTATAGGTGATTCAGTAGAAGCAGGGGATAACGGAATGTCGTCTTGAATAAAATTTGACTGTGATCCCATAATCACAGTCTCTTGTGAATCTTCTAATTTTTCAAGGTCTTCAGTATTCATCGAATGTAATACACTTTGTGGTATAATAGAAGAAGATAATCCCACTTTTGCGGGACAACCGAACATGGCTTCGTATGGACTTCTTTTAATTGCAGAATGATAGGCACGATTCTTCATGAATTGTACAAATCGTACGCCCTCACTCCACTTGTTAGTTTGGTTATCAGCCATCCAAGTAGTGAGCATGTTTTCAATGTCTTGATTCGCTCGTTCTACATTTCCTTGACTTTGGCTGTGTCTAGGTTTGCCATTAACCATTTTGATTTCTGGCCACAACCGTGTTACACTTACTAAGATTTTATTACAAAATGCACGTCCGTTATCAGAATGCAAAATACTTGGAGCGCCAAAAAGGAGAAAAATATCAAGCAAGTTATAGGCTACTTCATCCGCCCGTTTTGATATGAGCGGCTTCAATACAACAAATTTTGTTAAGTGATCTTGGTATACAAGAAGAAACTTAAACTTTCCATCTGGTTGAGATTGGTAATCGATGAGATCCACCTGGCATCTGCTGTTGAAATGCGATGAAATAATCGGTACAACAATCCCTTTTTTCGCACTTTTTTGTTTTTGTTGACAAGGTTCGCATAAATCCAAAAACATTTTTATTTGGGCTTTGGTTATGTTTTTATAAAGTATATTTAATTGCTTGATCATTCTGTCTCTTCCACCGTGGCCAATTGACAAATAAGTAGAATACAATATGTCAAACAATTCTTCGGCATGGACAAACTTTTTCACAGTTTCTCGCGCTTATGACAACGGCTCAATGAGTTTTTCATAGCCTTGTACAGTCAACACATCATACCTTTGAATTATTCGATAATCTCGAGATGATTCTTTCTTCTTGGAAACTTTTATTCGCTTTACATCTTCAATTATGCAATCATACTTTTGTTTTGTCATTAAAACACTATTATATTTTGAATCTTCGCTAAAGAGGTTTTCGAAGAATCTTTTCTTCATTTTACTCACCAATTCGGTGCTTGCTTGCATACTAGGAGTTAAATTTATCTGCTTTAAAAAATCACAACACAAATTCACGTGCTAACAGGCAGAAACGAATTTGAAAACAGAATTAGCTATGCTACGCATTGGCAGCCGACGCCAATTATGAAAAATAAAAACAACCGGCGACGACTAGACGCTGGCGAAACGAAACTAAAAGTGGAGGTAGAGGGGGAAGGTGTAGGGAAAGGAAATGAAAGAAACAGGCGAAACCAAACTAAAAGTGGAGGGAAAGGAAATAAGAGAAACAAACTTTTGAACTTTAACGATACGGAAGCCGTTAATGTGCACATTACCTAGGTAAAATGCGGAAAACTCTTAATTCCGCACGTTAACGGAGCAAATGAGTTAATCTGCAGATTAGCTAAGTAATGTGCACATTAACGGCTTTCGAGCTTTAGCGGTAACATATATATACAGAGAAAGAGTTTTTAAAAATGGTCATGAAATTTCATTTCCGGGCTATAAGCAGTCGCCCGTTCCTAATTTAGGGCCACTGGTTTCAGGTAAGGGAGAGAGCCACTGCCGTAAGACAAACACAATATCCATGCCTCGCCGTGATTTGAACCCGGACCCCTTTCAGACGAGTGATCAGAAGCCATCGCTTAGACCACTGCGCCACCAGGGGGATCACTTTCGCCAATACCTGTTACTAATGATTTTGTATAACATTAGCCAAGTCTCTAGAAGTTAATAAAAAACTGCCAGTGCTGCCAATTGATTTTTTTTTTTTGCTGAAAACACCCAATTAAAAAAATTATTTTTCCTTCCAATACCTTTCACCACAAACACAGGTGCCCATTGTTTAGTTTTCAGGAGGGGGCAAACAGAAATTGTAACTATGAATAGCATATGTAGTGTTCGCCCTAGAGCCTTTTTACTGGGCACCCCACCCAGCTAATTTTCTCGGCCACCCAGCTAAATTTTCTTTAATGAATGTTTTCACAATATAGGAAAACTTATTCCCACATGTACCATAAATATTGATGAAAACTGGCTGAAATCTGTGAATATAACTGATTTTTTTTTATCATTTAGGTACAACTTTCTATTGTTTTTATCATGATGTGTTACATTAATGCCTACCACACCCTAAAGATGTTTAACAAGTATAATAATGTTAAGCAAACCATCCTTTTATTTTCTTGATTGAGGAAGGGGTCATTAAAAGTACCATCCAGCTAAAATCTTTTGCCACCCAGCTGTAATTAAAATCTATGGAGAACACTACATATGCAAACACCATATACACATTTAAACTATGCTTTCTTGTTATCTAATCATTTTTATAACACAGTTTAACTTGACAGGAATTGATGCCCATACAAATGTAAAACTTTTTACGGTCACTAAACATACCTGCAAGAAAATAAAACAAAGCTTACCTACAGTATTTGTAGCCTGAACTTCAGATCTGCTTACTGTTGCAATTCAGACCATTAAAATTAAATGTCTTGAGTGGAATTTTTTTTATATCAATCCACAGAAAACACCTCTTTCAAATAGTCAATCCCATCTCTAAGTGACATCCTTTATCAGCTTCAGAAAAATTCTTTCCATCACATGCAATGTCATCTACAAATACATATGTTTATTGTTTTAAAGGCTCCACTGTTCAGATGGGAAGGCAAAATAATAATAAGGGGTGCAAGGAAATACAAGGAGAATACCAAATAGATAAGACACATAATATTAACATATAAGAACTACCAAAATATTATTGCACACTTAATAGACATACAGTGGAACTTTGGTTAACATTTTCTTGTACGTCACAACTTTGAGAGAATCGAGACAGCGTTTTATGGGGTTATGGGGGGGGGGTTGCGATGTTAACAGTTGTCTGAAACAAGCAAAGATTAGTGAATATTTCACTTGGCACTAACGCTAAATCAACTAGTAGAATATAAAACAAATAAAAAAAACTTAGTACGTCAGGATAATACCAACCGACTATATATTCCGTCAACGTGTTTCATAACAAAATTACAGCATGTGAGGGGACCCTGGCATTTTCACCATGTTGAATTAACTTCAAATTGTTACAAAATGAAAAAACTGCAAAATATGAGCACCATTCACGTTGAAACGTTATGGGAATCGTGGAGGAACAGGCATTTGTTTATGCCCAGCACCATCTTGTGACATCACAGTTCAACGACATATTTCTTGTCATGCTGGAGTGCAAAGTTTCAGCCTTTAAAGTCACAAGGGTGCTTCTGGATGGTCTAGAAAGACACACACATATCATGGAATTATTACTATAATACATAGGGTATGCAGGGTGCGCACGCGTGCTTGAAAACCTGGAAAGTCCTGGAAAATCATGATTACGTTTTCAAGGCCTGGAATATCCTGGAAAAACGGTGTTTTTTTAATGCTGTCTTGAAAAGCCTTGAAATTTAAAATTAGTGCTTAAAAAATGCCCTTTTAGGAAATCGTGTTACTGTTACCCCTTCATTTTTTAAAGTTCCTTTTCTCTGTTCTCAAAGAAACCACCGGCAGCGGTTTCGGACGTGCACCAAATCCTAATTTGGTTGGGGGAAAAAAAAAGAAAAAAAAGGCACTACTTCCAGTGCAATAAAATTGGATGATTACTAGTAGGTCGAAGGGGAGCTTGATGTCCGTCCGACAACTGAGAACGGAAGGGGAAAGAAGAGGCATTTAGCATTTGCAGGGGGTCGCGAATGTACCAAGTCAGCTGGCATCCACCAGTGAGGAGTATGCTGAACAACACATTCATCATCTTCTTGTTTATGTGCATGCCACCCTCCCTCCCCTCAAGAGACTTCCGCTACTTATGATAAAAAATAAGAAAACTATCTTTGCGAATTTTTCACGAAAGTGGCTGAAATTTTTACATTCACTGTAATTGGATTACAGAAGCTCACTTCCAAAATTCCAATTGAATCGGTTTAAAACTTTAAAAGTTAGCATTGGTAATTTTTATTATGGACAAGTATGTGTGCCTCTTTGGACAGAGTGAGCCTCCAGCAGAAAGGGTGTTACCATAGCAACTGTTGATTGACAGCTGGGAGCTCTGATCTGAAGCCCTTGGTTGGGAAAAAGGCAAACACCTGTTTATCACTTCCACAGCTCAAAAGGACTAGGAGAATATTTTCAGAAATCCATTTTTCCGAATTTTGGAAATAACACAGTAAAATTCTAACAGTAGTTAAGATACATCACAATAAAGTTCTAGTGCAAATTTCGCCAAATTCCGTTAGGAACTTTAGCAGATGCAAAAAAAAAAAAAAAAATCCATTGAATCGGATTGAAAAAAGAAACAGTAATTATAAATTACGGGAAAAGCAAGTGAATTATTTTTTTTAGATGCCATGGTTTATTTAAACAGAGTGATCCTTAAATTTTTTTTCTGTGATGATATGGACTCTATTTGAATTACAAACATACGTTTTTATTCAGACGTCTGAGTTACTGTTTTAATAAAAAAATCATCTATAATTAAAAAGTTTTCAATGGATTTAAGCAATATTCAGCAGATAAACAAACGTATTTTAGTAAATTGCAACAACATGACGTAAATTTGGTAATTTTATTTGTCGAAAATTGGGGAGCATTTTTTTACAATTTCTATTATAGTTAAAGTGAAGGAGGGAAGGGTGCAACTTGACAGTTCAGTGAGCTGCAGGTGGTGATTTATGGCGATGTGCCAAATGAAAAGAAGCCATTCCATCAGGTCATTCCAAAGGTTGTGTGTGTGGACGCGTCCTCCTGCTGTTTGATCTTAATCGGAATGTTTTTGTGCAGGGGGGGGTCAAGAGAAATATCCGTTTCAGCTTTACAGCTTGCTTTCACGGCTCTTTTTTTTTTTTTTTCTTGGTAATAAATAAAAATCATAGTTGCTGCATTCACCATTGATCCATGTTTGCATTTCTTGAATATAAACAGCAGACAATCAGAAACATAGTGTTGGGCGGGTCTTGATGTTCTTCATTTTGCATATGCTGAATTCAGTTCTGGGGGAATAAGGAATGACTTATACTGTGAATATATACAAAACTACATATTTTTGAGCTGAAAAAATAGGTCTACTTGTACACAGTAGCTAACGTGTGAACTCAGATGAAGACAATCAGACACACGGACGTCTGATTCCATAAAAAAATCAACATAGTTTTTTTATTTACACTACAGGTAAAAAAGCAAAAACATGTTTTTAAACGTTATAAAGGAAAACGGATTTTTGAAACGCATGACTTGATGATCTTAATTTCTGAAAGTTTCTTTTTTCCACATCCTTTTTTTTAATTACAATACACTGTTACAGGATACTGTGAGTTATATCACTTAGTGATATGGCAGATTTTCGGTTGCTGATATCCGCGATCGTAAGCGGTAGTTGCATTGCGATTGTTGTTGATGATGACAAGATAAATACTGGAGTGATGTAAAATGTTGCATAAACTAAAAAAAAAAAAAAAAAAAAGTCCCCCCCCCCCCCCCCGAACTTTTATGGGTCATCATAGCTGATCAACCATTTCATTCCATGAACATCAGCACATTTCAATCATTTGAACATTGGGGGTATCTGAAGGAATTCAGCCGTGCTTAAGTGCCCTAGCGCAACGAAAACATGCTAATTTTGGACAGTTCTATTCCCTTTCCCTCTACCATCCCTAATAATTGAGAGTGCATACTGTAGTTTCAAATATTCTATTTATGAGCTAGTTTTCGCGCTGTTCATTATGCTTTTGTTTTCGAAATTCCTAACACTTTTGAACTATGGTTGCAGAAACGTTTATGCTTTGGGTTTGTCTGTAGGATAATTCGCATGAAAGCGGTTGAATTTCGGCGAAATTTTAGTATGCTGTTGGGTACAACCTGGAAACCTACCCTCTTGAAAAAGGTCGAAATTAAATTTAAAGGCCAAGACATAAGAGCAGTATTTGTTCTCTAAGCTTAGGAATGTTAACTCACATAAAATCTGTTTGATTGCAACAAAGTTTTGGTATGTTATCAGGGAGGAGAAACCTACCCTTGTAGAAAATGATCCAACTTGAATTCAAAGGTCAGGGCATAAGAACAGAATTTATTCTTTATGGTCTTGTGCTTGATAAACTTGATCAATTTGCATAAAGCACATTCATCCATTTGCATCTTTCATCATTTTTATTACTTAAAACTGAAATT
Organism: Macrothele yani; assembly: GCA_039090855.1. NCBI lineage: Eukaryota > Metazoa > Arthropoda > Arachnida > Araneae > Macrothelidae > Macrothele > Macrothele yani. Next base: position 85,039 of record CM076991.1, read on the forward strand.
ACTTTAAAAAAATAATTTGAACATGATACTGTAAAGCGTAATAAATCATCCTGGAATTTTTTTGTATATGTCCTGGAAAAGGCCTGGAAAGTCCTTGAATTTTTTTCCCCAAAAAGTGTATGAACCCTGGGTATGGCTACTTACTCATTATTTGTTTGGCTCAGGATTTAGAAAATCAAATTGTTTTAGTCTTGTATAAAAAAAAAAAATGTAGGTTCATTTTCTTTATTCACATCTTTAAAAGTGACAGCTGAATCAGCACTTGGTACTTTATCAGCTCTCCTAATTTTGTGAAAAGTGAACAACGTACAAGGAACTTAGTTTTACTGAGATACAGCATTTCAAAGTTTCACAAGGATATGAAAACCTTTTCTTGTTTTAAAATATATAATAAATATAAACAAAAATTTTATTTAGTGGATCCTCATCCACTAATAAACGCAGCCTGTACGGAAAACACAGTACATGGTGATAGAAAGAGGAAGTCTCGAAGTTTTGTATGCATGCACATTGGGATTCGAAGTTTTGTATGCATGCAATTCTCGTCAGGCACAGAGAAAGCTTTTATGCACCAATGAACAAGACCCATTGGAACATATGCATCAGTCTTTGGCACTATTACCTTAACTTTTACATGGTTCATACGCTTTTTTCAATCACAAAATTCCAGGACTTTTGGATATTTTTCCAGGACATATGATCCAAAAGCTCTTACTTAAAATATAATTCAACCTGTAACCAACAACAAACAAATGTCCACTGCAGCTAATCAGAAACTTAGAATCACGTACATTCGTATAATACTCAAATACCAAAACTGTCACTGATTTTGAGAAACTAAATTTTTCTACTTTGGCTTTAGTTCAATTATTGAAGCAAATTACAGAATAAAAAACAACAGCATAAAACTAAAAAATACATAGGTACAGTGTTTCTTTCAGGCATACATGGGAGGGGGTGGGGGCTTAGCCCCATGAGAGACATGTGACCAAGCCAAATGTTATTAAATTCAGGGTATAATGAAATAGGAAGTTTAGTTTCTTTTGATGCTACAAAATTTTTCTCCAATTATAATTTTTTTAATATTTGTTTAAGTATTTTAGTTTATTTTGCTAAAAAGTGTATTAAGACGCATGCCATTCTACAAAATATAATAAGTAAACTAATCATACCTCGTAGTCAGAGTAGCATGATTCAGAATCAAGTGTGTTGAATACATTTTAATAGATAAAAATTTCAAGCCTACCGAAACAAACACCCACACCTTTAATCGACCCCCTTCCCTCGTTTAGCTGAAGAAAGTTTGTTCTTGAAATGTTTGAAGAAGTAATTACTATATCAGGAGCATATATAGGATTTTGTTTGGGAGGGGGAGGAGAGCAACGAGTTTTTGAAATTTACCAGAACAAAATTAAAGTTAACAAAAATTAAAATATTACAGCATTTTTCTAATAAAAATTGATGCATTTTTTGTTAAATTAAGGAATTTTTTTTTCTAATAGTCGCATTTTAACCAAAAAAAATGAAACAGTGGGGGGAGTCAAAGGCCCTTCTAAATACTCCCCTGTACTATATATATAATAATTACTTCTATACATGCAGATATAGTAGTTAAAAATTATATATATATAATAAATAGAAAGCTTGCCCCCCTCTAAGGTCCCCCCCCGTAAAAAAGTCCTGAAAGAAACACTGCATAGGTACGTGGCATTACTCTTCAAATGCTTTCATATACCACACAATCAATACATAAAATAATACTATTTATATTTAATTATTTTGAAATAATGCTTAGATTGGAAATTTAAGGGTAAGGAAAGATGAAATATTTGGAACTTTTTCAAAGGACCAAAGAGGCTGTTATTTGTTAAACACATAATCATGGGAGCAAGTAATTGTGTCACATTTTATTTAGGGAAGAAAATTTCAACATGATATTTATGCTGTAGCTAAGTTTTTAATTTTGTACTCGCCAGCAAACAAAGCATGCACAAAAATTTTCAACATGAAATGAAAGAGAATAACGGGAAAACTCATTAGGGTTTCTAGAGGCAGAGATAGGCTGCAACTGGAAGTACATAAGCACCACCTGGTGGCAGAATTGTGATCCAAGGGCTGTGTACAACTACAATCATAAGTGATCAAGGCAATTTAGCTGTGCATGATTAGAAAACTAATTTTAGAAGATGAAAAGTGATTAGGGTGCTCAGAAAATACTAACAACCAACTAGATTTAAGTTTCTGATATTAGAAAGCAATCTAATTTTATCGCAACTTTTTATGTTGGTTGGTTGGTTGGTCAATTTTTTATGGCGCAAGGGCCATGTTTGGCCAAAGAGCGCCAGACAAAAGACAAACAGTATTAAAAACGTGGTAAAAAAGCTTAAAATCAGGCTGATCAAGTAAAACTGAAAAATGAGAACGATGGAAGGGCTAAAAAAGATAATGAAACAAACAGTATTAAAAACATGATACAATGATTAAAATCCAGCTGATTCAGTAAAACTGAGAAATGAGGATGATGATGATAAGGCTAAAATCCAGATACGTTTAAAATAGTCAATTTCTTTAAAAAATGAAAACACGGCAACAGTATCACAGTGGTCATTGAGGAGCCGCTGCAGTGTAGCGGCGTCCTCGGTCAACAAATGAGAATGAAAATAGTGAAAACGTACACCACGAAAACTAACACAGCTACACAAAAGAATGACAGTGAGTCAGCAATTGCACGTCTCACACATCAGTGCAGTGTCGCCACACAGCAAAAAGCGGTGAGTGAAACGACAATGCCCAATGCGGAGACGCGCAAGCACCACTTCCTCCCTGCGGTTCCGACGAGATGAGGTGTTCCAGATTTCAAGAATAGGTTTTATACGATGCAGTTTATTTTCCACCTGTTGGTCCCACAGACCCTGCCACGTTCGCTTGATATAATCGCGAAAGATAAAGCGGAAATCCCGGTGATACAGTGGCAAGGGGGTGACGAACAAAGAGGAAGCAGATCTAGCAGCCGCATCAGCATACTCGTTACCCGAGATTCCAACATGCCCAGGAATCCAGCAAAACTGAACATGAAGACCGGCCTCGAGCAAACGACGAAGTAACTGTCTCACATCCAAGAGAACAGGATGGTCACGGCAATCTGCAGATGATAAAGACTGCAGGACACTTAAGGAATCCGTATAGACCATAGCACGATGATGAGAACTCGACCGAACATGGAGAAGGGCGAGATACACAGCATGCATCTCCGCCGAAAACACCGTGGCCTCAGCTGGGATCCGCGCTACTGACACGTCATCTACACAGACAGCCGCGGATCCAACAACTCCATGCATCTTGGAGCCATCAGTGAAAATGGGAGTGTATTCAGTTTTGAGGGCACGGTGCGCAGTGAAGAGCTGCTGGTACACTGACGCAGGGGTTGAGGATTTGTCGAAAGACGTAAAGATGGTATCAACCATGACACCAAGTGGGTGCCATGGAGGATCCCCAAAGCCCCTGGTCGCTGCAACAAGTGACAAGTCGAGCCCTGCATCACGAGCTACGGCCGCCATACGAAGACCGAAGGTTGGAATGCACGAGGACCGGTTCTCAAATAAACGAGCATGCGGAGGATGGAAAACTGCACCGTACAAAGGATGGTCTGGAAGAGACCGAAGTTTTAAGTAAAAGTGAACAGACAGCTGCAGACGGCGTAATTCAAGCGATGGTTCGTTCGCATCAGCGGTCAGCTGCGTCTGGATTTACTTCTCGAGAAATCTGGGATGCAGAATAATGACTTGTCTTTCAGGACTATTTTGGGCCCGATTATCATATATACACGTCTCAACGATGTTTGATAAACAGTAGTATACTTCTTTCAACCTCAGAATGAATACCGAGCTAAGAGCAAGTGTTATTGTACGGTGTGTCATTGGTTAGGATGCACATTCGCCTGTGATTCTTGTGTAACATGCAATAGTACAGGACATCAGGCCGATGACGCCCTAGAGCCCGTACCAATATCTTTCCTAACAGTGGTGGCAGGCGACATTTTTCTCAACATGATCGTGTGCATATACTATTATCATTAGGTATTGAGTTATTGTGTACTAAGTTTGAAAACGGCATTGTTGGCAAGCCATGGCCATGAATTTGTCTGGATTTGAATAAGTTTGGGATATACTAGGACGACATCTGTAGGCCTTTCTGTGGCAGGTGCAGACCATAGCAGTCCCGAAAATTCAAAGGCAAGAAATCTGGCGGTACCTACCACGGAATGATTTTGTGAGACCGTATGATTCCATACCATGGAGTTTCGCAATCTATTCAAGAACACCCTGATGTAATGTGAAAAATAAAAAAATGCTTTGCTGCAAATCTTATCTGTTTACTAATTTGCAAATTCACAGATTTTCTGTTAAATCCAGTATCTCCTACAGAGGACTTAAAATTCATTTTAATAGAAAGTGATTGTGGGGGAGGGGTTTTCCCTGATAGTAATAAAATATATCAGCATGTCTGATCGTTTTACTTTCAAAATGCGGATATTTTAAGAATTAGGGCTATGAGAAAGTCGAAAAAAAATGATCCTTCTCGTTCACAGCGTTACAATATAAAGGACATAACGTATGTTATGCATGATTTTTCGTCTTGCTTTTTTAAACCCTGTTTTTATGAATGTACAGTAGTGGCCAAAAGTGTGGAAACCTTTTGGAAAAAGTATATTTTTGAGGTTTGATGGCTCATAACACCACGTTTGTTTGGAATAATACCATAAAATTATGTATCAATGGAAAGATAATTTCATCAAAAATGTAATGCAACAAAGTGTGTTCAATCATCTGTATTCTATGAAAAGTTACAGCCAAATAACCAGAAAAAGGAAGCACAACTTGCTTAGGTTGATATGAAGTAGCTTTCCTTCATTTGAATGTAGCGTATGAGCATAAGTGTTTAGAAAACCAATCAAGTGTCACCTTAATTTGGCAATGCGCCAATTAGGTCACAGTAGGATTCAGCTATTGATACCATGTATTGGAGCTGAGAGGAGGACATTTGTCAGTGTGTTATGCGATTGCTATCAATTTTTTGTGTGTGTTCTTTCATTTAGTGAGCTTGTAAAACGTAATAAAATGAAAGAAATGGCGCAAAGAGTTGACTGGTCACCCAGAAAGCGATGTAAAATAGTACTATTAAGTGAACAAGGCTTCAGTTATGAAGAAATTAGAAGAAAAAGTGGTGCAAAATTAACCAAAGGTGTCATTTCTAAATTTTTGAAGAGGTATAAGGAGACTCTGGCACTACAAAATCAGACTGGTAAAGGCAGGAAAAGGTGCACAACAGCAAGTGATGATAGGAGAAATAAGAGACTATGCCTAGGTGACAGAAGAAAATCATCTGGGTGTATACAAGATGAAATGGCGCAATGCAATGTGAAGTTGAGTGCAAGGAGTGTTCGGCGCAGACTGCAGGAATTTAGTCTAAAAGCTAGAATTCCACGAAAAAAGCCATTTTTATATCCCAAACAAAGGTTGAAAAGATTAAACTGGGCTAAAACCCATGTTAACTGGACAGCGGACCAATGGGACAGTGTTATTTGGAGTGATGAGGCCAAAATCTCCTTGTTTGGTAGTGATGGCATAAAATACGTAAGGAGAAGAATCGGAGAAGATTTGCATCCTGATTGTATTGCATGTACTGTGAAGCACCCAGTTAATGTTATGATCTGGGGTTGTATGACATCAAAAGGTGTGGGCAGAATTTGAGGGATTAATGGGAATATAAATGGTCAAAAATACATCAATGAAATACTTGAGCCCAAACTGAAGCCTTCCGCACGTGATCTTTTCCAAGATAACGAAGCATTTATATTTCAACAGGATTCAGCTCCATGTAATGTTGCTGCTGTGTGCAAAAAGTGGTTTCAAGGTAATCATATCTCACTGCTGTTATGGCCTGGGAATAGCCCAGACCTTAACCCCATCGAAAATCTGTGAAGCCGACTAAAGAAACTTGTTAGTCTGAAGCAACCCAGCAAAAAAAAAAAAAAAAAAAAAAACAATAGAAGCAATAATTCAATCTTGGTTTCCCATTATAACAGCTGCAGAACTAAAAATCTTGGTTCACTCCATGGGAAGGCGTTGTAAGGCCATAATCAACGCTAAAGGTTACCCAACTAAGTATTAACTGACATGGTGAGAATTTTTCTACATCTCATTTTTTCTATGTGTTTCACTTTTCTTCTTTATAACTGTTGTTCTAATATAAAATCCTTCATGAACGTTATTGCATTACATTATTGATGAAATTATCTTTCCATGGATATATAATTTTATGGTATTACTCCAAACAAAAGTGGTGTTATGAGCCATCAAACCTCAAAAAATTTTCCAAAAAGTTTCCACAATTTTGGTCACTACTGTAATTTCGTTTTAGCTCAGTGAATCTGAAACCTTCAGCGCTAACAATGTACTCGTATACTGTATGTGTGATATAACCAACAAGACGCTCCCGAATCAAAATTATACCAAAAAATAACAAGAGAAGCCTCTTCTAGCCATTCAGAAATCTGTAAATTGCAAAGTCAGAAACAAACTGCATGGCATTTTCATAAAAGGCGAAGTAGTTTGCATGGTTAATATGCGCTGTCGCCACTCTCATGCTGGGTTTTCAAATGAAGGCGTGCGTGAGTAGCGGAGAAGAAATTATTATTTTTAGGTCAACCATTTTCAAAGTCATACAGACTCATTATTCATACCAATTTCTGAATACATCGTTTTTGAGGATATATTTATTTCAAGGCCCGCTCATTTCAATGGAATTACCAGAATCCATTCAGCTGTCACACGCATCTCACCAGTTTACTAAAGTAAAAAGGTCAGACGTCATTTTTCTTGGATTTCAACCTGTTTCAACTCGTTGCTCATTCACCGTGTCAAAAAGTTGAAAAAAATAATTAATCCTAAATGTAGTTTATTGAGTACCAGGGTGGAGAGAAGTAACACATAGCACCGAACATATCACCCAAGTCTCGTCGGGCTTCCCATCCCCGTGGCAGGGTAGGTTTCTGGATAGGCGTCTGAACTACTGTCAAGATAAACAGCTTATACAAGTGTAGCGATTGCCTGCATAAGTTATGTGATAAGCCCCGGGTAGTATGCTGTGCGAAAGAGGAGAATGTATCATCTGTTCATCTACATCTGGCTGCCCTGGTGGCCAATTGGCCATATATGCTGGCTTTTGGATATAAGTCCGAATAAGTACTAGGTTTCGAGTCACGGAGGAGGCACTGGTGGTGTGTCTATATTGCGGTACTGGCTCTGTCCCTATCCAGGAACTACTAGTCCTAAATTACTGACAGGAGGCCTTAGAGTTGCTCACGTGGTCGTTAACTCCCGAAACAAACAAACAATTCACCCAAACCCAGTAACTCGACAATTGGGTGAGAACCCTTATGGTAACAAAGTAAAGCGTTAACGACCCAAAACAGTGCTAATTTTGAGAATCCAAAAAGCTACTACATTTTAATGGTTTATACGTAGAACGAAGGTAAAGTTCTTGTGAGCATTACAGAACTTGCGGCAAATATTCAACAGCATGTCATTTGTTGCTTATTTGTTGGTTTTGATGAATTTATTTCCTTTAACATTTCCGTGTACCAAATTGGGGTTTCTCAAGAAAAGGTTTGTGTAAGAATCTTTTCTCTGAAGAATTTTTTAGCTATTTGTCTGCAGTTGCAATTCGAAATTGTTTATAAAATCGAGGTTTGAGATCTGCCATTGGTGGCAGGAGCTGGGGTGTTTCACAAAATCAAGAAATCTATGGTATAAAGTAAATTTCTTGATTTTTAAGCATTGGGTTGGAAAGAAAGTAATGTTTGATGAAGAGGCACCCGAAGTCGAAGCCCCGGCCACAGCGCACATTGGCCACTGAGATTGCGCAGCACACCGGCATAACATCAGCAGGTAGGTGGCTTAAGTCAATGCAGTTATCCGTCACAAGGCGAACAATGCAATCGCCAGCCAACATGGAAGTAGACAAGGAGCACATCCACCATTGCATGCTGTATGAGTTCCGTTGCGGTAGCATACGAAAAATGCACACATTAGTAATGTTCTTTAATGCTGTAAGGAACATTACTAATGTCTACTCTAAAGCTATATCACATCGTCAGTGCCGTCGTTGGTTCGAACGGTTTCGAGACGGAAATTTTGACCTGTCAGACGTCAGACTATTCCAAAGCCGGAAAACCCGAAACAGTGGATATGGACATGCTGAAGACGTTAGTGGACACCTACTCACATGTGTCTACGCAGGAGTTAGCCGAACAACTGAAGACTACTAGCACGAGTATTATCACGCACCTACATCAACTAGGGAAGGTGCACAAGAGGGAAGATTGAGTACCCCATCAACTCACAGTTGAGCAGGAAGTAAATCGTATAAGTACATGCGGTTACCTGCTTGCACGTGTCCAAGTTGAACTGTTCTTGGACCACATTGTGACAAGTGACGAGAAATGGGTCCTGTAGGACAATGTCAGCGACCGGAAACCGTGGTTGTCCCGAAGTAGAAAATGCCGACCACCAAAGCCTGCTTACACCCACGTAATGTCCTGCTATCTGTTTGCTGGGATATGAGGGATGTCGTGTTTTTTGAGCTGCTGCCGAACAACACCACTATCACCGCCGTCACGTACTGCCGTCACCTCGATGATCTTCACGCATCGATCACGTTGAAACGGCCAGCACTGCTAAACCGCAAGAGCACTTCTACAGCAAGAGAGAGCCAAATCTCACACAGCACGGGTAACCTGTCACAAGATCAGGGACTTGGGCAGGGAGCTGCTGCCGCACCAAGCCTATTCGCCGGATATTGTGCCTAACGACTACTACATTTTCTGGTCGTTAAAGCATTTCCTGGGCGAGCAGCGGTTTACCAACTGGGACGACGTCGAATGCGCACTTCCTCACCTCTTTGCGTCCAAGCCGCCGCCTCAATTCTACAGGGACGGTGTCCAACAGCTGCCCAGACGATGTGGAGCAAATCCTGACAAACGATAGTGACTACATTTTGGACTGATCTGTACTTGTATATACGGTAATTAGCACTTTTCTGTTACCTTTCATCTGCAGACATTACTTTTTTCTAACCCAATAACGAATTACTGTTTCAAAAAGATTCTTTCTACTGTACATATATAAATGGCTGCTTTTATTCCATTCAGTATGGAAAATGTGGAGGAGCCATTCTATTAATATTATTACACTGTTGCAGTTTTTCTGGGTGTGTAAGCATGTCTTGCGCGGGAAAGGGGGACGGAAGAAGGTTTGTTTCGGAGATCATACAAACAAAAGGACAGACTCGCGCGCATGGAGTCAATTTGACAGCAGTCATTCTTTTGAAGCCTGTTGCAAAATGCCAATGTCCAAGTTTTCCCGCCTGTTTTCAGTGTAATATCGACAAACTACCTTATAACGTTGTGTGAGCTCCCATAAGATGTCACGTTTGAATATTCATGGGTATTCATTCACTGGTACAGTGCTGAAGTCAAGGATCCGAAAGACAAGATATGCGGCGCTTTTCCTAAGAAGAGTTTCTAAGAGATTTGCCATGCACGTGCTGATTAGGCTCAATGATATAGCAAGGAAATTGCATTGCCGTTTCACAATGTAAATATTAATCTTTCAATCTGTTAGAGTCTTAAGAGCTATCCGTATTTCACGCATGCTTTGCGGAGAGGAAAACTGATTTTATTTTACGTAGCGAAGAAGGCCGTGGGAAGACCGCAATTACTTTGATGCTTCCAATACTTCTAAACGAAAACGGACACTACCGTGTACGTTCGTGTTACGCAGAGTAAGTTGTTAAGGTTTTGGCTTTTTATATTTTTTTTTTACAAATCCAGATGAAGCTTCTTTATGAATGAACAGCAGTGTAAATCAATCTCTTACGAGCTTCATGATTTATTTGTACACTGCCGGACAATTGCTAAGGACGGATGACAATAGCAACGATAGCAACCATAAAATGGAAGGCAGGAAAATGTGGAAATTAGCATAAGTGCGGGATACAGTAAGACGTGTTGTGCGTATGCAAATTTTGGATTGCCGAACTTGTTCGTGACGTCATAGCGCTGATAAGAGATATAAAGGATTTGACGCGTACTGACCGTTGTTGTTCAAACGTAAAGTTGAAAGGGAAAGAATCAATTGACGAACTTGCAATTTTCAGTACGTCTTCCCGACATCACCTAGATGATTTTACGCGTGCCCGTATTATTGGCAAGATTGAAGAAGGGCGAAAAATAACAGATGTTGCCAGGGAGTTCGACGTCAGCCACAGTGTTGTTTCAAGACTTTGGAAATCATTTCAAACAAATGGAGAGTGTAGCAAACGTCACGGGGAAGGTCGTGTTCGCAGTACGACACCTGCACAAGATCGGTACATAGTGCTATCAACAAAAAGACACCGGCGCAGCACAGCTAGTGAGGTAGCAAATCAGTTTATGGCTGCTACTGGCAAGCGGATCTCCCGAAAAACTGTCGCCAGACGTTTGCATGAAGGAGGACTATACGCCCGCCGTCCTGTTGTGTGCATTCCATTGTCCAGACGTCACCGTACCGCCCGTTTGCAATGGGGCCATCAACATCGCAATTGGACTGATAACGACTGGTCTGCTGTCCTCTTCTCAGATGAGAGTAGATACAGTCTATCGTCTGATTGTCGATGACAACTGATCTGGCGTGATAGTGGTACTGCATATTCTCCAGCAAACATACAGGAAAGGGACCGACATCCGACATGTAGTGTCATGGTATGGGCTGGCATCATGATCAATGGCCGTACGTCCCTCTATGTGCTTCCAACTGGGACTATGACTGGCCAACGATACATTAATGATGTTCTGCTACCTCATGTTCGCATGTTTCGTGGTGCTGTCGGTGATAGATTCATTTTCATGGACGACAATTCAACATGTCATCGAACAGTCGCTGTCCAGGAGTGTCTTGAGAGCGAGGATATTCAACGCCTCGTATGGCCAGCACGTTCTCCAGATCTGAATCCCATTGAAAATGTGTGGGATGCTTTGGGGAAGAGTCTTGCTGGTCGCCAATGCCCTCCAATAAACAAGGACACCCTCATCCGTGCACTGACAGAGGAATGGGATAAATAACCCCAACAGCTGCTTGATAATGTTGTGCAAAGCATGACACGACGTGTGGAATCTTGCATCGCCCTCCATGGTGGCCATATTCCGTATTGACATCTTACGCCGGAACGCCTGCGGACGGTAATTGCATGTTTTTCATGTTTACGTATTCTGCACAAAATGGCCTGCTTGTCCCTTGAACACGTTCCAAAGCCTTCTGGATTTCAGAGCACAATAAATTGTCTTTCTTGTAATGTCCTGGCATTCTGACATTATTTTATTTCACTTGGCATCCAACCACACTTACTTTTTTATGCGGTATATAGCCGTTTATGATCCGTCCTTAGCAATTGTCCAGCAGTGTAGTAACCTTGAAAGGCCATCATTCATCTCGCTTGGAACCTCCGTAGATGACGCATTAAAATGCAACCAGCCTGGAATAGCTCATAATTTATACATATGTTCGTCTCAACTTCTGAAACATAAACACGTGGCTGATCTTTTATCAAGCACACTATCGGAAGAAATGCCAATCAAATTTTGTAAATTTTGGACTTCAGGGTGTCAAGTTCCGCCCCAAAATAGTTCGTCTAGAAATGAATTCCTCCAAATAATAAAATGTTGAACATTTTGAATATATGTAATTAACTCATAAATTCTTTATTGATGATAATCGAAATAATTTTTAAAGAGTAACTTCTAATTCAATTCCTTTCAGGTAAGAGAGCGTGTCCCGGAGATCTTTTTGCGACTATTCAGGTGTTTTTATACCTTTCCGCCATCTTGCAAAAGTTCAGTATCAGCATACCCGAAGGTGCGGCTTTAGACATGGAAGGAGAGCTTAGTTTATCGCTTCAACCGAAACAGAAGAACTCATTTTCAAATTACGCCGCTGATGCTCTTGATCGTCCCAAAGTTCATTGTGCTTAGAAGAGAGAGGCTCATGTTTACATCGTTTTGTTTTTTTCTTAGTGTGAACAATAAAATACTCATACGTCCCTGTAGAACCAGAACAAAAGTAATTTTTTATTGACGTAGACTTTCTGTTAATATTATTCTACTGTGTTGAATCAAATGTTATTTATACGTCAAGAATTTTGATGGAAAATTATGTTTTGAAAACTTTCTATGAATCACTTATTCGTTTTCGAAACGAAAACGTATTACAACTATTGTAACAGTAGGTAAGTTTTCGTGTTGTAGGTAAACTCACAAAGACGAAGGTTTTGTCACACAAAACACGATAATCAACTTGAAAAACACCACGTTTGACCAAATGCTGAAACATTGAGTTTGCACATTTAATTTGATTTTAAAAGGTATGTACAAGTTAAAAGCCTACGATAGTTAAAAGCGCGAAATCTTTCGATCATACTAATGATCTTCATCAGGATACATACACAATGGCACAAGACTCAGATCAGATCATATGTAGAGGATTTTAGTAAAGGAGTGTCTGACCCCAGGTCTTAAACTAACCCTAGAAATAGGAAACTAGGAGATTTGGGCTAGAGTGCCCGATAGGAAAGTGACACGGAAGCGAGGTAGAAAGGGGGAGGAAGACGCCCTTATTTATGGCACAAGACTCAAATGACATGCAACATATATATACGATTCGATGACGTGAGAATATGATCAGGATGCATGCTCACAAAGATTGCTGAGAAACGGAGAGGTGAGATGAGTAAATGCAGTGGGTAACCTAAATCAAGATGATAACAAATTAGAGCTAACAATCCCACTATAATTATTAATATTTGCACAATGTTCTATTAAAGCAGTCCATACACGTGGAAGGAGAGAGGGTGTGTCATCATTACAACAAGTTCCTGTATAAAGTCTATATATGAAAATATAGACTTTCAGCAAAGAGTGTCATACTGTTGCTGCTGTGAGTAGTGAAGATTTTAACATCGTCCCATAAGGGTACATGTGCACCACTAACTACCAATAGAGCTAGTGATGTTGAGTGTGAGCTCATTCTCACATCACGCAAGTGTTCAGACAAGCGGATTTTTAAGGTCCGTGATGTTGAACCTATATACACCTATTCGGTTTCTGTAGGGTTTGAGGCTTTCAGGGGTATGAAATAGACACCATATTTTTGTTCAGTTCTAACGGAGTCTCTGTCACATTTAACGAACGTGTACAAATTGCGTGTTTTTAAACCAAAGTTCAAATTAAACTTTGTACATTCATTTTTTGAGACACTGGAGCATCCAGGATGGTAATTCAAAGATTCCACGTACTTGGTAATAGAATAGGCTCGCTCCAAAGTAGTAAACGCAAGACACTGATGCCTACGAAGAATTGTAAGTACTGTCTCTTTCGGGTATCCAAACTCACAAGCGATTATACGAATTCGATTTAATTCGATACGTCTTAGGCGTACAGAGAAAGAGTGCGTGAACGCCCTCCGTACAAGGCATCGCGGGACAGCAATCTTAACCGACAGGGGTTGAGCCGAGTTATATGGAGCTATGATTGGGTGGGATGATAGTTTTCTGTACACAGAAAACTTTAAAGTAAGGTTTTGAGGGTTCGGTTGTATAAGTAAATCTAAGAACGGGAGTTTAACATACTGAGAAAATTTGAGAGTTGGAGAATAATTTAAAACTCCCGTTCTTAGATTTACTTATAGAACGGGACTCTCAAAACCTTACTTTAAAGTATTTTGTGTACAGAAAACTTTCATCCCACCCAATCATAGTTCCATATAACTCGGACCAACCCCTGTCGGTTAAGATTGCTTCCTTGCGATGCCTTGTACGAAGGGAGTTCACGCACTCTTCCTCTGTACGCCTACGACGTATCGAATTAAATCGAATTCATGCAATCGCTCGCGAGTTTGGATACCGGAAAGAGACAGTACTCACAATTCTTCGTAGGCATCAGTGTCTTGCGTTTACTACTTTGGAGCGAACCTATTCTATTACAAGGTACGTGGGATCTTTCAGTTACCATCCTGGATGCCCTAGTGTCTTAAAAAATGAATGCACAAAGTTTAATTTGAACTTTGCTGTAAAAACACGCAGATTTGTACACGTTGGTTAAACGCAATAGGGACTAGGTCAGAACTGAACGCAAATATAGTGTCTATCACATACCCCTGAAAGCCTCAAACCGTACAGAAACCGACCAGGTGTATATAGGTTCAACATCACGGACCTTAAAAATCCGCTTGTCTCAACACTTGCGTTATGTGAGAACGGGCTCACACTCAACATCACTAGCTCTATTGGTAGCTAGTGGTGCACATATACCCTTATGGGACGATGTTAAAATCCTCACTACTCACAGCAGCAACAGTATGACCCTCTTTTACTGAAAATCTATATATTCATATATAGACTTTACAGAGGAACTTGTAATGATGACACACCCTCTTTCCTTCCACGTGTATGGACTGCTTTAATGGAACATTGTGCAAATAATAATAATTATAGTCGGATTGTTAGCTCTCATCTGTTATCATCTTGATTTAGGTTACCCACTGCATTTACTCATTTCACCTCTCCGTTTCTTATCAATCTTTGTGAGCATACGCCCTGGTTATATTTTCACGTCATCGAATCGTATATATGTTGCATGTCATTTGAGTCACGTGTCATTGTGTATGTATCCTGATGAAGACCACTAGTGTGATCGAAAGATCTCGTGCTTTTAACTATTGTATGCTTTTAACTTGTACATACCTTTTAAAATCAGATTAAATTTGTAAACTCAATGTTTCAACATTTGGTCAAACGTGGTTTTTATTCAAGTTGATTATCGAGTTTTGTGTGACAGAACTTTCGTCTTTGTGAGTACAACTATTGCAATATATTATATATATTGCGATATACAGTATACAATAAACTATTGTAACCTAAAAATACCCCCGCACGGGGATAACTGGTTTTCCAGTTATTTGGGGAGCGGCGCCCCACGGCCCGAGCTAACCTTGTGACGGTTTCTATTGCCTCTGCGGCTTTGACGATTACATCACCGAAGGGACAGCTGTTCATCCAGCTGATGGGGGATGGCGTCCCCACGGCCCGAGCCGAATTTCTCTTATTGTTTTGCTTTTTTCGTCTTAAGTTCATATTTTGACATGTACCCGCCTCAGTTGTAGGCTGCTGAGGTTGTGATGAGGCGCCAGCTCCGGGTTTTGTTCCTCGTTCATTTCCCTGTCTTTTCTCTTTTATGTTAAATTTTCTATTTTTCCGGAGCTGGTTAGCTTAGACCTACCTGCATGTTTGCCGTGTGCGGTGACCCGTACAGGTGGAAATGAGGATGCTGGAGGCTGAGGTATTTGGGGGCCGGGTTGTAGTGTCTCCAGATGCCAACACTCCTCTTTGCCCTTTGCTTCACCCTAAACGGGAGGCTGGGAGCTAACCCACTCCTGGTCTGGAAGTCTGTGGCCGAGTTGCGTCCAGACTTCTAGCGGCTTGTCGTTCTGTTCGGCTGCGAGAGTTGGGGGTAGGGTGGGCATGCCAAAGGGGTGTTCTCCGGGCACGGGAAAGTCTGGATGCACGCCGAGCGTGTGTCTGCCCTACCAACTTGCTATATCCGCTGACTATCCCTAGGGCCGTGTCCTGCGTCCTCTTGGGCTTGCGGACCTCCGGCTCTCCCTCGTTGGGCTCGGTAGTGGGTGGGGAGGTTGGCGGACGAATCTAATTTTCTTCTCATGGCAAACCAACTTGTTTCCCATGCTGTACCTATGAAGCGCCGTGTGGAGGATGGGTCGCCCTCCTCCACTAAGAAACTACTCAGTTCCAACTGTAACGCTCTGTTTCTTCTGATTCATTCTGTTGATCCTGCACAATCCCTCAGTTCGAAGAGTCCTTTTTGGATTAATAAGGCTCTTCAGGCCGTTGCGGGCTCACCAAAGAGTGTTAGGAAGCTCCCGTCAGGGGATCTTCTTGTGGAGACATCAAATCCACGCCACAGTGCCACCTTGCTGGCGACGACCGTTCTGCTGGACGTTCCTGTCCATATCTCTCCCCATGGTTTCCTCAATTCCTCTCGCGGTGTTATTAACTCCCGCGACCTGCTGGAATGCAGCGATGAGGAATTGCTGGAAGAACTTAGGGAACAACATGTCACTGGGGTTCGCCGTATTCTTTTCCGGCGGGATGGGAAGTCTATTTCCTCCCGGAACATCGTGCTCACATTTGACTCCCCTACCCTGCCTACTTCCATCAAGGCGGGGTACTTGCGGCTCGATGTTCGCCCATACATTCCGAACCCCTTGAGATGTTTCAAGTGCCAGCATTACGGTCACTCCCAGCAGTCTTGCCGTAATGTAGCGAAGTGTGGACGCTGTGGGTCGCCAGACCACTCTTTGGCGGACTGCTCCGCTGAGGCGGATCATTGTGTTAATTGCGAGGGATCTCACCCGGCTTCTAAGCAGTGCCCAAAGTGGATCGAGGAGCAGGCTATCCAACGCCTGAAGACGACCGAACATCTGTCTTATCCTGAAGCCAGACGGCGGATAGCTCCTCTATCAACAGGCCGGCGCTCCTATGCATCGGTTGTGGTCCAGAAGGCTACTGTTGCGGTGCAGACTGAGGTGTCTATCCCAGCGCGGTGTCCTTATGTTTTTGAGGACATCGTTGCTGCCGGATTGGAGGCTCTGAAGTCTCGCCGCATTGAATCCAAGGCGCCATTAACATCGACGCCTAATACATCCCCTGTGCAGAAAACATCCTCTGCCAGCACTGGGACCCAAGCCCAGGGCTCACCTAAGAAGAGGCCGGAAAAGGTGAAACCAGGATCCTCCCCCTCGAAACAGAGCAAGAAAACACCAAAACCCCCGGTAGCGCAGCCCTGTGTGGCTAAGCACAGCCCTGTGTTGCCTCCGGACATTGCAGATGGTCAGGAGCTGATGGACGACTCGGAGACATTCTAGTCGTCTGTCATTTTCGTTTTTTCATCCTTTCCTTTTATTTTTCATTCTGGCTACGCTCATTCAGTGGAATTGCCGAGGTCTGCGTTCACGCATTGACGATTTAAAAGGCTTACTGTTTTCGCACACACCTGTGTGCGTGTGTCTCCAGGAGACAAAGCTTCGCACGACGGACACTCCTTCGCTGCGGAGACATTCTTTTTCCGCAAAGATCACCAGGACGGCGTAATTGCCTGCGGAGGAGTGGCCGTCGTTGTCCCTCATGGTGTCCCTGTCACTGCGGTTGCCCTTCGGACGACTTTGCAGGCAGTGGCAGTGCGACTATCTGTGAACACTCTGCTCACGGTGTGTTCCATCTACATACCGCCAACTGAAGCTGTAAGCCTTTCGGATCTGGAAGATTTAGTTGACCAGCTGCCGCCTCCTTTCTTCATCTTAGGAGATTTCAATGCACACAATCCGTTGTGGGGTTCTGCCACTCGTGACTCCAGGGGCCGTGTTGTTGAGTCCCTTCTCTCCAACACGTCCCTCTGTCTCCACAACACCGGGGCAGTCACTTACTTTCATGAACCCACCCGCTCGTACTCAGCCATTGATCTGTCCTTGAGTTCGCCATCCTTCTATCCTGACTGGTCCTGGAGCGTGTCTGATGATCCCCTTGGCAGTGATCACTTTCCCATCTTTCTCCGTCTAGCAAGTGACGGGTACCGTCATCCTACTCGCCCTGCTAGATGGGCTATCGATCGAGCCAAGTGGGACTCATTCACGGCTTCAGCGACCATTACTCCAGACATGGTGACCTCGGGTGCGATCGATGATGCTGTTGCGGCGGTTACGGATTGTATTGTGCACGCGGCAGAACCTACCATCCCCAAGACGTCGACTAAACTTCCACGTTGCCCGAGACCTTGGTGGAATTCCACTTGCAAGGCGGCTCGTCAGGCCCAACATCGGGCTTGGGGTAGGTTTCGTCGGTACCCCACCGACGCGAACCTACTTGCTTTCAAGAGAGCCAAATCTTACTCGCGTTTGGTACGTCGTCGTAGCCAACGGGAATCTTGGATACGTTACGTATCCGGGATTAACACCACTACCAGCTCTAAGATCGTTTGGGACAGGATCCGCAAGATTCGGGGTAAGTACCCTTCTGGGGAAATCTCCATTCTTGAGAGTGGTGGAGGAACGGTTGCTGACGCTCAGGGTATTGCTGACTGTCTGGGCGCCGCATTTTCTTCGGTGTCCAGCAGCCGCAATTACGCTGCTTCCTTCCGGCAGGTACAGCCGCGGCTTGAACGGTCCAAGGTTTCCTTTGGACCGTTTTCCGCTGCCGATTATAACAGCCCGCTGACTGCCGTCGAACTGAAGATTGCCCTGAATCGGTCCGGCCGAACATCTGTCGGACCGGATAACATCCATTATGAAATGCTGAAGCACCTTTCTCCGTCCTCTCTTGAGTGTCTGCTGGTCCTGTTTAACAGGATCTGGCACGAGCGTGACTTTCCCGAATCTTGACGCACTGCCATTGTCGTTCCTGTTCTCAAACCTGGTAAGGATCCCGCTAACCCGTTGAACTACCGACCAATTGCTATGACGAGCTGCCTTTGCAAAGTACTAGAGCGCATCATCAATTTTCGTTTGGTTTTTTATTTGGTATCACGTCACCTTCTTTCACCTCATCAGAGTGGATTTCGGAAATTCTGTTCCACCTTCGATCATCATCTTCGCCTTGAGACATCTGTCCGGGAGGCGTTTGTCCTGCGTCAGCACATGGTCTCCGTGTTCTTCGACATGGAAAAAGCTTACGATCGAACCTGGAGATACGGCATTCTCCGTGATCTGCGTGACTGCGGATTGCGGGGAAATTTGCCAACCTTCATTGCCGGATTTCTCCAGAACCGGATGTTCCGTGTGCGCGTCGGATCGATCCTCTCTGCGTTATACCCACAAGAGCAGGGTGTCCCTCAAGGCTCCATTCTTTCTGTGACATTGTTCATCCTTCGTGTAAATCATATTTTCACTCTACTTCCTCCGTCGGTTCGTGGCTCCATGTACGTGGATGATCTGCAGATCTCTTGCGCATCTGTCAACATGCGCACTATTGAGCGGCAGCTGCAGTCGGCCATTAATAAGATCTCTACCTGGGCCTCCCACAATGGATTTGGCTTCTCGACCCAGAAGACCGTTTGCGTGCATTTTTGCCGCAAACGTGGTCTTCACGCAGACCCTAACCTCCGTCTGGGGTGTTCTACCATCCCTGTGGTGTCAGAAGTCAAGTTCCTTGGGCAAACTTTTGACCGAGCACTCACCTTCCGACCTCACATCCAGTCTTTGAAGGTGAAGTGCACGATGTCATTGAGTATCCTGAAGGTCCTCTCTCGAACATCTTGGGGGCTGACAGGTGCTCAATGCTTCGCATTTACCATTCTCTGATTCGGTCACAGTTAGACTTCGGTTGCATAACGTACGGTTCGGCACGTCCTTCCGTGTTGCGGCCTCTGGATCCTGTCCATCACCAGGCTCTGCGGCTATGCACTGGTGCTTTCCGTACCTCTCCCGTGCATAGCCTGTATGTCGAGGCCCATGAACCGCTGTTGTGCATCCGTCGTAAGCAGCTGTCTCTTCATTTCTTCACCAAGTTGAGGTCTCTTCCTGATCATCCACTGCATGGTTCCATTTTCCAAATACAATGTGTCCGCCTATTCTCACACCGGCCTTCCTGTGTTCCGAGGTTTGGGATTCGGTTGTCGAACTTGGTGCGCGATGCTGGTCTAGACTTGTCAAGAATTGGTTTGACCCGGTTCTACAATGAACTACCTTGGCAGCCGGTTCAAGCAACGGCTGACCTTTCCCTTTGTGTGTGGCCAAAGTCTTCCACTCCTGCTCTGGTGTACCAGCAGCTCTTTGCCGAGATACAGTCTCTCTTCCCGGATTTCGTGCCTGTATTTACTGACGGGTCGAAATCCGGTGAGGTTGTTGGATCCGCATTCGTGTGTGGCGATGCCTCCCATGCTGAGAGGCTTCCGCCTGAATCCACCGTCTTTTCGGCAGAGATGCGTGCGGTACACCTCGCTTTGTGTCACATACAGTCTAGATCTGATCGTCGCGCTTTGATTTGCTCCGATTCCCAGTCCGTCATCCAAGTCCTATCTTCTCCAGAGGACACTGACTCACCTGTCATCCGTGATGTCCGTCGTCTTCTTGGAACTTTGGAAGGTGCTAAATTCCTGGTCCGATTCTGTTGGGTTCCTGGCCATGTTGGGATCCGGGGTAACGAGCTGGCAGATCTATCTGCCAGGTCTGTTTCCTCCATGTCGCCAGCTCGGCTGCCACTGTCTTTCCGTGATTTTAGACCTTTGATCCGGACATTTCTCCTGGACGAGTGGCAGTCCCTGTGGTCTCAGCAGGGCAGCAATAAGCTGCATTCTATCAAACCACAGATCGGACTCTGGAAGTCTAGTTTGCGGAAGAACCGTCGTGAGGAAGTTGTTCTTGCACGTCTCCGCATTGGGCACTGTCGTTTTACTCACCGCTTTTTGCTGTGTGGCGAGAGTGTCCCGATGTGTGAGGCGTGCCACTGTCGTCTCACTGTCTTTCATGTTTTGTGTACTTGTGTTCGGTTTTGTAATCATCGTTTTCGTCATTTTCACTCTCATCTGTTGGACGAAGGAGCAGCTACGCTGCAAACTATTATTGGGGAAGCCTGCGACATGAAAGCAGTGTTTTCGTTTTTACAAGAAATTGACTTTTTTGAACTTATCTAGCTTTTAACTTGTTCACTATCATATTTCATTTTTACCACATCAGCCTGTTTTTAACCTTGTGTCCGTTTTTTATTGATTATGTTTTGTTTTGATGTCTTTTGTTTGGCGCTCTTTGGCCAAACATGGCCCTTGCGCCATTAAAATCTACCAACCAACCAACCAATCTAAAAATACCTCAAGAAATCTCAACGCGAAATCGTCTGAAAACAGAACTGATGGCCCAACTAAACAGGTGGATAAGGAGAAAGATCCTTGTGATTTCTGACCTGGCTTACAGTTCTCTCATTTCGTATGCTGCGTGTCCAAAATTAAAGTTCACCTTTCCAAGGGCGCGAGAGGGGAAACTTTCCTCGTAATGACTTCAAATGTGATATGATGATTCCTGAGGTGATGCAATTTTGTTGGACGGAGAAACAAAAATCAGTTCCAAAAGGGGGATAAATGGCGCTTTCTTATAGGAGAGAAAAATACAAAAAAAATGCAATGAACAAAAAAACTTACCATGTAAAGTTAAATAAAATGTTCGATACACTGTCTCCCGTTTCCTGCAACATTCTGGAATCGTAAAAATGACAGATGAAAGTGTTTCACTGGAAATGTCATGGATTTGGCGCGTAACGCTTGCCTTGAGTTCTATAAAGTTTTCTATATTATCACGACAGACGATGTTCTTTAGATGTTCCCAAGGCCAAAAGTCGTGCAGCTCCAAATCCAGTAAGCGTGCTGACGAAGTTGTAGGAAACTGGCGGCTGATTATTCTCTCATTGATAAAATGTGCCTGGGAGGAGGAGCATAAACATGCATAAAAACTGTTGAATCGAGGCACTGATGCTGTGGAAGTGTTAGAATCACCTAAAAGAGATGCATATTGCTGACGATTGACACATCATGTAACGAAACCCTTAGGAGCAGATACTTGAAAAGAAGGGCCCAACGATGAACTCCGCTGCAAAACCTCACCAAACGGGGACTTTGGAATCTCGCTCACGTTGTGTAAATTTTCTGTTGTCCAAATGCTGCAGCTGCGCGTATTAACAGTACCATGGAAATGGGCTTCTTCTGTAACCACAAAATGTTCCATGGCAATTCATTGTCCAGTTCACCCCGAGCAAGAAGACGTAGTGAAAATGCTTTTCGTGCACCCAGATCAAGGGAACCAAGTGCTGAACATGGGAAATTTTGTGATTACCAGGGCAGTACTATCCTTAAAACTTTGTGGATTGCGCTTGAATGCTTGCCTAAAGACTGAGCAATACTATGTGCGCTACTGCTTCTCACGACATTTGAGATCCTGTCCTGTTCTAACGCTGTGGCTACATCCCCCACAGCTAGCTGGTCGACTGACCTTTGTCCTGTGCCACGTTTGACGTCCGAAGAACTTGTCTATTGAAACTTCCAGATCATTTTACGTACACCATTTGCAGTCACTGGATCAGTTTTTAAGCCCTTTTAACCTTCTGAACTTGCGCAGTACTGTGAAGGCACAACTGTTATTATGGTAAAACAACTTCACAAGAAGTGCATGTTCTCTTGGTGACAGTTTTGTCGCACTTTAAAACATTGACTACTCACCTGGGGTGAAATGTCCCATTCCACAGGTGTCTACTTTCATATAAGCTTCTTTCCAAGCATGCAGCACTGCGAGTACTTATACTTTCATATTTGAACGGTGGCAGCGCGTGACTGCAGCTCCTCATTGTTGCACGTTATTACAGCGTCACTTATCCACCTAGATGCGAGTTTTGGAGCTAATTTTTGTTTTTCCTCCAAACAAAATTCCATCGCTTTAGGAGTTCTCACATCAAATTTAAAGTAATTCCAAGCAATAGCTCTATCTTTAACGCCCATAGAAATGTGAACTATAATTACATTGTGTAACAAAATCTGAACAGTTACGTGTTTATGTGAATATTTTGATGTTTCTTAATGAATTTTGGTGTGCATCAAAAGTTTAGCCACAATGTACGTTACTGCAAATTTTATGCAGTTATGTAATGTACGACGTGTATCACGATGCATTAGGCAATAGGACAGGGAATGTAGGAGAGTACAAATCATGAATACCGTCAATACACAGCACGAATTGAAACAATTAAAGACAAGAAGCATATCTATTTCAGATGTAATCTCCCATCATGGTTTCATCCCATTTTCCTTGATATCTCTGTTCCATACTTTGCGTGCCTTGACGAAACTTCTAATCATGTTCATCTCACTGCTCCCAAATTTTTTCTGAAAAAATCGAGATGTGAGTGCAAGTATTGAAGTTTCACTGACATTCGACACCCCATTCTTCCAAAAATTTCTATTAAATTCTCCACAGGCTGCTTGTAGTTGGTTCTCATTTCCAAGAAATTCAGTCACAACAAGATGCAATGACTGCCAGGCATCCTTTTTACCATCAGTAATTTTGCTCTCTGGTTCTTCCGAGGTCAGTGTTACCCTTACCTGTGGCCCCACAAATATACCAGCTTTTACTCTGGCATCTGAGAGACTTATGAACATTGAACGAATGAACTTGAATGTTCTTCCATTAGGATTCAAAACTTTTACAAACTGCTTCACCAGTCCCAACTTGATATGCAGCGGGGGTAATATGATTTTCTGCAGTGGAACGAGGGCGTTGTTTACGACATTCTGTGTAACAGCTTGCAACTCAACTCTCGGAGGCCATTCTTTTGTTTCTAATGTTTCTTAACTGCTCTGCTCTCCCACAAGCAAAGGAAACAAGGATACTTGGTAAATCAAGGTTGCAAGTCCAGCCAGAAGGAATCCAATGATCTCCAAATCAGCACAGACATCTCAATTGCATTCATGATATTTGTTTTTTGTAGTAGAAACTTGACATTGGTGTATTCTTCTTTTATATGCATGGAGTTGTGTTATTGGGATTGAAGGGTATATACATGTACATGTATATATGGCTTCAAACTTCTAACCGAAACTTTCTATAGAGAGTCTCTATTCTTCAGGTATGAGAGGAATGCAGATGTTCTCAAAGAGCCCATTTATATCAAAGCAATGGCAAAGAGCATTAGCCACTACATAATACTGTGCATATGCTTCATGTCTTTTTCTGTACATGGTCGATTCGCAGATGGGATCCAATAAGTTCCACTGTTTCAAACGAAAAGTCAAAAGCTCTGCATTTGATTTTATTATTAAATCATCTAGTTCTTGTTGATTTGAAAAATGTGGTTGAGCACTGCAAGATGCACCTTGGAAGTCTACATCTTTGTTATCTTCACAATCACTACCAGACTGGACATCTTCCTCTACTGTCTTCACACTTTATAGTGGTTGTTGAATGGGAAGCTCATCGCAAAGTGGAACTGGTGGAGTAGATAATGGAATGTTGGGATATGTAATGGCATTCCTGTCTCTAGGCTTCTTATACTTGGAAATATCCACCATACAAAAGAAACAGTTGTGAAAACACAAATTTGTCTACGAGGGGCATCGAATCCATGTCTGCAGCGAGACATTCTACACGGACAGAACATATCGCTGCAGATTTGTCGTCTTGACACATGTTTTCATCTCTATAGTAGGTCACATCACCCCACTCTTAATTTATTTGTTTTGTCTTTGAAGCAAAGTAGGAACTTTTCATTCATTCCAAACAATGTGTGAAACAAACATCACACATTTTTCGAAGAACCCAACGGCCAGTGGATCCATTTTCCACAATCGGGCGCCAATGTGAAAACAAAAGTTTGTCCACGAGGGCCATCGATCACATGTTCCTTCATTCCGGAGTAAGTCGCTCTCCCAACTGAGCTACGCGGAGAGAATGTCTCTCTGCAGATTTGTCTTCTTGACACATGTTTTCATCTCTGTAGTACGTCACACAGTCATCAAGATGACTCTTTAGTTTCCTCCAAATTCCAGGAATGGCAAACGGCATTGCTTTCCTTGCACCACGAAGCCAACCTTCCAAAGTTGAAAAATGCGGTGCCCAAACCTTGTCTTGGTCTCCCACAGGCATTCCGAAGTAAGCTGGATATGCAATGGAAAACTTAGTCCGTGTGGTAATTTTGTGCTTGACTTGCTTACGACTGATATAGTTCTCACAAACATAACAGAAAGAGCCCGGGTAGAGTTTACAACCTCTTGTCGTGGCAATGTTCACCCTGTAACAAAAGCAAACGACAGTGTATTAATAAAAATATAAAATTTAAGATAACTAAAAAAAGTTTTGGTGATACAGAAAAACTAAGACGACTGTTGAAATCAGCGCCTTCGAATCGTATAAGAAACATTATAAAATCTACATAAAAAATTTATATGTTGCACAGTGTTATGGACACCCGGTACGCTGTTCGACATAGAACATACTGCACAAAGAAGTATTTGTCCGGGCGCTATGCAAATTGGTGGTTTGTGTCGAGAGTTGGGTTATGTAAATGATTGCAGTTGCAAATCAATCACGTGATGATGAAGGAGATAAATGAGCAAAACGACTCGGCGTAGCTAAGTCTGGTAGTCCTCCCTGGGCGTACAGAGTGATGTCGGTGGCATCTTTAAGAAGTGAGCATGTCTGAACGAGGTCACCAGGAATCCTACCATCACATGGACACATTTACCAGAAACTTTATCATATGCTGCATACAGCTGGTTAGTGGTTAGTCTCTACATCGCATCAGGATATAACGGCTGTCGGTCGAATGTGGTGACAGTATTAGGAAGAAAATGACGTGCGTCGCCGTAGTGGGCTACTGAATGTATGTCGATGTCGAAACGTATCGATTTCCACATTCGACGACTAGCTGTAACAAACCACAGTGGACGACATTCGAGGAGGTGTATGGATAACTATGGACATACCCGTATCGACGCGGACTGTGAATTGCAGTTTGGCTGAGACGAATTTGTGCTCTAGCCAGCCATTGTGACGAGTAACAATCCCAGAAGCCCATCGTCGCACAATGCTGTAGTGGTGCCGGATCTGTCATGCGTGGCGGTATGAAAGAAACCATGTCGTATTCAGCGATGAGTCTCGTTTCTGTCTCACCGCCGATGATAGCCAATTGAGAGTCTGGGGACGACGTAGTCACCAGACTGATCTTGTTGCTATCCATGACCGTCATACGGCTCCTCAGCTTAGTGTCATGGTTTGGAGCGCTTTCGGTTTCAACAGCCATTCACCGCTCATACGCGTAGTGGGTACAATAAAAGCACAATGCTATGTGATGGAGGTGCTGCAGCTATTTCGTTGCCGTATATCTGGGGTATACCTGATGCCCACTTTGAGCAAGGCAACGGTCGCTTCCATATTGCCAACATCAGCAGACAGTGTCTATAATTGTCGAGGCGCTGTCCTGGCTAACACATTTAACAGATTTCTTCCCGACAGAGTACGTGTGGAATGTCATTGGCAGACGACTTAACCCCTCTGCATGACCCCTGGCGGTGTTGATGTATTATGGACAAAGGTCAATGATACCCCAGGACACTATCCGGGGTCTTTTCCACTCGAAGACACGCCGTGTTGCTAAATATATAACCCAGCATGCCGCAGTGGTGGCGCAGTGTTCCAAGCGATGGCTTCTTATAATTTGTCCGAGATGGGTTCGGGTTCGAATCCCGGTGAAACATGGATGTTGTGTTTGTGTTACAGCACTGGTTTTGTTCCTTCTCTAGAGTCAGTGACCCTAAATTAGGGACGGGTGACTACTTACAGCCCGTTGAGTTGCTCACAGTGATCGTTAAGCCCCCAATAAAAAAACTGCCCAGCATGGCGGTCATACGTCATATTGACTTTAGCCACATTTGTGTCTCCTCGCTCATCGCATTCATGTGATCCCTTAGAAATTAAGTTACTTCTTTCCCACCACATCTACTTGTCTAAATGGGTGATTAGTTTCATCTCATTACGTCCATTCCTTCATGGGATAGCATTTTCTATTTCGAATAGTGTATTTTCCTCAACCGTCGACCACAACCACTTCCTTAATAGCTTTCAAAGAAGGAAGATGACACCGATTTTCGGGTTTAATGAGAAATCTTTCGAGTCCTTTCCGACACGAAACGAAACTTTCAAAGTAGATTTAGAAAAAAGAAAAGCATAAACCGGCGAAAAAGGGAATACATTTATGCTCCATACCAAAAAAGCTGTGCCTTACATACAAGTAAAATGCATAATGTACGCGCTGTTATTCATAGTGCATGGAAACAATTACAGCAATATCTTTTTAACCCCATTTTTTAGAATCGGTGAAATATCCATAAGAAGAAATAAACACTAATGCCAACTAGCAGCAGCAATGTGTATTACAAAAAGTCACAAATTTTACTCATAATATTCCTTATAGAGGAAGATCTCCGAGGCGATGCGAAATTTTCAAATCCAGCAACTGGAAGAAGTGATATGGAGGGAAACAGAACAATTTTGACCCTCCAGCGGAACAGCTGTGCGTTATTTGAACAGCAAATAAGGCCAGGTTGTGGATGTTTTACCTATTCTAGAAAGCGGATAATGTTCGCAATCTTTATTCTAGCTAATGGCATACAGTACAAAAGGAATATTTCCAAAAGAATTTTCGGAATCGGAGTTATAGTTGTGAACGTAAATGCGTACTTGCGCCATCTAATGGAAATATTGTGCAATAAGAAAAATTAAAAATAATACGCAAAACATTTTTCAGCATGAATGTTATCTGAAACAGAGACACATATGTACATACACTGAAGTGCCAGAAAAACTGGTACAGACGAGCTTATGCAAAATACATAGCAACGTCATCTATGCGCGTACTCGGTTGCGTCCGCCAGTGCGTATATAAAGCGATACACATCCTTGCCAGCTGTCAGAGCTGTTTTTGGCATGAGAATGACAAGTAATAACGATTTAAGCGATTTTCAACGCGGTGTCACAGTTGGCGCTCGTGAGATGGGCCATAGTATTTCGGAGTTAGAAACGAAGTTCGGATTTTCACGGACGACCATTGCAAGGGTGTAGTACTGTGACTACAAGAATTCCGGCAAAACCTCCAACCTACGATACCAGTGTGGCCGTAAAAAGACATTGGGTTAACGTGACCATCGTCGGCTGTTAAGAATCGTTTCACGCGATAGGCGTGCAACACTCTCGCAGGTATTATCGGAATTCAATGCTCGAGCCTCAAGAAGCTTCAGCGTCCGGACTGCGCAACGTACCCTGCACGATATGGGCTTTGGGAGCCGACGCCCAACTCGAGTCCCCTTGATGGGTGAACGACACAGAGCAATGCGCCTCGCTTGGACACGGCAACACCGCCACTGGACACTTGATGACTGGAATCAAGTAGCCTGGTCTGACGAGTCGCGTTTCCAACTGTATCGGGCAGATGGAAGGGTTCATGTGTGGCGCGAACCCCATGAAGCCACGGATCCCGCCTGTCAGCAGGAAACTGTACCGTCTGGGGGAGGGGGTCCGTAATGGTATGGGGTGTGTTTATCTGGACTTCACCGGGACCCCTGGTACGTCTAAAAACGTCTGTGACCGGCTAACGCTATGTGCGCATCCTTTCTGACGAGGTACACCCGTTCATGTCTTGCATTCATGCTGATCGGTTGGGCCTGTTCCAACAGGACAATGCACCTCCACACAAGTGCCGGGACGCCACATTATGGTTAGAGGAGCATTCATCTGAGTTTGGGGTATTGCCATTCCCACCCAAGTCCCCAGATCTGAACGTGATAGAATACATTTGAAATGCCATGCAACGCGCTATCGAACACAGGAATCCGAGACCTCGGAATATACCCGAATTGTGGAACGCTCTGCATGAAGTATGGTGTGCATTGCCTACAGCATATTTCCAAAAGCTAGTGGAGTCCATGCCTCGTCGTATTTCTGCAGTCCTGCGCTCCCGTGGGGGACCTACCAAGTATTAGACTGGTGTACCAGTTTTTCTGTTTTTCTAGCACTTCAGTGTATATTGTCCGCATACAAACGGACGAACATACGCTTATGGATAACATGAGGATTCTTTTATTTTGTTTCAAAAGACGTGATAAAGATTTAGGTTACCTGGCTGTTTGATCGGATTTGTAATTCTTTTCGAACTAACTTAATCAACATCCTGCGTTTAGATACTGATTTCCATGCTGCCCATCAGTCTACAAATCAGCAGTCATCACACGGTCCTTATGACACAAATTTGATTCTCCAGCACACAGAATTCTGGTTTCTCCCCCCCCCCCTGTTTCACCGTAATTTCTATTAGAAAGGATCGGCGTTCATATAGATTAGGTGAGATGTTTTTGTAATCGCACACTAAAACACCTGATTTATTTATTTCAAAATATCGCTACTGAAATGAAATAAAATCTTACGTTGCCTTTTCGAATCTCCGTATAGTTCTCCTTTTAGCCATTGGAATGAAAGCTTCCTCAACAATGTTATCTTAAGACCAAAAAATCATTTGGTTAACTTAATGCGCTGGAAGATATTTAAATTGAAGGGTACAAAGCATACCTTAAAACTCCATGCGCATTCTTATCACTTGCGAAGAAAACAAAGGTATCATATCAGCGACAGCGGCAAATAAAACTCCTGCAATAAAGAGCTTAATTTCCTTTTAATCTATGAAATACACAATTGTTTCAATTGCAAATGATTCGGAAATAAATATTATATATACAAGTCTTGGAAATTGTGAATTTAAGAAGTAACACCATATTCTGGGTGAGGTAAATGAAATTTCACACACTATTGCAGTAATCCGTACCAGTCTATTTCGTTGAAACAAAAGTTAATAAAGTATTAAATTATAAAAAACTTGATCCTTTGGTTTCAGATAAACTTTCCGCATTCCGGAAGGTGTCCCAGTCTCTTGTCCAAAAAGTTAATCCGTATATTGAATTGAAGAAATACATTACACAGTGCCACTTACAACACCATATGACCTCGCCACAAATACATTCGTGTGGTCTATTTGACACGCGTGATGCATTTCGGTATATCTGCTATACCATTATCAAGCGGTTCTAAGTATTCCTAGTAAAGCACCTGGGTATTTATACCCTCGATTCATATGATTTGCTGTCATGTCCTGTCAACGTCACTTGTGATATCATGCGTTGATTTGTCGTAACGAAGAGCCTCGTTGACAATTTGCTGTAAAGTGGATATGTCCAAATTTCATTAATATTTCTTGAGTTATATTGAGTCTTTCTATTTTTTGGTTTATTTTGAGTTTCGTTTTCAATATAAGTTTCTAGGGGGTATGGGGCTTCAATAGGAGTAACCTTATTACAGTTGTCGTTCCACGTTTTCTCGATGACAAGGGCTTTCGAAAAACATAATAGTTTCTCTGAAGGCTGATCAAGAACCACTTTTACTCTCTCAAAATCAGGGTTGCAAACATTATCCATACAGAATTCAATTAAGGCTGTCTTCCGATCTTTTTTCTTCCAATTGTCCTGGTGCTGTTGTATTCTAGTTAGTAGTCGGTTTTTTGTGCTTCCTACATAGAATTTTGACCTATTACCATCTTGATCAATCAGTGGGAAAGTATACACACCAGCTTTATTTAAATCTTTTTTAGGTCCTTTATTTTTTAAGAGTATATCAGCATAAATGGTGACATTTGTACCAAAACTCTTATTAACTTTATCACATTCTTTATGTAATATAGAAGTAATGGCTGGGAGATATGGAAATGTACCACAGAAGACTTTTTTCTCTTTTTATTCAAATTTCTGTATATGTTTGTAGTCATAAATCAGTTAATATATAATTTTTTATTATATCCATGTCCAATAGCTGTATTCAAAATCCAATTAAGTTCTTCATTTCGTAACTTACTACTGCTACATATTGTAAAGGCTCTTTGTACTAAATATCTAAACGCGGAAAGTTTATGGGATATTGGATGACAAGAACTAGCGGGAATGAACACTGGAGCATAAGTATCCTTCCGAAAAACTTGAAATTCTAGTTGATGTTGCCTTCTTGACACCATAACATCTAAGAAAGGTAATGCACCATTTCTGTAGTAAAAGTTATAGTCGGATAATAACCACTGAAGGCCATTTGTACATTTTGAATCAAATCTTGATTAAATTTCCTGAAAATTATGAACGTATCGTCTACATATCGGGAATATGATGTAATACTGTGCTCATGTATAGGGATAATGTTATATTCGATGTCCTTCATAATTACTTCCGCAAAAAGTGTGGACATGGGCAAGCCCATTGGGGCACCAGATCTCTGTCGAAACATTTTACTATAACACTCAAAATAGTTGTTATCTTGAATAAAAGAAAGAGCAGAAATAATGTCGTCAATTTCCCTAGATGATAACAAGGCATTCAAAGATAGTTTGTTCTGTGTAATTGAAATAGCAGTCTTAGCAGGGGATTTGGGAACAACGATATTACGTCCATGCTAATAAAACAAGCGGTATCGAAAAACACATTGTTTCACTCTATCAATAAACACCTTGCTATTGGGTACACAGTATTGTGAGTATGGTATTAATGGTCTCAAAAACTTCAACAAATTTCTTCCAGATGTATTAAAACTCCAGATGTAATAAAACTCAAAGTTTATCTGAAACCAAAGGATCAAGTTTTTATAATTTAATACTTTATTAACTTTTGTTTCAACGAAATAGACTGGTACGGATTACTGCAATAGTGTGTGAAATTTCATTTACCTCACCCAGTATATGGTGCAGTTACTTCTGAAGTTCACAATTTCAAAGACTTGTATATATTTATTTGCGAATCATTTGCAATTGAAACAATTGTGGGCTTCATAGATTAAAAGGAAATTAAGCTCATTATTCAAGGAGTTTTATTTGCTGCTGTCGCTGATATGATACCTTTGTTTTCGTTGCAAGTGATAAGAATGCGCATAGAGTTTTAAGGTATATACTTTATACCCTTCAATTTAAAAACTATTATCAATCAAAAATTTCACCAGAACAGGTGATTATTAATATTTTTTACATAATAGAATCGCAAGTTCACATAAAATGCAACTAACCTGTATTTATTAGTGCATGTACTGATGCTCCCTCTGGTTGTAACAAACAACATCACACCATAATGATTAATGAAACATTACTATAAATTAAAAACAGCCCAACCCATTTAATCAAAGAAAAAGGACTCAGACACACACATTCCAGTAATTGACGTAATAATGTAAACACAGGTGATAAGCAATTTGTTTTCATATTTTGTGTTGAAAGGATTCATATAAAGTCAAAAAAGAATTTCCCTAATATTTCTAACCCTTTTAATGAAACTTTTATAATTTCAAAATTCTGCATAATTCCGCTGCAAATAAATTCTGGTCAGTCTCCACGATAATCGTAAACTGCTCTTCATGCCGAAAAACTTCAAACTCCGTAAGTAAAGAAAGGGGATAGAATCTCCTTACCATCATTATTCAAGAACTGATCCCACTGGCTCGACGGTATGTAAACTGGGTAAATGTGTAGGTTATGGAAGATGTTGAACTTTGTCCTTCTGTCATTTCGGAGGTACGGTGTTCTAAGGCTTCAGCTTCAGATCATTCATCCGAGATAAGAAGGGGTTTGATTTATGGATGAAGCATGCTTCACGTGTGTTTGACAGGTAGTATTTGCTCTCTCGCTTTCCTGGGACCAGTGATGTCAAATTGAGGATGAGCGGCTGATTATAGCCCTCAATATTGCACATGGCTGTTCTTACTCCTCCATCCCCAAAAGAAAAGAAACCTTGTCTTCTTATTGGGTCTACCACAATCCGACACGTCTGGATGTCTTGAAAGGTGATATTATGCCTGATGAATATTGTCTGAACTAAAGATGCCAGCGGAGAGACCTTAAAACAAGATGACTAATATATACCTAGTCATCTTATCTTAAGGTCAAGTGCAGTCTCTGAAGCCCTGCAGAGTAATGATTTACTTCTGCCATGTAGTGTAAAGATGTGTCATAAGAAATGCCGTAATCTGTCAGTTAAAAAGAAAGTACTAATTCTCTTCATTGTTGGCTGGTGGTACGAGACTGTTGGTACCATGCACTTTTCTTTTTCTTTACCAGATATAAACTGAGCTTTTAAATACAATTTGTCGATCCTTACGGCACGTTCCAAATGATCTGATTGGTACCTAATTCTGGCCTGTATCTTGTCTGCTGGACGACTGTGCTTGTGTTACAGGGACCATGAGATGCCTGCTGATTTCTACTGAGTGATGGTGGGCAAGTAGAAGAAAAGCCCTGATACCAGGGCTGGAAAAGAAGAAGGCTTTGGCGCTGCTAATACTGTCCACCAGGAACTGAGTGTGGATCATCAGATTAGTGAAGGAGATATTTGCCTATCAAGAGGATCTCTTCGGATGAGCAGAAGAACAATGCCCGACGACGAAGACATGTGATCAGAGTCTGCATCTATCGATTGAGAAGCCATGGAGATGATTTATGTATTATTGTAGATATTTTTATTACTTGCACTTTAACTACCATAATCACCTATCGTTAAAAACTTAATCATGACTTTGTAAATCTCGAACGAGAAAATTGAAACTTTTCATTGTAAAAGTGTATTTTGCTTATTGCCCTAACACAGGACCAAAATGGTCCCAAGGAAAACGAGTGGTTGTTCGAGTGGAAAACAACTGCACAGGCAAATCTCTATTAGACTTTTGCCCAGAGCGCGCCACACATCGTGACTCTAATCTGAAGGAAGTTTGGTAGTGGTTCCCTAGGGATAGTAAAACAGGCTGATCTCTGAGCCAACCTTAAGCCGACGGACGAATCCTGCGCCTCACAACAGGATTACCTTCTCAAGGCCTTCACCAACCAAACGATTACAAAAAATTCTTGCGGAGCCAATTCCATGACGGTACAGGATTAAATAATCAGTTTTCATTGGTGTAAATAAATATAGTAGATTCCGGTTATTGGGCCATCGGTTAATCGGGGCAGACGTTTATTTAGGACATTTCTTGAGGAACATCCCAAACTAACTCTTTGGAATAAAGCTTTGCATAATTGGAGCAAAAGGTTCTAGCCCCGATGTGTCCCAATTAACCGGAATCTATTGTACATCTTTTGTTTTCTTGATATATCTGCTTCTAACAATTTGATTTGAGAAATTCTTTGTGTGTTGGATAGGGCTCATGAGGAAAAACATTTTGCACATAATTCTAAATTGTTTTAGTGCACAATTTTAACAGTGTAGGGGGTAAGGGCATGTTTCGGTTCGCAACTACATCTTCGGTTGTGAAATTCCTATTAATTTGTTTAGGTGTTATATGTCCCGTTCTCTATGATGAAGATTACAAACATTGCCAAATTCGTCAAATCGGAAGAGCATTCACTAGCTGTGCGCTTTTTTGTTCTTCAAATAACGTACAGTTTTTACTTCAGAGGGCATAAAATTATACCACGGTTTCCTACATATCATTTCTTCTTATTGATGGATTTGAGAAATTCCTGTTCTCTTGGAAATTTACTGCTATAAGGAAAACCTTGGGTGCAATTTATGATTTTTTTCGTAATGCTTATTCCTTCCGCTAGTGGGCATAAGTAGTAATTTGAACTCGTGGATATTTTACTGACTCTAGAAGTGTCGTTGAAAAAAACGTTTTTTTTGGTACTTTGTTCCATCCGCTATGAATAACGCCGCAGTGTTTTCACTAAAGGTGTAAAGTAAAGTTTTTCGCGTTTTCTCTTCTTTTCTTCAAAATCTGCTTTAAGAAAATCTTTTCCCGTCGGAAAGGATTCAAAACACATTTTCATTTCGTCCGAGAATTCGCCTAAATCTCTCTTGTTCAGAAGCTTTTGACAAAGAGGTGGCGCGTTCGACGAGTGACTAAAATATATGGAATGGGAGAGCTGTAAAGGATGTCATCAGGCACAAGGTTCTTTTGCCCTTTCCATCCCTTCAGTTGGGCAATAAATTGTGTTTCTGCACGTTCTCTCGCGCATTTTTAGATTACGATAGGTGCAACGTATTACTTGAATAAAAAAAATCCATATTAATGATGCGTAGAAATTTTTCATAAAATAAGTTTTTATTTAATATCTGAATGCATAGTACTTTATTCAACATAGGAGATAATTTTACCCGACAACTTATATCAATAACAAATTTCATTTTCTCTGATTCTACACGCAATGATATATGAGTATTTTAATGTTCAGACTTAGAAAAAAATCTGACATCAATATGAACCATTGCTGAACGCAGGAGCTTTGGAACAACCAGAAGCATTAATGGCGCAATGTGAAAATAAGTTCTTGCTGTTTCGGTTGAAGAGCCAAACTGAAATCGCCTTCCATGTCCAACGCCGCACCTGCGGGAATTCTGATACTGAATTTCTGCAAGATGGTGGCGAAGTATAAAAACACTTCTATGTTGGCAAATTGTTCTCCGGGGCAAGATCTCTTACCTGGAAGGAAATGAATTAAAAATGCTGCTCTTTAATAGTAACTTAGAATATCATCGCCAAAAAAGTTTTGTGATAAATATACTGTATATATTCAAAATGTTCAGCATTTTACTTTGTGATGGACGCTTTCTCTTGATGAAGAAAGTTTGGGGCGAACATTGATATACACTGCTGGCCACCCAAAATACAACACCCAGAAGGAAGCGTCGTATTGGCCTGAAATTCGCAGCATGCGTCGCCCGCAGGAGCATGCAAACGATTAGCATTGCAGGGCATATGCAAATCATAAGCGCCCGGCACGCCACCGAGAAGCACTATAAGAAGGGGGCACAGAAGGCGGGGTGTAAGTAGTGGAAGTGTGTTGTGCTGCCGGACCTGTGCGTGGGAAGCTTCCTAATGCCTCGTCGCAGAATACGGCAGTCATTCCAGCACGTTTCGGAGTTTGACAGAGAACGAATAGTGGCTTATCGTGACAGCGGTTTATCGTGCCGAGACATCGGCGCCCGTGTGGGGCGACATCCAGCCACAGAGAGACGAGTATGGATTCGGTGCAGGAGTGACGGACGGACCGACGTCAGTGATTGCCGGAGCCGCGGCACACCACCAAGCTCGAGGACCGGCATGTTGTGCGGCGGGCATTGACGGCTCGCACTGCCACATCACGAACGTTAGCGCAGGAATTAGGGTGTGTTGCGCAACAACCTGTGTCAGCACGTACCGTTCGACGTCGTCTGCAGGAGCGGGGACTTGTCGCACGGCGTCCAGTGCTCCGATTACAATTGACGTTACACCACCGGCGAGTGCGGCGGCAGTGGGCCGTTGAACGCTGCACCTGGACTACGGAATGGCACGACATTGTCTTCTCCGACAAATCCCGCTTCTGCCTGCAACACCACGATGGTCATGTATGACGTCTGCATTATGCATCGCCATACCGGTCCGTCGCCTGGCGTTATGGCGTTATGGTTTGGCGCGCAATTGGATATGACACCCGCACCCCTCTGGTACGCATCGCCGGTACACTCAACAGCCACCGCTACATCTCCGACGTTTTGGAGCCTGTAGTCCTCATTTACCTGCAGGACCTGCCAGCGGCCACGTTTCAACAGAACAATGCGCACCCGCACGTGGCACGCATCGTGCAACAATTTTTTACGGCCCACCAGGTGTCACTGCTGCCGTGGCCCGTATGTTCTCCCGATACGTCGCCCATCGAACACGTCTGGTCGCCGATCGGCACCGAGTGGCCCGGCAAGCAACACCCGCTGCTACGCCTGATGAACTGTGGCAACGTGTGGAAGCAGCCTGGACCGACATGCCCCAAGCCCACACCCAAAGCCTCTTTCGTTCGATAGCGGCCGTTATTGCCAGCCATGGTGGCCACACGAACTATTGATGTCTGCGTGTTCCGCAAGTCGCACGGGCCTGTAAGCTCAATCGTTTCATCTTTGTATCTTTTGTTATGTACTCAGTAAATCTGGCTTTGCTATCTCGTGCCTTCTTGGTGTTGCATTTTGGGTGGCCAGCAGTGTATATATAGTTCAAAGTTACCAGAATTTCCTGGGCTCTCCTTCCAAAAATATGTAAAAAAGAAGATCACCCACGTTTACGTGTTTGTGAAGTCGAGACGAACGTATGTATTAGTGATAATTCATTGCTTTTTAACAGTAAGTCATTGCATAAGTCATTGCTTTTTAACAGTAAGTCATTGCATAAGTCATTGCTTCTTAACAGCTCATTCATCATTCATGAAAAAGAATAATTTTAGAATGGTTGCTCAAATTCCTCTCTGGGTTGTCACTACACTCAACGAATAAATCATTCGTTGCACGTATCCCGTGTTTATGACCGAAACGCTTTTTAGGCGAGAACGGAAACTGGCAAACTGCCAAAAAAGAGCGAGGGTTCAGTTAGGATGTATTGAGTATTCAAAGTGAAGAGTCATTCGTTGTGAAATGATCATTCACGAATGGTCAATCACTAATATGTGTCAATTACGAGTCACTTTGGCATTGTTACATTTTTTGAGGAGTCATCGAAGAAAGTTTTCAAGTGGAAAATGTCCTCACATCCTTATATACGAGGGATGTACCGAAAGTAATGCAAAAGTGGGCATAACTTTCTTATTAACTGAGAGAGGTCGTTCAAATTGCACACGCTGGTAGAGTAACTCTTTCTCTATACAAAGGTACTAATCAACATAGTCTCCATCACAAGCGATGCATTTGCGCCATCGTTGAACCCAACTCCCGAATCCTCTTTGAAAAAGTCAGGCGTGGATTGTTGTACACACTTCTTCACAGCCACTTTCACCTCGTCTGTGTCGTCAAATCGTTGTCCCCGGAGACTGCGCTTTATTGGACCGAACAGCTGGAAGTCGGAGAGTGCTAGATCTGGGCTGTACGGTGGATGGGGACCACCGACCAGCCTAATTTGGTGATCGCCTGATTTGTTGGCAAAGATGTGTGTGGTCTCGCATTGTCATGGTGAATGTGGATCCGTTTCAGATTCTTGTTCTGTCTCTTCCTCCTTATGACTTCTCTAAGCTTCTTGAGTGTCTCAATGTACCGCTCGCTGGTCACGTTACGGCCACGCTCAAGAAAATCAAGGAGAATGACACCCTTGTCATTCCAAAAAACAGTCACCTTGTCTTTCTGTGCTGATTGCTGGCTCTTGAAATCCTTAGGCTCCAGTGAAGAGGTGTGACGCCATTTCATGGATTGATTCTTCGCTTCCGGATCGTGAAGATACGCCCACATTTCATCCCCTGTCACCAGATCGAAAAAAAAAAACGTGTCTTCGTTGGTTTCAAACGATTCCAGCAGATCAGAGCAGATTTCTACCCTTCTCTCCTTCAAATCTGCAATGGAGAAGAAGGGTTACAATAGAGGAAGAGTTACTTTACCAATATGTGCAATTTGAACGACCTCTGTCAGTTAAAAAAAGTTATGCCCACTTTTGCATTACTTTCGGTACAACCCTCGTATAATTCCGTAGTGTAACACAAAATTACGGGACATAAGTACGTCGTACTACTTTGGGAGATAGCTCATTTTACAGATCCTGATCGCTAGCCGGATCCGGCCAATAGACTGGAGAGGGAAAACAAGGAGCTGATAGCTGTTGTCCAAGTCAGTGCTGTTGCCTGGCTGCCCTCTTCTACACGTGCTTCCATTGCCATTCAACTCTAAACTATGCCACCGTGAGGACAGGTTGTGTTACGGGTAGCCTTTGAGGGAGACGAGCCAAACGAAGGCATGCTTTTCGTAATCTACGTGTGTGAAGAAATTTTGAGTGCACACGTAATGAGGGTTATCGCATTTAACCTGAAACACGTGCGGTAACCTATTCTTCCGAAAAGCTTTATAGGACGAAACTGCCCAACATGAGCATAGCTTGGGTGCAATGAATATTGTGTGTGTGCACTGACACGCTTTGAATTTCGCTAATGAGGAAAACTAATGGTAATTCTAATTCCTGTAGTCACAACTGCCTTATTTCCTTTCCAGAACTACTGATAAATACGGGGCTAAAAGACTTTCTTCGGAACAATCCTAATTGTTTTCAATACATCCAGAAATACAAAAGTGTGATGTCATTCGCTTCCCTCTCGGCCACTAAAAAGAAATTTCGGGCAATGGACAGTGCTGCTTTAAAATTCAGGGACGGGTTCTTTATTTTATTTCTTTATTTGTTATTTTGTTACATTACATTACTTACACATGAATTTGATGAGCGTGAAAAGAGTCGTTAAACATACACTTACACAAATACTTATATTCACCAGTATATCTCTGATTTTTTACCACTTACTGGAGAAAAAAACCCTTCATACGGCCAATTGTACTTTTTAGATTCCTCAGCAGTTACTGATATACGTACTGGTGGTAATAAAAATAAAGAACTCAAGCGATCGATATTGATAGCCGTGGCAGATATTCTGGCTAACAATCCTTACGCCCAAGCATACAATCTTTTATACAATCTTTTCTTGATAATATAAATCAATGGCAATTTAACAACCCACCACAAGGCCAGGATGGTGACAAGGTATATACGAAGAATATTGTTTATACTGAAATACGCTATTGCAAGATTACACATTCTCTATATCCCCTCTACAGAATACAACATAAAGCATGAAAAAATGGTGCAATTACCACTTTCTTGAAAACTGTATAAAATACTTCTTACTAGATTGATGCTTTTGCCCCACCAAACTACTAATGTTACTATAAATAAAGCGGCGAAGTATTGATTCCCATTGTTGTTAATTCACAAAGAAATGTAATTTGGCTTTAAGAAAAAGTCGAATCCCGGTGAGGCATGGTTGTTGTGCTTGTCTTACGGCACTGGTTATCCTCCTTCCGTGGAGCCTGTGCCCTAAATTGGGGA
Organism: Macrothele yani; assembly: GCA_039090855.1. Taxonomy (NCBI): domain Eukaryota; kingdom Metazoa; phylum Arthropoda; class Arachnida; order Araneae; family Macrothelidae; genus Macrothele; species Macrothele yani. The sequence goes on from CM076991.1 coordinate 124,602, forward strand.
CTGGCGAGTGCTAATTAGGACGGGCGAGTATTGCGAGCCCAATGAGTTGCTCACAGTGATCGTTAAAGCCCCAAACGAAGAATCCAATTTTGAGATCCAACGGAACGGAAGATTGGACTTTAGGAACTCACTCCGGAGGAAAGATTGGACTTTAGGAACTCACTCCGGAGGAAAGATTGGACTTTAGGAACTCACTCCGGAGGAAAGATTGGACTTTACGAACTCACTCCGGAGGAAAGATTGGACTTTAGGAACTCACTCCGGAGGAAAGATTGGACTTTAGGAACTCACTCCGGAGGAAAGATTGGACTTTACGAACTCACTCCGGAGAAAAGATTGGACTTTAGGAACTCACTCCGGAGGAAAGATTGGACTTTAAAAACTCACTCCGGAAGAAAGATTGGACTTTAGGAACTCACTCCGGAGGAAAGATTGGACTTTAGGAACTCACTCCGGAGGAAAGATTGGACTTTACGAACTCACTCCGGAGAAAAGATTGGACTTTAGGAACTCACTCCGGAGGAAAGATTGGACTTTACGAACTCACCCCGGAGGAAAGATTGGACTTTAGGAACTCACTCCGGAGGAAAGATTGGACTTTAAGAACTCACTCCGGAGGAAAACCGGTAACGCGGTTTCGCTGTTATAGGTTTGAGCCTGACTAGCACATAGAAGAGGAAACTTTTAGGAAATTCATTGGCTATTGGCTTCGAACATCTTGCTTTTGGGACATTTGTCATTATTAACGGCGCCAGTGACTGCTGACAGATATTCAAATTTGATATCTTATGGGAGCTCACATAAAGTTATGGGGCAGTTTAGATACTGCATTGCAAACCCATTTGCCGGCTGGAAACCTGAACTAATATTACAAAGCTTCTATTTTGCAACAAGCTTTATAAGATTAGCATTAGTTAGACAAAAGGATTCTTTGGGCTTCCACCAGTGCTTCAGTGTGTATGAGCTGTGAAACAAACTGGTTGACCCTTTCTCACGCAGCACATAGATAGGTACCACGAAAAATCGCACAAGTCATATAAGTAGCTTCCTTGCCTCCACGTTTGACATACTGAATGAGATAAAATCATGTTTTGTTTTGTTAACAGTCTGTTTAACGCAATACTTAGTTACGTTAGACTTCTTTATTTTGATAAACACTCTAGCCGCTGCAACCAACTGCAGATTTGGGACCTTGAATAAGTAAACACTTTTGAATTGCAGCAACAGGCAAATATCTTTCGAAAATTCTTTAAAGAAAATTTTCTCACGGTAAATCTTTTTTAAAAATTGCGATTTTGCCTACCTTAAAAATTAAAAACTAATACACCGATGAGCTATTACACTATGACTACCTACCTAACAAGCTGTAGGACCGCCTATAGCCCGCAAAACGGCTGCCGCTTGGCGAGGCATCGATTCAATGAGGTGTCGATAAGTATCCTGGGATATCTGGTACCATAATGATAACATCAGGTCCTCCAGTTCCCATACATTTCGGGGTGGTGGTGATTTTGCGCGAACCCAGTTTTCTAAGTCGAACCACAAATGTTCGATTGGGTTGTTGTCAGGTGAATCCGGAGACCAGGGCATTAACAGAAAGTCACCAGCATATTCTTTGAACCACTCCTTGACAATTCTGGCAATGTTCATGGCGCATGAATGGATGAACTTTGTCCGCCACGATGTTAAGATACTTGACAGCTGCCAGGGATTGTGCTATTGGGATAATGGGGCTTAAAGTGTGCCAAGAAAGCATCACTACCCGCAGCATAACACCACCGGCGGCCTGTTTCCTCCCCAACAGTGCACCCAAGTGCCATAGCCTCCGTTGGTAATCGACGTATCCGCGCTCGGCCGTCTACGTGATGCACCAAAAATCTTGATTCGTCAGACCAGGCCACTTTCTTCTAATCATCCACGGTCCGATCTCGATGATCTTGGATCCATTTTATGTGTTGTTGGCGATGACGTGCAGTGCGCATGGGAACCCAGCTCAGTCTTCGGCTACGCAGGCCCATGAGCTGAAGACTGCGATGAACTGTGTGCTGTGATACATTGCCATGATCACCACCGTCGTAGCTGGAGGTATTTGTCGCACTGTGACCCTGCGGTCACTGTGAACAATGCGCGACAGTCTCCGATTCCTTCTGGAATCAATGAGCTGTGGACTACACATGTCTGGACGAGGGTTCATCGTTTCGCCATCTGTGCACTACTTTCGACATGTACTCACTACAGGCGCACTTGAACAACCCAGAAGTCACGCCGTTTCCGAGATCGTATTTCCAAGGCGCCGTGCAATCACAATTTGTTCTTTATCAAACTCCCATAAATCAGCAGCTGTTCCCATTCTGACTCCGAACACCCTACGAACAGAAAGCCGGTCCTCGTCTTGTATATATACTGCTATGTGAACTTCACCTGCGCCATTATTCGGTCTCCAGGTGCGCTCACTTCTCTAGGCTGGGGGTGGTCATAATGTAATTGCTCATCGGTGCAAATGCCGTAAGGCCACTGGATAAACAAGAATGACATGTTGTTAAGTGCTTGTAGAAAATTATGTTATTCTCACAAACACTTTGCTTTTGTTTTAAGAATAATTCAGTTAAATGTGGCAGCCTTGTGGAACATCACAATTAACACTGTTTTGCGTAGCTTGCGATTTTCTTACATACCATAAAAATGCTTCTGATGTCAAGGGACGATATGAATCCCAGGGAATGTGTTTATTTGTTTTGTGGTTTTGTTTTCGTGTTTGGGGGTAACTGCCATCATGAGCATCTCGATGGGATATAAGTAGTCGCCCGTCCCTATTTTAGGTTCATTGGTTCCAGGAAAAGAAAAGAGCCAGTGCCGTAACAAAAACAAAACATCTATGCCTCACCGGGACTCGAACTCTAACCCGTCTCGGACGAGTTTTGTGGTTCAGCGACCATCGTGAATTAGTCAAATGGATATCATCAGTCGCCCGTCCCAGATTTAGAACCACTGGTTTCAGGCAAAGGAGAATAAGCGTCGTTAGACAGACCAACTACCCACATTTCATTCTGGTCTCAAATATGTACCTAACTTGGAAGACTAGACAGAAACCAGCACCTGTGACGACTGGGCCACCGGCGTGGACAGGAATAACGGAACCTATGAATACTCCCTGCCGTTTGTTTTACACAGCACATTACCTGGTATTTCCCCCACAAACTACTCAGGCGTATCCGCATTTGAACACAAAAAACAGAACTGTCTGCGTGAACACCAGTTCAGACGGTAGCCAGAAAACTATGACTCTGAAGACTCGCCAAGGAAGAGGTTGGCCCAGGGGCGGAATAGACGATGTGATTGGCCCAGGGGCGGAATAGACGATATGATTGGCCTTCCCTTTCTGGGCGTGAATAATTTAAATTAATACGTTTTCAACATTCTTGGCACTTTGAATGAACAGCAAACTATGTCGAAAAGATTTGAAGTGCAAGAAATATGACGACCGATTTGTTACTTCAGTGAAGTGGTGAGATCCCGTTGACAGCTAAAGGGATTCTGGTAATCCCACTGATGAACGGGTCTGCAAACAAATATATACACGGTCGTATCAGAATTAAATGACCATCCCCGGAATCACAGTATACCCGCCCAGGCGTGTCACGGAGCGCACGTGACAAGGTCGACCACACGGAGATATAAGTTGCCGGCCAGGACAGATGAGCCATGGTGCGTTACGTGAGCACAGTGGGTAGAGGTAATAATTTGACGGGCGTTCAAGAAAGAATGATCATTGGCTACCGCACCAAGGGTGGAAGCATCGCAGAAAGAACAGACTTCGTGGGCTGCTCGTGAGGTGCTGTAGTAAGGGTGCATCAAGAATGTACTGCTAGCACACCGAGTACCTCCCGACGTCATAACTGTAGCGCCCAAAAGGCCATCGACCCCTTAGGAAAACGTCGCCTCCGTCGACTGGTGAACGACAGTCGACGCGCAACAGTGCAGAAATTGACCCCGCAAATGAACCCTGGGGCACCCAGGTACGTGTCCTCGATAACAGTAGAGCGAACCCTATTACGCATGGGTCTCCTGAGTCGACCATGCGTCAAGGCGCCTATGTTTACTCAGGTCCATCGGCAACGACGCCTGCACTTCGCATGGGAATACCGTCATTGGACAGTGGAAGAGTGCAAATAGGTTGCCTTCTCCGACGAGTCGAGATTTCTACTCCACAGAAGTGACGGGAGGTGGTGGATACGGCGTCAGGCACACGAGAACCAACATCCGTACACGCTTGTCGGTTAATTGAATACAAACCGGAGATGGAAGTGTGCATGTCTGGGGGATGTTTTCCTATTATGATCTGGGAGCTCTGGTACCATTAGATGAGTCCCTGAATGCCAATGGCTACCTGTCCATCCTCGCTGACTACATGCATCCCTTCACGTTGGACGTTTACCCTGGTGACGATGGTGTCTACAAACAGAACAATGCGCCGTGTCTCGACCGAAAGGGGGTACGTGACTGGTTCCAGGAACACGACAGCGATGTCTCGGTTCTCCCTTGGCAGGCGAAATCGCCCGACCTCAATCCCATAGAACACTTGTGGGACAATTTGGATCAGTAGGTTCGACATGCCGACCCACAACTTCGTCATCTCAGGGACCTCCGTGTTCTGCTGCAGTCCGAATGGGCAGGTATGCCTCGGGCAGCCTTTCAGGCCTTGTTGCGTCCATGCCAGGCCGTCTCGCCGCTGTCACCGGGCCAAGGGTGGTTCCTCCCAATACTAGGCAGGTGGTCATATTATTCTGATACTACTGTGTACTTATGAACAACAAATTTACAGATTGGATTGAGTCATATTGAATCTGCGTCGCTTCGAAAGGGTTCGCTTAAAAAATAAAAAAAATTCCCTCACTATACATACATGTATTCACGTAAAATCCAAATATGATGGTAGTTTGTCTTTAAAAATGTCTAGATTTCTGAACGGCACAGAGAAACTCGCTCAGTACTTTGGAGTGTAATTTAAATTCGAGTGCGTCTCGTTGGTTATATCACGCAAATACAAAACGCGGTTTGAACACCACGGACTTAAAGAGAGAAATACACTCATAAGAAAAAGGTTTCAAAAAGCAATAAGAAAAATCATGTATAATATACGTTTTGCCTTCCATATTGTAACGCTATGAGCAAGGTCATTCTCATTGATCAAAAACTTAAAATTTCTGTAGAAACGCCTATGTATTTTATTGCAGTCGTGGGAAGTTCTTCCTCACCATTACTTTACGCGAAACTGAATTTTAAATCCCCGAAAGCAGCTATTGGGTTCTACAAAAAATGAGTGTTATACTTGCAAATTAGTAAATCGGGAAGAAAATATACTAGCTGCAGGAAAGACATTTGTTTACTTTTAGAAATCAGCAGAGCATTCGGTATTATTACTAAGTGTTATAGAAAAGTGCGAAAGCGGCTCCACTGCTTAGCTAAGAACAACAATAGGCATGGCGTTGGGCACGTCCGCCCGATTTTCCACTTCTTAATTTCTTGTGGTGGTGCTTTTCTGCGAGCATCAGACACACCTCACAGAACTCGTGAATTCTTACATCCTCTGTTGCCAACATAGCTTGACTTGTGATGTCCTCACGAATAAATTTACTTTATGCATTTGACTTGACCACTTAACCTGATGAATCCCAATAATCTGTCCTATCTTAGGAGCATTCAGCCAGCGATATGCCGTTTCGGCATTTGGTGAGTGATAATGTTACTACGTGCTTTCTCCGGTGTGATTTTGCAGACTTCTAGTGCCACTAAGCACTGCAGATCTTCATTCACAGAACGAGAATCCCGCCTGAGGGGACTTTATTATCACAAAATGTAAACACAAACTTTATTTAATTAGTTAGTGTGTGAAGAAAATTTCTTAATAATAACAACGCGATCTCTTGTGATTACTACAAAACAGTCGAAAGTAGTTTAGAAAGCTTCATAAGTTCTCATCTGATATGATCTCATTCATACAGTGTGTTCGAGGATATTAATTAATGCTTGCCCCCTATAAATTAGCTTGGAAGTGTTCAAAGTACAAACATCTGGCAATCAAAAATTTAAGCATTGTGAAAATTTTCAATATCTGCGAGCACATCATACATGCGTATTTTTTTAATCACTACAGTGCAGGAGTTTGCGGTATAGGATGCAAAGAATGAATATTTGGGATCAAATGTCAAGCATTGACTTTTAGAAAAGACGGGTTTTAGAGTAACACTGCTGAAAATACATTTTACAGAGTTATAATAATAGAATTACCAGACTATTTTTGTATTAAATAAGGCATAAGATTACCGATCTAAATTTATGTATCATCATACCTATTGAGAATGGGATGAAAAAATCAGGTTTGTGAATACTTTTGCCATCATCACTCAGAAATCTCTCCGGCCTGAAAGTCTCGGGATGTCCCCACAAAGTGGGATCATGTTGTGCCGCCCACTGGTTGCCTAAAATACATGTGCCCTTGGCAATGAAATATGAGTTGATTTCTGTGTCTTCAAGAGTCCTGAAAAAACCCAAACAAATTTGCACTGAGTGTTATATACAAATGTAATAAAACAGGCAACCCGTATAGGGTGAACAAACATTTTAAACAATTTTCACTGGGGAAAGATTTAATGTCGGAAAGAAGTAGACATTCATAAGTAATTAAACTGAAAAAACAGGAAAGGAGGGTACAATAAAAAAAAACGAAATGAAAAATTGTAATCTTCTATTCCACTAAATAGATTTAATAACGTGAAGAAAGTTTAATAACACGTGAAGTATTTTTGTTTTATCTAACTTCAAGAAATGAACACAAATTTTGTATGCTTCTTAATTATGTCGAAAACGAAGGGCTTTCAAATGAAATATGAATACGCTTCTTTCTTTTGAAGCTACTATATTGCCCCAAAAATACGTCGCCTACGATATGCGGACGACGCATTTTTCATATGCCCTCACGAAAAGCAGACTGTCATGCTTTTCTTTGATAAAGTCAATTATATACACCCTGCAATCAATTTCATTATGGAGCTTGAATGCAGTGATACTTTACCGTATCTGGACGTCCTGGTGAACAAATTGCCTGACAACCGTCTTCACACAGAAGTCTATTATAATCCTACATCCGTTCCTAACCTGATGCTCCGCAGTTCATTCTGCCCTGATTCTTACAAGACAGCTTTCTTCCGTTTTCGAATTAGAAGAGCCTTCGCCGTCTCCTCCGATGCTCACTCCAGACAATGCGAACTAAAAAACAAAATCGAATTGGCCCCTGAGGCAGGATACTCTTCGAACCAGATGAGAAATTTTATCGAAAATTCCAGATCCAGAAGTGTTAACCCTTTTGTGCCGCAGCTAAGCTACCTGGACTCTATTTCCAAGTGATTCCTGGCAACTCAAGAATGCGCTCAGGAGGATGAACTTCGATGTCGGCATAAGGTCTCCGGCATTGTTATACAGTATACCATGCTTAAGAGAAATAATGACAAGCCCCTCTTCTCAACGAGGCAGGTATTTATGCCATCCCACTACAATATCCGGACAGCTCTAAGCAATAATACATCGGAATGACCAAGCGTTCGTTTAGAATTAGACTCAACGAGCATAAAAGAGACACAAGAGACGTAAAAGTAAGCACTGCTCTTTCCATAGAAGTCAAGTTCAAGTTCGCTGATCCTATGTGGGATGAAATAAAGAAATTAGATTCCTACTCCACGCCTAAATCTACTGCCATTCGCGAAACCTTAGAGATCATTACAAACTGTGAGGCTTGCAATGATAGCGCGTCTCTAGAATTGCCACGAGTTTGGAACAAGTTCGTCAAATGATGCTGCGTTTTCTCCCACGTTACAGCGTGCCCAACCAACATGACGCTTCGTTTCTGTGAATGAATAATTACATTCGCTTCTATTCGTTTATTGTCCAGAATAAGTCACCACTTTCAAATTGTTGAAGTGTTCTATTATTCGGTTTGCAGTTTGCTGTCAGCCTTCCTTGAAAAAGCCATCTGGTTGATGTGCGAAAGCTTGGAAACTTTGATTTGTATTCTACGCCAGGAAATTCGGATCACTGGTATAGTTATACTATTTTGAGTTCAGAGTGCTATTTGTTTGCTAACTTTAAAGTATAATTGTTTCCCATTACATTATTGGTCACTGGACAATGTTTGCAAAAACGCTATTTGTACATAAATACTTCCGAGCAATAAAAGTAAGTTTTCTCACCCTGTCTGACTGTCCCCACTGTCAGCCAGTTTCTCTTTCTCTCTGTCTGTGTGTATCACTTCCTGACAGTCTTTCTTTCTCTCTCTCTCTCTCTGTCTACCCACGTATCTTTGTCTCTGTCTCGCAGTTTATGTAATTTCTTCTATGATGATACCCGTAATAAGTAGCGAAGACTTTGAATTCTCAGAATTTATTAGTTTATTAATGCATGACAGTGACATAATCGAACACTGAGTCATTGAAAATGCACTTACTCTCTGAGAAAGTTTATAGGAATAATATTTCTCCATCTGAGAATCTCCATGATGACAGCTTCCGTATATGGCATTTGAGTATGATCCGAATAGTTGGGAAACCTCTCTGCTCCAACCACCTCATCGATCTCTCCTTGGACTCTTCTCTGAACATCGGGGAACGCTGCGCTCACCAGAAACAGCCAATCCATTGTGACCCTCACTGTGTCGCTCCCACCTCCGAAAAATGCGCCCACCATGTCTTGGAGTACTGGCTCTGCAAAAGAAAATATGACAGTACACTGAATTGTAGTCTACAACAGTTACAAACGTTTAACACTTTTAATATAATGAGAGAGAGGAGGCATATTTCACGTCCTGCAGGCCATCTAGTCTGCGGTTTTTCCAGGGTTTTTCGCAGACTCTCTGTGTTTGGGGATGCGAATGTGTCGATGGTTCCCTGTGAAGTCGGCACCGGACGCACTTTGTCCCTTACCCGTATGCAGCAGAGGAATGGCAAGGCGGCTGCATTAATTTGCCAGTAATCCTCAAGGGCACATTGTCGTCTTTGCGGAACTCAACCTGCCATGGGCAGACAAGATTGATAGATAGATAGATAAATAGATAGATAGATAGAGAGAGAGGGTTTATGTTGAGCTGTGCAATGTGGAGAAATTAATCTACAAGGCTATACAGATTGCATGGATGAGTGTGTTCTGCGTTATTTATAGTTCTGCTAATATAGCATTAAATATTTTCGTTATTGTATTACACAAAACTGAATGAAGCATGTGTGTTCATTCGTATCCATTCACATAATTACATATTTAATGGGTGAATCTACAGTGGTGCTCAAAATTAAAGGAAAATTTATAAATTCGTACATAATCATAGTATTTATGAGGAAATTTAATGAAATTAGGTAAAGAGGTTTATTGTTACATTGCTTGTGTAACTCAAGTAGAAGAAAATTATATTCTTATTATTTGCATGAATTAATATCATAACTTGTAATTTACGTAAAAGAGTAGCCCATAGAACTATATTTAAAGTCTCTTTCTTAAAATTTCCATTATTTTAATGTGGAGAATGGTCTTTCCTTACAGCCATGCAGCTCAAGCAACGATTCCTCATAAAGCTGATGAGGGTATAGATGAGGTACGTAGGGATTAATGACCCCTACTATTAGAGAGCCCTTCTGAGTCTTTGCAGTGTTCTGGCAGGGGTTGGCGAACACCAATGCGTGTTTCTAGAGCATCACATACATGCTCAATCGGATTGAGGTCAGGTAGTCATGGTGGCCACTCCATTCGGCCAAGATCTTCCTCTTCGAAAAAATCATCAACGAAATAAGCACGATAAGGTCAGGCAAACCATCCATCAGAATAAAATCTGGACATGCGGCTTCAGGATCTTATCTCTGTACCTCAGGGCAGGAACAGAGCGACTCTGAAAGATGTGAAGGTCTGTGTGGCTGTTCATCGAGACTCCTGGCCAAATAATCACGCGACCACCACCAGATTAGTCACTTTCTTTGAGGTTAGAGGGACTGTTGCGGATCGTTGGTTCTTCCCAGATGAGAAAACGTCGCAAATCAGTATTAAGTTGAATCTCGATCCATCTATGAAATGAACATCCGCCCTCTGCTCTGGATTCCAAAGGTGTTTATGGCGACTCCACGTTAAACAACATCGTCGGGCGACGGAAGTTAAAGGGACACAAATAACTGGTCTCCTTGCATCCTTGCAATAAGGCACTGATCCCAAAGTCATCTGTGAGCAGCATGCCTTGAAACCCTCGTTCTTGTAGCTTCTACAAGCTGCAAGGAGAGTTGTCAAGAGGGACATCTCTCTGTTCCATCTGACAGATTCATATAGCGATCGTCTGTAACACTTGTGGCTCTAGGACGGTCTTTTCCTGGTCGACGATTAACAGCTGTTTGTTGAAACTGTCTCCAGAGCCTTAAAGGATATTTTGTGGAACATTCAGTGATCTGGAAACTTTTTCTGCGACTAAGCTGCTTCCTTCCGATCAATCGCCATCCACTGCTGAAAATCTTCCATGCGATTTCTTCGTGATATAACCAGCTCAGTGTGCCACTAAAGTGAAAGCAAGGGCTTCCTAGAATCACTACAAGATGCGAGCAGACTCGCGCGTTTTCCCAACACAATCCTAATTTGCATATTATGATCTTTATAGAAACCTGAATGACTTTGTACATGAAAGCACTAAACACTTCGAATCGGATTGACTTGTATTTACCGAGTCCGAAAAATGATAACAGCCGTGTTTTGAACACAATTTATTCGAAATTCAGAGACTTTTGTAGACGTAGGCAACGACACGAGTAGTTCATCGACAAAGAGAGAACTAGGGTGCATTCTTTAAGAACCTTTGCTACTCAATCCTTCAGGTTCAGGCTGAGACCTAAATTGACTTAAATCAGCTTAACCTCGTTATCCGTTGGAGTTCGCGAGCCGGACTTCAGAAATGGTTTGACAGAATTTATGCTAAAACATGTGCAAGAACAACATATATTCGAGCTCCAGGTCTTATGAAGAAAGAATCTTTTGTTTAAACAAAGTGGCCGATTCGTGGCTGAAATTCAAAGCGGACAAGGAGTCACTTTCATTTTTTTGAATTGAAAGGGTTTTCACTTTCACGCAAATGTAAAAAGACAGAATTCATTTTCGGAATTCATGCGAACAAGAGATGAATCTCATGTACAATTCCACCATTAGAGACGTAAAACAGTACAGGAAGAATTGTCATCCTTTCCCCTCAAACAAATGATCACAAAAGTTGCGGTTTTCAAAGTCCTTCCCAGGTTTTATCTCTTCCCATCCTTCTTCTGAAATTATTCCTCGTCTTCCAAATGTCGAGCTTAGGGAAAGTCACGTTGTATTATTCATTCGCATTGTGAATTATATCGCTGAAAAATTGCTAAAATAATCAAACGAGAAAAATTCACAGTACGAAACGTCGTAATCGATATAATGTAAATTGAATGAAATTCCTCTTTGAACAAAAATTTAAAAGTAATACTGTAAGAAATGAAGTGAAAATGCGATTATATTTCAGTTTACAAAACTTCAGGTATAAGACATCCTCTAAAAAATACCGCGTTGTTGAAAATTTGATTTTGCGATGCCTTCAATTTCCGAAATTCCTTAAACGAACGATGCATCTACACTTCTGAATATTCTTGGTAATACAAAGCTTTTTTTTATTTGCAAACTCTACAGAACTATTTGAGAATTTACACTGAGTTCTTTACATTGTTTTCTGCAGAAGTGTTTAGCCTCACTGTGCTCCTGCATGCGCTGAAATTCCCATCCACAAAAATCATTTTATCAACTAGCAATAATATTTCAAGATGAGAAGAGAAAGGAAGAGAATGTGTCACTTTTGTATGAAAGAAATATGGGAAATGGTTTCTTCTAAAAGTGAAATCAGATATTTAGAGAATAAGTAAACATGATAAAACAACAACGAGAATATCTCACATGCCAGACATTGAGAAGAATGTTATGTTAATCATTGTACTTACACAGACTACTTTCTACTGGAATACACAGACAACTTTCGAGGAATATCCTACTTACTGCCGATACTCATCATTCTACTATAGAGGTCATGGCTAAAGGCACACGGTGGCCACTTCCGGTTCTATTGAGTAGGTTTTGAACCAACTGCGTGTTGTGTTAGGGAGTGTCAAATTTTCTGATCTTTAAAATTTAAAAATTAGGGGTGCTAAAATGTTGCAGCTTGACTGGAGAATTTCAAAAATGTTTTTGTTAAATTGACATAATTTGGTTTTCCTTGGTAAATGAGCATGTAAAATGGCGGTTTTCTACGTTTTTATGCAATTTCCGACTAATCTGTCTGCTTTTTTAAATGATATGCTTTTTATGAAAATATCTATGCAAACGTATCTAATTATTTTTCTTCCTTGCAGGTAAAAATTTTATTAGTGTGACTGTATTGAAATCTTTGTTGTGAGTGTTAAAATGGCTCCGAAAAGAAAAACTAGAAAAGGAACATTCACTCATATGAGCAATTTTATTGGAACTGGTCAAGACCTCTTGCCTTCTGAACTACCAACTCTGCAAGATCTCCTGAGATATGCATTATTGCTACGAGAACAAAGTGCTGAGGATGCTAGAAAATATCCAGCAAGCAGTCTTGCAAATGACATTTATTCCAAAGTGATTAAGAAGTGGGAACTTGCTAACAGTGCTTTCTGCAGTCCCTGTTATAAATTCAAGAATTATAATCTTGCAGAAGATTCAAGATAGCTGGGAGAATGCTAAGAATATATAGCTTGGTAGGAGAAAGCTAGAAACCAAAGTGGCTTTCACATTAAAACTTGACAAGTGTTTTGACATCCTAACTGCAAGTGTAAAATTGTGCTTTGTTCTGAAGCAGGCTGTGCTGCAGACTGCAAAAAGGTAGCCCATATTCAATATATATGTCGTAAGGAGTTAAAGAAGATCCCTGTGAATAAACTTGCTTTTATTAAGGATCAGAGAGACAAGAATGGTTCTATTGGACCACATCAAATTGGTCTGCCTGAACATAACAGACAAGTCAAGAAGCAGAAACGGCAAGAAGATGAGAGAAGAAGACTTTCTGAATATAAGCAGAGGAGTAAGCCAGATGATTCAATATCATCAAATGAAGTAATTTTCTCCCCTGATGATGAAGAAATGACTGATCTGAAGATGGAAAGGATGAAAGTTATGGAATGTCATTAGAATTGCGAAGTACATCTACTTCAAATAAAAATAAACAGCACAACACATTTATAATGAATAAGGTTTTTACTGGTTTTGTTATGTTGTAATTATAATGAACAAGCTTAACTGCTAGTAATGTTGTAGTAGTAATTAAGATTAATAAAGTCTTATGCTGGTTGTTAATAGTAGCACTTAATGAAAGAGACCTAACAGCCAGACAGAGGTCTGACAAAACTATGAACTGAGAAAAACGTACTTACTAAGAAAACCGTTTATTAGGGAAACTCCTGGTATTATCCACACATACTTCACAGGCTACACAACTACTCGATATCTGGCTCTCACATATAACGAAGTTCCTCTCACATAAACGAAGCTCTCTTTACACCAAACGAAGATCTCTTTACACATAAAACAAAGCTCTCCCTACGCACATAAACAAACGCTCTCTCTGGTATCGTTGAACGCGCCTATTTATACTGCCTACCACCACGTCATGACTTACACTCATTGCCACATATCATTCAGCGGGAGAAATAACATCTCGTTAAGTAAGAAGATAATTTACATAGGAAAATAAAATAACGAGAGATAGTAAAATCAAAAGGAAACTGAATCTAGAGTATACGTTACACATTGGAAATACGCAAGCGTGCCACAGCTGCCATTACCACAGCAGCTTTTATAGATGTTGACTTAGTTCCTGAACAAGACAAGACATTTGAAGTGGAACACAATAAAGTCAAGACGGCCCCAGAAAAACTTATGAAATCGCTAGGTCAAGAATTTGATGAACTCTGTAACAAGAGTGAAATTGACTACATCTTCTCTTATGGCCGTCAAGTCACAACTAAAGTTATGCTGAAGCCTAAATTCAGATCGGTGTTTCCACAGCGTCATCAAAGAAGAGCATTATTCTGTATGCAGCAAACCAGGTGGACGGCATCTGTACCACTTCACTCCAGAGAAAGATTCAAACACACAAAAACCTGCTGAAGTTATTGCTGATAATCTAGTGGATTTCATGAAGAAGAGCACTGATAAAACTCTGCAGAACACTGGGGGTGATTCCACAAATGTAAACACTGGTTGGAATGGTGGTATCTTGCACTTGGTTGAGGTTAAACTTTGTCTCAAGCTGATCTGGTTAGTCTGTGCTCTTCATACGAATTAGCTGCCCCTGTGACACTTGATCAGGACACTAGATGGGAAGACCTTATCAAACAACAAATGGACTGGCGAAATTGGGAAGATGCTAAACAATGCCCCAGAACTGGAAATTGATACTTCATTCACTAAAGTCTCAATTGGAGAGCTTCTCATTTCTCTTAGATTTAGCGTAATAAATAATTTGTCAACAGGTCAAGCATATGGGTACAGAATTACACAGGTCATAAGGACAGGAGAACTCCCAAAAGATCTCGCCCTTCTTGAAATTGGTCCAGTGAGTCACTCAAGATGGTTAACGACTGCAAACAGGATTTGCCGCATATGGGTATCAAAACATGGTTTTAAAGGCAAAACCCTCCAGAACTTAAGGCTGATAGTAGAGTACATTTTTGGTGTGTACTTTCCCCTGCTGGTTTCAGATCAAAGTAAAACACTCATGGGTGGAAGGCCCACGCCATGTGTTTTTCCAGCTCCTCAGATTCCAAAAGAAAGCTATAGTGAATGCTCTTTTGCCAACCATCCAGCGTTCAGTATAGTATGCATTCAGCGAAATGATCATTCAGACATTCTTGTGCTCCAGTGGCAGTAATGAGAGAGAAGCTGGTGTGCAGACGATTTTTGACTTACGGAGTGGAAATGACGATTTCCTGGGAGATCTTTCTGTACATCCCAGAGAGAGACTCCTTCTATTATTCCTGGTGCTACTTCCCCGTTAGAACTCATAGACTGGTCTGAAAATGTACATGAACTTCCTTTGACATGCAAACTTTCGATATCAGAAGTCAAGAAGTTCATTAATGAACCTATGCAAGTTACAAAGTGGCCCTGTCATGGTCAGTCTGTAGAAAGAATTGTCAAACAAGTCACAGAGGCAGCAGGCAAAGTATATACAGCCGAGAAACGTGAGGGATATATAAGAAGTCAAGAAGCAAGTCGGCGATTGATGTCTGAGAATGAATCAAAACAAAACTTAATGAAACTTATCGCTTAATTTTTGAAGTGGTGTTATTACATTTTGTTGTTCTTTGTTTAGAAAGATATGTTTTATGGCAACTATATGTTTTATGGGATGTAAGGTCAGGTGATGCGTAACATCACAGCCTCTCCTTGACAAATGTCAACCCCGCCTTCTCGTGGTACATCCTGTTCCCACTAAAGGGGCTCTGACGACCGCCAATAGCGGTATAACTATACAATCGGGATTAGAGGAAATGCTATCCCACACTCACCAACCCGCTTGGCCAGCGTGGTGAGTTATGGCCAAACCCCTCCAAAATGACTCCACGACTTAAATCTTGGCCCTCAGTCTCCGGCAGCTGGAATGTACCTGGCCAAGGCAGCGGCCAGTGCGACATGAAGGCAGAGGCTGCTAAGAATCCCCAGAGGACCGGACTAGGCTGCCATCTGATGCTGACCTTGGCTACGTATAACGGACGCTCCCTATCTTCTGATTCAAGGCTTCTTGAATTGGAAGAGGAACTACAAAGGATCAAGTGGGACATCGTCGGGCTAAGTGAGGTAAGGAGAAAAGTAGAAGATCTCATTGAACTGAAAAGTGGACATCTCTTCTACTATCGTGGGACAGATACTGGCAGAACTAGTGGTGTTGGATTTATAATAAACAAGAAACTGAAGGATAAAGTTGTAGAAGTTGAAAGTTCCTCTGACAGAGCTGCACGACTCGTTATCCAACTCTCGAGAAGATACCAGGCTCAGATTATTCAAACTTATGCACCTACCACAAGTCATGCTGAAGAAGAAATTGAAGAATTTTATGAGGAAATTCGTGATCTAAATAATAAAGGTAAGCAGCACTTGAAGATAATTATGGGAGATTTCAATGCAAAAATAGGGCAACGGCAACAGAATGAAACTTCAGTAGGTAAATTCGGTCACGGCAACAGAAACCAGCGTGGAAATACTCTCGTAGAGTTTGCAGAGGCAGAAGGGTTTTTCATCTTGAACTCCTTTTTCAAGAAAAAGCCACACAGGAAATGGACATGGAGACATCCAAATGGGACGACAAGTGAAATTGATTTTATTATGTGTAACAAAAAATTCGTCATAGAAGACTGCAGTGTGCTAAACAAGTTCAACACAGGCAGTGACCATAGATTGGTGAGATGTAAGATGCACCTCAACACTAAACTCGAACGTAGTAAGCTCATAAGACAAACAAAATGTATTGACATAACCAACCTTAAAAAACACCACAATACCTTCAAATTGGAACTGAAGAACAGATTCTCTGCTTTAGAAGGCCTAACATCGGAAGAAGTGGATATTTCTGAAGTTAACAGAAAAGTAACCAAAGCTGTTATGGAAACAGCAACAAAATTAGCTGGGTCTAAGAACAAATTGCATGTGAACAAATTATCAGGAAAAACCAAAATTTTGATGCAAAAAAGAAGAGAGATGAGGACAACTAAAGAAGATGTGACTTCCAAAGTGGAATATATAGAGCTATGCAAGACAGTACGAAAAAGTATCACTGAAGACGTAAGGAAATTCAACTGTGAACTAGTAAGGAAAGCAATTGAAAACAACCAAAGCCTAAAGATAGCAAAGGGACATCTCAGTAAGGGAAAAAAACAGATTATGGCACTGAGAAAAGAAGATGGTTCTGTAACAAGAAATAGAGGCGAAATTTTGACAAGAGTGAAAGATTTCTACTCCAAATTATATGAAAGGGATCATACATGTACTCCAGGCATCATGAAAGGTACCAGAGTTCTTCCAGTCCTTCCAGCAGAAGTTGCACATGCAATCAAGAACATGAAGTCCAGGAGAAGATGGAATTACTGTAGACATCATACAAGAAGCAAGTGGAGAAATCGAAACAGTACTCGCTCAAATTTTCACTCGATGCCTTAATGAAGGGAAAATTCCTGAGGATTGGAACAACGCTACAATGATCTTGCTACATAAAAAAGGTGACATTGAGGATCTCAGGAACTACAGACCTATCAGCCTCCTATCAGTGGTTTATAAAATCTTCACTAAAGTTCTTTCACACCGCTTGAAGGTAACACTGGACATGGCTCAACCGAGAGAACAAGCTGGATTCAGGAGTGGCTACAGCACAATAGATCATATCCACGTACTGAGAGAACTAATTGAAAGAGCGAGGGAATATGAACTTCCAATGTGCATGGCTTTTATCGATTATGAAAAAGCCTTTGATTCGGTGAAACCATTAGCAGTTGCAATGGCTCTGAAATCCTGCGGTATTGAAGATGCATACATTAATATTATTAATAACATCTATGAAAATGCAAGTGCAAAGATTCTGCTATTTGAAAATACAACACACAAAAAATTGAAAAAGGAGTGAGACAAGGTGACACCATATCTCCGAAGCTCTTTAATGCCACATTGGAAAATGTCTTTCAATCACTGAACTGGGAAAACAAAGGGATAAAGATTAATGGAGATTATCTAACCCACCTTCGTTTTGCTGATGACATAGTCATTTTTGCAACTACCCCATTAGAGCTACAGAGTATGATGCAGGAACTTGCTGACAAGAGTAAAGAAGTGGGATTAAAAATGAACTTTCAGAAGACAAAAGTGATGTTCAATGCTTTTACAGGAAATGAAGATTTATCGATTGATGGAGAAAAGCTGGAGATAACAGACACGTACGTTTATCTTGGACAGCAGATATCAAGTGAGGGTCACATTGGTGAAGAAATTAATCGGCGTACAAAACTTGCCTGGAGAGCTTTTGGAAGAAACAGCATAATTTTCAAGAGCAATATGCCATTATGTCTTAAAAGAAAAGTGTTTGATCAATGCATCCTTCCAGTGCTTACGTATGGTGCAGAGACGTGGACCGTAGCTAAAAGAGACATACAAAGGCTGCAGACAACTCAAAGCAGCATGGAGAGGTGCATGCTTGGTGTAACCAGGAGAGATAAGAAGAGGAACACGTGGATCCGAAAAATGACAAGAGTGGAAGACATAATGATCATAGTTAAATCCCTGAAATGGCAATGGGCTGGACATACTGCCAGAAGAACAGACCATCGATGGACAGCCGAAATTTTAGATTGGATTCCAAGGGACAGGAAAAGACCCAGAAGAAGACCACATGGAAGATGGGTGGATGAAATTCGAAAGTATGCGGGAGTGACATGGAGGAGACTGGCACAAGACAGACCGTTGTGGAGGAAACTTGGGGAGACCTTCGTCCAGCAGTGGATTGATAATGGTTGACAATGATGATGATATGTTTTATACAGCAGAAAATAAATGTTTCTTAACATTATACACTGTTTTTCGAGAGCAGTGATTATGCCTTTTGTTCAAGTGCCGATTTACCGAGCTAAATGTTGTCCAATCAAAAACAATAATAGGAGATTTTAATTTCTGACATCAAAAGACATGTTTTTAGGTCCCCTAATTCAAACATTTGTGAAAAAGAATTTGTAACCCTGTAAATGGCACGTCCCAGTGTTATATCCAGCAGTAATAATTCCAGGCCATTCAAAAAGAAAGAGGACTTTAACACTTCCTCTGTTCAGGAATTGTCTTCACAGCCTGCTTATAACATTTCCATTTGTGTTCAGAGGCATGCCTACTTCAACTAAGAAACCAAATCAAATTGCAGGTCTTTAACAAATTCGAAAATACATTACACTGTCCTTAAATAATTTTTACTGGATAGCCAAAAATTCTGACGATATTTCTAAAATTACAGTATTTATGGAACAGGAAATATTATATCAAGATGGCGTATAAATCCTGCCATTCATCTGGAGGTTTCGGTTGAAATCAAATCTGCCGCAGCAATGGCCGATCGGTCTGGGGAACTGTGTTCTGACTATTCGTCAGAGATGTTCAAGGTTTGATTCTCGGATAAGGCATGGGTGTCATGTTTGTCTGATGGCGCTGGTTCTAAGCCTTCAAAGGAACGAGTTGTCCCAAAATTTGGGACGGACGACTGCCTACAGCTTTAAGATTTGCTCATCTTAACGTGGTTAAATCACTAAACAAAAACAAATATCATATAAAGTTCACTCGAATTCTTTCACAAAGTTTCTGTTAGGTTTTCGCATACTCAAGCTCCGCACGCTTCTGTTCTGTCTTGTAAATCGATAGGTTTGTCATACGAGAGCCTGCATTCAAATTGCGAGATTATCTAAGGCATTTTAGATCATAGTTCTGGTCACAGGTTTTCCTCGAAGGCCCCCATGAAATACAAAATTGGTTCTCGTTAATTGGATGCTCTGGGGTTGATAGCAAAACTAAAAGAATCAATCAGAATAATAAAAACAAATTAACCTTGTAACGTTACTGAATTAAACCATAACCTTACTGAGATGCCATCATATACAGAGTGCATAGGAAAGTCCCTTTAGCTTGGAATAACTTGCGAACGGAGAGAGGTACAGTTATGCAAGTGAGATAACGGTACAGTAAAGCGACTACGCCTGATCGAATGCAACCAATAGCAGCGCCCCTAGTGGCGAAATGCGGAAGTTAGCTATTGCAAATCGAAAACAAAAAGAGATAGAGAAAAATTTCCAATTACAAAATTGTAGAGCATCAATTAATTAGTACAAAACATCATTTGTTTTACACGGATACGATCAATTGTTGCCTGAATATCCTACAATGTCCGAAATCAATGCGCGACGATTCAAATCTGCATATTCACATTTCGCAAATGTAGCCGTATGCAAATGTAGATTGTGACGTTGTACCGTAACTAAGATATAAAAACCAGTAGCAGGATGTACCCTGATCAGAAGTTTAGGTCTACGTACGCTGTGTGAGAATGGCGAGCTTGGATTTCTGGGGTAACGTAAAAAATCAGGTGTATGCAACAGCGCCTATAAGTCTGCTGGATCTACGTCGTCGTGTTGCAGATGCTTGCAATAGTGTGACACCTTACATGCTGAGGAATGTGCATGCAGGGTTACTTTCACGAATACAAATGTGTATCGTGGGCAATGGCGAACTCTTCGAACATACTCGACATTAACTTTTTATCACTGTGCGCCAGTTTGCCGTTTTTGTTCTTGTTTTGTCTGACGTCATCAAACCGTATTGACATAAGTACGAATTTATACAATAAATTGTATGTATTTGCTCATACCTTTGCCTGTTCCCTTCAAACGTTCACACAAAAGGTCGCGCATCGATTTCGGACATTTTAGGGTATTTAGGCGACAATTTATCTTATCCGTGTGAAACAAATAATGTCGTTTTGTACTAATTAATTGATGCTCTACAACTTTGTAATTGGAAGTTCTGCTTGCTCTATCTCTTTTTGTTTTCGATTTGCAATGACTAACGTCCGTATTTCGTCACTAGGGGCGCTGCTATCGGTTGCATTCGATCGGGCGTAGTCGCATTACTATACCGTTATCTCACTTGCATAACTGTACCTCTCTCCGTTCGCAAGTTATTCCAGGCTAAAGGGACTTTCCTACGCACCCTGTAGATTGAAGCACAGGGAACTAGACAAGAAACATAACCACACAGACCTCTTGATCCCCGAAATTAAAAGTGACATATTTTCTCAAAATATGCAATGTGTATTAGTCTCTTAAATTAATTACGAATAGTAAAGTTAATTAAATGTCAGTTTGTCAGGTTGGAGAAGTAAATATTCCTCAAATAAGCCCTATAAATTGAGTTTTTTTCCGTTTGTAATAATGTTTACAGTAATGATTGCTTTGGTAATAATAGATGATGGGAAGAGTGTGGTGGAAACGGAGGGTTGGGTTGAAAGGTCGAAGAACATTTATTGAAGAACACAAAACGATGATAACGAGAATTAATGCTTTAGGGTTGTCTTCTTTTGTGTTTACTAGAACTAGACACTTGGTGGCGACTATGAGGTCAGGGGTGGTGGCGTGGTTAATGGGGTTTATTATGGGATGAATGTGGCCGTTTAAGGACAGAAGTGTTCACCTGGTGCCAGAAGGGGATCCCAACACTGGGACCGTTCAAGAATGAATTACGTCTTTTCTAGTCACAACTAAACGAGCTCCTGTTACAAGAGGCAATCTTAATCCATTATCCAGGTCTAATAAACGGAATTCGCCCTCCTCATCTCTAGGCACCATATAAGACCAAAAGACACTTCTATCTAGATCTGCATACTCGTAAACCCAATGACATTAACGAGCAGTCGACTTTACTGTCAAATCAGGGTCATACAACTCTTCTATTAAATACAAAAGTTTCAATGAAGGCAAAGCAATAACTAAAAGAAACAAAGCGGGGAGCACAGTCCACACTCTCTGTAACTCCTGCCCTTCCATAACACTTCGGTGAAAATTTAATGTAACTGAAGATCTCATCAATGTATACCCCACTAAAATAGTATTAATAATTAAAACTTACACAGTCATCGTATGGTCATCGAAAAAAATCAACTGCTTCATCGCAGGCCAAGCCGCATTCTGCAAATACACAGAACATCAAACTGGCAACTACCGACTTACCCTAACCAATTGTTTAACAGTATGGTCCAAGGGAGGCACATAATTTTGCCATTGCATTGATCCACTTACATAATATCTTCTCCCCACTCCGAACGTCACCAACAAAGATTCCTACAGCAACGTCACTAAATACAACACAGCTAGTAAAGATATAATAGATCCTAAAGAAGACACCACATTTCAAGCCAAAAAACTATCACGGTAATCAGAAAAACGCCAAGACATCCCATTCAATCCCAAAAAATGCGGAGGAAAAAACGTTATATTCACACCCAAAAACATAAGCTTTGGGTTCATTACAGTTCCAAAAAATAAAGGAAACCAATAATGAATCCAAAGCGTAAAAACAAAACAAACACTATGAACTAGTAAAAGAGAGTGCACATATCGCCCGCGTCACCCTCATCCAAAAATGATGTAAGTCGTAACACAGTTGAGTTAGAGGAACGTGACATCACTTACACTGAAAAGATGGTCAGAGAACCGCGCACTATTTATCCCAAAGTTAGTTTCCTTTACACCAAGCTTTTATCTAACTTTTACTTAACTGAAGAGAAACTCTCCTCTCTTCAAAAGAAAATCATTGTATCTTTAGTATCAGGGTTATTCAATTACCCCCTTGTTTCAGATATGTATGTTTGTTATCTGGCATGTTGTAGACTGCTCATATACAGCTCTGTTTTCTCGCTTATTTTGTCTGTGATATTCTTTTTCAATGCTCATGATAGTGTGTTCAAGTGGAGAGAATGAATCAAGATGATGAAAACAAATCCATCATTTATAGCACTGCTAGCATTACCCCAGTAGGGCTGTAGATATCCTAGAGCACGTGGAACTAGATCAACAACCACACTTCTCTTCGGATTTCCAAAGCAGCACATTTTCAAAAAATCTACATTTTTGTATGTATACGAGCACATATACACTATATTATCGAAAGTATTCGGACACTACCAAATATTTCCACAAGTGCAAAGGTAAGTTGCGCAGAAACGTGCGCTGTGAGTGGAGAGGTACAGTGCGCATGTAATGCTGAGATGTTCTACCGTGTTATTAGTAACTTTGGAGCGGATATGCCGCGTGGACGAACTTTCCGAGTTCCAGCGTGGGATGGTCATAGGATGCCATAGGAAGGTGCGCTGTGAGTGGGGAGATGTGTATATAAATCTGAGATGTTCTGTCGTGTTATCAGTAACTTTGAAACGGATATGCCGCGTGGATGTGAACTTTCCGAGTTCCAGAGTGGGATGGTCATAGGATGTCATAGGAAGGTGCGCCGTGAGTGGGGAGGTGCATATATAAAGCTGAGATGTTCTGTGGTGTTATCAGTAACTTTGAAGCAGACAGGCCGCGTGGACGAACTTTCCGAGTTCCAGCGTGGGATGGTCATAGGATGTCATAGGAAGGTGCGCCGTAAGTGGGGAGGTGCGTATATAAAGCTGAGATGTTCTGTCGTGTTTTCAGTAACTTTGAAGCGGATATGCCGCGTGAACGTCAACCTTCCGAGTTCCAGCGATAACACCACAGATAGTGTGTTCAAGTGGAGAGAATGAAAAATTCCAGCGTGGGATGGTCATAGGATGTCATAGGAAGGTGCGCCGTAAGTGGGGAGGTGCGTATATAAAGCTGAGATGTTCTGTCGTGTTTTCAGTAACTTTGAAGCGGATATGCCGCGTGAACGTCAACCTTCCGAGTTCCAGCGTGGGCTGGTCATAGGATGTCATAGGAAGGTGCGCTGTGAGTGTGGAGGTGTATATATAAAGCTGAGATGTTCTGTTGTGTTTTCAGTAACTTTGAAGTGGATATGCCGCGAGGACGTAAACATACCGAGTTCCGGCGTGATTTGGTCATAGGATGTCATAGGAAGGTGCGCTGTGAGTGGGGATGTAGGAACATAAAGCAGAGATGTTCTGTCGGGTTATCAGTAACTTTGAAGCGGATATGCGGCGTGGATGAACTTTCCGAGTTCCAGCGTGGGCTGGTCATAGGATATCATTGGAAGGTGAGCTGTGAGCGGGGAGGTACGTACATATAAAGCTGAGATGTTCTGTCGTGTTATCAGTAACTTTGAAGCGGATATGCCGCGTGGAGGAACTGTCCGAGTTCCAGCGTGGGCTGGTCATAGGATGTCATAGGAAAGTGTGCTGTGAGTGGGGAGGTACGTATATAAAGCTGAGATGTTCTGTCGAGTTATCAGTAACTTTGAAGCGGATATGCCGCGTGGAAGTGAACTTACCGAGTTCCGGCGTGATTTGGTCATATGATGTCATAGGAAGATGCGCTGTGAGTGGGGATGTAGATACATTAAGCTGAGATGTTCTGTCGTGTTATCAGTAACTTTAAAGTGGATATACCGCGTTGACGTGAGCGTTCCGAGTTCCAGCGTGGGCTGGTCATAAAATGTCATTTTAGTAACGTTTCCGTACGGTGCATTGAAGCTAAACTAAACATAACAAAATCTACTTTTCTACCGTAAGTGATGTCGTGAAGAAATGGAAATAGGACGGTGCAAGTACAGCAAAAAAAAAAAAAAAGTTCAGGAAGGCCGCACAAGCTGACGGAAAGTGACAAAAGATCCACGGTAAGAAATGTTAAGAAATCCCTTTCTTTCTCTAACGTTTCCATCGCTGCTGAAGTAGGAAATGCTTGTAATGGCTCGGTTAGTACCGTAACTATCCTGAGAGAGTTGCACAGCGTAGGTTATTATGGTAAAGCAGAGGCACACAAGCCACACATCATTACCGTGAACCCAAAGCGCCGTTTGGAGGGGTGTGGTCTCCCGTCGTTCCTGGAGTGTGGGTGACTAGAAAGCTGATCTTTGGAGTGATGAGTCACGCTTTTCACTCTTCCAATCATCTTATGAGCGCATATGGATTTGTTGACAGCCCGGTGGAAAAAATTTGTCGGACTGTGTTCTTCCAAGTGTTAAGTTTGGCTGAGGCTCCATCATGGTACGGAGTTGTTTTTCGTGGATGGGACTTGGGCCGTTGGTTATTGTACCACAAACTATGAACTCTGTAGTGTACCTCGACGTTATGGATAATTCTGTCCTACCAACAATGTGGCAGTATCATGGAAATGATCGTTGTCTCTTCCAATACGACCGAGCTCCCTGCCACGCTACACGGCGTGTGCAGGACTGGTTTCTTGAAACTGAAGTGGAATTGTTAAACTGGCCTGCTCAGAGTCCTTATCTTAATCCCATAAAATACCTCTAGGAAGAACTGGAGCGACGGATATGAAATCGACCATAACGACTGTCTTCGCTCTCCACTCTGGCAGCAACTTCATAGAATGAATGGCTAACCATTCCGGTCGAGAACTACCGGTTGCTAGTTGATGGTATCCCTCGTACAGTAATAAAAAAGTTCAGGAAGGCCGTACAAACTGACGGAAAGTGACAAAAGATCCACGCGGCATATCCGCTTCAAAGTGCCATTAACATGCCCACGCGGCATGTCCGCTTCAAAATGCCTTGATAACAGCATAAATGCGGTGTGGTAGAAACTCCGCGATGTTGTGGATATATTGAACATCAATATTTAGCCACTCGTGCACCAATCGGTCCCGAAGTTCCGACAGAGTACGTGGGTGTCCATTCCGGCGTTTCCCCTTCTGTTCCAAATGATCCCACTGATTTTCAATAGAATTTAAATCTGGGGATTTCGCGGGCCAGTCGAGGTGAGACAGCGTTGCTGATTGTTCGGCGTGCCACTCAGACACAGTTTTAGCCCTGTGCACACGGCAATTGTCGTCTTGGAACACAGGAGTGGTAATGTGAGGATGCTCCTGGAGATGTAGGGCAAAGGGCAAAACTAGGTACGCATGCTGGTTCAAGTTCATTGTTACTGGAACGAGAGAGCACATTACGTGGTACAAAACACATCCTCAAATCATCACAGAAGCCCCTGCAGCTTGAACAACACCTTCGACACAATCAGAATCAAAAGCTTCATTGGGACTGCGACTCACTCGTCGCCTTTCATCGTTGGAGCACAAACAGAAACGAGACTCATCGTTGGAGCACAAACAGAAACGAGACTCATCGGACCAAAAAGCAAGATCATTGTATCTGAGCCCATTGATGAGGTGCAACTTTGGGACTTGCTGTTAAAAGAGGCCTCTTCCGTGGTACTCTGCTCCACACGTCCATCGCATGCAGTTCTCGTTGCAATGTCCTTTCGGAAATCAGTTGGAGTGGACTTTCATTGACTGTTTCGAACAATTGTTGCCTGGTTTGAAACCGATTTGCAGTTGCTAGGCGTGAAACATGGCGGCGGTCCCTGTTGGTGAGAATCATTTTCCGGCCACCGTTACGTCGCCGATTTTCAGTTGACTGCGAACTACAGCACTGTTTGCAGACCCACTAGACAGTACGCTTTGACACACCAACAAATTGGACAACTTCATTCACGTTTTGTCCGTGGGCACGGCCAAACACGCTGGCTCCTTTTTGCCTCTCAGAAGCGTCTGTCTTACGACCCATATTGCAGACTAAATTCAACACACACGTTGCTCTTCACCACTGCCCGAGACAGAAATTATTCTGTAGACCACGTCAGTGCTATTTATCTCCCAACAATTCTATCACGGCACCCTCTGTGCAACCTGTAATTTCCTACTGTCATTTATGTTAGGGGTAACTAATTTTTTTGTCCGGGTTGCTTATTATCTTTAGAAAACTGGAAAAACAAAAACTTACTGATAAAAGTGGTACTTGGATCATCTTTCTTCTTGTCGATTTGCACGAGATAGCCATCAATGAAGTCCCTGATATTTTCTGGATCCAAAGATTCTTCATGTTCCTTAATTTCATTTCTGTAATATCGGAGTTATGATAACTATTCAGTCGTAGCAATCTTACTTTAAAAATGAAGCACTGAAAGTTTAATCAACAGAGATAGCTCTAAAAATAGCATTTAAATTACTTTAAGTAACTCAATAGGGGATTGTATGCTAGGTCTCTCACATGTATCATTGCGCTGTTATACTGACTTTAAAGCACCACTGAGGAAAATCCTTCACGAAAAGAATGTATCATAAAATGTATCGTGCAGTGTGAGAAAAATAAAACAGACCGACCTACGTGCTCGCACAACACCTAATTTTCTGAGTATAAGGTGAATTGGTTTTAAAGATAACAATTACAAAGTTGTATTTCAAATGAATTGGCCGAGTGCTCAGAGGCGCCGGTGTCTGCCCAAGCGGCAGACTTGCGCCATTGTTTGAGTTTCCCGGATCATTCATGGGCTGCGTGTTTGTTCTAGGAAGCTGATTTTATTCCTCCCTGAAAATCATGGCCCGAAATTGGGGCCTGGAGACTCCTTATGATAGTAATGGCTAAGACGTCGGCCGTGCAGCCATTTAAAGTCGCCTGCAGCCGCTTGGAAGTAAAATTTAGCAAACAAAACATATCTAACCGAAGAAATTCGTTGCTCGGGTGGCGCAGTGGTCTAAGCGCTGATTTGTGACCTTTCTCCGAAATGGGTCCAGGCTCGAATCCCAACGAGTCATGCACGCTGCGTTCGTCTTGCGACACTAGCTCTCTCCCTTTTCTTGAACCACTGGCCCTAAATCAGGAACAAACGACTGTTTATGGCAGTCGTCCGTCCTTTTAAAAAACTGCTTCGTATTACACTGGTGTGCAAAAATTAAGGACGAAGAGGAGAAATTAGCATAACAGCGGAACGAGCAGGCAGAACGGACCGAAAAACCACTCAGGAGATAGACTAGGGTCCGGTACGGTAGGGCATGCGTATATATGCAGCATGACGTAGGGGGGGGTCGGAAGGGTATAAAGTACACTGGCGGTGTATGCTCAGCAATTCGGTGAAAGCTATTGCACGGTGTACATCGGTTTAAACGACGTCGAGTTGCTGCCACCGTGTGATATGGCCAACAGGCAATCCAGTAACGACATCTGGATGACTTTACCCGAGGTCGCGTCATTGGGAAGTTGGAAGAAGGTCGAAGTGTGACTAGTGTGGCCGAGGAGTTCGGGAACGCTCACAGCATCGTTTCACGAGCTTGGAGAGCATTTCAAACGACAGGAACAGCTGTCCGAGAGTTTAGCAGTGGTCGTCCACGAGCAACCACGGCGGCGGACGACCGATATATTGTTTTACAGGCGAGAAGAGACAGACGGGAGACAGTGGGAGAAATCGCAAGGCACATGCAACAGACAACTATACGTCCGTTATCGCGTTTTACCGTGGCCAGGATGCTGCACAAAGGTGGTCTATTTGCATGACGACCAGTACGGTGTGTGCCATTAAAGCCTGCTCATCGGAGACAGCGGTTTCTGTGGTGCCAGGAACACAAGAACTGGACACATCAGCAATGGGGTCGAGTTCTCTTTACGGATGAGAGCCGATTTAGTCTGACGAGCGATTCTGGACGTATACACATCTGGAGAGAGCAGGGAACACGCAATCACACCTCCAACATCATCGAAAGGGACCGGTTTGGAGGTGGCGGAGTTCTCGTTTGGGGCGGTATCACGCTTGGTAGCCGTACTGACCTCCACATCTTCCAAGGAGGTTCAGTCACTGGTGTCCGCTATTGTACCGAGGTTCTCCTGCCTCACGTGCGTCTGTTTAGAGGTGCTGTGGGTGCTGAGTTCCTCTTCATGGACGACAACGCTGCACCTCATCGTACAGTGGCTGTCGCAGAGCTGTTGGAGAGTGAAGATATTCAACGCATGGATTGGCCCGCACGGTCCCCGGACCTAAATCCAATCGAGCACGTCTGGGACCTTCTCGGGAGACGCTTGGCAGTACGTCATCAGCCGCCAGCAACGATTCCGCAGCTGCGATTGGCGCTGCAAGAGGAATGGGCCGTGATGCCTCAACAGCTCCTTGACAACCTCGTCCGCATCATGATGGACAGACGTTGTAAATCCTGCAACGCAGTCAGGGGTAATCATATCCCCTACTAAAAACTGGATTTTTTTTGACAGCCGCCTGTCACATGGACGTTTTTGTCTTCTGTCCAGTTGTGCTCGAAGCTACCTTTTCAATAAAGTGCCTTTGTATCCTTTGGGTTCTTTGTTTGGACGGTTTTGCTCACTTGTCCCGTATTCTTAAATCTTGGGGATCTTATGGTATGATTTGAGTCGATGTGGAGCACTTCTCCACTACGTTACATTCGAAAAACCGTCTCGTCCTTAATTTTTGCACGCCAGTTTATTTTAAGTTATTACTTTTTTTATATCGATTAGTCATTTTAGCTGTTATTATATGGAGTTTATTGTTCAGCATTTAATGTACACAACTGTTTTTTGAAAATTGCAACACCATGAAGAACTGCAGGTATCAGCTTGAAACTTACACGATATGTACAACAGGTTGGGACATACAAATAATTAAAATATCAGTGAAAATGTGCTGCGGTTTCGGAGCAGCGTCCTCTGAACTGTCTGGTCTTGGGTGTAAAAGTCTGACTCAAACGAGATGTTGCAATCAGTGAAGAGCCGACATTGAATCAAAAGGGTGTTCCTTGTGTCACACTATGTCCCGTTGCCGAAGGAGGTCGTATTAAGAACACCGGACGGACTTTGAGCGAGGAAAGATTGTTGGAATGAGAGAAACTGGATTTTTCTACCACGAAATTGCCACTTGTACGGTACAAAACGCCAGTACAGTGATGTGAACGTGGCGTCACTGGAAAGATGAGGCTCGGACGCATCGAAATCCGGGAAATTGACCGCAAAGTCGCACGACTGCACCGGATGACAGAACCTCTACCTCATGGCAGTGACCGGTCACACCGCGACATCCACTGGGTTTGCGCAGCAGTGGAGCACTTTCACAGGCCATGCTTTGTCCTCCGGCACAGTTCGACGTCGTCTACTTAATACAGGAAGAACTGGGTGCCAGCAGGCAATTGCTTCCCATTCCTTTGACTCTCAACCACAGACGCCTCATGCTGCAATGGGGTTCCCAACACAAACATTGGCGTGCTGATTGCCAACCGGTAGTGCTTTCCGACAAGTCACGATTCAACCTGATGCACTATGACGGTCGTATACGTGTTCGAAGACATCGTGGTGAACGACAACTTGCAGCGAACATTTTGCAGTGTCATGGTTTGGGCCGCATATAAGTTCAATTCGCGATCTTGTTTGACAAGAATTGAGGGAACATTACAGCTAGTGATACATGGGGGATGTTTTAGAGGCAGAGGGGATACCCTTCCTTTAGAGTTGTCCTGGCGTTTAATTCCAACAGGACAATGCTGGCCACGTATGGCCCGGAATGTCAAAGACCTCTTCCTTTCACGGCAGGTATAGAATTTTTCTTGGCGTGCACACTCACCGGATATGTCCCGCTCGAACATGTCTAGGACATGATAGCTAAGCGACTGGCTTGTCAAGCGCCTCCGCTAGTTTCCGGAAATGAATTTGTTTTTCCCATAGAAGCAGAATGGCAGGCTATTTCACAGGACGATATCAAGAACCTCTTCCACTCAGTGGCATGCCGTATAGGGGCTGTTATTGTTGCTCGAAGTGGCTTCGCACGATACTGTTTGTTTTGAAGCGACAAAAATATATTGTATAGCTCTACAAATGCAGTCATTTGTCTCTTGTAACATGAGGAATCTGTGATAAAAATTTCATTTGAATAGCGCGATTGCATCTCTGTGCTGCAATTATTTCCCCATGAATTACACAGAATGCCTTTAGATAAACTTGATGTCTGAGCTTTAGCAGCCCAGTAACCAGCGACCCAGACTGTTTTAGTTTTAATGCTGGTACTTTTAATTTAGTTTTCCTTAGATTTTTAAAATCGTAATATTAGCTTAATTTTCATTATTAGCCGAAGTGATATGTATATCATGTTGATTAACCAGCATTAATTGTTGCTGACTGATGTTCTTGTCTCTTAACGCACGATCCTTAACGTCTTTGTATAGTTCTTCCTCTTTTTTCTTTACAACCTCTACGGACATCAATGACTGAAAATAATTTCCCCTCTCTAACTTAGGATTAATAATCTGACCTATGATGAACCGAAATGTGCTGTTTCCATGGGAGTCAGCTCATGAATCAAATTTATATTTAACTTTATTCATATAGAGTTTTAGTCTGAACCTATGAAAGCTGATCGAAATATATCGATATATTTCAGTTGGCAATTAGTGTCATGGATAGTCCTTCAGGGTATCGATATATTTCAGTAGGCAGTTAGTGTAGACGGATAGTCCTTCAGGATATCGATATATTTCAGTAGGCAATTAGTGTAGATGGATATTCCTTCAGGATATCGATATATTTCAGTAGGCAATTAGTGTAGATGGATAGTGCTTCAGGGTATCGATATATTTCAGTAGGCAGTTAGTGTAGATGGATAGTCCTTCAGGGTAAAGGAAAACGTATTCAGTTCTATGATTCAGAGATTTTGGTGGGCATGAAAGCTACGCGCAAGACATGCTGTTGACTTTGCAGTACGAAAAGAAAATGCTCTATTTTAAATGTACTATGTTTTCTTTTCGATAAGGGCGTATAAATTCGGAGACATTCTGGATTCCGTAGAACGATGTTCTTTATATTGTTGCATCAGTTATTAGTTTTGTGGCATTTTTTAAATTTCTTTCTATACTAACCAAGGCCTGATTTATGGGAGGGCATTCGGAGCAAGTGCCCAGATTTTGTTAAGTGCCCGAAAATGAAACAGACTGACATACGACCGTTCCGTTATTGTACCCTCAAAGGTCAGGGCACCAACCTTTGAGGGTACCCCAAAATATAGTTATATATGTCTTGCTTTGTATCAAACTAGGTCAAGTCTTCTATCGTTAAGAATAAGGGCCCCCGTGAAAGCCTCTTGCCCTGGGCCCCAAACTGTCTACGTCGGTCCCTGATCCTACCACACTTTGTGCCAGTACGGTGAAGTGAAATTTAGTGCTCACACTGAGATACCAGTTTGTAAAGGTGCAAATGCCCACGTGACATAAATGGCTTACTCCAACACGTAAGACGGCAAGTGAAAGTGCTGTGTAGTATGAATCAGGAAGACCACGCGTCTAGCATAAGTGGGTGTTCGATTGAGGATCGAAACGATGAAAACGAGTAATGTAAGCGGCTTTGAATGTTGCTGGACTGTTGACGACAGGCGCACCGGGTAAAGCGTCTCCCTCCCAAACGGCCGTCCTCCTCGGCTTTCCACGCACATCCGTAGTAAGGGTTTACCATGAATGGTGCGACATCCAAAATATTTCCCCGAAATCGATGATCCTGTGGAGGAAATCAGATGGCAGATCAGATGTGTAAAAGAAAAATGGAGACATGGTGGTCCGCTGTTGTAGTCATTCGTCTCTTTTTTTTTTTTTTTTTGATTGGAGGTTTAACGACCACCGTGAGCAACTCAATGGGCTATAAGCAGTCGCCCGTCCCTAATTTAGGGTCACTGGTTCCAGGGAAGGGAGAGAGCCAGTGCCGTAAGACAAACACAACATCCATGCCTCACCGGGAATCGAACCCGGACCCCTTTCGGACGAATGATCAGAGGCCATCGCTTAGACCACTGCGCCACCGGGGCGGCAGTCATTCGTTGCAAGTCCAATACGTGTTGCGTTCGGGATCTTCGACACACCAATATGGAATTCTTCAGTGATTTAGTGGATCGTGGCTCGTATGTTCACTTGTACGATTCTCGCCAGTCTCCTTTGAACCCTCTGATCCTCCAGCAGTTTTCGTCCATAGGATCGCCGATTGCTGGAAGTTTTCCCCATTTGATCCGCATCTGCTTTTTCCTCTGATCCGCCAGCAGTTTTCGTCCATAGGATCGCCGATTGCTGGTAGTTTTTTTCCATCTGATCCGCATCTGTTTTTTCCCTCTGATCCGGCAGCAGGTTTCGTTCATAGGAACACCGGTTGCTGGAAGGTTTTTTGTTGCGCCATTCTCGAAAAACCCTTGCTAAGATGCAGCGTTAAAAGCCCAGGAGGATGGCCGTTTGGAAGACGCCCGAACCGACACGCCTGGCGCCAACTATCATGCCACTTTCAAAGTCACTCAGATCACTCCTTTTGCCCATTCCGATCCTCAGTCGAATGCTAAATAATGCTTGACAAGCTGGTGTACCGGATGTGCACCGTACATCCCGCTCAAGTACCGTCTTACGTGTTGGGATGAGCCATTTATGCGACGAGGACAGATATACTGGCGTCTTAGTGTATTCCGAAGACAGATATCTAGTGACACAGCAACTCAAAGCCACAGATATTCAAACTTCGTCTCCTTCACTTTTAGAATTACGTGAACAAGTGTGGCACATTTGTAACAGTTAAAGACAAGCAGCATCTATGCTTTCGGTGCGAAGGTAACAACGTTTGCAAAAATAAAAATAAAAAACAAAATAAAACGAGGAACACAAGTCACCTGAACTTGTTGCACAGTCCCCTATGGGATCTCCTCTATCTGATATTCTCGCAGAAATCCTACTTCAACATACTGAGGATAAAGTATTTAGTGACTTTGAACCACGTCCATGTTTCTATATTAGATACGTGGACGATGTCCTGCTATTCTGGGACCACAACCCAGCAGAAGTAAGTACGTTTGCTGAACACCTGCCATCGCAGTTCCCTTCTGTAACATTCACTGTTGAACTTGAATAGAAAGGCACCCTCCCTTATTTGGAATTCCAGCTTGAAAGAGATATTATCGACACTGGCAAATTACACTACTCTGTATATCGAAAATCTACAGCCCTTCCAGCCATTATACCAGAGTCGTCCGCACACCCTATTAACTACAAACTTGCTTCGATTAACTTTATGATACGACGAGCTTACACCAATTCGTCAAATACTCAAAGACGTAATGACGAGCTTTCAAGGATTTTTAGCATTGCTATGGATCATGGTTTTTCTAGGTTAACTGTTAACCAAATCCTTAGCAAATTTCAAAGGAGTTCTTCAACGACCCTTACTAAGGAAACACCTCAACAAAAATTCGTGGGCTCAATGACTTATCATCCAACCATCACACCTCTTTTAAAAAAATTATGCTGGCGATTTGGAATTGACTTTAGCATACATGAGATTCTTCCGCGAATTCGCGGAATTCCGCTTTTTTCGGCATCAGTTTGGTCATCCTCGAGGTCATTGCAAAAATGAAGAGAAATTTTTCAGAATTTTTTAGGGGGGGGGGTCGTCGTTCTATAGAAAAATCCTTGAAAAAGCGGAATTCCGCGATTCCGCTTTTTTGTATTGTAAAAGAACTAAGCGCTTTCTAGCTGAAAGCGTTGTTTATGGAGCAGGCGCTGGGGGGCAAGAAGAAATGTTGGAGGGTGGAGTCAGGAGCTCAATTCGTTTACTGCTGTCAACAATGGATGGGATGTCAGTCACTTGAGCATCGCAGCGCGAAGGGTGGAAGCTCCGCCTACTTCGTGCTTTAGGGAAACAGCAGCAGCCCACGAGGAGACAGCCATCCCGTGTCTTGCGGGAAATCGCCACTCTGCATTCTATCCGTGACGTCATCGCCAGGAACTCTCTCTCTTGTAATTTGCGATGTATCCCAATGCGTTCCCGCTTTTCTGAGATCGTTCGAGAATCGAAGCTCTCGTGAAACCTCTTTCTACGAAGGACGCACAGAGATTACGGAATTGGTAATTACAGAATCTCCGTAATTATTACGGATTTCCCCCGGGATTACGGGTGACTAACAAAAAATTATGGTTATTCAGATTTTCGCTGTTATAAAGAAAGTTTTAATGGTTTTGTAAATAATCGATGTAAAAGCCTCTGAACAAAGTTCGTAACACAGCCCATTGTATCTTTTTTTTTTTCCTGAGGTGGTGGAATTTGTTTTGCTTGTTCGAAAGCGTGAAAAAAAAAAAAACACGGCGCTAGGATTGCATAAGCCCGGCGTGCTTCTTTCGCCATGACCCGTTATTACGTGCTTATTTCGCTGTGGCCCGAGATTACGTCGGCCTGATGCATCTGAATAAAGTTCGTGACGCAGCTTTCTTTTCTTAAATCCCCCCCGAAGAGAAGGAATTTATTTTGCTTGTTTGAAAGCCAAGTGGAAAGGAAGCACGGCGCTGCGCCGGGATTATGTAGTAAGCCTGGCGTGCTTCTTTTGCCGTGATCCGGAATTACGTTGGCTCGGACGTGTTTCTTTCGCTGTGGCCCGGACTTGCGTCAGCCCGATGCCTCTGAACCAAGTTCGTAACACACCTCTTTGTTTGTTTGTTTTTTCTAAGGAGGAGGAATGTGTTTTGCTTGCTTGAAAACTTAGTGGAAAGAAAGCACGACGCCCGGCCAGTATTACGTCGGCTCGAAGCTTCTAAACAAAGTTCGTGACGCAACTTTCCGTTTTTTTTTTCTTTCTGAGGAGGAGGAATTATTTTGCTTGTTTGAAAGCCAAGGGGAAAGGAAGCACGGCGCCGCGCCGGGATTATGTAGTAAGCCTGGCGTGCTTCTTTTGCCGTGATCCGGAATTGCGTTGGCTCGGACGTGTTTCTTTCGCTGTGGCGCGGACTTGCGTCAGTCCGATGCCTCTGAACCAAGTTCGTAACACACCTCTTTGTTGTGTTTTTTTCTTTTTTTCTAAGGAGGAGGAATGTGTTTTGCTTGCTTGAAAATTTAGTGGAAAGAAAGCACGACACCCGGCCTGTATTACGTCGGCCCGAAGCTTTTAAACAAAGTTCGTGACGCAGCATTCTTTTCTTAAACTCTCCCCCCCCCCCCGAAGAGAAGGAATTTATTTTGCTTGTTTGAAAGCCAAGTGGAAAGGAAGCACGGCGCCGCGCCGGGATTATGTAGTAAGCCTGGCGTGCTTCTTTTGCTGTGATCCGGAATTGCGTTGGCTCGGACGTGTTTCTTTCGCTGTGACCCGGACTTGCGTCAGCCCGATGCCTCTGAACCAAGTTCGTAACACACCTCTTTGTTGTGTTTTTTTTTCTTTTTTTCTAAGGAGGAGGAATGTGTTTTGCTTGTTTGAAAACTTAGTGGAAAGAAAGCCCGGCACCCGGCTAGGATAACGTGGGCCCGAAGTCTCTGAACAAAGTTCGTGACGCAACCCTGTTTCTTTCGTTTCTCCTAAGGAAAAATGTGTTTTGCATGTTTGAAAGCTAAGTGGGAAAAAACGCACGGCTTCGGGCCAGTATTACGTAGGCCCGAACCCTCTAAACAAAGTTCGTGGCGCAGCTTTCCGTTTTTGTTTTTTTTTTCTTTTTTTCTGAGGAGGAATTTGTTTTGCTTGTTTGAAAGCTAAATGGAAAGAATGTGTCATGAGCGGCCCAAAAACATGGTTAAAAACAAGAATTCGGCAGAGAAAATCTCCCCACTTGCTTGACATTGGTGGAGATTCATGTCACCATATTCACAATGGAAGTAAAAATTTTTGCAAGCCATTTTAAGCTTACATTGAGAAATACTTTATTGACTTCTTCAATGACTTTAAATGGTCGGCAGATCAACATGAAGCCCTTGCTGAAATTTGTGAAATTATAGGGCTAAAATTCACTGAAATTAAGAACATGGTGCAATGCAGGTGGTTGTCATTCTATCATGTGGCATTAAACAGTTTACATATCCATGATGCCCTTTTGCTCCTGTATTATGGATTTGTGCAGCCTAATGAAAGACCAATATACATGGATGTGATAAATAAAATATGTAAAGATTAGAAAGAAAAAGTTAAAATTCCAGGAGCTTTGGAAGAAATTACGGGGGAAAAATCTAACAGAAGATGGAAGAAAATGGAAATCTAGAATTGTTGCAAAATTATTTGAAAGCTCAAAAAAAAAAAAACCTTGCTTATATTAAATTTTTATGTTGCAGCTCTACCTCTTTTGACAAAATATGTATCTTATTTCAAACAAAGGAGCCATTAATTCATAAAGTTTTTGATGAGCAGAAGCAACTATTCTTGGATTTCTTAGCTTGTTTCTTAACTTTAAAAAGACTGAAAAACTTCCACAGTTCCTTTGAAATATATTGAATTCAGAGGAAATGGAAAGCTATGCTCTAGAAATTCACCAGTATCAGTTTGAATCACAACTTCCATCTCCTGTTGATGAAGTTGGAAACTTTGTAAAAATTGATGCGTGGTGGGCAAAGGTGTTTAACCTCTACAAGTACACTATGTTATCTAAAATAGTAAAAGCCTTGATATCATGCTTTCATGGTCCACAGGTTGAAAGTTCTTTCAGCATGATGGCTGAAATCATAGGTATAAAATCAGGAAGAATGAACATTGAAACCTGTTCTGCTATACAAACTGTGTAGAATAAATTTAAAGCACAGGGTGAGTCTGCAATTAATTTCTTCAGTAAAGAAATTTTTTTGCAAGAAGCAGTTGATGCCAACCTCTGCCAAAATCTTAGGACATCAAAAACAAGTTATACCAAAGAAATGGAGAGGAAAAGAAAAGTAATTATCTGCAAAAAGAAAAAGTTAGCAATGGATGCTGTTCAGCTGCAGAGTCAACGTAAAATAAATATGGCCGTGCAGCTTGCTGAGAAGAAAGCCAGGCTTGCTCAGAAGAGGAAATTCGAATTATTGTGCAAGCAAGTACAACAAAAAAGGGCAAAATATCTTTGAAGCAACTTGTTTAAAAACCATAACTTCTAGTCTTGTTTTTTTTTATTTGTACATATTCAAATACATATTCCAATTTTCATTTAGTAAGAATCTGTGAATTTAACTTATTTCCACACACATTTCATTTCTGAAAAATTTGGTACATTAGAGTGCTACTAAGCCAACAAGACTGACTTATCTCTTGTACTATGATGTTTGACCAAAACTAATCTGTGGATATGTTTCTAATTCTTGCAAGTTTCTAATTGCTTGACTAAATGCACAAATTTTCCTAGACAAATACTTTTCACCTCAGGATTTAGCTAGTAAAGATTTACATGTATGTTTTAAATCTGATTTTTTAAAATATTTCATTTTATTTTGTTCTTGATTCCCTACTTTTCTATTGTGAATATAATAATGTGCTTCACTTTAATATTTACTTACATAATTTACAGAAAATAATTACATATGGCTTGTACAATCTTAAATATTGTATATGCTGTATTTGAATTTGTTCACACCGCGCTTTCGCGCGTCCCAATTTTCCACCCAGTTAAAAAGTTCAGCTTTTTTTGTCATCGGCCGGTCTCATGTATGCTTTAGCATAAGGATAATTAATCTAGCAACATAGCTTAGAAACGATCGCGACCTCGTGCAGAATTCACTTTGGGCGGGAGTGTATTCTATCCCACCCAGAGGTATTAACGATGAGGTACATAACAGTGTTTATATTGGC
This sequence comes from Macrothele yani, assembly GCA_039090855.1. NCBI lineage: Eukaryota > Metazoa > Arthropoda > Arachnida > Araneae > Macrothelidae > Macrothele > Macrothele yani. The sequence goes on from CM076991.1 coordinate 162,715, forward strand.
TCCACTCAACGTAATTTACTTTCACGATTGAAGGAGCACCAATATGACGTTAAAAATGAGTTACTCAAAACTTCGAAAGCACGCTTAGTAAGCAAGGGTATGCATTACCCTATCTGGAACGAAACAAGTGTATTGATAACCCCAACTACCAAATCTTCTTTATTGATTACTGAAAGTTTGGTTATTATCGACAAAGGAAATTCGTGTTGCAATGGCATCACACCAACCTACGTCCCACTACCGTGGAAACAACTACTTTCACTTAACCAACCTCGAGGTTTTAACCCGAAATCGTAAAGGACATAATTCTTCCAGGTAAACTGTTAAAAGGGACTCATTGTTCTATGCCTCCATACAGAAAATAAGTGACTTCACTAGGTATGTACATACAATTCCATATCATGTACCGTTTGTGGTTGACTGAACTGCATCTACTTCACAAAAATATTGTACATATTTTATTTTAACTCTTATCACCGATTATTTGTATTCTTTGCTTTCATGACATTTTATTTGTCTTTCATTTCTACATAGGCCTGTGTATATTATGGATGATTATGACGGATTTTTTTTGTAATTGTTCCCTTTTTTATCATTTGTATTTCTTAAATTTCACCCTATTTAATTTTGTGTAAGACACCTTAGTTGCTTTGTCGAATTGTTACGTCCAATTGTGGCGCTGTCTCTGTCTGGTCATGTGTAACGTCATTATCACTGACGGGGTGACTACATATATGACACCTCCATCAGGGCTAGGTTTTTATGTCATCTGATGATGGGCTTTTAATGTTTTATTTTTACCATCACTAAATCTTTTTAGTAACTGACGACGGTTTTTAACTAGTCATCTAAAGTAGGATGTTTTTCTTTATAATCGTGCGACAAGTTCAGCTGACTTGTGTTCCTCGATTTTTACTTTCAGCGCGAATTACAGTTTGTTCGAAAAATAAATAAATAGATGTGTACATTATTATACCTTAATTATTCAATAAGTAAGTAGTTATCATAACATTCTTCCTAGTGTGCAGCCCTCGCGACAACACTTTTCAACATTTTAGTTAATTAGAATGAACCCTAACTTTGATTTTAGAACCAAACAGCTGTGCGTGTTTTACAATGTATTGGACTACATAAACTACTTGATCAAAAGGATCCCGACACTTGCCTATACAGAAACTACCTGTATTATTAAGGAAATTAATATCGAGTTGGTCCACCCTTTGCTGCTATCACAACCACCACTTTACTAGGAAAGCGTTTCACTAAAATGTGGCGCGTTCCTGCTGGAATTGCTTTCCATTCTGCTACAAGAGCATTTGTCAGGTCTGCCACCGATGTCATGTGGTTCGGCCTAGCTTGCAGTTGGACTTCCAACTCTTTCCGAAGGTGTTCTATAAGGTTGATATCACAGAATTAAGCAGGCTATTTAAGTTCTTCCACACCTACCTCATCAAACTACTCCTGCCCGGACCTTGCTTTGTGGACAGGAGCGTTGTGCTGTTGATAAATGAAAGGGCATTCACCGAACTGTTGCCATAATACTGAGAGCCCAGAATTGCCGAGAATATCATTATAGGCCGCAAAGTTATGATTCCTGCGCACTGGAACTAGAGGGCCCAGCCCAAACCATCAGAAACTGCTCCAGAGCGAATGTCTTCTCTATCAAACAATGTTCGGTGGACTGACAGTTGGCATAACACAGTCGGTAAAGTAACGCGGTTGCCTGGCATCTTTCACTCCCAAAATTGTCCGGTGGACTGCCAGACAGCGAATTGGGATTAATCACTATTCACTGTCATTTATACCGCTCCGGAGTTAATTGGCGCCACGGCTGTGACATATTTAGGCAAATCCGGTGCTCAAAACGGGTGTCCGGATACTTTGGATCGTACAAGGTATTTAATGAGAGCAAAATTTAAGAAAGCAGGCCACTTTCTCAGCTCGTTAGAACTGTAATTGCATGCTTCTAAAAGGAAGAAAGTGTGAATATCTGAAAAAAGGTCTAAAATATTTTTTTTATTTTAGACCTTTTATCAGATATTCACACTTTTGAATTGTCGTATGGATTTCCTCACTTAAGCTAATAGCTGATACTATACTTTAAAAAACAAAAAACAAAAACAAAACGTTATTTGGGGATCACTCGTCACTACATTGCTTAACACCATAGATACCTGTCAGCGCTGCCATCTAAGGATACCTTTTACGTCACAGAACCTGTAAATGTTAGCTCTGTGAAAGGATGTTGGCGGCATATCGCTTGGGGGGTTAAGGTACTCTGTGCAGAATTAAATGACAGAAGGATAACACCTGATAACACGTTCTAATAATGTGTTTTTAAAAATAACTGACCTAAAGTAGTTCCTAATTTTCTCATTTGTTTCTTCCAGTTTTTTGAGATTGCCGATATGCAACCAGAGCATGACAGTTTTGATCCAAGGAAAGAAAAGGTATACGGCCATCTGACCAGCGTATTGAGTGATATCCTTAATGAAGCCATCGAGCATCATCCTCTTGGGGTCCGTGTACTTCATTCTTCTTCCAAACATCAGCGACGAAATGTTATTGGACATGCTGGGAGTCAAGACAGGACGCATCACCAAGGGCTTCCCAGCCTTCTCTTCTATGTGCTCGACTACGTACTGAATCTCCTCCTGAAATGCAAACAGCAAAAGTTTACAAAAAAGAACACACGCATAAACTCGCGCGCGCGCGTATTACTCATTTCATACTACCGTAAGATTTAGAAAAGTAATAGAACCCATTGACAAAGTACAGGATTCGGTATAGAAAATTCCACACCATTTAATAAATTTACCTTCTCAAAACGTTTTGGACTTTTCGCTGTTTTTTTCTATAGAAACGTAGCTTACCTTCCCCCTTTCTACTTTTGTCCTTTTTAACTGAATTGTTCAGTTATTTTATGAAAGCTCATTTATCCTTGGAGTTCTTCTTACTTAGTAACATGTTTTGAGTCTTCCGTTTTTTCCTACGTATTAATACGATAAAAAATGAAATTCTTGAAAATGTGTCTTATAGAACCATTAATTTGGCATTTTGTCGCATATTCAGTTTTCCAATTTGAATATGTGTTGAATATATCTGCATTTTCTTTAGTTTTAAAATTTTTTCTGTGGAAAATGGTTAAAATGTCCTAAAAAGTGCTCCGCGGTTCATTAGTGGTCCACGGCACACAGGGTGAAAATCTCTGCTCCAGTAGGTAAATCAATGTTGGCAAGTGAAATCGTTAAAAGCCATCCCTAATTTCGGGAAAAGGAAGGTCTCCGAGGAGAGGTTATTTTTTGCTCAAAAGAAAAGAAATGTCGCTTTTTCTGTTGAACAAATAGGGTTGTTCTGCACAACTGTTGAAACACTATTTCTCAAACACAATTTATAAACAACAACATCAAGAGCAAAACGAAAGGTAAACAGTGTCTCTAGGGGGCGTGCCAGTGAACAGGAGTGTCGATGGGTCATTTACAGAAAGTGCCCACCATTCTTTTCTTACATGTTACTATTACACATTAGATTTTATGCTTTTGAGAGCAGTTACGGTTACACCCGTTGGTCTAAGGATGTGCTACTGTCTACCTTTGTATCCAGTAAAAAAAACTGTTTTTCTTTTCGATTGGGAGGTTTAATGACCACGGTGAGCAACTTAGTGAGCTATAAGCAGTCGCCCATCCCTAATTTTGGGCCACTGGTTTCAGAGAAGGAGAAATATAATGTCGTAAGACAAACACAACATCCATGCCTCACCGAGATTCGAACCTGGACACATCTTGGATGATTGATCAGAAGCCAGAGTTTAGACCACTGCGCCATCAGGGCGGCCGAAAAGCTTGTGGACGCTTTCTATAAATGAGACAAGCTTAGTATTCTAAATAGAAGCTTCTTGTTCTTCTTTTTTTTTTTTTTTAGGTTTAACGTCCACTGTGAATGACTCGGTGGGCTGTAAGAAGTCTCCCGTCCCTGATTTAGAGTCATTGGCTCCAGGGAAGGGAGGCAGCCAGTGCTGTAAGACAGCACACAACATCCATGCCTTACCAATTCGAACCTGGATCGATCTCGGACGAACGGTCAAAAGCCAGCGCTTAGACCACTGTCCCGCGGGGAGGAGTAGAAGCTTTAAAAATATGATTTTGTTTTCAGAATAAAGGTTTTGCTGCAGGGCATAAAATTATTCAGCATTCCAATAACGTTTTTTGTTCCACCATGGCTTTTGTTTCCTGATCTGATTATACATCGGTTTTACAGTTTATTTGAATTATTTTAAACTGTCCTGTTTATTCGTTCACGGTATGCCTCTCTATTTTGTTTGTTCTGAAAAAATTTGTATCTCTAATTATTATTACAAAACGCACGTTCTGTGTATTCTACTAGAAATTTCTGAAAAGCACAGTTCGCATTCTCGTGAATTTGAGAAATTAATACCTGGTAATCAGCAAACAGCAGATGGTGTAAATAAAGTTATTTGAACCGGTAGATGGGATTTGCATTTTATTTTGCTTTTTTCTTTTTTATCAACAATAGCCTTTTCTAATGAAAATATTAAAAACAGATGGTGACATTCTGCTTTCATGAAGCAGAATCTTCGTGTGAGAAAAGTCTTGGAATAGATAAGTGTCAACTTTAACACAGTATCTATTTTATTTGCATAAACTTTTGAATTCAGGATTGATATCCATAATTTCCAATATGTCTGCAAACCAGCTACCTCGGTATGTAATGTTATACGTTTTCTAGAAAAGTGTGACTGATTTTGCTATCGCTGCAACAGTTAGCTCTCGTACAGTTAAAATTGAAGCAAATTAGGTAATTGAGTTTTAGTACACAATTAAAACGGTTTTGGAATCGGGTGAGAAAACATGAAAAACAGGATGGAAAGAAACAACAACAACAACTCAGTGTATCAAAAGGCTATCTGAACTGCAGAAATGGCTCCACAAACTATATATGCAATACAGAAAAGTATTAGTTTACTCAAAACGCAAATGTGCCCACGGGAATGGGGGGCATCTGTTTAACTAACAAATTATTATAATCTATTCTAATTTCTTCCAAATAAAATGTACATTGATGAGCCATTTCATTATGACCGCCCCAGCCTAGAGAAGTGAGCGTTCCTGGAAACCGAACGGAGATGCAGGTGAACTTCACAGAGCAGTATATATATACAACTCAACTAACCGACTTTTATTGGAGTTTGACAAAGGACAAATTGTGATGGAACGGCGCCTCGGAACTACGATCTTGGAAACGGCGCGGTTTGTGGGTTGTTCACGTGCAAGTGTAGTGAGTACGCATCAAAAGTGATGCACAGATGGCCAAACGACGAATCGTCGTCCAGCTGTGTGTCGTCCGCAGCTCATTGGAACCCGAGGAGAGCGGAGACTGTTGCGCATTGTTCACAGCGACCTCAGAGCCACAGTGCGACAAATCCCCCGTAGGTACAACAGTGGTGATTAGGACAATGTGTCACAGCACACAGTTCATCGCAGCCTTCTGTGCATGGGCCTGTGTAGCTGAAGACCCAGCCGGGTCCTCATGCTCACTGCACGTTATTGCCAACAATGCATGAAATGAACCTAAGATCATCGTGATTGGACCGTGGATGATTGGAAGAAAGTGGCTTAGTCTAACGAATCAAGATTCCTGGTGGATACGCCGATTACCAACGGAGTCTATGGCAGCTGGATGCACTGTTGAACGGAGCCGGCGGCGGTGGTATTATTCTGTGGACGATGTTCTCTTGGGACACTTTAGGCTCTATTATCCCAATATCACAATCCCGGACAGCTGTCAGATATCTGAACATCGTTGTGGACCAAGTTCACCCATTCATGGCAACTGTGTTCCCTGTTGGCGATGGCTATTAACAACAGGATAATGCGCCATGTCACACTACCAGAATCGTTAAGGAATGGTTCGAGGAACATGCTGGTGACTTTTTGTTAATGCACTTGACTCCAAATTTACCTGACATGAACCCAATCGAACATTTGTGGTTCGACTTGGAAAAGTTGGTTTGCTCTAAATCCCCACCACCCCGAAATGTTCGGGAACTGGAGGACCTTCTGTTGACATTATGGTACCAGATACCCCAGGATTCCTATCAATACCTCATCGAATTGATGCCTCGCCGAGTAGGTGCTGTTTTACGGGCTGAAGTTGGTCCTACAGCTTATTAGGTAGATGGTCCTAACGTGATGACTCATCGGTGTAATTTACAGTTTGTAGCTCTTTTGAGCTACTATCCGACCCGCTCCAAGTACAAACACCGAATCTCGAGACTATAATATTAAAGTTCGAAGATCCTGGTAATGGTTCCTGTGAATGGTTGCACCAGAGCTAACCATTAAAAGTGTTCATTCCGTATCATGTACGCAAATCAACGTCGTTACCAAACAGCTAGGGTCTTTGAACTTTGAAAATGCAATATGTCATGAGCATAAACAGATGAAATTTCTTTCCCATAGCATTTGATTTTCATTGGTGTGAGTAAACCCGCAACTTGGTCCTGAGTTTGAGAGAAAACTTATGGTATTTCGTGTTACGTTCGTTAGATGAAGCATACCTTTATGTGGTCCTCCATTTTGCTTCGGCCAAACCCGAGGTCCTTCAATATCTGCAATGAAAATCTTTTTTGCTCTTTCCACTTCACTCCTGACATGGCTTCACTTTCTGTAATGAATTTAAGCAATTGCTATTACCTGGGGTAACAGTTTTCAAATATTTAATAACCTTTAATAAAAACTAGCACTGTTTTCAATATTATAATCTCAGCTCAACACAAAATATTTACTATACAATGCAACGGCTTAAACAAATGACAGACCTCTTGCAATTTGGAGCCAAACCTCTGATGGCATTGAAAGCATTCTCCTTGTGCACGGGCACATTTTAGGCACTCATATTACCATTTTAGGGGACAGTATTAGAAACCAGCCTTGCCTTGAAACTGAAGTAGGCACTCTGTTGTTTTGAGATAAATGCCTTCTATTCTGTAGGATCTATTATTTGCTGTATGAATTCAATTAAAAGAAACAGTACGAAATTGCATCGATCCAAAACTGGTGAGTATGGCGGTTATGAGAACGTAGGAACTTTCTCCTGTCCAAAACTCCTATTCACTGGGTAAGAAATTTGAAGAAGCAATATCCATGACGAGAAAATAGAACGATGAATGGCTTCACTTGTTGACAGCGTAACTAAAACTGTTGCGTTTAGAACGTTCCTCTGTTGCCATCACAAAATGGAGCAAACCCTTTATTGGCTTTCATTACATCACTTATACACCGAAGAGCGTACTCATTATGACCAGAGAATCTTCATGCAAATTGAAGCAACTGAAGGTACACGATGGCGCTTGTGAAAACAAGCCAAATTGTAACGTCCAGACGACTGGGTCAGAGCACTTTCGAGACGGCAAGGCTTGTGGGGTTCTCACGGTCAGCCGGGGTTAATATCTTCAAACACTAGTCAGAGGAGGGACACACACGAACCGTCGGCAAAGTATGTGTTGACCTCGAATGATCGATGTTAGAGGTGATCGGAGACTATCCCGTATGATACGAGCTAATAGAAGAGAGTATTGAGACTCAACTTGCAGGTAATTTCAATGCTGATGACGAGAGTAATGTGTCACAACAGAGTACATCGAACTCCACTGAAAATGGGATTTCGCAGCCGCAAGCAACTCCGAGTGCCCATGATAACCTCGGTTCATAATCGAAAGCGCCTACAATGGGCATGCAAGCAGCAAAGGTGGACCCTGAATGATTGGAAGAAGGTCGTCTGGTCCCACGAATCTCGTTTACTGTTGCACCATATGAACGTCCGGGTGTGTGTGCATCGTTTACCTGGAAAAGTGTTGGCACCAGGATGCACCACGGTAGGAAAACAATCCAATGGAGGAAGTTTAATGCTTTGGGCAATGTATTGCTGGGAAACCTGGGTTCAATCATTCACGTGCAGGAAACTACCACATACCTAAACATCATTGCACACAAAGTACATCCTTTAATGGCAACGGAATTCCCCTAGTAATACATTCTTTCAGCAAGATAATACTCCATTCTGCACTGCCTAGATTGTTCGAGAATGTTTCGCGGAGCATGAGGAAGACTTCAGGGTATTCCAAATTACCCAGACATCAATGCAACTGAGTACCTGTGGTTTGTGTTGGAACAGCAAATCTGATCTGGGGTGGCTCAACCTCGTAACTAACAAGAGTTAAAGGATCGGCTGGTAACTTATTGGTACCAAATACCACAAGACACATTGAGAAATATTTTAGCCTTCATGCCTCGCCGGGTAGGAGCTACGTATTTTGGAGGCACCTGGAGGATCAACATGATATTTGGTGGGTGGCCATAATGTTTTAGCTCTTCGGTGTATGTGAACCATATAGTTTATTTCACAAGTTAGAAAACAATTCATCATTGTCCAAAACAGGAAGATCCTCATTTACGCCAAGATATTTTCTCTAGTAATTTCCTCTTACATTTCAAGCCAACAAAAATTAGATGGCTTTCTTTTCCAAAAATAAAAATTAAAGCAATTACCGAAAGTACATCAAAGACTGATTTGAAAAAAACACACTGTTAAACAAATGTTAAGTTACAGACATAAACGTTGACGAAGCAGGAAAATAACTTGATGGACTTAAATAAAATTTAGGTGAGAGGTACGGTCAGGCCACGTCAAATACACATATAGCATGATCTGAGCTACGTTGATCGTGGACGCATTGTCGACGCAAGACAGATGGATCATTCTAACGCCCAAGAGGTAAGAACCCTAGAGTTCCCGAGGCAATCGAATCAAGGGTGTACCGCGAGTATACCATCTTCCTACGCACCAATGCCAGAGAGCAAGGTGTGGCCAACTACAAGCCTTTAATGACCGGAGTCGACGTAGACTATCTAGGTTCGTACAGACCAACAGCTCGGCAACGGCGCGGCGGGGCAAATCTCATCCAGGTTAAATGTCGGAGGCCCAACCAGCGTCAGCGAGCAAACAGTACGGCCCACGCTGCGTACCCTGGGCTAAGGGAGCCGACGTCCTACTCGTGTGCCAGTGGTGGCTCTGTGATGGTTTGGAGAGAGCCTTCTGACATTGGGTTTCTTAGTGTGTCTGCGTGCCATCAGCATGTACTGGCCGATCACCTATACGCTTTTCATGGCTTTCGCGCTGGCGGCGGCCGATAGTCTGTTTCACAGGACAATGTGTCTGTCACCTTACCGGGTCGCAACCACCCAGGCATGGCTCGAGAAACACTCATCTAAGTTTGAAACTATCCCTTGGCCCTAAAAGTCCCTGGATTTAAACCCTGTGGAAGCTCTCTGTGATGTGTTGGAGCGGAACATCACATCTATGAATCCTGGATCTGACGTCTCAGGCGTAGTTGTGGACAATGCTGCAAGAGGCATGTCCATCATTACCTTTGGAATCCCTCCGGCATATGATGGAGTCGATTTTTTGGCGTGTGCAGGCTGTTATTCGCGCTAGAGGAGGTCCAACACGCTATTAGGTGGACATCTTTAATGTTTTGTCCATTGAGTGTGTATGGATAGTAAGCAAAGGGTATAAAAGTAAAAAAAAAACCCGATAAAGATGAAGGGTAAAACAAGTTAGTAAAATCATGCAATGCATTGATTATAGTAAGCTTTCCAACATACCAGAAATCATTACTCAAGTTATCACTCAACTTATGAGAATAATGGCTGTGGAATAAATTTCGGTCCTGTGCCCTGACCTTTGATCGCATTTCGATGATATTCAACAGAACCGGTTTGGTATACCTCCGAAATAACATGATAAAGTTTTGTCGCAATCGAAGCATTTTTACGTAAGTTATGATGCTTAAGGGCTATGGAATAGATCCCGCTCCTGTGTCGTAATCTTTGACCCCATTTCGCCCATTTTCAATAGAATTCGTCCCCAGGCAAGACCCTACAACATACTAACATTTCATCAAATCGAAGCATTTTTACGTAAGTTATGACGCATAATGGCGATGGAAGTGATTCCGCTTCTATGTCCTGACCTTTGACCCCATTTCGCCCATTTTCAATAAGGTTTGTCGCTAGATGGTTTTCTACCACATACTAAAATTTCATCGACATCGAACATTTTTTTTTTTTTTTTTTTTTTTTACGTTAGTTATGACGCATAACAGCAGTGGGCCTCCCCGGTGGCGCAGTGGTCTAAGCGATGGCCTCTGATCATTCGTCCGAACGGGGTCCGGGTTCGAATCCCGGTGAGGCATGGATGTTGTGTTTGTCTTACGGCACTGGCTCTTTCCCTTCCCTGGAACCAGTGACCCTAAATTAGGGACGGGCGACTGCTTATAGCCCATTTGAGTTGCTCACGGTGGTCGTTAAACCTCCAATAAAAAAAAAATAAAAAAAAAACAGCAGTGGAAGGGATCCCGCTCCTATGTACTGACCTTTGACCCCATTTCGTTCACTTTAAATAGGGTACCTTCCCAGGTGATCCCCTACCAGATACTAAAATTTCATCGAAATCGAACAATTGTTACGCGAGTTATTGTGCGGACGGACACAATCCCACAACGCGTGACGTAATGAGGCAGATGGGGATCGCGACCATCGCTCGCCGCAAGTGTGACGTCATAAAACTTTAATAGGATCCACACACAACGCGTGACGTAATGAGACAGATGGTGTGACCGCGCGCCAACATTCTCAAACGCGGCGAGATTGTGACGTCATAAGATTTCTAAGCATTGGTAACATTAATGGAATAATGGAACAACGCCATCACTAAAAACATTATGATTCGGGGTGGTTATTTAACCCACTGAACGAATTCTCCTAAAGTTGAGATCAAGCTAAATCGATTTCTAGTACCAGAAAACGGTAGGTTAACGACTTTCATCAAAATTCTTAGAGCTGTTTTCAAAATAAAATGTGCATACAAACATGGAAGAATTGCTACTTTAAGGTTGACGTCAAGCAATTTTGCTTCCTATACTTCCAATGGAAAAACTTCTGTACACATTTTCTTCACAATTAATGCGTTCCCAAGGATGAAAATTTGAACATCGATTAAAATATCTTCATTTTATAACTTGCAATACTTAATATTTTCTAAAACATAACCATAATTATGCAATTCAACATTTGTTTGTCTACTGACGTCATGAAAACACAGGTCGCGCCATCTTTTTTCTGGACAATTAATGCGTTCACAAGGATGAAAATTTGAGCATTGATTAAAATAGCTTCATTTCATAACTTGGAATACTTAATATTTTCTAAACCATAACCGTAATTATGCAATCCAACATTTTTTTGCTCACTGACGTCATCAAAGTACAGGTCGCGCCATCTTTTCTCTGGTTTCAATACAACCAAAGGAAAAGTTACTGATTTTTAATATGATTATGGTTATGTTTTAGAACATATTAAGTTTTCCAAGTTATAATATGAAGTTATTTTAATCGATGTTCAAATTTTCATCCGTGGGAACACATTAATTGTGAAGGAAATGTTTACAAAACTTTTTCCATTGGAAGTGTAGGAAGTAAAATTACTTGACGTCCACTTTAATAATATGGGATAAGGGCAATGGAAAGGATCGCAATCCTATGTCCTGACCTTTGACCACATTTCGTCCATTTTCAATAGGGTTCGTCCCCAGGTGGTCCCCTACTATATACTGAAATTTCATCGAAATCGAACCATTTTTACGCAAGTTATGACGCATAAGGGCAATGGAATGCATCCGGATCTTATGTCCTGACCTTTAACCCTACTTCACCCATTTTGAATAGGGTTTGTCCCCAGGCGGTTTCCTACCACATAGTAAACTTTCATTTAAATCGAACCATATTTACGCAAGTTATGACGCATAAGGGCAATGGAATGATCCCGCTCCTACGTCGTGACCTTTGACCCCATTTGTCCCATTTTCAATAGGGTTCGTCCCTAGGTGGTCCCCTACCACATACTAAAATTTCATCGAAATCGAACCATTTTTATGCCAGTTATCGTGCGGACGGACGGACAAAGCTGAGCATATACGCTTTTTCAATATACGGTTGGAAAGCGTAAAAAAGGGTAACAAACGGTTAAAGGTTTTACTTTTTTATACAGTGTAAGTCAAATCAGTCACATCAGGTACGTGATTGTAGGCAGGGTATATTGAACTCGTATTCCAGCCAATAATGCTTCAGACAATATTGAAATTTCACGTGATTTGTAGAATTTTTTAAAACTTAAGTAGCGCGGTTTGTAGCGTAATTTTTCGTTACAAGATACTTTAATTTGTAGCATACTACTACTACAACTACATTTTCCTATTTGTAACAATGTTACATTTCACGTTATTGTAGAAATAACATGCTACCGTAGCAGCGCTATTTCAAATTATCATATATCCATGGCGTATATCTCCCGCGTTTCAAGAAAACAGAGAAACTGTGAATGCCAAACAGAAATCATTGCTCTTTCCACGTTAATAAGTGTCTCGGAAAAATTCTCGTCTGCCGCCACCGGGAATCGAACCCAGGGTCTTCCACTTACGTGCCGGACATGCTACCATTGCACCACAGCGGCCTCGAATTCTCCAGACTCACATGTGATTAACTGCCAAACTACATGGCAGGTTGCTTCATGGAGTCCCGCACAGAACTGGGGATTTACCAAAGATGGAAAGCAGCAACTGAACAAATAATCAAAAGGCGAGTGGATAATTAATTCAAACACTCGACGTGGATGAGGAACATCAAACAGAAATCATCGCTCTTTCCACGTTAATAAGTGAGTCTCGGAAAAATACTCAACTGTGGATGCGTTTGCATTAGTCTTCTGGGGCCAATTTTGATTCAGTTTCAGAGCGAATAACTCATGGATTCTGATGGTGTATCGTTTTTATCCCAGAAGAGTTTGCATACTGCGAGACGACTACACTATTTTTTCATGTCCATTTGGTGTGAATCACAACTACTGATTTTACTGCAGTATATCTTAGTGGACGAGTCAAAGATCCAATCTCTGCATGCTTGAAAGGTATATGAAGAAAGCACGTCCCGCCGTGTATACTAAAAGGGGCGACTGCGAATGATTCCCAGAATTGTGCAACTTAGTTTGAAGTGTACCATTCAAGTCTCCTCAGGGCTCTAGAAGTACGTATAGGCATCCATGTGCAAAATGCCTCAGTGTGGATAGTCTAAGCTGTCCCTTCCCGATCATCCGACTGTCCTGCGATTTATTCGTGGCTGTGTGAAGTTGTGAAGCATGAAGTGCGAACATAACAGTGTTGTTGAGAATGTGTTTAGTGAATCGTGAACATAATAGTGATATTAAATCTTCATTGTACTGTGAACGAGGAAGATTTTTTACTGAAATAAGTTCAGTGGAATGAATTTCGAATCAAAATTAGAAGTAAAACATTTTGAACCACATCAGCCTGATGATTTTGTTCTTGTCAACTGAAGGCGAATTAGACAAACCTAAAGGCAAGTTGACTTTTCAGCGCGAGTGGTTTCTCAGTAAATCCTGGTTGACTGCCAACGTGTCCAAGAAGCGCCTGATCTGTGTTCCCTTTATGATTTTGGGAGGGTTTACTGAATGGATACATTTGGGGTATACAGACTTAAACCACTTGTCTGAAAGACTCACAGAGCATCGAAGCTCAGCATCGCATATTAAAAATGCAGTAGATTAGTAAAAAACGACTCAATGTTCTATTGATGCCAACTGTAGGGAACGAACTGATAAATCCATTTCAGACTTCAACACCAAAGTCATTGAATATTTTGCTAGATTAAAGATCAGGTGTGTACATTTTTTACAGGAAGCTATCAGACCTCTGAAGAACAACGGGACATACAAAAAGGTAAATAAAATTTCGAGAAATTTTGAATTTCTCTCATGAATTGTTCATATTTCGGCTTTCCGACGAATTCCCAATGCGGTTCCAGCTGATAATTCTTCTAACTTCCTCCTTTTAACTCGTAGCACTTTTGATTTCTTAAATTGTTAGATGATATCTGTGCCTCGTAAAATTATATAGAAATTTATTTTTGAGTTTTAAGATTCTTGCTTATTTTCTTCTTATTAATAAAACAATTTATAGAACCTTCAATAATAATAATAATTATTAAAAATAATTTACTAGGTCAGTAATATATATCTTATGTAGAATATTGTCTTAAACAGTAGTTATGCGATACGCTCTGCACACGCACCTCTACACCCAGTGTACTATGAAAACATATTTCTTGATATCCCCACCTGCTACAAACCCATTAGAACCTCCACTTGATGGCGGCACTTTCATGAAGTAGACGAAAGAAGACACAAACTCAGTCATAATGTAAGCTGATCATGTTTGACGAAGCACTTGAGTTTTAAATTTTATGTATTCAAATGCACACACAGATTATGTGCCTTATTTTTTTGTTTATCGTAAACTGAAATGCTTAGGTATTTCTCCAGACTACAGCACAGCGACTGTAATCATGTTAACGATTAATGTCCTTAATATCCATCACCTCTGTAGTAGAATAAGCAACACTCTTTTGTGTTTATCGATACAACATAACACTTTGCTAGTTACAGTGTTCATGACAATGAAATTATAATTTTATATAATTTTAACTTAGGTAAGATAATGTACAAAAGGATTAAAAATGATATAAATAATGATTTTTTACTTGTTTCTAAAGGTAAATAAAATTTCGAGGAAATTCATTCCACCGAACTTATTTCAGTAAAAAATCTTCCTCGTTCACAGTACAATTAAGATTTAATATCACTATTATGTTCACGATTCACTAAACACATTCTCAACAACACTGTTATGTTCGCACTTCATGCTTCACAACTTCACACAGCCACGAATAAATCGCAGGACAGTCGGATGATCGGGAAGGGACAGCTTAGACTATCCACACTGAGGCATTTTGCACATGGATGCCTATACGTACTTCTAGAGCCCTGAGGAGACTTGAATGGTACATTTCAAACTAAGTTGTGCATAGCTACTATACCAGGAATCGGGACTCACTGAAAACGGTCTTTCCCTGAACTTATTATTTAATGCAAGGTATAAATTACATGGAACCACAATACTGGAACTTATAACCTCACGAGATTATTGATTTGACCAATTTGAATATTTTTAAGAGGAAATTAAAACTTCACCTATTACATAAAAATTTAAAATGAGGGGGGTTGAAGGGGATGGGGTTAATTTGTTAATTTGGGAAGGTAGGGAAATTGTGAGCGATAAAGTGAACAGCCTCTTCATTAACATCTGTTTTTCCCCTTTTTTAATTACTTTAACATGTTTACTAACTTACATTTAATAATTTGTGATTGCTGTCTCTATGGTGTTCTTCTCACTGTGTGTATATAGGGAGACTGGGACTATGTCAGGTCTTTGTTTGGCCTTTTCCTCTGTCTTCCTAACTGTTTGCATTAATAAATGTAATAATGGCAATTATTTTAATGCATTTGCATTAAAACAGTTGAAATAAAATAAATAATAATAATAATAATAATCTTACCAAACGTCTCCTCACTCAATTGAAATACAAAAGCCCGTGGACGACCCATGAAGATGTCTTGTGTAAAGGCATCGCGAATCGAATTAAAATCACAAAGCACTACCACGTAATGACTGCCCATTTGTATGCTGCGGAAAAGTAGAAAATAAAGAGTTTTGAAACAACAGCGACACGAGTTAGTAATTTTTTTAAATTTAGTGAGAAAAGAATTTCATAATAAAAATTTCAAATAAAGTAAGGAAAACTACTTCTTACTTAAAGTGCTCTTTCATTCAGAACAGTTAAAAAACGGCTACTTCATGCTTTACAAAGGCAGTGATTTGGCTAATGCATAACAAGTAGGGTTCCTCCCAGTTTTCTAATTCATAACGTAGAGCGGCAAGTCTTCGTTGAAATGGAATTTGACTCCCTTTGGCAACCATCGTGCACACATTTCTTTCTCATCGTTTCTGGTGTAAAGGAATGCAATGCGGTTTGCTACAAGTACGATTTAGATTGAGTTTCTTATTGAATTTCGTTTTCCGGGAGGGGTAGAACGGGAACATTTCTTGTGTGATAACTACATACTGATTCATGAAAACAAAATCAATCTTGCATGTTCGACGCAAATAATTAATTCATCATCATCAACCATTATCAAAACACAACTGGATTAAGGCCTCCCCAATTTTCTTCCACAACTTTCTGTCTTGAGCTAGTCTCCTTCATTTCACTCTAACACGCTTTCGAATTTCATTCACCCATCTGCCACATGGTCTTTTTCTGGGTTGTTTTATTTCCCTTGAAGCTATTTGAAATGGTCTCATTTGGCTGAGTGAAGTTTATTTTGCGTGTGTAAATTTTGAACTAATTTCTATGTAGGGAATTATTCCAACTCACTTTCAAAATGGAAGCTACTAAATGTGGAAAAATTGTTGTTTCACAGTTCGTAATGAAAGGTGCCGTAACGGTGGGCGAATGGAACAGTAATGAAAGTTTCTGACTGGTTGTCTGAGCTGAGCCGGAGTTAGAGTCCCGGATGACGTGATGCGCCTGTCTCACGACGTTGGTCGTCTCCCACTCTGGAACCAGTGGTCTCGAATTAGGGACAGGCAATTGCTTGTAAATCTCATAGTCGCTAACGGTGGTCGTTAAGGCTAAAAATAAAAGAACATAAACAAATTTATTTTAACAGGTCGTAGAGCAGTTACAAAACTTGAGAAAAAATTCCTGAGTATCAAAACATCTGAAATTCACAATGGAAAAGTTTTTAAATTAGCCCTTTGATTTTTGGAGAGTTTTACAAGAAAAAGGCTACTTGTGATTTTTTTCTCTATGTGCTTCACTTTATCACTTCATGTCGAACAATGTTACTAACACATTTCGGATAGGAGATGCCACAAATTATAAATGTTTGTACAAAGGCCGTTCCATAAAAACTGAGCGTAATTCTGTTTTGAGTTGGTAACAATGCGAAGGGAAAAAATAACCACACAGACGACTTCCTGAATTCAGTAAGTATCTATGGCAACAGTTATTAGCCGTGGCAGACGATTCTGGTTTTGCTATTGCGCAGTTGTTTAAGGTACGTCTGCATTTCGCCATACAGTTATGGAGGTGAGTGATTCAGAGTTAAGAAATGAAATGCGTTGTGCGATAAAATTTTGCTATCGTTTGGGTAAAACGGCTCCAGAAAAAGTTCATTTAATGAAAAAAGCTTACAAAGATAAATGTTTGGGTGAGACAACGATTTTTAGATGGCACCATGATTTAAAAAAAGGGCGTTTGATGTCAGAACTCACTCCTAGGCTTGGTCAACTTGAAAGTGTTGTTACAGAGCATATTGTTAACACCATTTAAGCAATCGTGCAAGAAAATTGACGAATGACATGTAAAAACATAGCGGCGTCAACTAATATTTCGAAAACGTCGGTATTCCGCATTCTACGCGACAAATTACTGCTGCATCGTGTGTGTTCCAGATGGGTACCTCATCGCCTGACGAGGAAACAATTGTTAGCCAGAGTTCAGGTGTGTCATGAGTGGAAACAAATGATTGCAAAGGATCCAAACTTTCTAAAAACAGTAATAACTGCCGATGAAATATGTGTCCACTATTTGCACACCCTCACGAAGCGCGCAACGAGTGTCTGGAAACACACCGGCTCGCCTCCTCCAAAAAACGTCCGCCAAACCAAATCAGCTGGGAAGGGGATGATCATAATTTTCTTTGATCATAAAGGTGTAGTCTACCAGTATGCCATTCCTGCACAAATTACTGTCAATGCTGAGTATTACATTTCAGTCTTGAAGCGTCTGCGACGACACACACGGAACTGGTGAACAAGTGGACCCTACACCATGATAACGCCCGCCCACATACGGCTGGTTGTGTTCAACAGTTTCTTAAGAAATGCAGTATTGAAATCATGCCACAGCCTGCCTACAGTCCTGGTCTCGCCCCGTGTGATTTCTGGTTGTTTCCAATATTGAAGGAGGAGTTCCGTAGCGCAACATTCAACACAGATGCTGACGTTATTCAAGCTGTACATGGGTCGCTAAAGCAGCTTGCACAAAATACCTTCGCCACATGCTTTGAAAAGTAGACTGAACGATGGGACCGTTGCATATCATCCGAGGAAAGATACTTTGAGAAAGAATAACATATAATTTGCTGAACCTATATTTCTTCATTTTGTGTGTTTTTACTATTAGTTTTTATGGAACGGCCGTTGTGAAAATCAAGCTCTTTGAAAGAAAAAACAAAGGACTTTTGCTTTATTAAGTTCGCACAGCGAAAAATGAAAAGCGGTACGAAGTTATTTCATTCTGATACTAGAGTAATATGCAATTTCAAGCATGGAACTAATTTGAACAGTCTGATTTTGATACCTTCATTTCAGCTGTGGAGAGGCGAACAAAATCTTTTCTAATATTCAGTGCATGCCATGACAAATTCATTTATTTTCCCTTTCAATTTTCTCAATAAGCAGTTAATCATTTGTTCCCTTTCGGTTCATGTAGTTGACTTTTTCTTCAGAATTATTTTCCTCAGGAAAAGTTCCTGAATCGCTCTTGCTGCGAGTCCAGTAAAAAAACTTCAATAATTTTCATAAACAATTATCGGTCGAAAATTGCTCGGAGTAGCGCTTTTTACTTTGCCTTTCAAAATCAAAATTATTCATCCAGTTGTCCTACTTTAGTCCCAGCTATTTGTAAACATATAAAATTGCTGAATTATTTGCGCATGACTTCTTGTGAGATATTTGTGGCTGCCCCGGTGGCGCAGAGGTCAAAGCACTGACTTCTGACTTTTCGTCTGAATGAGCCTGGGTGGAGCATGGGTGGTACGCTTGCCTTTCGGGACCGGCTTTCACCCTTCATTGAAACCAGTGGTCTTATATTAGGGACGGGCGACTGCTTATAGCCCTTAGACTCTAAAAAGATATTTGAAACAGAAGTAATGTACTTCATGTTTTCCTGACATATTCCAGTTCTAACTTTGTTTGTTAGTCATCGTGACATTTTGATGATATTATTAAATCTTGAATACGCATTTTGTTCGATTGTTTTTTAACACCATTTACATACCGGCCAACATTGGCAAGAGCCTTGTAAGTAGTACTCGGGGCAAAGCTATCCTGGCAATGGGGCCAAAGCTACGGTGACCTTTTCACTCCCAGTATTACTCCGCACTAATGGTGTGTAATTAACCTTCACTCGGAAAACTTCTCCCACAAGCCCTCAGGGCTGGCTGTCTGTCACCGTGATCCCTTACCAAACCCCTCTATTTTAACCCCCTCCCCACCGCCGCGCGCTTTGCAGACCGGTAGACAAGCAGTTTATTTCTCCCTCTCTTATCTTTTTTTTTTTTTTTTTTTTTGGGAGATGTTACAGAACGTGTAACGTTTCTTTCTTTCTTACTTTTAAAATGAAATTATCTTTGCTAAACACGGGAAGCAGTCTTAAGTGGACTAATTTTGTTTTCACATATTTTTCCATTTTTTTTTATATATTTCATATATTTATACTTATTGCTTGAAGATTACCAACTGCGGAATTTAATTAAAAGTAATTTTACCATGTCATCAGTTATGCGTGAAATTTCGTTCTTTCAAAAATTTTGCCTTGATTAGATTTTTTTTATAACAGACATCCGTTAAATGTGTATGCATTTTTAACTACCCCGTGTTGCCATAAGTACTGGACAAGAGCCCGTCTCTGTGGTAAATGATATTTTAGGGTTCACTGTAAACTGCCACACATCTTTCAGCAACTTGGAAAATTGCCACACATTGGAAAATTGCCACATGTTTTTCATTGATGGGCCGGGCACAAATTGCTGTTCCTCCGAGGAACACTTTGAATGTGTGGCAGTTTTCCAAGTTTCCGAATTATGTGTGGCTGGGGAAGGAACTCTTTCATTTGTCTGAATTTTCATGCTGGTTCATGCGCGTTTAAGGCAACTGCGCACAAAAGTTCAAAAGGAAAAGATGGCCGTTTCTTGGCCTATATTGAGAACTGAATTGGGAACTCCAAACTAATTTCGAGAAAACGTTCTATGTAAGCCAAGCGAGAATTGTATTTTAATTTGAAGAAATAAATTGCCAATGGATCTGAGGTACTTCAGTACTAAATTCAAATTTCATTCTCGCAATGGTGCGACTTGAAACGCCAGTGAGTTCTGCCGTAAGAACTGTTAATTCATTTGATTTATTCGGCGAATGTTTTTCCATCAATTTAGTGAAAACATTCATAACGATCACCTTAGCAGAGCTTCGTAGTGATTTCCCACGTTTATGCGGCTGAAATACACTCGAGTGACCGGCAGATGCCATTCGAAAAAACCGAAAAGACAGAAGAGTGTTTTAAAACAACAATCAAGAAGGAGAAACGCGAAATGCCCTCGGAAACACTTTTTTCGCCCTCATCCTTCCACTAATGACCCCCCACCCCCCACAGCAATAAATATCCCCTGGGTTGACAGCTTAACTCTGACCCAAACAAGAATGCTGTGACAGAGAACCATCAGTGACGTCACCAAAGCACGAATATCTGTATTTTTTAGAAATGCCGCTGAAACTGAGATCTGAATTTTTTAAATGCACACACACACAACGTATTGAACATCTGTGTCATTTCTAAGTGCCAGTTGAAGCTGGAGTACGAGCTTTTAGACCGGAACTATTTTATGCAGTGGAAGTATACACTCTGTAGCCTTCCTTCCAATGACAGGTTAAGTTTGCCCCGAGTATTGCGCTGCATGCATAGACGCAGGAGAGTGGGAACATCGCGGGAGGGAGGGAGGGAGGGAGGGGACGATTACGGGAGATATCTTTGCTCCGTCCGAATTCCGGTTTTGGAATTTTTCCCGTATTTTCAAGCTGAAATAAAAATACTTATGCAGCAAAATGTTATTTAACAATAATACTAGACAGAAATACCATCGAAATTACGATTACGGAAAAAATCTAAACTCCGTCGACCTTCGGTTTTCAAAAGTTTCGTAATGAAGGAATTCCGTCCTCCGAACACCATCCCCCGTCACCACTAACCCCCACCCCTAATATTTGTTCACTTGGGCATCGATCGCGTGAATAACCAAAATAATAATGAAAAAGGCGGAATTCCTCGAATTCGTGGAAGAATCTTATGCCTGAAGATCACTGCGAAATTTTCGCGGCGTCTAACTTCCGTTTTTGCAAATTGTTGCCTACATTTTCAAGCTGAAATACGAGCATTTATACAACAAAATGATATTTAACAAGAATACCGGATATAAAGGCAACATTGGTAGAAAAAAATTACGATTACGACAAAAAAAAATTCTCCGTTTAACTACTGTTTTCGAAAGTTTTGAAAGACAAAATACCGTCCCCAGACGGAAAACGACCCCTTCCCTTCAAATTCTTTTCAGTTTTGCATTGATCTTGAGAATACTTTAAATGATGTAAAATAAAAAGCGAAATTCCGCGAATCCGCTTAAGAATCTCATGCATATCATAAAATAATAGCAAAAAAAAATTTTTTTTAATGAGAATTCGTAGTTTCGGCAGTGAGTTCCGTATAGTCAGACAACTAAATCCGTAGAAAATACGGACATTCCGTATTAGTTGGCAGGTATGCATTTATGCATTTAGCACCTTCGTCATGTTTTTGTAGAATGTTTCATAATTCTACCTAAACTGTAATTATTTCAATTTTACTAAATGGTTTGAGGAATGTTTTGAGCTATATTTCCATAACAGACGTTGAATGGCGTTGAACTGCAAATTCTGTACATTCACCGGTCCTGCATTCTGATAGGATGATTATTTAGGTGCAAAAGAATTTTTTGGTAGCGATATCATATTGTTTCACAAAGTGATTCTTGACTTTCCTTTCTTCAGCTTTCTTCTTCAAGATTTCTAACTTCGTTCGGAGTTTGTTGATTTTTGATTCTAAGCGAAACATTCAACCAGGGATACTACTCTTGCTTATATTTGTGTCTCCTGTATTTTATTTTATTTTTGTGTTTACAACCACGAAACAATAGATTACCTAGTTTATTGCTTCAACCGATGTCGCAGGAATTGTTTCAATTGCTAGCTGTTCTGATAGTTTCTGCTTCCATCTTTTTTCTCGCTTCGGTGATCACTGCTTTTCCCGTCAAATCTATTTCTTTACAGAATATTAATTAGATTTAAAGGTTTTTGTAGCTCCAGTTGTAATGTTTACATTGCTTGATTTCTTTGTTGATTAAGTTACGAACTTCTCTCTACTAGGGAACATAAATTTAAAGCACTTTTAAAATAGAAATTACTAACGGCCAAGGTAATGAATCAGCTGAAAAGACTTACATAACTAAACTTTTACTGTCTGTTCACTAGCGCTTCAGAACAGGTAGGTCAACACTAGCCAGCCTTTGCTGACTTGCTGGCTTCAATTCGTGTAACATTCACAATAGTCCGTAATCATAATATACATTTTATTTTTGTGTTTTTTGGGGGGTTTAACGACCACCACGAGCAACTCCCTGGGCAATTAGCAGTAGCCCGTCCTTAACTTAGGGCAACTGGTTCCAGGGAAAGGAGAGAGCTAGTGCCGTAAGGCAAACACACCAGCCATGCCGCACTTGGAATGCAAACCCGGACCTATCTAGGAATACAGGTCAGAAGTCAGCGCTTACACCACTGCACCACCTGGGCGGCCCAACGTATATAAGCAGCTATACAGCAATGGCATGAGAAAGCTAAAACTCGGTATATGTTAAATGTTCATGACACAAAATTCCCCAACATAGCGAAAAACTGCTATTTGTGCATTTATGAAAGTCCTGCAATATTATGAAAGCATTAATCATCCACCTCCATCATTTGCAGCATCTCTCAGACTTACAGTAAAATTAAGAATATGAGGTTAATAGGTTTTTGAATCATACCTGAAAACGGGTCCATATTTCTTTCTTAGCTCAAGGAGTTTGAGGTGTGGATTCCGCGTTAAGAAAGGAAGGTAGCCGACCACTGGCAGACCCATTGGTCCAGGGGGTAGGCGCCCCCTACCCTTCTGCGGAAAAGGCGTAACAATCCATAAGCAACGACCAAAGTTACCGCTAGAACAACAGTTGTTTCAACGGTGTATGAATAGGACGCGTTTGCCATCTCTGACAAGAGCAGAAAAGTAATTTGAAAATTGAAAAAAACTTGCTTCTCAATGAGTTGCTCTGACCAGCATCACCCTTTGCATCTTTACGAATCTCAATTACGATTGCCGTCAGAGAATTATATAAAAATTATATAACACACTTTACGGAATGTTGCGTCACACTCCTCTAGCTGGAAAAACACCGAAGGTCAGAGACTTTGTGGGCGTACTATCATGTAGTTCGGGTTGATTACAGACGTTTGCTATTTTACCACTGGCCTTCGTTTAACATAGCCATGTTTACTTTATTATCTGCTGAAAAATAGAATCATAAAAAAAGGCACGAGGCTGAATTATGTAACACAACATTTCCACACAAATGCAATTTATTATGCATGGAAAGAAATCTTAGGTTTTTCAAAAGTAGGAAATTTAAGTTTCTTTTGAACACTAAAGAAATTCAGTAGCCATATTTTTTATGAATTTAATTAAATAAAAAAATTCTTGCTATTAACGAAGCAGCTAGTGTTCTGACTGAGTACTAAAGCTTTTTAAGCATCGTTTGCGCAGCGGATGGTTTAGCCTGAAATTTTCAAAATGGGAACACATAACTTAATTATCAAATAAAAATACAAACTTCGTGCTGTTGTTACTCAAGAAGAAAATAACTACGTCTTATGCACGATTTTTAATAACTTAAAAGTTACCACATATTATAATATACTGTATATATATATATATATATATATATATATATATATATATATATATATTCTATTAAGAAGCGACTGAAGCAAAAAAAATTATTTTGCAACTTTCGTTTTAAATTCTAAAGTTTATCTTATGTTTTCGGCTATGCTCTTTAGTATATATATATAGAGAGAGAGAGTTAAAAACACTTTAGTACTTTCGGATTCACTAGAATCCTTCATCAAATGTATGTTAAAAGCGAAATGACACTGAAAGAAACCTGCAAGTCACATGTTCTTTATATACAACTGACGCCATGCGTCTATTAGTGCTTGCATTTTAATGTTCAATCAATCACCTTAGGTGGAAGAGGGTAGGGGTGGCAATAATGAAGAATTGTTAATTTTCAGAATTTGTTTATACTGGGAGGGGCGGGGGTAGTCAACATTGCAACATTCTTGAACAAACGGGTAATCAATATTGCAACATTCTTGCTTAAATTGATAAATTTATAGGCTTTTTGGTAATAAATGTTAATTTATTAACAGAAAGTCCTTCTGTTAATTTATCAACTTAAGCAAGAATGATGCAATGTTGGTTACCCGTGTGCAATACCCCTAGTGGAACAAATTCTGAAAATTAACAATTCTTCATTATTGCCACCTCCACACCCTCTCACCTAAGGCGATTGGTTGAACATTAAAATGCAAGCAATAATAGACGCATGGTGTCAGTTTTATATAAAGAACAAGTGACTTGCAGGTTTCTTTCAGTGCCATTTCGCTTTTAAGATACATCTGAAGAAGGATTCTAGTGAATCCAAAAGTACTAATGTGTTTTTAATTATACATATATACATATTTTATAACATATGGTAACTTTTAAGTTATTAAAAATCGTGCATAAGACGGAATGTTTTGCTTCTTGAGTAAAATGCTCTCCACTGGGTTTTAGTTTCTATTTATTACTAATATTTTTAGGAAGGACGTAGTTCCTATTGTGTCGTGTTTTGCGTTAGAAACTCCGACTCTTTCAGTTCTTGTTTATGTACAAACTATACTAGGATAACGCTTTCACTGATATTTGCGATTAAAAGCTAATAGTGTTTTATGTTTGGCATTTAACTAATTTCTTCTAAGTCCCTGCTTTAATGAAACCACTTAAATAAAAGCTGCGCACTAAAGTTATGATGTATACTCAAATATAACTTTACTTTTTATTTCCTGTATCTATGTAAATTTTAATTTGTTATCCTTAAGCATTTTCAAACTTAACGCCACATTTTCTCTCTCACTGAAAGTTTTGTGGCAATGTGGCAATCTGAAATGAGATCAGATGTAGAATGACGTATGAGTTCAACAGAGATAAGAAGGATGTTAACGATGTATCGGGGCTCTCGTTAAAATTCAGCTAGAACTTATTTGTAATTGATTTGAAAAGAGATTGTTATGCGAGCTTAGACCTACTTGATGTTTAGTGTTTGATGTTATTGTTTAGTTCATTCGCTTTGATTATCACGCCTGTTTGATCACCGAAGACTTAAGTCTTTTTCAAGCTAGTGTGACTTGGAGATCATTTGATATTACGAGCATGGTGTTGTTCAGCTATTGATATGTCTTCGATGTGGTGCTAATACATTGGCACATGCCTGAGATGCAATAAAAGATTGAATTGGTAAGTACACGTGTTTTTGTTCAATCTGTAGACGTATTCTGGAAGTAATATTTTGCTGCTTGGTTAAGGACATTTGCTACTACTAAGTTGTTTAAAGCTATCTTTATACTGAGACACCTCGTGGTTGTTTCGGAACGAGACTGCCAAGGGAATTATGTTTGTCCATGAAACACATTCTTCGAATCAGGAAAGAGCAAGTTACGAAGAGAAAAAACCGGTTGAAAAATTAGCAAGAGAAAATAGAAATCCATGTTTCCTATTTCTAGAGGCAAAGAAGTGCAAAACTGCCTTTTCTTGCAACATACCAATAAGCGTCGAGTGTGCAAACTCCGTTTCCCAAAGCTGAACGTGATATCAGTTTAACGCCTGTAGTTTTCTAGAAATTCTCACTGAAGGGACCTAATACTTAGTTTTTATGGATAATATTTCATCAATAGCAGATATTCACTGTCTTAGAAGTGTGTGTGTGTGTGTGTGTGTGTGTGTGTGTGTGTGTGTGTGTGTGTGTGTGTGTGTGTGTGTTATTATTTTTTAAGCGAATCTAAAACATCATATATGATTCAGGTTAAAACATCTGCGTTCCAACAAAATTTTCGTGATTTTCAGCAAAAAAACTTTTGAAATATTCACATTTTTGTCACATTTGGGTGTCAAAATATTACTAAAACGCAAAACAATGATTGTAATTAACATAATTCTTGCTGCAATAGAACTTCATTTTAGGATACAGTAAATACAGCGGTCCCCTGGACCGTACGACACTCTTTACATACCAAATATGCACGATGCCAATTACTGGTTTAGAATACTTTAATTTTTGATTTTTATGTACTCGTCAACTAATTGTCTCTGGTTCGCTACAGCTATTGAAGAATTTTTAGAGCTCGCGGTTGTTTTGGAATAAATAAGAATATTTTCTCAACGTACAGCGTAAAAGCCATTTGTCGGTGGCGGAAATCGAGCCCTCCAATCCTTCTGCTCCGGACCCAAATGCTTTCTCATCTACATTATACCAACGAAATTTGTCGCTGCGACTTTGTCGTCTTGACATATGTTTCACGTCTGAGGTAGATACGTCTCAGACTTCAGAGGAAAACAACAGCAGCAAGAGCCAAATTTCAGGGAAAATATATGCTGTCCCATGCAACCTAAAGATACCCATTGGCCACAGAAAGGAAATAGCATCATACCAGCCAACAAAGATCAGCATCAGAATGCATAGCTGAAACTAGCTGGCTTGTCACTTTTAGAAAATCTGGAAGCCTTAATCGCAGATAAAGTTGTGGGATCTCTTGTTTGAAAATGGCCCGTCATTTGACGGTTACGCAATTCCTCTGAGAACGAATCTATGTATATACTGTTACAGGGCTTGCTGCTGAGTTCTATTACAGCGCCCTGTGTGGAGGGTTCGTTTGATGCTTCCTTTACAGTAAGTTCGGTATCGGTGGTATAATCCGTAATTCTCCCAACTGGAGCAGATAAATACAATACAAAGTATACAAGAGTGAATCAACTGAGTCTAAATTATGCAGTGAGGAAGACCTTTATTCAGATGTTACGGAGGATGTCTTTAAGCATTGACCTGATCACCGTTCTTTCTACATATTAACCCCTCATAATCTCCTTCCGTCTCTCTCATCATTGGCCTCATTCCTTCCTACTTCCCTTTCTCCCAACGATACTGGTACCCCTGCTAAAGATCTTCTGCTCCGTCCACCCTTTGCCACCGAGTTCTCTCTGCCCTTTCTTTCTCCGATAGCCGACCCCCAAACGAAAACTCTCTCCCGTGTGAAGTCCGACAAATTCCTCCTAAGCAAAGCCTCACCCTAAGATGCCTCCTCTCCGAAAAACGCAAGATTCATTAATTGGATCGCTGGCCCCCTCTACATCGTACTGCTTGGGACGGCGGAAAAGCAATAATGTCCAGTTTCATTCTTCTCACATCGACGAAACTATAAATCTAACACCCCCTCTGCTGCGACGCGTGGGAAAGGAAGTACTTTGTCTCTTCGATGCCTAGCCCATCAAAATGGCGGGAATTCAAAGAAAATGACTACAATTCACTATCTCTAAAAATGGCTACTGAATTTCGCTTCTGATAAATATGGAAGCTCGGTTACAATACAGTATGTACGTACTGCAGAAAAGACATAGGAGTTGTTTGTGTGCTGGGGAGATGCGTTATTTACTGGAAATTTGTGGTAAGACACGCGCTGATCATGTGAGGAATGAAGAGGTGTTGCAGATGTGTAATGCGAGGCAAAAAGTTGTTAGTAAGGTGGAAACTAATATTCTTAGGTGGTTTGGTTATGTTAAAATAATGAGTGATCAGATACTTACTAAGAGTATTTATTCAGCCCAAGTGGTAGAAAAGAAAGGTAGAGGAAGGCCAAGGAAATCATGGGAGGACCAGATTCAGGAATGTCTGCATGAGAAGAAAATTATGAGTACGAAGTACAAAACGTCTAGTGTGCGGCGTGTGATGAATGTTAATGAAGCTCGAGCTGTGTGCAGAGATCGTTTCAACTACAGACATTTGATATACCAACAGTAAGTGAATGCTAGTTCTATCAGTTAAATGTGTACTTTTTCCACATGGTCTTTTTTTCTTTTTGATTGGAGGTTTAACGACCACCATGAGCAACTCAATGGGCTATAAGCAGTCACCCGTCCCTAATTTAGGGCCACTGACTGCAGGGAAGGGAGAGAGCCAGTGCCTCACCGGAATTCGAACGCGGACTCTTCTCGGTCGAATGGTCATAAGCCAGCGCTTAGACCTCTGCGCCACCGGGGCAGATTTGGCACATGGTCTTTCTTTGAGGAGCTAACCTCTGAATCTCAGAGAGCAGCTTAATGATATGAATGCATGTACACTGAAGAGCAATTGAATTAGAGAAAGCTGGCGTTATGCAAATGTGGCACTGTGGGCGGCCTTGTAAATGGAAGCGACATGACGTATGCAGCGATCCGACAATATAAGGAGTGATGCGACGGGAATCAGTAAGAGTCGGACGCAGTATGGGTTAGAAAAAGGATCTAAGCGCATTTGATCGTGGGCAAATTGTCGGGGCTCGACGAATGGGTAACTCCATCTCGGAAGTCGTGCAGGCACTGGAATTTTCACGAGCCACTGTGTCACAGATGCACCGTGAGTACATCGAATCCGGTAAAACCATCCCTGCAAGGGCCAACCGCCGTGGACAACAGAGTGTGGATGAGCGGGGTCATCGTCGGCTAGCTCGCATTGCAACAGTGGATAGACGGGCCACAATGCAAAAAATTACTCGGCAATTTAACGCTGGTGCACAAAACCATGTAAGCAGCCACACCATCCAGAACCATCTCCTCGCTATGGGGTACAGAAGCCATCGTCCCACGAGGGTATCGCTGCTGACCGCACATCCCAAGGTGCAAAGATTAGCATGGGCGCAGGAACATCACCACTGGACCCTAGACATGTGGGAAAATGTTGCTTGGACTGATGAGTCGAGATTCACGTTGGTACATGCGGATGGCAGGATACGAGTACGTCGCAAACCACATGAAGCGATGGATCCTTCTTCTTGCCAGCAGGGTACTCTTCAAGTTGGTGGGGGTGGCATTCTCGTCTGGGGACTGTTTACGTGGACTGAAATGGGACCACTGGTACGTGTGACATCGTCCCTCACAGGTCAACGTTACCGGGATATCCTGGACGACCATTTGCTCCCGTTTGTGCGTCTTCAATATCTCACTGGGAACCTCATCCTGCAACAAGACAATGCACCGTGCCATCGCTCCTGAATTGTATCCGAATGGTTGGATGAACACTCCACCGACGTGACCTCGCTTCCTTGTCCAGCTAGGTCACATGACCTCAATCCCATCGAGCACATCTGGGATGTCATCGAGAGAGATGTTCGAGGTTCTGACCCCCCTCCATCAAATCTTCGTGAACTATGGGAGCTCGTTCAGGGGTCGTGGATCCGTATCGTTTCCCAACGCTTCCGGTGTCTTGTGGAGTCCATGCCGAGACGAATCGCCGCCGTCATGAGGGCGAAAGGTGGTGCTACACGTTACTAGACAGGTATCTCTAATTCAATTGCTCTTCAGTGTATGCACGAATTCTGAAGAACATGATGCTGAAAAGCTGCTTTATTTGTGGATCAAAGAAGTGTTGCCATCGGGCAATTTATATGCTGAAAGATTATGTAAGCGTTCTGAAATGGTGCAGTTATCTCAAAAGTACCCTCTGATTATCTGAGGGGCTGGCTTCTAATTATTCGTTCGAGGTGGGCCAGAACTCGAATCCCGGATGAGGCATGGAGGGTGTATCTGTCCGATTGCTCTGGCTCTTTCCCTTCCCTGGAACCTTCGGCCCCAAATTAGGGACGGAAGACCGCCTGTTACTCTAAGATTTGCTCAAGGTGGTCGTTAAATCTGGAAAGAAAAACAAAGAACAGAAACGGATGATTTCACTCATGGAAACAGTACAGTCACTCTGAAAGCATGTCATTGTCGTGCATCTAGCGGAAGAGAACTGTATTCACATTTACAGAGGCAAAATGACACAATTAAGTTGATGAGGTTACTCAGCTGGATTGCCAGAGTCTGTAAGGCACTTATGCTTTCAACATTCATTGCCACATGATATGTAGATGTCCCACTGTTTGATTTCTGTCCATGTAACTGTATTTAAGGTATAGGCAAACGCTCTTCAAATTAGTGATGACGTAAATAATTTCTTCTTGGGAGTTCATTCATCATTCACGAATGATCATTCAAACGAATGATCCAATTTCCAGGTTTTTACTGTACTCACTCAGCAAATCATTCGTTGCAGAGATACAGAAATACAAGGTAAGAAAAATTCCTTCGTTGCAACTAAGTAAAATCGACCTGCCATTGCTTGACGTCCGATCCAGGGCCATAGCTACCGGGAGGCCAGGTAGTGCAGTTGCCCTCCCCGGATGGTCATATCAGGGGTGTAATTGTATACTCTGAGGAGCGTACAAAATAGAAGTAAAGAGAGTGTGAATAAATTTGCCGAACATTTTAACTCAAAAACAAAGTCATACATTTTAATATCTTATTTTGTAGATATTTTAGTTAGACGCATACACTACTAGGCGGAACTAACTAACGAACAGAACAACTACACCGTAAGTTGTGGACCTCCTCACATGGATAAATGGAATTGTCCGAAACAGTGAATGGAGTGAGGGGGAGGGGTTATATAAAACAATATGCGGATATGCCTAACCTCCGTGATCTTTCCAAATACGTCGTAGAAATGAGGAGCTAATTAGTCATTTGTGCTATGTCGCCGAAAGTTTCTCTGAGGAGTTAAACTTGAACGGAATTTTTCCAAGCCTTACTCCGAAAACATCTTTCTATTGTTTACTATGTAAAACTCATTCGTTCTGCGCTGGTTTCTTTTCATTCTGCATTTCTGCACGTGTTGTGTTGTCGGTCTTCACATAACGTTTTCGTTTCACTTGATATTTAAAACCGTTGACTCTTCGGTATTCACCTAATTTGTTTTAACTTTGAGTAAAAGTATGTCGAAAACCGGAAGTGAAATCCAAAAAGTGGGATTAAAATACAGTCTGGGCACGTTAAAAAGTTATTCATATAAATACATAAGCGCTTTCGAAATCCTCAAAAGATTGCATCAGGTGTAATACTTAAAATGGTAAAAAGGCTCTTCACTTCACATAACTCCGTGGTGGCTGGGTAACCAGCGAGACACACGCTTGATGTAGATACTAAATGAGGTTTTGAGTTCAGATATGCTACATCGTAGATGACACAGATCAGCTGTTGCCACAGAACAAATTACAAAGAGTAAGTAACTGAATGCAGTTACTAATAAGTTAAAGATGCTCTATTAGGTGACTTCGAGGGAAATGCCGAAGGTGTTTGATGAAAGTTAGTTTCTGCCTTGATAAGAAACCTCCAAGGGTGAGGTAGCGCAATGGGCTGTTCGTCGTTACAACAGGTATTCAGGTGCTTATATATAACAATTGCTTCACCATATCTCAGGTGCTAAGCAATTTGGAGCTTTCGCCTACGGTTCAACGTGCTCTTAACAGAGGACCAAAATTTGCCTTTCCTCAGGTAAATGTAGCCACAGAAAGGATTATACTTTCCATGGAACGTCTCATCAAAATTTGCCATGTGACGAACAGGAACCCCTTCGGTACAAACTTGCCCTTTCTGTTGAAAATAAGTTCTTTCCAACCCAAAACTCAAGGACACCCCTCCAAAGTATTTATATGCAAGAACTTACATATTTACGTAAGAATATGGATGTCACTATCAAGAACATACACATCTACGTAATACGCCTTACACCATCTACGTAAGAATATGGATGTCACTATCAAGAACTTACACATCTACGTAATACGCCTTACACCATCTACGTAAGAATATGGATGTCACTATCTTGACAGCAGGCAAAACCTCCTAAATTATCATCATGAACCAACAGGACTATCAGGACCGCATGCTAAAGGTCATTGATGATTTTCTTCATGTTATTTCCAATTTTGACCCAACTGATAAACTTCTAAGGGACCTCAGCCATTTGAAAAACCACGGCTACCTTCCTGACTTTGTGCACAAAGCTGCACATCCACCTATTGTTCCTCAGGTTCCTCGTCTATTTGGCAAACTTAAACTTCATAAACCGTCCCAACCCATACGATCTTTGGTCTCCAGTAGAACTAACCAACTACAAACCTGGAATCAGCTCTTGGCAAACTGTTTCGTCCTCTAACTCAGACCTCTGAATATTCAATTAATTTCACTGAAACCGCCGTCTCAACACTTACACAGTTCGACTCTCATGGGAAACCCTTCTTAATGATATCTTTGGACATTGTATCCATGTATCCGAATATACCGGTCTCTTTTGCACATAATATGATTAAACAAAAACTTGAAGAATCTGATATGTACACACCACAAGAAATCACCTCTTACGTCTGCCCTTTGTCTCATTCAAAACAGCAGTTATTTCAAACATAATAACATCTTTTATAAGCAATTACAGGGGACGTCTATGGTCTCTCCCATCTCACCGTTGTTGGCCGAAATTGTTATTCAGTACTTGGAAAACGAAATATTCCACTCGAGCATTCTAAAACCCATACTTTATCTCCGCTATGTTGATGACGTGTGTGCTTTCTGGACCCACGGAAAAGATTCCATAATGAATTTTCGTTCTGCATTGTCTTCCATCTTACTAACAATAAAGTTCACAAAATGAATGGAATCTCATAATTCACTACCATTCCTGGATCTCCTTCTTCAACGTGATCACATGTCTAACAAGCTCTCCTTCACCATATACAGGAAACCTTCCTATGCACTTATCATCATTCCCAGCACTTCTCACAACTCGTTGCACCTGAAAATGTCAACTTTACACACATTAATCAGGAGAGCCTATATATGTACCTCCGATGACAACCTTCGGGATGACGAAATACAGAAAATTAAGATTTTGGCTTAAAACAATGGCTATGATATAAAGCAAATAGACACCTTATGCACTAAATACACTGAAGAGCAATTGAATTAGAAACAGCTGGCGTTATGCAAATGTGGCGATGTGGGCGGCCCTGTAAACGGAAACGACATGACGTATACAGCGATCCGACAATATAAGGAGTGATGCGACGGGAATCAGTAAGAGTCGGACGCAGTATGGTTAAGACGAAGGATCTTAGCGTATTTGATCGTGGGCAAATTGTCAGGCCCCGACGAATGGGTCACTCCATCTCGGAAGTCGTGCAGGCACTGGGATTTTCACGAGCCACTGTGTCACGGGTGCACCATATGTACATTGAATCCGGTAAAACCATCCCTGCAAGGGCCAACTGCCGTGGACAACAGCGTGTAGATGAGCGGGTTCATCATCGGCTAGCTCGCATTGTAACAGCGGATAGACGGACCACAGTGCAAGAAATCACTCGGCAATTTAACGCTGGTGCACAAAACGTGTAAGCAGCCACACCATCCAGAACTATCTCCTTGCTATGGGGTACAGAAGCCATCGTCCCACGAGAGTACCGCTACTGACCGCACATCACAGGGTGCAAAGATTAGCATGGGCGCGGGAACATTGCCACTGGACCCTAGACATGTAGGAAAATGTTGCCTGGACTGATGAGTCGAGATTCACGTTGGTACATGCGGATGGCAGGATACGAGTACGGTGCAAACCACATGAAGCGATGGATCCTTCTTGCCAGAAGGGTACTCTTCAAGTTGGTAGGGGCGGCATTCTCGTCTGAGGACTGTTTACGTGGACTGAAATGGGAGCCTTGGTACGTGTGACATCGTCCCTCACAGGTCAACGTTACCGGGATATCCTGGACGACCAT
Source organism: Macrothele yani (assembly GCA_039090855.1). Taxonomy (NCBI): domain Eukaryota; kingdom Metazoa; phylum Arthropoda; class Arachnida; order Araneae; family Macrothelidae; genus Macrothele; species Macrothele yani. Next base: position 196,600 of record CM076991.1, read on the forward strand.
TTGCTCCGGTTTGGTTTGTGCGTCGTCAACATCACACTGGCGACTTCACCCTGCAACAAGACAATGCACCGTGCCATCTCTCCCGAATTCTATCCGAATGGTTGGATGAACACTCCAGTGACGTTAACTCGATTCCTTGTCCAGCTAGGTCACCTGACCTCAATCCCATAGAGCACATCTGGGATGACATCGAGAGAGATGTTCGAGGATCTGACCACACTCCATTAAATCTTCGTGAACTGTGGGAGTTTGTTCAGGATTCGTGGGTCCGTATGGTTTCCCAACACTTCCGGTGTCTTGCGAAGTCCATGTCGAGACGAATCGCCGCCGTCATCAGGGCAAAAGGTGGTGCTACAGGTTACTAGACAGGTATCTCTAATTCAATTGCTCTTCAGTGTATAATAGACCTCGTAATTCAACTTTGAAACCTTAAAAAAAACTATTAGATTCGTCGGCTCTGTACCTTATGTACCTGCTATCACTAACTTGTTGCGTCAAGCTTGCCTTAAACATTATTTGAACTTTGGCTTGAATACTAAGAATACTTATCGCATATCAGAAAAGAAAGGGACCAATCCAATATTCTCACCTCAGCAGGCGTTTACTCGATCCCTCTGGTTAAACAAGCTCTCCCTTTCATGGATTTTATTCAGAGCAGGTATATTGGAAGCACAAAAAGAAGATTACGTTGCAGAATTACTGAACCCTAAAGAATTATTAATAACAGAAGCACCTCAACAGCTTTAGCCAGAACCTGTTTGAGTGACCAATTCACACCACTCTGTGTAACGTATACTCTAGATTCACTTTCCTTTTGATTTTTACTATCTCTGGTTATTTTATTTTACTATGTAAATTATCTTCTTACTGAACGAGATGTTATTTCTCCCGCTGAATGAGATCTGGCAATGAGTGTAAGTCATGACGTGGTGGTAGCCAGTATAAATAGGCGCGTTCAACGATACCGAGGAGAGCTGTTGTTGTATGGTGAGAGCTTTGTTTCGTGTGTAAAGAGATCTTCGTTTATGTGAGAGGAACTTCGTTATATGTGCGAGCCAGATATCGAGTAGTTGTGTGACCGATGAAGTGAGTGTGGATAAATAACAGACGTTTACCTAATAAAAGATTGTCTTAGTAAGTACGTCTTTCTCAGTTCATAGTTTTTTCAGACCTCTGTCTGGCTGTTAGGTTTATTTCATTAGTTGTTATTATTAACAACCAGCATAAGACTTTATTCATCTAAATTACTACTACAACAATACTAGCAGTTAAAAGCTTGTTCATTATTTTTACTACACTACTAGCAGGAAAGTTTATTCATGATATAATTAACAAACAACAAGCATTAGAAGAAGCTATTAGAAGAAAGCTGAATTCATTGTAATTGGCGCCCGAACTTTTTTCGAACACGAGGTCTTGACAATTCTTACCCATGTCTTCTTTACCTGAGACAACTTCAATTTTTCACCCTAAATCAAACTTCGATGGTGATGGTGTTTTTTTGACAATTTGCAAGAAGCCTGTGGGTCTCACTTTGATATGAATGATTTACAAGTCCCCAGGCATTCTTCACAATTTCGTAATTCACCAGCTTCCTATTACTCTGAGTCGCGGGTCGTACCTGAGGGAGTTCAATCCTCTCAGCGAAGCAGAATGCTTGCCCATTTCGTGCCGCATGCAGGAACAATTAATTTCAATGGTTTGGAGGAATCCTTAAAGTTTCTCGAAGATTTGGAAGATCATTTTGATCTCTACAATATTCCTCAAGACTGCAAAGTACAAATCGCAGGCACTTGCTTGAAGGATACCGCTAAGACCTGGTATCGGCAGTGGAGAGTGTCGAACCCGGATTCTCATTATGAGAATTTCCGAGCAGAATTTTTGGAGGTCTTTCCTTTCGGCCTCAGTCGAGCTAGCCTTGCACAACAACTTTTTTCTCGTCAGCAAGGACCCAACGATAGCCCTGTTGCATTTGCGTTGGAAACAACACGCTTGTATAACTTATGGGATCCACATGCGAGTCATGTCGACATGTTGGACACCCTATTTCAGCAGCTCGATCCATTTCTACAGGATTTTCTTGAGGTTCGACACCCTGCTACAATTCATGAATGCCTTCGCCTCATACGAACGTATGAAGAGCGACACGGCAAACATGGTTCAACTCACCATGCTCGGGCACCCCGCGAGGCTTATTACGAAAACCCTCAGCGGCATAATAGGCCTAATAACTTTCAACGCGAGCGTACACAGGGGCACGCCCAAGCTTCATACGTCCCACCACATAGAAGAGTGGTACACCAACCGCTTGTTTCTGAACAACCTTCTGGGTACCGTACAAATGCACCGTATGCTCGACCCCGTTCCAATCCGCAGCATTCGGAACGTTTTCATGCTCAGGGCAATGATTATTTTTCTGCCCGTGCTGAGGGAATTAATAGAAATGAAAATTTCAACAGATATGCGGAGTTCCCGCAGCAGTTTTCACGCAATTTTCCTCATCGTGAAAATTTTCCCGATACCCGGCAGGGTCGAGGTTTCAGACCGCATGATAATCCAACCAGGAATCCTTTAAACTTCCAAAGGAAGTAGACCAAGGGTCGGTCCTGCTTCCTGATATCAAGCATTCTGACCCTAAAACAGTATTAGTGACTGTCCAAACTCCTCAGTTGCCTGATGTGTTCTTGACAATTGAAGATATTATTGTCGAGACAAAGTTCGACACTGGTTCTGAAATATCAGCCCTAAATATGAAGTTTTGCACTGACAATTTTCCTGCAATACACGTTCAGCCTGCGACGCAGTATTTGCGAGGTGCAAATAACGAAATCTTCAGTATCACAGGAACTGTCACATTATCTCTAGGGCTGGGAAAGGCTCGTTTTACGCATTCTTTCCTGCTTATAGACGAACTACCTGTTAAATGTCTAACGGGAATGGACTTTATTAATACGTTTCAAGTTACTCTGAATTTCGTACAACATGTGATTTCCTTTCCGGAACCTATCGAAGTGATTCCTACGGTTCCTATGGATATAACGAGTTTGTTATTGAGTAACCAATTGAATGAGAGGCAACGAAACCAGCTTTCTCTACTTTTGCAGGAAAGCCCTGGTTTATTTTCTGATCAACCTGGTTTCACACAGGTGGTTTATCATGTCATTGACACTGAGGGTTCGAAACCGATAGCGACGAAGCCTTACCCTTGTGCTCCCCATACGAAACAGGAAATGCAACGTCAAATTTCTGAGATGATTAAACAGGGCATAATAAGGGAATCAACAAGCGCCTGGGCTGCTCCTGCCTTTCTGGTACCAAAGAAACAACACAATGAATTTTGTTTCGTGACAGATTTCCGCTAGCTCAACCAAGTCACGAAAATGATCAATTATCCACTACCTGTCATGTCGCATATTTTGCATGACCTGTCATCAACTAAATGGATGTCAACCTTGGATTTGGCGAGTGGATATTGGCAGGTGGCGGTACATCCGGACTCTGTCGATAAAACAGGCTTTGTGACTCCTTTTGGGGCTTATGAATACCTGCGTATGCCCTTTGGATTAGCTTCTGCACCTGCTACTTTCCAAAAGCTTATGGATACGGTTCTCAGACCTGTTCTGGGTCCCCATGTGCATGTATATTTAGATGACATTATTATTACATCCGAGACTTTTGACGAGCACCTTTCTCTGCTCAAACAGGTGTTCCAACTCATATACAATGCTGGCTTGACGTTAAAACCTAGGAAATGCCAAATAGCGAGGGACGAGATTGTATATCTGTATTTGAAAATCACTCCCCACGGCTTATTTACGGATAATGAAAAAATTAGGCCTATTGTTGACTTTCCTCGGCCTAAAACAGCAAAAGAACTATCACGCTTTCTGGGAATGACCGGATGGTATCAGCAGTTCGTCCCCGCTTATGCTACAATCTGTGAGCCATTGTATGCTTTGAAACGTAAATACAAGAAGTTTGTTTGGACACCTGAGGCTAACGCTGCATTTGCAACACTGAAGTCTGCGTTGACTCAGCCTCCTGTGTTGGCTTTCCCGGATCATACTAAGGAATTTGATATTTATACTGACGCATCCGGAGTTGGTCTTGGTTGCGTTTTGTCACAAGCTGGGCATCCAATAGCTTTTGCGTCTCGTACTTTAGCCAAAGCTGAACGCAATCATTCAGCTACGGAACGTGAATGTCTTGCTGTTGTGTATGCTCTTGACAAATTTCAATGTTATCTTAACGAATTGACAGTTAACATAACTACGGATCATTCTGCCCTTCAGTATTTGAATTCTGCTAAGCATCTCTCTCAAAGACTTATGAAGTGGGCTCTGAAGTTACAAGAGAGCAATATCAAAATTTCGTATCAGCCAGGTCATGAGATTTAATTACCGGACGCATTGTCCCGCGTTCCGATTAGTGAGGTCCCCACAGAAACTACTCCTGGATGTCAGCCTTTACTTCTAATAGCTGATATAACATCCAGAGAGCAGATAATGGCAGAATTAATAAATGATCCAGATTTTGGGGATATCTATAATTTTTTGCTTGCGGGTTCGCCCCTACAAAGTGATCCTTCTCTGGCTGGGAGGTCACAGCATTTTTAAGTCATAGAGGGTCTTCTTTACTACACGAAATCTAGGACTACCAGGGCAGAGTTTCGCCCATGTATTTCGCGAACCCTTAGAATGGCCCTTTTAAACGAATTTAATGACAAACCTCTTGCAGGCCATTTAGGTATTCGCAAGACCCGTTGTAAATTGCGGGATATTGCCTATTGGCCTATCATGTACCAAAGTGTGCTCGCATACGTTCAATCATGTCACTTGTGTCAGATTAATAATTACCGTAATGTAAGACCGGCCGGTCACTTGAAATCTAGTTCAAGTTCTCATGTTTTTGACATTATTTCAATAGATTTATTGGGACCTTATCCTTTATCTGTTAAAAACAAAGCTCGTTACGTTTTAGTATTAACTGATAATTTTTCTAAATGGGTTGAAGTTTTTCCCATTAAAGCCGCTACGGCAGAAGTTATTTGTAATGTATTAGTTAATGAAGTATTCTCTAGATATGGTGCACCTAATAAAGTAGTATCGGATAATGGTCCACAATTTATTTTTGACATTTTTGAAAGAATGTGTGCGAGACTACACATTAATCATAAATTCATTTCCCCATATCATCCCCAGAGTAACCCTGCGGAACGCGTAAACCGCACGCTTGTTAAAATGATTGCTACATTTGTCATGGATCATCACAAGCGATGGGATGAACATCTTGAGCTTTTTTCGTTCGCCCTCCGCTCGTCTGTTCACGAATCTACTAAAATTACTAATGCAGAACTTTTTCTGGGTCGCAAAATTAAGACCCCTTTTGAAAATTTAACGGGGATTATCGACGAACTAAACCAGCGACCAACTCCGCAATCAGTACGAATCATGGCAGAAAAAGCTCGTGTTGCAATGCTAGGAGCACAAGCGGCTCAAGCAAGATACTATAATACTAGGCGTAGGGAACCAGATCTTGTCGTTGGAGATCTCCCTCTCGTGGAAACGCACTTCCAGTCTTCTGTTTCTCATACTTTAGTGAAGAAATTTGCACCCAGCTACGAAGGTCCATATCGGGTGGCAAATGTGTTTGAAAATAACATTGTTCTTGAAAAACCTGACAATCAATTTCAATACGTACACGTTGCTCAATGTCGCAAGTATCATGAACGGAATGTAGATTTTATAATCAACCCTACTCAACCTTCTGTTCCACAGACTCAAGAGTCTATATCTCACGATCAACCTCCAGAAATTTTGGACGAACCAACAAACATTTTTGAAGAATCTCCAGTGATTTTTTCTTCACCCTCCCCTCCTCACGACGGGCTTCAAAACACGCAACCTGATTCTCCCATGAGACGAAGGCTCGAATCAAGTTCTTCAAATACTAGTGTCGTTCCTTTCCCTCCAACCATTGCCAATACTATTGCTGCACCGTTTCCTGATAACTCTGCACCAACACAAGCTCCTACTTCCTTGAATACCTCGTCAGAAAGTATTCCTATAGGCAGAAATAAACATCGCCCTGCACGACCACTAACTTACAGCAGCGACTCAGAGTCTTCAGATATTTCTGATTTATCAATTATGGACAATAGTTTGACGATTCCTAAAAGTCAAACACCAATTAGAAACCGTCCAGCAACACCAAAAGCTGGTCGAAAACGTGACTTGTCTCCCCAATCTGCTTCGCCGCAACAGCGACGAAGGCAGAGATCCTTGCATCCGCCCGGGTTTCGCCCCTGGAACCTACGCTCAGGGCAAACAGGGCCGATGCCTGCTTCTACTCTCATGCCACGAGGGAGAAAGCGAAAACAAACGATGTGGCCGGAGCCACGTCCGTCCAAAAGAATGCTGGAAGGACACCACTGGCCCCAGCACAAAGGGACTACATATCAAAAGCCTGGGGGAGCCCGTTCCTGTCAGCCGCAGGGATTTCCGGACCGACGGATTTCAGCCGTTCCTGACCGTTCCTGTCAGCAGCAGGGATTTCCGGACCGACGGATTTCAGCCGTTCCTGACCGTTCCTGTCAGCCGCAGGGATTTCCGGACCGACAGATTTCAGCCGTTCCTGACCGTTCCTGTCAGCCGCCGGAATTTCTTCAGCCGTTCCTGACCGTTCCTGTCAGCCGCAGGGATTTCCGGACCGACAGACTTCAGCCGTTCCTGACCGACGGACGTCAGCCGTTCCTGACCGTTCCTGTCAGCCGCCGGGATTTCTTGACCGACAGACTACAGATGGTCCAGTCACGTCCTTAAAGAGATCTACGCCACCTGAATTTACCAGTCCGATTAGGCCTGGAAAACGTTATCGTACTAGAGTTTTTTATGCGTCCTCGAGATAAGTAAGTTCTCGTGGACAGGTTCTTTTCTCCGTTTGTTGTTTTTCCTGCACGACCAGTTGGCGTGTCAGAATTTCTTTTTTTCGTGTGGGCCTATGCATTCTTTTTGTGTATATATGTGTTTTTTTTATATTTCTTCTATGTCCATCTACTAATCCAAAATTTTTTTATATATATGTGCTTAGGGGTAAAATAATAAAAAATGTTACTGTTAGGCAGCTACAGGCAATCTTCGCTGCTGATACAGTTGGTTTGTATTCAACGATAATATGAGAACGAAATTTGAAATTAAAAAAGTGATTCCTGCTAGGCAGAATAAAAGGAAGGTATGCAGATGCAGGTTTGTTTTGTTCAAGTATACAAAGAGTTTCACAGACGAATACAGATTTCTTGATTTTGTCATGCCAAGTTTGAGATTGTACATACTGCTGCCACCAAAACAACAACAAAAAAGAGGTCGATAAACGTCAATCAATGAAGTGTAAGACTTACACTCCAAAATTGATAGGTTTTTCGAAAAAAAAATTAAGGGGGAGATGATGTAACGTATACTCTAGATTCACTTTCCTTTTGATTTTTACTATCTCTGGTTATTTTATTTTACTATGTAAATTATCTTCTTACTGAACGAGATATTATTTCTCCCGCTGAATTAGATCTGACAATGAGTGTAAGTCATGACGTGGTGGTAGCCAGTATAAATAGGCGCGTTCAACGATACCGAGGAGAGCTGTTGTTGTATGGTGAGAGCTTTGTTTCGTGTGTAAAGAGATCTTCGTTTATGTGAGAGGAACTTCGTTATATGTGCGAGCCAGATATCGAGTAGTTGTGTGACCGATGAAGTGAGTGTGGATAAATAACAGACGTTTACCTAATAAAAGATTGTCTTAGTAAGTACGTCTTTCTCAGTTCATAGTTTTGTCAGACCTCTGTCTGGCTGTTAGGTTTATTTCATTAGTTGTTATTATTAACAACCAGCATAAGACTTTATTCATCTTAATTCCTACTACAACAATACTAGCAGTTAAAAGCTTGTTCATTATTTTTACTACACTACTAGCAGGAAAGTTTATTCATGATATAATTAACAAACAACAAGCATTAGAAGAAGCTATTAGAAGAAAGCTGAATTCATTATATCTGGGATAAGACAACCCTAATAACAGGTTATCCTAGTGAATGGCACCTGAGATATGGTGAAGGAATTTTTTATATATAAGCACCTGAATATCTGTTGTAACGACGAACAGCACATTGCGCTACTTCACATTTGGAGATTTCTTATCAAGGCAGAAACTAACTTTCATCAACCACCTTCGGCATTTCCCTTGAAGTCACCTACCAGAGCATCTTTAACTTATTTGTAACTGCATTCAGTTACTTACTCTTTGTAACTTGTTCTGTGGCAACAGCTGATCTGTGTCATTTACGATGTAGCATATCTGAACTCAAGACCTCATTTAGTAACTACGTCAAGCGGAAGTGAGATTTTTTTAACGATCACAATACTTTCCTATAACGAAGGCATATGAAAGTAAGAACTGCTTACTCTCTATTTGAGTGCAAGTAAGCAGCTTTTGAACTCAAAGGGGCGTAATTTCAAGTCTTGCCCTCTCAGGTAAGAAAAGCTTTCTACGTTCCTGCTCCCATCGTTAGAAGAAACGGCAGAGGCCAAGCGACAGTGGATCGATTTACTGGCGCCAACGATGTAGTTTATTTTTTACAGTGCGAACGAAACTTACTGTAAGTGAGAGTGAGTGGTTGTGCTATGAGTCATCATGATTCCGGTTTTATCCAGTTTGTTAGCCACAGTTTTGCCCGGTCTCCCTTGTATGTGGCTTACGTCCTGTTGAATTTTAATGTTTATGGGCAACAGCTCTGTCACGAAGGTAGATTTTTTCTTTCATTAGTGGTGTAATTCTTCATGATTTTCTTGATTTTGTGTTTCTACCATTACCATAGTGAACTAAGTGACAACAACAGAGTGTCGTAATTCACCAGATAACTTTTGCTACATCTGTGGAAACTTTGTTCTCAAAAAGCAACAGAAGAACATTACAGACTTCGTGAAAAAATATACTATGCATATTTTGGGGTAAAAGTTGATCAAGATAAGTCGTGGGCCGTACATAAGGGGTGCTTTACAGAGGATGTTCACTCATTTTTGAAACGCTTTGATTCGAAATAATGGAAAATAAAAGAATAATTGAAACTGACAACAGTGTGTTAGTGTTAGATGAACACGAAAGAAACATCCGCTGCATTAAAATATCGTCAGTTAAGAAAATGGTGCACGTAAAGAAGCTGTGGATAGAAGGTTATGTTTCTGCTCTTTACGAAGAGAAATACTCGTGTTCTGTAAATAATAAACGCTGTGAATATTATGGGATTAGCATTTCTGAAGGTAACATAAGCAACATTATTAATAATAGAGGGAAAAATCGTCAAGCATTGCTTCTAACAGAAAAAAAGACACCAAACGAATGTCCGGAGAAGTAAGCAATATTACGACTGTTTCAAAAGTAAGGTCTCTGGCTTTAAAAGAAAATCCACTGACCCAAAGAGAGATCTCCAAGTCGTTAAAAATATCTGCATCAACTGAAAACAAGATAATAAACAAAGATTTTAATTTAAAAAAAAAAAAAATTACACCGCTTTTCCCCCAGGTACGTGGCTGAGCGCAGAACACGGTGTGGACATCTTTATGAAATCACTTAGCCGGAGACAGATAGAAACATATAGTGACTGTTGATGAAGCATGGATCTACCTAGGTAAAAATGTCGGTTTACTAACGCCAAAGTGCAGAAAACGACTTATAAACGTGGTTCCAAGAATCCAAAGAAAGTTTAAGTAAATAATTCAGGATTATTGCTGGTTTCGCGTACAATTCGAAATTAAAGTTAAGAAAAGTTTAAAATAATGTTCAAATTGATTTCACATATTATGAAAATAATGTTTTAACTCCTATATTTAAAGAGGAAATAACATTCTTTTATCCACAGAGTCTTCAAAGAGTAGAACTCCATTACGAGAAGACTACCATGTCCCACATCCAAATCTACCACTTCATTTCTTGAAAAAATGAAAAAAGATACGGGTATCAAGTCTGTATCGTTTGCTCATATTCCTTCAAAGTCTTCTGATGTGTCACCAATGAACTATTGTGCCTTCGGAGTGCTAAAAAAGAGCTTTTTCTGAAAGCAGACCTAAAACAATGATTGAACAATGGAAAGCAGTGGAATACAATACCTTTACCAGTTTTAAGAAATGCCCTGTTATCTTGGGAATCTAGATTTAGGTTCGTAGTCCAGAGAAAGAGCTAACAGATAGGACATTTAATGAACAAATAATTTTATTTCAAACATTAATTTATTGCTGAAAAATTGTTCTAAAAATGTGTGAATTTGTGTAAAAGAAATCCGGTAATGGTCAAAAGGTAAGAAAACATCTTACCGTTTTGAAATCCATATTTTCTGGAGTGAATCCAAAAATCATAGTGGTTAATGCTACTTTTGCTCTTGTAAAGTACAGAAATACAGAAAAAAAAAATAGAAATAAATTTTCTACCTGAGCCACACATCTGCGATCCGCCCTGTACACCATGGCCGAAGAATACCAGTGGCTTTTGCACCAGATACATTAAAAGATACATCTATCGATTCTGAAAAGGAGAACCAAGATTCTAATGTACATCATGGCCGAAGAATACCAGTGGCTTTTGCACCAGATACATTAAAAGATACATCTATCGATTTTGAAAAGGAGGACCAAGATTCTAATGTACACCATGGCCGAAGCATACCAGTAGCTTTTGCACCACATACATTAAAAGATACATCTATCGATTCTGAAAAGGAGGACCAAGATTCTAATGTACACCATGGCCGAAGAATACCAGTGGCTTTAGTACCAGATACATTAAAAGATACATCTATTGATTCTGAAAAGGAGGACAAAGATTCTAATGTACACCATGGCAGAAGAATACCAGTGGCTTTTGCACCAGATACATTAAAAGATACCTCTATTGATTCTGAAAAGGAGGACCAAGATTCTAATGAGTACTTTCAGGATGCTTTATATAGCATAGAACCCCAAGCTTTTTTAACAGTGTGAATTGAACGATTTAGTCTGAGTCTTAGGTCTTCCTAAAGATTCTGCAGAAGTGTTAGGCTCTAGGCTTTAGGAAAAGAACTTATCTGGTTATGTGCGAAAGCTTGGAAACGCTAATGTGTCTACTTCCTAAGTCAATAAATCGGATCACTAGTACAGTGTTACTATTTGACTGCAGACTGTTTATGGACTCATCAAAAAGAAGCCTCAAAGCATTGTTGTTAGTTACACAACCATAGTAAGTATTCTTCAGTACAAGTTGGTAATCCTGAGCTTCTGAAAGAAAGTTATAAAATGTAGCCTTAGTTCTCATGAAGCTCAACTATAGTGCAATGATCACATATGAATTATATGTGGTGATCTTAATTTATGCTCGTTGGACAGCATGACGAATACACAAAATCTCCATGTTTTTTGTGCGAATGGGACAGCCAAGAGAAGGAGCAACGGTGAGTCAAAAAACAATTGCCAAACAGGGCTGCTTTAAGACCAGGAAACAAAAATGCTATCTGGGAAGGTTTGGTTTATTACAAAAGTCCTCCAACTTCCTCTTCATACATAGTTTCTTCTGGCAAGCTTTTACATATAGTTTGTAAAAGCTTTGCCAAGAGAAGGAGAGCGTTTTACGCATCTGCGCAAAAAGTTTCCGGGATTGTCAGATGCCAAATTGAACGTCACGATTCATTCGATCTTATGCGTTATTCAAACAAAGAGGCTTCTTTTCAGGAATACAATATCTAGCTTAGCCTTGTTTTGCTTTTTTCTCCTTTCTTTCCTTCTCGCGTATTTTTAGATTTCAATAGTTATTAATACTTTCAAAACGAAATTAATGATTAATAGAAATTTTCCATAAAACATACAAGGCAGAGTCAAATGAAAATCTTAAATATTTTTTTCTCACAATTTATTGAACAAAAGTGGTATACAGCTGTATCATTTTTCAATGTAATCTCCATTTTGTGAAATACAGGTCCTCCAGCGCTTACAAAGTGCATAGATTCCTGTAGAAAAAAAAATATTTCGGTCGCGTGTGTAGCCACTCGTGCACCACCTGCTGCACCTGTTCTTTCTCCCATCGCATCTTGGAGTGATCCAAATATGTGTTCATTACATGGGACAAGGTCTGGCGAATACGGCGGATGTGGAAGGCACTCGAAGTGCAAGTCTTGTGTGGTTGCAACCGTTGTATGGCAGTATGGGGCCGAGCGTTTTCATGTTGCAACAAAACATCAAAACTCAGAAGTCCACGTCGTTTGGACTTCTGAGTACTGGTGTTTTCATGATGTGCTCCAGTTCAACAAACTGTCTGCAAAGCTGGCGTGGCACCCACTTTGCAGACACTTTGTTGTACTGGAGCACATCATAGATGAGGTAGTGCGCTGAACCATGACTGATGTTCAAAAGTGTGGCAATTTCATTCACCCTCACTCGGCGATTTCCCATCACAATGACTTCAACTGTTGTAATGGACTCTGGTGTCAATACTCTGTGCGCCTTCCCAGGTCGGGGAGAGTCTGTCACAGAACTCATGCCGTTTCGGAACGTCCTAGTCCATTCGTACACTTGCTGGAGTGACAAAAATGCATCACCATGCCACAACTTCATTCAACGATTTATTTCAATAGGTTTCACGCCATCACTACTCAAGAAATGGATGACCGAACGTTGCACCTTTTTGGTGCATGTCTTAAGTGTAGCGGCCATCTTTACACCGCAACTGTGACGTCACTAAGCTTGTCTGCACCGTGCAGCCACCTGTAAAAAAGTCTTTTAGTCATTGGTAACAATTGGCAAGTTACAGCACAATGACATCGTATTTTGAATTTTTTTATTGCACTTTCAAGTTTTTCATTTGACTCATGTGTACATACGGTATGAATAATAGCAAAAATCTTTAATAATAACAAATTTTATTTTCTCTGATAATGCACTCACTGTGGGTGACATACGAGTATTTTAATGTTGAAACTTAGGAAAGAAAGAAATGATGTAGTTATGAACAGCTGCTGAATGCCAGGAACGGGGTAACAGCTACGAGAATCAGCGACGCACTTTGAAAACGAGTTCTTGGTCTTTCGGTTGAAGCGACAATCCAAACTGTCCTTCCATGTCAAGCGCCGCTCCGTCGGGGATGCTGACACTGAATTTCTGCAAGATGGCGGAAAAGTATAAAAACACCTCTATTCGGGCAAAGAGCTCTCCTGGACACGACCTCTTACCTAAAAGGAATTAAATTAAAATTTCGAATATATCATCGTCGTATATACACACACATACAAAATGTTGAGCATTTTACTCTATGAAATGATTTATTTCTTGGTGAATTGTTTTTGGGAAAAACTTGAGAGGTTGACGTTCAAAGTTACAAAAATTACCTGGAAACTGCTTTTGATCACGTTTTTAAAAAACATCAGCAACGTTTCCACACTGCTCAAAATAATTTGGAGAGCAAGAGTATAGTGAGGAAAATCATGTACGACTGACGTTGTTGAACATAAAATATTATTTTTGTGTAAGATACAGTAGAATATTCAGTAATATGGGTAAGAAAAAGCACATTAGCGAATTTTTACTCAATATTATCATTTAATACACATGATGGATATGCTATACAATAGTATGCATATCTGTACAACAAGAAAAAATAGCATTTTGAAGTACTCGTCGATTTTGAGCTTCAGACTGAATGTAGACTCAACAAAGAAGAGAACGTGACTCCACTTTTCGGGTCCCCAACCACGATGTTCCTCAGCCCAGTTCTTACGGGCCGTACGTTATCGTGCGGTTAAAGGGACACACCCCATTGTTCCTGTTGACACGAGAAGCTCTCGTTGAAGATGAATAGTATTTTGCGGTGCTGTATTTGCTCGTGGACGGCCTTGACTTTGCTTTCTTGGAACACTTCCCGTATCCTGAAATCGTGCCCACAGTCGGGAAATGACACTTTGCCACATTCCGATGGCTTCTGCTACTACTCGCTGTGTCCGATCAGCGTTCAGAATACCAAGAGCTCTCCATGCCGTTGATTACGGTAAATAATGCTGTTGAGAATTGTTCAAACCGAAGACTGCAAGAAACGAAATATTACAATAAACGCTGCAGAGTAAGGAAGCTCTCGGGAAACCTTACCCCTATATGTGATTCATGCATTCTGACGTCACATAAGTTAATTTGCGTAAGGATATGCATGATTCGGCTGTCTACGTCACACTGGAGTTGATATTTTCCACGTTTCGATAAGATATCCTACGATTGGCTTGAATAATGTCGGCAAAGTCACAAGCTCTCCTAATTATTTTGAGCAGTATATGTTTGTAAAGTTGATGTAATATATTATACGTATAGCATCGGTTTCGAGTAATTTTTGCCTTACATTTTTAATGAGCCATCTTTGAAAGTATTCAATGGAGAAAGAGAAAAAATTAGGTTTCTAAAAGAAAACGGCTAAGCTCCCAGGTGATTGATTTATGCCACTGTTCATTTAACAAAGAAATGTATTATATCTTTGGAGAAAAATTGGAAAAAGCTGAACAACTTGATCTGTGTTACAAAAATGCAAAATGCCAATAAATCCGGATAGGAAAATGAATGGCAGCACAGTAGTCTCCTTTTTCGTTTAGAAGTTCTGGAAGCACCAGAGAACTTCGGGCCTTCCCGCTGTCTTCTTGATTGTGCAAAATAAAATCCGTTTTCCTCTCAACAAAGTATGAAATACATACGGCTTTTTAGGTTCAAGCAAAACTAATAAATCAATATTAATATCAGCCGTTTCTTCAATTTTACTATGGTATGTTTGAGCCTCACTAGCACGTGAAAGGGGAAAACTTTTACGAACTCCACTAGCTTTTGGCTTCGAGTATCCTGGTTTTGGGACCTTTTCCCTCAGTACCTGCACCGGTGAATCCCAATGAATATTAAGATTTGGTAGCTTATGGGAGTTGACACGACGTTTTGATGGAATTTGGTTATTGCACCGAAAATATATTGCCGGCAGAGAACATGGACGTTATCATTTTGCAGCAGACTTCAAAAGATTGAATGCAGTTCAATGAATAATTTCGCAGACTAGCCTGTGCTTGCGTGTGTACGAGCTGCAAAACAAGCCTGTTAATCTACTTCTCCGCGCAGCACATAAATATAGACCGGGAAAAACTGCAGAAATGATATTAGTAGCTTCGGTGCTTTCACGTTTGCCCCACTGAATGGGATAAAACCACCTGTTTACGTAAACAGAGTCTAAGGCAATACTTCGTTGCATTAACTTTTTCTACCACAAAATCTGTCATCAATGACATATCTCAGACATCGAATACATAAACGCTTTCAGATTGCAGTTGCTGCAAAATATCTATAGAGTGTCTCGAAAAGTTCCATGCTCGGAGTTGACCCTTTTATTGTAGCGTAGGGACTAACGACAGCCATCCGTAGTTGCATGCAACACAAGCGATAACGTAGCTATAATAAGATTGTTGAATAATGTTCTAGTTACATGAGCCAGCGTGCGCGGTTAGAAAGAGGTGAGAGTCAGTCAGTCGACGAAGTCTTCCGCAGATATCGACTGTTGCTCTATTTTAGGTGTACTTTGAGAGTAAATCATATTAATGATGTGTGGAAATCTTTAGGAGATCCCGATACCCAGATCATAGACAAAGCAGATGTCGAAGCTTGGGGCTGCTAATAACGAAACCAGAATTTGTGGAGAAAGTTTACCCTCTCCCAGTAAGCCATTGAGGCATTTGTCAAAGCAAGTAGGAGCTTCTTGTTCAACCGTTCAGAGGTTTTTAAACGTTTAAAGTTACGGTCATACAGCGTCAGATTAGTGCAAGCGCCGCGCCCGTAGGACACAAACAAGCCTGTTTGCTGCTGTCATTGGTTCAAGAGGTTCGTTTGCAATGGTGTCACAGTGCTGGGTACATTGGTTTTCACAGATGAGGCCTGGTTTCATTTTAATGGGTACACAAGTTCCTAAAATACGTGGCTATGGGCTTCTGAAGATCCCCCGAAGTACACCAGTTTCCACTCATTCGCAGAACGTTGGTGTGTGATTTGCCAATTCTGAACAGAGAATTGTGTGACCACTACTTTGAATCTTCCAAATGAACAATATGCAGACACTGAACAGCTGTTTGTAGCTTTACTGCATGCTGATGAACGTTATTGGCTGTACTAGCAAGACGAAGCGATGTGTCACTCGTCAAATAAAGCAATGGGGATGCTTCGGAAATTTTTTCAAGATCGACTTATCGACTCATCTTGAAACTTCTGTGACTACCGGCCTCGTCGGACATATCTCCACCAAAGTTTTCCCTATGAGGGTACCTAAAAAAAGATACAGTGTATGAAGACAACCCTTCTACTCTGGAGCATCTATGGAACAACATTACCTATGCTGTGTAGGGTATCATCGCTGATGTACTGACGCAAGAGCGTGTTCCGAATTATGTGTCACTAGGTGCAATTGTGCCTCTAGCAAATGGGCGAGCACTTGAAGCACTACCTGTAACCTACACTTGCATTTCTCTACATACAGAGTATATTGAGAGTGATCGAATAGTTCTTCTAGACATATGTGCTTCATATGTCAGGCAAAATAAATTTTTATACTTTAAGTATGGAAACGTTTGATACTCCCGGCATAAAACATTCTTACATCAAATTAATATTTTAAGAAACCATGATTTTACATACATTCACTACATTTCTTCGTAGAAATGTTTGAAGATCAACGCATAACCACATAATGGCCTTCCCGATGGCAAGTAGTCTGAGGGCTGGCCTGTAACCATTCGTTCGAGATGCGCCCATGTTCGAGTTCCAGTTGGGATATGGGTGGTGTGCGCCCATGTTCGAGTTCCGGTTGGGACATGGGTGGTGTGCGCCCAGGTTCGAGTTCCGGTTGGGATATGGGTGGTCTGCGCCAATGTTCGAGTTCTGGTTGGGATATGGGTGGTGTGCGCCAATGTTCCAGTTCCGGTTGGGACATGGGTGGTGTGCGGCAATGTTCGATTCTTGATTGGGATATGGGTAGTGAGCTTATTTGATAGCGCTGCTGTTTCCTTTCCTGAAACCAGTGGCCATAAAGCAGGGACGTGCGCTACTTAGTAATACTAACGGTTGCTCATAGAGTGGTTCGAAGGTGGTGGAAAGCACAGACGTTGCTCAAAGCGCAGACAGGTTCGATGCGATACACATATCATCATCATATCATGTTGGTGAAGAAACACATATCATTATCATGAGCCATTATCACTCCACTGCTGGATGAAGGTATCTCCAAGTTTCTTCCGCAACGGTCTATCTTGTGCCAGTCTCCTACATATCACTCCCGCATGTTTTCGAATTTCATCCAGCCATCTGCCATGTGCATGGTCTTCTTCTGGATCTTTTCCCGTCCCTTGGAATACAGCCTAGAATTTCGGTTGTCCATCCATCTGGCAACATATCCAGCCTATTGCCATTTTAGGGATTTTATGACGAGGTCAGAAGTAAGGCATTCTTCTGACCTCGTCATTAGTGTCAAATACTTGAATGCAAGTCCGCAAGAAATCTGGTTCCCTGGATGCAAGAAAGTCCCAGAATACAATTTCGGCCTCATCTCGGTTTCTGAAAGTCCTGTGATTGAGGTAATTGCTAAAATGCATGAACAGATGGAAATCGGTAGGTGCCAAGTCGGGCGAGTAGGCTGGATGTGGAAGGGTTCCGAACCTCAGTTTATGTAGTTTTTGTTTCGTCATTTGTGACACGTGTGGTCTAGCGTTATCACGGTGGAGGATAGGACCTTTCCTATTCACCAAAGATGGCTGTTTGGAACATAACTTTCTGGTGCATTCGGTGAATTTCTTCACAGTATGTGACTGAGGTAATGCTTTCACCAGCATTCAAGAACCTGAGTGTATGACACCGTGAACAGTCCACCACACTGTCAACAAAACCTTCTTTGTGTCAACCTTGGTTTAGGATGAATTTCGGTGGTTTTCCATGGTTCAGCCACTGTCCAGCTCGTATGCCCACTATTCGTCACAGGTTACAATGCGATCAAGTAGGGGTTCCTTTTCGTTGCGAAGCAGAAGGTTGCTGCACATCTCATACCGTTGTTGTTTCTAATGCTCTATCAGTTCGTGTGGTACCCACGTGCCGAACTTTTACATTACCAATTTGGTGGAGATGCTTGGAAATGGTTGACACCGATGCACTGTTCTATTTGGCGAGTTCTAACTGTGATGCGAAGATTTGCCTTCAGAGCATTGTTATCAATGACCGAATGTCGTTTTCGATCCTCCTCATCTTGTAGACTCGTGTCACCGGAACGAAACTTTTCAAACCACCGACGAACAGTACGTTCAGGTGTTTCCTCACTTTTCAAACCACCGACGAATAGTACGTTCAGATGTTTCCTCACTTTTCAAACCACCGACGAACAGTATGTTCAAGTGTTTCCTCACTTTTCAAACCACCAACGAACAGTACGTTCAGGTGTTGCCTCCTCGCCGCATACCTCAACCACATTACGACTCAATTTGAACTCATGAAGCAGAATCACCCGCAACTTACTCCTTCCCAACATGTTGTACAGACAACTCTCACACGAGTAGCAACGACCGCAGCTTAACCGATTATGGTGTGTGTGGGGCATCTGTGTCGCCCTTCAACTCGTACTAATGGCGCTGCGAGCGGGGTGGTCTTCAAGCATTGTAGACGAGTTGAACGTAGCATCTCAGAAAATCGGCCATTATATTCCGAACAACCCGATGTATTTCCTTTCAAATGTTTTCATCCACACTTGTCTTGATGGCAAGTTAGCCTATTCTACAGTAGTTGTCCAGTGGTCTAGGGCGTGGACTTTGATTTCTTGTCCTGTTAGCTCTGGGTTCAAGTTTCGGAGCACGATATAGATGTTGTGTTTATCTTTCCGTCACGTGCAATATACCTTCCTGGGAACCATTGTGACTCTAATTTAGAGACGGGCTACTCTTTATAGACCTACATAATCATGTGACCTCGCCTCACTTAATTCAGGAACGGGATACTCTTTATAAACCTAGATGATCATATAAGTCATTAAACCCCGAAAAAAATAATTAAAGAAAACCACATACCTAATTTACCATAAATGTTTAATTAATCTTCAGCTTCTACATTTTCCTGCAACATGTTGGAATCCGATAACTTCGTTAAAAAATAATTTTACACGAAAATGTAACCCTCAATTCAATCAAATGCATATCACTTAAAATCCTGTGTGCAACTCAGATCTCCCAGTGGGGAAAACAAGTAAAACGTATGATAAAACATGCATACTTCATTGAATTCTTTAATTTATTATACCCCCAAGGATTTGATTCTAGCGCGTGTTATAAGTCCAACTGCTCTCGAAATGGAGAGAGGTCAAAGTTATTAGAGCTCAACAAACAATTTCTGAGGAAGATACGTAACGTAAGGGTTAACATTAACAGGTTTAAAAAACTTTTTTGAGTAATCTTGTAGAGCACAAAAGAAAGAAGAAAGAAATTTATAATCATAGCAAACCAAGTCAGTCATAATATTGATATTTATTTCTTTGAAAGCGAAAGAAACATCAAAGCTTTTGCGTCGAAATACTTTTCTCCGATGGAGTTTAGAGCTCAGAAATTCAGGGTACAGTTCTCAACTCTCCTAGTCAGAGGATGACTAAATTAATAAAATTTAGTGTGAAACGTAATCCAATGTTTAAAGAATTACTATTTGATTGAAGGGTATGCTTCATGGTTACTCTGAGAATGAGTCTCTTCGACCTGAATTTTAATTTGAAAAAAAAATATTTGGACATAAACACAAGTGAACCTTCTTTTCGTGGTTTAGTTCTATTTGGTTACCAATCTTTTCGAATTTTGAAGCAGTTTATTAGGTTATTATCGTTATTCCAAATTCTCTGCTTCTATATACGAAAGATCGGCTTCTTTCGACGATAATGTCCGCTTCCTCCATATAACGTACACACCACATCTGTCACGATCGGCATTTAAAGAACAGCACGAACAACTCTGAGAGATACCAGCAGTCGCTTGTCCCTACTTTAAGGTTGCCGGCACCAAGGAGGGGAGAAATCCAGTGCCGAAAAACAAGAACACTGTCCATGCCTCATCAGAACTCATCCGGAAATTATGCATGGCGATAGTTAAATATCGAAAGCGAGACAGATTTCTTAGCACAAGAGGTGGCTGTTGTCAATACCACTGCTGACGAGACTCGAAAGAACATTCTAGCTACTACTTCCCTTTTGTGACACTAATTTAATCCTGAAGAATGTCGCGAGAAGAATATTAGCTAGAAAGTAAGAATTAAACGAAATCTTAGAATAGATAATGGAAACCAGTTTACTGGGAAAATGTTCAGCAGAATAAAGATTCCTCAGTCCTATCTAACGGAGTTTAATAACTCTGATTTGGAATATTTGAAACAACTTTACACGCTTCGGAGTGTTTTAAAAGAACTTTAAATTGCATTTCATAAAACGTCGAATTCGTTGAATAGTATAAGAGCAAGCTTTCCTTCAGTGAAATGAGAATTTTTCATATGTGTTTCACTGAAAGAAAATCAAACGTGGCACAAATTAAACTATCTAGAAAACAGAGTGGAGTTATGCAAATAAAACAAGCTATTGGGTATGTTCAAAAGTTTTACCCGTTTTTGTAATAGATGCAAATTGCGATCGGAGTGGTTACGTCACAGATGACGCCCCGATGTCGAATTTTCGGCCAATAAAGGGTGGAGCAGTAGAGCACATAGATGCACTAGATTTGTCCGAGTAAAAGGTTTGTCTGAGTAAAATCGTAACAAAAATCACGGACTGTGTAACATGGCATGCAATAAGGAGCACATTAGACATTGTTTACGAGTTCGGACGCGGCTTGCCGCAGCGTCTGTCAAGTGCATGGGGAGGATGCAATTGATGGTAGCACATGTCGCCGTTGGTTTCGGAAATTCGGGGACGTAGACGGAATCTGTAAAGATCAACCACATCCTGGATGTCTATCCGTGGTTTCTGACGAGAATTTGGACCAAGCCATAACAAATGACCCACATCCAACCGTTCAGGAATTAGCGGAAACGTTGTCGGTACACAGAACAACAGTCGAAAGACGGATGCATGCGCTTGTGTTCATCACCAAGTTCTATAACTGGGTTCCGCACGAACTTTCTGCAAAGCAACGAGAGGAGAGAATCCGTTCCTGTGTTTCTTGGATTTCACGTCACAGAAATGAACCGTTTTTGGGACGAATTGTAACAGGTGATGAGAAATGGGTACTGTACCGTAATGTAAAGCGTCGACGGACTGTGTGCCAAGGTGCGGAGCCTGCTCCATCGACCTCAAAAGGAGGACTGCATCCCAAAAAGGTTTTGTTGAGTGTTTGGTGGGATGCCCAGGAAATAATCCACTGGGAGGTGTTGGCACCTAACCGAACGATAAATTCTGACCTCTACGGCAAACAGTTAGACAGATTGGAGAACAACTGGCATCAAAGCGGCCATAACTCATCAATCGCAAAGGCGTGATCCTTCACCATGATAAACTCAAACCCCATTCTGCTTTAGTCACTCAGCAAAAATTACCGGACTTTGGTTCAGAAGAGTTACCTCACCCGTCGTATTCCCCTGATTTTGCACCTACGGACTACCACCTTTTTCGATTGTTACAGAACGCCTTCGCTCTCCAAACCTTCGATGATATGGGCGATGTGAAAACGGCATTACATGGCATGGCATCAGGTTCTCGTGCGGAATGAGTTAATCATAAAAGCTTAAGGTAGTGGTCTTAAAAGCACAATAATTAAAACAGTACATAAGCTTCAGATGAAGTGAAGAACTTATTTAATGTATAAGTTAAAAGGTTTACCTTTTAACTTATACATTTATTAAGTTATTTACTTAAAAGGTTTACCTTTTAACTTATACATTAAATAAGTTCTTCACTTCATCTGAAGCTTGCGTACTGTTTGAATTATTGTGCTTTTAAAGACGGCTACCTTAAACTTTTATGATTGACGGCATTACATGACTTTTTTGACTCTAAAACACAGGATTTTTTCCGGCGTGGGATTCACCTACTCATAGAGAGATTGCATGAGGTCATACAGAATTATGGCAATTATGTGAAATCCTAGGTACGTTATTTGTTGTGTTCTCCTCCTTCCTTTGTAGTCTACAAAAACTGATAGAACTTATGCACACACCCGATAGAAAATCTTGAAAACAGAATAGAAAACACAGATGAAACACAAGCGTGATTCTTTTGCAAAGCGTATCTAAACCTAAATGAATGGTTGTCAGTTCTCAACATCAAATGTAACATGGCTGCGACATTTGTGGTACTTTCCCAAGTACTTGGTTTAAGTAATGCAGCAAATGTTTTTATTTTTATTTTACATTTATTCGATTCAGAGAAACACCATCTCTTCGGAGTTTACTTTCACAAATTAGGAGTCATTTAAGCAGATAATATTTACTTATGTAGATTTGAATCCACTGAGCAGCAAAATTAAAGCAAAACGGATGATGTAAGGAACTGAAGACATAGCAAGTGTTCGCAGGAAGATTTGTATGCTTCGTATTTATTAAAGAATTTTTAAAAACAAGGGCCTCATGTATATTTCAGCTATTCCTATTGACGTGCTATTTTCTATGGATTATAAGACAATGTTTTGCTGAATGAAACATACCCATATTTTCACTTGAGGCATTAAATGTGTTCTTTTTCTTTTTCATTTTTATTGTCGGTAATTCAAAAAGGATAAATCCTGAAAAGAAAGTCGATTACTTTTTGGGCGCTCCATCGATTATGTCAGACATTTCAGAATCATGATGTATATGCTCGTTAGATTTCGCGGGGCAATTGACCGGCCAAATAGTTCACAGATCGAAGAAATAATATAACGTGACTTTTCTCAAGTTCTGCTGACGTTTCGGAGACGAGCAAGAACTTCAAAAGAAGAGTAAAAGATAAAATATAGGCAGGACTTTGAAAAGAGCTACTTTTAGCGTGTTTTACTTGGTGGAACGTGACATGTCAGCTCTTTCTTACCAACGTTACTTCTCTGATGGTGGAAGTGAAGGTAAAGTCTTTTCTGTTAACCGTATCAAATTCAAAGACGCTGTACTTTTTCCAGTCTATGACTCGCAAAAGATAATCTTTCCTCTCCTCCAGAAACCGTTTCAGTTTTAAATCAGTTGCTTGGGAGCACAAGAAGTCATTTTCCTGTCATATCGGCTGGTATCTAAAATAAGTTCAAAATAACTTACTTCCTCGGTGCTGAATCACGAAAAAATATTCAAAATATATTTTAGCCATTTTACTGCGGAATATGTCATTCATACTACTATGTAATAAATTGAAGTAACAGTTTGGTTTCTTCAGGGTAAAGTTCCTCCAGATCGTGATTCTAAATGCACCGGGTGTCTTTCAACGATCGGCAAAGTTTTTAATATTGCATAGAAAGAATATTTTTTTCCAATAAATAAGAAAACACATTCCAAACAATGAACAGGCGACCCCTTCTCGCCGTAGAAGCTATTAGGCATATCTAATCCCCGAAACAAAAAACGACAACAAAAAGAAGGTTAAATGTGCAAATAAGAAACTGTATTAAATGCATAGTGTAACGCATTTAACAGAATTTCACACAGTAAATAAATAGTTACTTAATAAGATCTGATAAGGAACGTAATTTACTTACGAAAGTACAAGAAGTTACAAATAACACTGGTCTACAAGATTTTTGTAATATGAACAAATACAGCTGTTTTTAACTAATTTTTGGGTGCTGATTTCAGATCTGACCTTAAAAAATGGCCACCACGTCACTTCTTTTTTTGTTATGGGGCATTAAATATGTACTATTGTTCCACATTAGCGCTTGTAGGCTTGTTAAAGGACACTAGATCTTTTTATTGTCATATTTCGCCACCGGACATGGTATAGGTGGAAACACTGTTTTTTTCACGGGTAGAGAATATTTAACCGCAACTGAGCTGCCATTGCTGTTTTTTACATTAAAGGAAAAACAGGTGCTGCATGTTTATGAGCAAAAGTTGGCGAAATGGAGAAAAGGGATCGTCGCGGATGTATTAATGCCCCGGATAAGTTTTGCTATGTGTGTGGATAGCATAATATAAAATCGCAGAATCGTCCATTGACAAAGACTGTAAGGAAAGCCTACTATTTGTACTTTGGATGACATGTTGGAGATCAAAATAAATGGTGGGCTCCACATATCTGCTGCATTTCCTGCTTTGTTGGCTTAAGAGAATGGTTGAAAGGCAAGCTGAAATCCATGCCTTTCGCAGTTCCGATGACTTGGCGTGAGACAAATCATCACGTGGAAGATCGTTATTTTTGTTTAACCAAAATGAGTGCCTTTTTAAAGAAGAATAAAAGTAAAATACAGTATCCAAATTTGCTATCAGACTTAAGGTCTGTTCGACATGGGGAAGATCTTCCTATACGAAAACCTCCATTGAACTGCGAAGAGATAGATTCAAATTCCTCCACTGAAGATATGGACGTACATGAAGATCCGGATCCTACATACACCCCTAAACACTTAGACAAGCCCTACTTGACTGAGCAAAATGAACTGAATGATTTCGTTCGAAACCTACATCTTTCCAAACTACAAGCTGAACTTTTAGGTTCCCGACTGCAAGAGTGGAACCTGCTGGCAATGAGTACACTTGTGTCTGTTTTCAGAAATGAAAATTTGGATCTATGTTCTTTCTACGAGATGCAGGATGGTATGTGCTTTTGTCCAGATATTCCGGGGCAGTTACAGAATTCAGAATATCTCACGATCGTACGGAATGGCGTCTATTTATCGACTCATCCAAGGTTAGTTTAAAAGTTCTCCTTTTGTCAAACGAAAACCAGAATCCTTCCATTCCAGTAACACATGCTGTCGGAATGAAGGAGACGTATGAAAGCATGAACAAAATTCTCCCGGCAATACGTTATGACCAGTTTAGGTGGCCAATATGCAATTATCTGAAAGTCATATCACTCTTGCTCGGGTTTCAAAGTGGCTTCACCAAATTTTGTTATTTTCTTTGTATGTAAGACAGTAGGGCCACAGAAGAACACTACGAACGGACAGACTGGCCTAAACGAGATGTTTTCATTCCTGGGGAGAGTAACGTTCGTCACAAACTCCTAGTTAATCCCTCTGATGTGCTACTTCCACCACTTCATATCAAATTGGGGCTTATAAATTTTTTTGTAAAGGCTATGGACAAATCTGGCCCAGGTTTATTGCATTTAAAGAAAACATTTCCACGATTAAGGAATGCAAAACTCAAAGAAGGCATCTTCGTTGGTCCTCAGATACGGAAACTACTGCGTGATTCTGTTTTTACCGAAAAGCTAAACAGCACAGAACTCGTCGTATGGTAGTCTTTCACATATGTGGTCAAGGGATTTCTGGGTAACCACAAAGAGGGCAACTACAAACAGCTGATTCACAAACTTCTCAAGAACTGTAAAAACCGTGAGTGATGGATGTGTTTAAAAATACATTTCCTCCATTCGCATCTGGATTTCTTTCCTGACAACCTAAGAGCAGTCAGCGATGAACAAGGAGAAAGGTTCCAACAAGATATCCGAACGATGGAGGAGAGGTAACAAGGCAGGTGGGATCTCTCAATGATGAATGATTACTGTTGGTTTTTGCAGAAGGAGAACATAAGGGAAAAATGAAATACTTGTACAGGTATACGAGTATGTGTGTATACATTTACATTTGCGTTAATGTTGTTTACTCTACTTCTTTTTTCTTTTGCTGTTTCATATGTAGTGATATATGAATATAGTATTTATACTTTGTAACACTAATTCTATAGCTAACACGACACATAAATGCTGTGATACATTACAATGTGAAGCTGTAATATGTACATCTTGCATTGTATATATGTATCTGGAAATATAGCAAATGTTCATACACAAAAAACTGTAGGTGATGCATAGGTTTTCTTTATTGGAGGTTTAACGACCGCCGTGAGCAACTCAATGGGCTATAAGCAGTCGCCCGTCCCTGATTCAGGGTCACTGGTTCCAGGGAAGTGAGAGAGCCAGTGCCGTAAGACATACACAACATCCATGCCTCTCGGGATTCGAACCCGGACCTCTTTCGGACGAATGATCAGAGGCCATCGCTTAGACCACTGCGCCACCGGGGCGGCGGAGAGTTTTACAGTCATGTTTGAATCGAGCAACCCGAAATTAGTTAAAAACACCTTGTTTCATCCATGTTATGAAAACAAAGTTTAAAAATGTTGACTAGTGTAATGAACGGATTCCATACGTAATTAATCAAGCTGTGCATGACAAAATGCGTGGAGGTTTTCCTATTTCTAGGTTGCAGCTACTTCGCAGTAGTATTTCGCAGTGTACGGTAGTGTGAAGCAGTATCAAATAAAGACTACATTTATGATAAATCAAAGAGAATTCTATTTTGCGGTAATGTTGATAGCTGCTGTTATAAGGTTAACAAAAAAGCATTTGCCCGATTATACTCAAGCAATGGAAGCTACCTGAGTAGAATAACGTTTGCTTATCATAATGATTACGTGATCGAGGTCGTCAGTAGACAGAAATAACCGATCTGCGGGATCCCTAAATAGCATAACTTGAATTTAATAAACACAATAGTAATTTGTTTCTTTAAGTTACGGTGAGTGTCATTTAGTAATATTATGGCGTCAGGACAGAAGTGTGTCTGTCGTACTGTAGGATACATCGACTCACTTCTGCGGGGTCTTAGGACACGTCTACATTTTACAATCGCTATGTTTGGAGCATGAGCGTGACAATGTACACTGCTGTCCCAAACTTCAAGACGAACATGAAATTAGACGATTACAGAGCGCAGTGAATCTAAAAGATCTGGCTAACACATGCACGCCGCCCCGGTGGGGCAGTCGCTGGCTTATGACCATTCGTCCTAGAATGGGTCCGGGTTCGAATCCCGGTAAGGCACGGATGTTGTGTTTGTCTTACAGCACCGGCTGTCCCCCTTCCCTGGAGTCAGTGGCCCTAACTTAGGGACGGACGACTGCTTATACCCCATTGAGTTGCTCACGGTGGTCGTTAAACCTCTAATCACACACAAACATATGCACACGAGTGCGGTTTGACGTATGAAGATATTCCAGATGCGCATCCTGTATGCACATTTTTCTGTAAGCACGTGACACATGCAGAGGCTGTATACAGGCGGGAAGAACAGTCATGTCTCATATGAGTTTGTGTGTGTGTGTGTGTGTGTGTTCCAGCGACGGAGCGAGAAATTGCTTGCATGAGGTAAAAAAAGGATGTTTCGCAAAGATCATATGGATGATTTTACCTGAGGCAGAATTATCGGCAAGCTTGAAGAATGACGGACTGTGACCAATGTCACCAGTTTGGAGTGTCGCTGTTTTGTACAGCGTTCAGGGGACACAGAACTGCTGCCAGATGTATTTCTGGAGGTCTTACCCGATATACGTGCCAGCGAGATTACCGTTACCGTTGCCAAAACAACAAAACAGAGCCGGAAAATTTCTGCGGGCCAGCTGCTTAATCGTTTACAAGCAAGCACAGTGTACGAGTTTCGCGCTAAACAGTATCAGTACGTCTAAATGCCGCAGGACTATATGCCCAGAGATCAGAACTGTCTTGCTACCATTATCCAGGGCGCCTCGTGGGTGTATGGCTAACGTTATCTAGTTTTCAAATCAATGGGACAAGGTAAAGTTTACAGATGAAAGCCGCTTTAGCTATTCGTCGGATTCCAAGTGGCAATTGATCTGAAGAGAATCTCTTATGATGCCTTGTACATCATTGAAGGGGGCAGATATCGCGGTCGCGGAGTTCTGATGGACGTACCTAACTATAGTTATTTAATCAAGGGACAATCACCGCGGAACAATACTGCAATGATATGATTCTTAAACCACTTTCATCTGTTCCGTGGTGCTGTGGGCGCCAATTTGCCTGATGAAGATATCCGCCGAATGAAGTGCTCAGCGCGTTCCCCTAATTTGAACCCAATCGAACATAACGTGATTCCTTAGGAGAATCATTCCAGAACGTATCAGGGCTCTCCAGCAGGAGTGGGACAATTTAACCCAAGAGATCCTAAACCACTTTGTGCTAAGCATGATACGCAGGTGCCAATCGTGCATTGCATTGCGAGGTGGACATGTCTCCTACTGAGGACTTCTCGCTGTTGTCTGTTTATGCAGTGCTGATGGAAGAATGTCACTGGATGACATGTAAGCCTGTACATCCTTCGTTTCTATTTCGATCTGTTGTTCTGTTTCGATCTCTATTATACAATATATTACTTGCGATAATTGATGCCGTGCGTTTCATTTTTTTGTTGCTGTTACCGTCGATCACATTTACAGCTATAAAATCGCTTTTCGGATTTTAACTGGTCAAAATATACCTCGTCCTTAAGTTTTGAATAGCATTGTAGTCACACGGTTGCATATTGCCATTAGAATGAAATACAGTTGTTCCAGTGGTAGTTACACTGTTCTTGTCATGGTAGGCTCAGCTTTGTTATTGTTCCTACGTCTTATATACTGTAGTTTGCCACAACTGGTTGCCGATGAGTCCTATGCATTACGTTCTAGAATTCCGACAACACTACTACATTGTGCACTCTCTTGACTAAAATTTATCATTTGCAATCCTAGCTTGAACTGACATTTCCTGTGATTAATCACGTTGGGAATCTGACCGTTCTGATGCTATCCTGTCTTACGATATTTCAGAGGTCTCATGGGTAACCCATGGTTTCCATTCATTTTTCGCACGAGGTTGATTAGAGTTTACCCTTGGAAATGCTTAAGGTGGAGCACCATACTGTAGCCCAAAATATGTTCCTGGAATTACTGGGCAATAGTAATTTAATCTGAGATATTTGCCAGTAAGAGCTGAGATTAGTATACATACGATTGGCCTTTTTATTAATATTTGATGGAGTCAAGATCAGGTGTGCTCACAATAATATTTAATGGGGTTAATAATGTGTCTTGCTGCCCCGGTGGCGCAGTGGTCTAAACGATGGCTTTTGATCATTCGTCCGAATGGGGTCCGGGTTCGAATCCTGGTGAGGCATGGATGCCGTGTTTGTCTTATGGCACTGGCTCTCTCCCTTCCCTGAAACCAGTGAGCCTAAATTAGGGACGGGCGACTGCTTATAGCCCATTGAGTTGCTCACGGTATTCGTTAAACCTCCAATCAAAAAAAAAAAAATAAGAATGTGTCTGTGCGCTGGTGACCTAATTTGAAAATTTTTATTCGACTTGAAATTTATGTGAAACATTTACTCGCTGAAGTAGAGAGAGAAACACACCGTGTTAGAGGCCGAATGAGCCATTTACGTACACTGGTGTGCAAAAATTAAGGACGAAGAGGAGAAATTAACATAACAGCGGAACGAGCAGGCAGAACGGACCGAAAGACCACTCAGGAGATGGACTAGGGTCCGGTGCGGTAGGACATGCGCATATATGCAGCATGACATAGGGGGGAGTGTCGGAAGGGTATAAAGCACACGGACGGTGTACGCTCAGCAATTCGGTGTAAACTATTGCACAGTGTATATCGGTTTGAACGACGTCGAGTTGCTGCCACCGTGTGATATGGCCAACAGGCAATCCAGTAGACGACATCTGGATGACTTTACCCGAGGTCGCGTCATTGGGAAGTTGGAAGAAGGTCGAAGTGTGACTAGCGTGGCCGAGGAATTTAGGATCGCTCACAGCATCGTTTCACAAGCTTGGAGAACATTTCAAACGACAGGAACGGCTGTCCGAGAGTTTAGCAGTAGTCGTCCACGAGCAACCACGGAGGCGGACGACTGTTATATTGTCCTACAGGCGAGAAGAGACAGGCGGCAGACAGCGGGAGAAATCGCAAGGCACATGCAACAGACAACTGCACGTCCGTTATCAAGTTTTACCGTGGCCAAAAGGCTGCACAAAGGTGGCCTATTTGCACGACGACCAGTACGGTGTGTGCCATTAACGCCTGCTCATCGGAGACGGCGGTTTCTGTGGTTCCAGGAACACAAGAACTGGACACATCAGCAATGGGGTCGAGTTCTCTTTACGGATGAGAGCCAATTTAGTCTGACGAGCGATTCTGGATGTATACACATCTGGAGAGAGCAGGAAACATGCAATCAACCTCCAACATCATCGAAAGGGACAGGTTTGGAGGTGGCGGAGTTCTTGTTTGGGGAGATATCATGTTTGGTAGCCGTACTGACCTCCACATCTTCCAAGGAGGTTCAGTCACTGGTGTCTGCTATTGTACCGAGGTTCTCCTGCCTCACGTGCGTCTGTTTAGAGGCGCTGTGGGTGCTGAGTTCCTCTTCATGGACAACAACGCTACACCTCATCGTACAGTGGCTGTCGCAGAGCTGTTGGAGAGTGAAGATATTCAACGCATGGATTGGCCCGCAAGGTCCCCGGACCTAAATCCAATCGAACACGTGTGGGACCTTCTCGGGAGACGCTTGGCAGCACGTCACCAGCCGCCAGCAACGATTCCGCAGTTGCGATTGGCGCTACAAGAGGAATGGGTCACGATGCCTCAACAGCTCATTGACAGAGCCTCGTCCTCAGCATGGACACACGTTGTAAATTCTGCAACGCAGTCAGGGGTGATCATATCCCTTACTAAAGACTAGATTTTTCTTGGCAGCCGCCTGTCACATGGACGTTTCTGTCTTTTGTCCAGTTGTGCTCGAAGCTACCTTTTCAGTAAGTGCCTTTGCATCCTTTGGATTCCTTGTTTGGACGGTTTTTTTCACTTGTCCCATATTCTTACATCTTGGGGATCTTATGGTATGATTTGAGTCGATGTGGAGCACTTCTGCACGACGTTACATTCGAAAAACCGTCTCGTCCTTAATTTTTGCACGCCAGTGTATTATGACCACAGAGATGACAGAGCACAACTTTTTAGAATGTGTGATCAGGAAATATCAGTCAATATTTTTGGCACCATTACCGAAAGACCTATTGCGATCAAAGCAAAACAAATACACTTCGTTTCTCTAAGAAGCATATTCCTTTTGTTTCAGGACTTAAGACCGATATGCTGCCCCGGGCCGCAGTGGTCTAAGCGCTGGTTTATGACCGTTCGTCCGAGAAAGGTCCAGGTTCAAATCCCAGTGAGGCATGGATGTTGTGTTTGCCTTACTGACATGGTTCTCTCCCTTCCCTGGAAACCAGTTGCCCTAAATTAGGAAAGAGCGACTGCTTATAACGTATCGAGTTGCCGACGGCGGTCGGTAAACCTTCAATAAAAACAACACCAACAACAAAAATAAGAACGGTAGACTTTGCAGCAATAACTGTTCTTCCGTAGGATGAACAATAAAGCCATATAATTATCGACAAAAACGTCGAAGCAAGCACTTACGGTCGTGGATTTACATCAACATATGCAGTAACAGTACTTGCATAGCTGATGGTCTGATGTGTGTGCGGATATTGTGTTTGACGATCGCTGATTGTCGTTGGTCAATTTTTGAGGCCCACTGGAACGTGTGGACGGAGTTGTTTGTTACAGCACGTCTGCGTCAGTTTCTGATATTACTATCCATTGATTCTGGAGTTGTTAAAGAAACAGTTGTGGAATGCGCAAAATACACTTGTGGCCGCCTCGGAGAAGCAGGGGTCTAAGCGATGGATTCTGATCATTCGTCCGAAAGGGGTCCGGATTCAAATCCCTGAGAGGCATGGACGTTGTGTTTGTCTTACTGCACTGGCTCTCTTCCTTCCCTGGAACCAGGGACCCTAAATTAGGGACGGGCCAACTGCTTATCGCCCATTGAGTTGCTCACGGTGGTTGTTAAACCTCCAATAAAAAAGACACTTGTGGCATTCCACTGACATATTTTTATATACTTTATATTTTTGAGCCGAGTGCTTATATCTGTTTCAAATGCTTCCATTTTATGCGCCGTTATTCCTTTACTCAACTCGTGAATAAGCACAACAAGCCTACACAAATGGAAAGAAGTCAAGTGTATTTTGGTAATATGCTAGTACTGACCTATTAACTTTGTTCGAGCAATGAAATAGTACCAGAAGACTGGTCATTTGAAATTTTTTATTTATATGTTTATCACGTAAATTTTTTGTAGGTGATATTCGAAATTATTATTGAATCTTTTCAGGTAAGAGATCTTGCCCCAGAGACATCTTTGCCAGCATAGAGAGTTTTTTAGTTCAACATCAGCGCCCATAGTAGCGTGGCATTGGACATGGAAGGAGAACTTGGCTTAGGACTTCAACCGAAATAGCAAGAACTCATTTTCACTCAGCGTCAGTGACGCATTTTATTTTGTCTAGACTTACATTCAGTTGTATTTTGTGTCTTGTGTCATTTAATAGAGAAGTTTAATCGTAACGAGGGCGGCAAAAGTGAAATTACAGAAAATAAAAATAAATACTGATACCAGTCATTGTAATAACGTTTTTATTCTGTTCCAAGAAGTATGAATTCAAACTTTCACCGGAGTTTAATTTTGCACTATATTTTTGTTGAGGAACGTTCCCTCAGTCAGTAGCAGTTTCTATAGAGCAGTCTAGGAGTCCAGGGCCGAGTGACATTCCCACAGTCTGAAAAGACAGAATTCATTTAAACATGAAATAAGCTGAAAAAGCATTATGCTCGATATTTATAAAGAGACTAATTATTATATTTGACACAGCAGAATTATCCTTGAAAACTAAGGTTGGATTCAACTATTCAGAAGACTAGCATAACTAAAACGGGTGTTTAAGGTCTAGTAGCTGAAAATTTGAAGTGTCACCCAAAGTTACCCGATCAATAATGTTCTTGTGTTTATCGTCCCTTCTTATTACGCGTTATGAAAAAATAAATAAACTGCTCATGATATAGCTTGGTTCATGTGCCCAAACTTCATCCGCATTGATTGGACGAATTTTCTTTTCTTCTTTTTTTGAGGGACGCCGCCGTTTTGAGACTGATGATCCATAGATTTCATTTTATTCACGTAAGGTTTTTACACTAGGTGCCATACTCTTATATTAATTCAGATTGCATCGGATAAGAAGAAAAGTTAACACCATGCTGTAAATGAATCTTGTTCCATCGCAGAAAGTTTTTAATAACAAACCGGTGACCGAGTAGTCAGATGCGCCACCTAATTGCCGGATTTGGGCTCGAACGTTGGTATACTTGATAAGGCATGGGCTCTTCATTTGTCTTAGGGCGCAGGCCCTATCGCTTCCTGGAACCAGTGGCTCAAAATTAGAGATGAACTACTCCTTATAGCTATAAACGTTCATGTGGGACTTGAACACCCCCGCCTCCACCCCGAAGAAAAAAACAAGGAGAACGTGCAGTCAGCGGAAGAACAGTTTTCCGTGCATAAAGAAAAACTGTGCTCTTTTTTTCTTTTCCTTTTGAATAAAATATAGAAAGCCGTTTTAAATGTTTTGTGCTCCTATAAGCTGCTTGGATCAAAATGTTCTAAGCAGCTGCTGTATCCAAAACTAATACTATGAGCCTTTGGTGGGAATCTGCTGTTCTAGTTAAATTACCGACATTAGAACTATTTTTTTTCTTTGGCCATCATATGCATGATTTAATAATGTTTTTTTTACATTTTTTCTATGTACAGTCGCAGAGGTTAGTGGTTAAATATCATCAGCATGAGATCAGGACTTTTGCGTGAACGAAATGTAGATTGCGGCCTTCCCTGCAAATTTTTAAATAACTCATACACTAACTACCTATCCAAATTGCTTTGCTCATCTTCCCAAAAGAAAGTCGAGCCAGGTGACATTTGATGGCAGATATTTAAAGTCAGTTGCTGTATGTGTAGAAGAAATTGTATGCAATTTCTTCTACACAAATGCCACTGGCCTTCTTTATTCCACCGTACCGAAAACCACAAGAGATAGGCCATATAAAAGGAATACAGTAACAACAAGAGCAGTGCTTATATCTCATGAGGAAAAACAAAAAAATTAAAGAGTCACGTTTCATTTTCATGTTCTAAAATATGTACTTTAAACTGTACGATATGACAAATTAAAAGCATTGATCACATACTGTATTTTAATTCACCATTTGCACGCTATATGCGCACGCAGTATTGTATTTCCGCAGTTGCCCTTCGACTTACTTTAAGAGGCTGAGGAAGAATTTTTACCTTCGTTGTCCATGTTCCATTTATACGAGAGTCTACATGAATCATTATGCAAAATAAGTTAGGACTTCTTCTGAGAGTATCAGATTTCTTTCTGAAGTGAAAAACGTGTTCAAGATGCCAGGGTTCTTTGAAATTCGATCATCCACATTTAAGTTCGTATCTACCAAACAAACCGGATACGAAAACATCTGTCGAAATACCAACTCATAGAAACGGAAAGCAGAAAAAGTATAAAACTACGGCAAGAATAAGGTTATCTTGTTTGTTCGATAGCAGTAGACGTCGCTGTGGGAGTTTTCGCTGATGGATGCATTGTCATCAAAAGAAACAAGCAGACGGCTAATGGGGCATTTGCATTTGTAACTTTGTGATTCAACTAAAAAGAGAGCTCTCTTGCTTTGATGCTGAGGAATGTCTTCTTGGTTCAGTTGGTGCGAAAGATTTCTCATTGAGAATAACTCCATTGTATTTGAAAAGTCTGTCTGCGAAAGACAATTGTCCAATAGTGGGCTTTTTGGAAGTACATGAAAATAATATAACCAATGTATAATATCGGCGATTACATCATGAAAGTAATATAATCTCAAAAATACATAAATGTGTGTTTTAACCGTCCTAGTAAGAAAAAGTTATGTAAGCCACATAGTAAATACATAAATCTGGTTATTTATTACGCTTCCTCGAGCGACTTTTATTTGATTTTCCCCGATGTAATTGCTTTCCCTGATTTACCATCTTTTTCACAGTATCTAATTGCTTCAAATAATGATAGGCCGATGTTTCATTGAATTTTGCTGAAATCAGCGTTTCCTTGGATAATACTTGCAATTCATTTCAGTAAAAACTAGCTTCACATTAAAAGTGAAATTCATCCCAAGCTTTTACTCATCATCTTACAAGCGCAAATATTACATGTTTTCTGCAAAAGTTAACCCAAAGTTTGTAAAATTCACTATTGAGTGCACCCAGCAGTGAAGACGGAAATACGGGGCAAATTCATTTTGCATCTGGGTACCCTATTATTTTCCAACAAAACGTTTATTTCAATATTAGAAATTATACGATTTCAATAATTTTGTAATTCATTTTAAATCGTTATAGCATGCTGCATATTTTACCAAAAATTATTTTAACCTAAAAGAATATTTTTCTGAGTTTTGTTTTTCAGGCATTTTTGTATAACTTAAATGCTATTCGACAGAAGATAAATTTTGTTTTTTAATGTTCTTTTTCAGTGAGCTAGCTTTGCAGTTTATGAACAGTACAGCAATAAACATAATTTTTTTGCCCAGCCAATTGGCACTAAATATTTATGAATATCCACTGACGAACAGTTCAATAACTGTGCGTCTAAAGCCTCTTGGAGAAATCATTTTCGAAATCATCTGAGAAGTGGACCAGAGGAGTGCTGATTGTTTCTTTTAAATTTTTTCCCTTACTCTACCTTAAATATAGCAAATGCAGAGTTGGAAGTCCATGTTGAGACGGACGCTAGTAAGAAGTATTTGTCTATAATTTAGGTTACTGGCTGCAACGAAAGAGAAAAATTGAATCGAAGATCAAACACTGAACCT
This sequence comes from Macrothele yani, assembly GCA_039090855.1. Classification (NCBI taxonomy): domain Eukaryota; kingdom Metazoa; phylum Arthropoda; class Arachnida; order Araneae; family Macrothelidae; genus Macrothele; species Macrothele yani. The sequence goes on from CM076991.1 coordinate 232,408, forward strand.
ATGTTTACCAAGTACTCAACCGCTAGCTCTTTTTCTCGATATGCATATACCTGAAGAACATGCGTGTACAGCGACTATGTTCGGGTCAATCTGTGAAAGATATCCAACAGTTTCGGAGGTGACAGGAACTCCAAAATGCCCTAGGGTGGTGTAGAAGCTGCATGTAGGCTCGAAACATAGCTGGTGAGTATTGGGCATTGCAGTTCCTGCAGTGCCGCCCTTAGCAGCCGGAGGGCCGGGTGCGAACCTAGCCACGGGACCCCTTATTTTAACCCTCCCCCTACACTAGACATAAAACATACACTAGACTTACGACATAGTTTATTACAGTTATCTTTACAGTTTAATGAAACTTCAAGACGTTTCAAAATTAACCAATAACGAAACACAGCATTTAAAATTTTTCGAACACTACTGATATTTTGTAAATGTCTTACATGATGTAGATAAAACAAGCACACCTACATATATGTCATTCCCTCGCAATGGCTCAGTATCTACCTATTATGGGCCAATACTTACATTATTGAACTCACCTTATAAGAACTGGACTCTGTTTGTTTATCCAAGCAAAGTCAGCTATTAAATCATCAAAATTTATTTTGCATGCTTTATCATGTTCAATTGACAAAGTTGCCAGAGACATGAATTTTACTTGAGACATAACAGGTCTTAAATAAAATTTAATCAGCTTCAAGCGTGAAAAGCTTCTTTCTATGCTTGCCACCGTTACTGGGACAGCAATATCCTGTAAGTGATGAAAGTCTTAGGGGAAGGTATGTGAATTGTATTATTTAATCAGCTTCAAGCGTGAAAAGCTTCTTTCTATGCTTGCAACCGTTACTGGGACAGCAATATCCTGTAAGTGATGAAAGTCTTAAGGGAAGGTATGTGAATTGTATTATTTAATCAGCTTCAAGCGTGAAAAGCTTCTTTCTATGCTTGCCACTGTTACTGGGACAGCAATATCCTGTAAGCGATGAAAGTATTAAGGGAAAGATTCTGAATTGTATTATTTAATCAGCTTGAAGCGTGAAAAGCTACTTTCTATGCTTGCCACCGTTACTGGGACTGCATTATCCTGTAAGCGATTAAAGTATTTAGGGAAGGATTCTGAATTTTATTATTTAATCAGCTTCAAGCGTGAAAAGCTTCTTTCTATGCTTGCCACCGTTACTGGGACAGCAATATCCTGTAAGCGATGAAAGTATTTAGCGAAGGATTCTGAATTTTATTATTTAATCAGCTTCAAGCGTGAAAAGATTCTTTCTATGCTTGCCACTGTTACTGGGACAGCAATATCCTGTAAGCGATGAAAGTATTAAGGGAAGGATTCTGAATTGTATTATTTAATCAGCTTGAAGCGTGAAAAGCTACTTTCTATGCTTGCCACCGTTACTGGTACAGCAGTATCCTGTAAGCGATGAAAGTATTAAGGGAAGGATTCTGAATTTTATTATTTAATCAGCTTCAAGCGTGAAAAGCTTCTTTCTATGCTTGCCACCGTTACTGGCACAACAATGTCCTGTAAGGAATGAAAGTATTAAGGGAAGGATTCTGAATTTTATTATTTAATCAGCTTCAAGCGTGAAAAGCTTCTTTTTATGCTTGCCACCGTTACTGGCACAACAATGTCCTGTAAGGAATGAAAGTATTAAGGGAAGGATTCTGAATTTTATTATTTAATCAGCTTCAAGCGTGAAAAGCTTCTTTCTATGCTTGCCACCGTTACTGGCACAACAATGTCCTGTAAGGAATGAAAGTATTAAGGGAAGGATTCTGAATTTTATTATTTAATCAGCTTCAAGCGTGAAAAGCTTCTTTCTATGCTTGCCACCGTTACTGGCACAACAATGTCCTGTAAGGAATGAAAGTATTAAGGGAAGGATTCTGAATTTTATTATTTAATCAGCTTCAAGCGTGAAAAGCTTCTTTCTATGCTTGCCACCGTTACTGGCACAACAATGTCCTGTAAGGAATGAAAGTATTAAGGGAAGGATTCTGAATTGTATTATTTAATCAGCTTCAAGCGTGAAAAGCTTCTTTCTATGCTTGCCACCGTTACTGGGACAGCAATATCCTGTAAGCGATAAAAGTATTAAGGGAAGGATTCTGAATTGTATTATTTAATCAGCTTCAAGCGTGAAAAGCTACTTTCTATGCTTGCCACCATTACTGGCACAGCAATATCCTGTAAGCGATGAAAGTATTAAGGGAAGGATTCTGAATTGTATTATTTAATCAGCTTCAAGCGTGAAAAGCTACTTTCTATGCTTGCCACCGTTACTGGCACAGCAATATCCTGTAAGCGATGAAAGTATTAAGGGAAGGATTCTGAATTGTATTATTTAATCAGCTTCAAGCGTGAAAAGCTTCTTTCTATGCTTGCCACCGTTACTGGGACAGCAATATCCTGTAAGCGATAAAAGTATTAAGGGAAGGATTCTGTATTTTTCTCATGTATCTTAAAGCACCGGCTGCAGTTTTGACATCAGATGGAAATAACTCACGTAGCACAACTGTTTCGATAACTATCATAGCACATTGAAAGATATGGCTTCAATACTAATGTTTCGCTACATTTAATATTGTAGTTTGCTGCTGACATTTGGGTAAATATAAATTCAGCGATAGATATTAAAAAACAGAATAATTAAACAAGACGGAATTTAAAAATAAAATTAGAATCATTGAAAATAGGAAATTCGCTCACTCTCTCTCCCTTTCTCTTTCTCATTTTCTTTATTTTTTCTTAGGGTGTGAGGGCGGAGCCCCCCCCTCTAAGCGCGTGGCCCTGTGCGACCACACCTGTTGCACACCCTTGTGGACGGTTCTGAATTCCTGCTTTCGTTAAAAATAAGTCTATATCTCTACCGTCAATGATGCAGTACCAAAATTTGTTTGTTACATCATACTCAAGCGTAGAGCATAATAGATGCCTACTGTACAAGAACAAATTAAAACACGCACGCTGTGCAAAACAAGGACTTTTGCATTAATACAGTAGCAAAATAAACTTCGGTAGGTCGATCATTCTCATCTACCGTAAAGCCGTTGAAGACACGCAGCGTTGCAAATCACATTACTTTCAAACGTCTAGAATATGAGTGGTGTTCAGATCTCATTAGTGCAATACATCCAGTATTACTTTTTCCTTCTTCAAAAATATTCTGCAAAATTCCTTCACCTTTTTTTCACGTTGTCTCGATCTGTTCCTAATAAACGTATTTTTGTCTCAGAAATACATTTTAATGAAGATATTGTTGCAAGTATTCTCGGTAGGCAATCTTTCTCAAACTTTATGAAAAATTTAACAGGCATACTTTGTCGTTGTTTCTGGCATGATAAACACTGATTCCAGTAAAGCTAAATAACAAAAAGAATTGGTTTAAATAACGTTGTCTGCTCATGGACGCTTTTACAAATAATATTAAACAAAAGACAATTTGCTTTTAATAATAAAGAATCTGGAAGCGAGGGAAGTTTTTATGCAACACAGGTGGATCGGATTCAAAAGCAAATGTAAGCTTTGATTTCGGGAATATCCAGTGGAATTTTGCTTCGATAAATTTCTCGAAATTTTTTTTTGGGAGGCACGAACTAGAAAATTTAGTAGCTTCGAGATTCACTTTGACAATTTTTAAGGAGAAATAGGGAAGCCTTTTCTTGGAAATGTTGGAGAGGCAATGTTTCATCACTTTTATTTGGAAAAGAAGGAAGCAGAGAGTTCCAATTCCCCGTTGAGGGCCTTCGTCTTAGAAAACATATTTTAAAGAAATTCAGTGATTTCATCAAATATTAAAGGCAGCTTAAGCTTAAAGAAATTTTGTGGAAATAAAGTACGTTCGACAAGTTTTCTTGACTGGCGTTTTGAGAACAATAGGAAACAAATACACTATTATTAAGAGTAATTTCTGAGCATCCCACATATGTACGAGCCTTCATAGTTCATTCTGTTGGTACAGCTCTCGCTTACAGGGCTGCAAAATAGGGATATAATTTTCGATTTACGACAAATACTAAGAAAATGCATAAACAAAGACATTTTTTGCTTGCTGTGCGTGACTTATACTTAACAGACCCCATTTCGCTTTCATGGTTTTTGCGTTAACTTGCCGAGGCTTCTCGAGAAAGAAAACAAGGAAGTTCTGTTGTTTCTTTGCCATTATTAATATTCTTACATACAGCAACTCAAGATGGCAGCACTATATCACTGAAGAATAGAATTTTACCGATTCAAATATTTGATCATTGTCCTGAACTAAAAAACTAAACGGAATGTTTTCAGTTTCCCAGTATTTTCAATTTTTAAATGTAATTTCAAACACCTTGGGTAACACTTAATTTCTCAAGAGAACGCAAGTTCTTCGTCTACAAAGAAGCACTAGTTTTAAACCGAACTAATGCTTTAAAAATGGCCCATTTACGTTAAAAAGCTATTAATATATCATCATCATCATTGTCAACCATTATCAATCCACTGCTGGACGAAGGTCTCCCCAAGTTTCCTCCACAACGGTCTGTCTTGTGCCAGTCTCCTCCATGTCACTCCCGCATACTTTCGAATTTCATCCACCCATCTTCCATGTGGTCTTCTTCTGGGTCTTTTCCTGTCCCTTGGAATCCAATCTAAAATTTCGGCTGTCCATCGATGGTCTGTTCTTCTGGCAGTATGTCCAGCCCATTGCCATTTCAGGGATTTAACTCTGATCATGATGTCTTCCACTCTTGTCATTTTTCGGATCCACGTGTTCCTCTTCTTATCTCTCCTGGTTACACCAAGCATGCACCTCTCCATGCTGCTTTGAGTTGTCTGCAGCCTTTGTATGTCTCTTTTAGCTAAGGTCCACGTCTCTGCACCATACGTAAGCACTGGAAGGATGCATTGATCAAACACTTTTCTTTTAAGACATAATGGCATATTGCTCTTGAAAATTATGCTGTTTCTTCCAAAAGCTCTCCAGGCAAGTTTTGTACGCCGATTAATTTCTTCACCAATGTGACCCTCACTTGATATCTGCTATCCAAGATAAACGTACGTGTCTGTTATCTCCAGCTTTTCTCCATCAATCGATAAATCTTCATTTCTTGTAAAAGCATTGTACATCACTTTTGTCTTCTGAAAGTTCATTTTTAATCCCACTTCTTTACTCTTGTCAGCAAGTTCCTGGATCATACTCTGTAGCTCTGATGGGGTAGTTGTAAAAATGACTATGTCATCAGCAAAACGAAGGTGGGTTAGATAATCTCCATTAATCTTTATCCCTTTGTTTTCCCAGTTCAGTGATTGAAAGACATTTTCCAATGTGGCATTAAAGAGCTTCGGAGATATGGTGTCACCTTGTCTCACTCCTTTTCCAATTTTTATGTGTGTTGTATTTTCAAACAGCCGAATCTTTGCACTTGCATTTTCATATATATATATATATATATATATTACTGTAATTATCGTTTTTTCAGCTTGGGCAAAAGGAGTAATTTTTTTGCCCTTAAGAGGAATATCAATACATTACATACAAGAATTAACTTACTGCGTAATAATTAGATAAAAGAAGTATAAATGAAGTTAAAGCGCAATAGGAAATTATATAAATCTCGCTGCAATTAAATTATGTAAGGCAATTTTCATTACTTTTTTCCTTTTTTGTAAAAAGTTATTACATTAAAAAAATTGTATTATGCCTTTCAAAAACAAGTACTTACACCACCATACTGATTCCGTTCATAAACGTAAAATAGACTCTTGCCCGAACTTCCACCACCATGGTAGCGATACGCAGATGATATTTTCTGCTTTTGGCCCTTGAACCGAAAGAAACAGAAATCGACAACATTTCTAATCAGGCACTGTCTCCTGGCTTCAGCAGAGACCTGATAAATTACATTTTAGTTAAAGTCAGAAGCTGCATAAATGCACGAACACCGATCAACAGTTTCCGTAAAATTTCATAGGATAACTGCTATACACACCCGGCTTCACATTTCCCCTCAGAAACTTCTTCAAGAAGATAGATCCAAACATTGGTATCAAGACAACTGTCTCGGCTCCGTTATGAATATCTTTTCTCCCAGGAGGAAAACTGAAACGGAACAGAAGGCAGAAGTTCATTTCATCCTGATGGAATACCCCAAAGGAATGCTAATATGTTACATAGTAATGACTAAGATGTCAATTGGCGCCCGGGTAGCAGAGCACGAAGGAAATGTGAAAAATAGAACTTTCAACACAGCCCTTTTAGGAGAAGTTTGTCTCAACAATGCGATGCCTCAATGGGCGGGATATAAAAGTTTGGTCCCATACACTACCCAAATTGAAACTTCCAGCAGAGAGACTATCGAAATACGAGGGTTGTACCGAAAGTAATGCAAAAGTGGGCATAACATTTTTATTAACTGACAGAGGTCGTTCAAATTGCACATGTTGTTAGAGTAATTCTTCCTCTATAGTAACCCTACTTTTTCATTGCAGGTAAATAATGGATTCCAAGCAGAAGCAACGTGCTGTCATTGAGCTCTTGACAAAGGAAAGGTGCAGGCTGTCTGACATCCACAAAAGGATACAAAATGTTTATGGAGATTACACCGTTGACAAGAGCAATGTGCACAGATGGATGAAGAAGTTTAAAGAAGGGGAAACCAGCACTGAAGGCAAACCACGCAGTGGGAGACCATCATCTGTGACCGCTGACACGAATCGTCAGAGAGTGGATGAATTGATTCGCGCGAATACATGAGCCACAATCCGTGAGCTTGCTACACAACGGCACTGTGGTCACAATGCCATACAGAAGATGGTGGAAGACTTAGACTCTCGGAAAGTGTGTGCAAAGTGGATACCTTGGCAGTTGACACACGATTTGAAGAAGAGAAGGGTGGGAGTCTGCTCTGATCTGCTGGAAGCGTTTGAAGCCAATCAAAACAGTCTTTGTTTCAATCTAGTGGCAGGGAATGAAACGTGGGAGTATCGTTATGATCCGGAAATGAAGAATCAATCCATGGAATGACGTCACACCTCTTCACCAAGGCCTAAGAAGTTCAAAAGCCAGTGATCAGCACAGAAAGTTATGGTCACTGTTTTTTGAGATGACAGGAGGGAGTGTCATTCTCCTTGATTTTCTGGAACGTGGCCGTTGCGTGATTAGCGAGAGGTACATTGAGACACTCAAGAAGCATAGAGAAGTCATAAGAAGGAAGAGACAGAACAAGAATCTGAAAAGGATTCACATTCACTATGACAATGCGAGAACACACACATCTTTGGCAACAAATCAGGTGATCAGCAAATTAGGCTAGTCAGTGGTTCCCCATCCACTGTACAGCCCAGATCTGGCGCCCTCCGACTTTCACCTGTTCGGTCCAATGAAGGACAGTCTCCGGGGACAAAGATTTGATGACACAGAGGAGGTGAAAGTGTCTGTAAAGAAGTGGGTATAACAGTCCACACCAACGATGGCGCAAATGCATTGTTTATGATGGAGACTATGTTGAGTAGTACCTTTATATAGACAAAGAGTTCCTCTTCCAACGTGCGCAATTTGAACGACCTATGTCAGTTAGTAAAAGAGTTATGCCCACTTTTGCATTACTTTCGGTACAACGCTCTTACTTACAACACTAAATGCATGCAACGATTCTGTTTCGAGGGATTTGAATCACCTCTGGATGGATACCAAGAGATGCATCTGATTCCTTAAGATTTTTTGTTTGCTAGTTTTTTCACGTGCAAATTTAGAATTTACATACAATTTGAAGGTAACCCAATCCAAGTATTTCCTTTAAAATGCTTAGGTGTCTTATAAGTCATCTCCCACATAGGTTAGCATGAGTTTTCCTCGATAAAGCCACCCATAGATGTGCGAAGCTTGGCAAAATCAGTTGTTTACGCCAATAGAAACGGATTTTTGTAATAGCTCAGCCATGTTATCTGCTAAAAGTGCACAATTAATCATTCCTTTTCGGTGGCTCTTCATACCTCCCTATTTTCGTTAAAATGAATTGTGGAAGGATAGAATTCACGTACATTTATAGAGCGGTTAGTACACGCCATATGACACGTGATTTTTAGGTTTGTATGTAGGTTCACAGACACTCACACACACCTTCATATCCAGTGTCATAACAGCAGTACGCAAGACGCACGGAGGGATACATGGATGAATAGCAGAAAACAAATTTTTCTTCTGGTGTTAGGCGATCTGAACGGAAACTTTCTCCCTTTAATTTGGAACACTGGCTGAACTACATAGAGAGCCAACACCGTGAGAACTACTGCACCATACATGTCGAACTCGGAATTCGAACTTAGAGCCAGAAGTCCGAGAAGCCAGAAACTCGAGCTCTGCGCCATTCGACCACGGGTAATAAAAATGTTTAATCAATAGAATTTTTTAAGGGCGGGGGGGGATTGAAGGGACCATCGTGAGTAATTCCATGAGCTGCAGCCAGTTTCTCGTTCCTAATATTGGGCTATTGGTCCTAGGAAATTCAAAAAGCCAGTACGGTAAGACAAACAAAACATCCATGCCTTACACAGGTCCGAAACCAGACGCATCTCGGAATAATGGGCAGAAACCAGCATTTTGCCACCGTAGCGGCCCGTCAATAGAATGGAAGAATTGCACAAAACATCATTGCTTTCACTTGTTCCATATATTCTACTTGCAGAATGATTCATACTTTGCAACTGCACTGCTGGCCATCCAAAATGCAACACCAAGAAGGAAGCATTCGATTGGCCTGAAATTCACAGCATGCGTTGCCCATAAGAAGACTTACAAACGATTAGCATTGCAGGGCATATGCAAATCGTGTGCGCCCGGCACGCCACCGAGAAGCACTATAAGAAGGGTGCACAGAAGGCGGGGTGTGAGTAGTGTAAGTGTGTTGTGCTGCCGGACCTGTGCGTGGGAAGCTTCCTGATGCTTCGTAAAAGAATACGGCAGTCATTCCAGTACGTTTGGGAGTTCGACAGAGTACGAATAGTGGCTTATCGCGACAGCGGTTTATCGTACCGAGACATCGGCACCCGTGTGGGACGACATCCAGCCACAGTGAGGCGAGTATGGATTCGGGGCTGCAGGCGGGATGGACGGACCGACGTGAGCGATTGCCGCAGCCGCGGCACACCACCGAACGAGAGGACTGGCATGTTGTGCGGCGGGCACTGACGGCTTTCACCGCCACATCACGAACGTTAGCACAGGAATCAGGGTGTGTTGCGCAACAACCTGTGTCAGCACGTACCGTTCGACGTCGTCTGCAGGAGCGGGGACTTGTCGCACGGTGCCCATTGTCCGATTACCATTGACGTTACACCACCGGCGAGTGCGGCGCCAGTGGGCCGTTGAACGCCGCACCTGGACTAAGGAATGGCACGACATTGTCTTCTCTGACGAATCCCGCTTCTGCCTGCAACACCACGATGGTCGGATCCGCGTGTGGTGGCACCCCGGCGAGAAACTGTATGACGCCTGCATTATGCATCGCCATACCGGTCCGTCGCCTGGCGTTATGGTTTGGGGCGCAATTGGATATGACACCCGCACCCCTCTGGTGCGCTTCGCGAGTACATTCAACAGCCACCGCTACATCTCCGACGTTTTGGAGGCTGTAGTCCTCCCTTACCTGCAGGACCTGCCAGCGATCACGCTTCAACAGGACAATGCGCGCCCGCGCTTGACGCGCGTCGTGCAACAATTCTTCAAGGCCCACCAGGTGTCACTGCTGCCGTGGCCCGCCTGTTCTCCCGATATGTCGCCCATCGAACACGTCTAGTCGCTGATCGGTAACCGAATGGCCCGGCAAGCACCACCCGCGGCTACGCCTGATTTAATGTGGCAACGTGTGGAAGCAGCCTGGACCGACATTCCCCAAGCCCACATCCAAAGCCTCTTTCGTTCGATGCCGCGGCGTGTAGCGACCGTTATTGCCAGCCATGGGGGTCCACACGAAAAATTGATGTCTGCGTGTTCCGCAAGTCGCACGGGCCTGTAAGCTCAATCGTTTCATCTTTGTATCTGTTGTTATGTGTTCAGTAAATCTGGCTATGCTATCTCGTGTCCTTCTTGGTGTTGCATTTTGGGTGGCCAGCAGTGTAGATAAGCAGTTCTCTTTATACAAACTAGAGTTTCTCACAAGTAAACTGTTTTACTTTCCGCATCTTCCCCTGATCGCGTGGCTTATAATGAGCTGGGCTCGAGTTCGAATTCCGGATGAGTGTGTTTGTACACAGCGCTCCTTATTTTCCTTCCCTAGAACTAATGACACTGAGTTAGGAACGGTCTCTCCTTATAGCGTTAAGTGATTATGAGGGTCGTTATAAACTAAATAAAAAAAAGCAAAATAAGTACAGGTAACAGAATTTTGTGCTAACCTATCCCATTGGCAAATTTCAGGCGCATAAATATACCAATTTTGGTGGGATATTTGCGCAAATTACGTTGCCTAAAACTTCCGGATTTTTTCCCTAATTTTAAAATTGAAAAGTATACACATGAAAAATCTTTTACTTTGAATGTTACATCTGATATATATGTAAAAAATAGATGAAAAAAAAGATAGAAAACATGAGAATGATTAAAACACTGGAGCATGACTGTAAAATATTAGGAAAATTTAAAGTAGAAGATCCAGAGACTGAAAAAGAAACAATGAAGCACAGCGAGGAAGAGATACAAAAGGAAAGTGGAGGAAGATGATGATGAAAGTTAATAAAAAATTCCCATTGTGAATTATTATTTTCAAAGGTTTCTCATTTATTAAAGATTTCCTTTTATGTATGAAAAAAAAAACCGTTTTTTCTTGAGAGTGTGATGAATTTTTCACTACCTTTGCAATTTTTTTAATTGTAATTGCACGAACGTTGAATCATTAACTTAGCCGAGTTCATTTTTATTTTACTTGTGAGCTAATAAACAATTTTCAGAATTTTTTTTATTCCTGTGTAGCTGGATTAATGAAAAATTTAGATATTGATACCGCAGTTTTAGGTACCACGCTGTGCCTCATCCGGTAGTAGATTATTCGAAATAATTTTTTCGGCACACACATAGTTACGCCAGTAGATGTAAAACGTACATAAGCGAGCATTAAGTATTGCATATGCTTCTGTTGGAACAATTAAATGATGCAAGCTAGCTAAAAACAAACCAAGCGAATCTTTACGCAACCACAACGTTAAAAAATAACCAAATAAAATGGCGAAGCGCAGAGCGCATAAAAAAATCAATGATCAAAGGAAAGAATGAAATGGGGAAAATAAAAATTCTTTCCGGGAGAACAGCGGAGAAGGAAATACATCATACGTTTAATTAAAACAGAGAAATTTTCTAAACCCCAGTGAATTGAAAGCCGTAAAACAGTAACGGAATTAATCAAAACATGAAACATGAAGTGGAGAACCTTTAATAATTTGCTTCTCCCTATTAAATATAATTAAGATAATTATTTGAGGCTGATTTTTTATGTTCGAATTCTTTTCAATTCAGAAACGACCAATTAAATCACTTTTTTTGCTGTTAAGTAAGACCTTATGTACTAATATCTTTTCTGGAAGGTAGCATTTCAGGTTTTTGAGCTTACTTCTGAAGCAGAAAATTAATGGAAACCCAGAAATACTGAATTGAAAACAGAGTTGAGGGTCACTGCTTTTTTGTTAGCAACAATTTTTTTAAAGCAAAATACTGATGCCTGATTTCGATGTATACATACACTGAGTGATCACTGAATTACGACAACATACCAAAAATACTTCGTGGACTCTCCTTTCTCTCGGAGAACAGACTCTACCCGAGGTGCCTGTACAGGTGTATGGGGATCTGCAGCCAACCTGTTCTTACTTTCTTTGGAAACTCTCGTGTCCGGCTTTCTATGTCCGTGTGGGACTAATCATGTTTACCTTTTTTGTTGTCTTGTTTGTATTTCATTTCTTTTCTTTTGGTCTTGTGGCTTTGGGAGCAGGACCAAGGGGACATTTGGATTTTGTCCGTCCCTTTTCTGGTTTCAGAAAAGCCACTTACAAAAAACGGGTGTTTCCTGATGATGACCGTTTCAATTTGATTTAAGTATCGTCTCTGTTCGTTCTTTGTTTTGTTATATTTAACTTTATTTGCTAGACTCTTTTGTGTGCTACATTTGCGTTGCTTACGTGTCTGGCTTATCTTATATTATATGTTGTGTATTTGATATGTGCGTGGCAGGGTTTTGTTCCGTGCTATTGGTTTCCATTGATGAGAATTTGTATTATTACTATTACTATTTTTTTTTTTTTTGTGAGCACTTGAAATACTCTTTAGGTTTTATGGGTTACTAGCCTTATGTGTGATTTGTGTTAACCTCTTATCATTGCTTATCAGATTAGTAGTGTTTAAGGTTCATTTTAGTATTATATACACTGACGGAAAAAAAATCCCAACACCACGAAAAAATAGTTGTAGAGGAATGAAATGGCGGCAATACATTTGTATAGGTAACATATTTAATCGATTAAGGTTTCAAGATCACAGCTTATTGTAAGCGCGAGAAGAGCCATTTTAAATGTGAAATGCTGGTACATTAATAACCGGTGTAACCGCCAGAATGTTGAATGCAAGCACGCAAACTTTCATGCATTGTGTCGTACAGGTGCTGGATGTCAGTTTGTGGGATGGAGTTCCATGCCTGTTGCACTTGGTCGGTCAATACAGGGACGGTTAATGCTGGTTGGGGGGACGCTGGAGTTGTCGTACAATGATGTCCCATACGTGCTCCATTGGTGAAAGATCTGGTGATCTAGCAGGCCACGGCAACATGTCGACACTCTGTAGAGCATGTTGGGTTACAACAGCGGTATGCGGCCGAGCGTTATCCTGTTGGAAAAAACCTCCTGGAATGCTGTTCATGAATGGCAGCACAACAGGTTGAATCACCAGACCGACGTACAACTGTGCCGTCAGGGTGCGTGGGATAACCACGGGAGTCATAGGAAATTGCTCCCCAGACCATAACTCCAGGTGTAGGTCCAGTGTGTCTCGGCCGCAGACAGGTTGGTTTAAGGCGCTCACCTGGCCTCCTTCTAACCAACACACGGCCATCACTGGCACCCAGGCAGAACCGGCTTTCATCAAAAAACACAACAGATCTCCACCCCGTCCTCCAATGAGCTCTAGCTTGACACCACTGACGTCGCAAACGGCAGTGGTTTGGAGTAAGTAGAATGCACGCTACAAGGCGTGTGGCTCGGAGCTGTCCTTCAAGTAACCGATTTGTAACAGTTCGTTGTGTCACTGTGGTGGCAACTGCAGCTCGAATTGTTGTCGCAGGCTCAGTACGATGCGCCACGGCCATACGCCGTACACGGCGGTCTTCCCTCTCAGTAGTGCCACGTGGCCGGCCGGAACCCGGTCTTCTTGAGGCAGTACCTTCCCTTGACCACCGCTGCCAACAATCATGCACAGTGGCTACATTCCTGCCAAGTCGTTCTGCAATATTGCGGAAAGAAAATCTACCTTCTCGTAGCCCTATTACACGACCTCGTTCAAACTCCGTGAGCTGTTGATAATGGCTTCTTCGTCTTCTGAAAGGCATTCTTGACTAACATCAACACACTACGTCGAATCTCAACGATAACTAACGCTCACGAACGTTACAGCGCGTATTTACAGCAAACCTGCTTTGCATGTTCCGAGGGGCGCTACTAGTGCCACACGTATGCGCCGAGCGCGAAATTTGCATAGACGTCATCTTACAGATGTACTCTCACCACCTACCAACTGTCGTTTATCAAACAGAACCCCTTCTTGGTGTTGGGATTTTTTCCCGTCAGTGTTTATATACACTGGCGGAAAGTGAAAAAGAACACCAAGAAGGAATTGGCGGACGATCATGAAATTTACATATGTTAATGGGGTCGAGTTTACGTAGGTGTGATGTTAATTTTGGGACCAACCGGGGAGCGCTTACGCCACAGCACGGCATAATATGCAAATTATCGTCGGTGGTATTTAAGGAGTACGGCGAAGTGAATGTAATCAGTCGTCGGCGTACGGACACGTGCGAAGACCCTGAAGAAGCTGCAATGCTTGGACATGAAAGACGTGTACGATTTCAGCAGTTATCGGACTTTGAGCGAGGTCGTCTAGTCGGACTCCTCGAGGCCGGGTAATCGTATCGTCGTATTGCGGAGCGAATTGGACGGGAAGTATCGGTGGTGGTACGATGGTGGCGTAGATGGTCAGAGGAACATTCCCACACGAGAAGACGTGGAACCGGGAGTCACAGACGGACTGATGAGCGGACCGATCGACGCATAAAAAGAGCGGCGTTGTCAAGCAGAACATCCACTGCGACGCAAATCCGAGCTGCCGTTGCACCTGAGGTGACTGTGCGAACAATCCGCAACCGTCTACTGGATGCAGGACTACGTGAACGTGTGCCTCTGGTATGTATACCTCTGACTCCATCCCACCGTCAGGAACGGCTGCAGTGGTGTCGCCAACGTCTGCACTGGAGAACGCAATGGCGATCTGTCATGTTCAGCGATGAAAGCAGATTCTGCTTGGGAGCCTCCGATGGCCATATGCGTGTTCGCACACGCACAGGGGAGCGTCTCCACCATTCTTGCATCCGCCAGCGACATACAGGGCCTACACCTGGTCTCCTGGTGTGGGGAGCGATCAGCTATCACTCCAGTACACAACTAGTGTTTGTACCGGGTACGTTAAACAGCACCTCCTACATCAACAACATCATTCAGCCCGTTGTTGTGCCATTTGTAAAGTCGGTCCATCATGGTGTTTTCCAGCAAGATAACGCACGCCCGCACACGGCACGTGCAACGCAACATGCACTTCAGGGTATGAGACAACTTCCATGGCTTGCACGCTCATCGGATTTTTCCCCCATTGAGCACGTGTGGGCTTTTATGGGTCAACGACTTATCCGGTCTCCACGGCCAGCCACGACCATCCCCGATTTACGCGTCCACGTTGAGGATGCTTGGAACTCAATACCCCAAACTTACATCCAACATCTGTACGACAGACTCCATGCCAGAATTGCACAGTGTGACGCAGTTCATGGCGGTTCAACCTCGTACTAACCATGTTACATGGAAATGTTATTTTTCAGTTTACCAGCAAATACAGCTGTATTTTGCCATAATGTTTTGATCACGTTATCCTCTGTATTCCGTTATTATGCTGTATAAATTTCTTTGGTATCAGACGTCTCCTTCTTGGTGTTCTTTTTTCACTTTCCGCCAGTGTATATATATACGATATATATATAATTAATAAAACTTAAAAACGTGTACTTTGAAGGTGTACAACTCACCAGAGAACTGCGCCTAGCTGCAAGAACCACGGGTAAAGTATATAAACAAAATTCTACTCAGAATCAACAAAAATGCTCTCCAAGGAAACCCCCGAACCTCCCACAAACCAACAAATACAAACCAAAACACGAACTGTCACAAATATACACATAAAAATAGCAATAATAATAATGAAAATAATAATGGTAGTAAATATGTAAGGTCGGAAACCGGGAGCCATTTATTAGGGAAAGACACCCCCGTCCCCCGCGGGTGTCATTCCCTAATGATTGGCTCCCGTTCCTGTGAATGACATTTTTCCTCCAGGGTTGGTGCTTTCTAAGACTAATACTAAGGTTCATATACATTTTCTTGATTTGGACATTCATCTGCATAGTCAAGGTATTAGTTTAGATCTTTTTGATAAAAGAAAACCATTTCAACTTTAACACCAGTGTTATGAGTGATTGGTATTCAAATATTTCAAATCAGGTTTTTCTCAATTTGTTAGAGTCACAAGAATATGTAATAACAGGTCTAATATTACAAAATAACTAAAAATACTTTTTTTCTATTGCCTAAAAATTCATTATCCTTTGAAATATTGTCTATTCCATTTTCAAAATCTGTTGACTTCTTTTAATTTGGGAACATCTTTCAAAATTAGATTATGTATTATTGCCACATCTAATACTTTTTATTAACCATTCTTCGGGCTACAATTCATATTACTTTCTTCCGAGTCGCCCCGGAACGTTTAACATAACACATGCTTGCATCGATTGGTACACATGCACCTAGTTTTAGTCTTTTCTGGAATTGGACAGGGGTCACCACAGAGTATTATTTGGTTCTTTTTGGATTCATGAATTGCGTGTGGGAAATCAGCATGGCATTTGCTAATTTTCTTTCGTGTGGTTTAGGATTAATATGTTTGAGGAATGGGCTGGAGTGCGTTTTGGTTTGCTATTCGTTGAGATGAAGGTGTTTACGGTTATTTTACTTGAGGTAAGTCTTTATATTTATTTTTTAGTATTTATGGTTCAGGTAGGAAAGACTATGTGTCTAGCCCTAAATTTTGCCAAATTCTTAACCCTTATTTCGGATATGCATATATGATATAAAATTTAGTAGAACTATACTACAAATATATGCAGTAAATGAAAATATAATTTCCGTGCGTTTACTGTGCTTAGTACACTGGTGGCGGAAGGTTTAGCTACAAACACAGAAGTTGACATAGCAACCTAACTATCTGATGGACTACAATGGCAATCACGTGAGAGGTATATCAGGTCATGTCAAAGAACATATGCAAAGATGAGATGCATATGAATGGGTGGCCGGAAATAATGCTGACGCATCAAAAAAATATCATTTAACTGCTGGTTGCAGAAGTGCGCTTCTTCGGCGATCAAAAACGTTTATGATTGCCCTTGACAGTTAAGCATTTTGCACAATGATCATGAATACTGGTGACAAGACATCGAATGACAATTAAGGCCATTCTTTCGTTGACACAAATCGCCGCTCAAGGAAGCTTCTCGAGGGGTGCTGCGTAGAATAGCGCGTCTCTGACACGCTCAATAGGATTAAGATTTCGAGGCCTATCTACCTCCGATGCAAATCTGTTTATCCGCTGAGCCACATTGTTGAAATGTAATTCACTACACCACGAGCAGTGTGGTTTACTGTAGGGTGTTCTAATTGATTATGCTAGCATTACATTAACGGGACTTAAAAAAATTAAATAATCAAAATAAGAAAAATTCTAAATTGTTTTTAACCAACCCTCCCTCCCCTCCCCATAAATGAATAAAATTTAAGTTAGTGGGTCAAGAACAGGCTAGCATATAGCTAGCCTGTTCTTGACCTACTACACACGAGAGAAGAAGGAAAAATTAAGGGTCAGCATAGAAAGTCTCAAATAATTAAAGTGGGAGAACCTAAAAAACGGAAAAAAGGCCGTCTGACCATTCATAAGGGGGGGGGGGGTCCCAACGGGAGAAATAAAAAATAATTTTAAATGGCGAACCACCCATTTTGGCAAGCACAGAATGCGCAGGCTGAAGAGGAGTTTAATGTCTCCTTGAGGAAGAGCCAAGCAATTTCTTTAGATGACGAATCGTATCTCGATCAAGCTCTTCATCCGACGAATAAGAAGATCTTTCACGAGGTCTCCTTTGAGGTTCCTTGGAACGGGAACTTGATGAAGATTATTTAAATTCAAAACTTATATAACACCGTACTGGCGGAAATTCTTGGATGCTGTGATCTTTGTTGTAAAAGTCAATTTTAACCTTAACTTATGGCGACTTTAAGCCTTTTTTATGCTTTCCAACCGTAGGTTGAAGAAGCGTATATGCTCCAGCTTTGTCCGTTTGTCTGTCTGTCTGTCGGTCCGCACGATAACTCGCGTAAAAATGGTTCGATTTCGATGAAATTTCAGTATGTGGTCGGGGACAACCTGGGGAGGAACCCTATTGAAAATGGGCAAAATGGGATGAAAGGTCAGGACATAGGAGCGAGATCCATTCCATCGCCCTGATGCGTCTTAACTTACGTAAAAATGCTTCGATTGCGACAAACTTTATCATATTGTTCTGGAAGTATTTGAACTGGTTCTATTGAATATCATCGAAATGGGGTTAAAATTCAGGGCAGAGGAGCGAGATTTATTCCACAGCCGTTATCCTCATAACTTGAGTAATAAGTTGATTAATGATTACTGGTATGTTGGAAAACGTATCATAATCAAAGCATTGCATGATTTTTGTAACTTATTTCTTACGGAACACGATATGTCTCGCGCTAATTACGTTAAACCAAGGGGAGTTTATAAAAAGCTTCGTCATTATAAAATGTAAAATGACGCTCACTTGTGGATGAATGGGAAAATAGGGACAAAACTAGCTACCTGATTTGACACTGAATGTCTAAGAGCAATTCTGCACGTTTATGATTCTGTTCATACGGGGATTCAGGGCAAGTTTGAACGGGAAACTTCTATGTTTTTGGAAGCGATTAATTCTTTTATAATTAGCCACCTATGGAACTACGTGCTCTGCAGCGCAGCGCCTACTGTTTAGCTTTAGTGAATATGCTTTCTCAGTCATCTCATATATTTTTTTTGAGTTGAAAAGATAGACTTTGTTCTTGATGCAGAAAACTGTAGGTTACAGCTGCCTTCTGACACACAGGAAGAACACACAGGTGCAGAGAAGGGGAAAAGAGACGGTATAAAAAAGTGGCTCAGTGCAACATTTCTCAGATGAAGCGCTTATCTTTTGTGGTTAATTACTGAGTTATGAAATTAATGCTGAAAAAAGTAGCCAAAAAAACCTCTTACCTGAAATGCAGTAAAAACGCTTTTGGGCAAATATCAAAGAAAGGGAAGCTGGTGAGCTAAAATCGCAAAAATTTTACATACCTGCACACCAAAGGTTGATTTTAATTTGGACCAAAGAAACGCAACATGCGATGTACACTATTTGGACAAAAGTGATTGGACACCCCACGCAGGAGAAATGGTGTGCTTCCGCAACAGGCATGTGGAGGATAAAGTACAGAAACGACAACGGGAGCACTCTCAGATCAATCGCTGATAAAATGGCTAGCAGGAGAAAGATCTCCGAGTTTGAAAAGGGTATTATAGCTGCTCAATTGGAGATATGAGCATAAGAAGTATTGCTGATGTCAGACAGGTCGCTAAATCGATTGTGGCATTTGTCATCAACAATTGGAAGAAGACGGGACGTTGCAGGAATTCACCTCGCCCTGGAAGACCCACGAAACTGGAACTCAGGGACCGGAGGGGGGCTGCAGAGAAAGATCCGGAAAATCAGGTCCCGACAAATGCACGCCATAGCACATGAGTTCCAGATGGCCACAGATGTTATGGGCTCCACGAAGACACTTCGAAGTGAGGCCCATGCACTCGCGTATCATGCCCAAGCAGCGGCCCATAAACTTCTCATCACAAAGACCAATGAAGTCACGCGGCTATGATGTTGTCAACAGCACAATAATTGGACACTGGAGCAATAGCGACAGGTGTTATGGAGCGACGAATCCCGCTTCGCCTTATTCCGATCGGAATGACGTGTCTGGGTTTGGCGGTTACCCGGAGAACGTCTGCTTCCGGAGTGTACAGGGCCGACTGTGAAGCAGGGAGGCGGTGGAGTAATGGTGTGGAGTGGTTTCATCTGGTACGATGTGGGTCCACTGGCTGTTATTCATGGTAACATGAACTCTGTGCTGTATAGAAGGATCCTGAATAACTCAATGCTCCCAACGTTGGAGCAGTTCTACGGACAGGGCGATTTATTCTTCCAGGACAACAATGCCACTTATCATGTTTTCAGGGCTACAATGGAGTGTTATGAGGAAAATCAGGTCTCACGGATGGACTGGCCTGCTCAGAGCCTGGACCTCAATCCCATTGAACACCTATGGGATGAACTTGAACGGCGGCTGAGGTTTACACCAACATGACATTCTTAACAGAGAGAGCTGGTCGATGTGCTCAAAGCTTAATGGAGGAACACCTCACTCTCCGTATTCCATGGACTTGTGGACAGTTTACTTCGACGAGTGGCTGCTGTAATCTCTGCAACGACTGCATATAGCCCATTGAGTTGCTCACGGTGGTCGTTAAACCTCCATTCAAAAACAAAAATCTCTGCAAATGGTGGACCTGCCTGCTGTTGATGTAAATACAATACTATTTTTCTACGTATTTACTTACAGTGTCCAATCACTTCTGTCCACATAGTGTAGCACAGGGGTCTGTAGACGAATCGATAGCTATCGAAATGTTTCTGCACGAAGATGCAGAAATTCTCACTAAATATGTAATTCGATTTTCCTTTTTATTTCGCTTCGCTTGGTTTTGATCTTGGACAGTTGTTCAAATATGTAGATTTACAAGACCATTTTAACCTTCATTATCAAAGGATAGTACAGTATATCCTGAATGAAAACAATTGCGATAACACAACATCTCGAACTTCGGATGGGATATTCAGCTCCATAAAACAACAGAAAGTTCTACTGAAAGACAGTAACTTGGCCAGGAAGATACTTAATGGTTATTGGTTAAAATCCCATGAGCAAAACCAAGGATTTGGGCTAATTACATTGGCGAAACAATAAAGAAAGCATTACACTCAGCTAGTCACTTGCTTCTTTCTTTACTTTGTGCTAATCAAGGAAGGACTCCACATTTTCAGCTTAATGTAATGCAGTGTGAAAATTTCCAGTCCATACGGTCAGCTGCTTTCCTTTTATAAACCAGCCTAGATTTTTACCTTATTTTTGTGTTAAAAAATTACAGAACACAACGCACACAGGAAATTTTCTCTGATTATTATTCTTAATCACAGAATCGAAAAACATCTCTGTTTGCATATTCTCCACATTTGAAACGCAAAAGATCAGTGATTGAATACATTGAATAAGAGAAGCGTTTTAGCTTACCATATCTCCTTTACTCAACAGAGACGAGCACTTTTTCTGCGTTCCCAAGTATAGCATCCAGACCCGAGGTTAGGGCCGTTCCTAGCAGCCCAACGTACAGACCAAGACTTTCGAGTGTCTCCAAAACCTCATGTTTCGTTAGAACCGCTACAGCTTTATCTTCGACTTGTGTGTTGGCTTCAAGAACTCCGTCCAGTTTGTCCAGCACGCCTGCAGAAACGCAGAGGAACCAGGACATCACAAAGAGCAACGAAATGCCGCCGAAAGCACTGATATTCGTATTTTGTGACATCGTACAATATGGTTGAAATGAAAGCGCTATGGCGATGGTCCGAGGATTAAAGCATACGGCATATTGGTATTTATGCAGACTGCATCCTAATATCGAACAATAAGATGCATTGTAAACATATAATGTTCATTCAATCCCACAATGTTTGAGGGGGGATGGAGTATGTGGGTACCTTACGTCACACAGGAAACAGAAAGGATTGCCGGAACCTATACTAACAAAGCTTAAAGAAAATAACCCATGACACTGGCGAAGTGCTACGAATAAAACACGAGATTTGAGAAGAAACACTAATCAAGGGACGCGGGCCAAAACTGCGTAGTACTAGAAAGGAAAATAAAGAAAGCCACTTTTCACTGCTGTCATTAGTTGCCAATGTTGGCACAAGAGAAAGAGCTGCAGTTAAAAAGAAAACTCATTAGTGGTGACAATAATACTTTGTCATCACCGAGAAATAACTTTTTCTTTCCTATTTTCTAAATGAAACAACGATCATCATTTGAACTTCGTATTATTAGAAATCGTTTGGGAGCAAGCCAAAGCTGCTATTATATATGGATGAATGTTTCGGGACATGTTACACAATTAATGAACCCTAAACCATTCGGAACAAACCAATTACTGCATGTCTGTTCCATGCTTACTGAATGCAACTAGTAACAAGTAACGGTAATGAATTTCTTCCTTCATGAAGCACGATTTAAAGTACACTCTGCGATCTGTAAAAGTTATTAGAATTCTTTACAACCGAAGAAATTCTACTTTATGTTTCCTACCCCGGTGGTGAAAATCCCATTTCAGTACCTAAACGTCTGAAAAATGAATTAATTGCTGAAAATGCCATTTGAAGCGTCGTTAAAATTAAATACGAAGCAATACCTGCAGCCCAAGAAAAGCAATTATTTATTTAAAGAAAAAAATATTTATTTTTGTTAATTTTAGGCAAAAGAAAAATAAAGGAAGAAAGGAAACTTTGAGTGAAATTTCTGTAATCCTAAAAACTCGCAGTTACAACGAATTCTGGAAAATTCACCTAAGAATGTTAAAAATGCTGAATACTTAGCTCAGTGTTCAGTTTACAAATGAAACAGCAGAGTAAGAGTTTCGGAAAATTCCGTATCTCTTTCTCACTCTACAAAACTGGCTTTGAATCCTGTAATACGTAAGTATTCGGGACTAAGAAATATAAAAAGCAACGAATTTTCTAATGGGCATGAGTTTCAAAAAGGAAGGTATCACCTGCTTAGACAACAACAGGAAATTTATTTGCTACAGGCAGTTATTAAATTGAAGATCACTGAATCATTTGCATTCAAAAGCGCGGAGACGACGAAAGCTAAAATGTTATTGTTTGGTGGCCCGCACAATCGCTAAAAGAAGAAAAGAGAAATGGATGAAACTTCTAGCAAAAACTTTTCCAAGATTTTTGATTGCTACCCTAAATATATCAGAATCAGCAAAGAGGACGCAAGAAAGGGTACAGAGGAATGAGTGTCACTCAGCCTACCTGCTTGCTAGCGACATTGCTAGTTTTGCAAATAATTCTTCAAAATGCAAATTATGCTTTGAAATTCGTTATATTGACGTCAGAGAACCGGAAGAAACGTAGGCACTCGAGCATGAACTAATGAAATCAGAAAGCATTTGAAACTTAATGTAAAAAAAAAAAAAACCCACACAAGAGATTGTGCAAAAGACTTAGGAATACCTTTCTTCTGTTGTAGATCGAGACTTTTTGCAATGTAGCAAGGACTATGTTATATTTATACATCTCTAAGTGTTATTAAATGTCCTGGATTACATATTAAGCACAAATGATTTACTGCATGCAATGAGGAACAAATGATAATTATTCATTCAGCACACAAGGCCTTTTTTTTATCAAAATAATAGAAACGCGGACTGCGATTGGAGTACATGTAACGCGCCATATGAAAATCACAGAAACGACGTTACCCACGATGTGAGGTATGTAAAACGCTCAAGTACGATGTGAGGTATGTAAAACGCTCAAGTACAATGTCGGTTATCACGCAGCTGAGCCACAGGTGGAACGGCTGCTGTGGAGTGATTGTCGACAATGTCAGATCTCATTAACGTCTCAAAAGGCATGATCATAGCAATGCGTTTTGTTGGAGCTTACAGAAATGGTAGGTGTAATACGAGGAACTGTATCGATGATTGTGACTACCTATCAAAAAGTACACGGCGTTGTCTCGAAACGTGAAAATTCCGGACCCCATACGATGGTGTCAGATAGGGGTAAGCGAGCGTTGTCATGGTTGTACAACTGAAGCACAAGACCACCACACCGGTAATAGCAGCACAGTTGAATACCAGATGGATTGATCTCGTTTCTGGCATGACAGTTTGATAGGAATTAATAGCGGTATTACAATCTACAAAATTCTGATCACCAACATCAACGCAACAAAACGTGTAAGGTGGGGAAAAGCACATTGAAACTTTGTTGCCGAAGACTAGCAACGTGTCACTTGGTCTGATAAATATTGCTGCACATTGTTTTTCACCACTGGTAGAGTGTACGTCTGGGGAAAACCTGAAAAAACGTACAACGCCTCTGATGCTGTGGGGTGACATATTAGGACATTTCTTAGATTCATGGTTATTCTTCAGGATCGTGTTACATCTGCAACGTACGAATCCATTCTTGGAGACCACCTACACCCTGTGTTGTAGGCATTATTTCTAATGACCGTCTCTAATTTCAATCAGATAATGCACCCAGGCATTGTTCGAAACGTCTCAAGTCAAGTTGTGGTTTGCAGAGCACTAGGATGAGGAACAGAAACTATCTAGGCCAGCTCAATCTCCAGATTTCAATATCATTGAACATTTGTGGGAATACCTGGAGCGAAAGGTCTGATCGCACTTTCCTCCTCCAACATAACTGGTACAGTTGGGACTTTTACAGGAAGAATGGTACTAAATTTCATTATAGCATGCACATGACTTGTATAAGTCAGTTCCTAGTCGAATTGCTTCTGTTCTGAAAGCCCGAGGTGGGCCTACAACTTGTGAACAAAACGTGCTTTATAAACAGTTAGTTTTTCCATTATTTTGATAAACCCCTTTAATTTTCAAACAATAAAGGCATTTTCTTTTTACATTTCGGTGCCTTGCATTTTCGCTCTTTCCTTCTTATGGCCGTCTTGAGACATATGTATTTTCATAGTAAGATTTCCATTAACTCTTGGTGGTAAAGTTTCCACTTTTCTCTCTCCCTCTCTTAAATCAGCACTTACAAAGCCACTTTACATATCACGTTCCTATAATTTCTGTATCACGTGGCATAATAAAAAATAGTATTATGTACACACTGCAAAAATCACCAACTGTTAGTTTTACGAACAGATCAACTCGTGAGCTGTCAAAATCAACTATTATACACTCTGAAATTGTCTGCGCTGCCTGGGGGTAGGTATTCAAATCCCAGCCAACTACGCCCTACACATTTTATTTCTTACTGCGGACAGATATTGGTAGCACGTAGGCGTTCACTAGATATGTTTTTGGTCTACAAGCGCGTATTATCTTGTTGAAAGTGCTCCTGTTAAGAAAGGGGCAAATATTCTCCAACTCCCTTCGACTTATAAACCGGATGTGAGGAATAACATAGACATTCATTCAACTGTCAGAGATGATTGCTGCACCCGAGTACGACACCACTCTAGATGCTCGCGATGATGATCATTGTATAGAAGTTGTCTGCTCTACGCAATGGAGGCCGAGATTGAAGTCCTGCCTCCACCAGTCCAGAAATAGGGGTTGTCTTGTGACGGGATGACTTAAAGCAACATTTCCTCTCTTCTGATGATAGAGAAAGTTAACTGTAGGGACACAGAAAGCTTGTCGCCAGTTCAAATGGCCTTCTCGTGGTGTGATCATTCTGCGAGATCCTGTCCCAGACCAACGACAGGTCGCACCTTCTACACAGTCGATCGAGCCTCTTAGAAGGCACGTGTCGTGAGCTGGCTTGGAGGGTATATAAGGTGTGCTTTAGGCATTCTGAAAACATATTACTCGTTGCTGTCGTGGATAAAAGGAGCGATTTATCAGATTTGCAAAAAGGGATAATTATTAGTTTTCGGGCCAAGGGTGTCAGTATTTCTGAAACAGCGCAGTTTGTGAACTGTTCGCGTGCTGCTATGGTTAAAGTGCATCGTGTTTGGAGAAATGGCACCATTGCGAATAAGCAACGTGGAAACGGCGAAGCACCAAGTGCCATTGATATGAGAGGTTAATGTCGGATGCGAAGGCGCGTGAGGGACGATCGACACGCTACAGTGGAGCAAGTCACGGGCCGAATGAACCAGGGAGCTACCGGAAGTGTGTCTAAAACGACAGTTCAGCGAACCCGGCTGCGTATGGGTCTAAGGATGGTCATTGCATCTATGCTAACGAAGGTGCATCGGTAGAAAGGGCTTACATTTGCACTGCAATATCGGAATTGGACCTCCGCTGATTGGCAAAGTATTGCGTTCTCCGATGAGTCATGTTTTCTGCTTCATCGAACGGATGCACGTTGGCACATAAGACGTGAAACATCGGAGAACAAACACTCTTCAACCATTACTGGAAGAACACATGCTGTTGAGAGCTGCGTTATGGTCTGGGGAATGTTTTCGTGGTATTCTCTGGGTCCACTCATACCTATGGAAGGCACTATGGGCCGAATTCGTTATGAATCCATACTTGCAGACCACGTACACCCATATATGCTGATTGTTTTTCATGGGGCGAATGGGATCTTCCAGCAAGGCAATGCGACGTGTCACACAGCTAGAAATGTCCGAGAGTGTTTGGAAGAGCACGATGAAGACTTCATAGTACTTTCTTGGCCCTCTAATTCTCCAGGCAATGGACGTGTCACACAGCTAGAAATGTCCGAGAGTGTTTGGAAGAGCACGATGAAGACTTCATAGTACTTTCTTGGCCCTCTAATTCCCCAGGCAATGGACGTGTCACACAGCTAGAAATGTCCGAGAGTGTTTGGAAGAGCACGATGAAGACTTCATAGTACTTTCTTGGCCCTCTAATTCCCCAGGCAATGGACGTGTCACACAGCTAGAAATGTCCGAGAGTGTTTGGAAGAGCACGATGAAGACTTCATAGTACTTTCTTGGCCCTCTAATTCCCCAGGCAATGAACGTGTCACACAGCTAGAAATGTCCGAGAGTGTTTGGAAGAGCACGATGAAGACTTCATAGTACTTTCTTGGCCCTCTAATTCCCCAGACTTAAACCCAATTGAGCATCTGTGGGACCACGTCGATCATGTTGTTCGCTCTATGGATCATCCACCACGCACACTCCAGGCAGCCGTCAGATGCACTGCAGTCAGCATGGCTCCACATATCTGTAAACACCTTCCAGCACCTTATTGAGTCACTCCCAGCCCGTCTAGCTGCTGTCTGTGCTGCACACAGCGATTACTCTGGATATTAGCTTGTGGTCATAATAATGTGACTCGATCGTGTATGAAACAGTGCCTCCAGCATGGATGCACTATTGTGTTGCAACAGCTCAAATGTTTTGCAATACGGGGAGTCGACCATCGCCTCACTTGAAAACCAGTAATCTAGTCCGTCTCAGACGCACTTAGCTGGCGATGTGGAAGGAGAATTTGATGCCCTGACATTTTGTACGAAGTTCGTTTAATCCTAGAAATCGCTGCTCAAAGACTCTTGTCGCGAGGATACCAATTTTCGTTGTAACGTTACAATAGGATCCCGTTTATTTTGGCAAACGTTGCAATTGGAATGATTTCATATTTTAATCATGTGCATGTTTCGGCGCAACTTAGCCATCTACCGACTCGCATGCACTTCCGATCCTTCGTTGAAAGTGATTCGATTTCAATGTTGCAGAGTGTATTTTTCAGCAACGTTTCATGTTGACTTTGCCCTAAGTCTGAATTCGAGCAGCATGGAGATGAACAATAGCAACAAGCTGTGGAAGACGCGAAGCTTTTCTCTCTCTTTATTTCTTGTTTTTACTTTGACGACCTTCGATTTTAAATACACAAATGTTTTAAATTTACCAGTGTGAGAGAAAATGACGCAAGTTTTATAAATTTCTATGCAATAATTCAAGAAAAACTGCATAATTTTGCATTCGAAAGACTAAGGATTTCTGTGATTATGTACAAGGAGCAGAATGGGTATCAAAAATAGTGGAAATTTTAAAATGAAACATGAAATTTACAACATTTCTCGTGTGGCATCTGGATCGTGTTGCATCACCGAAATAGAGGAATAAATTTTCATTGGTATTAATTAGCATATAAAACGAGATCTCTTTCACTCTGCAAGGCCAAATTCGGAAGAAAGTTATTCACGGTAGCTCCAAATGAGAAGCTCAATGCAACGTAAGCAATATCTGAATCTTTAATGTCTCATTATAAGGCATCTTACGAAAAGCTTCCAAAGGCAAGTCTTTTGGGCTGATTCCATTAACTTAATTGTCAGCGACGCTGTGTGGGCATTCGGAAGAAAGGGCATACACATATGAGGGCCTTTACGCGAGATGAAACAATTCAGTGCCATATTGCGAGCGAACTACTCCGTTACATTAAGGAAAACGTGTTGCTGCCACTAGTTAGGATTATTCAAGGTATCTTAATGCTTTCGTTTTAGCGAAGCAGGAGAAAAAGTAAAAGGATCAATCCATACCGAAAATAAAACGAATTCCTAAAGTGTATCGGCGGAAGAACAGTGCTTATACTGACAGGAAGTGTTTTATGCTTCAAAATAGATGCAGCGGTTTTAAAGTTGTTCTTTTTGTAATGGTCAGCGAGGAATGCTTATTATATTTTCCTAGCAGGGGAAAATAGAATAAGCATTCCTCATGTGTTGTGAAAACATGAATCTGTCGGTGACAGAGATCGAAACCGCGTCTCCTCGCTTCGGAGTGAGTTGCTCTAACCAATTAAGCTATATCGACATAATGTGTCGCTGCAGATTTGTCATCTTGACATGTGCTTAACCTCTGTATTACGTCTCATCATCTCCCTCTTAATTTTTAGCACGTCCTTTGTAAAAAAAAAAAAAGATCGTACTTCTGTTATCGGTTTGTCCGTCCGTCCGTCCGTACCCACGGTATCTCTGCAACTATTAGTCCGATTTGAAAAATTCTTTTTGCGTTCGGAAGCTTGAAATATGCGAATGATGATCCTTTATTTTGTTTTTTTTTACGATGTACAATTTTGCCGCTAGGGGAGTAAATGCAGATGATGTCGAATTCAAAATTACGTTTTAATCCACATATTTGCCTCTAAACCTCCGATTGAGAAAATTATTTTATCTTTCGATTCCATTTATGTCGAAGAATGTTTTAGATATAGTTTCCTTTTCAAATTACGCATAGATTTTCCGCTAGGGGGCGTAAAAGTAAACTACATTTTTCCCGATAACTCTTCTCCTAAATCACCGATTTGAAAAATCTTTTTTCAGCGGATACATCTCCTAATGGAAACACTTTTGCATATAATTTCGAATTTTTGGTGAAAAATACTTTGGCCACCAGGGGCATAAGTGTTAATTTTTGCTTCTGATGTATTTGCCATAAAATCTGAGCTTCTAAAATATCGATTAAAAATATTCTTTCGTGGACTGATGCCACTCACATCGATAAACCTTTTCGGAATATTTTCTACCTAAAATATCCCACAGTTTCTCCGCCAGGGGCGTACATGTATATTTTATTTTGTCAATATCTCTACTTCTAGGTGTCCGATTTGAAATATCCTTTCTTTGTTGGATAGTGTTTTCCGTGTGGCATGTTTTTCATATAATTTCAAAATTTTCAAGTAATTCATAGACTTTCCGCTAGAGGGCGTAAAGGTAAATTGCGTTTCTCCCTATATCTCTGCTTCTAAATCTCCGATTTGAAAAATTCTTTCTGCACCGGATACAGCTCCTGATGGGAAATCGTTTGCACATAATTTCAAATTTTTTTAAAAAAATGGTATGGCCACCAGAGGGCGTAAATCTTAATTTCCGCTTCTGATGTATTTGCAGCAAAATATGAGCTTCTAAATTCTCGATTAAGAAAACGTCGTTTGTAGACCGATACTACTCAAGTCGACAAACCTTTTCGGAACATTTTCTTCTTAAAATACGGCATGGTTTCTACGCCAGAGGCCGAAGATGTATATCTTATATTTGTCAATATCTCTACTTCTAGGGGTTCGATTTGAAATATTCCTTTTTTGTTGGATAGTGTTTCCAGTATGACATGTGCTTCATATAATTTCAAAATTTTCAAGTAATTCATAGACTTTCCGATAGGGGGCGTAAAGCTAAACTGCGTTTCTCCCTATATCTCTGCTTCTAAATCTCCGATTTGAAAAATTATTTCTGCACCGGATACAGCTCCTGATGGGAAATCGTTTGCACATAATTTCTAATTTTTGTAAAAAAAAAATGGTTTGGCCACCAGGTGGCGTAAGTCTTAATTTCCGCTTCTGATGTGTTTGCAGCAAAATATGAGCTTCTAAAATCTCTATTGAAAAAAAGTCTTTTGTTGACCGATGCTACTCATGTCGACAAACCTTTTAGGAACACTTTTTCCTGAAATAATGCATGGTTTCTACGCCAGGGGCGTAGATGTATATCTTATTTTTGTCAATATCTCTACTTCTAAAAGTCCAATTTCAAAAATTCCTTCGTTGTTGGATAGTGTTTCCGATGCGAAATGTGTTTCCTATAAATTCAAAATTTTCACGTAAATCATTTAAGACTTTCCGCTAGGGCGCATAAAGGTAAATTGCGTTTTCTGCTCCTAAAACTCCGATTTGAAAAATTCTTCCTGTATCGTATACAAGACCTGATGGAAAATATTTTTCACATAATTTCTAATGTTTTGTAAAGAATGGTTTGGCCGCCAGGTGTCATAAGTGTTAATTTCTGCTTCTGATGTGTTTTTAGCAAAATCAGGGCTCCTGAAAACTCGACAAATTTTTTTCTTGGACCGATACAGCTGATATGGATAAACCTTTTGAGAATACTTTCTTCCTAAAATAATGCATGGTTTTGCCATCAGGGGACGTAAAGTCACATCTTATTTTTGTCGATAACTCTGTTTCTAAGAGTTCGTAAACTCAAGATTCCGTTTACACCAATATCTGAGGGAAAAAAGACCCGATTGAAAAACTTCTTTCTTCCGTCAGATACTATTGTTTTCCATACCGGTTCCATTGCCTTTGAATAGATTTGATAAATTTAATTTGCGTCAGAACGGATTCAAAAGACGAGTTTATTACACCCGAAAATTCAGTGTCATTTTTCTTGTTTTTTTTGTTTTTTTTGTGAAGCGATGAAACACCTTACATTAATTTCGGACGAAGTGTGGAACGAACATCATACATTTTGCGAAGAAACCAACGGCCAGTAGATCCATTTTTAAGTTCGGGCGCCAATGTGTTAACAGGAATTTGTCGGTGACGAAGATTGAACCTGCATCTCCCCGCTCCGGAGTGAGTTGCTCTAACCGGTTAAGCGATACTGACAGAATGTATCGCTGTAGATTTGACATCTTGACAGGTGCTTTACCTCTGTGGTAAGTCAAAGTGCACTATAAAAACTCCTCTCGGAGCTTACCTACTACAGCGCAAAGCGTCGCGGCCAACGGAGAAAAATAACGCACGTGGACACTTTTTATTTGGGATAAAAAGATTCATCACGAAAGACAACCAGTTGCAAATCAAAGGGTTCTAGCAAACGAAATAACATAGCATAAGCTATATTGCTGTTCCTATCTTAAAAGCCGATCACAAAAGGCTCCGCAGTCGGACATGGCGTCCCTGGTGGCACAGTGCTTGAAGCGCTAGCTTCTGTCCGTCCGAGTGGGCCCGTGTTCGACCCTTGATGAGGCATTAGCGAGGTGTTTATCTTGCCGCATAGGCTTCCGCCTCTCTCTCTGGAACCAATGGTCCTGAATTTGGAACCGGCGACTGCTTATAGCCCATTGAGTTGCTCTCGGTGATCGTTAACCCCCTTCTGCCTAAAAACAGTGAATGACACCATTCCCAATGTTTTAAATATTTCTAAGGCTCACATGTTATTTATTCGTCTTCGGTTTGAATAACTGAAAGTTGCTATGTGCACGGAAACTTTCTTCTCCAAAACTTTCAGAGATTTGTTTAACAAAATGAGCAAGCTGACCATGGTATGTCTTCAGCTAAACAAAACATGGATGTTGAGCGAATGCCGTTCTCATGTAATGACAGAGAAGAACTCTGGTCAACGCTGCAGGATGTGTAATATGGGAGAATGACTGTTGCCTAAACTGAAGGGCGTGGGATAAGGGATATTTCCGCCTCTTGTCAGTGCTGAAAGTCGCAGAATAAGCGAGTATTCTGTACACTTCCTATGGAAGAAGACATTTAAGACGGAGAGAACTGCGACTATCTTCTGACGACTGTGAAAGGAACGTCATTGCAAGGATGTTAATGAGAACGACTGTTTTTTTCAACAGCATCAAAATTTTAGAGCTGCTTTGTGCACATCACAACAAATGTAAAGATAGTTCTTCAGGGTGGACAAAACTAAGATTTTTGGTGTCAAAAGTTGTACAGGTGCAAAATGTTTGAATTCCAGAAAAAATTATCATATTTAGCACTTTTGAAATACGTTTTCCACTGGTGGCAATATGGTCACACGTCTTATAAAACATAGTCTGTCTAACGTTTATACCAGAATGCTTTGTACGTCAGTAGTAATGACAGTTTAAAGGGAAACGAAATATGAGTTTTCATCGTGATTGACTGTTAGTATTCGTATTTCATTAGTTTTTCTGATGTGTGCGTGCGCGCGCGCGTTTATTTTTGGGGTGAGGTGGTGGAGGAAATCCATTGCAAACTTCCGAGGTTGCGTCTGAAGTAAATCCTGAATCAGATTATGTACAGAGAAGAACTGTTTTTCGAAGCTAATTTAATGTTATAATTAAATGAAATTTTTGCATTTTATTGCTTGCAATAAAGGGAGGAATGAAATATGCAAGAATAAAACACCACGAGATTATTCCCACTCCAATGACAGACAGCTTCAGATTCAATGTAATTTTAAACAAAAGACCTTCGTGAAAAGCCCAAAATATAAGCTACATGAAGAGTCTTTTCATCAGTACAACTGTACATTAAGTTGCCTCAAAAGGGTTTCCCTTTGATCCGTTAGAAACCTCATGTAACGAAATGAATACTTCGCATGCAATTGAATCTGTTTAGGATTATCACCACTAATGATTCGTTTCCAAAGTATCCTAATCCATCCTGTAAATACACTGGCGGAAAGTGAAAAAAGAACACCAAGAAAGAATTGGCGGACGATCATGAAATTTACATATGCTAATGGGGTCAAGTTTACGTAGGTGTGATGTTAATTTCGGGACCAACAGGTGAGCGCTTACGCCACAGCACGGCATAATATGCAAATTATCGTCGGTGGTATTTAAGGATACGGCGAAGTGAATGTAATCAGTCGTCGGCGTACGGACACGTGCGAAGACTCTGAAGAAGCTGCAATACCTGGACATGGAAGACGTGTACGATTTCAGCAGTTATCGGACTTTGAGCGAGGTCGTCTAGTCGGACTCCGCTAGGCTGGGTGGTCGTATCGTCGTATCGCGGAGCGAATTGGACGGGAAGTATCAGTGGTGGTACGATGGTGGTGTAGATGGTCAGAGGAACATTCCCACACGAGAAGACGTGGAACCGGGAGTCACACACGGACTGATGAGCGGACCGATCGACGCATAAGAAGAGCGGTGTTGTCAAGCAGAACATCCACTGCCACGCAAATCCGAGCTGCCGTTGCACCTGAGGTGACTGTGCGAACAATCCGCAACCGTCTACTGGATGCAGGACTACGTGCACGTGTGCCTCTGGCATGTGTACCTCTGACTCCATCCCACCGTCAGGAACGGCTGCAGTGGTGTCGCCAACGTCTGCACTGGAGAACGCAACGGCGATCTGTCGTGTTCAGCGATGAAAGTAGATTCTGCTTGGGAGCCTCCGATGGCCGTATGCGTGTTCGCAGACGCACAGGGGAGCGTCGCCACTCTTCTTGCATCCGCCAGCGACACACAGGGCCTACACCTGGTCTCCTGGTGTTGGGAGCGATCAGCTATCACTCCAGTACACAACTAGTGTTTGTACCGAGTACGTTAAACAGCACCTCCTACATCAACATCATCATTCAGCCCGTTGTTGTGCCATTTGTAAGGTCGGTCCATCGTGGTTTTTTCCAGCAAGATAACGCACGCCCACACACGGCACGTGCAACGCAACATGCACTTCAGGGTGTGAGACAACTTCTATGGCCTGCACGTTCACCGGATTTGTCCTCCATTGAGCATGTGTGGGATTTTATGGGACAACGACTTATCCTGTCTCTACGGCCAGCCACGACCATCCCCGATTTACGCGTTCAGGTTGAGGATGCTTGGAACTCAATACCCC
Organism: Macrothele yani; assembly: GCA_039090855.1. NCBI lineage: Eukaryota > Metazoa > Arthropoda > Arachnida > Araneae > Macrothelidae > Macrothele > Macrothele yani. Next base: position 265,947 of record CM076991.1, read on the forward strand.
TAACTTACATCCAACATCTATACGAAAGACTCCATGCCAGAATTGCACAGTGTGACGCAGTTCATGGCGGTTCAACCTCGTACTAACCATGTTACATGGAAATGTTATTTTTCAGTTTACCAGCAAATACAGCTGTATTATGCCATAATGTTTTGATCACGTTATCCTCTGTATTCCGTTATTATGTTGTATAAATTTCGTTGGTATCAGACGTGTGCTTCTTGGTGTTCTTTTTTCACTTTCCACCAGTGTATATTTGGTTTTAAATAAAACGCTTTATGAACGTTCCTTTGAAGTACTTACGTATGTGAATGTATATTTGAGTATTTGATAATTAAGGGAGGGAAGTAAATAATAAATCCAAATATGCATCCGCTCGGAAAAAAGGCTGCTTAATTTCAGAAAAGATCCGAGGCTAAATCAAAGATCGTTGAATGAAACATTCTGTTTGTATCATTGTTGAATGCAAAGATTAGAGCCACTGGCAAGCATTGCATTACAAGCTTCTGTTTCTCTTAGCCATCAGGTATTTCAAAGCGTTGTCTTTTCCTCATAATAGTTCCTCATAATAGTGGAATATGTGACGTACTACAGACCGCACATGTCAAGATGGCAAAGTTGCAGCGACAAACGTCGTCGGTATTGCTTAATCGGGAAAGTATTCGGCTCCGGGGCAGAAGGATGTTGTTTCGATTTCTGCCACCGGCAAATAGCTTTTACGCTATAAAGAGCATATTTAGCTCACGGACTTTTAAGGAAACGTAAAATGTTTTATAAAATATCATGGTTAGAATTCTTATTGGGTGAAGCCATGACATTTGTATCTTTGCAACTTCTTTTTCTGCGAACTACTGCCCCTCCTGCACCTTATAACCATTGCAATAACAAGAGAAATGTAGCGCTAAAGCAAATTCATATTCATATTATAAGTAGAATTTCACGCAACTCATTGTTTAACGAATACTACACATTACCATCCTATCATTATAGCTAGGACTTCTAATTAGTGTCCCTCTTGAACATGTAAAACTTTAATATGACTCATTTTCCATTTGTTATGCCAGGTGTTCTTATTAAAATGTGCTTGAATGTATACGAATGGGAAGCGACAGAAAGATAGCTTCTGTACATTTTAGTTTTTGCTTGCTTTTTATGACAAAAAGGTGGATTTTATCTGCTATTAAAGCGAACAGCACAGACTACAAATACCACAAACTGATTGCACTTGTTCTCCACTAAAAACGATGAGAATAAACACGTGAGGGGTTGACAAGTGTGGGATATTCATGAAGAAACAGTGCCTTCCACTGTTTTTTTTTTTTGACGGGCCAATTTACTGAATAAAAGTTGGACATTGGAATATTAAGTAACCTATTCTGTTGGTTCTTGACTCTGAACCGCTATTATCTAATGCTGTTCAAGTGTGTAGTTAAGCCTCACATGTACTAAACCTTACGGGTTCAACAAGTAGATTAAGTCGATGTCATATTTACGACTCAGTAAGAGACAGATTAAAGCGTTATATTTTTAGAGGAACCAACCCTTAAAGTTTTGCACTGTCAGACATGGTAAAACTTGACTATTTAAAAATCGCAAAGCGGAAGACTAAAGATGTGTGTGACGTACCTGCCAGAAGGACGCACACGACATAAAGGCACATAGCAATCAGAATGAGCGTCTGCGTAGCTCAGTTGGTAGACCGACTTGTTCCGGAAGAAGCGGACTCGGGTTCGATTCCCGGCGTAGACCAAAAATGACGGAGAAATTTACTTCGTTATAATGGCGCCCGAACTATCCGGATGACCCGACCGTTCAAAATCTCGCAATGGTGTGATGTTATTTCCACACCGCGAGACAGGATAAATCAGAGAATCCCTTCTCCAGGGCTTCGAAAAATGAATGTGTGTGACGTTGCATTCCACACACCAGATTGACTGGGAGTTCTCAAGTGCACGTTCTACAGTGGATGGCTGCCTGCAACGATTCATGGTCACGGCTGACCCGTGAGCCATGCCCCCGGCCCTCTTTCGGGGGGGATGTGACGTACCTGCCAGCAGCACGCACACGACATAAAGGCACATAGCAATCAGAATGAACGTCTGCGTAGCTCAGTTGGTAGAGCGACTTGTTCCGGAATAAGCGGACTCGGGTTCGATTCCCGGCGTAGACCAAAAATGACGGAGAAATTTACTTCGTTATATGTGCTACAGTGCAACAGCTCAGGAGCATTAAAAGTAGTTCTGATTATTGTAGATACAAATCCACTGTCTTTATTTGTGACCAGCTGCTGCATATTTAAATTTATTAGGAACCCGCAATATTTGTAGAATTAAAGAAAGCATGGTAATCAAAATCAGTGCATAGCGCTTTGCGGGAGAAAGAACACAAGATTATTTCCGTCATCGGACACTCTTTCTTAAACAAGAAGTTAAGATTATTGCAAAAGCTCTTAAGGCTAGCGTAGACTCCTAAATAACTTCGGTAAAACAGTAATGGTTCTATTTCGTATTGGTGGTTTTTTAGTTCCTTTCCTCATCACAGTATGCCGGTTACTGTAGACGTTTGCTGGTGTACCCTAAGGAACAATTTTCCTGCTTTATATTTTCACTAAAGAATAAATTACTTACTATTCCAATGTCCAACTTCGATAACCTAATTTCAGCTAAGTGAACTGAACATCTTCTGAAGAGAGTATATCAGCGCCAATTAACCACATGGCTGAAATAATCGTCAGAAATGGGAACGTCTTCAATTTCTTGAAATTTTAACACTGAAGTCATTTGTCGTTGGCGATATTGTTGAATTTAATTTTTGAAACACCAAATCATTTGTTGAAAGTGACCAAAGGAAATTATAATTTCCTCCTGTTACCGCATTTAATAACACTGCGAAAAGAAACTTGTTTTTCAGTTCTTGATCTTAGAAGTTCTTCCCGATAGTGGCAGATTATGTTTTTATCTAGTTGTACCTTGCTTTAATAGTTGAATTAACTGATTTAACTAGTTCGTTTCACTATCTATCTAGGTGAAGAATGAAATAAACTAACGTCTTTGATTAATTCGTTGAACATATATCTCACACTCTAAAATTACTACATGAATAAATCCGCCGGAGTAAAGGCTTCGGCAAAAACTTACGTAGCGTCAACAGTTTATTCTCTAAGTACTAGAAGTTCAGACCATCAATGCACTATAATCATCAAGTCGTCCCACTGACACTTAGAAACAGAGCATATAAATCTTAGGCAGATTGTTACAACACTTATTCGTCGACTCACATATATCTTCAACAAAATCAAATTCTTTCGCTATTTTAAGTGAAAGAAAAAACGAAACTCAAAAGGAATGTTAACTTGATAAAGCCTCCCGCTGGCAGGACAAAGCTCGGTGAATAAAATATCTTTATTACTACACCAATTACGAATTAATGAGACTTGATTGCCTTTGCAGTTATTATGGTGCATTTATTATCTTTCTGACCTACTCTCAAGTTCTCTTTCAGAATTACATGCTGTTAACCAATTTAGCATGACCAAATGTTTTTTATTTTTTTTATTGGTCCCAGCAAAAACAGTCTGCCAGCAATGGCCCAGCACTATGTTGCCGCTGCCGAACCGTCAATAAAATGTCCGGGCGGCCAACAGAAGGGCCAGCAGTTCAGGCCAGCAGCTGGCCAACAGTTGGCACCCCCATCAGTTGTCATAAGCCAAAACAGGGCCATCAGTTATCCATCACAGGCAGTAGCTGCCACAAGTGGCCCTTCAGCGGCCCTGTAAGCACGTGCCATAAATCATGGCTAGCCTAATGTGGTCCGCTAGTTTCCCGGCAGTGGCAGCCGGCAACACGTGACGTAACTGATGCCTTGCCGAAACTTGTCCGCCAATTTCATAGTAGTAGCCATTAAAAAAAAATCAGGCATAACCGTAGTTTCCAAAAGCTACAGCTTTTTGTCCCCTTACGAAACTTCTCACTTACAGCACTGCGCTGGAGAAATTATCTCAACCGATCGGAAAAACGCCCGTGTGGAACTGGCTGGAATCGAACCAAGGACAGTCTACGTGGGAAGCGCGCGCTCTACCAACTGGACTGATTTGGCACATTCAAGAATTGCTTGAAGCTGACCCTCTTTTCTGCGGAATGTGTAACGAATGGTTCTCTTTTTTTTTTAATTTTACAATATTCCGAGGTAATTTTTATAAATCTCAGTTTCATATAATTCATAAATTTATTTTTTCAACGTACATCGGTTTTTTTTTTACCTTAAGGGAATCTCACGTTTTCAACGAGTGTACCAACTTAAAGGCGCTTTCCAAAGTTTCGAGCTGTCCTTGTCATCTTGAAAGGCGGTTGTTGAATTAATATATTTAACCATTCGTGCCACATTCTGTTACATTTTTAATGTAACTTTCCTTTCCGCTGTCCGAAGCTACATTTGTTTTAAAGAGGAATGATATCTTAATTTACTTCTCGTTATTTTTAGAAGTGAATTCCTCGAGTCTTGTGTATTCAACCCATGAATGAGTACATTAAATCCACATAGCGTTGCTGTTTTTTCTTCTTCAAATAATTGATAAATTTTGTACGCGTATAATTCTTTTTTCAACATAACGCTTTCTTAATGTTTTCCCAGGACTTTTGTTTCAAGCAGTTTAGTGAACGTTAAAACGAAAGATTACACAGAAATTATTTCTTGTTAATAAATTTTGTACGCGTATAACTCGTCTTCTTTTTCTTTTCTTTTTTTTTCAACATAACGCTTTCTTAATTTTTCCTAAGACTTTTGTTTCAAGCAGTTTAGTGAATGTTAAAACGAAAGATTACACAGAAATTATTTCTTGTTATTCATGGGAATGGAGTGGGTGTATTTTATGGCTGTAATCTAGTATTTCATGGCTTAATCTGATATCTTCGTCGACGTGGCATTTCATTAGGAAATTAGTTCGCCTCTCTACATATGCTTTTTTTTCTTAACATCCACTAAAATAACACGATGGCGATAGCGTCGTCTCCAACTAACTGGTACCACGAGAGAGACAGCACATGTTGCTTTTGCGCATGCACAGTTCTGTTGCTTCCACCTGGTGTTGGCGTCTCATCGGTTGCCAGCTATGGGCCACCAGTGGCACTTGCTTGGTGGCCCGTAATTCACGGCGATGCTGCAGGGCTATCAATGGCTGCCAACTGATGGCGCTGCCACCAACAGACCGCTACCGGGCCGTGAGCGGCAGCTTTCAGCCAGCAGTGACCCATCACTTCCAGCTGGTGGCCAGCAGTTTCCCAACACTTGTGTTTTTGCTGGGGAGGTTTAACGACCACCGTGAACAACTCAATGGGCTATAAGCAGTCGCCCATCTCTAATTTAGGGTCACTGGTTCCACGGAAGGGAAAGAGCCAGTGCCGTAAGACAAACACTACATCCATGCCTCACCGGGGATTCGAATCCGGACCCCCTTTAGGACGAATGATCAGAAGCCATCACTTAGACCACTGCGCCACCGGGGCGACGACCAAATGTTTAAGGAACTTTGCGTAGGAGAAACAAGGCAGCTCTAAGCATCTTTAGTAATTACTTCTATGAGTGCCGATCTACAGAACTTTTAGCACTTATCTGACTTCTCAAAGTTTCCGATCGCTCACTCGGAGGAAAATGTTGTTACCAGTGCTGTGTCAATGAGACAAAATGTCCTTATTTGGAATATCGAAACTTTTGATACAGGAATGTCAACGTTTTGATGTACTAAAACTGTGTTTTTCATCTTAGATTTAAATAACACGAGACCATGATTTTCAAAGAAAACTCATAGGCTTCTCGGAAAGTTACGATCATCTGTTTAAATCCAGGAGAATAAACTATTATGTACTGTTTCCACGTTATTAAAAATGCGATAGGTTATGATGATCACGTTTAAATTTAAAAAAAAGAAAAAAATTATATTCTTACTCATTCAGATGCCTTTGGTGATTCGGTTGAGTAAATCACCAACACCTTTAGTTAAATCGGCGACAGCTCCAGTCACATTATTCAGTAGCCCATTGACGGTTCCGACAGCATCGTTGACGGCTCCTCCGGATGGTTGGGTCGGTTGCTCGCTTGGAGGGATTTTGAGAACTCGGGCATAAGCTATACCGCAGATGATCAGCAGAAGAAAAGATACCTTGATGGTGAAGAACATGGTGATTGCACAAAACGTTATGAACACGCGTCCTTAGCTTTGATGTCACATGTTTTATAGAGAGTTCCTCATGAGTGGCATCAGCTGCGCAAATGTCGCCAACACCGTCACCAACAGTGGCAATATTCACATTTTATGGTGCCTTCATAAATATGTCCGAAGCCATTAAACTTGTCAGGCGCAAAATAAGGACACAAAGCAGCAATAAACAAATGGTACAATTGGGCTACTTGGAGTCCACTCTCAAAAGAAAAAAGGGAACCAAATTTCCCCATTGCATCTGCTTCGAAAAATACCGGGGTTTCCTGTTACGCAGAAATAAAGTCACTCGTTAATGCGTTTGTTCCTTTCAGTTGTAAGGTGAGTAATTTTTATTTGACTACTATCTTTTGTGCCGTCCCCTCTTGCGTTTTGAATGTAAATAGACCAAACAATCAACTTTTTTTCCTTGGTACTTTGTGATTATCACCGATGACACTAATAGGGAAATTGTGCGAAACGCTGTCTTTTCCTCTATCGTGATCAAGTGATGCATATGCTGCCTACTTTCGACTAGGATCTGTCTTAAATGGACACATGGGATCTAACAGGTGAGCAAGGTGCAAACATTGCAAAGAAAAATTAACAAATTAACAGAAATGATTGACTAAAATGCTACAAAATGCATGATAAGAAAAAAGTTGTTAATCTCATTTCACGAAAAATATTGTGTCTCTGTGATATCAACTACTGGAATCGTATGCTTGCTCGTTGTATACGTTTGTAAATAACAAGAGTTATAAACATCTTCTGATGTCGTGCAACTATTCTACGAAATTTCAATCAGAAAATTTTTTTCTTCGTGATGTCTAATCATAAACTTTAGAATGATTTTTGAGTTTCGTTGTAGCAGAGTACGCATTCTTTAAATTTTCTTGCAATCTGTGAATCACGAGATCACGAGTATTAAGGCAAAGTTCTTTCGCCCTGAGAAAAGAAAAGTGGGGGTCAAAGAAGCAGAATTAACTATGTAAAAAGTAATTCAGGTAAGATAAAAAAGAAATAGTGATAAAAAGAGCACACACTTTTTTTTTGCTGCTACACTTATTTCTTTTTTTAAAGAAAAAAGTGCAGAAATCCTTCCTTTTCTGCTCTCCTTCACTTATTTGAAATAATATTAAAGTCTTTTTAAAGAAAGAGAAGTTTAGGGATCGTTTTACGTATTCCTACTTTTATTTCCTTTTCCTTTATATTTTTTCTGAGTTCTTGTATTTTTTATAGCTAATTTAATGTCTTCGAAGCATCCTGTTCTTAGTTAAAAAAGGAAAAAGTAACTTCGATATATGAGACCTCCGTGAACATCGGAGGCTAAGAGTACAGAAAGTTAAAAATCCCTGTGAAGGAGCCAAGTAAAAATGCAACACCTACAAGGTTTTCCGTGCGAGAAGCTTACATCATAACTACTATTGCCTATTTTAACACATGTTTTTGCCAAAAAAATGGTTGCCTTAAAGCAAAATAATATAAGTGTGGAGAAAACCATCAGATATTTTGGAAGTTTAATGATTTTTAGTTTTAAAAAAAATTCTTACTAAATATTGTGTCATGCAGTATAATGTAACAAGCGACATCTAGTTCGTGATGTGGTTTATTTTATCTGTGAAGCATTATTCAAAGCTATTAATCTGATATTACTTGGATTAGTGACGTGCTTAAACACGCAGTGCCATTGCCATTCATTATTTGTTTCTTCATTCATATTCATCTAAATGGCTTCAGCAAACTCGTGGTTTTTGTAGAATACAAATTATAAAGGAAATCGCATTTTCACCTTTTGTTATTCGTGAGCTATTTTTTTCGATTGCACCGGCCTTTTCCACATATAAGGAAAATATATTTATAGTTGTGACACCACCTGCATTTACACAGCTGTTGCTCTTTCGAATATACGCACAATGGTAATATTGCCCGTTTGTTGCGCATTTCTTTATTATTAGCAAATATTATAAATCTTTGCATTTAGACGTAGAATCTTTTCATCATTGATAACGAGGAACAGTACACCAATTATGTACGAAATAGTAATAGGCAGTTTCTGTCTAACTTCCTTGAAAAAGCCATCTGGTTGATGTGCGAAAGCTTGGAAACGCTTATGTGTCTATTTCCTACGCCAATAAATCGGATCACTAGTATAGTGTTACTATTTCTTTTTACCATTGTTTAAAAAAATAATCCTGCGAAGATTTCTGCGAGATTTAAGTTCATTTATTCTCAGTCAATATGATTTACATCGTTCGACAGGTGTATGTTTGAGGTAAAGGATCTATTCACCGAGGGGTCTGATTCAGGTTTAACGCATTAGTGGCTTGTTTGCCACTGTCATGTATCTCAAGATAATCTGTGCTAAAAATAAAGAGAGAGAGAGAGAGAGAGAGAGAGAGAGAGAGAGAGAAATTCGAAGAGACAGTCAGATAAAGCGACGAATTTTGCCTTAGTTGAAACGAATATAGTGAAATGAAGGGAGAAAAAGTAAAATAATTTTGTATAATAAATTTCTAACAGGCTGTCTGCGTACGATATGTTAATGAACTGTACCCTTTCGGACAGCAAATTAAAATCCCTTTATTTACACTCTACAAAGTCTAGTTAAAACATGCGAGACCTTTCAGGGCCACGAGACCCCATCCTCAAGCTAAGTGCCAAGAAACACCGAGAGGCAACCACTATATACATCATACGTCACCCACAATACACTCTGTTATTCGCACAAATGATGCCATTATAATAAGTTAAAGTTCAAAGAAAATAAGTAAAAGTTTTTGTAAATTTCTCATCTTCAGGAAGTTGAGTGTTAGGTGTAACTAGCTGCCTCCACTGTCGTGGGACGAATGTTGGAAGTTCCGTGTTACAACAGGTTGGCCCATACTTGATAATACACATACTTTCTGAGAGGAAGACGGTACGTTTATTAACGTTGGAATAAAGAACTTTAGAGTTAATCCAGTCTGGCGAGAACCCCTCCTGGTTAACGGCATTAGTTAGAGCCGTAGTCGTTGATCCTGAGCAAAGAGAGTATTTATGTTTGGACATCCGTATGTTAAACGTCCGAAGTGTAGACCCAATGTAGTAACGAACATCAACACAGGGGTCCTCATGGACCAGAGGGATACAATATACACCAGGTTTATTCAGGGTTGTGACTTTATCTCGGTCGTTTCGTACCAGACACGAAACGACCGAGGTAACCGAGATAAAGTCACAACAGTTATGAAATAATCGAGATAAAGTCACAACCCTGAATAAACCTGGTGCATATTGTATCCCTCTGGTCCACGAGGACCCCGGTGTTGATGTTCGTTACTACATTGGGTCTACACTTCGGACGTTTAACATACGGATGTCCAAACATAAATACTCTCTTTGCTCAGGATCAACGACTACGGCTCTAACTAATGCCGTTAACCAGGAGGGGTTCTCGCCAGACTGGATTAACTCTAAAGTTCTTTATTCCAACGTTAATAAACGTACCGTCTTCCTCTCAGAAAGTATGTGTATTATCAAGTATGGGCCAACCTGTTGTAACACGGAACTTCCAACATTCGTCCCTCGACAGTGGAGGCAGCTAGTTACACCTAACACTCAACTTCATGAAGATGAGAAATTTACAAAAACTTTTACTTATTTTCTTTGAACTTTAACTCATTATAATGGCATCATTTGTGCGAATAACAGAGTGTATTGTGGGTGACGTATGATGTATATAGTGGGTGACGTATGATGTATATAGTGGTTGCCTCTCGGTGTTTCTTGGCACTTAGCCTGAGGATGGGGCCCCGTCGCCCTGAAAGATCTCGCATGTTTTAACTAGACTTTTTAAGAGTGTAAATAAAGTGATTTCAATTTGCAGTCCGAAAGGGTATAGTTTATTAACATATCGTACGGAGACAGCCTGTTGGAAATTTATTGTAATATTCCGTACTAAAGTATTTGCTTTTATTATTATAATATTGTATAACTGCTGCTCCCCATCTTCGTTAAACAAGTGTCACAGTGTCTCTAAGACCACATGATGCTCAACAATGGATGCTGAAAACTGCTGGATTAACAGCTCGATTCTTTGAGCTTTTACTTGACTTGTTAGTGGTCGTCACGGTTTACAGAAATCTATGGAAAAAGTTAACACGATGTGTAGAAAGAAAAGACAGTAGACGAGAGGCGTTCGATAAGTTTTAAAATTAATATAACCGCGTCGTTTTCGTTCCGTCAGCTTTTCCCATTATTATTTGAACCTCCGATTTGTTCGTGTTGAAAGATTTGAAGTGGAACTTCTTTTTTCTTACGTGAAAAAAAACGGGAAACCCCCCCCCAGAGAAATGCATTTTATCCGTTTCCTGCTTCCAAATAACTGGTGCTTCTCTTATTCTCGGAAGTAAATAAACCACACAATCACAGTGGTAAGACAACAACTTTATTCAAAACTTTAAAATGTGAAAAACATGAATGGAGAATACACAATCGATAACAATAACAAAATGAGAACTTTTTTTTTTAAATGGTTTTGTACATTCAATTTTTTACTACATAGCATACTTTCAACACTTTCGCTGTCTCATGATTCTTCGGCTGTTAAGCAAAAATGCCATGTATGAACGCACTACATAGTAATATTATTCCTGCTTAACTAGTAATTTCTTAGGTCTTAGGTATTTCAGATACGGCCTTTATTTTGCCACCGGAAATTTCCCGGGTTGCTGGTTAAAGGATTGCAATCGCCTTTACCCGGATTTCGCGCTGGATGATCAGAAACACACATTTTATGATATTTCCCTTAAGAAAGAAAAACTGCGATAGCAGTAGATTAAGACAAAATGTTTTAGGTGGTAATCCGATGCACAAAAGTTTCTCTGGCAGCACTGTAATAAGTAGAAGAAATGTAAATGTTCATAGATGTGCCATTAATGAACTTAAATTCTCTGAATGAAACAATACATTGTACAATACAATTTTGAAGTTGTTAATCCGTTTATTGCTGTAAATATGACATGAATAGTAAGTCAGATAATATCCAAAAACTTGAAAATTTCGTCGTCCTAGAGCAGGAATCGAACCCGCTTTTCTCGGCTAGCACCCGAGTTTGCTAGCCACTGCACCACCAGAACGACCAAGTCTGAAGTTTCCGATTATTTTGAATATAACCATCACAGGATTTGCTAGTAGAAGCAACCCGCATTCATATATAGCGAATCTGGAGGTTTAGAATTCGTTTCAGTGATTGCCCGGAGGCGCAGAATATTAGTGAATGAAATACGGGATTACACCCTTGTACAATACAATTTTGAAGTTGTTAATCCGCGTATTGGCGTAAATATGACATGACCATTCATGTCATATTTACACCGGTAAGTCAGATAATATCCGGAAACTTGAAAATTTTGTCGTCCTGGAGCGTGAATCGAACCCGCGTCTCCCGGTTAGCGCCAGAGAACGCTAACCACTACACCACCCAGAACGAACAGGTCTCGCGAGGCTCTCTTTCTAGCTAACTTTTAACGTGAAAATGCTGGTTAACTGCTGAATTTTATTTGTAGAGATCACTTCCTTCTTCAGTAAAGGTAAGAACTTGACCGACAAATAATTGGAAACTTGAGACTTGGTCGTTCTGGGTGGCGTAGTGGTTAGCGTACTCGAACGCCAGCCGGGGGACGCGGATTCGATTCCCGCTCCAGGAAGACGAAATTTTCAAGTTTTTTGGATATTCTTTGACTTGCCATTCATGTCATATTTACAACAATAGACGGATTAACAACTTAAAATTGTATTAAATTCTCTTTTCCAAAGAATATATTTCAGAAATTCTGAGAACAATTTGTGAAATAAGTTGAGAAAGTTATTAATTTCAACTAAAGTAAAACACATTTTTGATAAACACTATGTGTACTCCTAAAATAAAGACATAAGGATAATAATAATAAATAAAAAACAGCAATAAATACTAGTCAGTTTCTCTTACGCGATCGAGCAATAACGAGTTCAGTGAAAGCTCTAGTTTTTGATCGGACATAAAGCGTATTCATAAAAATATTAACAGAGCTTTCACGTATCTTGTAGCAAATGTTCTACGCTGGGTCTTTAATTATCACACGTTTTTGAATTGTATTCTCTTGTTTCTTGGGATTATACTGAAACTGATCAAGCCATACAGCCTACATTTTTTCTTTTGAATTTCATTTGATACAAAGCATAAAATCATGGCTTCCTTTGTGATTCAGATAATGTTGCTGTGCTATGAGTTCACTTTGGTAATATACTAGTTTTACAGTCATGAATTGAAGTCAACTACACGTTATTTTCCATTTTTCATAGGATTTTGTGATAACCAAGTTGGATTTCCAGGAAGAATTTATTATATGCAATTTCTATTCAGATTGTTTATCGATAAATGTCGTAATATAGAGAATGTAAAATCTTGAATATGAATAATATATCCTGGCATGCACTATTTTCACCGCAAAGCAAATTGACATGTGGTAAACAAAGAGGGCTATCAGAAAAAAGAACTCATATTCGACAAGCAATAGTTTTGTCTGTCTTTAGGAAAATTACCGTACATTGATTTTATTGGGTTTTAAATTAAAACGCAGCTTGCACTGTAGAATGATTCTCTTTCTTAATTTTTACAGTTAAATTCTTGGAAAATAGGAAACAATATATTAGTCACTAGTTGAGCGGATGATACAGCGATTCCTAATACTCTCACAATGTTTTTAATAAAAATGGTTGTCAGAGCTGATTCATGATGATGTGCAAATAATGAGATGAAAAATTTACGATATCATATAACATGACTAGCTTCTGGGTATCATGCAGAGCTCATAGTACTTGGGCTCGTAAGTGGCTCCAAGATTTCCTTCAAAATTATGGCGTTTTCCTTCAGGAAATTTAATATGAAATTTCTGAAGCAAGGTCGTGACATACAGGAACACTTCAACGTTGGCCAAGGTCTCACCGGGACACATACGTTTACCTGAAATAGAATAATAAAGTTAAAAGCAAGCATTTTACTTCACAATAGGCGTTTTCAAATAAATGATTTGGATCCTGGAGATAGGAATTTACAGGAGACGCTCTGAGAGCAAATATTTGAAGTCGATCAAATGCGATATCATTCCACGTCCTTGCCTACCTTCAGAACATTGATTACCCACTACACCGTGACTCGCATTAAAAAGCATTGAAATTTCGTGATTTTTATAAGCTTATATTTCTTTTTACACCAGTTTTCCAGCTTAGACTTTTTCCGTGCTTCAGAACATATTTCAGCGTGTTTAGGGTCCGTGTAAATTTATTTTCTATTTATATTTTGAAATTTCCGTACAAATTTCATTTTACATTTCCCAGGTCAAAATCCATGAGCTGTTGGGGAATTCCTAACCGCTGTCTAGCATTTCTAATATTATTTCCTCACAAAAGGTTTACTTTTAACACGTATTACCTTCTCTGAGGAAGTGAAAAAAATTAACAAATCCGGCTTTATGTCGTTAGCACGGAAGAAACAGGGGACAGTGTTTTCTCTAAATTCCTGCTTCAATGACTTGGATCCACATAAAAAATAAATGCATAATTTGGTGAAATGTTTTGCTATAAAATATAGCTGTTACTTCTTCTCTTAAGAACAAAATAAAGAGAATGAACGAGTCTTACTTAAGGGTATGTCACAACAGAAAGTTCTCCAATTAAAGCCAATTACGATTTCGGCCTTGGAAACGAATTTATTCTAGTTTTTCTCGCTGGATGTAAATTAGACCAAGAACCGACAGAGAGTTAATTACGTTTATCGAAGGCAATGAAACGTGATAAATGAACAAATGTTTCCTTTCATAGCTGGAATAGAAAATAAATCTTTGATACACAAGAGAAAGGACAGTACGTGAGCTGATACCTGAAGTATACATTGTGTTAGGATGGAAAATGCACCGTCAGCAACAGTAAGGGAAGACTTCATTAGATGATGAAGAGCAATAGCGAATAATGTGTGCATTTCCGTGTCGATCCTTTTTTCTTCCGCAGTTGGTAGAATTTTTATTCTTGTGTTCGCACGAGTGGATGATCTGATTCTTTTTGCACGAATCCAGTTCCACGTAAGGTTTTGTACTTTGCCGTTTTTCAATGATTCCCCGCAAAAAGTTATGTAAATACAAGACTTAGTTGTCTAGCAAAGCCTGCCCTGGATGATGTATTGTCGTAACAGGTTACACATAGCTGAGGGACTAGCGTGACCTTTATCCCCAGCAGTGACGCCGGAAATGGGGGATTGGAACTTTTCTCCTTTATTTAAAATATTAGGAGAATCACCCTCACATTTTCGATTCAAAAATGAAATGTAGGAAGAATTACTCAATTTCTCCTCGAAAAATGGCGGCCACCCAGGTGGCGCAGTGATCTAAGCCTTGACTTGTGACCATGTGTCCAAGATGGGTTCGGGTTCGAATTCCGGCAAGTCATGGATGTTGTGTTTGTCTTACTGCACTAGCTCTCTCCCTTCTCTGGAACTAGTGGCCCTAAATTAGGGATGGGAGACTTCTTACAGCCCATCCAGTTACTCACGGTGGTCGAAATATTCCCAATGAAAGAAATGGTGAGGTAAACCTCGAAATTCTTACCTTCTCCTCATGCGGGCTCCTCCTTCCCCTCCTTCCCTTCTCCTCTTGGGTGCTCTTCCTTCCCTTCTTTTCTTGCGTTCTCCTCCTTCCCCAAGAATTTTTACGCTCCGGCGCCATCTCATCCTGGGACCAGTAGCTTTAGGATTGGGCAAGCGTCATTGGTTGAAAGAAAAAGCGTTGCGCAAAAAAAAAAAAAAAAAAAAATCAAGAAGGAGATGCACGAGGAAGAGGTGGAAACGATAATTCGAAACAACTAAGTAGTTTTTAAAATAATTTCTCGCTTGCTCATCTAATCTCATATCTAAATATTTAAAATAAATATTTAGATACGAGATTAAATGAGCAAGTTCTTCCTGGGTTTTTTTTTTCAAACATGTAAAATTTAAATGAACCTTGAATATGTTTTAATAATTTTCCTGCGAGAGCAACGTAACAACTGCTCACATTTTACCTACTTGTGTGATTTTCATTTTTTCCTATCAGTTTGGTGTTCTATGGCCAAACAGGTAAGCGGTACACCAACGTTTCTTCAGTCTGTTCCACACAGGCAATCATTGGTAACTATGCTAATATGCGTAGAAATTTCCCTGGTTAGCGTGTAGGGATGCCCAAGCTTCTGTAATACAGTTTTCTACAACTTTGAAGAAACACAGCCTTCCGACATCTACATTTTTTTGCAGATGAGAAGGCACTCCCCAGATGACTTTGCCAAATTAATTAGTCCTTTCGTGATGTAAAACCGAAATTTCTTACCGGATAAAGTATTACCTGAGTACACTAGGGTTCAAGAATTTCAATCAAAGATGAACTACTTGTGCTAGCTCCCTTACCTATTGTGCTTAATAATGCTGGCAAAATGGAATTAACGTTACGAAATGACATTCGATGTCTAACTTGTAAGGCCGCCAATCCTGATTATATTACAATCAAACACAGAAGCAAGATAATAAGTTCTGTAAAGTTTTCAATTCTGTCTATAAGTTTTCCTGTACAGTATGTGGTCTCGTACATGTTGGTCAATCTAAGAACCCACTGCACCTTAGGATCAATTGGCACAGGTCTCAGGTTAGCAAATATCAGCCTAGCGGAGACTATTCACAGCTTAGGTCCCTCCAATTTTCTACCCATGAGCTAGAGCACTTCAACTTACATGGCTTTGAGTGCTGCACATTATTCCAAACCATGAGGACAGGCTGGCCACTGAGTCCATTGAAATCCTTAAACAACAGTCACTTTTTTCCATACGGGCTTAACTATCCTTTAGCAGATAACAAACTCTACTTTTTGTATTGCAACCAGAGAATTGTTCTCCTTACTTCCCCACCAGGCTTGCTCCAGAGGTAATAGGGGTAGGAGGCTAGTTAAATCTCCTGGATTTACAGATTTTTCAGTTTTAAAGCAGTCTCTCGAAGACTTCAAGAATCATCCCAATTTCATAAAAAACACAGTTTTTCTTCTTAAATCCATTAAACACTCAGTATTAAAATGTTTTGTTTTAAACCTGGAATTCCTTTGAAGATAAAGTAGATTCACAAGTATTTCACCTTGTTCCAGATGTTCTTAAATTTATTCTTAAAAATAAAATATCCTCCAAACAAGCATCTAAAAACTACATTACCATCAGGTTCCTTAATAAAAGCTATGATAATCTTAAAATCAGAAGAATTTTCTATAATAATGCTAGCAGCTTCACCATTTCTAAGCATCAAACTGTAGTTAGCTTTAAATATGTTAAAACCTTTGGTTCAGATGTCAAGAATTACAAATCACATGCCTCTCTTAAAAACCTGTCTGACTTGAGCTGTAATTGTAATTTATACCAGGGTACAATATTTTTTGATAATTTTCATAACCATGTTGTCACAGGTAATCTAGGTTTTATTCATAACTCCAATCTTAGAAAGCTTTTGGGATTTGGTGTCAAGTTTTGGCCCTCCTTCTACCTATCTAAAGAGATAATTAAGTTTGACTTTTGTCAGGATTTAAATAAGTACATTGTAAAAACCAGCCTTACCCACAATATGCCAGTTGAGGCCTTTGCTGAATGGAAAAGTAAAGTTTTAAAAGATTTTCAAGTAAATGTAACTAACTTAAATAATACTCAAGATATTAGCCTTTTTCTCTCTAAAGAATTAAAGCAGTCTCTCTATAATATACAAAAAGAATACATTTTCACAACAGCTGATAAATCTAATAATATTTTTTCAGTAATATTTAAGAAGTTCTATTATGACCTAATTAATAGTGAGCTTCATAACAAAATCACCTATCTCCCTTCTCCTGTTTCTGGCAAGGAACTTGCTAACAAGTTCAAGGCTTTTCACAAACAGCTTCGGCTTAAATTGGATAGGAGTAATGAACCTGAATTTCCTTATCTCTTTGCCACTGCAAAATTTAATAACACATCATCAAAGGTGTTGTCCGTGCCTGGCCCTTGAAAAAGCCAAGGACAGCAGCATACCAATAGCTTCTGTATTAAGGTGATTTCAGTATTTGTTTTTATTTTTCAGTATTAAGGTGATTTCAGTATTTGTTTTTAATTTTCAGTATTAAGGGGATTTCAGTATTTGTTTTTAATTTTTCAGTATTAAGGGGATTTCAGTATTTGTTTTTAATTTTTCAGTATTAAGGTGATTTCAGTATTAAGGTGGTTTCAGTATCTGTTTTTAATTTTTCAGTTGTAACGTACCAGGAGATGTGACGTACCTGCCAGAAGGACGCACACGACATAAAGGCAGATAGGAATCAGAATAAAAGTCCGCGTAGCTTAATTGGTAGAGCAACTTATTCCGGAATGAGTGGACCCGGGTTCGAATCCTGGCGCGGATAAAAATGACGGAGAAAGTTACTTCGTTATACAGTATTAAGGTGATTTCAGTATTTGTTTTTAATTTTTCAGTATTTGTTTTTAATTTTTCAGTATTAAGGTGATTTCAGTATTTGTTTTTAATTTTTCAGTATTAAGGTGATTTCAGTATTTGTTTTTAATTTTTCAGTATTAAGGTGATTTCAGTATTTGTTTTTAATTTTTCAGTATTAAGGTGATTTCAGTATTTGTTTTTAATTTTTCTTTGATGCAGCCTTTGGCGCTTTAGCATTTCAAAACTGTTTGTATTTACATGTTGCCTTTGTCTATCTATCTATCTATCCATCTATCTATCTATCTATTACATACTTTCGTATTATTTACTTCAAATGTGTTTAGTTTTCCTTGAATGTTTTGAGTATACATTGTCTCATTTTAATCTGATCATGCACCATATGAATGTGCGTGCTGATTATGTCCAGACACCTCTGCTCTCGGACATACAGCCAGGCTCCCACAGATGGTTATGCCGAACAATTTAACTATCACAACTTTGTCAACTAAGTCTCAAGAGTTTCTCGTGCATTAATTAAGAGAAGCATATTTTATCTTTATCAAAACCTTCTCATAACAACAGCACATCCATTATGCTAATCTGTTTTATCTCCTGTATTCTAATGCCAAGCAGACACAGCTGCTTCCAAAACATGGCCCTCATAAAAAGCAACCCCAGTTAAAAAGAAAGTTCCTTTCTTGCTGAGTTTCTTCTCCGAAGAAGGAAGGACATGATTGACGGCTCTTATCTGAGCATTAAATTTTCTTTGCTCTTATTCCATACGGTCTACAGCAGATATGGAAATCGATCATATCAGAGGGGAGAGCAGCAGCTGACAGCGGGGAGGCCAACATTCTTCTATTTATTACGTGGAACATTGGATTTATTCTGTACCAGTACTCTGGAAAAAGAACGCAGAAAAAGAGAAAAAGGGGAAAAAAGTTGTCTTGGGACAACGGGATTTCTTAAAGGAAGACTGAGGAACAGGCATGATTGATATTCAGAAGCACAGTAGGTCCCTTGCAAAATGATTAGTTTTTATCGTTAGTCATTTTCATTAAAATTGGCTTATCAGTAGCTTTCAGATTTCTTTCGAGGAAAGCTCAAACGACTGTGCAAAGCCGAGAAGGATGCACCACACAAAGCAATTAGGAGCGCGTGACTACTGTAGAAAAAAGGGCCTGCTCCAGGATAAATTCAAACACCATTAAAACAGTATTTCAGGAGGAAAGAGCTTAGGAAATATATCTTAGAATTCTGTCTAATGTAGCTAAATAAAACTAAAATATTAAACATACGACATTGGTTAAATGCCAGTCTAGTACTTGTATACGCTGAACTACAAAAGTCATATTCCATTGAAACTTTGTTATGCTTCTGATATAAGGCTTCCCCCTTCCCAATTGTCGCCGGCAATACTTGTATACGCTGAACTACCATAGTCGTATTCCATTGAAACTTGTATGTTTTCCGATATAAGGCTTCTTCCTTCCCAATTGTCGCCGGCAATACTTGTATACGCTGAACAACAAAAGTCGTATTCCACTGAAACTTTGTTACGCTCTCTGATATAAGGCTTGCCCCTTCCCAAATGTTTCCGGCAATACTTGTATACGCTGAACTACAATAGTCGTATTCCATTGAAACTTTGTTATGCTTTCCGATATAAGGCTTTCCCCCTTCCCAATTGTCGCCGGCAATACTTGTATACGCTGAACTACAATAGTCGTATTCCATTGAAACTTGTATGCTTTCCGATATAAGGCTTCTCCCCTTCCCAATTATCGCCAGCAATACTTGCACACGCTGAACTACAAAAGTCGTATTCCATTGAAACTTGTATGCTTTCCGATAAAAGGCTTCCCCCTTCCCAGTTGTCACCGGCAATACTTGTATACGCCGAACTACAAAAGTCGTATTCTATTGAAGTGTGTGAAAAAAGGGATGGCAATCAAAAATTATTATTATTCAATGCTTTTACATCACTATTCGATAACTGCATTTCTGTGTGAAGGATCTAAATTCCAAAAATGATCTCATTTTGCGCAATATGAGATCAACGTGTTGCGACGCACAGATTGGGAACCTCTGACCTAACGCAAATGATCGCGAACCATTTTCAATGAGACAGGGCATTATAATCCACAAAGATGAAATTATGGCATATCGCAATGTGGAAAAGAGTCTCAGTGCTCCTGATGGGGTCGCTTTGGTATACGCTGGCTTTCATGATCCCTCGACAAACATTCGATCTGTATGGCCATCGAAGACTTCTCACAATGACTGAACCGTCGTGGAAGGGATGCACAGGTTGGCATAAATACTGATGACACCTGTTCCTGAGATTCTCCAGACACGAAGTCGCCAAATATCGGTATGCGGGATAAATCTGAAATCATCTCAGAATAGGATACATTGCCACTTTTCCTGTGTCCCAATAATTGTTGGAACGCCCACTCACACCTTTTTTACTTTGTTGATGCAGACAGCGGTGTTTGGCGCAATGGACGTCTCGACCATATGCTTTCCCAAAACAGCCGATTTCGGAACGTTTGATTAATTATCGTGACGTTCTTGGCACTTCTAAGAAAATTTCAGATGTGGTAACTTGACATCAAGGGATTTCACAGGTGTTTATCTTAGGATGCCGAGCTTGCAGGTCCGTAGTTGTTCTCAGGCGACAACTGATCACTAGTTCTGTGACATCGGAATATTCTCAACAATACGCATGAAGTCGACATTCACGCCTCGAGACACGTGAAGATTTGATGTTCGTCTGAGCACAGATTTCAGCATCTCACTGTTTCTGTTGCCATCTCCGACCGTCATAGTGTATGTCTCCTCTGCGTATCTCTCAGTCTGACAATAGCGTTTACAGATGCACAGAGTTATGGCACACCGCAGCACACTGACCACTACAAAGTCCAACTACCCGAAGTACGCCTTTCTTGAGCCTACGCATACGTGACAGCAATGCAATACCTGACAATTGCACATACCGTAGCGTTTCGTGTTCTCGCAGATATCATTCTGACCTGAAAATATTTGCATTTCAACGGAAAATCGTTACACCAAATAATCAGTGAAATAGGAGCTACAAAAACAATAGGCTTTAACGCATACGTTAATGAGCTTATGATGCATTTACGCTGTCACTCTTCACCTACCATAGGGAAGTTTCTTAAGTAAATACACAGTTCATAGCAACATACACTGAAGAGCAATTGAATTAGAAACAGCTGGCGTTATACAAATGTGGCGCTGTGGGCGGCCCTGTAAACGGAAACGACATGACGTATGCAACGATCCGACAATATAAGGAGTGATGCGACGGGAATCAGTAAGAGTTGGACGTAGTATGGGTAAGACGAAGGATCTAAGCGCATTTGATCGTGAACAAATTGTCGGGGCCCGACGAATGGGTTACTCCATCTCGGAAGTCGTGCGAGCACTGGGATTTTCACGAGCCACTGTGTCACGGGTGCACCGTGAGTACATCGAATCCGGTAAAACCATCCCTGCAAGGGCCAACTGCCGTGGACAACAGCGTGTGGATGAGCGGGGTCATCGTCGGCTAGCTCGCATTTTAACAGCGGATAGACGGGCCACAGTGCAAGAAATTACTCGGTAATTTAACGGTGGTGCAGAAAAACGTGTAAGCAGCCACACCATCCAGAACCATCTCCTCGCCATGCGGTACAGAAGTCATCGTCCCACGAGGGTACCGCTGCTGACCGCACATTACAGGGTGCAAAGATTAGCATGGGCGCGGGAGCATCGCCACTGGTCCCTATACATGTGGGAAAATGTTGCCTGGACTGATGAGTCGAGATTCACGTTGGTACATGCGGATGGCAGGATACGGGTACGGCGCAAACCACATGAAGCGATGGATCCTTCTTGCCAGCAGAGTACTCTTCAAGCTGGTGGGGGTGGCATTCTCGTCTGGGGACTGTTTACGTGGACTGAAATGGGACCCCTGGTACGTGTGACATCGTCCCTCACAGGTCAACGTTACCGGGATATCCTGGACGACCATTTGCTCCCGTTTGTGCGTCTTCAATATCCCACTGGGGACCTTATCCTGCAACAAGACAATGCACCGTGCCATCGCTCCCGAATTGAATTCAAATGGTTGGATGAACACCCCACTGACGTTACCTCGCTTCCTTGGCCAGCTAGGTCACCTGACCTCAATCCCACCGAGCACATTTGGGACGCCATCGAGAGAGATGTTCGAGGCTCTGACCCCCTCCATCAAATATTCTTGAACTGTGGGAGCTTGTTCAGGGGTCGTGGATCTGTATGGCTTCCCAACGCTTTCAGTGTCTTGTCGAGTCCATGCCGAGACGAATCGCCGCCGTCATTAGAGCGAAAGCTGGTGCTACACGTTACTAGACAGGTATCTCTAATTTAATTGGTCTTCAGTGTATATAATGGGTAAACTAAAAAACAGTTTTTAAACAAAATAACTGAAAAGCTGTTTTTTAGTTTAGCTATACTTGATAGGTGAAAACTCGGTGAAGTAAATAATCATTCGCCTATTAAGAGATGTATTAAAATCTACTGTTATGTAGCTCCTGTTAGATAAAAATATTTGCCTTTCGAAGGGGTTGTAAATCAATGATCTTAACCATTTTGAGCATTTAACTTTTCCCCCTTAAATAAGCCGCATTAAATTATTTTAGTGTAATAACTGCATCGCAGAGTTTGGGACTGAATTACTAAGGAGCGAAGTGGAAACAGTTTTGCGGTTTCCAGTAAGTTTGTGATTCATCGGATGCTCTTCTGAAATATCCATTTCTAGTTTTAAACTCAACGTTTGGTGAAATACCAGATTAGTAGCGTTGTAACCCGGTCATGGGGAAGTACGAGAACCACAAGGCTTGCTGAAAACAAACAGTTGAGGCACTGTTGCCAAGAACTTTTATACTATACATAAGATTAGGGAATATTGCAACAGTCTACGGAACAAACTTCAAGGTTTGCACTTTTATTAATGAATTCGTAGAAGAAATTTTTGAAACATTTCCAAACAACATGAAACATTGTTTTCACAATCAGTGTCATTTTTGTATTTTGCATTCCCAATTCTTTCGGGACAGCTAAATGTCGATCTCTTTAAAATTAGGTAATATATTGTGAACGGCGAATCGATTTACAAGTAGGGTTTTACGACATCCAGTAAATAATGCTTTTATTACTCGATTTTATGACACCATGGTTTGGGAAAATTCCCAGGATGGAGGTGTAGAAGAACATACGCAGTTACCCTGCACGCATTTCTTTACACTGAGCTACAATAACAGTATTTCATTAAAGGAATGTTTGAAAAACGCCACCACGAAAGAGGAACGCTTAGGTATTTTTATTATTCAGTAACTTGGCAGATGAAATTATCTCAAAGAAAGCTATAAGTTCAAAAGCTGCGGTTTTAAATAATTGTTTTGTTCCTTCAGAAATAAAATTTCTCTTTTAATTTTCCGTCAGAGCCCAATGTCATTCGAATCTCATAAGAGAAGCTATTCATAAGATATTATCCTGTTGTTCAATAATTATGGTAATTCTAGAGATGACATTTCTCATAAGCGACCATTACGCTGAATAAGCGTAATAATTCAAAATTAATAATGAAATATCAAGAAAAAACAGAACTAGGAAACAAAAAAACTCAGAATTTAATTTTAATTCTAATCTTGTTACGTATGTATTAACAGAAATGGAAAACCTGAGAACACTGCTTCGTAAGAAAGGACAATCTTATTCAAATATTCCTTGAGCAGAGAAACTACTATTGTGCTAGGTGAATCAATCCGTAGCTGCAATATATCGATGAGCCATTACATTATGACCGCCCCCAGCCTAGAGGAATGAGCGCAGCTGGAGACCGAAAGGTGGCGCAGGTGAATTTCACAGAGCAGTACATATACAACCTGAGGACCGGCTTTCGGTTAGTAGAGTGTTCGTAGTCAGAATGGGAAAAGCTGCCGGTTTATCGGAGTTTGATAAAGGACAAATTGGGATGGTACGGAGTCTCGGAAACGGCGCGGCTTTTGGGTTGTTCACGTGCCTCTGTAATGAGGTCGTATCAAAAGTGGAGCACAGATGGCCAAACGACGAGCCGTCGTCCAGCCGTGCGTCGTCCGCTTAGCGGAAGACCCAGCCGGATCCCCATACTCACTGCACGTCATCGCCAACAACGCATGAAATGGGCCTAAGATAATCGAGATTGGGCCGTGGATGATTGGAAGAAAGTGGCCTGGTCTGACGAATCAAGATTCTTGGTGTATCACGTATAGACGACAGAGCGCGGTTACGCCGATTACTAACGGAGGCAATGGCACATGGATGCACTGTTGGGCGGAAACAGGCTGGCGGCGGTGTTATGCTATTTTGCTATGGGCGATGTTTTCTTGGGACACTTTAGGCCCTATTATACAAATAGGACAATCCCTGACAGCTGTTAGGTATCTCAATATCTTTGCCGGCCAAATTCACCCATTCATGGCAACTGTGTTCCCTGCTGGTGATGGCCATTACCAAGAGGATAATGCGCCATGCCATACAGCCAGAATCGTCAAGGGGTAGTTCGAGGAACATGCCGCTGACTTTCTGTTAATGCCCTGGACTCCAAATTCACCTGACATGAACCCAATCGAACATTTGTGGTTCGACTTGGAAAAGCGGGTTCGCGCTAAATCACCACCACTCCGAAATGTACGGGAACTGGAGGATCTGCTGTTGACATTATGGTACCAGATACCCCAGGATACCTATCGCCACCTCATCGAATCGATGCCTCACCGAGTGGCCGCTGTTTTGTGGGCTAAAGGGAGTCCTCTACAGCTTATTATGTTTGTGGTCATAATGTAATGTCTCATCAGCGTATGTGGAGGTAATGTATTTTTCATGTATTTTCGGTATATGTGGAGTTGATGGGCAGGTGGGAAGGCTGTGCTGAGGCAGGGAACCACTAAAACAAGAAAAACTGATCGAAACACGAATTGCTGATGCAAAAATCCTTAACATGAAAGAAGAATGATTACTAAAATCGATAAATGAGACAGAATAAAATACATACACTTAAATAACAACATTTGACAGAAAGCGTGCCACACAACATAGCAAAGTTAAAAATATAATAAATCTAACTATTTTTATTGTAAAAAAATTTGTAGTACTATGCTTTTGAAGAATTCGAAAATATTTGAGAGTAATATTATTTATCCTTGTCAAGCTCTCCTGTAAATTACAACTACACTGCTGGCCACCCAAAATGCAACACCAAGAAGGACACGAGACAGCAAAGCCAGATTTTCTGGACACATAACAACACATACAAAGATGAAGCGATTGAGCTTACAGGCCCGTGTGACTTGCGGAACACGCAGACATCAATAGTTCGTGTGGCCCCCATGGCTGGCAATAACGGTCGCTACACGCCGCGGCATCGAACGAAAGAGGCTTTGGATGTGGGCTTGGGGTATGTCGGTCCAGGCTGCTTCCACACGTTGCCACAGTTCATCAAGCGTAGCCGCGGGTGGTGCTTGCCGGGCCACTCGGTTGCAGATCAGCAACCAGACGTGTTTGATGGGCGACATATCGGGAGTACAGGCGGACCACGGAAGCAGTGACACCTGGTGGGCCCTGAAGAATTGTTGCACGATGCGTGCCACGTGCGGGCGCGTACTGTCCTGTTGAAACGTGGCCGCTGGTAGGTCCTACAGGTAGGGGAGGACTACAGGATCCAAAACGTCGGAGATGGTGAGGTGGCTGTTGAGTGTACCGGCGATGCGTACATCCAAATGCGCCCTAAACCACAACGCGAGGCGACGAACCGGTATGGCGATTCATAATGCAGGCGTCATACGGTCTCTCGCCGTGGTGCCAACACACGCGGATCTGACCATTGTGGTGTTGCAGGCAGAAGCGGGATTCGTCGGAGAAGAAAATGTCGTGCCATTCCGTAGTCCAGGTGCGGCGTTCAACGGCCCACTGCCGCCGCACTCGCCGGTGGTGTAACGTCAATTGTAATCGGAGCAATGGACGCGGTGCGACAAGTCCCTGCTCCTGCAGACGACGTCGAACGGTACATGCTGACACAGGTTGTTGCGCAACACACCATAATTCCTGCGCTAACGTTCGTGATGTGGCGGTGCGACCCGTCAATGCCCACCGCACAACATGCCGGTCCTCTCGTTCGGTGGTGTGCGGCGGCTGCAGCAATCGCTCACGTCGGTCCGTCCGTCCCTTCTGCACCCACCGAATCCATACTCGCCTCACTGTGGCTGGATGTCGTCCCACACGGGCGCCGATGTCTCGGTACGATAAACCGCTGTCGCGATAAGCCTCTATTCGTCCTCTGTCGAACTCCGAAACGTACTGCAATGACTGCCGTATTCTGCAACGAGGAATCAGGAAGCTTCTCACGCACAGGTGTGGCAGCACAACACACTTCCACTACTTACACCCCGCCGTCTGTGCACCCTTCTTATAGTGCTTCTCGGTGGCGTGCCTGACGCACATGATTTGCATATGCCCTGCAATGCTAATCGTTTGCATGTTCTCTTGCGGGCGACGTATGCTGCGAATTTCAGGCCAATCGGATGCTTCCTTCTTGGTGTTGCATTTTGGGTGGCCAGCAGTGTATATAATGGAAAGTTCTTAAACACTAAAACGAACATTTAAATCGGCTTCATTCTCCGACCGCTTGGTATGTGACGTCTATCTTCCGAAACAAAAAAACCTCAAAATTTAGCGTATAACAAAAAGGAAGAGTAAGGAAGTTAATTTTTTTTTTATATATGTCTGGCACCGCGGTACTCGGATGTTTTACGGAGCGGGCTTCTAGCATGTGGTCCTGCAGTTTCTATATCCGAATCTTGGGAGAAATGTTCATGACGTGTTTGTCTCTACTCTTTGCAACGAAATTCGCTTGTTTCATCACTCCGACGGGTGGCCATGGTAGGGTTGGAGACATAGGGAACAGAAAAAGCAAAAAAAGTAAGAAAGCAAATCGAACGACACTCAAAGAGAGTGTAAATTCTTACTTTTCAGTTCGTAGTCCTAACAGCAGAAGATAGTCAATTCCACAACCTGACTGAAAAACTATCTACGCGCCAGAATAGTTTTAGTGAGAAAATGGGATCTTTCTAAGTATTCAGAGGAACACAGATTTTCATCAGTTATTCGTTACCTCTGGATAAAGCACACTGATCCAATGGAAATCTGGAAGGAGGTCTCTGTCAGCGCAATGACTGGGGAAGTGTAATCACAAATTTGACAATGATCTGACAAGCATAGTGAGCGAAAGCAGTAGTCGTCCAGCCACATCCTCCGGGCATGTAGCGAACATCGATGCAGAGGTGAGGACGGACAGACGCATGCATTTTATTTAGGTGGAATGAAAATTGAAACTTTCACATCGGATGAAGCTGTCAGGCGATGGAAAAGGCAGCAGCAAAACTTTTATTGGCATTTCCTTGAAACTTCAAGGGACTGTTACTGTTACAGTTGACTAAATAATCACGGTGATGCTGTGGAGGAAGAATTTAAGGATATATCTCACCTGTAAGAATGTGTATTTGAATATAATCTGCCTGCAATTACAATAAAAAATTGTTGAAACTTATTTTCTGATTTTCCGTCATGTTCATAACGATTAAAATATGCATCTAACTCTTTCCTGTATTTTCGTTTCAATATACACTATATTAACAAAAGTCGCCGGAAACCCTTTCAAAAGCAAATGAAGGGATCCGCTGCGTTGTTAAGATGCGCCACACAGCTGCAAACGGTATAAAAACAAGCCTGCAGCTGACCGCGATCGTTTCGCACTGTGAGGTTAAGAACTGAATTTGAGAAAGAAAAGATTGTTGGGTGTTATATTGGTGGGTTGTCCACAAAAGAAACCGAGAGGCGTTTAAACATACCCAAGTCAACTGTTTTGGATGTACTGAATAAGTGGAAAACACATGGCGTGCCTGAAGCAACAAAACGTACCGGTCAACCAAAGAAAATCAGCGATAGGGGACGTCGAAGCCTCAGGAGAGGCGTTACTGCTAATCGGCGGAGTACTACACAAGACCTCAGTGTACAGGTGAGTAAAAATGCTGGAACCTCGGTATGTACACGTACCATTCGCAGAGAACTTCATTCCATGGGTTACCGTGGTCGTGCGGCTGCTCATAAGTCTTTCATCCCCACTCGGAATGCTACTCGTCGTTTAGCATGGTGTAAAGAACATTTATCGTGGACCGTAGATCAATGGAAACGGGTCCTATGGATTGATGAATCCATATCAATCAGTCTGATGGCCGTGTGTGGGTATGACGGCAGCCGGGGGAACGCTATTTACGACAATGTACCGTTCCTATATACGGTCAAGTTTGGAGTTGGCAGTGTACTCGTGTGGGGGTGATTTTCGTGGTATGGTCCTTGCCCATTGGTTATCGTGGGAAAACCTGTTAACCAGCACGTCTACCTCGATGTTCTGGACAGGTATGCCCTACCAACTCTGTGGTAATACTATGGAACCGATCCTTGTTGGTACCAGCAGGATAATGCACCGAGCCATAAAGCAGAGACTGTTACGGCGTGATTTGACGATAATTCCGTATCTTATGTGGACTGGCCAGCACAGATCCCTGCTCTAAATCCCATGGAGCACCTATGGGATGAATTAGAGAGCCGCATAAGAAGTTTGGAACCAAGGCCTACTACTAAGCAACAGTTAGCGGCAGCATTATGTACTGAATAGAAGCACATACCTATTGCTGTGTTCAAAAACCTTGTCTAAAGCATGTCTCGAAGGGTCAGTGCATGCATTAAGGCCAAAGGAGGACCTACACCGTACAAATGTATTTTAATAAATGCTATGTTGTGTTTTTCTTCTAGGTGTCCGGTGACTTTTGTCAATATAGTGTTTGTCGTATGGGGTTTTCCTACATTCTTGCTCTTCATTTTGGTTTCTGAACAATACAGCTCGGGCCATAGGACATCCAAGACTGCCGACGAACCAATTGTTTCTGTGGAACCACTAGTTGTCAAAAAGACAACCGTAAACCCGCCAACAGAGTTAATTCTTTACTAGAATATTTTGGTGTCAGATATAAAGGGAACCTGAAATGTGCAATAATTTTTCGTTATTATATTTCTTCATATTATACACAAATGATTAAGTCGAAAGGTTATCGACCAAATTTGATAATTCTTACCTATTGTGAAGGGAATCCAACTTTCGTGCTTGATTACCTCTTTTTCATCAGGTGTGAGGAATCTCTCTGGTTTGAAGACAAAAGGATCTTCGAAAACATTGGGGTCATTGTGAACGGCCCACAGATTAGCTACTACTGTCATGCCCTCAGGTATGTCATAGCCCATGACGCTACTGTCTTCTGTGGTGCTAAAATAAAATTAGAATGAAAGTTCCTTTTAGAGAACACCACACACAATTTGAACAGTCAGTAATATGAAATTTTACTTAATTTTTCATTAATGCTTTCATAATACTAACTGCATGCCAAAAACCTAAGAAATATCCTTATGTTTTTTGTGAAAAATCACCCAAATTACTTTTAAGGCATGATAATTCTTGAAATGCAGGCCACTCGTTGATAGTGCCATTATATCAGGAGGAACTACTCCTAAGTCTGCGATGTGTAACTCTCAATTAGCCCATCTACAGGACGTTGGCAAAAAAAAAAAAACATCCGGCTATTTCGTACATATTTTTTATAGTTGGCACTCCCCTTTTTCTGTAATATGCTCGATTGCAAATTTTCTAACAGAACAATAAAACATTTATTAAAACTTTAGAAGGAATTAATAATATTTTCATACAAAAACTTCACATGTTTCTTTAATGTTTGTGTCATTTCACATATAAGCGATCGTATTTCCTTCTTCCCTTTTTCTTCGAGTCGGACATCTGAAGCAGTAGTTCTTCACAGAAATGTTTTAATGGAGACACTTTCTTGTTCCACAGTTAAAGAATTTCTTATAGTTTTTGGGATATGTTTTACAAGTTTACATTTTCTTTAGATCTCACGTACAAAATAATTAATTCTAGTCCCAGTTCTCTTCCGAAAGTAATCTTCAACGTGTTCCTCCATTTTCATGACGTTTTCTTCAAATGAGCGCATTTAGAGCACTTGCGTTCAGTACTAATTTACAAAGACCGACTTCCATTACGTAAACACTCTGCTTTTTTTATTTTGTAGTAACGTATACTAATAACAGCTGCTTTTCTTCCTTTTATTCGGTGGTTAAAAGACAACTATGAGCAACACGATGGGCTATAAGCAGTAACCCATCCTCAGTTTAGGGCTACTGGTTCCAGGGAAGGGAGAGAGACCGTGCCGCAAGACATAAACAACATGCATACCTCACGGGATTCAAACCCGGACTCATCTTGAATGAATGATCAGAAGCCAGAGTTTACACCAATTTGATAGCGAGGTGACTTCCTCCTTTCTGAGATTTGTCAGCATCTTCACTGCGATATAATGTGCTAGAATTTCGGTTCATATATTTGGATACAAACAAAGTAGTGTCTTACTTTTTTCGGGAATAAATCTGAATAAATACACTGCCGGAAAGTGAAAAAAGAACACCAAGAAGGAATTGGCGGACGATTATGAAATTTACATATGTTAATGGGGTCGAGTTTATGTAGGTGTGATGTTAATTTCGGGATCAACCGGTGAGCGCTTACGCCACAGCACGGCATAATATGCAAATGATCGTCGGTGGTATTTAAGGAGCACGGCGAAGTGAATGTAATCAGTCGTTGGCGTACGAACACGTGCGAAGACCCTGAAGAAGCTGCAATGCCTGGACATGGAAGAAGTGTACGATTTCAGCAGTCATCGGACTTTGAGCGAAGTCGTCTAGTCGGACTCCGCGAGGTCGGGTGGTCGTATCATCCTATTGCGGAGCGAATTGGACGGGAAGTATCAGTGGTGGTACGATGGTGACGTAGATGGTCCGAGGAACATTCCCACACGAGAAGACGTGATACCGGGAATCACAGACGGACTGATGAGCGAACCGATCGACGCATAAGAAGAGCGGCTTTGTCAAGCAGAACATCCACTGCGACGCAAATTTGAGTTGCCGTTGCAGCTGAGGTGACTGTGCGAACAATCCGCAACCGTCTACTGGATGCAGGACTACGTGCACGTGTGCCTCTGGCATGTGTACCTCTGACTCCAGCCCACCGCCAGGAACGGCTGCAGGGGTGTCGCCAACGTCTGCACTGGAGAACGCAATGGCGATCTGTTGTGTTCAGCGATGAAAGCAGATTCTGCTTGGGAGCCTCCGATGGCCGTATGCATGTTCGCAGACGCACAGGGGAGCGTCTCCACCTTTCTGGCATCCGCCAGCAACACACAGGGCCTACACCTAGTCTTCTGGTGTGGGGAGCGATCAGCTATCACTCCCGTACACAACTAGTGTTTCTACCGGGCACGTTAAATAGCACCTCCTACATAAACAGCATCATTCAGCCCGTTGTTGTGCCATTTGTAAGGTCGGTCCATCGTGTTTTTTTCCAGCAAGATAACTCACGCCCACACACGGCACATGCAACGCAACATGCATGGGTGTGAGACAACTTCCATGGCCTGCACGTTCACAGGATTTGTCACCCATTGAGCACGTGTGGGATTTTATGGGACAACGACTTATCCGGTCTCCACGGCCAGCCGCGACCATCCCCGATTTACGCGTCCAGGTTGAGGATGCTTGGAAATCAATACCCCAAACTTACATCCAACATCTGTACGACAGACTCCATGCCAGAATTGCACAGTGTGACGTAGTTCATGGAGGTTCGACCTCGTACTAACCATGTTACATGGAAATGTTATTTTTCAGTTTGCCAGGAAATACAGCTGTATTTTGCCATAAGGTTTTGATCACGTTATCCTCTGTATTCCGTTATTATGCTGTATAAATTTCGTTGGTATCAGACGTCTCCTTCTTGGTGTTCTTTTTTCACTTTCCGGCAGTGTACGTACTAAATATAGAATTATGTTCCCATCTTCATGCAATAATGGGAAAATTTCTGATAGAGATATTTCTGTATTAATACATAACAAGGAAGGAATGTGAAATCCTATTAGATTTCATAAAGACATACGTCTTTTTTGCAATTAAGAATGCAGTAGGGATTCCACCTGTAAATTATTTCAGAAATCCTCACTAGAAACAGTCTGGAGTGAGTGTGCCAAATCAAGAGACTTCAAGCGCTTTAGAACAACACTCCAAGAGAGATCTTTAAAAATACTTATCATGAAGCCATCCAGACAACATTTTCTTTTAAAAAAAAGACTTTATCTCAACCAAATTGTGGGCCACCACATTGTTTTTTGAATCTTGCTAGAAACAATCTTGCGAACGTTGGAAATACGTTGTTCAGCCTGCACAGGATTTATGTTAGTTGAGCAAACCACCGTCTTTGATAGACCGTTAATTCCTTAAACACGTTAGTCCTGGAACAAAATGCTGGTTACCTTTCATGAGTGAAGTCAAATTATCCAAACATACAGGTTATAATTGTTCATTATCAAGGTGGCAGTGGGATAATAACCATGGATTAGTGCTCCCAAAGGTTAGTCTTAGATGGTCTTAGCTCATTCATAATTTTTTGTCTTTCGCTAATCAATAACAGCATAAAAGAAGTGTGAATAAATAATCTTAATTTACAAAAAAAAAGAAAAAAAAGATTGAGGGATAGATCCTAATTACTGTAAAATCAACTCGCAAGCGTTTTAAAGCGCAATTTGAACCGAAGATTTACTATTCTTTTGTTTGTTTTTCTTTTGTCCGGTTTTTATACATTGCATCTCTATAACGCACCTTTGCAACTGCAACTGCCTTTTCAGTTGTTCTCATTGCTGTTTTACAACCCTATGAGACCTGTTCACCAGGTGTTTCAGCCCACACTCTCTTTTATTATTTAAGTTAAAGCTCAACAATCAAAGACTTATTACACTTTGTTACGTATGCTCTAATTTAACCGTCCTTTATAGTTCCTGTTTTCTGAAAATTTCCTTTCTCCTCGTTAAATATTTTTTTACACTTAACACACTGATTGCTGTTCGATGAATTAGAGTTTGGCAAACCTGACAACAGATCAGAAGCCAACGACGTGTGCTCAAACTAAAGATAAGAGCAATTATTTTGAAGGTATCTCTCTCATTATGTTTGTAACAAACTCACTTGCTCTGACGTCACTTGTTTACGACTGACCATGCTTTGAGGATTACGCTTTTCGAGTGCGCTGTGTCTTTGAGCGCTGTTCAGAGCACTTATGACGTACAAGTCTGTCCGCGCCGGACATCGAATCCGGGTCCCCTCACTCCGGAGTAAGTCGCTCTCCCAAATGAGCCAAGCAGACATGTGCTGTCGCTGCTATCTGCCTGTATATCATGTGCGTCCTGCGGGGCAGACACGTCACCCACCCTCCGAAAGCTGAAAGAGGGCCGGGGGCATAGTCCACGAGTCAGCCGGGACCATGTGTCGCTGTAGGCAGTCATCCCATGAAGAACGTGCATTTGAGAAATCCCAGACAATTTTTGGTGTGTGGAACGTAACATTACACTGATTTATTTTTTCGAAGCACGGAAGAAGGGATTCTCATTTTTCCTGTCTCGCCGTGTGGAAAGAACATCCCATCATTCCGAGAAACTTAACAGTCTGGTTATCCTGGAAGTTCGAGGCCAATATGACGAACACGTGCGTCCGAGCCGATCATCGAGTCGGTTCCCCTCACTCCGGAGTAAGTCTCTCTCCCAACTGAACTACGCGGACATGTGCTCTCGCTGCTATCTGCCTTTATCTCATGTGCGTCCTGCGAGGGAGGCACGTCACACATTGTTAATATTGTTTGCTTAAATGAGAGTTATACGCTTAAGTTGTGACGAGGTGAAAGGATATTGATGTGGATGGTCGATTCACTACTTCTAACGTTATGTGTAATAAACACGATTGAACTGTGAGTGGCCTAAACTCATTTAAGAGCATTAATCGTATATTTCGCAGTGTTTTAATGAATGTATAATAAAGATTTTCAGATACTATGACTGTGCTCATCCGGGAAAACAACCTTTTAGTTATAAAATAATATTAAGTCTGCAGTAAAGGTAACGTGTAGTTGAAGTAACCCTTAAACTAGTAGTTCAAGTTAATATAATAGTTAAAGCAATTTTCACTAATTTATCATTAAACATTACAAATTAGATTTCTGTGTCTGCTCTGGGCATTTCCAAAATAACTTTCAGAGTCTCGTACCCTAGATGTTTCACCAATCCAACATTATTTCTCCTTCTTCCTTCAAAACCTTTGAACGCTTTCGTTTCCGCCTCGGTGGCCGAGTGGTACTAGGCTCTGGTTTCAAACTATTTGTCGAGATGGGCCAGGGATCGAGCACCGGGTGAGCCATGGGTTGTTCGTTTGGCTTACGACTTTGGCACTCTCCCTTTCCTGGAAACAGTTACCCTAAGTTAGGTAACACATTGTACTGCTCACTCTAATCAACAACCCTGCTGCCTTTCTCAAAGAAGTTTCTTGAAGCCGTCTCTCCATACATTTTGAGTCACGAGGTGTCTTCAGTTAGTTCTAAGACCACCATGCCTATTCCTTGTATTCTGGTTATATTGTACCATTGCTTTCCGGCGAGGTCCCTTTAACTTCAAATCACTAGGCATCTCTTTTTTTATCTATGCTAGTCCTTGGTAATAAAGGTCTTCACCATATTCTGCAAATTTCGGCACTGTGTTTTTCTGAAGCTCTTCAGCTGCTCTTATACCTACACTGACGGAAAAAAATCCCAACACCAAGAAGGGGTTGTGTTAGATAAAGGACAGTTCGTAGGCGGTGAGAGTACATCTGTAAGATGACGTCTATGCAAATTTCGCGCTCGGCGCATACGTGTGGCGCTAGTCGTGCCCCTCGGAACATGCAAAGCAGGTTTGCTGTAAATACGCGCTGTAACGTTCGTGAGCGTTAGTTATCGTTGAGATTCGACGTAGTGTGTTGATGTTAGTCAAGAATGCCTTTAAGAAGACGAAGAAGCCTTTACCAACAGCTCACGGAGTTTGAACGAAGTCGTGTAATAGGGCTACGAGAAGGTGGATTTTCTTTCCGCATTATTGCAGAACGACGTGGCAGGAATGTAGCCACCGTGCATGATTGTTGGCAGCGGTGGTCAAGGGAAGGTACTGCCTCAAGAAGACCGGGTTCCGGCCGGCCACGTGGCACTACTGAGAGGGAAGATCGCCGTGTACGGCGTATGGCCGTAGCGCATCGTACTACGTCTGCGGCAGCAATTCGAGCTGCAGTTGCCACCACAGTGACACAACGAGCTGTTACAAATCGTTTACTTGAAGGACAGCTCCGAGCCAGACGCCCTGTAGCGTGCATTCCACTTATTCCAAACCACTGCCGTTTGCGACGTCAGTGGTGTCAAGCTAGAGCTCATTGGAGGACGGAGTGGAGATCTGTTGCGTTTTCTGATGAAAGCCGGTTCTGCCTGGGTGCCAGTGATGGCCGTGTGTTGGTTAGAAGAAGGCCAGGTGAGCGCCTGCAACCAACCTGTCCGCGGCCGAGGCACACTGGACCTACACCTGGAGTTATGGTCTGGGGAGCAATTTCCTATGACAGCAGGAGCACTCTCGTGGTTATCCCACGCACCCTGACGGCACAGTTGTACGTCGGTCTGGTGATTCAACCTGTTGTACTGCCATTCATGAACAGCATTCCAGGGGGTGTTTTCCAACAGGATAACGCTCGCCCGCATACCGCTGTTATAACCCAACATGCTCTAC
The DNA here is from genome assembly GCA_039090855.1 of Macrothele yani. NCBI lineage: Eukaryota > Metazoa > Arthropoda > Arachnida > Araneae > Macrothelidae > Macrothele > Macrothele yani. The sequence continues at coordinate 301,450 of CM076991.1, forward strand.
AGAGTGTCGACATGTTGCCGTGGCCTGCTAGATCACCAGATCTTTCACCAATCGAGCACGTATGGCACATCATTGGACGACAACTCTAGCGTCACCCCCAACCAGCATTAACCGTCCCTGTATTGACCGACCAAGTGCAACAGACATGGAACTCCATCCCACAAACTGACATCCAGCACCTGTACGACACAATGCATAAACGTTTGCGTGCTTGCATTTAACATTCTGGCGATTACACCGGTTATCAATGTACCAGCATTTCACATTTAAAATGGCTCTTCTCGCGCTTACATTAAGCTGTGATCTTGAAACCTTAATCGATTAAATATGTTACTTATACAAATGTATTGCCGCCATTTCATTCCTCTACAACGATTTTTTCGTGGTGTTGGGATTTTTTCCGTCAGTGTATTTCGCCGACACGTTACTTCCAGTTCCTGAAGACTATGCTCGCAGGCTGACAAAATGCTCTGAATATGGCCGGAATAGTTCATTCTTCCGTTGAAAATCTGGTTCCTGGCATTTTCTTTACATTTGAAATTTTCTCTGCTATTGTTTACTGTGATAACTAATGTCCAATGAAGACATTTTATGTTGCCAAAACAGGATGCAATACTGATAAACACTCTAAATGTATATGTAATATTACATCGTGCGTTGGCATAGATTTCACTGAACACCCTCTACACTGCTAGTCCTTCAATATCTGCCATTTAATTTTATCCTTTTTCATTTTTCTGGTTATCTTCTTGTTTTCATAATCCTTCCTTGTAGATGTACAATGACTACTCCTGGAAGTACTTTAATATTTTTGCCTCTTTTCCCTTGAGATCGCCTGCATTATACACAAGCACTCCCATAAATAATAAAGTGCTCCTTTTGATTGTCATTGAAGATGTTGAATGTCAACGAGAACACCTTCAAAGAACGTGTCACACAACATGCTCTAGCCTTGGTATTCTGCCCCATCCTGAATTTTAACATCACATTCATTTTCTGCGTACATCCAGTGAATGTCTTCATTTCTTTATCCACTCTCTCACTTTGCAAGACCTCTTATAAATTCTCATCCATTAGCGTTTAAAAATCATCTTGTTTATCCAGATGGTAGCTTGTCTCTGTTGTATAAGCAGAACACGTGCTCAGTAATATCCCATTCATTTAAAAAAACGTACATTATTTGAGTAATATCCTCAAATATGAAATCATTTATGTTCGAGTTCATAAATATTTCTGCTTGAGAAATAATATTGGGACTTCAAAGAAACATGTACGTGAAACAAATACAAATGTTTAAGTAACTGTGTTCTGCATTCAAGTGATTCAAATATTATCTCGGCACCCAAAATTTCTTTATGCACATAAACTCCGAGCAATATATTTGTTATAGAAAAAACAACAACAGAAAGACAGTTTCCCTTTAAAGACGCGCGAGTATGTAGACATTCACCAATTCAGAGTCATACGTGCTCTTGTTTCAGACTAAGCTTAGCAAGCGAACTTGTGCAACCCTCCATTATTACATTCTCTTTTTTAGTCACGAATTCTGGAAGCAGATATCATGCTGTTCTTTTCTTCTTGAAAATAACAGGTACTTTTCCATTTCGTCGTTTATTCTCATGTTTCGTTCCTTGTTTCTTTTTAACATCTCATTTTAAGCTTCCCGTTCAAGCTAAAGCAAATACATATATTTGTGAACTCTCGTCCTGACTATTAATCTCTTGCTTCCATTTAAGGTTTCGAGTTTACCCTCAGAATTTGTAAAACATTTAGCTGCTTCAAGTGTCGGTTTTGTCGGCTCACTCTGGAGTTTAAAATTCTCTTTGAAATTGATATTTGTTTCCCCTCATAAATATTTCCTCTCATGTTCTCGTGTTGATTTTGTGTTTGTTGCCAAAACGTATAAGCGATTAGGCAGATTATGAGTTTTACTTTGCCGTCTGTAGAATAACAAAAACCCAGCTCTGATTCCCAGTACACTCTTTGCCAGTTTCTACACTGGCGTGCAAAAATTAAGGACGAGACGGTTTTTCGAATGTCAAAGTGCTCCACATCGACTCAAATCATACCATAAGATCCCCAAGATGTAGGAATATGGGACAAGTGAGCAAAACCGTCCAAACAAGGAATCCAAAGGATACAAGGGCACTTTATTGAAAAGGTAGCTTCGAGCACAACTGGACAGAAGACAGAAACGTCCATGTGACAGGCGGCTGCCAAGAAAAATCCAGTTTTTAGTAGGGGATATGATCACCCCTGGCTGCGCTGCAGGATTTACTACGTCTGTCCATGCTGAGGACAAGGTTGTCAAGGAGCTGTTGAGGCATCGCGGTACATTCCTCTTTTAGCGCCAATCGCAACTGCGGAATCGTTGCTCGCAGCTGGTGACGTGTTGCCAAGCGTCTCCCGAGAAGGTCCCACACGTGTTCGATTGGATTTAGGTCCGGAGATCTTGCGGGCCAATCCATGCATTGAATACCTTCACTCTCTAACAGCTCTGCGACAGCCACTGTACGATGAGGTGTAGCGTTGTCGTCCATGAAGAGGAACTCAGGACCCACAGCACCTCTCAACAGATGCACGTCAGGTAGGAGAACCTCGGTACAATAGCGGACACCAGTGACTGAACATCCTTGGAAGATGTGGAGGTCAGTACGGCTACCAAGTATGATACCGCCCCAAACGAAAACTCCGCCACCTCCAAACCGGTCCCTTTCGATGATGTTGGAGGTGTAATTGCGTGTTCCCTGCTTTCTCCAGATGTGTATACGTCCAGAATCGCTCGTTAGACTAAATCGGCTCTCATCCGTAAAGAGATCTCGATTCCATTGCTGATGTGTCCAGTTCTTGTGTTTCTGGCACAAGAGAAACCGCCGTCTCAGATGAGCAGGCGTTAATGGCACACACCGTACTGGTCGTCGTGCAAATAGACCACCTTTGTGCAGCCTCCTGGCCACGGCAAAACGCGATAACGGACGTCCAGTTGTCTGTTGCATGTGCCTTGTGATTTCTCCCGCTGTCTGCCGCCTGCCTCTTCTCGCCTGTAGGGCAATACGCGGGTCGTTCGCCGCCGTGGTTGCTCGTGGACGACCACTACTGAACTCTCGGACAGCTGTTCCTTTCTTTTGAAATGCTCTCCAAGCTCCTGAAACGATGCTGTGAACGATCCTAAATTCCTCGGCCACGCTAGTCGCACTTCGACCTTCTTCCAACTTCCCAATGACGCGACCTCGGGAAAAGTCATCCAGATGTTGCCTACTGGATTGCCTGTTGGCCATATCACACGGTGGCAGCAACTCGACGTCGTTCAAACCGATGTACACCGTGCAATAGCTTTCACCGAATTGCTGAGCGTACACCGCCCTTGTGCTTTATACCCTTCCGACCTTCCCCCTCCCCTACGTCATGCTGCATATATACGCATGCCCTACCGTACCGGACCCTAGTCTATCTCCTGAGTGGTCTTCCGGTCCGTTCTGCCTGCTCGTTTCGCTGTTATGCTAATTTCTCCTCTTCGTCCTTAATTTTTGCACACCAGTGTAGTTGTCAACGCTTTCATGGAATGAACACCTGCATCATATCCATTCATTGCTCTCAGCTAAAGTGCTAAGTTTGGTACTTCTACTATACTAATACATTGCTCTCAGCTGAACTGTCCCACTGAGCAGCAACGGCTACAAGGAGTCACCTGAAGACACAGCCCTGCGAACCAAATACGTATCACATGTCGCATCCACATTTCGAACCCTGTTTTTCAACTCCAACTACTGTAATATCCAGAAGCCCGGGTTTGTTAATGTATCAGGGAAGCCTGGAATGTTTTACTAAACCAAGTAAATTGTGTGAATCATTTGCACTCGAAAGACTGATAATAATGCCGTGGAGAAGTAACGGAATTATATTCGTTTTCATACTCCCACATTCGGTTGTGTTTAGCCGCCATATAAAAGGAAAAACATTTCTCTTTCGATTTCAAGCACTCTCATCATCTGTTGCCAGTCGACATCGACAAGAAACCAGTAAATACTGTAGTTTGCAGTTATTCCAGTTTCTGCTGAAGCACCCCCACGAAGCATTCGTAGGTGGGTTCTTCAGGGTATCTCTTTTCACAACACCAGATACGTTTTCCTGGATATGTTTTGACAGAACCATGGGTTTGGTAGAATTACAATATTTCTCCTAGACGTAAATAAATTTCTGTTTGGTTTGTGTGTTTCGATCCATCTGCTTATCTGGGGATAATCCCAATACCCTGTTCTACAAATCAAGCTTCTGCAGATTAGCATAGTCTTACTGTGAAAAAATTAACTTACTATCTTAGTAAATTGATTGGCACTACGGTCTGCCATCTCTGGACTTCCATGAGAACAGCGTTTGTGAAAGGCATGTCCGTGTGGTCAGCCCAGCAAGGCGTCCTTTCTCTGCCAATGAATTCTTCGATTTCTTCCTGCATGCGCTTCTGAACATCCTGGTATTCTGCCATTGTTAAGAGCACCCATTCCACTGTGGCCTTCACGGTGGTACTGCCGGCTCCAATTAATGACGGTGCGTTTCCTTTCAACATGCGACCTGCAAAGCGTAAATGGAAGCAAGAAAAAAAAAAAAGAAATCATTGCAAATTAAGGACATCGAAATTTTGTTACAGTTTTATCAGCGAGTTACTGCTGCACAGTGTGTAACAGTGTTAGGAACAAAATGAAATCAATAATTTGCTTCAGGAAAACAAATTAAAAATTGGATTCCTCGTTCGCATCACAGTTTATCTAATAACGCCAGTCAGTCTTTAGGACTATTTCATAAAATAATTCATATCCAGACTAACAAGTAAAAAACAAACAAACGAACAATGCACTTGCTTTACTGAAAACCACAAAAACCTTAAACCACACAAGGCGCTTTCGGAAAGTAAGGGAATGCAATTCAATAAAGTTTTGCAGATAACTCTGCCTTAAACACCAAAACCTCTTTATTCCTAAATTGATTTGCATTTTTACACAAATACATAATTTTCATTACTTTCACCTTCTTTTAGCAAATTTCGATTTTTTCCCCCGTGTGGTTGTTGATTTTGAGATAAACATTTATAAGATATTTCAGAGTATCTGGCACTAAAGAAGAGTAGATATCTAAATAAATGAAACAGTACCAGTATGGCAGTATGATGTGAGTACAGGGAGCTGCTAAGTATGGTAGAAATTTATAACCAGAGTACTTGATTGTTATCTACTGGTTCGTTTTCGTTCCCTGCGTTGTCGTGTTCAAGAACGACACTTCGATTGCTGATCAGTGAGGGACTTTTCAATAAAAGCACCTGGCGGGGATGGACTGACTGTAGCTAACAGAGATTTGTTTCTGTTGCACCAACAATTACTAGTACTTCAAAGCAAATTATTGCATCACTGTTCCATCAAACGCATGAAATTTTGTGTGAATGAAATTTGGTTCTTATGGTTCCATGAGATTGACTTAAAGAACCAACAAAAAGTCAAGGAAGTTACCTTCAGCAGTTGCAGTGTTAGAGTGAATTGAGCAAGATATTAATAATACGTTGTTGCATTAGATAACTCGTTGGAAATTCTTATACAATTATTATATTTTATATACAGAAAAACTCAGAAATAAATAACGATAAATTACATCAAATGCTTATTTTATTAAGCTTCAACAGCTCAAATAGGATATTACGTTCCCCAGATGAATATAAGTTTTTTGATGCTGGACTTGAAGTTCACTTATAAAAAAAAATTCACCGTTAAAAAAAGAAGCAGATCACATTTCATATTTGACTATTTTATCCTTGCATGTATAGAACAAAGTTTCGGTTCCGCAGCACTGTTTCTAGAACCTCCCTAATGGCTTCATTTATGATTTACATGTTTTACAAAGAGGAAATGAACTTATATAATCACATAAAGTTTGTGCAGGCGAGTCAGCTGTACTTAACACTGATTCTCTCTCCAAAAGAAACCCACGCGTAACAGCGGCGAAAGAGGTCAGATATTGTTCGCTTTACTGCATTACCCTCTCAAAGAAAAATACTTGGCATGTCTCCATTAATTTTTCATTTCAGTATGTGCCGAAGAGCTGTTATATAATCGCATCGAAGCGCTGATAAACAAAGACACTGAGACAAACAAGATCTGAATACCTGGCACATCATGTCACAACACCCATATACAAAGGTGATCGAAGACAGGTGGTTAATCATGGCCAGATTCATGCAGCTAGGAGGTCTGTTCATGTGGTTAAATTACCCAGTGGTAACAAATTTGCTCACAAGAACTGTTCAGTTAATGACATTTCATGGAACAAGTAGCACAAAAAAGGGCACAATAGTTTCAACGATTTGTTTCCTTTACACACACAATTTAAGTTTCTCTCTTCTTTCCTTTATTTTTCTCTTTGAGTGGAGAGTGGCACTCAGTTGGTAGTGCGCATGAGGAAGAAGAATCGTCCGTCTCTAATTTAACACTAAAACTGGAGAAGCGGTCAATTTGACAGCTGTTGGAGTTTGAGTAACTACAACACTCGCATAAATGATGTTACTTCATGATTTTTGCTAAAATCTGATGAATAATACGCTAATTTTTTCAAATTTGTATTTGCAAAAGAAACTCAGTTATGTCCACTTATACTTAGAACAGCGAAGGTGGTAATTTTTACTGCTGTAAAGATTTCGTGAAAAATGCAATACTTTTTTTAATATGAAAATCTTTATAGCGGTAATCTGAAATTAGTCAAGGCCTTTGGATGGCGTACAAAACCTTACTGTCTGTTGCCGAGCGGCCCTTACATAAACTGCTCGCCACTAAACTTTGTGACTCTCATTTTCCGAGAAATGTTTACATAAACAGAGTCTGCGGATTTACGGCCAGATGGCGAACTTTTCGGGCTGTTCATTGAAGCAACGGAGTGGGCTTAAGGTTTCACTTAATATATCAGTATTTGTAAGATAGCTTGTAATACGAATGTAGCGCATTGCATACATTTCAGATTGATTTAAAAACTTAGGTGTTTTATGATACTCACGTGTGAACGACGTATTGGGTTCTTTGTACATTCTCTGTTCCATCTGTAAGAGGAAGCCATCCATGTAATCTCGAATGCTATTTGGATCAAGAGTAGCTTGGTGATCGTCGATTTCATGCCTGAAAGCAAACAGTATAAAGCAAACGGGAATAACTTTCTATTTTAGCAAGACTAAAATTTTGCAAATTAATTTCACGAAAAAACAGTTAATATTTCTGCATAAGTTTTGAAACAGTAAATAACTTTTCAAAGGCCTTTTCGCATCTAGATCGCTAGTTCAAAAATCATGATTTTAGCACACTGTATTGGATTTTCGTACCAATAAAGTTACACGACAATGCTTCTTTATTTTCTTTTAAACCGACTGGATTCAGCAGAAATGAAATTGCAGTCTCTTTAGCGATAAATAATTTATCCGATTTCTCAAAATTAAGTGGTAATTGCAATATGTAATATGAAATCGGTTAGACCACTGAAGCCGTGTTCAAACGATCTTGTGAATTCAACCACGGAACACAAATTAAGATAACAGCAACACCTTCAAGTGGCCTTATACAGTATTTAAAGATAAAACATCATTGAATTAAAATTTAATGTAGTGCTGCTTTTCACACATGCATAAAACGCCTCAATGGGCTCACAATATTTGACCCCATCATATTAACCAGTTTCGGTACTCTTGGAACATCATGTGGAAAATGTCTGGATCATCTTTGCCCATTTTCACTTAATATTCAATACTTATCCCCATATCCAGAGATTTATCACCAAGTTTTTGGCAAAGTGTCAAAATGCTACTTTCTACCGACCCTCAAACAAAACCATTCCAATGAAACTATATTACAGTATAAATCTTAAACATGCAATTGGCTGCAGCATCTACCACGTTATCAGTACCGCCAGATGTCACATAAAAGGTCATTTGAGTGTTTGCCGCCGCGGTGGAACAGTGGTCTGATCGCTGTCTCATGCCCATTTTTCCGTGAATGGTTCGGGATCGAATCCCGGTGAGGCATGGATGTTGTGTTTGTTTTACGGCAATGGCTCTCTTCCTTCCCTGGAACCAGTAGTTCAAAATTAGGGATAAGGGACGACTGCTTATAGCCCAGCGATTTGCTCATGTGTAACCTAATAAACAAAATCATTTGAGTGTTTAAATTTTTTTTGTCAGACCCTGTACTTTTGAAGTGAATTTGGGGAAGTATTACACAACGCTTTGTAGAACACATTTCCGTGTTTAAGTGACATCTCCGAATGCTGCTATTCATCGGATTCAAAATCATTTCCGTAGTCATTTGACCACTTCAAATGACTGCCACATGAAATAAACTAAGAGATCGTGAAATAGAATTTATTGGTTTCAGCTAGTGATTGTTATAAACAGGGAAAACTGGATTAAAAATTCATGTATAAAACATGCTTTTTATACATAAACAAATTGAAATCTGTCAAGTGTGAGATCTGTTAAGTCGTCGGATGTAAATTCTTTTCTGGCGGCGGGTTTTAATGCGTGGTAAAATATGACGAGAGGGGCGTAAGATGTTTGTAAAGCAGGAGCGAAGCCTTTAACTATTTTAAGTTTGTGTGTGCAACCCACATTAGTGGAATGGACCCATAGCTAATTTCACTAAAAGCATAGGGAAAGGAAGCACGATGTTGCCGTAAGGGAGGTTACGAAATGACTGATTAAGTATCATCTCGAGAGAAAACTCATTTAAGCGGACTAAATGGGATACTTATCGGGTAAAGCAAGGACAAAGAGTGACTTGCTTCAGGAACTTGTCTCTGATCCGAAGTGGAAGCTGAGGTGCTGCTCTTTATTTCTCCATAAGGGAAGTGACGAATGATTTTCGACTGCCCTTCATACTCCTGGGTGTAACGCTAAAGAGTTTGAGTGTTGGAAATTTTACCGAATCAAGACACATCGCTCATTTGTACAAGCCATGGAAAGCTTGCAAACGTGAGAAAGATCTGGTTTCGAAAATCCACTGGGAAAAAGAAATTATTTCATATATTTCGCGAGACGAGATCTCGCTTGGATTTCGAAGATTTGTGGCATTAATTTCGAGTAAAGCTTTTAACGATCCTCAACACCACCTTAAAAGAGTGTTAATGTTCTGGATGCGTTTCTATCATAACTCATGTGAAAATTCACGAAACTTAAGTACATTGCTTTCAATGCTAAAAGCAGGTACTCAGTTATTTAGAATAACTTAAATACAGCGCTCTAGTTCGTCACAAGTAACAATCACGCCATAAAAAGAAGTTTCTATAGCAGAAAGTTGCATTTATTCGTACCGTTTGGATGAGCGTTCGGAACTTGTTACATACTGTATCCTTCGTCAGAACTGTACCAAAATATGGTTATAAAGCACACGAAAATGAATGCAACACAACGGAGGAGTTATTTAAACGCGGAACTCTTCAAATATAGTCTGTTTATATTTGACTCAAACTACTGAAGGTTATGCTAATGAGGGGGGAGTCCAGATTTATGCAGTACAGAAATGTATGCGAGGTTGCAAAGAAATGCAAGAAACGAAATTTCTGTCAAAAAAGAAAGAAAAAATCAGAATGACTTTTGCAAAAATAAATTTCATCAAAGTTATCCTTATTAGCTGGACAAAAGGTCTAGATGTCAGTATTTAGGAAAAGGAAACTTTGCAGCGTCGCTGCTTAACACGTGAGTAATAAAGAGTGTAATGCGCATGGAGATTGTTGTAAAGCGCACTGAGCTATTTGAAACTGGAAATGAATGTGTTCTTCGCGGTGTGTTTTATTAAAAGTGTGTGATTTGTAAATTAAGTATGATTGAATGCTGTTGTAAATTTTCTAACTGCCATTTCCGCCACGTTCCACGTGGGGAACTGGGATACACGTTTCCAATTCACACATATATTCAAACAGTGGCAAACGGTGAAACTGACTTTACTTCGTTCAGGCGCCCCGGCAACATGTTTGGGACCTATAAACGTTGTTTTCCTACGAGCCCTTACTACATCTCCTTATAATTCCTATGCTGCTGTGGAGCAAATTTATGCTTAGTATATTGAAAGCGTGATCATGTTTGGTTGCGCACACACTGAGAAAATTCACATTTAACAAGCATGCATAAGTCATGCAAGGCTTATTCGCAACAAGTATGCATAAGTCATGCAAGGCTTATTCGCAACAAGTATGCATAAGTCATGCAAGGCTTATTTGTACAAGGCGTATTCACAACAAGCCTGCATAAGTCATGCAAAGCTTATTTGCAACAAGCATGGAAAAGTCAGGCAAGGCTTATTCGCAACAAGCATGCATAAGTCAGGCAAGGCTTAATCGCAAGAAGCATGCATGAGTTATGCAAGACTTATTCGCAATAAGCATTCACAAGTCATACACAGCTTATTCGCAATAAGCATGCATAAGTCAGGCAAGGTTTATTCGTAACAAGCATGCATAAGTCATGCGAGGCTTATACGCAACAAGCATGCATAAGTCACGCAACACCTATTCGCAACAAGCTTGTATAAGTCAGGCAAGGCTTATTCGTGGAGATGCAAAATGAAAAAAAAATGCCAGTTAATGTTTAATTAAAGAATTTATACTCAAAAAACATTAATTGAATCCTTTTATTTCTATGGCGTAATAAGCACAAATATTCACCAAGCTTTAGCACTCCACTGGGAGGCTTTTTCAAGGCAATGGTAGATATAAAATGCAGGGAATTGGAACACGTTAGGAACAAAGATGATTTTTGAAAATAACGTAGGTGACATCACGAGCATATTACATGAAATTTTAGCACGTAATTACACGACGCGCCGCGACGTGTTCTCGTCTTTTCATAATGCATGCCAAACAATTGGTAGTTCAGTAGAGATCGTATCATTGCACGCGACTTTGCTGAAGAGGATTTCGACAGTTTCCCTGATTGCAGTCTCTTTAAAGTTCGTGCAAGGGGCAATTCTTAATACTATTCCATACTGGAGCAGCCGATGAGTGCATGACTTCTTTGACGAGAGCTGTATTCTGCAGGTCCTGGTTAAGACTTCGCACGTGTTCTTTACATCTAGTGTCCAAAGTTCACCTTGTCATTCTGATATATATCCTTTCCGTGTTGTCAGAGTATCCCAACGGTATAGCGCACACACCCGCCTTTTCTCTTTCACATTGTATCTCCTTGCAGCTTGATACTATATGTGATAATGAGGTTGGAGACTTCATTCCTATTAATATGTTGTATTTACGTAACAAATTCTTTATCCAATATACACTGCTGGCCGCCCAAAATGCAACACCAGGAAGGACACGAGATAGCAAAGCCAGATTTACTGGACACATAACAACAGATACAAAGATGAAACGATTGAGCTTACAGGCTCGTGCGACTTGCGGAACACGCAGACATCAATAGTTCGTGTGGCCCCCATGGCTGGCAATAACGGCCGCTACACGCCGCGGCATCGAACGAAAGAGGCTTTGGATGTGGGCTTGGGGTATGTCGGTCCAGGCTGCTTCCACACGTTGCCACAGTTCATCAGGCGTAGCCGCGGGTGGTACTTGCTGGGTCACTCGGTTGCCGATCCGCGACCAGATGTGTTCGATGGGCTACATATCGGGAGAACAGGCGGGCCACGGCAGCAGTGATACTTGGTGGGCCGTGAAGAATTGTTGCACGATGCGTGCCACGGGCAGGCGCGCATTGTCCTGTTGAAATGTGGCCGCTGGCAGGTTCTTCAGGTAAGGAAGGACTACAGGCTCCAAAACGTCGGAGATGTAGCGGTGGCTGTTCAGTGTACCGGCAATGCGTACCAGAGGGGTGCGAGTGTCATATCCAATTGCGTCCCAAACCATAACGACAGGCGACGGACCGGTATGGCGATGCATAATGCAGGCGTCATACAGTCTCTCGCCGCGGTGCCGCCACAGGCGGATCCGACCATCGTGGTGTTGCAGGCAAAAGCGGGATTCGTCGCAGAAGAAAAAATCGTGCCGTTCCGTAGTCCAGGTGCGGCGTTCAACGGCTCACTGCCGCCGTACTCGCAGGTAGTGTAACGTCAATGGTAATCGGAGCAATGGGCGCCATGCGACAAGTCCCCGTTCCTGCAGACGACGTCGAACGGTACGTGCTGACACAGGTTGTTGCGCAACACACCCTGATTCCTGCGCTAATGTTCGTGATGTGGCGGTGCGAGCCGTCATTGCCCGCCGCACAACATGCCGGTCCTCTCGTTCCGTGGTGTGCCGGGGCTGCGGCAATCGGTCACGTCGGTCGGTAAGTCCGTCCCTCCTGCACCCACCGAATCCGAACTCTCCTCACTGTGGCTGGATGTCGTCCCACACGGGCGCCGATGTCTCGGTACGATAAACCGCTGTCGCGATAATCCACTATTCGTCCTCTGTCGAACTCCGAAACGTGCTGGAATGAGTGCCGTATTCTGCGACGAGGCATCAGGAAGCTTCCCACGCACAGGTCCGGCAACACAACACACTTCTACTACTTACACCCTGCCTTCTGTGCACCCTTTTTATAGTGTTTCTCGGTAGCGTGCCGGGCGCACATGATTTGCATATGCTCTGCAATGCTAATCGTTTACATGTCCTCTTATGGGCGACGCATGCTGCGAGTTTCAGGCCGATCGGATGCTTCTTTCTTGATGTCGCATTTTGGGTGGCCAGCAGTGTATAATATAAACGGATTTAAAGCGTTTCTTGAGTACGCACATTGTGGTGTATTAAAAATAACGTTTAAAGAATTTATTTTTCTAAATTCTTACTCACAAATTTCATAGCCGTAGTAGAATCAAATTTACTTTAATGTAGCATATTCTGCCCGTAATTAAATAAAAACAAAAACTACCGAATCCAACTTGCGTGATAGTGAGTGAGAATTATTAATTCGACATCGAAGAAGCATTATATGAGTACATATATTATCAGGCAAGAAATTGAAAGTTGCCGAAATGTATATTATTACCTTTCAGTCGCTTTCTGATGTCCCTTCGGCTGAGATTCCACTCGTGGTCCGCACGCTTTTATGGACCAAATCGTTATGGGAGGCCTCGTCCTGAGAGATAGCGCATAACCTTTTCTTTCTTGCTCTTTTCCATTAACTCTACTCAGATCTTCTGCTTTGTTAAGAACTTTGTTTCTTTCTCCTCTTCGGCCTCTATCTTTCCTAACGTTTAACATTCCAAATTTTGGTGTTCATATGTTTTTATTTTTTTAAACACCCTAGGCTCTGCACGCTATTCAGGGTGAGAACACCTCATGCATAAAGCTGTTAGTGGCTTTTGCTGCTGTACAAACAAAAAAGTTGAAGATCTGCTTTCGCTAAGCTGTTTCACTAACGAATAACCAGAAGTCAGTTATTGGCAGCTGGTGCCCGCCTTGGTGAGACATATGCACTATTAACCGACCTGTTAAAGAAACAGTTTGGCATAACTATCAGATCATACCGGGCCCTATTGTTTGGGTACGCACGCTTCCTAGCCATGGCGTCGTAGAATACAGCTTTTGTTCTGGATTCTAACGATTCTTACGCTTTTCTAATGTTAGCATGTTGTCAAGTATTAAGAAGTGGTGACAGTTATGTCACAGTTCTTTTGCTGAAAATCTAAGAAGAGAGAACCTTGGTTGACATTTTGCACACGTGCGGACATTGCAGTGGCAAATACTTATTTTTAACCGGCATAAGTACAGTACAGGTTAAAATGTGCAATCATCAGCAGTACATTCAAATTTGCTCACCGGCTTCATTTTAGTATTTTTCAACCTTTATCAAGAACAGGGGGCGCCTTTGAAGTGTTTAATTTATAGTTCCGAAGACTTGCACTTGGCCATTTCTTCATAATACATGAAGTTAATAGTAAGGTGAAGTGGTGTGATGCCTAGGAAAAGGCAGATCATGAACTAAAATGAATAAATAAAAATAGTTCATACACACACAGTTGACGTGGATTAAGAACATCAAGCCGAAGTCATCGTTGTTTCCACGTTTATAAGTGAGTCACAGAAAAAATTAGAATCAGCCGCCACCGGGAATCGAACCCAGAGTCTGGAGAAATTCGAGGCCGCTGTGGTGCAGTGGTAGCATGTCCGGCGCGTAACTGGAAGACCCTGGGTTTGATTCCCGATGGCGGCCGATGAGAATTTTTCCGTGACTCACTTATAAACGTGGAAACAGCGGTGACTTCGGTTTGATGTTCTTAATCCACGTCAACTGTGTGTATTAATTATTCATTCGCCTCCCAGTTAGTTGTTCAGTTGCTGCTTACCATCTTTGGTTAATCTCCAGCATTGTGCGGGGCTTCAAGAAGCAACCTGCCAGATGACATGGCAGTTGTTGTATATGAGACTAGAGAAATTCGAGGCCGCTGTGGTGCAGTGGTAGCATGTCCGGCGCGTAACTATAAGACCCTGGGTTCTATTTCCGGTGGCAGCCGATAAGAATCTTTCCGTGACTCACTTATAAAATGGAAACAGCGATGACTTCGGTTTGATGTTAAAAATAGTTCATTTCCGAATTGGGTCATCGACCCCAAAACAGAGTGCCCGAAATGCGAAGGATTTTCGTGGCAACACTGCTGTACAAACAAAAAAGTCGATCTTGTATTGCCACGAACTATAGGAGCAAAAATGGTTTTAATCTGCAGTATCAGGCTTGATTGGTGACTTGCCAGAAAAGAGAAAATAGGAATGCCAATTGTGTTAACCTATTTTCTCTAGTAATACGAAAATACTCGCAACTGTCAAGTACTCTAACAGAAACAACCGCAATGAGGATTCCATCCGCCAAACACATTCAAAGGTGAAACACTGGACAAGCTAAGATAAAAATGGATACTCCTCACTCTATTAAAGACAGTGCCCTGCATTTAGTTTTCTTGGACGTCAGGGCACAACTGATGAAAATACGGAGAGAAGCAACCAGTCTATTACTCTGAGGTATCGTTACAGACGTTTAGAACCTCGGACAGAAAAAGAAAACACGAATTTCAATTAACTTCCTTCTCGTAATTTTGTGAAACTCAAGAACGAAATCTGTAAATGCATTTTTTAAAACTCTACACATTTCAGAGATAGCTGTATCCACAAACCCCTTAAAAGGTGCGTACGGTTTTTATGTAGGTCTGCAATCAGCTCACCAAAAACTACAATTTTCGAGATGCAGTAATTAGTTTACCAGTGTGACAGAAATTGGCAGTGACGAGGATAAATTATTATTTTTTCGTGTAATAAATATCCGTAGAGACCACAGGGAAGATTCCGTCCCACAGCGCAGTAAATATATATACTGCGTCCTGTTACAACAGTTTTGTATGCATTTGATAAGGCATGCTAAAAATGTTTCCTGTTTTGTTCGAAAAGAATGGTTTCTTCAGCTTGTATTCCTTACCTGATAATCCAGAAGCGCTCCAGCAGTCTGACAGATTTGAAATGACAAGACTGACAGAAGAGAGTAACAAATCTTTGCTCACCCGACTTTATGGAGAAAGAAAACGGATAAACATTTGATGCATCAATTTCTCTCGTGTATCCGTTGCATCATAGATGTAAGGTCTTTGTATACTCACTCATTCATGAATATACAGTATTTTCCTGTGTGTGCTCAATATACAGTGAGTACAGTTCTTTTTTGTGTGGGTAACATTGTATTTGTGAGAGGTTTCAGTGTTTCTCGAATACGGAGAAAGGGAAATATTGCCTGCAATATTGCGAAGAATCAAAATATATTTCTGAGAAATGATCTAAATAATGTGACTTTCACATTCGCACTGACAGAGATGAGAATATGGACAGCTGGTAAAATTTGCATTAGTTGAAATGTTTTATTGAGTTACTCAAAGCACAGCAAGGAAATAGTTCAGGTTATGGTGCTAAAACTTACTCAACAAAATCCATGAGTTCCGCAATGGCTGATTCCAGTTTGTCGTAGTCCCAGAGTTTGAAGTAGAAGAGCAAATCTTTGAGCCAAGGAAACCATGCATGCACACTGGTAGGCCTGAAGAATCGGATAAGCTCAGTAATCACTTGATCCAAAATGACTCTCTTCGGATCGTGATAATCCATACGGCGGCCAAACACCAGAGCTGAGATGTTGTTGGACGTACTTGGCGCAAGGTAGCGACGAACAGCTGTAGGTTTGCCTTTAAACTCCTCCAGTTCACTGACCAGGTGACCAACTTCTTCCTTTAAAAAGGCATATGAATAATACACTTTATACATACTGTATGAACACCCAGATTGACTCTCTCTGTATCTCACTCTGTAACGCTGTTTGTTGTTAGTAACCGCGTGGCTGTTGCTAACAATAAACAGCGTTGCGATACAACAATATGAGTTACTGTACGATACAACATTGTTATGTGGCAACAAATAGAGTTCCATCCGAAAAACGAATCACTGCTACGTTACTGAAAGAGGAAAAGGGAAAGAAAAGTACAGAGTGGCTTCAAGTTTCCTGTTCCACTACTGAGTGCTTAGTTCTTAGAAATGAGAGCCAATTCTCCAACAGCAGAAATACTTCGACAAGGTTCGCTCATCATCTCTGATGAAATCTCCATGTTCGCAAAACATAGACTTATCTGAATTAATCAGCTTCTGCGTGAATTGATGCAAAGTGAACAGACGTCGGGTGCAAAAGTCATCATCATTGTGAGAAAACACAAACTGGCCAGTGGCGGTGATCGAATCAGCTTCCTTCTGCTTTCCCAATTAAGCTACACTGACGGAATGTATTACTGCAACTGCGCTGTCTTGACTTGTGCTTCACCTTTGTAGTACGTCACACTTGTAGGAGACTTAGGAAAATCAAACAAAAGTGGTCGTACGGGAACGAGAGTAGATGTCATCGAGCGCTGCATTAAATCGAGGGCATTTTGGCTGCATTTTACCAAAGTAACATTCAGAACCAACATGCCAAGCACGTAACACAATGCACATGACAGATGGCACCACAACACTGAATGCGGCAATCTGCAGAAGATTCCGAGTGAGCCTTAGTTTTTGACTGAAGTACTTCCACAAAGGATTTAGGACGAGAATCTCACTGACCAAATTTACGGACTAAATTCGAACGAAATGCAACTCGAAGAATTGGCGAAAGGCATCCCTCTAGCACTGACGAGCAAAGAAGCACTTAATATGAAAAACAAATTCTAGTGAATCTGCTAGGAGTGATGGAAAAATATTACAGCACCGACACAATTTTCTCAGAAGATCCTAACAATGGGAACAATTATTTTACAGAGTTTCTGCACGAATTGATATTGCTAAGCAGTGACAATGCCAGGAGTTCAGAACTGGGTGGGCTATTAGGGGGGATACGTATCGTATGGAGGGCACAAATTTTGCAAAAACATTCCTTACATGTAGCTTTAAACCAACGTTACTGACGTCATCTCCAGCATAAAAAAATTCGTTTTCAGTTATATACTGTACCTAGTATTTACTCAGTAATGTAGTACTGAGAACCGTAGATACCGTACAGCAAAGCCTTTGACTAGTTACTATTTCTTCGAAATTTTAGCTAACTTAGGTCATTTTTTAATTACTTTTTAATATTTGATGTCGCAAAGCGGTTTTTGATTTTTACTTTGTAATCTGACAAGCAATATCTCACCTTTTTAAACTATGTACAGTTGCGAAAATGGTTGATGTCTTTCTACTACTCTCTTAGACACTCGCTCAGGAAATCGCCTCCATTTCACAGAACTATAGAACACTAAACTTAACAAAATTCACTTTATGTAACGAAAGTTCTGTGAATTCGAAAAATTCACGTACTTTATCTAAGTTCCCTACATTCTTACACGGCTGGCTCACCATGTGTTCTAAGTGCTTAAATATTTGGGGGGAGGGAGGGGCTAAAATATGGGCTCAAGGAAAAGTTGGGTGGGCTTAAACTTACACTAGCCCACACGTAGCGTCGCACCTGCTGCTAAGGAACCTGGATTCCAAGAAAGGATCGTAAACTAACACGCCTTTGCACTACAGCACTATGCAGTAATTGAAACTGTAATAATTTCTGAATGCAATTATGGTGAAAAAATTTTTGTACCAAGAATAAATTTGCCATTGAGCGATGTAAATCTCCCTTTCATTTTGAAGCTCCGTCAGTTTTCGATAATGCTTGCATACGCCATGTTGAAAAAATATAAAGAACACACTTAGGAACATGTTTTTATCTATTTAGATAAAACTATTTTTTCTCAGGGCAGACTTTACGTAGCATTGCCAAGATCCATAAATCCGCAACAACTCAAGGTGTACGTTAGGACAACTCAAGTGCAAGGAAATCTCTTAAACAACAAATAAGTACAAGCCTTATAAAGATAATTGGGTTTTTATACGAGTGTACAAGATGTATCAAGGTTTTACACGCCAACGGGTGGCTTTTTCAACGCGCTAAAACAACAAAGACTAAAAAATGGAAAGCCTATATTTATGCATATATTATACATTCCGGGTTTTAGCCATGTTGTTCTATTGCTTTAAAATGGTCGCCCGTTGTGTGAAAGCTTGATACATCATGTACAATCTTTACCACCTATAAAAACCGCATTATCTTTAGAAGTCCTGCACTTATTTGTTTCTAGTTAAATCTAGTTTATCCACAGTATTCTACTGTTAAACGATAACAAGTGCTGCATACAATTATATAATACACGGCGAATCAAATTACTGTAACCACCAGCTAATATCCAGAGTAACAGCCGTGTGCAGCGCGGACAGCAGTTAGACGGGCAGGGAGTGACTCAATATGGTGCTGGAAGGTGTTCATAGGTATGTGGAGCCATGCTGACTGCAGTAAGTGGTTAAGAATCCATAGAACGAACAGCACGATCGAAGTGGTCCCACAGATGCTCAACTGGGTTTAAGTTTGGGAAATTATGGGGCGAGAGAATTACTTTGAAATCTTCATCGTGCTCTTCCAACCACTCTGACATTTCTAGCTGTGACGTACATCGTATTACCGTGTTGGAAGATCCCATTCGCCGCAGGGAAGGCAATTAGCATGTATGGGTGTACGTGGTCTACAAGGATGGATTCATTACGAATTCGGTCCATAGTGCCTTCCACAGGTATGAGTGGACCCAGGGAATGCCACTAAAACATTCTCCAGACAATAACGTTGCCCCCACCAGCTTGTATTATTCCAGCAATGGTTGAAGAGTGTTTGTTCTCCGATGTTTCTCGCCTTATACACCAACGTCTATCCGTTCGATGTTGCAGAAAATGTGACTCATCGGATAAAGCAATCCTTTGCCAATTAGCGGAGGACCACTTCTGATAATGCCGTGCAAATGTAAGCCTTTTCTGCAGATGCATCTTTGTAAGCCCATATGCAGTGACCATCTGTTTCCATCGGAGATAGAGATCCATAGAACGAACAGCACGATCGAAGTGGTCCCACAGATGCTCAATTGGGTTTAAGTTTAGGAAATTATGGGGCGAGAGAATTACTTTGAAATCTTCATCGTGCTCTTCCAACCACTCTGACATTTCTAGCTGTGACGTACATCGTATTGCCGTGTTGGAACGCAGCCGGGTTCACTGAACTATCGGTTTAGACACACTTCCGGTAGCCCCCTGGTTCATTTGGCCAGTGAATTGCTCCACTGTAGCGTGTTGATCGGCCCTCACGCACCTTCGAAACCGACGTTCACCTCTCACATCAATGGCACGCGGTACTCCGCACTTTCCACGCCGCTTATTCGCAATGGTGCGATTTCTCCAATCACGATACACTATAACCACAGCAGCACGCGAACAGTTCACAAACTGCGTTGTTTCAGAAATACTGCCACCCTTGGCCCGAAAGCCGATAATCATCCCTTTTTGCAAATCTGATAAATCGCTCCTTTTATCAATGACAGTAAGGAGTGATATATTTTCAGGATGCCTACAGCACAATTTATATACCCTCCAAGTCAGGTCACGACACATGCCTTCTTTCAGTGGCTACGCGCTGTTGACGTCAAAAGTAGGAAGTGGTCACAATAATGTGACTAGACTGTGTATTAACAGCAAGATCTCTGTCATCCTCTCTCTGTCTGGAGCGCTTGATGTCACAGCAGCGTCTGCATTGTTGCGCTATCACGTATAGATCAATTCGTGTGTGATCTCGATATGTCAAAGTGATTGCCTGCTATATAATAGCACGCGATCACTCTTAGATGTCAAGGTGATGACGTGCTAATTTAAAAACTTTGAATTATCAATGGCTCGAGTTTTATTTTTCCGATCTACAAAATTCGAATTGAATTCTTAATATCACGGCAAGTTGCGTTTGTAGATTAATTTACTTTAGCACAATTTAAATATTGATTTGTACGCTTTAATTATTTTTTACTGTTTTAATTTAACTAACTTTCCGAGTTTAGTGCTGATTTTATTAAAGATTTTGCAAAATATCGATCTATCTAACTGCTCTAACCTACAATAAAAACTGAAATCTTGAGATGTCAAAGTGAGCAAAATTGCATCTAAAAGCAGATGGCGCCCCAATAACACATTGTCGAGAATATAGATAGTTCTAATTTGCAATACGAGATGCCGCATTATTTTGTAGAAAAAGCTTCGGTATGAAGTTTCAAACTAACCGTCGAACAGAACAGTCTAAAACAAGCCGGGAACGGAATAACGTGTGCCAAAAAAAAAAAAAAAAAAAACTCATTTAACGTGTCTTTTGTAAAACGGAAATAAAAAAAATGAAAAAAAGCATATATAATACTTTTTAGTTCTAATATGAATGAGTTTTTACTATATAAGTTTTTACTATATTTCCTTACAGAAATGCGACGTCTATTTGATTTGTTTTCAATCTGCTTCAATTAAAAAATTCACTCCGTCATAGGATGGGCATTGTCCCCTATATATTGATATTTACTTAAAGCTTAAAAACAGCCGTCCTATTATGGCCTATAGGCTAGTGTGACAATAATAAAATAAGTTTATCGTGAAATCTTCCAAACTCCTTAGAAAATAATTTTAGTACATTTATAAAAAATGAAAAATAAAATTATCAGCACTCCCAGTTTAACAAGAAATAAAATCTGTTTAATCATTTTAATTGAAACCTGTTTTAGCTAGATAACACAAACTTTTCAGTCACAGCTACCCGTGCATGGCACGGTTACCGGCTAGTACATTTTATAAACTTAAAAACACAACTAACAGAACAAAGGAATTCAACTTCCGGCTTATGGGAGATATGGAGCATTGGAACGTGAATTCGAAGCCTCGTCTTAGTATATAAGATGAAATCAAAGAGCCGTTAAACTTCTAAGAAACATATCCACAAAAAGTACCCTGAAAACTGTTGAAGAAACTCAGGAACTCCAGGCTGAAATTATACTGCGGCAAAAATAAAATATGGTACTGTGACGTGCCTGCCCAGCAGGACGCACACGATATAAAGGCATATAGCAGCGATAAGGAACGTCTGCGTAGCTCAATTGGTAGAGCGACTTATTCCGGAATGAGGGGACACGGGTTCGAGCCCGGCGTGGACAAAAATGACAGAGAAATTTACTTCGTTATACTGTCTAAAACTGAAAATAATTATATTGATGACCAGGCAATAGTTTCAGGATCAGCCAAATCCTTACAGCGCATGATGCCAAAAATACACAAAAATGCGGATATCTATGGAATGAAGATAAATAAAAATGAGACAAAACTAATGGTAATAGGGAAGGATCCGAAATAGGCTTTCCTTGAAATTGAAGGACAATATATCGAACAAGTTAAATCATTTCGCTATTTGGGTCAAATTATTACCGAAGATGCGAAATGTGAAAAGGAAATTAGAATGAGTCTGGGGATGGCAAAAACGCCTTTTAGAAAGAATCAAAGACTACTGACAGCCAAAAATATAGATCTAAAACCGAGGAAGAGCGTTTTAAAGGCATGTTTGGCCAGTAGCTCTCTATGTTTCTGAGCCACGGGCATTGACCAAGAGGGAAGTGAAAAGGCTGGAGGCATTTGCGATGTGAAGCTATAGAAGAATGGAAAGAATAAGTTGGCTCAATAGAAAGACTAATGAGGAAGTCATGGAGAGAGTGGGAAAACCCAGAAATCTGATCAACATGTTAAAAAGAAGAAGAATGTTATAAATGAGACACACATTGCACCATGGAGGCCCGATTCTGAAAGTTTTGGAAGGGAAAATTCATGGCAACAGAGGAAGAGGACGTCCAAGGAATAGTTTTGTGGCACAGCTTCTTCAAGACACCAAAACTAGGACACACTATGACTTGAAGAGAATGGCGGAGAATAGAGAGGAATGGAGAGACAGGGTCCATCTACCTAACAACCAGTCCTTGAACTGAGTAACCAAGAAAAAGAATTACTGTATAATGGAAGAAAATGAATGATACAGAAAATAATGGATGCAAGTTTTCATGGGCATAGATTATGAACGACACATGCATAATCTTTGTAGAACTGATAGTATCGGTAGTTTTATTATTTACCTTTATGTGGTACTCCATTCGGGTTTTGCCGAATCCAAGATTACGCATGACGTGTAATGCAAACCTTCTTTGTTCCCTCCAAATAATTCCATTGTTCACACTGAAACCTAAAGAGTATATCATAGCTAGGATTAGCACTCACAGATAATGTATTAGAGTAAACGTCAACCATGTTATGAACGTCACTTGAACAATTGCATATTTATGCAGTTAGCAAAAGAATTGCTGCACAGCGTTTAAGACAAAATATCCGTATAACTTTTGGATGCTATTCAGTAACACGAACTAGGCCGCGAATGTTGGAACAAATATTGCTGCATGAAATTCCTTTATTCCGAAACACAATTCCTTTGAGGAAACAAGAAGATGATATCCTACAAAAACAACGGTTCAGAATTGCATTTTTAATTTATGGCTCTGATGTTTGAAAAAGTTGAGAATGAGAAGCAAAGAGATTTGGAGAACACGCGTGTATATGCAATTTTAGGAAAATTAAAGGCATACAGAAAATAATGTACGGATCTGGAAGCACGACATCTTTAAGTGATTTAGATGTGGTAGAGTAACTCGTACTGGAAACCGGCATTTATTTTTGGGCAACAGATATCAAGCGAGGGTCACAATGATGAAGAAATCAATCGGCGTATAAAACTTGGATGGAGAGCTTTTGGAAAAGACAATACAATTTTAAGAGCAATATGCCATTATGTCTTAAAAGGAAAGTGTTTAACCAATGCATCCTTCCAGTTTTTACATACGAAGCAGAGAGATGGATCTTAACTAAAAAAGGCATACAAAGGCTGCAGACAACAAAAAGAAACATGGAGAGATGCATGCCTTGTGTAACTAGGAAAGATAAAAAGAAGAACTCGTGGATAAGGAAAATGACAAGAGTGGAAGACATCATCAGCAGAATAAAATCCCTGAAATGGCAATGGGATGGACATATTTCCAGAAGAACGAACCACCAATGAACATACCGAATTTTTTTACTGGATTCCAAGGGAAAGAAAAAGACCCAGAAGAATACCACATAGTAGATGGATGGATGAAATTCGAAAGCATGCGGAAGTTACATGGAGAAGGAGACTGTCTCAAGCAGACAGCGGTGGAAGAAACTTGGGAAAACCTTCATCCCGTAATGGATTGATAATGGCTGATGATGCTGATATATATTTATATATCATCATCATCATTGTCAACCATTATCAATCCACTGCTGGATGAAAGTTCTCCCCAATTTTCTTCCACAACGGTTTGTCTTGTGCCAGTCTCCTCCATGTTACTTCCGTATACTTTCGAATTTCATCAGCCCATCGCCCATGTGGTCTTCTTCTGGGTCTTTTTCTTCCCCTTGGATTCCAGTAAAAAATTCGGTTGTTCATTGGTGGTTCGTTCTTCTGGAAATATGTCCATCCCATTGCCATTTCAGATATTTTATTCAGCTGATGATGTCTTTCACTCTTGTCATTTTTCGGATCCACGAGTTCCTCTTCTTTCTCTCCTGGTCACACCAAGCATGTATCTCTCCATGCTTCTTTGTCTGCAGCCTTTGTACGTCTCTTTTAGTTAAGGTCCACGTCTCTGCACCATACGTAAGCACTGAAAGGATGCATTGATCAAACACTTTTATTTTAAGATATAATAGCATATTGCTCTTGAAAATTATACTGTTTCTTCCAAACGCTCTCCAGGCAAGTTTTATGCGCCGATTAATTTCTTTATCAATGTGACCCTCACTTGATATCTGCTGTCCAAGATAAACGTATGTATCAGTTATCTCCAGCTTTTCTCCATCAATCGATAAATCTTCATTTCTTGTAAACGCATTGTACATCACTTTTGTCTTCTGAAAGTTCATTTTTAATCCCACTTCTTTACTCTTGTCAGCAAGTTCCTGGATCATACTCTGTAGCTCTGATGGGGTAGTTGCAAAAATGACTACGTCATCAGCAAAACGAAGGTGAGTTACATACTCTCCATTAATCTTTATCCATTTGTTTTCCCAGTTCAGTGATTGAAAGACATTTTCCAATGTGGCATTAAAGAGTTTGGGAGATATAGTGTCACCTTGTCTCACTACCTTTCCAATTTTTATGGGTGCTGTATTCCCAAATAGCCGAATCTTTACACTTGCATTTTCATAGATTTTATGAATAATATTAATGTATGCATCTTCAATACCGCAGAATTTCAGAGCCATTGTAACTTCAGATGGTTTCACCGAATCACAGGCGATAAAAGCCATGCACAATGGAAGTTCAATGGAAGCCATGCACAATGGAAGTTCATGCACAATGGAAGTTCAATGGAAGCCATGCACAATGGAAGTTCATATTCATAATCGATAAAAGCCATGCACAATGGAAGTTCATATTCCCTCGCTCTTTCAATTAGTTCTCTCAGCACATGGATATGATCTATTGTGCTGTAGCCACTCCTGAATCCAGCTTGTTCTCTTGGTTGAGCCATGTCCATTGTCACCTTCAAGCGGTGTGAAAGAACTGTAGTGAAGATTTTATAAACCACTGATAGCAGTCTGATAGGTCTGTATACATATATACTATATTGACAAAAGTCACCGGGCACCTAGAAGAGAAACACAACATAGCATTTATTGGCATACATTAGCACGGTGTCTGTCCACCTTTGGCCTTAATGCATGCACTGACTCTAAACGACATGCTTTCGACAAGATTTTGGAACACAGCGATAGGTATGCGCTTCCATTCAGTACATAATGCTGCCGCTAACTGTTGCTTAGTAGTAGGCCTTGGTTCCAAACTCCTTATGCGGGGCTCTAATTCATCCCGTAGGTGCTCTGTGGGATTAAGATTAGGGCTCTGTGCTGGCTAGTCCACACATGATACGGAATTATCGTCAAACCACGCCGTAGCAGTCCTTGCTTTATGGCTCGGTGCATTGTCCTGCTGCTACCAACAAGGCTCGGTTCCATAGTTATGCCACAGAATTGGAAAGGGCGTAATTGTCCAGAATATCGAGGTAGACGTGCTGTTTAACAGTTTTGTCCATGATATCCAATGGGCCGGGACCATACCACGAAAAACACCCCTACACGAGTATATTGCCAGCTCCAAATTTGACCGTAGGAACAGTACACTGTGGTAAAAAGCGTTCCCCGGGTTGTCGCCATATCCACACACGGCCATCAGACTGATGGATCGTGTATCTGGATTCATCAGTTTATAGGATCCGTTTCAATTGATCTACGGTCCACGATAAATGTTCATTACTCCATGCTAAACGACGAGTAGCATTTCAAGTGGGGATGAAAGGCTTATGAGCAACCGCACGACCACGGTAACCCATGGAATTAACTTCTTTGCGAATGGTACGTGTACATACGGAGGTTCCAACATTTTTACTCACCTATACACTGACGTCTTGTGTAGTACTCCGTCGATTAGCTGTAACGACTCTCCTGAGGCTTTGACGTCCTCTATCACTGATTTTCTTTGGTCTACCGGTACTTTTGCAGCTTCAGGCACGTCATGTGTCTTCCGCTTATTCAGTACATCCAAAACAGTTGACTTGAGTATGCCGCCCCGGTGGCGCAGTGGTCTAAGCAATGGCCTCTGATCATTCGTCCGAACGGGGTCCGGGTTCGAATCTCGGTGTGGCATGGATGTTGTTTTACGACACTGGCTCTCTCCCTTCCCTGGAACCAGTGACCCTAAATTAGGGACGGGCGACTGCTATAGCCCATTGAGTTGCTCACGGTGGTCGTTAAACCTCCAAAAAAAAAAAAAAAAAAAAAAAAAGGCCAGTTCTCTCCCGCCGCGATATTTTCACTCAACCTCACAGTGCGATACGATATGATCGCAGTCAGCTGTAGGGCTTGTTTTTATACCATTTGCAGCTGTACCACGCATCTTAACAACGCAGCGGATCCGTTCATTTGCTTTTGAAGGAGTGTCCGGTGACTTTTGTCAATATATATATATGTATATGTATATATATATATTTGTTTGCTTCATGTTTCGTGCTTTAATGAGAGATTTGAGCAAATGTAGGGGGTTATAACACTCTCCCGTTCTTAATTCAGGGTCAGTAGTTCCCGGGAAGGAAGAGAACCAGGTTCGTATGGCAGGACCACCATACATGCGTCCCCTACATGGGACTTGAGCCTGGGCCTGGCTTGGATGATTGGTCAGAAACCGACGTTTTTGATCACTGAACTACAGTGCGGGGAAAGCCATATTTGCATGTAGAGTAAACAAAAAAATAAAAGTAAAAATCATATGTAAAAAATAAAACCCTAATTAGAAATAACACGAAATACTGTTAAAGAGCCAATATTTCAGTAGCAAAACATTATGAAAGAAAACCGACACCTTTTGTTGGCCTGAATTTAGGATGGTATCTGAAACACTAGAGGAAGTGGTTTGCAAAGAAAATTTAAACAACTTCCGAGGTCACCACAGCGAAGCTGAAAAAAGTGTTTTTTCGTCTTTCATTTGTAACATTCTGTAACAAAATGATAACGAGGAACTGTACACCAATCACACTTAAAATAGTATAACTATATTGGTAATCAGAATTTCTTAGCGTAGATTATAAATCAAAGTTTCAGCAAATTGAAGGTAGACAGCAAATTGAGTTTGCTGTCTACCTTCCCCGAAAAAGCCATCTGCTTGATGTGCGAAAGCTTGGAAACTTTGATTTATATTTTACGCCAAGAAATTGGGATTACTAATATAGTTATACTATTGTGTAACTAGTTTATTTTCCTGCTGTTGCCGACCTTTTATTTTTCAAACACCTAACTCCTGTTTTTCATTTGTGTGAGTATTTTCAAAAATGTTATGCTTTTACTAGTGCACGTGAACATCGAATAGAATGTCTTAACACTACTTCTCATGAGGCAATTAATTAAATTCCTTCTATTTGTTCTTTTATCATATTTTAAATATGATATACTAACGATACGGTTTTCAACCGCGTTTTTTTTATTTTGAATTTTAGTCAGTAGCTGTATATTAAATGAAGCTAATTTATAGAAAACGTGTAAAAACATTTGCTTGAAGCCTGATTACGTTGAACAAGTCAAACAACGCAAAAAATACCACACAGAAAGTATTCTGAATACGACAGAGCAACAACTATAAAAATCCAGCAAGCCATGGGAAGATAAACACGTTTCCTTTACTAATTGTATTCGGAAATAAAAACGATGGTGTATTGAAAAAAAAGAGCCGATATATAATTTCTTTCGTGAAGAATGAAGCGCAGCGCATCTTGGAAATTCAACATACAGCTGAAGGCAGGAATTATAGCAGCAATTAAATGGATAAAAGAACAATGTGGATCAATCAAAGAGTTGTGTGTTCTCTTACATTTTTGGACACTGTAAAAAAATACTTCTCGGATTGTTTGGTTTGCCGATATGGGGAAATTACTGTCATTTACGAAAACGGGATTTTTTTGTGGTAAATGAATTCTCTCCTATCGAAAAAGAATTTTTGCGCAAAACATTCCTTTCCGATTAAAAAGGAAATCACTTTGTTTTATAAAGAAAAATTCCTCTCATAGGGAAAAGAAGGTTAGGATTATCTTTCACGTAGATATGTGTTCCGAATTTTTTTCTTCCTAAAAAGGCATTATTGTTATGAAAGAAACCTGAAATCAGATTCAGCAGTTTGTGGTAAAACTTTTTTATAAGTATTAAAATGCGGGACTTCAACGTTCATTTAGAGGTTAATTTCTCAGATCCATACTGGATCTTAGAAGTTCATCTCCAAAAGAAATAGTATCACGTATCGATTTAGACGGGAATGATTTTCTATTTTGAGAAACGTTTTGACGTCGGACTACGTGTAACTCCACGGATAGTATGGGGCGACTTACGGCCAACCGTCTGTGACAAAAATAGGTCCCAATTGAAATCATTATAGCGTTAAAAATACCTGTCGCACACTAATCGTGTTACCATATTCATAAACAGCATGGAGTCCAATTCGCGTACTGCGCAATACATCTTGCGCACGACGCTCTCCTTGCTCCCTGTGCGCGGGAGAGATGATGTAATATTTCTGGATGTTTCGCCGGGTTTGACTCAGTCTGTCTCGGCAACTGAGCGTGCAAAACGACTGTGCGTGGCATCGTTTTAAAGCTCTCGCCGAGATCTATTCAAATATACGTATAAAAAACATAACGCAGTGGGTTAAACTAAAAATTTTAAAAATTGCTTTCCTATGAACGGATGAACATTTCTGACAATGCCACGAAATTCCCAGAATGAACGCAAGCAAAGGTAAAGATAAACAAAATGAGAGGCAAGAGCAAATGATGAGGAATATAAGAAGCTCAAGAAGAGAGAGCACCACATTGGGTAAATCGTGTATCGATCTGCTTTGTGTTCGCAATGTATCCAGCATTATTTATAAAAATTATGTAAGCTGCTTTTCATATCATAGACCTGTGTTGGCTATAACAAATTAAATAAACGATTTGAAACTATACTCGACTAGCTCATTTCAACTCTCCGATCTGCAAGTCGTAGTCTTGCGTTCCAAAATGACGGCTCAATCAGAACTAAGCCTACCTGTATTTTTTTCTTAACATGGTAAGTTGTTTCTAGACTGGCTAACTGGGCTGATTAAAAAAACTGGCGGAATGCACTGAAAATTTTCAATTAGTTCACTTTATACACTGAGTGGCCACTTTATTATGGCCATCTGACAGTTTTAAGCAAATGAGCTATGGCTGCACGCTGTTGCCGCCAGTGGGCGAGGCTAGTATAAAAAGGGAAAGCTTAGTGTTTGCGACAGTAGTAGAAGTGATTTTGGGGGGACGAGATGGGTAAAAAATGTGCGAATTGACGGATTTTTAACGTGGGATGATTGTAGGTCCTCGGAGCCATGGAGCGAGTATCACCGAAACCGCCGCATTGGTGAAATGTTCCAGAGCAGTTGTTGTTAAAGTGTTTAAAGACTGGACTGTCAGCCAGGAAACTGGGTCTCTACGTGCAACGTGTGGTCGTCATCGACTACTGACTGCTCGGGCGGAACGGAGAGTGTCCAGACTGGTAACAGACAACAGAAGGGCAACAGTGCAGCAAATTAGAGACCATCTTAATCAAGGATCCCCTCAATTGATATCTGCACGCACTGTTCGCCGTAAACTGCATTGGATGGAATACGGCATCCGAAGTACTGTTCGAACACCTTTGCTGTCTGCAGTTAACAAGAGAAAACGTCTCCAGTTCGCACCGGAGCACAAGGATTGGACAGTCGATAATTGGAAACAAATTATGTGGTCCGATGAATCACGTTTTCAGTTGCACCATGCCGATGGCCGAGTGAGAATTTGGCGGAAACAGCACGAAAGCATGGACCCCAAATGCAATGCTACAACCCTTCAAGCTGGTGGAAGCAACGTTATGGTTTGTGGCATGTTTTCCTGGCATACTTTGGGCCCTTTAATTCATGTTGATCAACGTCTGACTGGCACATCATATTTAAACATCGTTGCGGATCAAGTGCATCCTGTCATGTGGACGGTTTATCCCAATGTCGATGGCTACTTTCAACAAGATAATGCGTCCTGCCATAGTGCTCGTATTGTACAGGATTGGTTTCAGGAACATGCCGGTGAGTTTACTTTGCTTAGGTGGCTCCCACAATCTCCAGATCTCAACCCCATTGAGAATTTGTGGGATGAAGTTGAACGAGCCATCAGACAGATATATCCACAACCCTGCAATCTCACACTCCTGGAAGGGGCTATTCATCAAGCATGGTCTCAGATTCCACAAACCACCTATCAACATCTCGTGGAGTCCATGCCACGAAGAATCGACGCAGTACTAAAGGCAAAAGGTGGCCCAACGAAGTACTGAGGGGGTGGTCATAATAAAGTAGCCACTCACTGTATATCACCATACTGATATACACATATGCATATCACCACGATGTTCTTGGAAATAGATTTTCAGAAAAAGATCGACTGCTTAAGTGAAATTAGTGATCGTGGTAAATTTTAATCACTGATGATGTATCAACCACTCCCTTTACAGCGATCCTAGGACACAATTCGAGCTGCGCTGGCACCCATCACAAGTCTCATGCATGAACTTTTGTACTTCATATAAATTATCTTTTTCGCTTTCAGACATTTGTGAACCTGATCACACCAGATTTCCTCCACGTTCCTTTAATTTCTTTTCCAGCCTGTCTGACTTATTTGGCCACAGTGACATCAAATTCTCTTAACTGGCACTTCAACACTTCCTCTTCTAGCATACTCAAACCACCTCAGAACATGTATCTCCTTCTACTAACGACACTTTGTTTCACATTACAGGTCGGCAAAATATTTGTATTCCTCATAAGATCAGAAAGAGGCACAATTTTAGATAAACAAAGCATTCAGTGAAAAATTGAATGCACTTAACGCCCACTAGAGAAAAACTAGGAACAATTTTAAATCTATATGGGAGCAGTTTTCTCCGCTGTAAACGGAACCGGTTATGGGAAAAAAAATCAAACGGATTTTTACAATCGGTAAAACATCCACAAATAAAAACCAATACTTACGCCCATTAGCGGCTGAAATTTGTGTTAACTAAAAAGTAGCAAATTTTGCACAAAATGTTTATCATAGCGAATGATATCTCGCATTCTATGAGAAGGAAATATGCGCAAAAGGTTTTCTGTATTGGACAATATATGACAAAAAAAAAGAGTTTTTCAATAGATTTTTATGACCGCGTTAATTGTTGTAAATACATCTCAAATATGTAGAAATACATTTAGGCCGTTTAGTGGGAAAAATTTTCTTTATGTAAAATTTGAAGTCATGTACAAAACATTCCTTATGTAGAAGTCTATCCGTTGCAAAAATGATTTCTCAAACTGGACCTTTAGAAGTAGAAATAGGAAATTTAAAACTGTCCACGTCTGCTACATGGAAAACTGCTTTGTTTGAAAAAGAAACTGTATTCAAAACGGTCTTCGTTGTAAATGATATTGAAAGTAGGAAGAATTTTTTGGATCGGATATTAGAAGCAAATATGTGGAATAAAATGTATTTTCAATTCGATAGCATTTAGTGGCAAAGTTATACACACTTGAAAATGACAAAAAATAAACAAACCAAGAATCATCTTTGGCACATTTCAGGTTTCTTAACCCTTTAAGCGGCCGATGCACCTGGATCAAATGGTACCAAACATTTACAGCGCTTCCCAAACAGAAATGCTCACATAGCGGTCGGGTTTAACCAAAGCTACGGCAAAACACGGCCTTTCACCTTCTCATCTCAGTAGTACCGACCAAGAACCTGTCACTATTGATAAGCGCTCTTTTCTAGTCCTCTATTCTAGCGCTCTCTTCTAGTTCTCTATTCTAGCGCTCTTTTCCAGTCCTTTATTCTAGCGCTCTCTTCTAGTCCTCTATTCTAGCGCTCTCTTCTATTCCTCCATTCTAGTGCTCTCTTCTAGTCCTCCATTCTAGTGCTCTCTTCTAGTCCTCTATTCTAGCGCTCTTTTCTAGTCCTCTATTCTAGCGCTCTTTTCTAGTCCTCTATTCTAGCGCTCTCTTCTAGTCCTCTATTCTAGCGCTCTTTTGTAGTCCTCTATTCTAGCGCTCTCTTCTAGTTCTCTATTCTAGCGCTCTTTTCCATTCCTCTATTCTAGCGCTCTCTTCTAGTCCTCTATTTTAGCGCTCTCTTCTAGTCTTCCATTCTAGTGCTCTCTTCTAGTCCTCCATTCTAGTGCTCTCTTCTAGTCCTCTATTCTAGCGCTCTCTTCTAGTTCTCTATTCTAGCGCTCTTTTCTAGTCCTCTATTCTAGCGCTCTCTTCTAGTCCTCTATTCCAGCGCTCTCTTCTAGTCCTCCATTCTAGCGCTCTCTTCTAGTCCTCTATTCTAGCGCTCTCTTCTAGTCCTCTATTCTAGCGCTCTTTTCTAGTCCTCCATTCTAGCGCTTTCTTCTAATCTGCTCTATGATCTACTAAATGAGCGGAAAGGGCTTGTTTCTGCCTAGTGTCATGGTGCCAGTGTCTAGCCCCTCCTCACATGTACATTACGCCACTACATAGAGAAGAGTTACTAAAACATCTCTCTCCTTACTTAGGTTCGTCGCTGTCGTGAGAGTTCTTTCATCAGTTAATCGGTCAGAAAGAAGTAACGTCAATAATTTCCTTAAATGACAACTTTGGAGTTAAAAGGAAAGCAACTTTCTGATGTTAGAAGGAAAACAACTTTCTGATGCGAAAGTTCACTCCTTCCAGTAGTTTTCTACCCAATTCTTAGACAGCAATATATATTTGACAGAATTGATTTCAATTCATTACGCCAACTCCGAGTTAATTCGTTGCAGCCGGCTAAAGGGTTCATGCAAAAATAATTTTTCATGAAACGATATGGTGTCCACAAGCGGACGGTTGGACATAGTGACAACGTAAACATGTCCTTTTTTTCCCCAAAGGGCGTGCTAAAAAGTAGGAAAAAACGTACATTTCATATTTTTTAAAAACTTCACGGAAATTCACCTGAGCATAGAATGCCTCTCTGAAAAACAAAACGAAAAAAAGAGGTAATGACAATTCTTACTTGTAGCTCCTTTTAACAAATGATTGGGAGGATTCGGCGGACGACCCAAGAAGGCATTCTTATTAAAAGCTTCTTTAACTGACGCAAAATCCGAAAGCACTACAACATCTCTTTCACCAAGACGCAGCCTGAAAACAAAAAACAACAACAACTACATTTTTCCATGAAACTAATCACACTTCGCACACTTTGTTTACAAAGTTATTTTTCAGTTTTAAGAATTTATTGTAATACAGCCAAAAGAGAAGGAATAGCATCTTCTCTCGCAACTCATTGTTCAGCAAAAAACATAAATGCTAGATGGTTTAACGCTAGGTGGTTAAAAGCATCTTATGCATCCATGTGTTTCGTTGTTGTTGCCCCATTGGCCACTTAGCTGATGAGCCACTCCTGGCCACTGCGAATCAACACACATAACATCAAAATTCATAAAACATTGATGATTCTGAAACGAAGTCTTCCAATATCATCAACAAGTATTTTTAAAACATTATCTTTGACACATCCTCCTACAACAATGAAAGACGACCATAGGTGGAATATTTGAGGGCCATAGAGATCAGGCTATTAGCTCAGCACGGTCCATCCGTCATCCAGAGAAGTCCTAGTCTGGAAAGCTCATTATAATGATACTCTAATTTGCAGGAACAGACTCCCTTATTTACAACCGGAGTCCAGTACCCGGGGTCTGATGGCTTAACGTGCCCATCCGATGCACGGGGATATTTAGTGGTTTGAGAGCTCGTACCTGCCGGGGATCGATCCTGAGACTTTTCCGTGGCATTCACGAACGGTGATCACTAGGCCATCCCGGCCCTTTGGCTGCAAAGCATGGGTAACTTCTATTTTGTATACTTTAGGATGCAATTGAATGTGTAAGCCTTGGAGAAGCGTTGCTTTTAGAAGCAGCAGTACCTCTGGAAGGGGAAGAACAGACTTTTATGGACTGTGCAGGAACATCCCTTATTTCTTTCAAAAACCTGGAAGTTCACTTCGAATCTATTAAACACCATTCCTGTCTTTATAAGCTTTTGAAATCACATGATAATGCTTCAAATATGGTGGCGCACCATTTTAATGGAAAATGTGAATGGTTTTAGTTTTAAGTGAAGGTCCGTCTTTTCTATATTGACAAATACACAGTAACTTCTTTGACGTCAAATCACAAACGTGGACTACGCAAACCAGATCACACATTCTGTCTTCCATTGTGGGGTCACCATATGCATTTTAGTGTCCCTTGAATGAAGATAGCGAGTTTCCAGGTGTCACGTTAATGACTGCACAGCCCCAATTATCTACAATTGAGCACTCTCCTTGCGGCTTAGATCAAACACACGCGCAGTGTATTTTATTTTCACTTAGTAAGTCGTGAAAAGATTGTATCGACGTCTTTCGGTTAATAAGGACACAATTTTTAAATATTCCACAGAAATCGGAAATAAGAGGCTGCAAAAAGTTTTAAAGCATCAGGAATTTATTAAAGGCATATATTTTATGTCATTGTTTAGTACAAAGTAGATTAGGAGTGAATGGCATCTGCTTTTTGGACTTGAGCTCATGAAAAGTGATGCAGGAACCATAAAAATCGCGTAACACTTCGTGATTGTTCTGGTATTCTCTTTTTGGTCTTTAACTCCGAACCGAGCACTACCTATGCTAAAAAGGGGTACGCATAAATGCTTATCGCAAAAAGTCTCTATCCCAGGACTTGCGGTTTAATGTAACTTCAGAACCACGGCGGATACTGGGCGTAGAAGGATGAGAACCAGCCTCTACAGTGGATACCGGCAAGAAACACATCTGGATTCACAAACATCAAGTTCATATTTTCCACCTGCTAGGAAACTGACAGAACTTTGAAATCAATCTTTCATTTCGACCGACGATATATTCAGACAATTTTGCAACACAGCAACACGTTACACGAAAAAATATTAGCAATGCCTTTTTTTAACTCAGATTGTATGAGCACATACGGTGTCAAAAGAGTTTTGATGCGCTTTTAGGTACGTACTGTTACAGTTGTGACGTACTACAGAGATGAAAACATGTGTCAAAACGACAAATCTGCAGTGAGACATTCTGTCCGCGTCGCTCAGTTGGGAGAGCGACCTACTCCGGAGTGAGGGGACGCGGTTTTGATGTCCCTCGTGAACAAAAATGTGTTTTCCCACAGTGCTTAAACAAAAGAGGGTCTATCTTCAATGGGTGGGTGAATGGGTGAATAACAAAAGAGGGTCTATCTTCAATGGGTGAGTCAATGGGTGGGTGAATGGGTGAATTCAAGATCATGTTACTTCGCATGAGTTATGGATATGCTGCCAAACTCAGCGTCGTATTTATTACACATATTCATGCGATGCAAGATTTTCCGACGCACAGTACATAGCCTGTCCTAGACAAATGTCGACCCAGCCTTCTCGTAGTGCATCTTATTCTTACCGAACGGGCTTTGATGAGACTGATCACTATTGGTGTAACTATATAATCGGGATTAGATGAAATGCTAACCTACACTCACCAACTATAACGAAGTAAATTTCTCCGTCATTTCTGTCCACGCCAGGATTCGAACCCGGATCCCCTCATTCCGGAATAAGTCACTCTACCAATTGAGCTACGCGGACGTTTTATTCTGATTCCTATCTGCCTCTACGTCGTGTGAGTCCTTCTGGCAGGTGCGTCACATCTCCTGGTACGTTACATCATCTCCGATGATGTAACGATGAACATAACGCAGCCCTAGATGGTCGGATCCTGATGCGAAGAAATTGGACCAAGATGGCGGTAGTTGTCCAGTGTTTAAAGAAAGTTTACAATACCATGTCACGTCGTATTTAGGCAGTGATTAGGCATCGGTGTTCTCATTCGTTTCGGAGTATTAAGTGAATATGACTGTCCTATCAAGCTGTTACAAGATCCATGGTAGTGATAATTTTTCTTATTGAAATGCAAGTGTCGTTAAGATAACAATAAATTCGACTCCTTCCTGAGTAAAAGTTCTTGAAATAACACCAGCTTCATCTTAGATTTCTATGTACTTCCGAAAGGCTTTACAAAAGCAATACCGATTTTAAGGGGAGTTGTTATTGTTGCAAACCATTTGTCTCTTGGGTTTTATAAACCCGTTTAAGCAACTGAAGAAACTGCCGCTGGCTACTGAATGACGAATCATAGCTCTTCGTTAATTATCCAATCGAACTTGCCAGCGCACAGTAGTTTCGTCGGTTTTTCTGTCTGTGATGTTCTCACTACGCTCTTCGCTAAACAGCGTTAGTACGTGACACAAAACTCTCAAAGGAAATAAATGCTGAACAAACCCTATTTGACACCTCGGACGCCGCAGGGCTGCAGCTTGGGGGCGGCGGGCTCATCCTCCCCTACAAAAGACTCTCTCCCCTACGAAACACTCAACGAACGCAATAATAATGAGTCCGGGCAATATTTGGTAAAAAAAAAAAAAAAATAAGGAAAAGAGCTTCAGTATCACACTTAAAACGCTATGCATCGATCTGATTGACAACAGAGTCTGTAAATCAGTTGATTCAAGATCATGTCCGTACAGAAACTTGTTTAAAGTACAACAATGCAATTCGCGGATGCATTTGTCGCTCTATAGACTGTTGCAATCGTACATCCTGTGCCAGTCCATTTCCCCGTACTTATTGCGATTGCTCAGTTTTGAAATGCTTTGCGTTCAGTAATGTCCGTCGAAAAACTACTTAGGCACAATTAAATAACGACGTTGAATCAGAGCAGCATAAACACTTAGAAGCAAGTGAAACATTTTAAACTGCGTCACACTACGCAATGGGAAACGAATACATGCAGTGGGTGTAATTATGTATCCTCACGGAGTGAAAGGAGGAGAAACTATCTGCCTCAAAAATTTCGACACAACAGAAACGTAATGCAAAACATACCATGATTAAACATGTACGATATTTGCAGATACCTGTATCAGTTTAAAAACCCGTTTTTCCGTGCAATAAATTAAATTCTGTGGAGTTCGCGGTAAATACAGTTTTATATTAATAATTAATTAGCTATTCATCGTGCAAAAATTAATCAGTACATTGCCTTTCGTCGTACTTGAAAGATTTTCCTTAATAATTCTTAAAAAACATTTTCGGTATTTTTTTTTGAAATCGTATAGTCTAGAAGAAACAAACAACAGTTTCGCACACATAAACACATAAAGGATATTTCTGTCCAATTTTAACCAAAGTCGACTATACATATGTTTTTTCTTTAAGCAAAGCTTGGTAATATCCAATTTCGTCTTTATCGGTTAAACAGTTTATGAATAATTTTATTAAAAAAAAGATAGCTAGAGAATACCTCCACTTCTGTTGCCGCACACAAAAGAAGAGGTACTCTCGGAATTTTTAAGTACTTGAAACAGGTGTTGCTGAGCTTAAGTTTTCAATAAATAGTGTTATATTAGGTTAAAATTAATTTACCGAAAAACTAAAAATTTGTTAGCCTCCTCTACATTACTAGAACCCTATAATTTAGTATTCGTTACGGCCCTGCCCTGAAGTCCAGGAAACATTTTCTTTTATTCTTTTTCTTCTTCTTGATGTATGTAGCTAAAGCAAATAGTAAACTATGCAAATCTGATGTAAATCCATGATTTGGCAAATGTGACCTACTTTGTAAGTTTTTAAGCCTTTTTCGTGTGCTATATGTCGAAAAATATATAGCATAGGAAATGGGCTTAAGACTTTTGACTACACATGTACATTTAATTGTGTACAGTACTGTCTGAAGGTACAAATTCTATGCTGTAGAAGCTCATTTGAAAATTACCCATATAACATCATTCAAAAATGCTTTTTCTTTGATGTGATTGTTGTTTTTTGCAATGAGTGTAAAAAACGTTTGATGCTTCTTATACGTGAAACTGTAAGTTTAGCTCTATTTCCCGCGAAAGATCTTAAATGCAGGGTGTCTCACGAAGAGTATCCTAAAGGAATATGAAAACAACGGTTGGTTGTAGCAGTAAAGTGAAAAAGGCAAAATACGCAGCAAACAGAGAACAATTCAGCTATAATAGTTGTACCCCTCGGAATGGATAATTTCCTAAAAATACGAAAATTAAGTATTTATACTGAAACCAAAGTCACTTAGTAAAAAAAAAGTTACTTTCCTATTCCTTTCGGACAGTCTTCGTGAAACATCCTGTATACCAGCTATGAGGTTCTTCAGGAACGCATTTAATTCTACAGCAAAATGAATATAAGGAATTAGATAAAAATGAAAAGAAAAAACAACACCCGTAAAATTTCGAAATTATTTCTAGAAGCGCCTTGGGTATAATGAAAGTCGTATTTTCGCTGTATCATCTGTTTTATGCTAAACTTCATTCGTATATATAAACATTTCTAAGTAAAATTAAAAAGATGGTGGCTTACGCAGAAACCGCGGAATTCAATGTTTGCAGTTTCCAGTGTTGTCATTTAACGTTAAAATATTTTTTGTATTCATTTTAAATAGCACTCTTCACCTAAAAAATAGTTGTTTGTGTCATTTATCAAATTTAGGAGCCTGAGGCGAAGGGAAACACGGGCGTATAATGTATTAAGTGTTTAAGTACTTCCGCATAGTTTACAAGGCTGTTTGCCTCTTCTTTCTGTGGACTTTAATGAGAACTAACACAGAAGCAACAATTGAAGTGGGCTGTGATAACTAGCGCACCATCGACCTGCTTTCCCACTTGATCGCGATCAACTAGGCAACATGCCGAGAGGGTCATTCGAGTGGGGTTAAAAAGTCCTCTGAAGTTCACCGTATCAGTAATTCTGACCGCATTTTCAGTTTGTTGCCATTTTTTTTTCTCGATTACAAACGTTTTCACCTCTTGCGCTCCACTTCCAGCAAAGAAAAAAAAAAGGTAAAAAGAAATCAGCGATCAGTTGGAAAATAATTGTAAGTGATGATAAAATGTGAGTGAGGTGAAAGCGAAGTGGAACATGTTTAAGAGTTTTATCAGTAGCAAAACAGAGGCGTAATTCCAAAATTTGAGCTGGCAGTTCATTGACTCTAGCCAAAACAACATTGCATGTTTTGATCAATTAAGGTCAGCCGTCCCAGTGTCGCAGTGGTCTAAGTACTGTCTTCTGACCATTCGTCCGAAATGGGTCTGGGTTCTAATCCTGATGAAGCATGGATGTTGTTTTTGTCTTATGGCACTGGCTTTCTCCCTTTCGTGGAACTAGTGGATCTAAATTAGGTACGGGCGACTGCTTATAGCCCATCCAGCTGCTCATGGTGGCCGTTAAACCTCCGCTCAAAAAAAAAAACCCCTCAGGGCAACACTTTTTATCATAGCAAATATACAAGTTGTATCCGTAAATAAAAAGATGTTCATCAAGTTACGAGTTCATGTCTGTTAAAGAAAGTACTTTGAAAAACTACAACAGGGATAGAGCATCATTTGTCATTTTTGTTTCAGTGTTTCTGACTTAATTTGGAATATAAACTGTTCAAAAAAGTTAGGGACATTACAAGAAAAAGAAGATGGACAGAACGCAGAGCAATGGCTTGCATCTAATTATGGACAATGCAGGATGCGAAGCACAAAAGGGACATGAAATAGTCAGACGAAAGATATAGCGCGGTACTATATGCGTTCAGACGAGTGAACATCTAAATCTGTCAGAAGGAATGAGAGGCCCACGGGGCTTATCTCGGCCAGACAGTATGTTGTGACATCTCCTCGTTTTTTACAACAGCATAGCATCTGCTCGACAGTCGTTCTGCAACATAACATTGCTCCCGACAACACGCGTTGAGTCAACTTATCGTATTTTGAGATTCATGTAAAGCTGTTACCACATCTGTCTGTTTGAACCTCGGACTGCAGCATTCCAATGATCATATTGGTTTTCCGAATTTCAACGGTCTCCTCTGCCTTCTCACAGTTTGAGAGTAACGTTTACAGAAACGCGTCGTTAAGATACAACTTGCGTGTTGACACTTTCGAAGTCCAGTTATCCTATCACACGTTTTTACGCGTACGTAAGAGCAATGGGGAAACCAAAATTTTCCGTACCGTTGCTTTTCGTACTCTTGCAGCTAGTATTCTGTCCTGACAACGTTTGTTTAAACACGCCCCTAGGGCCTAGATCACAATATCCCCGTGTGTGTGTGTGTGTGCGCGCGCGCTCAGGTTATAAAAAGCCATAATTTTCAGCAAGAACAATGAAATTATCCCATTATGCAAATGTTCCTGGATGTTCACTCAATGCGTATTCCAACTACCGGGATGGTTATTCATTTCTTTTAACGTTACTAGATTCCAAAGTGGATTTCCGGAATACGATTGGACAATACTCAAAGCCAGTGACGCAGGCTTTTGTCCATTCGTTTGAGATGGGTCAGCGTTCGAATCCCGGTGAGGCATGGATGATATGTTTGTCTTACGGCATTGGCTCTCTCCGTTTCCGGGAACCCGTGACCCTAGATTAAGGACAGGGGACCGATTCTTGAAAAAAAAATCAGTGATTCTTAAATCATTTTAGAGGAGCGAATGCGCTCATTAATTTCGAGCTCTCTCTATGAACATACAAAACCGAACAATAAACTGCAACTCTAGAAGGAAATGCAACCACGTTAACCATTTCATAACTGAGCGATTCATGTATATACAATGCTGAGACGAGCGGATAGCGGGAGAATCTTGCAATACTCTGAAGCGTTCTGTATTGAGAGAATAGATTGATTTCGATGCGTAATATTAATATGAGAGATTCTAGTATTGAGTAAACAGATCGTATTAAAAGAGTGATAAGTGTCTCGCATATTGTGAAACATCGTTGATGAAGTCTATTTAGCGTATTATGAGACTTGCATATTACAAACCTGTTGATTATAGACCTTTTTTGTTGTTGTTAGAGGTTTAACGATAACCGTTAGCAACTCGATGGGCTATACGCAGTCGCCCGTCCCTAATTTAGGACAATTGGTTCCAAAGAAGAGAAGGAGCCCGTGCGTAAGAAGACACAACAGCCGCCATGCCTCACCGGGATTTGAACCTGAACCCATCTCGAGCGAATGGTCGGAAGACAACGTTTAGATCACTGCACCACTGGGGCGGCACTATAGACTCTGGACGTACTTGATTTAAGAATAAAGATAGTGGTATGGACAGTTGTAAGTAGACTTATGTTATCATTGAACGTCTCCGGTTATCTTGAAGCGATATTTATGATTAATTAAGATCTTCAGCAAGACTCGGAAGACTGAGAATTATCCGGGTGAAGCTAATTCAATAGGTCTACAAGCTTTAAGCTAAGCTCTAAGGTTTTAGTGAAGTTACTAGTTAGAGCAAAAGTACACCTCAATAAATTCAATTGAGAACTGTTATATTACAGACCGCCAATTCTATTTTTCTGCTTCCGCGTCACGTAGAGCTTTGTTTCAAGCCATGCAAAATGTTTGAAACTTAGTTGACTAGAGTGTCCTGGTGGTTTTAAAGTGCGATGACCAGATTTGACCATACACTCGTTTCGTGAGAATCGTATTCCAAAAATATTATTTTGTGTGATATTCCGGAAATTCACGCGACGCTTAGTTGTTTCTTTGTCTTTTTTTTTTTTTTTTTTGATTGGAGGTTTAACGACCACCGTGAGCAACTCAATGGGCTATAAGCAGTCGCGCTTAGTTGTTTCCCTGACATGGATCCGGCGAGGGCAGAAGCGAAGTTCGGGAGCTGTAATAGACATCTGTCACAAAATGCTACTAAAGGGCACATGAAAGATCAAGTTTTTATCTCTTTCAAAATGTTCACAGTAATTCATTGTATTACTTCTCACCCAATATTTTAAATAAAGATTAATGACGAAAACATTTTGACTTACACTTGTATTGAATAAATATCAAGCAACAACTACTATGCTCTTCATAAAGAATTTCTAATCTGAAGCCTAATCTGCAAAGAATAGGCTTTAGGTGAAGGTTATTCACTTGAACTGATCCGGTGTTAAAACCGCAAAATATAAGGGTTTTCTCCCCGGCAATAAAAATAAAAAAATTCCCTTATCCAAGTGATTGCAATTATTTTCTTTCCTGCAGTACAAACTATGACTTTCTAATCAAGTTGGAAGAACGTTTTGTTTCTTTGCATTTCGTCCAAGCGAGACATCATCGCATAGCCATATGTGAGTCATTTTGCGTTTACTTCCTGAACATGTCCATTCATTTATAAAACAGTTCTTTTGTTGAACACTCTCACGGTACCACACACTGATTTTGGTAAGTGTGCATGGCATTTAATTAAATATCTGAATATCCACGTTTGATGATGTATGGTTATGGAAATCAGACATCATCAAACGTGAGCTATATTTTAAAAGAGCACTGTTTTTTTCTTGCTTTATTTTGTAGTTTTATTTCTAGATACTCTCCTTTTCTTCAGGCGGTTACTTATCGTCAGGATCAGCTTCACGTTCAAAGAACGCCAGTT
This sequence comes from Macrothele yani, assembly GCA_039090855.1. Taxonomy (NCBI): domain Eukaryota; kingdom Metazoa; phylum Arthropoda; class Arachnida; order Araneae; family Macrothelidae; genus Macrothele; species Macrothele yani. Next base: position 343,993 of record CM076991.1, read on the forward strand.
TAAGAAACTAAGAAACGGGACTAAGAAACTGAAGTTTGGATTGAAACCGAGATGCATGTTTTCATCACTACAAAGTAAACACTATATTTTGTTCAACGTTTGGAACTTAAATTTAACATTTAAGCGTCACAACCAATCGGTAGGATCCGCGTCATTTTTAAGTAAATTGGGAGCTCGGTGTGTGGCTTAAAATGTGAGGGACGTCATTACACAATATCAAGCAATAATTTCGCACCAGCCGCAGGCGTTCGCGTATGCAGGCGAGTGGCTACTTCTCAAACGAGTACTAGTTCTCTCCAAGTTTCCATTTCAAAATCTATCGGCAAACCAGATATTACAGACTAGTACTTCAGATAATCAGCGAGCTAGGGACAGTTAAAAGAACTGTAACGTACCAGGAGATGTGACGTACCTGCCAGAAGGACGCACACGACATAAAGGCAGATAGGAATCAGAATAAAACGTCCGCGTAGCTCAATTGGTAGAGTGACTTATTCCGGAATGAGGGGATCCGGGTTCGAATCCTGGTATGGACAGAAATGACGGAGAAATTTACTTCGTTATAATGGCGCCCGAACTATCCGGATGACCCGACCGTTCAAAATCTCGCAATGGTGTGATGTTATTTCCACACCGCGAGATAGGAAAAATAAGAGAATTCCTTCTCCAGCACTTCGAAAAAAAAAAAAAAAAAAAGAAGAAGTGGGGAGATGATGTAACGTACCAGGAGATGTGACGTACCTGCCAGAAGGACGCACACGACATAAAGGCAGATAGGAATCAAAATAAAACGTCCGCTTAGCTCAATTGGTAGAGTGACTTATTCTGGAATGAGGGGATCCGGGTTCGAATCCTGGGGTGTACAGAAATGACGGAGAAATTTACTTCGTTATAGAACAGTTATCTAAAAAATTAGCAAAAAAAATATTCCTCAAGAGAAATATTTGCTACCTAATAAATCAAACGCAGGTATCTAAGCTGGTGAATATGCAACTTGTTTCTAACCAAAATGCTAATCGTATCAAACAATAAAATTCCTATTTAACAATAAATCAGTATGATGAGTCTGATAAAGAGCGCTTACCATGAAATAAACCTTAAGAAAGTGGCATCAATAAAATGTTTTGAAACTTGGATTACATGCTTGGTTCAAAGTGCCCTACCAAAACAAAATATACTAGCAAAATCAACTAATGAGAATCAAGAAAAAGGCAACATTATGAAGGCAAAACTCCTGGTACAAATGTGCAAAACCCCTGTTTCCTTTGTATTACGAATATAGAGGCAGCTCCTGGCTACTGACCGAGCAGTAGTGAAATCCAGTCACGAAATGTAGTTTCTATTAAACAGGCAAAATCATGAACATGCTGTTAACCCGAAAGGAGCTTTCCGAAGGACCATCAAGAAAAATTAATCACTTAGGACATCTGGTGATGTCAAATGGTCAAAACATGCCTAAAGGAAATACACAGTCGTATCAGAATAATATGACCAGCTCCGGAATTACAGTGTACCTGCCCATGCGCATCACAGAATGCATGTGGCAAGGTCGATCACACGGAGATAGAAGCAGCCGGCAAGGACAGATTAGCCATAGTGTGTAACGTGAGCACAATGGAGAGATGAGCCATAGTATGCAACGTGAGCACAAAGGACAGATGAGCCATAGTATGTAACGTGAGCACAATGGACAAATGTAGTGAGTTGACGGACGTTCATAAAGGAATGATCACTGGCTACAGCGCCAGAGGTTGGAAGCGTCTTAGAAACAGCAGACTTCGTGGGCTTTTCACGAGGTCCGCTCTAGTAAGGGTGTACCAAGAATGGACCGCTTGGCACAACAAGTACTTCCTACGTCATAACTGTCGAACCCCAAAAGCCATCGACACCAGAGGAGAACGTTGCCTCCGTTGACTGGTAAAAGGAAATCGACGCGCAACAGTGTAGCCATTGACCACGCTAATGAACGCTGGGACACCCACGTACGTGTCACTGATAACAGTACAGTGAACCCTGTTACGCATGGGTTTCCGGAGTCGACGTTACGTCACGGCGCCCATGTTAACCCAAGTCCATCGGCAACGACGCCTGCAGTTTCCATGGGACTACCGTCAGTGGACAGTGGACAGTGGAAGAGTGGATAAAGGTTGCCTTATCCGACGAATCGAGGTTTCTACTGCACAGAATTGCCAGACGGCGGCGGATATGTCGTCAGACTCACGAGAACCATCACTCAGACACGCTTGTCGGTCATATACAGACCGGCGGTGGCAGTGTGCATGTTTGGTGGATGTATTCCTGGTATGATCTGGGACATCCGGTTCCACTGAATGGGTCCCTGAACTCCAATGGCTTCCTGTGTATCCTCGCTGACCACATGCATTCCTTTATGTTGGACGTTTACCCTGGAGATGATATCTACCAACATGACAATGTGCCCTGCGATTTCACTAAGGGGGTGCGTGACGGTTCCAGGAACACGGCAGCGATGTCTCCGTTCTCCATAGGCCGGAGGAATCGCCGGACCTTAATACCATAGAGCACTTGTGACACTATTTGGATCGACAGGTGCGACGGGCCGACCCACAAGCAGGTCATCACCGGGACCTCCGTGCTCTGCTTCAGTCGGAATGGGTACGTGTGCCTCGGGCAACCTTCCAGGGTCTCATTGCGTCCATGCTGCGCCGTCTCGCCGCTGTCATCCGGAAGAAGGGTGTTTATTCTCGTAAGTAGGTGGTCATATTTTTCTGATACAACCGTGTAAGCCTACATTATTTCCACTAAAACAGGTGTAAAATGAAAATCACATGTATGTGGATGTTATGTCGGTGCAGCAGAGCACAGAGGTCCCGGAGGTGACGTGGCTGTGGGTCGGCACGTCGAACCTGTCGATTAATTCGTCCCACAAGAGCTCTATGGAATTGAGGTCAAGCGATTTCGCTGGCCAAGAGAGAACGGAGGCACCGCTGTCGTGTTCCTGGAACCAGTCACGCACCCCCTTAGCGACGTGGCACGGCGCATTGTCATTCTGGTAGACATTATCATCACCAGGATAAACGTCCAACATGAAGAGATGCATGTGGTCAGCGAGGATGGACACGTAGCCATTGGCGTTCAGAGAGCCATCCAGTGGCACCAGCGGTCCCAGGTCATACCAGGAAATCATCCCCCAGACATGCACACTTCCACCGCCGGCTTGTGCGCTACCAAAAAGCGTGTCCTGGTGTTGGTTCTCGTGTGTCTGACGTCATATCCGCCACTGCCCGTCACTTCTGGCGAGTAGAAACCTCGATTCATCGAAAAAGGCAACCTTTGTCCACTCTTCCACTCTCTAATGACTGTAGTCCCATGCGAACTGCAGGCATCATTGCTAATGGACCTGGGTTAACATGGGTGCCTTGACGCAGCGTCGACTCGGGAGACCCATGCGTAACAGGGTTCGCTCTACTGTTATTAGGGATAAGTACCTGGGTGTCCCAGCGTTCATTTGCGAGGTCATTTGCTGCACTATTGCGCGTCGATTTCCCTTTACCAGTCAACGGAGGCAACGTTCTCCTCTGGGGTAGACGGCCTTCGGGGCTCCACAGTTATGACGGAAGTACTCGATATGCCAGTGGTCCATTCTTGGTGCACCCTTAATACAACACCACGCAAGCTGACCACGAATTCTGTTGTTTTTAAACCGCTTCCACCTTTGGGGCGGTAGCAGATTATCATTCCTTTTTGAACGTCCGTCAAATCCCTACCTCTTCCAATTGTGGTCACGTGACGCACTATGGTTCATCTGTCCTGGCCGGTCGCTTATATTTCCATGTGATCGACCTTGTCACGTATCTCTGTGACGCGCCTGGACGGGTGCACTGTGATTCCTGGGGTGGTCATGTTATTCTGATACGACCGTGTACTTTAAGCAAGTTTTGATCCAAATTTTCTAGCGTTTCAAACTGAAATTCTTACTATTGGTTCAAGCCTTTTTCCTTAAATTATGCTGTTCTAATAAAATTTTAAGAAAGAGTATTTACATTTTCTTGCACCTCTGCCTGTTAGCATATTCTTGTTCTTGAAAGGCATAGGTGTTGTGTTTGTCCTTCATTTATGGTTAGTTTCTTATGCCGGAAGCAGCATAGGAAAAGAACAAGCGATTGAAGGTAAACAGGGACTTCCTATTTGGGATAAGATACTTTTTTTAATTTGAAGCGCGTAAAGACAGTTAAAGTGCCAAACAAAAGGTAAATAAATGAATAAAAAAAAAAAAAACCATAAAGTAAATAAATAAAAACATATGAAAATTTTTGTTTTGTTTTGTTTTTTAAAGTTGAACATTATGAGAGTACCAAGGCACCCTTCCCATTAAGGAGAGATAATTTACCTTTGTATTTTCCCCATTGAAATGAAATGTATTGAAACTGATTAATAGCTATTGTTCTTACCTGTAAACAGGTCCGTATTTCTTTCTCAATTTTTCGAAGCCAGATATAATGTCTGTACCGAGAAATGGTAGATAACCAAGAAAGGGCACCCTCAGCCAAGGGCCAGGTGGGAGTTTCAATTTCCGGGGTTTGTTCATAAACCAGCGGCAAACCAACCCTACTGTGACTGCCACGAGGATGGACGAAGTAGCTAAGTGGGTCCTGGCCCAATGGGCCAATGATTTCAGGAGAAACTCAGCGTACATGGTTTCTGGTGAACATTCGGAATAACTGCGGTCCTGATGTTGCAGGTCATTTTATCACTTTGTGGCCATGGGCGACCCCTTTCACAACATTTTCTTTTTCTTCCTTTCATTCGCACGAGTCACGTGACACATGATCTTGCAAGACTTGAGGCTGTTTACCTTCAACCACTCGTGACTTGAGTTTAATTAGGTTAGAAAGCTCCCCATTTTCATACGAACATGGTATCGCCTCCACTGTCTTCCACACTCTCCGCGTTTATCTGAGTTCAAAGACCCTTTGGGAGTCCGAAGCTAGAGGAAAGATAACTTCGAACCAAAACGCGGTGAGATTGTTATTTCTGATCGGAGTTCAGTTATTTCCCGAAGAAATCTCCTGCAGAGTGGTCAAATACGAGAGATTTTATTTCTAGAATTTTGCCTTTATTTGCTTTTCATGAGCCGTAGCCTGAGTATATTGATGACGAACAGAAGGGTTAATAGGGTAAGGCAATGGAATAAATTGGGACGAGGAATACGAAAGGGATAACAGCATAAGACTCTCAAGAAAATTTCTGAATTGTTTTTAAAGCACAGGAGTACTCGGTTTCGGAGATTTTCTTTTACTTGTTTTAAAGTAATTATGAATTTATCATAATTTTTTTCTGAACAAGCAAATACAGTGAAACCTACTTAAGTGAGCCGTACGAAAGCCTGTTCTAGACAAATACCTTTCCCATTCCAAGAAAATTTATAGAAAATTCTGTGTTACAGCTCTTCCATGAGAAGGAAGCTGTCTCACGAGGAAATGAACCACATATCTTATATCTTTTATAGAGAGAAAGCCTGTTGTAAAGGAAACCACATATTTTACATCTTTTATAGAGAGAAAGCCTGTTGTAAAGGAAACAACATATTTTACATCTTTTATAGAGAGAAAACCTGTTGTAATGGAAACCACATATTTTACATCTTTGATAGAGAGAAAACCTGCTGTAAAGGAAACCACATATTTTACATCTTTTATAGAGAGAAAACCTATTGTAAAGGAAACCACATATTTTACATCTTTTATAGAGAGAAAACCTGTTGTAAAGGAAACCACATATTGTACATCTTATACAGAGAGAAAACCTGTTGTAAAGGAAACCACATATTTTACATCTTTTATAGAGAGAAAACCTCTTGTAAAGGAAACCACATATTTTACATCTTTTATAGAGAGAAAACCTGTTGTAAAGGAAACCACATATTTTACATCTTTTATAGAGAGAAAACCTGTTGTAAAGGAAAGCACATATTTTACATCTTTTATAGAGAGAAAACCTGTTGTAAAGGAATCCACATATTTTACATCTTTTATAGAGAGAAAACCTGTTGTAAAGGAAACCACATATTTTACATCTTTTATAGAGAGAAAACCTGTTGTAAAAGAAACCACATATTTTACATCTTTTATAGAGAGAAAACCTGTTGTAAAGGAAACCACATAATTTACATATTTTATATAGAGAAAATCTGTTGTAAAGGAAATCACATATTTTACATCTTTCATAGAGAGAAAACCTGTTGTAAAGGAAAGTTCTTAGCTTTTCGTTTCGACGAATTTCATTATGATACTGCTCAACCAACTGGGTGCGCTCTTGCTTAATCTTTAGCTCCATGTCCATATCACAAGCGACTGTTGTGGGCTCTAATCCCGCTGCCGACAAAGCAGTTCGCGATTTTCTAAGTTTTTTGTGAATGCGTTGATGGATCCATAAACTCAGCAGTGGATGAATTAAGCATATTTTGGTGGCTTTTCCTTGACACTAGAAGAGAAAGGAAACAGAAAACCACTTTACCGTAATTCCCATTTCCCAGTGGATTCGTCAGTATGACTTGTAAAAATACAACCTTTCTCTGCCAGTGATGGTACTCGAACCCACACCCATCTGCTCTGGAGCTGAATGCTTTCCCATTTAAGCTACGCCAACAAGGGCTTATCGCTTCTGCTTACTACCTTGATATGTGCATCACCTCTGAGGCCAAAAAAGCACATACATCCCTTCCCTCTTGTAAAGGGCGGGGACAGAATCGCAGGTTGCCGGGTCAGCCGGAAACCACGCTTGAAGGAGAACTCATTGTAGTAGAAAGAATTCTCACTAATTCCAGACAAAGCTTGAAAGAAGCATCACACATTTTGAAACGTTGAAGAAAGAATTCTCACTAATTCCAGACAACGTGTGAAACAAGCATCACGCATTTCGAAACGTCGAAGAAAGAATTCTCACCAATTCCAGACAACGTGTGAAACAAGCATCACGCATTTTGAAACGTTGAAGAAATTATTCTCACCAATTCCAGACAACGTGTGAAACAAGCATCACGCATTTTGAAATGTCGAAGAAAGAATTCTCACTAATTCCAGACAACGTGTGAAAGAAGGATCACGCTTTTTGAAACGTTGAAGAAAAAATTCTCACTAATTCCAGACAACGTGTGAAACAAGCATCACGCATTTTGAAACGTCGAAGAAAGAATTCTCACTAATTCCAGACAACGTGTGAAAGAAGGATCACGCTTTTTGAAACGTTGAAGAAAGAATTCTCACTAATTCCAAAGAACGTGTGAAAGAAGCATCACGCATTTTGAAACGTTGAAGAAAAGAATTCTCACTAATTCCAGACAACGTGTGAAAGAAGCATCAAGCTTTTTGAAACGTTGAAGAAAGAATTCTCATTCATCCCAGACGACCCGACATGTGAAAGAAACACCACACATTTTTCGAACCTCACGGCTAGGAGATTCATTTTTACGTTCGCGTGCCAATACGAAGTGAAACCTATTTGCCAGTGGTGGATATTAGAACCTGCATCCTTATCCTCCGGAGTCGAATGCTTTACCATTTAAGTTACGCCGGCAATGACATATCGCTCTAACTTGTCGTCTTGACATGGCATCTGAAGAAGAGAAGTCCTTTCCAAGGTATCACTCTTCCTCTCTTCAGCCAAAGCATGAAAAATATATATTCTAATATTTGTGATGCACAACAGACGACTTTTTACCCCTAAAAGCTTACGTAGATGAAGTGGAAATGCTACAAAAGACAAGCACAAGAAATTTCCATTTTAAATTTTCTTCTACTAATCCACCGAGTACATCTAGGTACGACAACCCACAGAGCACACATCCAACTAATGCGTTATTTTAGTTTGGTGTCAGCAAGACGAAGAGCGGTCTTTTCCAGATCACATTTTCAACGTGTAAGAAGAGAGCTTGATCACTTTCTCACTTATTCGGCAGCATGCTGAGCTGACACTGCGTGATCACTCAAGAGTCTGACGTTTGCAAGGTTTCTGTACGGCATGTTAATCGGGAAAATATTCGCCTTTTACTTCTAGAAACTGTCCACGGTATCATTTGCATCATGCCACCTCCTTCCCGAAGCGTTTCTGCTGAAGACAACCTAGACCATCACTCATCCACCACTAGCCTATACTGTTCCAAATTGACGTGAAGGGTCCATGGCTTCATGAGGTTGACTCCAGGTCAGCTCCTTCCCATCGGCTTAATGCAGTTTAAATCTAGATTCTTCACTTCAGGCTATCCGTTTGTGGTCCAGTGTCTGTGTGCTTTCTCCCAGGAAAGGCGTTGAACTTGACGTCGTGCCGTTTACAGTGGAACTCTTGTTGGACGGCTGCTCCCAAATCCTAGGCGTTTAAGTGTAGGTTGCACTAGCATAGGGACTTGATCCACGGTTCAAATTGGTGGTGGTTTGGGATATTGTCTTGCACCTGTCAGTTGGAACAAAGCGGCCCAAACAGCGTACACCATGAGCTGGAAGTCTGCTGGGGCCGGGCCGGGTTTTTTTATAGTTTAGAGAACAAAGCATCGGGTAGGGCCGTGCTTTTTCCCAGGCACTTACGGCCGGGCCAAATCGACCTATTATTTTTATCGCAATGGTGTCTGTAACGGGGGTTATGTGTGTGTGTTTTGCATTGTTTTCGATGGATTGTTCGGATTAATTTTTCTGAAACATAATAAGAGCATCTGTCATTGTTTGCTGCAAATGCGCAATATGCAGAGGATCATACTTTCTATTTAATTTTATCTCATAGGTTTGGTTGTACAGTGGTTAGTTGTTCTTTTTCAGGTTGATAGTTTGGTACCCAGTTTTGAGTGGTTTCATTTATATATATATATAGTAATTAAATCAAACCAATAAAACCCATAAACACCAAAACGAAACACGTGATATGTACACGCAAAGGAACGTGTAACGTTCATGTACATGTAATGCCAATAGGTAAACACATGCACTGAGCCAGAAATACATAGGTCGCCAAACCTATAACGTAGCCAATACACCAAACGGAACCTGAAATGTAAGCAAAATACAAGCCCAGGACCAGCATTTCAACTAATCTACATGAAAGAAATAAAACGTACGAAAGGAAAAAAAGAACTGAAATAACACGCAACCATACAGCAAAACAAACGGTCGTCGTCAGGCAAGCACCCGGTTTTTGCAAGTGGCTTTTCTGAGACTAGGAAAGGGATGGAGAAGATCCAAATGTCCCCCTGGCCGTCATCCCAAAGCCACAAGGCCAAATAGAATAAATAAAATGCAAACATTTCAATGTACTACCTGGACGAAGCAAGCCAAAAACGATAAAAAATAAATGCCCAAAGGGAGCAAGACGACCTCTGAAGAATAGTGTAAGAACACAAAAAACTTTACAGCACATAACACAAGAAAATACTGATAAGAAACCAAGAATGTCAAAGCTGCATAGGGGCAAAAGTCAAACAGATCAAAATAAGAAAGCTGTGGTTTGCGGTTAAAACAAAAATGACATGTTATCTGGAAGGAGGAATGTTGTTTACTTTTGATATGCTAAGTGTAAGCTAGTGTGAAGAAAGCAAAGGGTTATTTGGCCATAAGTGGTCTCCCGAGCGGTACTTAGAATTGCTAACTTTTCACATTGTCAGTTAAATGTGTCAGCTAAATAAATGTTATGATTTTTAGGTAATTGTAAGAAATATTTTTCAATATTGAATTGATTGGGAATTCAATTCGATATTGATAATTGATTGGGAATTAATTGTTCAAAAAACACTTTGCAGTTATAAATAAAATTATCAGAGTTACTATATATACGTAGAAAACGAAGAAACTGAGAGAATATAAGGCTTTATGAACAAAGATAGAAACATTTGAAAACCAGTTGGCAAAGAAGCGAACCTTAAAATTCAAAAAGCGTCTTTTATCATAGACGTTTCAAGTGACTATAGTTTATTTGGATCTCCAGATGCAGATCCAAATAAACTATAGTGTCTTGTTGATGGTTGGTCTTTTGTAAAATCAAATCTCAAATCTTGTGGATATATAAAATGAGCTGAATGATCGAAGTTGGGAAAATCTATTGTAATTAAATCATCGATATATCTAAAAATTCTGCCCGAAAAATTAATGTTTTCTGTAAAAGTTACCTCAAAAGAATGCAAATAAAGATTAGCCAAGACACTTGAAAAACTGCTACTCATAGCAATTCCTATGGTTCCCAAATATAATTTATTGCCCATCAGAATGTAATTATTTTTGAGGCATAGTTAAACTAGAGGATTCCAATACGTCTCAGTAATCCCAAGTACTTTTTCATATTTCAAGTACATCACACTACAAACCTCCAATAGGCTGTAAAGCGGTATCGATGCAAAACGATTGATGAAATCAGCCTCAGATGTAGTTTATTCCATTACATGCCGTGCTAGCAGACTTTGTTACATTGGACAAACGGGTATTCCTTTTCACATACGATTAAATGGACACCGTTCTGACATAAAAAATCTTAAGCCTAAGAAAGACATAGAACTGTTTTATTTTCAGCATTATAGCTTTGAGAAAATAGAAATTCGTATTTTGTTTATCGAGTCAGATTTGGAAAATAGGCTATAATTGAAAAATGTGTGTATTCTGCAATTCGAAACCTTATTCCCGTTTGGACTCAATGATTTGTTTGACGGCATAAAGACCACAGAGAAGCATTTTTCTGGCTTGGTCTGTAGGTATTTCAAGAATAAACCTTTTACAATCTGTGATGTGCCTGCCCCGCAGGAAGCACGTGATATAAATGCAGACAGCAGTGAGATCCCATGCCAGTGTAGTATAGTGGACAGCACTCGGAGCTCCGGAGCCGAGCGTTGCGGTTTCGAATCCCGCCCCTGGCATAAAAATGACAGAGAAATTTATTTCGTCATAAACCTTAGAGAATCATGACATTCGACACAGTAGAGGTAGCAGGTCTCGTAGAAGTGGATTTTCAGGATTTGCTGCGGGAATTGGATGGCCTTACCAACAACATTGTACGGAATTGCAAATCAAGAATTTTTTTGCTTAATTTGGCTAAGGTTCGTCATCTGAAAAAAATATATGACAATTTTCATTTTAATAATTTACACATTAAAATGTTACACAGTGATTTGCTGAATTACAGATTATTCTCAAGGATTAACAATTTTGTATCTGATCATATACAAAAGCATTATTGTGTACTTCAATTTCCGGATCGAATTTTTTATAAAGCTGGTGTTAAAAAATTTTTTTACCGATAACAACATACACTTTCAATTAAAGGATACTGTTAATACAGTCCCTTGTTATCGATATACTACCACTGTTGGTCGACTAATCTACAACTATCGCCATGTTTCTGAGAATTTGCAGGATCTGTATGAAAACCGATCCGCATTCTGTTTGTGTGGTGATCCAAGGTATGCTCGCTTTATTTATTCTTTTCATAAGCATATTCTCACAGGAGATATTAATATTATTTCCTCACCTGTTCTCAGATCAGTTTTAAATAAGGGTACAGGATTTCGTATTTCAACTAGACTAAATTTCAGCAGAATCCTTAGGAATCTGAAAATTGATCTTATCAAATATATCCTTAAATTATCGTATAAATTTGGAATTTCTTATGAAGAATTTACTGTTTGGTTGGAATATATATTGGGTGTTTTAAAAGGCATTGAATTCACTCTCAACAGTTTAACATCACAAAAATCAACTTAACATTCCACTTATTAAGAAGCATGTCAGGGAATTACAGAAAATGTTTGTTTTTACTCCTGTGGATAAGGCAAAAAGTAATTCGGCTATTTTTTGCAAGAGTCTTTATCTTGAGATATTATTTTCTGAATTAAATCACGGTTCAACTTATAATCCTATTACAGTCGACATAAATATTTTAAAGAAAAAATTATTGTTTATATAAACGCTTATGTCTCAAAAATATTAACATGCAGCTACCTTTTTTGTATGCCATTCCTAAATTTCATAAGGTTCCAGTGTCCTTTAGATTCATTCAGAGCAACCGACAATGTTTTACTAGTCTTGCAGGAAAGATTTTTGAAAAACATCTTAATATTATTTACAATGAAATACGGGATTCTTGGATAGTTAATAACAATAAACCAGTTTTGAATTACATTAGGTCTGAATCTTCTATTCAACATATTGACACTTTTGATTTCAGGAATCTTTTTGCCTAGATACCGCTTTGCAGCCTGTTGAAAGTTTGTAGTGTGATGTACTTGAAATATGAAAAAGTACTTGGGATTACTAAGACGCATTGGCATGCTTTAGTTGAACTATGCCTCAAAAATAATTACATTCTGAAGGGCAATAGATTATATTTGCAAACCATAGGAATTGCTATGGGCAGCAGTTTTTCAAGTGTCTTGGCTGATCTTTATTTGCTTTCTTTCGAGGCAACTTTTGCCGAAAATAATAATTTTTCCGGCAGAATTTTTAGATATATCGATGATTTAATTACAATAGATTTTCCCAACTTCGATCATTCAGCTCATTTTATATATCCACAAGATTTGATTTTGGAAAAGACCAACCATTAACTATATATGTTCAGCGAAACTATATATGTTCAGCGAAATTATTTATAAATGTTAACTAATTAGTTAATCACTAATAACTTAAACTACTGTTTCAACTATTAAAACAACACTGCACTCAAGCGTTCAGTTCAACCTACTTGCAGACGAAGAGAATTACGGCCAAAGTTTATGTTGTTGCTGTTCACAAACGGGGAATTGCAATGTTCACTTCCTCACAAAAAAATCATTTCAATGGACAGAAAGACATTTTTTAGGAAAATGTCAAACGAGTGAAATTTAACCTGAAAGTATTTTTGCTAATGCAGATGATCCTTTTAGTTTTGAATCAGATTTGCGCAAGAGCAAAATAAATGATGTGTTGAATGTAAGTCGAGTGGTGGAATGTATATTGGTGTTATATGATATATTGCTCTGATATGTATTGGCGTTATATGATATATTGCTCTGATATGTATTGGCGTTATATGATGTATTGGTCGAATATGTATCGATGTTTTATGATGTATTGGTCGGACATGTATTGGCGTTATGCAATTGAGATTTATGTGTTGATACAAGAGATACTGAATGTTAATTAGTGGAGAATAAATAGTTAACTTTGCTTAAGTATTTCGGCTGATTCTTTCAACCAAGACGTATTTATCTGAGAAGTGAGATGTACAGTATGTTCAACGAAGTTTTCTAGGAACATTATAACTAATTAGTTAATCACTTAAACTACTACTTCAAATATTGAAACCACTACAAGCTCTCTTTGTGAGAGAGGAAAGCACATCCTCCCAGAAGCCTGATTGTATACATTGCCTTTTTTAGATCTTCCGCTGTTGTTTTCCATAAATATTAATCTTTGAGAAACAGAACAATAGCCATTTCTGAGATCTGTATTTTATCATCTTTAAAACCCCTGTGCGCATACTTAAGTGACTGTCTTGCGCGATTCAACGACAGTATCCTTGGTTGGAAATAAGAAACTCTCAGCAACTCTTGTATAGGAATAAGCAGAATTATTACGAAGAAATGCAGGTAATGTTGTATGAAAACTGGCTGAATTCAGGCAGGCCAGTGCATGTCTGTGACAACGTGTAAAACCGCGTGCCAGCGTTTTAAAAATGTAGTCCTGCGAAATCGTTTTAATGACCTTTCCTTGGAGAAACTTGAGTTTGGCATACATGAACCAGTGTTAGTGCTATTGAAAGGCATTAAGTACAAGAATGAAAGAAACGCCGACGCAACTGAAGTAAGTAAGGTCGCATAAAGTGAATGACCTTCCTCTGAACTTGGTTGAACGAAGTCGCGAGGCAGATAAGCACTTGCCCTTGCTCTACTTCATCCTTTGAAAATGGACATACATTTCTCTCCAAATACTTCGCATAAAATGAGCTTTCAAAAGGACAGAGCTGATGCTTTTTTGGGCCTCCAAGAATAGAACAGAAAACGAGTTAGTATTTGCAATCTTTTAGTGCTTATGAAAAGTATGCAGAACAGAAAGAGAGGGAAAGGCGGAACAGGAATGTTGTACGAAAGTGCGCTTGTCTGTCTCGCAAAATATAAGTTAACTCATTTTTCCTCGCAAAAGAACGAAGGAGCAAAAACGGCATATTGAAAAATTGTTTCACTATACTGAAGTCCATTCGAACTCAAATAAGAGTTTAATATTTATGACGGTTTCGTGATATGCGAATTCGTGTTTCTCCATTTTGAGCACCGTCGTCTTCTAGAGGGTGACACGGGAAATTACCAGCCCATAGAATGCTTTTAATGACAGTCAGCGGTAAAACTATACTTAGTTAATAAATGCCTTGTAACGCATTAAAAGTATTCAGTTGTCGATGTAATACCGGCGGAACAAAGTTTACTTAAACACTGTTGTGACAGTATTAAAATGTTATCTAGTAATTATTGATATATATATAATACTTACGCCTCTGAATCAAAATCTTCAAATTTGGAATTGTCACTTTTTTTTTCACTTCATTTTTTTTTGTGCAAAAGCAAGTGAAGGTAAAATCTATTGGTAAGACATTGTGAAATATTAAAGTTGATGAATACCTTCAGAAATCATTGTGAATAAGTGTGTCACTGAGAGATAACAATATCTTTCATACGGAAGGAGCAAATGGACATCGCGCAAATATTTTTTGCTCCTACTCAAAGAAAAGGAAGATACATGTAACATCCAAGGAAAGAATGTTTTTGTTACATTAATCATTTAAAGCACAAAAAAAGTAAGACAAAATTTGTAAAAATAAAAATACCCACGAAAAATTCTATTTCATCTAAAAAATCTAATTTTGGTAGATACTCTTTGTTCTAGTAAAAGACAATTAGAAAGCAAAACTACTGAATTTATATCCGTAGGACGGAGAATTGGCATCAATTTGATAATTATCATGATGCTTTACTCCCATACTTCGGAAGAAACAACTTGGGGGTAATTGTTGCTCATCAGTTGTTTTATACAAATTTTGAGGATTCGGGATACGTTCTTATAAGTCTATATTTGGGCGAATGAATGGGAACTACTTTAAAATTCGCATTATTGCAATGAATTTCGTTATAACATTGCGATAATGAAATATTCATTCAATATTTTCATTATAGCAATTCTACAAAGAAAATTCGGCGCACTTCTAACAAATTTAACATTCTTATTGGTTTCATTGATTCGTTTATTTAAATTATAAATTATACTTATTCCATTCATTAATTAACTTTAATTAAATTTCCTTGTTAGAAGTTTCCCCGGTTTATTTACCCATTGAAGAACAGAGGGAAGATAAATTTAGCCCACTTTTGTCTTTCTTCCCTCCTCGGGGCTGCAAATGCAAAGGGACCGATCTAATTCTCATGCAGCAAAAAAAGATCCAAGTGTTCCGGAACCTATTCTTTTTCAATATTTCTCAAAATTCTGAAACTCACGAAGTCTTGACATGATGCGTTGATACGAAATTTCAAGGCGCTGAGGCAAAATACTGTCGAACCCGTACATAACGAAGTCGAAGGGAGAGTTACAGGTATTCGACATATGCGAACTTTGTTTTAACCCAACAGATCAAAAACGGGCTATTTTTGGAATGTTACACGATATATAAAAATATATGTCAAGTTAAAGCCAGTCAAACATAAATTGTTTACCAATTAATCGAAGATAAATAGTACATGTTAATTAATACTATAACTCGCAATAAAAATTAGATCTGCAAAAAGTAAAATATTTAATTAATATAAAAATTATAGTAAATTCAATAATTCGACATTACACCTGTTAAATTTGTTTCGCAATTTATACGTTATATGTCGGAAATGTGAGTCAATTGTGTGTTTTTGTGTTCTTTTTATGATAGAAGCAATTTTTTTCAACATCCTCTAATGCAGTGGTTGAGATCTCTTTAGATGCAAAATAAACTCTAAGATTATCTAAACTATACTTTCAGTAGCAAACATGTTTAAAATTGTTTTAATTTTTTTAGTCATTTCTTCCTCATCGCTTGTCTGATCATCAGTCTTGCACTCAATGTGTTCCACTATGTCCACATCTGTGTTGATTCCATCTCGGAAACTTTTCCTTCCAGTACTCGACAAACCATCACTGAATTTTCGTTTCAATTCATCCTTATTTGTTTTATATTGTTCAAAGAAAATTTGATAGAATAACAAACTTTGTCGCAACTCCAAATCTTTTAACCCCTCCTCTTCCTACTAAACTGGTTGCTTCGATTTTCTCACTCAACGACGAAGTTTTACGCTTGTTTAAAGCCACGATTTTTCGAACTTCGTAAGCACACTGCTCTAACTTTTGAGTAACTGAGCAGTCGAAATCAGAGTAAATCTACCAAATGGGACGAACATCATTCTTTGTTATCTAACTGAGAGACTACCTCAACAACACCCACCGAAGAGCGGAGTGGCACCCCCGAAGAGATAAGGAACCAAATCGTTAGCCTGACGACATTTATCCAGTGTTGTATCCCATACGAAAAAAGTTTCGCGGAGGTTTCGAGCAGAGATTAAGTCACTGAAGGGTGTGGAGAAGAGGGCATAAAAGACAGCATTACCACAGGTGTGCTTGTGTGTATGTGTCTGCACTGGAGGAGATGAAGTAAAAGAAATCATGGAATACTTGGTTACCTGTGCAAGACGACGCTGTAATCCCTCTCGCTAGCAGACGAGCCCACTGCTTGGCAGGTTTATATAGGTAGGAGGATACCATTGCGCTCAGGTAGACGGCAATTGATGTCAGTATGAATAAACGTCGTAAGTTAATACAGTTTGAAAGAGATGTAATAGTGGGTGTCACATATTTAGATCACTCTGTCGCGGAGGTTTACAGGAATAGCAATATCTCTGTTCAATAGTATTAAGAGTGTACCTGAGATGCGCCATAAGGCGTCGTGGACAGCTCTGTGGGCGGAAAAACGTGGTGGATGAACGTAAACTTCCAAGCTTGTTTTGCATATTTGCAACCACCTGTAGCGCGACAGTGCCACAAATCACCGCCGATTTCGAAGAGGAAGGTGCTTAAAACGGCTCCACAAAGACCACCAGGCGATCATTTGCCACAACAGCTTTTGCTAGCTGCCTACCTACCGGAGTCTCTTTGCTAACACCACATCACCGCTCTGTATGCCTCAGCTGGGCAAAAGATCGACACTGGATTTTGGATGATTGGAAATGGGTCTCCTTGACCGATGAGTTCAGTTTCAATTATTTCGCGCAGACGGGATGGTGTGGATCTGGGTGAAACCGTATGAAGTGATGGATACAGCATATCAGCAAGTACCTTTCAGGATAGCAAGGGCTTGGTTGTTATCTGGGAGGTGTTCAACTGCACCACATTGGGAACTCTGGCACGTCCAGATGTATCCCTAAACGGTACACGCTACGTATCCATCCTTGCAGACCATCCGCATCATCATGCATGCGCAGAGCAATGGACTCTTCCAGAAGGGCAACGCGCTTCTCCACAAAGCCGTGGGGAGTAGAATATCATTAGATGAGCGTTTCGCAAAAGTTCCTACCCTGGAGGAATGGCCTCCCCATTCGTCGAGCATGAACGCTGTAGAAAGGTCCTTTCGAGCTCTGGTTCTTCAACCCAAGAATGCGATGAGTACAGCAAGCATGGGTCTAGATGCCTGTGGAACAACTTCGTGATTTAGTGAATTTAATGCATCTCGTGTGACTGCCCTTATCCTGGCAAAAGGCACACCTACCCGTTACTTTATAGGTATCATGCATTCTGTGCACTCAGTGCATATATGGAAATCATATTCGCCCTAGTTTTCACTAGATACCTCAAATAAAAAGAGGTTCCTGGTGACCAGAGTAATGCTACAGTGATCCTGCTACATAAAAAGAAGATCTTGAGAATATCACGAATTATATACCCATCAGGCTCTTATTAGTGGTTTACAAAATTTTCACTAACATACTGTGACATCTTTTGAAGGAAATACCGGGCAAGGTTCAACCAAGAGAACAAGCTATATTCAGGAGTGCCTAAAACATTGTAGTTAATATCGATTTACTGAGAGGACTAGTTGGAAGAGGGTTTTAGGAACTCCCATTATGTGTAGATTTGATTGATTATCAAAAGGCTTTTGATTCCGTGAAAATATTTTTCATCAGCTATCATGCCTTTGAAATCCCGTGGTACTGAAAATGCATATGTTAATATTATTGATAAAATTTATGAAATTGTAAAGGCAAAGGTTCTACTTTTTGAGGATACGGCACGCATAAAAGTTAAAATAGGAGAGCAAAAAGTCACACCGTATCTCTCCCGCTCTTCGCCACTACATTGAAAAATGTCTTTCAACCACTGAACTGGGAAGACAAGCGAATAAAGTTTAATTGAGATAATTTAACCTATCTTTGTTTTGATGAAGACGTAGCTATTTTTTCAAGTACTCTGCTCAGATCTCCAGAGTATGATCCAGGAACTTGCTGACAAGAGTAAAGAAGTGGGATTAAAAATGAACTTACAGAAAACAAAATTTATGGACAGTGATGGACTGATTTAGAAGTAACAGATGATTATATCTACACTGCTGGCCACCCAAAATGCAACACCAAGAAGGACACAAAATAGCAAAGCCAGATTTACTGGACACATAACAACAGATACAAAGATGAAACGATTGACATAGAGGGGAATACACGCCGCGGCATCGAACGAAAGAGGTTTAGAATGTGGGCTTGGGGTATGTCGGCCCAGGTTGCTTCCACACGTTGCCACAGTTCATCAGGCGTAGCCGCGGGTGGTGCTTGCGGGGAGACTCGGTTTGCGATCAGCGTCCAGAAGTGTTCGATGGGCGACATATCGGGAGAACAGGCGGGCCACGGCAGCAGTGACACCTGGTGGGCCGTGAAGAACTATTGCACGATGCGTGCCACGTGCGGGGACCAATTGTCCTATTGAAACGTGGCCGCTGGCAGGTCCTGCAGGTAAGGGAGGACTACAGGCTCCAAAACGTCGGAGATGTAGCGGTGGATGTTGAGTGTATCGGCGATACGTACCAGAGGGGTGCGGGTGTCATATCCAATTGCGCCCCAAACCATAACGCCAGGCGACGGACCGGTATGGCGATGCATAATGCAAGCGTCATACAGTGGTATCGCCACACGCGGATCCGACCATCGTGGTGTTGCAGGCAGAATCGGGATTCGTCGGAGAAGACAATGTCGTTTCATTCCGTAGTCCAGGTGCGTCGTTCAATGACCCACTGGCGCCGCACTCGCCGGTGGTGTAACGTCAACGGTAATCGGAGAAATAGGTGCCGTGCGACAAGTCCCCTCTCCTGCAGACGACATCGAACGGTACGTGCTGACATAGATTGTTGCGCAACACACCCTAATTCCTGCGATAACGTTCGTGATGTGGCGGTGCGAGCCGTCATTGCTCGCCGCACAACATGCCGGTCCTCTTGTTCGGTGGTGTGCCGCGGCTGAGGCAATCGCTCACGTCGGTCCGTCCGTCCCTCCTGCAAGCACCGAATCTATACTCGCCTCACTGTGGCTGGATGTCGTCCCACACGGGCGCCCATGTCTCGGTACGATAAACCGCTGTCGCGATAAACCACTATTCGTCCTCTGTCAAACTCCGAAACGTTCTGGAATGACTGCCGTATTCTGGGAGGAGGCATCAGGAAGCTTAACACGCACAGGTCCGGCAGCACAACCCACTTCCACTACTTACACCCCGCCTTCTGCGCACCCTTCTTATAGTGCTTCTCGGTGCTTCTCAGTTATAGATTGGGGCGCATCTTCTTATAGTGCTTCTTAGTTATGGATTCCTCTGGTACGCATCGCCGGTACACTGAACAGCCACCGCTACATCTCCGACGTTGTGGAGCCTGTAGTCCTCCCTTACCTGCAGAACCTGCCAGCGGCCAAGTTTCAACAGGACAATGCGAGCCCGAAGGTGGCACGCATCGTGCAATAATTCTCCACGGCCCACCAGGTTTCACTGCTGCCGTGGCCCGCCTGTTCTCCCGATATGTCGGCCATCGAACACGTCTGATCGCTGATCGACAACCGAGTGGTTCGGAAAGCACCACCCGCGGCTACGGCTGATGAACTGTGGCAACGTGTGGAAGCAGCCTGGACCGACATACCCCAAGCCCACATACAAAGCCTCTTTCGGTCGATGCCGCGGCGTGTAGCGGCTGTTATTGCCAGCCATGGAGGTCTGCGTGTTCCGCAAGTCGCACGGGCCTGTAAGCTCAAGTGTTTCATCTTTGTATCTGTTGTTATGTGTCCAGTAAATCTGGCTTTGCTATCTAGTGTCCTTCTTGGAGTTGCATTTTGGGTGGCCAGCAGTGTAGTTACATGATTTGTTATTAAATATGCTAGGCTTATATAAAGAGAGATCGATGCATATGTGACTTACGTTTTATGCTGTATGACGTTTAACGTATTTTCGACTTATACTCTGTAACGTACCAGGAGATGTGACGTACCTGCCAGAAGGACGCACACGACATAAAGGCAGATAGTAGTCAGAACAAACGTCCGCGTAGCTCAATTGGTAGGGTGACTTATTCCGGAATGAGGGGATCCGGGTTCGAATCCTGGTGTGGACAGAAATGACTGAGAAATTTACTTCGTTATAATGGCGCCCGAACTATCCGGATGACCCGACCGTTCAAAAATCTCGCATTGGTGTGATGTTATTTCCACACCGCGAGATAGGAAAAATAAGAGAATCCCTTCTCCAGCACTTCGAAGAAAAAAAAATAAAAATAAGGGGAGATGATGTAACGTACCAGGAGATGTGACGTACCTGCCAGAAGGACGCACACGACATAAAGGCAGATAGGAATCAGAACAAAACGTCCGCGTAGCTCAATTGGTAGAGCAACTTATTCCGGAATGAGGGGACCCGGGTTCGAATCCTGGCGCGGATAAAAATGACGTAGAAATTTACTTCGTTATAACTCGTTGATGAAATTATGTGTAACGTATCTTGTTTGTGCTCCGACGTTTTGTTGGAAATTGTCGTTTTGTCGGATATATTGAAGAAGTGGATTTTGTTGGCAAGCACAAACTTCTGACTAAGACCGGTGGTTATATTGAAACGCATAATAAAAAATTCTATGCTTAATTAAAATTCTCAGCTGCAGCTAGCACTGCAAAAGTCTTACAGTGAGGTTATACCTAATGAGCTCTAACTGTTTAGTGGTGCAGGAAAGTAAACTAAAAGTTGCAATCAACTAAAAGTTTCATTTAAGCGGCTAACATCACAGTGTGTGTTTTTGTGTGTGTGTGTGAGTGTGTGTGCGAATAAATGCCTATGTAAATGAAATAAATGTATGAACCAGATTCCGAGGCACATCTGGCAGTTTATTGCTTCTTTTCATAAAATACAACTACGAGGCTTGATCAAATGAAACCCGTTCTTGCCGCGTCACTTAGACTGGCGCACGGAGAGCATGGTGATGTCACAGCTAGCGTGATAAGCGCAGACAAATGAACAAGCGAGCACGCGTTGATTCTCCTTGCATGTAGGGTTTGTGCTGGAGATCGTTGATAACATGGCCGGTGTGATTCCGAATCCGTCCAAGGTGGATCACCAAGCGGTATTTCAGTTCCTAACAGCGGAAGTATGTTGACTAATCGACATTTATCGCATAATGCAGGCGATGTATGATAGGCAAACGTCTTTCGAAGATAACAGCGACGGACTGGGCACAAAAGTTTCGGGAAGGACGTGAGAAAACGAATGACCTTCCGCAGTCGGGCTAGACGCATGTTTTTCCGACAGACGAAACCATCTCTAAGATTGATGCAGCAATATGGGTGGACCGTCGTCGGAACTTACGTTTGCTGGCGGAGGAATTCGGTGTATCATTTGGGATAGTTCAAACGGTGGTTACGAAGACACTACAGTATCGGAAAGTGTGTTCACAATAGATCCCACGAATGCTGACCGACCACCATAAGAAAGAACGCGTGTGTTGGAGTTTTAACCTCTCGCTGCTTTACGAAGCGGAGGGGGATGCATTTCTATCGCGCATAGTGTCAGGCGACGAATTATGGGGCCACCACTTTCAGCCGTCCGGTAAACCAGCGAGCATGCAATGGAAACATCCCCGATAACCAAAACACCAAAAATTTAAGTCACAGGCTTCAGCTGGTAAGGTTATGCTTACCTCTTTTTTTAGCATAAAAGGGCTTTTGTTGGTGGACTTTAAAGATCCTCAAGTGAACATCAGTGCCTACAGCTACAAGAACACACTGGAAAAGCTGCATAAATCCAGCAAGAATAAGAATAAGCGACCCGGCACGTTTTCACGTTGTGTTTCACGACAATGCTCGTCCGCATGTTACGAACATTGCGCAGGATGCATTAGCACGGATATGGTGGGAGGTTCTGCACCACTCAGCCTATAACCCCGATCTGTCACCACGCGACTTCCATTTGTTCGGACCCATAAAAAAGACAGCGGTGACCTAATGGTTCAAGGAGCAACTAAAGTCCTTCTTCTCGAACAGTATCCATCATCGCTCCAAGCAGCGGGATGTGTGTCTGAATGGCTATGGCAACTTCTTCTGACGAACATTGGTGATTCTTGCTTCCTTATATATGGCTTTATTTAATTCTGCCACACCTGTGGTTGTTCCTCTTTGTTTGTCTTAATAAAGCCATTCGAACGGGTTTCATTTGATCACGCAAAATAATTATCCTTGAAAATTGAAAGAAACATTTTTCCCTCTCTTTTTTTGGGATATGTGGCTGATACAAAAACCATACGATCATGCCAGGTAATGGCTTCAATAGTTCCTATACACGGTCGAGTCACATTATTGTGACCACCAGTTAATATCCAGAATAACCGCCGTGTGCAGCGCGGACAGCAGCTAGACGGGCTGGGAGTGACACAATAAGGTGCTGGAAGGTGTTCACGGGTATGTGGAGCCATGATGACTGCAGTACATCTGACAGCTGCTAGAGGGTGCGTGGTGGAGTATCCATAGTGCGAACAACACGTCGGGGTGGTCCCACAGGTGCTCAATTGGGTTTAAGCCTGGGGAAACAGGGAGGCAGGTAAGTACTTTGAAGTTTTCATCGTGCTCTTCCAACCACTCTCGGAAATTTCTAGCTGTGCGACACGTCGCATTGTCGTGCTGGAAGATCCCATCCGCCCCAGGGAAGACGTCAGCATGTATGGCTGTACGTAGTCTGCAAGGATGGATTCATAATGAATTCGGTCCATAGTGCCTTCCACAGGTATGACGGGACACAGGGAATGCCACGAAAACATTCCCCAGAACATAATACTGCCCCCACCAGCTTGCGTTCTGCCAGGAATGGTTGAAGAGTGTTTGTTCTCCGATGTTCCCCGCCTTACACGCCAACGTCCGTTCCTTCGGTAAAGCAGAAAACGTGACTCATCGGAGAAGGCAATCCTTTGCCAATCAGCGGAGGTCCAATTCCGATACTGCCGTGAAAATGTAGGCCCTTTTTGCCGATGCACCTTCGTTGGCATAGGTGTAGTGACCATCAGTCTGCATCGAAGCCCCATACGCAGCAGGGATATCTGAACTGCCACTTTAGGCACACTTCCGGTAGCCCTCTGGTTCATTTGGCGCGTGAATTGCTCCACTGTAGCGTGTCGATCGGCTCTGATGCACCTTCGAAGCCGACGTTCACCTCTTACATTAATAGCACGTGGTGCTGCACAGTTTCCTCGTCGCTTATTCGCAATGGTGCCATTTCTCCACTTACGATACACTTTAACTACAGCAGCACACGAACAGTTCACAAACTGCGCTGTTTTGGAAATACTGCCACCCTTAGTATGAAAGTCGATAATCATCCCTTTTTGCAAAACTGATAAATCGCTCCTTTTATCCCTGACAGCAACGAGTGATTGTTTTCAGATTGCCTACAGCACACCTTATATGCCCTCCAAGCCAGCTCACGACACGTGCCTTCTTTCATTGGCAACGCGTTGTTGACATCAAAAGTAGGAGGTGGTCACAATAATGTGACTCGACTCTGCATATAATGAAACAACAGTAAAAAACGTGAGCATCAGATGCTCGTTATGCAGCTCAATGCTTGAACTTCCCTCGCGAAGGACTGGAGCTGTAGATTATGTAAGCAGTAGAGTGTGATTACACATATATGTTAATTCAATATTTAAGATTTTTTATCGTTAATTGTATGAGGAGAGCTGAATACTTTTATTCTCAATTTTTGGTAATAAAAGGTGTTTTTCTCCAAAATACCTAATGACCTTTAATTAAATGCAACTGAAAAGACTCCTTAATCTTTTAATACCCATGATAAGTTTTAAAACTCCATGCAATAACTGATTTAATGATTTTTTTAATCTTATGCATATTTCTCAAATGTTTCCCTACTGAACATCTTTAAGTTGTAATTTGACGATTACTTGTTTTTTTTTTCTCCGTGGTTTTTTAATCTTACCCATTTCTTCCAATTTCGTCCATTTATTAAACGAATCTGTTTTTCTATTCTCTATACCGTCTCTTGAATTTCTCCTATTTTTATCGCAATTCTTCAAGTTTATGATGCTTTCCCTGGGCCATTTAGTGCAGATTCATTTTATTTTCTGTCTAGCAGCTCTCCTCCGTCTAAGTAATTAGTCGTATGCCTTATCTTGAAGGACAAATAGCGTTTCCCCTCCTCGAGCCAGTGACAAATAAGATATTTTCTTGTTAGACCATGATAAAGTAGAATTCGTGCGTGGCAGTAATTTCGTATTATTCGCCATTGCGGGAGATCATTTCTGGATTGCTTAATGAGCCGAAAGTTCAGGTAGTCAGTTTGCCTGAAGGCATGAAGCCAAAGAAACAGAAATCTCAAACGAATTCCATGCCAACTCTTAATGCTTAAACCGTTATCAAAGAAGTAAGAACATAGTTAATTATGTTCCTGCCATACTTACTTCTTTTTTACAATGTTGACTTAATGGTTTGACTCAAGACACATAAAAACAATATACAGAAACTCTATCACTTAGCAGAAAGTCTTTTATATTTCAATACTTCCTGTTTATCGAATCATCGCTGTTCTTTATTAGCTAATTATGTGCCAATTTTTAATGACTGCAACAATTTCTACATGAAGTTTTTTCAGCATATATTTGCGAATGAGGTGCAGTCCTCGTAAAACGAATATTTAATACGCAAATTTAATACATCCGGTGCTTTCTGGTGAGGTCTTTAATTTAAGTTTATTTCCACTTTTTCGCATGTAAAAAAACAATTCATTTTATAGGAATTTCGCACAGCTACCTAGTGATAGTCTTACAATTTCCATATGGTCCAAGAGCTGTCTAATACTTGTCTAACTATTTAATCTCTTCCAACGGCTCTTTAATTACCTTTTATTTTAATTACGATCGTGAAACTGTCTAATACTGTCTAATAACGGTCTAATTACCGATGACAACGGTCTTCTGATAATCTAATAGTTGTTAAATGGCGGTTCAAAAACTGAATAATAAGAATTAGTAAGAGGTTTGTAATGGTGCAACGCTGCCTAATTATGATCCTACTGCTGTCTAACCGGTCCAATTACTATGTAATAACTGTTTAGCAGCTGTCTGACCGTTCACTAAATATCTACTTATGCCCCAACACCTTTTCAGTTACGATATTATTTCCTGCAGTTATCTAATTTGTCTTCGACAACTGTCTAAATGTTATCCACAGTCTGCCTAGTAATGATTAAGTTACTGTCTAATGCGCGGCCCAATAACTGTTTAGTTACAGTTCGTCAACAGTGTGATGAAGCTTCAACAACTTTTTAATTATGGTGAAGTAATTTTCTAACAATGAGCCAACGTATAATGGCAGTATAATATCTATTGTACTTAATAACAGTCTGAGAATTGCTTCATGGTGTCCTAGAAGCATTTGCCTTTGGTCAGATGAAACGCTTTGCTGGCTAAACATAGGTGGGTAATACTGTGAGAAGTGATGTCGAACATCGTCTAAAAACTTTTGGAGGTTTTCACTTCTGTTCCACTAAGCTATAACTTTGAATCATTTCGTGAGTTCCTCGCTGGTAATCGTACAGGAGTTTAAACGTGAGGGTAAGCAGTTGATTGTGTTGTAAGGTACCCAAAAATAGAAAGCCAGCTGTCGGTTAGGTAGAACTCAACTGGCAGTTGAACTATGAAGGAGCATAGTCCGGTGGAAAACGAAACGCTCGTTGATATTGATTCCCTCGTTGAAAGAACAACGCCCATCCAACGAGAGAATTGAAGGCTAAACTGTCATTTCTTCGTGTTCATGTAAAACCTTATGTTCAGTTATGTATGACTGGTGCTTGTATGCCACGTAGTTTAGCCTCAGTAACAGCATTTTCAGAGCATGGATACCAATTTATACAAAACCAGCTAGAGATGTCTACTTCATTCTAGTTCAATACAGTTTTGCTAGTGACTGAGTAATACTGTATGATGAAATGCTGTTTTTCAAATATTCCCGGTACAAAAATTCGAAAAAACTAAGATATGGTCATGCTGACAGCAGCGATGATTGTTTGCTACAAAACGAGAAAAAAAATATCTTATTTTCCACAGGAAAATTTAGTAATTCTAACCTTACGTATTATTTGTAGGTACGGTCACGATGTGGCCAAAACATTGAAATGAAAACAGATTTTGTGTTCCAGACGAAAATATTAACCAAATTTCTTCATGTTCAGTATGTTGTCATTACAAGCAGCATCTCCAATGATGAAGCTGAAACAAAGAAAAAGAACACATAATATACTTTTCGCCATAGAGCTCAGCTCTTTCGCATGTAAAGCATGAGTGATGCAGGAATTTTCCGCCACGTAACACGAGTAGTTCAAATGCACTTGGCTCTGTTTTAACCGAAGAGAGAGAGAGAGAGAGAGAGAGAGAGAGAGAGAGAGAGACCCTGAGCACACATTCACACGCAGATAACGTGAAAAGCAACTACTACTTGTATTAGATGTGCAACTTAATCCTCAGCCACAGTCACGACACGTTGAAAGCAAATTATAGCAAATCGAGTATGTACCTAATCAGGAAAATAATCCCCGTCGTGTTGGATACATTTGAGCCATAGGTCAGGGGGCTGCCGAATGCCACTGCGTAAAAACGAGGGCTGTTTCGAGTTGATAAAATCAACAATACTTGTGCAGGACCTCCTCGACCGAAGTGAAGTGCGTATCACTCAAGTGATGTTGCAGGGAGAAAAAAAGATGATAATCCAACGGGGCGAAATCTGGAGAATACGCCAGGTGGGACAAAATCTTCCATCCCATGACGGTGATCGTATTTAAATTCGTTTTCGCGGTACGAAGACGCGCGTTATCCTGAAGCAGCAGGACCGACCTTCTGCCCTTGCCAGTGTATGGCCTCTTTGCCTCCATTGCGTCACTCATAGGAATGAGTTGTTGACCATAACGCTCAGCATTGACCGCTTCACCAGGTTTGAGCAACTCATAGTGTCCAACACCGCGCTGATCCCACCACTTGCACAGCAATGGTATGGATATTCGGTTTGGCGGTACTGGTGGTAGGCTGACCTGGATAAACCCACGATTTGCGCCTCTTAGGATTATCGTAGATGATCCACTTCTCTTCACAGGTCAAAATCTTGTGGAGGAAATTTTTCTTCTTGAATCTGGAGAGCAAGGACACAGCAACATCGTAGCGCCTAGACTTGTTCGCAGCTGTGAGTTGGTGGGGCACCCAACGGTCCTCCTTGTGAATCCGTCCAAGCTTGTGCAGGCGCTTTGCAATGGCTTGCCGTGTTACTCCGAGTTCCTGAGCGAGCTCCGACAATAGGCGACAGGGTTCCGCGTCCAACAGTTGTTCCAGTTCTTCATCGTCAACTTTCTGTGGCTGTCCCGGACGTTCTTCATCACGGGGATCAAAATTTCCCTGCCTAAACCGCTGCAACCACTTCTTACACGTACTGTAGGAAACAGCAGCCTCACCAAAAGCAGCACTGATCATTTACTGGGCTTCCGCGGCACTTGTTTTCAGCTGAAACGCGAATAGGAGGCAGTGCCTCAAATGTTGCTTCTCGAACGACATTGTGTTCACCGTCAACTTTCGCCCCTTCTGTCGCTACAGCTGTGAGCAGTTACAGTTGCCTGGAAAGCTGTTGGATGGCGTTGCAATCAGCCATTATCGCACACAGCTATTTGAATTTGCTGAAGTTCTATGATCGCTTGCGGTCAGGGGCTGAGAATTAAGTTGCACACCTAATATTTCTGATACAACTCTCCCATACCGTGCTCCTGTTTTGCAACTCAATTTCGTAAATTAAATGAAAATGTCTACTTAAAAATGTTTAGACCGAAATTGCGAACACTCAGCGGCTACTAACACTGTTAAAAAAAACATACCCATTCAATAAGTGCAGAACTGTCCATACGTGAGCAAACTACATAGAGCTTTAATGCCATGACACTGCACCTCTTTCCGAAAGGAGAGCGAAGGAGGTATCTGAAATGTTCCTATGCTTCATTGCTGAGCTCAAACGACTTATGAATAAAATGTTATGTTTTGAAAACCTAGCCATGTGATAACGTGATCGCATCTCTGAAAGACACACTCAACAGCTTTTTCTGTAAGTTTATAAGTACTTTTAAAAATCGCACAAGAATTACTGCATTGCCACACCAACACATTTTAAAAAAACTAGAACAAGAGTGCGCCAAAATGAGAATCTGTTTTGTTTTCCAAAATTTTATAAGATGCGTTATTTCTCCTGCACGTGATTTAGTGGATTCAATGCATCTCCGTGTGACTGCCGTTATCCTGGTAAAAGGCACACCCACTCGTTAATTTATAGGTATCCCGTGGATTCTGTGCACTCAGTGCATATATAGAAATCACATTCTCCCTAGTTTTCACTAGATACCTCAACTAACAAGTTAGTAAAATCATGCAATGCATTAATTACGATACGCTTTACAACATACCAGAAATCATTACTCAAGCTATTACTCAAGTTATGAGGATAATGGCTGTAGAATAAATATCGCTTCTATGACTTGACCTTTGACCCATTTCGATTATTTTCAACAGAACCAGTAAAGTATACTTCCGAAACAACATGATAAAGTTTTGTCTCAATCGAAGCATTTTTACGTAAGTTATAACGCATAAGGGTGATAAAATGGATCCCATCCTATGTCCTGACCTTTGACCCTATTTCACCCATTTTCCCTAGGGTTCGTCCCCAGGTGGTACCCTACCACATACCAAAATTTCATCGAAATCGAACCTTTTTTACGCAAGTTATGACGCATAAGAACAATGGAATGCATCCCGCTCCTATGTCCTGACCTTTGACTCCACTTCACCCATTTTCAATAGGTTTCGTCCCCACGTGGTCCCCTACGACATACAAAAATTGCATTGAAATCGAACCATATTTACGCAAGTTATGACGCATAAGGGCAATGGACTGGGTCCCGCTCCTTTGTCGTGACCTTTGACCCCATTTCGCCTATTTTCAATAGGGTTTGTCCCCAGGTGGTCTCTTACCACATACTAAAATTTCATCGAAATCGAACCGTTTTTACGCGAGTTATCGTGCTGACGGACAAAGCTGGAGCACATACGATTCTTCAACCTACGGTTGGAAAGCGTAAAAAAGAGGTACCCGGTGACCAGAATAATGCTACTGTGATCCTGCTACGTAAAAGAAGATCTTGAGAATATCACGAATTACACATCCATCAGGCTCCTATTATTGGTTTACAAAATTTTTACTAACATACTGTGACATCCCTTGAAGGAAATACTGGGCAAGTTTTAACCAAGAGAACAAGCTAGATTCAAGAGTGGCTAAAACACTGTAGTTAATATCGATTTAATTAGAGAACTAATTGAAAGGGCGTTTTGTGAACTCCCATTATGTGTGGCTTTAATCGATTATGAAAAGATTTTTTGACTCCGTGAAACTATTTTTCATCAGCTATAATGTCTTTGAAGGCAAAGGTTCGACTTTTCTAGGATACAGCGCGCATAAAAGTTAAAATAGGAGAGAGAAAAGTCACACCGTATCCCTCACACTCTCCGACACCACATTACAAAATGTCTTTCAACCGCTGAACTGGGAAGACAACCGAATAAAGTTTAATGGAGATAGTTTAACCTCTCTTCGTTTTGATGAAGACGTAGCCATTTTTTCAAGTACTCTCCTGAGATCTCCAGAGTATGATCCAGGAACTTGCTGACAAGACTAAAGAAGTGGGATTAAAAATGAACTTACAGAAAACAAAATTTATGGGCAGTGATGGACTGATTTAGAAGTAACAGATGCTTATATCTACTTTGGACAACAGACTCAAGCGAGAGTCACATGGAAGGAATAATTAAGATGCGTATAAAACTTGGCAGGGAAAGGGCATTTGGAAAAACCAGAACAATTTTAAGAGTAATTTACCATTATGCCTTAAAAGGAAGGTATTTAATCAATGCTTCCTTCCAGTTCTTACTTATGTATCAGAAACGTAGACTTTAACTAAAGAAGACCTCTTAGAGAGACTGCGGACAACTCGAAGAAACAAGAAAAGATATATGCTTGGTATAACCATGAAAATCAGGAAATGGGTCAGGAATGACGTCATGGCCAAAGTAAAGTGATAATAAATTGGACCCATTGCTACGAGAGCCGACCACCCTTGGACAACTGAGATACTAGGTTGTATTGCAAGAGACACAAAAAGACCCAGAAGTAGACGCCATGTGAGATGGGCACTCATGTGCCATGTTGATCCGGCATGCTTTCTAATTGTTCCATGATTCAGATGGCATGCCGGAATGACATAGAGGGAAATTGAGAGAGCTATGGAAGAGACTTGGCGAGACCTTCATTCGGCAGTGGATTGAGAATTGTTGACGTTTATGACTTGTGGTGTATGTGTGTGTGTGTGTGATATGACGTACACTAGACGTTAATCTTCCTTTTTAGTACGTGTATTATTATTATTAAATTTAGTATCTTCTTGTTAAAGATTTTATGAACTTAACGCCACAGATTCCCGCTTGGCGAATTTGTATTTGACAACACCTGACAACAGGTCAAAGTGAGATCTACGTAGTCAGAATCAAGAGATAAGAGCTGTTGTGTTCAACGATATCGAAGGTCGGTTAAGCAATGTTATTAGACAATCTTCCGAGCGAGCGTTTTATATGATTATACTGTAGTTACATGATTTGCTGTTAAATATGCTAGGCTTATATAAAGAGAGATCGATGTATATGTGACTTACGTTTATGCTGTATGACGTCTAACGTATTTTAGACTTATACTCGTTGATGAAATTATATGTAACGTATCTTGTTTGTGCTTCGACGTTTTGTTGGAAATTGTCGTCCTGTCGGATATAATGAAGAAGTGGATTTTGTTGGCAAGCACAAACTTGTTACTAAGACGGGTGGTTATATTGAAACGCATAA
Source organism: Macrothele yani (assembly GCA_039090855.1). Taxonomy (NCBI): domain Eukaryota; kingdom Metazoa; phylum Arthropoda; class Arachnida; order Araneae; family Macrothelidae; genus Macrothele; species Macrothele yani. The sequence goes on from CM076991.1 coordinate 375,475, forward strand.
TTAGAAATTCTATACTTAATTAAAATTCTCAGCTACATCTAGCACTACCACAGTTTTACAGTGAGGTTAAACCTAATGAGTTCTAACTGTTTAGTGTTGCAGGAAAGTTAACTAAAAGTTGCAATCAACTAAAAGTTTCATCATGAAAGAAATACGGGATTACGCCATATAATACAAATTTTGAAGATGACAATCTGATTTTGGCGTAAATGTGACAAGGATGGCAAGTCAGATAATATCCGAAAACTCGAAAATTTTCCTCGTCCTGGAGCGGGACTCGAACCCGCGTCTCCCAGAAAACGCCCGGGTATGCTAACCACTACACCACCCAGAACGACCAAGTTTCAAGTTTCCGATCAATTTGAATATAACCATCACAGGAAACTTGAAACTTGGTGGTTCTGGGTGGTGTAGTGGTTAGCATACCCGGGCGTTTTCTGGGAGACGTGGATTCGAGTCCCGCTCCAGGACGATGAAAATTTTGAAGTTTTCGGATATTATCTGACTTGCCATCCTTGTCACATTTACGCCAAAATCGGATTGTCATCTTCAAAATTTGTAAATGTTTCATTTAAGCGGCCAACATCACAGTGTGTTTTTGTGTGTGCGTGTTTGTGTGTGTGTGTGTGTGTGTGTGTGTGAATAAATGCCTATGTAAATGAAATAAATGTATGAACTAGATTCCGAGGCACATCTGGCAGTTTCTTGTTTCTTTTCATAAAATACAACTACGAGGCGTGATCAAATGAAACCCGTTCTTGCCGCGTCACTTGGACTGGCGCACGGAGAGCATGGTGATGTCACAGCTCGCGTGATAAACGCAGACAAATGCACAAGCGAGCACGCGTTGATTCTCCTTGCATGTAGGGTTTGTGCTGGAGATCGTTGATAACATGGCCGGTGTGATTCCGAATCCGTCCAAGGTGGATCACCGAGCGGTAATTCAGTTCCTAACAGCGGAAGTATGTTGATTAATCGACATTCATCGCATAATGAAGGCGGTGTATGATGGCAAATGTCTTTCGAAGATAACAGCGACGGACTGGGCGCGAAAGTTTTGTGAAGGACGTGAGGAAACGAATGACCTTCCGCAGTCGGGCTAGTCGCATGTTTTTCCGACAGACGAAACCATCTCCAAGATTGATGCAGCAATATGGGTGGACCGTCGTCGGAGCTTACGTTTGCTGGCGGAGGAATTCGGTGTATCATTTGGGATAGTTCAAACGGTGGTTACGAAGACACTACAGTATCGGAAAGTGTGTTCACAATAGATCCCACGAATGCTGACCGACCACCATAAGAAAGAACGCGTGTGTTGGAGTTTTAACCTCTCGCTGCTTTACGAAGCGGAGGGTTATGCATTTCTTTCGCACATAGTGTCAGGCGACGAATTGTGGGGCCACCACTTTCAGCCGTCCAGCAAACCAGCGAGCATGCAATGGAAACACCCCGGATAACCAAAACACCAAAGATTCAAGTCACAGGCTTCCGCCGGTAAGGTTATGCTGACCGCATTTTTTTACCATGAAGGGCTTTTGTTGGTGGACTTTAAAGATCCTCAAGTGAACATCAGTGATTACCGCTGCAAGGGCACACTGGATAGGCTGCATAAATCCATCAAGAATGAGCGATCCGGCATGCTTTTACGTGGTGTGATTCTGTTACACGACAATGCTCGTCCGCATGTTACGAACATTGCGCAGGATGCATTAGCACGGATATGGTGGGAGGTTCTGCACCACTCAGCCTATAGCCCCGATCTGTCACCACGCGACTTCCATTTGTTCGGACCCTTAAAAAAGACAGCGGTGACCTAATGGTTCAAGGAGCAACTAAAGTCCTTCTTCTCGAACAGTATCCATCATCGCTCCAAGCAGCGGGATGTGTGTCTGAATGCCTATGGCAACTTCTTCTGACGAACACTGGTGATTCTTGCTTCCTTATATATGGCTTTATTTAATTCTGCCACACCTGTGGTTGTTCCTCTTTGTTTGTCTTAATAAAGCCATTCGAACGGGTTTCATTTGATCACGCAAAATAATTATCCTTGAAAATTGAAAGAAACATTTTTCCCTCTCTTTTTTTGGGATATGTGGCTGATACAAAAACCATACCATCAAGCCAGGTAATAGCTTCAATAGTTCCTATACACGGTCGAGTCACATTATTGTGACCACCAGTTAATATCCAGAATAACCGCCGTGTGCAGCGCGGACAGCAGCTAGACGGGCTGGGAGTGACACAATAAGGTGCTGGAAGGTGTTCACGGGTATGTGGAGCCATGATGACTACAGTGCATCTGACAACTGCTGGAGGGTGCGTGATGGAGGATCCATATAGCGAACAACACGAACGAGGTGGTCCCACAGGTGTTCAATTTCCGGAAATTTCTAGCTGTGCGACACGTCGCATTGTCGTGCTGGAAGATCCCATCCGCCACAGGGAAGACGTCAGCATGTATGGGTGTTCGTAGTCTGCAAGGATTGATTGATAATGAATTCGGTCCATAGTGCCTTCCACAGGTATGAGTGGACCCAGGGAATGATACCAAAACATTCGCCAGACCATATCGCTGCCCCCACCAGCTTGTGTTCTTCCAGCAATGGTTGAAGAGTGTTTGTTCTTCGACGTTTTTCTCTTTATACGCCAAAGTCCATCCCTTTCGTAAAGCAGAAAACGTGACTCATCGGAGAAGGCAATCCCTTGCCAATCAACGGAAGTCCGATTCCGATACTGCCGTGAAAATGTAGACCTTTTTTGCCGATGCACCTTCGTTAGCATAGATGTCGTAACCACCCGTCTGCACCGGAGCCCCGTACGCAGCAGGGATAGCTGAACTGTCGTTTTAGACACACTTCCGGTAACCCCCTGGTTCATTCGGCCAGTGAGTCGCTACACCGTAGCGTGTCGATCGGCCCTCACGCCCCTTCGAAGCCGACGTTCAATTCTCATATTATGGCACGTGGTACTGCGTAGTTTCCAAGTCGCTTATTCGCAATGGTGCCATTTCTCCACTCACGATACACTTTAACTACAGCAGCACGCGAACAGTTCACAAACTGCGCTGTTTCGGAAATACACAACAGCTTTTTCTGGAGAAATACACAACAGCTTTTTCTGGAGAAAAACACAACAGCTTTTGCTGGATAAATACACAACAGCTTTCAGGAGAAATACACAACAGCTTTTTCTGTAAGTTTATAAGTACTTTTAAAAATCGCACAAGAATTACTGCATTGCCACACCAACACTTTTTAAAAAACTAGAACAAGAGTGCGCCAAAATGAGAATCTGTTTTGTTTTCCAAAATTTTATAAGATGCGTTATTTCTCCTGCACTACAAGAATTTCCGAAGACTTCTCGATTTTTTTTTAATTTTCCATTCATTAGTACTAGCATCTAAAGGGACAACGAAGTTGGCCTCTTAATTCCAGATTACAGTATTGGAAATTAAGCAAACAAATGGACATACTGGAACAGAGAAAAATTTCCCCAATTTATCAAGCTTTGCTTATGCTAAATATGCTCACATTTTACTCTCAGTAAATGAAAAAAATATGCTTATACTTTACTCTCAATAAATGTAAGAATTATGCTCACAGTTTACTCTCAGAAAATTTAATAAATATACTTACATTTTACTCTCAATAAACGTAATAAGAGAGGTGCATACTTGGTGTAACCAGGAGAGATAAGAAGAGGAACTCGTGGATCCGAAAAATGACAAGAGTGGAAGACATCATGATCAGAGTTAAATCTCTGAAATGGCAATGAGCTGGACATACTTCCAGAAGGACAGACCATCGATGGACAGCCGAAATTTTAGATTGGATTCCAAGGGACAGGAAAAGACCCAGAAGAAGACCACATGGGAGATGGGTGGATGAAATTCGAAAGTATGCAGGGGTGACATGGAGGAGACTGGCACAAGACAGACCGTTGTGGAGGAAACTTGGGGAGACCTTCGTCCAGCAGTGGATTGATAATGGTTGACAATGATGATGATGATGAAACGTAATAAATGTTATCACACTTTACTCAGTAAATGTGGTAAATATGTTCACCTTTACTCTCAGTAAATGTAATAAATATGCTCACACTTTACTGTGAGTAAATGTAAGAAATATGCTCACACTTTACCCTCAGTAAATGTGGTATATATATGCTCACACTTTACTCTCAGTAAATTCAATAAATATTCTCATGGATTTCTTGAAGATCGGCATTGTCAGAAAGGTTCTATTAAAAGTCAACTTTGTGTGTTTTCCAGCTTGAAAAAACCTTGATCTATTAGAAAAAGTCCATATTTTTCGTTTAATTAAATTTTTGTTGTTTCGCTTTTATACGTGCTAAATGTGATAGATTTTTCAAAGGCATGAAACTACTTCTTTTTTTAAGGTATATAAGCAGTCGCCTGTTTATAATTTAGGGCCAATGGTTCCAGGGTAGGGAAAGAACCAGTAACGTAAGACAAACACAATATCCATGCCTCACCTGGAGTCGAACCCGGATCCATCGCTCAGATCACTGCGCTACCCGGGCGGCTCCAATTGCTTCTCAACATCGTAGTGAACTTTAGTGTTAGTATCAACCAGCAAAGCAGTCGAAGCCAGTGTTGAAACTTTCACTTGATAACAATTTTCATTCTCCACGCTTCTTCTAACACAAAATATTTCTGAACACTCATGGTTTTTTTCACTTTGTTCACTCTCATCTTAGTTCAGCATTTTCTGTATTTCCTAACTGATTGTTCCTTTTCAATGCTTTTTGATGATATATTTAGTTTTTTAGCATCAAATCAAAATTCAGTAGACCAAAGGCATAGATCTATCAAGCGTCATGAAAATTGAATCTTAATCACGGATAACGTGGGAAAATCGTACGATACATTTCATGCTCTTTCACTTGAAACCCAAATGCATAAAAATAGAGTGTTAAATGAATTGCTATCAAATAAAATCGACAGATTGCAATGTTGCAAACAAGAACTCCAAAGGTCTCGAAGTTCTACAGCGCAAGCCAGGACCTTGAGCAATTAGGAAAATTAAACTGAATGTCGCGATCATTTCAAACAACATGAAGCAATTTGTGATGAGATGCGTATTTGTCCTGAGAAGTGTTGAAACACTAGTTGTGCTATTACAGAGAGCGAGGAGGTCTCATCCTTGACCAAGATTCTGAACATGAACACAAGGGGGCGTTTAAACTCATTAAAGATACGCAAAAGGTATCAGTGAAAAAACAGAGTTGTCGAACACACCCTGAAAAAATCGTATGTTCAAAAGATAAAATATGTAATTTGGGAGCCAGACTGCGAGAAAAACGTTTCTTCTAAAAACGCCTTTTGATGACTGCTAAAATCTGACAGCCTTTCTCCAATCGATCAACCCTTCAAATCTGTGCTGTCTGTGACGAATCGGGAAACGTGGTATTCGAGAAATCACGGGTTCCATCATTTCATTTTGTTGCTGATCTGTCCTGATTTCATTTATCTTCGAAATTTGTTCCTCGTATTCTTTCAGCAAATATACTTGCTTTATCGCTGCTACATGAAGGAAATACTTCAATTTTATTTTGTTGACTTCGAAGAACTTTGGATATTTAAGCTTTATCTTTCATTTCTTCTCTTTCTGTCTATTTGCTCTTAGTAAATAATCCATAATATTCTTTGGTTCCATAACATTTCAGATAGTTCAACCTTTTTGTTTTTTCAGTTTCTTTAAGTTTCAATCACACATACAAAAATGGTTTCTTAGAAAATAAATGACTGCAAAAAGAAAATTCAATGGCTTTGAAGATTTTTATGGATTTTTCGAAAATACTTCTTGAATGCACTGCCTAATAACTCCATCTTCAAACACGAAAGATATGCAGTATGACTTACATGCACAAATTTAACTTCAATTTCAGTTGTCTTCTCTTATTTAAATTAAATTACTTCTGTCTGAAATCCCAAGATAGCCTATTTTTCTGAACTTCTGGTAGGTAGTGAAGTTGTGAAAACACAAGTTTGTGCCCCCACTCTGGAGTAAGTCGCTTTTTTTTATTTTTTATATATTGTAAGCACATCCCTACAGACGGTAAATCTAGTTACAGGAATTGCTATATTTATATTTACAGTGGTAATTACCAAGTGATATTTACAATCTTGCAAAACGTGCTTTATGAAACATTTTTTTACTTACATTAAAAATATCCGGACGTTCTTCAAGTAAGTTGTGAAGTCTATACATTTTACATAACGAAGAATTTTTTCCAGCATCAGTTCTGCAAAACTCCCAACTGAGCTACGTGGTCAGAATGTTTTGCTGCAGATTTGTCGTCTTGACACATATTTTTTCCTCCGTAGTACGTCACAAAGTAAGAAATACACAGATAAGAATCTATGCTGTGAGCGATTGATGGGGCAGGTAACACGTGTCATCCATCCCTCGATGTTGTGACTGCTTGACAACTTAAGGTTACTTCTTGACAGCCAAGATACAGGTGTTAGCAATTTTGATTTTACGTTTAAATATCAACAACTGAGTTCATCTGTGTGCATATTGGAAGCAGGATTACAATCAAACGTGTACCGGGCTAGGACATTAAAAGTAGAACTGTAAGTAATTTTTTTCTGTGAGATAATGAGTGATTCAAACCCGTTAGGATGTAATAGATTATACTGTATTCTCGAGTGTGATTAGCACTCTTCTGAATCAAAAGAATGTGTGATAATGTAAAATGTAGCAATCATGGAACATTTATTGGAGTATGAAATTTTAAATTTAAGGGTTTATCATAACTTACATCATGTTTTTCTACAGATTCCAGTCCGGTGAGATAAGAACCTTTTTTTAATTTATGTTTTCGAGAGAGATTCATTACGCGATGACTAAAAAAATGCATCGCGATAGTAAAAAATGTTCTTCACGAAGAAATATGTCTAAAGTGAAAATTCCTTTTTGATCAGGTTTTAGGAAACGGAAATATGGTCGCAAATAGAAATAAACACTTGCGCCTCCAGTAGAAATTCTACAATTAGAACAATTCGCAATTCCACAACTCCAAGATATTCAAGACATCATTTACCAGCAGGATGGAGCGCCTCCGCACTGGTCTTCGGATGTACGCAAATATTTAAACCACCATTTTCCAGGGCGATGGATTGGACGTGGTGGTAGGACGACATGGTCATCCCTTTTTCCTGATGAATGTTTTTTCTTTGGGGCTTCATTAAGGACATTGTGTTCAAGAAAAAGGTTACATCTATCACTGAGCTCAAAGAACGTATTACTGCAGCCTTCCTTCTTGTTACACCTCACATTCTGCAGCGTACTTGGGTGGAACTGGACTATCGTTTAGACATCCTGCGAGCAACCAACGGAGCACACGTGGAAACCTACTGACATTAAAAAAAAAACTTTCACAGTTACCATGTGTTTGGACATTAAAAGTAAGTTGTTATTTATTGTAGTTTTATTTTCAATAGCGTACTGAAGCTGTATACTTCATTTATGGACACCCTGTATAATATTAGGATCTCCTGATATGTCATTTACACTTAAATTACGTTTAATTGATCTGCTTTTCAGCAGTAATATGCTGCTACGTGTGAATAAACAGATTGCATCTCTGATCTTACTGAGTAATTGTTGCTCTTCTCTAAAAATGCAACGTCTAGTTGGTAAGAAAACTCTAAAAACGAAAAGTAGAAAATAAGCAAACAAAAACAACAACAATAAAAGATAAACTATGCATCAGCAGAGGGGCATGGAAATGATTGCGAAAGAGAAGAGATAGGCGCTGCTTCTTCCGTTAAAAAAAGGCGCAGATGTTTTATGGAGGAGGGAAGAGTACGGTGCTGTCTCTTGTTTCTAAGATCTGATGCTGCTAATGATAAGAATATTTTTTTGTATGCCAACTAACGGTAATGATTTTAACCATTTAAAACAGTCTTTTCTTCTTGTTGTTGGTGGACCACATGTCATAACATTGTAATAGTCAGTAAAAGCATAGAAATAAAAATTAAAGAACATATGTTTTTGATAAAGAGGAACACAATCGCGATTATTAATACGTAAAACTAAATTAATACCATCAAAACTTGTCTCCAGCTTTCCAACATTTTCTTAATTTGTTAGCAATGTTGGTAGTTTTAAGAAAATCAGTATATCAGGTTCAGTTCAGTTTTCAGGTCTACTGCATTGAAAGTGAGTTTGACCTTTGGAAAGTTTTTAGAACAGTTATGAAATTCATATCTTGGCAACCTTATAATGGTTATTCATATCCTATGATGCTTTGGTAATGTCCTAATACAGACAAATTTGAAATGCACCAGCAGATGCAGCGAAGTGTCGTGGCGAAGATTGCGGTCAGACACGGCAGCTATCTTTGTTGACGACCGTAGATTCTTGGACCGCTTAGGGGCCCGTCCGCAAATTGCGTTTTTAACAGTTATAACACAGCCAGGATCAGACCCATTTTTCTCTTTTAAAGATAGCACAAACAGGTATAATACACTAATACCAAAGGCAGGGTGTATCATTAAATGCATGCATATTGATTATGAAAACCTTAGTAAGTTGAAAAGTAACTTTATTTTCTCTACTTGAGTCACTGTTTTACCTGCTGTCAGGGTATAACATTTAATAAAATTTTTGGTATTAGCTCAGGGTTCACTGCGACAATGTATTTCAGATAGCACTTGTCCTAAGCTTTAAAACAAGTGGTATTACGCTTCCGTATCTCCATTAGTTCTGGAGATAGCCCATTTAGATTTATTTTCTCTGGTTGCATCACTGTATCACCTGCTGTCAAGGTAATAACATTTAATAACTTTTTAGGTATTAGCCCAGGATACATTCGGACACTGTATTTCAGATAGCGCTTGTCCTCCTAAGCTTTAAAACAAGTGGTATTAATTTCCTATGTCACCCTTAGTTCGGGAGATATTGACCGAACTAAGGGTGACATAGTTCGGTCAGTATCTCCCGAACTGTTTCGGCTCTGACTCGTTTTCCTGTTTCGGCTCTGACTCGTTTTCCTGTTTCGGCTCTGACTCGTTTTCCTGTTTCGGCTCTGACTCGTTTTCCTGCTGTACTACTCCTTGGAACAAGTTAAGTTAATGCTACAAACGCAATTTGCAGACCCAGGAGTCGACGATCTTCAGGAAAGGAAGCTGCCGCATCAGCTCGTGATCTACCGCGCGAGACATTGCTGCATCTGTCGGTGCATTACAAAGTTGTCTGTATTAGGGCAGTACCTATGCTTTATGAATTTTGAGCAGGCAAAAATGAAAAATGCAGAGAAATTCCCTAAATATTGGAAAATGATGCTAGCTATTCAAGCCGACCAACAATACGTAAGAGATTTTGCAATGGGATATCAAAGCGCTGATCTTGCACTAACAGACGAGTAAGAAGTTATACATTGACTCGAACTTGTTTTTTTAACTGGACAAGCAAATTCGATGCATTTTCAAGAGTTTCTTTAATTATGTGTTTCCCGATTTCCCCTTGGCGTGGTATTTTGCAAGCTTTGATTTGACGCTACATTTTAACGTGCTATGCCACAGCACTGTATTTGTGCAGCCTTTGATTCAGCTCAATTTTTACACGCCGTTATTTCTTAGGGTCTGCTTGAACGCTACATTTGTCACTCGATGGCAAGCAGTAACTTTTCGTTATTTAGTTTTATTACCGTATATAATATTTTAAATCAATAATTTAAAAATATTTCTAATAATTTAATAGCAAATAAAGAGTACTGATAACTAGATAGAAAGAAAGCTCTAATCTTTTACATTAAAGCTTCTACGGTACATACTGCTTTGACTTTTACGGATGGTAAGTATAGGGCGTGCTCAAAAGTCTGAGCAAGTGTATATGCGAAAATTAAAATTAAAAACAATGGGCTGAATTCTGTTGAAACTGAAATACTTTTAAAAATGACAAGTGTTTAGAACATCAATACACATTTAAACTCGCAGTCTTCAGTCGCTTTCTTCATTCTTTAACAGCAGCTGTTTCAACAATTTCACACATAAACGTCTCCCAGCACATAAAAAGGTGTTTTACCACCCAACAGAGAAAGACAGACAGGCAGCGGATAGTTAGCCTGACTGACTGACAGAGAAAACAAATTGCGAATATTACTGACTTGTGTTAGTGGAAACATCATTAGTGGGACACATAGTACAGATGAGGCAAAGAATAAATCCTTCTTCAGAATAAAAACGACAAGCAAATAAAACAAAAACAAAAGGAGAGAGAAAAAGAAAAGAAATTTTGACGAAACCTCAGACCCATAGTAAACATCTGGTTGTACAAAATGCTTTATACTGTGACGAACAAGGTTAGTAATAAGTTATAGGCACTTTGGAATCTGTTAGCAATAATTTCACTAAGATATATTCTTTGAAGCTATGGATTGAGAGTAAAGCACTCATATTGTAAGTTAAAGGAGACAAAATAAAATAGAAAGAAGAAAAAATATCTAGGGGGGATGAACATTGATTTACAATCACAGCAATCAGTAAAATATTGTCTTTCTGCTTGTGTGAAAGTTTCTTGAGTCTTCCCTGAAAAGGAGCAATCGAAAATTAAAAAAATAAATATTTCACAGAGAAGAGATGAGCTGCTGCTAAATTCTTTGAGTACTGCAGTGAGTAAATAGGAAAAAGATATAAAAAAAAGTTATATTACCAATCAAGGATTTTTACATCGAAAAATAAGCGCATTAATAAAGAAACATTACCGTTTCATTAATGCCATGTTTTTGCGTTTTTTTACTTAAGGGAGAGGCTTCGAATTTCCGAAGGTGTACCTAATATCAGAGTTGATCTCATAAAACTCTGTTCGATACCGTAACATATCTTCACCATTCCTAAATTTATATATTGTCCGAGAGGAACTTCGGAGCTGTTTGCATTAGAAGTGGTTTGGATGTATTTCGATGTACATCCCCAAAACTAATAAATGTTATTTTGCTCGAAGTCTTTTCCCCGAATTCCCTCTAAAGGACAGAGCACATTATGAATCAAAAAGAAGTTTCTTTTCTGGAAACACGGTTTTGAAGATGTGCTGCGAATGTTTTCACAGAAGCCTGTAAGTTTATTCAGTGGATTCTCTCCGGGCATTATGACGGTGAGAATTCCCTTCAGAGTTTCCCAATTCGCTGCCGACAGTACTCGAAGACTCACTGCACTTGAACGTCTGGATTGCATTGTCATGTTTTGAGTCTAGACTTACATCTTTTTTTTTATTCTACAAGTGTAAAATAATTCCATCAGAATCTTGCCACAGTCTGACGAGCTAAAGTAATCACCCCTTTCGTCTCAAGCAGAAGTACATTGTCGACTAGGTGAATATGTCCTCAAGTGTCCTTCAACTCGAGACCAAACACTAAGAAAGAGCAGAAATATAATACGCTCTCGTTTCCTCAAGGAATTTCACATGCCACTACTTTATATTCTTCGGTTTGCTGTCGAAACGTGTTACGTCTCTGAACTTATATCTCTGTTTGCTCATGCAATACAGAGCATCATAACTGTGTTATATTTGTTAGATTTTTCTTTAAGCCACATCCTTTCCGACAACTATTTTGCAAGGGTACATCTGTTTTACAATTTATCCTTAGGAAGAGTCACATAATCACATCAGTATTAATGAGTGCATCATCATGATCATCAACAGCAACAGATATTATCAAACCTCTGCTGGATGAAAGTCTCCCCAAATCTATTTCATAACTCTCTGTCCTGAGCCATTTGCTTCCATGTTACTCCGACATGATTTCAAATTTGGTCCACTCATCTCCTACATGGTCTTCTTCTGGGTCTTTTCCACTCCCTCAGTTTCCAGTCTAGAATTTCGGCTGTCCAACGGTGGTTAGATCTTTTAGCTTTCATCATGATGCCCTCCATAAGGACCATCTGTATATCTTTTCCCATTAGTGAGTATTGAACCCTAAAACATTATATAGCAGCTCCAACTTACGTCTAAATTCTTCAATCACCGTGGAACAGCTCCAATTTGATTCCAAACACACAGGTTACTCTACAGCGGCTTCCACATAATGATATGCCACCAACGTTCCTCAGAAATATCCACTGTCAGAAAACGAAATTGAGTCCAGGTGAGGAAGATAAAAATCCGACGGTGCTGAAACTGCTGTACGAAATTTAAAAGCATTACTCGCGAAGCTCAAAGATCTCAATGGCAAATGAGCTGTGAGCAGATGTGTTGCTGTAGCGAAGGAAGTAACTTCCATGGAATTTTCTTTGCTGTTCTTTTTTCATGTTTACACAAAAGCGTCTTACAAGGTCAGCTCAATATTTTCACGTGACTATGAGTCCCTGAAAGTAACGCATCAGCAACACTCTATCAGCATCCCCAAAGTAAACCGGGCCGCCTCGATGGCGCAGTGGTCTAAGCTATGGCTTCTGATCATTCGTCCGAAAGGGATCCGTGTTCGAATTCCGGTGAGGCATGGATGTTGTATTTGTCTTACGGCACTGGCTCTCTCCCTTCCCTGGAACCAGTGGACCTGAATTAGAAACGGGCGACTGCTTATAGCCCAATGAGTTACTCACAGTGATCGTTATACCTCCAGCCAAAAAAAAAAAAAAAAAAAAAAAAAAAAAAAGGAAAGAAACGGCTACTTCGTCAGGTGTATTTCTTGTGTCAGGGATTAGATTTGGTGTATTTCCACGGTTTGAGTTGTTGCTTTACTTCTGGTTGAAAGTGATGGATCCACCCACGTCTCGTTCATTGTCGTGCATTTTGCAAGGAAATTTCTGGATCTGGCTAAAACGCAAACTGTCACATGACTCAAATGCTTTTTGTGATAAACTATTAACAATAGCTTTGTGACCAGTCGTACTGTGGAACAGACGAACTTGAAACTGGAACAGAGCCTCAAAATCACAAAACGGAGCTGAAGAGCGGAAATTTGTATTTTATGAAGTCCCACAATGTCGCACCACCTTCCGTTCTTCAGAGCTACGTTCATAACCTTTCAGTTAAACTGTCTGCTTTGGAAGTCACCTACATGAGTTCAGAATGGGGGGATGCGTTTATAAGTGCGGATCATCTTGAACTTCGAGCTTATTTATTTACAGCACACCCTATACTTGACCGACAAACTTGTCCAAGTGTTGGTTCTCGTGTCTCTGATGCCGTATCCGCCACCACCCGTCACATCTGTGGAGTGCAAACTTCGATTCGTCTGAGAAGGCAACCTTTTTCCACACTTCCACTGTCTATTGACGGTAGTACCATGGAAACTGAAGGTGTCGTTGCCGATGAAACTGGGTTAACATGGGCGCCTTGACGCAGCGTCGATTTCGGAGACCCATGCGTAACCGGGTACGCTGTACTGTTATCGGGGACACGTACCTGGTTGCCCAAGCGTTAATTTGCGAGGGCAGTTGTGGCACTGTTGCGCGTCGATTGCCCTTTACCAGTCGACGGAGCCTATGTTATCCTCTGGAGTCTATGGCCTTTGGGGCTCCACAGTTATGACGTCGAGAGGTACTCGGTGTGCCAGCAGTCCATTCTTGATGCATCCTTACTACAGCACCTCTCGAACAGCCCACGAAGTATATTGTTTTTGAGGTGCTTTCACCCTTGGCGTGGTGGCCAATGATAATTCCTTTTTAAACATCCGTCAAATCACTACGTCTGCTCATTGTGCTCGCGTGACTCATTATGGCTCCTCTGTCCTGGCCGGCCGCTTATATCCCCGTGTTGTCGACCTCGTCACATGCACTCTGTGACGCGCCTGGGTGGGTACACTGTGATTCTGATACCACCGTGTATACTTCAATATTTAACATCAGTTATTTTGTCACAATTGGTTATGATACAGTGTTTAAACTTTTCATGTACTCTAGGAGCTAGCTCATGTCCAGTATGCACTTCTATGTCCCCTAAGTTTTATTGCTGGATCTTACAACACACCTACAGGAGTGTTTAAAAATGTTGGTCGTATAGTCCAGATCATGGTCGTTTGGCCGCCATAGAAATTAATTTTCGTTATGCTTATCTCCGCTCCCACTCGTCCGATTTTATTTGTACAAAGCTCATTTGACTCATTTTTAGAAAGCACACAAATTTAGTTATTACACATTTATTGATAAAATCAGTACTTCAGATGAAGCGTGTTTCAATAATAAGAGACCAAATTACGGTTTTCTGAGTAAAACTGCTATAAAAATGAGGGAAATATAAAAACTATTGGTATATAAGCGAAAACAAATGTTTATTTATTACTGAAAAGAGACACAGAAGACACAGAAGAAGGCGCAGAAGAAGACACAGAAGACACAGTGGAAGAGGTTGAAACTTTAACAGGGTGCATCAAGGCAAAAGACATTACAAGAACAAGAACCCATGTTGAAACTCTTAAACGACACATGCCGAAAGTTATAGAAGAGATGGAAAAATTGCTGAAGAACAAGGTAAAGAAGATGAGACTTTTGTTATTGGTACCAGTTCCTACAAAACATACTATTTCCTGTGCTGATTCTCACACGAACACAGAGGTAACGGAATTGGGATCTGAATGCTAGTTCCCTAATGTTGGCAATTCCTCTCTTCTTCGCATTCGATAAGACAAACTACTGTAAATGGGCAAGTGTTTTCTTGGAGGACTGTTTACATCTTCCACAGAACTTTTCTGAGATTTATGCAGATTTCCAAGCTGAATACTTTGCTGTAAAAAACACGCAGAGGAAGTTCAGTTGCGTGGCTATGGATCAACCATTGGAACAAAATTACAAGCCAGAAAAATGCAATGGAGGAATCATTGGAGTAACAAGAAAAACAGGATGCAGTACTACTCCATGATCTGATCAAACACGAGAAAGTCCTGATAACACAAGTTTTAAGTAATTTCTGTGGTTTTGTTTATGAAGATGAATATTCTTTGCAACATGAATTTTCAAAAACCACTATCACTACTGATGAGCAGTGTGTTAGAAGAATTGTAACCTTCATGGAGAAACAAGGTAATCCTTTCGTCACTTCAGGTTCTAACAGTTGCAAAGAGCTATAAAATGTAATTACTAAACTGAAAATCAATCGTTATGGCGGTCATTTCCAATATGGCGACCAAACGACCATATATCTGGATCATGAGACCAACTTTTTTAAACACTCCTATAGGTGTGTTATGGATCCAGCAATAAAACTTAGGGGACATAGAAGTGCATACGGACATGAGCTAGCTTCTGTACTAATAACAAAAAAAAAAAGGTTTTTTAATGGATTTTATTAATGCATTTATAAAGTGATAAAAAATCTTAAAAGATCTTGCGTTAACCTTATTTCTAAAAAAAACTGCACTATGCTGTATTATGGTAAGAGGAATCTTTTCTGCTACTAAAGACTATTCTTTACATTAAGCGTTCGTTTATCATAAGTCTAGATACTGACGATTTAGACCTTTTTTATTTTTGTACTGGTATGAGGAAAACTGCCGAAATATGGCAGTTATCCTTAAACTTTTCATTTCCAAGCTACAGTACTGTAACTTTATGGCCTTGTGAAATGATTTTGCTATAAATTTAGCTCAGAAATATTTTTAATTAAGTACTTTTTTCTTTATTTTCATAGACACTATGGTTACCAAACGTGCATTAATTGGCATTTTGTAAATGTGGATATTAAAATCCAGTGATGTGGCAAACGCGATTGTGTTTGATAGTTTGTAGATGATGAACATATCAAATATACGAGAGTTGTACCGAAAGTAATGCAAAAGTGGGCATAACATTTTTAATAACTGACAGAAGTCGTTCAAATTGCGTATGCTGGTAAAGTAAATCATCCTCTATAGTAACCCTTCTTCTTCATTGTAAGTAAATAATGCATTCTGAGCGGAAGTAATGTGCCCCGTCATTGAGTTCTTGACGAAGGAAGAGTGCAGGATGTCCGACATCCACAGAACTATTGATAAGAGCAATGATCACAGATGGATGAAGAAGTTTAAAGTAAGGGAAACCAGCATTGAAGACAAACCCCGCAGTGGGAGACCATCATCTGCTACCACTGACACGAATCGTCAGCGAGTGGATGAATTGATTCGCGGGAAGAGACGAGTCACAATCCGTGAGCTTGTTGCACAACTGGACTGTGGTCATAATGCCATACAGAAGATGGTGGAAGTCTTAGGGTATCGGAAAGGGTGTGCATAGGGGCTACCTCGGCAGTTGACACTAGATTTGAAGGAAAGAAGGGTGGAAGTCTGCTCTGATCATCTGGAAGCGTTTGAAGCTAGTGAAGACGCTTTTCTTTCGATCCGGTGACATGGGATAAAACGTGGGCGTGTCTTTATGATCAGGAAATGAAGAATTAATCCATGAAATGGCGTCACACTTCTTCACCAAGGCCTAAGAATTTCAAAAGCCAGCGATCAGCACAGAAAGTCATGGCGACTGTTTTTTGGGATGACTGGGGTGTCATTCTCCTTGATTTTCTAGAACGTGGCCGTAACATGACCAGCGAGAGATACATTGAGACACTCAAGAAGCTTAGGGAAGCCATAAGGAGGAAGAGACCGAACAAGAATCTGAAAAGGATCCCCATTCACCATGACAATGCTGGAACACACACATGTTTGGCAACAAATCAGGCGATCAGCAAATTAGGCTGGTCGGAGGTCCCCTTCCACAATACAGCCCATATATGGCGCCCTCCGACTTCCACCTGTTCGGTCCAATGAAGAACAGTCTCTGGGGACAACGATTTGATGACACAGACCAGGTGAAAGTGGTTGTGAAGAAGTTGGTACAACAGCCCATACTTGAATTTCTTCAAAGGGGATTCGAGAGTTGGGTTCAACGATGACGCAAATGCATCACTTGTGTTGAGTAGTACAGAGATATAGTTACTCCACCAACATGTGCAATTTGAACGACTTCTGTCAGTTAATTAAAAAGATATGGCCACCTTTGCATTAGTTTCGGTACAACCCTCGTATCATCCATAGAATTGAAGTTATGCGAAATTCAGAGAATATCGTAAGAGGCGGAGAAATTGTGAAAGCGACGAAGCCAATTTCTTAGAAAGTAATTCTGCTTTACTGGATGAAGAATTAAAGTTAGCAAATATCATACTACCACAAGAATTTTGCATCAGTAAATGGCTGTCACACACTAGTGGTTTAGCTAAAAGTAGCTTCACAGAAAGAGAATAGGGAGTACACAGTACAAAGAAACTAAAAGTTTGTTCGAGAATTCTCCGTTAGAAGAGCTTGCTTTCTCCAAAGAACGGGCTGAAGCTACAGCTTGGGAGTTTAAAGAAGCTACTTCTTCTTCTGAACGAGCAGCAAAATTTTGAAAATTTCATTGAATATAAGAGAGAAAAAAACAGATAAGTAATACTCTAGAGATGAAAGTTTATCTTTATTTATTGAAGCAAAAATGATAAACACGATTTTTTTTTGCGTAGCCTCACAACAATAAACAATCACTGCAAATGCAGTGGTTTATTTTATAACCAGCACACAATGCAATCGTACAGGCAATTTTAAGATACTCTGATAGAAATTCAATAATAGTGAGAGACATGGGCGTCCATATAGGGGGACAGGAGGGGGCATTTACCCTCCTCTGGAAATTGGACCCTGCTCTTTCTCTCTTTAGAAGCTACTACAGAGATTTTCGTGAGAACACTTTTTCTTATTGTTAATTTCTCCTGTAGAGTTTCTGGATGCACTTTTATGTAAACAAATAGGAAAAACTTAGAAATTTACAGTGAAAAATAATAATGAAATCTTCCTCTGCATGTTGGTGGGAAAATGCAGCATGAGAAAATATGAAAAACGACGAAATGAAAAATATGTCCACCTCTGCAGCGGCTACTCACTACTAAACAAAGATCTCTCGAAGTTTCAACCAGAAATTTGACTTGAGGGTATTTTTCCTTCTTGATGAACAGATGAGCAGTCTCGGGAGTTTTTGTGGTGCATGTGATACAAGTGGGCGAAATGATCAAAAGAACGACAAAGAAATTTTCGTATTGTGCTAAAATGCAATCGTTTAATTTCATTAATCCATCTTTTATTTTATGGAATTTTTTAGTCTTCAGCTTTCGAACTAAATTTCATGAGTTGAGAATGTGGTAAAAACGGTTAGATTCAAGAAGGCGCAGGTAAGTTTGCATATGATATTTGTACATGTTATTTGTAGTTAGAATTTCTGTTTGCCCCCTCCTCGAAACTAAGCTATGGGCGCCCAGCAGTGTTCGAAGTGGAACGGTATGGGCCGGTATGGCATACCGGTAGTTAACAAAAATGGAAGTGAGCGTACCGGCATTTAAAAAAACATTTTTTACCATCCCAGTATGTGATAAATTATAAACCCATTCACAAACTACGTAAAGAAATTAGGATGAAAACATAAATTTTAACGCAAAAACCGGCAAATGACATTTTTAACGGATAAAATTCATAAATGATTATCAGCTGGGTCTGAAAGAGACGACAAACCCTTCAATGAAGGATTCTTTTAATTATTACATTAATTTTTTAATATTATTATATTAATTTTTTAACACAAAAAAACAAAACAAAAAACAACAATCATGTGGAATGGTATGTATTTCTTTCGAAACCTCCTATTTATACTATGTGGATCTATGGTCGACACCATACCGGTAGTAGCTCTGTGTCACTTCAACCACTGGCGCCCAGGATGAGAGAACTCACAAGGGAACGGTCCGGGCCGTTGTAGCTAGATGCACAGTGCTTGTTATATCGTTCGACAGTATTGAAGGGGTAATGGATAATGACAAACTTTTAGGCGCAATGGAATATAAATGATGAAGTTATAGGACATCAAAGAACACTGGCAGAGACAATATTCATGGAATCTCAGATACTCTTGCTACCCGTATCGGAATGGTTTCTGTTGATTTCAGCAATTGGTATACATTACAACGTATTGATAAATGCATATACAGTATAGCACGTTCAGTAATTTATATACATTGCACTCACCTTTCATGTACGACAAAAAATATGAAGATCTTTAATTATGGAATGATCCAAACAAAAGTAGTTCTCACAGTGAGCACATTTCATGAATGCCGTTTGCTCGCAATCTTCTCTACCACATTCCTCAATTAGGCCCGATTCAAAACAATACTGGAGAGGTGTTTGGAAGTATCCAGGATTAGTAGTGACATAACCCCACTTATAAAATGCAAAGCGGATTAGGTTTTTTTATATTGGAGGTTTAACGACCACCGTGAGCAACTCAATGGTCTATAAGCAGTCGCCCGTCCCTAATTTAGGGCCACTGGTTCCAGGGAAGGGAGAGAGCCAGTGCCGTAAGACAAACACAACATCCATGCCTCACCGGGATTAGAACCTGGAACCCCGTTCGGACGAATGATCAGAGGCCATCGCTTAGACCACTGCCTTCAAAATAAACCTTTATTAGTCTAAAAGCAAGGTACATGTGATACGCTTCAGTCACATTTTTTTTTTTTTTGATTGGAGGTTTAACGACTACCGTGAGCAACTCAATGGGCTATAAGCAGTTGCCCGTCCCTAATTTAGGGTCACTGGTACCAGGGAAGGGAGAGAGCCAGTGCCGTTAGACAAACACAACATCCATGCCTCACCGGGATTCGAACCCGGACCCCTTCGGACGAATGATCAGAGGCCAGCGCCTTAGACCACTGCGCCACCGGGGCGGCTTCAGTCACATGAGACTGTATTAAAAGAGACGAGGCCAAGAAGTCTCAACACAAAAGAAAGGAGGAACGAAAACTGGTAACATCAGAACAAGATTAAAATATATACAGATAAAAAAGGACACACAGAAAACAAAAACAAAAAACACACACATCACAAAACCCAAACCCCAGAGGGAGGGAAGAAAACACATTCCAAAGACTAGTACATAGCAGCGCGAACACAAAAGTGACAGGTAAAAAACACAACAACAATACAACACAACACAAATTGACTGACACTGCAAGACAGTGACAGGAGAAACAAAACTGTACTTCTGAAAACATGCAGCAGCAGCCAAAACATTAGTACAAGAAGAACATAAAAAACAAAAAACCGTGCACATAAAGAGGGTTGTTAACCAACCACTATAACTAAAAATGAAATACGAAGCGACGCATGTATGTCAGAAGGAACACTGCACAGAAGAATACATGATAATAAGGGGATAAACCGCCGCATCACACAAAATAAATGTAGCCAAAAAGGCACACGAGGTTTACATAAAAAAATCGCACTCAATTCAAATTTCATACTCAAAACAAGAAGTCGCGCGTTGACAAACCCCGAAAGCCGACGTGGCGCTATAGAGAGAATCACGCGGAAACAAGATCGCATAGCACCATAACACATTGAAAACAACACAATGTACGTTCAGTCATGCACGGCAACAGAAGGCTGGGCCGAGAAAAATACAATATTACAGGAAAAACCCGGACAGGAGAAAGACGAAGCAAGACGTAGAACCCTAGCTTGAGTGCAAAGAAACACAAAAACGAAAACACAAAAAGTGCACTTAAAAACATAATCAAAGATCCAAACTGCCCCAAACGACAACTTCACTATACATGTAGTCGCATACAGTCAAGAAAAAAAAACACAAGAGGCACAGTAAAAAAAATGAGCACAAGGCAAATAGTGCGTTGACCAACTCCTTGGGTAAACGTAAGCCAATAGACAAGATACACACGAGAAGCACACTGTATAGAAAACGAGAGATAAGGCTGGGTACTCAATGAAAAAACACAACGAGACCAGCAGGGCCACACTAAGTAATTCAAAGTTCATAAAAAAAAGCAAAACAAGTGAACATGAAACACAGGGCATGAGAAAAAAAAAGGCTCCCTAAACTGCGGAGCCAACTGAAACACGAAAGTAGAACATACACAAACAAGCAAAATACAAGATTATCACATTAGCAGTATAGGCAAAATACAATCACAGTATTAAAAAAAACTCACACAGGAGCAGAGCGAGTAGAACAGCCGCCATCTGAACAACTAAACAAAACACGTTCAAAAAGCAAGAGCAATTACAAAAACATGGGAATACCACATACAGGAAACACAGTACAAAAAAGAAGATCAGGAACAACAACAAACAAACAAGCACAAGAGAAACACAACACGCCAAAAAAATTTTGCAAAACTAGACAACACAGACTAGCCCAACGGAAAACAACAACACCCAACAAGCATCACACTATACCAAACAATAACAGTGATCACAAACAATTGGTGGCCAACCAGTACAACAAAACACCACAACAAGAAATGCGTCGACCAACCACTGTGGCCGACGAAAACATAGAAAGCAAGCACACAATAATACATGGACAAACAACTCAACAAAAATACCGACACAAAAAACAATAACCGATTGCACAGCACCACCAAGAACCAGAAAAAAATACACAGAGAACACAGGAACACAAATGCCCACGGACTCCGGACAGAAAAAAAGTCAAAGCAACTAGCTGTCAAGCAACATCCAATCACAGCGCAAAACGGCAAGAAAATTCAGACAAAGAGGCCGAGGCCACTAGTAAGAGGAAAAGTATAGAAAAGCACTATCCAAGAAAGAATATACCGACCAGTAGAATGAGCAAACAAAGCACAGGAGAAAAGACAACAAAAAGACCGGAATCTTAAGGAAGCAAAACAGTACAACATTACCAAAGGGCCATCAAAAACAAGAAAAAGAAAACGGTAAGAAATTTAAAAGGAAAAACAACAGGATCAGAGGAAATATATGAATACAAGGGGAAAAAACCTGCAGCTCAATCAAAAACAGAACAAGACAACAACCCGGAAAAGCAAAAACAAACAAAGTGAAGAAACCAGTACACCAAAACAAATACAAGAAAATAAAACTGATCAAACGAATTGAATCAACCCATGCTCAACCCGAAACCGTGGGAGGTGGGGGGACCAGATCAAGAAGAAAGCAGGAACTGCCTGCCGGGCCAGAGCTACCTCGTACTCAAGTTGGATGACGGACTTGATCGAGGAACGAAACCTACGGCACAGAAAAACTCTCGCAGGATGATATCGACGAAGAGCAGGCCGATCAACACTGGTATGATAGTATAAATAAATAGTCAGTTTGGCCTGCAAAATGGATTGTGAACAGCAGCGGAAGGATGATGACGGCGAAGAAAATAGTAATGTGAAACAGAGTGAAAGGAAGGACAGACCTTGGAGAGAAGAGCAAACATCAATGAAAAAAGAGGCTGTAAAACTAAACAGGAGTCATATGCGTGATGAACATCACCGAGCGTTGAACAGAAAAAACACAAGGGAGAAGACAGACGACCAAAACGATGAAGAGTCCGTGGTGTGAGCAAGCGACAATGAAGGTGGAGACAATGAATATCAGTAGCTTTTGGGGAAGCCAGAGAAGTGTGTGAATCGATCCATGTCTGAGAGGCTTCATCAGGTGGCACAAAAGGAATAGCGAGAGGTGTTCTAAAAAAAGTAAGAAAGTGGCGGTACAAGAGTTTTGCAGTAACTTGATGCACCAGAAAGGGAACATCATTCAAATAAACCAGAAAAGGAAGGCAAATGGAACGCCGAAGAAGAAACAATTAACCCATAAGAATTCACGAGGGATGGGTAAAGGCGTTGAAGCTGAATATGAAGCAACCGGAGCTGGGCGCGATGTAAGGGAGTGTCAGCAAGAGAGGGGTCGATTTGGGAAAGAGACTTCCAGCGGAGAGAAGCATCTACAAGTTGGGATACCTGTACCACGCCATTGGCAAACCAGGTGGAGAAGCACAAGTATGGTGAACAGGGAGGACGGGGTGCAGAAGAGTAAACGAGAGGTTCCGCAAGCAGATCATTAGTTGAGGTAGGTGGGAGACGGACGGGACATAAGGAATGCCAGAGGGAAAAGACGGTGCGATAAGTATCGGGAAAGTGATCTGGAATGAGGGGGAACAGATCCATACGGAGGAAAGTAGCGAGAGTGAGAAACGGACTGAGAGGGAAAAGTAAAGTATCAACAATAGTAATCGATGAAATCTGAGGATGAGAAAAAGAACGGACAAAGGTCTGAGGATGAGAAAAAGAACGGAGAAAGGTCTGAAGATGAATAGCATTAGATTTTTGAAAAAGATCTGGGAGGGCAAGACCTCCAAAGGACAGAGGAAGGACGAGAGTAGAACGATGAACCCAGTTAACTTTATTCCAGATGAAATCAGTAATCAAACGTTGAGTGGATTGGAGAAAAATGGGTGAGGGAAAATAAGCGAACCACGAATGTGTCAGAATGGGAAGAAGAAAAGGAAGAAATCAGATGTGCTCTGCTAAAAAAGGACAAAAAAGGTTTGAACCGGCAAAAAGGAGCAAGACGGCGATTGAGCTGCTGAACCAAAGGAATTCATTTGGCATCAGCAACCGCCACGGGATTTCCAACGTACACACCAAGAAGTTTAATGACCGAGGATGACCAACGGGCACCTCAAGGGCGATCACCGTGTGCCACCCACGATCCGGCCCACAGACCGACAGATTTAGACAGATTAAGTTCGGAACCGGAAATTGAAGCATACTCACGATAAGCAGAAAGGACAACACCGAAAGAACGTTCAGTGCGAAGAAAGAGAGTGAGGTCATCAGCATATGCAGACAACACTATGCGGTAGTGACGAGTAGGAGCAATACTGCGAGGAATCACAGAAAACAAACGAGAACGCAGACAAATTAAGAGAGGTTCAAATGCAAGCGTAAAAATTTGACCCGAAAGCGGGACAACCCTGTCGGATCCCGTTGTCAAAGGGGATGGTAGCTGTCATGAATGTGGAAGTGCGAATACGGAAAGAAGAGTGAGAGTAAAGATTAATAAAAGCTTGACAGAAAAGAGTAGGAAAGCGAAAATGACGAAGAACAGCAAAGAGATAAGAGTGATTAATGGAGTCAAAAGCTTGTTTCTGATCAATATTAAAAATTGCGAGAGGTTCGGAAAGATGGGAAGCAAGAAAATATAAGTTGCGAATGGTGGAAATGTTGGTAGTAATCGAACAGGAGGGAAATAGTGTACGTTTTATCGGGGTGGATTAAATGCTGCAAGACGGGATTGAGGCGAAAAGCGAGAATTTTAGCAAAGGTTTTGTAGTCAGTATTAAGAATGGAGATAGGACGCCAGTTAGAAAAAAGACCAAGGTTTCCGGTTTTGGGGATGAGACGGAGAATAACAAGAGTGAAATCAGAAGACTGAAAATTTGAAGAAGTAAAAACGGCATTAAAACAAGCAACCAGAAGCGGGAGGAGAGAAGGAAGAAACTTCTTATAAAATGAGAGCGGAAGACCGTCCGCGCCAGGGGAAGAACGGTCATTCAGACTGGAAATTGCAGAGCGGACTTCAGAAGGAGAGATAGGAGAAACAAGAGAATAAAAAAAAAACAATGTGGAACCTGAGGGAGGACATGAAGAAGATGGGAGGTATCTGCAGGAGAAAGGAGTCGGTGTTTGAAAACGATCAGAATAATGGGAAAAAGTAAGTTCACAGATACGATAAAGGTCGGTAACTGTAGATCCGTCAGGTAGTGAAAGAAAGGAAATTGTGTTGCTTTTAACATGATACTCCTCAAGGGACTTCAAACTAGAAAATGGGTCGTCGTGAAACCGCAAGTGAGTGAATTTAAGACGAGTAAGGGCTGATGAAGCAAAAGTAAACAGAATACGACGAAGTTGAGCTTGAAACACGGGAAAAGAAGGATCAGAAGGAGAAATAGTCTTCAATTTACGACGGAGAACATCAATATCTTGAAAGCGAGAAGTACGGGAAGAGAAAGAAAACTGACGTGCGAAAGAAATAATCGAAATTTTCGTGGAAAGCCACAGAGCCACTGAATCGTCAGACGAAGAAAGTTGTTGCACAGAAGACGAGATCATAGAGCGAATTTCAGCACAGAAAACAGGATCAGTTAAAACTGAATCGTCGAGCGACCATACTGGGGAAGGGGGAACAGAGGAAGAATGCAAAAAAAGTTTTAAAAGAACGGGGCGATGATCTGACGAAACGGAAGGATGATGAATAATTTCAACTAGAGAGGAATGGAGAAAACTGGAAACATAGAATCTATCTAGGCGTGCTGCGACACAGCGTGAAGCAGCCGGGGGGAACCAGGAAAATTCCTTGGACCGGGGATGGAGGGAACGGAATGCATCAATCAAATCAAAATTAACAACAAGTTGAATGAGATTGTAAACAAGGTCGGAACGGCTTTCGGTTGAATCATCTCGGTCAAAACCGGGTTGCAAAGTGCAATTGAAATCGCCTGCAACAATGACTGTATCATTTGGATGGAGGGTCGAAAGGATAGAAGAAAGATGTTGGAGGAGAGTTTCTGCATCCGTAGCAGATTGCGGAATATGGATATTGAAAACATGAATACGTTTAGAACAAAACAAAAAGGAAATATGTTGAAAAGAACCCAGCAGACTCTGTGACTCAACAAGATCAGAAAGGGAAGAATGAAAACGCACATGAAATGCTATAGCGGTACCAGACCTGAGATGAGTCCGGTAATTATGATAAAAAATGAACGACCAGCGTCTCCAGTGGGAACACCCGGCATCCAAGGAACAGTTCGTTACCTGGAGAAGGAGGATATTAGCCCCCAGGTAACGAACGTCCTCGAAAACCAAAGCATTCGCCACAGAAGACGCAAGCCCTCTACAATTAAAGCTAAGTAGTGTTAACAAGGACATCACTGGTAGGTTGCATCCAGCCTTCCAGTTCAGCCCTCAAAATCTTGAGTAAGTATCCCAGACGGCGAGCATATTGCTCAGTCCCGCCAGGCAAAGTAACATTAGTTATAAATGCATGAAACTGGTTTAGCTGTGCAATCATTTCAGGCAGCAAGTCGAGCTTACTCTTAATGCAAGGTAGTGTGATCAACTTCGCCTTACGCGGGCGAGTGGTCAATGCATACAGATCAGATAAGGTAAGAGGGTGCAAAGGCACCGCAAGTTCTTCAAACATAGTAGAAATGTCAAGAACTGTAGGAGAAGGAGAATCATCGTCAGAGTCAACCATTGCAGTGTCATCAGGATCAGGGGCGACCGTGTCCATAACATCATCATCCTGGAGACATGCGAATCGGTTCGAAACTAGTAATTCAGAATTTGGCTCATGATGGCTAGGTGAACCCGAGGTAGAATGGGCTGTTTTCTTGGACTGTAGACGTTGAGACGAACGGGAAAGAGCGAGTGGAAACACAAGGTGAGCTGGGGCGTTTACGCTGTGATTTAGGTGCAGACACTTCCAGCGATGGAAAATCCTCATTGGAGGGCTCCAAACCATCCAGTACGACGACAGGAACCGGGAGGGAAGGAATGACTGGAGAAACAGCAGGCAAAATTGATGAAGGTAGAATGTGAGCAGGTGCCTCAGCGGCCTGCACAACATCCGCAGGGGCAGCGGCCACCGGAACTGTAGTAGCTAATGAAGAATCAGATCTAGCACCAGGAGTAGCATGAGGACAAGCAGAAGCGAGATGACCTTCCCCTTTACAGCGGAAGCACTGAACTCCTGCAAAAAGATTAAAAATGTACGTCCGGGTATCAGTGACTAATTCCAGAGTTGCAGGGCGTTCCGCAATTGACTGAGAAGTTGGAAAAATAACCCGGTACTGGCGGCGCCCACCCTGCACATGTTTCAGGGGGGAATCACGGGCTGTAGCTGGAAGAATCTAGGTCACTCCCACAACACGACCCATCGTGTTGAGGGCATCAATCAGTAGAGAATTAGGAACAGCCGTTGGTACAGGAGAGAGGGTCACCGTAACTGGTCTTTGGGCTGCAGCGACAGGTTGTAGATGAAAGGACCCAATATCAACCCCATGAACTATAATTAAATCTACTGCTTGCTGGTGGGGGAAGTGAACAACCACCCCTCCACCCAAGCAAATAATGGACACAATGCTTTCTGCTGGAACGACCTTCGACACAGCATGCAGATACTGGGGGAGGGGGTGTCACGCAAAGCAGGAATGAAAACACTTAATAATAAGGCAGACGACAATTGCTTACCTTGCGGTGAATCAATTGGAAGAATAATTTTCAACGCCGAAGCTACACGTTTGAAATGGGGTGCAGAATCACTAGAAATATATGAGGTACTTCCCACAGCTTGTGCGAACGACGTTGAAGTAGAACTAGCAGAACCAGGAATATTAGACGCAGCCGGCACACGGGTGGCCAGAAGCACAGTCTCTGGAAGTCCAGCAGCACTAGTCGACGCAACATTCCCCGAAGAAGACACAGAACTATGAAGTGAAGACATATCAGCAATCGACGAAGCAGCTGTAGACGACAGTGACTTATTCACAGTGGTAGTGGACATTCTCGACCACTGGCCCACCAAAACTCATGTGTCGTAACTGACGACACACGAAAATAAAAAAAATAAAAAAATTGAGCACCCACTCGGCACTCAGCCTCACTGCTCGTGAAGCGAGGGTACGAAACACTGCAACCAAAACACAAAACGACGAAATATCACAAAAAGAACAAGTAAACAAACGAACGTTGACTTCTACTCAGGAGCCGAAAAAAAATGCTACTTGCCTCTTCAACGACCACTGCGCCACCGTGGCTGCGGATTAGGTTTTGAAATCGAGGTGCTGAAAACTGATAGTGAACAAAAGACTGTAGACGGAGAAAGTGGTCTCTGTGCCAAAAGTTAATGTCTGATGTTACCAACACAGTGTCCGTTATGAATTTAACCATATTTTATAGGAACTTCTTACACTTATTTTTATAGAAAATAATTGTAAGAAGTTCTAATATAACATTTATAATACACATACATTTCACAATACATTTCACAATACAATGCTCATAAACAAGGCTCTAGTGGCTCCCTCTGTTGTCCATAGCAGCTCCAAGTGTGGATATAAACATATTTTATGATCCTTTATCCAAACAACATACTTTGGTTTTGCAATCAGCGACAACCACATGTCCGTTTCCTTGTCAATACTGAGATTAAGCTTTAAGCTTTATTTGAGTACACAGCAGAAACACTTTTAAGGTTGCAATTTCCTGCGTTAGAGATCATTTCTATAAACTTTCTTGGGGAAGTGATCCTGTTCAGAAAATGGTGATGTGTTGGCAATTCAAGGCTGTTCAGGACAAAGACTCTCTACATAAAGAAAAGTTCACTACGGTTGAAGTGAGTGACAGTGCTATTTCCTGGACCTCAGTGTTGACAATCGAAATGTACCGCAATCACTAACCGGGAAAAACAAAGATTATACGGCAATTATCGTGTGCCATCATCCACATAATTTTGTCGCCCAGTTAGTTTTGCTTGTGAAAAAAGAAACAATTACCTTTGCTACGGTACAATTAGTGTCCAAGAAAAATTGAACGTTTTCAGCCATCCCTATGTTCAACACTGTGATTTTTGCTTCCACGGTTTGTTATCAGATAACGTTAATTGTGATTCATGGAGAACTGCACAATAATCTAACTTTAACAAATTCAGCACAGAAACGTTAAATCTGTGGAACTTCGCTTAAAGACATTGAAAACACTGATGCTGTTGCACAAAGAAGTGTATATGTACAAAATCTACACCTTGGCATGCGTGGACTTTCTCCTGGCTCGCGTGTTGAAAAGAAGGGGGTGCTTGTAACGTACCAGGAGATGTGACGTACCTGCCAGAAGGACGCACACGACATAAAGGCAGATAGGAATCAGAATAATCGTCTGCGTAGCTCAGTTGGTAGAGCTGCTTGTTCCGGAATAAGCGTACTCGGGTTCGAATCCCGGCGTAGACCAAAAATGACGGAGAAATTCACTTCGTTATAATGGCGCCCGAACTACCCGGATGACCCGACCGTTCAAAATCTAGCATTGGTGTGATGTTATTTCCACACCGCGAGATAGGAAAAATATGAGCAGCACTTCGAAAAAAAAAAAAAAAAAAAAAAAAAGAAAGAAAAATAAGGGGGAGATGATGTAACGTACCAGGAGATGTGACGTACCTGCCAGAAGGACGCACACGACATAAAGGCACATAGGAATCAGAATAATCGTCCGCGTAGCTTAATTGGTAGAGCAACTTATTCCGGAATGAGTGGACCCGGGTTCGAACCCCGGCGCGGATAAAAATGACGGAGAAATTCACTTCGTTATATGCTTACGTTATCACTATACCCGTCCTATTGTGGGCACCCTATCTCTGTACTTAAAACGATGATACTTGGCTCTTAATTATTTTACGAGGCTCAAATTCGCCGCTATAGGCAGACGAATGCCTAGGATTTCTGTTTGGGGTGGGGAAAAGGTCCTGAAAAATTGCATACATATGTTTGTGTGTGTGCAATACACTGTTTTTTCTAATTCCGTGAACACATATAGAGATAAAGCTACAAATTTGAAAGATGTGAATCCGTTGATTGGTGTAAATATGACATGGATATTAAGTCAGATAATATCGAAAACTTGAAAATTCCGTCGTCCGGAGTGAGAATCGAATCCGCGTCTCCCGGATAGCGCCTGCGCGTGCTAACCACTACACCACCCAGAACGAAATGATTTTACAAAACGATTGCTTGCTTATAACAGTAACCAATCCTTACCTATAATTAATAACAAGAATTTCACACTAAATACACTGAAAATAGTATAACTACACAGTGGCTCGTTAAGTAATGAAACTGATTCTTTACGGGGCAGCCTTTGAATAAAAGTAACAAACGTGTTTATATTTTTGACCGCTAAAATGTAGTTTAATCGCATGAGCAACTTTCGAGTTGGGTGACGCAGCAGTTTTCGTGTGGCCGTTGTTGAAGTAATACTGTGTGAGTGGAGCGTGTCAGAAGTTGCATATAATGGAGCAAAGAGCTGTGATAAAAGTTTACTGTAAATTAGGGGAAACTGCGATGAAAGTGTACCGACCTAAATAAAGTTTATGGCACCGACTGTCTGAGCCGTACACTGGTGTTCCGCTGGTTTACAACATTTAAAGATGGGAGGGAGTCTGTCGATAGTGAACCGCGCATGGACGTCCAGTTCTGCAAGGTAATTGTTTTTTCCGACTCTGCTGGGATTATGCGAGGTGTCACAAAAGAACTCTTCCACAGATACAATTAGTTTGCGTTGCAAGACAACACAACCAAACACTGTGCACTACCTGTGTAGAAGTTTCTGGCTTCGAAGTTGATCTGTGTGATCGTACATCCTACCCACAAGATTTTGCTCCGGAAGACTTTTTCCTCTTCGCAAAGGTGAAGTGTGCCTTGAAAGGAGAGCGTTTTAGCGATATTGGGGACATCCAATGTGGTGTGACCGACAGACTAAAGGAGGAAGTCCGGAACAGTTCAGGACTCCCACCGTGCCTTTGAACACCTGTACGAAAGATCTCACGAAGTTGGAGGGAGATTATTTTGATTCTGTGTAAGTGATGATTCAAAATATAGTTTGTGGCTTTGATGTAATAATTTTTGTCTCATTACGTAACGGGCGCACTTTGTATATTAGAACTCCGAATTTCTTGGCGTAGAATAGAAATCCAAGTTTTCCAAGCTTTCGCACATCAACCAGATGACTTTTCAAAGAAGGTAGACAGCAAACTGGATAACAGACCGCTTCAGCAATTTGAACACGGTGACTGGACTTGACAGTAAACAAATATATGCGAATGTAATTGTTCATTCAAAGACGTGAGGCGTCGTGTTCGTTTAGCACGCGGAATCACGAAAGGAAAACAAAAGGCATTCACTATTTGAAAAGCTGGTTCCAAATTCGTGGCAACTTTGAGGAGATGCTATCATTGCAGGACTCACTGTTGGTAATGATCTCCAAGGTTTCTCGAATGGCAGTAGATTTAGGGGTGGAGTAGGAAGCTAATTTATTTATGGCATTCCACATCTTGTTAGAGTTGCCACGAGTTTGGAACCAGTTCTTCAAATAGTGACTGCTTTTTGTTTTCCTTCCATTATTCCGCGTGCTAAACGAACATGACGTCTCATGTCTTTGAATGCATAATTACATTCACATCTGTTCGTTTATTGTCCAGTCAAGTCACCGTGTTCAAATTGGTGAAGCGTTCTGCTATTTAGTTTACTGTCCATCTTCTTTGAAAAAGCCATCTGGTTGGTGTGCGAAAGCTTGGAAATTGGTTTCTATCCTACCCCAAGAAATTCGGATTACGAGTACTCGTAGAGTTATACTACTCGTATTTTCATTACGCATAAATTTCGTGCATTGCTTATCTACTTACAGGGAATTTAGTTAATATTAATAACTTTGCACAAGACTATTTCATACTAAAACAAATATCAATGAAGTTCAGAAAACATATTTCGCTTTCATAACACACAACTCCAGTGAGATTTAAAAACATAACTGTTAAGGCACTATTTTTAGCATAGCATAGTTAAAAAGTTGGCCCGTTAAAGTACTTTTCATCTTCATTTCCGGTTCACTATGCTTCACTTTCTTTGTACTCGAACCCAGCCCGATCAGTGCAGACCTCTACATCGAACCAGAAATATTTACATCAATTTAATGATTTGCAGAAGCTCATGTCTATAAAAGCATTGGTTTTGCGATTATAAAAGAATGATGTTTGTGCAACTGCAAAATCCATCTATCGATAAGATGCGTATTTAAACAGTTCGGGGGAGGAGTGTCCGGACCACCAAGCTGATCTCCTCGATACGTGCCTGGTTAGAGGGCGAAAATGCGGATGTTATCTAATTAAAATTATTTTATTCCTTCATTGCTTATCAATTTCAGATTGAAACAATTCTTTTTTCCGTCGACAACTTGCCCTACGAAGACAATTTTGAACTCAGTTTCTTCCTCAAAACATCTACTGTTTTTCCGCTACACTTAGTAAATGTACGTATTTTTCAAGATATCCCTGCTCGCAAAAGCCCAGTTCGAAAAATTCTTCTTTCGACCGATACGTTTCATAGACAAAAATACTTTGCGTATAATTTCAAATTTTTGAAATTTGACCAAGAGAAAACGTCAGCACATATTTGTGTAAGCAATATACCCAGTCGATTTACATTATTGTAACCACCTCCTACTGTTGATGTCAACAGCGCGTAGCCAATGAAAGAAGGCACTTGTAGTGAGCTGCCTTAGTCGGTAGATAAGATGTGCTGTAGGCATTGTGAAAACATATCACTCGCTGCTGCCATGGATAAAAGGAACGATTTATCAGATTTGCAAAAAAGAATGATTATCGGCTTTCGGGCCAAGGGTGGCAGTATTTGTGAAACAGCGCAGTTTGTGAACTGTACGCGTGCTGCTGTGGTTTAAGTTTATCGTGATTAGAGAAGTGGCACCATTGCTAATAAGCGACGTGAAAACTGAGGAGCACCACGTGCCATTGATGTGAGAGGTGAACGTCGGCTGCGAAGGTGCGTTAGGACCGATCGACACGCTACAGTGGAGCAACTCACTGGCCGAATGAATTAGTGGGCTGCCGGAAGTGTGTCTAAAACGACAGTTCAGCGAACCCTGCTGAGCATGGGGCTCCGATGGAGACGGATGGTCACTGCACCTATGCTAACGAAGGTGCATCGGCAGAAAAGGCTTACATTTGCACGGCAGTATCGAAATTGGACCTCCGCTGATTGGCAAAGGATTGCCTTCTGCGATGAGTCACATTTTCTGCTTCATCGAACGGATGGACTTTGGCGTATAAAGCAAAACAACATCGAAGAACAAACACTCTTCATCCATTGCTGGAAGAACACAAGCTGGTGGGGGGCAGCGATCTTGTCTGGGGAGTGTTTTCATATCATTCCCTGGGTCCACTCATAAGTGTGGGAGCAGCGATATGGTTTGGGGAATGTTTTCGTATCATTCTCTGGGTCCACTCATAACTGTGGAAGGCACTATGGACAAAATTTGTTATGAATCCATCCTTGCAGACTACGTACACCCGCACATTCTGATTATCTTCCCATGGGCGGATGGGATCTTCCAGCACGACAATGCGACTTGTCACACAGCTAGAAATGTCCGAGAGTCATTGGAAGAGCACGATGAAGAGTACTCTCTGGCCCGCTAATTCCCCAGACTTAAACCCAATTGAGCATCTATGGGACTACCTTGATCGTTTTTTTCGCTCTATGGATCCACCACCTCGCACCCTCCAGCAGCTGTCAGATGCACTGCAGTCAGCATGGCACCACATGAGAGTCAGCATGGCACCATCTATGGGACTACCTTGATCGTTTTTTTCGCTCTATGGATCCACCACCTCGCACCCTCCAGCAGCTGTCAGATGCACTGCAGTCAGCATGGCACCACATACCCGTGAACACCTTCCAGCATCTTTTTGTGTCACTCCCAGCCCGTCTAGATGCTGTCCGCGCTGCACATGGTGGTTATTCTGGATATTAGCTGGTGGTCACAATAATATGACTCGACGGTGTATTTCAGCCGCATCTAGGCTTCAAAAAGTCCTACAGAAAAAATATTCTTTGCTTGTAAAATATCACTCACAACGGGCAACATTTTGCGCGTACTTTCTCTACAAAATAATATAGTTTTCCCTCTAGAGGTTATAAATACATGTCATATTTTTCCTTATATCACCGCCTCTAAAAGCCAAGTTTTAAAAATCCTTTTCGCGAAGAACAGCTTTCACGGAGAAAAATATTTAGCCTGTAATTTCCATTTTTTAACGTGCAATTTTTCCATTAGGTTTGTTAAGTGCATGTTTCTTCGTACAACGTATTTTAAGCTGTATCAATGAATCTAAAATCCCGTCTGAAAAAAAAAATTCAGATATGTCTCACAGCCGAAAACATTTCACTATGCAATATACGTGTACGTTCCCTAGCGGAAAAATGGTTCCTAAAACGATGCACATTTACCTCACTAGGAGGTACACACACATATTGTTTTTCACGATGTATCTGCTTCTCAGGGTCCTATCCAAAAAAATTCCTTTTGCATAAAACACCATCTCGGAGAACATTTTGTATATGTCTTTGAATTATTTATGGTGCACAATTCTAATGGTAGTTGGCGAAAATGTGCATTTTGTTTTGCAACTGTACCTCCGCTTTTAAAAATCCTATCGGGAAAATTTATTTGTGCTGTATGGCATTTTCTATGGTAGGAACTGCGAATATTTACTTCAAATAATGCAAAGTTTTTCGATAAGGATAGTACATGCATAGACTGCTTTATTGAGATCCGTATTTCTAAAAGATATACCTATTTAAAATAATGTTTCTCCATCGCATAGCTCCTGTTACGAAGTATTTTTGCGCTTACTTTATACTTTTTTATGATGCAGATTTTTGCCTCTAGGGGGACGTCAGTTTGTATTAGTGCGTGCAAAAGCACTGCCGTTTCTTAAAATCCGTTTTCAGTTGGAGATTCCTTACTGTGAAAAACATTTACTTTCGTTATCGGCCTCAAATAACGCACAGTTTTCCAGTTAGTGGGTGTGATGTTATATTACCCTTTTCTCCATATCCAGCTTCAATTTTTCCATTCGAAAAATTCCTTTCGCTGTGGATAACTTCTTACATGAGGAAGATTTTGCGCACAACTTGTGATTTTTTTGGGTCGTGCCTTTCGGCCGCCAATTGGCGCATATTGCTATTTCTATTTGCAAATGTTTTCCTGATTCTAGGAATCCAGTTCAAAAAATTATTTTTTGTAACTGTATCCATTTCACTATGAAGAAAAATGCGCGAACATTGTTTTTCATTTAATTAATCATTTCATTTTAATTCGAATACGATTTTTTCGCCAGGGGGCGTAAATGCAAGTCCCTTTTTTCTGTTTGTTTTACTTTCCTAAAATCTGCTTTGAAAAATTCTCTTGGCTTTCGAATGCGGCGATCGAAGTAGTTGGATTCCACCTAAGTGCACCCGTTCCACTGCGAAAACACAAATTTGTCCGTGACGAGGATCAAAACCGCGCCCCTTCACTCCGGAGTAAGTTGCTCTTCCAACTAAGCTACACGGGCAGACTGTATCGCTACAGATTTGTTGTCTTGACAGGTGCTTTACCTCTGTCGCACGTCACACCACTACAGTGACGCTCGTTACCTTCCTACGATCACTGTCGCCATATTCAATCGACAACTCTTGTATCGCGATGCGATGTGCGGCCCGATTAGCCTTACGCAGTCCAATGATGAAGCCTATGATAAAGATGTCCGTGTGATGGTAGAGTTCCCGATGAGGTCGCCGCTTCTACCTTCTCACTCTACACACACATGCTTTCGCTGCGGAGATCACTCCGATGCAGTGGTCCACATAACCAGCTGAAAATGACCAAACTAGGTACGTCGAGAGTTTTCCCCTTTCATCTCCCTCATTTATTACGTGATTAATTCTCAACTGCAATACTTTACATAACAAAATATGCCAATTCAGCATATACATACCAATTTGCATGGCGCTCCGACAAATACTTCCTGGTGTGTCAGTTTCTATTTTGAGCAATGTAAATCTCACTAGCCCATGTGTTAATCACTTAGCTGGGTGAAAACACATCATCTCACTGCGTACGGACGAGAACATGTGTTTTCACCCAACTAGGTGATGTTTTGTTATGTAAATTACTGCAATTGCGAATTAAAACCTCCCTAAGCTCTCACTGCGCACCGACGTAATCGTGTCGGGACAGGGGGAACGTGTCCTCCGTCCTCATTTTCTCAATTAAGGACTGTCCCCTAACTTTTTGGCCTTAATTTGTCACCCAACAAACTATGCCCTCCTAAATTTTTCGATTTCAAAAGCCCAGTTTTTTTAGAAATTAAATTAGAATGCAGAATATTTGAGTACTACAATTTTCTAATAACAAATGAATCGTTGTGAAGCTATTTATGTCTCGTGTGTAATGTAATCTCACGAGAATAGGATTTGCTGGGTGACGAAGATGGGCAGCGCATGGTCCGAACTCTGAGCAAGCCATTTAATTTGCCCAACGAGATAGAAATACATAGAGTGCTTCTGTGATTGGTTCTCTGCCAAGGCAGCTGAAGCCAACGCGGGGAGAGCCCGCCATCTTTGATGAGGTACAAATTCTGCGTGTGTCAAGGAGTCACCTCGGTTCTTTCAGCTGTTCGGCGATCATGTTATGCTTCATTACAAATTTAGTGTTACAGTTTCGTGAATAATCACAATTATCAGCACATTGTTGATATTTAAAATGCCATAGTACTGCGCAGCTTTTGATTGTAAGAATAAAAGGAACAAGGATTGTGGAACTACATTTCACAAGTAAGCATTTTAAAATAAGGTTGAGCTGTAAATGCTCAGTTAATCAAACACAAAAAATAAAGCATCTAATCCGTGTAGCTGGTGATTAAACCAGCAGATAAGCCATTTCAATATCTGTGTTATCTTAAGACTTTTTATTTCTTATATTTTGTAAACAGTCGTACTCAATGTGAAAACTGAATGATGTTTACTCTGGGAAGCTGAGGTTAACTGTACTTCTATCTCGTTGGGTTCACCACTCCGGATGACGCCATTACAAATGGCGCCCCAGTGACAAAGCCAACCGGCCAGGTCAAAATGTAAAAAAAACTGAATAACGAGATAAAATAACAACTCACCGACTCGTGTGCAAAACAGGAAGAAGGATCTGACCTTTAACTTAAGGCTGGTACAAAATAAACAGCACAGGAGAGGTTTTAATCACTTACTAGCAGGCCAAAATAGCAGAGCTCGTGACAGCACTTTCCGCCTGCTATGGAAGACAATGGAACTTCATCCAACTGAAGAACTTTTCCAGTGTAATGTGTGTCACAAGAAATTCAAACAGAAAGAATCTTTTATGCATGTAAAATTTCATGCAAGAGAACAACCTTATGATTCTAACATGTGTTCCAAGCAGCTAAGTGAAAAATGCAGCATCTCGGAGCAGTCTGCTTCAGTCAAGTAAATAAGATCACCAATGTCATATATGCTTAAAACAGTTTGCAAGCAAGCGATATCTTCCCTGGCACATGCTTGTCACACAGGTGATAAGCCATACCAGTGCGATGTATGTTTTAAACAATTTACCCAAAAAAGTCATTTTATAATGCACATGCCCCTTCACACAGGTGAGAAGCCTCACCAGTGTGATGTATGTTCCAAACAATTTAATCATAAAAGTGCTCTTTCAAAGCATGTGCTCATTCACAGAGGTGAAAAGCCTCACCAGTGTAATGTGTGTTCGAAACGATTTACTTGTAAAAGTAATCTTTCTAGGCATATGCTTCTTCACACAGGCAAAAAACCTCACCAGTGTGATGTATGCTCAAAACAATTTGCTGATAAAAGTGTTCTTTCAAAGCACATGCTCATTCACACGGGTGAGAAACCTTACCAGTGTGATGTATGTTCCAATCAATTTACTCGTAAAAGTCATCTTTCAAAGCATATGCTCATTCACACAGGTGAAAAACCTTACCAGTGTGATGTATGTTCCCATCAATTTACTCGTAAAAGTTATCTTTCAAAGCATATGCTCCTTCACACAGGTGAAATGCTTCAGCAATGTGATGTGTGCCCCAAAAAATTTACTCAGAAAAGTCATCTTTTGAAACACATGCTCTTTCACACAGGTAAATAACTTTCTCAATGCAGATAAATAACTGTAGCGGCGTTTTTGTGGGTTTGAACAGGACCATTCCAAATTTTGATTTACAAAGATTAATTGAGTGGTGCATAAGATTTATCTTTATATTGGGAGATGAGTAGATGGAATTCGAAAGCATGCCGGAGTAATATGGAGGAGACAGGCTCAAGACAGACAATTGTGGAAGAAACTTGGGGAGACCTTCATTCAGCAGTGGATTGATAAGCTGTGGGATGATTCAGCATTCTCATGGTGATGACCCACGAATATCTAAAATTTTTACCGAAATTGCGGATTGAGTGCAACTGTATTTTTTATTTTTGTGTTTCTTTTTTTTTTTTTTTCATTTACTCTATTACCGCTGACTTATATTTCTCTGAAAATTTGCTCCAAAAAATTTGTTAAATGTCAAAAAATTACGGCATGAGATTTTATTCAACGACAGCAAGCTGCATCCATTAAAATATCATTTTTTTTAAAAACACTATTGCCGTCAACTAACAATGAAAAGCGTTATTTGATACGTTAAAGTTTTAGTCTCATCCCCTAGGTGTTTATAACAACATTTCTGAGTTATATAATTATTTAACATCAAACCATATATTACGAAAACTCCCTTGCTTAACACGGAACGGAAATCGTTCTGTACCTCATCAAACATGGCTGCCACTTGTTTCCGGTGGCTTCACCCGTTCCCCGACGTAAGCGCTCTACGTATTTCTATCTCGTTGAATTTGCCCCTCTACTCGCTGATATTTTCCCCGTTACCCACAGTGAGAATGACCGCGAGCCTCAGCTGTCATTTGCACTTTTCTTAGGGGTAGGGGTGGTAAAGTTTGAATACTCTGCTTATGGACTTCACTGTGTCTTTTACTTTACGGCGCGTAACGCATTCAGTGGCCTATCCTCCATCGGTAATTGAATAATTGCAGCATAACTATTCAATAATTTAAATATATCTAATCTAACCAAGTTGTTGCCTTTTACGTTTTTCTCTTTTCGGTTACAAACTGTCCAATTATCTTTGAGCTGATGAAAAATTATACATACTGCTGAGTGCAGTAGAAATACGTATCTCAACAGTTTCTTATGCGTAATGACAGGTGTCTGCTAGTATTTCAAATGTTTCGTAGTAAAATGTTTTTTTTGATTATTTCCATTAATGATTTTAACTATTACCTTTAACTTGCATTGGAGGCATTCATGCTATATAGTTGTCTGAATGAAAAAAATTATTGCACTGATTTCTTATTAAATTATTGTAATTACGTTAATTCATTAATGAAAAATATTTATAGGGATTTTCGTGTTCACACTCATATATATATACAGATTACTTAAAATATTTCGTATAATCATAACAATCCTCCCCCCTTCCCAGCTTTTGTAATTCATTAATGAAAAATATTTATAAATATTTTTGTGTTCACACGTATGTATACACAGATTACTTTAAATATTTCGTGTAATCAAAACAATCCTCCCTCCCCTCCCAGCTTTTGTGACAAATTTACGCCCAGTCCATTGCG
This sequence comes from Macrothele yani, assembly GCA_039090855.1. Taxonomy (NCBI): domain Eukaryota; kingdom Metazoa; phylum Arthropoda; class Arachnida; order Araneae; family Macrothelidae; genus Macrothele; species Macrothele yani. The sequence continues at coordinate 414,584 of CM076991.1, forward strand.
AAACTGCAGTAGTTCTGATATTTTAATCCTAGTTGAAGATTTCAAACACGCTCAGATTTACAAGGCAACAATTACCTTACCTCCCCTAAGGTATGACACCTTTGAAAAACCGAACAAATATATACATTATGAACTCGTACTTTGTGGCGCCATCTAGTGTCACTGAAGCACCATTATTTTCCTTAAGGTATTTTGTAAATTATGAAGAAAATGAGCAGTTGCTACATGACATGATCTCCAGCCGTGGAATATTACCAAACTCCGTGTTTGACTTGTAGTCGATTAAACTCGACGAGTGTATCGACTTTAAAACGTTTTGCGTGTTCTAGCCTTTGGAATCGATTATTCTCAGCCTCACTGAGATTGGTCCTTTTGAATGAGGGCACGGGATTGAAACACAATTCTTAAAGGAACTCAACATTAAAATAGGTAATTCAACCTAGTTGGCTACTTACATTGTCAGCTTTGGATGCCCCGAGAATCCGAGCTGATCTCAACGTCAAAAACGTCGGCAGGAAACCATAAAAAAGGAATTCTTGAAGAACACGTAATGGATTTCTCAAAGACGGAATGAAACAAATCTTGATATGCAGGTTATTACAACACGGAGTTGGATTAATCAAGTAAAATGTTTTCTTTATAATAAAATACTCCGCGTAGTCGAAAGCAAGACCCAAAAGGGACTACGAAAAATTGTATGAAAGTAACCACACTATTTCGATATTTAAAACCAAAGGAAATACTCAAAACCGGAGGAAGTAAAAACCGAAGGACGTACTCAAGAAGTAGTTAGGCGTGGCAGTGTATCAGCGACTACATGAAGGATAGTGGGTAGCCACTATTGTTCGCGATGACAGCAAGCGGATTTTTTGCCGAATGAATATGCATAGGACTCAGCAACAAGCTAGACCTTTTAACGCTTTGGAACTTTATTATTTCTTAGTCTTATCGTTTTGTGATACTTTTACTTTTCAGTTTGTCAACGTTTTTGAGTACTTTCTTCGGTTTTAAATATCGAAATAATGTGGTTACTTTTCATAGCATTTTCCGTAGTCCCTTTTGGGTCTTGCCTTCGACTACACGGAGTAATTTGTTATAAAGAAAATATTTTACTTGATTAATCCAACCACCATATTGTAATAATCTGCACATCAAGATTTGTTTCATTCATTCTTTGGGACATCCATTACGTGTTCCCAAAATGTTCTTTTTGTGGTGTCCTGACGACGTTTCCGACGACGAGATAACCTTGGATTCTTGAGTCACCCAAAGCTGACAAATGTAAGAAGCCAACTAGGTTAAATTACCTATTTTTTACGGTCGACGGCGAGATAACCTTGGATTCTTGGGTCACCCAAAGCTGGCAAATGTAAGTAGCCAACTATGTTAAATGACCTATTTTTAACGGTCGAAGGCGAAATAACCTTGGATTCTTGGGTCACCCAAAGCTGACAAATGTAAGTAGCCACCTAGGTTAAATTACCTATTTTTCACGGTCGACGGCGAGATAGCCTTGGATTCTTGGGTCACCCTAAGCTGACAAATGTAAGTAGCCACCTAGGTTAAATTACCTATTTTTCACTGTCGACGGCGAGATAACCTTGGATTCTTGGGTCACCCAAAGCTGACAAATGTAAGAAGCCACCTAGGTTAAATTACCTATTTTTCACGGTCGACGGCGAAATAACCTTGGATTCTTGGGTCACCCAAAGCTGACAAATGTAAGTAGCCAACTAGGTCGAATTACCTATTTTTCACGGTCGAGTCACATTATTGTGACCACCAGCTAATATCCAGAGTTACCGCCGCGTGCAGCGTGGACAGCAGCTGGTAGGTTCGTGGTGGAGGATCCGTAGAGCGAACAACATGATCTAGGTGGTCCTACAGATGCTCAATTGGGTTTAAGTCTGGAGAATTAGGGGTTCAGGAAAGCATTTTGGAGTCTTCATTGTGCTCTACCAACCACTCTCGGACATTTCTAGCTATGTGACACGTGGCATTATCGTGTTGGAAGGTCCCTTCCGCCCCAGGAAAGACAATCAGTATGTATGGGTGTATGTGGTCTGCAAGGATGAATTAAAAACGAATTCGGTCCACAGTGACTTCCACAAGTATGAGTGAACCCAGGGAATGCCACGAAAACATTCCCCAGACCATAGCGCTGCCCCAACCAGCTTGTGTTCTTCCAGCAATGGTTGAAGAGTGTTTGTTCTCCGATGTTTCTCGCCTTATACGCCAACGTCCATCCGTTCGACGAAGCAGAAAACGCAATCCTTTGCCAATCAGCGGAGGTCCAATTCTGATACGGCCGAGCAAATGTAAGCCTTTTCTTCCAATGCACCTTCGTCAGCAGACGGATGGTCACTGCACCTATGCAGTGACCATCCGTCTGCTTCGAAGCCCCATACGTAACAAGATTCACTGAACTGTCGTTTTAGACACACTTCCGGCAGCCCCCTGGTTCATTCGGCCCGTAAGTTGCTCCACTGTAGCGTGGCGATCGGCCGTCACGCACCTTCGCAGCCGACGTTCAGCTCTCACATAATTGGCACGTGGTGCTCCGCAGTTTTCTCGTCGCTCATTAGCAATGGTGCAATTTCTCCAATCACGATAAACTTTAACCACAGCAGCACGCGAACAGTTCACAAACTGCGCTGTTTTACAAATACTGCCACAGTTGTCCCGAAAGCCGATAATCATCCTGTTTTCATCATCATCATCATTGTCAACCATTATCAATCCACTGCTGGACGAAGGTCTCACCAAGTTTCTAAATCAACAGTCTGCCTTGTTTCAGTCTCTTCCATGTTACTCCTGCATACTTTCGAATTTCATCTGCGCATCTTTCATGGGGTCTTCTTCTGGGTCATTTCCTGTTCCTTGAAATCCATTCAAAAATTTCAGCTGTCCATCGATGGTCTGTCCTTCTGGCAATATGCCCAGCCCATTGCCATTTCAGAGATTTTACTCCGATCATGATGTCTTCCACTCTTGTCATTTTTCGGATCCACGAGTTCCTCTTCTTATCTCTCCTGGTTACACCAAGCATGCATTTCTCCATGCGCCTTTGAGTTGTTTACAGTCTTTGTATGTCTCTTTTAGTTAAAGTCCACGTCTCTGCACCATATGTAATCACTGGTAGGAGGCATTGACCAAATACTTTTCTTTTAAGACATAATGGCATATTGCTCTTGAAAATTATACTGTTTCTTCCAAAAGCTCTCCAGGCAAGTTTTACACGCCGATTAATTTCTTCATCAATGTGACCTTCACTTGATATCTGCTGTCCAAGAAAAATGTAAGTATTGGTTAACTCCAGCTTTTCCCTATCAATCGATAAATCTTCATTTCTTGTAAAAACGTTGTACATCACTTTTGTCTTCTGAAAGGTCATTTTTAATCCCACTTCTTTACTCTTGTCAGCAAGTTTCTGGATCATACTCTGCAGCTCTGATAGGGTGCTTGCCAAAATGACTAGGTCATCAGCAAAACGAAGGTGAGTTAGATAATCTCCATTAATCTTTATCCCTTTGTTTTCCCAGTTCAGTAATTGAAAGACATTTTCCAATATGGCATAAAGAGTTTGGGAGATATAGTGTCACCTTGTCCCACTCCCTTTCCAATCTTTATGGGTGCTGTATTCTCAAATAGCCGAATCTTTGCACTTGCATTTTCATAGATGTTATGAATAATGTTAGTGTATGCGTCTTCAATACCGCAGGTTTTCAAAGCCATTGTAACTGCTGATGATTTCGCCGAATCAAAGGCCTTTTGATAGTCAATAAAAGCCATGCATAATGGAAGTTCATATTCCCTAGCACTTTTAATTAGTTCTCTCAGTACGTGGATATGATCTATTGTGCTGTAGCCACTCCTGAATCCAGCTTGTTCTCTCGGTTGAGCCATGTCCATTGTCACCTTCAAGCGGTGTGAAAGAACTTTAGTGAAGATTTTATAAACCACTGATAGGAGGCTGATAGGTCTGTAGTTTCTGAGAACTTCAATGTCGCCTTTTTTATGTAGCAGGATCATTGTAGCATTGTTCTAACCTTCAGGAATCTTCCCTTCATTAAGGCATCGAGTGAAAACTTGGGCGAGTACTGTTTCGATTTCTCCACTTGCTTCTTGTATGATGTCTACAGTAATTCCATCTTCTCCTGGAGCTTTTCCCCGCTTCATGTTCTTGATTGCATGTGCAACTTCTGCTGGGAGGACTGGAAGAACTCTGGTACTGGTATCTTTCATGATGTCTGGAGTACATGTATCATCCCTTTCATATAATTTGGAGTAGAAATCTTTCACTCTTGTCAAAATTTCACCTCTATTTCTTGTTACAGAACCATCTTCTTTTCTCAGTGCCATAATCTGCTTTCTTCCCTTACTGAAATGTCCCTTTGCTATCTTTAGGCTTTGGTTGTTTTCAAATGCTTTCCTCACTAGTTCACAGTTGAATTTCCTTACATCTTCAGTAATACTTTTTCGTACCGTCTTGCATAACTCTATATATTCCACTTTGGAAGTCACATCTCCTTTAGTTGTCCTCATCTCTCTTCTTTTTTGCATCAGAAATTTGGTTTTTCCTGATATTTTGTTCGTATGCAACTTGCTCTTAGTACCAGCTATTTTTGTTGGTGTTTCCATAAGATCGTTGGTTACTTTTCTGTTAACTTCAGAGATGTACACTTTTTCCGACGTTAGACCTTCTAGAGCAGAGAATCTGTTCCGCAGTTCCAATTTGAAGGTATGATGTTTTTTAAGGTTGGTCATGTCAATACACTTTGTTTGTTTTATGAGCTTACCACGCTCGAGTTTAGCATTGAGGTGCATCTTACCATTCTATAGTCACTACCTGTATTGAACTTGTTTAGCACACTGCAGTCTTCCATGACAAATTTCTTGTTACACATAATAAAATTAATAAAATCAATTTCACTTGTCAATCCATTGGGATGCCTCCATGTCCATTTGCGTTGCGGCTTTTTCTTGAAAAAGGAGTTCATGATGAAAAACCTTTCTGCCTCTGCAAACTCTACGAGAGTATTTCCACGCTGGTTTCTGTTGCCGTGACCGAATTTACCTACTGAAGTTTCATTCTGTTGTCGTTGCCCTATTTTCGCATTGAAATCTCCAATAATGGTCTTTAAGTGCTGCTTTCGTTATTATTTAGGTGACGAATTTCCTCATAAAATTCTTCAATCTCTTTATAATGGTGACTTGTAGTGGATGCATAAGCTTAAATAATCTGAGCCTGGTATAGCTTTTACTAATATTGGATAATGAATTCAGCATGCTCTGTCAGAGGAACTAAGCTTCTAATAGTGAATCCTTCAAATGGTTGTTGTTACTAGTTAATTAAGATCATGAATAAAGTCTCCTGCCAGTATCTGTCCCGCGATAGTCGAAGAGATGTCCACTTTTCAGTTCAATGAGATCTTCTCCTTTTCTCCTTACCCCACTTATCCCGACGATGTCCCACTTGATCCTTTGTAGTTCTTCTTCCAATTCAAGGAGCCTTTAATCAGAAGATAGGGAGCGTCCGTTGTACGTAATCAAGGTCAGTATCAGAACGCAGCCTAGTCCGGTCCTCCGGTGATTCTTAGCATCCTCTGCCTTCATGTCGCACTGGATGCTGCCTTGGCGAGGTACATTCCAGCTGCCGGAGACTGAGCGCTAAGATTTAAGTTGTGGAGTCATTTTGGAGGGATTTGGCCATAACTCACCACGCTGGCCAAGTGGGTTGGTGAGTGTGGGATAGCATTTCCTCTAATCCCGATGGTATAGTTATACCGCTTTTTGGCTGTCGTCAGAGCCCCTTTAGTGGGAACAGATGCCCGACGAGAAAGCGGGGTTAACATTTGTCAAGGAGAGGCTGTAGTATATTGCGAATCAACTGACCTTACATCCCATCTCTTTTTACAAATCTGATAAATAGCACACCTTACATACCCTCAGGATGCCTACAGCACACCTTACATACCCTCCAAGCCAGCTCACGACACGTGCCTTTATTCACTGGCTACGCGCTGTTGACGTCAAATGTAGGAGGTAGTCACAATAATGTGACTCGACTGTGCTATAATCAATCAGTTCCTTTAAGAGTTCTGTTTCAATAAACTAATATATCGCTCTTTCCACGTTCCAGAAACACATAGCAACCGAAAAATTGTTATTCGGTCATCGCCGGGGAAGTGATCCACGGATCTCTCGATATCTAGCCGAGCGCGTTAGCCTTACACAACGGTGGCCAACAATCGACGGTGCTATGTGTGTTTTTAAGTCAGCTTCTGACATCTTAAATCCGTAAGATGGGCTCAGCTACTGAGACGTCTCCATCTGGTGTTCCCCGGCGGTGACCGAATAACAATTTTTCTGTTGCTATCTGTTTCTGGAACGTGGAAAGAGCGATGTATTTTTTTATTTACTGACGCCACGTATTTGGAGGACTTTCACTGTGTTTCAATCCTGTGCTCTCATACAAGAGGACCAATCTCGGTGACATTGAGAATAATCGATTCCAAAGACTAGAACAAGCAAAAGGTTTTAAAGTCGCTTGACTCGTAGAGCTTATTCGACTACATGACAAATATTAAGCAAGCGTGTTAGCAACTCAAAATTTTTGAGCATATCATATACACCAAACTCCGCTGCAAGAAAATCCGTAAACTGGAAATCTCAGCATAAATTGATTTCCGTTGATAAGTATTTGCAGCATCCAAATTTTGCTCTAAATTATTTTCAATCGTTCTTAATTTTATCACCATTCAGCATATAATGCTATGAAGTGTCGTTTTACCTTAATTTAGGTTGGATAGCTATAGAGATATGCCAACTAGAACCATATGCAACACCCATGCTTTAGCACATACTCGGCCCCATACCCCTCTACGAAAAAAAACTAATGAAATATGAGATGCAGGGACGCATATCTGAGGCCCTCGGCTGGTCGTTACAAGGGGCCTATCCCAAAAGCGAACGCATGCCCCTGTAATTTGTATTTTATCAGCTAAAATCTAAAAAATACTGCTATCTATATCCTTCCCTTTTGATCTCAAGAAAATAAGGGGAAGATGTTTTGCAATGCCTTTTAGGTAATACATTTCCACATGTAATTGAAGACCTTACGGCAATAGTGGGATGATCCACATTTTGTAAAAACATTATTGCAGTTACCGGGGACATAAATTCAGAGATAGACCAGATGTTAGCATATTCCACTAGATACCTAGGGCTAACAGTGGGTTAGCCCAACCTCTGGGACATACAGACGGCGCGCTCACTCATCCATTTCCACCATTATCACATGTTCTACTACGTTGTTGGTTAGCACATTGTTTCAGTAAGGTCTTCAATTGATGTATACCAGTACATAAAGGTTTATCATATAAATAAGATGGAAACAGAATATAAAGATTATACAGCATTAGTTGCAGACTTTGAAACAGTGGTGGATAAGTGAAAGCATGTAGCTTACTTCTATTTAGTGGAGGAGAAGTAAAAGCGTGTATTATTTGTATTTCTTAAAATTTCAACCTGCCTAATCGCATGTATGACACTTCATTTATTTCTGTCGAATTGTTATTTCCTCGGTGGCGCTGTCTCAGCCACCTCCCATGCCACGTCATTGTTGCTGACCGCGTTGACTATATACCCTATATTGACAAACGTCACCGGATACCTAGAAGAGAAACACAACATAGAATTTATTGACATACATTAGTAAGGTGTCGGTCCACCTTTGGCCTTAATGCATGCACTGACCCTTCGAGACATGCTTTCGACAAGATTTTGGAACAGAGAGATAGGTATGCGCTTCCATTCAGTATATAATGCTGCCGCTAACTGTTGCTTAGTAGTAGGCATTGGTTCCAAACTTCTTGTGTGGCACTCTAATTCATCCCATTGGTGCTCTATGGGATAAAGATAAGGGCTCTGTGCTGGCCAGTCCACACACGATACGGAATTATCGTCAAACCACGCCGTAACAGTCTTGCTTTATGGCTCGGTGCATTATCCTGCCGGTACCAACAAGGATCCGTTTCATAGTATTACAACAGAGTTGGTAGGGCATAACTGTCCAAAATATCGAGGTAGACGTGCTGGTTAACAGGTTTGTCCACCGTAGACAATGGGCTGGGACCATATCACGAAAAACAGCCCCACACGAGTACACTGCCAGCTCCAAATTTGACCGTAGAAACATTACACTGTGGTAAATAGCGTTCCCCTGGTTGCCACCATATACCCACACACTGCCATCAGACTGATGAATCGTGTATCTGGATTCATAAGTCCATAGAACACGTTTCCATTGATATACGCTCCACGAAAAATGTTCTTACACCATGCTAAACGACGAGTAGCATTCCGAGTGGAGATGAAAAGCTTATTAGCAGCCGCACGACCACGGCAACCCATGGAATGAAGTTCTCTGCGAATGGTACGTGTACATACCTAGGTTCCAGCATTTTTACTCACCTGTACACTGAGGTCTTATGCCGTACTCCTTCGCTTAGCTGTAATGACTCTCCTGAGGCTTCGACGCCTTCTATCACCGATTTTCTTTGCTCTTCCGGTACGTTTTGCTGCTTCTGACACGCCATGTGTCTTCCACTTATTGAGTACATCCAAAACAGTTGACTTGGGTATGTTTAAACGCCTCTCGGTTTCTCTGATGGACAACCCACTAACATAACACCTAAAACGCTTTCCTTTCTCTAAGTCAGTTCTCTCAAGCCGCGACACTTTCACTCAACCTCACAATGCGATATGATCGCGGTCAGCTGCAGACTTGTTTTTGTACCGTTTGCAGCTGTACCGAGCATCTTAACAACGCAGCGGATCTATTTATTTGTTCCTGAAGGGGTGTCCGGTGACTTCTGTCAATATAGTGTATATGTTACCTCAATCAGGGCTATTCCTTTATGTCATCTGATGATGGGCTTCTAGAAAGCTCGAAAGATCTAATGATTTTAATGTTTTACTTTTACCATCAATAAATGCTTTTGGAAAATGACGACGGTGTTAAACTAGTCATTAGAGGTTGGAAGTTTTATAATCATGCATCAAGTTCAGCTGCCTTGTGTTTTTAATGGGGTTATATCAAAGTCAAGTGAAGTACAATTGTATGGTACATTTTCCTGATTTTCAGGTAGATGCACAGTAGAGTAATCAATATAAATACTAATTGTAAATAAATAAAATAAGTCAACGGATTCTAAGTATGTACGATTCTACACTGCTGGCAACCCAAAATGCAACACCAAGAAGGAAGCATCCCATTGGCCTGAAATTCGCAGCATGCGTAGCCCGCGAGAGGACATGAAAACGATTAGCATTGCAGGGCATATACCAATCCTGTGCGCCCGGCACGCCACCGAGAAGCACTATAAGAAGGGTGCACAGAAGGCGGAATGTAAGTAGTGGAAGTGTGTTGTGCTGCCGGACTTGTACGTGGGGAGCTTCCTGATGCCTCGTCGCAGAATACGGCAGTCATTCCAGCACGTTTCGGAGTTCGACAGAGGACGAATAGTGGCTATCGCGACAGCGGTTTATCGTACCGAGACATCAGCGCCCGTGTGGGACGACATCCAGCTACAGTGAGGCGAGTATGGATTCGGTGGATGCAGGAGGGACGGACGGACCGACGTGAGCGATTGCCGTAGCCGCGGTACACCACCGAACAAGAGGACCTGCATGTTGTGCTGCGGGCATTGACGGCTCGCACCGCCACATCACGAACGTTAGCGCAGGAATTAGGGTGTGTAGAAGGCAAGAAGGATGCCGCCAAATTTTCGAGGGTAGTGAGGACGTCTTTAGACCAAAAAGAAAATGTTATGACGCCAAATGTAATGGATTAAACTTTTATTAGAACATGAAATCATACAATAAAGGGTTATGGCAACTAAAAAATGTTCGCCTTAGAAAATTGAGTAGGGTGCAAAATCGATTGTTCCGACAGTTCTTTAAAGTAGAGATATTTTCACCAGTGCAAATATACATTATTTCTCCCTAATAGAAACGTGTACATTAACTCAAACTAGGAAATGTACACAAAATTTTATCACCAAGAAATACACCTGGAAAAACAAAGAACGTTTGCAGTCAGACTTTCCGAAACGTCGTGAGCATAAACATACATTTATGCTCCCTCGCGGAAATACTGTGCGTTATTGAAAGTAGAAAATGTACTTTCGCCACAGGTTTTGGTATCCGAGTCAAAAAGTATTTTTAGTTTATATCATCATCATCATCATCATCATCATTGTCAACCATTATCAATCCACTGCTGGACGAAGGTCTCCCCAAGTTTCCTCCACAACGGTCTGTCTTGTGCCAGTCTGCTCCATGTCAATCCCGCATACTTTCGAATTTCATCCACCCATCTCCCATGTGGTCTTCTTCTGGGTCTTTTCCTGTCCCTTGGAATCCAATCTAAAATTTCGGCTGTCCATCGATGGTCTGTCCTTCTGGCAATATGCCCAGCCCATTGCCATTTCAGGGATTTAACTCTGATCATGATGTCTTCTACTCTTGTCATTTTTCGGATCCACGAGTTCCTCTTTTTATCTCTCCTGGTTACACCAAGCATGCACCTCTCCATGCTCCTTTGAGTTGTCTGCAGCCTTTGTATGTTTCTTTTAGTTAAGGTCCACGTCTCTGCACCATACGTCAGCACTGGAAGGATGCATTGATCAAACACTTTTCTTTTAAGACATAATGGCATATTGCTCTTGAAAATTATGCTGTTTCTTCCAAAAGCTCTCCAGGAAAGTTTTGTACGCCGATTAATTTCTTCATCAATGTGACCCTCACTTGATATCTGCTGTCCAAGATAAACGTACGTGTCTGTTATCTCCAGCTTTTCTCCATCAATCTATAAATCTTCATTTCTTGTAAAAGCATTGTACATCACTTTTGTCTTCTGAAAGTTCATTTTTAATCCCACTTCTTTACTCTTGTCAGCAAGTTCTTGGATCATACTCTGCAGCTCTGATGGGGTAGTTGCAAAAATGACTACGTCATCAGCAAAACGAAGGTGAGTTAGATAATCTCCATTTATTTTTATCCCTTTGTTTTCCCAGTTCAGTGATTGAAAGACATTTTCCAATGTCGCATTAAAGAGCTTTGGAGATATGGTGTCACCTTGTCTCACTCCCTTTCCAATTTTTAAGCGTGTTGTATTTTCAAACAGCGGAATCTTTGCACTTGCATTTTCATAGATGTTATTAATAATATTAATGTATGCATCTTCAATACCGCAGGATTTCAGAGCCATTGTACCTGCTGATGGTTTCACCGAATCAAAGGCTTTTTCATAATCGATAAAAGCCATGCACAATGAAAGTTCATGTTCCCTCGCTCTTTCAATTAGTTCTCTCAGTACGTAGATATGATCTATTGTGCTGTAGCCACTCCTAAATCCAGCATGTTCTCTCGGTTGAGCCATGTCCAGTGTTACCTTCAAATGGTGTGAAAGAACTTTAGTGAAGATTTTATAAACCACTAATAGAAGGCTGATAGGTCTGTAGTTCCTGAGATCTTCAATGTCACCTTTTTTATGTAGCAGGATCATTATAGCGTTGTTCCAACCCTCAGGAATCTTCCCTTCATTAAGGCATCGAGTGAAAATTTGTGCGAGTACTGTTTCGATTTCTCCACTTGCTTCTTGTATGTTGTCTACAGTAATTCCATCTTCTCCCGGAGCTTTCCCCCGCTTCATGTTCTTGATTGCATGTGCAACTTCTGCTGGGAGGACTAGAAGAACTCTTGTACTGGTACCTTCCATGATATCTGGAGTACATGCATCATCCCTTTTATATAAATTGGGGTAGAAATCTTTCACTCTTGTCAAAGTTTCGCCTCTATTTCTTGTTACAGAACCATCTTCTTTTCTCAGCGCCATAATCTGTTTTCTTTCCTTACTGAGATGTCCCTTTGCTGTCTTTAGGCTTTGGTTGTTTTCAATTGCTTTCCTCACTAGTTCACAGTTGAATTATCTTACGTCTTCAGTGATACCTTTTCGTACTGTCTTGCATTGCTCTATATATTCCACTTTGGAAGTCACATATTCTTTAGTTGTCCCCATCTCTCTTCTTTTTTGCATCAACATTTTGGTATTTCCTGATAATTTGTTCCTATGCAACTTGTTCTTACACCCAGCTAATTTTGTTGCTGTTTCCATAAGAGCTTTGGTTACTTTTCTGTTAACTTCAGAGATGTCCACTTCTTCTGATGTTAGACCTTCTAAAGCAGAGAATCTGTTCCTCAGTTCCAATTTGAAGGTATGATGTTGTTTAAGGTTGGTCATGTCAATACACTTTGTTTGTTTTATGAGCTTGCCACGTTCGAGTTTAGTGTTGAGGTGCATCTTACATCTCACCAATCTATGGCCACTACCTGTGTTGAACTTGTTTAGCACACTGCAGTCTTTTATGACGAATTTTTTTGTTACACATAATAAAATCAATTTCACTTGTCGTCCCATTTGGATGTCTCCATGTCCATTTCCTGTGCGGCTTTTTCTTGAAAAAGGAGTTCAAGATGAAAAACCCTTCTGCCTCTGCAAACTCTACGAGAGTATTTCCACGCTGGTTTCTGTTGCCGTGACCGAATTTACCTACTGAAGTTTCATTCTGTTGCCGTTGCCCTATTTTTGCATTGAAATCTCCCATAATTATCTTCAAGTGCTGCTTACCGTTATTATTTAGATGACGAATTTTCTCATAAAATTCTTCAATTTCTTCTTCAGGATGACTTATGGTGGGTGCATAAGTTTGAATAATCTGAGCCTGGTATCTTCTCGAGAGTTGGATAACGAGTCGTGCAGCTCTGTCAGAGGAACTTTCAACTTCTACAACTTTATCCTTCAGTTTCTTGTTTATTATAAATCCAACACCACTAGTTCTGCCAGTATCTGTCCCGCGATAGTCGAAGAGATGTCCACTTTTCAGTTCAATGAGATCTTCTCCTTTTCTCCTTACCTCACTTAGCCCGACGATGCCCCACTTTATCCTTTGTAGTTCCTCTTCCAGTTCAAGAAGCCTTGAATCAGAAGATAGGGAGCGTTCATTATACGTAGCCAAGGTCAGCATCAGATGGCAGCCTAGTCCGGTCCTCCGGGGATTCTTAGCACCCTCTGCCTTCATGTCGAACTGGATGCTGCCTTGGCGAAGTACATTCCAGCTGCCGGAGACTGAGGGCCAAGATTTAAGTTGTGGAGTCATTTTGGTTTATATACTAGAAATTAAATTATGGCTTCGTCCCAGGCAAAAGGCATTTTTAGTCTGTATTCCAAAAGCGAAGGTATGGCTTCGTATACAAATATACACTTGCGGCCTTTAGTGGCAGAGTTTTTCACAATGATAAAAAAAGATGCATACTAGATCTTTCTCATGGAGGACGACAACGGACACAAAATATATTTTTCAAATTGCACTATGGAAGCGGAGATAATTTGGGATATAGAAAATATTTTTCTCCTGTAAGAAAGTACTGCGCTGTTAGAATTAGGATACGTTCAAAGAATGTTCTTCACGGTGAATGGTACATGCTCCAGAAAAGAATTTTTTCAAAAAGTTTTTCGAAGCAGAGATAGATTTCCAAACGAAGTGCATAATACACTTAGGGGCAGTATAACGCTTTATAGAACTGTGAGTAATAGGCAAACAGGAAATGTTCGCAGAAAGCTTTTCACAGTGGAAATTATCCGAGAAAAAACTATATTCGGACAATCGGACTCTTAGAAGTAGAGATAGCGAGAGAAGTAGGGTATACACGAACGCCACAAAGTAGGAAAACAGGGTGTTATTTGAAATCGAAAATTGGGACCAAATGTTCTTCACGGTGAAAAGTGTCCGACGGAAAAGGAATTTTCAGTGGTATTTTCAGTAACAATAACGTGGAATGATATAAATATCGAGGTCACTTTTCATGTGCACTTACGCACCATGACGGCAAAAGTTAGCATAGGAAAAATACCTTAGATATGGGTCAACGTTCTTATAGCTCAACTTCCACAGCAGAAATTGAACTTTTAAAATTTCACCACAATATATGCAGAAATACAGGGTGTTCCCGAATTTGTGCAACAAACAAAGAGGGGGGATAGTACACATAAAGACGAATAACTTTTGCAATGGAATGTAGGATGGCACTCAGCTCCTAGTGCTCAAAAACGTTAAGTATCATGTCCTCGTTGATCCACCAACAGTGGTAAAAAATACAACTTACCAAAATTATGGGTTGCACACTTGTACTGGTGAACGTAGAGGCAGAGCAGGACTCAAAGGAGGTGCTCCAAGTGGTGCTCGAGGGTGCCGTTGTACAACTTACACCAACGGAGTGAAGGACTGGCGTGGAGGCCAGGCTACCGGTCTGCCCCGTCCAATCCACCTGCCGAGTTACGTCGCATTCAGGAATTGCCGGACCGCGGTGAAGAAATGTGCAGTGGATTCATCGTGCATGAATCACGTCTCTCCGAGCATTGTGCGGAACACTCTGCAACAAACCGGAAAGCACTTGCTTCAAGAACACACGGTACATGGCGTCAGTTAGACGTTGTAGAAAGATGTACGGTCCCATCAGCCAATCACCAAGGATAGCTGCCCAAATGTTGACGGCAAACCTCTGCAGGTGGTGGTGAGTGGCGGTGGCGTGCGGATTATCATTAGCCCAAATGTGCTAGTTGTGACTGCTGAAAATGCCCTCCCGCGTAAACATCGCTTCATCACTGAACAACACTAAGGTGGGAAAGTGAGGGTTAGCAGTGTTCATCTGCAGCAGCCACCTGACGAACTGTGTTCTGCCTGTACGTTCACCAGCGCAAGTGTGCAACCCATAATTTAGGTAAGTTGTGGTTTTTTTCCATTGTTGGAGGATCAACGTGGACATGGAACTTAACATTTTCCGGGCACTAGGAAAGGAGTGCCACCCTACGTTCCATTGCAAAAGTTATTCGTCTTTATGTGTATTATACCCCCTCTTTGTTTGTCGCACGAATTTGGGAACACCTCTGCATAGAGCAAACAAAACAGAAGAAATGTTGTTTCGATAGAAATAGCAAGAATATTTTGTTACAATGTATATGGAAAACACTTGCTAAATGTAAATATCCCTATGCTGCAGCGCATGTTACAAAACGTTAATAAAACGTTAACATAAAGTTAACATATTACAAACGTTTTAAGGCGATCTATGCTTCTGCATCCGCGTTCAGAAATTCAGAAATATAACCCATCCTGGATCCCCAAATACATCTAAGAGCCCAAAAGCATTATGACCACCGTGTCTTTATGCAAACCGAAGGAACTACAGGTAAACGACGACGCGTATGAAGGTCACGAGTTGGTATGAATAACACCTGACACTGGGCTCTGTTAATCAGCGTTATTCTTAATCTTCAGATGGAAAAAGCAGCGTGGGCGAGTTTGACAAAGGTCAAATTATAAATTTCCAGACGACAGGATCAGATATTTTCCGAGACCGCAAGGCTTGTGGGTTGCACATGGTCATACGTTGTTAACTCCTTCAAAAAGTGGTCCGAGGAGGCAAAAAAATAATGAACCGTAGCCAAGGTGTGGGCTGAACACGACTCATTGATGCCAGAGGCAAGCGAAGGTTATCCCGTATGGTACGATCCAACAAAGGGCGCAAACGCGCCGGTAATTTGAATGCTGGTAAGGGGTGTAATGTGTCACACCACACAGCACATCGAACCCTGCTAAACATGGAGTTACGCAGCCGCAGTCCGTTTCGAGTGCCTATGGTAACCTCGGTTCACCATCGAAAGCAACTGCAGTGAGCACAAGAGCACCGAAAGTGGATCCTAAATGATTGGAAGAAAGTCGCCTGGTACTATGAATCCCGTTTCCTGTTGCACCATGTGGACGACCGGGTACGTGTGCGTCTTTTATCTGAGGAACTGTTGGCACCATGACGCAATGTCGGACGAAGGCAAGCCAGTGGAAGAAACATAATGCTTTGGGCAATATTCTGTTGGGGAAACCCTGGGTCTAGTCATTCATGTGCAGGAAACTATGATGTCTACCACCTACCTAAACATCATAGCAGACAAGGTACTTCCTTTCATAGCAACGTAGCAACGTATTCTCCTGCAGTAGTACTCTCTTTCATTGGGTAATATGACATGCCACACTGCCCGGATTGTTCGAAAAGGATTCGAGGGACATGACCAAGAATTTCAGCTGTTGCTCTGGCCACCAGATATCCTAGACACCAATCCAATTGAGCATATGTTCTTTGCATTGGAGCAGCGAGTTCAATCTGCGGCAAGTTAACCGCGTAACTTACAAGAGTTAAAGGATTTACCGGTAAAGTGTTGGTACCAGATACCACAAGACACCCTTAGAAAGAGTAGAGATGTTTTGGCGGAAAGTGGAGAATCAACATTATATTAGGCAAGCGTTCATACTAATTTGGCTGTTCGATGTGTGATTCCTCATGTGCCATGGAGACAGTGGCACAGGAAGAGGCGACTTTCTAACACAGCCAGATTTTGAGGCGAACCAGAAGTTCAGCTGTACGAATAACAAATCTACAAAGGCCATCAAAACTGAAATTTGATGCAATACAAGTGAGAGTATCCTTACATAATCGGCTAATCATGTATGTTTTAGTCGGACACGTACGTTTCCGAACTGCCTCCGTCCGGCCTTGCTTACGGAAACGGTTTATGAGATGGGAGAGGAGTTAGGCATGATTTTTTATTTGTTTGTTTGTTTGGGGTTTAACGACCACCATAGCAACTCGATGGGCTATGAGCAGTCGTGTGTCCCTAATTTAGGGACATTTGTTCCAAGGAAGGAAAAGAGCAGGGACGACAGACAAACACAATATCCATGCCTCACGGGGATTCGAAGAAGGACCTGTCTCGAACGAAAGGTCAGAAGACAGAGCTTAGACCACTGCGCCACAGGGGCGCCAGACATGCTTTCAATGCCGTGAGAGGAATATATGCATGCACGCTAAAACGTCTTACTTACCACTGTTTTTTTTTTTTTTTTTTTTGTTACAGTGAAATTCATGTTCGATTTGATTAATACGTCTGCATCAGTTGTGAAAATTTCTGATAGTTGCACACATAATGCCATTTCGTTGTGGGACTAGTATGTAGCAGTACTCGTGCAGGAACTCCAATACCTAACGTACTCTCGTAGGAGAATTTTAGGTCAGGTGCCCTAAATTTCTTCATCATCTGATATTATCTTCGATCGGACAAGCAGATGTTTAAAGTCAGAAGAGATTTAAAAGTGTGTGTGTGTGTGTGTGTGTGTGTGTGTGTGTGTGTGCGCGCGCGTGCGCGCTAGGTGAAAAAATTCCTCCCGTTTTGTTTCGAGATTTGACCGTCACCATGAGCGACTCGGAAGGCTGTAAGCAGTCACTCGGCTCTAATCAAAGGATTCTGGTTCCAGAGAAAGAAGAGAGCCAGCGCTATTGGAATAATGTGCCACCCGGGCATCATCCGAAACTCCAACGCGGGCACATCTTGAACGAATCAGACCTTTCTGCCATCAGGGCGACTCTCCCATCTTGAAATAAAATGCGTAATGTTCGATTTCGACTTTTATTTTGTGGTTTAGAACAATGGAAGCCTTCATTTACACTGTAGTATTATTGATGATGTTATTCACAATCTTTTTCGCCTTGAAGAGCGACAAACATTGTAAATCCATAAAATCCATAAATTTGTTTTCCCCCTTAGGAATGAGCGACAAACATTGTAAATCCATAAAATCCATAAATTTGTTTTCCCCTTAGGAATGAGCGACTTGATGTTATAAGCATGAGGTCTTTTTGCACGGGTAGGAACATAATTTGCCCTGTTGTCTCCATGAAGCTGGCACACAGCACCCGCTTCTACTCCTTTAATAATTGCTATGAAAGGATAGGTTTTAACCACAGCCCTGCAGTGTAATTAGGCCCACAGTTAGATAGGGTCACTTTGTGGATCTTTCTTCTGCACTGGGACGTGTTTCTTACGTTGCAGAACCTATTGCATTCGCAATACGCTGTCCGTTCGCTGATTTTCCTTGAAATGAATAGCCTGGCATCATCTTTGCGTGAAAGATGAACAGTAAAACACGGCTGCCTTCTTTTGCGCGCATCCGAATGCTTAAATTTGCATGTTTCCTTCCGTGCAATGCCAAAACATGAAAACCTAAGTACAATGCTTCTCTCCTCGATCGCGAAAGGGTAACATTATGTTTTGTGTTTATCTCGTAGTCCACTGAAGAAAAATCGCCCCATCTGCTGGGGATTTGAGCTTTGTGAGTGGGATACCATAATATCTTATTCTCACAAATTTATTAATTCCATTCATTCACTTGATTATGGCCTTCTTTCATTCCCTTTTCGCTCAGTCTTTTTTCAGTATTATTCACATTTTAAATCTCCTTTTTGGTAATATGCTTATATAAGCAAGTCTTTTTTCTTTCGATGTTTCATATTTGTTTAAAACTCACACACTTATATTCCGTGGTAGATCAGAAATCTACAGCATATAGCTACAGCTTCATATTTTAAACGATTTAACCTTCGTGTCGGTTTGTGTAAGTCTGTATTCTTCGCATGTGTATGTGACCAATTAGATAATAAAAATCAAAGGGGAATAGTAGCAACTGTGCTGCAACTTACAACGTAGAACTACGTCAACTGTCACTATTTCATGGCACTATCTCACTAGTTCTACATCCTTAAAGTATTCAGCGAAGGACAGTTGACGTATTCCTATGCTGTAAGCTGCAGCACAGTTGCTATCGTGCCCCCTTTGATTTTTTCAGATATAAAATTTTTAAGAAATAAAATGAAAGAAATGTTTTGCTTTATTTATTTAAAATCAACTTATGCTATATACAATTCATAGTAACTTATGCTGATTATAAATTAATGTTAGTAGAAGTACATGGCGTTGTATCATTGTTATTGCTAAAACTGTTTCTGAAGAAATCGTTCTTCAGAAACAATTTTTCAAACTCTTTATTTGCCTTGTTATAAATCTGGCAATACGTCTTGGGCCTAATGTACTCTTCTTGATGTTGCTCTTGTTCTTGTCTAGATTCAGAATGCATCGGCGGTGTAAAGCTTTGAGACGTAATACGTACATTCATTATCCAGCGAAGTTGTGAAGACGGGAGATGTACATAGGTATTCCATACTGGGTGTGAAAATTTGAAAATTTGGATCGGTGACATCAATCTCCATCTGTTCTTGTTGTTCAGGCTCAGTTTATGCAATTAAAGTGGAAGGTTCTTGCTCTAGAGTTGAACTCGGGTGAAACGCATCCTGGCGCGCGGAATTTTGACGCTCCCTGCATTCCCGCGGCCTTTTGGTTGATGACTTAGCGGGCTCTTTCGAATTTCTCCCGTTCTCCTCTAGCTGTTTCTTCAACTTTCGTTGGTTCTTATAGTAATTTTTCCTGGATTTTCTTGGCATTTCTAAATTATTGTCACCATTTGTTTTTATCTAAAAAATACATAAAACGTCCTTTAGCTCTGGTATACGTCCTTTAGCTCTGGCCGTCAGCTACGCAATGTGGAGCTGAGGTCATCGCTATCATTATCTACTCACTAGTTATCAACCTTAAAACGGCGTGCGGGAAAACAAAATCACGAAATTCAGCTAAATTTTCTTACGCTACTGTATCAAAGGGTTAAAAGGCGGAGGGTGAAACTTATTTTGTTACAAATTGGACTCTATAAACTATCTAGTGATGCATTATTTATTACTCTACGGTTATTAGTTTCTAAGATATAAGCGTTCCAAGTGTGACATGCATTTCGTTGCATTCGTGCTCCCCATGTTGCCCCCTACCCAGCGCGGAGAAAGACGTACTTCTACGTCAAAACAAAACAAAAATCTCCATTTTTGTCTGATGTGAAGACTTCTATCTTCCTGCAATTTAGACAAAACAGCAAAGCTACTTTTTAGCAGTGGTGTGTATCTTTTTCAGAATACCAATTAGGGAAAGTCTTCAGTATCTTAAATTTCCTTTTCTTTTGTCTTTACTATTCAGAATCCCGGAAAGGAGTTAAATGATACTGGAAATGTAAAAGTTATGAACTGATGTTGGTTGGGGTGGAATATGCGCAGACGGTAGAGAAACGTTCTTGATAAATTCTCACACAGATGTATATCTGAGGTGTAGTGGGCTTTGTTCTGATGAATGAATTGACAGGAAAGGAAATGATGGATAACTTTGAAAATGTGCTGCACGAAGTGTTACAATGTAAATGATGAACTGTAGTATTTCGTATGATAAAATAAAATGAGAAAAATCTCATAAAGAAAGAACTGTTTTTATGAACTATGAGGGAAAAAAGTATCTGCCATTTTCAACATTTTTATCTCCATTGGAGACACAGAGAGATATAGCAGCACTGAAACACTAGTAAACATTTTACGTGTATATCTGGATAGATTAAGAAGATCCCGAAAGAGAGATTTGCATAACACAATGCACAGCTTAATGAGAAGCAGCATCGACTGCTTCTCATTAAGCTTTGCATTCGCCATCATCATCACCATCTCGTAGTCCTCCCGGGATGTTTGGGCGCCTCAAAGGAAAAAGATCCCGTGAGATCCACCCATTCAATTTTATCCCGGCATCTTAAAGACAGCTTGTCTATCCCTTTCCCCGTCCACTTCCTGATGTTGTCGGTCCCTGAGATTCTCCGCCTTTGACGAGAAATGAGCCCTTCAAGAGCTTGTTTAGCAGTTGCATGCGACACGACCACGTGATCAAATTACTTCAACGCAGCTTTCTTTGTTTAATTTTTTTTTGTTATATCTGTCTTTTTTTTCTTGTAAGATACTTTATTCTTCGCCACATTTCTTCCTTTGCCACATGAACGGTGAATGGAATTTGCAATAATAATGTCTTACAAGCTTTCATTTAGAATGCTATCAGTTATCTCTCGTCGTCGTTTAGTAAGCTTCTCTTTTCCCTTCAATACAAGATACATACACACATATCACTAAGCTGTTTTCTAATATTCAGATGTTAGCTACACAAAGAAATACAAACTAGGAGATAAATTTCTAACTGATTTACAATGAAAATTATTTACTGTTGCCGTATCGAACTTCTCCATTTACAGCGATCTTGACACACAAGTCGTTCTTCACTGACGTCCATCACACGACGTACACAAGACCTTCTATACTTCACACTCATAATCTTTTTCTCATGCAGACACTCCTGAATCTGTTCCTCCCATGACTTCTTTGGCCTTCCTCTGCCTTTCCTTCCTGCCACTTGGGCTAAAAGATTTTCTTTGTAAGCATCTCATCACTCATTCTTTCGACATGGCCAAAAAACCTCCATAATTATTCCTATACAAAAGAAACCTAAGGCAACAGAGTGTGGACAGTACAGAACCATAAGTTTAAGTTCACATGCATCCAAGATTCTGCTGAAAATTATTAAAAAGAGATTGAATTTTAAGGTGGAAGAGGCGTTGGGAGAGAATCAATTTGGATTTAGAACAGGAAAGGGTACTAGGGATGCGATTGGCACCCTAAGATTCTTGGCTGAAAGAATGATCGACAGGGGGTGCTCCCTCTACATATGTTTAATTGATTATGAGAAGGCCTTCGACAGAGTGCCTTGGACAAAACTTTTTCCAATCCTCGAGAGACTTGTCATGGATGATAACAGTATTCAGCTTATCAAAAATCTCTATGTAAATCAGGAAGCATTGATTTCAATTCAAGAGGGAATGACTGATCCAATCAAAATAAATAAAGGTGTAAGGCAGGGATGCTTGTTGTCACCTGGCCGTTTTGGTATTTATGCCGAAATTATGATGGATCAGACCTTGGGGAGCGCCAGTGAAAGAGTTTGGGTTAATGGAGAGACAATAAAGGCCATTAAGTTTGCTGATGACCAGGCAATAGTTTTAGGAATAGCCAAATCATTACAGCGCATGATATCAAAGGTACACAAAAATGCGGATATCTATGGAATGAAGATAAATAAAAATAAAAAAAAACTGATGGTAATAGGGAAGGATCCAAAACAGGCTTTCCTTAAAACTGAAGGACAATACATTGAACAAGTTAAATCATTTCGTTATTTAGGTCAAATTATTACTGAAGATACGATATATGAAAAGGAAATTATAATGAGACTGGGGATAGCAAAAACGGCTTTTAGAGAGAATCAAAGACAATTGACAGCCAAAAATATAGATCTAAAACTGAGGAAGAAAATTTTAAAGGCATATGTTTGACCAGTAGCTCTCTATGGTTCTGAGACATGGACATTGACCAAGAGGGAAGTGAAAAGGCTGGAGGCATTTGAGATGTGGAGCTATAGAAGAATGGAGGGAATAAATTGGCTCGATAGAAAGACTAATGAGGAGGTCGTGGAGAGAGTGGGAGAACCCAGGAATCCGATCACCATGTTAAAGAGAAGAAGAATGTTATGGATGGGACACACATTGCGTTATGGAGGCCCGATTCTGAAAGTGATGGAAAGGAAAATTCAAGGCAAGAGAGGAAGAGGACGACCAAGAAAACGTTTTGTGGCACATTTACTCCAAGACACTAATACTAGGACATACTATGACTTGAAGAGAATGGCGAAGAATAGAGAGGAATGGAGAAACAGACTGCATCTACTGAACAACCAGTCCTTGGACTGATTAACCAAGAAGAAGACCTTTCCAACAATTTTCCTTCGTATTACACAAGTGTAACACATCTTCATTCCTCACACGATCAGAACGTGTCTTGCCACAAACTCCCCCTAAGTAACCCATTTTTCCAGCACACAAATGACTCCTAAGTTTCTTCTGTAGTACTCAGGTTTCACTGTTAAACATCATGTTAGGAACCATTACACTTTCATACACAGCCATGCCGTCCTCTCTTGAGAACCCATCATTCCTGTGAAAACCTCCTAAAGCAGCTATGACTTTCAATGAGGAATTCACTTGCCTACTAATTTCACCATCTAATTTGTTTTCTCTGTCAAACATGCTTCCTAAATACATAAACTCACTCACCTGGTCAATCGTTGTGGCATTTAGACTTATATTACATTCAGTGCTAACAGTTCCTAGTTCAAAAACCCTGACTTTGTTTTTTCCATTATTTATACTCAGTTTGAATTTCATGCAAACTTCGAACATTCGGGTAAACATACTCTGCAACTGACTTTTGCTCTCTGCCAACAGGACTGTGTCATCAGCATACAGAAATCTGCATATACGGATATTACCCAGAAATAAACAAATACTGTACATTTTGGCATCACGCATGCATTCATCCATAAATATATTGAACAGCCACGGTGACATTACACAACCTTGTCTGACTCCTGCACCAATAGAAAACCATTTTGAGAAAACACAATTCACTCATACACAAGCTCTATTGCCAGCAACATTGCTTTTACACTATTAAGTTGATTCCCAGTAACACCATATTAATTCAGTACCTTCCACAAAAGTATTCTATTTACTCTGTCGTTAGCTTTCTCTAAATCTATTAGGGCAGCAAAAACTTTCTTACCAACAACAAGGTACTTTTCAATCATCATGCGAAATGCAAAAATTTGGTTAGTGCAGCCTTTACCAGACATAAAACTACTTTGAATATCCAACACTTTCTCTGATGTAAGACCTCATACTTTTTCAATAATGGCCTTACCAAACACCTTTCCTGGCACACTCAGTAAGCTAATAACACCACGAGAGTTCTTTCAAGATGCTGTATTTATTAGCGTATCAGTGACTTGTATAAAACAACATTAGGTTTTATTAATATTTTGTTGAGTGTCCAGAGTGGCTTAAACTTTTTGAAGTGCTATAACTTCTGTAAATCTTGCTCTACCATCCAGATAACTTAGTGTCTAGGCGACGGCCTCTGACTGTTCGTCCGAGACGGGCCTGGGCTCGCTTCTCGGCCGGGTGGGCCACGGGTGGTGCGTTTGCCCTACGACACTGGTTCTCTCCATTTTCGAAAACCAGTGGCGCCAAACTGGGAAGGAACGGCTGCCTATAAAGTTCCTCACAGTGGGAATTAAGCCAAGAAAAAGAAAACTTCTCTAATGTGAAGCCTTGACATTTCATTCTTGTGAAGGAGACCAGTAAAATATCAAAACTTCTTCAGCTTCCCTAGAACTTCATCACTGAGTAAAATAATGTTTTTAATTTTTAGTGGTCAAAGTTTTAGGCATGTGTGCAGTAATAATTATAATTAATTTGAATAATATAAATGTTTTGTAAATTTCATCTGTAGTATTTTGTACATTGCTAAAATTCTCGGCCGCCAAGAAAATAATATTTCAGATAGCTTAATTTCCTTGCTCTCAAGGAGACCTCACAATTGCAGTTTTTAGGTACTTTTTTTATCACACATTCCAGGAAGAAGATGAAAATTCGTGACAATGTTTACTCGTATTCCTGGTGCGCGAATTCCTCGTTCTGCTGTAAATGATTTAGGGTATTTACTATTAATTTCAATCAAAAATCTACAGGAAAAGAATATGGAATCTAATAAGTTTAATTGTTCTGTTATCTATGCCAGGGTGGCCAAATGTTTTCCAAATATTTGGTGGAAAAGTTTTCCAAAACATCTCTTAAAAACTCTCTTAGCGGGAAAACGTATATTTCCAAAATTCTAATTCGCCCCCTCACTTTTCTTTTACTCTTTCCCTATCAAGGCACCCGGTTCTCACTTCTCGCACTTTTTCTATTTGTCTGCCTCACAAAAGACACAATAGGTCTCAGGAACACAGGGGTTGAACCTTTCAGGGAACATCGAATCGATCACATGATCGACTTAAGAGCTTTCTGTAAATCAAGAAAATTCTTGCAGATGATTTAATTTTGGTCAATGTATGTTTCGGTTGAAATATGGATAATGGATAAGCGGTTATTTGCGTTATTATATTTTATGAGTCTTACTTGTTCCGATGACAACACGGATTTTTGTTACCGTCGCAAAGTTCCAGGATTTGTTGCTGTATTTATTTCAGAAAATGATTACCTTTGCTGACAGGGCGTTTGCTCACGTGATGTTCATAAAGAACTTACGTATTAAAATTCATAATCTTATTTGCGAATATTACAATGGCAGTCGTCTTAAGAGCTCTCTCCTCCCTGACATGGACAAACGGATATACAGGGTGTCAAACAATGATTACCCTCAATACAGCATGCTGTAATGTTTTAATAGGAGATTTTCTGTGCCGTCTACCGGCACAGAAAATCTATGCGTGTATCGAATTACTACTGTCAGTATTCAGCAAAAGTTCAGACCGAAGTTTGGAAAGAAGCAACCTAGTGTGAAGTTAAGTCGTGGATTACAAAATTCTTGGAAACAGGAACAGTTAAAAAAAGAGAAAGAGCATTGGTAGACCATCAGCTTCCGCTGAGACTATGGGAAACTTTCGAACTGCTTTCATGCGGTCATCACAGAAAACGGTGAGACAGACTTCACGCCAACTGCAGATCCGAAATCTACGGTGCACGAGGGCGTTACACAATCGTTTGCAGTTAGCACTCCTACAAGTGACAAAGTCTTCAAGGGCTGCAGTCACCAGACTGCAGCCCTTGAAGACTGTTCCGAAGTCTACAACCCGTAGACTTCGGAATTGTAGTTGGCGTGAAGTTTGTCTCACCGTTTTGTGTGATGACCGCATGAAAGCAGTTCGAAACATTTGCTAATGACATTTGAAACTCATTGACTAGGACAATGCCTTCTTGCTGCATGTCAGCTTTTCAGCCGAGGCTACGTTCCGTCTAGGTGATACAGTCAATAGGCAGAATGTGCACATTAGGGGATAGGAAAGCCCACATGTTGTGAGCCCGTGTATTCGGGACATTCAGAAAACTAATGTCTGATATAGTCTAATGCAAGACTGGGTAATTTGTCATTTCTTCGGGAGGGAAACGGTTTTTGTAAGTGTGACCTGATTGCTCATCAATTATGCCATCCCCCAGCTGCAAGACAAGCAGCCGCCAACTGTCATCTTCCAACAACATCTGGGCACTCTCTCACTGGGCACATATTCTTAAAAATCTCAACGCAACATTACCAAAGCGATAAACTGGCAGCGACAGACCAATCAAATGGTCCCCAAGATGCCAGACATAACGTGCTGGATTTATTTCTGTGGGGTTTGTGATGTATACCTCTAAAACACTTTTCTTGTGAGTTTCTGTGTTCTCATGTAAATTTAGTTTCTCCTCGTTAAACATGTTTTCACTGGACGACACATTTTTTCTATTTGGCATCACAGGCAGTGAGTCAGAGCATGATAAAAGGTAAATAACGCATCTTCGAGAGAGGCATGATAGCATAACCGTAACGTACCAGGAGATGTGACGTACCTGCCAGAAGGACGCACACGACATAAAGGCAGATGGGAATCAGAATAAAACGTCCGCGTAGCTCAATTGATAGAGTGACTTATTCCGGAATGAGGGGATCCGGGTTCGAATCCTGGCGTGGACAGAAATGACGGAGAAATTTACTTCGTTATATAACTGCTTGATAGGAAAAGGCAATGTACTGTAAGAGGCGAATGTATACAGAATCGTGGCGCAGATTTGGTGAACGAATGCTACGGTGAGTTATAACGAATTACATATGTGAGAGTGTATTGCGATTATTGTCTGAACTGAAGGGGAGGAATGATATATATACATAAATATACACAATCGTGGCCAGAAGTCCTGCACCAGTAGAAAGAAAGTCAATTTTTGATGTTTGAAGTCAACTTACACAGCGTAATGGTAAAGTCAGGAATGTGTATTATACATCATTTTAAAGGAAATAATTTTATGCTGAATTCAAATATTTTTACAGAATGTTATTAATAGTAATAGCAGTGAAGTTACAAGCAAAAGTACAGCGTCTAGTCATAAAAAGATAAAAATAGTTGAATTTGTGAAATTAGTGTAGAATGCATTTAACGTAAAATTACTGTACAGTACATTATTGAAACTTGCAGTGCACTTGAAATAACTTATCGACAAGCAAAATACGCTTTAATATTTAATTGGATAGCCATGGTTTCTTAGTACAAAGTGCACCTTCTTGGCATGGAACTAATGAGCTTATCTAGTTGTCCATTGCTGATAACACGGTGCCATAAGGCTCTTACAGACTCAATTAACGCTGTTTTTAGATTTGGGTCTTTGTTGATGGATCTTTTGCTTCAATATCACCCACAGATTTTCTATGTGATTAAGATCCGGTGACTGTGCCGGTCCCTGAAGTTTTCTTATAACTTTTCGATTAAACCACTCTTCAACCAACTTTGGCCGATGACATGGCGCGTTATCTTCCTGAAAGATAAAATTCCGAAAAACCCATGTCTTGTGCAGATGGTAGCAGTTTGGACTCCAAAATATCCACATATTTTGATCCATTTAATGCGCCATCAACAATGTGCCGATGGCCAACACCAACACCACTGGCTGAAATACAGGACCATAACATCACCGAATGTGGGTGCTTGATTGTTGGCTGGGTGCAGCATGCCTTATATATTTCACCAGCCCGACGACGTACATAATTATTTCCATTACTAGCGGAAACAGTAATAGTTGTTTTATCACTGAAAATAACATTTTCCCATTCATCAACAGTCCAAATCTTGTGTCCTTCGGCCCAAGCAATTCTTTTGAGCCGTTGTTGTTCAGTAAGGAAAGGTTTTCTTGCAGCTTTTCATGCAGTTAGTCCATTTTCTTGTAGCCGAAGACGAACAGTACGTGCAGATGCAGTAATGCCTACTTTATTCTCCCACTCATTTCTTAAATTAGTGACTGTTTTAAACCTTGATTTTAAGGAACGACGAATCAACATGCGATCATCACGTTCAGTACACAGCCTTGGTCGAACTGTTCTTTTTCTGTTTCCCACACATTCAGTTTCTGCAACTTTTTTAATGGTGCGCAAAAGAGTGAAATTATCATAGACACATTTAACAGCAATTTTATGACTACTGAATCTAAACTCATGCAAAGTAATAATTTTTGCCTTGGTTTGAAGAGGCAGGACCAATTTTCGGGTCTTTTACATTCCGAAATTCAAATATCACTAGGAATTCTGCATAGACTTCCGTCAACTGACTACAAGCAGCTGTATTCTAAGTCGGCAGACGATTCTACATCCTTTTATAACTCATTAGCGGACGTCGGAGAAAGCTATAGTGGCTTAGAGGGGCGCGAACGCTTTTTCCGAACTAGATTTGTGTTTCCTCACTTGCACATTTTTGCTTGGGACTTCACTTCTACTACTGGTAATAACATTCTGTAAAAATATTTGAATTCAGCATAAAATTTCATTTAAAATGATGTCTAATATGTATTCCAGACTTTACCATTACGCTGTATAAGTTGACTTTAAATATTAAAAATTGACTTTCGGTCTACTGGTGCAGGACCTTTGGACACGACTGTATATATATATCACTGGTCAACATATATACTGTATATACCGTGTACATTTCTCTCTCAAAAACGCACACGAATAAACACACACGAAGAGAGTGAAAAAGGAAATTCAATCTGAAGAGAAATTCATGGAGTGAGACCAAGCTTCGAGCGACGTTTTAAGTCTATAAGGAAGCTCATTCGGCATCGAAGGAATGCTGAATTGAAAAGGCAGGTAGGATTCGACAGGGGGTAGTGAAGCAGAGCGTGAACCGATATTGAAAAGAAGAAAGGAAGGGAGCCTGGGAGATTATTTTCCGTGTAAGCGTGGGTTGGATGGAAGAGGAAATAATAAAAATTTAGGGAGTCAGACAATGGCGATTTCCTTGGTTCTTTAGAATTCATAATTAAGTTGAATCCTTTTCTTGCAAAACATTTAGGAAAATAGGGAATTCGTCTTATTCAAGGAAAATGTTTTTTTTCTTTTATCATGAAGGGGAAACTTTTGCGTGGTTTATTATAAAGATGTCTGTCCACCGTTTTGCTGCATGGGGAGTTATTTTATTATCAAGCAGTTGAGATATGCCTCCACCAGGGGCGCCGACGTCATTAAATTATTTGGGTGTGGACTTAAAGAGATCACATATGGTGGAGTATTTTCTCTCAGTGTCAAGAGAAAAATAGAACAACAATTGGGAGAGGTAAACTAAAAAATTCGAAAACTTGAAAACGTAATAAAAATCGCTCAGTGGATTTAGGAAAGGAGTGGGTCTGCTTTTCTCAATTATTTCCTTTTCTTCAGAATTTCTGGCAGAAAATTGAAAATTTATCAAACCCGTACTCACACAAGTACACTCAATCCTGACAATAATATTCGAAGAGTTCAACGTAGACCTATTGTTTATTACGATTGTTTGAAACACAGCTTGAAGATAGAAGTAAATAAAAATAAACCGCTAACTAATAATTAAACATTTGTTCACATGCGGTTCGAAGAAGAAACCGAAGAAAATGACTGAAATGAAAGAAAAAGGAAAACGATTAACATCATAAAATATGCCGTGTATCCAAACTCTCGACTGGTAGCATTCAGAGTATGATGTGTTGGTTACAATCGGTAGTGTCTCTGCTGTCCCTTTTTCTTCGCGCACAGGCGCAGACCACAGAATTCGCAGAGGTTTGTCACCACTGCAAGAAGTGGGAAAACTTGTTGACCTTGCCAATGGATTCGTAATGTGCTACTTCACCAGGAGGCCGGCGCGCGATATCTTTCGGAAACCAATATGCGATAAGCGACTTCTTACACATCTGACAGGACATCACTGTTTCTTATTTTAACAAATTATAATTATGGACTTAAGACTGCTTCTACTGGCAACCCTGGATGCTATTACACTTCTCTCCTGGTTTTGAGGACTGTGTCTATTACTGATTCCTTATAACCTCTGTGTGTGTGGTGGAACACTTTTAAAAGATCAAGTTCTTTTCCTGAAAAATCATCAGTTGAACATACACTCATATTCATACAAACAGAATATTTTAAAGGAGTCGAGCTATGACTTTGATTTTTACAATATGCTAATCAGGCAATACGCAGAAATGATTAGCATTTCGTCATCAAAACTGCATGCGCAACGCGTCTAGGCAAGTCAGATCGCACAACGTCACAGACCGGAAATGGAAATCGGCCGTTTTTCTGTTATAAGTGCCTCGTGGCTCGGTTGGCATGTCAGTGCTTGGTCAGCAATGGGTAACGATGCCTCGTCGTTGTCTAAGTCAGTCGTGCAGTAATAACAGCGAGTTGGACAGACGTCGCATTATTGGGATGAGAGACAGCAATGCTTCCCTCCGGGAAATTGATGGTTGTGTGTGTGTGTGTGGGGGGGGTGCCCGTCGTGGCAAGTGTGCACAAGGAATGGTACGAAGAAAGGCGTAGGGCACGAACAGAAGGTTCTGGACAGCGTCCACAGACAACGCCGAGGGACAACCGTCATCTCATGACCACCTGTACACTGCTGTACCAGTACGTCTCCTTTTATTTTATTTCGGACAGCAGACTTGTTGGCCGCTTCTCAGAATACCTTTAATACAGCAGCAACGGGCAGCCAGGCTGCAGTGGTGCATCGAACGAAGGGAGTGGCGTCACGAATGACACATCGTGTTTTCGGACGAAAAGAGCTGCTGTTTAGGCGAAAATGATAACCGCATCTGTGTCCCCCAGCGACAGGGGGAGATGCGTCTGCAAGAGTGTCTTTGTACCAGGCATACTGCGTTAACACGAGGCATTATGGACTGGTATGCTATCGGGTACGAACGTAGATTTCCTCATGTGAGAGTCCGTACCACCATAACGAGTGCGCGCTACGTCAATGACATTCTACGGACTACCGTCCTTCTGTACCTGCAGGACATTCCCGGGGCCATATTTCAGCAGGACAATGCCACACCGCATATTACAACGACAACACGTGTCTTCTTCATGGATAACAACGTTCCACTTCTGCCGTGGCATGCTAGATCGCCAAATTTGTCACATAAAAAATCTCTGGAACATGCTCAAGGTGGGATGGTACGACCATCCGCCAGCAACTCTTGATGAACTTTGGACGCGGGTCGGGTCAATACAGCCTGGAAGCCTATCCCACAGGACACCATTCACACATTATTTGATTTGATGCCTCAGCACGTATACAGCAGGTGATTCAAGACAGAAGTGGCCACTCCGTTTATTTGCTACATCGACGCATCTGGTACGTATGACACCGAGATGTAATCATTGTTCTGTATTGACTAATGAACATACTTGTACCTTGTAAAAACCTAAGCCTTAGCTCGACTCCTTTCGGGTGCTCTCATTCTGAATAAATCAGGTCGTCAATACGCAAGGAACGCTTATAGCAAAGATTAGCCAAGCTTTTGCACTCCACTGGGAGGCTTTCTCAAGGCAATGTAGTCATAAAATGCCGAGAATTAGAGCACGCAGCAAATAAAGATGATTTTTTGAAAATAACGTGGGTGACATGACGTGCAGTATTACGTGTTTTTTATCACGCAATTATGCGGTGTGCCGCGATGTATTTCCACTTTTTCACAACGCATGCTAAACCATTGGAAGTTCCATGGAGACCATGTCATTGCATGCCAGTTTGCTGGAAAGGATTTCGACTGTTTCCCTGATGGCCGTTTCTTTTAAGTTCGTGTAAGGAGCACTTCTTCTAATACTATTTCTCACAGGAGCGGCTGAACAATGCATAACTTCTTTGGCGAGGGATGTATTCTGCCTGTCCTGGTTCACACTTCGGACGTATTCTTTGTCATTCCGATACACACTATATTGGCAAAAGTCACCGGACACCCTTTCAAAAGCAAATGAACGGATCCGCTGCGTTTCTAAGATGCGAGGTACAGCTGCAAACGGTATAAAAAAACCTGCAGCTGACCGCGATAATATCGCTCTGTGAAATTGAGTGAAAATGTCGTGGCGGGAGAGAACTGACTTTGAGAAAGGAAAGATTGTTGGGTGTTACATTAGTAGGTTGTCCAAAAGAGAAACTGAGAAGTGTTTAAACATATCTAAGTCAACTCTTTTGGATGTACTGAATAAGTGGAAGACACATGTTCCTGAAGCAACAAAACGTACCGGCAGACCAAAGAACACCAGTTATAGAGGACGTCGAAGCCTCAAGAGAGTCGTTACAGCAAATCGATGGAGTACTGCATAAGACCTCAGTTTACAGGTGCGTAAAGATACTGGAACCTCGGTTATGTACACGTACCATTCGCTGAGAACTTCATTTCATAGGTTACCGTGGTCGTGCGGCTGCTCATAAGCCTTTCATCTCCACTGGGAATACTACACTTCGTTTAGCATGGTGTAAAGAACATTTATCGTGGACCGTAGATCAATAGAAACGGGTCCTATGGACTGATGAATCAATATACACGATCCATCAGTATGATGGCCGTGTGTGAGTATGGCGTCAGCCGGGGAACGCTTTTTATCTTCCAGCTCCAAACTTGTTCCTACGGTCAAGGTTGGAGCTGGCAGTGTACTCCTGTAGGGGTGTTTTTCGTGGTATGATCCCCGCCCATTGGGTTTCGTGGACAAACCTGTTAATCAGCACGTCTACCTCGATATTCTGGGACAGTTATGCCCTACCAACTATGTGGTAATACTATGAAATTGAGCCTTGTTGGTACCGGCAGGATAATGCACCGAGCCATAAAGCAAGGATTGTTACAGCGTGGTTTGACGACAATTACTTATCGTGTGTGGACTGGCCAGCACAGAGCCCTTATCTCAATCCCATAGAGCACCAATGGGATGAATTAGAGCGCCGAATAAGAAGTTGGGAACCAAGGCCTACTACTAAGCAACAGTTAGCGGCAGCATTATATACTGAATAGAAGCCCATACCTATCGCTGTGTTCCAGAACCTTGTCGTAAGCATGTCTCGAAGGGTCAGTGCATGCATTAAGTCCAAAGGTGGACCGACACCTTACTAATGTATGTCAATAAATACTATGTTGTGTTTCTCTTCTGGTTTTCCGGTGACTTTTGTCAATATAGTGTATATCTTTTCCGTGTTGTCAGGATACACCAACGGTATTACACACCCGCTTTTTCATTCTCAGTGCGACATGAAGGCAGAGGGTGCTAAGAATCCCCGGAGGACCGGACTAGGCTGCCATCTGATGCTGACCTTGGCAACGTACAATGGACGCTCCCTATCTTCTGATTCAAGGCTTCTTGAATTGGAAGAGGAACTACAAAGGATCAAGTGGGACATCGTGGGGCTAAGTGAGGTAAGGAGAAAAGGAGAAGATCTCATCGAACTGAAAAGTGGACATCTCTTCTACTATCGTGGGACAGATACTGGCAGAACTAGTGGTGTTGGATTTATAATAAACAAGAAACTGAAGGATAAAGTTGTAGAAGTTGAAAGTTCCTCTGACAGAGCTGCACGGCTTGTTATCCAACTCTCGAAAAGATACCAGGCTCAGATTATTCAAACTTATGCACCCACCACAAGTCATCCTGAAGAAGAAATTGAAGAATTTTATGAGGAAATTCGTGATCTAAATAATAAAGGTAAGCAGCACTTGAAAATAATTATGGGATATTTCAATGCAAAAATAGGGCAACGGCAACAGAATGAAACTTCAGTAGGTAAATTCGGTCACGGCAACAGAAACCAGCGTGGAAATACTCTCGTTGAGTTTGCAGAGGCAGAAGGGTTTTTCATCTTGAACTCCTTCTTCAAGAAAAAGCCACACAGGAAATGGACATGGAGACATCCAAATGGGACGACAAGTGAAATTGATTTTATTATGTGTAACAAAAAATTCGTCATAGAAGACTGCAGTGTGCTAAACAAGTTCAACACAGGTAGTGACCATAGATTGGTGAGATGTAAGATGCACCTGAACACTAAACTTGAACGTGGCAAGCTCATAAGACAAACAAAATCTATTGACATAACCAACCTTAAAAAACACCATAATACCTTCAAGTTAGAACTGAAGAACAGGTTCTCTGCTTTAGAAGGCCTAACATCGGAAGAAGTGGACATCTCTGAAGTTAACAGAAAAGTAACCAAAGCTCTTATGGAAACAGCAACAAAATCAGCTGGGTCTACGAACAAGTTGCATGTGAACAAATTATCAGGAAAAACCAAAATGTTGATGCAAAAAAGAAGAGAGATGAGGACAACTAAAGAAGATGTGACTTCCAAAGTGGAATATATAGAGCTATGCAAGACAGTACGAAAAAGTATCACTGAAGACGTAAGAAAATTCAACTGTGAACTAGTGAGGAAAGCAATTGAAAACAACCAAAGCCTAAAGATAGCAAAGGGACATCTCAGTAAGGGGAGAAAACAGATTATGGCACTGAGAAAAGAAGATGGTTCTGTAACAAGAAATAGAGGCAAAATTTTGACAAGAGTGAAAGATTTCTACTCCAAATTATATAAAAGGGATGATACATGCACTCCAGACATCATGAAAGATACCAGTACCAGAGTTCCTCCAGTCCTTCCAGCAGAAGTTGCACATGCAATCAAGAACATGAAGCGGGGAAAAGCTCCAGGAGAAGATGGAATTACAGTGGACATCATACAAGAAGCAAGTGGAGAAATCGAAACAGTACTCGCCCAAATTTTCACTCGATGCCTTAATGAAGGAAAGATTCCTGAGGATTGGAACACCGCTACAATGATCCTGCTACATAAGAAAGGTGACATTGAGGATCTCTGAAACTACAGACCTATCAGCCTCCTATCAGTAGTTTATAAAATCTTCACTAAAGTTCTTTCACACCGCTTGAAGGTAACACTGGACATGGCTCAACCGAGAGAACAAGCTGGATTCAGGAGTGGCTACAGCACAATAGATCATATCCATGTGCTGAGAGAACTAATTGAAAGAGCGAGGGAATATGAACTTCCATTGTGCATGGCTTTTATCGATTATGAAAAAGCCTTTGATTCGGTGAAACCATCAGCAGTTACAATGGCTGTGAAAACCTGCGGTATTGAAGATGCATACATTAATATTATTAATAACATCTATGAAAATGCAAGTGCAAAGATTCGGCTGTTTGAAAATACAACACACATAAAAATTGGAAAGGGAGTGAGACAAGGTGACACCATATCTCCGAAGCTCTTTAATGCCACATTGGAGGGTGTTTTTCAGTCACTGAGCTGGGAAAACAAGGGGATAAAGATTAATGGAGATTATCTAACCCACCTTCGTTTTGCTGATGACGTAGTCATTTTCGCAACTAGCCCATCAGAGCTGCAGAGTATGATCCAGGAACTTGCTGACAAGAGTAAAGAAGTGGGATTAAAAATGAACTTTCAGAAGACAAAAGTGATGTTCAATGCTTTTACAAGAAATGAAGATTTATCGATTGATGGAGAAAAGCTGGAGATAACAGACACGTACGTTTATCTTGGACAGCAGATATCAAGTGAGGGTCACATTCATGAAGAAATTAATCGGCGTACAAAACTTGCCTATAGAGCTTTTGGAAGAAACAGCATAATTTTCAAGAGCAATATGCCATTATGTCTTAAAAGAAAAGTGTTTGATCAATGCATCCTTCCAGTGCTTACGTATGGTGCAGAGACGTGGACCTTAACTAAAAGAGACATACAAAGGCTGCAGACAACTCAAAGCAGCATGGAGAGGTGCATGCTTGGTGTAACCAGGAGAGATAAGAAGAGGAACTCGTGGATCCGAAAAATGACAAGAGTGGAAGACATCGTGATCAGAGTTAAATCCCTGAAATGGCAATGGGCTGGACATACTGCCAGAAGGACAGATCATCGATGGACAGCCGAAATTTTAGATTGGATTCCAAGGGACAGGAAAAGACCCAGAAGAAGACCACATAGGAGATGGGTGGATGAAATTCGAAAGTATGCAGGGGTGACATGGAGGAGACTGGCACAAGACAGACCGTTGTGGAGGAAACTTGGGGAGACCTTCGTCCAGCAGTGGATTGATAATAGTTGACAATGATGATGATGATGAAGCGTTTCTTGCATATTCCTTTCAGGTGTTCTGTTTTTTTATGAACATGAGTGTACATGTACTCTACGACATACATAAGTACATGTATTCTACGACATACATAAGTACATGTATTCTACGAAATACATAAGTATAAAAGGCGCTAATTTTTTGTTGCATTGGAAGATTGGACTTTGCCACATGAGGGCAAGAAAATACCGAAGAGATTATAGTGAACTGTAGTAATATGAACGGAACTGCTGGTGTTCCAGATTTTCTAACACGCCTATTATTTTTAAAATCATGAGTGAACGAAATGGGTGCGAACTCCAAAGACGGAGCTAATCAGCAAATACTTAATTATACACTTCAAAATTACAGAGTAACAAAAGGTCTGCACTAATTTATAAAAACTTAAAGTATACAGGAAATAAAGAAGCAGTTCTTTACAAAGGAAAACTGGAATTATGGAAAAGCGAAAAATGGAAGCGGACATTTAAGAAAGCAAATCTTAAATGCCACCCAGGAAGATATTTGAAAGTTTATGAAGATCGAACACGTGTCTTTACAGCACAGTAAAAATTACTGTGAAGGAACGTCTTAATCTCATTATCCCTTGTCAGGGAGATTAGGTAATTAGCTGTTTTTCATGTTGCCAACTCTTCTGATATATTGCCGACATAAATAATGAAAAACACAAGAAATGTTATACTTTGTGTGTGAGATGCATGCGTCAGATATGTAAAGAATGCGTACTGTATTAAAGAAGGAAATGTTAACTAAAATTCGATTAAAAACGTTTTTAAACGCTATTTTGCGCTTTTTGCAAATCTGAAATTTTTGTGCTCTGGGAAAACTAAATTACTATTTCTTTTACTGCCATGCCATGTAAATACGTTGCGTCTCGATTCCTAGAGTTAAATTTATTGTATTTGCTTAGTAACTCTTGTCCGTGCAATAACAATATTATTTTAATTGACGAGCTTTTTTCACGACATGAAATGCAAATTGTGTTTTGTTAATATCTCTTTGTATTCTGCTTACGTTTAAATTACTCGAATAAAGACCTGTTGATTAATATTTAATGATAATTGAATCCGTTTCATTAGTTCACCAGATTTCAAGTTACGATATTCCAGTTTGAAAAGAGAGTTTTACTATTCCAAGTTACGATATTCCAATTTGAAAAGAGAGTTTTACTATTCCAAGTTACGATATTCCAGTTTGAAAAGAGAGTTTTACTATTCCAAGTTACGATATTCCAGTTTGAAAAGAGAGTTTTACTATTCCAAGTTACGATATTCCAGTTTGAAAAGAGAGTTTTACTATTCCAAGTTACGATATTCCAGTTTGAAAAGAGAGTTTTACTATTCCAAGTTACGATATTCCAGTTTGAAAAGAGAGTTTTACTATTCCAAGTTACGATATTCCGGTTTGCTGAGAACAGTTTTACTATTCGAAAAGTATTTTTGAATCAAAGACTTAAGATTTTAATAGACGTTCATGTTATTCATTAGGAGTGTATACTAGCTGCTCTCGAAAAGTTAGGTATTGCAAATAAAAGGAGACCGACAGCCCGTAAAGCAACTATATGCGTTTGATTATGGACGACATAGGATGCAGAACACAAAATGCAGGCGAAATGAAGCAACGGCTGTAGCGTGCCACGTTCGGTATTCAAACGAGAGAACACTTCATTGACTCAGAGGGAATGAGAAGCTCACGAGGATTATCTCTGTCAGATATACTGTCAGATCTTCTGTAGCTCGTTGTGACAACGCTTCGGTTGTTTAATCCGCTTAGCACCTCCGTGGCATACGGCACATGAGGCTATTCTTCTGGCTTTGGGGGTAGTGCCGCCGAACACGCACAAAAAAAAGTCACAAAGTTCTGAAAGTCTCGTAGAAGCCGGATGTTGCCGATCCAAGCTCCTCTGCAGTACATCCCAGGTGTTATTAACGGGATTCAACTCATGGGACCTTGAAGTTCGAGGCAAACATGGATCTTTGAGCTCCACAAACACAAGATCGTCAGAATATTCAACGCAAACTGAATTTGCTTGTATCACTTAGTGGTCATCCATGTAACACTTCTCAGAAAACTTGAAAATTTCATCATCCTGGAGAGGGAATCGAACCCTGCATCTCCCCATTACCGGTCAAGTATGCTAACCATCACACCAACCAGGACAGTGAAGTTCCAAGCAACTGAGACATAGGATTCTGAAAGTCCTCTGATTTTCGCCAGTCGAAGCATCCCTGCTTCCCCATAGCGCTTTGACCCACTTCCCATCCGGACGGATGTCGGTCAGAGGTCACCAGTACCACAGATAAATTACTGAACGAAGAAATATTCTTCATAATACGTGGGAAATAGGCAGAATATAATAAATTCAGAATTCCAATAGTCTCAGTTACTTGGAACTTCAATGTCCTGGGTGGTGTAGTGTTTGCATACTCGACGGGTTATCGGGAGATGCGGGGTTCGATTCCCGCTCCAGGACGATGATATTTTCAAGTTTTCGGAGAAGTGTTACATAGATTACCAGTAAGTGCTTCAAGCAAAATTCAGTTTCCTTTGAATATTCTGTTTTTCCATGTATTATGAAGAATACTTCTTCCTTCAGTGATTTACGAGGTCGTAAGTTCGATGAATCGTGCATTATCGCCCAAAGAGGAAATCCAGCAAAAACAAAAGTGTTGGGAAACTGCTGGCCACCAGCTGGCAGTGATCGGTCAATGCTGGCTGAAATCTGCTGCTGACGGCACGGTAGCGGTCCGTTGGTGGCAGCGCCATCAATTGGCAGCCATTGATGGCCCTGCAGCATCTCCGTAAATTGCGTGCCACCAAGTAAGTGTCGCTAGTGACCCGTAGCTGGCAACCGACGCAACCCCAACACGAGGTGGAAGCAACGGGACTGCTCATGCGCAGAAGCAACACGTGCTGTGTGTCTCTCGTGGTACTAGTTAGTTGAAGACGACGTTATCGCCATCGTGTTATTTTAGTGGATGTTAAAAAAGAAAACGCGATATGGAGAGAGGCGAATTAATTTCCTAATGAAATGCCACGTCGACAAAGATTACCGTCGGAAGAAAAATGTATAAATAATTATTAATGAACTGTAACAACTAGTCAATTACTCTCGTGTATTTATAGAAACTCATTTCGTAGCAAAATTCCTGCACTAAAATATAAAGAATCGAAAATACAGACAGCCACGAAATACACCCACTCTATTCCCATGAATAACAAGAAATAATTTCTGTGTAATCTTTCGTTATAACATGCACTGAACCGCTTCGAACAAAAATTCCTGGAAAAACATTAAAAAAAACGTTATGTTGGAAACAAAAATAAGAATTATACACGTACAAAATTTATCAATTATTTGAAAAAAAAAAAACGCTATGCGGATATAATGTGCTCATTCATGGGTTGAATACACAAGACTGGGGGAATTCGCTGCTAAAAATACGAGAAGTAAAATAAACTATCTTTTCTCTTTAAAACAAATGTAGCTTCGGACCGCGGAAAGGGAAGATGCAACGTTAAAATGCAACAGACACGGGTAAATATATTAATTAAACAATCGCTTTTCAAGACCACAAGGACACCACAAAACTTTGGAAAGCGCCTTTAAGTTGGTACGCTCGTTGAAAGTGAGTGAAGTTCCCTTAAGGTAAATAAAAACAATCATTACGTTGAAAAATTATTTATGAATTATATGAAACTGGCATTTCTGAAAAATACCTCACAATATTTTAAAATTAAAAAGAGAACCGTTAGTTTCACATCTCGCAGGAAAGAGGCTCAGCTTCAAGTCAAGACTCGTGCGTGTCAAATCAGTGTAGTCGGCAGAGCGCTCGCTTCGCACGTGGACTGTCCTTGGTTCGCTTTTAGCCAAATCCAAACGGATGTTTTTCAGGATCTGTTGAGAAAATTTCCCCAGAGCGCTGCCGTCATGCAGAAGTTTCGGAAGGGAAATAAAAAAAGTAGTTGTGGCCTTGGGAAACTGTGGTTTTCCTTTTTTTTTTTTTTTTATGGCTACTACTGGGAAATTGGCGGACAAGATTCGGCAAGCCATCATTTACGTCACGTAATTGCCGGCTGCCACTACCGGGAAACTAGCGGACCACATTAGGCTAGGCATCATTTATGGCACGTGCTTGCAGGGCTCCTGAATGGACACTTGTGGCAGCCACTGCCTGTGATGGATAACTGATTGCCCTGTTCTGGCATATGACAACTGATGGCGTGCCAACTGTTGGCCTGAAATGCTGGCCCATGTGGTGCCCAGCGGGACATTTTATTGACGGTTGGGCGGAGGCAACACAGCGCTGGGCCACTGCTGGCAGCTGAAACCTGTCAACCAGCACGTCTATCTCGATATTCTGGACAATTATGCCCTACCAACTCTGTGGCAATATTATGGAACCGAGCCTTGTTGGTACCAGCAGAATAATGCACCGAGCCATAAAGCAAGGACTGTTACGGCGTGGTTTCACGATAATTCCGATCGTGTGCACATAGCCCTGATCTTAATCCCATTGAGCACCTATGGGATGAATTAGAGCGTAGCATAAGAAGTTTGGAACCAAGGCTTACTACTAAGCAACAGTTAGCGGCAGCATTATGTACTGAATAGAAGAGCATACCTATCGCTGTGTTCCAAAACCTTGTCGAAAGCCTGTCTCGAAGGGTCGGTGCATGTATAAGACCAAAGGTGGACCCACACCGTACTAATGTATGTCAATAAATGCTATGTTGTGTTTCTCTTCTGGTTTTCCGGTGACTTTTGTCAATATAGTGTATATCAAGTTCCGAAATATCAAGCTTGATGGTTGAACCCGGTTCTTCAATAAGCATAGCTTTTTCAATTAGAAATTAATGATTATTTCCACGACATGCCGAATTTGATGTTCTTTTCTCCCTCAGTGATGTGCATTCGGGTCGAAGTGAAGGTTTCGCCTCTACTTCATTGCTCAAATGGCCATCTACCACTGCGCGAGACGTTGCAGCCTTGGAAGTGTGGGTGAAACCTTCAACGCCAGTGATTTAAGCGCTGGTTTATGATAATTCGTTCGAGATGGGCCCGGGTTCGTTTCCCGGTGAGACATGGATGTTTTCTTTGCCTTACGGCACAGGCGCTCTCCCTTCCCTGGAACCAATGACTCTAAATCAGGGACGGACGATTTCTTATAGCCCAATGAGTTGCTTACGATTGTCGTTAAACCACCTAACAAATATATATATATATTTGAGGAGATAATCCAAGTGCGATATGAGAGATTCATCCCAGCAAACCCCATACGTAAATCTCATGGGTTTTAGCGGTTAAGCCAAGCTGATATATGGACGTTTAGTGAATGCGTTTAGCGTTGCTTAATAAGAAACACGCGACAGATCTTGAAGCTGTCAAGTTCTACGGCACTTTAGAGCCACTGAAATCGATATTTCAGTGGCTCTAAATTGGCATAGAACTTGACAGCTTCAAGATCTGACGCGATCAAATACACTGCTGGCCACCCAAAATGCTACACCAAGCAGGACACGAGATAGCAAAGCCAGATTTACTGGACACATAACAAGAGATACAAAGATGAAACGATTGAGCTTACAGGCCCGTGCGACTTGCGGAACACGCAGACATCAATAGTTCGTGTGGTCCCCATGGCTGACCGTAACGGTCACTACACGCCGCGGCATCGAACGAAAGAGGCTTTGGCTGTGGGCTTGGGGTATGTCTGTCCAGGCTGCTTCCACACGTTGCCACAGTTCATCAGGAGTAGCCGCGGGTGATGCTTGCCGGGACACTCGGTTGCCGATCAGCAACCAGACGTGTTCGATGGGCGACATATCAGGAGAACAGGCGGGCCACGGCAGCAGTGACACCTGGTGGGCCGTGGAGAATTGTCGCACGATGCGTGCCACGTGCCGGCGCGCATTGTCCTGTTGAAACGTGGCCGTTGGCAGGTCCTGCAGGTAAGGGAGGACTACAGGCTCTAAAACGTCGGAGATGTAGCGGGGGCTGT
This sequence comes from Macrothele yani, assembly GCA_039090855.1. Classification (NCBI taxonomy): domain Eukaryota; kingdom Metazoa; phylum Arthropoda; class Arachnida; order Araneae; family Macrothelidae; genus Macrothele; species Macrothele yani. The sequence goes on from CM076991.1 coordinate 456,543, forward strand.
TGAGTGTACCGGCGATGCGTACCAGAGGGGTGCGGGTGTCATATCCAATTGCACCCCGAACCATAAAGCGAGGCGATGGACCGGTATGGCGATTCATAATGCAGGCGTCATACAGTCTCTCGCCGCAGTACCGCCACACGCGGATCCGACCATCGTGGTGTTGCAGGCAGAAGCGGGATTCGTCAGAAAAGACAATGTATTTTCATTCCGTAGTCCAAGGGTGGCGTTTAACGGCCCACTGCCGCCGCACTGGCCGGTGGTGTAACGTCATTGGTAATCGGAGCAATGGGCGCCGTGCGACAATTCCCCGCTCCTGCAGACGACGTCAAACGGTATGTGCTGACACAGGTTGTTGCACAACACACCCTAATTCCTGCGCAAACTTTCGGGAGGTGGTGGTGCGTGCCGTCAATGCCCGCCGCACAACATGCCGGTCCTTTCGTTTGGTGGTGTGCCACAGCTGCGGCAATCGCTCACGTTGGTCCGTCCGTCCCTCCTGCACCCACCGAATCCATACTCGCCTCACTGTGGCTGGATGTCGTCCTACACGGGTGCCCATGTCTTGGTACGATAAACCGCTGTCGTGATAAGCCAATATTCGTCCTGTTTCGAACTCCGAAACGTGCTGGAATGACTGCCGTATTCTGCGACGAGGCATCAGGAAGCTTCCCACGCACAGGTCCGGCAGCCCAATACACTTCCACTACTTACACCCCGCCTTCTGTGCATCCTTCGTATAGTGCTTCTCGGTGGCGTGCCGGGCGCACATGATTTGCATATGTCCTGCAATGCTAATCGTTTTCATGTCCTCTCGCGGGCGACGCATGCTGCGAATTTCAGCCCAGTCGGATGTTTCCTTCTTGGTGATGCATTTTGGGTGGCCAGCAGTGTATCTTACATTTGCACGACAATTAGACGTGTTGATGGCCACTGAAATCTTCTATTTCCAAGTACAAATCTAAATGGTTAGAATACAAAGCTTCTACTGCCCATGGGAAAAAAGTCTCATAGAAGCAAATAAACTATAGACACTCTTTTGTTTTGAAAGACAGAAATGATGAAAATCTCTATAACTGTGATTAATTCTCGGGTTTGCTCTCCGCTCCTTGAAAATGCGACGCAGTTACAGGAGTTATCGTCTTTTTGGCCTGATATCAATGTATCCAAGAATCAAATGCCATTTCACCTTCAACACAGTCTTGCTGCTTGTCTGCCTTCCCGGGTATTTTTCAGTTACCGTATAGCCCACAAACACAAGGTCGAGCTGCTGGCGTAGTCACTGGACTTTTTTGCGAGACAATTTGCAAGTGCGCTAGATTAGTTTAAAAGAATATGAGAGGGAAAACATTGTTTTTAAACAGTTTCTGAAGATCAACGCAATACGTCCGCTTCGCCCATCTCAGTATCAACAAGTAATGGAGACAAACAACCTGCGGTGGTATATCGGAAGCCATTTGAAGAACAACAAGGAGGAGTACAATCTCTTTCTGCTTTAGCGGCTTCGCCAACTACGACTGAAATTGATTCACAAAAAAATATGCACTTATTTCCATTCCTATTCATTGAATATATGCCTGACGTACAAGCCTATCGTGGATTCTTTTTCAAAGGATTTTCCGCAAGTCTCTTCCGAAGTTCAGCGAATGCTTAAAACTTCTTTTGCGAGAGATGAAACTCGTATGGTAACAACTTCTTTACATCCATCCAGGCTCCGGCGGACTCACTGTTCTGTCTTATGTCACTTTCCCTCCGCTTCTACCGTATTTTCAAGTATGTCACAATTGTAGTTTTGTGCGAATGGGTGTGTATGTCACAATTGTAGTTTTGAGCGAATGGGGTCTTCCTCCAAAGGTTTTACAATTGCATTTCTTGGACTACTTCCGTAAAAAGGTAATCTTCAATGTCTTTCCAACTAGAGGCCATTCAGGATCTTTAATGTTACTTTAAACTGTTGACTAAAATCTTTTCTCGACATTTAAACAGCGTATTATTACTTATTTTCATACAATAAAAATCAATCGCACGCGACACCGAAAATAAGAATTCTTGTCACGACATTTAAGCAGTGTATTATTACTTATCTTTATGCAATAAAATCAATCATACGCGATGCTGAAATAAGAATCACAGATAAGATTGTCATTTGGATATTGGAAAGAGTCGTCATTTGAGGTTGGCCGTCGTCTTCTTGAATCAACACCAAAACTTTGAACGGGAGTCACATCTCTATTTTTGTGAGTTCGTACACACACAAAAAAAAAGGCTTTTCTCTCCGATTTCCCACTTTGATCATCAGCCTTTGTTCTGTGAGATTTTCCAAGTGAAGAATGTGAACTGGATCACAGTAACCAATCCTTTTCCACTGTGGAATCTATCAGGACTGCACCTTATCGGATCAATTGTTTTCTTTGGTTTGTGGTCCAATGAAAGCAATTGCTGTTTTCTTTGGCTTGTAAGACAATGAAAGCAATTGCCGTTTTCTTTCGTTTGTGGGACAATGAAAACAATTGTTGTTTTCTTTGGCTTGTGGTTCAATGAAAACAATTGCTGCTTTCTTTGGTCTGTGGGACAATGAAAACAATTGTTGTTTTCTTTGGTTTGAGGGACAATGAAAACAATTGCTCTTTTCTTTGGTTTGTGGGACAATGAAAACAATTGCTGTTTTCTTTGGTGTATGGGACAATGAAACCAATTGCTGTTTTCTTTGGTTTGTGGGACAATTAAAACAATTTTTGTTTTCTTTGGTTTATGGGACAATGCAAACAATTGTTGTTTTCTTTGACTTGTGGATCAATGAAAACAATTGCTGTTTTCTTTGGTTTGTGGGATAACGAAAACAATTGCTGTTTTATTTGTTTTGTGGGACAATGAAAACAATTGTTGTTTCCTTTGGTTTGTGGGACAATAAAAACAATTGCTCATTTCTTTGGTTTGTGGGACAATGAAAACAATTGCTCATTTCTTTGGTTTATGGGACAATGAAACCAATTGTTGTTTTCTTTGGTTTGTGAGACAATGAAAACAATTGCTGTTGCCTATGATTTGTGGGCCTTTCTTGCATTTACTCCGACGTCGTCCACTATTGTATCCCCAAACGCGATCATTAACTCCTCAATATCTAAAAATGTTTACTTTTGCTTACGCGGACGATATCTATGCTTGTTCCGAAACAGAAGGGTTCTGTCGTTATTGAAGCAACTTATTAACGGTACGCTCTGGCTTCAAGTGCTTTTCTCAACCAGTATAAAAATTATGTATTATTTTGTAGTTTCGTGTATGGCAAGAATGAGCTGATCGTCCATCTGGAGCGGTGTGATCATCGGATGCCTACAGGTTTCTAGGCATTTTCTTTAGTGATACGTCAAGCCATTTTACAACAAAGTGAAATCTCGACTAAACGCTTATGCTCGAATTAAGAAGTCACTATCCTTCAGATCACATGTGGGCGTTGTCATAATTTTGAGGCTTAAATTTCATAGCACACTCTCTAAATCCCTCCCTTTACCACCACGCTGGTTTATCTTAATATTTCAACATCTGCTTGTGGGATTTGTGTGAGAAATATATTACTATTTACTTTGTGAACATGCCCACACGCAGCCTACCACTTCACTCTGGTGGTTCGTACTTCGTCTCACTCGATGTGTAAGTTATAACATTCTAAATAGCTTCATTATAGAGACAATTGCTCAGATTCATCCTAACATAAATCTCACTATAGTACTATAGTTTGTCACTGTTGCTGCATATCAGCAAAATATTCCGTCACTCCGGTATCTCCCGTTATCTTATCGACAGACAATCACTGCGTGGAGCGCTATGCCTGTAATTCATGATGCAATAGTCTGCCTGGCGTCATTACTTTGCGCACCTCTTAATCCTCTAATCCATTCTCAAAATGGATCCCACTCCTATTTTCCGTTTTGCTTTCAAACAGAATTAAACGCAGTAGGCCACAAGTTAAAGAAAATCGACGTATTTGCCCTCTAGAAATCCACGAACATTAGAGGTCACAAAATTACAGCAGCTCCGGACGGCGATCCTTCTACAATTTCCTGATTTTCTGGATCTAACAGGTTGGAAGTATATGCTATCAGCGTCTGAAGCACCTATGTGTTACTGTGCGGCCTCCTCGCATAATATCCTTTGGTTTCTATGTCAACCTTCAAGATTTATTTTCGTCTACGGTTAAAAAATGTTACACAATCATTTTCGGTATTCGTTCCTACGAACTTCCGTCAGAGAATATGAAACATCGTTCGTTCTACTTTCAATGCTCCCAAAGAAGAGGCGCTACAGTGAGGGTTCCTCCATGGTAAACTTGCAGTGGGGACTATGCTACATCGATTCCACATTATAATGTCACTACTTTGCATCTTCTCGAAAGTCCGATCAGATGTTTTGTACACTCTTCTAAATTGTTGCTTATTACTTCGGTTGTTTAAATCTACGTGAATCATTCTCAGTTCTATGCGCTCTGTTACTCACAACGTAATTTCATCACTCTCTACTTAAACAACCATCCGCAATCCAAACAATATAACATTTGTAGGCATTTTTCATGCTGGTAAAGCCAGTGGTTTATTCTTTTTACCAAGATCGAAGTTCACAATTTATAGCACGATCGCTACATTTTGCTCCCGAAGACTTTTGTAGACTATTTACTCTGAAATTACGATTCCGCTAGCAACTTCAACTAATCAAGAACATTTATACTAACCCTGTATTGCAATTTCAAGACTTTTGGAATTCGAGTGAAGCACTCTTTTCCACGATTGTTCTAGAATTCACGTATACGGTAAATTGTTTGTCTGCTATACAGGGTTTAAAGGAAAGTCCTTATTCAGGGCAATAACTGCGGAAGAAAAGGTCCGAGTGGTGCACAAGTTAGGTCTATGTATAGGAAAGGGACGATGGCCGATCGAATGAAAGCAATTAGATCGCACCTAGCGGCAAAGGTAAGAAGTTAGGAAGCCTAACTCGCAAACAACGTGAGATAGAAACAAAATTCCAAAGACAAAGTTGTAGCCCATCGTCTACATAGTAGGAAAAGGCATATGGTGCGCACGAATTATGTACATGGACGGGTCAAAATGCTGATAAAGTGTACCCGGTCCCTAGATGGTTAGGCCATGCAAAATACCGACTCACGATGGAGAACGATTCAAATGCGTTTGTAAATATTGATAATGACGTAGAAGCTAGTTGGTGAGATAAAATACTAAGGCTGGGGATTTGAACGTCAGTCAACGTACCCGCTGCAAACACTGATGTCGGGCTACTCGAACGCTGAGTACTGTGAAATGGTCGTGCTTTATGGCGAATGTCATCGCAATGTCCACGAAGCTGCAAGGCGGTATGCCAAGCGCTTTCCGACTGGTCAACATCCAACTGCAGCAACTATTAACAACTGTGTTTGCCGCCTCCGAGAGACCGGGAGCATACAGGCACGTCCGCGATCGGGAAGACCTATGGGTTCGGGTGTTACAGTGCATCCTGATGTTGTCCTTGGACATGTCCTTGCCAATCCCAACATTAGCACCACAGCAGCCGCTGAAGCATGCGGATTAACAGCACAACATATTTGACAAATCCTGAACGAGCAAGGAGCTCTCCCGTACCACGTTCAGCTAGTGCAAGGTTTGATGGATGGAGACCAGGGAAGGCATTTAGATTTCTGCAACTTTGTGCATAACACGTTGGAGATTAATCCAAACTTCTTGGCCGATATCTTGTGGACAGGTGAGTCCCGTTTTACTAGGGAAAGAATAGTCAATCAGCATAACACCCATTACTGGGATCTGAGCAACCCATCTATGGCACGAGCTGCCCGACATCATCGACGTTGGGCAACTAACGTTTGGTGCGGTATGTGGCGAAGCGCACTAGTTGGGCCCATTTTCTAAGATGGGACATTAACAGGTCAGCGGTACCTTCAGCTCCTACGGGGCCCAATATCTGACTTTCTGGATGATCTTCCCCTCAGAGATCTGCTGCGTATGTAGTACCAACATGATGGTGCACCACCTCACATGGCAGCCAACGTACAGAGTTTCCTGGCTGAAACATTCAGACACTAGATAATTGTTTATGGCGGTACGGTGGAATGGCCTCCGCGGTCACCGGACTTAACACCTTTGGACTTTTTCCTGTGGGTTTACTTGAAGGAACAGATGTCTGGAAGATTTACGACACCGCATTGTGTGCGCCTGCAACACGGTGACACCTGCCATGCTAGATAGTGTACGAGAAGCTATTCTTACACGCCTTGGAATGTGCATATTAGCTGATGGCGACCACTTCGAACCGGCTGTACATTAACTTCGCGTATATGTGCGTTGTGCCTGTAAGTACGCATATCTCCTTTAAACAATTTTCAGTATAATAAATAAGCTTGTACACTGCACAGCTTCTTTCTCGTGTCATTATTTTTGTGTCTGTTTCACCCGCTTTACCGATTTCGAATTAACAGCATTTTGACCCGTCCATGTACATAACTCGTGGGCACCATATGTCGTTTCTTACTAATTAGACGATGCACTACAACTTTGTCATTGGAATTTCGTTTCTATCTCGCGTTGTTCGCGAGTAAGGCTTCCTAACTTCTTACCTTTGCCGCTAGGGTCACTCCAAATCACTTTCATTCGATCGGCCATCGTTTCTTTACTATACATAAAACTAACTTGTGTACCACTCGGACCCTTTCTTCCGCAGTTATTGCCCTGAATAAGGACTTTCCTTTGAACCCTGTATATCCACAATTACGAACATTTATACATTGCTGTTCTAGTCCTACACCGCCGCCCCGGTGGCATAGTACTCTAAGCGCTGGCTTATGAGCATATGATCGTTCGTCCTAGTGGGTCTGGGCTCGAATCCCGGTGAGGTACTGGCTCTCTCCTTTCCCGGGAACCAGTTGTCCTAAATTAGAGACGGGCAGCTGCTTATAGCCCATTGAGTAGCTCACGGTGGTCGTTAAACCTTCAAACCAAATAGTCCTACACTTGTGTCTCCGAGTTGGGATTGGTCAGATATGTTATATCGAATTTTATTTTATATGGACTTTCTTTTAATGATCTTTTACACCTTCTTTTAGACAAATGAAGAATATCTGAAAGACTTATCACACTTTACGACGTCTGTCACTTTGCGACGTCTGTCTGTCTGCTTCAGGATGCCAGAATTACAATGGCCTCAAATTTGTAGGATTTTTTTGCGGCTATCAGATGTATTCAGTGCATTGTTCACAATCTTACAGCATTGTTTGCATTCGCACAGTATTGAGACATACCTTAGAACATAGACTGCTTCAAAGTCCGTACACATTTCTCGCGCCTGTACGCAAGTGACAGCAATATGGAGCTTAAAACTTTCATACCGTTGCATTTCATACTCTCCCAGTTACTACTCTGATCTTACAGCATTTACATAAGCACGTCCCTGCGGATTTAAATCATAATCTTAATTTTCTTGAATTGTTTAGTTAAAAGTCCATGAGAAAGCAATGGCTCAGAACCTTGAATGATCCACGCCTTCAATTGTAAAATTTTCTCCACAATCTATACCTCTTATTTCTTTTTCGACTTCTTTCCCTGAAATAGGATTGGGATAACACAGTCTTGGAATCCACGGAGAAGATTTTCCATTGTACGTTAAAAGTTTTGAAAATACTTCTGTGTATTGTATTTAACTGTCTTTTTCATCGTGTGATTCTTTGATAAAATTTAAGAACAGATTTGGACAGAATTTATTCTTCATAATCGAAACTCACCATGCATCTCCTGATGTTAGTTATTAAGTTATCACTTTATCATATTCAGTTTCTGCTAATTTCTGGTTGAAATTTTCACAAATCTTTTCCGTACCCTAACCAAGGCCATGTTCACAAGAAGAAAGTATCTTGGGCTAGTCAGTTTAAAAAAAAAAGAAGCAGAAAAAGAAAAAAGGGAGAACAAAAATATTAAAAAAACTCCAGAACCTCAATTTTACAACTTCAGAATAACTTGTACGTTATCAGTTAACAAACATATTTTACAAATATGTATTGGAACTTCTATTAATATACGCCTTTAGTTAAACCGTACCAAAGGTTATTAATCACTTCTCATCTGTGGAACAGTAAAATGTTAACTTTAGGAATATCCTTAAAAACCTTTCGAAGGTAGAAACATTTTATTTATCTAATCCTGTGATTTCTTGCATTTGTTCTAAATGTACTTCCATTTACTATTCAAATTGCTTAGTCTCTTTTTTAAATCTAGGAGAGTAAAAGTTTAAAAAAGACCGAAAGCAGCTGCAAAATATTCCAACACGAAATGGGTTCGAATTAACAAGGAATGAGAAATGGCATTAGTTTTTTTTCTGTCTTTTAACATAATAAATGGCTTCAAAAGTAGATAGCACAAGCGAATTCAAAGCATGAAACAATGAACGCCATTTAGACAAAGGTCTTACCAGTAGAACATTTGTTTTATTATTGTCCGCGCAACGTTATCTCTGAAAGCTACGGTTCGTCCAAGCTCTCCTCGGTCGTTTGGAAAGATAACCGTACAACCATATCACAGATGAAAATAAAAGAAAATTCGCGACTCCATTCCCGAAGTTTATGTGCCATCCGGGCATTTTGTTCTAGTTGAAACTCAGAAAAAGTTATTTACTGCTTTAGTGAAACATCACGGTATTACAAAAGGCACTCACTTCTTTTAAATTTGAATTAAATTTTTGAATAATTCTTTCTGACATTTCTCCTTTACTTCGTGTTAGAGAAATGAAAAATAAATGTGAAGAAATAAAAGCAAGGCATGCTTGTAAAGAAAATAGCTCTTGTGGAGTGGTTACCGTAAGAAGAATGCACTATGGAAAAACGGCAGGGAGATAAATTTCTTGAGAAGGACAGTCTTGGCGAGAAATTTGTTTTGTTTATCTGGACTGAATATCTAGACAATACTCACTCAGTTGTCTGAGACACGGACTATTTTCTTCATGTTTACGAATAGACTGGCACATTTTATATCACTGTACATTTCAGTTTTACTTCTTATTCGAGAAGAAACTCCCCTCATCGGAAATCATTTCCAAGTTTGTTTATTATTATTTTTTTTTTCATTGAAGTCGTCTGGGAAGATCTGCGCTGTCAAGAATTCCTAGCAAAAATTAAAAAGTAAAAATATCTGAAAAATGACTTTTATCCCTTCAGCATAAATTAAGCTCCTGTTTGCAAAGCAGAAATAAAAATTATGCATTATCACTTAGTTTATGTTTGGGCACAATATTTATTAATACCACTGATAAAGGATGGACTGGTAAAATTCTTTGTATTTCTGACGGAAGAAGGCAAGCGTAAAATTTTCATTACATGTCCGACTTCTCATCATATAGAACTTCAAGTCATCGAGACATTAATACATCTTTTTATTTGTGAAGATATCTGTCTTTCTGGGTGAACTGGTAAAGTTCTTTTTCTGCAGGATAGAAATAAACATGACATCCAGAAAAACAATGCCCTTACAAATGCAATGACGAAATGGTACCTCCTCGAATAAACAAAGGCACGTTAATCAACACATAGCAACCGAAAAATTGTTATCCGGTCACCACTGGGATCGTACCGCAGATCAACAGTGACGCTACATATTAAGAAGATTTTCACTGTTGTTGTCGCCCTTTAGATTTATTTGCTATAATTAATATATAGCTTGTGCCGTTAATGCCCACCAGATGGAGACGTCTCAGTTGCTGACCCCATCCAACGGATTTGTGATGTCAGAAGCTGACAGATAAACACACATAGCGCTGTTGATTGTTGGCCACAGTAGCGTAAAGCGAACGCACTCGGCTAAATATTGAGAGATCTGGGGTACGATCCCAACGGTGAGAGGATAACAATTTTTCGGTCGCTATGTTTTGATTAACGTGGATAGAGCGATGCCTTTGTTTATTCACTGAAGAAGATTTTCAGTACTGGTATTTCCTCATAACTGATATTTGTTCTATTGAGACCTCTATTATGGCTGCGCGTACAGATATCATAACGACTGAATTCTAAAATTCTCATGATATTAGATGAACAGGATGTTTCACTAACCCCCCCCCCCCCGCAATGGATCTGCCATATTTTGCAACACACTCTACTTAGAAACATGACATGTGGTTTACAACGTATGTTAGTTCATAGAATGCAGCACCTTTCATACTAAATGCTCTAAATATCCTCCTCCGACATCCAAACACGATCGAACGCGACGCTGCTTGTTATCGAAAATCCTCAGCAGCATGTCTTCATCGATAATCCGGATTGCTGCAATGATGTTGTTTTTTAAGTCTTCTAACGTGTTAGGCTTATTGCTGTAAGCACGACACTTCAAATATTCCCATAAGAAAAACTCAGGAGGTGTCAAATCGGGTGATCGAGGTGACCACAGTCCTTTCGAGATCACCCGGTCACTGAAGAAAGAGGAAATTTCACTCATGCTCTTACACGGGACGTGTGGCATATCTCTTCATCCTGTTGAAAGTACTCCGTTGTCAAATCTATGTCGGTTAACTGGTCCACAAATTGTCTGAAAATGTTCACATGGGACGCTGAGCCTACTACGCTCCTGAAGAAAATGGGTCCAATTATTCTGGTTCGGGACAGCACACCAAACACTGACTTTTGCAGGATGTAATGGTGTTTCGTGTGGATTATCTGTGGCCCTGATGCGGGAGTTTTGGGAATTAACATTCCCGTCCAAATGAAAAAATGCTTCGTCAGTGGGCTTTGTGATATCCGAAATGTTCGGAATTGCGAATGAAAATGTCAGGAACCCGTGACAATAAGACACACGCTTTTCAAGATCCGGTTCTTGCAACTCTTGCACAGCTGTCACTTTGATATGGATGAAGTAACGCTTTTTTTCCGGCTCTTTGGCAGGTGGAAACAGAATATCCAGTTTATTCTGGCAAACGTAGCAGTGACTTCTTCGGTGATGCTAGCAGCCTGTTCGTCACCTCTTCGATTTTTTCTTCCGTTAAAGGAGGACGTTCGTCACTGAATTGGTTCAAAACACTGCCCGTAGTTACAAATTTCTTAGCTAACCTGCCGATGTATCATTTGTCTGCTGGTGCTCTTCTACCCCAGACTTCCCCACGAATTTACGCTGCGTTACCTTTATACACTTTGTTATCCAATTAATTTTCACAATAAACACCCGCTCCGCAACGGTATGCACAGCCATCTTGAACGACGTTCAACGACACAGTAACGCACGCTGATTGCCTCTGGACAGAATTATTGTACCCGGCCGTCTGGTGAGGTGAAGTCACAATGACTCGTCGCCTTATCAGGAAAATCACTCCCGCGCATTTCTCAAAGATCAAGGTCACTTGTAAACCAACTTCGCCGAACAAAAACACAAGTGTTGGGAAACTGCTGGCCACCTACTTGCAGTGATGAGTCACTAGTGGCTGAAATATGCCGATCATGGTGCGGTAGCGGCCCATTGGTGCTGCTACCGCACCGTCACCGTGACAGCGCCATCAGTTGACAGTCAGTGATTCCCTTGCAGCATCTTCGTGAATTATGGACCTCTAAGCAAGCGCCACTAGCGGCCCGTAGCTGGCAACCGAAGCAATCCCAACACGAGGTGAAAGCAGCGGGACTGTGCATGCGCAGAAGTAATATGTGCGCAGTCCCTCGTGGTACCAGTTAGTTGAAGACGTCGTCTTGTTGTTTCAGTGGATGTTAAGAAAAAGAAAGCCATTTGCAGAGAAGCGAATTAATTTCCTAATGAAATGCCACGTCGACGAAGATTACCGTCGGAGAAAAATTATATAAATAATTAATGAACTGTAAGAAATAGTCAATTATTCTGATGTATTTATAGAAACTCATTTCGTAGAAAAAATCTTGCACTAACACACGAAGAATCGAGAATACAGACAGCCATGAAACACACCCACTCCATTCCCATGAACAACAGGAAATAATTTCTGTATAATTTTTCGCTAGCATACACTAAACCACTTCAAACAAAAATCCCGGAAAAACATTAAAAAATCGTTTTGTTGGGAAAATATAAGAATTATAAGTGTGCAAAATGTATCAATTATTTGTAGAAAAAAAGCAACGCTATGTGGATATAATGTACTCATCCATAGGTTGAATACACAAGATTTGAGGAATTCGCTGCTAAAAATAACGATAAGTAAAATCAAATATCATTCCTCTTTAGGACAAATATAAATTCGGACCGTGGAAAAAAGATACAACGTTAAAAATGTAACAGAATGTGACATGAACGGGTAAATATAGTAATTAAACAATCAACTTTCAAAGCCACAAGGACAGCACAAAACTTCGGAAAGCGTTTTTTAAGTTGGTACATTCGTTGAAAATGAGTAAAGTTCCCTTAAGGAAAATTAAAACAATCGTTATCTTGAAAACAAAAATTTTGAATTATATGAAGTGGACATTTATGAAAATTAGCTGGCAATATTGTAAAATTAAAAAGAGAACCCTTCGTTTCACATCGCGCAGGGAACAGGCTCACCTTCAAGCAAAGGCTCGTACGTGGCAAACCAGTGCAGTGGCTAAAGGATCAGCTTCCTAAACAGGCCGTCGGGTTTTCGATGATACCTTGATCCACACGGGCATTTTTCCGGATCCATCGAGGAAATTTCGGTGCTGTCATTCAGAAATTCTGTGGAGCTGCGATAATTTTTTAAATGGCTACTACTGGGAAATTGGCAGACCCAGACTCGGCAAGCCATCAGTTACGTCACGTGATTGCCGGCTGCCACTGACGGGAAACTGACGGACCACATTGGGCTAGCTATCATTTGTGGCACGTGCTTGCAGGACCACTTAAGGGTCGCTTGTGGCAGCCACTGCCTGTGATCTATAACTGATGGCCCTATTCTGGCATATGACAACTGATGGGAGTGCTAACTGCTGGCCAGCTGCAGGCCTGAACTGCTGGACCATGTGGTGGCCGCCGGAACATTTTACTGATGGTTGAGCAGCGCCAACATATTACTGGACCACTGCTGGTACTGCTGGCTGCCAGTGCTGGCTTGAGTGCTGGCCCAGCGATACTGATTTTCTGGGCGTGTTTCTGTATAGAGTGGGAGAAACAATAGTTGGCCATTTGGGGGGACTGCCTAGTGAAACAACCTGTAGGAACAAATCAAATTTAGATTGATTTTCTAGTTTCCATTCATTTCTTTTTTCAGGTTGGAGAGGAACGTCATTGCTTATTACTTGCAAGTTTCTTTCATCTGTCTTGGCCCATTGTAATATTTCCTGCCTCTGTTATTAACGCGGCCCTCTTTATACCACCAACTCACCGTACTATAGATGGTCTCCTTGGTTTCCAATCAACTACTTTAGAATGCAATACATGACGTGGTAAGTTTTCATCTCCCTGCAACACACATTCCCAGACCATATGAGTATGCTTTAGATAACTTTATCTTATACAGGAAAAATACCAAACTCAGATCTAATGTCTGCATTACCAACGTACCACGTCGCTGATTCTATACACTCTGTCCTGATATTCCACTTACGCTCTCACACCAATAGACCAACCCTCTAGCGAGACCCTTCCTTTGAATCCTGCTCCCACAACCGAAGACAAGAAAAAGTTTGAAGCACCACATTATAAGCTGCCAGGTTTTTATTTGACCAGCCCTGTCCTTAGTAGAAATAGTCTTATACAGTTGGTACCCGAGACATTCTCGGCCTTAAGAATTCTATTTGATATTTGATTTAACATTTGTAAAAAAAAAAAGAAAAAAAAGGAAACAAATTCATATTCATCATCTGTGTTCACAGTACTTTACTGTTGTGTATAGTTCACTTCCTGGTTCCGTGATTTTGCAGAAAACGTACTATGTTGAGCGGACATTTACTAATAAAAAGCTAGTACTGACGAATTAAAATATTTTCTCACCCCATTTTTGACAAATGACCGTAGTGTAGTATGTCGTAATGGGGTTTCTGCGCACTTGGCGCATTTGTTCGAGTGTACCCAGTCTTAGCATGAATACTGTCACAAACGTTCGACAAATGGCGCGCAACTAGTGTGCAACGTCACCGACCAGCCAAGAGGCACGAAGCAGCTAGTGAATCATTGTGCGTTCAGTCACAGAAAAGATAACGTGTTTCGTGAAGTACTTGCCATGGAGTGGGGTGATTCTGAAAATCGTATTGCTGTAATAGCGCTGCACAAAATTGGAAAATTAGCTTCCGAGATTTTCAACATGCTGAAGAAGTTGAAAATCAGCCGAATATTTGTCTACCGGACCATAAAAACGTTCCTTGAGACTGGGACCGTCGCTAACCGACCCAGAAAGTGTCGGCCACGCACCATGAGAACTGCTCGTCTGGTGAAAGCAGTGGCACTCCGAATTCGACGAATCCTGTCAGAAAACAACCAATAATGGCTCGTGAACTGAACATTTCAAGAATGTCGATGTCACGCGTGCTGCGGAGTGACCTAAGGATGAGAGCTTACCGGTGGCGTACAGGGCACTTCCTCACTTCACAACTAAAGCAGCAGAGGATGCTAAAAGCAAAACGTTTGCTGCAGCGTTACGCAGACAATCGCCACAGACAGATCTTTTTCTCTGATGAAACAATTTTCACTATTGAAGAGGTCAACTGCCAAACTGACAGAGTGTATACATCAACCTCACGAGAAGCTCGGGAGAAAGCTTCAAGGATCATGAGAGGTCATCATCCTGCTTTTGTCATGCTTTGGTGGGGAGTCTTCTACGAGGGCACCACGCAGCTCCATTTCTGTGAGAAAGTAGGGAAACATTAATCAAAGTCTACCAAGACAGGGTTTTGGAGCCAGTGGTCAAAAATGTAAGTCAAACCCTCTTCCAAAACCGACGGTGGAGCTTTCTGCAGGATTATTTCCAGACTTCATTTCTCCAACTTTCAGCAGGTGAATTTGCCAGACTTCATTTCTCCAACTAATGGGCTTTCAAGCAGGCAGAAACAGGCCGGCGGCTGCGGTGTTATACTGTGGGCGATGTTTTCTTGGGACACTTTAGGCCCCATTATCCCAATAGCACAACCCCTGACAAGCTGTCAGGTATCTGAACACCGTTGTGGACCAAGTTCATCCATTCATGGCAATTGTGCTCCCTGCTAGTTATGGCCATTTTCAGCAGATAATGCGCCACGCCACACTGCGAGAATCGCCAAGGCGTGGTTCGAGGAACAGGCTGGTGACGTTCTGTTAATGCCTTGGCCTCCAAATTCACCTGACATGAACCCAATTGAACATTTGTGGTTCGACGTGGAAAAGCGGGTTCGGGCTAAATCACCACCACCCCGAAATGCACTGGAACTGGAGGACCTGCTGTTGACATCATGGTACCAGATACCCGAGGATACTTATCGCCACCTTATCGAATCGATGCCTCGCCGAGTGGCCGCTGTTTTGCATGCTAAAGGGGGCCCTACAGCTTATTAGGTAGATGACCATAATGTAATGGCTCACCTGTGTATATTATGATGTATTCTTGCTTTAACATGGTGGGATCTTTCGCTGAAAAACTCCGAGTGTCTCGCTATATGCGAGTTCTATTGTATTATGAAATGTTCATTCTGTTGATTGTGCTGAAGCAACCGAGACCACACCGTTAAGAAAGTGTTTCAGATACCCACGTAGGCAAACAATATACACCGTGCTGCCGTAGGTATTCGTACAACTACATACGGGGTTGCAGCAAAGGATCCTATATCAATGTCTATGTCGTAGCACTTAGTTATCTATGTCGTAGCACTTAGTTGGGATTCCTCTGACCGAAGTGACAGCAGTAGTTCTTCTGGGCATACTTTTAACTAAATTCCGGTTAATTTGCAACAGCATATTCTTCCATTCTACTCGCAAAGGCATCGCGAAAGATGATCTTGGGTTGAGGGCAGCACTTTGAGCTGGCCAGTTCGACATTTCACCGTCGTTCGACGCAAGTCAGTCTTGTTCACATCGTAGAGTGCGGCATCGACTACAGTACTGCTGTAACAAACAATGGTCAGTACAGACGTACTGTTACTGCGTAGGCAGCGCGAAATTGTGTAGAATATGGAGGTAGAAATTGGACTTAATGGTTTACGGTTTAACAACTAATGGATGAAACATTCACACACATAAACCATTACAGAGCCACCACATAATTTACCGGTTGAAATGATGCAGTCTTGAGAGAACTTTGATCTCAGCAATTGCTAGACCCAAACACGTCCTTCCAACGTAAATCGTTATTCATCGCTCCATTGAACACTCTTCCAGTTGTCTACGGTCAAAGAAACGTCAGGCATGACATACGTTCGAACATCGTTGAGCATTTACAGGAGCTATTTTAGGTGGTCCGCAGCAGCCATGCCATGAAAACCTAAGGAATGCAACTCTTTGCGGCATAGCTCTAGTGCTGTCAGAGGTTTGTACAGCATTTTCAAGCTCGGTACATAGGTATACTGCAGACGACATGCATGATTTTCGGATTTTTCCTTAACACGTTCTTGGGGCCATGTCCTACGGTTTGCGTGGCGTTCCAGAGTGTTTTATTTTATTTTTTATTGTAGTAGTACCGTCAGTCTTCTCATCTTCGAATTACATTTTCATATATTAAGAAGTTTTGCAGTGCTGCGTACAGAGATAAATACTCTTGCGGTATCCAAACACCGTCCCACTTGAAAGTTTGTAGGTTTAGTAGCATATTGACTCCCAGTACTCTGGAGAAACTCTGCTCCTTCTCTAGCAGATCCATCTTTAATGCAGAACCCAACACATGCAATACAAGTAAAATGCACCTAGTTTTTATGTATGTTGGGCTGCTATTTTTCATTTTTTACAGTTCTAAAAACCGTAAGGTGTTTTCAATTTTTACTAAATTCCGGTATGTAAATATGTACATTTTTTCGTTTGTATGCCTACCCTCCGTATATTTACATTTCCACAATATATTTGCCTACATTCGCCGACTTTTCAGAAATGCAATGGGTGCTCGAGTTTAGGATAAGTACCCTTGGTACTGGAACCCAGGACGAGAAGCTCATTGAGTGCACGAGCTACGAGCATGAAGTCTAATAAGTGATCGAGCTCTGGATACGCCCCTTCAGTACTGGAACTCAGGACGTGAAGTTAAATGGGTGTACCAGCTGTGAACATGAAGTCTAATGAGTGACTGAGCTCTGGTTGTAAGCACCTTTGGTATTGGAACTCAGGACATGAATTCCAATGGGTCCACAAGTTATTAACATGAACTCTAATGAAGTGATTGAGTTCTGGTTGTAAGTACCTTTGATACTGGTACTCAGGACGTGAAGTACAATGGGTGCACTAGCTATGAACATCAAGTCTAATGAGTGATTGAGCTCTGGATAAACCTCTTTGGTACTGAAACTCAGGACGTGAAGTCAAATGGGTGCTGGAGATCTCGACATGAAGTTCAGCGGGTGTTCGAGCTCTGGACATAAAGTCTAATGAATCATCAATCTCCGGATAGGTCCCTTTGGTATTGGAGCTCAGCTTTTGAAGTCCAATGACGGCTCTGGGATTTTTACATACGCACACAATTAATTGGTGCCTAAAGGCAGAAGCATAATGTATTAATTTATGCATTAATTTGTGTCTAATGGCAGAAGCATAACCGCTCACCCACGTAGTGAGCGGTTATGCTTTTGCCATTACAAATCCGTCTGAAAAATTTCTTTTCCGTTCAGCAAACAGGCTCGGGTTTATTTACTGTGGATCAGGGAGCATGACTCCTATCGATATATACTGTAAAAAAATTTAAGGTTATCCAAAACTGTGGCGCAGTGGTCTGAGCTCTGGTTTCTGACCATTTCGTGTGTGTAGTTACGGGTCCGAATCGCGGTGAGGTATGGATTTCCCGGAATCAGTGGCGCAAAATTAAGGACGGCAAATGCTTGTAGCCCGTTGGGTTGCTGACAGTAGTGGTCACTAGCCCCCCTAACTACCGCCTATGTCCCTTAATATGCCTTTAGAGTGCTGCATTTTCGATTTTTTATCAAAATAATTGCTCATTGCAGACAGTAATTCGAAGACATCTGTCTCATTTTCAGTCACTAAAATAAATTTGTTTTTAAACGATTACATCTCGCGAAGAACTCAACATCTCATGTCGAAAGAAAGTGTTGATCGAGACTTAGGGTATTTCTGGAATTATATTTTGGTCAACAGCACATTCTTTAATCTCTTGATTTTTACCCTAAGGTTGATGTATTTTCCATTTTCAATAGAAATTTTGTCACATGCCGCATGTGAAGTTTAAGCACTTGCGGAACGTTTTTTGATTAATTCCTTTTGTACCTATTCTGTTTCAAAGATGTGGCAAAACACACTTTTCTTATTTGTCACTCGTTTGCGACGAAACGAGTTAACGCTTTTCTGTAAAGCATCTGCACTTCCTGAAAATTTGTCAAGAGCTCTTCTGAAAGTTTTGTTACGTTCATTTCTCCCAACGTTCCCTCCTCGACATCAAATAACTTGTTTCCGGAAATATCAGGAAAGTGCTAAACTTTGCCAGATGCTGCATTTTTATCAATGAGTCGTGACACAAGGCTTGGAGGTTAAAGGTTAGGAAAGTGTATAACACTGAGCGTCGAACGAAAATTAACTAGATTTTATTGATAGACACTCGACCGCGTGGAGAAACGTACTCAGGATGGGTATTCCATTTGCTCGGATGGCTGTAGTGTACGAATATATATGTTTAGGACCTTGGCATGATATTTCTCTAATGGTATAATGGTTCGAGATATTTTTTTAATTATTATTTTCCCTCACGTTTTGCTTCATTTTCTATAGTTGTGTTTATTATTCAAGGTGTTTTTTAGTAATTTTGCTTCTCTTTGGGCTATGTATTTGCTCTTGTTATCCACAAGCAATATCTGTGGAAACATCAAACAGTTCTTTCTTTATCATCAGAAAATTTCTACAGAATAACACAACGGTTTTAAGCTGACAATGGAAAGGAACTCATCAAAGCGGAATTTGGAAGCGTTGAAACATTGGCAGTACCAATTGTATCAAGTTACTTTTGTTTCTTTTCTTTCTCAAAAAGCTCTTTGTGAAATCATTTACGCCGTTTTGTTTCAGAAGCAGAACCACCTAATGCCGACAAACCATTTTTCTTCTTGACTGCGATCTTATTTCCATTTGCGAGCCGTGGTGCGTATTTGGCTTAGTCTCAAAACATTTTACTTATTTTTTTGCAGAACTTGCTCCGCTATCGTTCTCGATTCTTTAAAAGCGCTTTTTACTTTTTCCCTTGTCATTTACATCATTTGTTTCTCTACATTTACCATACCTTCAGAGCAAACAGAATTAGTTATTATTTTGTCTAACTTAATGATATCTTAAGTTTCTTAAGCTTCCCTCACAAAAAAATAAATGCTGATGTGATTTTCAGTAGTGAGCGTGTATCTGTAGTGTGGATAGTACTTCAGAGTGAATTGCTTGGCTTTGTGGTATTCATACGAACCATTTCAGGCACCGACAACTTTTATTCTTATTGGTTGAGACCACTGAACGGTCCATAGTGGCTGAAAGTTCAGCTTCACCTACCGAAGGCCTGACTTCAATTTCGAAATGAGACATGATTCATGTACTCGAGTTTCATAAATTTAGTGCAAAAAGTGAAGTTCAGCAACAACAGATCTAGGGGTCGAAGGCAAGGGCGTCGCTAGACTAAAAGCTTCAGGGGTGTAGGTGGACAAGGCTTAATTGTTTTCACTACCTCGTACTCACCCATCCCTCTCTTCCGTTATGAAAAAAATAAAACTAAATAATTTTAAAAGTGATAGTTGTCACCTTTAATCTAATTGCGTTATAAATTTAAAATAGCTAAATTAATTAATTAAATTAATTTAATTTGACTTTCAATCAATGTCCAGGATTTTCAGTTTTAGTATAATAATTTTAGGGCAGCATTAATATTATTTGGAAAAAATGTTGATCTTTTCCCCATATTCGGTGGGTTTCTGATAATATGGAGATGGCCCCCAGTTGCATTGCTGCGATGAGGAGTTCTGAGAAATGCTACAGTGCGTAGTGTTCAGCAGTGCTGCAGTGAAGAGTATTGAGCAGTGAGTGCTGTAATGGGCTGGTATTTCTTCTGTTTAGGAGGATTTTTATTTGTGGCCTTTGTTAGGACGAGCACCAGATTTTGTATGCAGACAGTACGGACGCCAAACTTTTAGTTTTATACTTCCTGCAATTTAAACAAGGGACAGAAGAAATAGTAGATCCTACATGTTCTCTGTGTGCTGGCAAGGAGGTCTGGTTTAATGCGGTGGCGATGCCATGTAGTGCGATGCTTAGCAGACATCCTAAGTTAAGGGCAATTATGAGTAACAAAAAGAGAGATCCCCCGCAGGACAAGAAATGTAGTCCTGTAACACCAAATTCAGCGTACAAGCTCTAAAATATCTGATAATCTAATTGATGTCCACTTCTACCAGGTGCACAGAGTGTTGCCAACTGTAGGAAAGAACTTATGGCTAAAAAGTGAAAAAAAATTTTAACCACAATCACACCAAAGATCCTCTGTACGTATGCTTAAACAAGAGATGATCTTAATTTGAGAAATTATTGTAAGTCATTAGGAGGGGCTTCAGACACGATTGGTAGGGCTATATATTGTATGAATAGGGTTGTTGTACATGATCTAGTACTTTTTATTAAATTTTTATTTCTAATTATTTTTATCAATTTTCGTCAAAGTAATTTAGTCTGGGCAATTTTAAATTAAAAAAAAAGTGGAATGCTGCATTCTAGTCAAAATTGTAAGAGTAATAATTGTTTCTTAAAATACCGCCCTGCCATTCTCTATGTTTTCAAACATTCACTGTGAATAATAGGAATGAGTAGCACTGAATGAATGTGACTTATACGCCGGTTTTGCTTTGCTATTGTTATGGAGTGGAAGTAAAAAGCTATCTTTTATTTATTTATTGCTTTAGCGTTTAACGACCACCGTAAGCATCTAGGGACACAGGCAGTCGCTCATTCAAGATCTATGCCCTAGGGCCACTGGTTCCCGGAAAAGGAAAGCGTGAGCATCGTGGGACAGGCTAAACGGTAAAAATACCCCCGGAGAAAATATCCCTGAAAACTGAAAAGCGGTAAAAATACCCCCGGAGAAAATACCCCCAGAACAAACGGTTCACTGTAAACTGCCACACAGGAACACTGAACAGGAACACTGATGTGTGGCAGTGTTCCGGTGTGGCAATTTACCGGCAACCTTACTACACATCTTTCATCAACTTGGAAAATTGCCACACAGGAAAATTGCCACATGTTTTTCATTAAGGGACCAGGCACAAATTACTGTTCCGCTGAAGATCACTTTGAATGCGTGATAATTTTTCCAGTGGGGCAGTTTTCCAAACTTCCGAACTATGTGTGGCATTTTTTCAACGTGCCTAACGAGGGGAAGGAACTCTTTTGTTGGTTTGTCTGAAGTTTCATGCCGGTTCATACGAGTTTAGGGCAACTGGCCACAAAAGTTCAAGGAGGGGGCTATAAAAATTGCCGTTTCTGGGCCTATATTGAGAACTGAATTGGGGACTCCAAACGAATTTCCAGAAAACGTTCGATGTAAGTCAAGCGAGGATTGTACTTTACTTTGAAGAAATAAATTACCGAGGATCCGAGGTACACTTGATTTGGGGGCTCTACCCCCAACTTCAGTAATGTTATATTCTGGGCCGTTGGAGTCTGTCGGTGTATCCAGGATATTCCCCTTGAAGCTTCCGCGAGGTCCGTGAGCTTTGGGCAGGGGGCTTTCCCCCAAAATTTTAAAATTGACGTAGAGCTGTAAACATTAGAACCATGCTCTATATGATTCAGTACACGACCACGAATTTTCAGGAGTGTGGGGAATTCACCCCCACCACCACCACCACCACCACTACCACCAGTTTCTAAGAGCTCTTCAGGGGTAACATCGAGGATACACTGAACGACTCTAAAGTTCCAGAATATAAAATTACAGAAGTTGGGGTACAGCCCTCCAAACCAAGCACCTCGTATCCCTTTTACTGAATTTACCAAATTTCTGGGGGGGGGGGAGGAGGTCATACTTAGTCTGTCACTAAACCCAACATGAAACATGGAAATTGCGAGCAAATCCCTTACCTTCAACACTTGTCTCCGCTCTTAAAGACTTGGGGGAAGGTGAATTCACCCCACCCTCCTGAAAATTTGTAGTCGTGTACAGAATCATTATATAAAGCATGGTTATAATGTTTACAGCTCTACGTCCATTTTAACATTTTGGGGGAAAGCCCCTCCCCAGGAAAACTCACGGACTTCGCGGACGCTTCAAGGGCCCAGAATATAATACATATTACGCAGTCCAGAATATAATATTACGGAAGTTGGGGGTAGAGCCTCCCCAAACCAAGTGTACCTCAGATCCTCGGCAATTTATTTCTTCAAATTAAAGTACAATTCTCGCTTGGCTTACATGGAACGTTTTCTCGAAATTCGTTTGGAGTTCCCAATTCAGTTCTCAATATAGTCCCAGAAACGGCAATTTTTATAGCCCCCCCCCCCGCATTGAACTTATGTGGCCAGTTGCCCTAAGCTCGTATGAACCGATATGAAAATTCAGACAAATAAAAGAATTCCTTCCCATCTTTAGGCACGTTGAAAAACTGCCACACATAGTTCGGAAATTTGGAAAACTGCCCCACTGGAAAAATTGTCACACATTCAGATGGTTCTTCGGAGGAACAGCAATTTGTGCCCAGCCCCTTAATGAAAAACTTGTGGCATTTTACTGTGTGGCAATTTTCCAAGTTGCTGAAAGATGTATGTCAGGGTTGCCGGTAAATTTCCCCACCGGAACACTGCCACACATCAGTGTTCCTGTGTGGCAGTTTACAGTGAACCGTTTGCTCTGTGGGTATTTCGTCCGGGGGCATTTTTTCCAAAGCGGAAGAAATACCACCGTCCGATGGATTTTAGTTGATTGCACAAGTAAATCGCTTTAGTATTACTGCAAGAATGACTTCCTTTTATTCTGTTTCACCGCATGAGGTTTATGCGTGTAGACTGTTATTAACAAACGGAGAAAGCGTCGAAGGTAACTGCTAAAAATGCATGATATTGGGAGATGTGAGTGTTTGATCTGCTGGGGGTATTTCCTGCGGGGTATTTTTTCCCGGGGTATTTTAACTGCTTTTCAGTTTTCAGGGGTATTTTCTGCGGGGGTATTTTTTCCTACATCCGTGAGGCAGTCGGGCTGCTTCACACGAAGCTCTGGTCTAGCTCGAACGATTAGGCAGAAGCCAGCGCCTCTGGTTACTTGGCCACTGGAGTATCCTTTTGTGTTACACATAAGAAATTAGAGAATAGGCTCAGAGGAGAATTACTTTTGTTAGAGCCCAGATGGTGGAGAGTTCAACAGAAATGTTTTTCTCAACCATAAAGCTGTTGTTACTTTGCCTACATGCCAGTTTAATTTTTTGTGTTAATTTCTCTCCTGGCAGTGAAGTCTTAGATAGTCACATCCTTTTTATTTTTTTCTATTTTTGAGGACTACCGTCTTGACAGATCTTTTTACACAAGAACCCTTGTGTTCGCGAGACGTCTTACTGCGTGAACCGAGGGTTTAGTCTTTTCCCAGCGATACAAACATTTGATTAAGATACGAATGTGCTTGAATATACAGGGTAATTCTAAATGATTGCCCCGATTGCAAATGACAATAACCGCCCCGGTGGCGCAGTGGTCTAAGCGATGGATTCTGATCATTCGTCTGAGATGCGTCCGGGTTCGATTCCCGGTGAACCATGGATGTTGTGTTTGTCTTACGGCACTGGTTCTCTCCCTTCCGTGGAACAAGTGGCCCTAAATTAGGGACGGCGACTGCTTATAGCCCACTGAGCTGCTCCTGGTGGTCGTTAAACCTCGAATAAAAACATGACAATAACGTGTTTAGGAAGATAAATAGACAGCTGATATCCCTACACAAGAAAGAAAGATGTTTAGAATTTTATTGGGACCTACTGCTGTGTTGCTATGGGGACGTAGGAAAGTGAGCTTTGGGTTAGTCGTTGTAGACAGGACGACAGGGTTTTCTGTAAATGGCCCCTCAGGTCTCCGGACCTTACTCCTTGTGACTTCTTTTTGTGGGGGTATGTCAAAGACCATGTCTATGTGCCAGCTTTGCCGAGAACACTGCAAAGAACTGAAGATGCGCATTCAGCTTGCACTGGCATCAGTGACTACGGACATGCTTCATAATGTATGGCGTCAAATGGATTACCGTTTAGATGTTGTCCGGGTGACCCAGGGGAGTCACATAGAACATTTGCAAGGTATGAAAGCAAAAGTCTAAACTTCCTTCTTTATTGTGCAACAATGTGATCTCTGTATCTGTGTTCATACCAAGGTGTTGTTATTAGCAATCGGGGCAATCATTTTGACTTACCATGTATAAGATAGTATTTGTTATTTTTGCATGCATGATAACTAAAAAAATATTCCTTCGCTTTGTTTTCATTCCAGCTAACAAAGAAAAGTGTGTTAGCGAAGCTTAGTCTCTTCAACACCACTGGTAAAAACTGTGGAGTTTCTCTATAAACAAAAGATGTCAGATATTCCCATGATCAGAAGTCAACGGATGTCAGATCTGGATAAAGAGGAGCTCACTGGTGCGTACTGTGCTTGCGCAGAGATGACCGGCACCAGAGGTTGACCTCGGGAACTACATCACTTGGTGCGCTGTGCGGGACGGAATACCATCCCATCTGAAGAAAATATCGATATCGTTCAGTTCTTTATGTTTCTGAAGACTCTGAATCCGTTTCTGCATAATAAGTCACTATACAGTGTCCTGCAACGGTACAGACATTCATACCACTGTCATAGCGCTCTTCAAAGAAGAAAGGTTCGATGATGAACGATGAGGTAAACGCATAATACACAGCTACCTTTGGTGACGGCAGAGATCATTTATCGTACAAAAGAGGGTTCGCAGTATCCCATACGTGGCAGTTATAGGAGCTCACTACCCCACATAGCGAAAAATGAGCCTCATCCATCCATAAAGTGCTGAAGTACCAATTCTTATTTTGCGCCATTTTAGAAGCCCATCCAGCAAATGCTTCCTGTCTTGGTGCATCTTCCAACAGCAATTGATGGACATGTATCTTATAAGGATACCTGGGTAATCAGGAGTTTATATAGGAATTTCAAATTGGACGGTGTGACGAATATTCTATTTTAGCTTTAATTTTTAGTTCCTTTTCCTATGTAAATTTGAGTTTGTTTACGCTTTCCAACCGTAGGTTGAAGAAGCGTATATGCTCCAGCTTTGTCCGTCTGTCCGTCCACACGATAACTCGCGTAAAAATGGTTCGATTTCGATGAAATTTTAGTATGTGTAACGGGACCACTCGGGGACGAACCCTATTGAAAATGGGTGAAATGGAGTCAAAGGTCAGGACATAAGAGCGGGATCCATTCCATCGCCCTTATGCGTCATAACGTATGTAAAAATACTTTTATTCCGACAAAACTTTAGTATGTTGTTCCGGAGGTATGCTGAACCAGTTCTGTTTAATATAATTGAAATGGGGTCAAATGTCAGGACACAGGAGCCAGATTTATTCCACAGTCATTATCCTCATAACTTGACTAAATGTTTCTATTGCGACAAAACTTCAGTATGTTGTTTCGGAGGTATACTGAACTAATTCTGTTCAATATCATCGAAATGGGGTCACAGGTCAGGACACAAGAGCAAGATTTATTCCACAGCCATTATCCTCATAACTTGAGTAATGATTTCTGGTATGTAGGAAAGCGTATCATAATCAATGCATTGCGTGATTTTACTAACTTGTTCTCTTTTGTACTTCCCAACTGAACGTGATATCTTTTCTCTCACGTGAATAGGGGTTTGGCAGCACCCCTGAGGTCAGTACGTAAGTGACGAATGCATGTTGATAAGAACGAGAAAGGATATATATTTTGCGACGCAGTTGTTTGGGGTGGAGATGCTAAATCTTTGCTGAGCTTATTGATTGTACGAGAGATATAAAATGACTAAGCAGCAGCTGTGTGTGTGGTGTACCTCGCTGTGATATGTTTGGCATTTCGTAAATAGACAACGTTATGTAATTTCGCCTAAAGTTGCTGGACCAATAAAAAGTTACGTAAGTGAATTTACTTTCTGTACATGTTTCCTCTGGCCTTAAAAGCCTTATTTTAAAGTGAGCTATCCGGTACAATTAGTGCATCACATTTGCCCTTAATTCAACATCTATTCAGCCGGACATTTGGAACTTAGCATAACAAAAAATCTCTCACAAGGTAAAAAAGGTTGCGTTATAACGGGTGCTGAATATTTTGCGGGGGGAGGAGTGTTGGATGAAGACAAATTTTTCGAAAGCGGTAAATTTTTATAGCTAAATATTTAAGATTTAAATTCGGGTAAACTTCAAAAAATGGAGATTGCTTGAAATTTTAATGCGAGTAGTTAAGAATGGTTAGGAATCTTTTTTTCTTTTCAAAATTACACAAGGTTAATTTGTTGTGCTGTTTTTTTTATCGCTTGTGTTTAAATGCTTCCCTAAACAAAACAAAAGCAAATAAGTATTAACATAGATTGCTAAAATAGTTGACAGTGGTATTTTCAGGAATCTTACGCATGCTGAAATTAATCAGAAGTATACCTGGAAAATTTGTAGTAAACTAAAATGGAGCAATTCGCGCGTATGCTGTTTGTGGTTGCAAAGACTGATACGCTTTAAACAAGAAAAAATGAACATTAGACGTCTATCTACGTAGACTTCAAATATAAAAAATATTGCATTACCGTAGAAAAGACTTGAAGGCAAAGCTGAAGTATTCATGTCAATGCTAACTGCTATTGACAACTCCGCAAAACCTTGAATTAGAACTTTTTTATAAAAGGGGTGTATGAAAGAATTTAGGTGGGTGAAAACCATCTATGTTGGGGTGTGTGTATAAATAAATCCCTGTCCGTAAACCTGTTGCCACAGCTATGCTCAAGAGACGTGAAACCGCATGAGTACTGGCTGTTCCATATGGCGATGACTGCGCCATGTCAACAATATGTTCCTGTATGGTTGGCGCAAGTATATTGGACATAGATGGTCTTCCGCTTCGTGAAAGGCAGTTAGACTTTCTGTATCTTCTAGCCTTTTTATTACTCGGCTCAATCCAAAACAGTGTTGCATTTAGAGAGCAATCACAATTTTGTTATTTTATATATAAAAATTTTAAATAGAGTAAAAAAAATGCTATTATATAGCAAATGCAGATTCCAAGAAATCTACACATACAAGTGATTAAAAATGTAAAAATATTATACTTTGTTTTAATTCAGTAATGGACTACGGATTTCACCATGGGGTGATGTAAAATATTGAGGGCGCTGGTAAAGGCAAGGCTGTGCTGGAGAAAATACCCCTAAGACATTAGGAGTGGTAACAATGTCCTAGTCTTACTACAAGCGTGTTTCTGATTATTAAGGAATCATTACAGTGTTACCTGAAAACGTATGGTGCAAACCATTCCCCTGTCACTTGGTTACAGCCCCCTTAGATTATTTAGATTAGCAAGTAGTAGAAAAAATAATAATAACCGTTTTGGTGCCAGTTTGAGGTGCCTTGATTTTTTTCTTTGTGACAGAGCGTAAAACACCACCGCCAGAAATAAAACAACCTTATTACGGGAACTATTTCTAATAATTTACTATTGTTAAAAATTAGATAGCAACCATATTGTTGAATTGCAAGCATTAACGTCCCGTTAGCTACACTAAAGTTTAACCGTATACATGGAATGTCGGCATCCAGAAGGCTGAAATAAAACTGAATGCCAGCTTCCAAAATATTGATGCGAACTCGGCCGCTCTTCCAATTGTTGCGGTCTCATGGGTCATTATCCCACCGTTGACCACCAATTGATGCGGTACCGGGCCGAGCCGGGTTATGTATTCACCACTCGCCACCAATTGATACCGCCGCGGGCACCATTTCATGTGGTACAATGCCGAGCTACCAGTAATTGATACGAACGTGCCGAGCGATATAATTTATTACCACTCGTCACCAATCGATACGAACGAGACTTGCAGGTTTTTCTAATTCGGGAGCTGGTATAAATGGGCGAGAACGTGAGGCTTGCTGAAACACAGGGATTTTATACACCATAGCCTAAAAGATCAGAGAGCAAATAATCAGTTAACACCAATCTATTTAATCAATGGAACATCCAGTCTGGTAGGCATACAAACAAAAAGAAAGGAGGGGGATCTCCCTCCTAGTTCAGTCCTTACTCTTTTGTAATTATCTCTTGAGAGTATTTCAGTTCACCATACAGGGAATATTTAAAGTTCTGGATAACCAGTGTATGGCTAATAAGTTCAGTTGGCAGTCTATGCACTAGAGCACGGGTTAGAACCCCATTTCCAAAATGAGCTTGCAAGCTGATAATCAAAAGTCAGTACTTACGAATAGCTGGACGATGTTGGACAATCCGTGTATTTAGTATACTCTTTCAGTATCACTCACACACACACGCGCGCCCACTGTAGTAGTTGAAGGGATGCTTTTCACCTGTGTGTCACAGAGGGTTTTCACTAATTTGTTGGATTTCACCTCTTTTCTTCGGCGTCGAAGAGAAGCACCAAGGGCTGACTCCTCTTCTCACAGCAGACGGGGGCTGTAGAATGGGCGGGGGACAGCTCTCGTTGACCCCGTTGATAGAGAAGCATAGTTCGCTTGGAGCGCGGACCCGTTGACGCTTTCCCAGAGGTCAGCGACCTCTACTCCTCTTCGTTGGAGAACGGTGTTTTCGGGAGGATGGTTTGCTGGCAGTGGTTAGCTAATGCTTCGTTTTAGTCGACATTCTCGACTTGGCATATTTGGTATTCTTACCCAGCCACCTACTTACTGTTAGGCTCTCCTCTTTCCTCGTACTCTGGCGGTTTACCGCTACGCTAGAAGTACCGTGGCAATCTTAGGTAAGCGTCGGACGTTAGGTTTCGCACATAGTGGGCTCCCTACGTCTGACAACTGCGTAGGGCCCTATCGCGTATTCTCCTCGAAGCAATTTCTTGGTACTACTTACAACAGCGTACCGAGACAACTCTTTGCGAGTTTCTTTCCGTATGTCCTACGGCAGCCCACAGAGATAACTAACTGTCTCTTCATCTGCCTCTTTTTAGGCTATTCTCTGTCATGTGGCCTCATCTAATTCTTTTCTGTCGACACTTGAGATTTCTCTCATGCCTTTCGCACGGAGCGCCGTTGCCTCTGCAAGAACGGTTCCGTTTTCTGACCCCGCCCCTCATAATCGTAATTTTCAGCGTTCCTACAGATTTTTGTCACTAATGGCACACTTGAAGTCGTATTTATGAGTCTGTGTGACTCTCCGCTGCCGTCTGGGTGGTCCCTTTGTTGCTAAGCAGACCCCCAGAGGCGATCTCCTAATTCCCTTTGTGTCCACCCAGACAAAGAGAATTACACGACTTCCTCAATTAAAAATGAGTTAGTTTTCCAATTAATTTGCAATAGGCTAAATATTTAATTTAATCATCAACGTAATTTAACCACGCCTATCAAGTCCGTCCCCCATTTTAATAGTAATTAATTTAGACCCAAATTTCGTATCAATATGATGATGTATTGCAGTGCAAACATCTCTGCTCTGTGGTATTAGGTTTTTATTACAAAAGTAGTCCGAGTTGTCAGTGATTAAAAAATTGCCTCTTCAGCGGGGACTGTTGAATGTTTTGTTGAAGGATGATAGAAATTTCAGATTGAAGTCCATGTGGATTTTGATTTATTATTATAATATTTTCCCTCATTTTCTTATTTTTTTAAATTAATTTTTCTAAATATTCAGTTATAAAGGAGGTAGATCGTCCCAAAACTTACAGGGAAACATTCATAGATTTTCGGGGGGGGGGCTCCCCCATGCCTGAATACATCACTGATCCAAAAGGCGACAGTGTTCGCTATCATCTTTGATATCTTTTGCTGAAGGAAACTTCCGTAGCATAAACTGCCGATTCGTATAGTGCAGCTTAACCAGCAGAGCATTGTCCTGTAAAGAGAACATGGCGATTGCGAATGCAAGTAAGTGTCTGAGAGTCTGGGCTTTTACTATAACTTTTTACGCTCGATCAACGTTACATGCGAATTATTACCATAATGAAATCGTGTGATTTTTATAAGCCAGGAAATTTAGGTGGGTACCTTGCAGCAACGTTATTTTTGCATAAAAAGCACAGCATTTTTTTTACATAAAAATGATATTAAAATTCACAGTATTGAGTTAAAATCGTTCGCGCGTTTAGCCGCTGTGCTTTTCATGTGTGAAACCAGCGTTGCTTTGTGCTCTTATTGTGTATATGGAACTTATTCGTATTTATGAGTAGCAACATCCTCTACGGGCGAGATTTTGAACTCTCTTCTTTTTCTTTACGCCGTAAAATAGCGCACATCTTCGACCCATAGGTCTCTTGTAACAGAATTTTACCCTAACACCAAATTTATGAAACCAAGAACTTATTCTTCACTTTTGAATCATTCCCTCCCCTAGAGACAGTATCCAAAAATTAATCGTACATATTTTACTAATCCTGGAAAATACGTTGTGTTTGCTAAACCAACATCAATGAAAGATTCGTGCACAATGGATAGGTATGATACGAGTCCCGACATGATGTACCCACAACTTGCGTTTAGGTGATTTGGCGATTTTCTTTATATTTAGCGGCGATCTCGTTTGAAACTGGAAAATACAAATAATCCTGTTAATGCATTAAAGAACAGATGAACACAAGCATTCACACGGTAAGAAAAAGAAAAGACGAAACTTGAATAAGAAATTGCTGTAACTGTTCCTGTAAAAGACAACTTCAGAATCACGCCCGGATAACAGCATAGTTTTTGTCCTACCTCATTTTTAATTCGATGTTTGTTATTTGTCACAATATCTGGTTAAGACACAAATTACTCCCTCGGGAGTATGCAGAAGTCTTATGACAGCAATCCACTGAAAAAGAGCTGAAATGAACTCCATACTATGAATAAGGAGTTCGCTCTTTAACTTACTTAAACCAGTTTGCGTCGTTAAATAATTAAAAAAAAAAGTGCGTCGTACGCTGAGTTTGTCATAAATCGAAAATTCAATTCCTCCTCAAAAAGAAAATGGCTGAAAATAATTACTGAAATTAGGCGAATAACAAAATAAATTAGGCGTAAATACGTTGCAAGTGACGGTGTTTCGTTCTTTTCTATTTTTTTAATTTTTTTTTTTTTGAATTTTACAGCTCTATTTATGAACGAAATCGGAGGGGAATGGGTGCAAATACCACGCGCACCTTCTTCCTGCAATGGGTGCCCACTACAGGTTGCATTATCACGCAGTTGAACAAACTTCAACAATATCATGGCTGTCATTTTTGTATGCAACTGAGCAAAAGACACTGAAGTCATCCATGAAATACGGGATTACACCAAAAATTTAAGTCAAATAATGTCCGAAACCTTGAAAATACTATTTTAGTCATGAAATACGAAAATACTTGAAAATACCATTTAAGTCATGAAATACGAAAATACTTGAAAATACCATTTATGTCATGAAATACGGGATTACACCAAAAATTTAAGTCAAATAATATCCGAAAACTTGAAAATACCATTTAAGTCATGAAATACGAAAATACTTGAAAATACCATTTAAGTCATGAAATACGAAAATACTTGAAAATACCATTTATGTCATGAAATACGGGATTACACCAAAAATTTAAGTCAAATAATATCCGAAAACTTGAAAATACCATTTAAGTCATGAAATACGAAAATACTTGAAAATACCATTTAAGTCATGAAATACGAAAATACTTGAAAATACCATTTATGTCATGAAATACGGGATTACACCAAAAATTTAAGTCAAATAATATTCGAAAGCTTGAAAATTTCATTTCCTGCAGCGGAATGTTACCGACCGAGTAAGTCAAATAACATCCGAAAACTTGAAAATTTTATCTCCTGGAGCTCCCGGTTTGCGCCCAAGTACGCTAACCACTAAAACACCAAGAACGACCAAGTCTCGAGTTTCCGAGGAATTTCAATTTAACACATCACAGGAATCGCCAGTCGAAACAACGGAATTCATATTTAACGAATCTGGATAAATATACTCGGGCGCAAACCGAGAGACGCGGATTCGATTTCCGCTCACGGACGATGAAATTTACAAGTTTTCGGATATTATTTGACCTACCACTCTTGTCATAATTTACACCAATAGAGGAATCACAACTTCAAATTTGTATTGACATTAAAGTGATTCACCTTTGATTTTTCAAATTTGTATTGACAGCGGAGTGACTCGCCTTTTTATTTATTTATTTTTTATGCACAAGTGCCTTTCTCTTAGTAAATTTTTCAATGGCAAACGAAGCCGTTTTATAAGTCTTAACGGAATAATGATGTTAGGATAATTCTTTGTTTTTTGTAGTAAACTGTTTGGGGAAAACTTTTACTGCCTGAACTTTTAACTGTCACATATCGCGGAAACTAAAATTACTGCATGAGAGGAGACTCAATAATGTATTTCCACTACCGACGCCTATTGGAAGAATTACTCTATGCTTATTACGATTATTTACTTTCTGATGTTTTGAGTTTTATTTCCAATATATGTTTCCGAAATAGAAGAAATATATCAAGTAAGCTTTCTAATGCAAAAGTGTACTATTGTGATGCCATTTTCCAGTAAATAAAAGTATCAGTTCTTAAACCCTCCTCCTCGTTTTTTTTTTTTTTAATTTATGAATTTCCATGATTTCACCTGTTTTGAAACTGAATGGCGCTGAAACGTTTTTTGCAGATAATGCTATCTTAATTTAGAAAAAAGGCAAATATTTATTTTAATAATAATATGCTGGTATTAACTTTCTTTTATAAATAGACACAAGCATCATAACTGGAATTTCCTGGATCTACACTAAGACAAGTGACCCTAGGGGAGAAGGGGAACTCGCAAGACGTACTTCCCGCATGCTTACCAGAAAGCTTCACAAAAGGGCTACGACTGCTGTCAAGTTCGTATACCAATTCTTGAGTGCGCTTCAATTTTCTGGAGCAAGGAGTGTGTTTTTTTGTTTGTTTGTTTGTTTGGTTGGTTTTTTTCCTAATTTTTCAGGTTTTTAAATTTTTTAGTTTTTTTATGCAAAAAAGCGAAAATTACGCAAATTTCATTTAACTTTCTTTATTTTACATTAACAAACTTCTGTTGTTTAAATTTATATTAGGTTAAAGTTGAAGATAAAATTTCTCAGTTGGTGCCTGCAATATGAAGTCCTCAATAGCAGTCGTGGTAAGCGGGAAACGGATCTTTCCCGATAAGACATCTTTCACGTCGCTATATTGTTTCGTGGAATCTGATGGAAGGGAGTTGTTTGGATGTTTGCAATTTTCTTGAAAAGTTCAACATTTAAGTGTGTTTGCTGCGACTTAAGTCCGGATACGTCCCGCTCTAGCGAACCCTTAATTTGCACTCGAGCGGAGAGCCGTTGAACAGAGCGAGAGTTCCGTAGTAACGAAGCTCAGTCGTTGAGCTTTTAACAAATAACTGTCATTACTACGCCGCTGTGCTATTCTGCAACGTATGTCTCTTCAGTAGATTCATTTTTAAACAAGTCCTCAGATTTGTCGTGAGTGTGTTTACTGGGATTTCCGAAAGTATGTTTTTTTCCGTGTTAAATGAAAGAAGACCACTCAGTGCGTTTTTAAAGAGACAAGAGTCTTTGGACATTACGATGTTACTTTCTATGCTCAGACGCAGTTTTGTTAATTTTCCTTTGAAATTCATTATAACTGGGAGATGAAACTAGAAATGACAGAGAAAGTGAACAAGGAAGTAGACATTGCCGCAAATGATTGAATAACCATAATTCACATGATCGTTATGCAGTGCATAATATTCGTGCGCTCTAAAAGAATCCGTTGGGTTCTATTTCTACTCACACGTTTGAAAAATCTCACAAGTATATTTCATTCTGTTTGTCTTATTTCATCCGTAATATCACATTTTCCTGCTGCACATTCTTGGTGAGCGAGTTATCAGAAGCGTAGTATCGGTCTACTCATCAGAGCTGGGTAGTTGGTTACGGTTCGAACCCTGAATGACCCATGGGCAGGGTGCTTCTCTTCCAGCTCTGGCTCTCTCAATTTCCTGGAATCAGCGGCACCAAATTAAGATCAAGCGACTGCTAGAGTTGCTCATGATGTTCCTTAAACTCCGATACAAAAGGGGAAAATGTATTATCCAATGTATTCTTTTTCGTGTTTTGTGCTGAACATGTGTTTCTTATATACACTGATGGAAAAAAATCCCAACACCACGAAAAAATAGTTGTAGAGGAATGAAATGGCGGCAATACATTTGTATAGGTAACATATTTAATCGATTAAGGTTTCAAGATCACAGCTTAATGTAAGCGCGAGAAGAGCCATTTTAAATGTGAAATGCTGGTACATTAATAACCGGTGTAACCGCCAGAATGTTGAATGCAAGCACGCAAACGTTCATGCATTGTGTCGTACAGGTGCTGGATGTCAGTTTGTGGGATGGAGTTCCATGCCTGTTGCACTTGGTCGGTCAATACAGGGACGGTTAATGCTGGTTGGGGGTGACGCTGGAGTTGTCGTCCAATGATGTCCCATACGTGTTCGATTGGTGAAAGATCTGGAGATCTAGCAGGCCACGACAACATGTCGACACTCTGTAGAGCATGTTGGATTACAACAGCGGTATGCGGGCGAGCGTTATCATGTTGGAAAACACCCCCTGGAATGCTGTTCATGAATGGCAGCACAACAGGTTGAATCACCAGACCGACGTACAACTGTGCCGTCAGGGTGAGTGGGATAACCACGAGAGTGCTCCTGCTGTCATAGGAAATTGCTCCCCAGACCACAACTCCAGGTGTAGGTCCAGTGTGTCTCGGCCGCAGACAGGTTGGTTGCAGGCGCTCACCTGGCCTCCTTCTAACCAACACACGGCCATCCCTGGCACCCCGGGAGAACCGGCTTTCATCAAAAAACACAACAGATCTCCACTCCGTCCTCCAATGAGCTCTAGCTTGACGCCACTGACGTCGCAAACGGTAGTGGTTTGGAGTAAGTGGAATGCACGCTACAGGGCGTCTGGCTCGGAGCTGTCCTTCAAGTAACCGATTTGTAACAGTTCGTTGTGTCACTGTGGTGGCAACTGCAGATCGAACTGCTGCCGCAGACGCGGTACGATGCGCCACGGCAATACGCCGTACACGGCGGTCTTCCCTCTCAGTAGTGCCACGTGGCAGGCCGGAACCCGGTCTTCTTGAGACAGTACCTTCCCTTGACCACCGCTGCCAACAATCATGCACAGTGGCTACATTCCTGCCTAGTCGTTCTGCAATATTGCGGAACGAAGATCCACCTTCTCGTAGCCCTATTACACGACCTCGTTCAAACTCCGTGAGCTGTTGATAATGGCTTCTTCGTCTTCTTAAAGGCTTTCTTGACTAACATCAACACACTACGTCGAATCTCAACGATAACTAATGCTCACGAACGTTACAGCGCGTATCTACAGCA
Source organism: Macrothele yani (assembly GCA_039090855.1). Classification (NCBI taxonomy): domain Eukaryota; kingdom Metazoa; phylum Arthropoda; class Arachnida; order Araneae; family Macrothelidae; genus Macrothele; species Macrothele yani. The sequence continues at coordinate 492,217 of CM076991.1, forward strand.
AACCTGCTTTGCATGTTCCGAGGGGCGCTACTAGCGCCACACGTATGCGCCGAGCGCGAAATTTGCATAGACGTCATCTTACAGTTGTACTCTCACCGCCTACCAACTGTCGTTTATCTAACACAACCCCTTCTTGGTGTTGGGATTTTTTTTTCCGTCAGTGTAGATTAAGATAATACAACGTAGTTGTCACAAATGTTTATTTTCGCAAGCCGACCATGGTTTCACTGGGTATTGACCTAGGTTCATAAAATAAACATTTGTGACAATTACGTTGCATGATCTTAATCTATATATAATCGTAACAAGACTGTAGTCTTTGAGATAAAGAATGTGTTTCTTAGCATTTTTTTTACTTTTATAAATTAGTGTATTGTTCCAGGTTTTGGAAATTAGAATAGTGATATATATATAAAGAGAAGGATTTTTGGCTACCCATGAGCAGCTAAACCCTTCTAACAAGCGTCACTATTTCAACTTTCTTTTTCAGTTTCTTTCTCTTACGTAAAATTTGTTATCTCTTACGTATGTTTCTCATTCTGAATCGAAACTGCCAAGTTTTCTTCAATTTTTCAGTAACGGTAGTCAGCTAGTCATAAATTAAATAAAACTACGCTCTTCGTTTGAAAATGGGAGACGACGAGCTAGTCTATCTACCGACGATTAAGTGCGAAAGTTAATGATTATACTAATGTTATAGTTCAAGCTGTTCTTACTAATGGTATTGTAGTTCAAGCTGTTCTTACTAATGGCATTGTAGTTCAAGCTGTTCTTTCTAATGGCATTGTAGTTCAAGCTGTTCTTACTAATGACATTGTAGTTCAAGCAGCTTACACTGGAATTTGAACATTGTGGTTCTGCAATTTTAGCTGTACAGCAACAACCAGCTGAGAGAAAAAAATTCCTCGGATCCTCCATAAGTGCCATTTCCTTGATCAATAGACTCCTGTGACCGTTAGGTATTATTTAAATGTTAGTGTTAAGCATTAAGGATTAAGTTACTCTTTGATAACCACACATAACTTAAGAACTTTACAGTATATATAAGCCGTCCATCCCTAATTTAAGACTAATGGTTTCAGGGATGGGGCAGAGCTAGTGCCGTGGGGAAGAAATGCCACTTGTACCTCAAGCTGGACTCGGGATTGGTTCAGCTCGGACAGTTAGTTAGAAGCCAGCACTTCTGACCACTCAGCCACTGGGGCGGCATACTGTTTTATATTAAGTTATAAGCAATTAAACAGTGACTGTAAAAAAATCAGAACTGTGATTTTGTTTTCTTGGGTTATACGATCCCATGAGTATCTGAAGCTGAGTATAAGAATCGCCTGAGTATATGAAGCTGAGTGTAAGAATCCCATGAAAATCTAAAATTGAGTATAAGAATCCCATGATTATCTAAAGCTGAGTATAAAAATCCAATGAGTATCTAAGTCTGGGTATAAGGATCAACTATTCCAAATTCAGTGTCACTGGTTCAAGGAAAAGAACAAACCCAGCTACGGAATGATAAGCCCCACACCCATGTCTCGCTAGAAATTGCAAACTAAGCCAAACGACATAAAAAGTCAGAGACCCGCGCTATGGACCTCACGACACTTGAATGAAGTTACGATTTCCCTGATTCATAATACACCACGACTTCCTATATAAAGACGAGAAGCATTGGCACTTTCAAGAAATGTTAAATAAAACACGATCCAAAGAATACGATCGAAAGCAGTTTCCAACGAATTGACTAAACTGACTCATACGACTAAATTTTCTTCAGGACGGCGTAAGATACATCCGTGTGCTTGCTTCTTTCAGCGTTTATTTTTTACTGGCTGTAAAGCCCGTTGAGATAAGAATACAACGGGTTCTAGAAATCACTTATTGCTATTCAAGCGTTTATTAACGACGTTGGAAAATATCTTTGTACACGATATTTTTTGTAAATATTTTTTTCGAAATCTGGTAGTTTTCCTTGTTCTTGCCTGGACTACTTTAACTGTGACATCATCAAACCGTCGAACTCTTGACAATACAACATAAAGTTGTCCATGGCTAAGCACTGGTTCAGAAAGGTAGATCTACTTTCTCCAGTGTTTGAACTTAAGACTTATTAATGGTCATAGCAAAGGCGAGTTTTACAGGAAATTGTCGTCGGCTTAATGTGAATGGGAGGTCTATAACTGTAGGTGCGAGGTCAATTTGCGGAATAAAAACAGTTTTACCACATGCTGAGCCTGTGAGTTCTTCTTCAATGACCAAATCGAGTTTTAGTTCTTTAATTAACAGTCTTGTTCTATTGTATAAACCTCATGGGGATTGAGGCTTCTTAGGAGCATGATAATAGCTCCAATCTTCAACTTTAGTCTGTGAAGTGGCATTCCTGATGGAGTTTGATCATTTAAAAATTCTATAGGCTAATACCGTTCAGTATTTTCTTCGCCGTCGGCATCAATTGAATCAGAGCTCTATAATATAATAGCAACCTCATTAGATCTTGGAGCATTATAACGCCTTTGATTATTACTACCATTTTGAATAATAGCAATTGATACATTAGAAGGAACAGCATTATTTATTTGAGCATCTTGAATAATCTCTTGCTCGACTTCATGAAGCATTTTACATGCTTCCACAAATGGATTATTTTCTGTCATGAATGTATTCAGTGTTTCCAACAGATCTTCATTGCCCCAGTATTTTCTCGCATTTGCACTCTTTGGGCAGTAGCCTCATCAAGATCCAATATGTACAATTGCGCGTATTTCCGCTGTTCACCATTATCAGGATGTAATGCTCCTGCATGAGGAGAGATTGATCCATTTATTCTAAAACAATAAGGCCCATAACCTGGTGGACGAACCATTTGCGCTTCCATCGATGCAAATGCAACAGAATTAATAATCGACGGTATGTTAACCATAAAGCTTTTTAAATGCTCATGCTGATTTCATAAGTTGTTCAATTAATGGGGAAGTGCGAATAGGATCCAATTTTACTGCTCCTTTTGAGCAACATTTAGAAAATTTACAATCTGAAGGTCTTTCTTCGGCAAAGTTTTTGGCTTTACAAAATTCACAAATTTGCTCAAGAGTGCCACCACATGAGTGTCTCGCTATAGTCTTTTCGTCGTCTATATGGTTTAAAGCCACGTGACGTGTAGCATTTGCTTGTTGTTGTCGGTTCGGTAATGTCCTCTGATCTTCTCGAGCGCAGCGTTTATTCCTTTGTTCGGGGGTTGTATTTTGTGCCTCTGCATTATGTACATTTGTCATGCGCTGAGATTCAGCTTCAATATGTTCCGGCGTCATATTATTAGTACGACGATCACGCAAACGTCAAATTTCAGAATTTCTTTCAACTGCACTGCATTTTTCTTTTCTTTTTTTCTGGCATGTTCGGCATTCCCGAAGTTAACATCTTAGCTTTCGACTGCAGTGCGTTGTTCGTGTCTTGCTCGATCGTAATAGTTTTTTCTTCTTGGGGGTTTAACGATCACCATGGGCAACTCAATGGGCTATAAGCAGTCGCCCGTACCTAATTTAGGGCCACTGGTTACAGGAAAGAGAAAAACCCGGTGCCGTAAGACAAACACGACATCCATGCCTCACCGGGACTCGAACCCGGACCCAGCTCGGACGAATGAGATGAAGCCATCGGTTAGACCACTGCGCCACCGGGGCGGCAAATAGGATTTGCGGCGTTTATCTTAAATCTCTTCATCTAATGAAGGAGGTAAATATCTTCTTTGACGAGGTTTAAAACAACAGTGAAGTTCGCGAAGAACACTTACGTTCATCCTTGCCTTTCTGAAATAAAAGTAATCCACGTCGTCGAAAGTACGTATTAAAATTAATAAGTTTATAAGTATTAACAGCTATTAAATATTTTAGGAGGAAAATGAATGAAAAAATAATAATCTTGTAGGTTTAAATACATAAATAATAAAGATATTACAGCCTAGAACTGTATTCTTCCACTTCCACCGTACTGGAAAAAAACAACTCTTTAACTTCGAAAGAAAGAAAAAAGATGTAAACAAAACGTTAAACAGGAAATATTACATATAACAGGGTGAGCACCGGAATATAAATGTTCGTCTTTTTCTGGTAAACAGCGTAATAAAGCATATCAAGAGTATGTAAAGTAGAACCAAAATTCCTGACGTAGTTTTCCTATTTCTAAAGAGCTGACCGTATGACGTAACGCATCTCTGACGTCATGTGAGAATGATTTGGATGAGATGACGTCACAGAAGCGGCTGTGTTCTTTGTTGCTATGACAACAAAACAAAGTGATATACACGTGAACTGGCGCGTGTAGGTGATGACATCACCTGCACGAAAACACGAAAAGCTAATCGTGACGTCACAAACATTGGTTTCTCGTTTTTTGCTATGACGACTTGAAAAGTAATCCAGGTCGTCGGCAACTTAGCCTTTTATATATTAGGATAACGGAATGAAACTCTTATATGTCTGCAGGGCCTGTTGCTAAAATCAAGTTACTGAGCCAATGGACAAGTGCTGACATGAAAAAAGAAATAAGTTAGAGCACACACAAAAGAAAAAAAAATACTTCGTGTCCGCCTTAGATAATGTAAAGATTTTTCATAATACTTGTTGTTGTTGTTGATTGGAGGTTTAACGACCGCCGTGAGCAACTCAATGGGCTATAAGCAGTCGCCCGTCCCTAATTTAGGGTCACTGGTTCCAGGGAAGGCAATCATAATACTTGCTTTCACGTTTTTTTCCATACAGATAATCTGTTTCTTTGCATTAATTGAAATACCTACTAGATTAGATTGCGATATACTCTAATTTAACCTTCATTTTTTAGTTGTCTTTCTGTGTGTAAATTTTGAGTTTATTCGCGTTTTGCGTTTCAACCTTAATGTTGTATTTTTTTTCTCACTCACTGAATGTTATCTGGCAACAATCTTGAGCTCAAAGATTAACAAGCAAGATCGCTGCATATATAATGTGTTAAGCTAAGAGCAAAAGTATGGTGTAGTAGTCGTTGAAGCTGTCTTACGCTGAATCGGTTTGTTCTTGAAGTTTGCGCGTTCGCGTGATGTTATTATAACTTAAATGCTGTGTTAGAGTTCGATAATCTAGTATTGTGTTTACTAACTCAAGTTAATAAGTTTAAGTGACTATTGCTGTCGTTAGAGTAATGATCTGGAGAAGTTCTTCATTAGGGAAATGCATATTGAGTTTCGGCTGAATAACAGACGAACTGTAAATTTTTCTTGAACTTTATTTGAGTGACTCCTGTCTCACTTAAAGTGAATGTATATGAAGAACAAACTTAACGCAGTGTTCTCTAAGCAACATATTATATATACGTTTTAAACATTGAGAAACATTACAAGATGTTACAGCTGTTACTGAGCATAGGCTGCCCATCAAACTTTTTTAATGCTCTCAATGGAAAAGACTCCAAAATTGGTGTTATTTGCTGAGAGAATACGGAAAATACTACATATTTTGCCTCAGAAATTCAAAATATATCACTTATGCTCTTAAGAATGATATTGCAGCTAATGTGATGAACGCAGATATTCACGGGTACATCCCATTTTAAGGTTAAACATGAATAGAGCACAACAAAGAACCACCGATCTTATTACAGTATTGGAAATCTTTGCTTTGCTGACTTGCTTGGTCTTTTCTTCATTTGCCCTTTCCTATTTATTTTTTCCGGTAACATTAATTACAAGTAGTTAAATTCTTTTATGCCACTCATCTCATTTTCGAAAGGACTATCTACAGATTGATGCTACCATTCTTCAATGCAGCAGATGCTTCCGTTTCAGTTCTACTTATCGCCATTCTTCTATTTCTAATGTTTTCCTTTAACTTTCTAACATTTCTCCTGCTTGTTTTCTATTCTTGGCGCGGAGCACTACATCATCTGCAAACAACATGGTCCGAGGTGACGTTTCCCTTACTCCTTCTCTTTGTCGCATCTATAACGATGTCAAATACGAACGATCTATCGTGCACTTTATCTTTTATGTCAAATATTACTGTCTGCCTTAAGCTCCTTCTGTGACGTGTTCAAAAACCTTTGTGCACGTTTTCCTTACCTGCTGCTCATATTTCTGTGGCATAGTTTATTTCTTCAGGAGACTCCATTTCTCTTGTTTAGGTACTTGATGGTAAGCTTACAAAAATCTACAGATATCATGTACGGCGTTGTTTAGCTGTCTCCTACTCCACTATGAATATCTCAAAGCAAATAATAAATCACTTGTTCTACTTTTCCCATGAATAAATCCAGAAAGTATTACCTTTATGTTTTTCCCAGTCTGTCATCTAATAACGTTTACCATATCTCTTTGGCATACAAACTTTCTGCAAAGCTGCTGCAAATTCGCATGGACCTTTTTGTATATAAATGGACATCAACACTGTACACTCCATTCATCCGGAAAAACTTTCTGCACAAATGTCTTTTTAGTTAAACACTAAAACATGTAAATATCCTTCTTCTTTTAGTACTTCTACTGGAATATCGGTTAGCCCATAAACTTTCAAGTTTTTATGGTTTTTGAGGATATTTAACACTGATACCGCTTAGTCTCTGTAGGCATTCCGTCATTTAGTTGTGCCTCTTCTAAATACTGTAAGAACTTAAAGGGAAATGATAGCATATTACAATGACAAATATACTTTGGTTAACGAAAATAATGTTTTTAAGTAGAAAAATTCAATTTGCAATAGTGAAACTTTGAAATTTGATGTGTACTTTTTACTCCTAAAAACAGGGTTCCTGGAAAGATTTTGCTTTATGGATTGATGGCGTTTCTTTAAATTTTACAGAGTTAGCCCGAACAAGCATGGGTTGTGATCAATCAACTAATATTTCTTTTTCTTTTTATGATCATTAAATAAACAAAAGTTTTCTCAGGAAAAAGATTCATTATTCTGTGACGTATACTCTAATTTAACTTTCCTTTCTAGTTTCTTTCTCTATGCAAATTTGAGTTCGTTCTCCTTACCATTTTTCAAACATAACGTGATATCTTCTGCCTCGCAAGAGTATGGTTGGAAACATCCTGAGGTCAGAACGAATGACGTATAAGAACTGAACGATATATATAATATTTTGAAAAGCAGCAGTGTGGGAAGATTGATGGTGGAAATTCATGCTAATTGTGGATACAATGTTGTTTAATTGCCGTTTGAGTTATTTGAAGGCTGCGAGTTCTACTTTAATGTCAGTGTTGTGTTTCTTAGTCAAGTGTCATTGCACATATTAACTCACGTTCGTCACCTTCTTTAGGTGTTAAAGGACATTTAGCTGAATGAAGACTAACCGTATATGTAAACCTTTCTGAAGTTATTTGAGTGAGTCCTGATTCGTTTAAGAGTGAAGTTATCAAGAACTGATTTGCGTAGCGCTCTTTCAACGCTATATTCCACGAACATTACACTTCTTTTTGATTTATTAATGAAATTGTATAACTAAGCGAATGAAATTTTACTCCACATCACTGTTATTCATTTATCACTACCTTCATTCAAAATTTCTGCTATGTATCACACTAGTTTGCATTAGAGTATGATAAATTGTTTATGCAAACAGTTATCCATTAATTAACAGAAATGAAGTGAAGTTCTCTCTTCCTGTTATAGTCACGTGTGCTCTTCAATTAGTGCATGACTATGATTGTTAAAATCAAAGATGACTCTGGTGCATAAATCTTTGTCTAATTATATTGTTGCACATTTCGAATTTAGTAGATAATGTTAAGTCCTTTTCACAGTACACAAAGCGATGATGTTAATAATCTGCACAACTCGAATGTGAAAAGCAATTATACTTTTCACCCTTTTTCCCACTGCCGCATACTCAGCCACCCCTGAGAAAAAATAAACAAGTCACGGTCTTTCTGAACGTACGCAGCTGTCCAATGTGCAGTTAAAGAATTACTTCGTTAAAATATTTGGGTATCTATATTGACCTAAATTCAAATAGACATGCTACTTACATAGCAATGCAATTGAGATTTAAATGGAATAAATTTAAAACACCTTGATTTTCTTCTCTGTGTGTGACCACCATGCGCAACTCTTGAGGCTGCAAGCAATCGCTCATATCTAATTTGGCGTCACTACATGTAGATACGAGCGATTGCTTGGGGGGGGGGGGGACATCCAGGCCTCGCGTTGTGTTTGTATCCCTACTCATCTTGGAGAATTAATTAGAAACCGGAGCTTCGTACCACTAGACCACGGGGCTTCTTCTTCTGTGCTTTTCACAGAAAAATCAATTTCTTCGGCGTGATGTTATTAACGGTGTAACGATTTCATTTCAAACATTGCACTTACTACGAAAATTCAAAACAATATTATGGGTGGCATGTTACCAAATTCAGAAATTTTATGCGTAATATGATGAAACTGTGTTCCAAAGGCAAAATTCATGCCACTGAAACAGAAATGTTTGCTTAATGACCCAGAGTGGTTCCGTTAGCAGATATTGGGTTAGAAAGAAAGTAATGTCCGATGACGAGGTACCTGAAGTCGAGGCCACGGCGCACATTGACCACTGAGATTGCGCAGCACACTGGCATGACATCAGCAGATAGGTGGATTAAGACAATGGTAGTTATCCGTCAGAATGCGAAGAGTGTAAGCGCCAACCAGCATGGAAGTGGACAAGGAGCACTACCCTCAGTGCTTGCTGTATGAGTTTCATTCATCGCGGTAGCATCCCCGCAAGTGCTGTAAGGAACATTATCAGTGAGTACCCCAATGCTATAAAACATTTCAAGTGCTGTCGTTCGTTCAAACGGTTTCGAAAGTTCAAACGTCCAAACGTTCAGTCGACTTTGCGCCGTGAACGCAATGCGAATATATGTAGGAAGCTGAAGTGGTACCTAATTAGACATAACCCTACAACAAATGTTTCAATCCGTCGAGTTGACCGGATTGTGTGAAAAGAACACCACAAAATGAAATAGTGTAATTTTAGGTGTCTCATAAATATAAAGCAACTATGTAAAGTAGCCACATGAAAATGAGATGTACAAATTAGCATGTTGTACGCCCGCGCATGGGCCGTAATTCGGTCCAGCCTACCTGCCGTCAGACATTCATTTGCCGAAATGCCACGCATCTGTCAACTTTCTGGTGAGGAGGTGCAGAAGATTTTTAGACTGAGAGCAAATGGACTGCCTGTAGCGAAAATTTGTAAAGCCATGGGGAGGAGTAGGGCAGTCATTTATAAGACTTTATTGAAACGCTGTGCGTTAACTGCCAGAAAACGGCCTGGAAGGCCTCGAATAACAACCAAACGATATGATCGTGCCATCATGCGTTTAGTTTCATCCCAAAGGTTATCACTACGTCAAGTTTCTCGGACTGTTGGTGTCACCATCTCAAAGGACACAGTTCATCGACAAATCAAGGAAAGTCGCAACATTGTGCTCCGCAAAATGCGCCGTCTGCCACACCTCACACAGCGCCACAAGGAAGTTAGATTGTTATGGGCGAGTAGCCACATGCACTGGACGGACGAGTGGATCACAACTATTTTCTCCGATAAGAAAAAAGTTCTACTGCACGGCCCTGACGGTTGGAACAGCTATTAGCATGATTTACGGTGCGAGCCACGCACCTTCTTCAGCAGACAGAAAGGAGGGGGATCTGTGATGGTCTGGGGGGCTTTTGCGTTCAATGGGACAACGGATATCGCTTTTCTGCAAGGCAGGCAAAAGTCCGAAACGTATCAGGACATACTCAGCAGCCACCTTCTACCGTTTGCTGAAACGCCAGCAGGTGTTGATTATCTGTTCCAGCAAGACAATGCCTCTATCAATCGGTCTGCATCAACGAAAAGCTGGTTTAACACTCATCATGTGACCGTAATATTTTAGCCAGCACTCAGTCCAGATCTGAACCCTATCGAGAACCTCTGGAGTATCCTAGCTCGTGATGTGTATGCGAATGGACGGCAGTTCTCAAGTCTGGGGGCATTAAAAGAGCAGATTGAACGAAGCTGGTACGCACTCCGTCCAGAACACTTACATCAGTTGGTGGACAGCATGCCCAAACGGGTTTTCAGTGTTATTCGGAACAACGGCTCCACTATTCGCACCGGAGGTGCTCATAACTAGTAAATCTTTATATTTTTGAGACAGCGTATTTCTGTTTGTTTCTTGTACTTGGCGTTGAAATTGGTATGTTTCCGTCAAACTATTGTGCAGCTGCGTGTCCTATGCTATTTTTTGCTATAAATATGAGGTGTACATTTCAGCTCGTTGTTGTTTCTTTTTATTCGAGAATTTGTTCGGTCTCTATATTTATGCGACGCACTATATCACACCGTCCCAAAGCCGGAAGACCCGTAACAGTGGATATGGACATGCTGAAGGACTTAGTGGAAACCGACCCACGTGTGACTACGCGGGAGTTTGCCGAACAGCTGGGGACTACCCACACGAGCATTATCACGCACCTGCGTCAACTTCAGAAGGTGCACAAGAGGGGAGTTTGGATACCCCACCAACTCACAGTTGAGCAAAAAACAAATCGTGTGAGGGCATGTGTTTTCCTAGTTCACGTGACCAAGTCGAACCGTTCTTGGACCGCATGGGGACAGATGACGAGAAATGGGTCCTCTATGTCAATATCACAGCCCGGAAACAGTGGTTGTTCCCCAAACAGAAGCCCATGCCGACCCCAAACCCGGCTTACACCCACGTAAGGGCTAGCTGTCTGTTCAGTAGGATATGTGAGGTGTAGAGTTTTTTTCCAGATGCTATCGGTCAACACCACTGTTACTGCCGATGTGTACTGTTGTCAGCTCAACGATCTGCAGACATCGCTCGCGTCGCAACGACCAGTACTGCTGAACCATAAGGGTGGCACCAGGACAGAGCGAGACTTCACACAACACGGGTGACCTTTCACAAGATCAGAGACCTGGGCTTTGAGCTGCTGCTGCACCCAACGTATTCCTCGGACAGACAAAGTCATCGCTCTTTCCACGTTTTCTTAATTAACACACATCTACCAAAAAATTGTTATCCAGACACTGCTGGGATCGCACCCCGGATATCTCGATTAACTAGCAGAGTGCGTTCAACTTACGCTACGGTGGCCAACAATCTACGGTGCGGTGGATTATTGGCCACCGTAATGTAAGTTGAACACACTCGGCTAGTTAATCGAGAGATCTGGGCTACGATCTCAGCGGTGTCCGGATCACAATTTTTTGGTTGCTGTGTGTTAATTAAGAAAACGTGGAAAGAGCGATGACTTTGTCTATTCACATTGTTTTCACGTATTTGGTAGATTTTCACTATTCCTCGGACATTGCTCCAAGTGACTACCACATTTTTTGGTCATTGCAGCATTTCCTGGACGGACTGCGGTTCATCAACTGGGATGATTTGAACTCGCTCTTACTTCTTTACGTCGAAGCCGCCGCAATTCTTAAGGGACGGTATACAACAAGCGTTTAGACGATGGGAGCAGGTCGTGGCAAACGATGGCGACTATATTTTAGACTGATCTGTATATACTGTAATTGGCGCTTCTCTGTTGCCTTGCGTCTGCAGACATTACTTTGTTTCCAACCCAATATGATTTACAACATGCCTTCTAACGGTATCGATTATTTATTTAACGGTACGTGTGACGGAGGAATCCTTTATTCTTTTATCACCTCAATGTTCTCTTTTGCCCGCGGTTATTGCGTAAGAAAACGAAACGAGAAGAATTTAATATAATTTTCAGAAATTCCTTTATTAAATAAGAAATATTGAAAGGTCTTTCTTATTACCTTATTTTTTGTTTTGTTTGGGTGCTTAACGACCACCGGAAACAAGTCTCACATAATCTTCTTCTTCTGTGATTATATATGCCTCCTTAATCGTCATTTGATAAGTGGGTTATATTTCGGTTCCCTCGCAGCTTCCACAAATTAAAACTGCCAGAATTCATTGCTTCAGTTTTTTTATTTCAGGACTAACGAAAACGCGCTAAGTACTAACCATGAGAATTGTATCCTTATTTTTCTTCTTCTTCTTTGTTAGCTCCCATCTACCAGTATCTTTTGAACCAGGTTACAAAATGTGTTTCCTTTTTCTGCCTGTTCGCAATTTTTGTTTATAGCATATAATTTGCACAGATTTCTTGTACATTACATTGATTTTTCTTTATTAAATTTCAAAACCATGGTTTTTCATTTCTTGTTTAGCTCCTTGATATATGTTTGGTAGTAAAACTGTGTTTTATCGGCATAATTTAGGTAGAAGAATCTTAAATCTCCAATGTTTGCTCGTGTTTCTTTTATTTAAGGACTTTTAATTTCTTTGAAAGTCAATTGTAAAACCCCTGTTAAATACTAGAGGGAAGGGGTAGAACACCTATGGCACGTGAAGAGATTTTTAATGGCACGCGACAAGTTCCAAGTACAGAACATAGAAAAACAACAAAACATTTAAGCGATGGTAAATAATTATATTTTTGAGCCAATATTTAAACATTTTGCCGCGTATTTTGTCTTTAAAATGAACCTACTGTACAGAAGGCTACAGTGTGCTAAACAACTTCAACACAGGTAGTGACCATAGATTGGTGAGATGTAAGATGCACCTCAACACTAAACTCGAACGTGGCAAGCTCATAAGACAAACAAGATGTATTGACATAACCTACCTTAAAAAACACCATAATACCTTCAAGTTGGAACTGAAGAACAGATTCTCTGCTTTAGAAGGCCTAACATCGGAAGAAGTGGATATTTCTGAAGTTAACAGAAAAGTAACCAAAGCTCTTATGGAAACAGCAACAAAATTAGCTGGGTCTAAGAACAAGTTGCATGTGAACAAATTATCAGGACAAACCAAAATGTTGATGCAAAAAAGAAGAGAGATGAGGACAACTAAAGAAGATGTGACTTCAAAAGTGGAATATATAGAGCTATGCAAGACAGTACGAAAAAGTATCACTGAAGACGTAAAGAAATTCAACTGTGAACTAGTGAGGAAAGCAATTGAAAACAACCAAAGCCTAAAGATAGCAAAGGGACATCTCAGTAAGGGAAGAAAACAGATTATGGCTCTGAAAAAAGAAGATGGTTCTGTAACAAGAAATAGAGGTGAAATCTTGACAAGAGTGAAAGATTTCTACTCCAAATTATATGAAAGGGATGATACATGTACTCCAGACATCATGAAAGGTACCAGTACCAGAGTTCTTTCAGTCTTCCCAGGAGAAGTTGCACATGCAATCAAGAACATGAAGCGGGGAAAAGCTCCAGGAGAAGATGAAATTACTGTAGACATCATACAAGAAGCAAGTGGAGAAATCGAAACAATACTCGCCCAAATTTTCACTCGATGCCTTAATGAAGGGAAGATTCCTGAGGATTGGAACAACGCTACAATGATCCTGCTACGTAAAAAAGGTGACATTGAGGATCTCGGGAACTACAGACCTATCAGCCCCCTATCAGTGTAATAAAATCTTCACTAAAGTTCTTTCACACCGCTTGAAGGTAACACTGGACATGGCTCAACCGAGAGAACAAGCTGGATTCAGGAGTGGCTACAGCACAATAGATCATATCCACGTACTGAAAGAACTAATTGAAAGAGCGAGGGAATATCAACTTCCATTGTGCATGGTTTTTATCGATTATGAAAAAGCCTTTGAATCGGTGAAACCATCAGCAGTTACAATGGCTCTGAAATCCTGTGGTATTGAAGATGCATACATTAATATTATTTATAACATCTATGAAAATGCAAGTGCAAAGATTCGGCTGTTTGAAAATACAACACACATAAAAATTGGAAAGGGAGTGAAACAAGGTGACACCATATCTCCGAAGCTCTTTAATGAAACATTGGAAAATGTCTTTCAATCACTGAACTGGGAAAATAAAGGGATAAAGATTAATGGAGATTATCTAACCCACATTCGTTTTGCTGATGACGAAGTCATTTTTGCAACTACCCCATCAGAGCTGCAGAGTATGATCCAGGAACTTGCTGACAAGAATAAAGAAGTGGGATTAAAAATGAACTTTCGGAAGACAAAAGTGATGTTCAACGTTTTTACAAGAAATGAAGATTTATCGATTGATGGAGAAAAGTTGGAGATAACTGACACGTACGTTTATCTTGGACAGCAGATATCAAGCGAGGGTCACATTGATGAAGAAATTAATCGATGTACAAAACTTGCCTGGAGAGCTTTTGGAAGAAACAGCATAATTTTCAAGAGCAATATGCCATTATGTCTTAAAAGAAAAGTGTTTGATCAATGCATCCTTCCAGTGCTTACGTATGGTGCAGAGACGTGGACCTTAACTAAAAGAGACATACAAAGGCTGCAGAAAACTCAAAACAGCATGGAGAGGTGCATGCTTGGTGTAACCAGGAGAGATAAGAAGAGGAACTCGTGGATCCGAAAAATGACAAGAGTAGAAGACATCATGATCAGAGTTAAATCCCTGAAATGGCAATGGGCTGGGCATACTGTCAGAAGGACATACCATCGATGGACAGCCGAAATTTTAGATTGGATTCCAAGGGACAGGAAAAGACCCAGAAGAAGACCACATGGGAGATGGGTGGATGAAATTCGAAAGTATGCGGGAGTGACATGGAGGAGACTGGCACAAGACAGACCGTTGTGGAAGAAACTTGGGGAGACCTTCGTCCAGCAATGGATTGATAATGGTTGACAATGATGATGATGATGACATAAGAGAAAGGTCAGCTAAACCTTTCGCGGTGGAATCTGAGGTCACGGGTAACCTCACGCGATATATTTTCGTTACTTTCATTTACTAGATTCACATGTGAGCAAATATTTTCACACATAAAGATAGCTTTGAATTCGCCTGATGGCTGCACATTCGGAAACTTGTGTGAAACTTAATTTACGCAATATGTACTGATACAGAGGAACTAAGCGAAGACAAGAATCTAAGATTTCTTTTTCAATTCCGTTGTTTTTTGTTCATTTGAATTATTATTTATTTAATAAGTATTTACATTAAATGCAAACTTAATTAATATTCTATTTATTATAAGGTAAAGACAAATCAATATGGCTACTTCATTGTACTTTTATATTATTTAATTTAATTTAAAACCGAATTTCCTGCAAAATGCATGATGGTGTGTTTATGTATTTTTCATTTAATTTAAAATTGAATATCCTGCAAAATGTATGCTTGTGTGCAGTTTTATTATTAACAATAAAATAAATTTCCTTTTCTTCAATATTTGATCTTCCTTAATATTAAACCTCATTAAGAAAAGTGCAAATTTGTAGAAAAAATATGAAAAGTTGTGAGCTACCAGACCGCGCAGTGCGTTGTGTGAATGGTTTGTACACGCATCATAGATTATTTCATTTTTTCTATACCTAAATACATTTTTATTTGTATTTTCCGTTTGGATCTTAGAAAATGAGAAGTAGGCTTATTTGAAAGAAATGAAGCTGGGACAAGCCGAGTCACTTCATTGTATTATTTTGGCACAGCGCTCATAAAACTTTGTTGACCCTTGCCTTAGGGTGTGCGAAAACGTTCCGTCGGATATTTCCCCCCGCGTCATTGCCTGCGTTAATTCCTTTAATATAGAAGTCGCAGCGCCATTATTTTGCAAAATTTCTTGGCAAAATGTTAATATTTTGCAAGGAAATATTAAGTTCACCATTAATAACAGCTACGATTGCAAAATACATGGAATAGATTCAACTATGTTTAAAAAAGTATCTCTGGCGTGAGATCGTGCACCATTTCAGCACCTTCAAATTCATAGATAAATCGTATGTACCAGAGGGCTTCTTTCCAGATGATTCTAGCCAGCCTTTGTAGAATTCGAATCAGGCAACAGTGAGGCCTATAAAAGCTGACACCTAATTTCCATGGATTTCTCAGTCGCAATGCTCTGCGTGTAATGCCCATAAAATCAGTGACTGGTAGACCACAGCACTGTTATCTAGGAACAGTCCCCTCCTTCAGGATACAAAGGCGTGAGTTTCATTATTATGAGGGATTAATAAAAAACCCACTACTGCCGGCAGTATGTAGCCAGAATCAGGTGCTGCTTGAGGATTTCACCATGCTGCCATGCGTCCCTCCTTAATCAATGATGTACAACATACACTATATTGACAAAACTCACCGGACACCCCTTCAAAAGCAAATGAACGGATCCGCTGCGTTGTTAAGATGCGCCGTACAGCTGAAAATGGTATAAAACCAGCCTGCAGCTGACCGCGGTCATATTGCACTGTGAGGTTGAGTGAAAATGTCGAGGCGGGAGAGAACTGACTTTGAGAATGGAAAGATTGTTGGGTGTTATATTAGTGGGTTGTCCATAAGAGAAGCCGAGAGGCGTTTAAACCCAAGTCCACTGTTTTTGATGTACTGAATAAGTGGAAAACACATGGCGTGCCTGAAGCAGCAAAACGTACCGGCAGACCAAAGAAAATCAGTGATAGAGGATGTCGAAGCCTCAGGAGAGTCGTTACAGCTAATGGGCGGAGTACTACACAAGACCTCAGTGTACAGGTGAGTAAAAATGCTGGAACCTCGGTATGTACACGTACAATTCGCAGAGAACTCATTCCATGGGTTACCGTGGTCGTGCGGCTGTTCATAAGCCTTTCATCTCCACTAGGAATGCTACTCGTCGTTTAGCATAGTGTAAAGAACATTTATCGTGGACCGCAGATCAATGGAAACGGGTCCTATGGACTGATGAATCCGCACACGATCCATCAGTCTGATGGTGGTCGTGTGTGGGTATGGCGGCAGCCGGGGGAACGCTATTTACCACAGTGCACTGTTCCTACGGTCAAGTTTGGAGCTGGCAGTGTACCAGTGTGGAGATATTTTTCGTCGTATGATCCCGGTCCATTGTTTATCGTGGACAAACCTGTTAACCAGCACGTCTACCTTGATATTCTGGACAATTAAGTCCTACCAACTCTGTTGCAATACTATGGAACCGAGCCTTGTTGGTACCAGCAGGATAGTGCACCGAGCCATAAAGCAAGGATTGTTACGGCGTGGTTTGACGATAATTCCGTATCATGTGTGGACTGGCTAGTACAGAGCCCTGATCTTAATCCCATAGAGCACCTATAGGATGAATTAGAGCGCCGCATAAGAAGTTTGGAACCAAGGCCTACTACTAAGCAGCAGTTAGCGGCAGCATTACGTACTGAACAAAAACGCCTACCTATCGCTGTGTTCCAAAACCTTGTCGCAGGCATGTCTCGAAGGGTTAGTGCATGCATTAAGGCCAAAGGTGGACCGAAACCGTACAAATGTATGTTAATAAATGCTATTTGTGTTTCTCTTCCAGGTGACCGGTGACTTTGGTCAATGTAGTGTAATTCTTCTGACATATTAGAATTGCAGTCAGGTAAGTGCGTTAGGATAGATTATAACTTCAGCACTTAACGGGAACTCTTATGCTCCTAAAAACTTTAATATTTCCTTCCTTTGGTATTTTTTTCTATCAAGGCACACTCTTTCCGCTTCTACTCCTTCTACTTTTCCCCTCTCAAAAGACTTATCGAGTTACAGTTCAAAGGGCCTAAACCAATTTCAGGGTCGTCATCATCTTCTGACCATATCAGGACCGGGGATGCTTTGTGGTTTGCACATCTGCCTGCCAAAGGAAGAGTCATCAGGTAGGTAACGTGTGCTGAACCGCAAAGTGTGCGTCGGATGGGCACGTTAAGCCATCGGACCAGGGGTACAGTTCTTCCCTTTTTCATTTAAAAATCAGGGTGTCTGTTTGTCTCACACACACTTTTTCTTCCTGACTGCTACGGTGTACGTTGACGTTGCGTGACGTGAATCGCGTTAACAATACACCCCAATAGCTAGGCATTCTGACTTCTCTCTGTCTACCAACTTTCCTTTGGTGAGCCTGTAGGTTCTACCTAATGCCATTTCGTTTCTGATACTCGGCTCAAAAGGCTGTACTGTCCTGGCCAGTTGAGTCTAAACCCTTTCTGTG
The DNA here is from genome assembly GCA_039090855.1 of Macrothele yani. Taxonomy (NCBI): domain Eukaryota; kingdom Metazoa; phylum Arthropoda; class Arachnida; order Araneae; family Macrothelidae; genus Macrothele; species Macrothele yani. Next base: position 510,224 of record CM076991.1, read on the forward strand.
AGTTTAAACCCCACTAAGCGATCGTTGAATCATAATTTCATTTCTGACCCCATCATTTCTTTCCAATGCTCCACGGATTATTGTCACTACTCACAATTCGATTGTTGGGAGGAAATTAAATAGAGAAGCTGTTTGGAAATTAATATACACTCACGGACAATGAAATTTGCGCACCAAGAAGGAAGCATCGGATTGAACTGAAATTTTATGGACGTAATGATACAGATGAATGATACACATGATTAAAAAACAGAGCTGCAGGACAGTTACAGAGGGGTCTGTGCCACGCAGTCCAGTCATCTTCAATAGCGTGTCGCGCCGCCTCGTGGGGCGATACATGCTGCAACACGGTCCAGCATGGAGGCGAAAACACGCCTGATGTGGTCCTGCGGCCAGACGGTGTGCTCCAAATCCCGGATAGTGCGGCACGGCCGCAGCTGACGTTTCAACTGGTCCCACACATGCTCGATAGGGGACATGTCCAGGGAGTGGGCAGGCCATTAAAGTGTATGGACATGACGTAGGCTGTCCTGGGCAACCCGAGCTGTGTGCAGGCTGGCATTCCTGCTGGTATAGCGCACCTGCAATCCCAGCCAGGAATGGGAGCACATGGGGCCGTAGCATCTCACCACATACCACTGGCCCGTCAATGATCCACGTATCACTACTAAAGCTGATCGGCTATCATATGCTAATGGCACCCCAGACCATAATGCCTGCATTGGGGGAGGTATGGCGCTCGATAGCGAGGTACGGATTGTGCCGTTGACCAGGAGACCTCCACACCCGAACACGACGATTATCTATTCCCAAAACGAAGCGGCATTCATCGCTAAACGCTCCACATCGCCAGTCTGTGGCGGTCCACGTCGCTCTGGCCTGGCACCACTGCACACGGAGCCGGCCATGTTCCGGTGTTAGCATACGTAAGGGTCTCTGAGATCGGAGATTTGCTTTCTCGAGGTGTTTGGGAATGGTTCGTGGGCACACAGGACCCGCTATATCTGCCTATTTAATGGACCGGATCCCTGTGGGATCCGTTCGTGCTTGGCGTACGATCCGTCGATCCTATCTGCCGGTGGTACTACTGGTCCGTTCGGAGCCGCTCCGCCATGTGGTACTGATGTCAAGTGTCCACTGCTCCAACACAGTTGACGATATCGTCAGAACGATCCACGTGGCGGGCTATATGGGGCGCTGACCGCTCTGCGGTTTTCAGCCCAATGATCAGCCCTCTCTCAAAGTCCGTAAGTTGCGTAATTCGACGTACTCTAGCATCTACCTGGTATTCCTGTCACTTTGTACTCATGCTTGCGTCGGCCGGTGCTTTTCGCTTTTATTGGGCATCGACTACACGCCATTTTATAAGGCTGCCGGCTCGTTCGTTCGGTCATGCGAACTCGCACCAAACGTGGATCATTTGCATACTAGCACGCACACTAGCTCTTTGCAAAGTTTCGCGGTTGTAGCATGTTTTCTTCTAGGTGCGCAAATTTCATTGTGCGTGAGTGCATTTATTTACATAACTGGAAAGAAAGGTTAGAAATCTCGGTAATAAATATACATACTTGCTTTTCATTAAATGTTTTCGATAACGTTGTGGCAAAAGAAAGTGGGCTCTAGAAGTCCATGGTTCACAGTATCGTAAAGATGCTATGATACTGGGATATATTAACAAAACCATTATGTCAAAAACTCATTAAGAAAGAAAAACTTTCTCATTCAGTATCGCTATTCAGTGAGACTACATGTAATTCTTTGCACTGAATAAAAGGTCACGCAGTTTCATAAGTAACTTGATGAAATATTTCTACCACCTTACACAATCACAGCCAAAAGATTTTAAGCGCTGGCCTCTGACCGTTTGTTCGAATGGTCCCGGGCTCGAGTCCCAGATGAGGTATGGGTGGTGGGTCTATCTTTCACTGCAATAGCTCTTTCTGCTCTCTGCAACCAGTGGCTCTAAATTAGGAAAGGGTAAATTTTTATAACCCATCGAGTTGCTCGCAGTGATCGTTAATCCTCCAAACCATAGGCGCCGACTATAGGGGTTCAAGGCGAATCTTGGCCCTCCAATAATTTTACTGGAGGCCCCCCAATATTTTTCGTCCTGTTTAATAAAGTAATCGCTTTAGCATCAGATGGTGAACCAAGCTCCACATTACGACGCCAAAAGGATTTATTTCTAAAAAAATAACAAATAACAATATAAGTAAACTTTTTTCCCATATTCAGCATTTCTCATTTGATAAGAAACTTAATTGCCAGCCTCGTATTGCGTTTGACGTGTTCTCGTGATATGTGGTAAATGTTTAAAACAATTATCAAAAATAAAATAAATAAAAATACAGAAACGTATAATCTCTAGCGCCTTTATTCATCTATCTATTTTTTGCGATTGTTCTTTGTTTAAGTAACCCAGTTAATTTCTCATTTTTTTATAAACTTTTGGAAATGCAATCTCTCTAGATATTTTTGTAAAATCACAGGCTGAATTTCATTTTTAAAAATATAAATATTTCCAAAAGAATGTTTCTATTTCCCTGTTCATTTGCTGATGAGTAATAACAATTCCATTTTGAAATATACATCGAACTTCGTAATTAGTCTTTTTGCCCTTTTTTAACGTCTGGCCCCCTAATAATTTATTGAAGTCGGTGACCCTGCTCCAAACAAAACAAAAACAAAAAAAAAAAAAAAAAAAGAAAGGAAAGAAAAGGAAAATACGCGATATCACTGCAGAGGGAGTACCCCGTTACTGCCACAACGAGGAGGCTTATACAAATGCGGATGCAAAAAAAAAAGATCCACCGATTTAAGCGAGCTACGCATGTCTTGTGCCGGCGGATAGGTGTGGCTCACCAATCCGGTACTGACGGGGTTCGTCAGGGCCGGCTGGACCACAAGGGCAACTGGGACGGTCGCCCCGGACCGGACACATTCAGGGAATCCCGCAATTTCCGAAAAAAAGAATTTTAGTAAAAAAAAATTAGCTAGTTTTTTGTGACTTTGGGAAGCGAGGCCCTTAAAAATATAATTTTCGAACTTTTTTTATTTCCAATCTCCCTACTTATGAATAGGTTATCCCCTTTCGTCGTACTGACCCTGAGATTTGCAGATTATAAATGCTTATTGTAACCACCTAAATATTCTCCTCATTCGTGCAATAGCAAATTAAATTTCATCATTTTGTGCCCCTACTTTTATATATTCAACAATTTGTGTACAAACCAGATACCTAAATTTAAGGAAATAAAAAGAACAATATCAAAATTGGTTTACTACCATTCCTCTCATTGACTTTAAAAACATTACAAGAAATTGAAAAATTAAGTAATTTTCATAAATGAGCGCATATAAAAGTTTAGAAAGTCACTAATTTGTCAGTTACTCAACTGTGCATTAAAATCAATCACTAAAACATGTATCAGGAAAAAAACTATTTGTACCAATTTATTTTAGAGGGATCCATATTATATTTCCTGCACAAAAATATTCGCAATGCAAAAATGTTCGTTACGCAGGTATCATTTTACCATTTTGTGAAGAAGTTTTTATAAGAGTCACACACAACCAAAACCCCTTCTCCCCGGAAAGAAAATCGTACATGTTAACTCTTTTTACTTTTTCTGTCTTTCTCTGTCTCTCTTCCCCTCTCTCTCTGTTTCCCTCTATCCCTCTGTTTCCCTCTTTGTCTCTCTCCCTCTCTGTTTCCTTCTTTGTCTCTCTCTCTGTTTCACCCCTTTCTCTCTCTGTTTCACTGTTTGTCTCTCTCTTTCTCCGTTTCCCTCTCTCTGTTTCCCTCTTTGTCTCTCTCTCTCTCTCTCTGTGTTTCCCTCTTTATCTCTTCCCCTGTCTGTCTGCTTCCCTCTTTGTCTCTCTCTCTCTCTCTCCTCTGAACTTTCAAACCATATTCCGGTCTTTTTCTTTAGCTTAAAGCAAATACACTGCTGGACAATTGCTAAGGACGGATCATAAACGGCTATATAGCGCATAAAAAAGTAAGTGTGGTTGGATGCCAAGTGAAATAAAGTAATGTCAGAATGACAGGACATTACAAGAAAGACAATTTATTGTGCTCTGAAATCCAGAAGGCTTTGGAACGTGTTCAAGGGACAAACAGACCATTTTGTGCAGGATACGTAAACGTGAAAAAAATGCAATTACCGTCCGCAGGCGTTCCGGCGTAAGATGTTAATACGGGATATGGCCACCATGGAGGGCGATGGAAGATTCCACACGTCGTGTCATGCTTTGCACAACATTATCAAGCAGCTATTGGGGTAATTTATCCCATTCATCTGTCAGTGCACGGATGAGGTTGTCCTTGTTTATTGGAGGGCATTGGTGACCAGCAAGACTCCTCCCCAAAGCATCCCACACATTTTCAATGGGATTCAGATCTGGAGAACGTGCTGGCCATACGAGGCGTTGAATATCCTCGCTCTCAAGACACTCCTGGACAGCGACTGTTCGATGACATGTTGCGTTGTCGTCCATGAAAATGAACCTATCACCGACAGCACCACGGAACATTCGAACATGAGGTAGCAGAACATCATTAATGCATCGTTGGCCAGTCATAGTCCTAGTTGGAAGCACATAGAGGGACGTACGGCCATTGATCATGATGACAGCCCATACCATGACACTACATGTCGGATATCGGTCCCTTTCCTCTATGTTTGCTGGACAATATGCAGCACCACTATCACGCCAGATCAGTTGTCATCGACAATCAGACGATAGACTGTATCTACTCTCATCTGAGAAGAGGACAGCAGATCAGTCGTTATCAGTCCAATTGCGATGTTGATGGCACCATTGCAAACGGGCGGTACGGTGACGTCTGGACAATGGGATGCACACAACAGGACGGCGGGAGTATAGTCCCCTTCATGCAAACGTCTGGCGACAGTTTTTCGGGAGATCCGCTTGCCAGTAGCTGCCATAAACTGATTTGCTACCTCACTAGCTGTGCTGCGCCGGTGTCTTTTTGTTGATAGCACTATGTACCGATCTTCTGCAGGTGTCGTACTGCGAACACGACCTCCCCCGTGACGTTTGCTACACTCTCCATTTGTTTGAAATGATTTCCAAAGCCTTGAAACAACACTGTGGCTGACGTCGAACTCCCTGGCAACATCTGTTATTTTTCGCCTTTCTTCAATCTTGCCAATAATACGGCCACGCGTAAAATCCTCTAGGTGATGTCGGGAAGACATACTGAAAATTGTAAGTTCGTCAAATGATTCTTTCCCTTTCAACTTTGCGTTTGAACAACAACGGTCAATACGCGTCAAATCCTTTATATCTCTTATCAGCGCTATGACGTCACGAACAAGTTCGGCAATCCAAAATTTGCATACGCACAACACGTCTTACTGTATCCCGCACTTATGCTAATTTCCACATTTTCCTGCCTTCCATTTTATGGTTGCTATCGTTGCTATTGTCATCCGTCCTTAGCAATTGTCCGGCAGTGTACTTCTTTGAGATAATCATTTTGTCTTTATTATAGTTTTCGTGTGTCTTCCTTACGGACGGTAATTTTCCGGTAACGACTTTATTAAAATATGAGATATGTTTTTCAGTGCCTACAGTGAAACTTTGCTCCGTGCCCCGCAATGAAATTTCGCCCATGGCCCAGCAAAAGCTCCATCTGGCCCTGGTGTTGGTTACCGTCTATAATGACTCCTTCTTATTATCGTACACAGCCAGCCCGAGCCCTTCTTTTGCTGCATTTATGAACCAGACACCGTCCGTGTCCACATACAGGTTAACTCCACAACTGCTCGTGAATATGCGAGCATGACTTACGTGATGTCGCTGCTGCTGCTGCCGCCGCCTTCCTTTCCCACATTACACTTGGAATTACTGGACCGAGAACACTCGGAGATCCGTAGGGGTGGAAAATCATGTGACGTCACAACACACTAACTATATCTTTGCATGTGATGAGCAGTGTGAGGATATCGGACTGAAATCTAGTATTTCGGTAGGTAGCGCAAATGCGCTAATATCACAGTGCAAGTTTTTTTATATGCAGTATATATAATTTTTTATTTGTGACAATGAACTTACTACATATTATCTATATTTCAATTGAATCCAAAGAAGCTCTCGCCGCTTTTACTGTCTATGAAACACAAAGGAGATTGTGAAATTCTCTAAGTTCTTTTGTCATTTATCTTAGAGTATGTAGGTGGTCTGTCTCTATACTTTCCTGAATCTCATCTGTGCAGTTCGTTAGTTATCATCAAGTATCCAAGTTAACCTCTTCATCATTATCTTAATCGTAGTTATAGTGACGATTAGATATGATATTTATCGGTCTATATTTTTTATTTTATCGAAATCATATCAGCATTGTCCCGTTTTCTTGCCCATCTCCAAAATTTTTTTTCGATCGTAGATAAAATAAAGTTTATGTGTCAATAATCTGTTTAACCTGTACCTAGCTAGGCTTTCACACCTTAAGTTTGGTGTACTGATTTCGCGCTTTGCACCAGATGGGTGTTTGTGATGCTTGTTTTTCTTTCATCTTTTTAACGTGTGTTTAAACCCTTTCCGTAATTTTTTCTGTACTGTTTTTATTGCTAGAATATATTTCTGCAGTGATTACTATCTGCTAAGCTTAAGGGCTAAAATGTATTCATAATAGGTCAAGCGCTTTTTGTTTCTTTCCATTGTGTTTATGATTTTATTTATGTTACATATTCCTGATCCTTTCCCCCCTTTCTTCTACATAGGTTCACATAGTTCTGAATATTCTATTTTGTATGTATCTGTTTCATTTTATTTAAATTATTTTCTCTTTTTTTAACGCGTTTAACTTTTCTCAAGACATTTTATTTTATTTTATGTTCACTTTACTTTTATCCCATTTTTCTTCTTTTGTTTATCACATAGTTTTTCAGATGATCAGTTATTCCTTCGTAAGTTCCTATTGGATTCATTTCAGCTGCTAGTTTTATTCTTCCTCCATTATTTCTTTATTCTTCCTCCATTATTTCTTTCCTTTCTCATTTAGTTTTTACAGTAATCTTTGTCCTATAATAATAAAACATTCGCGAATATGTGATAATACCGGATTATATGCACTAAAACAACAAAATATGCATTCAACAACGCACTTAAAATGCAGAAAATATGTACTTTAAATGCACGAAATATGCCCTAATGAGAAATATGCATTAATAAATTATGTTTACTTACCTTCAAATAACAGCTGTGGACCCAGAAACGACTTTTCAAATATGAATTTTTAAACCACACACAAATTAATATATTACTTTTAAATATAGATAATAATAATAATAAGTAATAACTTATATAATTAATAAATAAAAAGCTACTAAATTATATAGCTTCACACATCATACTTCTTTTTATAATGGACCACAATATATTATTCTAATTTCTGCAAAAAAACGGTTTTTAACCCAAAACCGTTTTTATTGCTGAAATTGTTCTTCCTACGTCTACAGACGTTATTGAAGAGTATTTATAGTATTTCTCTTTCATTGCTACACTTTTGATGGAAATTCGCAACCAACCATATCATCGTTGAGAAAAATTATTATCTTTTTTCAACATACGTTCAGGAATTGGAGAAAAGTTACCGAGAGATCTGTTATTTTTATTTGGCCTAACTAACAATTTGGTATGATGAGATCATTGGGTTTGAAATCCAGTTCACAAAACTAATTGTCGCATGCTGCTTTTGTGTGCACGAATTTCGCTTTACCTTTTAGGGAAATTGGAAGGAAATTTCATCTAGGAATGTTCAAACATCAAAGCACTCCGAACTTTGTGTTGGAGACTAATAAGGAGACATTTCTGATGGCACGGTGTTTGCTGCTACGAGTGGAGGAAGATAGTTTACTATATTTTCATTCGCTTAGTTTCAGTGGACTTCCAATCCTTTGATACTGCCGAAGTCAGAGGTTTTTTGAGGTTTGGCTATTGCTTGCTTTTCTAGATCTATGGAGATTAAAGCCTGTCGTTTGATGCTATGCATCTGTCCGGAGAGTTATAAAGTAAATCCCATATAAAAAAATTCGACGTGACGAAAATGGGTTACGGTGCTTCATTGTCAAAACCATTGTAGAAATCTGATCGTACCGCATGCTACCCGATGTAGTGGCGTAACAATAGTTAATTTCACTGTTACCCAACAATATACACTCCCGGACAATTCATTTGCGCACCGAGAAGGAAGCATCGGACTGAATTGAACTTTTATGGACGTAATGCTACAGATGAATGATGCACATGATGGCAAAAACAGAGCTGCAGGATAATTAGAGAGGGATCTGTGGAACGCAGTTCGGTCATCTTCAATAGCGCGTCGCACAGCCTGGTAGGGCGATACATGCTGCAATACGGTCCGGCATGGCGGCGAACAGACACCTGATATTGTTCTGCGGCAGACTGACCCACACGTGCTGAACGGTGTGCTCCAAATCCCGGATAGTGCGGCACAGCGGCAGCTGACGTTTCAACTGGCCCTACACATGCTCGATAGGGGACATGTTCGGGGAGCGGGCAGGCCACGGAAGTGTCTGGACATGACTTAGGTAGTTTTGGGCAACCCGAGCTGTGTGCGGGCGGGCATTATCCTGCTGGTGTTGCGCCCCTGGAATCCTGGCTAGGAATGGGAGCACATCGGGCCGTAGGATCTCACCACATACCGCTGGCTCGTCAATGATCTACATACCACTACTAGAACTGATCGGCTATCGTTAGCAATAGCTCCCTAGACCATAATGTTTGCAGTGGGGGAGATGTGGCACTCGATAGCGAGGTTGGGATTGTGCCGTTGACCCGGGAACCTCGACACCCGGAAAAGATGATCATCTGTCGCCAAAACGAAACGGCACTCGTCGCTAAACACCATATGTCGCCAGTCTGTGGTGGTCCACGTCGCTAAGACCTGGTACCACTAAACACGGAGCCGGCGATGTTCCTGTGTGAATGGCAGCACACGTAAAGGGCGCTGGGATCTCAGATTCGGTTCCACGAGGTGTCGGGAAATGGTTCGTGGGCACACTGGAGCCGCTACGTCTGCCTGTATAGTGGACCGGATCCCCGTGGGATCCTTCCGTCGATCCTCTCTACCGGTGATCCTCCTGCTCCATCCGGAACAGCTCCGCCGTGTGGCAGTGCCGTCACGTGCTGCTCCCAACACAGTCGGATGGTATGGTCAGAACGATCCGCGTGGCGGGCTATACGGCGCGCCGACGATGATCAGGCCTCTCTCAAAATCCGTAAGTTGCATAAGTCGACGTCTCTGGCGTCTACCCGGCATTCTTGTCACTATGTACTCTTGCTTGCGTCGGCCGGTGCTTTTCGCTTTCATGGGGCATCGACTACACGCCGGTTTATAAGGCTGCCGGTTCGTGCTTGCAGCGCCACCACAGGGTGTGCGGTAATGCGCAGTCGCACCGAACGTGGGCCATTTGCATACCAGCACGCACCCTAGCTATCTGCAAAGTTTCGCGGTTGTAGCATGTTTTCTTCTAGGTGCGCAAATTTCATTGTCCGTGAGTGTATTATGAGTGACACGTGAATTAAATTTATCTGTTTATTTCTTTAAGAAGATGGTCTTAAAGCTAGGTACAATGTGCTGGTGAGGTTGCTTGTTTTAGCTAAACAATTTAGTTCTTTATTTCAAACAGGTATAATGCACTTAAATATTCTTGACTTTAAACTTTAGTTACTGGTTTAGAACACGGCGCGGTGCGCCAGAGGAAAATTGTTAATGCACTATGTGAGAGACTTTCGGGTAACTAGTCCTGCATAGCACATGCAAAGTATGAGGCATGAATCAGAAATGCGTAAGATAAAAGTCATTATACCCTTTTTTCCTTGGGAAGCCCCGATCGTGAAACTGGGTTGCCGGCTGGTCGTGGACTATTTTAAAACTCCTAACTACTTCATCCTCTGTCGTGGAAACATCCCTCCTCCGAAAACGCTGAGACCTCTCTTCTACTCAGACTGCAATTCTCGAGTGTTGAGTCCGTCGTTATCTCTTCGATTCTCTAATCTCTAGTCTGTCCTTTTCATTCCTCATTCAGTTAATATTTCTGGTTTTTCGTGTCCGGTGTCCATCTTTGCGGCGTGATGGCCCGGCCGTACGAACCGCGTCGGATCATGCCATTGGCCCTTACAGATAGCCCTGCTATGCGGTTCGCTTGCTATTAGTTCAGTTTGGGTCACTTTCCCCAAAATCACGTCTTCTTTCAGCTGTCAACTTGTTCTCGCACCTTTCTTGCAAATTGACCGCACCTAGCTACTTAGAAGCGAAGATTGTCACGTAGGTATTTCCGGCGACGTGACTTATCCCGAATTTCGTCGCTACCCCGGATAATACAGAGATGCTCGCAAGCGTTGCTTGAGAAAAGGGGTGACGCCCCTAAAGGATTTATTGCGCTCCTGCTATTCTCTCAGCTTCGGCGACGAGACTCTGCTATTATGCCTTCCTTCCGTGCGTTCCGTGAGAAAAAAAGAACCGTGAATGTCTTCCTTTCTTTTCCTTCCCATCTGGGTTATTTTCATCAAGTTTCCGTGAGAAAAAAATATAATTTTCCCCTTTTCTTTTGGCTTGAGTGCAATTAAGACTGTTCTAATTATCAACCGAAACTTTCGGCAGCCTGGCTCAGCTTCGCCAGAAAGTAATTTTTAATCAATGATATTCTATTTTGGCAATTTAAATATTTATTTCCTACCGCTTTAGAGTAAAAATAAAAAAAATAATAAATAAGCAAAATTATACGGATGAAATTTAAATGTTACGGGGATATAGAAAATTCCGCGGTAACAGTAGCAAAATCGTTTGGTGCTTCTGAGAAATGTCTAAATTCTCTGTGGGAACTTCACTTGCGTAGAGTTGCATCTATTAATACATCCAAATGTTAATCGGAATTTATATCGTTAAGAAATATAGCTAGATCTAACGCTGTTTTTAAGCTATCAGTTTCTGACCCATTTGTGGCTTCATCGGGACTTTTCTTTTTTCTTATTTCTGGGTATTGTGAAAATACAAGTTTGTCCGCGGCAAACATCAAAGCTGTGTCCCCTCACTCCGGAGTAAGTCGCACTTCCAACTGAGCTACGCGGACAGAATGTCTCACTGCAGATTTGTCGTCTTGACACAAATATTCACCTCTGTAGTACGTCACAGTATTACGATCATCATAAGCTACTAGAAAGGATATAAAGCAACCGACGGTTCAAAATTTGAGGCTACTGTTTCCAGGAAAGGTAGACATGCCTCTTCTGGCACTCGGACCCGGGCCCGACCCAGATGATAAGTCAGAGTTCCATGCCTCTGACCACTCGGCCATCGGGGCGATTATTAGTATTGTTTCCTCCAGGTAACTTCGCTTTTTGGAAGTATAGTCAAAATGTTTCATTTATATCTTGCTGCTTCATTTGTATTTTTCGTACTTTTTTGAAGTGCTCCGCCACACAATAAATGTTTAAAAAACACTTCTCTACGGGATGTGATGGGGAAGAAAATGGCTGATCAGCCACATGACACATGCGAACTGTTCGCATGTGTCACGTGAAGAGAAAGTAAAAGAGAGACAAAAAAGAGGGGAATCTATCCGCACCAATAATATTATTAATTTAATTAAAAGTGAAACGCCTAGGCACCTAATCGAGAGAAAGCTATTCGCTTCAATATGCCAACTATTTTCTAGCAACACACTTTTTTCGAATGTTATGAAATCCTGGCAATTTTGTAGTCTTCACTGATACAGAATAAAATCATTTTCATTTTTAGCTTGTTTACAATTGGCCATGAAAAGTTAATATAGAGATTGTTCTGCACATAAAAATTCTAGCAGAAAGGAGGGATAAAACAGTGTAAATTCAACGGTTAGAACGAAGTGAAAAACATAAATAGGGCGCCTGATAAGCGGAAACTTTTAGAGATTTTAGTACTTCAGGAAGAGACTACCTCACACGCGTTAGAAAATTCATCAGATCAAAGGCGCTGAAAAGCTTCGTAAACTAAGGAATTAACAACGTAGCCTTTTCATAATTTTCATTTTTACAAAGATACCGAAAGTCGAAACACTTATGTACTAGACAGGCTATCAAATGTTTGGGCGACTGTGACCTGGTTGATATAATACATCGTAAACAGAAGGTATCAAGAACACCACTGTGGAGGGAAAGCAATGTCGAATAAACCAGTGCAGGGATAAAGAAACAGTCTTTGACATCATACTTTTGTTGGATGTACGCTATTTTTCAAACATTTAAGAACTAGTAAATGAAAGGTCAATCTTTAATACCACTGAAAGATTCTCACACCCACTTCGTATTAAAATTTGTAAGTGTAAAAAATGCATTTCAATTTTCACCTTTCGCACAGAAGACGTCTTTGTTTGCGCCATTTTGTGCAGCGTCCATGAAAATGGGAAATGTTCCAAAAAGAATTAACTCCAAGCATTTCTTCCCCTTGTAAACATGTTAACAATGTATTATAGACCACCCTATTAAAACGAGCTCTGTAAAATAGCGGTATACGCTAATGTGTATTTCCAACCAAATATGTTGTTGTGTTAATATTGTAGGCACGTGTTTGCTGTTTTTGTGTCAGTGGATAAAGAATGGGCGAGAAAAGGTAATATTAGAAACTTCAACTCAAGAAGAGAGATTAATTCCACCACAGGCTTCGAAGACTTTTACAGATATTGGCTCTTGTGGTTCGGTCCGCGTTGGAGATCGAACGTACATGTGTAGTCCAGAAGTCAAAGATCAGACGCTTTAGACGTTGACCGGCTAGTGGTAGCTAGCGACTGATTTTTGGAACCCTACAGCGGAGCTCGAGAGAACATTAAGCGCGCCCCAAGGAGTGGACAGGGTCTGGTTTGTTAAGAGCTCCGCGAACAAAGAATCAGCTGAAGTTTCTCCGTTACCTGAAGAAGCGAAAGGCACGGAAGCCGAAATATAATTGTTCTTGGGGCGATTATTATATTTTATTGTTAAGTTAAAAAAAGGAGATATCGTTTTATTACAGTGTATGGTCCTACTATAAGAAACTAGGATAGTTTCTCAGAAACATTTTAAAAAAGCGGAACTAATGGTGTCCTACGCAGAGGAAATGAACCAACACAAGTGTAATGGCTTTCGCGGGATTCTTAGATTGATTGAGTCTTACGTAAAGTGGCGAAAAAATGCGAGGGACGTCACAATCATTTTATAAATTTCTTCTAGAACAAAGCAACACTGAATGAGCTGTTATGCCGTTTCAAACAACGCGCTCTTCCTCCTCCTCCTCCTGTCGTTTTCAACTCCAGAACGAAAAGTTGAAACCGATCAACAAATTCATTGATTTTCATAGGTCGGTGAATAGCAGCATTTTTTTTTTTTTTTTTTTTTTTTTTTTGATTGGAGGTTTAACGACCACCGTGAGCAACTCAATGGGCTATAAGCAGTCGCCCGTCCCTAATTTAGGGTCACTGGTTCCAGGGAAGGGAGAGAGCCAGTGCCGTAAGACAAACACAACATCCATGCCTCACCGGGATTCGAACCCGGACCCCTTCGGACGAACGATCAGAGGCCAACGCCTTAGACCACTGCGCCACCAGGGCGGCAAATAGCAGCATTGAATTATGCGGCTAAAAGAGCTAGTGTGCCGTGCGTTAATACCTCACGGTTTAAATTTTAGTTCCTTCTTTTCATGAAACCGCGAGATGGCGCTCCTGCGAGTTTCGATGCTATGATTTCTAAACATTAGCCTGCTTTTCTATGGCGAATGCGATGGATAGCGATTGAAAAGGCGATTTATGTATTAGATCGGTCATGAAAATTAGTAGTAATAAATGTAACGTTGAGAACGTGTTTAGTGCCTGGATGCAACAGTGGTTACAGGTCCTGTAAAACAAAAGGTAACTATTTTCCGCGACAAAAGATGAGGCAAGGCGGAGCGAATGAAATTTTTTTTTACTTGTCCTAAATCAAAATGGCAGCCAATCAGTAATTATTTATTTATTTTTTATTTTTTTGATTGGTGCTTTAACGACCACCGTGAGCAACTCAATGGGCTATAAGCAGTCTCCCGTCCCTAATTAAGGGTCACTGGTTCCAGGGAAGGGAGAGAGCCAGTGCCGTAAGACAAACACAACATCCATGCCACACCGGGATTCGAACCAGGACTCCTTTCAGACGAACGATCAGAAGCCATCATTTAGACCACTGCGCCACCGGGGCGACTTTTTTAGTAAAGTATGCCACTTTTTGTTTTGGTCTTTTATATATCATTGCATTTTGTCTAAAATTATGGGTGGGTTTTTTTTCTTTTGTACAAAGTTCTGTAAACTTTGACATGGGAAGATTAGGCCTACGTAAGTATCATGTGACACTCAAAAAAACATTTTGTGTCATGTAGAGGCAGAGAAAAGAGTTGCAACCGGATCAGAACAGAATTCAATACGATGATTGGGCAAAAATCCCAATAATTACGGAGAAAATATGGGTAAAATAATGCATTTGTGCTAACCAGCCTTGTGACGTATAGATTCAATGCGAGATTATGCATTTCCTAAATAAAGTCGATAAAGCTTTCTAAAAACACACTATCTGGAAGAATATTCACTTATATCTATCCATAAGTGACATTAATCACTTTCAGTATAACTGCAGGATAGAATGAAAAACAAAAATTTTGGTAAAATTTTAGGGAAATTACTATACTGCACGGAACGATAAGCACGTATATCTATAAGCATAGTTTACAACAATAGCATCGAAGCTTTCTTCAGCGCCTTCTCAGATGCCATGATTTTCAGAATCCGTTGCCGTCTGAGTGGTGCAGTGGTCTAAGCGATGGCTTCTGATCATTCGTCTGAAAGGGTTCCGGGTTCGAATTCCGGAGAGGCATGGATGTTGCGTTTGTCGTACGGCACTGGCTCTCTCCCTTCCCTGGAACCAGTGGCCCTAAATTAGGGATGGGCGACTGCTTATAGCCCATTCAGTTGCTCACGGTGGTAGTTAAACCGCCAATCAAAAAAAAAAAGAAAAAAAAAAAAAAAGAACCCGTTTACAGAAGCGCATGACACACTATCTCTTCTAGAAACTCCAATCCAATATGGCAACACACGCCATTCAAAGCAACAGTCGCGCGGAAATTAAGTATAAGGACGATGGTCTTCCAGATTTTGTTGCTTCTTCGGGTCGCAATGTTTCAGATGAATGCTGCTCTTGGTGGGAAAAGTTATTAGAAATGCGTAAAAATTTGTCTTCAGTTTGCATGTCCTCGAATTTTCAAAACGATAGTATATGTCGAGAAAAAAAAATACCAATCACTATTTCGTCATGATACAGGGAGATTACCCAATGTCAAGGAATTCATTCTTGGAAATCGCAAGATACAAAAAACAGTCCAACACATTATTATGCAGATAAGCGTCAAGACAGATAATTAAATCTCCGAAACCATTTCAATCGGTGAAAACAAGTAGACATAACAACGCGCAAGATCTGAACTCCTTAGCAGCTGCAATGTATTTTTTTCAGCTGTTACTATATTATTTTAGTACGAATTACAACCAGAGCCACCCTTAACAGCCACGGGGACCCTTGCTTCAACTCCCCTCCCCTCTCTACAATAGACTTAAAACATAGTTTTTTACAGTTATCTGTACAGTTCAACGAAACGTCAAGACGTTTGAAAATTAACCAATAAAGAAAGACAGCATTTTAAATTTTTTGAACACTACTGATATTTTGTGAATGTTTTTTGAGTGATGTAGATAAAACAAGCACACCAGCATACGTCCTTCCCTCACAGTGGCTCTGTCTCTACCTTGCTAAAAAGTTCGTCTTCCTTCAGGTTTTTTTTTGTTTAGTTCTTCGAGGATGCACAAAAATCCAAAAATGTTATTGTACTCTCTGAGTTGCTCAAATCGACTGGTCATAGATTGCAAAGTTATGTCTACAATGGGATAGAAATATTCTATTTCAAAACAGTCTTCGAGACATCTCGTGTCAGAAACAAGGTTGTCTTCGTATTCATGCTCATAAAGTTTTCTCTTTTTTCTGTAACGTACTTTCCGATATTTAGCTTCAATGCCTAAAATTTCACACATTTTGTTTGCAACCAAGACTGCTGAAACGAAACCCTCATTTCAAAACCGCTTCAAAATTTTTAATAAGCCTTTGAGTAACTGTAAAGCTACGCCAAGGTGCATGATCTGTGATTGAAGACTTTTACTAACACTGTTGACAGCAAATAGATAGGTCATGCCATGTAACCGCTCCCAACAAAAACTCGTAGCTCTCAAGTTCGTGTGACAATCGATTGCGCTTCACTCTTTACCTCAATTTGCTGTCGATATTTGGGTAAATATAAATTCAGCAATCGATATCAAAAAAAAAAAAAAGAATAATTAAACGAGACGTAGTTTAAAAAATAGAATTAGAATAATTGAGAATAAGAAATTTGCTCTCTCTCTCTCATTTTCTTTCTTTTCCTCTTTTTTTCTTATTGTGTGAATGCGGGACACTGAGCGACCGCACCTGTCGCACATCCGTAAGGGCGGCTCTGATTACAATGACATGTTCGGTCTTCTTCCACGAACGCAAAATAAAGTGATTTACATAAATGATAATACTGCACGCACTTTATTTGCTAGTTCAAGTTCGCTATTCAAAGGATATGGCCAAGAAAAAATTCAACGGTTCCTTGACACCGTTCCATCAAACGAATTGTAGACGAACGCTGCAGGAAAGAACGCGAGAGAGATTCTGTTAGATCTTCCAGTTGTATATCCTTGTTGGATGATATGTTTCCTTCCTTTCATTCATACGACGTTTTCTCTCTCGAGGAAAAAAACGTATGTATATACGCCTCTCTCTCTCTCGCCATACACACACACACACACACATATATATATATATATATATATATATCATCATCATCATCATCATTGTCAACCATTATCAATCCACTGCTGGACGAAGGTCTCCCCAAGTTTCCTCCACAACGGTCTGTCTTGTGCCAGTCTCCTCCATGTCACTCCCGTATACTTTCGAATTTCATCCACCCATCTTCCATGTGGTCTTCTTCTGGGTCTTTTCCTGTCCCTTGGAATCCAATCCAAAATTTCGGCTGTCCATCGATGGTCTGTTCTTCTGGCAGTATGTCCAGCCCATTGCCATTTCAGGGATTTAACTCTCATCATGATGTCTTCCACTCTTGTCATTTTTCGGATCCACGTGTTCCTCTTCTTATCTCTCCTGGTTACACCAAGCATGCACCTCTCCATGCTGCTTTGAGTTGTCTGCAGCCTTTGTATGTCTCTTTTAGCTAAGGTCCACGTCTCTGCACCATACGTAAGCACTGGAAGGATGCATTGATCAAACACTTTTCTTTTAAGACATAATGGCATATTGCTCTTGAAAATTATGCTGTTTCTTCCAAAAGCTCTCCAGGCAAGTTTTGTACGCCGATTAATTTCTTCACCAATGTGACCCTCACTTGATATCTGCTGTCCAAGATAAACGTACGTGTCTGTTATCTCCAGCTTTTCTCCATCAATCGATAAATCTTCATTTCTTGTAAAAGCATTGTACATCACTTTTGTCTTCTGAAAGTTCATTTTTAATCCCACTTCTTTACTCTTGTCAGCAAGTTCCTGGATCATACTCTGTAGCTCTGATGGGGTAGTTGCAAAAATGACTGTGTCATCAGCAAAACGAAGGTGGGTTAGATAATCTCCATTAATCTTTATCCCTTTGTTTTCCCAGTTCAGTGATTGAAAGACATTTTCCAATGTTTCATTAAAGAGCTTCGGAGATATGGTGTCACCTTGTCTCACTCCTTTTCCAATTTTTATGTGTGTTGTATTTTCAAACAGCCGAATCTTTGCACTTGCATTTTCATAGATGTTATTAATAATATTAATGTATGCATCTTCAATACCGCAGGATTTCAGAGCCATTGCAACTGCTGATGGTTTCACCGAATCAAAGGCTTTTTCATAATCGATAAAAGCCATGCACAATGGAAGTTCATATTCCCTCGCTCTTTCAATTAGTTCTCTCAGTACGTGGATATGATCTATTGTGCTGTAGCCACTCCTGAATCCAGCTTGTTCTCTCGGTTGAGCCATGTCCAGTGTCCCCTTCAAGCGGTGTGAAAGAACTTTAGTGAAGATTTTATAAACCACTGATAGGAGGCTGATAGGTCTGTAGTTCCTGAGATCCTCAATGTCACCTTTTTTATGTAGCAAGATCATTGTAGCGTTGTTCCAATCCTCAGGAATTTTCCCTTCATTAAGGCATCGAGTGAAAATTTGGGCGAGTACTGTTTCGATTTCTCCACTTGCTTCTTTTATGATGTCTACAGTAATTCCATCTTCTCCTGGAGCTTTTCCCCGCTTCATGTTCTTGATTGCATGTGCAACTTCTGCTGGAAGGACTGGAAGAACTCTGGTACTGGTACCTTTCATGATGTCTGGAGTACATGTATCATCCCTTTCATATAATTTGGAGTAGAAATCTTTCACTCTTGTCAAAATTTCGCCTCTATTTCTTGTTACAGAACCATCTTCTTTTCTCAGTGCCATAATCTGTTTTTTCCCCTTACTGAGATGTCCCTTTGCTATCTTTAGGCTTTGGTTGTTTTCAATTGCTTTCCTTACTAGTTCACAGTTGAATTTCCTTACGTCTTCTGTGATACTTTTTCTTACTGTCTTGCATAGCTCTATATATTCCACTTTGGAAGTCACATCTTCTTTAGTTGTCCTCATCTCTCTTCTTTTTTGCATCAACATTTTCGTTTTTCCTGATAATTTATTTACATGCAACTTGTTCTTAGACCCAGCTAATTTTGTTGCTGTTTCCATAAGAGCTTTGGTTGCTTTTCTGTTAACTTCAGAGATGTCCACTTCTTCCGATGTTAGGCCTTCTAAAGCAGAGAATCTGTTCTTCAGTTCCAATTTGAAGGTGTTATGGTGTTTTTTAAGGTTGGTTATGTCAATACATTTTGTATATATATATATATGTATATAGTCAGAAACTTTTGTTGCACTGACGTCTAGCAAAAACAAGAATAATGAAAATTCTATGTGGTGTACGTTTATTGGGAAATATGTATGATGGCGCCGAAGTTCCGGATTTAAAAGCATGCAAAGCACTGTAAAATAAATAGCAATGATGTGCGAGGGAGGGCTGGTTGGCTGCCATTTTTCCGAATGACTCCTCGTGAGGGGGGACGAGGAGAGCGCTAGTTCGTGTTATGGAGTGCCGTGCCAAGTCCCGCCGGTACTGCACTTTGTCTTCCGAGTCAGAAGTCAGCGCAGTGATAAAGATAACAGATTCGAAACGTAAAACAATGATTTCAGTGAAAACAAAAGAATATTTATGCGGGGCAGCAGGTTCGTTTCCCCCGTTTCCTGCGACGCCTTATCTAACACGGTTTACCACGCGCGGCCATCTTTTGCATCACAAAAGGTGAAATGAGAGCGCTATCTCAGAACCAAAGTCCTGCGAAAAAGAGGCGCACAGCCCCATGACTGACACATTTGCGCATTTTATCACTACGTTGTCCACTTTGTTTCCTATCAGAAAAGGAAAAAAATGGAAGCGCTATCTTAGTGCGTAGCGTAACATCATTTGCGATCTCTACAGTGATACACATGGATAAAATGGCTGAAAAATTGCAGCCGTGGCATAAAAATTATGGGAGCACGAATTTTTTACCTTTCGGAAAACCTAATGGTTGGGGAGATTCTACTACCCCCTTTTTTTTTCAGAAAGAAATTGAGAAATATCAGAAACGTCCTCTACTGCTACACCATTTTACAGGAGTAGTACTTACCATTCAGCTGTATTGGAAAGTTTCCCAGGATATGCCTGTCATTGAAGTATTGGGTTCTGTCACCACTCAAAGCTGACGGGTCATAAAACAATCTCTTTTTAATGAGCATTTTACAGTACCCTGTTTGTTGTGCTCAGAAACTCTCCCTGACTTTTTGTCCCATGGATTGAGCTTGCTTGGAACCGTCCCTCATAATAAACTATTTTTTTCTTATCATTCAACGATTTAATTTTCCACATTTCATAACCGATTAATTATTTTTCTTTGAAATATCAGGACAGTGATATTTGACAAAAATTCTATTGAACGGGACTATAGTGTTAACCTTTTTTTATACACTTGTATATTAAAGCTACAGCTGAGTACCGAAGATAGCAATAGCACTAACGGATAGAATTTTGAGTCTACAAAATAAACTTCTTTCCGAATTTCGCTTCATTAATTGTCGGTTCGGCAAAACACAATTTTGTGAAACACGCTTCTCTTGAAAACTACTCATCAAATAGTAGATCAAGGAAATTTCATATGTTGAATTTCAATGAACATAACTTTGTGTCACTTCTTTTTGTAATTGGGGGTTTAATGACTACTGTTAGCAACTCAGTGGGTGATAAGCATCACCCGTCCCTAATTTAGGGCCACTGGTTCTAGGGAAGAGAGAGAGAGAGAGAGAGAGTGAGAGAGCCAGTGCAGTAAGACAAACACACCATCCATGCCTCATCCGGGATTCGAACCCAGACCCACCTACAGCGAATGGTATGATAGACCCTTCACCCACACTTCTTTTATAGACTAACTTGTATTCTACTCGTCGTCTATGATTATCTAATCATTGCTAAAACGTACGGAGAAATTTGAAGATGCCTATGTGCTGTTCATCAGCACCTTCTAAAGATGCTGTAAAAAATCTAAAGATGCCGATTTTTTTCACTCAGCATTTACTCTCGCTTGACATTAGATTGAGAAGACGTGAAAGAAAAATTTTCATTATTCTTATTCTTATTTGGAGTGGCTTTGAGGGAGCTGACGGACATCGTGTGGGAAACTGAAGCCTACACAAACCTCGGTTTGGTGTTACCACTGTCTATGAGTTCCGCACCAGTTCTGACCTGTTTTATTTACATTGAATTTGTCAAATTGATGAAACTTAGAAAGAGAGAGAGAGAGAGAGAGAGAAATATGAGGCACCTTTGCATGGGGGTACTGATAGACCCAGCAACCGCCGCGTCGCGGGGGTGCCTCGCGACAAAAAGGGCCTCTTCTCAGAAAAAAAAAATTTAGAAATTTTTATGACGAAACTTCATATGAAACTAGTTAAAAATATAGCCAGGAATTTTTGACGGCAGCTTTGAATGGAGTAGTAAAAGGAAAAGCATCTTTTTTTCTTTTTTCAGTAAAAGAAGTAAAATGCTTAGAAATCATTTTCACGGTTTTAGTTTTATAAAATCTGAATAACGTGGAAGTAGCTACTCCAAAGGACTTGAAGCTCCCATTTCATATACATAGCAATAGCTCCTATACATGTACGTAGAGAACGTGAAAAAAAATATCAGTTCAACAAATGAAATTAGGTGTGATGTATTAGAGTTGTTCGCACATAACGACGCATCCTTCAGAATATAGTGAACCAAAGGATGTTTTTCGCGGGGATGGAGAAAAGGGGACCTGTGTCATTTTTTAAACATTGACAAAATCTTTTTTACTTAGGGCAAAACATCGTGGCATGTTTTGCCCTAAGCACTTTATGGGTGCAAAATTATATGCACCCATAAAGTGCAATAATTTTGGCTTCACGAAAAATGTCAGTAAGTTCCCAAGCATTTGAATTGTTGAAACAGCCATGAAACCTATTTCATATTGAAGTTAAGAATTTCAGTAATTGATAGCTAAAAGAATATTTGCAAAAGGGCCTCGAAGATATTTTTGGCGGGGCGGGGGGGGGTGCAAGTTTTTCCGGTACGCCACGGCATCTCTGCCTAATTTTTTGCAGGACATATTCATAGAATCTCTTTTCCGACATTTCTTACGGGTAAACGAATCAACATAGCTCTCTGGCATCGTAATTAGTTGATAATTACGCTGTCCATGAGCATGTTATTAAACAGTATTATGTTATTTCACCTTAATTTTTTATTTTTCTGTTTATACAAATGAAACAGGGACGTCGCCAAGGGGATGCGAGGGTGGGCTTTAGCCCACCATGAAAATTGTCTTGCCCACTCTGCCACCCATCCAGTTCAAGTTGCGCGATTTTTTAATGTTTTCTAACTTTAACATATAATCTGAACTTTGCCAAGAAATAATGACCTGTGTTTTTCGTCTTACGGAACTACGTATTTTCCCCTAGGAAGTGCGTTTTTTTTTATTCTCTGTAGAAAGGCTGGCCGAATAGTAACCGCAAGGGCCATGAAAAAATTCATTTGTTCTCCATTCTTCCAAATCCTCAATTGAACCCTTTTTTTGCTAGTTAGTATGATCAGGGGCGAATAGGAATTCCCTGAAGTCATTAGTAATTGCTCTGCTGTTTGTTTGTGCTACTAAGTAGGGGATTCCAACATGGAAAGCCTGCCCTAGGGTAATGAGAGAGCAGTACGTAGCTGACGACTGCTTTGGAAGAGATGAACTCAATACAAGGCTGCTGGCTTGAAGGAAAGGAGATAGGGAGGAGAAAGGTATTGTCTGCGTGTCCTCATTTCCCTTCAACCCTAATAACTAAAAACATTTGCTTTAAGACCTTTCTCCCAAGCATGATTTTTTTTAATCAGAGCGTGGTACTGGTGCTGGTAGCATGGTGTCATGTTCATTATAAAGGTATGAAACTCTTTAGGTTTGTTCTAATTTTACTGAAAATGGGACAAAAACATTAGCAAAAAAATGATTCCAAACAATAGATTCTTTTGCATTCCAAAAAATGAAAAACTCAAGCCAGTTCCGAAATTAATGAGTATGTATCCAGGAGGCGCTGGGGGGGGAGGTTGCACAAATACCCTTGCAACCTGTAGTAAAAAGAATTACAAACACTTCCTTTTAGTGTTTCGTAAATAAAGTTGCTGTCAGACTTGCCCTAGTAAAAATAATACTACCCCACCCGACGTCCCTGAAATGAAATAGATTTGTTTAATACAGTGAGCGCTCACCGGATTGCGATCCTTTACCTCATTCTCCGTAGGCTTTCCTTTCTCCCGGAGAACATCCACTATCCGGCTTGGTATCGAATCGATGAGGTGCCTGTATGGTTGTACGGGGATCTGTAATCAATGTGTTGCGATCCACAGTTTTTGGTATGGAGCGGAATTGTATGCCCAACTGTTTCACCCTGGCATTCCACAACATCGCACAGATGTTTAAGTGGATTGAGATCAGACTAACTTGGGTCCATTCGAGAGGTGTTATATGAGCATTATATTCGTCTAATCATTCCATCACGAGGCGGATGCGATGACATGAGACATTATCGCCTTGGAAGAAAGCATCCCCGTCTAGGGGAAAGTATAACGCTGTGGAATGTACCTGGTCCGCAATCAGTTTTTAGAACTAGCCAGCGTCCAGACATTGATCCACATGCACCAGTGATCTCAGTTCATGCCAGATAAACTTGATCCGTATCATTCCACCACTCCCACCATCTGGATAGACGATGCAATCCATACATGAGGAATCCACAGCTTCATGCTGCTGGCGCCAAATATGGATTCTACCATCGGCAGAATGGAGTACATCTAGTGAGTGATTCATCGGATCAACACACCGGTTAATGAGTGTTTTTCTAAGGGCAGGCATTAAGAAAAACGCTCATTAATCTACTGAGACCAGAGAATTGTGGGTTTCTGCTATTTTAGTTTGCTATAAGGACAGATTAAATTTAGGGATAAAATTGCCAAATTAAAAAGGGATTTCTAATAACACCAACCCAGCAAACTAAAACACATTGCCTGACCGCACAACAACCAAGATAACCAAAACAAAAAGAAAAGGAAGTGAGCCGAGCACCCCAAAATAGCAAACCCAGGGAAGAAATTAGTATTAAAATATCAAGAAAAAAACTTAACGTAAGAAAGGTACAGAAAAGATAACTTTAAGCTTGTCACAGAAAAAATGAAAACTTTTAACCTGCCAGATAAAAAGAAAAGCAGAAAACATCAGAAAAAATTAATATAAAAAAATAATAAATTTAAACAAAAAGAGTAACTTTACAATTTTGAAAAAGGCAAATTCAAAGCAACAATTATAGGGGAAAAAAGCAAAAAGTGCACAAGGAACAATGTACAGTTGCAAAACCCGAGAATGAACCCAAATAACCGAATTGCATGTCTCAGAAAGGCAAGGTAAATGCCCAATACACACAGCAAAAAAAAAAAAAAAGTAAATAAATAAAGTTTAAAACCAAAGTGCTAGGTTGCAAGTCACAGAGAAGCAAATTATATGCCCTAGACACACAGGAAAACACTGAAAATATAGTTAAGTTTAGTGCACATTTATAATAAACGAAAATTCACTACATTCCTAAAAAAATAAAAACAACCTACAAACAAAATAAAAGATGAAATTACATGTGAAGTGGTGCTTTGCTGGTACAAGTTAAAATATTTACAAAATATTGTGCTAATCATTAAGCCCACAGGAAGGCTCAAAACCTACGAAAAATGAACTTTTGTAAAACCAACAAAGGGAAACAAAACGCTTACCAAAGCTCCGCGGGAAACTTTAAGCATGGCCAAAGCGAACAGCCAACTTTCAAAGAGTGTGAAACAGCCCCCAAAAAATTAATTCCATGATAAAATAAAGTTAAAATAAAAGAATGAACATACAAAATAGAAAAACGACTTACCATGCCTGAGAAGTGCATGGGTTCTTTCCATCATCTCCTCTGGGGTGGAAGAAACTGACTACAAGGGCATGTCCATCGCAGCGCCATCTAGCGGCCAACTTTAGAACCTTCCTGGGATGTTAACAGTGAAGTTTCCCAGAGTAAACTTCAAACAGCATATTTAA
Organism: Macrothele yani; assembly: GCA_039090855.1. Taxonomy (NCBI): domain Eukaryota; kingdom Metazoa; phylum Arthropoda; class Arachnida; order Araneae; family Macrothelidae; genus Macrothele; species Macrothele yani. The sequence continues at coordinate 535,059 of CM076991.1, forward strand.
TGCTCTGAAAAAAACCGCTACGAGTTTTCAGATCAAACCAAAATACTAACCAAAATACTAAAATGCTTTTCCTGGGAGTAGGGAAAATGTATCTCTGCTCCAAAAAGGTCAAAAAATATTATTAAACCTAATTAGCAGCATTCTTCCCAAATCTTTGAAATTTAAGTATTACTACTTTTCTGGCTTTTATTTTTATAAATATTTTAATTTTTTTCTTAGGAGTTTTATGCTTTTTTTTGTGTAAATTTTTTAATTATAACATTTATAACGAAGTGAATTTCTCCGTCATTTTTGTCCACGCCGGGTCTCGAACCTGGATCACCTCATTCCGGAATAAGTCACTCCACCAATTGAGCTACGCGGACGTTCGTTCTGACTGCTATCTGCCTTTATGTCGTGTGCGTCCTGCTGGCAGGTACGTCATAATCCCCCCCAAATAGGGTCGGCGCATGGCCCACGGGTCAGCTGTGACCATGAATCGTTGCAAGCAGCCATCCGCTGTAGAACGTGCACTTGAGAACTCCCAGTCAATTTGGTGTGGGGAATACAACGTCACACACATATATTTTTCGAAGCGCTGGAGAAGGGATTCTCTGATTTTTCCTATCTCGCGGTGTAGAAAGAACATCACACCATTGCGAGATTTTGAACGGCCGGGTCATCCGGGAAGTTCGGGCGCCATTATAACGAAGTGAATTTCTCCGTCATTTTTGTCCACGCCGGGGCTCGAACCTGGATCACCTCATACCGGAATAAGTCACTCTACCAATTGAGCTACGCGGGCGTTCGTTCTGACTGCTATCTGCCTTTATGTCGTGTGCGTTCTTCTGGCAGGTACGTCATACATTTTTTTTATAATCGAAGGAGAGAGATAGAATAGTGTATTATAGGTTCCTTAATTAATAGTTGACCACATCATTACCTAAACTTCTAAAAATTAGCTTTAATTTAGACAATTCATTCGGTCCACAAGATTTAAATTAAATTAAGCCTTTCATCCTAATTCTATGCTTCAGAACTATTTTTCTTAATGCAATTTTTTAAGAAGTTTCTAGGTACGTGGTTTTCAAGAAATTGTTTGATTAAAATGATAACATGTTTTTTTTTAGTTCAGAGTTTAAGCTACATATTCTAGAAAGCCTTAGGACTTGTGATATAAATACATTTTCTATTACTTTATTGGAAATAATGCTGCGCCACATATCATATTTGATAATTTTAAATTTAAACTGATTTCTCTTATCATAAAGGCTCATGATTGGGTTACCTGCATTGAGATTTATAGCTAAATCCAAAAATTCAAGAACTTGGTTATTATCATTGGTTTTATTTAGTTTAAGGCATTTAGTATAAATAGCTGCAAAGTCGTTTTCGATATTTCCTGACTTATTAAAGCAAAGTAGGTCATCAATGTATCTGTAGGTATGAGAGTAACTTTCCTGATTGGATGAATTTAACTTCATGAACTGAAATTCTTTGAAGAACACGAACAAATTGCATACACTCGTGGAATGGGAACACCCCATAGGTATTCCATTAACCTGTTTGTAAAACTTGTTATTGTAGATGAAAAAGTTATTTTTAATACAGCAATTTAGAAGTGTATGCCAAGAACTTTCCTAAATGATGTTGGAGATTTGACATTCATTAAAGAGTAACTTGAGGGTACTGATAATGTCTTCTAGCGGAAGGTTGGTATACAGGTTTTCAAAGTCATAGCAATTGGCTTCATCAGGCGTGTTACCAAGAATTTCCGAAATGACCTCATTATTGCTTTTAATAATCCAGAAGTTCTTACATGTTAGGTTTACTTTGGATTTAATGATGTTTAAAACCTTCTTCCAAACTGATTCAAAATATTGATCTATTATTTTTTTAGGACTTTTCGTACCACTAGCTATGAATCTGAATTTCACCGGTTCCTTATGAAATTTTTGCTATTGTAAAATCGTCCTAAAAACGGTTCATCTCTGTAACCAGAAAGCAAAGAAACACAGATACGGATTGTCTCCTCTCGTTTCTTTGTGGAAAGCTGGCACGGAACCCAGTTATCGAACTTAGTGATGAACCCAAGCGTATTCATCCGTCTTTCGACTGTTGTTCTGTGTATCGACAACGTTTTCGCTGATTCCTGAACGGTAGGATGTGGGTCATTTGTTATGGCTTGATCCACACCCTCGTAAGAAACCACGGATGGACGTTCAGGACGTGGTTGACCTTTACAGCTTCGGTCTCCATCCAGGAATTTTTGAAACCAACGGCGACATGTACTATCATCAACTGCATCTTCCTCATACACTTGACAGATGTTGCGGCAAGCCGCAGCTGCGGTACTGCCTTTCTCGAACTCATAGAGTAAACAATGTCTAATGTGCTCCTTATCGCATGCCATGTTACACCGTCCGTGATTTCCGTTACGAATGACTTACTCGGACAAACCTTGTGCCTCTATATGCTCTACTGTTCCACGCTTTATTGGCTGAAAATTGGGCATCGCAGCGTCATCTGTGACGTAACTATTCCGATCGCAATTTGCATCTATTACAAAAACGAGTAGAACTTTTGCACACACCCAATAACATCACAAACGTCAATTTTATAAAAAAACAGACTGTAGAATTTAATTGATCATTGTATGATATTATACACTAAAGAGCGATTGAATTAGAGACAGCTGGCGTTATGCAAATGAAGCGCTGTGAGCAGCCCTGTAAACGAAAACAACATGACGTAAGCAGCGATCCGACAAAATAAGAAGTGATGCGACGGGAATCAGTAAGAGTAGGACGCAGTATGGGTAAGACGAATGATCTAAGCGCATTTGATCGTGGGCAAATTGTCAGGGCCCGACAAATGGGTCACTCCATCTCGGAAGTTCTGCAGGCACTGGGATTTTCACGAGCCACCGTGTCACGGGTGCACCGTGAGTACATCGAATCCGATAAAACCATCCCTGCAAGGGCCAACTGCCGTGGACAGCAGCGTGTGGATGAGCGGAGCCATCATCGGCTACCTCGCATTGTAACAGCGGATAAACAGGCCACAGTGCAAGAAATCACTCGGCAATTTAACACTGGTGCACAAAAACGTGTAAGCAGCCACACCATCCAGAACCATCTCCTCGCTATGGGGTACAGAAGCCATCGTGCCACGAGTGTACCGCTGCTGACCGCACATCACAGGGTACAAAGATTAGCATGGGCGCGGGAACATCGCCACTGGACCGTAGACATGTGGAAAAATGTTACCTGGACTGATGAGTCGAGATTCACGTTGGTACATGCGGATGGCAGGATGCGAGTACGGCGCAAACCACATGAAGCGATTGATCCTTCTTGGCAGCAGGGTACTCTTCAAGCTGGTGGGGTGGCATTCTCGTCTGAGGACTGTTTAGGTGGCCTGAAAATGGACCCCTGGTACGTGTGACATCGTCCCTCACAGGTCAACGTTACCGAGATATCCTGGACGACCAGTCGCTCCCGTTTGTGCGTCTTCAACATCCCACTGGGGACCTCATCCTGCAACAAGACAATGCACCGTGCCATCGTTCCCGAATTGTATCCGAATGGTTGGATGAACACTCCACCGACGTGACCTCGCTTCCTTGGCCAGCTAGGTCACCTGACCTCAATCCCATCGAGCACATCTAGGATTCCATCAAGAGAGATGTTCGAGGCTCAGACCCCCTCCATCAAATCTTCGTGAACTGTGGGAGCTTATTCAGGGGTCGTGGATCCAACGCTTCCGGTGTCTTTTCGAGTCCATGCCGAGACGAATCGCCGCCGTCATCAGGGCGAAAGGTGGTGCTACACGTTATTATACAGGTATCTCTAATTCAATTGCTCTTCAGTGTACAATGGTATGAGTAACCTTGAAGGTTTATACGCTCACAGTACTTGTATGTATGCGCTCGCAGGAGTGCACATCAAAATAGGAAGAACTTGCAAGCCGAACATGAGATAGAGAGTTGAGGAATCGATGGCCTTAATGGGAAGTACGGTCTTCTCTGCATATGATACAGCTGGGACAAGGAACAGTTATTCTGTTAACCAAAGCATTGAGAAAGCCTAGTGACTTGGATGCTCATTAGTGCAGAAGAGAGGATCGCAGCTTCTGAATAGGAATCGAGATGGTCCAGTTGTCTCATTGGATGATTCCGCATGTGTTTAATTGGACTTAGGCAGTAGGAATGTGGTTGTTCAGCAATCAGAGTGTCGTCCTGAAGTACTTCGAGTGTCGAACGTCCAGCAGGATGTCTTCCCAGAGAAAAGGACCTTCGCCGACATCTCCGTCACTTCCTCTGATATTCGGTGGATGAATGTCGAGTTCTAATTCTTACTAGATGGCAGTATGTAATGTTTATAGATTAATTTGTCTTTACTTCACTTAAACATTATATTCGCACTATTGGTCGGTTTTTGTCGTAGCAATGGAACTTCTTAAGCGCCGGATAGCGAATACACAATTTTTTTATTTATACTAAATGATAACACAAGGAAGTTTACATCAACTATACTGTACATAAAATACACTCATGTCCAAAAACTAAGGATCAACGACAAAAGGCAAAATTTTGAACTCAAAAGCCGTTGGTTAGAGGTAAAAACTTTCTGTTGCCATCGAAACACGCAACAGCGAGCTACGTGAGAGACTTTGGTCATGTGCAAATTGTCAGGAATCACGTGACAGCTGTGTACTGCCGATCAGCAATATAAGCTAAAGATTGAGAGGGAAGAAATCGCTTGTTTTGTAGGTGTTGTATAGACCGTATGCATATGACGTCACAGCAAGGTAAACCATTTTAGCAGACGTCTTGGTGATCAACTGATGTCCAAGCACAGCTTGGATTTGAAATTGTGGAGCGTTAAGGAAGATGGTGTTATGTGCTATTTTAGGCTGCAGTAAAAGACGTGGGAAAGATAATGACGTGTCCTATTATACACTATCTTCCAACAAGTAATTGGACACCTGCGATAGCAAAGGAAAACGAAGTTTATTCACTTTCAATAGATGGTGGAGCCTCCACGAGCGGCGATTACAGCTGCGACCCTCCGGGGCATACTCTCAACCAGGCGTTGTACGACGGCTAGCGATATTTTCTTCCACTCGGCTTGGAGAAGACAGGTCAGCTCCTTCATCGATTTCGGACGGTGGGGGCACCCCTTAAGTCGACGCCCCAACTCATCCCAGAGGTGCTCGATAGGGTTAAGGTCCGGGCTCTGCGAAGGTCAGTCCATTCGATTAACCCCATTGTCACCATACCAAGCCATGGTGGACCTCGCAATATGACAGGTGGCATTGTCATCCTGAAAGTAACATGGGTCCACCCCGTAAAACTGCCACAACGTAGGAAGCGCATGGTCATCCAAAATGGTGCAGTAGGTCTCGGCGTTGAGTCTACCCGGAATTGCGACCAAGGATCCCGTGCCATACCAGGAGAAACACCCCATACAGCATAATTCCACCGCCGCCGAACTTCACAGTTGGAACAATACATTCCGGCAGGAGGCGTTCTCCAGGCAGACGCCAAACCCAGACCCTGCCATCCGAACGGTAGAGGGTAAACCTTGATTCGTCGCTCCAGGGAACCTGTTTCCACTGTTCAACGGTCCACTGTCGACGTTCTTTGCACCACGTTAGCCGGACAGCGCTATTGGACTTGGTGATCAAAGGCTTGTGGGCGGCAGCACCTCCATGATAACAGAGCAAATGGGCTTCTTTACGGAAGGTATTCATTGAAAGAACACTCCTGGATGCCTGTTGAAACTCCTCGCGGATGTGGCCCATCGATTTGGTGCAGTTCTTCCGAATTTCTCTGGCCAGCACCCGTCGGTCTCTAATTCTCAGTTTTGTGGGTCTGCCGGGTCGGGGCACATTCCGACAGTCAGCTCTCATCTTCCACTTGCCAATCACGTAGGCCACTGTCGATTTTGGGTACTTCAACTCGCTGGATATGTCACGTATGGATCGGCGATTTCTGTGATACCCGATGATTACCACTTTCTCGAAGTCAGAGAGCTCCGAACTACGTGGCATCTTGCATGCGACTGGTTGCGTTGTTGTTTCCCACACGATATTTAGCGGCGGCGGCCGTGACGTGTATCAGGACCGCAGAAATCGTCGATTGTAGGGGTGCCCAATTACTTGTTGGTAGATAGTGTAAATCACCATCTAAACGAACGAAGAGGGATCAGAATTATAAAAATTTAATTCAGAAGTGCCAAAATTTGTGGTCATCACGTGTCAGCAGAGTTAAGATTGATGACCGTAAACGAAGGAACATTACTTAGAGTGTGTAGTTTACATTTTGCAATAGGTATGTTCATAAATTTACTGATGCATCATCTACAAAAACTCTGTGAAGATCTTTAGACAACAATTGACCTTTCTTATGAGTAAGATTATGCTGTTTGTTCTTTATTGTGAATGTATTCACTACTATAGAGGAATGAATATCTTATGGAACCTTTACATGTTAGGTTCCCAGGCCGACGTATTACTATTATTATTATTATTATAGCTTTATATGTGTAAAGCTGAAGAATTTTACCTTAGCTCAAGTTTCAAGTTCAGGAATATCTAAATAATTGAAAGGTAAACTTTTAAATTAAATAATTAGCCAAAGGTGACAGGACGTTTTTCTCTTAAGTAACTGTGTGAATATGCTGTTAGCACAGAAGCTGGTGGCTGTGCTGGAATGCAGAATTTTGAGTTCTTTTCAAGCAAAAACATTCCCCTTCTTACAATATTGTTCAGGAAAAGTGAGTATGGAATTTCATATGGGTCACCACAATTGCCCAATAACTTTAATTTATCAGAATAAAGCTGTTTTTGATCACCAGATAACCCACTGACGTAACCCATGCAATGCATCTTTCATCTCACTTGTACACCAGTTGTTCTGCAAGAAAGCAGCAGACAAAAAAGTGACGCGAACCGCGGTTTCGTGACGTCAATGCATACGGTCTATTGTGGATCTGACTTTTTTGTTGTTATGGCGACTTGTAGTACATCTAAAAGAACTCATCTGGATGATTTTACCTGTGGTCGAATTGCTGGTAAACTGGAAGTACAGTAGGACGGAAAATGAGAGACGTAGCGAAAGAATTGAGAATTGCACAGAGCGTAGTATCACGGATCGGGAAACAATTTTCTGAACGAACATGGAATACCTACCAGAAGGTTTAGAAGTGGTCGTCCGCGCAAAACTATTCCATCATAATATCGTTATCTTGTAATTGCTAAAATGTCTAGCCGAACAATTGCTGGTGAGTTAGCAAAACAGCTGGAATCAAGCACAAATACTATAAGATAACATCAAACAGTGTCAAAGAGCTTTAATGTAATCGGATTTTATGCCCCAAAACCTGTACAGTGTGTTACATTGGCCCCAGCACACAAAACAACTCGCTATCAATAGTGTCGTGAACACTGCATATGGAGTGAAGACTAATTGACCAAAGTTCTATTCATAGACGAAAGCAGGTTTTGTTTATCGTCTGACTCTAGGCGGCAATACATCTGGCGGGAACTCCGCACTGCATATTCAGACAGAAACATCGTAGAAATTAACTGTTACAAGGGTGGTGGAGTAATGGTCAGGTCTGGGATTTTGACCAATGGATGTACAGAGCTCATAGTGTTAAAGAAAGGGTCAATGAATGCCCAGCGTTATTGTGGGAAACTTGTTTTAGAACATGAAAGGCTGTTTCGTAGTGTTGTGGGAAATTATTTCGTTTTTATGGACGATAACACCCGTCCTCGTCGTTCATCATGTGTTGATGAACTGTTGGAGAGCGAGGGGATCGACCGAATGGAGAGACATGCGTACTTGCCCAACCTGAATCCAATCGAAAATGCTTGGGACACTCAGAGGAGGCGGATTTCCGAACAAGAATCCCACCTGTCACCAAAAAAGACCTGGCGATGGCGTTGAAAGAAGAATGTAGAAACCTTTCTCAGGATCTTCTGGACAATCTCGTGGAGACCACGACACTCCGATGCCAAGCGTGCATTACAGTCGGGGGTGGACATAAACCCCAATAAAAACATTTTCTGTTAATTTCATTTATTGTGAGCCAATGTCAGAAAATGTTATGTTTTGATTTTCTATCGAATTTTTACGCTTTCTAACTGTAGGTTCAAGAAGCGTATATGCTCCAGCTTTGTCCGTCTGTCCGCCTGTCCGTCGGCCCGTCCGCACGATAACTCGCGTAAAAATGGTTCGATTTCGATGAAATTTAGTATGTCGTAGGGGACCACCCGGAGACGAACCCTGTTGAAAATGGGTGAAATGGGGTCAACGGTCAGGACATAGGAGCGGGGTCCATTCCTTTGCCCTTATGCGTCATAACTGACCTAAAAATGCTTCGATTGCGACAAAACTTTAGTATGTTGTTCCGGAGGTATACTGAACCAATTCTGTTGAATATCATTGAAATGGGGTCAAAAGTCAGGGCACAGGAGTGAGATTTATTCCACAGCCATTATCCTCATAACTTGAGTAATAAGTTGAGTAATGATTTCTGGTATGTTTGAGAGCATATCATAATCAATGCATTGCATGATTTTACTAACTTGTTTCTACTAATAAGCACAAATTCATGCTTATTTATGTGTGCACATTTCCTTTGTATACTTGTTCACTCCTTATTAAAATATTTTCATCCGCATCCCGTTGGAATGAAAGTATGCTATGAAAGTATAAGCGATCCTTAACTTTTGGACATGAGTGTAATATAACTATACCAGTAATCTGAATTTATTGGCGTAGAATAGAAATCAAAATTCCCATTGATTTCTATTAGAAAACTTTGATTTCTATTCTACTCCAATAAATTTGGATTACTATATAGTATAGTTATCCTTAATTTCACACTGAACTAAATTAGACGAACTTACGTCCAGAAGATAGAAAATTTCAATTACTCACATAAATATTTTTTACTAGTTTTCTAAGAATAGCGTAACAATGCTACAAGGCACTTCATTGGGCCTCACACTTGGAACATCTCGGCTTCCGTCGTGCTAAATCTCTTCAGCTAGTCACTCAAACGCCAATCAGCAGCTGTTGGTGATGAAAACTGAAAACCTAGTGGTTTCAAAGAAAAGAAAAAGTTAAGTGATCAGTTGCAGGTTTATAACAACTACTAAGACGGATGGTATGCCTACCAAGTTTTATGAGTTACGCCATTTGTATGTTGCAAAGATTGCAAGCTGGTTGCAACTAAATTGTCGATATGTACTGTAAGGCTGGCTAGTCGACTAAGCTGGGCTTGGGCCGGAGCCTCTGATGCAGAATTGGAAACGGGTGAAAAAATTTGGACTTGGACCCAACCCGGACGTCACATTAGTGGAGCCGGCAGGGATCCGTAATTGACCCGGACCCGACCTGGACAAATCTGCTTTGAACTATAAATTCGAAACTGCATCTTAAGTTATATGAAAATTAAACAAATGTATTATGGGAGGGTATAAGCGTAAAATTTGCTCACTTACTTACAGGAAGCGTTGAAAAAACTGTCGTCCTTCATTTGCAAAACATAGCCTACCTGTTTTACAATATGTCCAATTTTTTTAATTAAGTAACTTGTATGTTTGATTTCAGTTTTTGCTGTTTTTTTTATTACATTTCAAGCTTCAGAATATGATTCACAGCAACACCAATTTTCACAAGCTTATAATGAGCTGAAAGTTTCCAAAATGTGTGCACTGTTTTCATCATGACCCCTCAGAAGGAAGGGACACTCTTCCTTCATACTGTATGGCAAATCGGTTTTCAGTCCGCGGGCACCAGTATCGAGCACTAAACTCCAAAGCGCGCATTTTTCTTTGAAAAAAATTTTGTTTTGCTTTTCAAAAATAAAACTGAAATAAAACCGTGTCGAAATCGAGTCAGAAACACCTTGGCTCGACCAGTTTCACCAGCTAGAAACTGTCGACCGTTGACCCGTGACTCGTTTCCGTTTCTGCTGGATGAAGCATGGGTTGTGCGTTTATCCTTGGAGTTGCTCATGGTGATGGTCAAACCTCCATGAAAAATAAAGAAAGAAAGTAAGAAAAACACCAAGTTCATCTGCCACACTGATGAACTTAGTGTGTTCACTGTAGTTCACTTTTTGTACGTATCTTATTTCAGTTATGTTCACTAACCGGCTGTTGCCTTAATTTTTGGAATACATGAAAATTACGAAACACGCCTTTCTAGTGTTTTCAAGTGATAATTCCAAAAACTGTTACGTCAAGATGAAACTATCTGGTTCATTGGAGCGTAGAGTAAAAGCAAGAGGCGAGAAACGCGAAATACTGAGATAAGATAGTGTAAATATGTGTTTTGAAACTTCGTCACCGAGCATTTGGCCCATATCTTCCATTTTTCGGATAAAACTAGAGATATAAAAATATTCGATAACATATTTGATCCTACAATTCTCAAAGCCCTATTGCTTCTACTGAAGCAAAAGCACGGTATTTTGTGAAAGAGAAAGGTGATGGATGCTTCGTGGACTAGCTCCCTAGGTCTATCATGGTTTGATAAGGGCATAACGACTTCACTACTTTTCGGCTTAGTTGTTGGAATTTTGGCCTTTTTATGGATGTCAAGAAGAAAAAACCTTCCTCCTGGCCCATGGAGTCCACCCATTGTAGGGTATCTCCCATTCATGAGGAAGGATGCTTACGCTCAACTGTCCGAACTCAGCGAAATTTACGGGCCAGTTTTCAGGTTGGTATAAGTTTTTTTTTCGAAATTTCACTGAGTTTAAAAGTAAAATAATTTGCGTTTACTATTATCTAGAAATTATACTGAATTGGTATCAGTAAAAACGTATCTTCATATAGAAAAGGTGCATTTAAAACAGATCAAAGTCAGAGAATATACTACTTGAAAAAATACCTCCAGGAAAATATACCTGACTAACAAACGACTCAAACAGAGAACTACTAAATATTGAATAATGTAACAAAAATTCATTCTTACTATTTAACTATTTTTGCTGACCCTTAACGACTCCTGTGAACTCCTAAGGTTAGAAGGAGTTTTTCGAATTTAACTCTGATGTTTGCCTAGCAGGTAAAAACCCAAGATCGTAAGAATGAATTCAACATCCATGCCTTACCAGAATTTTGAACACACACACTGTGCTCATACAAATATATATACACTGAGTGTTCATTTTATTAGGTACATCCAATTAATAGCTAGTAGTTGCCCACATATGTTCTGATAACAGTCTAAATGCATCTGAGCATAGTGTGCACGAAGTATTGTAAAAAAAGATGCCCCAAAAATACTGGTTTGTATCGTCGAATGCATTGTTGCTTATTTTTATTTCAAATTTGCTGCATCACTATCAGTTTGTTACTGTAAGATGCTCTTCAATTCTCTTCCACAACTTTCTGACTTGAACTAGCCTCATCCATGTCACTCGGCGTGCTTTCTAACTTCATCCACCTATACCCCACGTGGCATTTTTGGGGTCTTTTTCTGTTGCTTGGAACCCAGCCTAGTATACACTTGTCCAACGGTGGTCAGTTATGCTATTAATATGTCCTGCCAATTACTACTTCAAAGTGTTTACTTTAATAATATTAGCCTGGATACCAAGGAACAGAATGAAAAACAGATAAAGAGATTCAAAAGCCCATGTTCTAGATAAATATCTCGGCTTTCGGGAACCGTTTGAAACAGATTTGAATTTTTCTGGATTGCTTTCAAGGACCGTACGTTACTTGTACATCTTGGTTGCACTTTGTGTGCCTGTATATTCTCCTGAATAATATGTTTTCAAGGAAACCCTGTACAGCAGTTCGAAATGAAGGCTTGAAAATTCTTGGATGACTTTTATGGACTTATTGTGATTCACCGCATTCAAGCACTTCGTCTGTGCGTTTTCATTATTATCTGGAGAATTATTTCAGGTGGCGGTTGTCATGCTCATAGAAAAGTGTAATAATAAAATGAGCTTTTTTTTACACAAAATAATCTCTGCTTTTTTTCCCCTCATTTATTTCGTCCATTACTTTATAACACACAATTTCAAACCTAGGGTCATTGTTATCATTTTAAGGGAGCTCCGAACTCATTGCCCCATGCCACAATTGGTGCGCCTCTGGGCAAGATGGATTAACGTAATCTCGCCCAAAATCTAGCTTTCCAATCAGTGTAAACCAGAAGGGATCGGAATTCATCCATCATGCAATATTTTCCCCCAGCTGTTTGTTATCTCGTTTTTTCTTAGACAATGTGGAACTAAGTAAAGTCATCAGCTTCCATTACAGCATCACCAACAAGGATCGAAAAGTTCTGTTTTTAATATAGCTGTTTCACCTCCATTGTAACATTTGCTGCTGTCTGGCTGACTGTTCCCTGTATGTCCTTCTGCATGAGTCGTGAGATCGTAGATTGTCCACTTTCATCAAAGAGTTGAAATAGCACACACAAATGTTGCTACCCGGATGTTTTGGTTTTGGTTGTTGAGTCATTGTCGACGCACTACAGACACAATTTGTTTAAAGAAAAAAGCAAAAAAATAGCAGGGTGGCTGTTGAAGGGACATCACTCACGTCGGCAAATTATCAGGCTTTGAAATCTTTCTTGTTACTCGCTTTCATGATGAACTGCACACACACAAGAGCACTCGTTGCATTTTTAGGTGGCAGAGGGAGGAGGTAAGGGCCTCCGTGATCAATTCAATGGGCTGTAAGCAGCCGCGCTTTCCTAATTTAGGACCACTGATTCCAGGGAAAGAACAGAGTCAGTGCCGGTAAGACGAACACAAGTCCCTAATTTAGGACCACTGGTTCCAGGTAAGGGAAAGAGGCAATGCCTGTAGGACGAACACAACATCCATGCCACACCGAGATTCGAGCCTGGACCCATCTCGGTTGAACAGTCAGAAGCCAGCGCTTAGACAACTGTGCCACCGGGGAGGCAGTTGTTGCTTAAAACAGCATGGTATGAGCACGTGATTATGTTACTGTAAATCTAATAAATCTGCCATGTAATGTATGTATGAATGCAATGATCAGTTCCGTCTGTAATATTTTGTGTTAAGCACATTCCTTTTAAACTGTTCGTGCATTCTATCTAAGTTCTTCAACCTATCCAATGCAGCCACATTCTGAGTCATTTGTAATCTCCTGATATTCAGCTTAGCATTTGTATTGTACATATTAACGATTTATTTTCTATTTACTTTGAACAGTGAATAATGTATAAGGTTTCCACGTATAGTATAAAATCTGGAACACTTTCCAACTCAAAACGAAAAAAATTAACGCATCGTTTTGCATTGAAAAACTATGCAAGAATAAGAATTTACTTGTTTTTGTTTGTGGATTTAAAACCATACAGGCTGTGAAATATTTTTGAAAGTAGAAAAGAACAATTATTTACCCTTGTCGTTTTTCTGTATTAACAATGAGTCACCCCAAACGTGTAATAATTAAAATATTGTTCTGGGCACAATGTTGCTAGGAGTGTTTTGTATATGTAACGAGCTGCATTTCTTTCAATAGAGAAGATAAAATTTCCGTGATTTTAATCTTATCACATTTGCACTCTAGATTTCTGACATCAAAAATGTGGTAGAACAAAGAACGTGACACCACTATTAGTTTAAGTGCGTACGAACAAAGGTTTTCAATCATTATATTCGTTTAATAAGCAACGTCGTGTAAGAAAACGACGAAGGGCAAAAGTCTTGAGGAAAGAGAGCACAAATAAATGGAGTTGTTTTAAAATCATAATTTTTAAGGGTAATTTAAACCATTAGCGGTAGACTTTTTCTGTTGGAGGATAAACAGAAAAGAGTTTGCCTAGATGAGACACTGTTTGAAAGAAAACAATTTCGTATCACGTCTTCAACAAAAAACAAATAAAAATAAACAAATAAGAGAAAAAAAAAGCATTATATCAAATATCAGCTGTAATCCATTAATGGAAAAAAGTGCCGCTTATTATGTCAAGCTATAATGGGAATAAAACAGACAAAATGAAAAAAAAAGCGAGAGAGAGGAGAACAAGAAGAAGTAAAAGTACAGTTTTTCTTCAGCAAACGGTCATCAAGCTTGCCTTACTGTATTCTATTAAAAATAAAAAAAGAACATTTTTAAAGTAACAAAAGGAAATGCATATTTTATATTTCTACAGTTCAGTAAGTTCCTCTGGCTCTCCCAAAAAAATGAACTTCTGGGGAAATGTTAAAGAAAAAAGAAAAAAAGGATGACGGTGAATCCCCAAAAAGTGTAAAACAAGATGAAATGTTCGTTCTAATGGAGGTAATTAAAACCCAGTAATTTTAAGGTTTCTTTCAACGACGGTGGGTTGAGCTTTTTCCGGAACAGTTTCGCTCACATTGCTTGCAGATATGACAACTGCGTTGCATATACTTTAACGAATGCATAAGCTTTGAACAGAATGCAAAAGATCTATTGCCTCTCAGTAGAAAATTAATATCGTTCCTTTGATCACGGATCGAGATCTATAAGTTCGAGCGAGAACACCGATGTAGAGATGTACCAGGTATGTCAATAAGGTTCTGTGAATGCTATCGTAAAGCGTAAAAGGAAAGATTGTAGAAGGTGCGCCAACTTGCACGACACAGTCGAGTACATGAGCAACGATGTCCGTAACCGTCACGGAACTGTGAGAAAGGGTGTGGTACAGAGAACATGCCACGACAACTGATGTAGGAGTGAACGTTGCTAGAGGGCAAAAATGGAACAAACAGTAATTTTAAATTCTGCTTCACACTGGGCCATCGCTGCGTTGAATCACTCATCCTATTCGCCTGATCTATTTATTACCCGCTAACAACTTTTCGTTTTCCCGACTGAAACTCAGGGCCGGATTAGGGGGGGCAGATCTACCGGGGCTGTAACCTAGGGGCCCATCATTACCAAGGGCCTAGGAGCCTCTACATAAAAAATAATACACAGCGTATATTTATACAAAGAGAAAAGTTTATAAAGTAGTTTTAGAGTTTTGTCTCGTATGATATCCACTCTATCACAAACAGAGGTTAGAAAACGAACAGATTTCAAGGCAGTGACTCACTAAGTGTAAAACGCTTCATGTCGTTGTTTTCAGCGAGACAGTTTCACTTTTTTTATTGCCATCCACCTACGCCTCTCTGTTTGCAATCGTTAATGCTCGAGGTCTCCAGTGGCTTCACATTGTATAAAAAAACAGATGCACCAAGAAAATATACACTGTACTAAAGTATTAAAAATTCCAAGACAAAATCTAGGAATCCTAAGATTTTAACTCATGTTCTGGTGAGAACAGTGGAAAATATAGTCACTTTTTATGAAAACTCATCAAGTAATTTATTGGTTTGAAGAATGCACTAAAAAGTATTAATTCTCACAAGCGCATCGCTACAGTTTAGTGTTTTAACGGACTTCATAATGTTTCTCCGTCATAAGTTCTTTATCCAAGATATCTTATCCATGGTGGCGCACTCAGATGTGTTAGCTTAGGGGCCCACTAAAACTAGTTCTCAAAAGGAAAAGATTAGCTCTCAAAAAGATCATTCTAGCTCTCAAAAAGATCATTCTAGCTCTCAAAGGGACTAGCTCTCAATGGGTTAGCCTAAGGGCCTCGCAGAAACTAGCTCTCAAAAGGAAAAGATTTGCAGACATTCAAGCTAACGTGACAACCTAGCTGCAGACGATAACAAATGAAAACTTTTCCCGTAGCTTGTAGCAGCTATAGGAACAACGCCAAAAGTGTATTATATCCGGAAGGGGGAGGGATTCTTTTGAAGGTCAGCAAAGTAAGTTTTCTTAAATATTACTTGGTGTTCATTTTTTATCGTGCATTCACCGAATTGATTATTGCACCCTGTACACTGAATAGCGATTGAATTAGAGATACCTGTCTAGTAACGTGTAACACCACCTTTCGCCCTGATAACGGCGGCGATTCGTCTAGGCATGGACTCGACAAAACACCGAAAGCGTTGGGAAGCCATACGGATCCACGACCACTGAACAAGCTCCCACAGTTCACGAAAATTTGACGGAGGAGGGTCAGAGCCTCGAACATCTCTCTTGATGGCATCCCAGATGTGCTCGATGGGATGGAGGTCAGGTGACCTACATGGCCAAGGGAGCGAGGTCACGTCGGTGGAGTGTTCATCCAACCATTCGGATACGATTCGGGAGCGATGGCACGGTGCATTGTCTTCTTGCAGGATGAAATCCCCAGTGGGATGTTGAAGACGCACAAACAGGAACAAATGGTCGTCCAGAATATCCCGGTAACGTTGACCTGTGAGGGACGATGTCACACGTGCGAGGGGTCCCATTTCAGTCTACGTAAACAGCCCCCAAACGAGAATGCCACCCCCACCAGCTTGAAGAGTACCCTGCTGGCAAGAAGGATCCATTGCTTCATGTGGTTTGCGCCGTACTCGTATTCTGCCATCCGCATGTACCAACGTGAATCTCGACTCATCAGTCCAGGCAACATTTTCCCACATGTCTAAGGTCCAGCGGCGATGTTCCCACGCCCTTGCTAATCTTTGCACCCTGTGATGTGCGGTCAGCAACGGTACCCTCGTGGGACGATGGCTTCTGTACCCCATAGTGAGGAGATGGTTCTGGATGGTGTGGCTGATTACACGTTTTTGTGCACCAGCGTTAAATTGCCGAGGGATTTCTTGCATTGTGGCCCATCTATCCGCTGTTACAAAGCGAGCTAGCCGATGATGGCTCCGCTCATCCACACGCTGTTGTCCACGGCAGTTGGCCCTTGCAGGGATGGTTTTACCGGATTCGATGTACTCACGGTGCACCCGTGACACAGTCGCTCGTGAAAATCCTAGTACCTGCACGACTTCCGAGATGGAGTGACCCATTCGTCGGGCCCCGACAATTTGCCCACGATCAAATGCGCTTAGATCCTTCGTGTTACTCATACTGCGTCCGACTCTTACTGATTCCCGTCGCATCACTCCTTACATTGTCGGATCGCTACTTACGTCATGTCGTTTCCGTTTACAGGGCCGCCCACAGCGCCACATTTGCATAACGCCAGCGGTCTCTAATTCAATTGCTCTTCAGTGTATATGTCATGAAGTGTGTTTAGAATGATTGATGAGAACAGCTGAAGATATTACCTCACTACAGCACGCTTTTCTTAAGCGAAGAACATACAGTAAGTGTTCCTAAATTGCATACATTCTGAAGTTTTTGTCTATATTTTTTTCTCTTGTGCCAAAATGGGTGTTAATTTTAAGGAAGTAACCAGTGGGTCACCTCTGCTGCCCCAGCGTGATTTCCACCTGAAGACACCTTTGGTTCATACCAATTCATTCTGATTTTGTTTTCTTTATGTCATATCTAGTATGTGTATTATTTAGTAAGTGTATTATTAATTACTGATGCTTCTCGTATGCTATTTTGCGTTACTGCTTATTTTAGGTATGTAACACTACATGTTTTCTTTGACAACTTTTTGTTGCTTTAACTTTGGCAGCTTTTATCTGGGACCGAAACTGGTAGTTGTCCTCAATAATTTTAGAGCCGTTAAAGAAACCTTGACCAAAATCATGGACCGACCTGACAATCCACCAAATCACTTGATGCCTGATAGTATTAGTAAGTATCTTTATTTTTCAATATTTATTACTTCACCCGACAACATTTCTTTAATTATAAGTGTGAGACACAAAGGCTTTCTCGAAGTATTGGGCAGATCGGTGATTATACTGCCATATGTTCGACGAAATCAATAGAATTCATGTCACTGCAATTCAACCAAGTCACTTATTCTAACACTTCAATTAATCCTTTCTTCGAAAATCCTTCTAGAGAAACAATATGTATTTTATGTACCGCTTATTAGAGAAATCAGCAATAATCTGCTTCGAACAATCGCATTTCTAAGGCAAAATAAAAATAAAATAAAAAGTACATTCTATGTGTATGCATTGCTGAAATCAGAAGACAATGAATTTAGCGTACAATCACAATTTAAAGAATTTGTGAGTACATTTGTTCTTCATGTTTTCGTGTTAGAGTGATTTTTTACATAAGCAAGAAATTTTGTAGACCACTTTACATAATTCCATAAAGCATTTTTTGCAGGCATGCTACATTCCTTTATTCGTTGCCCCAAGAGTAAATAATATCTTTTCTAATAATTATAAATAATACCTTTTCTAATATTTAATAAATTTGAGGCATTGATGAAGTCTGCATTAATCTCTTGCTGTGGTTGGTATTAACCTTAACAAAAAGTAGTCCCATTTTTGCAAAATGAACATTCTTCCTTACCTTAGTTATCACAGCATACAAATGTGGTGATAATTCATTGTATAACGAAGTAAATTTCTCCGTCATTTCTGTCCACGCCAGGATTCGAACCCGGATCCCCTCATTCCGGAACAAGTCACTCTACCAATTGAGCTACGCGGACGTTTTATTCTGATTCCTATCTGACTTTATGTCGTGTGCGTCCTTCTGGCAGGTACGTCACATCTCCTGGTACGTTACATCATCTACCCCTTATTTATTTATTTTTTTATTTGAAGTGCTGGAGAAGGGATTCTCTTATTTTTCCTATCTCGCGGTGTGGAAATAACATCACACCATTGCGAGATTTTGAACGGTCGGGTCATCCGGATAGTTCGGGCATTTTTATCCACGCCGTGGCTCGAATTCGGGTCCCCTCATTCCGGAATAAGTCACTCTACCAATTGAGCTACGCGGACGTTTTATTCTGATTCCTATCTGCCTTTATGTCGTGTGCGTCCTTCTCGCAGGTACGTCACATCTCCTGGTACGTTACAATTGACCTTTCGTGAAGGATAATACAACTTTTTAATTGTAATTTTTCTAGCCAAGATGAGTATTTCACAGGAAGAGAACTGGTTCATCCAAATTTCAGGTAGCTAATTCTAGGGAAGCGGGAAGTTCAGAACTGTAGACGAATAGATCGCCCTGCCTTCAATTCAGTCTTATTGCGTAGATTACCTAGATGAGCCTGTTTCTTCATTTAGGGTTTCTCCGTGAATGCAGGTCGCAAAATTTCCAGCGAAGACGATCCTCATCCAGTCTTCTCCAGTTGTTTCCTATCGCTCTGGTTAAAGGTTCTTCCCACGTAGTTGGAGGTCTAACAGGTTTTCTCTTGGTTGACTTTGGATACCAGTTTGTTACACGGTAGACCCGCCTGTTGTCGGTGAGTCTGGGCGATATGACCTGCTTATATTACTTGGTGTTAATTTTTTATCGTGCATTCACCGAACTGAATTATTGCACCTTGTATATGTCATGAAGTGTGCTTAGAATGATTGATGAGAACAGCTGAAGATATTTTCACCACATTTATTATTATTATCACCACATTTGTATGCTGTAATAACTGAGGTAAGAAAGAATGTTCATTTTGCAAATTGGAACTACTTTTTGTTAAGGTTAATAAGGCACGATAATGTGCCTTGTTGTCATATATCGTTTTCACTACTTCTTTTACTCCAGTGAAATTTCTGATAGTTGTGTTTGTGATGTGATCTTTTTTACTTATTCCCAGGATTCTTCTTTCCATAGAAAGCTGGGTGGTTTGGAAAGTAAGTTCCTCTTTTTTGTGGTGCTCCACATGTTTCAGAGACGTATGTTAGAGATGGGAAGATACAACTCTTGAACATGTTAGCTCTTATTTTGATATCTAGCTTTGGATCTGCGATTGTGGTTTTAAAACGGTTAAAGGAGGTCCACGCAGCTCTTTTTCGTTTAGATATTTTTTCAGATATGTAATTGTCCATATTTATTGTTTGTCCAAGGTATGCGTAGGATTCTACATTTTCTATAGTGAAATTATTTAGTTGGATGGTATGATTTGGACAGTATTTAGTTCTCATTCGTTATGGTAAGAGAAACATATATTTTAATCATTTATTTACACCAGTGTTTCCCAATCTTTTTTACGCTTTCCAACCGTAGGTTGAAGAAGCGTATATGCTCCAGCTTTGTCCGTCTGTCTGTCTGTCTCTCTGCCCACACGATAACTCGCGTAAAAACCGTTCGATTTCGATGAAATTTTAGTATGTGGTAGGAGATAACCTGGGTACGAACCCTATTGAAAATGGGAGAAATGGAGTCAAAGGTCAGGACGTAGCAACGAGATCAATTCCACCACCCTTATGCGTCATAACTTATGTAAAAATACTTCGATTGCGACAAAACTTTATCATGTTGTTCCGGAGGTATAGTGAACCGGTTCTGTAGAATGTCATAGAAATGGGGTCAAAGGTCGGGGCATAGGAGCGAGATTTATTCCACAGCCATTATCCTCATAACTTGAGTAATAAGTTGAGTAATGATTTCTGGTATGTTGGAAAGCGTATCACAATCAATGCACTGCATGATTTTACTAACTTGTTTAGAGTAGGGCCAACTTCTAGGAATTGGATGCTGGCAACCGCTTCACCAGAAGTCAAATGTAATAAGCATGCTGAAATCAGCAATAAGAACCTTCAATTCATATTACATTGTAAATTCAAAATTTAATTATTTCAAACTAAATAATTATTTTGAATATGTATAAGTAAATTTGATAAATGTTGATTAATTTCCTTCAAGACCTTCTAGTGAAAATATAACCCAGGAAAAAGAAATTTAGAAATCAAGTCGCATAATTGTATTAAAAAAGAACAAAGTACAACAACAAATAAAATTTTTATCACCTTTCAAAAGTATCAAATTGCCGCCCAGATGGCGCAGTAGTCTAAACGATGGCTTCTGATCATTCGTCCTAGATGGTTTCGGGTCCGTAATCCCGGTGAGGCATGGATGTTGTGTTTGTGGTAAGGCACCGGCTCTCTCCATTCCCTGGAACCAGTGGCCCTGAATTAGGGACGGGCGACTGCTTATAGCCCACCGAGTCGCTTATGGTGGTCGTTAAACCTCCAATAAAAAAGTACCAAATTTCTACACACTTCTTATCAATGGTACTCAAATCTGTCATGACTAACACACCTTTGCGGAAATAATATGTTACCAGACGGTTAGTACTACATCCACGTTTGAAGAACATGGTCACAAATTAATTACACTTTTTCGTTGCGTAACTTATAATCCTTATGAATAAAGCACACGTTAAAACATAACTTATGTTAAATTTTTATAAACATGAGTAATTAAACGTACTGTCATGCAAAATTATAGGACATAAATATTAAAGTAAATTTAAGACCCTTTTGTTAGACATTTTGTTGCTTTTATTATTAACACAAAATTATTGCTGTAATATCCGTAAAAGCCTAAACGCTCCTCCAACGGCCCCTTACGAAAATCACCCTCCCCCTTCCTCCCTGGGGTGTGGTACCGTCCATATTGGAGAACACTGATCTACACGAAGAATGATTTTAATTAAACATTTTTTGGCTTTAGCAAGGGAATGGCAAGACATGATTTAGAGGAAAAAGTTCTTTTTTGAATTTCAGCGCAAAACACGTTACACATAACCTCACATTGTGCCGAATTTTAAAACTTGTGTTTATAAATTCTGAATCACCACTAATAGCAGAACACAAGTAAAACACTGTAGCATGGATAGGAATATATATACACGTATACATCAATGGCGTTTGAGCTTGACTAATACCGTGGAGAAACTGTTCACAGCAACAGACATCAGCGCACAAACATTTGATTCAAAGCATTCAGTTTCAGCCACATTGGCTAGACCTTTGTGTAGAGAATAACATAAAGAATTAGTGTTTCCTTTCCAGCTGCTCTTCATTGGAGATACAAAGAAAGCTCTTTCCTGAGATCAATAGATGGGTCCCTTTTAAACAACGCTAATGGACAATAATCACATGACTGAATTAATTCTGATCGATTCGCCACATATGTGGAGCCTGATTCGAAATCCTTCATCGTTTTCCTGAGATAATGAGGAGCTCTGTGTGGGAGGAACTTTTGAAGACCAGTCAAATGTAAACACAGTACACACATCTATTCAGAATAAACGTCTCGTGTTACACTTTGTAAATTATATTCGACTGTCATTAGAAATTACAGAATAAAGTAATGGATTTTGAATTCCGATTTCATGGAGGTCCGTATAAAATGGTAGATATCTGTTTTGTAGATGAACAAAATTGAATAGTTTTCCTTTATTTGCAGGTCATTTTGGATAAGAAAGAAGCATTTAAAATTAATCGGTTAAGAACTCATATCTTTTCATAGTATCTTTTTAAGTTAAAATTAAAAAATTCATGATCATGTTTAGTGCTTGTAATGTAAAACAAATGACTCCGATTTTTAAATGTTTCGATTTTAATCAATATTTTAAAGGGATCAATAATTTTAATTTTCCTTAATCGCTTTTAATCCTTTTGTAAGCCATTCCGATTTATTCTCTTAATTACCGTACTAAAACCTGGCACAATTAATTTCAGAAATGAAAGTGTTCTCTCAGTTAGAAAAGGTTCCTGGCGATGAAGGAGCAGCATTTTCACTGTCTGGAGGAATAAAGGATTCGTCAGTAGCTGATCATCTTAGAATCGTTGATTTTACAAAACTGAGAGCATTTAAGTACCATTGTGACATCCATAAAGCCGTACTTAAATGATTGCACATTCATCTACATCTGGCTGTGTAGATGAACTTACTCCTGTCTTTCTTCTTCTGCAACATGATTAGTCTCACATCTGGGTTGGGTCGATCTTGCGGATCCTTTTTCTTTACTCTCTACGCTCTAGTGGTAACTCAATCTGCAATGCTTTCTCCTTCATACCCTTTCTGGCACAGTCTTGCCATCTTATCCTAGGTCGTTTCTTAGTTCGCTTTCCAGAAAGCTACATGTGCATGACTCTGTGTCTCACGCATTCGTTGTCCCTTCTCAAAATAAGACCATACTAACACAATCTTGCTTCTTAGGTCTTTGAAACTTCTGAACTTTTAACTCTCTCCGTTATCATCTATATCTCCTAATTGCACCTCTTCTGGCGACATCTCGCATCTACCTCAGTGTTTTCACTTCAGCAGCATTTGCTTTTTCTCCAAACATCTTGTCATTAGCTAAGTCTCAGCGCTATACAGTGCTGCTGGTATTACTATAGCACTAAAAACCCGAATTTTAGCTTCATTGGCAGTTTCTTATCGCACAGATGTTTTTTTTTTCTTGTTGCCCAATCCTGAATGCATAGTACCGTCCATTTCGTCCTTCAGATCTCCAGCCTTCTCTAACAGCGATCCCATGTATTTGAATTGTCTCACACTTTTGATCATTCCTTAATGGATATCAACAACCTGAATTTGATTTTTACCCTCTTGATTGCAACACATGTGCAACTTTTCCCCAACTCCATGTCTTCTAACTCTCTTCTGCTTCTTTTTTGTTCCCGATGCTGAGCACCATATCACCTGACGGTGCTACTTCTCTCATTCCTGCTAATGCCCAATCTAAAATAATGTCCAATAAGAATTAGCTTAAGACTGGGACACTGGAACTCTCACATCAGTTATTTTCACGTTATGGTGAATTTACTGAACTGCTAAAATGTATAATACTTTGTTTTTCAGATATGAGCATCTCTAACGGTACAGCGTGGAAGGAGCAAAGAGATTTTACAGTGCACATGCTACGACGACTGGGAATGGGAAAATCCCAGATGGAAGATATCATCAAGGTAATAAACTTTTAATCTGATCAAACAAAATGAACGATATCGATATTCTCTAGTGTAAGGATGAAAACGTTTACAAAACGATTACTATACACCTCCGATGGAGGAAAATCGTTACATTAAAACTGTTAAAAAATACACAAAGTATCATTGCTTTTGTGACAGCAATCAGGCAGAAAGAAGGAATTCTCAAGATCTGGAACTTAGACGCGCGGACATAGTGTCAAATTCAAAAGCTTTGTTGTCACGCCCAATGATAGTGGCACCTAAGCGGCATTTTGTTTGTTTTGTTTGACTTGCTACCTCTTGGTGCTACTCCACTGGGGGTGGCAAATCAAACAAAACAGGTACAAGCATACATACATATCATTAAGCTGTTCTCTGAGATTCAGAGGTTAGCTTCACAAAGAAATACAAACAACCAGATAAATTTTTAACTGATTAATTATTTACTTACTGTTGCTGTACAAAATTTCTCCACTTACAGCGATCTTGACACTCAACTCGAGCTTCACTGCCATCCATCACCCGACTTACACAAGACCTCCTATACTTCATGCTCATAATCTTTTTCTCAGGCAGACACGCCTGAATCGCATTCTCCCATGACTTCCTTGGCCTTCCTTTGCCTTTCCTTCTTGCAACTTGGATTAAATATTTTTCTAAGTAACCATCTCCTCACTCATTCTTTCAACATGGCCAAACCACCGAAACATATTAATCTCCACCTTGCTAACAACATTTTGCTTCACATTACACAACTGCAACACATCTTCATTCCTCACACAATCAAAACGTGTCTTGCCACAAGCCCCCTTCCCCCGTAAGTGACGCATTTCTCCAGCACACAAACGACACCTATGTTTATTCTATAGTACCCAGGTTTCACTGCCATACATCAGAGTAGGAACAATTACACTTTAACCTTTTAACGACCCTAACGGCCAGAACGCCCGCTCGTACAAATGGCCATAGCCACCCGAAACGCCTGTCTAGAGTGAGTCAGATTTCTTACCCTTGCTTGTTCTTCAAATATTTTTGACCTATGAGGGACCAGCAGAAGTCACCCTCAGTCAATATTGTTGTTATTAAACAAACAAGTTAACCAACAGACAGTTTCGGGCGCTATGGTATTTAGAGTGATACAAGATTTTAGGGTCATGGTCGTTAAAGTGTTAATACATAGCCATGCGGGACTCTCTTGACAATCCATAATTCCTGTGAAAACCTCCCAAAGCAGCTATGATTTGCAATGAGGAATTCACTCACCTACTAATTTCACCATCCAATTTGTTCTCTCTGTCAAACATGCTTTCTAAATACACAAACTCATTCACCTGGTCGATCAATGTGCCTTTTAGATTTATATTACATTCAATGCTAACAGTTCTTCTCTCAAAAACCACAACTTTCGTTTTTCTCTTATTTATACTCAATTTGAATTTCATGCAAACTTCGTACATCCGGAACAACATACTGTGCATCTTAGTTTTGCTCTCTGCCAACATGACTGTGTCATCAGCATACAGCAATCTGCACACACGGATATTGCCAAGACATAAACCAGTATTACCTATTTTGGCATCATGCATGCACGTATCTATAAATATATTATTCAGCCATGATGACATACATTACAGAACCTTGTCTGACTCCTGCAACTATAGAAAACCATTTTGATAAAACACCATTCACTCGTAGACAAGCTGTACTGCCAGCATACATGGCTTTTACACTATTAAGTAGATTCTCAGTAACACCATATTTATTCAATACCTTCCACAAAAGTGTCCTATTTATTCGGGCGTAAGGTATCTCTAAATCTGTGAAGGGAGCAAAGACTTTCTTACCAACAGCCAGCTACTTTTCAATTATCATGCGAAATGCAAATATTTTATTAGTGCAGCCTTTACTAGGTATGAAACCATTCTGAACATCCCACACTTTCTCTGATGTAAGACCTCGTACTTTTTCAATAATGAACTTACCAAACACTTTTCCTGGCACACTTAGTAGGCTAATACCACGATAGTCCTTGCAGTCGGTCTGATCACCTTTTCGCTTATACGAGGGAACAATGGTAGAATCCCTCCAATCCGTGGGGAGCATTCCTAACTCCCAGCACAACTGGAAAATTTCAGTTAACCAGTCAATTACAGAGTCACCACCATATTTCAACATCTCAGCAGTTATGCCATCAACTCCCGGAGCCATGCCGTTCTGAAGAGATTTTACTGCTTTACACACCTCTTCTCTTGAGATCTCTCTTGTGCTTTCATCCTTCACTATGACATTATCTGCTTCTGCATCAGAATCACCTTTGCTTTCTTGATCTAATAACTCGCAGAAGTATTCACCCCACCTTTCACTTCCCACATCATTTCCCTGATTCTATTTTTCACACAACTTACAACTTTGTTTCCCCTATTTTTCCTGAGTCTCACGCACTCCCAGAAAGTTTTTCTATCTTTCCAAAAAGCCAATTCATGCCTTTCCACCTTCTCCTTTCTATGTTTTACCTTACCCTGGCGAACCAGCATAGCTGCTTTACGCTTCATACAGCAATATTCATCCACAGAAACTCTACTTTGCAACTTCCTGAAATACGCTTCTTTCTTTTTTTCTCTTTACTGCCTCTTCTATCGCACTATTCCGCCAAGCATCACCTCTATTATTACCCACTTTTGTGGTGCCACAGACCTCTTCAGCAGCAGTGACAACGTAGTTCTTAAAACATTCTCACTTCTTTTCTACATCCCTCTCACATGACTTCAGCCGTTCTCTGAGTAAGTTAGAGTAACGCTGATGATCTTCAGGTAGCCTTTCAACCTTTATTCTTTCCATCCTAGGCCTCTTCCTATTCCATTTCCTCTAACCAACATTCAGTTTCACTCGTGACACTACCAAGTAATGATCAGAGCCAACATCCGCACCTCTCATCACACGTGTGTCAACAACTAAGTGCTTCAGACGCTGACCATGAACAACAAAATCTATCACACTTTTTTGACCTGGAGTACGATTTTCCCAAGTATATGTGTGGATATATACTTGTGGTTGAAAAACGTATCAGATACACACAAACCATTCTCAATGCAGAGTTTAATTGATCTTTCATCGTTATAATTCACACAAGGATCATTGAACTTACTCAGAACATTATCAGAGATCGCATTCTACCCAACAACTCTGACATTGAAATCCCCTGCTGTTATAACTTTCTCTTTAGCACCAAACTGGCTCAAAACAGCTTTTGGCTCATTCCAGAAATCTTCCTTTCTATCAGAAGGCTCCGAGTCACAAGGAGCATACACAACGACAATTACTGTTCTCTGACGTTTCACTTTCACACGAATCCAAAGAATTATCTCACTTATGCAGCTATAGTGAATCAAGTTGTTTTTCATCTTTTAACTTAAAATCACACCTACACCAGCTTGTCCTCTCACATTATCCAGTACTCTGGACCACACACTCACCGTTCCATTCACTTCTTCTATCCCAATTTCCTTCTTTTGATTTCCCTTACACACAGCACATCCAATCTATACTTATTAATGTCTTCAATAACCTCATTCATCTCGCCATTTATACCTCTAGTATTCCATACACCAATATTACACTCACTCAGCCGCGATCCTTTTCTCATTCGCCTTTTTGCAGTTCCAGGTCAATTCCGTGGTGAACCATCCTCCTCAAGTGTGGTAGGACCACCATATCCTACACTAGAGTCCTTTAATTTCTCTCTTTTTGTCTTTTTAATCAGGTAAATACATCAGTGTGTGGGATTAGCCCACAGCTGACAGTTTCAGTTGATCATTCAACCAAAAGGTTCTGGTACAAAACCCAGTGAGTTGGGGTGTTTTCTCCGATGTCACACAGAATTAGAAAACTTTAAATGCTTTATTGAAACCCCCATAATCCTTCCAGAATAAAATACATAATTTCATATATAAAATGTCACGATTTGTACATGAACTTGTCAGATCCTATGATGAGAAGCCAAATCCTTTTATTTGTACATGAACCTGCTAGATC
The DNA here is from genome assembly GCA_039090855.1 of Macrothele yani. NCBI lineage: Eukaryota > Metazoa > Arthropoda > Arachnida > Araneae > Macrothelidae > Macrothele > Macrothele yani. Next base: position 562,739 of record CM076991.1, read on the forward strand.
TTATGATGAAAAGCCAAGTCCTATTATTTGTACATGGACCTACTAGATCCTATGATGAGAAGCCAAGTCCTATGATCTGTACATAAACCTGCCAGATCCTATGACGAGAAGCCAAAACCTATGATTTGTACATGAACCTGATAGATCTTATCATGAAAATACAAATCCTATGATTTGTACATGAACCTCAAAATGGATGATAAAGTAATTCCTCGAAACTTCATCATGAATGCTAAGTAACTCAAAGAGGATTTTCAAAATCGGACTTTTTTATTTTATTGAAAGTTTAACGACCACCGTGAGCAACTCAATGGGCTACAAGCAGTCGCCCGTCCCTAATTTAGGGTAACTGGTTCCAGGGAAGGGAGAGAGCCAGTGCCGTAAGACAAACACAACATCAATGTCTCTGGGGATTCGAACCCGGACCCATCTCGGACGAATGGTCAGAGGCCATCGCTTAGACCACTGCGCCACCGGGGCGGCAAAATCGAACTTTTAAAAGCAGAGATATGGAGAGAAATACAATGCACGTGCATTCCGGGCAAAAAAAAAATGGAAGTTTTTTCCTTATTTGACCTCGTTTACGTTCCTTCAATTTCTTGTAGACGGGGATTAGAGGGAGGTGGACCGATCCAAATATTTTCGTTTGGAAGCAATTTTATCAACTTCCAAAGATCTCCGCTAGGGACCGTACACACATTTGAAAAAAACACGTGCTTATATAATAATCAGTCCGTCCGTCCCTGTGGACACCGTATCTCAGAAACTATTAGTGCAATTCGTAAAATTCTTTTGGATTGAGCTGTGAGAATGATGATTCTTGCCATTTAGTCTTTTTCTGATGAATCAAGTCAATGACGCAAGGGCGCGTAAATGCAGACGCTATGGAATTCAAAATATATTTAATTCTGTATCATTGCTTTTAAAATCTATATTGAAGGAATTAGTTTTTTGTAACACACTAAAATAATAAAAAAACAATATAAAAATATTTTATAACACTCAAACTAACCATACTGAAACAGACTTTTTGAATGACCACTTTGCATACAATGTCTTCTTCAAATAATGCAGTTTTTCGGCTAGGGGGTATAAACATATTGTACATTATCCTCCGTTCCCATGCTTTAAAAGTCTTATTTAAAAATTCTTTCCGCCTCAGATAGAGCTCAAAATGAAGAATTTGCCGCCCGATGGCGCAGTGGTCGAAGCCCTGGCTTATGACCATCCGTCCGAGAACGGGCCGAGGTTCGAATCCCTGTCAGGCATGGATGTTGTGTTTGTCTTACGGCTCTCTTCCTTCCCTGGAACTACTGGCCCGAAATGAGGGATTGGAGACTGTTTATAGCACACTGTATTGCTCACGATGTTTGTTAAACACCCAAATAAACAAACGAACAAACAAACAAAAATATTGCAAACATTTCAGTTTTGATTATATGCTGCTCACTTTGGAAATACTTTGCGTGGATTTCCTTTTCAGTATTACACAATTTGGTCACTAGAAGGAGCAAAAGTAAATGTATTTTTTTCGATATCTCTGTTTCCTAAGGACTTACATGCAAAATTATTTTGCATCTTAACCCATTCACTTCGTGGAACATTTTGCATATACACCCGCATTTCTTTTACAGTTCTTACGTTAGGTGTTATCCTTGCAGCTGTTTCTCCATTTCTAAAAATCCCATTGAAAAAAATCGTCTTCTACTCTATGGAATTCGCTACAAAAAGGATTGCTAATATTATCTTTTCAAATTGCGTATAATTTTCCCACTAAGCAGCGTATGTGTAGAAACGTTTTTCTTGTTACCTCTGCGCGTAGAAGTCGTATTTGAAAAATTCCTTTCCCATTGTATAGCCTTCACACACACACAAAAAAAAAAGCATTTTGTTCGTACTTTCTTTTTCATAATTCACAGTTCTGTTGCCAGGAGATATCAGCATGTAATCCTGTTTGAAAAAGTATATCCGATTCAAAATTCTAAAAAAATCCTTTGTAAAAATTCAGTTTCCATTTGTTTCTTTAAATAAGACTTCTAGCTATGTCACAAGAGGGCGTAAGGTTTTATCATGTTTTTCTTCATATATCTTCTTCTAATCATTCGATCTGAAAACAATTTTCAGATTAGAATATCTTCTGCTAGGAGGACCATTTTTGTACAATTTGTGACATTCCGTTAACAGGTACCTGCCGCTAGTGAGCTTAAATAGCTATTTGTATTATCAATCTCTTTTAGAGATTGAAGAAAGCCGGTTGATTTTTTTACTGGCCCCATTCACTATGAAAAACACTACTAACTTTGCGTAGTTTAAATAATGTTCAGTTTTACTGCTAGGCTGAATAAAACCATTCTCTTTTTCGCAGAACTTTTTTTTCTAAAAATCTACTTCGATAAATTCCTTTCTTGTCGGAAAATATTAAAAAGACGTGCTCACAAGGCCTACAATTCGGTGAAATACACTGGCGTGCAAAAATTAAGAACGAGACGGTTTTTCGAATGTAACGTGTGCAGAAGTGCTCCACATCGACTCAAATCATACCATAAGATCCCCAAGATGCAAGAATATGGGACAAGTGATCAAAACCGTCCAAACAAGGAATCCAAAGGATACAAAGGCACTTTATTGAAAAGGTAGCTTCGAGCACAACCGGACAGAAGACAGAAACGTCCATGTGACAGGCGGCTGCCAAGAAAAATCCAGTCTTTAGTAAGGGATATGATCACCCCTGACTGCGTTGCAGGATTTACAACGTCTGTCCATGCTGAGGACGAGGTTGTCAAGGAGCTGTTGAGGCATCCTCTTGTAGCGCCAATCGCAGCTGCGGAATCGTCGCTGGAATCGCAGCTGCGGAATCGTCGCTGGAATCGCAGCTGCGGAATCATTGCTGGCGGCTGGTGACGTGCTGCCAAGCGTCTCCCGAAAAGGTCCCACACGTGTTCGATTGGATTTAGGTCCGCGGACCTTGCGGGCCAATCCATGCGTTCAATATCTTCACTCCCCAACAGCTCTGAAACAGTCACTATACGATGAGGTGTAGCGTTGTCGTCCATGAAGAGGAACTCAGGACCCACAGCACCTCTAAATAGACGCACGTGAGGCAGGAGAACCTCGGTACAATAGCGGACACCAGTGACTGAACCTCCTTGGAAGATGTGGAGGTCAGTACAGCTATCAAGCATGATACCGCCCCAAACAAGAACTCTGCCACCTCCAAACCGGTCTCCTTCTATGATGTTGGAGGTGTGATTGCGTGTTCCTTGCTCTTTTCAGATGTGTATACGTCCAGAATCGCTCGTCAGACTAAATCGGCTCTCATCCGTAAAGAGAACTTAACCCCATTGCTGATGTGTCCAGTTCTTGTGTTCCTGGAACAACAGAAACCGCCGTCTCCGATGAGCAGGCGTTAATGGCACACACCGTACTGGACGTCGTGCAAATAGACCACCTTTGTGCAGCCTCCTGGCCACGGTAAAACGCGATAACGGACGTCCAGTTGTCTGTTGCATGTGCCTTGCGATTTCTCCCGCTGTCTGCCGTCTGTCTCTTCTCGCCTGTAGGATAATATACAGGTCATCCGCGGCCGTGGTTGCTCATGGACGACCACTGCTAAACTCTCGGACAGCTGTTCGTGTCGTTTGAAATGCTCTCCAAGCTCGTGAAACGATGCTGTGAGCGATCCCTAACTCCTCTTCCACACTAGTCACACTTCGACCTTCTTCCAACTTCCCAACGACGCGACCTCGGGTAAAGTCATCTAGATGTCGTCTACTGGATTGCTTGTTGGCCTTATCACACGGTGGCAGCAACTCGACGTCGTTCAAACCGATGTACAACGTGCAATAGCTTTCACCGAATTGCTGAGCGTACACCTCCCGTGTGCTTTATACCCATCCGACACTCCCCCCCTTACGTCATGCTGCATATATCCGCATGCCCTACCGTACCGGACTCTAGTCTATCTCCTGAGTGGTCTTTCGGTCCGTTCTGCCTGCTCGTTCCGCTGTTATGCTAATTTCTCCTCTTGGTCCTTAATTTTTGCACACCAGTGTATTTCTAGTTTTTTTTCTCTCCTTATTATCACTGTTTTCGAAACAGACATTACGAGCTTCTTTCAAAGTAATTCTCCTAGATTTATTACAATACTTCCTAATAGTGTTATTTTATTTTTCCGTTCAGTGTGAAGTAACGATCTATACTAATAGAATTTCCACTTTTTTCTCCGTTACTATGAGCTTCACTGGTTTTTTAATTAATTTAGTAATCCAATCCGGCAAACAAAACACTACGGAATTGTTTTGGATTGATGCTTGTTCTATGGAGCTGTTAATAATTTTTTGAATTGCCATTGCAAATTTTACAATGACTGAATCTATTTTTCTTTGGCGACACGATCATTTATTTTGAGTGGACGAAGGGGGTGTCGTGTGGTTTTTCCTCAATTTTTTGCAGTGTAGTGTCACTTTGTGTGGAGCAGTTATATTGCTGTTAAAATAATTTAACAGCACTGCTTTAGGTCGAAGGATAATGCTGTTTCCGTGTAAATTTAAAAACGTAATTTTAAAGTTCTTAAGTAGGACAAAACTAGTGGATCTTCATACCATATGTGTGGGTTCCGTGGGAGTGCCAGTGTCAATAATTTTTTGGAATAAATAATTTTAAATCGTGATCTCTCATTTATTAGCTCTTTTATTGTGTCAGTGCTGACATTTTCTTTCTGGGTATCAAGAATTTTGAGCAGATATTATTGTCAGGGAGATTTCATAGATGAATGAGTCAGAAAGTGTCCATGCTAGTGTCAAGGTTTAGTTTTTATTATCAATGTATGAGCTGCTGGGCCCTCTATATGTTTCGCAGTGCTCAGTTTTTTTAATAGATATAATAATATCCATAGTGCTTACTTCTGTCTTTCTTATGCACACTACGATTTAGGAAGACTTCGATGCCTTTTATTTACATATAGGCCAGATATTTGCGATGCTATCTCTTGATGCTTTGTGCAATCCAAATTAAAATTTTTAACACGTTTTTCTTCGATTTCATTTATCTTGTCAACAAAACTTTCTTGAGTTTCTGATAAATCATTTGTTATCATATAAATATCTGGTCAATATGTTTTATTCCGTTATAGATTTCTCGAGAAATCTTATCCTTTGCGGATTTCTTCAATCTATTAAGTTGCAAAAATGCAATTGTGCATTCAGTGGGGTAAAGGTCACAAGGTGTCATTTTTTATAATTCCAATCAGAGGAAATTTTCAATTCCAATTCAAGTATTCTCCGAGAGCTGAAAAAACTTAAAGGAAAAGGAAAAGTCCTTTCCCCGAGCATCTCCACAGCAAAAAATATCTAATATTTTCTCTATCCTCCTTTCCTTTTGTTGTATCTTGACTTCCGTGAGAAAGAACGCCAAATCGTAGTTAAATCAATTATCAAGGAATTACCAATGGAATTACCTCGGGCCTAGTAAGCCGCTTCTTTGCAATTGCTTCCACCCATCCACCCACCCGTTTCTGTGCATGTCTCCCTTTCTGGTTCTGCATTTCTTTTCTTTTCCCTGACTCAGTATGACAGCATCTACTCCTGAAGCTATCATATCGTCATTTTATTTTGTTTTAAATTTTTCCAATCAGGATGTCATATCCTACGTCTCTATATTTCTGGCTTTGTAATTTAATGTGAATGAGCCTCTAAACCTTCAGAAAGATTTGATTCCATTATATTCCCATTTGTTTTCTACTTTACTTCGCTTGCGTTTTCTGATTTTGGGTCTCCGTTCTCTTGCTTTCTCTCTCTCTCTCTCACGCACGCACGCACACACACGCACACGCACACAGCGAGGGGCAAGAGCGCGCTCACAGTCCTTTTCTACTCTTTGCATTTCTATGGATTCCGCCACTGCTGATGCTACATCTCTTTTCATCGCGAGGATTAGTAGAGTTCAGTTATAATCAGCATCTTTTCGACAGATTCCTGGATGTAAAAGAGCCCAAGTATGCAGAAAACAGGCGCAATTCCTTCATCCTCAAATCCCTGAAAGGAAAAGTGACTACAAAACATAAACTTCTTCCATCTTTCCTTTATTCAAACTCTCCTGTTCCTTCCTTGTTGTAAAGACGGTTCACCTTGGGACTTTAAGATACTCGTGGAGGCCCTGTACATCGGCACCAGAGACTTCCTCTCTTTTATGGAGCTGAGGAAATCGGAAGTAGAGGAGAAACAACACCAACTTGAGCATGCCTTCTCCGTCGAGAAACCAAAATCTTTGATCTCTAGTCACATGGTGAAAATGCTACATGGAGCACATTTTCTCAAATACATAACTTCAATCGTCAAGGCGGTGATAGGAAAATATTTCTAGTCCCTTTCTTTTTTAAGCGCGTCCTTTTCCTCTCCAGCTTACATTTACATTCTTAAACGAATTCCTGTTGGTATTTCGAACTGCAACATTGTCTGTTTGGTTGTTGTACTTTATCCTGAAAACAAATTTACTGTTGATGGTGTTACGTCGTACTCGTTCAACTTTTTTACAGGACTGCCTTCTTATATTTCCTTTTGAACAGCTCACAGAAGTGAAATACTAAAACAACAAATTGATAAACACAGTGGTGTACTTCTGTTAACTTCTTTAAAATACAAAAGAAGTCTGTGGTTATATACACATATTGGTAGAAATGTTAAAGTCTCATACAGTATATGCGAAATACACGGTCGAGTCATATTATTGTAACTACCATCTAATATCGAGAGTAACCGGTGTGCGCAGCGCGGACCGCAGCTAGACGGGCTGGGAGTGACCTAATAAGGTGCTAGAAGCTGTTCACAGGTATGTGAAGCCAAGCTGATTGAAATGCATCTGACAGCTACTGGAGGGTGCGTGGTTGAGAATCCGTAGAGCGAATATCATGATCGAAGTGTTCCCACAGATGCTCAATTGGGTTTACGTATGGGGAATCAGGGTGCCAGGGAAGTACTTTGAAGTCTTCATCGTGATCTTCGAACATCGCTCGAACATTTCTAGCTATGTGACACATCGCAATGTTGTCTTGGAAGATACCATCCGTCCCAGGGAAGACAATCAGCATGTATGGGTCAGAAGGAGTCACAACGAGTTCAGTCCGTATTTCGCTCACGGGTATAAATGTACCCAGAGAATGGCACGAAAACATTCCCCAGCCCATAACGCTGCCCCCACCAGATTGTGTTCTGCTAGCAATAGTTGAAGAGTGTTTGTTCTCCGATGTTTCCCGCCTTGTACGTCAACGTCTATCCGTTCGATGAAGCAGAAAATGTGACTCATCGGAGAAGGCAACAGGATGAAACTTCAGTAGGTAAATTCGGTCACAGCAATAGAAACCAGCGTGGAAATACTCTCATAGTTTGCAGAGGCAGAAGGGTTTTTGATCATTTACTCCGTTTTCAAGAAAAAGCCGCAAAGGAAATGGACATGGAGGCATCCCAATGGATGGACAAATGAAATTGATTTTATTATGTGTAACAAGAAATAGAAATTTGTCATGGAAGACTACAGTGTGCAGAACAAGTTCAACACAGGTAATGACCATAGAATGGTAAGATGTAAGATGCACCTCAATGCTAAACTCGAGCGTGGCAAGCTCATAATACAAATAAAGTGTATTGACGTGACCTAACTTAAAAAGCATCATAATAACTTTAAATTTGAACTGAGGAACAGATTCTCTGCTCTAGAAGGTCTAACGCCGGAAGAAGTAGACATCTCTGAAGTTAACAGAAAAGTAACCAAAGCTCTTATGGAAACAGCAACAAGATTAGCTGGGTCTAAGAACAAGTTGCATGTGAACAAATTATCAGAAAAAAACAAAATGTTGATGCAAAAAAGAAGAGAGATGAGGACAACTAAAGAAGATCTGCCTTCCAAAGTGGAATATATAGAGCTATGCAAGACAGTACGAAAAAGTATCACTGAAGACGTAAGGAAATTCAACTGTGAACTAGTGAGGGAAGCAATTGAAAACAACCAAAGCATAAAGATAGCAAAGGGACATCTCAGTAAGGGAAGAAAACAGATTATGGCACTGAAAAAAGAAGATGGTTCTGTAACAAGAAATAGATGCGACATTTTGACAAGAGTGAAAGATTTCTACTCCAAATTATATGAACGAGATGATACATGTACTCCAGACATCATGAAAGGTACCAGTACCAGAGTTCTTTCAGTCCTCCCAGCAGAAGTTGCACATGCAATCAAGAACATGAAGCGAGGAAAAGCTCCAGGAGAAGATGGAATTACTGTAGACATCACACAAGAAGCAAGTGGAGAAATCAAAACAGTACTCGTCCAAAGTTTTACTCGATGCCTTAATGAAGGGAAGATTCCTGAGGATTGGAACAACGCTGCAATGATCCTGCTACATAAAAAAGGTGACATTGAGGATCTCAGGAACTACAGACCTATCAGCCTCCTACCAGTGGTTTATAAAATCTTCACTAAAGTTCTTTCACACCGCTTGAAGGTAACATTGGGCATGACTCAACCGAGAGAACTAGCTGGATTCAGGGGTGGCTACAGCACAATAGATCATATCCACGTACTGAGAGAACTAATTGAAAAAGCGAGGGAATATGAACTTCCATTGTGCATGGCTTTTATCGATTATGAAAAAGCCTTTGATTCGGTGAAACCATCAGCAGTTACAATGGCTTTGAAATCCTGCGGTATTGAAAATGCATACATTAATACATTTTATTAATAACATCTATGAAAATGCAAGTGCAAAGATTCGGGCTGTTTGAAAATACAACACACATAAAAATTGGAAAGGCAGTGAGACAAGGTGACACCATATCTCCGAAGCTCTTTAATGAAACATTGGAAAATGTATTTCAATCACTGAACTGGGAAACAAAGGGATGAAGATTAATGGAGATTATCTAACCCACCTTCGTTTTGCTGATGATGTAGTCATTTTTGCAACCACCCCATGAGAGCTGCAGAGTATGAGCCAGGAACTTGCTGACAAGAGTAAAGAAGTGGGATTAAAAATGAACTTTCAGAAGACATAAGTGATGTTCGATGCTCTTACAAGAAATGAAGATTTATCGATTGATGGAGAAAAGCTGGAGATAACTGACACGTACGTTTATCTTGGACAGCAGATATCAAGTGAGGGTCACATTGATGAAGAAATTAATCGGCATACTAAACTTGCCTGGAGAGCTTTTGGAATAAACAGCATGATTTTCTAGAGCAATATGCCATTATGTCTTAAAAGAAAAGTTTTTGATCAATGCATCCTTCCAGTGCTTACGTATGGTGCAGAGACGTGGACCTTAACTAAAAGGGACATACAAAGGCTGCAGACAACTCAAAGAGGCATGGAGAGGTGCATGCTTGTTGTAACCAATAGAGATAAGAAGAGGAACTGGTGGATCCGAAAAATGACAAGAGTGGAAGACATCATGATCAGAGTTAAATCCCTGAAATGGCAATGGGCTGGAAATAGTGCCAAAAGGACAGAGCGCAGTTTGTGAACTGTTCGCGTGCTGCTGTGGTTAAAATGTATCGTGATTAAAGAAATGGCACCATTGTGAATAAGCGACGTGCAAACTGCGGAGCAGCACGTGCCATTGATGTGAGAGGTGAACGTCGGCTTCGAAGGTGCGTGAGGGCCGATCGACACACTACAGTGGAGCAACTGACTGGCCGAATGAACCAGGGGCTATCGAAAGTGTGTCTAAAACGACAGTTAAGCGAACCCTGCTGCGTATGGGGCTCCGATGCAGAAGGAGGGTCACTGCACCTATGCTAACTAAGGTGCATGTGCAGAAAAGGCTTACATTTGCACGGATTTATCGGAATTGGACCTCCGCTGATTGGCAAAGGATTGCCTTCTCCGATGAGTCACATTTTCTGCTTCATCGAATGGATAGACTTTGACGCATAAGGCCAGAAACATCGGAGAACAAACACTCTTCAACCATTACTGCCAGAGCACAAGCTGGTTGGAACAGCGTTATGGTCTGGGGAATGTTTTCGTGGCAGTCTCTGGGTCCACTCATACCTGTGGAATTCACTATGGACCTAATTCGTTATCAATCCATCCTTGCAGACCACGTACACCCATACATGCTGATTGTCTTCCTTGAGGCGGACGGGATCTTCGAGCACAACAATGCGAGGTGTCACACAGCTAGAAATGTCCTAGAATGGTTGGAGGAGCACGATAAAGACTTCAAAGTACTTCCCTGTGCTCCTAAGTCTCCAGACTTTGCCCAATTGAGCAGCTGTGGACCACCTCGATCATGTTGTTCGCTCTATGGATCCCACTCCACGCACCCTCCAGCGGCTGTCAGATGCACTGCAGTCAGCATGGCTCCACTTACCTGTGAACACCTTCCAGCACCTTATTGAGTCACCCCTAGCCCGTCTAGCTGCTGTTCGCGCTGCGCACGGCTGTTTCTGTGGATATTAGCTGGTGGTTAGAATAATGTGACTCGACAGTGTATATATATATATATAACATCATTACCCTTGTTAACCATTATCAATCCACTGAAGGTCTCCCTAGGTTTCTTCCACAACTATCTGCCTAGAGCCTGACTCCTCCAGGTTACTCCGGCATGCTTTCAAATTACATCCACTCATCTCCAATGCGGTCTTTTTCTGGTTCGTTTTCTGTCCCTTGTAATTCAGTCTAAAATGTCTGTTGTACATCGGTGGTTCGTTCTTCTGGCAACATATCCGGCCCTTTATCATTTTAGGGTTTTGCTTTGATCGCGATGTCTTCCACTCTTGTCATTTTTCTTATCCAGGAGTTCCTTTTCTTATCCTTCTTGTTTACATCAAGCAACCATCTCATCGTGCTTCTTTCAGTTGTCTGCGGCTTTTGTATGTCTTTTTTAGTTAAGGTCTATGTCTTTGCTCCATATGTAAGAACTGAAAAGATGCATTGTTTAAACACTTTTGTTTTAAGATATAATGTCACATTGCTCTTGAAAATTGTACTGTTTCTTCCAAAGGCTCTCCAGCCTAGTTTTATGCACCAATTAATTTCTTCTTCATTTTTCCCATCAATCGCAAAGTACCGATTTTTTGAAAAAGTATCGTACATCAGTTTTGTCTTCCGAAAGTTCATTTTTAATCCCACTTCTTTACTGTTGTCAGCAAGTTTCTGGATGATAAGCTGCAGCTCTGGAGAGCTAATTGCAAAAATGATTATGTCATCTGAAAAATGCAGGTGAGTTAAATAATCTCCATTAATCTTTATCCCCTTTGTTTTCCCATGATTGAAACACATTTTGCAATGTGGCATTGAAGAGTTTGGGAGATATGGTGTCATCTTGTCTCACTTCCTTTCCGATTTTTATTGGAGCTGTATCCTCAAATAGCCACACCTTTGCATTTGCATTTTCATAAGTGTTATTAATAATGCTAATGTACGCATCTTCAATATCGCAGGATTTCATAACCATTGTAACTGCTGATGGTTTCACGGAATCAAAGGCCTTTCCATAATCACTCAAAGCCATGCATAATGAGAGTTAATATTTCCTCGTTCTTTCAGTTAGTTCTCTCAGTACATGTATATGATCTATGGTGCTGTAGCCACTCCTGAATCCCGCTTGTTCTCTCGGTTGAGCCATGTCCAGTGTTACCTTCAAGCGATGTGAAAGACCTTTGTGAAGATTTCATGAACCGCTGAAGGGAGGCTGATGGGCCTGTATTTTCTGAGATACTCAGTGTCACCTTTCTTATATAGAAGGACCATTGTAGCATTGTTCCGATCTTTAGGTATCTTTCCTTCATTGAGACATCTAGTTAAAGCTTGGGCGAGTGTAGTTTCTATTTCTTCGCTTGTTTCTTGCATAATGTCCACCACGGTAATTCCATGTTCTCCTGGAACTCTTCCCCGTTTCATGTTCTTAATTGTATGTGCAACGAGAGGACTGGAGGAACTATATATATATACTGTATATACATATAACGCAGCAAGAGCACTTCGGAAGTATATAAGCAGTCGTTCATCTCTAATTTGGGTCCACTTGTTTTTGGAAAGAGAGAATTCTAGCGGCGTTGGACAAGCACAACACCCATGCTTAAATCTCGATCGGGATTCGAGCCAGGATCTACCTCGGACGAATGTTCAGAAGACAGCGCCTCAGAACATTCTGCCCCTAGAACGGTAAAGATTACTGAAATGTATTCATTTTAAAATACAAATATATTTTGAAATCAACAAAAAAGAATATGCCACTGCGATTTGCAGTCAGTTTAGTAGCCGATTTTTAACTACAATATAAAGACACTGTTTTTCTGTAAGCGAAACTTTGCATTTGAACATCAAAGATTGCACATTTAAGAACCATATTTCCAAAGTAAAACTAACTTTGCATACTTCTTCATGAAGCAGTGATTTTTTACTTTGGATTTCTTACATCCTCCTCTCTTCTTATGTAGGACGAACTCAGCCACTTATTCAAGGAACTTCGAGCTAGCGGAGGCAAACCGATTAATCTCGATGATCTTTTGCTGCCCAGCGTATCAAACAATATTGTTTCGCTGCTGATAGGTCATAGACTGGGATTTGATCACAAGGACAGGAGATTTCTAAACGCCATGCTGAAAATCATGGTTCTATACTTTCGACCTACTCGTATCCACGCCTACTTTCCGTGGCTGAGGAAATGGATGACCCGATTCCATATCTGGGGCTACGACAAAGTCGAAGAAATCATGACAGAACTTGCACATTACATTGAGTAAGTTGCAGTTCGTTTCTTTTTTCAGTTTAAGATACAAATACTGTTGCTTGTAAAAATATTTATAAATGGCTCTTATACAGCAATTTTCAGGCTTTGCGTTCCGACAACCATAAAGTGGCAAATGATTTAAAACCTACCTAACGCCACTTGAGAATTATTCAGAGAAGAAGAAAAAGTAATGAATGAATCGCGACAAAAGGTAATGGAAAATGTGCATATGGTGCACTGATTAAAATATTTATCAAGAATACAGTGATTACCATTGGCTGGAGAATGTAATTCTGGGACCGAGGGTCCGGCTGACAATGATAGGAACAGTCATGCTTGACCATCAGTTCTAGTTCACTACATTTCCTTTAAATTAGTGACAACTAAGCAAAACTGAATTTAAGAAGAACTTTATCTCCTACGGCACCTCATTCAATCCAGTTATTTTGTGCTTTTCTGATTCACTTTCAGTGCTGCCAAATTGTTAAAGCTATTCGGAAAGTAATGTGCCGTTCAGTAAGAAAGCATTTAACAAAGAAGTATGTAACATGTAAGTTTACATCAAAAAATAGACACCGGAAAGGGAAGTTCTTTGGACAAATACACTATATTGACAAAAGTCACCGGACACTCTTCAAAAGCAAATGAATGAATTCGCTGCGTTGTTAAGATGCGCGGTACAGTTGCAAACGGTATAAAAGCAAGCAGGAAACTGACCACAATCATATCGCACTGTGAGGTTGAGTGAAAATGTCGTGACGGGAGAGAACTCACTTAGAGAAAGGAAATATTGTCGGGGATTATATTAGTGGGTTGTCTATAAGAGAAACCGAGAGGCGTTTAAACATACCCAAGTCAACTGTTCTGGATGTACTGAATAAGTCGAAAACACATGGCGTGCCTGAAGTAGCAAAACGTACCGGCAGACCAAAGAAAATCAGTGACAGAGGACGCTGAAGCGTCAGGAGAGTCGTTACAACTAATCGACGGAGTACTGCACAAGACCTCAGTGTACAGGGGAGTAACAATGCTGGAACCTCGGTATGTACACGTACTATACGTAAAGATCTTCCTTCCATGGGTTACCATGGTCGTGCGACTGCTCATAAGTCTTTCATCTCCACTCGGAATGCTACTCGTCGTTTAGCATGGTGTAAAGAACATTTATCGTGGACCGTAGAACAATGGAAACGGGTCCTATGGACTGATGAATCCAGATACACGATCCATCAGCCTGATGGCCTTGTGTGGGTATGGCGGCAGCCGGGGGAACGCTATTTACCAAAGTGGCCAAGTTTGGAGCTGGCAGTGTACTCATGGGGGGGGGTCGTGTTATGGCCCCGGCCCATAGGTTATCGTGAACAAACCTGTTAGCCACCACATCTACCTCGATATTCTGGACAATTATGCCCTACCAACTTTGTGGCAATACTTTGGAACCGAGCCTTGTTGGTACCAGCAGGATAATGCACCGAACCATAAAACAAGGACTTTTATGGCGTGGTTTGACGACAATTCCGTATCGTGTGTGAGAGCACCTATGGGATGAATTAGAGCGCCGCATAAGAAGTTTGGAACCAAGGCCTACTACTAAGCAACAGTTAGCGGCAGCATTACGTACTGAATGGAAGCGGATTCGTATCGCTGTGTTTCAAAACCTTGTCGAAAGCCTGTCTCGAAGGGTCAGTGCATGCATTAAGGCCAAAGGTGAACCGACACCGTACTAATGTATGTCAATCAATGCTATGTTGTGTTTCTCTTCTAGGTGTCCGGTGATTTTTGTTAATATTGTGTACGTCACAGATGGCGTCATCTGACCATCGTATAAGTCCAAGTTTCAGGCAAATACACTCAGTAAACAAAACATTAGATATAGGGGTGATGGGCAGTTGATACGGGTATCCCCCGCTTAGAATGAACAAACACAAACCGAACGTAGACGATGAATAGGTGGACAGCAGGGCTTCCATACAGTATATTATGATAACAATAATGGGTAAACGTGGTGATCTGAGCGACTTTATTCATGTTTGCATTGTCGGCGCAAGCCAGATGGGTCGTTTTATCACCCAAGTGGTAAGAGCCCCAGGGTCCCCGAGGGCAATCGTATCAAGAGTGTACCGCGAGTATACCATCGACGAATATACCAACGTCCAGAGCGCAAGTAGTGGCCGACCACACGCCATTGATGACCGGGGTCTACCGCTTGTTCACGGCAACAGTCCGTCTGTAAGAGCAGGTTAAATGTCAGAGGCCCAAGCAGCGTCGGCAAGCCAACGGTACGTACGGCGCATGCTCCATACTGTGGGCTACCGGAGCCGACGCCTTACTCGTATGCCAATGTTGACTCTTTGTATCGGACATTACGCCTCGCCTGGTGTCGGAAACGTCAAAACTGGACCACGGCGGAGTGGCACCACGTCGTGTGCTCGGATGAATCCCGTTTTCAGCTCTATCGAGTTAACGGGAGGATGCGGGCGTGGGGTCGACAGCATGAGGCATTGGTCCCCGTTCATGCATCCTGGCACTGATGGTCTGTTTCAGCAGAAAAATGCGCGACCCCACCGGGCAGCAACCACCCAGGCATAGAACGAGGAACACTCATCTGAGTTTGGAAACATCCAGTGGCCCCCAGGCTCCCAGATTTTAGCCGTGGAATTGAACATCAGGTCATTAGATCATGGGCCGACTTCTCGGGCAAAGTTGTGGATAATCCTGCAACAGGCATGGCTGGCTCTACCTCCGGAAACCCTCCTGCATCGGGTCGATTCGAGAGGCTATTATTCGCGCTAGAGGAGGACCAATAGTGATCCCTGGATTATTATTCGACAGGCTGTTATTAGCTTAACTCTCAAAAGCCTTGAGAGTCAAGCAACAGGCATGGCTGGCTTTACCTACGTAAACCCTCCTGCATCGGGTGGATTCGACAGGCTGTTATTCGCGCTAGAGAAGGACCAACACGCTATTTGGTAGGTATCTCTAATGTTTTGTCCATTGAGTGTATGCAAGTCACATTCTTTGGTGTCGCTCTTTGGGTGGAGTGTAAATGCAATCTTCTACATCATTTCGTTTCGCCATCGTATGAGTAGCATGGATTTTGTGTGAGAGTGTAAGCGACACTATTTGACCAACGTACGAGTATTGGTATCTGGTTACATCTAAATGGTGCTTTTCTACGTGTAAGTGGTTATTATAGAAAGCATTATTTTGGGAACTTGGTACTCGTCTGGGGAAAATGAAAACCAGACAAAATGTTTCTCCTAGAAAACATTTCATCTTTGTTATTCAACTTTGATGATGTTATGGTAAAGTAAATAAATGCCCTCCTGAAGATGTGTTACGGTAATTTTAGTTTTGGTAAACATTGGTCTTCCAGAAACTAATCATTACCGTTTGATTTCGCCCTTTCTATCTCTTTCTTTTTCTGTGAGGATAATGTCACAAAATTAATTTTACTTCTAAATTCATTTATTGTTTGTATAGAAGTTATCTGTTGAACGTTTGATGTATTTAGAGTTTGTTTCTTTTTTCACACAAAATCGAAATACCGCGCATTTCGCTACATAAACAGTACTGCTACCACATCCAGATATGATTCGATCCTCCTTTACAGAACATGTTCATAGCTACGCACGCATCGAGGAAGTTTCTGTTTTAAAAACGTCTTACTGGCTTTCTTCGCAGGTGATACGAAAAGACAAGACAGTTCTACTATGCACTTTTGTGGACTCAAATCTAGCTTCGTCGCAGGACGGGCCCAGTATTTCTGATTCCGCATCCAACGAACACGGATCTTTCCATTCTATTACCATAAATACAAAGCCCAGCCTTTATGTTTAAAACGCTATGACATATCGAAACGTTTCGTGTGATCTAGATTCATCTCTCTAAAATCTAGCGCGAGGCGGTTTCAATGAATGTGTCATGGTTGAATGTGTCGACAGCACTCTTGGATGATTCATAATCCACTTTTTTAAATCACGTGTTATGAAAAATTAAAGGATAAAGACAAAAAACACCACATTTTGTCGACTGCTTGAAGCGGGGAATACTTTCGGAAGTAACGCGTGCTTGTGGCGTCCGTTAACTACAAAAGAAAAATGGTTCTATAGCTCAAGCCTCGAGCTAGACAGGAAGTTCCTTATTTTTATATCCCCAAGTTATTCTAGAGCCAGCAGAAGGAATACGGAAAACAGTGGCTTGTGCTTCCTGAAGTTAAGACAGACAGCTTAAAAACAAAACATTGGATGAAACAGAACGACTTAGTAAAAATGTGATAGATCGCGTTCTGGCTCATTTTAGAAGTGCTTCTAGTGAGGACTGTCTACTTGCAAAAAGAACAAGAGAGATGACACCGAATATTCGGGTGTAATAAACACGTCTTTTGAATCCGTTCTGACGCAAATTAAATTTATCAAAGCTATTCAAAGTCAATGGAACTGGTATGGAAAACAATAGTATCTGACGGAAGAAAGAAGTTTCTCAATCGGGTTTTTATTCCCTCAGATATTGCTCTAAACTGAATCGTGAACTTACGCCCTATGGTTGCAGACTTGTACGTTAAGAAAAACATGAATTTATATGAAAAACATTTCGTACCGGAAACACTCTTCAACATAGAAAGAATTTTTCAAATCGGACTCTCAGAAACAGAGATATCGACAAAAATAATATGCGACTTTACGTCCCCTGGTGGGAAAACCATTCATTATTTTAGGAAGAAAGTATTCTCAAAAGGTTTTTCCATATGAGCACTATCGGTCAGAAAAAAAACAAAAAAAAACATTTTAGTCGTGTTTTCAGGAGCCCAGATTTTGCTACAAATTCATCAGAAGCAGAAATTAACACTTATGCCCCCTGGTGGCCAAACCATTCTTTACCAAACGTTAAAAATTATGTGAAAAATATTTTCCATCAGGTCTTGTATGCGATACAGGAAGAATTTTTCAAATTGGAGTTTTAGAAGCAGAAATAACGCAGGAAACGCAATTTACGTTTGTGCCCCCTAGCGGAAAGGCTATGATTTATTGGAAAATTTTGAGTTTATAGGAAAAACATTTTGCATCGGAAACACTATCCATCAAAGAAGGAATTTTTCAAATCGGACTCCTAGAAGTAGAGATATTGACAAAAATAAGATATACACCTACGCTCCCTGGCGTAGAAACAATGCATTATTTCAGGAAGAAAATGTTCCTAAAAGGTTTGTCGACATGAGTAGTATCGGTGAACAAACCACTTTTTTTCAATCGAGATGTTAGAAGCTCATATTTTGCTGCAAATACATCAGAAGCGGAAATTAAGATTTACGCTCCCTGGTGACCAAACCATTTTTACAAAAATTAGAAATTATGATGTGCAAAGGATTTCCCATCAAGAGCTGTATCCGGTGCAGAAAGAATTTTTCAAATCGGAGATTTAGAAGCAGAGATATAGGGGGAAACGCAATTTACCTCTACGCCCCCTAGCGGAAAGTCTATGAATTACTTGAAAGTTTTGAAAATATATGAAAAACATGTCACAGTAGAAACACTATCCAACAAAGAAGGAATTTTTCAAATCGGACTCCTAGAAGTAGAGATATTGACAAAAATAAGATATACATGTATGCCCCTGGCGGAGAAACTGTGAAATATTTTAAGAAGAAAATATTCCGAAAATGTTTATCGATATGAGTGGCATCAGTCCACGAAATAATTTTTTAATCGATATTTTAGAAGCTCAGATTTTATGGCAAATACATCAGAAGCAAAAATTAACACTTACCCTTTCTGGTGGCTAAAGTATTTTTTACCAAAAATTTTAAATTATATGCAATAAATTTTCCATCAGGAGGTGTATCCGCTGAAAAAAAATTCAAATCGCAGTTTTAGAAGAAGAGTTATCGGGGAAAATGTAATTTACTTTTACGCTCCCTAGCGGAAAATCTATGCGTAATTTGAAACAGTAACTATACCTAAAATACTCTTAGACATAAATGGAATCGAAAGATAACAGTATTTTTTCAATCGGATGTTTAGAAACAAGTATGTGGAATAAAACGTATTTTTGAATTCGACATCATCTACATTTGTCATGCAGATGATGTCGAATTCATCATCTGCGTCATCTGCATTTGACATCATCTGCATTTGTACATCGTAAGAAAAACACGAAATAAAAGATCATCATTCGCATATTTCAAGCTTCCCAATGCAAAAAGAATTTTTCAAATCGGACCAATAGTTGCAGAGATATCGTGGGTAGAGACGGACGGACAAACCGGTAGCATAAGCACGATCTTTTTTTACAAAAGACGTGCTAAAAGCGGTGTTCGCACTGCTGAAGACAATTTTGGAAAGAATTCATCTCCCTTTTTCGCAAGTTT
Source organism: Macrothele yani (assembly GCA_039090855.1). NCBI lineage: Eukaryota > Metazoa > Arthropoda > Arachnida > Araneae > Macrothelidae > Macrothele > Macrothele yani. The sequence goes on from CM076991.1 coordinate 581,837, forward strand.
ACATACTCGGATTCATTTAATTTTTATAAACATTCACCATTTCTGGTCGGGTTTATTCCCTAGGTAGGTTAAGTTCCGACTTCCCTCACCTTATGTAGATTAGATATCAAAGAAATTGAAAGAAGAGCACCGAGGAATTTGCATTTTAAGGAATCTGCGCAGACTGGTTCATTGTGACAATTATCTATCTGGAACCAACAGCTTAGCATGGCATTCGAACCGCACCGTGTACTTGGGCGTTGCAGGTTCCGTTCCCAAGTGTCGCGCCTTATCCACTAAGCTACTCGTCGTTCTCAGCCTTTACAAGTGAATAACTTGCAGTGCCGAATCCTTCTAGATGATTTCCTAGTGGTAAACCGAATGGACGATCACCAGATATTTTGGAAAGCCAATGTAGCTAAAACGGATGATTCTCATATACGTTTGCATTACAGCGCATCATTACACTATAGTCCATTAACTACCTGCATTTGAATACCTCTTCATTGCCACTCTAAGCAATATATTAGTGAACTGAATACAGAGGCCTGGCGGAAGTCCAATTTATTTCAGCCAAATATTGACGGACATAAGGGGAATGAGAGCTTGTTGAACACACGATTAAAGCTTGACGGTTTTCCGTCTGTATACAGAGAGGATGAACCTGCTTTTAGAGAAGTGGCTGTGACTAATGCATAACTTGGTATCACAGGAATCTTAGGAAATTAACTTCAGGTGCACCTAGATAGCGCAAATTGACAGTATTGAACTTCTACAAAGAGGCAAATGTCATTAAAGTGGATAAATAACTTTAATCATCGTCTATCTATACTTACAAAGTATATGATTATCACAGGAAACTCCCACGGGTTTCTCCAAGAGAGAGAGAAAGAGAGAGAGACAGAGGGAACTTAAGCAATATGTAAATATTATTTGCAACTGAGCAGATTGCATTGCAACTCTGCTGTACAATACTACACGCAGTGCCGTTCAAATTGGAAAAAAACAAAATATTAATGCCGCCAAGGTGGCGCACTGGTCTAAGCGCCGGCTTCTGATCATTCGTCCTAAATGGGTCAGGGTTCGAATCCCGTTAAGGTATGAATATTGTTACGACACTGGTTTTGTCACATCCCTGAAACCAATGGCTCTGAATTAGGGGCCGACGCCTGCTTACATCCTATCCAGGTGCTCACAGTTCCCGTTAAACCAACAGAAAAACTAACACCACGCGAATAAAGCTGCGAGGAAAGAAAAAAGCATGTCTAGTCATGCAAAGAAAGACAGCACTAAATAAAATTCCTAGAAATGTTTTAAGATAAAAATTATCGTTCCGCTATCCCCAGAAAATTTATGCGTATTTGTATTGAAGAGTACCAATAAAAAAACTTTTATTTCCATTGACAGCAGTCATCAATATGCGCTTCTTATGAAGGTTATCTGTGATTTTTCATCTCGAATAATCTGCGTATATCCTGCGTTGATGAATATTGAACATCTCTACACTCAAGTGTAAGAATTCTGACCCTAGTTGGAAACCGCAACGTGAGGGAGCATTTGTGAGGAAAACTCATTCAAAAGCGAATATTCGCTGCCAACTGTAAACATGCATTTTGTTTACCCAGTGTTTATTAAGTGCGTTCAAACATCTGGTATTACTGGTAAATAATTTCCGGAAAAAGGAAACTGAGAAATGATCACCCTTTCCCTACAATGCAAAACTACTTCAGCTGCAAATACACGGTCGAATCACATTATTGTGACCACCAGCTAATATCCAGAGTAACTGACGTGTGCAGCGCGAACGAGCTGTGATAAAATAAGATGCTGGAAGGTGTTCACAGGTATGTGGAACCATGCTGACTGCAGTGCATCTGACAGCTGCGGGAGGGTGCGTGGTGGAGGATCCAAAGAACGAACAACACGACAGATGTGGTCCCACAGATGCTCAATTGGGTTTACGTCTGGGGAATTAGGTGATCAGGGAAGTATTTTAAAGTCTTCACTATGCTCTTTCAAACACTCTCGGGCATTTCTAGCTGTGTGACACGTCGCATTGTCGAGCTGGAAGATCTCATCCGATCCAGGGCAGACAATTAGCATGTATTGGTGTACGTGGTCTGCAAGGATGGATTCATAACGAATTCGGTCCATAGTGCCTTCCACACGTATGAGTGAACCCAGAGAATGCCACGAAAACATTCCCCACACCATAACGCTGCCCCCACCAGCTTGTATTCTTCCAGAAATGGTAGAAGAGTGTTTGTTCTATGTTTTTCGCCTTAAACGCCAATGACCATCCGTTCGATGAAGCAGAAAACGTAACTCATCAAAGAAAGCAATCCTTTGCCAATCAGCGGAGGTCCAATTTCGATACTTCCGTGCAAATGTAAGTCTTTTCTGCCGATGTACATTCGTCAGCATAAATGCAGTGACCAGCCCCATACGCAGCAGGGTTCGCTGAACTGTCATTTTAGACACACTTCCAGCAGCCTCCTGGTTCATTCTGCCAGTGAGTTGCTCCACTGTAGCGTGTCGATCGGCACTCACGCACCTTCGAATCCGACGTTCACCTCTCACATCAGTGGCACGTGGTGCTCCGCAGTTTCCACGTCGCGTATTCGCAATGGTGCCATTTCTCCAATCACGATACACTTTAACCACAGCAGCACACGAACAGTTCACAAACTGCGCTGTTTCAGAAATACTGCCACACTTGGCCCGAAAGCCCTTAATCATCCCTTTTTGCAAGTCTGATAAATCGCTCCTTTTATCCACGACAGCAACGAGTGATACGTTTTCAGATTGCTTACATTACACCTTACCATCTCGCGACACCTGCCTTCTTTCATTGGCTATGCGCTGTTGACGACAAAAGTAGGAGGTGGTCAAAATAATGTGACTCGACTGTGTATGTTAGAGTAATGTTAGGCAAAGTCGAATCACCGGAACACGTAAATGTTTTTCCTGCTACTGTTCAGAGTATGCATGAAGCCGGAGCTGTGTGTGACTATGTAACATGAAACATTTTTAGAGATAGATAAGCGTACTTCATCACCCTTTTTTAATGTTGATCGTAATTCTTCTGCTCTAAACATTATAAAAAAATGACACCGAATTTCGGTTGTGATGACCGGTCTTTTGAATTATTTCCAAAGCGAATAAAATTCATCAAAGTTATTCATAGTCAATGGAACAAACAGGTGTATAACGAAGTGAATTTCTCCGTAATTTTTATCCGCGCCGGGGTTCGAACCCGGGTCCACTCATTCCGGAACAAGTTGCTATACCAATTAAGCTACGCGGACATTTGTTCTGATTCCTATCTGCCTTTATGTCGTGTGCGTCCTGCTGGCAGGTACGTCACATCTCCCCCCCCCGAAAGAGGGCCGGGGGCATAGCCCACGGGTTAGCCGTGACCATGAATCGTTGCAGGCAGCCATCCACTGTAGAACGTGCACTTGAGAACTCCCAATCAATCTGGTGTGTGGAATGCAACATCACGCATTTTTATTTTTCGAAGCGCTGGAGAAGGAATTCTCTGATTTTTCCTGTCTCGCGGTGTGGAAATAACATCACACCAATGCGAGATTTTGAATGGCCGGGTCATCCGGATAGTTCGGGCGCCATTATAACGAAGTGAATTTCTCCGTTATTTTTATCCGCGCCGGGGTTCGAACCCGGGTCCACTCATTCCGGAATAAGTTGCTCTACCAATTAAGCTACGCGGACATTTGTTCTGATTCCTATCTGCCTTTATGTCGTGTGCGTCCTGCTGGCAGGTACGTCACAGGTGAAGAATAAAAATCAACCGAATTTCTAGAATCCATAAAACATCCAGAAATAGAAACAGCTACTTACTCTCACTAACGGCTGAACAATATGTTATGAAAATTAATAAAATAGTGCACAAACAGTTTCTAATAGCTAAAGGAAGGTATCAGAGGCAATGGAATTTCCAAATCGGAAAGTTAGACTAAGAAATATAAAGCAAAACATCAAATTACTCTATGCCTCCTGGCGGTAGAACTTTGTATAATGGAAAAGTTGAAAGTATGTGAGAAGGGCTCTTAATAGCAAAAGCTATGCTAAGGAGGAAAAAAAATTCAAGTACGTCTCCTGGGAGCATAGATAGCGTGAAAAAGGTTTTGACATTTACACCCCCTAGCTGGACGGCTGTGCATTATTTAAAAAGGAATATGTTCAGCATCTTTATTGTAGCGAATGACATACAGTAAAAACACTTTTTTCAATGGGTTTTTTAGGAAGCGGAGATACAGCTGCACACAGAAATACAAAAACACCACCTTGTAACAGAACTATGAACTACAAGAACTCCACAAATACAAGCAAAGTGCTCGACAAGGTAAATGGCATCCGGTGATAAAAGAATTGTTTTAATCGGGGATTTAGAAACACAAATATCGGGAAAAACAAGTTAAACACTTGCGCCCCTAGCGAGGAAATTGTACATTATTTTGGAAAAGAAATGCACAAACAAATAAGTTCAAAGTTAGTAGTATCGGAAAATAATTTTACCAGCCGGGGTTTTGGTCCCGCAGATATTGCTGCAAATATGCAGTAAACAGAAAATTGACCTTACATCCTCTAATGGCACACTTGTGCATTAAAAAACTGAAATTACGTACCGAAAATTTCGTATCGGAAATGTTCGCCGATAAATAATTTATTTCATCGGATTTTTAGGAGCAGAGATATCAACAAAAATAAGATATATGTCTACTTCCACTGGCGGGAAAATATCCTCTATATAAAGCAGAAGGCATTCTCAAATGGCTTTCTGAGCTGAGCGGAAGAATTTTTTAAATCTAATTTTCAGAATACAGATGTTGCTGGAAATAGATCAGAAACCGAAATATGCACTTATGCCCGTGGTGGCCACACCATTCTTTCACAAAAATTAGAAATTGTATGCAAAACATGTCCCACTAGAAGCTACATACACTATATTGACAAAAGTAACCGAACATCCTTCAAAGGCAAAAGAACCGATCAGCTGCGTTGTTAAGATGCGCGGTACAGCTGCCAACGGTATAAAAACAATCCTGCAGCTGACCACGATCATATCGCCCTGTGAGGTTCAGTGAAAACGTCGCGGCGGGAGAGAACTGACTTCGAGAAAGGAAAGATTGTTGGGTGTTATATTAGTGAGTTGTCCATAAGAGACATCGAGAGGCGTTTAAACATACCCAAGTCAACTGTTTTGGATGTACTGAATAAGTGGAAGAGACATGGAGTGCCTGAAGCAGCAAAACGTACCGGTAGACCAAATAAAATCAGTGATAGAGGACGTCGAACCCTCAGGAAAGTCGTTACATCCAATCGATGGAGTACTGCACAAGACCTCAGTGTACAGGTGAGTAAAAATGCTGGAACCTCGGTATGTACACGTACCATTTGCAGAGAACTTCATTCCATGGGTTAGCGTGGTCGTGCGGCTGTTCATAAGCCTTTCATCTCCACTCGGAATGCTACTCTTCGTTTAGCATGGTGTAAAGAACATTTATCGTGGACCGTAGATCAATGGAAACAGGTCCTATGGATTGATGAATATAGGTAGACGATCCATCAGTCTAATGGCCGTGTGTGGGTATGCCGGAAGCCAGGAGAACGCTATTTACTACAGTGTACTCTTCCTGCGGTCAAGTTTGGAGCTACTCATGTGGGAGTGTTTCTCGTGATATGGTCCTGGTCCATTGGTTATCACGGACAAACCTGTTAACCAGCACGGTCTATCTCGATATTCTGGACAATTATGGTCTACCAACCCTGTGGAAATACTATGGAACCGAACCATGTTGGTACCAGCACTGTAATGCTCCGATCCATAAAGCAAGGACTGTTACGGCGTGGTTTGACGATCATTCCATATCGTGTGTGGACTGGCCAGCATAGAGCCCTGATCTTAATCCCATAGAGCACCTATAGGATGAATTAGAGCGCCGCATAAGAAGTTTGGAAGCAAGGTCTACTACTAAGCAACAGTTAGAGGCGTCATTAAGTACTGAATGGAAGCTCATACCTATCGCTGAGTTCCAAAACCTTGTCGAAAGCATGTCGCGAAGGGTAAGTAATGCATGTCAATAAATGCTATGCTGTGTTTCTCTTCTAGGTGCCCGGGGACTTTTGTCAATGTAGTGCATATCCGATGTAAAGAGATTTTTTTCAAAAAGGACTTTCAGAAGCATATATATCGGGGAAATCTGAATTTACTTTTACCCCCGTAGCGGAAAATCTATACCTTACTCGAAAAGTAGATTTTACCCAAAATAGTCTTCGTTTTAAATGGCATCGAAAGGAAGAAAAAAATGTCAACCGGATATTTTAACGCATATGGAATAAGATGCATTTTGAAGTCAATAGCATCTGCATTTACACCCTCTATCGGCAAAGTAATACATTGGAAAAAACTGGAAAAGCAAAGATCATCTTTCCCACTGTGACGTGGCTGCCCCGCAGGACGCACATCAGATAAAGTCAGGTAGCAATGAGGGCACATATCCGCGTAGCTCAGTTGGGAGAGCGACTTACCCAGGTTTGAGGCGACCCGGGTTCGATGCCCGGCATGGACAATACTGTGTTTTCACACCACGTTTCATGCTTTCCAATGCAAGAAAAATTTTTCAAATCGGATTCATAGTTGCAGAGATATGGCGTCCACAGACGGTCGGACGGACAAAGTGATGCTACAGGCATTTATTACAAAAACGTGCTAAAAATAAAAATGAAAGTTAACTGCACTTCTGTGCGTAAATTAAAAATAAATAAGCAAATTTATCAGCTCAGTAATGAAATACTGAACTGATGATTATCTGCCTGTATAGTTTTGCTGGGACGCGATCTAATTTCTTCATGGCGAAAGCTGCTTCGCGCTCTTGTGAGAAATGACATCAAGAGTGACACAGGAATTTACGGCTTCTTTAATTTTATTTCCAGGAGATAAAAGATTACGGAATAGGGGAAAAAGTCTAAAAATTTCTTAAATAAGTAGAAAGCTCAAAAAAATTGCAAGTTCCAAAAATGAGCTGGGTTTATCGATAAGCTTAGTATTTCCAGGGACGATATTTTCCCCCGAAGTGTTGGCCTATAAACGACTATTTTTGGTTTAGGGTATTCAGGGTACGTTTTGTGTTCTTTCTAACTGAAGTGAGCGGCTGAGCATTCTCTTTCATCTAAAAATGCTCATATTAACAAAGAAGATAATAAATTCTCCCTTGAAGTTTTGTTTTCAACTCAGTCTAAAAAACTATTGTTTTACAATTGTAAAGGTTACTTTGAAGCTACCAATCTTGATAACGTTGTCCATTTTTAAAGGAATGTTGGAAGCAAGTAAAAGTACACGCTCCCTTGGGATAGGAGAACAATAAGTCAGAGTAAATAATGGTGCTATTTTAAAAAAATTTTACACGACTGAACACAACTGAAGACTTATCTTTGAAATAACCAGTTCTTTTTCTAAACCTTTGTCAACAAAATATACGCATGTTTATGGAGAGTTGATAATAGGTGTAATTTTTCTGTGCAAGGTTGTATGGTCGAACTGTGCGTGAGAAAATAAGATAAGAGCGAATGATTTGCGGTGGGTTATAACAATGAAAGATCCTCCTGAGACTAAAGTGAGAATTCCCCGTAGACCTCGATGCCCCTGAGCGTCATTACAGTAGCAGAAAAAGGAAAAGAAACGTTAGATCATTTACAGATGCTTTTGTTGCAGCTTGAGTCAAAACACTGAGTATATTTCACCTCAGAAATGGGCATGGAAGTGAAATAGACCTCAACTGTAGGTTGTGTGTTCTGAACAAATCCTGTAAGTACAGTAGACGCCGATGATTTGCTGATCGCATCTCTTTGCTAGTATTTTTAGAAAGAATACGCATCAACATTTCGTGCTGCATCCTTGTCTGATTCCCAAAGATAACTTTAATTTTTCGGTATCATATTCGTGTATAAATATACATACCTACGTAAATATAACATTTCTTTTCTTAATAAAAGAAATTTTATTACAAAGTATAAAACACGGCTTTTTTCTTTCCGACAAACAATCTTCGAAAATACAAAGGCCGTTCCATAAAAACTCAGAGTAATTTTTCTGAGTTGGCAACAATGCAAAGGGGAAAAATTACCACTCAGACAACTAACTGAATTAAGAAAGCATCTATGGCAACAGTTATTAGCCGTGGCAGACGATTCTGGTTTCGTTATTACGCAGTTGTTTAAGGTACGTCTGCATTTCGCCATACAGCTATGGAGGTGAGTGATTCAGAGTTAAGATGGGAAATACATTGTGCGATAAAATTTTGCTATCGTTTGGGTAAAACGGCTCCAGAAAAAGTTCATTTAATAAAAAAGCTTACAAAGATAAATGTTTGGGTGAGTCAACGGTTTTTTAGTGGCAACATGATATAAAAAAGGGCGTTTGTCGGCAGAACTCACTTCTGTTCCTGGTCGACCTGAAAGTGTTGTTACGGAAGGTATTGTTAACACTGTTTTGGCAATCCTGCAAGAAGATCGATGAATGACGTGTGAAGACGTAGAGGCTTCAAATAATAATTCAAAAACGTCTGCATTCCGCATTCTACACGATAAATTGCTGCTGAATCGTGTGTGTTCCAGATGAAACATTTGTTTTGCGACCTGTTATTTAAAATATAAAAGGAACGAAGTTTATTTTCTGCAGCAAGGAAGAGAAGTTGTCACCTAAAGTACCGAATTCTAAATACCATCGCCAGCCGTCTACGGATGCAAGGATGTCAGAAGCAGCATTCCTGTCCACATTAACAGTTATTATTTTCTGTGGAGATAAAGAGAAAAAGCTAAAATGTCTTCTCCTATGATCAATTAATTTTCTGTTTTCTTTTGTCTGATGTTTGGACCAACGTACATCGTCAGATTCCGATCTGCTGAACACTGTGGATGGTTATTTTACAGTTTGTCCTGTTATCGAGGTTTTCCTGTAACATTTTTACCGATTTGATACGAAAACTGTTGAATGCCATTCTGGTAGAGACTTAGTCAAATTACAAAAAGCGCAAGTTATTTTCTTGTTTTCTGGTGAACATTGTGTAGTATGTTTAGTTAGAAATCATATTTATTTCACCAGATGCAAATTTCAGATCATCTTCCGCTATAGGCTCATTACACAGTCATATTTTTCGTTGCACGACATTCTAAGATGTAACCAGACACACACAAAAAATGAACAAATAAATTCTTTTCAACCCTAGAAATGCCGCCTCGGTGGCGCAGTGGTCTAAGCGATGGCTTCTGATCATTCGTCCGGAAGGGGTCTAGGTTCGAAACCCCGTGCGGCATGGATGTTGTGTTTGTCTTACGGCACTGGCTCTCTTCCTTCCCTGGAACCAGTAGCACTAAATTAGGGGCGGGCTACAGCTTATCTTCCATTGAGTTGCTCACGGTGGTTGTTAAACCTCCAATCAAAAAAAGAAAACCTTAGAAAACGTTTCTGAAACTCGATATTTCTTCTGCTTCATTTTACTGTATTAAATGATACCAAATATTTTCATTGGTATGTACTTTCACATTATTTAAGTCTTTTTAAGAATTTTCTTTAGCAAAGAATTAAATATGACAAGGTTTTCCGTGAGTTACTTTAAAACTTGTCCAATTCCAATATATTCTTCTGTTATTCCTTGAGTAAAATTCCAAATTTTTTTCAGGGGACAGATCGACAAACACATGCAGAATTTTGAAGCAAACAGTGTAGGAGATTACATTGATGGATACCTTAACGTTATGATGGACTCCTCAAAAACTGATGCAGCAAAATCATTTTCCAGTAAGTCAGAAATTTAAAACTAATTGAACTTTTGAGAAAAAGAATACTACAGTACTTCAGTGAATCATATTCATATCTTTTCTGAAAAACAAAAAAGATGTATTTTTTATGAACCGGATTTTTAAAAAAAACATGTGCTTAACGATGAAACACTAGACAGAACTATATCTAAAGAACGGAATTTCTCCCGCCTATTAATAAGTTAATTTCTTGAAATGTGTGTAAATACTGTTCCGAGGGCATGAGAAAATGACTTAAAAAGAATTAGTTCAAAGTTGAGCAGCTAAAAACAATGGCGTTTCAGACGAAAGAAAAGAACAAATACAGGCGTGAATTTACTGGTTATTGACAGCAAAAACGTTTCAGAACAAAATCTGTTCAATATGCTGGCCATCACACGAGATTCAGTTGAAATCCAAGAACTTGAAGGATCACATGGCAAGTTTAGCATGTCGTGCCTTGCAAGATAAAAGGGGCAATGATGAAGCAAACGGTAGTCATTATGGCTCTTGCAAAGAAGAAACGCGTGCTACTGGTAAAATTTTATTATCAAAATAAAAGTAATACCAATAGCGCCTTACGCCAGTAACAATGATTCATAACTTCAAATATGTTTGTCCCTAGGAATTATTTATTTTAAGCAATTCCTGGGAAAAAACCCATATTAGAAGTTTAATTTAGTCATGCAAACTACAAACCAAAACGTCGAAATTATACTACAGCCAGTTTCGTTTTTCTCCGACAGAAAAGTTGATATAGCCTAAAGTTTTGTTTTAAAGTAAATAGGTTTGTACATACTTTTTGATAACACAGAAATAGCAACCCTTCAAAGATCACAGATGCTTTTAAATTACAAATGAATATTGTAAATATGCAAGAATTAGGCACCAACAAAAATGCAATGCTCACGTGATATCTGGATTTCTGGATTTCTATATACTTAACAGGTGCAATTAAAATCTTTATACTTGCATAACTTCGATAGCGGGCTTGCCATTTTGTGGCTTGGAGATTCCAGAGTAATTATTTTTCTGGTGAATTGCTTGTAGAATGTCTGTCACTGTTTTGGAAGGAACAGACACCATTATTACATTGTACAGATGTTTTCAGGAACATTATAATAGTGTCAAAATGGTCAGCTGTCTACCTGCTGAAAGCATAGTGTAAATGTTCCTAAATTTTCACGACACACTCATGTTTAAAATTTCCTACCACTGATTTCAGATGAAATTTGCACATATGCAGGTTTAGTCTTCCCGATTTCGAAACTGATGGCTGCAGCACCGAAAAATAATGTTCAGATTTATCACTTTTCTTCAAAAAACTTAGAATAATATTCGTTTTATGAAATAGCCAACACTTTAGTGCGCCAACTAATTTTTATTGACCGAACTTAATCATGTGAATTTTGAGACGTGATAGTTGTTAACATAAAGTGGAGCAACAAATTGAATCACGTGATCCTTTCCTCACATATACATCTGGCGAGAAAGCGATGGCCTCTGATCATTCGTCTGAAAGGGGTCTGGGTTCGAATCCCGGTAAGACATGGATGTTGTGTTTGTCTTAGGGCACTGGCTCTTTCCCTTCCCTGGAACCAGTGACCATAAATTAGGACGGGCGACTGCTTATAGCCCATTGAGTTGCTCACGATGGTCGTTAAACCTCCAATAAAAAAAAAAAAAACTGTTGAGGCATCTAGGCGTCTGTTTTCCTTTGTAATTTTCCAAATGAAAGATCAAACAAAGAAAAAGTAGAGGGTATTCAGTAACTTAATTGAGGACATTTTTTTTTCCTTTTTGCTTTAGTAGTTTTTACTGTCTTTTATGGGAGTTATTTTTTTCTTAGTGAGTCTTTCAAAGAAAATACGTGCATGTTGCAAAAACTGACTTGCTTATGTTGTTACTGTGTCCGCCTCTAGACATGATATCTCCATCTTTAGAAGCCACATAGGAGTTTTTCTTCATGGACAGCTTCAATTGTGACGGGTAACATTCGCATATTTTTTTGGCGTCGTTTCTTTTTGAATGGTTCTGAAGAATTTATTGTATTCGTACTTCTTTAGTACCCAATAAAAGTAAAAATGGTATTAAAAATTTCGAGAGCGTACTTTATGACAAGAACACAAATCAAAAGTAATCACATTACGATTTATAACTTGATAAGCACATTTCTACTTGAACACCACTCAGATTTCCTTTCTTTCTTCTAATATTTTTGACTGTATCTCTATATATACCTGTATGCCTTTTTCACACCCATTGGAATGATTTTGTCCTTAGTAGAAATATGTGCTTTCTGTGATTTTTCTTTCCCGAATAGGAAAGATGTTGAAAGGCAACGTGCAGTCTCTTCTGGGAGCAGGTAGCACCCCAACCCGGGCGACAGTAGAATGGTCCATCGTCGCTATGGTGAAGTATCCAGAAATTCAGAAGCGCGTTCAGATGGAACTGGATTCTGTTGTGGGTCGAGACAGACTGCCTTCTTGGGATGATCACACCCAGCTTCCATACACAATGGCAGTTATTATGGAAGTGCTGAGACATAGCACAGTAATCCCTATTGGCATGCTTAGAAAGTAAGTTTAGTTTTCCCATTGCCGTTATCTTGCCTTCTGTACCAAACTTTGACGATTGTATTAGGGGTATGCAAACGTTTCCGATGTTTTAAGGAGAAAGGAGACAGGAACAATCACGAAACCATTACACATTTATTCAAATAAATATTGGAAGTTAGCATCAATGACCTTTTGCCATTTTTCAGGCAACAAATGAATGCCCTTGTGATAGAAAGACTCGGGTTTTGAGCTGAAGAATGCAGTGACGAAATTTTCCACCTGTGGAACTGTGATGAACCTCTGTTGGGCTAGGGCACGCTGCATAGAGCGAAAAAGAGGAAAGTCTGAGGGTGCAATATCAGGGGAGTAAGCCGTGTGCGGTAAAACCTTCCAGGGTATCAGTTCAAGAGTTGATTTCGTGGTGGCACCGACATGTGGTCGGGCATTATCGTGTAACAGGATGACTGGGGCGGCGTCTTTTACCTACCCACGGACGTTTTTGCTCGATTGCGGTGTTCAGTTTAATCAACTGATCGCTATATCGTTGTGCAGTGATTGTTTCGCCCGGTTTCAACGGTTCGAACTACAGCACTCCGTGCATATCCCACCACACAGACAACAGCACCTTTTTCCCGAGGATATCCTGTTTTGCAGTGGATGTTGATTGCTGGCTTGGGTCGACCCAGGATTGCTTGCGTACGGGGTTATCGCAGTAGACCCATTTTTCTTCCCCGGTGACAACCTTCCACAAAAAATTCTTCCCTTGAAACTCTTCAGCAACAACATGCAGATGCCCAATCGTTGACCAATATTACGCTCCGTTAAAGTATGCGCAACCCACTTACCAATCTTCTGAATCTTCACCGTTGATTGGGTCGATTGGGTCACCATTTCAAACGTTTCGCTAGTTGCGTGGTCGATTGTGTGGCGTCCTCTTGCAACAACGATTCCAGTTCCCCGTCTACGAGTTCCTGATGTCTTTCTGCACGTGGCTTGTCTTCCAAACTTAGGACCGCGGGTGGCCTAGTGGGCAACGTTCGTGACTGCCACGGAAAGGGCCTCAGGTTCGATCTCAGGCAGGTATGAACGCTCGATCCACTAAATACCCACCGTGCGTCGGATGGGCACGTTAAGCCGTCGGACCCCGGGTACTGGCCCACCGGTAATAAATATGGGCGTCTTCCTCCCCCTTTCTACTTCGCTTCCGTGTCACTTTCCTATAGGGTGCTCTACACCAAATCTCCTAGTTTCCTGTTTCTAAGGGTTGTTTAAGACCTGGGGTCAGACACTCCCTTCCTAAAATCCTCTACATATGATCATTTGATCTTCCAAGCTTATATCACCTTTCTTAAACCTGGCAAACCAATCTCGACACGTCCGTTCACTCATAACGGTTTCGCCATACGCCTGACATATTGAACCGTATGCTTCAGTCGCACTTTTCCCTAAATTAAACATGAATAACAAACAGTGCCGCAAATGAACTTTATCGACCGCCATGCTTGGCTTCATGTACGAACTGACAGCATGGGTCGCCTGTCGGTTAGACCCCTATAGCACCCACTAGTGGGGGTGGCGGAAACTTTTGCATACCTGTAATACATAGAGCGAAGTAAACCTGTGAAGTGGTATTTTTAAGTCAAAATATTTATTTTTTGCAGAATACCATAAACAAATAGCCTTCAATGATAATCACGGAACACGTTACTGTACAAAACAGGGATGCTTAAATTAATGAAATCGAGCCCATATCTTATTTTTTTAGGAGTATGCTACGGCTGCGTAGCCCAAGATGCTGCAGTACGAGACAACTAAAGTTCGAAACATCAAACGCTGAAACTTTGTTCAGCGTGGTAATCTGAACAGAGTTCGGCAATCGAAGAGATAGCCTCCTCATAGCAGGGACTCTGTTAACTGAAATAGGAGTATAGGCCAGATGTTTGCAGTTCTCAAATACGTGCATCACAGAAAACATGAAGACATCTCTATTTTACGTGGAAGTCACAGAAAACTCGGTATTTCTTGCGTCCTCAGACGGTATCATACTAAGACAGAAACGGGAAGATGCGAATTCGTTTCTCGATTCGTGATAAAACAGTTTTTAAATGTCTTGAATAGCTGGCCAAATGAATATAAATCAATCCTGGCCCCTTGCTATCATGGAATAACGTGTAACTAAATATGTATGTATTTCTTTTCTTCCCTAAAGTTATTGTGTGAGAACTCTCTTAAACATAAGTTTCTGTAAAGGGGGATGAAAAAAAACTTTATTTCTTCATCATTATTCTTCAAGCTTAATTAATGTTGGATTGTACAAAATGCAAATACATAATTTACATGCTCAAATAATATTAAATCATTACATTCAGAAACAGCATTCCTTAACAGTTTTAGTAATATATAGCGAATGCTGAAATTAAAATCTCTATCAAGCTTACTCACAAATAAGAATTAAATTTGAGCTAAGGATTACATTGTACTAAGGAATAGAAAGGACTGAATATTGATCTTGAAATATTATCCAAATTTTGTTCAAACTCTTGAGATATTTCTACCGTTCTTGTCCGTTCCTTGCTTTTCTTATTCACTGCTGAATGGTGTTCTCGAAGGAGCCACGATCGGGCGACTTATTTTCTATGATCAAACTGGGTTAGCAGAAAACCAACATTTTTTACGAATAGTAATGAGGTCATGGCTGCGATTGAAAAATAAGACTTAACTGGGGTGATAATCAAATTCATCTGGAAAAAATCTTCCTTCACATTCCTTTGTAGATACGTCAATGGTTTGCAAAGTTCACTTCACATGTAAAACTTGCTTAACTTTTTCTTTTACTTGAAATTTTGGGTATTCTCTAAAACAACGAATCACCTGTGTTTCATTGAGTTGAAACCTGTAAATAATAATTAATGTTTTTACATATTACGGTTATCACGTCCTTTTAATTATATAATAGTTCCAAAACTCAAAAATCTTGTATAAAAAATGGTGCCGAAACGGTGTTCTGACACGTTCCTCCAGAAAAAAGGCCCTGTATACAGAACAACAACACAAAATCATCCACCAACTCACAAAATGGAGACTTTCCGATAGAGCTCACTAATGATGTAGCATAAAATAATAAATTTTAAGAAACGTTAAGTCCTTAATTCCACGTGATATCACGACAAAACGTTAGGTTTGTATCTTAAAAATAAACATCTTTACTTTTTATTCTTGCACGTCGTGCTAGGAGACACGCAAAAAAAGTATAATTCCGCAGAATTTCCCGTACTCGTATCTTCAAGAAATCACGCTTCCTGAACAGAGAGAAAAGACAAATTCTTAACTTTGAACTTTTTTATTTTGTACGAGAGCATACCTTCCCTGATAACTATATTTAATTCATGAGGAGCTGCTAAGCAAAATCTCTAACAAGGTGAATGAATAGTATGTTTAAAATAGTGTTGTCAGTTCAATGAGATAAGAATATATAATATTTGAGAGGTAGCTGTAATAGTTTTGTTTTAGTATTATATAAGGAACATTCGAGTTATCAAATAATGAGTAAGTTTTCTGATTTGCATCAAGTTTAATACCATCTGCCCTTTTAGGAATCAAAGGACCGTTATAGCGAGTCACGTGTCACTATAACCGCGATGAACCACTGTTTACGGTAAGGAGAAACTTAAACTGGCACTGGAACTAAGCCAGGAGAAAAAGAATCAACTGGCCTTTCATACTCATGTAATTCTCCGTAAAAAATCATGCATAGAAAATACGTGACACAATAATACCGTCTGCGCCTGAAAGATTAGGCCTTCAGCTTGAATGAGAAGCGCTGAAACTGCGTAACATTAACGAATGGCGAATAGTTGTTAATCCAGATAGTAGGAACGTCGACAGAAAGATTCTCACCTCTGACGTTTTACATTTTAATGACTTTTCGTAGTAATTCCAGAACATAGCATTTCAGAAGAAATGCATTTTCTCGGAAGCGGACAGACTACGTATTAAAATCAGTGGAAGTGTTTTAACGAACAAACAGCTCGAAATGCAACTGCAAATGGTGAACTGCTCGAGACAAGAAAATAAAGTCCTTTCACGTTTATCATATAAGAAGCACTCACATACAGACACACATGAGCGATTTCAAATTCTGGTAAACATTAAATAAAATGTTTACTTTTATTTAAGATGATCCCATTAACCTTCGTGATGCGTTGATTTTAAAATTTCTATGGAAAGAGGAGTCTAAACCCTTTCACTTGTTTCACTGAACACTTTATGTAATGCGTCGACATGGCTGGCTTCATCTGACTCATCGTGAATACACGCGAGGCCGATGACTTGAATGAATACCATTAAATTCCAACTCAGTAAGTACGATTTCTTCGATTCCTACTTCGTAAAGATTTGGGTAACTGTTGAAATTAAATGCACATTAGCTCTCAGGGAACTACTGTCATATGTAAAGCCCTACAATTATTATGATTTGTATCACTGCAGTCTTCTTTATATATCTATATGCTATCGTTTGTGATAATTGCACCACCAAGAAAGAATCGCGCTATTCAAATGAAATTTATATCACAGATTCCTCATGTTACGGGAGATAACTGATAACATTTGTAGAGCTATACAAGATTTTTTCGCTTCAAAACTCAGCATCGTGTAAAGACACCTCGAGCAACAACATCTCTACACGGCGTGGCGTTGAATGGAAAAGGTGTTTGATATCGTCCTGGGGAGAAGCCCTTCAGGCAGCTTCTATTCCAGACGAGAGTTTATTTCTGGTGACTGGCGGAGGTGCTTGACGGGGCAATTGCTTAGCTACCATGTCTCAGACATGTTCGATCGGGGACATATCGGGCAAACATGCAGGCCAGGGAAGAAAGAACCGGTATCTGACGTGCATGGAAGAGGTCTTCGACACTCCAGGTCACATGTGGCAGAGCATTGTATAACGTAAAACGTTTTACGTTATGTAAGATTTGTTATGTTAAAATTCCAAATGTCTGACTGAATAGATGTTGAATTAAGGGCAAATGTGATGCACTAATCGTACCCGATAGCTCACTTTAAATTAAGGCTTTTAGGCCAGCAGACGAAACATATACAGAAAGTCAATTCACTTACGTACACTTTTTATTGGTCCAGCAACTTTAGACAACATCACAAACATATCAAGGCGAGGTACACAAACAACTTCACATACGTTAATTAGCTGTCGTACAATCAAACTCAGAAACGATCTAACATCACACTCAAAAGACATCAGATCGTATGGAGAGGATTTTAGGAAAGTAGTGTCGGACTCTAGGTCTTTAACAACCCTTAGAAATAGGAAGCTAGAAGATTTGGGCTAGAGTGCTCGGTAGGAAAGTGACACGGAAGCGAGGTAGAAAGGGGAGGAAGACGCCCTTATTTATTACCAAGGCCCGACGGCTTAACGTAACCATCCGACGCACAGCGGATATTTAGTGGTTCGAGCGTTCATTCCTGCTGGGATTGAACCCGAGGTCCTCTCCTTGGCAGTCACGTATGTTGACCACTAGGCCACCCGCAGCCCCACGCTCAAAACAACTGCGTCGCAAAATATATATACCTTTTCGTTCTTATCACCATGCATACGTCACTTACGTACTGACCTTAAGGGTGTTGCCAGACTTCATTCACGTGAGAGAGAAGATATCACGTTAAGTTTGGGAAGTGAAAAAGAGAACAAACCCAAATTTACAAAGGAAAAAGAACTAAAAATGAAAGTTAAAATAGAATATACGTCACGATTTTCCTGCTGAAATGTAGCGCCAGGACAGCTCTGAAGGAACAGATTGCCTGTGCCTCTAAACTACCCCTGATGTATTGCTGGCGGTTGACGATTCTCTCAATTCCTGTCAGGCGAGATCGCGAATTCAACCCAATGGTGCCCTAACTATGACGCTTGACGTGGGGTCGGTATGGCACTACAAAATGCACGCTGCAAGGTGCTTCGTTCACCACGATGTCTTTGAACACGTATGTGACCATCGTGGTTCATCAAGTTGAATCATGACTCGACGGAAAACACAACCTGTTGCCAATGTCTGTGTTCAATACCCCATTGCAGCCTGGGGCATCTGTGGTTGAGGGTCAAAGGAATGTACAGTAATGGGCTGCTAGCAGCCAGTCCTTTGTTAACTAAACGACGTCGAACTGTGTTTGAGGACAAAGCCTGACCTGTGACAGTGCTCCACTGCTGAGCTAATTCCGTGGATGTCGCTGTGCGATCTGTCCCTGCTATGTGGTAGAATGTCCGTCATCTCGTGCGGTCGTGCGATTTTGCGGTATGTCTCCCGGATTTCTGACCGTGCCTCATCTGTCCACTGACACAACGTCCGCATCGCTGTATTGGCGTTTCATCCCGTACGAGTGACAATTTTGCCGTAGGACCATTCAGTTTCTCTTATCCAAATAATCCTCCCCCGCTCCAAGTCCGTCACGTGTTCATAATGCGACCTTCTTCGGCGACGGGGCATTGTGAGGCACAATAAACACCCTTTCGTCTCAATGTCGACTCTTCACTGATGACAACATCTCGTTCGAGCCAGCTGTTTATGCCCAAGACCGGAAAGTTCAGAAGGCGTTGCTCCTAAACCGCATGCATATTTTCCGTGACATTTTAATCATTTGCATGTTCTAACCTGTTGTATATATCCTATACGTTTCCAGCTAATTCCAGTAGTTCTACATGGTGCAGCAATTTTTACAAACAGTAATGTATATATATACGATATCCGACGATTTCTTCTTAACGACAACGAAGTTATATCCCCCACATTCTTTCTACTGCTAAAACAAATTACCCAAGGTTGATCCAGAAGTCACTTAATTCATTCCTGATATATGTACTATTTGCAATTAGTGTATTCCAGGGAAATCACAAAACAAATAATACTGTCACATTAATTATTGAAAATATCAACCGCCTTCACTCTTGTGAGTTAATGCGCTGCCGAATTAATCAATTCAAGGATTTCTACAGTGATATTTTAAATACACATAGCAGTATTTTGTTTCGGTTATTCCCAAGTGAAAGATGTTTGCGCAAAATAAAATGTGGAAGAAGGAAGGACACATATCTGTCTATCAAGACAAGAAGGAAGAACATAGATTCAGTTAATACTTCTTTCGCTAGTCAGGGGTAAAAACTGGGACGTAAAATACTAAAATACTAAAGAAAGATGTGTATGCGTTTGCTATTGGGAGCTATAGAAGGAACTGACGATTTCTTTTTGGTAGTGAGAAATAGGGTAATGTTATAAGAAAAAACGAAAGATTTTAAACTTTTGTCCGCAGCATTCTTCGGACATGCTACAAGAAGGAGATCTTTGCCACAAATAAAGCAGTAAAAGTATTTGGTTAAAGAGCATTTAATATAGATCAGTAACTAGATCGAACCATTGCATCAGTTTCTCCTGAGCAGCTGAAATTCTGCCTTATTATCAAGAAGCCCGTCAGAAACTGTACTTGACAAACAAATGATATTCTGTATGAGATAGCATCTGTAGAAAGTAAAATATTGAATTCATATTTCTCTTTCTTCTCCCTTGTGTTGCTATATTGACTTCAGGAGTGACGCTACGGATGGGAATAGTAGAAACAATGAATTATTTAAGAAGAAAAGTTGGGCGAGCTGCAGCCCACTCAACTTTTCTTTGAGCCCCCTCCCCTAGCCCCCGCCCCCCAATATTTAAGCAGTTGGAACATATGGCGGGTGCAAACATTTCAGATTCTAGGGAATCTGGATAAATGTACGTGAATTTCTCGAATTTACCGAAATTTTCTTACATAAAATGAATTCTTTGTTAATTTTAGTTTTTGTACCTAATCCCTGGAAATAGAGGGAATCCTCTGAACGAATTTCTGAGAGAGTAGTAGAAACATAAGGCTGTTTATGAGTTTTAGTTTGTAACTTGTGTTAAACTATGAGAAAGAGTGCGAGAGGGAGAGAGAGAGAGAGAGAGAGAGAGAGAGAGAGAGAGAGAGAGAGAGAGAGAGAGAGAGAGAGAGAGAGAGAGGGGAGAGAAAGAAAGGGAGGTAGGGAGAGAGGAAGGGAGATACTCCATTGTCAGGTTACAAACTAAAACTCAAAAACAGCCTTATGAAAGCAAACACACGTAAAAAATATATATACATACACTGCTGGCCACCAAAAGTGCAACACCAAGAAGGAAGCATCCGATTGGCCTGAAATTTGCAGCATGCGTCTCCCGCGAGAGGACATGCAAACGATTAGCATTGCAGGGCATATGCAAATCATGTGCGCCCTGCACGCCACCGAGGAGCACTATAAGAAGGGTGCACTGAAGGCGGGGTGTAAGTAGTGGAAGTGTGTTGTGCTGCCGGGCCTGTGCGTGGGAAGCTTCCTGATGCCTCGTCGCAGAATACGGTAGTCATTCCAGCACGTTTCGGAGTTCGACAAAGGACGAATAGTGAATTATCGCGACAGCGGTTTATCGTACCGAGACATCGGCGCCCGTGTGGGACGACATCCATCCACAGTGAGGCGAGTATGGATTCGGTGAGCGCAGGAGGGACGGACGGACCAACGTGAGTGATTGCCGCAGTTGCGGCACACCACTGAACGAGAGGACCGGCATGTTGTGCGGTGGGCATTGACGGCTCGCACCACCACACCACGAACGTTAGCGCAGGAATTAGGGTATGTTGCGCAACAACGTGTGTCAGCACGTACAGTTCGACGTCGTCTGCAGGAGCGGGGACTTGTCGCACGGCGCCCATTGCTAGGATTACCATTGACGTTACGTAGTCCAGGTGCGGCGTTCAACGGCAGTGGGCCGTTGAACGCCACACATGGACTACGAAATGTCACGATATTGTCTTCTCTGACAAATCTCGCTTCTGCCTGCAACACCACGCTGGTCGGATCCGTGTGTGGCGGCACCGCGGCGAGAGACTGTATGACGCTTTGCATTATGCATCGCCATACCGGTCCGTCACCTGGCGTTACGGTTTGGGGAGTGATTGAATATGACACCCCACCCCTCTAGTACGCATCGCCGGTACACTTAACAGCCACCGCTACATCTCCGACGTTTTGGAGCCTGTAGTCCTCCCTTACCTGCAGGACCTACCAGCGGCCACGTTTCAACAGGAAAATGCGCGCCCGCATGTCGCACGCATCGTGCGACAATTCTTCACAGCCCACCAGGTGTCACAGCTGCCGTGGCCCGCCTGTTCTCCCGAAATGTCGTCCATCGAACACGTCTGGTCGCTGATCGGCAACCGAGTGGACCGGCAAGCATCACCCGCGGCTACGCCTGAAGAACTGTGGCAACGTGTGGAAGCGGCCTGGACCGACATACCCCAAGCCCACATCCAAAGCCTCTTTCGTTCGATGCCGTGGCGTGTAGCGACCGTTATTGCCAGCCATGGGGGCCACACGAACTATTGATGTCTGCGTGTTCCGCAAGTCGCACGGGCCTGTAAGCTCAATCGTTTCATCTTTGTATCTGTTGTTGTGTGTCCAGTAAATCTGGCTTTGCTATCTCGCGCCCGTCTTGGTGTCGCATTTTGGTTGGCCAGCAGTGTATATATATAAAAAAAATAGATATTCGTATATATGGTTCCCATATTACATACACTGAATAAATACTACATAGAGTGTTCACTCGAAAACGTTTTTTTACTAGGGATAACATTATCAGCGTTGGGTAAAATGAACAAGAGGGAAATTGTTCGCCAAATTTCTGCCAAACACTTCAAAAATTGTGCCCCCTTCCATCATGCTTAGCCCCCCTAATTGACCACCCATTTCTGAGCGGCTCGCGTTGCCACTGATTGACTTTGGTCTTTCTGTTGTCAAAGCTTTTAAGTATTGATGTGTTTTGATAACTTCAGATGAATTCCCTTACAAGAGCTTGCAAATTTAAAAAAGATCGAAGGAACAAGGAAATTGTCAAAAACAAGAACAAAAAACATTAAAATCTATGGAGAGATAACAGTTTTTCTTGTTCTTCCTTGTCAATACGTTAGGATAATTTGCCCCATGATTTTCCGAATTCGAGTTGTACAATGAATCATTTAAAGAAGAAAGTAGAGGGTGAGAAACTATCTTTGAAAATAGGCTGGTGAGTGCAAGATACGCGATCACATCATTCAGGTTCTAACGAAGAAGACAGGGGGAAAGAAAACTCCTTCTGGAAAAGGGATAAATGATTGACAGATAAGCGACAGCATCAGTTAAAGGTTTCCTTATATTATCTTTTCACCTCATAACGTCCAAACTGAAAAATGGAAAAGCAAGGGGTAAATAACCTTAACTTGCGGAAGAAAAGAACGAGTGCCTAAACATTTAGGGCTGGTGAATTTGATTTCTTTTTAAATTCTCAGCCTCTCGTAAAGGAATATATAAAACGTTGTCAGCCCACAAGATATTTAAACATTTTAGTGAGAGAAAGAGTACAGATTACTGTAAAACATAACACAAGAGAGGTGGAGGACGGATGAGTAAAATATTTCATACTTTAAAATCTTGAAGATGTTGTCTTAAAGGAGACTTTATCTCAGAGATTCTGATGTCACAAATGAAACACAAAGCCGCAACAACTGCTCTCCGGAGATTTACTTGGCAGAAGAAGAAAAACGGATATGATAGAGAGGATTTAGTTGAAATAAAACATAAATGGTAACAAGTGAAAGAAAACCAGTTGGCGTTGGGCTTCAGAAAAGAAGCACAAAAACAACATCTGAGGCTTTTTCTTATTCGCGATTGCAGGCTTTCTCTGAACAAAGAAGACTCAAGGTAATCTAAAAATGTAGTGGTGAGATTAGAGAGAACAAAGTGAGAAAATAGATTTCTCGGTATCAGGGACAGATGTGGTCACACAGCATCAAGCACGAGGCTAGGCTCAAAACGAAAAAAGATTTAATAAACAATTAACGGGGTATCTCACTCCGCTGAGGGAAACACGTCTCAGACCAGCGGATGTATGGCTGCCTATGACCAGAAAGTCAGTGGAAAAGGACTGAATGTTTAACGGAGTCCCTTGACTCCGCGATCACTAAAAACCGCACACTCAGGAGACCAATTATTTCCCCGAAGGAGACCAATTATTTGCCCGAAGGAGATAGGAAACAGTGGCGAGACGTTTTTGAAAGTGTGAGAGATTTATGAAATTATGTTCGTCAAAAGGTGCGAAGATTTATTTTACAAGCAAAGGTATACCTAAAGGTCATCTCACATAAATAGCAGCTACATCCCAAATACAGTTCATCATCATCAACAACCATGGATAATAGTCCCATAGGGACCTGCTACCATGTGGCAGCAAATGTAATTCGTATTATTTTGTTTTACTGCCAGTACATCGACACTCATCTGGTAAGCCCAGGCATCCTGAAAAAGGTGGGTCCAGGGAAAAAGCGCGTCCGGGGCCGATTTCAGAGGGAGCCTTCTACGCATTCGCGTTCCCAACACGGGGAATCTGCTGAAAACCCCGGAAAAACCGCAGACTAGATGGACGGCAGAACCAGATTCGAACACCCGTCAGAAACGTCCACCTCCCACACAGTGCACAGAGACTTAACCAACTGCGCTATGGCGGTGGCCCCAACTACAGTTACGTAATTAAAAAAAATATCACAAGTAGCTCATTAGAAGATAATACATAAACATTCTAAATATACTTGAAAGTAAGGGACTTATGTCTTGTCGAAACGAATAACCTATATTCCAAGGAACCTCAGTAACATGTTACTGTGTGTGTTTAGTCCTGAAGCTGAAATGCACTCATCAGACAAAACATTAAAACCGCCTCTGCGTTACGTAAATAAGCGTGCGTTATGTGACAAGGTCGCGAATGTTATACAGTATATAATACCTGGGTCGGAGCTCTCTCTCTCTCTCTCTCTCAGTCAGTATTCCGCTTTGCCTCAACGTGGTAAAAGCAAAGTATTTATCTGATTTCAACAAAGGCCACATGGTTATGGCAAGACGCCTTGATAAGAGCATCTCCGAAACAGCGAAGCTGGTAGGCTGTTCACGCTATGCAATAGCTGGTGCCTATCAAAGATGGTTCGAAACAGGTGACACTTCAAGACGTCGACAAGGCGTGGGCAGGCCAAGCTTCATTGATGACAGAGGTCATCTCGGGCTATCTTGTCTTGTCCGTAGCAACAGGAGGGTTATTCTGGCTGACATTACCCATAATTTCAATTGTGGTGAAAGACCCAATGTGTCCGAACACAGAGTTCATATTACGCTCTTGAATATGAGTCTCCGCAGCCGCAGATCCATTCGTGTGCCTATGCTCACAGCCATTCACCGTAGTCAACACTTAATCAGCCACATTGGACCACAGAAGACTGGTAGAGGGTCTCATGTTCAGACGAATCCCTGTTTTGTTGCACCATATTGACGGACAAGCTCGTGTGCGACGTTTACCCAAGAAAGCCCTCTCCCCTGGATGCACTTTGGGACGGAGTTAGGTGGCTGGAGAGAGTGTGATGGTCTGAACAATATTTTGGGGGAAAACACTTGAACCCATTATCCCTGTAGAAAGAATTCTGACAGCTGTCACGTACCTAAACATCGTGACTGATCAGGTACACCCCTTTATGGCGACTGTGTTTCCTGGCAAAGATAGCGTCTTTCAACAAGACAATGCTCCTTGCCACACTGCGAAGAAGGTTCAGGAATGGTTCCAAGAACACGAAAAGGAATTCCATGTATTACCATGGCCCCCAAATTTGCCGGACATGAATTCTATGGAGCATTTGTGGTTGGAGAAACGAAAACGAGCAGCATCACCCCCTACCACATAATTTGCGGGAACTGCGTGATCTTATGTTGCCGTCATGGTACCAAATATCAAGAGACACCTACCAACATCTCGTTGAATGTATGCCTCATCGGATGAGAACTCTTTCGGAGGCGAGAGGAAGGCCTACATCATATTAGGTAGGTGGTTCTTAATGTTTTGAATGATCGGTGTATATACCATGACAGCAAATCAAAGAAAGAAAGTATTTGTCAGTATACATTTATTGTTATACTGCAGTATTAATGTTTTTGTATTTTTTTTACAATTGTTATATTTTTGTAATATTTTCTATTTATTTTAATATTATTGTAATATTAATTTGTGAAATTGCACTGTTGGATAATTATCAGATCATACGTACAAACGGAGGATGAATTTTTAATTTCTCAGTACATTTTTTGCTGTAAATTTGAAACACCACGCTTGCTGTTGTAATATTCCAAGCACTGGTTTCTCTCTCTCTCTCTCTCTCTCTTATTTTTGCCCACGCTAGACGAACAAAAAATCTTGGGCTGTTCTTGGTTTTTGGTCTCCAAAAGAACAAATATAGGAGAGCTACAACTTCCCAGTTGTTGAAGCTGCACAGCACTTCATGATTCCCCTTATGTGAGAACAGGCAAATGTCATGCTTGAAATGCTGTAACACCGAGAGTAATGTGGGTACTGCCAAAAAATATTAAAAACACTAACGGTTAACCTTTTATTCGCTATTTGAAGTTTTTCCCAAAAATGCATTGCGCCAAGTACCCTCGTATTTAACAAACACTTTTATCTTCCAATGTCATCAATAGCCCATTAAGATAACGAATTTAAACTTCAAACGCTCAATAGCCAATTTTTTTTATGAATGGCACGGGCACTAAAAATGTTTGTCTTCATTTATTACTTTCCCTCTTTTGATAAACAGTCCCTTTCTTAAGATGTATTTCACTCATCGAAAACAATGGTACTTCATATGCTGCATCTAGTTTGATACTAAGCGATCTAACAACTAAGTAAATGGCTTTTTTCTAAAACACGGGAAGTACATGGTTTCATTTTATAGTACACTGCTGGACAATTGCTAAGGACGGATCATAAACGGCTATATAGCGCATAAAAAAGTAAGTGTGGTTGGATGCCAAGTGAAATAAAATAATGTCAGAATGCCAGGACATTACAAGAAAGACAATTTATTGTGCTCTGAAATCCAGAAGGCTTTGGAACGTGTTCAAGGGACAAACAGGCCATTTTGTGCAGAATACGTAAACGTGAAAAAAATGCAATGACCGTCCGCAGGCGTTCCGGCGTAAGATGTCAATACGGGATATGGCCACCATGGAGGGCGGTGCAAGATTCCACACGTCGTGTCATGCTTTGCGCAACATTGTGAAGCAGCTGTTGTGGTAATTTATCCCATTCCTCTGTCAGTGCACGGATGAGGGTGCCCTTGTTTATTGGAGGGCATTGGCGACCAGCAAGACTCCTCCCCAAAGCATCCCACACATTTTCAATGGGATTCAGATCTGGAGAACGTGCTGGCCATACGAGGCGTTGAATATCCTCGCTCTCAAGACACTCCTGGACAGCGACTGCTCGATGATATGTTGCCTTGTCGTCCATGAAAATGAATCTATGACCGACAGCACCACGGAACGTGCGAGACACGAGGTAGCAGAACATCATTAAAGTATCGTTGGCCAGTCATAGTCCCAGTTGGAAGCATATAGAGGGACGTACGGCCATTGATCATGATGACAGCCCATACCATGACACTACATGTCGGATATCGGTCTCTTTCCTGTATGTTTGCTGGACAATATGCAGTACCACTATCACGCCAGATCAGTTGTCGTCAACAATCAGACGATAGACTGTATCTACTCTCATCTGAGAAGAGGACAGCAGACCAGTCGTTATCAGTCCAATTGTGATGTTGATGACACCATTGCAAACGGGCGGTACGGTGACGTCTGGACAATGGGATGCACACAACAGGACGGCGGGCGTATAGTCCTCCTTCATGCAAACGTCTGGCGACAGTTTTTCGGGAGATCCGCTTTCCAGTAGCAGCCATAAACTGATTTGCTACCTCACTAGCTGTGCTGCGCCGGTGTCTTTTTGTTGATAGCACTATGTATCGATCTTCTGCAGGTGTCGTACTGTGAACACGACCTCCCCGTGACGTTTGCTACACTCTCCATTTGTTTGAAATGATTTCCAAAGCCTTGAAACAACACTGTGGCTGACGTCGAACTCCCTGGCAACATCTGTTATTTTTCGCCCTTCTTCAATCTTGCCAATAATACGGCCACGTGTAAAATCATCTAGGTGATGTTGGGAAGACATACTGAAAATTGCAAGTTCGTCAATTGATTCTTTTCCTTTCAACTTTGCGTTTAAACAACAACGGTCAATACGCGTCAAATCCTTTATATCTCTTATCAGAGCTATGACGTCACGAACAAGTTCGGCAATCCAAAATTTGCATATGCACAACATGTCTTACTGTATCCCGCACTTGTGCTAATTTCCACATTTTCCTGCCTTCCATTTTATGGTTGCTATCGTTGCTATTGTCATCCGTCCTTAGCAATTGTCCGGCAGTGTAATATGGGGTACAAAAAGTGAAAACATGGGAATGCGATAGGACCAAATATAAATGTCTGATAAAGACAATGTGTGGGTGTCCTTTTATCTCATTTCATATGCCAGAATTCTGCAAGGTTTGAGATGTCTTGATATATTCTCTACGCTTTCCCTTCCCAAAACAGATCAGATAGAGCAAAGTTATCTCCATACAAATATATATTAACAGCAATGCTGGAGAGAGAGAGAGAGAGAGAGAGAGAGAGAAAGAAGAGCCAGATTGAGCTGAAACCTTTTTAACTCAGCTTTCATCCCAGCTTTGTAAATCTTATAATTGATGGGATTTTCTGATCACTCATGCTGAGAATCTAAAAAAAGAAAATACTAAACGAATGCATCACTAAGATTTACTTCAAAGTTCAATAATGAAACACTGAAAATATTAATATTTGTTTTGCATTAATTGACAATACCGAAAGATTGGAGCATAATTCAGTAAATAACTCTTTGCACTTGGAATCCCATTTAGCGGAATATAAGCATATAGAATTATCATGCATCAACAACTGGTTTCTTTACTACTCGGTAAAAACCGCTATGGCAGAGAAGTTACTTTATTAGTTGCATTAATTCCCCGTCTCTATGACTAATACATGATGTGCTTTGGTTAGGCTTACTACAGCTCCAACTTACTGCTTTCCATTAGAGGTATGTACATAGCATTTCAGTCATTCGTTGGACCAAAGGTTCTTGTAAGATGAAAAATTCGTCTTAGCTTGTCATGCTTTGCCTAGTCGCTAAACCCCTTATCAAACACTTGAGTTCTAACCCACAATCTAACGATCATCTGTTATTCGTCTTAGCTTGTCATGCTTTGCCGAGTCGCTAAACCCCTTATCAAACACTTGAGTTCTAACCCACAATCTAACGATCATCTGTTATTCGTCTTAGCTTGTCATGCTTTGCCGAGTCGCTAAACCCCTTATCAAACACTTGAGTTCTAACACACAATCTAACGATCATCTGTTATTCGTCTTAGCTTGTCATGCTTTGCCGAGTCGCTAAACCCCTTATCAAACACTTGAGTTCTAACACACAATCTAACGATCATCTGTTATTCGTCTTAGCTTGTCATGCTATGCCTAGTCGCTAAACCCCTTATCAAACACTTGAGTTCTAACACACAATCTAACGATCATCTGTTATTCGTCTTAGCTTGTCATGCTTTGCCGAGTCGCTAAACCCCTTATCAAACACTTGAGTTCTAACACACAATCTAACGATCATCTGTTATTCGTCTTAGCTTGTCATGCTTTGCCGAGTCGCTAAACCCCTTATCAAACACTTGAGTTCTAACACACAATCTAACGATCATCTGTTATTCGTCTTAGCTTGTCATGCTATGCCTAGTCGCTAAACCCCTTATCAAACACTTGAGTTCTAACACACAATCTAACGATCATCTGTTATTCGTCTTAGCTTGTCATGCTTTGCCGAGTCGCTAAACCCCTTATCAAACACTTGAGTTCTAACACACAATCTAACGATCATCTGTTATTCGTCTTAGCTTGTCATGCTATGCCTAGTCGCTAAACCCCTTATCAAACACTTGAGTTCTAACACACAATCTAACGATCATCTGTTATTCGTCTTAGCTTGTCATGCTTTGCCGAATCGCTAAACCCCTTATCAAACACTTGAGTTCTAACACACAATCTAACGATCATCTGTTATTTTACTGTATCCCTCCCTGTATTTGAAATGGAGCCACTTTTCCTTAGCTTCAGGTATCGGACTCCAAGCAAGGAAGGGAACCAAACCCGAAGCTCTAGATTCATTCAGTGCTCAAATTCAAGTTTTCTATGCGATAAGCTAGATTTCTGAGAACTCTGCTTCCAAGACTGCAGCTCATGTTTCCCTTATTTCATATATAAAATTCACTTTTCCCCTTACGTATTCTTGAATTATATCTTCGCAGCACGTGTCTCGATCTGCTTTATACGGCTGACATTAAACTAAAATGTCACTACACTTCAAAAGAATTTATAAAAAACTATACCTACTGATCTGAAATCTGTTAACAGCTTGGTGTCTTCGAACTTTTAGTTTTAGTTTGTGGTGAAAATTGTGTTTGTTCAGTTGCTCCTCCGTTCTGATTCGCTCCCGTTTTAGATCCGGTAAATGTAATTCCAGAACAAGTGAATCCTCCTAATCTTAATGCGCAAGAAGTATTTTTAAAGTGCCAAAAGAAAAGAAATCAGAGGTGTTATTATGTAGGAGATTATAACCTGACTTAGGAATGCTACAAATTAGAATAACATGTTGGCAATAATCGATTTCAAGAAAAAATGGTCATAGTATGCATTCTTGTATACATATACTCTGTCTAAATTTCACTCTCCTAAATATACAAAATTGATAAATTTCTTTATCCAGTACTTATGTCAACGACTAAATCATTATGTGTCTGAACGCATTGATTGCCAGTTCATAGGAATTGTGTGATTTTATACAATCCAGGAAAAGAAAATGAAAAATGACTACTTGTTTTCTTACCATAGGGATACACCCATGTCCATAAAAGGCAGAACACCTGAAAGGAAAAGAGCTATGATGATTTTTACAATATGCTAATCAGGCAATATCGCAGGAATGATTAAAGTTCGGCGTCATAGGTGCATGCGTAGAGTGTCTAGCCAAGTCAAACCGCGCTACGTCAAGGACCATAAACCGGCTATTTTTCTGTTATAAGCAAAACGTGGCTCGGTCGGCATGTCAGTGCATGGTCAACAGTGGGCAAGGATGCCTCGTTATCGTGTAAGACAGTCGTACAGTCACAACAGCGAGTTCGAAAGAGGTAACACTATGGACATGAGAGATTACAATGCTTCCCTCCGTGAGACTGGTGGTCGTGAGGGGCGCAGTGCATCTGTCGTGGTAAGAGGGAGCAGGGAATTGTACGAAGAAGGGCGTAGGACACGAAGAGAAAATTCTAGACATGGTACACAGAAAACGCCGAAGGACAATCGTCATCTCATGAGGATGTCTAAAGTGCAAAACGGCGTTGTCGTAACAGTACTTCACCGGCTCTCACAATTTGGATTACAGCCTCGTCGGTCCCTCCTAAGCTACCTTTTCACAGCAGCAACTGATTGTCAGTCTGCAATGGTGTATCGAGCGAAGGGTGTGGCGTGATGAATGGTACAACAACGTGTTCTCAGACAATTCGCGCTTCTGTTTAGGTGAAAAAGATAGCCGCATCTGTGTTCGCAGACGACGGGAAAGAGGGGCAGAATGGCATCGGGAAGAGTGTATTCGCACCAAGCATACCGCACCAAAACGAGGCATTATGACTTGGGATTCTATCGGGTACGAAAGCAGATCATCTATCATGAGATTCCATGCCACCATAACGAATGCTAGTTACATCAATCACACTCCATGGCCAGTCGCTCTTCCGTATCTGCAGAAAGTTCCCGGTGCCATATTTCAGCAGGATAATGCCACACAGAACGCAGCAGCAACAACATGTGTCTTCTTCAGGGCTAACAACGTTCCAGTTCTACCGCGGCCAGCTGTATCGTTGAATCTACCACTCATAGAAAATCTCTGGGACATGCACAAACGTTTGGTGCAGAGGTACGTGAGTCCGCCAGCTACTATAGATGCATTTCGGATACGGATCAATACAGCCTGGATGGCTATTCCAAAGGACACCATTCTCACATTATCTGATTCGATGCCTCAGCGCGTACAGCAGGTGATACAAGCCAGAGGTGGCCACACCGATTTTTAGCTACATGGATGCCCCTGATACGTATGACACCGAGAAGCTAATAATTTGTTCTGTATTGCCTAATGAACATATACAGCAGGTGATACAAGCCAGAGGTGGCCACACCGATTTTTTGCTACATCGACGCACCTGGTACGTATAACACCGAGAAGCTAATAATTTGTTCTGTATTGCCTAATGAACATATATAGCAGGTGATATAAGCCAGAGCTGGCCTCTCCTTCTTTTCCCCCTGTACTCATCTGTGGCACAGGTGTACCGGGCATTTTTCTGCGGAGAGAAATATCGCTTGGAATAGCTTGTTGTTACAGGTAAGTATGTAGGCCAGCTTACAACTTCACTTCTTAACGGGTAACCGTCCACTCCTTCTCCTCTAATATTTCCATACTTTTCTTTCGTGCTATTCTATCAGGGCAGTCTGCTCCTAACTCTCTTAGATTCTCTTTCACCTGCCAAAAAGCGCATGGCGCTGTGGGTTCGGGTTTCTCAACCTAATTTAGGAACTCCTCCTTAACCTTAAGCCAGAGCTTGCCAGACCGATTATTATTAGCTAGATCGACGCAACTGGTACGCATGACACCGAGATGCTAATCATTTGTTCTGCATTGCCTAATGAACAATACAGTAGGTGATACAGGCCAGAGGTGGCCACACCGATTATTAGCTACATCAACGCACCTGGTACGTATGACACCGAGATGCTAATCATTTGTTCTGCATTGCCTAATGAACATATACAATAGGTGATACAAGCCAGAGGTGGCCACACCGATTATTAGCTACATCAACGCACCTGTATTGCCTAATAAACATATATAGCAGGTGATATAAGCCAGAGCTGGCCACACCGATTATTATTAGCTACATCAACGCACCTAGTACGTATGACACCGAGATGCTAATCATTTGTTCTGCATTGCCTAATGAACAATACAGCAGGTGATACAGGCCAGAGGTGGCCACACCGATTATTAGCTACATCAACGCACCTGTATTGCCTAATAAACATATATCATCATCATCATCATCATCATTGTCAACCATTATCAATCCACTGCTGGACGAAGGTCTCCCCAAGTTTCCTCCACAACGGTCTATCTTGTGCCAGTCTCCTCCATGTCACTCCCGCATATTTACGAATTTCATCCACCCATCTCCCATGTGGTCTTTTTCTGGGTCTTTTCCTGTCCCTTGGAATCCAATCTAAAATTTCGGCTGTCCATCTATGGTCTGTCCTTCTGGCAGTATGTCCAGCCCATTGCCATTTCAGTGATTTAACTCTGATCATGATGTCTTCTACTCTCGTCATTTTTCGGATCCACGAGTTCCTCTTCTTATCTCTCCTGGTTATACCAAGCATGCACCTCTCCATGCTTCTTTGAGTTGTCTGCAGCCTTTGTATGTCTCTTTTAGTTAAGGTCCACGTCTCTGCACCATACGTAAGCACTGGAAGGATGCATTGATCAAACACTTTTCTTTTAAGACATAATGGCATATTGCTCTTGAAAATTATGCTGTTTCTTCCAAAGGCTCTCCAGGCAAGTTTTCTACGCCGATTAATTTCTTCATCAATGTGACCCTTACTTGATATCTGCTGTCCAAGATAAACATACGTATCTGTTATCTCCAGTTTTTCTCCATCAATCGATAAATCTTCATTTCTTGTAAAAGCATTGAACATCACTTTTGTCTTCTGAAAGTTCATTTTTAATCCCACTTCTTTACTCTTGTCAGCAAGTTCCTGGATCATACTCTGCAGCTCTGATGGGGTAGTTGCAAAAATGACTACGTCATCAGCAAAACGAAGGTGGGTTAGATAATCTCCATTAATCTTTATCCCTTTGTTTTCCCAGTTCAGTGATTGAAAGACATTTTCCAATCTGGCATTAAAGAGCTTCGGAGATATGGTGTCACCTTGTCTCACTCCCTTTCCAATTTTTATGTGTGTTGTATTTTCAAACAGCCGAATCTTTGCACTTGCATTTTCATAGATGTTATTAATAATATTAATGTATGCATCTTCAATACCGCAGGATTTCAGAGCCGTGGTAACTGCTGATGGTTTCACCGAATCAAAGGCTTTTTCATAAACGATAAAAGCCATGCACAATGGAAGTTCATATTCTATCGCTCTTTCAATTAGTTCTCTCAGTACGTGGATATGATCTATTGTGCTGTAGCCACTCCTGAATCCAGCTTGTTCTCTCGGTTGAGCCATGTCCAGTGTTACCTTCAAGCGGTGAGAAAGAACTTTAGTGAAGATTTTATAAACCACTGATAGGAGGCTGATAGGTCTGTAGTTCCTGAGATCCTCAATGTCACCTTTTTTATGTAGCAGGATCATTGTAGCATTGTTCCAATCCTCAGGAATCTTCCCTTCATTAAGGCATCGAGTGAAAATTTGGGCGAGTACTGTTTCAATTTCTCCACTTGCTTCTTGTATGATGTCTATAGTAATTCCATCTTCTCCTGGAGCTTTCCCCCGCTTCATGTTCTTGATTGCATGAGCAACTTCTGCTGGGAGGACTGGAAGAACTTTGGTACCTTTCATGATGTCTGGAGTACATGTATCATCCCTTTCATATAATTTGGAGTAGAAATCTTTCACTCTTGTCAAAATTTCGCCTCTATTTCTTGTTATAGAACCATCTTCTTTTCTCAGAGCCATAATCTGTTTTCTTCCCTTACTGAGATGTCCCCTTGATATCTTTAGGCTTTGGTTGTTTTCAATTGCTTTCCTTACTAGCTCACAGTTGAATTTCCTTACGTCTTCAGTGATACTTTTTCGTGCTGTCTTGCATAGCTCTATATATTCCACTTTGGAAGTCACATCTTCTTTAGTTGTCCTCATCTCTCTTCTTTTTTGCATCAACATTTTGGTTTTTCCTGATAATTTGTTCACATGCAACTTGTTCTTAGACCCAGCTAATTTTGTTGCTGTTTCCATAAGAGCTTTGGTTACTTTTCTGTTAACTTCCGAAATATCCACTTCTTCTGGTGTTAGGCCTTCTAAAGCAGAGAATCTGTTCTTCAGTTCCAACTTGAAAGTATTATGGTGTTTTTTAAGGTTGGTTATGTCAATAGATTTTGTTTGTCTTATGAGCTTGCCACGTTCGAGTTTAGTGTTGAGGTGCATCTTACATCTCACCAATCTATGGTCACTACCTGTGTTGAACTTGTTCAGCACACTGCAGTCTTCGATGACGAATTTTTTGTTACACATAATAAAATCAATTTCACTTGTCGTCCCAATTGGATGTCTCCATGTCCATTTCCTGTGTGGCTTTTTCTTGAAAAAGGAGTTCAAGATGAAAAATCCTTCAGCCTCTGCAAACTCAACGAGAGTATTTCCACGCTGGTTTCTGTTGCCATGACCGAATTTACCTACTGAAGTTTCATTCTGTTGCCGGTGCCCTATTTTTGCATTGAAATCTCCCATAATTATCTTCAAGTGCTGCTTACCTTTATTATTTAGATGACGAATTTCCTCATAAAATTCTTCAATTTCTTCTTCAGGATGACTTGTGGTGGGTGCATAAGTTTGAATAATCTGAGCCTGGTATCTTCTCGAGAGTTGGATAATGAGTCGTGCAGCTCTGTCAGAGGAACTTTCAACTTCTACCACTTTATCCTTCAGTTTCTTGTTTATTATAAATCCAACACCACTAGTTCTGCCAGTATCTGTCCCACGATAATAGAAGAGATGTCCACTTTTCAGTTCAATGAGATCTTCTCCTTTTCTCCTTACCTCACTTAGCCCCACGATGTCCCACTTGATCCTTTGTAGTTCCTCTTCCAATTCAAGGAGCCTTGAATCAGAAGATAGGGAGCGTCCGTTATAGGTAGCCAAGGTCAGCATCAAATGGCAGCCTAGTCCGGTCCTCCGGGGATTCTTAGCACCCTCTGCCTTCATGTCGCACTGGCCGCTGCCTTGGCCAGGTACATTCCAGCTGCCGGAGACTGAGGGCCAAGATTTAAGTTGTAGAGTCATTTTGGAGGTGTTTGGCCATAACTCACCACGCTGGCCAAGCGGGTTGGTGAGTGTGGGATAGCATTTCCTCTGATCCCGATGGTATAGTTATGCCGCTATTGGCGGTCGTCAGAGCCCCTTTAGTGGGAACAGGATGCACCACGAGAAGGTGGGGTTGACATTTGTCAAGGAGAGGCTGTGATGTTACGCATCACCTGACCTTACATCCCTATATATATAGCAGGTGATATAAGCCAGAGCTAGCCACACCGATTATTATTAGCTACATCAACGCACCTGGTACGCATGACACCGAGATGCTAATCATTTGTTCTGCATTGCCTAATGAACATATACAATAGGTGATACAAGCCAGAGGTGGCCACACCGATTATTAGCTACATCAACGCACCTGTATTGCCTAATAAACATATATAGCAGGTGATATAAGCCAGAGCTGGCCACACCGATTATTATTAGCTACATCAACGCACCTAGTACGTATGACACCGAGATGCTAATCATTTGTTCTGCATTGCCTAATGAACAATACAGCAGGTGATACAGGCCAGAGGTGGCCACACCGATTATTAGCTACACAAACGCACCTGTATTGCCTAATAAACATATATAGCAGGTGATATAAGCCAGAGCTGGCCACACCGATTATTATTAGCTAGATCAACGCACCTAGTACGCATGACACCGAGATGCTAATCATTTGTTCTGCATTGCCTAATGAGCATATGCAACAGGTGATACAAGCCAGAGGTGGCCACACCGATTATTAGCTACATCAACGCACCTGTATTGCCTAATAAACATATATAGCAGGTGATATAAGCCAGAGCTGGCCACACCGATTATTATTAGCTACATCAACGCACCTGGTACGTATGACACCGAGATGCTAATCATTTGTTCTGCATTGCCTAATGAACATATACAATAGGTGATACAAGCCAGAGGTGGCCACACCGATTATTAGCTACATCAA
This sequence comes from Macrothele yani, assembly GCA_039090855.1. NCBI lineage: Eukaryota > Metazoa > Arthropoda > Arachnida > Araneae > Macrothelidae > Macrothele > Macrothele yani. Next base: position 618,330 of record CM076991.1, read on the forward strand.
CGCACCTGTATTGCCTAATAAACATATATAGCAGGTGTTATAAGCCAGAGCTGGCCACACCGATTATTATTAGCTACATCAACGCACCTAGTACGTATGACACCGAGATGCTGATCATTTGTTCTGCATTGCCTAATGAACAATACAGCAGGTGATACAGGCCAGAGGTGGCCACACCGATTATTAGCTACATCAACGCACCTGGTACGTATGACACCGAGATGCTAATCATTTGTTCTGTATTGCCTAATGAACATATACAATAGGTGATACAAGCCAGAGGTGGCCACACCGATTATTAGCTACATCAACGCACCTGGTACGTATGACACCGAGATGCTAGTCATTTGTTCTGCATTGCCCAATGAACATATACAATAGGTGATACAAGCCAGAGGTGGCCACACCGATTATTAGCTACATCAACGCACCTGGTACGTATGACACCGAGATGCTAATCATTTGTTCTGTATTGCTTAATGAGCATATACAATAGGTGATACAAGCCAGAGGTGGCCACACCGATTATTAGCTACATCAACGCACCTGGTACGTATGACACCGAGATGCTAGTCATTTGTTCTGCATTGCCTAATGAACATATACAATAGGTGATACAAGCCAGAGGTGGCCACACCGATTATTAGCTACATCAACGCACCTGGTACGTATGACACCGAGATGCTAATCATTTGTTCTGCATTGCCTAATGAACATATACAATAGGTGATACAAGCCAAAGGTGGTCACACCGATTATTAGCTAGATCAACGCACCTGGTACGCATGACACCGAGATGCTAATCATTTGTTCAGTATTGCTTAATGAATATATCCTGCAGAAATCAAAGTCGTGGCTCTATTCCTTTCAGGTGTTCTGTTTTTTATGAACGCGAAAGTACGTCGAGCAATTTCTCAGAAGATCAAAATTATTTAGGAAAATAAATGGAACAAGGAACATCATATCTCTGTTATCAACTGCGTAAATATCGAAGTTCTGCAGCACATTGAATATAATGCCCCTTAAAAAAAGAAAAAAAAAGTTCACACGCCTTCTGAAATTTAAGCACCGCTAAAAAGCAAACAAGTATCAAATGATACATCTCTTGTACCTGTTTTTGTGTTTCTTTTCTTTTTATTGGAGTTTTAACGACCACCGTGAGCAACTCAATGGGCTATAAGCAGTCGCCCGTCCCTAATTTAGGGTCACTGGCTCCAGAGAAGGGAGAGAGCCAGTGCCGTAAGTCAAACACAACATCCATGCCTAACCGGGATTTGAACCCGGACCCCTTTCGGAGGAGTGCTTAGAGGCCATCGCTTAGACCACTGCGCCACCGGGGCGGCATGTTTCTTTTGGTTTTCGAAAATGTTTCTTAATTGAAAACTAACATGGTTGCGTCATTTTAATAAAACCGTGGTGTTTAGATGATTAATCTGCATTCTTGTAACCACCAAGTCAGCTGTTGGTAACAGTTTGTAACGTTAGTTTAAAATACCAGTTGTTCCATATTATCCTCTAACTTGATTACTTCTACAAATTTTACTCTAAGTGACCAAATGTCAGTCATAGATAACAGATAAGCATAGGAAATAAAAAGGAAATAAATCAAGTGGAAAGTTCTTTAACATTAGTATTGGAAATGAAGCACAGGTCCCCAGTTAAAGGATATGTGCAGCAAGAGTCATAAATTTAGCTAAAGTAGTGTCTTGCCTTTTCACCTTAACGTTTGATTTCAGCGACTGTGTGTCTATATCTTTCAAATAGGCTTCCATAATTTCAATTCACCATTTGGAGCTTATTAACATCGAGGAGATTATTTACAGGAGCAAAATTTGCCGAAACTCGAAATCTTAGGAAAGGGACTTTTTTTATTACAGAAGCATTAAAAAAACACAAATCGCAATCCTTAAAATACCTTATTTTTTTTAATTCTGTAGTCTACTGCTGCAGCACTTAAAATATCGTTTAGGTTCCGTCGTTTTATGACATTCATGACATCGAGAAATGCATGCTTGCAGATTTAATCATGACGCTGTGCACTGTGGACCCCGAATTTCATGACTAGTTCTCAATAAAAAAAACTGTTTTTAATATGAAGCTAGAAAATTTCAGTATTATTTTTAAATAATGAAAACAAATAGCTTTTTATTGACTTTCAAAGTCCAGTCGTGTACAGCTAAATAACCTTTGAATATTTTCCCTAGTGATCGCAGTTTAAAATCGTGAAATAGGTTTGAAAAATTTATATCGGAAGCTAATAGTTCATGAATAAAATTTATCACCCATCTTATGGCAGGGAATTTAAACTAAGGACGGAGAAAGAGGGCAAAAAACAACGTTACTGTAACTGTTCTGGTAATCTGTGATGAAATGTTTTTTAACGACGAGGAAACTATCGTTGTTATGCAGTGGGGATGAGAAATACTGTGTGTGAAATAGCCACATGCAGTTTTATTGGAATTCGGCATCATTATCCTGGTTTCACTAAGTGCGATTTTTGAGTTAAAGCCCGTGTGACGTCCTCCTTCGGCTTGGGGTAGGTCTTGAAGAGAAAATGTTTTGAAACACTGATTTCCATTCCGAAGCGCGAGCGAGGGAAAGAAAGAAGAAGCGAACGACGTTCCAACAAGATATCAGCTGTCATTGGTGATTTATGATGCTATCATGGTAGCCGTCGTTGTTGACATTATCTTCGCCATCTGAGATGTCGTGCTCATTTTATGTGGGAATTATTTGCATTGAAATGCCATCATCTGGTAATGATGTTTCACCTAAATAAAAAATATGGTTATTGTCTGAATGGGATCCTGAAGACATAAGGAGCAGCAGAATTATGGTTTCGGTTCTGAAATATTCGGGAAAACTTTGGTTTAAAGAATGTTGGCTTGCAAATGTACTCCTTGACCGTAGATCGTGGTTGAAACATTTTTGTAATAAATTTAGAATATATTGCAGTAGTGTACGTACAAAAGAGTGTTTATATCAATTCTTTTGCAGCAGAGCAGATCTCAGTCGTTTTTCAAGAAAGAGATAAAAATACTACTGTTTTTGAAAATTACAACACAAAGAAGGAACCATGAGATTCGAGTGAAATTTATACCACACATTACTGATATGACTGTACATAAGGGATTTAATTTTCTGAACAATACAACAATTTTTACCTGCAAACATCAGTATCTCGTGAAGCCTCCGCGAAATGCAATAAGAGCTTCTAGACGGCGTGGCATTGAATCGAAAAGACATTACATAGTGACCTGGGTAATTCCTTGCCAGGCGGCATGTATGCGAGTCCACAGATCATTGGTACTGACCGCTGGAGGACTTTGATGGGCCAGTTGCCGAGTGACCACATCACAGACATGTTCAATAGGCGACATGCCTGGCGAGCGTGCAGGCCAGGGAAGAAGCGGTATTTGCTGTGCTGCGAAGAGGGCTTAAACATTCTTGGCAACATGCGGTCAGGCATTGTCCTTCTGGAATATAGCGCCAGGAGTGCTCTGAAGGAAGGGTATGACTTCTTCTTGTACAGCTTCCCTAATGTAGTGGTCGCTGCTGAGATTGACCTCAAGTCGTAGCAGCTGAGATCGCGAATTGTACCCAATGGTACCTCACACCGTCACACTTAGAGTTCGGTTCGTATGATGCTCGACAATGCATACTAGAAGGAGGCGCACTCCACAATACTGTCTAGTGCGTATGCGGCTATCATGGCAGTCCAAGTTAAATCGGGACTCGTCCGAAAACGCGACATGTTGCCAAACAGTACTCCATTGTCTGTATTAAAAACCCTATTCCAGCCTGAGGCATCCATGGTTCAGGGTCAAAGGAATCCGCCGCAAAGGAATGCGTGCAAGAAGTCCTCTGTGCAGGGGCGTCGGGAGACGGCGTAGAACTGTGGAGGCTGACAATGCCACACCTGTTGCACTGCTGTGCTAACACTGGAGAAGATGCGGAACGGTTCGTCACTGCTATGCGGATGAGGTTTCGGTCACCCCGCGGTGTCGTCACATTTCTTGGTCCACTGACGTATTGTCGATGCACCTGGTTCTCCTCGGTCCACTGCCGCCACACGCGCGTCACTGTCCTGGCGGAATGTCCCGTCCGAGCCGCAATACCGCGGTACGAAGATGCACCTTCACGCAGACCAATCATTCGTCCCCGTTCAAACTCTGCCGTATGGTGATATTGCGCCCTTCATCGTAGCGAAGGCATTATTGAACCCTGGCGACCCTTTTACAACTCGCTGTCCGGGATGTACTACTGTTGTGTATCCTAAACAGCCCTCTCCTTATACCCCTCACTTGACTGTTCAGAGTGCGCTGCCGGGTTCAGACATGCGCAATGACTCTTCACTTCCAAGCATTTGCATGTCCTACCCTGCTCTGCATATCCTGTACGTTTCGCGTGGTTCCCATCATTCCTTCATGGTGTTGCAATATTTACAAACAGTAGTTTATTTATTAATAAGATATAGTTACTATGGTGGCCGAATGACCAGAGACGCTGATTTCTGGCAGAGCTGGGCCTGGGCTCAAGTCCAGGATAAGGATGAGTACTATGCTTTATAGATTTTTTTAAAGCTTAGTGACGGTTTTACTGCCGACGTGGCACAGTTAGCTAAAGCGCATGGCTGTGTTGTAAGAGGTCTTAGGGAGTCCAAATTCCATCACCGATCGTGCAGTTCCATGTTTTTCAATAATGTAACTCAGATACGTGTAGGAATACAGGAAAACCTGAATCGCTTGTGGACGTATTGATCAATTTCTGGTGGTTGCCCCCTTGGACTATCGCAGGCATAGCTACATCAGTGTTAATGGCTACGATACTGCGTTAACGAAACACTTCATCATGAGCACTTTTATGGGGTGATGGCCTACCAGTCCGTAGAGGATACGCACCTAAAGAAGTGCCTGTATTGAACAGAATTGAACATTTTAAATTTAAATTTATAACAAGAATGCATTTAGCATTTGCTTCCGAGAAGATTAATATATAGGAAAAACATCTTATTCAAAGCTTCTCCTTTTGCTGATGAGGACAGGCAGTATCAATACTTAATTAAAAAATCCGAGGTTAATGTTAAATACTATCTGCAGACGGGAATGGTGAAGACACGGACTTACTTTTTGTCGCCATTTGGAGGAAACTGTCATCAGATACAAAATCTGTGCGTTCCGGGTGTGTAATTTCTTTACTCCGTAATTAGAATTGTTAACATACTATGCAGAAGGACATGCGTAATTTCGTGAAAGCTAGAGGTTATGGAGACTGTAAGCCATATGCGACGAAATTTTCAACTGTGTCTTTAAACCTGAATATGGACTGTGATGTACCACTCTGCAGAAATATAGAACTGTCCCCGATGTGATACTATTCACAACGTAGATATCTCAAATGTGTCTATTAAGAATGTGCAAAAACTCTCTGTGTGGGGTGTTGTGCCAACATGAGGAGTTCTTTCCCTTCTTTTGGAGCATCGATGGTGCCTTTGACAAAATAAAATGGCAGCAAAGATGTGGAATGCAGCGTGCTATTGGTGATACCGGAGTTGAAAACTAAGGAGGTGAGCGTCGTGTATGATTAGAAAGATGGATGATACTGAGTCGTATAGTGTATCACCACGTCAAAAACGACGTCGTCAGCTAGAGAAACTGCTTCTGCTGAAAATTTAACTCACTGCTCAGAGTCAAAACAGAAGTAAAGACCGATCTTTTATATATACGTATACACTGCTGTTTATAGAAATTGAAGCATCATGAAAAAATGCTCAGATTTGCACAAAATTTGCAGGGTGGATAGGGCATCATGGGAGATGTAAATAATTACAATTGCAGCGCACATGCAAGTGTAAGGCGTGTGCAACGCCATCGGAAACGTCACACCAAATGGGTATAAAAGAAGGCTTATAGAGAGTATGTTTTTTTAACTTGCTATCGCTAAACTCGACCGTACGCAGCCGTTCGTGTAGGAAGACGAAACAACCATGCAAACACTTGACTGAGTTTGAAAGAGGTAGAATCGTTAGACTCAGAGAAGGTGGTTTATCATACCGTGATGTTTCTGCACGCCTTATGCGTACATGGCGTCAATGCACAGCAAAAGGTTCTACGCATCGTCGGGCAGGGTCCAGAGCTCGAAATCGCACGACCAAGCTGGAAGACAAGAACTTGCACCGTATGGCAGTGACGTCGCGCACAACACCATCCATGACACTTGCGCAGCAATGGAGGATGGTCACACATCGTCCGATGTCTGCAAGCACTGTTCGTCTCCGATTGCTGCAGCGAGGCCTCGTTGCTGGCCGTCCATTGCTAAGACTTCCCTTGACTCTGAACCATATGCGACAGCGACTGCAGTGGTGCCTCGAACGTCGAAACTGGAATGCTAAATGGGAGCATATTGTGCTTTCGGGTGAGTCCGGGTCCAATTTAATGCATCTTATGCATCAGGACGGACGAATCCTTGTTCGCAGATACCATGGTGAACGGCATCTGGAAGGCTGCATTGTGCAGCGCCATACCTGTCCGTCGCCCGAACGTGAGTGTCTCTGGCGCTATTGCATTTCATTCACGCAATCTCTTGCAACGAATCACAGGCACATTGAACAGCCAACGCTACATCACGGAAGTGTTGGAAGTTGAACTTCCTTCAGACGTATGAAAACACAAGTTTGTCCGCGACGGAGTTCAAAGCCGTGTCCCCTCACTCCGGAGTAAGTCGCTCTCCGAACTGAGCTACGTGGACAGAATATCTCGCTGTAGATTTGTCGTCTTGACACATGTTTTCACATCTGTAGTACGTCACAGATTATCACGGGAGCAATCTTCCAATAAGACAATGCCCGACCCCATGTAGCTCGTGCTGTTCAAGGCGTACTTTGTGCGCATTAAGTCGCTCGTTTTCCCTGGCCTGCTCGCTTAACAGATTCGTCGCCTATGAAGAATGTCTGGGGCGTCATCGCCCAACGACTGGCTCCCGTGGTATCGTCGCTGGCACAACCAACGAATTGTGGATGCGCGTAGAAGCAGAATGGAATGCAATATCGCAGACGATCCAATCTCTGTTTCATTCGGTCCCACGGAGTGTAGGATGGGTTCACACCGCCCATGGTGGATTTACTTATTACATTTTTTTTGGCTTTCCTTATCACGACCCAGCATGTAATTATGATCGTTTGCAGTTTGTATCATAAATAATCACTCCCATAAATTTCATTGTGATTGTTTGTTTCTTTCTTGGTGTTGCAATTTCTGTTAACAGCAATGTATTAGGTGTAGAAATAAGTTTTAAAGCGTTTTTTGTGTGTCTCTACCGCTAATTTACATATCCGATATTCCCCCACGTTGTTGTCATGTGACCGTAACTGGTTTCCAGAGTATAAAATGTGACACAAGAGTTCGCCCAACAGTCAAACGCACTTGCACATCGGTAGATGAAAGCGATACTGCATTTATTCGACACTGCATTCGTTACGAAAATCATCAAGGAAAAAGTATTGGAAAAGCAAGTGCATCGATCTGTTCTGTTCTGGTGGAGAATATTGTATCGAAAAGCAGGCGTGAGTTTTGGTTTAGACGGTTTACAGCAGGTGGTTTTGATGTTAGCGATTGAGAACGTAGCGGCGCCCCGCAGAAGTTGCACATCAAGAACTGCAAGCATTGCTGGATGAAGATTCGTCTGAAACGCAAGAAGAACTAGCTGAACAACTGGGGGTAACTCAACAAACCATTTCCAATCGTTTACGTGCAATGGGAAAGATTCAGAAGGAAGGAAAATTGGTGCCACATGACCTGATCCAGAGGAACAAGGATGAGCGCGTCATGAAGTGTTTGAATCTGTTGAATAAACAACACAGAAAATATTTCCTGTGTAAAATCGTTACGGGTGATGAAAAGTGGATATGGTACGACAATCCTAAACGCAATATTCACTCCAAGAAAGTTCTGCTGTGCATCTGGTGGGATATGAAGGGTGTGCGTTATTACGAACTACTGGAACAGGGTCAAACTGTTACTGTTGATCTCTACAAGCAACAATTGCTGCGACTGAACCACGAAATCTGTCGGAAACGCCCATTCACAGGCAAAGGATTGCGTCCCGTGAAATTATTGCATGATAACGCTAGGCCGCATGTCACGAAATCGGTCAAGGAAACGTTATTGACGCTTAACTGGGAAGTTCTGGAGCACCCGGCGTATAGTCCCGACATAGCCCCTTCAGACCATCATTTTTCCGATCGATGCAACATGGTTTGTCTACTGTTCGGTTCCGGACATGTGACGAAGTGCAAAAATGGGTTGACGCCTTCATCACGTCACGCGACGAAGTATTCTTCATGGCTGGAATCCGTCAGCTGCCCGACCGATGGCGGAAGGTGATACATAACGACCGCGCATATTTTTATTCGTAAAGGTATTGCTGTTTTCTCCCAAATTACATGTTGTATTGTCTTAAAACGCTTTAAAACTTATTTGTACACTTAAAAACTGTATATGGTATACGCATACGTGAGTGCATAGTGAATATGTAAAATAAATAAGAAAAATACAGTAAGAGCATCCCTGGGTTTAAAAAAGAAATTTAGAACATTATGCCTCTCACCCATGTTCCTGTGTCTTAATAACGCAGCATGTCTACTTTTAATTTCACGGACCATTACGGATGCGCCGCTACAGAATGAGGCAAGCTTATCTACTCGCCTAGAGAAACACAATTATTATATTTACAAAAAAAAAAAAAACACGCATAGTTGCAAAGTAGTAACGTATTAAAATTTCAACAAATTTTGAAATTTGACATTCCACAGAAAATATACGAAATATTTTCAACGTGCCTCTAATTTGAAATATGCAAAAGAGGCAAAACGTTGTGACCAAAGTGTCTGTATACAAATCGGAGCAACTGCAGGTAAATGAAGGCGCATCATGAAACGGTAAAAATAACACTTGATACTGACCACTGTTAATGATTAAGCGAGTTGGAGAAAGACCAAATTCCACTGTCCAAACGACTTGGTTAGAGCATTTACTCAAGGGCAAGGATTGTCTAATGCTCACGGTCAACCGTGGTTAGTACCTTCAAAAAGTGGTCCGAGAAGGAAACAAGAAAGATGACACCGAATTTGCGGGTGTAATAAGCACGTCTTTTGAATCCGTTCTGACGCAAATTAAATTTATCAAAGCTTCAAAGTCAATGGAACCGGTACGGAAAACAATAATATCTGACGGAAGAAAGAAGTTTTTCAACAGGGTTTCTAATCCCTCAGATATTGCTGTAAACGGAATCGTGAGCTTACGTCATCTGGTTGCAGACTTGTACGTTAAGAAAAACATGAATTTATATGAGAAACATTTCTCACCGGAAACGCTCTCCAACACAGAAATAATTTTTCAAATCGGACTCCTAGAAAGAGAGATATCGACAAAAATAAGATGTGACTTTACGTCCCCTGGTGGGAAAACCATGCATTATTTTAGGAAGAAAGTATTCTCAAAAGATTTTTCCATATGAGCGGTATCGGTTCAAGAAAAAAAAAATTTAGTCGAGTTTTCAGGAGCCCAGATTTTGCTACAAATACATCAGAAGCAGAAATTAACACTTATGCCCACTGGTGGCCAAACCATTCTTTATCAAGCATTAGAAATTATGTGAAAAACTTATTTTCCATCAGGTTTTGTATGCTATACAGGAAGAAGTTTTCAAATCGGAGTTTTAGAAGCAGAAATAACTCAGAAAACGCAATTTACCTTTGTGCCCCCTAGCGGAAAGTCTATGATTTACTTGAAAATTTTGAATTTATAGGAAAAACATTTCCATCGGAAACATTATCCAACAAAGAAGGAATTTTTCAAATCGGACTCCTTGAAGTAGAGATATAGACAAAAATAAGATATAAATCTACGCACCCTGGCGTAGAAACAATGCATTATTTCAAGATGAAAATGTTCCTAAAAGGTTTGTCAACATGAGTAGTATCGGTCAACAAACGACTTTTTTTTTCAATCGAGATCTTAGAAGCTCATATTTTGCTGCAAATACATCAGAAGAGGAAATTAAGACTTACACCACCTGGTGTCCAAACCATTTTTTACAAAAATTTGAAATTATGTGCAAAGGATTTCGAATCAGGAGCTGTATCCGGTGCAGAAAGAATTGTTCAAACCGGAGATTTATAAGCAGAGATATAGGGGGAAACGCAATTTACGTCTACGCCCCCTAGCTGAAAGTCTACTTACGGATTACTTGAAAATCTTGAAATTATATGAAAAACATGTCACGCTGAAAACACTATCCAACAAAGAAGAATTTTTTCAAATCGGACTCCTAGAAGTAGAGATATTGACGAAAATAAGATATACATCTACGCCCCCTGGCGGAGAAACTGTGGAATATTTTAAGAAGAAAATATTCCAAAAAGATTTATCTATGTGAGTGGTATCAGTCCACGAAAGAATTTTTTCAATCGGTATTTTAGGAGCTCAGATTTTATGGCAAATACATCAGGAGCAAAAATTAACACTTACGCCCCTGGTGACCAAAGTATTCTTTACCAAAAATTTGAAATTATATGCAAAAGTGTTTCCATCAGAAGGTGTATCCGCTGAAGAAAAAAATTTTCAAATCGGAATTTTAGAAGAATTATCGGGGAAAATGCAATTTATTTTACGCCCCCTAGCGGAAAATCTACGCGTAATTTTAAAAAGTAACTATATCTAAAATACTCTTCGACATAAATGAAATCAAAAGATAAAATAATTTTTTCCATCGGATGCTTAGAAGCAAATATGTGGAATAAAACGTATTTTTGAATTCGACATCATCTGCATTTACGCCCTCCAGCGGTGAAATTGTGCATCGTAAAACAAACGAAATAAAGGATCATCATTCGCATATTTCAAGCTTCCCAATACAAAAAGAATTTTTGAAATCTGACTAATAGTTGCAGAGATATCGTGGGTACAGACGGACGGACGGACAAACCGGTAACATAAGCACGATCATTTTTTACAAAAGACGTGCTAAAAACTACGAACCGCATGTAAGGTGTATGCCGACCACGGGTCATCGAGGCTAGCAGTGAACGAAGACTATCCTGTACGTACTGTGACGTATTACAGAGGTGAATCATGTGTCAAGACGGCAAATCTTCAGCGATATAGATATGTATTCCGTCCATGTAGCTTAGTTGGGAGAGCAACTTACTCCGGAGTGAAGGGGTGCGAAAAATTTGAGTTTTCACAGTACGAGCAAACAGAAAGGATAATAAATACACAGTTGACGTGGACCAGGAACATCGATTAGAAATAATCGCTCTTTCCACGTTATGAGAATTTTTCCGTGACTCACTTATAAACGTGGAAAGAGCGATTATTTCTATTTGACAGAAAGGATAACGTTGTGCAACAAACTGATAATTTGAATGCTAGCGATATGTTGCAATACACAGCACATCAAATCTTGCTGAGAATGGGGCTGTGTATAGCCGCAGGCCGCTCCGTGTGCCCATGCTAACCTTGGTTCGCCGTCGAATTTTGAATGTACAATGAGCACGCGAGCATCGAAACTCGAATTTGAATGATTGGAAATAGGTCATCTGGTCCGATGAATCTACTTTCCTTTTGCCCCATGTGGACGATGAATTTACTTTTCTTTTGCCCCTTGTTTTCGTACGTGTGCATCGTTTACCTGGGGAAGCGTTGGCACCACCATGCACGGTGGGACGAAAACAAGCCTGTGGAGCAAGTGGGAAATATAAGCTGTGGGCAACATTCTGCTGGGAAGCCCTGGGTCCAGTCATTCATGTGCAGGAAACTATCACGTCTACCATCTACCTAAATATCATTGCACACCAGGTATATCCTTCCTGGTTAACGGTATTCCCATCTAGCGGCCCCTTCTTTCACCAGGGAAATGCGCCACGTCACACTGCCCGAATTTTAGAGCATGGTTTAAGGATCATTAGGAAGATTTCCAGGTACTGCCCTGGCCTCCTAATTCCCCAGACATCAATGCAACTGAGCATCTGGAGTTTATGCTGCAACAATAAATCCTATCTGCGGCGGCTCAACCACCTAACTTACAAGAGTTAAAAGATCTGCTGATAACGTGTTAGTAACAGGTATTACAAGACTCCTTTAGAAATCCTGTAGTGTCCACGCCTTGCCGGGTAAGAGCTGTTTTGGCAGCGCGTGGAGGATCCATTGTAAGGCTTACTCATAGAATATATCATTAACAAACATTCTCAATCCACTGCTGGAGGAAGGCCTCCCCCTTGTTTCTTCTACACAATCTATCTTGCGCAATTCTCTTCCTATGTCGCTCCGCAATGCTTTCGAATTTCATCCACCCATCGAGCAAGTGGTATTCTTCTGAGTTCTTTTACTATCCTCGTAATATCAACTCTAGTAATTCAATTGTCCCCCGGTAGTCAATTCTTCTTGTAATATGTCCAGCCCATTGACACTTGAGCATCTATTTTTTTATCATGATGTCAGCAACTTTTAATCCACGTATTCTTTCCATATCTTCCTTGGTTAAACCAGGCATACATCTATGTTTCTTTCAGTATTTCAGACACTGCACTTCTCTGGTGTATTTCAGACACCACGCTTCTTCAACCTATGGTTGAAGAAGCGTATATGCTCCAGCTTTGTCCGTCCGCACGATAACTCACGTGAAAATGGTTCGATTTTGACAAAATTTTAGTATGTGGTAGGGAACCACCTGGGCACGAACCCTGTTGAAAATAGGCGAAATGGGGTCAAAGGTCAGGCAGGGCATAAGAGCGGGATATATTCCATTGCCCTTAGGCGTCATAACTTGCGTAAAAATGGTTCGATTTCGACGAAATTTTAGTATGTGGTAGGGAGCCACTGGGGACGAACCCTATTGAAAATGGGCGAAATGGGGTCAAAGATCAGGATTCTGGAGTGGGATCCATTCCATTGCCCTTGTGCATCATAACTTACCTAAAATGCTTGGATTGCGACAAAACTTTATCATGTTGTTCCGGAGGTATAGTGAACCAGTTCTGTTGAATATCAACGAAATGGAGTCAAAGGTCATTGCACAAAAGCCAGATTTATTCCACAGCCATTATTCTCATAACTTGCGTAAAATTGCTTCTATTGCAACGATACTTTATCATGTTGTTCCGGAGGTATAGTGAACCAGTTCCGTTGAATATCATCGAAATGGGGTCAAAGGTCAGGACACAGGAACGAGATTTATTCCACAGCCATTATCCACATAACTTGAGTAATAATTTCTGGTATGTTGGAAAGCGTATCATAATCAATGCATTGCATGATTTTACTAACTTGTTTAGTTAAGACTCATGTTATATTCCATAAATAAGAACTGGAAGGATGCATAGATTAAATACTTTTCTGTTAAGGTATTATGGTGAATAATTGCCCTTAAAAATTTTACTGTTTCTTTCAAATGCAGTGAAGCCATGTTTTATAAGCCTATGAATTTCTTCTTCGATGCCGCACTTGCATGATATCTGTTGTCCAAGGTCAGCTTTTGTACATTGTTGCTTGTTGAAAATGCAACACTAGGAAAAATGTGTGTGATCGGACTCAAACTCGTAAGATGCATTGGTCACGTGAGGTAAAAATTATTGCAACCGCAACGCACATGCAAATGATTTGTGCCTGCCACGCTCTCGTAAATGTCCCACATGAGGAATAAAAGCAGGGCGCACTGGGCAAGTTACCATAGTCCATTCGGGGGATTGTAGCAATAAAGTAGTGGTAGTAACTGAGTGTGACCCGCCGCAGCAGGTGGGACCCATACGTTCAGCTGACGGACTTTAAGGGAGGCCGACGTGTTGGAATGCGGGAAGGCAGACTTTTCTTCTGCAATATTGACGCTCGTGTTGAATGAAACGCGAATACTCTGACACAAATGTGACATCAGTTAGAAAAGGAATGTCTGACGCGCAGACATGAGGGGTCTGGGGCAAAGCGACCGACGAACGCACGACAAGACCGTCATCTCCACCGTATGGCGTTGACGGGCCAAGCAGCCATATCCTGAGGGTTAGCACAGCAGTGGAGGTCAGTATCACGTCAACGGTTGTCGGCAAGCTCTGTTTGATGCAATTTCCTTCTAAGAGGATTCGTCGCTCGCCATCCGATGTTCAACTTCCCTTCACATTAAACCACAGACATCAGCGGCTGCAATGAAACAAAGAACGCAGACACTGGTGTGATGAATGGCAGCGTATAGTATTTTCCGACGAGTCGCGGTTCAACCTAATGACCCGTGATAGCCGTATTCATGTACGGGAACAACATGGTGAACAGTTGCTGGAGGCATGCATCATTCAGTGTCATACGGGCCCATCAGTGGGTGTTCTGGTGTGGGGTGTTTTTGTGTTCTATTCACGTTCCCGCCTCCTACGCATTGCAGGAACGACGACAAACCAACTGTACATTGGGGAGACTAAAGTGCTTCCCTATCTGCAGAAGGTTTCCGGTGACATATTTCAACAGGACAATGCCCAACACGTGTCACGCCTTCCCTGACCGGCGCGTTCGCCTGATTTGTAGCCCATTGAACAAGTGTGAGATATGGTCGTCCAATGCCTGACCCGTCAGACTCAGCCGTCAGTCATCCAAGATGAACTTTGGGTAAAAATCGAGACAGCATGGAATGAGCTCCCGCAGCAACATCAAGAACCTCTTCCAGTTGATGCCAAGCTATGTACGATCCATTATTACCGCTCGTGGTGGGTACACAAGGTACTGAGTGCTTTTTGTGTACTTACAGGTCTGTACTTCTGATCACTAATGTCTTGTGTCAAAAATAATGAACCCTATAAATCTCACTTTAATATCTCTGGTGTCCCTTAGTGTTGCAATTTCGACAGACAGTGGTGTATGTAGTAGGATCACTGTATAGCATTGTTACTGTCATCATGAATCTTTTCTTCGTTGAGGCATTTAGTGAAAAATTGTGCGAGTTTATCAAGTTGAAAAACACATGGAAATATTAATATGGACATAAATCAAGCTTCCTGTACGACGTCCATGGTAATTGCATCTTCCTCTGATGCTGTTTTACGTTTCATGTTTCTAATTTCATGGGTAACTTCTGACGGAGACCTGCAGGAGGCACTTCTAGGATATGTATGTTTCTTTATGTCTGGAATAGATGTACCATCCCTTTCATATAGTCTTGTGTATAACCCTTTAACTCTCTTGGAAATTCTGCGTGTACCATCTCCGTTTCTCAGTCGCACAATCTGTTTTCTTCCGTTACTAAGATGACCCCTTGTTTCCTTCAGGCACTAGTTGCTCTTAATTGCTATTATCACCAGTTTACAACTGAATTTCTCTCTGTGTTTCATATAGTTCTGTATATTCAACTTTGGTGCTTATATTTTCTTTATTCATCTGTATCTTCCTTCTTATTTTTACCAGCTCTCGTACGGTAATGGGTATTCTTTTAAAACAGGGCTGGATTCGTTTACAGAAATTCTAAATAACCCAGTTTTTTGTTTTGCCATTTTATTCGTTTCGCTACTTAAGTAAAGATTTCCGATGCAGGAGATTTACCTAGAGGAAGTCTAGGAAACCATCGCATAATTTGCAGACTGAAATCTGGGCACTGTCTGCTGTTCCACCAAGTGCATTATGATTCGCTAAGCCTAACATGGCTGACTACCGTTGCACTAATAAGCGACGGAGCGAGTCTAAATCAGTAATAAAACAAACTATATGGTAGTTTTGTGACCTTTCGCTAGTCACATCGTAGTTATATCCCCACCTGCCCTGGTAAGGGGTCAGTTATGGGTAATATAACTGTCACCTACAATAGCTGGTGGTTTCAATACAGGTAGGAATATAAACAAGAAGAATGTTGGCTTTTCTGATGAGCATGCCGTGAATAAAAACAAACAAACAACAAAAAAAACCCACTCGAGATGTTATTTCTGCAATAGAAAATGTTTAAGCGGCGAAACTAAATAAAATGTCAAATAGAACTCACTGGGCAATTTAGGAATTCGTACAACTAAGTGCGCCGGTCTTTTAAAAAATTACCGAACAACGCAAACACGAGCTGCAACCGAAGAAATGGCGAGACAAAGTAGACTTCTATTCCAAGACATACTTCATATAGCCCTATTCTAGCACCTTACGCATAGCTCTACACTAGCACCTTATGATTTGAATCTCTTCAACTTTTGGAAGAACTAATTGTTTAAACAGGCATTTGGATAAAGTGATCACATGTCTTCTTGTAGATACTTGAAAACAATCTACTGCTTGAAAAGGTGCAGCGTGGTATAATCTGCTTTTAATTCTCGTTGAATTACTTAAGTTAAATTGCATATCATCATCCTCCTCATCATCATTGTCAACCATTATCAATCCACTGCTGAATGAAGGTCTCCCCAAGTTTCCTCCACAACGTTCTGTCTTGTGCCAGTCTCTTCCATGTCACTCCTGCATATTTTCGAATTTCATCCTACCATCTCCCATGTGGTCTTCTTCTGGGTCTTTTCCTGTCCCTTGGAATGCAATCTAAAATTTCAACTGTCCATCGATGGCCTGTCCTTCTGGCAGTATGTCCAGCCCATTGCCATTTCAGGGATTTAACTCTGATCATGATGTCTTCCACTCTTGTCATTTTTCGGATCCACGAGTTCCTCTTCTTATTTCTCCTGGTTCCTCCAAGCATGCACCTCTCCATGCTACTTTGAGTTGTCTGCAGCCTTTGTATGTCTCTTTTAGTTAAGGTCCACGTCTCTGCACCATACGTAAGCACTGGAAGGATGCATTGATCAAACACTTTTCTTTTAAGACATAATGGCATATTGCTCTTGAAAATCATGCTGTTTATTCCAAAAGCTCTCCAGGCAAGTTTAGTATGCCGATTAATTTCTTCATCAATGTGACCCTCACTTGATATCTGCTGTCCAAGATAAACGTACGTGTCTGTTATCTCCAGCTTTTTTCCATCAATCGATAAATCTTCATTCCTTGTAAAAGCATTGAACATCACTTTTGTCTTCTGAAAGTTCAGTTTTAATCCCACTTCTTTACTCTTGTCAGCAAGTTCCTGGATCATACTCTGCAGCTCTGATAGGGTAGCTGCAAAAATGACTACGTCATCAGCAAAACGAAGGTGGGTTAGATAATCTCCATTAATCTTTATCCCTTTGTTTTCCCAGTTCAGTGATTGAAAGACACTTTCCAATGTGGCATTAAAGAGCTTCGGAGATATGGTGTCACCTTGTCTCACTCCCTTTCCAATTTTTATGTGTGTTGTATTTTCAAACAGCCGAATCTTTGCACTTGCATTTTCATAGATGTTATTAATAATATTAATGTATGCATCTTCAATACCGCAGGATTTCAGAGCCATTGTAACTGCTGATGGTTTCACCGAATCAAAGGCTTTTTCATAATCGATAAAAGCCATGCACAATGGAAGTTCATATTCCCTCGCTCTTTCAATTAGTTCTCTCAGTACGTGGATATGATCTATTGTGCTGTAGCCACTCCTGAATCCAGCTTGTTCTCTCGGTTGAGCCATGTCCAGTGTTGCCTTCAAGCGGTGTGAAAGAACTTTAGTGAAGATTTTATAAACCACTGATAGGAGGCTGATAGGTCTGTAGTTCCTGAGATCCTCAATGTCACCTTTTTTATGTAGCAGGATCATTGTAGCGTTGTTCCAATCCTCGGGAATCTTCCGTTCATTAAGGCATCGAGTGAAAATTTGGGCAAGTACTGTTTCGATTTCTCCACTTGCTTCTTGTATGATGTCTACAGTAATTCCATCTTCTCCTGGAGCTTTTCACCGCTTCATGTTCTTGATTGCATGTGCAACTTCTGCTGGAAGGACTGGAGGAACTCTGGTACTGGTATCTTTCATGATGTTTGGAGTGCATGTATCATCCCTTTCATATAATTTGGAGTAGAAATCTTTCACTCTTGTCAAGATTTCGCCTCTATTTCTTGTTGCAGAACCATCTTCTTTTTCAGAGCCATAATCTGTTTTCTTCCCTTACTGAGATGTCCCTTTGCTATCTTTAGGCTTTGGTTGTTTTCAATTGCTTTCCTCACTAGTTCACAGTTGAATTTCTTTACGTCTTCAGTGCTACTTTTTGGTACTGTCTTGCATAGCTCTATATATTCCACTTTGGAAGTCACATCTTCTTTAGTTGTCCTCATCTCTCTTGTTTTTTGCATCACCATTTTGGTTTTTCCTGATAATTTGTTCACATGCAACTTGTTCTTAGACCCAGCTAATTTTGTTGCTGTTTCCATAACAGCTTTGGTTACTTTTCTGTTAACTTCAGAAATATCCACTTCTTCCGATGTTAGGACTTCTAAAGCAGAGAAGCTGTTCTTCAGTTCCAACGTGAAGGTATAATGATGTTTTTTAAGGTTGGTTATGTCAATACATTTTGTTTGTCTTATGAGCTTGCTACGTTCGAGTTTGGTGTTGAGGTGCATCTTACATCTCACCAATCTATGGTCACTACCTGTGTTGAACTTGTTTAGCACACTGCAGTCTTCTATGACGAATTTTTTGTCACACATAATAAAATCAATTTCACTTGTCATCCCATTTGGATGTTTCCATGTCCATGTCCTGTGCGGCTTTTTCTTGAAAAAGGAGTTCAAGATGAAAAACCCTTCTGCCTCTGCAAACTCTACGAGAGTATTTCCACGCTGGTTTCTGTTGCCGTGACCGAATTTACCTACTGAAGTTTCATTCTGTTGCCGTTGCCCTATTTTTGCATTGAAATCTCCCATAATTATCTTCAAGTGCTTCTCACCTTTATTATTTAGATGACGAATTTCCTCATAAAATTCTTCAATTTCTTCTTCAGGATGACTTGTGGTGGGTACATAAGTTTAAATAATCTGAGCCTGGTATCTTCTTGAGAGTTGGATAACGAGTCGTGCAGCTCTGTCAGAGGAACTTTCAACTTCTACAACTTTATCCTTCAGTTTCTTGTTTATTATAAATTCAACACCACTAGTTCTGCCAGTATCTGTCTCACGATAGTAGAAGAGATGTCCACTTTTCAGTTCAATGAGATCTTCTCCTTTTCTCCTTACCTCACTTAGCCCGGCGATGTCCCACTTGATCCTTTGTAGTTCCTCTTCCAATTCAAGAAGCCTTGAATCAGAAGATAGGGAGCGTCCATTATACGTAGCCAAGGTCAGCATCAAATGGCAGCCTAGTCCGGTCCTCCGGTGATTCTTAGCACCCTCTGGCTTCATGTCGCACTGGCCGCTGCCTTGGCCAGGTACATTCCAGCTGCCGGAGACTGAGGGCCAAGATTTAAGTTGTGGAGTCATTTTGAAGGGGTTTGGCCATAACTCACCACGCTGGCCAAGCGGGTTGGTGAGTGTGGGATAGCATTTCCTCTAATCCCGATGGTATAGTTATACTGTTATTGGCGGTCGTCAGAGCCCCATTAATGGGAACAGGATGCACCACGAGAAGGTGGGGTTGACATTTGTCAAGGAGAAATTGCATATATATATACATATACACTCGGTCGAGCCACATTACTGTGGCCACCCGCTAATATCCAGAGCAACCGCTGTGTGCAGCGCGGACAGCAGCTAGACGGGCTGGGAGTGAATCAGCAAGGTGCCGGAAGGTGTTCGCAGGTATGTGGAGCCATGCTGACTGCAGTGCATCTCACAGCTGCTGGAGGCTGCGTGGTGGTGGATCCATAAAGCAAACAACACGATCAAGGTGGTCCCACAGATGCTCAATTGGGTTTAAGTCTGGGGAATTAGGGGGCCAGGGAAGTACTTTGAAGTCTTCATCGTGCTCTTCCAACTACTATGGGACATTTCTAGCTGCGTGACACGTCGCATTGTCGTTCTGGAAGATCCCATTCGCTCCAGAGAAAACAATTAGCATGTATGGGTGTACGTGGTCTGCAAGGATGGATTCATAACGAATTCGTTCCATTGTGTCTTCCACGCGTATGAGTGAACCCAGAGAATGCAACGAAAACATTCCCCAGACCATAACGCTGCACCCACCAGCTTGTGTTCTTCCAGGAATGGTTGAAGAGTGTGTGTTCTCCGATGTTTCTCGCCTTATACGCAAACTTCCATTCGTTCGGCGAAGCAAAAAACGTGACTCATCGGAGAAGGCAATCCTTCGCCAACCAGCAGAGGTCCAATTCCGATACTGCCGTGTAAATGTAAGCCTTTTCTGCCGATTCACCTTTGTTAGCATAGGCGCAGTGACCATCCGTCTGCATCGGAGCTCCATACGCAGCAGGGTTCACTTTTAGACACACTTCTGGTAACCCTTTGGTTCATTCGGCCTGTGAGTTGCTCCACTGTAGCGTGTCGATCGGCCCTCGCGCACCTTCGGAGCCGACATTCACCTCTCACATCAATGGCACGTGGTTCACCGCAATTTCCACATCGCTTATTCGCAGTGGTGCCATTTCTCCAAAAACGATGCGTTTTAACCACAGCAGCATCCGAACAGTTCACAAACTGCGCTGTTTCAAAAATACTGCCACCCTTGGCTCGAAAGCTGATAATCATCAATTTTTGCAAATCTGATAAATCGCTCCTTTTATCCATAACAGCAAGGAGTGATATGCTCTGCAGAATGTTTTCAGAATGTGTACAGCACACCTGATGAGTGATATGTTACGTAAAGGGATGATTTAATATTGCAATGACCCCAACATATCGTCTGAGAAAGGTCACGGACTAGTGTTTCGAAACTGCGATTCCACAATGCCAGTGTTACTATTACACGAAATTCTGAATCACAACAAAAGTGCAACTTACGTACGTTTCAAATTTCATGAAAATCCATGAAAGAGTATACGACGACAAATCAGAATTTTTGTGTTCCTAACTTTACTTTCTCATCCGAGTGTAATTTGATCGTAATGACGGATTTCATGGAAATGCGAACTTTGCCGCCTAACTCCTTTGTTGGACTCGTAACCGCTTTACAGCGAGTGGGAGTAATACAATTCAAAACATCATCCTTTGATCGATTGCGATGAAAATCCTGCATTCTACCGATGCTCATTATGAGTCTAGACGTCCTCAGGCTACAAAGCAAGGGAGAAGTTGAACACTTAATAGCCTTTATTATCGAACTCTGTGTAGAGCGGCTGCGCTGTTAAATGGGCGAAAATCAATAAGTTGTGCTACAAATGTTGGCCAAAATCGAAATGACCTCCTAACCCTGGAGACATTCTATTGGTACTTGCTTTCATTCGCAAAATGAACAAACAATATGAAAGAAAAAAAGACCACGATGGCTGTAACAGGTTGGCTTAAAAGATGAATAGATAGTCCATCTGATAAAGTCGTCCTTTCATGTGCACAAGAAAAAGCAGCAGCATTTGGAAGATCATTTGTATCAACTCACATTCTCATTATTTCACTCTTTCATTTATACCTGAGCATAAAAATGAAAGAGTAAAAGATTGAGAAATACAAAGAGTTTTCTGCCTTACATTCTCCCCTTCCAGACATGCTGTGGCTTTCTTCGCAGTTCTTTTTCAGAGAGCTGCTGTGCCTTTCTTAGCAGTTCGTTTTCAGAGAGCTGCTGTGCCTTTCTTAGCAATTCTTTTTCAGAGAGCTGCTGTGGCTTTCTTAGCAATTCTTTTTCAGAAATCTGCTGTGGCTTTCTTCGCAGTTCTTTTTCAGAGAGCTGCTGTGCCTTTCTTAGCAGTTCGTTTTCAGAGAGCTGCTGTGCCTTTCTTAGCAATTCTTTTTCAGAGAGCTGCTGTGCCTTTCTTAGCAATTCTTTTTCAGAGAGCTGCTGTGGCTTTCTTCGCAGTTCTTTTTCAGAAAGCTGCTGTGCCTTTCTTAGCAGTTCGTTTTCAGAGAGCTGCTGTGCCTTTCTTAGCAATTCTTTTTCAGAGAGCTGCTGTGCCTTTCTTAGCAATTCTTTTTCAGAAATCTGCTGTGGCTTTCTTCGCAGTTCTTTTTCAGAGAGCTGCTGTGCCTTTCTTAGCAGTTCGTTTTCAGAGAGCAGCTGTGCCTTTCTTAGCAATTCTTTTTCAGAGAGCTGCTGTGCCTTTCTTAGCAGTTCTTTTTCAGAAAGCTGCTGTGCCTTTCTTAGCAGTTCGTTTTCAGAGAGCTGCTGTGCCTTTCTTAGCAATTCTTTTTCAGAGAGCTGCTGTGCCTTTCTTAGCAATTCTTTTTCAGAGAGCTGCTGTGGCTTTCTTAGCAGTTCGTTTTCAGAGAGCTGCTGTGCCTTTCTTAGCAATTCTTTTTCAAAGAGCTGCTGAGTCTTTCTGTTCTTTTCACCCGAACCATATCAGACATAAATACTTTTAATTTGTTTTCTGGGTAAATTACCCTGGTAAGCTACTTCTTTTAGTCCGTATAAAACCGCCACTTTCAGAGCCATTTCAGGAAATGTTTAAATCTGTCGTTCCATCCGTCTATAAATTCTTGTAAATTAAAAGCCGGTAGGGCCACATTTTATCTGATCTTATCTAACTTTTGAGTAAAATCGTATGTGTACCATACGCAACGGAAGTCCAAAACGCACCACATACAGGCTAAAAACAAGATCTTGTACTGACATCTATTTCGTTTTATCGCGTCAATACAGAAATATAGCTTGAGGTACTCAATAACCTTTCGAAATGACGTCAGCTGTTTACCTTATGGGTGAAAAGTATTCAACTTTTGTCGTCTGTGAAAAAACTTCTTTAATCCAGAATGCAAATGACAAAAAAAAATGTAAAAAATACGGGGGAGGGGGATTTTTTTAATAAAGATATTCAATCTACATGTCCGCAATATAGAAAAGGTCTTCTGGTCATCTACTCAAAAGATGCAAACATTATTTTTATTTCTTTCAAATATTATTTGAATTTTGTGCCATATGAGATTTTATACAGCTGGGTATATGCTTACATTATAACCCCTTCCTTACCTATGGTCCACATTTGGCCTTAATGCATACACTGACCCTTCGCTACATGCTTTCGACAAAGTTTTGGAACACAGCGATAGGCATGCGCTTCCATTCAGTACACAATGCTACTGCTAACTGCTGCCTAGTAGTAGGCCTTGGTTCCAAACTTCTTATGCGGCGCTCTAATTCATCCTATAGGTGCTCTATGGGATTAAGATCATGGCTCTGTGCTGGCCAGTCCACATGTCACAATACGGAATTATCGTCAAACCACGCCGTAACAGTCCTTGCTTTATGGCTAAGTGCATTACCCTGCTGCTACCAACAAGGCTCGGTTCCATAGTATTTCCATAGAGTTGGTAGAGCATAATTGTCCAGAATATCAAGGCAGACGTGCTGGTTAACAGGTTTGTCCACGATAACCAATGGGCCGGGACCATACCACGAAAAACACCCTCACACGAGTACACTGCCAGCTCCAAACTTGACCGTAGGAACAGTACACTGTGGTAAATAGCATTCTTCCCCCGGCTGCCGCCATACCCACACACGGCCATCAGACTGATGGATCGTGTATCTGGATTCATCAGTGCATAGGACCCGTTTCCATTGATCTACGGTCCACGATAAATGTTCTTTACACCATGTTAAACGACGTGTAGCGTTCCGAGTGGAGATGAAAGGCTTATGAGCAACCGCATGACCATGGCAACCGATAGAATGTAGTTCTCCGCGAATGGTATGTGTACATACCGAGGTTCCAGCATTTTTACTCACCTGTACACTGAGGTCTTGTGCAGAACTCCGTCGATTAGCTGTAACGAATCTCCTGAGGCTTCGATGTCCTCTATCACTGATTTTCTTTGGTCTGCCGGTACGTTTTTGCTGCTTCAGGCACGCCATGTGTCTTCCACTTATTCAATACATCAAAAACAGTTCACTTGGGTAAGTTTAAACACCTCTCGGTTTCTGTTATATACAATCCACTAATATAGCACCCAACAATCTTTCCTTTCTCAAAGTCAGTTCCCTCCCGCCGCGACATTTTCACTCAACCTCACAGTGGGATATGATCGCGGTCAGCTGCAGGCTTGTTTTCATACCGTTTGCAGTTGTACCGCTCATCTTAACAACGCAGCGGATCCTTTCATTTGCTTTTGAAGGGGTTCCCGGTAACGTTTGTCAATACAGTGTATGTCCAGCTGTATGAAATATAATATCCCAAGGAAAGAGATAATTTTTTCTACATGTTTTTCCTGGAAACATGTAGCTAAAGTCGTCCAGGACAAAATTTTCTTTGGATAAAACCCTTTTCTTCATCCTGTTACCTGGTAAAGAGGAGAGCATTACGAAATATTGCCTAACCGTGAGTGACTTGTCGAATTTTGTGACATTTCCTTATGCCCCTCCCCCCCCTCATTAGGTTACTCCCAGTCATTTGCTGGTCGAATAGTTGCGTTGTTTTCTGGCGTAGATGCCCGAGTTCAAGACCCTGGTCAGATGTGGGTGCTGTATTTGTTCTTGTCCTTCACTTCTCTGTAGTCCTGGAAATCTAAACTAAGGACGATTCTTCCTGTCCCTTGATGCCCTTGGGCGACACAAAACTTTTATGTTAGCAGATTTTTCACATTAAATAACAGAATCATATCTTATAGGTAAGGCACGAATTTCTCCTTTGAGCGAAAAAAGGAAAAAAAAAAGGAAAAGGAACTGCTGGAATAAATTGAAATATCATTTTAAATAACATTCCACGAGCATTTATGATAGTTGGATAAAATACCTTGAAAAAAAAAAAACAAGGAAAAAAGATTGTTGGAATCAATTTTTCATCAGCAAATTGCAGACGCTGCCCCTTTTTTTTATCGGATGTGACATCTATGCGTAATAGGAAAACCAATACCGAATACTTGGGCACATCTTCCTCTCCCGGGCACACTAGAACACTGCTGCTATCGTCCTAGTATCGGAGTGGTCGTAGGAGCGGGCATCTGGCTACTTGTTCGAGTTAGGCAAGGGCAACAATACCGGATGAGGCATACTCGTCCTATGACTCTTAGAACCAGTGACTCCATATTAAGAAGGGTTTAACATATTACTTACATAATTAAATGCTCACGATGGGTATGAAATCGCGTCCTCCCTCCAAAAATCATGGCCGACGTAGTCAATTACCATTCATTATCTTATTGGTAATGAATAGTAATTAATCGACAATTAATATTTATTTAACACGGAAGTTAATGGCGTTCTTCATTTTTAATTAACTTCCTTTTTAATTACTATTTATAAACACACAAAA
Organism: Macrothele yani; assembly: GCA_039090855.1. NCBI lineage: Eukaryota > Metazoa > Arthropoda > Arachnida > Araneae > Macrothelidae > Macrothele > Macrothele yani. Next base: position 643,534 of record CM076991.1, read on the forward strand.
GTACCCCCAGGGAAAATGCCTTTGCCGCTCAAACGGTTTAGTCATTTAAGCGCTGGATTCATATCGTTCGTGACAGTGGTGAGACTGGGATGCAGTCCCGAGTGAGACATGTGTAGTGTGATTGTCTTGCGGCTATTGCTCTGTACCCCTCCCTTAGAGCACCCCCCCAGAAAAAAATTAAGGACGAGCGACTGCTTCATAGCCCTTTGAATTGCTCGTGGTGATCGTTAAATCCCCGAAAGGAAAAATATTTTTTTTTCTTGTCCAAGGTTTAACGTCCACCATGAGCATCTTTAAGGACCATAAGCAGTCGCTCAACCCATACTTATGGGCGCTAATTCCACAGAGGATACAGAGCAAGCGCCATCACACAAGCACTCTGGTGCATATTTAATCATGTTTCTCATATAATTTTCAACTCTTCATCGAATCCTTGCCTTGTCCGGGACTCGAACCCGGGCCCATCTCGAACGAAATATCAGAAGCCGGCTTCAAACAACTCAGCCACTTGAGTGCGACAAAGAATTAATATACCCAAGAATGACATCACTGAAGTCTTGGTACAATCGTTATGTCTTCTGGCTCAGATTTTGGGAGTTCCAAAATAAACCACAATCACCTAGGGTATTTTAGAAAATTCCAAGAAATGTCATGCCCCCAAACAGAATTTTTTTCTTTTCTATTTATTGAACGCTTTTCTCAGTCAGGAGAAATTATTTCCTGGAAAAAGCTTGAAAACTAATAGTCACTTTTATTTCTAAACTTTCCAAAAATTACTTTCTAGTCTGTTCTGTGGAATAAGATATCGCGTGTTACAATTTATAACACCTAGGAACTAGAAGCTCATGTTCCTGATATAATTTTCAGCTCTACATTGGTGTACAATTCGCTTCCTCCCGGGGAAAATATCTGCACTAGGACTTAATTTTCCCCTTCCAACTTCCATAGGCGGATATATGGTGTGCATTAACGGGCAGACAGAAAATCCCATAATATGTATAAGCAATCTTGCTTTTTCCTAAAGACTTGCTAAAAGCATTTGAGCGATATGATGATTTCACGTTTATTTATGTGCAAATAAAAGATTGTGGGACGCCTGCCTCTCCATAGAAACTTGAGGTAAATAGAAGCAGAATCATTGCCCTACATAACTATGAAGTTTGCAACCTGAGATAGGCATAATGAGGATTTCATTCGTAATCTGTTGCGGGCTTAGGAATCCCTGCAATTAAAAAGAGATCAGGAACCAAAGAGACACCGCTGGGAGGAGATTTGTGGTTTAACTTCTCCGAAAAATATTGCGCAGTATTACAAGGTATCTGTGTTCTTCAATTTCCTCATGACACGTTACCATGGGAACTGCACAAGTAAAGCGGAGTTTGATGTTTTCTGGGTTGCATGTGTGTGGGATGCAGGTTGCTACAGTAGTCGTTTACCTCTGATAGGCATTCGCCACTTCCGCAAAGGAAATCGCGATATTCGAAGTGGCATTGAATTTCCTAGCATACCTGAACGAAAGCCCAGAATAGCTACACAGCAAAGCAACAGCCACGTATAAACACCGATAAAGAAATCGCATGGGGATTGTCATAAGAGAGCAATTATTATAGTTAATCAAGACAGCAAATGTGCTAAACATTAGACCTTGCTCAATAAGCTATTGTACAGCATCAGTCAGTCACGCTCTTAACCGACTTGTTCTTGTAGCTCACGTAATGTGGAGTCTAATGTGTCATGTTTTCGATAAGGTAAGTGGTAGCTATTGCAGACTTCTTGACATAACGTCAGCACCTCCCAGAGCGTCCGTGGGAATACTTGCAGTGTGTGAGCGAGTAAGATACTGTCGCAGTGCGTTCCCTGGATACCAGAGGAGTGAAAAACCGTCGACTGCGCAGCATGATTGAAGCACTTTCAAGGTATTCCAATCCCAGGGACGGGCATTACGGGAGACGAGAGAGTGTGTTCCTGTCTCAGGATTATCAGCCCATGCTATTGCACCGAAAACTGGCATTCCGTTGAATGACACATACTCTTTTGAAATCAGTTAAGATTTGCTTTAAGAGAACTATGTGGAGAAGTGGTGTCTGTAGAGTATTCCTCCGGTGCTCCATAAGGTCTGCGGCTGCGCACATTGGAGTACCGTCTCTGGTAGGTGTCTTGTTTGGTATGCTGTAACCCAACATCGCTATTCGTTCCACATTGTGGCCAACAGAGACAGTTTTCCGTAGCCCCTGCCTCCAGTTTCTAATCTGAGATCACTGTTTCCCGGGACGGGACAGAGCCACCATCAAGCACACCACTCATGTCTTATCCAGGATTCGAGCCAGGGCCCATCTCGAACGAATGAAGAAAAGCCAGCGCCTCGCACCACGCGGTAAATGGAGTAGAAGAATTACTATTCTATCATCCTCAAAGCCCATCCTTAAAACACGTACTTGATCTTGTCATAAGTACGCTGGGCATTTCCTGATCTTCCCACAGCAGGAAATTCGTGCTGAAAGGTTTATAATTCAACAAATAACTTTCATCATCAGTGTTCTTTCCGTTCGTGCAATGCATCTTTCACACGAACCTTCACTACGGAATTGTTGGCTAAATTAGAACAAGGCGTGTGTGGTTCTCGTTCGTAGTGCTGCTATGAATATTTCAACATGAACAAATGAAAACTCATGGTTTGAATTTTAAATATTTGTTCCTTCACGTGGCAACTCAACGGGACATTTTCGACATTGTATCTACCCTGCAGGTGTTCGTATAAAAGAAACGAAGTTCTGAACAATTTTCGTAGTCCCATAATCTCAATTGGCGCAATGTTCGCGGACATAAAATATGAAATTTCGAGATAAAAAAATCCCTCAGCAGTCCATAATTTCTTCGGCGTGGATTTAGAAAGAAGATACCATGTTTTTAATGCCGTAACGGCAATGGCAATTACAGTATAGCCACCAGCAAAAAAAAAAAAAAAATACAAAAAAGCAAATTGAAGAATTAGCTTTTGTTTGTGTACTTCGAAATGCTCGTACCAACAAAATATCAAAAACTTCGTCATCATTTTCCGATTTGCACTCGTATTCGAATTGTTTTATTGGGATATCAGTTTGACTTCAAAGACTGAATTTTCAGCTATAATGGCTTCGATAACCTGCAAATAATGAAAACATATAACGTCCTATTTCATTAATGGGTCTGTGTTACAGGTGTCGGGTAGAGAGAATGAGAGAAAAACACATACATACATACATACATACATACATACATACATACATACATACATATCACTAAGCTGTTCTCTGATATTCAGAGGTTAGCTTTTCAAGGAAAGTATATCTGTCAGATTAATGTTTAACTTTTGAGAGGAGAAGGCTAACATTAAACAGGCTGCTGATCGATCAAAGTTATCATTGGATGAGTGTTTCTGGAATTAGTAATAGAAGGCTAATTTCAAAAACAGACTTTCCTTGAAATAAAGTAAGTGTGTAAAAGTTAAAATATTTGGAATTTCTTATCTATATCTTACATTATGTACAGGAATAGAAGTTTTTTGCTGTTGTTTAACAACACCATGAGTGTCTGAAGTTAAAAGTCTTCCGCCTCTAATTTAGGGGCATTTTTTCCAAGAAGGGGCAGAACCAGTGCCCCCCCCTCAAGACAAACATAACATGCATTCCTGAGTAGGAGTTCGAAGCAGAGCCGAACTTAGATAGAATTCCGCGCCTCTGACCACTCCACAACTGGGGCGACCATACATAAAAGCAAAATAGTAGTTTTAAAATATTCCTCGTTGCTTTCTTAGTGTCCAGATTTGAGAGACTGAATGTGCTGTTGATTTCTTGCCAAATACTGTACAAGTTAAGCTTGTGCTTAACACAAAAACAACAACCATGTCTTAACGCATTCAAATCCAAGCCTATAATACTATGAACCAAACGTCTGTGATGTATCTCAGAACTTAGTCCGATTCTTGGGTTTGTAAATAGGCATAGAATTCATTTCAAACCGAAGGATCAGACCCATTCAAGTTTTAAAAATCCTTCATCGAAATGTAATTTTGGTGTCACACTCTTTACCGTATTCGTTTTGTACAGAACACTGAATGACAGTCGTAAACGCGAGTATGAGTATGAATTCTTTGTATTTTTTCTTTAGAACATCTGCTCCAGCAAGCATTGCAGGATATGACGTACCTAAGGAAGCCATAATAATGACGAATATCTGGGGAATTCATCATGATCCAGAGTACTGGGAAGAGCCCGATGATTTCCGTCCAGAGCGGTTTATAAAAGATTCAAAAGTTGTAAAGCCTGTTTACTTCATTCCCTTTTCTTATGGTAAGTAAAACTTGCTTCTAAAATTTCGGAAGTATCTGACTTCTTTTCTTTTGGAATCTTTTCTAAGACACCACGGCGTAGATATATATTTTCGTCAATACAATTGTTTACTTTTGTATGTTTCTAAGATGCAGTGGCTTGTTTGAGTATTTTCTAAAATACATCTGATTAGGTGTGGGTTTTTGCTAAGATATACTGGCTCGGTGATCAAAACACACGCACAGTGGATAATATAAGAGACAGAATAGCACAAAGAGAGACGGCTGATGTTCTGTAATACCACGACCATCTAGATATATGAGAGTCGTTCAAAAAGTTCGTATTCCAATACAAACAAAAAAGCATGGCCATTGTGATTTTGCTTTCGACACAGTGTTCCTGGTCATTGCAACGCAGTTCTTTTACCGATGCTGTAATACCTTAAGTCAGATGAAAAACCTTTGTTACCTTGCTGTTCCTAGCGCGAGCCCACCGCTGCGACGACCCCAGAGTCGGGGGCATATCGCTTCCTATGAATGCTTTTCTTCAGCTTAGGGAACAAATAAGTTTCTAGGGGAAAGCTCTGGAGAATAGGATGGGTCCTGAAACAACTCAAATCTTGCAGTTTGAATGTCGGTAAGACACCACTTCCCATTTTTACAGGACTGTTTTCCCTGATGGCTGCACGAAGTTGGCTTATGAGGTTGATGTAGTATGAATCAGTAACAGCGGTGCCTTTTTCCAGGAGGTTAATCATGATAATGCCTTCTGCATCCCAAACAACTGATGCCATGAGCTTGCCGACCGATGGAGAAACGCGCAATTCTTTGGGAAGAGAAGAAGATGCATGATTTTGTCTCTGGTTCAAAGTAATGAACCCATGTTTCATCCATTGTAACAGTTCTGGACTAGAAATTTATTGAATCCGTGCCAAACATGTGCAAGTTGGTGAGGCACATTCGTTTGCGACATGTCTTTTGGCCATCTGTCAACATGCGTGGGAACTGTTGCGCAGTACGCACTGAGCTTTATCATCTTCAAAGAATTCGTTAGGACTGCATGGACACTGCCGATTTTTGAAGTGCCCACAAACTCAGCTATACGCCAAACAATCCTTCCTCCATCTTATTGCAACGCCATGAATGCTGTTAATGTTTCCTCAGAGATCGTCCAGTAGCATTTGCACCATCGCAAGATTTTCTGCCACGACGAAATTTTCGGTACCATTTGACAACTGTGAAATATGCACTTTATTCCCCAATCTCTGGTAGTGAGCCTCCTATGCAGACATGCTATTTAAAGGCAGGTATTTTATCGCCCCCTCCCCATAGATCTTTTTGCTCCATCTCACCAAATCTGTGCAGTTAAGTTCAAAACTTCACATGACAAAAAGTACGAATGGATCTTTCACATTGAAAACTGATGACTACTGATAGCCCTAGGAGTTGCTCATGATGATCATTAAACCTTGAAACAAAACAAATAGAAATAACCGTTGGAAAACGTTCAGTTGCAAAAATCAGAAAATCGTGCTTGAAATATGAAGCATATAGTGAGAATAGTGACCCCGGATTAGTACAAATATTTCTTCTGGATGAGTACAAATATTCCTTCTCAATGAGTACAAATATTCCTTCTGGATGCGTACAGATATTCCTCCTGGATGAGTACAGACATTCCTTCTGGATACAAATATTCCTTCTAGATGAGTACAGATATTCCTTCTAGATGAGCACAAATGTTCCTTCTGGATGAGTACAAATATTCCTTCTGGATGAGTACAGATATTCCTTTCGGATCAGTAAAAACATTCCTTCTGGATGAGTACAAATATTCCTTCTGGATGAGTACAGATATTCCTTCAGGATACAAATATTTCTTCTAGATGAGTACAGATATTCCTTCTGGATGAGTACAAATATTCCTTCTGGATGAGTACAAATATTCCTTCTAAATGAGTACAAATGTATCTTCTGGATGAGTACAAATATTCCTTCTAAATGAGTACAAATGTATCTTCTGGATGAGTACAAATATTCCTTCTAAATGAGTACAAATGTATCTTCTGGATGAGTACAAATATTCCTTCTAAATGAGTACAAATGTATCTTCTGGATGAGTACAAATATTCCTTTGTCTGGGACTTGTTTTCTTTCTTTAACCACCACTATGAGCAATTTTAAATGCAATAAGCAGTCACCCGTCCTTAATTTAGGGCCATTGGTTCCAGGAACCGTTGCAAAATATCAGAAAAATCTTCCTTGAAATATGAAGCATATAGTGAGAATAGTGATGCCGGATGAGTACAGATATTCCTTTGTCTGGGGCTTGTTTTCTTTCTTTAACCACCACTATGAGCAATTTTAAATGCAATAAGCAGTCACCCGTCCTTAATTTAGGGCCATTGGTTCCAGGAACCGTTGCAAAATATCAGAAAAATCTTCCTTGAAATATGAAGCATATAGTGAGAATAGTGATGCCGGATGAGTACAGATATTCCTTTGTCTGGGGCTTGTTTTCTTTCTTTAACCACCACTATGAGCAACTCTCAGGGCTATAAGCCGTCGCCCGTCCCTTATTTAGGGCCACTGGTTCTAGGAAAGAAGCAGGCCCAACGCTTTAGACCACTCGGCTACCGGGGTGGGCGTAGATCCTGATACTTCCTTTTCTGCTCGTGTGAAGACAGTTTTGAAATGTCTTAAAACCCATGATTTCAGTTCTTGAAATTCCTGCTACCGGGAGAAGAATATGGTGTACCAAAGAACAAACATATAACAAAGTTTTTGTTTTACTATATTTTCGCGAAGCACGGTGCTCTGAAATTTCTCATTGTTTTTAATCCTCTTTAACAAAGGAAGTGCATTAGGAATGTTAACATGTAAGTATTAATGAGGAAGACGCTGCGTACTTTAGAGCTACGGAAATATGCAAAAAATAAGGAAATGTTCTGTGTTATAAAAATATTCTCAACTTCTTTTGCGTAAAAGTAAAAACAATGAAACGACACCGAATTTTCGGTTCTAATGAGCACGTCTTAGGAACCCTTTCCGAAACGAATAAAATTAATTATAGTTAGTCAATGAAATCAGTTAGAAAAAAATCAATCGGATTTCTACAATCGATAGAACATCCAGAAACAGAAGCAGCTATACATTTAGTATGATCACACAATTTTTCTCATAGCACAAGGAAGTATCAGAGACAAAGAGATTTTCAAATCGAACAGTTAAAAGAAGAAACATAGAAGGAAATATGATATGATATAACTCTACGCCTCCTAGCGGAATAATTTTGCATAATAGAAAAGTTGAAAATAAACGAAAAGTATTCTTCATGGTAAAAACAATACTAAAGAAAAAAGGAACTTTTCAAATACGTCTCCTGGAAGCAGAGATAGGGAGAAAAAGGTCTTAACCTTTACGCCTCCTAGCGGGAAAGCTGTGCATTATTTCAAGGGGATATTGTTCACCATTTTTTTCCAGCGAATGGCATACAGTAAAAAAAAAGAAATTTCTCAAAGGGTTTTTAGAAGCGGAGACACATACAGAAGTACACAAACACCACCTACTGACAGAACTGTAAACTGTAAAAACTCCTCAAGTACAAACCTAAAGTGTTCTACAAGCTAAATGGTATCTGGTGTTAAAAGAATATTTTTAATTGGGCATTTAGGAGAAGAGATATCGAGAAAAACAGATAAAACATTTGGGCCCCCTAACGGCAAAATTGCGCATTATTTTAGGAAGGAAAATACACACAAAACCTTTTCACAGTAGTAGTATCTGACCAGTGGCGTACCTGAAAAACACGGGGTCCCCCGCAAAAAAGTGTGTTCGAGGCCCTTCTGCGAAAATCTGTTTGCTTTCAATAACTTTTTTTTTTTTTTTTTTTTTTTTTTTTTTTTTGGGCTTTCAAGTACTGAAATTTTCAAATTCCATATTACACTAGGTTTTACGTGCGTTCTGTAATTCAAATTCTTTGGAACCTATACGTATTTTTCGTCGAAACAAAATTGTTACATGAAAGAAATACGGGATTACGCCATATAATACAAATTTTGAAGATGATAATCCGATTTTTGGCGTAAATGTGACAAGGATGGTAAGTCAGATAATATTTGAAAACTTGAAAATTTTCATCGTCCTGGAGCGGGACTCGAACCCGCGTCTCCCAGAAAACGCCTAGGTGTTTTCTGGGAGCATACCTAGGCGTTTTCTGGGAGACGCGGGTTCGAGTCCCGCTCCAGGACGATGAAAATTTTCAAGTTTTCAAATATTATCTGACTTACCATCCTTGTCACATTTACGCCAAAAATCGGATTATCATCTTCAAAATTTGTAAAATTGTTACACTTTATTGCGTGTAACACAAATGTACACGTTAAAATGAAAATGGTTGCCCTAGTTCAATACCATTACAAAGTATTAGAAAACACTTACGCCAAAGTTAATGATATCATGAGAATTTTATTGTTTTAGAGAACTAAGGCCAGCCTCTGAAAATGGCTCATGATCACACATACAAAACACGTAACGGCCGTGTGACAACTTCTAATGACTTTTTCCCATTTATACGAAAGTATAGAACCTAACTAAGCGAATTAAAAGTAACAATTAAGTAAGAATTGCGGCACAAAAAGAGTAAAAGTTCTTAAATGATTTATTCTTGAATATGTAAAAAAAACACACAAAAAAAACACTCACACTTGACATAAAGTTACAATGTTTTGCACATAGTGAGTCTTTTCCTTTGACTACGTTATAAAAAAAATGAAACAGGTCTCTGTTTATTCATACCCGCGAAGAATACCTTCTAGCTCATTATATTCTGAAGGATGTGTAGTTATGCACTAACAAGTGTAATATATATAATGCCTTATCCTCAATGATATACAAATTTCATTTATTCAACTGACATTTCATTCACATTCTTTTGTTAATATACATGCATAGGAACTATGGCTATGACTGTGAAAAGGGACCTCAAGTCCTCTGGAACAGCGACTTTCTCGTCATCCAGATTTTATAAATTACAGCTAAAATGATTTCTTGAAGATTTTACTTATTTACTGAAACGAAAAAGAGAAACAGAAATTGCCTTTCCTTTTAATACTTCATTCAAAGCTGCCGTCAAAAATTCTTGGCTATTTCTTAAACCAATTTCATATGAAGTTCTCGAAAAACTTTTGAAAAATCCTTCTACTGAAACTAGAGGCGCTCTTAGCCGTGACCCCCTCCCCTCCGCACTGCGGGGGTTGTGGGGGCTATCAGTACGCCCATGTACAAATTTGTATCTGACCGAAAAAAAAAATTTCAGTCGGGTTTTTAGGCCCGCAGACATTGTTGCAACCATGATGTAAACGGAAACGTCAACTTATACGGTCTAGTGACACACTTGAAATTATATAACAAACATTTTTTGGAATTATATGAGGAACATTTCGCCCCGGAAACGTTCTCCGATAAAGAAAGAAATAACAAAGAAACAACAAATAACAAGGAAATAACAAAGCTACAGAACCAGACTGGAAGAATGCGCTCGCAGCCATCAAAACTCCGCTAAGAGCTTTCCTTGCATTGGCGCGTAGGTTTTGTTTGAAGCCTGTACAAACGTCTCAACTCAAAATGATATCACAAAACTTGTGACGTACTACAGAGGTGAAAAACTTGTCAAGATGACAAACCTGCAGCAATACATTCAGTCAGTGTAATTTAGTCTGGCTCCGGAGCAATATTCCATTTAAGCGGCCATCAATGCGCCCTAACCCAATGAGCTGGGCAGGCATCAAAACTACTTGGGCAAAAAAACATTTGTTTTCTTAGCTTCTCTTACTAATGCAGTAGAAGTTGGAACTTGGATTGGAACCCTTACAAATTCCACCATTTTTATTATCGTTCTTTCCGCAAGAGATTTTAAATTAAAAAAAAGTTATTAAAAACATTTCATTAATTAAAATTTATATTTTATAAAAAGTGAGAAGCTCAAACTTATTTCTGGAATAAAAACACTGGAAATTATGAAAAGCGTGTTTTCGAATAACACACAGTTTCTTTGCATATCAAAATACCAAGGAGAATAAGAAACAAAATAAATGCAAAATAATATAATTAGTTCAATTTTTCAGCTGCGAGGAGGAAGTTAAGTCGCTGCACGGCCGCGCATGCTTAGAGGGAACATTGCTCCGGAGTGAAAAGGCGCGGTTCGATCTCAGTCACCGACAACTTTGTGTTTTTACATTGGCATCCGATTGTGGAAAACGGATCCACTGGCCGTTGGGTTCTTTGAAAAATGTGTGATGATTGTTCCACACATCGTCTGGAATCAATGAAAAATCCCTTTTTCGCTTCGAAAAATAAAATTAAGAGGGAGATGATGTGACGTATTACAGAGGTGAAAAACGTGTCAAGACGGCAAATCTGCAGCGATACATTCCGTCCGTGCAGTTTACCTGGTTAGAATAACTGTCTCCGGAGTGAGGAAGGGCGACTTCGGTCCCCGTCACCGATAAATTCGTGTCTTCATAAACTTTGTGGACTGCTATAAGGGTCGCCCAAATGAAACTGAGACTGTCAGTGAGAGAAGACCGTTCGTGGTAGGCTGTGGAACCAGTCTTCAACGGCGTCCGGGACCTCAGGGTCGTTACCGAAACAGCGGTCCTTGAGAGCTTTTTTCAGTGGCTCGAAGATGTGATAGTCGCAAAGCGACAGATCGGGGCTATAGGGGGAATGGTCGAGGACCTTCCAGCGGAAACTCTGCAGCAAATCTTGGCACCCTGTCGCTGCATGCGAGCGTGCGTTGTCGTGCTGCAAAATAACCCCATTTAACAACATACAGGGTCGCCTACGCTTGATGGCCGTTTTGAGGCTGCGTAACGTATTGCAGTATGTGGTTACCTTGACCGTACTGCCTATGTCCAGCCAATCCAACAGCAATGGGCCATTCTCATCGAAGAAAACCATGAGCATCACTTTTCCAGCTCTTAAGGAAGACAGCTTTTTTTTTTTTTTTTTTTTGAGCGTGGAGAGTTGGGATGCCACCATTCTATATTCATCAGTTTTGTGGCCGGATCGAAGTGGTGGCACCAAGTTTCATCTGCGGCTACAGTCTTGGAAAAAAATGTCCCCCCTCTGCGTGGTAACGATGCAGATGCTCCAGGCTAGCATCTTGTGCAAACCTTGCTGTATCCCAATCGGCGATAGAGAATAGTGTTAACAGTTCCCTTATTCACGGACAATGTTGCTGCAAGCTCGCGGGTGGTGTTTCGGCGATTCTCCTTCACAAGCTTGTGCACAGCAGCAATCGATTCCATGGTGATGACCACGTGTGCTTGCCCTGCGTGTTTTGTTGTTGTTGTTGTTGTTATTGTCGTTGGTTTTTGATTGGAGGTTTAACGACAACAGTGAGCAACTCAATGAGCTATAAGCAGTCGCCCGTCCCTAATTTAGGGTCACTGGTTCCAGGAAAGGGAGAGAGCCGGTGCAGTAAGACAAGTACAACATCCATGTCTCACCGGGATTCGAACCCAGACCCCTTTCGGACGAACCAACATGTTCACACGTCTTTCACGAAATTCACTACACCAGCGAAACACTGTACACCGTGACTGACAGTTATTCCCATACACATCCTTTATACGACGATAAATTTCGGCTCCACTAATAACTACCCGCTGGACCTGTTTGGACGAATCCATCTCACGACCTTACCTAGTCAACTTGCTTCCGCACGTGCAAACAGCACACTGACACGTACCGCCGATAACAGCGTGCTTCCTGACATGACACACCATCTACCGGTGCAAATGCACCAAATTTGTGTAATTATATAACTAATTACACTCGTGTAATAGCGTCATTGTAATTATACTTTAAAGACGCTATTACACGATCGAGTCTCACTTTCATTTGGGCGATCCTTATATATCAGAAAATGAGCCCTCAATCCAATAATATCATTAATTGATTTAATTTTTTATTAAATAGGCTCAAGGTATCACTTCCTAGGGTTTTTATACGACATTTTCTGACCTCCCTGTATAAGTCTGTGTGTGTATGAATATATATATATATCGTGACCACCAGCATATCGTATATATACAAATAATAAAGGACATCTCAACATCGCCATACATGTCTCAACCCCAAGCACAGGTGTATGAGTTAGAAACAGTTAAAATACACATAAAAATAATTCAATCAATTCAGCACTCTCAATGAATAAGTACAAGAGCAATAACTTTAAGAAGTAAATACACAACCTGGCACTCGGTGGCTGACTACCAGGTTGTTGTACTTATTGATTGAGAGTGCTGAACTGATTGAATTATTTGTTTGTATGTATAAGTGTGTGTGTGTGGGTACTTATATATTGTTACTAATGTTTATGGGTGTCAGTGCGGCGGCTTGTTTTGCTTTATGAGTGCGAGAAGAATAAGGCGAGTTGTTGTTTGATTACTGGAGGTTTTTCAGCCAGCACTTATCGTGAACACCTGCACTATGAAGGCATATAACCTCGACTCCATGTCTTCTTGTTCCCTTTGTTTAATGCCAGAAGAAATGGTTTTCGTGAATAACTCTTGTGGGAGAACGAGAGTTTACAAGCATCGAGAGAAGAAGGAGTGGTGGTTGTGAGGTGACGACGTCATGAAAAAAGTTAAGAGGTCAGCTGCGTTTTTCTTCGGAGACCATATGGATGAAGATCGCCCTGAGTAAAATTATTGAACTGAGTTAAAAAGAAAAAAACTGAGTGTTATTTTTATTCTGGTAAAATTTCGCGACTAAGGGATTACAGTTGCATGGAAAAGAACCGTTATGTATTATTATAATTAGATTGAATGATATTACTTTTCGTGTAGAAGTGCTTCCAAGTGACTTCAAATAACGCTCGTGTACGTAAGTCTTTCAGCAAGAAGGGTTAATCAGTTGTTATTATTTGAAGTATAACATGAGCATTTGAGAATTCTTTATAGTGAAATTCACGCAAAAGATTCAGCATATGCATCTGAGTTGTTATTTCAGTGCTGCTATCTTCTTGATTATACCTGATGTTGTGGTGCGAACTCAATTTCCGTCAGGTCCTTGGGATTTCGTCAGAATTGTTTGATACGTACACGTATATTTAACAAGATTTTCTGCCAAATACTCCACAAAATATAAATTTTGCGAAATGTAACTAAATTTTCGGTATGCCTTACTACACTAAAAAGGTATGCTAAAGAAAAGCGATTCGCATGAGTAAAATCATGAGGGGAAAACCTTCCTTCATGTGAAATTTACAGAGAACCTGCTTTTGTGAAACATTTTCTTATTTTTCATTTCAGGAAAAAGAAGATGCCCTGGAGAAGATATGGCTGTGATGGAAGCATTTTTATACGTATCCTGCATGTTCCATCAATTTACGATATTCGGGCCTGCTGACGATCCTGGCACTTTTAGGGAAGACCTTGGAATTGCAAGGCTTGTCTTTCCAAACAATCTCTGTGTTCATGAAAGAACATAAGGGCTGAGAAATTTCTTCTGGAACTCGGAAGCTTGAAGAGAGAGTGTGAGAGAGAGAAAAGCAGAGAAAAGCATTTTATTCTGCGTAACCAATCAGAAGCATCTTTGTGCAATAAATGTGCTTCATTCTATATATGTATAATGTTCTGCAATTTTAAAATAACTGATTGGATTGAAGAACCAGAATAACGAGTCCCACGGAAGAAATTCCATAATCTGTAACCAATCATACGTACATTAAATGTTATTTTTTTTTTACCATCAGTTTAAAAATGTTCACAATTTAATATTGATCGATGTTTGAAAGGGGCTTGAAGCAATATTATCGCTCAAGTGCAGACAGCATTAAAAGATATTGCAAGAATAAACAATTTTACGATGCAAAAATGATAAAAAAAAAAAAGAATCAGCCGGTAGATGAATATTAGTCATGTGGATGTGTGTTGTTTCCTGAGACGAAAACTGAACGAACGCCAAAAAAAAAAAAAAAAAAAATTCGGCATCAAACAAGCCGTCTCAAGTTCTTCCTGCCTGCAACATCTAAATTTTGAAATGAATATGCTCAAAAAATATTAGCAATTTTATATCTTTTATATACTAAAATATACATTTTTGTATGAATAAAATTTGAAGTATTTTTTTGAATTTGCATATTGTTTCGGTACAGTTAAATGCATAATGGCAACAACCAGGATGAACAACTACTTGCTCATGAAACCAAGGTAACACAACTTGTTCTTCACATAATCACCAGCAAGGCGCAGGACCTTCACTAGACACAGTTCTTGAACTCTTCTCTGGCCACCTTCATTTTAAACCTAGACTACCTGCACACCGCTGTTTGATTCTGTTGCATCTCGACAAGTTCGGAAGGGTAGAAAGGTAAGCGATTATTCTCGTTTGCATATGGGGACGAGGCTTTTCCTCCTATAGTCGGAAATGTATTTATTTTTTTATTGGAGGTTTAACGACCAGCGTGAGCAACTCAGTAGGCTATAAGCAGTCGCCCGTCCCTAATTTAGGGCCACTGGTTATAGGGAAGGAAGAGAGCCAGCGCCGTAAGACAAACACAGTATCCATGCTTCACGGGATTTGAACCCGCACCCATCTCGTATGAATGATCAGAAGACATTACCTAGACCACTGCGCCACCGGTGCGGCAATTTAATTTTAGACTTTATAAAGTTGATTCTATGATTTATATCTAAATTGAAGGGTACAAAATATACTTTAAGAACTCTATGCGCATTCTTATCACTTGTGACGAAATCAAAGGTATCATACTAGTGACAGCGGCAAATAAAACTTTTGCATAATGAACCTAATTTCTTTTTAATCTATGAAATATACAATATTTCAATTATACATGATTCTTTTTTTTTTTTTTTGATTGGAGGTTTAACGACCACCGTGAGCAACTCAATGGGCTATAAGCAGTCGCCCGTCCCTAATTTAGGGTCACTGGTTCCAGGGAAGGGAGAGAGCCAGTGCGGTAAGACAAACACAACATCCATGTCTCACCGGGATTCGAACCCGGACCCTTTTCGGACGAATGATCAGAGGCCATCGCCTTAGACCACTGCGCCACCGGGGCGGCGTTTACATGATTCGCAAATACACTGCTGGCCACCCAAAATGCAATACCAAGAAGGACCCGAGATAGCAAAGCCAGATTTACTGGACACATAGCAACATATACAAAGATGAAACGATTAAGCTTACAGGCCCGTGCGACTTGCGGAACACGCAGACATCAATAGTTCCTGTGGCCCCCATGGCTGGCAATAACGGCCGCTACACGCCGCATCATCGAAATAAAGAGGCTTTGGATGTGGGCTTGGGGTATGTCGGTCCAGGCTGCTTCCACACGTTGCCACAGTTCATCAGGCGCAGTCGCGGGTGGTGCTTCCCGGGATATTCGGTTGCCGATCAGCGACCAGACGTGTTCGATGGGCGACATATCGAGAGAACAGGTGTGCCACGGCAGCAGTGACACCTGGTGGGTCGTGAAGAATTGTCCCACGATGCGCGCCACGTGCGGGCGAGCATTGTCCTGTTCAAACGTGGCCGCTGGTAGGTCCTGCAGGTAAGAGAGGAATACAGGCTCCTAAACTTCGGAGATGTAACGGTGGCGGTTGAGTGTACCGGCGATGCGTACCAGAGGGGTGCGGGTGTCATACCCAATTGCGCCCCAAACCATAATGCCAGGCGACGGACCGGCATGACGATGTATAATGCAGGCGTCATACAGTCTCTCGCCGCCACACGCGGATACGACCATCGTGGTGTTGCAGGCAGAAGCGGGTTTCGTCGGAGAAGACCACCGTGCCATTCCGTAGTCCCGGTGCGGCGTTCAACGGCCCACTGCCGCCGCACTCGCCGGTGGTGTAACGTCAATGGTAATCGGAGCAATGGGCGCCGTGCGACAAGTTCCAGCTGATGCAGACGACGTCGAACGGTACGTGCTGACACAGATTGTTGCACAACACACCTTAATTCCTGCGCTAACGTTCGTGATGTGGCGGTACGAGCCGTCAATGCCCGCCGCACAACATGCCGGTCCTCTCGTTCGGTGGTGTGTCGCGGCTGCGGCACTCGCTCACGTCGGTACGTTCGTCCCTCCTGCACCCACCGAATCCATACTTGCCTCACTGTAGCTGGATGTCGTCACACACGGGCGCCGATGTTTCGGTACGATAAACCGCTGTCGCGATAAGCCATTATTCGTCCTCTGTCGAACTCCGAAACGTGCTGGAATGACTGCCGTATTCTGCGACGAGGCATCAGGAAGCTTCCCTCGCACAGGTCCGGCAGCACAATACACTCCCACTACTTACACCCCGCCTTCTGTGCACCCTTCTTATAGTGCTTCTCGGTGGCGTGCTGGGCGCACATGATTTGCATATGCCCTGCAATGCTAATCGTTTGCATGTCCTCTCGCGGGCGACGCATGCTGCGAATTTCAGGCCAATCGGATGCTTCCTTCTTGGTGTTGCATTTTGGGTGGCCTGCAGTGTATATACAATATATATATACAAGTCTTTCAGATTGTGAGTTAATATGTAACTACGCCATATTCTAGGTGAATTAGGTGAAATTGCACACACTATTGCAGTAATCCAAACTGGTCTATTTCTTTGAAACAGTTAATAAGAAGGTATTAAATTATGAAAAACCTTGTTCCTTTGGTTTCGCATGACCTTTCCGCATTCCGGTGGGTGTTTCAGTGTCTTGTCCAAAAACTTAATCTGTATAGTGAATTGAAGAAACACATTACACACTGTCACCGACAACATCACATGGCCTCGCCACAAATACATTCCTGTGGTCCGTTTGACACGCGCGATGCATTTCGGTATATCTGCTATACCATTGATTGGATCGACCTCCAATGGGGAGATTGAGTAATCTGCAAGTAATTTCCCTTCAATTACTTCAGATTACTCAATCTCCCCATTGGAGTTCGATGCAATCATTTCTGCTTTGAAATTGGTTGCAAAACGATCTTATTTCAAATTTGATGGCAAATTCTACCAACAAATGGAGGGGGCACCAATGGGGTCTCCTCTCTCCCCTGTTCTAGCGGAAATTTTACTGCAGTCATTGGAAAAAAAGTACTGAGCCAATTCACGTACCAACCGGCACTCCTCTTAAGATACGTGGATGATATGTTGATCTTCTGGCCTCACTCCATGTTACTTCTGAACGAATTTACCTCCTGTCTTTCCAACCAATATCTTACTATCACCTTCACTATGGAACTGGAACAAAATGGTATATTACCCTTCCTGGACATCTTGTTGACTCGTGACTTGACATCTAATCTTATCAAATTATCTGTCTATAGAAAACCGACCTTCATACCTTGTCTTATACCTTTTGGTTCTTCCCACCCCCAGAACATAAAGCTTCAGCCTTACGTTTTTTAATTAAACGTGCGTTTACTCATTCCTCAACCCGTCAGATTCGTCAGGACGAACTAGCTTTCATACAGAACTTGGCCATATCATTTGGATATTCCGCCTGCTTCTTTCGGGAACTTCTACAGAAATTTCAAAGACTAAGATTTACGACGTTGTCAATGGAAACTGTATCTCCTATATACGTTCGTAAAGTTGACTTCATCCCTCCCGTGGTTTCCATATTGCGGAAAGTATGTCATAAATACAATATTAAATTTGGAATTTGCACCAAAAACATTTTTTCAACCATACGTAACGACCGAGATCCAGTCGCAACTTTGAATAAAGCAGGAATTTATCGTATCCCATTGCTTCCCACGGCCTCTAACGATGATATTAAATGCTACATAGGTTCTATCCTTAGAAGTCTGAACATTAGATTGTCAGAACACAAATATGCACTTCGTACTGACTCCATTTCTACATCATTTACTACAGCTGTTCGCCAGGGAGGTTATTCTCCCGATTGGCCTAATACAATAGTACTTTCCTCCATAGTTAACAAACAAACCGTCTTTTTTACAGAGAGTCTGTATATTATTTCTTATGGTACTACCTGTTGTAACTTGGACTTACCTGTTTTTGTTCCTAGACAATGAAGGAAAATGATTGCTTTATCCCTTCAACCTACTGAAGAAGAGGACTTTACTTAATTAATCAACTATTATTATAATCAACTATTATTAATTAATCAAAATTATTTGTATTACTTTCTGTTTTGCTGTTTTCCTCAATTGGCATCGCCTGTGTTTTGAACGAATGCATTGTGGGTCTCCTTGGGGGGACTGGTTATATATTGCGGTGCTTCCAAGTGCTCTGTGGTAGGGATGGGCGATATTTGCAAAAGTATCGATACCGATATCTTTTGATATTTCTGAGACCGATATACTGAATCGAAAATAACGGTATTGAAAGATCAATATATCGGATCGATTTTTCGATATTTTTCGTTATTTTTCAATACTTCTGATCTCAATACGCCGGATATTCCGGTTTATACTGCCTCAGGGTTATCTCTGAATCCGATCCGATCTGATGTTGTGCTAAGTATTGGCTGTTGGGAACTTGGAACTAATTGGCTGTTGGCCAAAGCGAGCTGTTGGCTTGTTCGCACAAATCTCAGCCAGCACTAATTAAATATAGCTTCTGTGCGGCGCCATTTGCAAATCTGTATTGCTTTATGGAATGCAGTGTCAAAGTGTGTATAAACAAATACACATAAACTATTCCTTACAGAGTTATCCGAAAATGATAGAATTGTATAACTTATGTCACAAGGAATTTTCATAGCAATTTTTTCTTTCTAAAACACGAAATTTATAATCTAGTTCCGGGGTTCTTAAAACGAGAGCTGCTTCCTCCTGCTAAAAGGGAGCAATTTTATTTGTCATTTATTATTACATTTTATAGCTTAAAACTATCTTTATGCAAGATTGCAGCTCTGAAGCTGTATTTTTAGTGGTATGAAAAACACGTAAAATGTTGTTTTTCAGATCCTAAAATAAAAAATATATATACCAGAAAGTTTTGATGCAAAAATAAATAAATAAATCATGCAACAGAAGTGTGCTTGTAGTCTGCAGAAATGCTGAATATACTTTCCAAAACCCAAAAGTGATTTTCTTGTTTCATGTGTGGGCATTGCTCGACGAGCATGGATATGGTTTCTGCCAAGAAGTTTCCAAAAATCCCAGTTGCAAAGGAATGTTTTCATGAGATTTTCATAAATGTGAGATTATGAGAAATATGTATTTCCAACATTTCGAGGAAAGGTAAGTTGAAGCTTCAGTATGGCACAAATGACAAAACAAACGTACTTATTAATCCCAGCAGACTGGAATCTTAACCATCAATTAACATAGGAATAACTGAATTATAGAAAGAATAACTTTTTTATTGGCATGCAAATGTCAAAGTTAACAATATATCAGCTTGCAAGGAAATGTTATGGAAAAAAATATTTAAAAAACTTTGTTAATGTAATTTTTAGAGCATTTTGTATACATTTATTTTTTTCAGAAGGTGTGAACAATGGTTTGCTATTTTTTTATCGTTTAAGACAGAACACAATGTTAATGGAGTATACAGATATAATTACTTCCATGGTGTAAGCTAAAATAGTTCCCATCATGGCATAAGCAAAACATTTTAAAGTGCTTATAATATGTTCACAAGTGACATTTTTATTAGAAACAGTAATTAGAGTACGAATAATTTGTGATGGCCTTTTCATAGAAAGCAATTATTTTTCCAGAAAGATATTTAAAAAAATGCTAACGATTATTAGTCCTCTGTTAAAAATCGATCATAAAAATAAAATCATAAAAAATATCATAATCCAAATTGATCAAGTATATATTTACTAATTAATGTATGAAAGCCTGTCTCTCCTAGATAACATAAAAACGAATGGACAGTCAGAGGAAATAACATGCTATAAGTGTGGGAAAATCAGCAGATCAAGACGAAAGTTAATTATGCTCATATTTTTACCAGATTATTTAATTACTTCAGGAAGTTTCACTATGTATTAACAAGATAATTATCAAATGATGATAAAAAAATTACGTCTGATATATACATAGCCTGAATTACAACAAACTTTATACTACATAACTTGTAAGACATCAAGAAAACTCTCAAAAAGCTGTTTTGCATTTCCTTAGCCAGCTGTTAAGATCTACGTACTTTATCAAAAAAAAAAAAAATGCTTTTACCTTCAACTTCAAATTGTGTGTCATTGGTATGTATTTAATTTTGGTCAAAGTGCCAGTTTACTTAACTTCAAACATAATACTCATTGGCAAAAGAACAATCTGCTATCAACCGTTCTTTAAATTTCTTTTCTAGGTGTCTACCGTCAACTAATAGTTAAAATTTTCAACCATGGAGATTTTCAACACAGCAGGCATTTTTCCTTGTAGAGTTCTAGAAATCGGAAGGTGACATAATATCATGTGAATCTCGATAGTGAGATCGCAGTTTGATAGTCCTCAAGCAACATGATTTTCGTGACATGCCAGAGGAAGGAACACAGATTTCATTCCACAAGTGAAATCACATCGGCCATACGCTGATATATTGAATATCAAACACCAATACCAATATATTGAATATCGCACCGATATATCAAAAACCGATATATTGATTTTCTGATATATCGAAACTTTGATATCAATACTATATATCGAAATATCGGGCGAAAATATCGATATTTCGATATATTGATAAATATCGCCCATCCCTACTCTGTGGCACTGTTGGGTGGCCTGAGGACGGGTGCTATTGTAGCCCCGAAAGATCTTGCCCTTTTAAATATTTTTAAATCATATCTTTTATTGTAAATAAAGTTTTTATTGTGCAATTAGGTATGGTGGTTTGATGACATCGTACGGAGACAGCACGCGCTTAATTTATCATGTTTTTCTGCTCAACCTATGTATCATTGTTTACAGTATCAAAAGCACATTCAGTACTCCACTGTCGAGCGCAGTATTATAAATCTGACAAGACAGACTGCCCAGAGTGCTTCCATTGATTTGTGCCGGAATGTTATAGATTTATTTTTTGCTGGAATAAAAAGCTCTTTTTTTTTTTTTACTGTTGAGGAATTACAACATATTCTATCAAGCGTTTAATCAAACAGACAGATTTCGACTAGCGGATATGTGAGCAGTCCAAATGATAGTCTTTGTACTGATCCCTTGCCAAATGCATTGGTTGAAACTCTTTTTTTTATTCCCTTTCTTACTCGCCCGGAGGGTGGCTTTTTTTTTAAGTTTAACAATCACTGTGAGTAACTCGATGGGGTATAGCAGTAGTCTGTCCCTAATTTAGGGCCACTGGATCCAGAGAAGGGAACCAGTGCAGCAACACAACATCCACGACTCACCGGGATTCGAACCTGGACCCACTTCGGATGAATTGCAAGAAGCCAGCTCTTAGACCACTTCGCCTCTAGGGCGTAACTCAAGTCTTCAAATGTCACCTGTTCCCATTGGTACAATGTTCTTTCAAATAGCATGTCTGAAATGTGACTACGAAAATATTTGGTGAAACTCAAACTCTTCCCAAATATTTCAAAAGTTCCTAGCAAACAGGGTCTAGCAGAAGTCTATAATTAATTCCATCCATATAACGCAACGCAGGTATTGTAGTTGAGTGTGCATGTTCTAACGTATTTAGCTTTAAAGCTGTACCTCGGAAATCTGCTTTCTCATCTACCCTCTCCGTACCACAAATTTTAGACGATGTACTTCCACTACAGATAATGAAAAGCACAGTTAAGCTGACAATGATGAATCTGGGTCAAAATACAGCTGAATTTGGAACGAATGAAGGAGAGTGGAGGCACATAACTAACACCTGTTTTGAAAGTTCGATTTTTACGTTATAATGAATTCAGCTTCTACTACCAATTATAATGAATACAACTTCTTCTAATGCTTGTTGTTTGTTAATTATATCATGAATAAACTTTCCTGCTAGTATTGTAGTAATAATAATAAACAAGCTTTTAACTGCTAGTAATGTTGTAGTAGTAATTAAGATGAATAAAGTCTTATGCTGGTTGTTAATAATAATCAACTAATGAAATAAACCTAACAGCCAGACAGAGGTCTGACAAAACTATGAACTGAGAAAGACAATCTTTTATTTGGTGAACTTCTATTATTTATCCACACTCACTTCATCGGTCACACAACTACTCGATATCCGGCTCTCACATAAACGAAGATCTCTTTACACACGAAACAAAGCTCTCACGCACATAAACAACCGCTCTCTGACACATAAACAACAGCTCTCTCTTGTATTCTGTAAACCGGGTCAGCGTCATTTTCTTGTAGGACTTCCGTCCACAGGTAGTAGAGTTTAGAGGTCCCAGCCACCTACAGCGAGATCGCCTTTTGGGCAGGACACAGAAACGGAAGGAATGAGAGCAAGTCTAGCGACTTTGACAGAACAGTTTGTAGTGAGATTAGAGTACAGTAGATGGCGCCACCGTACAAGTACGATATTGCACATAGAGGGGTGAGAGAATTTCAGGTGGGGTATAGGAAAGGATACCCATTTAACCAGTGGGTCCAGCCTGGGGGCCGTCACTTAACGTGCTCGTCCGATGCACGGCGGATATTCAGCGATTGTTAGTAAATCACACCATCTCTGAAAGATCAGCCCAGGCTAGAACCTGGGGACCCAGCATCGATAGTCTGAAACACTAACCACTAAGCCATCCGCGGCAGCTCTCTCTTGTATCGTTGAACGCGCCTATTTATACTGGCTACCACCACGTCATGACTTACACTCATTGCCAGATCTCATTCAGCGGGAGAAATAACATCTCGTTAATTCAGAAGATAATTAACATAGTAAAATAAAATAACCAGAGATAGTAAAAATCAAAAGGAAAGTGAATCTAGAGTATACGTTACAACGTTCTGAAGAATACAATTTCCCTTTTTTCATTAAAATACCATGTCATTTATATAGTCTTCTGCCAATGCTTTTCGCTAGTTTGTTTCGAGAATGGTGAGCATCTAAGTTTATAGCAGTCGCTGTTCCTAGTTCAAGGTCACTGGTTTTTTTTTTGTTTTTTTTTATCGAAGGTTTAACGACCACAGTGAGCAACTCAATGGGCTATAAGCAGTCGCCCATCCCTAATTTAGGGTCACTGGTTCCAGGGAAGGGAGAGAGCCAGTGCTGTAAGACAAACACAACATCCATGCCTCCTCGGGATTCGAACCCGGACCCCTTTCGGACGAATGATCAGAAACCATCGCTTAGACCACTGCGCCACCAGGGCGGCAGGGCCACTGGTTGCAGGTAAACGAGTGAGCCAATACCGTAAGAATGGCTTCTACTCATTCGAGCGTGATGCCTCCGGGTTCGAATCCCGTTAGGCATGAATGTTGTGTTTGTCTTACGACACTGGCTCTCTCTCTTCCCCGGAACCAGTTTTTTTTTATTGAAGGTTTAACGACCACCGTGAGCAACTCAATGGGCTATAAGCAGTCGCCCGTCCCTAATTTAGGGTCACTGGTTCCAGGGAAGGGAGAGAGCCAGTTCCGTTAGACAAACACAACATAAATGCCTGACCGGGATTCGAACCCGGACCCCCTACGGACGAATGATCAGAGGCCAGCGCCTTAGACCACTGCGCCACCGGGGCGGCACCCCGGAACCAGTAACCTTAAATTAGGGACAGGCGACAGCTTATAGCTCATCGAGTTGCTCACGGTGGTCGTTAAATACCCAATCCAAAAAAGAAAACCATAACAGCCCATGCCTCACCGTGATTCGAACTGAGACCCATCTCGGACGAATGGTCAGAAGCCTGCGCTTAGACAACTGCGCCACCGTGGTAGGGTTTTTCCTCATAGCGCCCGCTTGGCAATTCTATATAACCTTCACAGATACGATCATGTGGGGTTCTTTTTTTTGGAGGGGGGTTGGTTGGTTGGAGGTTTAACGACCACCGTGAGCAACTCAATGGGCTATAGGCAGTCGCCCGTCCCTAATTTAGGGTCACTGGTTCCAGGGAAGGGAGAGAGCCAGTGCTGTCAGTCGCCCGTTCCTAATTTAGGGTCACTGGTTCCAGGGAAGGGAAAGAAAGACAAAGACAACATCCATGCCTCACCGGGATTCGAACCCGGACCCGTTTTGGACGAATGATCGCTTAGACCACTGCGCCACCGGAGCGGCGGGGATTGGTTGAAGGTTTAACGACCACAGCGAGCAACTCAATGGGCTATAAGCAGTCGCCCGTCCGTAATTCAGGGCCACTGACTCCAGTGAAGGGAGAGAGCCACTGCCGTAAGACAAACACAACATCCATGCCTTAGCGGAATTCGAACCCGGACCCATTCCGAACGAATGGTCAGAAGCCATCCATGTGGGTTTGCTCTGAAGAAATGCCAACGCTTCTTCAACTTCCCACATTTTCACACTGCACATTAAATACAATCCCATATTCTTTTTTTTTATTGGAGGTTTAACGACCACCGTGAGCAACTCAATGGGCTATAAGCAGTCGCCCGTCCCTAATTTAGGGTCACTGGTTCCAGGGAAGGGAGAGAGCCAGTGCCGTAAGACAAACACAACATCCATGCCTCACCGGGATTCGAAGCCGAACCCCATTCGGACGAATGATCAGAGGTCATCGCTTAGACCACTGCGCCACCAGGGCGGCCAATCCCATATTCGTTTTGCTTCCAGCTGAGAAGACATTGCAGCAAACGCATTGCTGAAAATTTATTTCAGCAACATCAATACTTAGGAATTACCAGAGTTTCTCCTGACATTAGTATTCGGTTATTCAAATCTATGACCAAGTTAAGTTTCAGTAGTTTTACCCTTTTAGTAACGGAAAAATGTATCATTGTGCTATGCATTCTCGGTCATAAAACCAAAATACGGGTGAAAAAATTGTTTTCAGTTTTTTTCTAAACTTCGGGTTTTAACAACCACCATGAACAGTCGCCCATCCCAAATTTGAGGCCCCTGGTTCCAGGGAAGGGAGAAAGCCAGTGTCGTAAGACAAGCACATCATCCATTTCTCATCCGGGACCACTAGGAACCAACAGTCAGCGACCAGCGCTTAGATCACTGCGTCACAGGCATTTTTGAGTTTTTAAAATGTTTCATTCCCTTTCTACAGCAGGAGATTTCTACTCGAATATGACAAAAACACGTTTGGTAACTTTTGTTTTTATAGGCAGTTCAAAGGTACAAATTCTTACACATGTGAACGAATAAAGTAAAAGACAACATTTTATGCTTTCACTGAATAGTGCGTGACATTTTAGTTTTCATGCTCGTCCAGTTCACCAGATCGTTATAAGACCTAACGCTCTCGAATGACTTTTTTCGTCAATTTTTTTTTTTTTGATTGGAGGTTTAACGACCACCGTGAGCAACTCAATGGGCTATAAGCAGTCGCCCGTCCCTAATTTAGGGACACTGGTTCCAGGGAAGGGAGAGAGCAAGGGCCGTAAGACAAACACAACATCCATGCCTCACCGGGATTCGAACCCGGACCCCAGACGGACGAATGATCAGAGGCCAGCGCCTTAGACCACTGCGCCACCGGGGCGGCATTTTTAGTCATTAAAGACCTCCAAGAGTACCTATAAGCAGTTTTATTTTTCTTTTTTTTTTTTTGATTGGAGGTTTATCGACCACCGTGAGCAACTCATTGGGCTATAAGCAGTCGCCCGTCCCTAATTTAGGGTCACTGGTTCCAGGGAAGGGAGAGAGCCAGTGCCGTAAGACAAACACAACATCCATGCCTGACCGGGATTCGAACCCGGACCCCGTTCGGACGAATGATCAGAGGCCATCGCTTAGACCACTGCGCCACCGGGGCGGCCTATAAGCAGTTCCCGTTAACTAATGTAGTCAACTCAAACGAATGGTCAGAGACAGGACCCTCAAACAGCTCGGCACATTGGCGTACGCAAGGGGGGGGTTACGGGGTTAAAACCCCACCCTTGAACCAAAATATAGTGCTAGAATTTAAGCTGCCTTCTTATGGCAAATATTGAAATACATGTTCTTAACTTAACACTAAAAGAGTTTGTATATAAATATACAGTTTGTATATACCGGAGTCAAAATACAATATATATATCATCATCATCATCATTGTCAACCATTATCAATCCACTGCTGGACGAAGGTCTCCCCAAGTTTCCTCCACAGCGGTCTGTCTTGTGCCAGTCTCCTCCATGTCACCCCTGCATACTTTCGAATTTCATCCACCCATCTCCCATGTGGTCTTCTTCTGGGTCTTTTCCTGTCCCTTGGAATCCAATCTAAAATTTCGGCTGTCCATCGATGATCTGTCCTTCTGGCAGTATGTCCAGCCCATTGCCATTTCAGGGATTTAACTCTGGTCATGATGTCTTCCACTCTTGTCATTTTTCGGATCCACGAGTTCCTCTTCTTATCTCTCCTGGTTACACCAAGCATGCACCTCTCCATGCTTTTTTGAGTTGTCTGCAGCCTTTGTATGTCTCTTTTAGTTAAGGTCCACGTCTCTGCACCATACGTAAGCACTGGAAGGATGCATTGATCAAACACTTTTCTTTTAAGACATAATGGCATATTGCTCTTGAAAATTATGCTGTTTCTTCCAAAAGCTTTCCAGGCAAGTTTTGTACGCCGATTAATTTCTTCATCAATGTGACCCTCACTTGATATCTGCTGTCCAAGATAAACGTACGTGTCTGTTATCTCCAGCTTTTCTCCATCAATCGATAAATCTTCATTTCTTGTAAAAGCATTGAACATCACTTTTGTCTTCTGAAAGTTCATTTTTAATCCCACTTCTTTACTCTTGTCAGCAAGTTCCTGGATCATACTCTGCAGCTCTGATGGGGTAGTTGCAAAAATGACTACGTCATCAGCAAAACGAAGGTGGGTTAGATAATCTCCATTAATCTTTATCCCCTTGTTTTCCCAGCTCAGTGACTGAAAAACACCCTCCAATGTGGCATTAAAGAGCTTCGGAGATATGGTGTCAACTTGTCTCACTCCTTTTCCAATTTTTATGTGCGTTGTATTTTCAAACAGCCTAATCTTTGCACTTGCATTTTCATAGATGTTATTAATAATATTAATGTATGCATCTTCAATACCGCAGGATTTCAGAGCCATTGTAACTGCTGATGGTTTCACCGAATCAAAGGCTTTTTCATAATCGATAAAAGCCATGCACAATGGAAATTCATATTCCCTCGCTCTTTCAATTAGTTCTCTCAGCACATGGATATGATCTATTGTGCTGTAGCCACTCCTGAATCCAGCTTGTTCTCTCGGTTGAGCCATGTCCAGTGTTACCTTCAAGCGGTGTGAAAGAACTTTAGTGAAGATTTTATAAACTACTGATAGGAGGCTGATAGGTCTGTAGTTTCCGAGATCCTCAATGTCACCTTTTTTATGTAGCAAGATCATTGTAGCGGTGTTCCAATCCTCAGGAATCTTTCCTTCATTAAGGCATCGAGTGAAAATTTGGGCGAGTACTGTTTCGATTTCTCCACTTGCTTCTTGTATGATGTCTACAGTAATTCCATCTTCTCCTGGAGCTTTTCCCCGCTTCATGTTCTTGATTGCATGTGCAACTTCTGCTGGAAGGACTGGAGGAACTCTGGTACTGGTATCTTTCATGATGTCTGGAGTGCATGTATCATCCCTTTCATATAATTTGGAGTAGAAATCTTTCACTCTTGTCAAAATTTCACCTCTATTTCTTGTTACAGAACCATCTTCTTTTCTCAGTGCCATAATCTGTTTTCTTCCCTTACTGAGATGTCCCTTTGCTGTCTTTAGGCTTTGGTTGTTTTCAATTGCTTTCCTCACGAGTTCACAGTTGAATTTTCTTACGTCTTCAGTGATACTTTTTCGTACTGTCTTGCATAGCTCTATATATTCCACTTTGGAAGTCACATCTTCTTTAGTTGTCCTCATCTCTCTTCTTTTTTGCATCAACATTTTCGTTTTTCCTGATAATTTGTTCACATGCAACTTGTTCTTAGACCCAGCTAATTTTGTTGCTGTTTCCATAAGAGCTTTGGTTACTTTTCTGTTAACTTCAGAGATGTCCACTTCTTCCGATGTTAGGCCTTCTAAAGCAGAGAACCTGTTCTTCAGTTCCAACTTGAAGGTATTATGGTGTTTTTTAAGGTTGGTTATGTCAATAGATTTTGTTTGTCTTATGAGCTTGCCACGTTCAAGTTTAGTGTTGAGGTGCATCTTACATCTCACCAATCTATGGTCACTACCTGTGTTGAACTTGTTTAGCACACTGCAGTCTTCTATGACGAATTTTCTGTTACACATAATAAAATCAATTTCACTTGTCGTCCCATTTGGATGTCTCCATGTCCATTTCCTGTGTGGCTTTTTCTTGAAGAAGGAGTTCAAGATGAAAAACCCTTCTGCCTCTGCAAACTCAACGAGAGTATTTCCACGCTGGTTTCTGTTGCCGTGACCGAATTTACCTACTGAAGTTTCATTCTGTTGCCGTTGCCCTATTTTTGCATTGAAATCTCCCATAAATATTTTCAAGTGCTGCTTACCTTTATTATTTAGATGACAAATTTCCTCATAAAATTCTTCAATTTCTTCTTCAGGATGACTTGTGGTGGGTGCATAAGTTTGAATAATCAGAGCCTGGTATCTTTTCGAGAGTTGGATAACAAGTCGTGCAGCTCTGTCAGAGGAACTTTCAACTTCTACAACTTTATCCTTCAGTTTCTTGTTTATTATAAATCCAACACCACTAGTTCTGCCAGTATCTGTCCCACGATAGTAGAAGAGATGTCCACTTTTCAGTTCGATGAGATCTTCTCCTTTTCTCCTTACCTCACTTAGCCCCACGATGTCCCACTTGATCCTTTGTAGTTCCTCTTCCAATTCAAGAAGCCTTGAATCAGAAGATAGGGAGCGTCCATTGTACGTTGCCAAGGTCAGCATCAGATGGCAGCCTAGTCCGGTCCTCCGGGGATTCTTAGCACCCTCTGCCTTCATGTCGCACTGGCCGCTGCCTTGGCCAGGTACATTCCAGCTGCCGGAGACTGAGGGCCAAGATTTAAGTTGTGGAGTCATTTTGGAGGGGTTTGGCCATAACTCACTACGCTGGCCAAGCGGGTTGGTGAGTGTGGGATAGAATTTCCTCTAATCCCGATGGTATAGTTATACCGCTATTGGCGGTCGTCAGAGCCCCTTTAGTAGGAACAGGATGCACCACGAGAAGGCGGGGTTGACATTTGTCAAGGAGAGGCTGTGATGTTACGCATCACCTGACCTTACATCCCGACCTTACATGACCTTATATACATATATATAAGGTCATCCTGACCTTACATCACCTGACCTTACATCACCTGACCTTACATCACCTGACCTTACATGACCTTATATACATATATATATATTCTATAAAGAAGATACCTAAGCAAAAAAATACAAATATAATTTTGACTCACACCTAGTACAACATAGAAAAGGTTATGTATCTACCTGTGTGAGTAAAAGGAGAAAAGATAAAAAAATAAAATAAAACAACTGAATGTAGAAGGTGTCGAGAATACTGAGCCTTAGCTTTATCAAGGACCAGCAAAAACTCTGCATTTTCTCACTTCCACAAAGACCTAGTTGGAAATGGGTTTCTGCAAGGCCATAGATGCGAGTAACATTCCCACCTAAAATAGTTTCAAAAATATATATATGTCATGTCCTCCGTAGAGTTGCATGACCTAGCACTAGTTAACAATTTCGCTTGCATCCATTAACCTTCCTGGCCCGACCCATGCTCTTCATCTGTTACTATTAAACAGAGAGAAGAAGATTAAAGAGAACTCAAGCTGTGAGAGTGACATAATAATTAGAAATGATTTTCAGCCATAACGAAATTCCAAGCTCGTTTGAGAGAGAATTTAAACCTGAAAATCAATGCAAAAGAAATCCAAATTTTTACATTGCAATTAAAAAAGGAAATATTAATTTTTAACGAACAGAATTTTGAAAAAATTAATAATTAATATTTCCTTTTTAATAATTAATATTTCCTTTTTAATAATTAAAATTAATAATTAATATTTCCGTTAAAAATTAATATTTCCTTTTTTAATTGCAATGTAAAAATTTGGATTTCTTTTGCATTGATTTTCAGGTTTAAATTCTCTCTCAAACGAGCTTGGAATTTCGTTATGGCTGAAAATCATTTCTAATTATTATGTCACTCTCACAGCTTGAGTTCTCTTTAATCTTCTTCTCTCTGTTTAATAGTAACAGATGAAGAGCATGGGTCGGGCCAGGAAGGTTAATGGATGCAAGCGAAATTGTTAACTAGTGCTAGGTCATGCAACTCTACGGAGGACATGACATATATATATTTTTTAAACTATTTTAGGTGGGAATGTTACTCGCATCTATGGCCTTGCAGAAACCTATTTCCAACTAGGTCTTTGTGGAAGTGAGAAAATGCAGAGTTTTTGCTGGTCCTTGATAAAGCCAAGGCTCAGTATTCTCGACACCTTCTACATTCAGTTGTTTTATTTTATTTTTTTATCTTTTCTCCTTTTACTCACACAGGTAGATACATAACCTTTTCTATGTTGTACTAGGTGTGAGTCAAAATTATATTTGTATTTTTTTGCTTAGGTATCTTCTTTATAGAATGTGAATTCTGAATTTTCAAAACTGCTGCGTTGCGCGTTTTGATTTTCAGGTTATTTTGCAACCTTCGTTTTAAATTCTAAAGTTTTTCCTTAGTCTTCAGTTTTGCTCTATATCATCATCATCATCATTGTCAACCATTATCAATCCACTGCTGGACGAAGGTCTCCCCAAGTTTCCTCCACAACGGTCTGTCTTGTGCCAGTCTCCTCCATGTCACTCCCGCATATTTACGAATTTCATCCACCCATCTCCCATGTGGTCTTTTTCTGGGTCTTTTCCTGTCCCTTGGAATCCAATCTAAAATTTCGGCTGTCCATCTATGGTCTGTCCTTCTGGCAGTATGTCCAGCCCATTGCCATTTCAGGGATTTAACTCTGATCATGATGTCTTCCACTCTCGTCATTTTTCGGATCCACGAGTTCCTCTTCTTATCTCTCCTGGTTATACCAAGCATGCACCTCTCCATGCTTTTCTGAGTTGTCTGCAGCCTTTGTATGTCTCTTTTAGTTAAGGTCCACGTCTCTGCACCATACGTAAGCACTGGAAGGATGCATTGATCAAACACTTTTCTTTTAAGACATAATGGCATATTGCTCTTGAAAATTATGCTGTTTCTTCCAAAAGCTCTCCAGGCAAGTTTTGTACGCCGATTAATTTCTTCATCAATGTGACCCTCACTTGATATCTGCTGTCCAAGATAAACATACGTATCTGTTATCTCCAGTTGTTCTCCATCAATCGATAAATCTTCATTTCTTGTAAAAGCATTGAACATCACTTTTGTCTTCTGAAAGTTCATTTTTAATCCCACTTCTTTACTCTTGTCAGCAAGTTCCTGGATCATACTCTGCAGCTCTGATGGGGTAGTTGCAAAAATGACTACGTCATCAGCAAAACGAAGGTGGGTTAGATAATCTCCATTAATCTTTATCCCTTTGTTTTCCCAGTTCAGTGATTGAAAGACATTTTCCAATGTGGCATTAAAGAGCTTCGGAGATATGGTGTCACCTTGTCTCACTCCCTTTCCAATTTTTATGTGTGTTGTATTTTCAAACAGCCGAATCTTTGCACTTGCATTTTCATAGATGTTATTAATAATATTAATGTATGCATCTTCAATACCGCAGGATTTCAGAGCCGTGGTAACTGCTGATGGTTTCACCGAATCAAAGGCTTTTTCATAATCGATAAAAGCCATGCACAATGGAAGTTCATATTCCCTCGCTCTTTCAATTAGTTCTCTCAGTACGTGGATATGATCTATTGTGCTGTAGCCACTCCTGAATCCAGCTTGTTCTCTCGGTTGAGCCATGTCCAGTGTTACCTTCAAGCGGTGTGAAAGAACTTTAGTGAAGATTTTATAAACCACTGATAGGAGGCTGATAGGTCTGTAGTTCCTGAGATCCTCAATGTCACCTTTTTTATGTAGCAGGATCATTGTAGCATTGTTCCAATCCTCAGGAATCTTCCCTTCATTAAGGCATCGAGTGAAAATTTGGGCGAGTACTGTTTCAATTTCTCCACTTGCTTCTTGTATGATGTCTATAGTAATTCCATCTTCTCCTGGAGCTTTCCCCCGCTTCATGTTCTTGATTGCATGAGCAACTTCTGCTGGGAGGACTGGAAGAACTCTGGTACCTTTCATGATGTCTGGAGTACATGTATCATCCCTTTCATATAATTTGGAGTAGAAATCTTTCACTCTTGTCAAAATTTCGCCTCTATTTCTTGTTATAGAACCATCTTCTTTTCTCAGAGCCATAATCTGTTTTCTTCCCTTACTGAGATGTCCCTTTGCTATCTTTAGGCTTTGGTTGTTTTCAATTGCTTTCCTCACTAGCTCACAGTTGAATTTCCTTACGTCTTCAGTGATACTTTTTCGTGCTGTCTTGCATAGCTCTATATATTCCACTTTGGAAGTCACATCTTCTTTAGTTGTCCTCATCTCTCTTCTTTTTTGCATCAACATTTTGGTTTTTCCTGATAATTTGTTTACATGCAACTTGTTCTTAGACCCAGCTAATTTTGTTGCTGTTTCCATAAGAGCTTTGGTTACTTTTCTGTTAACTTCCGAAATATCCACTTCTTCCGATGTTAGGCCTTCTAAAGCAGAGAATCTGTTCTTCAGTTCCAACTTGAAAGTATTATGGTGTTTTTTAAGGTTGGTTATGTCAATACATTCTGTTTGTCTTATGAGCTTGCCACGTTCCAGTTTAGTGTTGAGGTGCATCTTACATCTCACCAATCTATGGTCACTACCTGTGTTGAACTTGTTCAGCACACTGCAGTCTTCGATGACGAATTTTTTGTTACACATAATAAAATCAATTTCACTTGTCGTCCCAATTGGATGTCTCCATGTCCATTTCCTGTGTGGCTTTTTCTTGAAAAAGGAAGTCAAGATGAAAAATCCTTCGGCCTCTGCAAACTCAACGAGAGTATTTCCACGCTGGTTTCTGTTGCCGTGACCGAATTTACCTACTGAAGTTTCATTCTGTTGCCGTTGCCCTATTTTTGCATTGAAATCTCCCATAATTATCTTCAAGTGCTGCTTACCTTTATTATTTAGATCACGAATTTCCTCATAAAATTCTTCAATTTCTTCTTCAGGATGACTTGTGGTGGGTGCATAAGTTTGAATAATCTGAGCCTGGTATCTTCTCGATAGTTGGATAACGAGTCGTGCAGCTCTGTCAGAGGAACTTTCAACTTCTACCACTTTATCCTTCAGTTTCTTGTTTATTATAAATCCAACACCACTAGTTCTGCCAGTATCTGTCCCACGATAATAGAAGAGATGTCCACTTTTCAGTTCAATGAGATCTTCTCCTTTTCTCCTTACCTCACTTAGCCCGACGATGTCCCACTTGATCCTTTGTAGTTCCTCTTCCAATTCAAGAAGCCTTGAATCAGAAGATAGGGAGCGTCCGTTGTAGGTAGCCAAGGTCAGCATCAAATGGCAGCCTAGTCCGGTCCTCCGGGGATTCTTAGCACCCTCTGCCTTCATGTCGCACTGGCCGCTGCCTTGGCCAGGTACATTCCAGCTGCCGGAGACTGAGGGCCAAGATTTAAGTTGTAGAGTCATTTTGGAGGTGTTTGGCCATAACTCACCACGCTGGCCAAGCGGGTTGGTGAGTGTGGGATAGCATTTCCTCTGATCCCGATGGTATAGTTATACCGCTATTTGCGGTCGTCAGAGCCCCTTTAGTGGGAACAGGATGCACCACGAGAAGGCGGGGTTGACATTTGTCAAGGAGAGGCTGTGATGTTACGCATCACCTGACCTTACATTGCTCTATATATATATATATATATATATATTATTATGGGATGTAAGGTCAGGTGATGCGTAAAATCACAGCCTCTCCTTGACAAATGTCAACCCCGCCTTCTCGTATATATATATATATATATATATATATATATATATATATATATTATGGGATGTAAGGTCAGGTGATGCGTAAAATCACAGCCTCTCCTTGACAAATGTCAACCCCGCCTTCTCGTGGTGCATCCTGTTCCCACTAAAGGGGCTCTGACGACCGCCAATAGCGGTATAACTATACCATCGGGATTAGAGGAAATTCTATCCCACACTCACCAACCCGCTTGGCCAGCGTGGTGAGTTATGGCCAAACCCCTCCAAAATGATTCCACAACTTAAATCTTGGCCCTCAGTCTCCGGCAGCTGGAATGTACCTGGCCAAGGCAGCGACCAGTGCGACATGAAGGCAGAGGGTGCTAAGAATCCCCGGAGGACCGGACTAGGATGCCATCTGATGCTGACCTTGGCTACGTATAATGGACGCTCCCTATCTTCTGATTCAAGGCTTCTTGAATTGGAAGAGGAACTACAAAGGATCAAGTGGGACATCGTGGGGCTAAGTGAGGTAAGGAGAAAAGGAGAAGATCTCATCGAACTGAAAAGTGGACATCTCTTCTACTATCGTGGGACAGATACTGGCAGAACTAGTGGTGTTGGATTTATAATAAACAAGAAACTGAAGGATAAAGTTGTAGAAGTTGAAAGTTCCTCTGACAGAGCTGCACGACTCGTTATCCAACTCTCGAGAAGATACCAGGCTCTGATTATTCAAACTTATGCACCCACCACAAGTCATCCTGAAGAAGAAATTGAAGAATTTTATGAGGAAATTTGTCATCTAAATAATAAAGGTAAGCAGCACTTGAAAATAATTATGGGAGATTTCAATGCAAAAATAGGGCAACGGCAACAGAATGAAATTTCAGTAGGTAAATTCGGTCACGGCAACAGAAACCAGCGTGAAAATACTCTCGTTGAGATTGCAGAGGCAGAAGGGTTTTTCATCTTGAACTCCTTCTTCAAGAAAAAGCCACACAGGAAATGGACATGGAGACATCCAAATGGGACGACAAGTGAAATTGATTTTATTATGTGCAACAAAAAATTCGTCATAGAAGACTGCAGTGTGCTAAACAAGTTCAACACAGGTAGTGACCATAGATTGGTGAGATGTAAGATGCACCTCAACACTAAACTTGAACGTGGCAAGCTCATAAGACAAACAAAATCTATTGACATAACCAACCTTAAAAAACACCATAATACCTTCAAGTTGGAACTGAAGAACAGGTTCTCTGCTTTAGAAGGCCTAACATCGGAAGAAGTGGACATCTCTGAAGTTAACAGAAAAGTAACCAAAGCTCTTATGGAAACAGCAACAAAATTAGCTGGGTCTAAGAACAAGTTGCATGTAAACAAATTATCAGGAAAAACGAAAATGTTGATGCCAAAAAGAAGAGAGATGAGGACAACTAAAGAAGATGTGACTTCCAAAGTGGAATATATAGAGCTATGCAAGACAGTAAGAAAAAGTATCACTGAAGACGTAAGAAAATTCAACTGTGAATTAGTGAGGAAAGCATTTGAGAACAACCAAAGCCTAAAGATAGCAAAGGGACATCTCAGTAAGGGAAGAAAACAGATTATAGCACTGAGAAAAGAAGATGGTTCTGTAACAAGAAATAGAGGCGAAATCTTGACAAGAGTGAAAGATTTCTACTCCAAATTATATGAAAGGGATGATACATGCACTCCAGACATCATGAAAGATACCAGTACCAGAGTTCCTCCAGTTCTTCCAGCAGAAGTTGCACATGCAATCAAGAACATGAAGCGGGGAAAAGCTCCAGGAGAAGATGGAATTACTGTAGACATCATACAAGAAGCAAGTGGAGAAATCGAAACAGTACTCGCCCAAATTTTCACTCGATGCCTTAATGAAGGAAAGATTCCTGAGGATTGGAACACCGCTACAATGATCCTGCTACATAAGAAAGGTGACATTGAGGATCTCGGAAACTACAGACCTATCAGCCTCCTATCAGTAGTTTATAAAATCTTCACTAAAGTTCTTTCACACCGCTTGAAGGTAACACTGGACATGACTCAACCGAGAGAACAAGCTGGATTCAGGAGTGGCTACAGCACAATAGATCATATCCACGTACTGAGAGAACTAATTGAAAGAGCAAGGGAATATGAACTTCCATTGTGCATGGCTTTTATCGATTATGAAAAAGCCTTTGATTCGGTGAAACCATCAGCAGTTACAATGGCTCTGAAAACCTGCGGTATTGAAGATGCATACATTAATATTATTAATAACATCTATGAAAATGCAAGTGCAAAGATTCGGCTGTTTGAAAATACAACACACGTAAAAATTGGAAAGGGAGTGAGACAAGGTGACACCATATCTCTAAAGCTCTTTAATGCCACATTGGAGGGTGTTTTTCAGTCGCTGAGCTGGGAAAACAAGGGGATAAAGATTAATGGAGATTATCTAACCCACCTTCGTTTTGCTGATGACGTAGTCATTTTTGCAACTACCCCATCAGAGCTGCAGGGTATGATCCAGGAACTTGCTGACAAGAGTAAAGAAGTGGGATTAAAAATGAACTTTCAGAAGACAAAAGTGATGTTCAATGCTTTTACAAGAAATGGAGATTTATCGATTGATGGAGAAAAGCTGGAGATAACAGACACGTACGTTTATCTTGGACAGCAGATATCAAATGAGGGTCACATTGATGAAGAAATTAATCGGCGTACAAAATTTGCCTGGAGAGCTTTTGGAAGAAACAGCATAGTTTTCAAGAGCAATATGCCATTATGTCTTAAAAGAAAAGTGTTTGATCAATGCATCCTTCCAGTGCTTACGTATGGTGCAGAGACGTGGACCTTAACTAAAAGAGACATACAAAGGCTGCAGACAACTCAAAAAAGCATGGAGAGGTGCATGCTTGGTGTAACCAGGAGAGATAAGAAGATAAACTCGTGGATCCGAAAAATGACAAGTGGAAGACATCATGATCAGAGTTAAATCCCTGAAATGGCAATGGGCTGGACATACTGCCAGAAGGACAGATCATCGATGGTCAGCCGAAATTTTAGATTGGATTCCAAGGGACAGGAAAAGACCCAGAAGAAGACCACATGGGAGATGGGTGGATGAAATTCGAAAGTATGCAGGGGTGACATGGAGGAAACTGGCACAAGACAGACCGCTGTGGAGGAAACTTGGGGAGACCTTCGTCCAGCAGTGGATTGATAATGGTTGACAATGATATATATATTATATATATATAATTCTGTTTCACGACGTCACTGGGGAAAACCAACCTGAAGGATGAACCCCCCCCCCCTTTGAAGAAATTCTGGGTACGCCACTGGCTCGGCAATTGGGGAGGCTCGACTGACATGCGTGGTCGTACAACACATTACCAGAATATTTCAAATGGCGTCGTAAAACCGACAAGGTGATAGTGTATTATTTTTAAGGAATTATAAATTAATATGTAATACACGGGTTTATAATTATACTGCAGAAAGCAGCCAACAGTATAACTAACAAGATGCTGCTTCAGGAAACGGCAACTCATGTTGATATGCACGCAGTTTTTTTAAATAAAAATTCTCTTAAATTTTAGTAACAAAGACATTTATAGTGGGGGCCGCGGGTGGCCTAGTGGGCGACTTTCGTGACTGCTGCGAAAAGGACCTCAGGTTCGATCCCAGGCAGGTACGAACGCTCGATCCACTAAATATCCGCCGTGCGTCGGATGGGTACTGGCCCCCGGTAATAAATAAGGGCGTCACCCCCTCCTACGTCGATTCCGTGTCACTTTCCTATCGGGCACTCTAGCCCAAATCTCCTAGCTTCCTATTTCTAAGGGTTGTTTAAGACCTGGGGTCAGACACTCCCTTCCGAAATTCCTCTACATATGATCATTTATAGTGGCCTGATCCACTTATTGACAAGAAGCAGTCGCCACTTCTGTTTAGTCTTAGAATGTTAATGCGCACCACGATATTACGAGAGTTGTACCGAAAGTAATGCAAAAGTGGACATAACTTTATTAACTGACAGAGGTCGTTCAAATTGCACATATTGGTAGAGAAACTCTTTCTCTATACAAAGGTACTACTCCACATAGTCTCCATTACAAGCGATGCATTTGCGCCATCGTTGAACTTAAATCTAGAATCTTCTTTGAAAATATTCAGGTACCCACTTCTTCACAGCCACTTTCACCACGTCTGTTATCAAATTGTTGTCTCCGGAGACCGTCCTTCATTGGACCGAACAGGTGAAAGTCGGAGGGCGCCAGATCTGGGCTGCACGGTGGATGTGAGATCACCGACCAGCCTGATTTGCTGCCAAAGATGTGCGTGGTCTCGCATTGTTATGGTGAATGTGGATCCTTTTGAGATTCTTGTTCGGTTTCCTCCTCCTTATGGTTTCTCTAAGCTTCTTGAGTGTCTCAATGTACCGCTCGCTAGTAACGTTCCAGAAAATTAAGGAGAATTATACCTCTGTCGTACCAAAAAAGAAAAAAAAAAAAAAAACGGTCACCATGACTTTCTGTGCTGATCGTTGGATCTTGAACTTCTTAGGCCTTGGTGAAGAGTTGTGATGACATTCCATGGACTGATTCTTTGTACCCGGATCGTGAAAATACGCCCACGTTTTATCCCCTGTCACCAGATAGAAAAAAATCGTGTCTTTGGCTTCAAACGCTTCCAGCTGATCACAGCAGACTTCCAACCTTCTCTCTTTCAAATCGGGTGTCAACTGCCGAGGTACATACTTTGCACACACTTTCCGATACCCTAAGACTTCCATTATCTTCCGCATGGCATTGTGACCACAGTCCAATGGTGAAACAAGCTCAAGGTTTGGGATTCATCCACTCGCTGACAATTCGTGTCAGTGGCCGCAGATGGTCTCCCACTTCGTGGTTTGCCTTCAATACTGGTTTCCTTCTTTAAACTTCATCCATATGTGCACGTTGCTCTTGTCAACGGTGTCATCTCCGTAAACATTCTGTAGCCTTCTGTAGATGACGAACAGCCTGCACTGCCTTCGTCAAGAACTCAATGACGGCCCGTTACTTTTGCTTGGAATCCATTATTTAACGTAGCAATGAAAAAGGAGGTTTACTATTGAGGAAGAGTTGCTCTACCAACATGTGCAATTTGAACGACCTCTGTGAGTTAATAAAGAAAGTTATGCCTACTTTTGCTTTACTTTCAGTACAACCCTCGTAAATGATTGACGGCCCGACATAAATGTCTGTCATCACGAAAACGCAAAATCTATTTCAGATTGGTTGAACGGCATGTGTAAGCTACATCCGAAACCTGGGGCACCGGTTCCACGGAAGGGAATGCCAGTAACAAGGCCTTTATTTTAACAACTCTCTAATTCAGAACCCAGACACGACGAAACAAATATGTTGACTATTATTTCTGAAGATGACATTTGAACTCAAGTAAGTGACACATATTGAGCAAAAGAAAGGGCCTTTAATCAATACCAACACGATGATTTTGACAACAAAGCTAAGCAAACACCATAACACAAAATTTCGAACACCAGAACAACTTAAAGGCGGAACACATAACTTTTAGAGAGCATAAAATGTACATTTCCGGAAACATTTTGTCTAGAACATCCTTTCTAAGGTTATTCTCTATTAGTCATGCAGCAAAAATTAATTTTCAGAATATAAAAAACCTAATGAAAACATTTTCTCGCAGAAAAAAAGTATTCAAATAAATGGTAACATTTCCATGAATATACAGATGTCTCTTGTTCATTTCCTATTTACAAATAATCCTCTGATATTTAAAACAACATGAAAAATTCATAAAAGGCAATTATTTCAGGAACGATACGTGCGATTATCAAAAATACAACTGACATTAACATTTCTGGAATGGTATAGACTACTGCTGCTAACGGACAGCGGAATGTTCCAAGTACATGAAGATACATCACAAGTGTGAATAACATTTTTGTAGGTTTGACGATATTTCATATACTAATTACATAAGTTTACTTTCATATATCTGGTCCCACATTTTCGGTAATATGACTAGAAAAAGCATACTTTGAAAAATTATTAATATTATTTGACTAAGCATCAGAATAAACCTAAGAGTTACCTCGTTAGTGCACTCAAAGCTGGAATGATATTTTCAACAAACTCAACATCATGCAATGACCACAAACTAAACAACACAAGAGAAAACAAATTCCTTAATGTTGAAATTCAATCCTTAATAAAAGAGGAAACAAATTCCTTAATGTTGAAACAAATTCCTTAATAAAAGTTTCGTTTTTATATCTTCACGTACTTAAAATATAAAAAGAAAATTTTTGGTTTCCCAAAACGCAAGCAAATATCTACCTTTGTTTCTCATTTTTGATTTGAAATGAAATAGAGCCAAAATAAAATTAATTCTGTTTTGTATACACACACGAAGCATTTACAAATCTTACGATTTAATTCCGGCAGCATAAACCCAGTGAGAGGCAATAAAATAATATATATATATACAAAGTGTTGAATAAAATTTAAGAATGAAATTTATAAACTTAGCCCAAAAGAAAAGAACATTATTTGGTTAAAAAACAACTGTGAAACAAACATATACGGTAGGAATCTTTCAGTGTTATAACTAATTCTAGTGTTCGTGTGTGTGCACGCACATACTACAATTCAAAAACGTCAACAAAGGAAAATAAATGATTTTAACAATAATTTCTGAATCTGTGTAAAGCCACACTTCTTTCATGTATTGGTGATGCATTAACAGGTGAGGTGAACTAGAAAAGGGAAATTCCTGTAGTTTGGCCTATGCAAACTGTGAAGAAATAGCACAGGCAATAAAATTCAGGGAAAACAACACAGAATGCTGAGACAAACAGTGGTTGTAGCACATCAAGGTGCCTCTTTTCACCCTATATAAATGTCTTCAACTGAAATTTACATTAGATATAAATTTAAACTAAAACTGGTAAATTTTAATTACTCTGAAATACAAAAGTCACACATGATCACTGTGTCTCAATCTTTCTCACTCACCAAAGCTAAAAAACTAAATTCTAACACTGATTTAATTCTGAGAAAAATATTCAATAAGCAGAAACTCATAATACACTTTTTTTTAATTTCATAGATGAAAAGAAAAGCACTTTTAGTTAAATCTGAAGGCGTTCTACAAAGAATTCTGTTCTTCAAAATTATTTCACAGCAAATAAATTTTATAATGCACGATAATTCATATATAAACAGTAAAGGGAAAACCTGCATAACTTTGGATCAACTCTCTCTCTCTCTCTTTAGATATAATAAATCTGCTTTTTAAATGCAGCATTTAAGGAAAAACGGTGCCACACCTTTACTGAATGCAGATTATATATCATTGCTTCCTTATTGTAAAATCAAAAACTGAATACACTAGTCCCGAATTTAAGGTCACTTATGCATATTTGGTAACGGCAAATATAGCAAATGCAGAGGATGTGCTCATGTATGGATACAGTATAAATATTATGGGATGAAGCCTTTTGCCTGGAGATTGGGCCGCGGATGGCCTAATGGTCAACGTTCGTGACTGCTACGGAGAAACCTCAGGCTCGATCCCAGGCAGGTACGAACGTTCGAACCTCTAAATATCCGTCGTGCGTCGGATGGGCACGTTAAGCCGTCGGACCCCGGTAATAAATAAGGGCGTCTCCCTCCCCTTCCTACCTCACTTCCGTGTGACTTTCCTCTCTGGCACTCTAGCACAAATCTCCTAGTTTCCTATTTCTAAGGGTTGTTTAAGACCTGGGGGTCAGACACTCCCTTCCTAAAATCCTCTACATAGGATGATCTTTTTACCAGGAGTTTATTGTTAATGAGAACTTCTCATTAAATAGTCACTTCCTTGATTAGAAATTAATCAACTCAGCTTCAGTTTAGATTCAATACAAACCTGAATTCAGATTCACTTGATGTGCAATTTAGTATATGTATTCATTCCTGCTGTATTTGAAAAATAAAATAAAATCACAAGAGTAAGAAAAACTGCAATGTAGAAAATTCTTTCTACGCCTTTATGAACATGTTTTTCAGAGCAGAAAACAGTGCCAAAAATTATCTTTATATTGTGCTGGGTCCAAACACACTACAGCATTATCACGACATACTTTTACGTACGCGCATGTGTGCAGGGGCATATTTAGAGGGGACCAAAGGGCCTTACCCTCCTCCATAAAGTGTTTCATGTTTTAATATTTTTTGTTA
Organism: Macrothele yani; assembly: GCA_039090855.1. Classification (NCBI taxonomy): domain Eukaryota; kingdom Metazoa; phylum Arthropoda; class Arachnida; order Araneae; family Macrothelidae; genus Macrothele; species Macrothele yani. The sequence goes on from CM076991.1 coordinate 686,113, forward strand.
AAATCTGACTTATATTAGAAAATAATGCTTTAATTTTTGCTTATGTGTTTTATTAACTTTTATTTTTTTGTTCTGGTGGATTCAAAAACTTCCATTTTTTGTCCTCCCACTCAAAAAAAAAAAAAAAAAAAAAAAGAAAAAAAAATTCTATATACGCCCTTGCATGTGTGCAAATGCATGTTTGTGTTTAAAAGATACATTCATACGTACATATCCCTAAGCTGTTCTCTGAGATTCGGAGGTTAGCTCTTTGAAGAAAGAAAGTTCATCTGCCAGATTAAAGTTTAAAACTGACAGCGCTAGATTTTCCTTACCGTTGATGTATCAAACATCTCTATTTACAGCGATCTTGGCACACAACTCAAACTACCCTAACATCCATGAAACATTTCGCATAAGACCATTTGTACTTTATCCTTATTCTCTTTTTCTCATGCAGATATTCCTGAATTTGGTCATCCCACGATTTCCTTGGCCTTCCTCTACCTTTCTTTTATGCCACTTGGGCTGAACAAATATCTCTTAGTAAATAGCTCATCATTCATTCTTTCAACCTGGCCAAACCACCTAAGAATATTAGTCTCCGCCTTACTAAGAACATTTAGCCTCACATTACACATGATACACATCATTCCTAACATGATCAGAGCGTGTCTTATCACAACCCCCCCGTAATTAACGCATCTTCCCAGCACACAAACGACTCTTAGTCAACGTGCCTCGACGGTATTTATCCTCATCTTGTGGACTCTTATGTCTTTTCTGCAGAACCCAGGTTTCATTGCCATACATTACAGTAGGAACAATTACACTTTCATATACAGCCATTCGGGACTTTCCGGAAAACTCATCATTACTGTGAAATCCTTCGAAAGAAGCTATGACTTTCAAAGCAGAATTCACTCGCCTACTAATTTTGCCATCTAATTTAAGGTCATGATGGGATTTGGTAGTACCATTTTATAATTAATTTTTCAAATTCTGTATGCCAAAGTACTCTTAATTTACCATATATGCAATTCAGAAAGAAAAGCACTGAATTTTCTTTCTTGTCTCATTTATTTTTAATGGAGCAGGCATAAAAAAACAGTTAGTTAGTTATCTGATTTTAATGGCGCAAGGTTTGGCCAAAGAGCGCCAGACACAGAACCATCAGAGAAAGATTTTTAAACGGAAAAGGAAAGGAAAAACAAAAAGGAAACATAAAATGGAGAAGAAAGGAAAGGGGAAAGAGAAGAGGAAAGACAAAGAAAAAAGAACGAGAAACAGAACTCTGGCGCTGGCACATAGTCACGACCTCAGCAACCTACAAAACCTGAGGCGGGTGCGGGGCAAGGTAACAACAAAAAGCAAAGTATGGAAAAGATCATAAAAAATTAGCGTTGGCTCGAGCCGTGGGGTCGCCACTCCCCATCAGCTGGATGAACAGCGGTGATATTATCGTACCAAGACGAAATGACGCGATAGCCTGTCACAAGGTCAGCTCAGGCCGTGGGGTCGCCACTCCCCATCAGCTGGATGAACAGCGGTGATATTATCGTACCAAGACGAAATGACGCGATAGCCTGTCACAAGGTCAGCTCAGGCCGTGGGGTCGCCACTCCCCATCAGCTGGATGAACAGCGGTGATATTATCGTACCAAGACGAAATGACGCGATAGCCTGTCACAAGGTCAGCTCAGGCCGTGGGGTCGCCACTCCCCATCAGCTGGATGAACAGCGGTGATATTATCGTAACAAGACGAAATGACACGATAGCCTGTCACAAGGTCAGCTCAGGCCGTGGGGTCGCCACTCCCCATCAGCTGGATGAACAGCGGTGATATTATCGTACCAAGACGAAATGACGCGATAGCCTGTCACAAGGTCAGCTCAGGCCGTGGGGTCGCCACTCCCCATCAGCTGAATGAACAGCGGTGATATTAACGTACTAAGACGAAATGACACGATAGCCTGTCACAAGGTCAGCTCAGGCCGTGGGGGTGCTACTCCCTAAGTAACAGGAAAACCAGTTATCCCCGTGCGGGGGCATAAAAAATACAGTGCTTACCACCGGAATGTTTTGTGAAAATTTATTTGGAATGAAAAGTAAAAAAAAAAAAATAATAATAATGTCCATGCTCAGTTGCATTAAGATTAGATTATTCTTCGCAACCGTTTAATGACTTACGCACAGTCTGAGAAAAACCAAAATGATCTTTTGTTCACACAATTAAAGAGATTTGCACATAATGCAAAGAGAATGAAAGGTGAGACTTCGTGTTTTGCGGTGCAATGGCCATGAGTGACCACAATGGTAATCAGAAACAAATGCATGACAAAAGATGCACATACTCAGCTCAGATCAAAAGGAATGTAATCACCTAGTACACCGAAACTTGGTGCAAAGAAATGTTGGTTGGTTAGTCAAAAACACTTGAGGTAATCTTACTGAAAAAAAGTTGAGATAAATTTAACTTATTTCAGCAAAATCAATACATTTCTTTTGCATCTAATTGAAATATCTTAAAACCATGAAAGGTGCAGCTGAGCATAATTAAAATCAACACAAAGAAATACTATTATATCTCAATAACAAATGATGGACGAATAAATAAGTACGCAGCATAACAGTAAATATACTTACAAAATATTTTATCCTTATTTTAAAACCCTGATATACTTGACATGAAGGTGGGGATAAATGACATTGCAGGCTATTAGCATTTCTACTGCTCTAAAACGTTTGGTAGCCTTTGTATCAAAGCTTATATTAGAACGTTGGCCTATAAAAAACAATTTTGATAGTTCTCCGTACAATGTACATCTTGAGTTAGGTAAATCTAATGCAGGGACTATCTTGTGACATCTTACAAGGGTCCAATCTTCAGTGAAGCTATCTTGTACAATATCCATCATAAAAGAACAGATTTTAAAAATCTGTCAATCAACTATTTTAGCATCTGTTTATAAATATTTAATAAACTGCACTTGTGATTACGAGCCTCAAGCACTAATTATGCAAAGAATTTCATGCTTCAGTCCTTTTCCTTTCAATTTCCCCAATAAAGTCTGCACATCATTTTGCTAACAACTGGTAATCAATTGCATGGTGGCAGTGTTTTCAATTTCATGGTGCTTTGCCGAAGATGTTCCATCACTTAATATACAATAATCACTTGCATATTTGTTCATTTAGGCAGATATTTTCATACAGCAACAAACTTGGCATAAGTTCCAGCAATGCAGTGCACAAATTCCTATTAGCATCAGAGGGCAGGAGTAGTCTATCCCAAATTCAGCACTGTTGGTTCCAGGAAGAGAAAGAAAACAAAAAGTTAAGAGCCATGTGCAACATAGGCCACGGCTAATGGGTTAATTAGCAGAGGTCAAAAGAGTAAGAGAGGGAAGTTATGTCTGTGGTTAAAAAGAATTCAACACCAGCAAAATAATTATAATGGCCCATTCCATTTTTGCAAAACTAAGACATCTTAAATACTGCATGTACTAGTTAGAGAATATCGCCACACAGCAATAGTTAAGTAAAAATAAAAAAATTATACGAAGAAATGCCGTCTTATGGTACAACGAGACACTATGCACTTCAGTCTCTTTTCAGTGAAATAATGTTTATGATTTGTAAAATGCCTCTTAATTGTTAATGAGCCATATTTCAGCCATTAAAATGTAAACTAATGCAGTAAAACCTCGAAAATTCAGCATTCTAAAATCTGGCTCCTTCAGCGATAGACATGTTTCCTGTTAAATTTAGAAATAAAATAACCAGAACAACAATTAATAAATGATTGCTGTTGATTGAGTTTAGTGTGGAATTTTTTTTTAAATACATTCTGCAAACCCACCTCTTTTCCTGCAACCTTTTCAGTCATTATGAAGGACACATATGCTTTTTCCCTAATGACCTTCAAACCGTCTAAGTTCAGATGGGATTGGTTGTGGTTAAGCAGAATGGGTTCGGGGCATGGCTAAGAACTATTAAAAGCCACACGATCCCAAGCATTTTTTTTTTTTTTTGATTGAACGTTTAATGACCACAGCGAGCAAACTCAGTGGGCTATAAGCAGTCATCCATCTGTAATTTAGAGCCACTGGTTCCAGGGAAGGGAAAGAGCCAGGGCCATGAAATGAATACAATATCCATGCCTCACTGGGATTCAAACCCGGACCCTTCTCGGACGAATGGTCATACCGGGGTCGCCCTACCCATCTTTGTGTTCTACCTCAAAGTGTGAGAGCTGCACCTAAAAATATTCAAGTTTTACGTTGGCTGATAAATGGCTTCTCTAAAAACAGCTTGCAAGCACAAAAGCTTGTTGACTATCATCCAAAAAAGTTGAACTTTTAGGAAAACTTAAATCGGGGAAAAAGTTCAGATGTATGTGTGAAGAATATGATATTGGCTCATCAAACATATATGATCTGAATAAACAAGTAGAACAGCTACTTTACTGAAAGTGATGCACCAAAGTCTATGCTAATGTGTAAAAACATTACATCAAGCAAAGATGTAGATCAAGTGCTATTTGAATGGTTCCATCAATGGTGAAGTGAAGACATACCTTTTCAAGACTCATGTTGACTGCACAAGTTAAACTTTTTCATAAAAAACTGAACTCATTCACCACATGCTAGTATTCTACACAGATTTAAAGCTTTACGTGGAATATGAAAACTCACTATCTCTGGTGAAAAAATGTCTGGAAATTCGGAGGTAGCTAATGTATATATGGATGTGTCTTTAACAAAATAGCTGAGATTGTGTCTTAGCTTGGAACACATTTACAATGCTGATGAATCAGGATTACAGTATACCGGAAGTGCTTACCTTATAACAGCTTTAAAGCAGTGGATGAAGTTTTGGAGTCCATGCCAATGAAGCAAGATTAACAATAGCGGAGTAGTTTAATGCTGCAAGAGCACACAACTGCAAACTTCTCGTAGTAGGAAAAAAGTAAGAAACCAAGATCATTTTAAGATACGAGGCTCCTTTCAGTGAATTACTGAGCCAATAAAAAAAAATGCAGGTGGCATGAGAAATGATGGTCGAATGATTTGAGAATCATTTTATTCCAAAGGCTCAGGCTCATTGCAAATTCACTGAACCAGAAGATAAGGGCAAAATTGTTTTGATTTGGGACAACTGTTCAGCACATCCCAAAGCAGCACTTGAAGAAATCGGAGAAAAAAACATGGTTGCGTTTTTAACACCAAATTGCACGTTAATTCAAACAATGGATCAAGGCATCATCCGTTCAATGGTGTTTCTACCAATCAGCCTTTCTGCTGAATTTCATTTCAAACTCCAGTGGCGCCAACATCGTGATAGAAGAGCACATAAAAGAGTTGATGGTAACAGATACGATTTAGTCGGTTTTTAGAGCTTGGACAGATGTTTTGCCATCTATATTGAATCATGCATATTACAACCTGTGGCCAGGGAGCATAAATGATGATGAAGATTTTCGTATTCCTACAAAAATGAAGAGCTTAAAGGCTTATCGGAATATGTGAGTAGCAAGATTTTAAAGTTAGGAGGAATCTGGATTAGAAAAATGGACGAACATGAATGTGCCAACTGTTAAAAATAAAAACTGTCAGATCAAGAAATTGTGACGATGTTTTGAATATCCTGCACCTAGTGATGATGCAGAGAGAGATGAGAAAAAATTGTCCCTTTAAAAAAAACATGCAAGTCTTTAAAATGATTGATTTTGGGACAACTACAAAAATATTATGTGACACAGCAAGGAATAATGAACTTCTATCTTCTCCAAGAAAAATGAAAATCCACAATAGTGATCTGTTGGCGTTTTTTGTTGATGTTTCAAGATTTTTAGTTGCGCAATACATAAGGGTACGTCTCATTTATTCATTTCTGTTTTTAGGCATAAGAATTCAAATTGCATTCTTGGGTACTCTTTGAAGCAAGTGCTATTGAATGATGGATCTGAAAGCACAAATGCACCATTTATTGCTCTTGTTATATGATCTTCAATTGGTGATAAACATAGTTTTCATTTCTACTCTGCACAATTCCCTTTTGACTGTATTTAACAAGATAATTCAAGTCACATTTCACTGATTTACAAGTCAAGGACTTAGCTGAATCATTCGAAAAACCTGGCGATTTCCAAAATTCAACATTGATGCCAGATTTTTGAGATTTTACTGTATTGAAATTTTTCATGTACATTCAGTTATTAAGGCATTTGCATAATCTGCAAACACAGCTTCCAGTTTCAGCTCTTGTGGCAAATTCCCACAAACTTCTTTGCTGCTGATGTAATCAATTGAACATATGCCCTTTAGGGAGACATGGAAAGAGTAGATAGAACAAGGTAAAGAGATAAGTTTAAGGACAATTTCAGGACAAAAGAGAAAACCATATTTACTGTAGGAAAATACATGCATTACAGTAGTTTGTGCTACTACTAATATCAAGGAAGATAAGACTACAGGAGATGTAACTGACAAATACTAGGAACTGAAAGTTTAAGAGTACCATGTAAACTTGGCACAGTATATGATAAAACATGGTATTCAGACTACAAAAATAAAAACCCAGCTGTATTGGCACTCTACCGACAGATATATCTTTACCTCCACCTCCCCCTTTTTTTCAGCTTTTGTTGGAGTTTGCCATTTTAATTTCCTTAGGAACTGTCAGGAGAATTACATTAGAAGCCTTACACCACCAACTACATGAAATCTGAATCATTATCAAAACACTGAGAAGTCACATATTGGACTTTCTGTATAAGTTTTTGTTATACACATTGTTTTTCGTTAAATACTTTAGCACAAATAATATGCATCTGAATAGGAATAATACAAATTTTAAAGACAAGGACTTAGCTGAATCAATCTATTATAACTGAAGATCAGAGGTGTAACTAGATATTTCTGTGCCTGGGCAAGCTAAAAATATTGTGTTCCCCAACCCTAACAAAATTGTTAAAACAAAAAAGCCTTAGCGCTTGGTGCTGGAAATATTAAAATCATGCTTGTTGCATGAATTTTTAGGACAGTAACACTGGTCCTGTGTGTTGATTATGAGCAGATTTATGTTATTTAGTATCCAGACGCATATGCAATTACAATTTTTCAAAATAACTAACACTGGCCACAGAGAGTAGCTTCTGACGTTTTGCTTCATACTGAAATTTATGCTGTCTTTTTTATCACATTCCCTTGTAGTTAATTGATTACCAATAATCATTAATGGCTGTGCAATAGAGCTTAAGAATAGGATAGTTTTTCGGCGGACCAGAGGAAGAACTTTGCGAAGTTACTGCAGCACTCACTGCCATTCTCATTGTAGTCCAACAACCTAACACTTAAACATTTTATTGGGATATGGTACAGTAAATAAGGGTATTATTGAACTATGTGTCATTTCTTATACCAGACGGGAATGGCATTTTACCCTCTTGAATGCAGGAAATGGATGGCAGAACTCAGCAGATGGGTTTCATACACTTCCCTTTCCATAACTTACAATACCTTTTGTATTTTACAGCCCCAAATGGGCTGCAAAATACAAAAGGTAAAAAAATGATGACATTCCCAACTGCTTTGGAGTTTGGACCTTTGGCATCACATTAAATGCAGCTTGTTGTAGAGTAGTAATGATTGAATTGCCCCCAGAGAATCTTCAGCAATGTGAACGACATCTTTGTCTTGCAATGTAAAAACACCTGCGCTTCATTTCTCAATAGGAACAAATTACATCTCCTGCACATTTTGACAAAGCAATTCGAATTTTAGGCTACAAAGCTACCGAAACTGGCAAAAGATATTATAAGCAAATTCTGTAAATAGACAAATGACAAAGTATGGCAGTAAAAAGGTGCACCAGAAACTTGAGCAAAAGTTTCGATTCTGATTTTAATCAGATTGTACAGTTATTTTAGCGCCCTCTCCTTCAGCTGTACCCGGGGCAGGCAGGCCTAGTTATGCCTCTGCTGAAGGCGAACAGTCACATAAACTAATTTTTTCTTAGTTCCAATGACACAACACTAGGTGTTGTGTCATTCTCTCACATTTATATAATAGAGTTCACCACTCTCAGATTCCTCTCAAATTTGATGTTCTAACAAACATGAAAAATTTACCCCTACATTATCATAATTACAGATTTATTTATAATCTTACTTTAGAGAATGAACATGCAGTTTCAGTGTTCATTACTATATTGCAAAGCAAGAGAACAGTTCTTCACAGACATGGGCAACCTGCTGAATTTAGCTTTATGTTACAAAACTTACTGATCATATACATACATTACATTTTGTCTTCACATAACATCCTCACATTACTAAATGACATAACATTTTTCATTGAAAAGCTTTTAATAGCTGCAGTTTAAATAATTTTTAAATAAAAACTGTTAATAGCTGGACACAAACTATTAACAGTTTATTATAATCATTTTTAATAGTTGCAACCAACCCAAAAATTGACAAAAAAGTAAAACTTAAATCATCCTAGTAATTCCTGTATTGCTATATTATACTTTCAAGATATCTCATCACTAGGATTTTCCCATGACTTCACTAATACACATGAATAGCATTTTTTTCACGTTTAAGATTAGAAGTTGTCTCTTCTGCATTATAAAATCAGTTTTAATTACTCACTGGTGAAACTGAATCAAGTTAGTAACCTTCTGATAGTCACACACAATACAGTTCTTTCAATTAAAATGTTTTAATTCACATCTTCTTTGGTGAATAATATTATAGTGCAGAATAATTTTATTTATATAAGAACAACCTGTTATCTCTGGAGACAAAGTTCATGGAAGTAATAGTAAAAATTAGTGACCTTTTATACATCCAGACTTCATCACATGAAATAAGTACACATATTTACTTCAGTTAACTGAGTATTGAAAGCATCAAATGCGATTTAAAATAATAAATCCTCAATTGTGAAAACCTGCTATCATACAGTTTAGTGGTTGGAAGAAGTATTAACAAAGACTTTGGGGCCCATATTTCAAGGCAGAAATTATGTTACCTTAGTCACACAAGAAACAACCTTTAAAAAATTCTATACAATATCCTCTCATGCAGTATGAAAATATCAACTGTCTTTCCAATGCCATCGTCAAGCAGTCTTTCGATAGATTTCTTAGTAAGTGTCAGTGTACTATTTAAATTGATTCAGTAGCCAAGGGGAAAAATTTATACTGTAAAACTTGATCACCATTCAAAACTAGAAGTATATTTAATTGTATATCAACAAAGAAGATGTTTTAGTTAAGTGGGAACATGCAAATGTACAGGTCAATGAAATCTTATGTATTCAAATATAACTTGTTTTTTTGCCACTATATGGCTAAGAACTTGAACTTTGTTTTTATCAAGATGTCAAGCTATTAGAATATAAATTGAAAATGTGTGTGTGTGTGTGTGTGTGTGTGTGTGTGTGTGTGTGTGTGTGTGTGTGTGTGTGTGTGTGTTTGTGGGTTCTGTGGTGATACACAGGTCAATGAGCCTCCTTACAATGGGGGCAAATGTCCAAAATGTGTTGACACATTAAGCAGAGCTTAAGAAGCAATGGTCAGTATTATGACTATGGGACAAAATAATAAATGGCATTTTGAATAATGCAGAATTGATATTTTTGGATTAGAGTTATCTTCATTACATTAATTTTAATTAAAAGCTAAAAGGAAATGAATATAAAAAGATTGTTTTTAATTTCAAAAAGTGAGCATTAAATCCTTTATAAAACAATGTTATATCTCAGTTTTTTAAGAAACTTTGAAAATCATCTTTCCTTGCAAAACTTTTTTCAAAAAAGAACATTACAAAAATGACACCAAATCAATACCCACATGAAAAAAATAATGGATATTTCATTTAAAAAATTAGTTATTTTTCTAAACGTACACTTTCTTGAATTATTAATCATTTAATTCCAATGAAAATGAAAAAGATGTTCACATATAGCAGTGAATAAAGTACTGCATTTGAATACACACACACAAAAATATATCTACTTGCTGGCATGGGCTTTTATTAGTACATGACAGTAAAGAACCTTTTAGTTTTATGCTTTTACTGATACAAATGTACAGAACATATATTAGCAAAACAATCAAGTCTGATTTCAGCAGTCAGGATTATTTTCCTTGATGAAGTTTTATTAATTCTTGTTTGTTGTGCCTTGATTAAATATTTTCTTCCATTTTTGTTAAGTAATAAAATCCCATTTGACCTTAGAATGTGTATCCTATGACTAGTTACACTATACTGAAAAGAAAAATAGCTACATAAATTATGCTGTTACATTACACATTCTGTTATATGGAACTATTAATACCAGATAAAACATTACTACATTTACCAAGATGAGAACAAAAAGAAAATTGAGCAGAACTTAAAATAATAAAAGAAAATTGTTTCAATGAACAAAAGAAAAACAAAAAAAAAGTTAAATCACTATGTAAGGAAATAATATTTTGAACAAATCATGGAAAAATGAAATGAAGCACATAGAATGGTAATTAATCACGAAAATGACATACAATTGTGCTAGTTCTCATTTGTGAATCTTCTGTAAAAGAGGATTGACTACTTAAATCTTAAGTTGATCAACATGCAATCATGCATTAATGCACGTTAAAAAAATAACCTCCAATATCGGAAGAAAATTGAAAATTAAATCAACAGTTAAACTGATATTGTTTCACAGTTTTAGTCTGCTGCACTAAAAAAATGCACTAGATTGGTCAGCTGTACAGTAATTTGAAGTGTGCTACAAATTTAATTTAATAATTCTTAATTTATAAATTTTAAGTACATCATTCATTTCATTTTGATATACAGTCCATTACACATAACTAATGAATTCTTCTTTTTCCCTATATACATGCTTCCATAAAAGTTCACTATTACAGCATTACTGAGTATGTGCTAAGAAAAAGCAATATTTGTGATTGAAAACTAAAATAGTCACCAGCAATCTGTGTTACACATTCCAGAAATTTGCAGAGTGTATTTTCCAGGATCTGGAATCAAATCTGCAACTCTTGATTTTCATCTAAGCATGCAACACACTACCGCCTCAAAGACTGAATTTTCATGCAATTAAAATAATTCAAGCTGAATTGTACATTTGAAACTAAGAATTTAGTTTAATGTCTTTGATTTTAAAATGGAAATTTCAAAATTTGAGCAGTTCAATTCTAATTGGCTGTCAATTAACATCTTTTATCAAAGAGAATACTGATGCTAAAAACTAGCCTTCAGTAAGCCCCCCCCCCTCCTTTCTTTTGTTTCATGTGAGGAAAGAATTGGTAAAATACTTGTGCTAAATTTACAGCTTTATAGCTAAGTACCATATGCATTTATCACAGAAAAAGACATTACTATGCAAGTGTTTTCACAACTCTTCACTGAGATTTTTTTTTCTTACAAAATATTTCTAGAAAAAACAAAAGTTTTTACTGATGTGTTGGGGAGGACAAAATGTTTTGGTCAACTTAGCTTTCCACATCATAATGGTGTTATTTTTAGACAGTATAGTGCTCTATTCTGTTCAGGCATAGGGAAAAATTTAGTTTCTGTTTTATCACTTTTCACAACACTGCACATTAAATTAAATTAAATGGCAGTACTTTTTAAATGTTAAAATCCCTTTTGCTGAAAAATGTGTCTCAAAAATTCACATATTGAAGTTCTAAATCCTTTCAAAACTTCAACAAAGCAGAATGATACACATATCTAGAGAATTTTCTGCTGCATCATTATATATCAAAGATGTAGTTCACTAATCAATTACATCCTCTACAAGCAAGTTCATAAAAATAAAAGTCGTTACTGTACTTTTTTTAGGAATGAAATGATACACTTTTTACACTATCACAGGCCACTTCACATCAATCTTAAAGCTGTAACATGATTTCAAAAAAATCATAGTGAATAATTTTCCTCACACCCGAGGCATACACATCCAAGAATATCCATAGCACTTTCTCATTAGCATAAAAACAGCATGCAACTATATTAATAGCTTAAATACATTAAGTACAACAAGAGCTTAATTTATATGATGGCTCAAAAGTATATACATCTGATAAAAAAATATATTTTTTACATTAAAAATAGACAGAATCACATCCAGTGAACTACAGAAAAACATGATTTTAACTGTTTAAGTCATTTCCTTTTGGCAATATGAGGCAGCATTTTTGAAAAATTTATTTATCTAATAAACATTTGATTTTTATGGGAATTACTGCATTAAAAGTCACAAAGTTGTTCCAATTATTTGTGTAAAAAATCAGACACTACTGAATAATTTGAACTTTTAGATGATGCCCTGAACTCTCTTTTTATTATTTTTTTTCAGGGCTAAATGACTAACATGAGCAACTCTGGGGGTTATAAGCATTTGCCTGTCCCTAATTTAGGGCCAATAGTTCTAAGGAAGAGGGAGAGATCCATTGCTATAAGACAAGCACATGAGCCATGCCTCTTTTGGACTTGAACCCAGTCCTAACTCGAATGAATAGTACACTGAGATATCAGGGCAGCTGATGTACTTCTTTACCAACAAAATTTTATTTTCCTGTAATACTCCCTAACATATAAAAAATATTTTATTTGGAATGTTTCCTTTTATTCAATACTAGCTTTCTTTTTCTGAAATGCTTCAGCAGGTTTACACATGCCTTTCTTTACCTCTAACAGCAGCAATAAGTTCGTGAGAAAAAAAAAAAAAAAAACACTTTACTTCTGTGAAACTGTTCCCCAGTGCTTCTGAACATATAATAAAAGGTAAAGATTTACTCCAACTTTTAGTAGTACAAAACTTACATATTCTGAAGGTTTCACATAACACTGCTTTGAAATATATCGCATAATGATAAATTTTGGGATAAAATAATGTCCATTTTAATGAGATTATATACTAGGTATCTGTATTATAATTTTTACAGGAATAAAATTAAAACACTTGAAATCATTAATGTAAATGTTATTGAAAAACAGCATTATAGAACAAGAAAAAACTTTTTCCATGGACAAGATTTTCATGGACTGATTGGACAAGCCAAGCATGCTAAAAAGAATGAAGTTGTATTGACACCTAACATATGATAATACATTAGATGTCCATATTTTGCTGTTCATGTATACTAGCATACAAAATACAGGCATGCAATTCATTATTACATATATGCCAAATATCACTACAAATGGTCCACATAATAATTTTACATCATGCTTTCCATATGAATTTGCTTAAGAATTTTTGATCATTTGAATTAATGAAGTTGTGTTACCACTCTATGGGGTGATACAAAGGATCTAGAATAAAATCTGAGACACAATACTACACACCAAATATTTTGCTTGACAACAACATATAAGTACAGTCAAATCATGATCTAATATTTTTCAGATTTAATAATTTCCTGCATTTAATGCAACAATTTAAAACCTCTAACATTTTATATATACATGATGCTAAAAAAACCTACATCTTACATTTTGCTGTTAAAGTTTTTCTGCATCTGATGTTTCTATCTATCAACCCCAGAACTTTTCTCATCCCAAATTTAGTGATTTTGATATTGCAGTTTTGACCAGAATGGTATAAATGATCAAGGTCACTGTGTATTTTCTGTTTTCTGCTATCCACATTGCAGGATGGAAGGGAACAGTACCTTGTAAAGTGGTGGTGGTGGAATGGGTTGTTTAGTAACATTTGTCACTGCTAGCTTTATTTCCCATGATCGCACACACATATAACACATAAAAGTGTAGGGATTCTTCAGAGAACTGGTAATAAAGTTTAGCATGATTACGATCCTGTTTTAGTGACTTCTAACATAAGGCTGTGTTTGGTCAGTTCAATCTGTGGTCTCTGAAATGGCGAAAATATCTGTAAAACGTCATAAGGTTAGCAATAAAGCAAATATTATTGAAGAAGTGGGCACAAATAATTATGTTGAACTTGCACACAGATTAAAATCAGCAACCTCTACATTAAATACAATCATAGGAAATCCAGATTCAAACATATCTGCTATAGAAAAGTCTGGCTTATCATGTGTGAAAAGAAAGAATTCATGGGCATCTCCATACAAAGCTTTGGAAAAACATGTACCGAGATGGTTTCAAGAAGAACATGTTAGCAATCTGCCTATTAATGATGTGATCTTATGTCAAATGGCCAAGAAAATTGGATCAAAATTAGAATTGTAACAATTCACAGTATCTTCTGGTTGGATTGATAGATTTAAAAGCATAGACTTTTATACAAAGTGTTACCTGTGAATTGGCAAATGTACAGTAGATCTCGTGACAGCTGAAAAGTGAGATGATGAATTGCTGAGAATTATCCACAGCTATGCAGAAAAAGACATCTTTAGCGCTGATGAGACAGGGCTCTTTTTTTCTTTTTTTTTTTTTTGACTTAATGCCTGACAAGACATTACTATTTCCTGGTTATAATTGCCATGGTAGTAAGAAAAGCAAGGAATGTCTTACTGTTCTCCATTGCATAATTTTGGATGGAAGTGAAAAGCTTGAACTGCCAGTCATTGGAAAAGTGGCAAAAGCATGGTGTTTCAAAGGTGCGCATTCTTTGCCTTGCAAGTACACAAAAATTCTAAAGAATGGATGAGTTGAAAAGTGTTTCTACAGTTTCGTAATGGTCTTGATATCAAAATGAGAAATTCCAAGAGAAAAATTCTGTCATTCATAGAGAGGTGTGCATCCCATCTCACAGACACAAAATGTTCAAGAAATATAAAAGCTGTATTTTTGCCTGTGAACTGCATAAATACACTACAACCACTTGATGTGAGAATAATCTGTAGTATCAAATTGCATTACAGAAAAGGCTTAATGTGAAAAACAGCTGCTGCAGCAGAACAAAATGATAAATTTTCAAAACTTAACACCCGGCAAAGCTATGCAGTTGGTAACTGAAGCCTGAAAAATCACTTTGCCACAGGCTTTTGCAGACTGTTTCAGCAAAGCTGGTTTTCATGAAGTTGGAGAACAAAATGCTGAAACTGACAAAGAGCAATGCAATCACTGTGAAAATGCAAATCCAACTGAAAGATTATGTAGTTTGAAACGCAACATTCAAACAAGCAGTGTAACACGCTCAGACAAAATTTGTGATGATATGATAGCAGATGGTTAAGAAAAATTCAAAATATATTTCACTTCATTTGACGTGGGTGACAATGTAATGTCACATTTTACTGGAATTGAAAAACAACTACTTTTAGTTAAATGCTATCAAGCAAAGCAGCAACAGTTGGACTTTTTCAAGCATTTGTGCAATAGAGCTGCATTAACAATATAGTAGGATATGTATGTGCACATGTTTATAAGTTACATATTTTAATGTACTATTATACAACAACAGTAAGTAAATAATCAGTTAGAAATTCATCTGGTAGCTTGTAATTCTTTGTGGATCTAACCTCTGATGAATCTCAGAGAACAGTTTAGTGATATGTATGTATGTATTGTATGTATGATATTACTACATGCATATTTTTCCACGGATATCTGCAATATAAATTTTGCTTGTTTGTCTGATAATGTACAAAGACAGATACTCCGATTGTTGCCAACACATGCTATTTTAAATAACAATTTTGAACTCAAAAAACTGTGTTTTCCCATTTAAGAATTTTTCGCATTTAACGTTAATTTTTGGTGCTCCTGCTAAAAACATTAAATCACAATTCGACTGTACAATATTGTTAGAGAACTATTAAAAGGAAATCATTGCTAAGTGCTGAAGCAGAATAAGATGAGTTCAAAGTTAAATGGCTAAGAAATGCACAGTACAACACACTATTTCAATATGAAATTATTTCATTCTATGATGCTACACATATGAAGCATAGGCAAGAAACAAGAAAAAAAATATAAGATACACTGAGATGTCATCATTAAATACACTACTCCCTGACATAAGCAATACTTCATGTATGGCTGGCTTCATTTAGTGCACTGTACAGAGGATGAATGAGAACATGACAAATTCATTCATTTTGGAACAAGTAGTGCAACTAATTCCCATACAGTATTATACATGCATATACAATTTTCGCATTGACTCTCAATATAACACTTTCTTTTACCAATGCCTACTCCAAATGTGCAAGTCATATTTACTAAGAATTACTCCTGGGGAGAACTGCAGTGCTGCAATACTTTTTAAGACTGAAAACCACCTATGCACTTTCTAAAAATCATTCTTAGAAAAATGTACAGCACTTATGGCAAATTATTAAAAGACCTGCTTGCTATACTGGGGAGCATAAATTCCTCATTCTTTTATGAAAACTCAAATGCCATTTTAAAAATAATAAGTTTTTTGCCCCCTTTCTTATGGGGATGGGGAAGTACAAGAAAAACTGACAACTCCACAACTTCAGCATCCATATGAAACTTATATCTCATGGGACAACTGTCCAATAGTTGGTCTTTCATGGAAATTTCATCACACAAATATTTGAGAAGCTTTTGGAGATCTATAAATCCATGACCAAACAGGCTAATAATTAGTCCAGCTGTTGGTTGAGATTGGACATTTGCTAGCATACAAGACAATAACTCCTACACACTAAGTAGGTTGCTGAATTCATGTGCTTACTTCTCCTTTGAAAAAAAGAACAAAGACTCAAAATTTAATTATATCCATGTAGTGTGCTTACTAATAGAAAACTTAGGATGGACCAGCACAGACAAAAGTGAGGATATTTTCAAGACTGAGAAACAAGAATTTCATTTTCCTTTCACAGCAACAGTGCTGAAACAGGTATTATCTTACACCATTAGCATGAGGAAAGCAATTGTGCTTATAGTGGAACACCTACCATCACACTTCTATGATAAAAGGTAAATATTTTGAAGAACATATATAGCAATCCCAAGATGGATATTTTTTTCTTTTATGTTGTTGCAAAAATAGCTTGAATTTCAAATAATATTTGAACTTCAACAGAAAAGAAAACAAAAACAGATGAACTTTGAAATCCTGTTGATTTCTAAAAATGATGTCTCTATGTGTCACCTTCCTTCCTTCCCCGTATTTACCTAAGTATTTCTTCTTGACTTTATGACCATATGCCAGAAACAATATTTGATATGTCCAGAGCTCAAAATGGAAATTTATCATCCAGAAAAAATACCTTTGGCAGAAAATTTCTAAAACTCAGAAGGTAAGAAAAAAAATCCCTGGAACAAAAACTCCTTTGTTTGAAAACGTACTTGACAATTCCACTTTACTACTGCACCATAAGTCAGAAATGATGGCAGTCAATTTCAGTTGGTTGGCTTGATGGATCCAGCAGGCACTACTTATGCTACACTGAGGATTGGGGTTAGACTTGTTTATAACGACGAGTCTCTACCCCGGAACCAACAGATTAATAAGACTTTCGAGCCTCAACTAATCGTTAGCGATTCGCTGGACTTGAACCCAGAACTTTGAGGTCCCAAGTCAAGAAGGCAGTCCCCTTCTAATAGGGACTTTCATGAAGTGGAAAATCGGGCTCATCGAATCTCTGCAACCAGAATGAATATTCAATCTTAAATTGACATCAATCTCACAACCCTCAAAAAACAAAGTCTGAAGTGGAAAAAGTTTATACTCACTGCTGCTAAACTAAAATTTGTGTCTGATCTATTACTCCCAATTCTTCATTCCAAGAAGATGCTCTTCAAATTGAATATATTAAATTAATAATATAATAAAAATTACAGACATCTTTAGTGGGTTGATCTGGGGCTCGGGCAAGATGTGATCATCCTTTGAAGAACTGAACTCATAGCTCAAGTGTACACCACTCCCCTACCCTTTACGGTTCCCACGCGGCTATTTATCAAGAGCATGAGGCACAATAAGGTTTTTTTTATGTTTAAGAATGTGTGCTCGTAAAAATTAAAAATTAAAAATTTAAAAAAATTCAATTTCTGAAGTTCCCACTTCTAAAATTTGTGCCAGTATGTAAATTGTGGATAAAAAAAGTGCCAGTATGAAATACTAGGAAAAAACGAAGTGTCGGTATGCCATACCAGCATATACTGGCCCATTTCAAGCATTGGATACGTCACGAATTTAGATTTGCACACTGAAGTGACACGTACCACCCTTCTAATCACAATTCTTCAACTAGTGAATAAACTCTATACTCATAACCTACTTTTAGCATATTTATTTTACTGCATCATTTAGCAAGATCTAACTTCGCCTTTCACCATTATGCAAACATGGATTTTTATATTTTATCAATGGTCAGACCAATAATTTTTTTAAACACAGACTTCCACATTCAGTCATCAGTATTAACATATTATATACAGTGTGGTCCTGATAAAATGAAACCCTTGGTAATCTAAATCATGCAGTAATTAAAACAAGGTAACTCCAGCTCACTGCAGTAGGTGCCAGATAATCATCTATTGTGTCTTGTGTGTCACTGAAAATGGAGAAATTATTCAAAGAGTTATGGTGGAAGACAGAAGTGATGAGGAGCCACACAATGGAGATCTAGCCAGAGTCAATGAGGAAGTCACACAACTGAAGTTCAAGCATTTAATATGTGCTTGGCATGGGCTGATGAAAAAAAATTTCAATTTGTGAACTTCTATTACTTTGGTGTCTTTATGACATGGGATTTTCTTTAAAAGTTAAAAAAATGTCCACAGAAACAAATAACAGAATTTTTTCCAAAACATAGTTCAACAAAAATGTTAATTCATTAAATTGTACTTGGACTGCATGTCTCATTTTATGTAATTTGTTTCTATCAATTAGGTATTTGTAATATGCACTTATACCGTAGTAAAATTAATGCAGTATTAAAAATGTATTCATTATTGTAATCTAGTACTATATCATTTATTACTTTTGGTAATATGAACAATTCAATAATCTGGACATGCTATACATTAGTTAGTTTAGATTATCATGACCACACTGTATTCTGTAGTTAAAACTGGCAACAGTTGCAAAGTGGTAGCCTAAATTATAGGAGGGCCTATTTTAATATTTAAAAATGTTAAATAAAAATCCATTTTGCATCATATCTGATAAAAACAAAGCACTGCATGAAAAAAGTTTTGGCTGAAAAAAAAAGCAACATTTGAGTTAAAGTAGTAATATGACAATTTTCAAATTCCTTTTAAGGTGCAATAGAAAAACTCTAGTTTTTATCATCTACAGTTTTAAAATTAGTTTTTAAAACCACAACCAAATGTACAAAGAATACTGAAAATAAGCTCAGCATTTTGTTTTAATATGAAAATAATTCAACTAGCACAACATAAGAATGAAAGAAAAAAGTAGTGATCGGACAAAGTCTTCACTTACAAAGTTTGAAACAAATCAATAAGTTCCATACTGATGATAAAAAATAGTACACAAATTTCTGATCTTTATAAAAGAAATTATCATGTTTCCCAGTTTATCAAAGTGAAAGAACTGGTCATTACAGGATCATATGAAAGTACTCTAAGCTACAACTGAAGTACCATATTTCATTCTTTTAATCTAGATATTTATATTTACTTGTTGAAAAGTGAACTATTGATATGGATACAGCACAAGAAAAAATTGTTAACAACACTAATCCAGGATTAGAAACTGAATGAACTTCAGATCATCGCATTAATAAAAAACTACAAAAAAAAAAAAAAAAAAAAAAAAGGAAAAAAATATATATGTACAGTTCTATAAAAATAACAATGTAAATAATAGCAGCAGCAATTTTAAACACATTACACTGCCAAAATTACATATTTGTCATTCGAAAAAGGACGGAAAAGCAAACTGCCTAATGCCCCAAATGCAAAACAAAATGGCAGCAAATTATGCAATTGCAGTTAGGGTGGCATCACACAGGAGTTTGCTAAGCATTTGACATTTGCAACGAAGTTTGCTGTTAGACCTTTCTGTCAGTTGCTGTTTCTCCACAGCCAAGTGATATTTCTTCATTAAGTGAGTTCTTTCAACAAACATGTCACGTATCAAAATATCAACAGTGGTTGGTTTGACATTCTGAAATCACAAAAAAAATTTGCAGGTAAAATACTTAATTTGAAAACAAAAATTATTATTAATACATGAACAAAAAATAGGTAAGCACTAAAACAATGTTTAAACACCAGTCCTTTACTCTCCTTCTGGAGTGTGGGTTTACATCTGATGCACAGTATTATGGGCGCAAAACTTGATGGTTTTACAGAGCAAAAGACTAGGTTTAGCTGCTCATCGCAAATAGCACAAAAATGTTAGAAATATGACAGCTTAAGTTTCTACCTTTTTGCTATTTACCTAGAATGAAAGAGCAGTTGGAAGGGGTGGGAAGGGGATAAAAAACCACTTGCTTCTGTAGTTCTCGCTTATAACCTTGGTTTCAGCTCTACTTTTGTTAAGTTTCTACATATCCACTACATCATTTTTTTTTTTTTGCTTTTCACTGCTGCTTTGGGGTTTAATAATACCATGAGCAGCTCTAGGGGCTATGACAGCTGATTCAGGGCCCGTAATTCTGGGCCACTAGCTCCAGGGAAGATACAGAGTCAGCACCATACAAGAAAAACAGCCCCTATGCCTAATCAAGGATTCAAACCAAGGTCCAACTTGGATGACTGGTCAGAAACCTACACATAGATGAGTAACTGGACATTTCTGCACCAAAGGCAAATCACAAAATATTGTGTTCCCCATCTGTCTTTCTATCTTATATATATACCAGAACAGTTATTGCAAATATCTAAAAAACATAAGCAAACTCTGATTTGGATTAGTGAAAGAAGAACTGTAATATCAACCAGCAGAAAAAAGAAAGGTTTATGCCATGGATGACAGCTGCCATATGTTCTATAATCCTTTCTTTTTTCTCCTGGTTGATATTACAGTTCTTCTTTCGTTAATCCGAATCAGAGTTTTCTGATGTAAAATAACATAACATAACAAATATTTGCAATAATTGTTATGTTTTTTGAATTTTTTTATATGTATCCTTAGGCACTTAGGAATTTCAAATACTGGATAGCAGATCATTAAGTATCTTTCTTTTTCTGCATATTATATACGTATATATATATATATATATATATATATATATATATATATATATATATCATCATCATTGTCAACCATTATCAATCCACTGCTGGACGAAGGTCTCCCCAAGTTTCCTCCACAACGGTCTGTCTTGTGCCAGTCTCCTCCATGTCACCCCTGCATACTTTCGAATTTCATCCACCCATCTCCCATGTGGTCTTCTTCTGGGTCTTTTCCTGTCCCTTGGAATCCAATCTAAAATTTCGGCTGTCCATCGATGATCTGTCCTTCTGGCAGTATGTCCAGCCCATTGCCATTTCAGGGATTTAACTCTGATCATGATGTCTTCCACTCTTGTCATTTTTCGGATCCACGAGTTCCTCTTCTTATCTCTCCTGGTTACACCAAGCATGCACCTCTCCATGCTTCTTTGAGTTGTCTGCAGCCTTTGTATGTCTCTTTTAGTTAAGGTCCACGTCTCTGCACCATACGTAAGCACTGGAAGGATGCATTGATCAAACACTTTTCTTTTAAGACATAATGGCATATTGCTCTTGAAAATTATGCTGTTTCTTCCAAAAGCTCTATAGGCAAGTTTTGTACGCCGATTAATTTCTTCATGAATGTGACCCTCACTTGATATCTGCTGTCCAAGATAAACGTACGTGTCTGTTATCTCCAGCTTTTCTCCATCAATCGATAAATCTTCATTTCTTGTAAAAGCATTGAACATCACTTTTGTCTTCTGAAAGTTCATTTTTAATCCCACTTCTTTACTCTTGTCAGCAAGTTCCTGGATCATACTCTGCAGCTCTGATTGGGTAGTTGCAAAAATGACTATGTCATCAGCAAAACGAAGGTGGGTTAGATAATCTCCATTAATCTTTATCCCCTTGTTTTCCCAGCTCAGCGACTGAAAAACACCCTCCAATGAGGCATTAAAGAGCTTCGGAGATATGGTGTCACCTTGTCTCACTCCCTTTCCAATTTTTACGTATGTTGTATTTTCAAACAGCCTAATCTTTGCACTTGCATTTTCATAGATGTTATTAATAATATTAATGTATGCATCTTCAATACAGCAGGTTTTCAGAGCCATTGCAACTGCTGATGGTTTCACCGAATCAAAGGCTTTTTCATAATCGATAAAAGCCATGCACAATGGAAGTTCATATTCCCTCGCTCTTTCAATTAGTTCTTTCAGCACGTGGATATGATCTATTGTGCTGTAGCCACTCCTGAATCCAGCTTGTTCTCTCGGTTGAGCCATGTCCAGTGTTACCTTCAAGCGGTGTGAAAGAACTTTAGTGAAGATTTTATAAACTACTGATAGGAGGCTGATAGGTCTGTAGTTTCCGAGATCCTCAATGTCACCTTTCTTATGTAGCAGGATCATTGTAGCGGTGTTCCAATCCTCAGGAATCTTTCCTTCATTAAGGCATCGAGTGAAAATTTGGGCGAGTACTGTTTCGATTTCTCCACTTGCTTCTTGTATGATGTCTACAGTAATTCCATCTTCTCCTGGAGCTTTTCCTCGCTTCATGTTCTTGATTGCATGTGCAACTTCTGCTGGGAGGACTGGAGGAACTCTGGTACTGGTATCTTTCATAATGTCTGGAGTGCATATATCATCCCTTTCATATAATTTGGAGTAGAAATCTTTCACTCTTGTCAAAATTTCGCCTCTATTTCTTGTTACAGAACCATCTTCTTTTCTCAGTGCCATAATCTGTTTTCTTCCCTTACTGAGATGTCCCTTTGCTATCTTTAGGCTTTGGTTGTTTTCAATTGTTTTCTTCACTAGTTCACAGTTGAATTTCCTTACGTCTTCAGTGATACTTTTTCTTACTGTCTTGCATAGCTCTATATATTCCACTTTGGAAGTAACATCTTCTTTAGTTGTCCTCATCTCTCTTCTTTTTTGCATCAACATTTTGGTTTTTCCTGATAATTTGTTCACATGCAACTTGTTCTTAGACCCAGCTAATTTTGTTGCTGTTTCCATAAGAACTTTGGTTACTTTTCTGTTAACTTCAGAGATGTCCACTTCTTCCGATGTTAGGCCTTCCAAAGCAGAGAACCTGTTCTTCAATTCTAACTTGAAGGTATTATGGTGTTTTTAAGGTTGGTTATGTCAATAGATTTTGTTTGTCTTATGAGCTTGCCACGTTCAAGTTTAGTGTTGAGGTGCATCTTACATCTCACCAATCTATGGTCACTACCTGTGTTGAACTTGTTTAGCACACTGCAGTCTTCTATGACGAATTTTTTGTTACACATAATAAAATCAATTTCACTTGTCGTCCCATTTGGATGTCTCCATGTCCATTTCCTGTGTGGCTTTTTCTTGAAGAAGGAGTTCAAGATGAAAAACCCTTCTGCCTCTGCAAACTCAACGAGAGTATTTCCACGCTGGTTTCTGTTGCCATGACCGAATTTACCTACTGAAGTTTCATTCTGTTGCCGTTGCCCTATTTTTGCATTGAAATCTCCCATAATTATTTTCAAGTGCTGCTTACCTTTATTATTTAGATGACAAATTTCCTCATAAAATTCTTCAATTTCTTCTTCAGGATGACTTGTGGTGGGTGCATAAGTTTGAATAATCTGAGCCTGGTATCTTTTCGAGAGTTGGATAACAAGTCGTGCAGCTCTGTCAGAGGAACTTTCAACTTCTACAACTTTATCCTTCAGTTTCTTGTTTATTATAAATCCAACACCACTAGTTCTGCCAGTATCTGTCCCACGATAGTAGAAGAGATGTCCACTTTTCAGTTCAATGAGATCTTCTCCTTACCTCACTTAGCCCCACGATGTCCCACTTGATCCTTTGTAGTTCCTCTTCCAATTCAAGAAGCCTTGAATCAGAAGATAGGGAGCGTCCATTGTAAGTAGCCAAGGTCAGCATCAGATGGCAGCCTAGTCCGGTCCTCCGGGGATTCTTAGCACCCTCTGCCTTCATGTCGCACTGGCCGCTGCCTTGGCCAGGTACATTCCAGCTGCCGGAGACTGAGGGCCAAGATTTAAGTTGTGGAATCATTTTGGAGGGTTTGGCCATAACTCACCACGCTGGCCAAGCGGGTTGGTGAGTGTGGGATAGAATTTCCTCTAATCCCGATGGTATAGTTATACCACTATGGGCGGTCGTCAGAGCCCCTTTAGTGGGAACAGGATGCACCACGAGAAGGCGGGGTTGACATTTGTCAAGGAGAGGCTGTGATGTTACGCATCACCTGACCTTACATCCCATATATATATATATATATATATATCTACTGTGTAGGATGTAAGGTCAGGTGATGCGTAACATCACAGCCTCTCCTTGACAAATGTCAACCCCACCTTCTCGTGGTGCATCCTGTTCCCACTAAAGGGGCTCTGACGACCACCAATAGCGGTATAACTATACCATCTGGATTAGAGGAAATGCTATCCCACACTCACCAACCCGCTTGGCCAGCGTGGTGAGTTATGGGCAAACCCCTCCAAAATGACTCCACAACTTAAATCTTGGCCCTCAGTCTCCGGCAGCTGGAATGTACCTGGCCAAGGCAGTGGCCAGTGCGACATGAAGGCAGAGGGGGCTAAGAATCCCCGGAGGACTGGACTAGGCGGCCATCTGATGCTGACCTGAACTACGTATAATGGACGCTCCCTATCTTCTGATTCAAGGCTTCTTGAATTGGAAGAAGAACTACAAAGGGATCAAGTGGGACATCGTCGGGCTAAGTGAGGTAAGGAGAAAAGGAGAAGATCTCATTGAACTGAAAAGTGGATATCTCTTCTGCTATCGTGGGACAGATACTGGCAGAACTAGTGGTGTTGGATTTATAATAAACAAGAAACTGAAGGATAAAGTTGTAGAAGTTGAAAGTTCCTCTGACATAGCTGCAAGACTCGTTATCCAACTCTCGAGAAGATACAAGGCTCAGATTATTCAAACTATGCACCCACCACAAGTCATCCTGAAGAAGAAATTGAAGAATTTTATGAGGAAATTTGTCATCTAAATAATAACGGTAAGCAGCACTTGAAGATAATTATGGGAGATTTCAATGCAAAAATAGGGCAACGGCAACAGAATGAAACTTCAGTAGGTAAATTCGGTCACGGCAACAGAAACCAGCGTGGAAATACTCTTGTTGAATTTGCAGAGGCAGAAGGGTTTTTCATCTTGAACTCCTTTTTCAAGAAAAAGCCCCACAGGAAATGGACATGGAGACATCCAAATGGGATGACAAGTGAAATTGATTTTATTATGTGTAACAAAAAATTCATCATAGAAGACTGCAGTGTGCTAAACAAGCTCAACACAGGTAGTGACCATAGATTGGTGAGATGTAAGATGCACCTCAACACTAAACTTGAACGGGGCAAGCTCATAAGACAAACAAGATGTATTGACATAACCAAGCTTAAAAACACCATAAGACCTTCAAGCTAGAACTGAAGAACAGATTCTCTGCTTTAGAAGGCCTAACATCAGAAGAAGTGGATATTTCTGAAGTTAACAGAAAAGTAACCAAAGCTCTTATGGAAACAGCAACAAAATTAGCTGGGTCTAAGAACAAGTTGCATGTGAACAAATTACCAGGAAAAACCAAAATGTTGATGCAAAAAAGAAGAGAGATGAGGACAACTAAAGAAGATGTGACTTCCAAAGTTTAATATATAGAGCTATGCAAGACAGTAAGAAAATGTATCACTGAAGACGTAAGGAAATTCAACTGTGAACTAGTGAGGAAAGCAATTGAAAACAACCAAAGCCTAAAGATAGCAAAGGGACATCTCAGTAAGGGAAGAAAACAAATTATGGCACTGAGAAAAGAAGATAGTTCTGTAACAAGAAATAGAGACGAAATTTTGACAAGAGTGAAAGATTTCTACTCCAAATTATATGAAAGGGATGATACATGTACTCCAGACATCATGAAAGGTACCAGTACCAGAGTTCTTCCAGTCCTCCCATCAGAAGTTGCACATGCAATCAAGAACATGAAACGGGGAAAAGCTCCAGGAGAAGATGGAATTACTGTAGACATCATACAAGAAGCAAGTGGAGAAATCGAAACAGTACTCGCCCAAATTTTCACTCGATGTCTTAATGAAGGGAAGATTCCTGAGGATTGGAACAACGCTACAATGATCCTGCTACATAAAAAAGGTGACATTGAGGATCTCAGGAACTACAGACCTATCAGCCTCCTATCAGTGGTTTATAAAATCTTCACTAAAGTTCTTTCACACCGCTTGAAGGTAACATCGGACATGGCTCAACCGAGAGAACAAGCTGGATTCAGGAGTGGCTACAGCACAATAGATCATATCCACGTACTGAGAGAACTAATTGAAAGAGCAAGGGAATATGAACTTCCATTGTGCATGGCTTTTATCGATTATGAAAAAGCCTTTGATTCGGTGAAACCATCAGCAGTTACCACGGCTCTGAAATCCTGCGGTATTGAAGATGCATACATTAATATTATTAATAACATCTATGAAAATACAAGTGCAAAGATTCGGCTGTTTGAAAATACAACACACATAAAAATTGGAAAGGGAGTGAGACAAGGTGACACCATATATCCGAAGCTCTTTAATGCCATATTGGAAAATGTCTTTCAATCACTGAACTGGGAAAACAAAGGGATAAAGATTAATGGAGATTATCTAACCCACCTTCGTTTTGCTGATGACGTAGTCATTTTTGCAACTACCCCATCAGAGCTGCAGAGTATGATCCAGGAACTTGCTGACAAGAGTAAAGAAGTGGGATTAAAAATGAACTTTCAGAAGACAAAAGTGATGTTCAATGCTTTTACAAGAAATGAAGATTTATCGATTGATGAGAAAAACTGGAGATAACATATACGTATGTTTATCTTGGACAGCAGATATCAAGTGAGGGTCACATTGATGAAGAAATTAATCGGCGTACAAAACTTGCCTGGAGAGCTTTTGGAAGAAACAGCATAATTTTCAAGAGCAATATGCCATTATGTCTTAAAAGAAAAGTGTTTGATCAATGCATCCTTCCAGTGCTTACGTATGGTGCAGAGACGTGGACCTTAACTAAAAGAGACATACAAAGGCTGCAGACAACTCAAAAAAGCATGGAGAGGTGCATGCTTGGTGTAACCAGGAGAGATAAGAAGATAAACTCGTGGATCCGAAAAATGACAAGTGGAAGACATCATGATCAGAGTTAAATCCCTGAAATGGCAATGGGCTGGACATACTGCCAGAAGGACAGACCATCGATGGACAGCCGAAATTTTAGATTGGATTCCAAGGGACAGGAAAAGACCCAGAAGAAGACCACATGGGTGATGGGTGGATGAAATTCGAAATTATGCAGGAGTGAAATGGAAGAGACTGGCACAAGACAGACCGTTGTGGAGGAAACTTGGGGAGACTTTCGCCCAGCAGTGGATCGACAATGGTTGACAATGATGATGATATCTACTGTGTGTGTTGATATATATATATATATATATACACACACACAGTAGAGCGGTGAAAATCCGAACGTTAAAAATCTGAAACGTCAAAAATCTGAACAAGCTATCCTGCCCCTTTTTTTTTTTTTTTTGGTGGTGGAAAGTTTAAGTATAGCCCTTTCATTTTTACTTGGTACTTGATGATAATGGAATCGCCTAATTTTGGGGGTAACATGTCGAAGGTGGAGGTGACTTCTAATACTCAGAGACAAAAGGCGAAAACTTCCCCAGTCACTTGTTCCCTGCAGGACTAAGATTTTATGACCCATTACCACGGCAGTACCATACCTTGTTTCATCCCTCAGCCCCACTGTTCACTGTGAGCCGGGAGGAAAGTTATTCCCCCTGCACTCGGCATAAAGTACACCCTTTGGCAATCGGAACCAGCTTGTAATGATTGGAAAATATTGGAATTTGTATTTTATGTTTAAAAATTTCACAGCAGTAGTAAAAATGACAAACTTGTTTCGTATTGCATAATAACAAAAAAAATCTTTGTCTTATGTAATTTGTTTTTTGTATACAGTTGCTTATTTTTGGTACATGTATTTGGATATTATAATGCAGAAATGTTAGTATATTTGCATTTTTTCACATGTTCGATAATTCGAACACATTGAAAATCCAAACTACCATGGTTTCAATTAGTTTGGATTTTTGACGCTCTACTATATATATATACACTGCTCAACACAACAAAATTACAGACACACCACAATGTTAACTGTTATCTCTATGTGGGAGGCACAATCAAAGTGTAATTCTTTGTACAGCTTTCCACCCATTTTGAACCTTTGGTGCCACATTAGATGGATCAAATGCAGCTGGTAGTTGGGGCTTGCAGTAATGATGGAATAGCCCTCAAAGAATTTTGAACAATGTGAAAAATGTCCTCATTTTGCAACATACATTCAGCTGCACAATCATTTCTTAATGTGAGAAATTAACATCCCCTGAATATTTTGAGGGGAAAATACAAATTTTAAGCTGCCAAGGGCTACTAAAACTAGTGAAATATATTATAAGCAAATAATGTAAGTGGATAAATGATAAAGTATTGCCAATAAAACTGAACCAGAAATTGATTAAAAAGTTTCAATTCCAGTTTCAATCAGATTGTAAGCTGCTATTTTTGTAGAGAGCTCTCTCTCTCTCTTGATCTGCACTTAGGATAGTTTGCCTCTCCCAAGTTGTGCCTCTGCTAAAACCTCAAGACTCCTCAGCTATTGGGGTGACCCACTACATCCTGAATTAGTGTAATAAAATACTCCTGTGGGTAATTAGAACATGTTAGAAAAAATTCAGGAAATGCATTGCTGTACAATGAAACACTCACAGGTAAAAAGTTTTAAACCAGATCTTAAAAGAAAGCTATTAAACTCACATTTCTGTTCACAACTTCCAAGCAATATCACATTTTTGCATAACTACATTACACAAAACTCCTAATGGATTTCAGTTAATCACCATTATCCTACATCAGAACTCAGAAAAAACACTTTACTGGCATGTTGTAATTCAGCAAATTCAAAACAGTTGAGTGGATCAGAGTTGTTTCATTCATTCAGTATCACTTTCTCCATGCATATTCACCATTGTTGAAACACTGATTATTATAAGATCACTTACACAAAGGCCTCAACTGTGGGTTCTAGCAAGGATAACAAGAAAGGAGAACAAAATCAGGTAGGAGCCCTTTTCTTTTTCTTGACTGTTTCACCTCAATAAAAATTTTTCTTCTCTCCTGATGAAGGACACAAATAATCTGAACTGCATTAGAGATTTTACATAATATTATATTATCATGCATAAGCCCAACAAAATATGAATGTTATGACATCATTCTATCAAGTTCGTAGAGTTTAAGAATTTAGGCATTTCGCCTTTTCTCGACTTTTGCCTTTTTCGCAATCTTTCCAATAACTCCTTATCATTTTCTGTTTACCGTAAACCCACTTTTTCTTCCACGTTTATACCTTTTACTTCTTCTCATCCAATGTCACAAAAATTAGCTGCTTTTCCTTTTCTTATTAATCATGCATTCACACACTCATCCACACAGGATTTCCGGGACCAAGAGTTAGCTAGGATTAAACAGTTTGCCTTGACTTTCGGTTACCATTGTCACATGATTGATCGCTTGATTGTTAAGAAATCAATTGGTCGACTGTAGACAGCTTTGCTTGCAGATAAATTTGACTGCCAATTTGTGGGATCCATTCCATATATACCACCTGTATGTAACATCTTAAAGAACATATGTCATAAGTACAAACTCAAGTTTGGTGTAAGGTCTCGTACTTTATTTAACATTGTTAAAAAGGACAGAGACTGTGTTGAATGTGTGAACCGTCACGGTGTATATTTGGTTCCACTTAAATCTACTAACCCTGCAGAGCTCGATTAATGTTATGTGAGCTCTACCACTCATAATTTGGGGCGCCGCACTTACGAACATCAGTATAATCTCAGGACGCATTCTGGTGCTACATCTTTGTTGAGACTCTGTTTAAACGGTTCTTACCTACCATGTTGGAATGACACCATTATTCTAGATTCTCCCAGGAACCGTCGATCAACACTTTTCTGTGAAAGTATTCACATATTCGTCAATGGTGAAAGATGCTGTAACGATGACCTCCCCCCCCGTGTTTATCCCCCTTCCTTGGAGAACACTTTTGAGCCAGGTCACGCCCACCAACTATGCTACTTGTACCCACTGAACTTGATTTGGACTGCCGATTATTGCACATGCGCATTAACTGCTATGTGTCTTGTAAAGTATATAGGCTACTCACTTCTGTGCTCACTGCTGCACTGTTTCTGAGGATGACGCTGTTGTGGCATTGAAAGTTCTTAAACATATTTATTTTAATTGTACATAGTTTTTATCATTAAAGTGTATCATGCAGGAGACAGCATTTGTTTTCAACTTAATAAAATATGAATGGTAATGTGGGTTTAATAACTTTCATTTAAGAATTAGTTTCAACATTTTTACCAAAAAAAAAAAAAAAAAAAATGCTTTACCTTGCAATGGCCCATTTTCTGCATTTCTTTATTGTTCCAACTATTTGCAGCACAATCTTATAGTATGGAATTTTACACCAATTTAAAATGCAACGAATGCATCCAAGTTTTGTCAAACTAATGATGCTAAGGCATAAACCAACATCATTATAAGAAAAGGAATGAAACAAGCCACTTCAAGCCTAACTGCCTTTTTACTTCAGGTAAATAACATGAAGATAGTTTTATCTTGTAGCTAATTAGACATTTGTGCATGTTTTGCTTGTAATATTAAATATTCCATATTTTTTCTACAATTCTGCAAGCATTTTCCTAATACACTGAGCATAATTGCCAAAATTATGTTGGATATCGATACGACAGAGTAGAGCTTTGGTGGTAAAAATTGAAATTGGAGAAATGTTCAGAAAAAAATCACAAGATAAATATTCTTAAAAAAAAATGCAGTTGGCTATCATTCAAGTAAGTCACGAGTAACATAGATTTGCATCAATCACTAAGTTTTCCTCCAAGATTCAGAGGTCAGCTCCTTAAAAATCATCTGCCAAATGAAAATCTCTGGTGATGAGGAATTTCAGCATATCCATTTGCAACAATTTTGGCACACAACTGGAGTTTTACTGACGTCCATCACACGTCTCACACATACTTTGTATTTCAAACTAATTATCTGTGTCTCTTTCAAGCATTCTTCAATCTGATCTTTCCTTGGTTTTCTTTTAACTTAACTTCCTGCCACTTGAGTTAAATAAATTCTCTTAGTTATCACCTCATCAGCCATTCTTTCAACATGGTCATATCACCTCAAAGTATTTGACTCCACCCTTCTAATAAAACAACATCTTAATTCACATTGCCTATCTCAACATAACAGCATTCTGCACATGATCAAAATTAACATTACCACAAGTCTCCCTGCAATTGGTGTATTTCTCCAGAACACAAATTACTTCTATGTCTCTTCTACAAAAGGTTTCATTACCATACATAAAAAAAAAAAGAACAATTATGCTTTCATACACATCACTCAGGATCTTTTAGACAACTCATCAGCCCTGTGAAATCCTTCTAATGCAGCTATGATTTTCAAACCTGAATTCACCTGCCTATTAATTTCACTGTCTAATTGGTTTTCTCTATGTGAAACAATGTTGCCGAAGCACACACACTCTTTCCTTCTCTGGTCGAATGTTGAATCATTTGAGACTGACCAAGTATCCAGTACTAACCTGCTCCTCATTCAAACCGTCATGACTCTGGGTTTTGCCTTCTTTATATTCAGTTTGAATTTCATATGTGCTTTGTTCAACCTGAACAACATTCTTTGCAACTCACTTTTGCTCTCATATGATAGGATTGTATCATCAGCATACAACACAGTGGCGGTTCCATGCCAGGGCCTCTTGGCCCTAGTCCCCTGGCACTGGCCCCCCAAATATAACCAGATTTTTTTGAATCATATATTAATTTTAATTAATTACCAGCACATGCAGGAATTTGTGCCCCCCCCTCAATATTTTTGTCTAGAATTACCACTGAACAACCCACATATGTGGAAATTCCAATGACATAAAACCAGTACTTTCTATTTTTCTATTTTGGCCTCATGCTTGCATCCATAAATACACTGAACAACTCTTGTCTGACTCCTGCACCGATGGAAAATCAATTCAATAAAACATCATTTATATATACACATGCTATTCTGCCAACATAAATGGCATTCACACATACTGCAAACTTTCCAGTAATACCATTTCAAGATCTTCCACAGAAGCACACTGCTTACCCTGCCATAAGCATTCTTTAAATCTACAAACACAGAAAAATTGGCAAAATGTTTCTCACCAATAGTCGAGAACTTTTCAATCAACATAGGAACACAAATATCTGATTAGTACAGCTCTTACTAAGTATAAACCATTCATGTACCATACCTTTCCAACAATAACTTACGAGTAAGTTATATTTCAAAATCTCTTATTTTTATTCATAATTTTTTAGTTATTGAAACTAAGTATAAACCATTCATGTACCATACCTTTCCAACAATAACTTACGAGTAAGTTATATTTCAAAATCTCTCTTATTTTTATTCATAATTTTTTAGTTATTGAAACTGGTATTTATTTTTTGCATATTTCATAGCATTTTATTCTGGTTTTCTGAATTTTTTGTATTTTTTGCATGTTCTCATTAGTACAAAAAAGATCAAGATTACAAGATTTAGAAAATCAAATGGCACACAAATATGGCTACAAGACAAAACAACAGCAAGAAAAAAGTGTTTATAGTAATGACTCGGAAAGAAATTCATACCCGACTCTTCAGTTGTACATGAGACTTTGTCAGCTCAGCAGTTATGGTGTTTGGGTTATCCTGAATTTCTAGTGCTAAAATCTGTTTACCTATGGAAAATAAAAAGTAACAAAATATGACTGATCTGTGGAAAGAAAAGATGAGGAAAACAACAGTATGTAAATTTTAACAGTTCACAGTTTTAAAAATGCTAAATTTTATTAGCATCCCTTGCAGCTAGTTATCTGCATCAGGCACAAAAGAAACTATCACTGCAATGCTGAGATAATAATATACATGTTCACCAGAAAAAAATTCAGTAGCTAACACTGTAGTGTGCCACCTTAATTGTAGGTATTTGAAAAAGATGAGAACCTAAGAACAAATGTAAGACCTGCCTCCTGGGTTTGTACTGATTTTTAAAAGTCCATTTCAGGAGTCTGAAATCTATTTCCAGGAGTTCACAATGACATCAGAACTTTCTAAAGTTTAATTTCTTTGAAAATGAATGGTTTTCCATTGTTTAGTTACTTCTTGCTGTATCAACAGACAAAAAGAGGAAGTGCTTTCCTTTTGTTTACAAAAGAAAAAAAGCACAAAATGGAATTTCAATTCTCCGTTGCCATTTTTGTTCCTGTAAACTAGTTCTTTCTGCACAGTGAGCATGTGGTAGTGCTTTGAAACATTCATTTTACTTTAAACAAAAGAAAAAAAATGCTTGCTCTGCCCTTGATATGGGAAAACACACATTTTAAGTATAATTGAATATAAAAAATCAGTACCGCATTGTCTACACCACCATGAAAACAATTTTACAGGTCATGGAAATGGGTCAGATTCCATCACTGACAGATTAAGAACTGAATCTGAAATTTAATTTCACTTTAAAAAGCGGGAGAAGGGGAATGGTGGCTATACTGATTTGTTTTGAAGAACATACTGTTAGAAATACGAAAAGATGCATTTCATTATAAAAAAGGAATCTTGCAAAATATGAAGTTACTTTATTTCACTATTACCAAAGATATTTAAAAGCACAAGGAAAATCATCAAAAAAATATTAAAACTAAGAATATAATCATGAAGAGAAAAGAGAAATAATGAGGGGTGTGGGCTTTGGTCAGCAAAATTCAGAAATCAGAGAACATTCTCTTCCTTGCTAGAAAAATAATTTCAGGTGATTCCAAAACGTTTTGGCCAGCAGACAGCATTAAGAAATCCAAAAAAATATCGAACAAACATCGAAGAAATGTCCCAATATTAAAAATATGCAATAAAGAATCCCAAAGTTGTTTAATAAATGTTAGAAACTTGAAAACATGAAAATCATCTTTTCACAGATGTTGAACATTATTTCATTGAGATTTCCATAGTATATTCGGTTTCCCACACTACATAGCCGACCAACGATTTCTCTAGTGCCTATGGAGAATCCATAGCACTTGGAGTCTTATCTGAAGCAGTGTGAAGGCACATGACAAAGTTTATTCAACCACAACTATTACCTCATCCTACCAGGACAGGGCCAAGTGCACCTGAGCTGGGACAGATAAACACAAAATAGCTTCCAGCAGATGAAAGGAAATTGCCAATTTCGAAAGAGCATAAAAATAGAAAAAAGGGAAAATTTCGCCTCCCACCTGCCAAATGACCAATGGAAGACATTGGAAAAAAAAAAGTCCAAAGTAAAATCATTTCCAAGAGTCAATTTTTTTCTCAGGAGCCAAAATTAAATTTAAGGACTTTTCCACAAATCTGAGGGTAAGTAAGGAGAAAAAGGCCCATTTA
Organism: Macrothele yani; assembly: GCA_039090855.1. Classification (NCBI taxonomy): domain Eukaryota; kingdom Metazoa; phylum Arthropoda; class Arachnida; order Araneae; family Macrothelidae; genus Macrothele; species Macrothele yani. Next base: position 720,789 of record CM076991.1, read on the forward strand.
AGCAGTTCTACTTAACAGTTGGCAACATAAAAAGCTGTCTAAGCATGATTCATTCAATGCACAATTGGCCAAACCACATTTAAAGAATGAAGTTTATTTACAGCTAAAAATACTGGTGTTTTTAGCTGTAAATAAACTTCATTTTTTAAATGTAGTTAACAAATTGTGCATTGATTGAACCGTGCTTAGGCAGCTTTTTATCTCGCCTACTATTATTTCCGCATGGATTGTTTGTTACCTCTTCAGTTATACTTAACTTCTAGGAGGCATACAGACCCTGTGTCTTACATGGTGTCTAAACCCACAACCCTGGCAATAAATGTTAGCATCCTAACAAATCCACCATGGAATAATATATAAACATGCCATGCCTTAAGCTTGGTGTGTATGTATACTTGTGTGTATGCATGCATGTATGTGCAAGATGCACATTGTCATCACTGCACTAAACCTTTTCCCTCGTGCAAGAGTGAAGTGTATTTTTTTTTTAATTTGTGGTGGTTGATTGTAAATTTTAATTTGTCCCTAATTTCATAATGTGCAAGATGACAATCTTTGTTGCCAGGCTACTTACAGCTACTTCTAGGCATGGTTTTCCACTTTGCTATGCAAATGAATTAGCACCTACAGTTTGCAAGACCTGGAATTATCAGGAATATACCAAGACTCAGAATACTAACTGTGTTCAACACCAATTAGTTGGGAGCTCTCTCTCTCTCTCTCTCTCTCTCTCTCTCTCTATCTCTCTCTCTCTACATGAATTTTGTACATGACAGTACAATACACTGGCAAGTGCCATTTTGTAGCAATATTGGCACATGTCTACAAGAAACTCAAAGTGCTGACAGGTGAAAGGAATTTTCAATTTATCAAGATATGTATTTCCACATCTGATTTTTCTTTAATAAAAAAAAGAACTAACCAATACATGGTGGAGACAGTCTCAAAAAAATTTCTTGCTAAAAATTATAAATCAGTCTAAATGTAGAAGATCAATATTTTAAAGCATGTAATACACTTACACATGATCAATCAGAATAAATAAAAAATTCATTTAACACTACATAGATATAACAATAGCTTTTAAGTGTAATTAAAGAGACAACTTTATTTCCATTGCCTGTACATATGACAGCCATTAAAAGGCGTTATGAGAAAAATCAAGGATTTCTATGCAGAATTATCTTCACCCTGAAAATAAAGCCAACCTTACATTCAGTCTACAAGTTCCTGAAAAATTAATACAGACATTTAACGTGGACTAGGAACATCAAACAAAGAACTTCGCTCTTTCCACGTTTATAAGTGAGTCACAGAAAAATTCTCATTGGCCGCCACCGGGAGTCGAACCCAGGGTCTTCCAGTTAAGCGCCGGATATGCTTCCGCTACACCACAGCGGCCTTGAATTCCTCCAGACTCACACACGCTAACTGCCAAGCCAAGTTGGCAGGTTGCTTCTTGGAGCCCCGCACAATGCTGGGGATTCACCAAAGATGGTAAGCAGCAACTGAAGAAGGCAAATGAATAATTAATACAGACATTTAACGTGGACCAGGAAATTCAAACAAAGGTCTTCGCTCTTTCCACATTCATAAGCGAGTCATCTTTGGTGTATCCCCAGCATTGTGCGGAACTCCAAGAAGTAACCTGCCAAATTGGCTTGGCAGTTAGCGTGTGCGAGTCTGGAGGAATTCGAGGCTGCTGTGGTGTAGCGAAAGCATATCCGGCGCGTAACTGGAAAACCCTGGGTTCGACTCCCGGTGGCGGTCAATGAGAATTTTCCGTGACTCACTTATAAACGTGGAAAGAGCCAAGTTCTTTGTTTGATGTTCCTGAAAAAGTTCCTGAAAATTTTCATCTGATGTCATTTGATAATATGGAAAAATTGAGCGATGTTATTTCCTCATGTTATCAATTTAAAGACTCCACATTATTGGCATGGTAAGTTAGTGATGTTCTGTGGCACAAAACTATAAATTTAACAAGCTAATTCTGGTCAAAAACAGCCATAAACTGGTTGCAGAACTGTAGACTAGTCCATTATGATGCACATTCAGACACACTACAGCCTACTTATAACAAAATCACAGCATAACATCAATAAAATTACTATTTCATGACATTTACTCATTTTATTTTGGGGTTTAAATACTTCCAAGAGCATTTATGGACATATATAGGCATGCAGGACAAAACATTAGTCACTCCTAACAGAAATGACAGTAGGAAGTTACCGGTTGCACAGAGGGCGCTGTGACAGTGTTGTTGGGAGATACATAGCACTGACGTGGTCTACAGGATCGTTTCCGTCTCGTGCAGTGGTGAAGAGCAACGTGTGTGTTGAATTTAGTCTGTAAAAGGAGCCATCGTGTTTGGCCATGCCCATGGACACAATGAAGTCGCCCAATTTTTTGGTGTGTTGAAGCATACTGTCCAGCGAGTCTACAAACAGTGGTGTAGTTTGCAGTCAACTGAAAATCAGCGACGTAACTGTGACCGGAAAACGATTCTCACCAACAGGGACTGTCATCATGTTTCACGCCTAGCTAGTGATTGCAAATTGGTTTCAAACCAGGCAACAATTGCTTCAAACAGTCAATGAAAGTCCACTCCAACCAAAGTCTGAAAGGGCATTGCGACGAGAACTGCATGCGATGGACATCTAGAGCAGAGTACCGCAGAAGAAGCCTCTTTAAACAGCAAGTCACAAAGTCGCACGTTATAGCTAGAGGCACCAAAACTTTACTGTGGAGGATTGGTAATGAGTAATTTGGTCTGATGAGTCTTGTTTTTGTTTGTACTCCAATGATGGGAGGCGATGAGTGCATCGCAGGCCCAATGAAGCCTTTAATCCTGGTTGTGTCGAAGGTGTTGTTCAAGCTGGAGGGGGTTCTGTGATGTTTTGAGGATGTTTTTGTACCACAAAATACGCACTCTGGTTACAGTGATGATGAATTTGAACCAGCTTGCATACTTCTGCATTCTGAATGACGAAGTGTTGCCCTTTGCCCTACATCTCCAGAAGCAGCATCACACTGCCACTCCTGTCTTCCAAGATGATAACTGCCATGTGCACAGGGATAAAACTGTATCTGAGTGGCATGAAGAACAATCAGCAACACTATCGTACCTCGACTAGCCCGCCGAATCCTCAGATTTAAATCCTATTGAAAATCTGTGGGATCATTTTCATTTGGAACAGAAGGTGAAACACTAGAATAGACACCCACCTACTCTGGTGGAACTTTCGGACCAATTGACACATGAGTGGATGTAAATCAATGTTCAGTACATCCACAAGAGGCACCATCACCCATTATTAAGTATGTTCTGACAGGGGTGACTAATTTTTTGTCCTGTGTGCTTAGTTGCCCAACACTAATTTAGAATCATGGTTTCATGGAGGAGACAGAATTAGTGCTGTAGAGAAAAGACATCACCTGAGACTCAAACCAGGACACAGCTTGTACAACTGACCACTCAGCCATGAAGGCAGCCCTATTTAATGTTGGCAAACAGCAGTTAAATGTGAATAGCACTCTAATATCCATTAACATGCTGACAAATGCTGTGATCAATGTAACTTTGATCTGTTGTCAGTTAACTGCAGCTTATGTTGAACATATGATTACCATAAATATTAAATTCCTCCTCCTTGACTACAAATCATCATGATATTTCCTGAACAAAATAAAATGAATGATATGCACACATCGTCAAAAAAATAGTTGCACCCAGTAGGACGTGTTGGATAGCAATGCTATTCGGGAAGAAGGTAAAGGTTACCAGGAACAATACATGATTAAACATTGACACTTATATGGCCAATATTTATTGAGCTTCACATCAATAAGTACTGTCTCTCAGTATGGCATCGGGCCGCCATGTTTGCTCACACAGCATGCCAGACGTCTTGGCATGGAGATGTACATGTTCCTAATGGTGTCCTGTGATAAGTCAACCCATGCACCTTGAATCTTTTGACGCAGTTCCTGCAGATTGTGCCGTCGGGGTGGAGTGTGGATAGCACGCCCAATAGCAGCCCATACATTTTTAATCAGCAACAGGTCTGACGATGCGGCTGGCCCTGGCAGAGCCTCAGTGCCTTGAAGACAAGCTCTCAAGATGGCAGCAGTAGTGGACGAGCATTGTCCTGCTGGCAAATTGCACAGGAGTGAGTGTTCAGAAAAGGTACAGCCACTGGTTGCAAGACCTCATTAATATAACATTGGGATGTAAAAGTGCCTGTAATGAACACCAAAGGTGATTTGGCATTGTAAACAATTGCACCCAACACTATGACACCAGGCTGTCTGGACATGTGACACTCAACAACAAACCGTTCATCTTGGCGCTGATCACGGTGCCTCTACACATGGATTCATTTGTAGTCTAATCCAACACAAAAGTGGGACTCATCACTGAAGATCATCCACTGCCATTCTGAGTTGCTCTTTGACAGTCTGGCACGACACCACTGCAATCTTTGGCGATGATGCAATTTTGTTAAGGGCAGTTGTCGTAATGGTGTGTGTGCGTGTAGTCCTACATCATGCAGCCATTTGTCAATGGTGCTGGCACTAATCGGACGATTCATGGATACCACTGCTCGCTGAATATCCACAATCGTGGCTATTGGGTCACTCCACACACGTCGGACAACCAGTCGGTCCTCTCTCTCTCCATGGTTCGTCTAGGTCTGCTAGACCCTTCCTGTTATTGCTGCGTGCCTTGTTCTATCCACTGCCACCAACACCGTGCTATGGGTGATATCTCCACAACCAGTATGGCATGCAATATGGCAATAAGGCCATCCTGCTTCCTGGAGTTTGACAATGCAGCCCCTCTTGAACTTCTCCAGCTGCTCGCATTGCTTCTGAACTTTTCTCCGAGGCATACTTCACTAGCAAAGGATGCAACCAATACAACAGCACAAGTCAGAATGGCAAGCACTATATAGCCAGTCAGGCATAGCGCTATGACCCCTCCTTGCTAGGGTCACATGCGCGGCTGAGCGTGATACTTGAATTTGTATGTATGTCTCACGATCCCAAACTTACCCACCAAGTTTCATTCCTGTCAGTTGCTTCCTTCTGGGTGTAACCACTGTTTTTGACGATGAGTGTATAATGAAAACAAGCCAACAAAATATGCAACCACAATTAAATAAATATACTGCAAGTAATTGAAAATCTCACCTGTATGCCAAACTTTCATGGAAACTTTTAGTACACAAGGAACAATGTCCAGTAGCATCAAACACTGATGATGATTAAAACAGAATAAAATAATTTTAACACAACAATTTGATTTTAATATCTACTTAAGTTTTGTTGTGCATCTTGCTTTTCTGAAGAGACATCTCTCACATCATCATTACAGCTAATCTGTGAAGCAAAATTATTGAAACTTGTAACAATCTACATCAAACAGAAGACCTGCCCATAAGTATATAGTCCACTGTCATTCACGCTGTGTGCAATATATCTGCATTATGTTGAAGGGAAATTCTTACAATTTTGTCACCTGTTGAAGTGAAATGTTATAATACAAGCTATGACATTTTTATCTTCTACACAAGTGAAATATTACTTGATCTCATAAACTTCCTTGACCTACAGACCTAATTCACTTGTAAAACTAGGAAAGAAAAAAAAGATGGTTGCTTTCTGTTTTTGGATGTTCTTGCATCCTGATGAAGATTTTACAGTACATAGGTGAAAAATTCATTTTTGACTTCATTGAGCAAATCCTACAATACAATGTAATAATAAAAATAATAACTTCTTGAATTCTGTGTAGCCTATTTTTCATAGTAGAGCAATATTTTTTTTTATGAATAAATTTCCTAGGATAGAACCATAGGCAACATGTTTTATCCCAAAGCAGTATGAAATGCCACTAATTCTGAAGAAACTGGAACATTTGCAGGGAAGGAGGAAACTGCAGCCTGTGCTAAAATGAAATTGTTGTGCTAAAAATGTTGCAGGTCTTTAATTTCAGAACAGTATTGTAGTCAAACAGCTTGCCACATGTAAAAGTGTTAAAGATCTCCTTTTCAGCACAATCATAAAAAGACCTCAATGACTATTTGGACAAGAAGTTGCAGAAAACTGACTTTTTAAAAAAATTATGTGCATAACTTAAAATACCATGTTTGGAATACATTCATGACCAAATGGAAAAGACATGACAAAATGAACACTCAAAAACTAAAAGCACAGTAGAGCTAGAACTGGTAGGCATTTCTCTTCCAGGGAGATATACACTTCTGTCATATGAAACTGGTAAACATCATAAATCACAATAAACTAGAGGATTCTTAACAAATATGCATAAAAAATGGTTTCTGTTGGCATTTATTTCTACCATGCTGGTTAGAATAATGGAGACGACCTGTATGGTCTTCTCCATTATTCTAAAATGAATGTACAACACAGATACAGGGTTGTACAGCAAATGCATATTATCTGTTAGCTTGCATGCATCCTGCATTCACGGGAGCTCTTAATCACCTATATACAACAATTCCATGAAATCAAATTCATGGATTTTCCAAGTATTTGTGGAGTGAATTTAAAAATTTATACAGTTTTCTTTATGGATTTTTATTAGCAACTGTTCTTAAATTTTAGCAAATTTTTGGAGATAAGTCATAATTTTCATTAGGCTTCACTGTACTCCAGTACAATTATTGTTATCATTACAGTTTGCCTTACTGTTATGGTTAACATCAACCAAACTGGACAATATGCTTTGCAGCAAAATTTGTGCAGTCATTTGTGATAGAGTGCCTCTCCTTCTCAATTTTAAGTCCATTTAATTTCCTTTTAAAGATTTTTCCAGTAATTTCAAAGGCATCTCAGTACACTCTGTGTCCAGATTATCTTAATTTGTCCAATGTGAACTGCAATCATAAAGGAAACAATAACAATAAAACAGTGGAGTACAACGATGTTGGGCAAAACATGTAACAATATTAACAAATAAAAGTAACTTGATCACGCTAGTTATGTTACATGAAAAAACTTTTATAAGAAAGTTCGTAAGTTGGGAGCTTTCGACCTTATCTTAGGCCTTTATCACGCCAATGGAGGACTAAGATTGTTGCCAGCAAGCTCCCAACTTACGAACTTTCTATAAAAGTTTTTTCATGTGACGTAACTAGCGTGATCAAGTTACCTTTATTTGCACAGTGGAGTACAATGAAGAAAGCCTGATAAATATGACTTACCTTCAAACCTTTACTTAAAATTAAAAATCCATGTAATTCTCAAAATTCTTCACTATTCTGTTACAGTCTCCCAATTTTCACCAAGCTTCATTATAAAGTAAGCTGCCACAGTGGAATGCTTGCCAAGGGCACAATCAGCGGCTACACATTTCTGTCCAGTGAAGCAAGGGAGAAAGAAGAGAATGCTGGTAGTAATTATTCAAGATCAGAAATTTCTCCCTCTCTATCCTCTCCCTATTTTTTTTTATTAATAATTTTATTTTCAATTTAGTGACTTGTGCATACACCAAAGTCTAGAGATTGTATTCTCTATCACTAACTTAGGGTCACAGGCTTTTGGGGGCAAGGAAAAGAAACAAAATCAAAGAAAAATCCTGCCAAACTCACAACTTTAAAAGCGGGGTGGGAAAGATACCTTTTTAACCACTTTACTACAGAGTAAGAGTGGGCAGATGGCTAAGATGATAGTTTTCCCCATACCTAGACTGCAGAATTGGTTCATAACACAAACACACACACACATCAAAGGACATATAACAAGACTGACAAGCCTGTAACCTTGTGGCAAACTCAAAGTCTTCCAAGATGGATCAGTTTGCATGTTAATAAATGGAAAATGGAGAAAAATGCTCCTCTTCTCCTCCCCCCATCAAAAGGAAAGAAGGAAGAGAGGAGATGATAGAAAATACTTATTAACCTATTAATTTGAAATTTGTCAGCATTTGAAGAATATGCAGCTCTGTGCTGAAAGAAAAAGCTGATAAAGGTAAAAATGACAAAAATGTTCAATCAAAGTGTGAGTCACATGCAATTACTGATTGATGGCTGAATGAGCAGCCACTCAGTGCAGTTGCAACATTACAACTACATGATAAAACATGACAGTTTACAGAATACTTCACACAAAAACAGAGAAACAATAAAATGAAGTACTTCCAAGTTGCACACTAAATGTATTTCAAAAATAAAATACATCAGTTCAGTTTTCAGACAAAGCACTTTGAAATATAAAAAAGGAACAGTCAACTAACCTTCAGAAGAAGAAAAAGTTCTTCTTACTTTACCGATTGTTGGGCTTTCATCATCAGAATTTTCCTCTGAGAAAAAATAAGTGACATTAGTGAAGACAGTCTGGAAATAACACAATACAAAGCAGTTTTTTTTCCGACAAGTGTTTAAAGATGAACATACCATTAATATAACAATCATTATTGAATAGCCACAGTAAACATATCAGAAAGTAAAAACAATTTTTGCACTCCAGCAATGCAGGAACTATAATTTGTTGTGTTTTTAGTAAATCTTATCACTATCTGTGGTTATCTATGCTGAATAAAAATGAAAAAAAAAAAACAAAAAAAAAGGCAGTAGAAAGGGAGTATGAGAAAAGGTGTTGCAATTCATATAAAAGTGCACAAGGACAGACTCCTCCCATTCATCCAAACAAATATCACAACACTTGGACAGATTGACTTTTTCTCTCTCATAATGATACTAAGGAGCATGCCTTTCAGCTGCACTTTGATTATTTTTGTTCTTGTCTAGGTCCATAATGGTTAGAAATGTTATGTTCATCATGTATGAGGGTTTTTTTTTTTAGTTATGTGGTTTGGTTTTAAATAACCCCTAATTTCAGTTTATTTTCATTGAAGGAGGCAACAAAAGAGATAAAACAGGGGTTTTGACCTTATTGCTGATTCAAAATTCCAACAAAGTTTTTGCAGCACACACACACACACACACACACACACACACACACACACACACACACACACACACAAGTAGATGATGATGGCATTATGTATTACAGACAAAAGCACACACTTTCAGTTGAAATCCAGTTAGTAACAATGATCAAGAAAACAGGTTAATAACAAAGGAAGATGAATAGGTATACAATCAAACATTGTTATCTTTTAAAAAAAATCCCCCACCCAGAAAAAAGCATTGTTTATTCTTACAATGTCTGTTTATTAATTATTATAATATGAGCAACAGAGAAGAAATTTTTCTTTATCTCAAAGACGTGTGACGATTATATATAGATTAAGATAATAAAAAATAGTTGTTACAAATGCCATTTCTATCAAACGCGTGGAAGCATCTAACCAAAACACGTGACTGTAAACACCATTTATGATGTCATATACAATTTGAAGGGATGTAAGGTCAGGTGATGCGTAACATCACAGCCTCTCTTTGACAAATGTCAACCCCGCCTTCTCGTGGTGCATCCTGTTCCCACTAAAGGGGCTCTGACGACCGCCAATAGCGGTATAACTATAATATCGGGATCAGAGGAAATGCTATCCCACACTCACCAACCCGCTTGGCCAGCGTGGTGAGTTATGGCCAAACACCTCCAAAATGACTCTACAATTTAAATCTTGGCCCTCAGTCTCCGGCAGCTGGAATGTACCTGGCCAAGGCAGCGGCCAGTGCGACATGAAGGCAGAGGGTGCTAAGAATCCCCGGAGGACCGGACTAGGCTGCCATTTGATGCTGACCTTGGCTACCTACAACGGACGCTCCCTATCTTCTGATTCAAGGCTTCTTGAATTGGAAGAGGAACTACAAAGGATCAAATGGGACATCGTCGGGCTAAGTGAGGTAAGGAGAAAAGGAGAAGATCTCATTGAACTGAAAAGTGGACATCTCTTCTATTATCGTGGGACAGATACTGGCAGAACTAGTGGTGTTGGATTTATAATAAACAAGAAACTGAAGGATAAAGTGGTAGAAGTTGAAAGTTCCTCTGACAGAGCTGCACGACTCGTTATCCAACTATAGAGAAGATACCAGGCTCAGATTATTCAAACTTATGCACCCACCACAAGTCATCCTGAAGAAGAAATTGAAGAATTTTATGAGGAAATTCGTCATCTAAATAATAAAGGTAAGCAGCACTTGAAGATAATTATGGGAGATTTCAATGCAAAAATAGGGCACCGGCAACAGAATGAAACTTCAGTAGGTAAATTCGGTCACAGCAACAGAAACCAGCGTGGAAATACTCTCGTTGAGTTTGCAGAGGCAGAAGGATTTTTCATCTAGATTGGTGAGATGTAAGATGCACCTCAACACTAAACTGGAACGTGGCAAGCTCATAAGACAAACAAAATGTATTGACATAACCAACCTTAAAAAACACCATAATACTTTCAAGTTGGAACTGAAGAACAGATTCTTTGCTTTAGAAGGCCTAACATCGGAAGAAGTAGATATTTCGGAAGTTAACAGAAAAGTAACCAAAGCTCTTATGGAAACAGCAACAAAATTAGCTGGGTCTAAGAACAAGTTGCATGTGAACAAATTATCAGGAAAAACCAAAATGTTGATGCAAAAAAGAAGAGAGATGAGGACAACTAAAGAAGATGTGACTTCCAAAGTGGAATATATAGAGCTATGCAAGACAGCACGAAAAAGTATCACTGAAGACGTAAGGAAATTCAACTGTGAGCTAGTGAGGAAAGCAATTGAAAACAACCAAAGCCTAAAGATAGCAAAGGGACATCTCAGTAAGGGAAGAAAACAGATTATGGCTCTGAGAAAAGAAGATGGTTCTATAACAAGAAATAGAGGCAAAATTTTGACAACAGTGAAAGATTTCTACTCCAAATTATATGAAAGGGATGATACATGTACTCCAGACATCATGAAAGGTACCAGAGTTCTTCCAGTCCTCCCAGCAGAAGTTTCTCATGCAATCAAGAACATGAAGCGGGGGAAAGCTCCAGGAGAAGATGGAATTACTATAGACATCATACAAGAAGCAAGTGGAGAAATTGAAACAGTACTCGCCCAAATTTTCACTCGATGCCTTAATGAAGGGAAGATTCCTGAGGATTGGAACAATGCTACAATGATCCTGCTACATAAAAAAGGTGACATTGAGGATCTCAGGAACTACAGACCTATCAGCCTCCTATCAGTGGTTTATAAAATCTTCATTAAAGTTCTTTCACACCGCTTGAAGGTAACACTGGACATGGCTCAACCGAGAGAACAAGCTGGATTCAGGAGTGGCTACAGCACAATAGATCATATCCACGTACTGAGAGAACTAATTGAAAGAGCAAGGGAATATGAACTTCCATTGTGCATGGCTTTTATCGATTATGAAAAAGCCTTTGATTCGGTGAAACCATCAGCAGTTACCACGGCTCTGAAATCCTGCGGTATTGAAGATGCATACATTAATATTATTAATAACATCTATGAAAATACAAGTGCAAAGATTCGGCTGTTTGAAAATACAACACACATAAAAATTGGAAAGGGAGTGAGACAAGGTGACACCATATATCCGAAGCTCTTTAATGCCATATTGGAAAATGTCTTTCAATCACTGAACTGGGAAAACAAAGGGATAAAGATTAATGGAGATTATCTAACCCACCTTCGTTTTGCTGATGACGTAGTCATTTTTGCAACTACCCCATCAGAGCTGCAGAGTATGATCCAGGAACTTGCTGACAAGAGTAAAGAAGTGGGATTAAAAATGAACTTTCAGAAGACAAAAGTGATGTTCAATGCTTTTACAAGAAATGAAGATTTATCGATTGATGAGAAAAACTGGAGATAACATATACGTATGTTTATCTTGGACAGCAGATATCAAGTGAGGGTCACATTGATGAAGAAATTAATCGGCGTACAAAACTTGCCTGGAGAGCTTTTGGAAGAAACAGCATAATTTTCAAGAGCAATATGCCATTATGTCTTAAAAGAAAAGTGTTTGATCAATGCATCCTTCCAGTGCTTACGTATGGTGCAGAGACGTGGACCTTAACTAAAAGAGACATACAAAGGCTGCAGACAACTCAAAAAAGCATGGAGAGGTGCATGCTTGGTATAACCAGGAGAGATAAGAAGAGGAACTCGTGGATCCGAAAAATGACGAGAGTGGAAGACATCATGATCAGAGTTAAATCCCTGAAATGGCAATGGGCTGGACATACTGCCAGAAGGACAGACCATCGATGGACAGCCGAAATTTTAGATTGGATTCCAAGGGACAGGAAAAGACCCAGAAAAAGACCACAAGGGAGATGGGTGGATGAAATTCGTAAATATGCGGGAGTGACATGGAGGAGACTGGCACAAGACAGACCGTTGTGGAGGAAACTTGGGGAGACCTTCGTCCAGCAGTGGATTGATAATGGTTGACAATGATGATGATGATACAATTTGAATATTTACGTGCCATTCGTCCTGATGAAGCTAGGTTAATACCCAGCAAAACCATGGTCGGCTTGAGAAATAAAAAAAAATAAACATTTGTGACAACTACGTTGTATTATCTTAATCTATAGAGAAGAAATTTGTTTCTTCAGAAGCAACCTAAATTTTATACATCATTGTATTTTTAATGCTACTCCTCTGTGATGAAATCCGTTGGATCTAAATGTATAGATCCAATTTGCTCATAAGTGGTGTAATATAAATGATTATTTTTCAAAACAAAAACAATAAAACATTTTCCCAGACAACTGATTAATGAATATGATGAACATATGAACAAATGTTGGCAAAAGAAAATATTGTCATATTCAAGTTTTTCACCTTTTTAAGTGATGCCTAAAAATATGGAAATTGACTACCTCATTTGTGGACCTGAAACATATCTGTGTATGTCTGTTTCAACCATCTTCAAACTTTAAGCACGTTGCTTCCTGGAGAACAAAGTGATAAGAAATAAACAAACAGTAAATGAAAAAATTAACAATACTTACTTTTACTAAGAAAAAAACAGATTACATGGATTTGAATAAAGTTTTACAGTCTCATCTCACTACAGAGAATATGACTTCCTTCAAATGAAAGCTTATTCTTGATGTAATGAGTAGAGCCTCACTACTGAAGGTCAGGAGAATAAAATTTCAAAAAACAGTGTAAAACGTAATCAAAATTCTTTAAACTCTGCAGGATGAAGAAAAATAAAAACGTAATGAAAAGGCAAAACACATCTGAATAGCAATGTTTTATAAATCTTCATCGCATTTTACAATTCAAATGTGTTTTGCCTTTTCATTACGTTTTTATTTTTCTTCATCCTGCAGAGTTTAAAGAATTTTGATTACGTTTTACACTGTTTTTTGAAATTTTATTCTCCTGGCCTTTAACAGTAACGTTCTACTTATTGTATCATCCATATTCTAATAGCTTTTGTTTGAGAGAAGTCATATCCTCTGTAGTGAGATGAGACTGTAAAACTTGATTCAAATCCGTATCTGGTAAGTAATATTAATTTTTTTTTAACTGTTTGTTTCTTTTCTTATCACTTTGTTCTCAAGAAGCAACATGCTTAAAGTTTGAAGGTGGTTGAAACAGTCATACACAGATATGTTTCGGGTCCACAAATGAGTTATAGGAAATAGTATGCATAGGAAATAATGTGCTTTTTTTGCATCTTCTCTCTTTGCTATATTATTGCTACCTTGAACATTCATTATTTTTTAAAAGATTTTATTTCATGATCATGTAAAAAAAATTCTAACTTTTGCAAAAATGGCAGAACTCACAAAAAACAATCACTTAATGTAGTAAGCTTAGGAATGAAAAATCATTGGGAAAGACATGCAGTACAAGAGGACAAATTTAAAGTCATGGCAGATTTGATCATGATTAATTGTACAATACAGGATGTTGTAGCATTTGTCCTTTAATATTACTATGGCTTCCATGCTGATTAGCTGCAAATCTATATATGAACAAACTTTGTAGGCTGTTCTTAAACTGAATAACATGGATTTTGAAACTGTAGTGCTCTGTAGACAGTGAAAGATTGTAGTTCTAAAGAGGTGGATTCCTTTTACAGGGGCTTATATATAGTGAGTAAAATTAGACAAAGGGGAAACTTTGCTATTCATATGAATCTGAATATTAGAATTGGAAATGATGATGGGGGAAATGGAAAGCATAATGGAAAATTTTTGAGAAAATCCTTGGTAGATGCAAATGAGAAAAGCTTATTAACTGGTGTTAAGAAAGGTTTTCAACCAAAGAACAAGTCATATTTTATGTGTTTTATGCAGTTTTTAATTTGAAGAAAATAGATCAGTGACTTGCATACCTCACTGAAACAATGGGACATCAGACTGAAGGATTACAAGCAAGTCTTTGAAAGGAAACAGAAGAATTTTTTTCAACAAGCTTTTTATTATAATAAAATCTTTATTGGCATTAAGAACAATACAGAATGGAAAATATTGTTAGGTCCAAATATGTAGATTAGGAAAACTTTAAAAACACAGGTTAGTAAAAGCTGGAAACATTTAAAAACATCTATATTAAGATGTTATATTATTCCACTTACAGTTTCATTTCCATTTCTTGAACTAAAGACTTAATTTCCAACAGTGCAGAAGAGTAATGTCAAGTTGTTTTCAAAATTTTTCTAATGAAATGCATATTTCCCCATTCCTAACAGTTTCTTGTTTCTATGCCAACTAAATGTTCCTTTTATTTTTCTTTAAACAAAATTAAAGATATAGATGCGTACTTACCCTGCTGTGCTAGAACTGGCATCACCACTCATGACTTGTACAGTTTGCACACTGGTAAGTACTAATTTTCAAGCATAGATTTTGCTTAAAATTATTTATTTTTTCTAATTGTACCGATGCTTCCCAAATATTAAAAAAACTAAATTGGCATTTAAAATTGATACTGCTTTGCCTATTTTGTCATGAAACAACTTTATTGGTGATAACAGACAGGTGGACACTTCTTTGATTGGTTGTAATAACTTCTTCCACAGCAAAGAGAACCTTTTAAAGACTAAAAATATACATTTGCTCCCCAATGGACTAGAATTACCTTTTACCCTTGCACTACCATAAAACTATTCAAGATGAAATTAAAAAAAAAAAAAAAATCGCCACAGACACAATCTTATTTCTTTAAACAGAAGATGAAGAGATTACTTTGGAAAATAGTTATGTGAGTATAAATTAATAATTACAGCTGAATTGCTATAACATGTTTTGCTTATTTACTATGTTTTCCCCACTACTATAGCTATCAACTCTTCAGCCCCTCATTTTTTCCTTCACCCCATACTTTGCTTTCCTAATTTTACCTTCATTTTAACCAATTCACAATCACGAAAAAGGGCATTTAGCTCAAAATATTTTAGAAATATTTCATCACAAAAAATGTTTCAATCACATCAGGAGCTTTGTCAAGAGTACATGAGACCACAGTTTGAGATGAACCATGCACACAGTAAATTACTTTATATTTTCTTCACAACAACACATTGCATTTTATAGCTCATCTTTAATAAGTAGGAGAGAACCACCCTCCCCAAGATTTGGATCTATTTCTAAAAATTCCTGCCTTAAAATCATTACTAATACTTTAACAAACAGCCCAATTCTTATAATGAAGGAAAAGGAAAAATACTCAGTGTTTGCTGAATGTGTGATGAGGGCTATACCCATCAGCAAAACACTACGAAAAATGGATATAAAACAATATATGAATTTTCACATCACTTTTGGAACATCATTTTGCTCATACATAAATTAAAACCAAGTCACAAATTTCACTGAAAGAAGCGCTTTATCCATCATACACACTTGTGAATGTATCCATCATGTGCCCCAGTAAAAAGTTATCCATCATGCAGACTTGCAAAATGTTCATAATGTGCCTTATAAAGAAGTAATTGCAGAATGACAAGATATATTATACTGATCTCATAATTTCATCCTGGAAAAATTACATTCTCTTTCTGAAATGTGTTATACCTGAATGTATGACATTCTGTCAACTTGTGAAAAGAAACTTCTTTGCAAAGGACACCTAAAATGAAATAATATATTACATAGCTACAGCCATGCAATCATCATCCAACCCATTAGACACACTGCACAGTTTCCATGCATTCTTAACAATTCTTGGCTAAGACGCTTCTTTGTAAAGAACATCTAAAATGAAATAATATAACACACAGCTAGTTTACAGCCATACAATCATCATCCAAATCATTAGGCACACGATACAGTTCCCATGCATTCTTAACAATTCTTGGCTAAAAACCTTTTCCCTTGCATGAGCAAAAATGCCTCTTAGGAAGACCATGTCTATATTTTCCCCAAGACTTAGCCAGAGGGGTTTTTTTATAATTTTATGTAAGAAAATTATAATATTAATGTACAATAATTTTCTATACAGATACTGCACCATTGCTGAAATTTTTAAATGCAAAAGGCTTCTTCAGCTACAGGATGCTGGAATTAAACTTGTGTTAGAGTCATCTACTGCTACTGAAATTTGAAAATTATTTCTTTGTATGAAACAGTTACGTGTAAGAATGATATGGACATTTAAACAAATGTAAACTTTTGTTCATGTTGTTCCAGATGCAGCAGAAAATGTATTATACTTGATAATTAAATGGCAATAAATGGTTTAATACATCTACATTATTATTTGAAGCTTTTACAAAAGGAGTGTCATAAAGATGGCTACAGCAATGTTTCATATACCTGATGAAGATTCACTGCCACGACGCTTGAAACCCACTGAAACAGCTTTCTTATAGTCAGATAACCAAGAGTTTGAACGATTATGGTTTTTATTGGATGAAGTGTCAGTTGATGTATTTTGTTGCTGAAGGCTTTCAATTTCTAACATTAGCTCATCAATCTTGTCTTGCAATTCCTAAAGATAAAAAAAAATAGAAAAAGAAAAAAAAAAAATCAGTATCACAAATCCAAATGCATCTGCTGACAGATGATTCAATCTGCAACCTTCAGTAATGAATTTCAAAACATTTGAAATTACTTTTTTACTGCAATGCTTCTGCATGTTGCACATGCTGACTTTTAATACAATCAGTAGCATACAAGTGAAGCAAAACATGAAGACATTCCACATCGCTCATGGCAACTTATCAGTGGACTTCATATTATATGCACTCAGCCTTTATCTTATGTATATTTCGCACACCTAAGGAACTAATTCAGATTACAAAAAACACATCTGTTCACTTACATTTGATACACTAAATGATCTACATTATGGGCTCCTGAAAACAACTGCATAAATGCAAAAATTAATACGGAACATTCAGAAAGATAATCATAATATATGGACACCAGCAATAATGTTTGCTCTAGCACTGCTATTGCTTCCTCATGATCAACCATCATCAGCTTCAGGTATCTCTGGCTACTAAATAATGCCTTTGATTTGCAACAGAGTTAATAAACATTCTTTTAACTATTAGTTGGGGTCTACAAAGCTCTCAAAAAATTGAATAAGGTCTGCACATGATTTACTCAATGTTACAGCAAGAATTTGAACAGAAACTTTGAAAAGATGTATTTGTCAGTGATATGGTTTGTGCCTCAGGAAGCATTAAAGACAATTGCATTATTTTATCAGAAATGTCTGTGTTGTAAAACTGTATGCAATGAACCAGGAGAACTTGAATGGTTATTGGATGTGGCAGCAGATAAACATGGAAGGCCAAGGTTACATTCACAATTTTAGGTGAACAAGGATAGCTAGATTAGGTGCTTAGTATTTCAACTGTGAATAATTTCTTGTGCATCAAATTCATTCTTAAGTAAAAATTCATTAGGTAGTCATCACCATTTGTGATTTGAAGCATGTGATATATCCATGAGTTTGAGTGACAGCCAGAAAACATGACTGAACATCATACAGAAATGCAAGTGCGAGATAATGAAGAAAACACAGCATGTTTATGCACTCATGATTCATTTTAGCCCACAAATGAAGTTAAAACAACAGAAACATCTTGCTGACTTTCAAATCTAATTAAATGTGAAGTTGTGGAAACTATAAGCACATGCTTCAAAGGTCAGGATCTCTACTGTTTTTAGGAAGTAAGTCTATAAAATAGTGCCTGAAATGTACAATGCTCAAAATAAAGCAAAGAAAATATTTTTGCCATTGTTCCACTAAATTCTTTGATACTGTCACAATTTTTTGAATACAGTATCAAAGAATTTAGTGGAACAATGGAATAAAAATCTGAGTGTAAAAGAGGATTATACAAAAGAGTGAGTTTTATGTACTTCAATCCTAAGTGTGTCACACTCATCTGGTATTTCACTTTTGCATAATGAATTGAAGCAACTTTCTGTTCTTCATCCAAATCTGAAAATATGTTGCATTGCATTCACACAGGTCCGCCTACGAAAGTGAGCATTTTAGTACAACTGGAAGACATTTATTTATTTTGTTAGGTACAATAACAACTTATGAACAAATTTTGAAGAAAAGCATTCATTAAAGTGTAGCTAATATACCCTGACTGAACAGTTGCAAAGGATAGATACATTTTTTTAATTTATTTGATTCACCAGTTTGTCTAGTAAATGCATTAATTATGTGTTCCCATGCTCAATAAATATTGTTGATGATATTGGTTTGTGTGTAACATGTAATTACAATTATAGGAAAACATGAAAAAACAAGGATTTGACTTTTCATCAGGACATTTAAAAACACAAATGTTAGTAATGCTATATGGTGGGCAAACTGTGTGTGAAAAATATTGGGATATATATGGATAATTTTGTTTATGGTTGCAAGAAAGACTAACTTATGACCCACAGCAGGAAACTCTTTAACAGAAAAAAGCTGCTGGAAAATATGAGGGTGTATCAAAAAATATGTTCCACATAGCAGCAACTATAGGAAATGGAAAGAATACAGCTGTGGTGTGATATCATACATATCGTCATCTGCTTGTGGAAGGAGTGTGGCACAATTGTGCTGTGTACTTTTTCATTAATGGGCATTTGTTATGGTGTAGCAGCTGCAGTGTTACTTGAAATTGAAAATCCACAGAACTGTGCATTTTTTTTGGCAAAACATTTGAATCTAACTAAAATCCATCGTGAAATGTCAGCTGTCATGGAGAAGTAGTAATATCTTACCAGGAAATTGAAAAATGGCATAAGCAGCCCGAAGAAGGATATACGGATAAGACAGATTAACAGGGCAGGGGCAGAACTTTGACTTTGATGATGGTTGATCACATTTTGCATGTTAAGGAGTTTATTAGGGATAACTGCTGCATTCAAATTCATGAAATTGTCAAATATTTGGGCATGTCATATGCCAGTGTACATGCTATCATTCACAAGCACCCACATTTCCAAAAAGTATGTGCAAGATGGGTTCCACAATCTTTAACAGAACAGCATAAAAATCAGAAATTTCCATCCATTCTTGCAATGTTTTTCTGAAGAAGGCACAAATTTTTTGCAGTGCATCATCACCAGCAATGAGATGTGGATGCATCACTTCACACCGGAGAGCAAATCTTCATCCATGGTGTGGAAACACCCCAGCTCACCAATTGCAAGAAAATTTAAAGTTGTTCCATCTGCCAGAAAAGTTATGGCAACTTTTGTTTGTTTTTTTTTACTGTGAGGGGTGTACACAGAGTTTATGCCAAAAGGGAGTATGAAAAATGCTGCAATGTATTGCGAGACATTGAAGAAGTTACGGAAAGCAATTAAGAATCCAAGACTATTAAAATTGTCAAAATGAATAATTTTGTTGCGTGACAACACAACCCCACACAAAGCAGCCACAATGCAGGAGCTTCTTCGCAATTTCAAGTGGGAAGTATGGCCGGATCCCCCATACAGTCCTGATTTAGCCCCCTGTGATTACCACTTGTTCCCCAAAATAAAAGAAGACCTTTTGGACAAGTATTTCGGAAATGATGAAGAAGTCAAGGAAGCTGCGAAAACATGTCTCCGTGAACTTGGAGCAACCTTTTACTTTCTCAGTATTGAAAAACTGGTTTCTCGTTCCAACAAGTGTTTACTAAAACTTGGCAATTATGTAGAAAAATAAAGGCAAGATATATGTTACAGAAATTATACTTTTTTGGGTTTGTCATTGCTTAACAAAAGTGATGTGAAAAATGTAAAACTTATATTTTGATACACCTATGTACATAGTAAATTGTGGTCATAGTAAACAGCATTCCAACAGAAAAATAGTTTTTCAAACTGAATTTTCAGAAGCAAAGAAAGTGTTGCAAATATAAATGTGCATGTTTGCCACCTTGCAGAAATACACAATATTATACCACCTGTTGGAAAGACTGAATTGTAAACAATGGAAATGCACTTATCCATTTGGGTCATAGTACTAGTAAGAGGTGAATGAGCTTGTCTCAAAGAGAGTCACAATATTGAGCTCAAGCTAAGCCACAATACTGAACAAAAAACTCAGCTTGACAGAATTGAGCTTGTTCTTAGGCTGGGCAATTTAGGCTCAAAAAATTTAGATCTTTGATTCCATGCACACATTTTGGCTAGAGATGCCACTAGGTAAATATCTAATTTTATATCCAATTAAGTTTATACAGAGTACTGCATGTGATAATATCATATCAATTCAGATAATTTAGAACCAACATATCATTTTCTCAGAATTTAAGTCAACACTGATCACCTGCTGCACAAATATTTCTTCCAATGTTATTCTGCTATCTAGAGGGGAAGTGGGGTCTGCTTGAGCACTTTTTAGATTTAACCCATAAAT
This sequence comes from Macrothele yani, assembly GCA_039090855.1. NCBI lineage: Eukaryota > Metazoa > Arthropoda > Arachnida > Araneae > Macrothelidae > Macrothele > Macrothele yani. Next base: position 741,575 of record CM076991.1, read on the forward strand.
TATTCAGTGGATCAATGTCACAGGTGGTGAGATGCGTGCATCTGTCTGTGTGTATATTGAAGACTGCATGTCCTAAATGGTTCTTTTACTTTCGTTTCCCTTGCTGGTAACGAAATATAAAGATGACATAGAAAGGATCATGGGTGCAACCATTTATAAGAGTGATTCTGTCACACAGATATATGCACAAAAGACATAAATCTGACATAACAGACTGTTTTGTTGTTGTTGTTGTTTGTTTTTTGTTGATGAAAATATAGAAAAATGAATGAGGATAAAATTTTAAATATTTCAATGATAATTAACTCTCATTAATAACATATTTTATTTTTAAAAAATGCTACCATTGCAACACACTTTGAAAAAACATTTCTTTGTGTGTGAACTATTTGGTCTTTAACTATTTGATCTTATATTCAATAAAGGGACTAGATAAAAAAAATTGGGACTAGTAAATTTTTAGTGCAGCCAGTGCTTTACCCCAGCCATCTGTGAAAAAAAAAACAATATTTTCAATGTATATATACAAAGGACACAAAATGCTGTGGAGTTTGTCATACTGCAGATCCCCCCCTCCCCCAATCCTAAAAAATCACCTTTTTCAAGTCCTTAATTGAGCTAGAAGAACTTCGTGCACACTTTAGCCTGGAAGTGAGAGGTATGAGCTGTATATTGTGAAGCTCAATCATCTCTAATTCTAGTAGTGCAAGAAGAATTTTTCAATCTAACTTTCAAAAGTGGAGATACTGTGACAAATGCAACAGAAAAGATGACACCAAATAGGTGATGACCACATTATAAATAAGTGATGACCACATTCTGCCTTTTGAATCATTTCGAACACAAAAAATTATTTTTAAGCAGATTTTTAGAAGAAAAATAAATATACAATTATATCTATGTATTCAGTGCCATAACTAGGCAGGTGCAACAAGTGCCCATGCACAGGGCACAGGATCAAGGGAGCTCTGAAAGTGTCGGATGAAGGAAGTAGCATGACACCTGAAGAATGATTTAAAATGCAAATTTACTGAGTTTTTGACACTCTGTTGTCCCAAACAGATTGGCATTAAGAGTAACTGTCTGTGAAAATTCTGCTTTCTGACGATTTTTGCTTCAAGTTTGAAGCCTTGACACTAATACAAAACGCTAAAACTGCAACTCCATTCGATATTCTGCAGGCTCTTCATGACTGGATTAATTGAGTCACATCTGAATATCAATGTTGCCCTCCAAATATTTCTCACTCTTACAATTTCTACTGCTTTGAGTGAGAGAAGTTTTAGCAAGTTAATATAAATTAAGAATTCTTTCAGACCGACAATCAGAGAAGAACGATTATCCAATCTTTCCATAATTTCTGTTGAATATAATATTGTTAAAGATATTAATTATTATGATGTAATCAATTAATTTGATGAAATGAAAAGCCAGAAAAATGCAATTAAAATAATTATTTTCCTTTATAAATACAAGTGAATAATCTTGTATATTTCTTGTGCACACAAAAATTTATAAACAATTTTTACATCGTATTTGTTTTATTTATTTATTTTTTCTCCAAAAAAAAAAAAAAAAAAATTAAGGGGACCAAAAATAAACCTTGCACAGGGAACATGAAAAACTAGTTATGGCACTGTATATATACAGTGGAAGTCAGATATAATGTGGGTCTGATCATGTTCTCCCAAACAAAATACACAGACAAATACATACTTGGATTCAGATATACTGCGGGTATCTTTATAATGTGGTCATCATCTTATCCCCGTATACCCATGTTATGACAGGCTTCCACTGTATATATATATGGGATGTAAGGTCAGGTGATGCGTAACATCACAGCCTCTCCTTGACAAATGTCAACCCCGCCTTCTCGTGGTACATCCTGTTCCCACTAAAGGGGCTCTGACGACCGCCAATAGCGGTATAACTATACCATCGGGATTAGAGGAAATGCTATCCCACACTCACCAACCCGCTTGGCCAGCGTGGTGAGTTATGGCCAAACCCCTCCAAAAGGACTCCACAACTTAAATCTTGGCCCTCAGTCTCCGGCAGCTGGAATGTACCTGGCCAAGGCAGCGGCCAGTGCGACATGAAGGCAGAGGGTGCTAAGAATCCCCGGAGGACCGGACTAGGCTGCCATCTGATGCTGACCTTGGCTACGTACAACGGACGCTCCCTATCTTCTGATTCAAGGCTTCTTGAATTGGAAGAGGAACTACAAAGGATCAAGTGGGACATCGTCGGGCTAAGTGAGGTAAGGAGAAAAGGAGAAGATCTCATTGAACTGAAAAGTGGACATCTCTTCTACTATCGTGGGACAGATACTGGCAGAACTAGTGGTGTTGGATTTATAATAAACAAGAAACTGAAGGATAAAGTTGTAGAAGTTGAAAGTTCCTCTGACAGAGCTGCACGACTCGTTATCCAACTCTCGAGAAGATACCAGGCTCAAATTATTCAAACTTATGCACCCACCACAAGTCATGCTGAAGAAGAAATTGAAGAATTTTATGAGGAAATTCGTGATCTAAATAATAAGGTAAGCAGCACTTGAAGATAATTATGGGAGATTTCAATGCAAAAATAGGGCAACGATAACAGAATGAAACTTCAGTGGGTAAATTCGGTCACGGCAACAGAAACCAGCGTGGAAATACTCTCGTTGAGTTTGCAGAGGCAGAAGGGTTTTTCATCTTGAACTCCATTTTCAAGAAAAAGCCACACAGGAAATGGACATGGAGACATCCAAATGGGACGACAAGTGAAATTGATTTTATTATGTATAACAAAAAATTCGTCATCGAAGACTGCAGTGTGCTAAACAAGTTCAACACAGGCAGTGACCATAGATTGGTGAGATGTAAGATGCACCTCAACACTAAACTCGAACGTAGCAAGCTCATAAGACAAACAAAATGTATTGACATAACCAACCTTAAAAAACACCATAATACCTTCAAATTGGACCTGAAGAACAGATTCTCTGCTTTAGAAGGCCTAACATCGGAAGAAGTGGATATTTCTGAAGTTAACAGAAAAGTAACCAAAGCTCTTATGGAAACAGCAACAAAATTAGCTGGGTCTAAGAACAAATTGCATGTGAACAAATTATCAGGAAAAACCAAAATGTTGATGCAAAAAAGAAGAGAGATGAGGACAACTAAAGAAGATGTGACTTCCAAAGTGGAATATATAGAGCTATGCAAGACAGTACGAAAAAGTATCACTGAAGACGTAAGGAAATTCAACTGTGAACTAGTAAGGAAAGCAATTGAAAACAACCAAAGCCTAAAGATAGCAAAGGGACATCTCAGTAAGGGGAAAAAACAGATTATGGCACTGAGAAAAGAAGATGGTTCTGTAACAAGAAATAGAGGCAGAAATTTTGACAAGAGTGAAAGATTTCTACTCCAAATTATATGAAAGGGATGATACATGTACTCCAGACATCATGAAAGGTACCAGTACCAGAGTTCTTCCAGTCCTTCCAGCAGAAGTTGCACATGCAATCAAGAACATGAAGCGGGGAAAAGCTCCAGGAGAAGATGGAATTACTATAGACATCATACAAGAAGCAAGTGGAGAAATCGAAACAGTACTCGCCCAAATTTTCACTCGATGCCTTAACGAAGGGAAAATTCCTGAGGATTGGAACAACGCTACAATGATCTTGCTACATAAAAAAGGTGACATTGAGGATCTCAGGAACTACAGACCTATCAGCCTCCTATCAGTGGTTTATAAAATCTTCACTAAAGTTCTTTCACACCACTTGAAGGTGACACTGGACATGGCTCAACCGAGAGAACAAGCTGGATTCAGGAGTGGCTACAGCACAATAGATCATATCCACGTACTGAGAGAACTAATTGAAAGAGCGAGGGAATATGAACTTCCATTGTGCATGGCTTTTATCGATTATGAAAAAGCCTTTGATTCGGTGAAACCATCAGCAGTTGCAATGGCTCTGAAATCCTGCGGTATTGAAGATGCATACATTAATATTATTAATAACATCTATGAAAATGCAAGTGCAAAGATTCGGCTGTTTGAAAATACAACACACATAAAAATTGGAAAAGGAGTGAGACAAGGTGACACCATATCTCCGAAGCTCTTTAATACCACATTGGAAAATGTCTTTCAATCACTGAACTGGGAAAACAAAGGGATAAAGATTAATGGAGATTATCTAACCCACCTTCGTTTTGCTGATGACATAGTCATTTTTGCAACTACCCCATCAGAGCTACAGAGTATGATCCAGGAACTTGCTGACAAGAGTAAAGAAGTGGGATTAAAAATGAACTTTCAGAAGACAAAAGTGATGTACAATGCTTTTACAAGAAATGAAGATTTATCGATTGATGGAGAAAAGCTGGAGATAACAGACACGTACGTTTATCTTGGACAGCAGATATCAAGTGAGGGTCACATTGGTGAAGAAATTAATCGGCGTACAAAACTTGCCTGGAGAGCTTTTGGAAGAAACAGCATAATTTTCAAGAGCAATATGCCATTATGTCTTAAAAGAAAAGTGTTTGATCAATGCATCCTTCCAGTGCTTACGTATGGTGCAGAGACGTGGACCTTAGCTAAAAGAGACATACAAAGGCTGCAGACAACTCAAAGCAGCATGGAGAGGTGCATGCTTGGTATAACCAAGAGAGATAAGAAGAGGAATACGTGGATCCGAAAAATGACAAGAGTGGAAGACATCATGATCAGAGTTAAATCCCTGAAATGGTAATGGGCTGGACATACTGCCAGAAGAACAGACCATCGATGGACAGCCGAAATTTTAGATTGGATTCCAAGGGACAGGAAAAGACCCAGAAGAAGACCACATGGAAGATGGGTGGATGAAATTCGAAAGTATGCGGGAGTGACATGGAGGAGACTGGCACAAGACAGACCGTTGTGGAGGAAACTTGGGGAGACCTTCGTCCAGCAGTGGATTGATAATGGTTGACAATGATGATGATGATGATATATATATACATGCGAAATCACAGATTGTGCACTTTGGCCTTAAGAACCTGATTTGAAGGAGTGAAGAAATGGTTCCAAGAATGGTTTAAACAGAAATGAATACTTAAATCCCTTAGTGGCAAAACTGTATGATACGAAAAATTGACAAATATTTAAAAAATATTCCTTGCCACAAATGCTATCAGTAGCAAAAAAATTATTTAAATCAGACTTTCTGAAACAGAGATATCTTTACAGAGATTTACATTAAAGTCTCTTAATGGGAAAACTGAACATTAAAACACACACGCACACAAATGTTTTTTTTAGGAAGTGGCATCTGAAGTGAAAAAAAAGTACAATATATTAACAAAGAGTTACATTAATGCCTCTTGCTAGGGAAACTAAACTTTTAGAGAAAAGAAAGTACAGATAAATGTTTCCTTCAGTGAGTGGAGCCTGATAAAAAGATTTTTTTTGTTCAGTTAGATTTTTAGAAGCAACAATAAAATTATAAGCAGCAAAGCATCTCTCTTTCTCTCTCTCTCTCTCTCTCTCTCTCTCTCTCTCTCTCTCTCTCTCTCTTAATTCCCTTAGATTTTGTCAGAGTTGGAATTAACTGCTTCTCCTATACCAGTACATTCAAAAAGTTCCGGAACTTTTTGAATATCTCCCAAATGTCAGTGAATTATGTCATTACCCGCTGAGCAAGTGAAGAGCATCATGTGACCGACCAGCCAGAACCAGTTTGATCCAGATCCAACACATATAGTGTATGTGCGTAGTTCGTGATTACAGGCATTCAAAGCTGTCCATCACGAGGACAACGATGTCGAATTTTGAACAACGTTGAAGTGTAAAATTTTGTGTTCTGCTTGGAAAATCTTTCGCTGAGACTTTTCAAATGATTAAGTCAGTGTACGGTGAGAGTGCAATGAGTTGAACTAGAGTTTATGAGTGGCATCGACAATTCGAAAGCTGGCGACAGAGTATCGAGGATGATGAGAGGTTAGGACGACCTTCAACATCCACAATAGATGAAAAAATCGCCATTCTCAAAGAAATTGTGAAAAATGACCATCAAAAAACTGTTGCAGCAATTGCAGAAGTTGCCATGCCATTTTAATACAGAAACTGAGCATGCATCACTTGTGTCAACAAATTGTTCCCAAAAACCTGACACAAGAAAAACTGGATGAGCGCGTGCAAGTTTGCGGGGATAACATCGATGCAGTGGATCCAGATCCTGATCTCTTCATTGATTGATCACTAGTGATGAGACTTGGTGCTTTCTGTATGACTCCCAATCCAACAGACAGTAAAAAGTGTGGACATTACTGGTGTCACCATGACCAAAAAGTTTAAACCTGACCGCTCTAAAGGAAAGGTCTTGTTAACAGTTTTCTTCGATTGCAAGGGGGTCGTACACAAGGAATTCCTTTAACATGGTCATACAGTCACTAAAGAAGAGTACGTCAGCGTCCTGAAACGTCTCCGAGAATCAGTGAGACGCAAGTGACCCGATCTTTGGAAGACCATCTTGTGGGGGCTCCATCACGATAATGCACTGGCTCACAGATCCCTCCTGGTGTCCAATTACCTGTCCAAACATCACATTCCCGTTCTTCCACAACCAGCTTTTCCCCCTGGTCTCGCCCCGTTTGACTATTTCCTTTTTCCCCGGATGAAGAATTTGTTTAAGGGACAACACTTCTCAAGTTCCAAAGAAGTGCAATGAGCTGCCATGGAGGCACTGGGGGATGTGGCAAAAGAAGACTTGCAATCTACATTTAAATCTTTGTATAAGTGCTGACAAAAATGCATAGTTGCACAGGGTAACTACTTCGAAGGAAACACTGCATAACAGGTATTATCTGTACGCATTCATTTTTAATATAAAAAGTTCCGGAACTTTTTGAACATACTGGTATAACCCATTTTACAGAAGAAATGAACTGTAGGCTTACCCTGTGTTTTAGTTCATAGTTCACAGTTTGTATATCCAAACAGGTTTTAATGTTCATTCTTCCTGACTTTATGACTATTATTACATGTATCCTGCTGAAAGAACTTTCTGCCTGAGAACCATGAACACATAAGAAAATAAAAAGCTTTCACAGTTTTTGATAAATAGTCTAACTTTGAGAATATGAATGAATACTTTTGAACACTGTGCATCAATTCTTACAAATTTTCTAACTTCATCATTAACGTTTTTGGAAAACTTTCCCTTCCTTATCAAGCTGAAAGGCAAACATTTATGGGGAGAAATAATATTTAACAACAATACTGGACACTGGAAACATACATGGGGTTGGGGTTGGGGTGGGGATGGGGGGGTCGGGTGTTGTGCGATTACGGAAGAAATTTGGGCTCCGTCCCACTTCCGTTTTCAGAAATGTTTCCTCTATTTTCAAGCTGAAATACAAATATATATGGAATGAAATGATATGTAACAACATTAGAGAGCAGAAAGAACATCACGAGAAACAGAATTTACAAATTACAGGGACATTTTCACTCCATCTAACTTTACGTTTCGGAGATTGTTACCCATATTTTCAAGCTGAAATACAAACATTTATGCAAAAAATTATATTTAACAACAATACTGTATAGAGGCAGTAAAAAAAAATATGATTATGGAAGAAATTTTCACCCAATCTAACTTCCATTTTCGAAAGTTTTGAAAGAAAAATTCCATCTGCCGATGAAAAACGACACACCCCAATTCTATTCAGTATAGCATCCAGGGGTCGTACTGCTGATCACATTCTTTGCAATTTGTAAAATAAAAAAGTCATTTTGGTGATGGGAAAAGAGTTTTGGCAAAAATATTGGTGATTACCTTTTTGTACTGTTATAACACTTTGGTAAAAAAAAATTGAATTTGGCGAATGGTTTGGCAAAAACTTTAAAAAAGCCAGAGCAACCGCTGACTGCATCTGTCTTGAGAATAACCCAAATGATGATGAAAAAGCCAAATTTCACGACTACGCAGAAGAATCTCATGCATGTTTTCGAAGCAGAAAAATCAAATGCTGAATTTCCGTAATCTCATCGTCATGTCTGTACTTCCGATAAAAAATTCATAACATTATGGAAAATCCGTACTGGTTGGCATCTGTGTATAATGCAAAATTACATAATTATGAGTATTAATAAGAGCCTTTAACTGAAAACTAGACTTGAGCCACCAATAAGAATACATTGTTATATATCGTTACTTTTGTTAATGGTTTTTCAGATGCATTGCTCCTTTTATGAACAAAGAAGCGGCACATCCTGATTTTTTTGCTTTTCTTGCTTTTCCTAAAAACAATATTACAGTTTAGATATACTTTTCAACACCCTGAATATCTTAAAATCTCCCCAGGCAACAGATATGAAATCATTACCCTCAGTTTTTGTTTGTTTTAATGCTTATTGCTCTGTGAATTTATGTACCAACCTTCTGAAATAGAAAAAAAATTATAATACCTCAATTACTAGATACATGCTGTCTCGCGTACGATCAACACAAACTGCATCTCCAACTGCAAATTAAAACACATTTATTTACAATTAAAAACACTATTTTAAAATACAAAGGCAAGTACTCTCAGGGCTCCCATGCCCCCTCATCAGGCCCAAATGCCACGAAGCATGTGGAGCCATCTCATATGTATACAGCCACAAAGTATTCCCATCACACATCTCTTTTACCCTCCTGTGTTGCTAACATTAGAACACAAACCCTATTGTTCAAAAAATAAATATACAGGTCAAAGGTAGTTCTATTTTTCACTCTCGATAGAAGAGGAAGTCACCAACCGTCTCCATGGGTTTGGTATATAAGTAGGCATGTCAATATTACAACAAGTTTTACCATATGAAATAATATGCAAACTTTCGGACAAAAATATTGTACTTCTGGTTACATTTGAACAGAGAATTTTTGCGTTATCCCAGTCAGCGGAGTAACCTCCTTGTCCAACTGCAGTAGTAAGTGCTGTGTTAATAGTCCCCATTCGTAGTGCATATTTATGTTCACTCAATCTATTATCCAAAGTCCGAAGTATAGAACTTATACAGAATTTATTATCAGTATTAGGGTCTTCATGTATAAGTGAGATACTATAAACACCTGGTTTACAAAAATTTGAAACCTTATCACGGTCATTCCTAATTAGTGATAAGATATTTCGAGTGCAGACACCAAATTTTAAAGCATGTTTCCGGCATGCCTTTTTGAGGGTAAAAACAATTGGGGTCATACCTAAAAGTCCAGACCTCTATAGACAATGTCGTGAATCTCAAATTGGTGAAGTCTCTCAACCATTTATAGAAATCCTGCTCTGCGAATCCAAAAGACCAAGCCAAAGCCTTAATAATAGAAAGTTCCTTATTTCTGGCTTTACAAGTAGATCAATGAGTGAAAGCTCGTCTTATCAGAAAACGGAGGGCGGAGACCTTTTGTTCAATGGGGTGTGAAGAGGCAGAAGGGATAATGCATGGTGTAAACATTGGTTTTCTATAAACAGAATATTTGACCTGGCGTGAAGATGGGTCCCTTGACAACATAAAATCCAAGAAAGGTAGTTTTCTCTCTTGTTCCAATTCTGTAGTAAACTTGATAGAGGGAAATTGTGAGGAGAGGTGTTCCATAAATTTGTCTAGGAGTGTAATAGAATTAGGCCAAAAAATCAACATATCGTCCACATATCTGACAATGAGAGCAGGTTGGAAAGGGAAATTGGATAGAGCACGGTCTTCCAGTGACTGGAGCAAAATCTCTGCTAAAATGGGGGATAATGGGGACCTTTTGGATGCACCTTCTCGTTGTTGAAAAAATTTCCCGTCGAATTTAAAATATGAACTCCTGGCTACCAACTTAAGAGCAGAGAGTTGGTAGACAGCATATATCTAGTAATTGTACAGTTATCATGCAAAATTTATCATTGGTATAATACCTCAATCTCAAGTAAAGTTTTGCTTTAAACTGTCACTACATGTTGTCATGTTCTCATCTCATATATTCATACAGCACTGCAAATGTCATTTAGCTGCTTAATTATTAATGTGCTATTTAGACATAACAGTACTGCAGTATCATATATAGGAAGCACTAAAAAATAAACTACAACATCGTTTACATCGTTCATCTAAGGAATTAGTAGAAAAAAGAAACAAAACCTGCATTAGTCCAGTACTGTATCGAACAAAAACAATACCCAAAGTTTGATGAAACAAAAATTATTAAGAACTGTCATACAGAAAGGCATTTAAGACTAGCAGAGACAGCATTGATTGAAAAAAACAGACACAGGTTGTGCAACTTTAACGATTCTAATAGTTTAAATACATATATACATATTGGAAGGATTTGATCAGAATGGAAAGCCACAGAGAGGAACAGAGGGGGGATGATGTAACGTAATATATTTTTTTTTATGAAAGATTATTACAAGAATATTCATTTCAAAAAATTAACTACATACAACCGGCTATCGGACAGATATTACAAGTACGAAAAAAAAAAAAAAAGAATACTGTAGGGTCATCTAATAGATGGTGCCACTGTGCCTGAGTGGTGAGGAACAGTGATGAGACGATGCCACACGAGAGCTAGAACATTCGCTGCATTGGAGAGCGGGGACGGAAGATCAACTGTTAAGTCCACTCCTTGATAATGGCCTGGGCAGTGGCTGAAAGTACTAGGAAAGTACGGTTGTTGCTGTGTGGGGAGAGGTCCAGAATGATTAAGGATAATAGTATTTGTTGTGTCAGGTTTGGTTTGTTTCAAAAATAATTAACGGTGTTCAGTTGTAAATAATTATGGGTTACAGTTTTTTAACTTTGAAGTTTTAGGAAATGTATAATATAGGTTTTTTAGATTGGAGTTTTTAATTAGATACTGGTGTTTTAAGGAGTTGAATTTGTGTAATTGTAGTTGATTATTTTGAATTGGCATTTAGTTAATGTGGAAAAAAAAAAACACACAAAAAAACGAAGTTTGTGTGAGTTGAAAAAGATGTGTATTTGGGCCTTGAACCATGCTGTGACTAATAAAAATTATGTGTTGGAAATGTTGCAGGAAAAGAAAACCACCTAAATGATATTTGGGATAAAAGTGAGTAACCTCAAAATGTAGATTATGTTCTCATCTGTTAAACTACATTCTGCCAAACTGAAGAAGACATCTTAGGTACGTAACATTTTCCCAGGGAAAAACAATATACTTATGCTGCGACATACTACAAGAAATATTAAAAAAAAACAAAAAAACTCAGAAGCTGCGTTCCTTTGAATATTTCTCGAAAATATTATAACAGAAGCAGTGCATGCATGCATTTTTCTATTTTGTTTTATGGTTTAATGACCCCCTTCCCCAATAAGCATGTAGGGCTACAAGGAGTTGACCATTCCCAATTCAAAACCAATGGTTACTTGGAAGGGAGAGAAGATATAAAACATGATCAAAAAGTTTCCATTTGGAGTTCGTTAAGTTCACATAGATTACAGATATTTACCAGTATTTTTGATGTAGGTATTAAGACAATTGTCCCATTGATGAACAAGGTTGAAGATGCAGTTGTGGTAGAAGCCTATTGTCTGTGGCATACAAAAATTCAATACAGTGTGCTTCATGTCATCGTCCAACTGGAACCTATGTTCTTTCAATGTCTTTTTCAACACACTAAGGAAGTGCAAATTGCAAGGGAAGAGATCTGGACTGCAAAGAGGGTGCTCCAGGGTCTGCCATTTAAGGGCTTACAATTTGTCTTTTACGACGTTGGGAACACGAGGGCATGCATTGTCGTGCAGTAAGATTACCCCTTTACTGAGGTTACCATTTATTCTTAATGGCATGACACAAATGCTCTAGTGTCTCTCAATACTGTGCTGACACCTGGCTCCTTGAACTCTTCCAGCAATGGGCCTCAGTGGTAGAAGAAAATTATCACCATAACTTTTCCAGCAGATGCTTGTCCCTCAAATTTCTTTGGACAAGGAGAGGATGGACGCTGCCATTGCATGCTCACAGGCTTGGATTGTGGTTAGAAGTGGAAGCACCAGATTTCATTGCTGGCCACAATGTGCTCCAAGAATGCATTGCCCTCCATGATGAAATGCAGCAATTGCTGCAGAGAGCCTGCCATACGATGTGTTTCCTGATCACTTAGAGGGCTCGTGGGATCCATTGACAGCATACTTAACAGTACCCTAGACTCTGTAAGATGCTTTGAACACTTCCGTAAGCTCATGCTGAAGCCACACAGGCCCATCTGACAAATGGTTACTCGCTGATCATTGAGAATAGTGGCTTTCACGTTCTCAGTGTTATTGGGCATGTTTGATCTGGATGGATATTTGAACCACTTCAAATCATGTGTCGTACTGAAACCTACAAGGAATTTTCGACACCATTCCACAACAGAGGTCTTTGACAAGCCCTCATCACCATACACTGCCACCATTATGTGATGAATTTCTGCAGATTTTATTCCTTTAGCAGACAGAAAAAAAATAACAGCTTGTTGATCTGCGTTGGATGCACTCGGTACAATGATGATATCAATATGTGTACAATATGCTCAAAAAACATGGCACAAAATAATTTGACTGTTGCCCTCAAATTTACTGACCAAATTACTAAGCAAGTATAAGGTTTGAAAGAATTATATTGTGAGTCAATTGTCACCCTAACACAACAGAGATCATAGAGGAAGAGTTACAGTTAAAAAAAAAACTACTCAAAGAAATATCCCAGAATATTGGATGCATGAGGAATACTGGCATGAGCCAAACTAGGAAATGAGTCAATTGAACAGGAGACAACTGTTGTTCTAAGTCAGGTATTCACTTCCTCAGAAATTAATGACGAAAAAGAAAAATCAGATGTTTACCAAAACTAGCAAACCATCATTCCGCAACTGCCAGCTAGTGCATGACAAATCCTGGTTGAGAACAATAAGAGAAATATGTTCACTCTACAATTACATATACAGTAAATGTCATATAATGGATGGCATTAGCAACCTTAAGTACAGAGAAGGAGAATTCAGGGGAAGTGTTTTCAGTTTTCTGGCCTCTTTCACTAACCTCCCCCAAGCATCTAAATACATAATTAAGAAAACTTGCTTTTCCTTAATTATGCCTCAAAGCAAAAGACAGAGAGAAGCAAACCTAAATAACAGATAAACACCTGACTTACCCAGTAGTAGAAAGACAGCTCTCAGCAAGAGAAGTTAGCCATCAAACCTATCAACCATAAGGATTCAGTAGATTATAATCTAAGCTAATAATTATTAGCTTGGTAATGCCTACATTTGAGATGACTTCCACTAATTACTGATAGAAAGCTTCCTCCAGGGAGAACTTAAAGTACACTCCAAATAATGCCAGACCATTAAATAACATGTCACATTAGTATTTCAAAACAGCTACAAGAAAACAAATTTAACAAGGATTTCATGAATTTCTTGTCACAACTTAAATGAATTTGTAAATGAATAAGACAAAATATTTTCTGTTGTTTTCATATTGTAGAGTAAATTAAAATTAATGAAGATAGTGTATATGCAAATGCTCAGCTCAACTTAAATTACCTGATTATCCCTTTTGTGTTTATCAAGATCTTGCAAAAGTGATTGGTGGTGGCGCTCCTGCAGTTCCCCATGATGAGATTCTAAATCTGCAAGCTGTAGAAAAAAAAATTTCACTACAGTGAATAATTAGTAATAATCTGTTTGAAGCATAACTTCAAAAGTAATGCTTTGTACACGATGTTTCAACATAACTTTCATTACTTTTGTGCAGATTAAAAAAGGATTTGCAAAAAGTTTCTCATCAAAAGCATGAACTGTCCACAATTATAAGAAGTAACTTTTCATTTTTTTTCACTTCATTCATTTAAAAAGCAGGGGATATCTTTTGGGCATCATCTGTGACAAAATTTATTTTTAAACATTTGTGCATTTGCTTTCTGGAATTGACAAACAAATGCATGGTTTGAAGCAGTGGTATGAGAATTCATTACCATACTTAATACAAAAAATAATTGCAGAATGAATCTTCTTAAATACATGGTAGGCATACTTATTCTGAATCCCAAACTTCAGTTGCTAGGAAATTTGTAGTCTTGTGTAAAATAACTGCTATAAGTTTGAACAGAAATCTGGAAATTGGAGGGGGGGGTGATTTTCACTGCAGAGGAATGCTATCATAAAGTTTTCTGAAAAGTGGCAACATGGAAAATACTGAAACATAACACTTCTGTGCCAAAAACAACATTCATTCCTACAGCATTTATGCAGATTTGGTGAAATAATATATAATTAACTGTAAGATACACAATTTAATCAGTATGTCGTTCTATGTTTGTTCTACCTCACAGTTTATGTTTTGTGCTCACGCTGATCTTCCGAGGAAAGTTAGAAAGTTGTTTCAGCAAAAGGATATTTCTGAGTTTTCAGTAGTTAGACATAGCCAATATCCCTAACAGAATAAAGAAAAAGTGTTTACAGCCAAATATTTGTTTTGTTTATTATCTCATATTAACTTTATCGAATATACTTACCCAATCACTGGGATAATAACACTTTTGAGTTAAAAAAGTTATTTCTACAACCACAAAAGTGACAATTTTTTTTAAGATAATACCAAAACTTATTACTAAACTACATTTCTCACTGATATATTGAAAAATTTGAACCAATCTGGTCAATCCCAATTTTGACAGGGAAGTTTCAATATATCCAACAAATTAAACAATTTCAATTCAGGACCCTAATAACAACTAGTCTGGATGGGGTTTGATAAAATATCATTTTTATTTTAAATATATAACTATTTTATCAAAAAACAAAAAAAGAACGAACACACATATATTTATGCTACAATAAAGCACTGGCAATTACAACCACTATGAAATCACATAACCACCAATTGTATTCATTTTACAGTAAAGAACAAACAATTGTAGTACTTATCATGAAGGTACTACCATTGAAATGAACTGATTCCTTTAAATGAATTACTAACTGATAGACATGCACATTAATTCATTTTCTGACTTCTTGCTGAAAAAGTACGTAATCAGACTTCTGCTTATCCACAGATTTCTGACACAATTCAACTTTGTTTCTATGACATTCTTTTTGCACAGTGGAACCCATCCCTCAACGCAGCATGTGCCACTTCAGCTTGAAGGGGTTTTTTTAATCATTTATCATTTTCTCATTCTTTCTGAAGGATTTTTATTTTCTTTTGTCTCTCCTTTTCTACAGCAAAGGATCACCTGCTGCCTTACACTTTTTACCATCTTCCTTCCACCATGGACTTTAGATCTGCCTCCTGATTTTCTTATCTTTCTGTTTTTTGTTTTAGGACTTAACAATGACCATGAGCAACCCTAAGAGTTATAAGCAGTTGCTCATCCCAAAATCAGGGTCATTGGTTCCAAGGAAAGGAGAGAGAGCCAGTGTCATGAGATGAACACAGCACCCATGACTCATTCAGAATTTGAATCTGATCTTTGTTTGGAAGAATAGTCATAAACCTACACCTCTGACCACTCATCCACCAAAGCAAGCCCAACTGCTTCGAAAGATCTTTTCTTTCAACATTGAGATTCTTATTCCTTTCTCGTTCTATATCTTCCATTTTATTCTTTTTTTTTTTTCTAATTTTTCTGTTTTCCTTTGCGTTGTTTTTATTTCTTTAGGTAACTATAGTAGTTTGCTGTGCAACAGGTGCCTAACCTTATGGCCAGGGGCAGATCCATAGGGGTGCCCCCTCAGAACCAAGGAAAAGCTTCGATTTGTTAGATTTTAATAATAAATTGAATATTTTTTCGTGAAAGAAAGTATTACTTAAAAGGATATTACTTTCCTTAATTAACTGGAAGAATTCATGGACATACTAAGAACACTTTTTCATTTCGCGGGAAAATATCAGAAAGGTCCCCTCCCCTTCAGGAAAATCCTGGATCTGCCCCAGCTTACATCTTTGTTGAACTAGATACGGTTTCAAATGTAATCCCAAAACTTAAAAGCATTTTATTTTTTTGTTATTAATGCAGTGTTCAATATTCTTTGAGACACTAAGTCAAATTCTAGCAGATATTAAAAAGCCTCATTCTACATTTCCATGAGAAAGTTTATGTCAAGCTTTAGCTACACATAGTAAAGAAGCATACTTTAACCTCCCTTTGCAAGTCCTCAATCTTCAAAACACCGAACTGTCATCACTAGTGCATTGGAATGATCATTCTTGCTGCTACTGTCAGTACCTCACTCAATTCAAAGCTCATTATACTCATATATCAAATCACATTCTTGAATTGCAATGGAAGAACTCTTGCAACTGCAGAAATATTACTACAACTTTGCTGTAAAATATTAATTTATTACTAAAAGCAATGAAAATATCATAAAATAACAAAGGATGACTCGAGTTTTCTACAAGACGTGATTTGCAGCTGCAATCTAAAGCTGCTGCACTATTAAAGAAACCAATTTACTCAAATTCAGTAGCATTTATCAATCCTGCATTGCTCAGTATTCTAACAGACTACACCTGCGAGTGGCAACTGATTTGCTTCACAAAAAAAAAAAATGTTTTCACATCTTGCCCAATTTGCAATGGTCAAATTTTTGTGTTCACTTACCAAAGCACATATCAAAGAACTAAATACGAGAGATGATCAAAAGTACTTGTTTTGGGAATATTTTGCTACACTGAATAAACAGCATTGCAGTAAAAATCAGAAACACTCTTATTTTTATAAAGGAGATTTTCAAAAGACAAGTTTTCTTGAAGTTCATGGATTCTGCCACTTATAGTCTGTTCTCTGGCATAACATTAAAAAAATATCAGACAGCACCTCTTTCTTCAAGAAGTTTCTTAGCACCAGTTTGGTGGTCAACCAACTTGAAAGGAATGTTCACTGAACTTATGACTAGAATAATAACATATTATTCATTAGGACAAAATCCTCCATCCTGTGGAACAGACAGTGAATGAATGAATATGTGTGTGTGTGTGTGCGTGCATGCGAGTGTGAGTGTGCACGTGTGCTTGCCTCTTTAACGACCACCATGAGCAACTGGATGGGCTATAAGTATTTGTATGTGTTTGGTGCCAATCAGTTTTTGACATCAGTAAATCTTGTGCGGAAGCCTGCTAACATCTAATAAAAAAATATCTGTAAAAATATAGTGAGGTACAATATGATTTATGAACTTCAATATGCACTGCATAGTAAAATAAATTTTTGTTGGGTAGGGTAGGGGTGGTTACCAAGTCCAATAGCAATCACCAAGTCCAATAGCGCTGCTCGGCTAATGTGGTGCAAAGAACGTTGAAAGTGGACTGTTGAACAGTGGAAACAGGTTCTTTGGAGCAACGAATCAAGGTTCACCCTCTACAGTTCGGATGGCCGGGTCTGGGTTTGGCGTTTGCCTGGAGAACGCCTCCTGCCGGAATGTATTGTGCCAACTGTGAAGTTCGGCGGCGGTGGAATTATGCTATGGGGGCGTTTCTCCTGGAATGGCACGGGACCCTTGGTCACAATTCCTGGTAGACACAACGCCGAGACCTACTGCACCATTTTGGATGACCACGCGCTTCCTACATTGTGGCAGTTTTACGGGGTGGACACATGTTACTTTCAGGATAACAATGCCACCTGTCATGTTGCGAGGTCCAGCATGGCTTGGTATGGTGACAATGGGGTTAATCGAATGGACTGGCCTGTGCAGAGCTCGGACCTTTAACCCTATCGAGCACCTCTGGGACGAGTTGGAGCGCCGACTTAAGGGGTGCCCCCACCGTCCGAAATCAGTGAAGGAACTGACCTGTCTTCTCCAAGCTGAGTAGAAAAAAATACCGCTAGCCATCGTACAATGCCTGGTTGAGAGTATGCCCTGGAGGGTCGCAGCTGTAATCGCCGCTCATGGAGGCTCCACCAACTATTGAAGGTGAATAAACTTCATTTTCCTTTGCTATCACAGGTGTCCAATTACTTGTTGGTAGATAGTGTATATGATTTTGAATTTCATCCACCCATCTCCCACATGGTATTTTGGGTCATTTTATTACCCTTGGCATCCACTCTAATATTTCAGTTGTTCATCAGTGGTCCATTCTACTGACAATATATCCAGCCCATTGTCATTTCAGGGATTTTACTTTGATCATGATGTTTTCCACTCTTGTAATTTTCCTGATCCACAGGGAAAGATAAGAGGAGGAACTCATGGATCAGAAAAATGACCAGAGTGAAAGACATATATATATATATATATATATCATCATCATCATCATCATTGTCAACCATTATCAATCCACTGCTGGACGAAGGTCTCCCCAAGTTTCCTCCACAACGGTCTGTCTTGTGCCAGTCTCCTCCAGGTCACTCCCGCATACTTTCGAATTTCATCCACCCATCTTCCATGTGGTCTTCTTCTGGGTCTTTTCCTGTCCCTTGGAATCCAATCTAAAATTTCGGCTGTCCATCGATGATCTGTCCTTCTGGCAGTATGTCCAGCCCATTGCCATTTCAGGGATTTAACTCTGATCATGATGTCTTCCACTCTTGTCATTTTTCGGATCCACGAGTTCCTCTTCTTATCTCTCCTGGTTACACCAAGCATGCACCTCTCCATGCTTCTTTGAGTTGTCTGCAGCCTTTGTATGTCTCTTTTAGTTAAGGTCCACGTCTCTGCACCATACGTAAGCACTGGAAGGATGCATTGATCAAACACTTTTCTTTTAAGACATAATGGCATATTGCTCTTGAAAATTATGCTGTTTCTTCCAAAAGCTCTCCAGGCAAGTTTTGTACGCCGATTAATTTCTTCACCAATGTGACCCTCACTTGATATCTGCTGTCCAAGATAAACGCACGTGTCTGTTATCTCCAGCTTTTCTCCATCAATCGATAAATCTTCATTTCTTGTAAAAGCATTGAACATCACTTTTGTCTTCTGAAAGTTCATTTTTAATCCCACTTCTTTACTCTTGTCAGCAAGTTCCTGGATCATACTCTGCAGCTCTGATGGGGTAGTTGCAAAAATGACTACGTCATCAGCAAAACGAAGGTGGGTTAGATAATCTCCATTAATCTTTATCCCCTTGTTTTCCCAGCTCAGCGACTGAAAAACACCCTCCAATGAGGCATTAAAGAGCTTCGGAGATATGGTGTCACCTTGTCTCACCCCCTTTCCAATTTTTACGTGTGTTGTATTTTCAAACAGCCTAATCTTTGCACTTGGATTTTCATAGATGTTATTAATAATATTAATGTATGCATCTTCAATACCGCAGGTTTTCAGAGCCATTGTAACTGCTGATGGTTTCACCGAATCAAAGGCTTTTTCATAATCGATAAAAGCCATGCACAATGGAAGTTCATATTCCCTCGCTCTTTCAATTAGTTCTCTCAGCACGTGGATATGATCTATTGTGCTGTAGCCACTCCTGAATCCAGCTTGTTCTCTCGGTTGAGCCATGTCCAGTGTTACCTTCAAGCGGTGTGAAAGAACTTTAGTGAAGATTTTATAAACTACTGATAGGAGGCTGATAGGTCTGTAGTTTCCGAGATCCTCAATGTCACCTTTCTTATGTAGCAGGATCATTGTAGCGGTGTTCCAATCCTCAGGAATCTTTCCTTCATTAAGGCATCGAGTGAAAATTTGGGCGAGTACTGTTTCGATTTCTCCACTTGCTTCTTGTATGATGTCTACAGTAATTCCATCTTCTCCTGGAGCTTTTCCTCGCTTCATGATCTTGACTGCATGTGCAACTTCTGCTGGAAGGACTGGAGGAACTCTGGTACTGGTATCTTTTATGATGTCTGGAGTGCATATATCATCCCTTTCATATAATTTGGAGTAGAAATCTTTCACTCTTGTCAAAATTTCGCCTCTATTTCTTGTTACAGAACCATCTTCTTTTCTCAGTGCCATAATCTGTTTTCTTCCCTTACTGAGATGTCCCTTTGCTATCTTTAGGCTTTGGTTGTTTTCAATTGCTTTCCTCACTAGTTCACAGTTGAATTTCCTTACGTCTTCAGTGATACTTTTTCTTACTGTCTTGCATAGCTCTATATATTCCACTTTGGAAGTCACATCTTCTTTAGTTGTCCTCATCTCTCTTCTTTTTTGCATCAACATTTTCGTTTTTCCTGATAATTTGTTCACATGCAACTTGTTCTTAAACCCAGCTAATTTTGTTGCTGTTTCCATAAGAGCTTTGGTTACTTTTCTGTTAACTTCAGAGATGTCCACTTCTTCCGATGTTAGGCCTTCTAAAGCAGAGAACCTGTTCTTTAGTTCCAACTTGAAGGTATTATGGTGTTTTTTAAGGTTGGTTATGTCAATAGATTTTGTTTGTCTTATGAGCTTGCCACGTTCAAGTTTAGTGTTGAGGTGCATCTTACATCTCACCAATCTATGGTCACTACCTGTGTTGAGCTTGTTTAGCACACTGCAGTCTTCTATGACGAATTTTTTGTTACACATAATAAAATCAATTTCACTTGTCGTCCCATTTGGATGTCTCCATGTCCATTTCCTGTGTGGCTTTTTCTTGAAGAAGGAGTTCAAGATGAAAAACCCTTCTGCCTCTGCAAACTCAATGAGAGTATTTCCACGCTGGTTTCTGTTGCCATGACCGAATTTACCTACAGAAGTTTCATTCTGTTGCCGTTGCCCTATTTTTGCATTGAAATCTCCCATAATTATTTTCAAGTGCTGCTTACCTTTATTATTTAGATGACAAATTTCCTCATAAAATTCTTCAATTTCTTCTTCAGGATGACTTGTGGTGGGTGCATAAGTTTGAATAATCTGAGCCTGGTATCTTTTCGAGAGTTGGATAACAAGTCGTGCAGCTCTGTCAGAGGAACTTTCAACTTCTACAACTTTATCCTTCAGTTTCTTGTTTATTATAAATCCAACACCACTAGTTCTGCCAGTATCTGTCCCACGATAGTAGAAGAGATGTCCACTTTTCAGTTCGATGAGATCTTCTCCTTTTCTCCTTACCTCACTTAGCCCCACGATGTCCCACTTGATCCTTTGTAGTTCCTCTTCCAATTCAAGAAGCCTTGAATCAGAAGATAGGGAGCGTCCATTGTAAGTAGCCAAGGTCAGCATCAGATGGCAGCCTAGTCCGGTCCTCCGGGGATTCTTAGCACCCTCTGCCTTCATGTCGCACTGGCCGCTGCCTTGGCCAGGTACATTCCAGCTGCCGGAGACTGAGGGCCAAGATTTAAGTTGTGGAATCATTTTGGAGGGGTTTGGCCATAACTCACCACGCTGGCCAAGCGGGTTGGTGAGTGTGGGATAGAATTTCCTCTAATCCCGATGGTATAGTTATACCGCTATGGGCGGTCGTCAGAGCCCCTTTAGTGGGAACAGGATGCACCACGAGAAGGCGGGGTTGACATTTGTCAAGGAGAGGCTGTGATGTTACGCATCACCTGACCTTACATCCCATATATATATATATATATATATATATATATATATATATATATATATATGAACTTCATTAGTCTCTCCATGCCTTCAGCATTCCCTGAAGGCATGCAGAGACTAAAAAAGTGCACTATGCAAGAAGTAATGGGCAAAAGACACAATCTGATGGACTTTGAACATGGAATGATCATGGGTGCTTGAAGCATTGGTGTGAGCATTAGCCAAATGGCTGCACTTGTAAAATATTTGAGGGCAGCAGTTGTTAAAGTTTACAGAGAGTGGACCACTGGTCAGAAAACTGGTTCCAAGTGGTCATCAATGGCTACTGGATGCTCCAGTTTAGCGGACAGTAGGCAGACTTGTTCAGTCCAACAGACTGAGTTGACAGATTACAGATAATCTGAATCAGGGACCAAGTTCGATGGCCCCTTAGCGTACAGTTTGCTTCATGTACAGGCCATCTGCAGAAGCAGACTGCCTGTCTGTAAGCCATTACTATCTACAGCAAAGAAATGCCTCCAGTTCACTCAGGAATACAAGAATTGGACAGTAAATGAATGAACAAGGACAATGTGGTCTTAGGAATCACATTTTTAACTATGCCATGCAGTGGTAGGGTGAGAATATGGAGACAGAAGCACAAAAGCATGGACTCATGTTGTATCATCACTACTCTTCAAGCTGGTGGAAACAACGTCATGGTCTGGGGCATGTTTTCATGGGAGTGTTTGGGCTCTTTGATTCCTGTGGAGCAATGACTGACCACCCAAAGGTACTTAAATATCATTGCCAACCAAGTCTACTCAGTTATGTTGATGGATTATCCCAATGGAGATGGATACTTCTAGAAGGACAATGCTCCATGTCATAGTGCTCACATTATACATGAATGGTTTGAAGAGAATCATGGAGTTTTTTTGGTTTTTTTTTTCCCTCCACAGTCACCGGATCACAATCTAACGGTGAATGTGTGGAATTAAGTCAAAAGCGGTATCAAACAGTGGATCCGCTACCATCAATCTTCAAGAGCTGGAGGGTGCAATTCATCACATTTGGGCTAATATACCACAAGCCACTTACCAACATTTAATAGAGCTATACCAAGATTAATTCAAGCAGTATTAAGAGCAAAAGGTGGAGCAACAATGTACTAACCAGACGGTCATAATAATTTGGCCATTAAGTGTATATATGAATTGTTATTTTCTTACATATCGGTTGACAGATCTCAGAACTGACTTAACATATTTGAATAAGGCAATACTGCAATCTGTTTGATCTTCATGAACCTAAGTCATAGGTCCATAGACATGTACATAAATTTAAACTTGATTTTGTAAACAAACACTGTGATGTGCACAGTCATAGAGCAAAATTTTGGGATACCATTAAAGTACTATGCTTCCATTTCTTTTTAAATAAGTATTTTACAACTTCTGCAGAGAATTTTTTTACAAAAACAAAATTTAATTATATCATATTTGTCACTCACTTCAATTATTCTGTTTTCCCATGAACAGTTCAAAATCTGCAAGTGCTGCCACAATTTCTGTCCATAAATACTTTATACCCTCAAACATAGGTGAAGCTGGGGGTGGGGGTCCTTGGGTCCAGACCCTCCCCTTGAGGGGAGATTTAGCACGAATTTAAAGCGATATGTATGTATATATGTGAGCCTTTCACCAATGAACCAAACCCATGCCCCCCCCTTTAAGAAATTTCTGGCTATGCCAATGCACTCAAAATGAAATATGTACCACATGCGATGTACACAAAAAGGCACCTTCATCTTGAGATGGGGTAGCAAATATACCAAGTCCAAATGATTTTTGAGTAGTAATATTTTTTTCTTTACATCCCAACCAATCAATTTAGAAAAACAGAACTATTAAATAACCATAATATCTGCTATCTATTAAAAAAATCTTGCAAATCAATTGCTTAACAGATACATATCTTCTTAAACATTACCCACTATTACATGATTTAATTGATGATTATATTCAGATTACAACTGGTTTGTCTGAAACAGCAGTATTTTTTGGAAACACAATTACTTAGGAGAAAAATTAATGAAATTTCTACACATTGCCATAATTTTCTATTTGAAAAATATACTTAAAAATTATCAGATATATTCACCAAATCTTTAAACTAATACTCATAATTACGACATTGTAATTCATGATTTTACTTTCTTATCTTATGAAACACAACATTTGAGTTTCTGATATTCTTACTGGTATAGTAAAACATTCATAAACACTCCTATGCTTTCGTGTTAATCACAGGAGAGGACATCATAGTAAACTGAAGAAATACCTGAAAATACAAAGTTAAAATGCCAGTATGTGTCATTATCACACAGTCTCATGACAGCATGAAAATTATGACATATCAGATGCATTGAAAACTTGCTTAGAATTTACAGTATATCATGTTACAAGGGCACGTGAAAACACTATGGCTCAGTTCTTTCAATCTTACAATATTGTGCAATGGTTGAACAAACTAAATATCGTGTAGAAAGTATTCAGAATGTTTAAAACCATTGCATGAAGCTATGGTAAAAAGATTGTATTCATGTAATAATACCACAAGCACAAAATTCGAAACAGAAGAATCACAAAAGACATACCCTTTTCTTTAAGTTAGGAACAACACACAGTTCTTTTTGCAGAACTTCATTCATTTTTCAGCTTCCAAATATTTTTCAGTTGCTTCTTGTAGTTCCTGTTCCAAACGACTGTTTTCCTTTGGTTAAAAAAATAAGAAAACTATGAAATAAAAAAGGAACAGTGAACACAACACTTTAAACCAATGTTTTTATCAGCAACATATTAGCACCAAACATAACAAAAAAAAATTGAAATTCTAAATGAAGAATATTTCTGCAAGTATGCGCAAAACTAAATTTGTTGTTCTTCCTGAATCACACTTGATTTGGCACTTTTGCTTGACATACCTTTAATACTACCGTCACTTCCCCCCATATTATCACCAAAAAGGAACCTGGAAACAAGAGAGCCGCCCCGGTGGCGCAGTGGTCTAAGACGCTGGCCTCTGATCATTCGTCCGTGAGGGGTCTGGGTTTGAATCCCGGTGAGGCATGGATGTTGTGTTTGTCTTGCGGCACTGGCTCTCTCCCTTCCCTGGAACCAGTGAAACTAAATTAGGGACGGGCGACTGCTTATAGCCCATTGAGTTGCTCACGGTGGTCGTTAAACCTCCAATAAAAAAAAATAAATAAAAAAACAGTAGACAAACCAACACACCACTGGAACTTGCCACTGTTGTTGCAAATAATGATACTTTCAGGAAGATTTAATTCCACACAGCAATGGCTCTAATGCAGCTCATTTAGCACTTCAACATAATATATAATTAACTCGCAAACATGTCACAAATGCAGCCTGCTTTACTTTACTGTGAATACAAGATCCAGTTTGTGTTCTGTTGATCCTGGGTTGCAAGAAAAAATTCAGCACCCTCCTGATTGATGGAAGGCTTATTGGTGTGTCAAATGTCAAAAGATACACTTCATGTGATATCGCACTTCACAAATCAGCATATACAAAGTGAAGGGTTTTTTATTTTGCATTTAAATGTTTTTAAGTACTCACCAGGAACTTGAGAAAGCAATTTTTAATATGCAGTAACAGCATAGGAGCTTTACAAAAAGTCACTGTCACAATTCTATCAATAGCATTCAAGTCACATTGCCCTTTTTCTTTGCCTCTTCAGTATTCTGTCAACTTTAAAACCACACGTGTTTCGTTTTCTCATTCCTTTGAGTTTTCAGGCCATTTTTTTATTACAGTGACTATAAGCATTGACGATTTTTAAAAAGTAATATTTATTATTGGCTTCATTCTTTTCTTTAAAAAATGTTTGGAACCATAATCAAAGTTTAGAACTATAATTACATCCATGCTGTAAAACCAATTCTGTAAAAACGTAATACAAAATTCTTCCAGACTTCCCTATAACATATCAATCAAAATCTGACATCATCATGAGAACTTGAATCTTTGGTATAAGCTCCTTTTGCTTTTAAATGAAATCTTCTGAGTGGGCTATTATTCATGACAAGCTGTGTCCCTCCCTCTCTTTTTCTGTGTGTGTGTGTGTGGAGAGAGAGAGAAGCACAGAAAGGTTAACTGAAATGTTACATATAAAATACATTTATTATACCAATTCCTTCAAAAAATAATGGCCGATTTGAAGGGTAAAAGTGAAAGAGACATACCTCATAGCACACAACCTTGTTTCATTCGAAATAGGCGCCTTCAGCAAATACACACCTCTGCCAGCGAGTGTCAAGTGCTTCAATGCTAGACTGGAAGAAATCTGGCTCCCTGAATGCAAGAAAGTCCCAGAATGCAATTTCGGCCTCATCTCAATTTCTGAAAATCCTGTCCATGAGGTAATTGCTAAAATGCATGAACAGGTGGAAATCATTAGGTGCCAATTCAGGCGAGTAGGCTGGATGTGGGAGGGTTTTGAACCTCAGTTTGTGTAATTTCTGTTTCACCATTTGTGACACATGTGGTCTCGCGATATCGTAGTGGAGGATAGGACCTTTCCTGTTCACCAAAGATGGCTGTTTGGAACACAACATCTGGTGCATTTGGTCAATTTCTTCACAGTAAGTGACTGAGGTAATGCTTTGACCAGCATTCACGAACTTGTAGTGTATGACACCGTGAACAGTTCACCACACTGTCAACAAAACCTTCTTTGGTGTCAACCTTGGTTTAGGATTCAGCCATGGTTCAGACACTGTCCAGATTTCTTATGGTTGTCATATATATAGCACCCACTTTTTATCACAGGTTACAATGCAATCAAGTAGGGGGCACCTTTTCATTGTGAAGCAGAAGTTTACTGCACATCTCAAACTATTGTTGTTTCTGATGCTCCGTCAGTATGTGCAAGACCCACATATTGAGCTTCTTGACCTTACCGATGTCCGTAAATGGTTGGCACAAACACATTGTACTGTTTGGCAAGTTCTCCGACTGTGACGTGAGGATTTGCCTCCACATTTGCCTTCAGAAAGTCATTATCAAAGACCAAATGTGGTCCTTGGCCCTCTTTATCTTGTACGCTTATGTTACCAGAATGAAACTTTTCAAAACCCCGACGAACAGTACGTTCAGATGTTGCCTCTTCACCCCATGCTTCGACCACATTACAGTAGGATTGGGCCGCATTATGACTCAATTTGAACATATGAAGCCGAATCACATGCAACTAACTCCTTACTAACACACTGTACAGACCACTCTCACATAAGTAGCAATGACTGCAGCTCAACCGATTATGGCGTGTTTGTGGCGTCTGAGTCGCCCTTCAACTTGTGCGAATGGTGCTGCAAGCGGGTTGTTCTGCAAGTATTGTGGGTGATTTGGCACCTCAGAAAATCTGCCATTATTTTCCAAAGAACCTGATATTATCCTTCCATGCAGTACACCAAGCTGGCTCAAGTTTGTTGGGATTAAGTATTCATTGAAAATCTAGAATTCATGGATTTTTTTTATCACTTCTTTTTAAACATGCAGTGTTTTACAGGCCTTATATGGGCACCTACAGATAGGAAAAGATCCACATTCCACATTTAGTCCCACTGATGATATAAAAGGAATAAAATGTTAACAGACAAAACATAGCACCGAAGTTTCACTCAGGCCAAAATCAATGTACTTGGCATAAGAGGCTAGAATTCTAACTACCTGACCATTATCAAAGACCAAATGTTATTATAACTTGTTCATCTCTTCCTTCACATATATAATTGCACAGCTCCCACAATTCAAAATAATTACATGATTAAATATCATATGCACATGTAGGAGCATGAAATAAAATAGAAACACTGAAATGATGAAATCCTCATGCTATGTGATCAGACACCTTAATACACATCATTTAGCTATTACTTTAGCAGAGATAATAATAACCAAAATAAACTAAAAAAACCTCTCTAACTCCAGGAGAAAAAAAAAAAGGATTTTCTCAACATGAGTGTACTGTTATGCTTAAAATGTCACACAAAATTATTTTAAATTGTCTTACTCGATAAGTGGATCCATTTTAAAATTCAATGAAAGCCACTTTAATTAATAGCAAGCTTTAGAAAAGTAAATAAAAAACTGTGACAAGGTTAACGACATGCACAGAGCTTTAAAAGTAAATTAAAACACACAGAAAGCATGACTGTTTGTTCTGTACAATGTACCTACAAATGGTAAAAACTACATGGAGGTATTTTTTAAAGTATTATACAATGGAAGTTGGACATAATGCCGTTGGTTATACCATGGAATCAGATATAATGCGCGTCCGATCATGTCTGCCAAACAAAGGATGTACACAGACAAATACATATTCAGATTTGGATATACTACTGGTATCTCTATAATGTGGCTATTGCCTTGTCTATGTATGTCCGTGTTATAACAGGCTTCCACTGTAAATTAAATAAAAAGTACCACATAGCACTAAAAAAAATTATGGGTGGAATAGGGCAACCATTTATTTTTAAATTTTTAGAAACAAACACAGTGACCTCATTTATTTTTTCTAAATGTACAGTAGATTCCGGTTAATTGGGAAATATCAGGACCACAACACTTTTGGCTAAATTAAGCAACAGCCTCAATTAGGCCAAACTTTAACCTAAAGAGTTAATTTGGGATGTTCTTCAAGAACTGTCCTAAATAAATAGCTGCCCAAATTAATTCGAATCTACTGTAATGCTAATGAAATGTTCTAGCAACTAACTTCGAGAAATAGACACAAATACACTTTTCAAAGAGGTAATTCCAAACAGCACAAGATAAAGAATAATGACAACTACAATGAGTACAAAATATATTTTAAGTATCTTATTTTTTTCAAATCATGTATTTAATATTTGATATCTTGAGTTTCTAGACGTAGTTTTTAAAGAAAGTTCCAATTACCTGCTCTAAAACATTCAATCTGCTTTTAAGTTTGGCATCTTCTTCTCGCACCAGCTGCATTTCAGCCTGTAGCTGAAGTTTCAGATTGTTAGACTGGGATGTCATAGCTTCTCTTTCTTGCTGGAGCTCTTCCATTAGTTCACGGATTTGCTCTTGATACTTCTTCTCCATTAACCTTAAAAAGCAGAACCATCACAATATAGTATCATGTAATTAATTATAGAGCATATTGGCATCATTTACTACAAATTTATCGTAGTAAATGATGCCAATATGCTCTATTAACTGCTGACACAAGTTTTAATATTACTTCATCATATAAAGATAAACAATGAGTTGCAAAAAAGTCAGCATATACCTTTCTGAATTTAAGTCTATTTACTTTGAGTGCTTAACAGTTCAGTGCATGCATTCGTGTGCACAGGAAAATGTATATAAATAAAAGTACCAGTACACAGTATGAGTTGTCACAAACTTATCTATTAATAGTTTGAAAGAGACACTACAGCTGAGATGTTGGAACTTTGTCTATGTAATTTAGTGCTGTTCATTTAAACATTCCAAAGCCAAACATCAGTAATGCAGAGTAGTGACGATAAACTACCTGCACATTCTGAAAAATTCAGAGCTATTTTCAATCACCGAAAAGCACACGAACATCTGAGTGACTTTAGCCATATGGGGGTTGTGTATTGTTGTGCAAAAAGATGATACCCCTCGACAACAAGCCACGGTGTTTGTTCTTGGTTGACCAGTGCAGGCATTGCAGCATGGCACAATAGCAGTCAGCATTGACAGTCTCCCCATGTTAAGCATATTCGATCAGTAAGGGCCCCTCATGGTAACAAAAAAAATTTGAACATTACCTTTCCAGTGGAGATGTTCTTCTTGGCCTTCTTTGCGGCTGGCGATTGAGGATGATTCCAGTGCAGGCTTTGCGATCATGTTTCAGGCTTGTAGTGGTGGTGCCATGATTCGTCTCTGGCAACAATGCAATCCAAGAATTCAGTTCCTTCATGGTGATACCACAGCAGATGTGCCAATATGGTGCCTACTCTTTGCTTCTTCTGGTCCTTTCTGAAAACTTTCAGAATCCAATAAGTGCAAAGGAGCTGATATTTCAGATATTCATGAATGATGGAGTGCACCAACCAAGCAGTGAGTGATGTTCACATTTGCAGCCAACTCATCAATACTCCAGCACTGATCTTGTCTGATCAACGCATCCACCTGTGTTAATGAGTTCAGCGTGATGGCACGATGACTTTCTCCCTGTGTTGGGTTGTTGCTGCAGCTTTCATGTTCTTCGTTGAAGCATCTGCACCATTGCTTCACTGTGTCCAATGAAATGCAATGCTCGCCATAAACTGTGGACATGTGGTGATAAATACTGTGTTGTAAATGACCTTCAGCCATTAAAAATCTAACCACGCCACACTGTTCTTCTACTGGAGTGTCAATTATGGTGCAGGCCCATGTTAAAATCAATGCAACTCAGAATTCACAGTACCTCTCCTCACAACCGTGCTTCAACTACTGACCTGACAAACATGTGTTAAGGTCAGTGGGCACAACCATTCACTTGCGGGAAGGCTAGCTCACTTTCATTTGATCGCCCTTACATATGTGGCAT
Source organism: Macrothele yani (assembly GCA_039090855.1). Lineage (NCBI taxonomy): Eukaryota > Metazoa > Arthropoda > Arachnida > Araneae > Macrothelidae > Macrothele > Macrothele yani. The sequence goes on from CM076991.1 coordinate 771,625, forward strand.
CTTCAGTATTTGTCAAGCAAGATCAGCTGTCAATATTGCATTGCCCCTTTAAAGATGAAGCTCCAACAAAGGAGAAATTTCACATCTGAATAACTCTGGACCAGAAATACCTTCAACAAAGTAAAGTAATTCAGAGCAGAAATAGAACAATGTTTTACTTCAGTCATCCACCTGTCTGAGAATAACCATTTGTTAAACCAATGAAAGTCATTGAAAATGGCAACAACATTTGAATAGGACAATTACGACATTCCACTACTTTCTACCAGCCTTTCACCTGATGTGACTGTTACTTCAGCAATACCACTTTGTTTTCAGGCTTTCGATGTAGCTTATTCTTCCTTAATGATCACATGGGTGAGTTGCTATAAGGAGACTGTAAATCTTAACTGTCAAAGAAGTATACAACACTAAGATCAGAAAATGAATTTATACTTGCCTTTAAATTTTTCAAAAATAACAAATTATGACTTTTTAGCACATAAACTACATAAAAATGCCCAATTTCTTAATTAATATTGATTTGTATAAAAGGAAGCCATTTTAATTAAGATAATATCCCCTTACATGTCATTCTGTCTAAGGATAAGGCATCACAGCTTCTAAAAATCTCTTCGTACATGTAATTTTTTAAACTGGGAATGTCATCATACTGGGTGATTCAAAATGATCTCAGTTTAAATATACGTATGAAAAGCCAGCAAATAAATAGATAGGAAAAAATATCTAGCTATAACTGAAAATAGCAACTAAAAACATTTGGTTTTGTTTTGTAATTACTCACAGTAACTGTCAACAGATAGTGCTGGATGTCCAGTTTTTAATTTTCTACTTGTCTCACGATTCGAATACAAACCAAGAAAAATACTTTTAAGTATTGATGTACCAAGCAACACAAGCTCATATTAATTATTATTCATGAATTCAAAGAGAAATACATGGAAGTTCCATCAAGTGGCAATTCAGTTCATAAATGATATGGAAGATGTAGAGAGATTAAATGCATCTTCATAGAGTATAGTCTAGGATAGCTGGTTATGAATGTAGTAACCATTAAGGGTATTCAGAAGTTTGTTTTCACTGAAGAATAATCACAGTCTTTTGTTGCATGATATGCAAGTACACAAATGTTTTCTCAGTCTTAGAAGTTATTTTGAATGCATACATCTCCAAAACTGGAAGTAAACAACCAAAATGAAATATCTGTTTCTAGAACATGAAATGGAAAAACTCTTTTGGACTGGATAAAGGATTGAGATTTTCAAATTCTTCCTTGCACAAAACCTTTCCTCCATTTGACAATAACATATAGCATATATCAGGTAACCACAAAAGAATCTGCCGTTTTTCAAGGAAACTAATATATATACTCTTGACATCTAGCCGAGCGCATATATGTAACGCGCTCGGCTAGATATCGAGAGTTTTGTTGGTTCAATTCCACAGCGGCGGCTGAAAACAATTTTTCGGTTGCTGTATGTTTCTAGAACGTGGTTAAGAGCGATGTATTTATTTATTTACTGTCGCCACGTATTCGGAGTATTTTCAACGTAGTCACATGTGATGAGAAATGGGCCCAGTACAGCACCCCAATGCATTCCAGACGTTCGTTGTCCACCAGCGACTCGATTCTTCACACATCGAAGCCAGCACTGCATCCATGTAAAATTAAGGACAGTAAAATGAACCCTATAAAACCTGCCATTTTCTCAATTACATAATCTAAGTAGAATTCTAAGAGTGGCAGGATAGTGAAGTTTGGCTGTATATGTATACACAAGTGACAGTATGAAAATATATATTAACTTGAAGAAACATACAAAAGTTTATCTTGTAGAGCACTTTCTAGCTTGGCATGGTTATCATCAACTTCCTGTGCAAGTAGAGCAGCTCTAGTATTTGCATCTTCAATACTTGCTTTCAGCTTCTCCCTCTCACTGCGCATCTGGTCATTGCTTTGTCTAAAACAGAAACAAAATTCAGAAGCAAACAATGAAATATAGGCATACACACATTCCAATTCATTCACTTACATTGTAACAGAGAAAATAATAAAAGCTTTCATTCTGTTGTGTACAGAAAAGCTCAATAAAAATTCTGTATTTTTTACATGAAAGTTTTTGGAAGAAAAAGCAATTTCATTAATTTTTTTTAATGAAAATCTCGAAAATAATTTTTATTGAGCATTCACTTGGGCATCTGAAATTTCAAATTTCTGAAATGCACTGTACTTTTCTTCATATAATCCGCAGATCATGAAATTGAGGAAAAGCAAAATGGAAAAAAAAAAAAAAAAGCCTTCATATAATCCGCAAGCTGTGAAATTTAGGAAAAAAAAAACAGCTGTGTAATTCATACCCACAATGTTGATACTGAAACATATTTTAATACAGAAAAGTCGTGATTTACAGGATGAGCCAGAAACCCAAAGAAATAGGAGAAAAAAAAAGATCTAATTTTTTTTAAAGTGTCATTTTTAAATGCTTTTCTATTACTGTCAAGAATTGAATGTAAACTGGATGAGCACTTTACATCCAATTGAGAAAATGGCTGGCTTATGAGCAGCTCACTAATGCAGTCATGATCAGTGAGTTTAAGAGCTGAATGGTTTAAGGGTTAAGTTTATCCATTAAATGCTAAGCACAGGAAGAATACGAATAAAAAAGAAACAATAGCAAAATCCAGAAGCCAGCCAACCGTACACTTGTTTACCCTGTACACTGGCACCTACAAACGGTGCACATGCCTCCACGTCATTTGTATACAGTATGAAAGGGTTTGACCAAATCAATGAAGTCAGATTGGTTATCAGACAAAATGTGTTGTTCACAGTGAAACAACACAGTTGCTTGAGAGGTATCACCCCAAGTGGAAAACCAGCACACTCTGCTGCAGAAAAAACAGTGGCTTTATATGGAATGATTGTTCTAACTAGGAGTATTGGAAACTTGAATAGATCTGTGTAAGAGTGCTACAGACCTGAAATTTATGAATAATATTACTCACATTGTCTCGTCTTGTTACGAACTAGACACAACTATGAATCAGCATACCCAGTGTAAACACTTAACAAATACAATTTTCGGTAAAAATTCTTTAACTACATTTTTTGTGATATTGAGATAGATCAAATCATCAGCAATGTTTATTCACAATTATATTTTTTATATATTTAAGGTTAACTATAGTTTGTCATTTTGTCTATATGAAGCTCAGTCAAACATTCAGTGAAACTATAACAAATGTTAAAATTATATAATTGTGTTGTGAATAAATACTGTTGATTTGACCTACAGCATTTTATTAGTCTAAGTAGCACATCTCCATGATAAGATGTTATTTATCTAACAAGATGAACAAATCTCATCTGAGTTTTATGTTACAGCATATGTAAATCCAGAAAAGGAATGGTTTTCTGATATAGTGTGAAAATTTATCACCTCATGTGGGATCTAAATTAACAGAATGCTCATTTATGATCCATGGGAAATCTCTCCATGCAATAGTGGAAACTCATACACCTCACATAGATTTGTGGCAGCATTAAGAATGGCCAAGTGTAAGAAACAGAACTTATAAATTCCTTGTCTGCAGACTATTTTAGATGATGTTATTAAAATGTTTGTGGGTCCAAGCAAAATAATAACTTTTTACCTAAACAACAATAGGCTGTTCATGGAATTTCAGGGTATTCTTTTAGCAGAAACAATTTGATACATCTGCATCAATTTTACTTGCAATTATTCCACAGAAAACATTATGCTTTATTAACTTGGCATCCCCTCCATCCTAAAAAAAATGAGTAAATCCATTATGCTGAACAAGTGAACTTTCTATTTCATTTTCTGTGCTTTTCCCTCAAATATTTCTGAATTTGATTTCCTCAGTTTCCCTTGATCATTCCAATGGTAAAAACAGGAAAACTCATTTTGTCTATAAATTCATATCATTCACATAACCAGTCTGATGACACCTTTAAAAGCTTTAAATGACTTACTAAATAAAAGCAAGAAAATATGCAAATATTCACTCGTCCAATTTTGGGATAGTGGACTTATTCATCTTCAAGACTCAGCCAGTGTTGTCTCATTCTTATGACAAAAACTAGTTTCTTTGATTATTTAATGTAGCTCTGCCTCTTTTCTATAGATATTTCTACATCTGCTGTTTCTCTTTTTAAAAAGTGCAGTTCAGGGGTTACTACTTCCTTGAAGTCAAAATTCCCTTTATGCCCTGTATTTTGCATGCCTGTATTTTATAACGTATTTAACTTGGCATCCCCACCATCCTAAAAAAACGAGTAAATCCATTATGCTGAACAAGTGAAAAATATGTTCTTAATTATAATCTTATGTTCTACTGTGCTCGTTTTTTGCTGAATTTCTGTTCCTCCCACTTTTCCCTCTCCCTTTCTTTTTGACAGACATGAGAAAAATACAAGTTATAAAGTGGATCAGGACTCAGTAGAAGTACTTGCACCAACAACATGTTTTTAAAAGATAAATAGTAGAAAAGTAGAAGGAGGAAAAATGAAAAGGAACAACTTGAACAATCAAAAAGGCTGGATTTTGTCACTGTAGTGGCAACACCTATTGAGTCCTGAAGTTGGTAGGCCCATTACTAAGACATTTGACAAGCAAAAATTTAAATAACTCCTAAAAAAAATATCATGAGAAACTTAAAAGTTGTTAGAGTAATAACTTCTAGGAATAAACATGACATCACTCATTACCAAAGTCTGAGAAAGCTGGTGTCTAAATGAGTAACATTTTGACCTGCACTATGCCCCTGTAAAACACAATTCTGCTCCTCATATAATTATAATCTTAACACAAATCTTTCATAAATAACATCTCTATACAATGCAACACCAACAGTGTACTGTGGCACTTAGGCTTTGGAAATCATATTTCTATATGTATGATTTCTTATAGAATGTAGGGTTTTTAGCAACAGGGACTCCAAAATAGGGATCGCCGAAATTTATATAAAAATCGAGGGCCCCTCCACCAAAAAATAAAAATAAAAAGTGACTCCTTTATTCAGGCTTGTAGAAACTGGGAAAACAAAGCAGGATATTAGAATTGAAAAAAAAAAGTGTGCTTTTAAAAAAAAAAAACTCTATTAATTTAGCCAGATAGAGCCAATCTAAAAAATAAAAAGAGCAACTATTTTCTTTTCAATGGTTTCACAGTCAGTGCTACTTCTTTCAAGATTTCAGTTTTGAGTACCTTAACTTCTTAATTCCATGAAGATCAATTCCTTTGATCAAGGACAATTTCTTCAAAGTTCTTCCTTTTAGTGACATTTTCTAGCCTCCTGGTAACTTCATCTAACAATTTATCTCCAGCTCTCTTCTTTTCTCTCCCTCGCAGTTCTTGATGATGAGACTTTTATACAGTTCTTTCAATTTTATTGCAACTTCAGTCATTAGCCTTTGCTTTTTTTGTTCTCCTTCTTTTTTACATTCTTGTGTTTAATACTGCTGCTGAAGAATTCTGTGGCACCACAATAGTGGGTAACAACAGAGGTGATGCTTGGTGGAATAGTGAGATTGAAGAGGCAGTAAAGAGAAAGAAGGAAGCCTATTTGGGGATGTTGCAAAATAAAGCTTCAGTGGATGAATATAGCTGTAAGAAGCGTGAAGCCGCTAAACTGGTTCTTTACAGTAAGGCAAAAGATAGGAAGGAGAAGGTGGAAAGACATGAATTGGCTTTTTGGAAAGATAGGAAGTCTTTCTGGAAGTACATGAGACTTAGGAAAAATAGGGGAAACAAAGTGTTAAGTTGTGTGAAGAATAGGGTTGGGGAAATGATATGGGAGCACAATGAGTTAAGTGGAAGATGGGGTGAAAATTTCTGCGAGTTATTAGATCAGGAAAGCAAAGATGATTCTGAGACAAATGCAGATGATGGCACAGTGAAGGATGAAAGCACAGGAGGGATCTCAAGAGAAGAAGTGTGTAAAGCTCTAAAATCTCTTCAGAATGGTAAGGCTCTGGGAGTTGATGGCATAACTGCCGAGATGTTGAAATATGGTGGTGACTGTAATTGATTGGTTAATTGAAATTTTCCAGTTGTGCTGAGAGTTAGGAATGGTCCCTCGGGATCGGAGAGATGCTATCATTGCTCCCTTGTATAAGGGAAAAGGTGATCAGACTGACTGTAAGAACTATCGTGCTATTAGCCTACTAAGTGTGCCAGGGAAAGTGTTTGGTAAGGTCTTTATTGAGAAAGTACGAGGTCTTACATCAGAGAAAGTGTGGGATGTTCAGAGTGGTTTTATGCCTGGTAAAGGCTGCACTAACTAAATTTTTGCATTACGCATGATGATTGAAAAGTATCTGGCTGTTGGTAAGAAAGTTTTTTCTGCCTTCATAGACTGAGAAAAAGCTTAAGATTGATTAAATAGGACACTTTTGTGGAAGGTATTGAATAAATATGGTGTTATTGGGAATCTACTTAATAGTGTAAGAGCTATGTATGCTGACAGTAGAGCCTGTGTACAAGTGAATGGTGTTTTATCAAAATGGTTTTCTATTGGTGCAGGAGTCAGGAAAAGTTGTGTAATGTCTCCATGGCTGTTTAATATATTTATAGATGTGTGCATGCGTGATGCAAAAATATATAATACTGGTTTATGTCTTGGTGATATCTGTGTGTGCAGATTGCTGTATGATGATGACACTGTCCTGTTTGCAGAGAGCAAAAGTGAGTTGCAGAGTATGTTGTCCCGGATGTATGAAGTTTGCATGAAATTCAAACTGAGTATAAATAAGGGAAAAACCAAAGTTATGGTTTTTGAGAGAGGAACTGGTAGCACTGAATGCGATGTAAGTGTAAATGGCACAGTGATTGACCAGGTGAGTGAGTTTGTGTATTTTGGAAGCATGTTTGACAGAGAGAACAAATTGTTTGGTAAAATTAGTAGGCAAGTAAATTTTTCATTGAAAGTCATGGCTGCTCTGGGAGGTTTTCACAGGAATGATGGGTTCTCAAGCGAGCCCCACATGGCTGTGTATGAGAGTGTAATTGTTCCTACTCTGATGTATGGCAGTGAAACCTGGGTACTGCAGAAGAAACATAGGAGTCGTTTGTGGGCTGGAGAAATGCGTTACTTATGGGGGTTTGTGGCAAGACATGGTCTGATTGTGTGAGGAATGAAGATGTGTTGCAGTTGTGTGATGTGAAGCAAAATGTTGTTAGCAAGGTGGAGACTAATATGCTTCGGTGGTTTGGCCATGTTGAAAGAATGAGTGATGAGATGCTTACTAAGAAAATCTTTTTAGCTCAAGTGGCAGGAAGGAAAGGCAGAGGAATGCCAAGGAAGTCATGGGAGGATCAGATTCAGGAGTGTCTGCATGAGAAACAAATTATGAATATGAATTATAGAAGATCTTGTGTACGGCATGTAATGGATGTCAATGAAGCCCAAGTTGTATGTCAAAATTGCTGTAAATGGAGAAGTTTGATACGCAACAGTAAGTAAAAACTAACTGGTAGTTTGTATTTCTTTTTGGAGCTAACCTCTGAATCTCAGAGAACAGCTTAGTGATATGTATGTGTTTCACTGTTTTCTTCTTACACATCATTTCTACAGCTCTGATAGCTATCATGAGCCAATAAAAGCAGCTCTTTTGCCACAAGGACAAAGAATCATTTCCTATCATACTTTTCCAAACCCTACAAGACATTTAACCTTATGTTTAGTACTGAGGCAAAGATGGCAGGTTTGTCTGAAATCAAAAGAAAGATCAGAGGCAGAGAAACACCTCTCAATAGAAGAACTTCCATGTGACAGTGCTAGAATCACTTTAACAATCAGTTCAACTGTTGGATGCTTGATCTGGTTTGAATGTTCTTCGTTTTAAGTAAGACCAATACTCACAAATAATCTTACTTCCTTCTGGCAGATTTCCCTCAAATTTTAGAATTTTCCATTCATCTTGCAGATGACATAAAATCAACATAGAAGAGCACAGTTTTCCCAAGTGCAACAATCTGTGGCGCACTTGATGGTGATTTAAACTGTTCAATCTGTGACCATTGTACATCACCTAAAAGGTTACCTGGTCTATCTAAGTCAAGTTAACTAACCAAATATGTAACACAAGAAACTTCAAGTTTTCTCATGTTAAGACAGAATGCTTGTCATCCCTCACATTCATAGCTTTCAGTTCTTCTGTTAGCTTTTCATCGCAGTGGTCATAAAAAAATGGATCACAGAAAAAAAATTAGCACTTGGGATGACAAAAAATATTTTCAGCTTCATGTCAGGTGACCTAGACATTTTCACAACTGCTTGGAAGTGTGCCAACTTGGTCTGTGAATTTGCATGAAGAAGTATGAATGTGACAAAGTACCAAATTATAGCATTACATTGATCGAACATTCATTCAGCAGCTGGACCCAGTGTCAGCCAGCATGAGGATACAATTAGGGTGGTCCCTATTTTTGAAGTTTTGAAATGTTGTTGTTTGACCCTCCTACATTGTTCTACCATATAAAAAAAAATATTTTTTGTACAGTTTCAGCCAGATCTGACTATATTTTGAGGTCTCTCAAGTCAGTTGAAATATTCACTTACCGTATTATTCCCGTCGCCTGACTTCTCCATTCATCTTCTCTTGTCTTATTAGACTTAAGTGTTAATTAAATACTCCACATAAATAAGGTGATGTCTATTTTTATTTCATATAGTTGGAAAATTCTGTACAGTTCCAGAAACAAGCTTGCCTATATAAACCTTGAAGAAGACAATTCGTGAGAGTTGTAGGGCTGTTGTTAAGGAAACTGCTGTTTCTGGAAAAGGCCTGTATTCCCATTTGCCATGAACAGGATTGTATCAAGAAATTGGAGAAATTTCATGAAAAGTGTCTCAAGCTGAAAAAAAATTAAAAAAGGAAGACAAAACGTGTCTACAAGGGTAAAAAAAAGCTATGCTGTGGTCTCTTAATGAAAAGGACGGGGTTGACGAACCTCTTAAATGCATCAAGCTGAATGGCAAGATTTCTCATGATAAAGATTAAAGATTTTGTGACAAAAAATAATATGAATTTCTTTAATTGCCTTAATGTCCCAAGAGGTTATTTAGATTTTGATCCTGAAATGGCCAGCCCGGTGGCGCAGTGGTTTAAGCCATGGCTTCTGATCATTCATCTGAGATGGGTCCGGGTTCGAATCCCGGTGAGGCATGGATGCTGTCTTACGGCGCTCGATCTCTCCCTTCCCTGGAACTAGTGGCTCTAAGTTAGGGACGGGCAACTGCCCATTGAGTTGCTCACGGTGGTCGTCAAACGTTCAATAAAAAAAAACAAAAAACAGGGAATGAAGACCAAAAACAACATTTATTAAAAGTTGTAGTAGAACACAGGTGTTGTTATCCAGACTGCAGGGAAAAAAACTTAATCTCAGATGAGTCGAGTTACAAAAAACTCTGATTTAAGTGATTTACTGATTTTTTCAGTGTTAACAATGAATATTACTTCAAGTGGAAATAATGTTCTGTTGTCTTTGATAGGCAAAATTAACTCAGATAAGGATTTATGTTTGGAATTTTTCAGAGTAATTAATAAATCACTATTTCTGAACTAATTGATGTATAATTTTATGATGCACAATATATGCAATCACAAGTAAAACTTTGAGCGTATTGAGCTACCACTAAATGTTAATTAAAATGGCAGAAATCTTACACACATTATTTTTTTTACATGGAGGAACACTTTTGGGGTGTCATTGTTGAAAAAAAAATTCATAGTATTTTAAGGACCGTTCTAGGATACATGCTTTATGAAACGATTTCGGGGCACACTAACCTTCCTTTGAATGCATGGGTACATCCTTCCATCTTGCTGGCCAACCATCACAGTAATGAAACAATGATATTATCAGCTCAGGAACATCATTTCCCAATTCTTCAAGTCTGCTTTGAAAAGCATTGCGTGCCTTGTGTAAAATACAAGTTTGCAAGTTCACAAACCCGCCTTTTCTTATTTTTAAAACATTTTCATTCATTGACTAATAACCTTTTTATTTACATTTGGCTCATCATAGCTTATGATTAAATTTTTCAGGGGTAGGTCAGCCTTTGTAAAAAGCCAATAATATGTTCTGATGCAATTCTTTCACTGTTGTATGGCCCATAAAAAATGTTTGACCAACACCTCACTGGCCCAAGTTCAGTGACCAACACTTCACTGAAACTTGCAGCTCTTAGTTACTGCTCTAAATTGCTGTTTTGTCATTGCATATGGTATAATACAAGTTTCTGACATCAACTGTTTTTTACCAAAAATATGGCCAATATAGTATTTCTTCAAGGGAATTCATTTAGTATGGTTATCTATGATCATGTCAAATGATCAATCTGACCATGGCTAAAAGCCCTGAGAATGAACTAAAGAGCTACATAAAAACTGATCATCCGAATTTCATTGCTTGTTTTACATGCATTTTGTCTGCTCTGAGCTGATACAACTCAGCTAATTTGATATTGGGATATAAAAGGCATACCAGTGTATTTCTTCAAAATGAATCTTGAAGTAAAAAATATATGTTTATAAATTTATTAATTTCAATACATGCCTATTTTAGTCATTTTATTTTAATTCACTGTTAGCTGGCATTTGTGTGTGCATGCAGACTAATATAAAAATCATGTTATCAGTAAGGCCTGGATGTTCAAGGGAAATGCTTATTTTACATATATTTGCATATTTAGACATTTTGAGGAATAAATGCATATTTTCACATTTAGTGCATATTTTTGCACATATATTCTAAACATTCTCCAGAAAAGAAATTTTGAAAAACGAAATTATCGTTTTCTAGACTTAACTCTTAGTAGCATCTTGGTACAATAGCAAAGCCACTTGTTAAAATTTTTTACCCCATTACAGAACAATGGTACTCATACAAATCCACTTCCAAATAAGAGAAACATTTGGTCTACTCTCCAGTAAATGACTGTACCAGCAATGTAAATATATCTTTATGTAGAAAGATCATGTTTACTGAAATCCTAGCTTTCTCCTCATAAGGGTGCATGCTTGTAAGGGGTTAACATGGAACTTTTTCTGTGCACCAAAATCCATGGGTCAGGCAAATTGTTTATTGAAACTGGTACAGAACTCTTAACAAGAGAGAAGACAAGCAGTGCACAGAAAGGTAACTATACTCCAAGTCACCTTAAGAGTGTACTGTTGTGAAAAATGGAGAAGCCAGATCACAGCCTCTCCATGGAATGCAAGAACAGTATCAATCCACACTACACTGCACTCTTGCTGTATCCTTTCTATCAAGCATTTTTCTCCAGCAGTTTCTTATTTAAAAGCTCCCCTTCGAATTCAGTTATTTAAGGAAATAGTTCCAGAATTAAATCTCCCACCACAGCCAGTTTGAACGTGATGGGGGCCATGGATTTTGCTGCAGCATATTATGCTTTGCACATGGAACAAATTTCAGGTGTTGTGAATGCTTTTCTGGATGAGCATTCCTCTTCCTCTCTATGATCATTAAAGCCAAACAACTCTTAAGAAAATCAAGTATCATTAGTGACGTGGAATGCTTATTTTCCCAAGCTTCCAACAGATATACCATACATACTTTGGAAAAAAGGGATGAAACTTCAGTAAACTCCTTCAAAGTGATAGAAGACACAATAAAGACACTGAAAAATATGCCTGGCCTACGGGGACAAATTATAGAAATGAAGTATTCCAACGTACTCTCTAGTAATAGCTGGTTTGGAAAAAATTATAAAATTCTTCAAGGAGAAAGTATTGATTGGGAAAGTATGTCTCCCACTTACATCCCATGTTTTAAATATGCACTGATAACTTCTGTGGATGTAGAAAATACTTTTTTCTATATATGATCATATTTTCACTGACAGAAAGCATGCCTTTTCTTCAAATATATAAAAAAGCATTTAGTTATCTTGTGCAGTCATGAATATATTCAAGAGTAAAATGTACAGACATCTTTATCATGTAAATACATGAATTCTACAATAAAACTTTCAGGTATATTGAATGCATATGTCTTCTATTTTATTGCATATTTCTTGATTTTTTAGTGCATAAATGCTTGCTTATTTTGGAGATTTTTAATGCTTGAACATCACAGCTTTAGTTATTAGATTACAAATTTAACAAATTTATACGAGAAAAATTACATGCATGCCCACACGCACAAAGCAATGCTGTTAATTCCCACAGCACATGCACTATTCTTGTTTGTTACTACAATTTCTTTCCACACATACACATGCATAAAGTTTAAGAATTTAAGCTTCAATGAAGAGTAGCGTTTTTCAATTATAGTAAAGGGGGGAGGGGGGACGCACCTAAACTGGTACAGCTACTTTTTCGCTGCCAAGTAATATGAAAGAGAACTTTATTGCCATTATGCTGTACACTTCAGTCTGATTTAACATTCTTATGGATACATTTCACTCTCTAGATGACTTCCAACATCTATAGCCAACATGGGTGCATTCTACAATCCTAAAATTAAATTTCTTATTATAAAGTTCATAAAGTGTTGAAAAGAGTGACTGCAGCTGTCTTTATATACATTCTAGTCAGAAATGTATATAGTACAAGATCTGAATGGCAAACCTATCTGAAAATTAAAATGTTTACAACTCGCTGCACCTCCTCAGGATTTCTCTAAATTTACAAGTTTTTGAAGTGATGTATAGAGGTTGAAAATACTATCTGTTACAAAAAAAAAAAAAAAAAAATTCCAGTGCTCCAACTGGAGTATTTTGTTGCAACAGACAAAAATGAATGTTTTTACTTGTTTTCATAAGGAACATGTTTTTACATAACACAATGGTAATCATTGCCATCTCTCCAAAAGTTTCAAAAATATTCACGTGTACAAATACTGTATAATTTTTTTCCTTGTCATTGCATGTAAAAGAGAACTCACAATCTAATTTCAATATCGCTGAATTTTTTCTAAAAAATATGTTTTTTGGAGAGAACTAGAGCTGTAAGGCAAACTCAACATCCATGCCTCACCAGGATTCAAACCCGAACCAATATCAGTCGAACGGCCAGAAGCCATCGCTTAGACTACTGTGCCACCGGAGCAGCTAATAGATTTTGGACATGTTACTATTAAAAAAACTCGAAGAAAATAAGCATTTTTTCTATACTTGCAAGACTGAAACATACCTCATAAAATGAATTTCATTCTGATAGGATAGAAATGCCAGTCGCCCCAAAGGTGACGATATGTTACCACTCAGCTCATCTTCCAGGACTGATGTCAGCTCACTGAGATTGATTTTCTTAGTGGAATTAAATCCCATATCCTGAAAATGAAAACTGGTGTTATTGCAGCAGTGTTGTCAAATGTTTATAACTTCACAATCTCATACAGAATTAAAGATTGGGAAGAAATTCTTATAATAATAATAATAATAATAATAATAATAATAATAATAATAATAATAATAATAATAATGATGACGACGACGATTATCACAATAGTAGTAGCATAAAATTTCTCGTAAATGCCAAGGTTTTTCGCTCTCTAAAAGCAATTTTTAGCTTGGCTTTCAAAACTTACTAGATTTCATTATACGTACACTGTTCGAACAATATTTTAAAACCACCTTTTTTAATATTTCATTAGATACCACTGCATGGTGATTAGTATCCGAAAACGATGTGGCATGCTTTCCACATACCTTGTTAAGTTTGCATGTGTGGTCCCACTCGTCCAATGCCACGTTCCGCCGTTCCGTGTCTAAAGTTTTCGATCGAACTGAAGTTAGTCTGCATCATGCTCTGCCGAAACAGTTGCACATGATTAATACCCTTAAATAGAATCGTTTCCTTACCCCAAAATGAAGCATAACCGGAAATCATTCTTTTTCCCTGAGGCATACGTACGTTACTCCCAAAAAGCCAGGTATTCGCGGACTAGTTCAAGCCACGTTCAATGCACTCCCGAAAGGCACCCTGCCTCTAACACTTAAACAGCTATATATACACTAAGTGTTCACTGAATTACGACCACAAAGCTTTGTCTTCAAAAGCAGCCAGTATTAATTGGTGTCTGGTATTTAACCACTGGACAACACTCTCAGTATTTCATCACTGAGATTGTATTGGTTTTCTCAGCACAGTACTTTACAACCGTGAGAACGGAGTAAATTACTTATATTTAATCACCAGGATACATATTTTTGAATCTGACTTGATACAAGACATCATGCAAATAAAGAGTGGAATGATGGAATGAAAATAAGTTAAAGAACGGCTCTGTAAAGAGTCTGTTGTAAGAAAATTGTTCGAGAAGGAATTCACCAAAGGCAGTGGCATAGCCAGAAATTTCTTAACGGAGAGGGGTCCATGGATTAAGTTCATTGATGAGAGCCTCATATATATAGTTTTAAATTCGTGCTAAATCTCCCCTCAACGGAGAGGTCCGGACTCGAGGACCCCACCCCCTTGGCTAAGCCTATGACCAAAGGTACTATGGTATAAAAATGCTACATTTTCTAAAGTTAAAATAAGAAATGAAAACCGGCCCTTGAATCCACAATATTTAACAAAACGGCCTTTTTAAGGGTAACTGCAGGAAAATTATAAAATAATTCAAACATCGCAAGTAAAATAGCTTAATAGTAATGTTAAAATGTCTCACGCAGTGTGCAACCCTCCCACAAAAACTGGAACGAAAAAAACCAAATCTTGACTTGCATACAAATCAAATAAAAAGCAGCTCTTTTAAGCGCATTCGCAATCACAAATCTAAATAGGCAATGGCCCTATTTAGGGTATTTGTACAATATTTAGTATATAATATATATAATTGCTTGGTTCTAAAAGATACTAAAATAAACTAAACATCCTCTTCTCTTTAATTAATACATTATAATGTAATAAACTCAACTCCAAACAAATTCATTATGTAACTGTTGCAACACATCTAACCTGTCAATAATTAAATAAATACGTAATGACTCAGTATAAGCTAAAACTTCTTAAACCAGTGGTCGAAGTGTCACAGAGCTACTGTCGGTATGGTGTCGACCATAGATCCACATAGTATAAATAGGAGGTTTTGAAAGAAATACATACCAATCCACATAATTGCTTTTTTTTTTTTTTTTTGGTATTAAAATATTTATGTATATAATATTAAAAAAATTAATATAATAATTAAAAAAACCTTCATTGAAGGGTTTGTGGTCTTTTTCAGTCCCAGCTGCTAATCCTTTAACAATTTTATCCATTAGAAATGCCATTTGCCGATTTTTGCGCTAAAACGTGTGCTTTCATCTAATTTCTTTACGTAGTTTGTGACGGGTTCGTAATTTATTACATACCGGGATGGTAAATAATGTTTTTTCAACTGCCGGTATGCTCACTTCCATTTTTGTTAACTACCGGTATGCCATACCGGCCCACTTCGAACACTGTCTTAAACTCGTTTATTTAATATATAACCTCCAAACCTTTTTCTCAGCTAAGACACTTAGGATAATAACTGAAAGTCATTTTTAATCATGAACAAGACGAGTACTACTTTAAATATAATGTGATACCCTTGTTAAAAAAAAAAAATACAAAAAAAAAACGCAAATACGCATTCCCATCAAATACAGTTTTTGCCACTAAATATAAATATCCGCCTGACATAAGAGAATTTCAACTAAGTAAAAGAACCAGAGTATGAGATCCCCAGCTTCTCTTAATTTCTTAGCATAAGCCTCAGTTAATGCATACTCTCTACAACTCTAATTCCTTCACTACCATCTACAGTATCATTTTTCCTATCTGAACACCTACCTGTTCATTCCTCTTTCCAAGGGTGGTTGGACCCACGGCGTCACGCCTTTCCCGTCTGTCAGGATTCGGTATGATTCGCATGCAGGTGACTAAACCTCGTAGAGACAAGAAGTCGAAGTCGTTATCAAATAATTAAAGCTTCGCTTCAAAATTTGAATCTTCGGTTCTTGTTTTCTGTTTGTTTGTTCAATAAATTACGTCCACCTACTTAATAATTCGTGTGTCCTCTTTTCGCCTGGAGAACGGCAGCCACCTACAGTGACATCGACCCCACGAGGCGTCAGTACAGTTGTGTAGGAAACTGCAACCATGCTGTTCGTATTGCGATCCACAGTTCCAGTGAGGAGCGGGATGAAACACAGCCCACAGAAAACCAACTGCCTCATCTGATGTTGCACAACACCCCACAGATGTCGAACAGCCTCGCCTCACATTCCACAACACCCCACAAATGTCGAACAGCCTCGCCTCACATTCCACAACACCCCACAGATGTCGAACAGCCTCGCCCCACATTCCACAACACCCCACAGATGTCGAACAGCCTCGCCTCACATTCCACAACACCCCACAGATGTCGAACAGCCTCGCCTCACATTCCACAACACCCCACAGATGTCGAACAGCCTCGCCTCACATTCCACAACACCCCACAGATGTCGAACAGCCTCGCCTCACATTCCACAACACCCCACAGATGTCGAACAGCCTCGCCTCACATTCCACAACACCCCACAGATGTTCAACTGGGCTGAGATTAGGCGAGTTTGGTGGCAATTCGAGATGTCTGATATCAGCACTGTGTTGTCTAGCCATTCCTGAATGAGTTAGGCTTGATGACATGGGACATTGTCGTCCTAGAAAAACAGATGTCCAACTCTCACTTCACATTCCACAACTCTGGATAGAGGGGGATAAATAAAAACGAAGAACCCATCAGGTCATATCAACCCATAAGGTCAAGGAAGAATCCACGCCCCTCTGATCCTCTGGATAGAGGGGGTAGGTTTTTCCTTGATTTGAGAAATGGTACTGAATAGGCTAAATTTTGATAACGATCCGTTGAAATACTGGTCAAAGTAGGTCCAATAACAATTTTCAATTCACGCAGTTGAATGGCAGTGGATCCACAGGTGCCTGATACCCCCTCAACTTCATTTCACAAATCTTCGATGATATTGGGGTCTAGAAATCAATGTGGGTAATGAAGCAAAGGAAAGTATCTTTGTTCCTGAAACTACAAGCACAATGTGGCATGGTACACTGACTTGTTGGAAGTATTCATCACCACGAGTTAGAGAATGACGTTGTGTGTTTTTTTGCTTTTTCCGATCTAGGTTTAACGACACCCATGAACAACACTGAGGGCTATGAGTTGCCTATGCCCAATTTAGGACCACTGGTTCCAAGCAAAGGGAAGAGCCAGCACCTAAATACAAGAACATCCCCTACACCTCATCCGGGACTCCAACCTAGGCCTAGCTCAAAAGAAAGAGCCTCAGACAATTCAGCTACCGGGTAGCTGACCCTGGTTGGATAAACTTGATCATTCTTAAATGCTCTTGGGCACTGAGGTTAGGCCCACTTAAATCAGAGTACCTAAAGTATCCCATGAACACATGGCACACACCGTGATAATGCCTCCGCCAGTACGAACAGTTGTGACCATGATTTATGCTCTCTTGCTATCGTCCCCCAATTCTCACCCACCCATCCCAGCAGCATGGTTCGGATGCAAACGCAATTCTTAAGACAATACATTTTTTCATAATTTAAAGAACGTTTTATTTTATTTAATGCAGACAGCAACCGTGTACGAACAGGTCTTCTACTTTTGCAACGCAGACAATGCAATGCACGTTACGATATGCCCTGATATGCTGCTGATTAGCCCTGTCCTTGATTTAGAACTTCTGTTATTAGTCTCACAGTCGAACGCGTAGCTCGCACAAAGTAGGTTGTACTCTACTCACTCGGTCATCGTTCGGCCGTTTCCTACTTCGGGTCATATGATCACTACCGGTGTTTCTGCTGCGCCAACTACTCTCTGTACACTCCAAATACATTACAAGAGCATAGACTGGAAAACGGAATGCTGGCGGTTCTGAAACGACGGGAACCAATTGAATATGCAGTGCCATCTGTGAATGCGGGAAGTCGGCCGTGAACATGAACAACGCCTATTGGGGAAACAAAAGTGTTCGATTCAATTCATAATGTACTGTAGAAATTAAGTAGAAAGAATGTAGCATACGAACCGAGAATTTTCTAGATCAAGTAATTAGCTAGTTCTCACATCCAAGTCTTGTTAAGATATTACGCCTTGATGTTCTTTTGATAATATTTTCTGTTTTTAGTTGTGCTTCATGAAAATTTTATCTTTCTGCTATGTTCTCATAAAACTCATTACATTTGAGAGTGGCTTTTCGCAAGAATCAGAAAACTCAAGTAACTGAAAAATCTAGATACAATTCTGAACACTGGTACGTATTTAAAACGAACATAAACAACAGCTAGCAAAGCATATAATTTAAATTACGTGTGAAAAATATTTGGCGTGCTGAAACGCGCTGTATTCACTGCATCCAACTCTATTGTTGCAATCATGTTACACAATAATCTACCACTTAATCTTGAAAGCAATTACTTTAAATACCAAAATCTTAAAGATTTAGAACTCAAATACCCGCCTGCAAACACGTCAACACACTAACTACTCCCGACAATAGCGATGTTCAATGTATGCCGGAAGTAGCATATTCTCTTCTAATGTCTTTGGAGTATACTCTCATTACTATTCCACATTCCACAACAGCGACAATTTTGCTGATACTCGCAAAACGCCTTCGAGCACTCATTATAGCTGTAGTGACAACGGACGACATTTAAGATTATTTGCATAAAATAGTCGGCCGATCCTCATAAACTGGCCACTAAATGTATACGCTACAATTTCTAGATGCGGCTTCCGAACTGACAGAACGTTAAATTCTGATCTCTGAGCATTTCTTCCACATTTTCTTGCGAAGTTCTGCAACTGTGGTGTCTCTTTCGCTGCTGCCGCTCACAAAACGCTGTAAAAAAATGCCACCTGTTTCTTGTTTCGCGCACACGCTTTCATTTGTACAAGAGTATTCGTTTGAGTGATAAATGTAAGAGTAATTAATCACGGAAAGATCAAGGAAAAACTTAACGCCGAAATCGATTCAACCTTGCCCATACAGAACGGAAAGTTCTAAAAACTTTCCATTATGATTATACTGTAAAGATTATACCCCACATAGAATGGAAAATTCCCGATTAAACGCAACATTCTTTCTACTTAATTTCTACAGTACATTATTAATTGAATTTTTACAGTTGCAAGTAAATACCGTATATAATTTTTGGCTTAAATTTATGGATTAAATGTCTTGACTTCAATATCTTAATTCATAGATAAGTCGATCCCTAGTGTAAGACGAGACTAGAACAAACACCATTATTGTTTCGAAATTCTGTACCTACATTTTTAAGGCTTCAGTAAATATTAAAAAGAAGAGGAAGCGAAGAAACTTCCGCATTTTTTTTTTCGGAAAAAAGTTGAGTTTCGTAGCCTTATTTTTTTCTTACGAACTGACACTACCATATCCCTACCCTCGGAAGGAAGAGTCAGGGAAGTCGCCGCGCAAATGTGAAAAAACAAAAAAACAAGATCACACAAGTGTGTCAAATAAGAGTGACGCTTGCAGCGTGAGTTACGGTCCGCTGCTTTCTTTCTTTCTTTTTCTTTTCTTCTTTTGATTGGGGGTTTAATGACCACCATGAGCAACTCAGTGGGTCTATAAACAGTCGCCCGTCCTTAATTTAAGACCACTGGTTCCAGAGAAAGGAGAGAGCCGATGATGTAAGACAAAGACAAAATCCATGCCTAACCGAGATTCGAACCAGGACCCGTCTCGGACGAATGGTCAGAACCGCTGCTTTCTCACAGTCCGAATGAAATTACAAACCAACAGAGTCTCAATCGAAAACACAAAATAATTAAGCTAAAGACTAGCTGATGACCATTAACCTGTACCGTCCAATTGCGGACTCCACAGGGTTAAAAGAACTCTTTCAAAAGATTTTTAGTGACGGCGTTGCGAGTAATCCTGCCAGGATCCGACATTCCCCCATCCGGACAGAATCGGTCCGTAGACCTGCAGCTTGCTGCTACGCCCCGTGGGCCGGCACTTCTCACATCTCCGTCATGACCCGGGTGTGCGTGCCATTTGGGCAGGGGCTAGAAAAGAAATTTCTCTACCCCTGAATGGGAGAATAATTGCTGGCGCGAACTGTTTGGGGCGTCCGCCCTTTATTCAAACAGAGATACATGCACATTATTTACACTGAGGAATCCACTTTGGGAAACAAATCCTTTGCTCAATGGGCCCTCTCACACTAAGAAATGTTAAAAAATATTTACATTGCCACAGGACTAGGGTCGGTTCTGTGGTGATGACTCTGGGCTCGAGTCATCAGTTTCTCTTCTTCGATTCTTCATCCCTCTTCTTTCTTCTTCGGTCACCCCTCTATTAGGTAGACCGCCTGTTCCTCTTTGAGGAACTTGATCATCTCGATGAGCCCCTGTCGCGCTCTTGGGTACGCGAGCAGGATCGAGAGGTCCCTCGTCTTTGCCAATTCTAGCACTAATGTTTCTCTCTTCCCTGCCAGAGAAGCACATTCTAGAATCATGTGTGCGACATCTGCAGTCTGGGCACCACACATGCACACTCGCGCCCTAACCACAAATCTGCGGAAGTACTCCGGCGACACTCCGTGCCCGGTTAGTACTTGGTTGAGGAAGCCATTACTCTCAATGCGCCTTATCGAGATTCGGGGAAGACACGGCATGTTCTTCTGCCCGTATCAACCCTCATCCCATCTCTGTTGCCACTCCACCAATAATCTAAGCAAAACAAACGAAAACAACAATTGATGTTAATTCAGTTGAGAGATATAATTGGGAGATTGGTAAAGCAAAAAGAGACTGCCTTCGCAAACAGCTGTCATTGCTATTCTTAAAGCGCATGCGCCGCCGGCTGTCGACACAACTGTCATCATGCAATCTTTAATCATTGCGAGATAAGTAAAATTCACCCATTGTAGTACTGGTGGCTCTCCAAAATCAGAAGTAAATGCTATTCCACGGGATCTTGGAAAAATCGCGAGAAGGATGCAATTAACATGCCGCACCTGCCACTCTAAATCAGTCACGGTGAAATTAATGTTTCTGTCGAACGGAAATATCTATTTCAGTAGCTTTTAAACAATTTCTTAGTGAATGGAACATTACATTTTTTAAGCTTTCGGAATGGTTTCTCAGGGTGCTTGAATCACAAACGAATTTAAGGTACAATACACCAGGTCGTCTGAAAAATAATGGCCGATTTGGAGGGTAAAACTGAAAGAGACATACCTCATAGCACACAACCTTGTTTTATTCGAAATAAGCGCCTTCAGCAGCTACACACACCTATGACAGCGAGTGGCAAGTGCTTCAATGCCAGTCCGAAAGAAATCTGGCTCCCTGGATGCAACAAAGTCCCGGAATGCAATTTCGGCCTCCTCTCGGTTTTGAAAGTCCTGTCCTTGAGGTCAATGCTTAAATGCACGAACAGGTGGAAATCGGTAGGTGCCAATTCAGGCGAGTAAGTTGGATGTGGAAGGGTTTCAAACCTCAGTTCGTGTAATTTCTGTGTAATTTCTGTTTCGCCATTTGTGACACGAGTGGTCTTGCGATATCATGGAGTAAGATAGGACCTTTTCTGTTCACCAAAGATGGCTCTTTGGAACACAACATCTGGTGCATTTGGTCAATTTCTTCACAGTATGTGACTGTGGTAATGCTTTCACCAGCATTCAAGAACCTGCAAGTGTGTGACACAGTGAACAGTATACCACAGTGTCAACAAAACCATCTTTGGTGTCAACCTTGGTTTAGGATTCAACCATGGTTCAGCCACTGTTCAGATTTCTTGCGGTTGTCATATAAGCACCCACTTTTCATCACAGGTTACAATGCGATCAAGCAGGGGCACCTTTTCATTGAGAAACAGAAGTTTACTGCACATCTCAAACTGTTGTTGTTTCTTATGCTCTGCCTTTATGTGTGAGAACCACGTATCGAGCTTCTTGACCTTACCAATTTGATGGAGATGTTCGTAAATGGTTGACACCGATATAATTTTACTGTTTGGCAAGTTCTGTGACTGTGCCGCGAGGATTTGCCTCCACATCTGCCTTCAGAGCGTCGTTATCAATGACCGAATGTCGTTCACGATCCTCCTCATCTTGTAGGCTCGTGTCACCGGAACGAAACTTTTCAAACCACCGACGAACAGTACGTACGTTCAGGTGTTGCCTCCTCGCCCCATACCTCAACCACATTACGACTCAATTTGAACTCATGAAGCAGAATCACCCGCAACTCACTCCTTCCCAACATGTTGTACAGACAACTTTCACACGAGTAGCAATGACTGCAGCTTAACCGATTATGGTGTGCATGTGGCGCCTAAGTGGCCCTTCAACTCGTACGAATGACAGTGCGAGTGGGTTGGTCTGTAAGCACTGTGGGCGAGCTGAATGTGGCACCACACGGCTATTATTTTCCGAACAACTTGATATATACGGTATACTGATACTCAGTAGACAATACATTAGAGGTAGGGGTGAAGGGTAGTTGACATAGGCATGCCTCGTGCACTGTAGAACAGACCCAAACCGAACGCAGGCGATAAATAGGCGGGCAGCAGGGACTCCCTAGTGTATCGCAGTCGACGAACAATGGTAAACGTGGCAATACAGCGACTTTATTCGTTGACGCATTGTCGGTGCAAGACAGACGGGTCGTTCTATCGCCGAAGTGGTAAGTTCCCTTGGGTTCCTGAGGGCAACCGAATTAAGGGTGTACCGCGAGTATACCATCGATGGACGTACCAGCGTCCTAAGAGCAAACGGTGGGCGACCACGCGTAATTTATGACCGCGATTGACGTAGACTATCCAGGTACGTACAGACAGTCCGGTTGGCAACGACGGCGCAAATCACCTCCAGCTTAAATGTCGGAGGCCCAAATAGCGTCAGAGAGAGAAACGGTACGGCGCATGCTGCACACCCTGGACTACGGGAGTCGACGCCCTACTCGTGTGCCACTGTTGATCGCTCGTCATGGGACATTACGCCTCGCCTGGTGCCGGGAACATCAAAACTTGACCTCCGCAGAGTTTCACCGGGCCATGTAGTCAGACGAATCCTGTTTTCAGCTGTACCGAGCTAACAGGAGGGTGCGGGTGTGGAGTCGACACCATGAGGTCATGGTCCCGTTGTGCCAGGTCGGCACTGTTCAAGGCGGTGGTGGGCTGTGGGACGGTTCGGGTAGCATTCTCATGAGATACATTAGCTCCCTTAGTGTGTCTGGAGAGGTCCAGTGCCCCTAACCATCCAGTGGCCCCTAAAGTCCCCGGATTTGAACCCTGTAGAAGTCCTGTGGGATGTTGTGGAGCGAAACATCAGATCCATGGATCTTTGGCGGAGTTATGGACAATAATGCAACAGGCATGGCTGACATTATCCCCGGAAGCCTTCCGCAATCTGGTGGAGTCAATGCCTCGGCGTGTACAGGCTGTTATTCTCGCTAGAGGATAATCAACACGATATTATAGGCTCCTCTAATGTTTTGTACATTGAATGTATATATTTTTCTCTCATTCAGCAATTTCAACAGATAAGTCGATGTGGCGAATAAGTCGAGGCCCGGACTTCTGAAGAAAAAATATATCGACTTATACGCTGAAAAATACGGTAATTATTTCACATCTGATTTCTAAAACCTCATAAAACAAAACTCAATGCTCTTGAGAATTGCTATACTTGGGAACAAATAACTTCGGCAATGGCATCGATACGGTTTTTGATAAGAGTGCTAAATGTAAGCACGCCGTGTACTTCTCGCATCTTGAAAGCTGTTTTATTTGTCAAATAAAACAAAACCTAGTCAAATGAATTCAGCAGCACAAATTATTTCAGTCACCCATAAAGGATGTTCAGCCAATGAAACCTCTCAGAATTATAACTACGCGATTCACGATGGTGTACATCAATTTCGCTTAAGTACTCGTTGAGCTCATTTCCACTCTCACTAGAATTACATCGATTTTCACGTTCAGTGACGTCAGCGTTTCCCTTAGAAAAGTCGAATGATTCATTTCGACAGCTATCGTTGTTTGCCAGCTCGAAAGCGATGTTTGCATCCACACCATCCTGATGCCCAATCATTCTTCAGCAGGCGGCAGCAATCGGCAAGTGAGATTAAACCCCATTGCTCGCATACGCACATACGTGTTCAGTCACTGATGCCAAAAGTAATGATGTATCACTTTCAGACAAAACTTCATGTTTTAAGAAAGCAGTGCTGATTATAAACAGCACGATCAAGTAGCCGGTTCAGCAACCGAACACAACTGCTTCCGTGGAAAAGGCTTAAAAGCAAGCCTCAGCTGCATTCGTGTTTACATTTTCCCTGTTGCTCTGAACTTGTTTATCCAATTTTCAACGATCACCTCAAACAACTTCTAGTGTACGACACTCGTGAAATCAATACTCTATCGATTTCACTTTGACTAGAGTGACAATCACAGGCTTCAGGCTCTTTAGCTTTGAAGGCACATGAAATATGCATTCTAATGAATGTTGTCTTAGGTTTATGCAGCTAGCGACGAACATTATTTGATTTACTTTGAAGTCGACGCACTGTTTGCACGAAAGGGGACACAAGACTAGTTTCGGATTAACTAAATAGGAAGTGATTAAGCGGTTTATGCGATTATCCTCCATCCTATAAAGACAGTGACCATATCCCAACGATTACAACTCAGATGTGAATCGATACTTAACATGAACGCGAAATTCTCCTGATCGGTTAACGCAAATTATATGCAATGCAGAGTAAGAAAAAAAACGCATAAGTTTATTAATTTAACTCAAAATATGTTTAAACATACACTATATTGACAAAAGTCACCGGACACATAGAAGAGAAACGCAACATAGCATTTATTGACATGCATTAGTACGGTGTAGGTCCACCTTTGGCGTTAAAAAGCATGCACTGACCCTTCGAGACATGCTTTCGACAAGGTTTTGGAACACAGCGATAGGTATGCGCTTCCATTCAGTACATAATGCTGCCGTGTTCTGGAATCATAAAACACATCTAATGGGCTCTGGAATCATAAAATAGAATTCCATTCCACAGACGAAAACTGAGCAGGTGAGACTATGTTTAAAAAGCTGTCACAGCCGAGGTTTCCCATTTCCGCAAGAATACCGATTTTTACCCACCCCCTTATGTCCCAAATTGATGGCCCAATTCCGCATGAATTTTACGGAGCAATTCCCTATGGTTTTTATAGCTCAATTCCGCACGGATTTTATAGCCAGAAGTTTCTGCGGAAGTGCGTACTGTATGTGTTCAGTCAATGAGCAAGGATTTGCAAAAGCAAAGGATTTAATCGTGCGCAAATCTTGAGAATATAATTTTACAAACATTCTCGGACCGTTGTTGTCGAAGTTGGAAACACTGAATTTTTACGTACATTCGTTTCTGTGGAAGTGCGTACTGTATACGTTGTATCAATGAGAAAATATTTGTTGTGTACTGTATATGTTGTATGTATTATATACGTTGTGTCAAAGAGAAGTTTCTGCGGAAGTGCGAACTGTGTATCTACAGTCAATGAGCAAGTGCATAACGGATAAATAATCCCTACTAGACAAAATAAATTTTATTTCCTTGCTAGAGGTGGCCGGACCATTGTTGTTCGAGTTCGAATCCCTGAAATCTGTATCCAAGACAAATCATACACTGCATCTCATCAATCTCATTATTTTGATAATGAGAAAAAGCTCTAAAAAAAGAAACATCCAACTCAGATCCTTTTCGGCGATAGCGACTTTGGTGTTGACAAAAGCTACGGGACAAAAAAAAATAATAAACTAATGCGAAATTGAGCTATCAGATGGGAAGGGGGTGGGGTGTAAATCAGTATTCTTGCGGTAATGAGCGACCTCCGCAACAGCAAGGGCAGCGTTCCCCTTGCCCGAACGAATTACTTAAAAATACGTTACGGTTTAAATATATTATAAAATTTTCATAACAACGCAATTTGCCAACTGTAAAAGTGCAAGAATAAAACTCGTAATAGTTAACACACCTTGCTTTGCTCAGAGATGAGGGGTCTGAAGTTGACGTTTCGAAACCAACCACTTTTGTATGACAGCTTCATACGCGGACTTTCTTTGTCGCAAATCCTACAAAGCGGCTAGCAGCGTTTGTTCCTTCGTACGCGATTAAAACGCAACGAAATGACGGCAAAAAAATATCAATTAAAAATAAAACTTGCCTTCGCAATACAAGTGACGAACTTTTTATTTAAATCTGAACGTTGATATAAAAAAGGAAGCGATCCATAACAACCCTTAAAGCAAGACAGCTCAAACTCATTATCATTCTGCTGCCTTACATGTATAAGCAGCACAAGGCGAATCTACAGAATTATTTAAAAAATGCTTTAGTATAAATTCTGTACCTCCTTTGATTCGAAAATGCAAAAGGAAGAAAGTTTCACGGTAATAACAAAAAATTCTTCCTTCAGCAGCCCTCATTATTTCGGTAAGACTTAATAGGCCAGTGGCCTTGTCATCTTACGCCATACTTTTTTAATTAGCATGCAATTAGTCCCAGCCATTTTAAAATATTCAGTAATTAGATCGAATAAGAGAAAAGAACGTGTCGTTAGCAAGTTTCGTTCCGTACTTTTTCTTTTTTCTTTTAAATTTCGCACCTCACAAACCTTCAAGGTATTGGAGAAGTTGAAAGAACTAGTTTAATTTTGGGCAAAAATTTTAAACCTCCATGACTGTGCACAAAGTACCTCATTACGTTAAAATCTCCCTAATCCGAAAAAATGGTGCATGTTCTGCTACACCGTTCGGGGTTTATTATGTTTTCTGTAAATGACTATGTGCTTTACTAGCATGAAATTGTTACGAATAGTTTGTTTTCAAAAAAGAAATCGATAAAGATTCGACCGGAATTGCAATAAATTTGGTCTATGCGACGATTACTTATTCGCGTATAATACACCAAATTCAGTTAAACGAACATTCTCTAAATACGTGGAGTAAGTTGAATAAATACATACATCGTTCTTTCCACGTTGTAACCACACGCAGCAACCGAAAAATTTTTATTTTCGGCCGCCGCCGGGGAATTGAATCCACGGATCTCTCCATATCTAGCCGAGCGCGTTAGCTTTACACCATGGTGGCCGACAATCCACGGCGCTATGTGTGTATTTCAGTCAGCTTCTGACATCATAAATCCGTAAGATGGGCTCAGCTACTGAGACGTCTCAGTACTTTTAGCAGAAAGAGATAAAAAAAACTGCATGCTCTTCCTTGTTGAAATAGGAAAATGGTTTTTCGGCATTTGTAAAACACAACTGAAACACGGGTTCCCCATGGCGATCCTTAAACTAGCAGACAAAGGGAACATATCAACATCTATGAAAATTTTCGAGTCCCGTCGAAAAGACGATGACTTCACAGCCTTAGAAAAATGAAGACTCCAACGAAAAGATGACTCCACAGCCTTAGAAAACTGAAAGATGATGACTCCAATGAAAAGATGATGACTCCACAGCCTTAGAAAAATGAAAGATGATGACTCCAATGAAAAGTTGATGGCTGCAAAGCCTTAGAAAAATGAAAGATGACTCCAATGAAAAGATGATGACTCCACAGCCTTAGAAAAATGATTCTGGGACAGCAGTGATTAATGATTACCCTCAGACAAATATCACCACCCTACTATAAATTTGGAGACTGCTCTAGAAAAACTACTTAAACCCTTGGTTCTCAGTTCACAATACCGAAGCTGCAGTATCCAAACTGAAAACTTTTGACTCCTAAGGACAAACATTTCTGATGGCTTCTTTAGACATTGTTTCCATGTACCCAAATACCCCTGTTCGACTAGCTCATGATATAAAATAAAAACTTGAGAATTCCTCGCAATTTACCTCTATGGAAATTGACTCAATATTATCTGCGTTTACTCTCATCCAAAACAGTACTTATTTCAAATATCACAATGTTTTCTACAAACAGCTTCAAGGGACACCAATGGGGTCACCTTTGTCACCACTTTTAGCAGAAATCGTTATTCAGGATTTAGAGGACAGGGTCTTACAATCTTACCCACTGAAACCCCTCCTTTACATGCGTTATGTGGACGATGTTTGCATTTTTTGGAACCATAGTGAACAATATTTACAGGAACTCTGTTCTGAATTGCCAGCTGTCATACCCACCATAAAGTTTACTTGTGAATTCGAGTCACCATGGCAAACTACCTTTTCTGGATCTGCTGTTACCTAGAGATCTTGTTACAAATAACATTGGTTATTCCATCTTTAGGAAACCCACCTACGCCCCTATTATAATACCTAGTTCCTTATTTCATCCTTACCATCAAAAATTAGCAACTTTTCATGCTTATGTAAAAACAGCTTATACTTGCATCTCACATGAGACTTGCAGAACTGCTGAATTGGAGGAAATTGGGGAACTTACATGTGATAATGGCTTTAATCCTATTATCATCGAGAAGTTAAGAACTAGATATACCAACACTTTCAATACAACCTTACTCCCTGTTAGAAACACTCTAAAGTATCTTGGTTCGATGCCATACATCCCGGCGATTACGGACCTATTACGGCAGGCTCTTTATAAGCATTCAATAAGCTTTGGCTTATGCACGAGAAACCCATTCACATATATTAAAAAAGACAGAAATTCATTTAATATCCTAACGTCTGCCGGTATATATATGAAAATGAAACCTCTTGTTAAAAAGAATTTTGATGTGGAAGACATTAAAACTAAATACGTGGGAGGTGCGAAAAGACGTCTACGAAACAGGCTTGTAGATTATCAACGCACGATCAAAAGTGAGACTCATTCAACGGCGCTTGCAAGAGCCTGCGTAGATGAACAGTACAGACCCTGCTGGAATGACATAAAACTAATAAGTGGCTTCACCAACGAGCGGAACTTCAGATATGGGGAAGCAGTAATTATTCAAAAACACTGGGACTCATGCCGTAACGATGATAAACCTGTTATTCTTCCCCAACCCTGGAAACAACTCATTCATGCAGAGCCGACCTAACGTGGCTTATCGTTGTTGTCTTCGCCAAGATGGGGCAACCGTGCAACTGCAACTCAACTTGTTCTTAGCTCGATAACCACCCCTGCATAATCTGGCTGACACCCTAGCTTGATCATACGTGTCACCTGAGACTTACGACTGTGTCGTAGAACATGCTTTTAAAACTTTTGACTACATGAAGTGTAGTTGTGTTTTAACTTTTTACACCTCAAGATGAGACCAATTTGAGAGTCTCGAAAGCGCTTGTGTTCTTCTCGTGAATAAATAATGAACGTGCCTAGACGGTTTTTTAACTAATCTTTTGGAACCACTGCCGGTCATATTACATAGTACTCTCCAACAGATTGCCAACATGAGTCAAAGATGAATAACTGCGGAGAAGATGCTATTTCGGGGCTGTATTACAGAAATGCGATGACTCAATAAACAAACACTGTCTGCAAATCGCCCTTCGGAAATTAATGTCCACTGATATTAAAATGACCTGTGAGCCCTCCCTCATTCTCACTTTAAATCCAGATACTGTCAATATCTGCGTGGATCAACAGCCGAATATCACAGAACATTTTTTAAATAAATGCATTTCTCGTAAGTGATATCCTCGTTGCTCTTTTACATAAATATGTGACCTTTGCAATATAGAGATTAAAATTTTAAGAATAGGAGACTAAGGCACCTGACGGAAAAGCCATCGTCAGTAGACTGGTGGCTGCTCAGGAAATTCATATCTTGTGTGCTCAGCTCAAGAAAACAATTTCAGTCACTTTTTGCATACTTCTGCCAAACATAACTAAATTAGTTTCCCCACGGCTCTCTCGCAGAGTGGAGTCGAAATCATCACTATATACTCCTTCGCATCAGAACTTTTCTAAATTGCAATACAGTGAATAGGGGAGGGTGGCTGCAATCTCTTTTTCTGTGGGAGGATTTTCGTCGTAGTTATATATCAGTGAATGCGCCATCGAATCCGGGATACAGAAAACCATTTTTTTTAAACTATAATTGCTATTTTGGATAGGAAAAACAATTATAATTTTTATGAAGTTCTGAAACGGAAAGCAAAGTACTGGCAATACTATACCGTTCTTTTTTTCATTCATATTTTCGTTTATCGTGCTTCTTACACCTTGGTTTCATTTTACCTCGTTTTAACTGTTTCACAGCTTTTCAAATATTAGAACGCCCCTTTCCTCTTTGGACCCCGACCTCTCTGTGAAGCTTGCCTCACCTGTGGTACTTCGGGCAACTACTACAGTTTAAACGTGCTTTGGCTTTGAGTTTGCTTCCCTCGATACTCAGCACAGAGAGGAGGGAATTTAACCACCCTACTTCTTCCCAAGAAAAAACGAGTTGTTTTTACGATTTTCCTTGGGTATCTAGCATTTGTTCATTTATCTGTAGTTGGCGTTTTAGTCCCTCCTCTCCTTTTTAGGGGGAGGGGTTACATCACGAGCAACGATTAGGGTTATAAGCAGTCGCCAGTCCCTGATTTAGGCCACTGGTTCCACGGAAGGAATACAGCCAATGCCATCAAACAAATGTATCACTCGTGCGTCTTCAGGGACTCGAACCCGAGCCCATCTCCGACGAATGCAACGTTTCAGATCACTCGGCCAACGAGGCGACCATTGAAGGCTACAGGTAGCCTTTTGGGAAACAGAGATGATATTTTTTATTCCTACCAAACCTTGTCTCTTGACTAGATAGCCCCATTTGTTTGTTCGTGTGTTTCGTTATTATTAGGCGTGGGTTTTTCACAATATGTAAAAGTCCTGACGTGGTAATGATTGACGTAGCGGCTCCAAAATTTTCACAGGAGGTACTCACGTGTGGTGATCTGTATAGAAGGAATGCAAGAGGACTTAGTTAAGTTGCGTTTGCCTAGCTAGCACACTGTTTAGTTAAGGTTATTACGAGTATTATTTGGGGTTTTTGGGGAGGAGGATGATGGACATCATGGCCGTACTAGTATCAAGTCTGCCTCCACATTATCTCATACTTTGATCGTCGCCACCGACCAAACCTCTTGCAATTCAAAAGACATCCATGTGCAGATAATTTATCTAGCATGAGCGAGACCTTCATGCTAAACAAGATACCGAGAAACGATGCTTTATGCGGTATACACTACACAGTGAAAAAATTGTACATAATTCTGAAATGACAGAAATAATCGTCAACGAACTGACCGACCTGTTTTCGCAGCACATGAGGTCGATTCCGAACATCATGCATTACTGCTACAGCGGTGAATCCCAGGAACTCGACACTGCAAACGTCGAAGGTGTATCGAATCTCCCAACATTTCTGCACTATATACAGTCTCTGCAAGCACACACATAGTCCATTGACCAAGGTTCACTTTGTGCAACAACTTAACCCCAACGATAATGAACCCATGGAAGAGTTCTGTCAGTGTGTGCATCATTATGAAAGCAACGTAGGAGAAAGGATCACTTTTTCGGACTAGTTGATTTTTGATTTGTCTAATCAAATTAATAAAATCTTTAAGTACTGATCCGACACACATATCCATTGGTCGCAGAAACAATCTCATCGTGATTTGCGAGTGATGCTATGGTATTCACGAGAATCAAATCATCGGGCAGACGAGAAAATGTGAAATTGCTGACCTTTCCTCTCTCTTTAAGACTTAGAAAAATGGAGCACTTACCCATTTCTCATTTACCAGTAATCAGATCATCACTTTCCAGGACATGAATTGGAAAACAATCCAATTAAGTGAACATCTTCCTGACTTTGATGCCGCTGTTTTTCTTCGCAGTAGAACAGCATGTATCCAGGATTTTATGAGAATCGCCCTTCACTCAATTCAGGATTTGAAGGCTGCTATTATTAAAAAAATAGCCAATACCGCAAAAGTTACTTTTACTGAAGTCAATGAATACTAGAGTACAGGCGCGTATCACTATGTTACAAAAGCAATGATAGGAACTTTAAATATTATGCTTTGCAAGCCTAGAATAATGAGTTCGGAATCATAGCTATATTTACACTATTTTCCATATGCTTTCCACATTTCAATGTCAGCGGGGGACATATTACTGTTGCAAAAATGTTAAATATACGGTAAATAGTTCCCAGTGGTCAAACTGTAAGACGCAGTGTAGCTGTCTAGGATGCGGTTACACGGGTGCAACTGGCTGCTATAGTGTCACTACAAGGATACGTCACTTCCACGTGGTACGAAGCCTACTCGACTACCAGAAATCTCCCATTATGCACAGCTTTCGTCTCAGTAGAGTTGGAATGTTCCAGGACAACAACGCAAACGTTCATCGCTTTCTAGTCGTGGGTAGTGTAGTTTCAGGAACATGAGGCAGGCTTCCAAGCACCTTCCCTCGTACATCCAGTATCAGGACCTAAATCCCATTGGAGACCTTTAGACAAAATGCTGAATGTGACGCCCTAGTCTACTCCCTCTTAGCCATCTACAAAGCACAAACTGCAAAAATTCTTAACGGGGGAATGGATTAAATGCAGTCCCAGTATATTCAGAAGATATGTGAACAGAATTTAAGCAGTTTCTGGATAGTTTTCGCTGCCCTTGGCTTATGTATTCACAGTAAACTTGCAGGGAAATGTGCATACGATGTGACCCGTAGATCAGCAAAGAAAACTGAAAAATATTTTTGAAAATTTTCTAGGTTTAGCTGCAAACAAGAAAAATTCCAAACGATAGTACATTTTAATCAAAAACCTGTAAGACCGTTTTGATTAGGTATAAATCAGTATAAACTTGAATTCGGCGGAGTTCATACGGTGAGTTGTTCTTGCTTGAAGAGAAGATAGTATTAGAATGGGTTGCGTACCCAGTCTATTACGTAAATTTCAGTTTTTACATATAATTTCAAAAATTATTACAGCTGCCGACAGCATTTCGCGAATGAAGAACCAGATACTCAGCTATGTGATTCTTACTCGTGATGACCGATAATATAATATAATAAAAATCACAAGAAAAGGATTTCATTCACTACTGAGCTTTGATGAATATAATGAAATACATTAATACCGAGGCCTGTATAAAAACAACTTTACCGGACACTGGACCTCCGAACCCGGAAGTAAATATAAGGTCAAATACCAAGTTACGGCTGAGCGATCAAAACACTTTCCTTGATATTTCGCATATGATAAGTTAAAAATGTCGAGAATTGCTTCCCAGGAAATAAAAATAAAGTAAAAAAATCGTACAGCAATCTCTCAGGGATTTTTTCTTTGGGACTCCAGAGAAAACACATTTGAAGCGGTCCTTGATATAGTGCTTCTTGGCTTGCTTCCTGAACTTTATTGATCTGCTGGCTTCGGAAGGCGTGCTACCAACTTTGACACTTCGTAAATTCCACTTCTCCCCAGGAAAATGGCCTGAGAACGCAAAGTCTACTACGGGAACTCTTCACCTAAGATGAAAGGCCATTTACTAGTAAGGGAATTTCTGTTTCTCCTTTAAAAGTACACTCCAACAAATTCTGCTTGCTGTTAAAGCTTCTGGCAACCTTTTTGCATTAAACGCGACAGTTGAAAGTGGAGAAAACTAAATAAATAAGATCTCATTTTGATGTTCTAAACGAAAAGTTCACCTTCAACAGAAAGAGCGTCACGATAAAACGAAGATGACTGCAGCGATGTTTCCCTATCACCTTCAAATTTTTGTATACTTTTGCTAAAATGGGCTAATCTAAACAATAATTTTAGCAATCAGAAATGCCTGAATCGCCAGGTTTACTGTTCAATGCGTACTACCATCACAAAAGAAAATTTTTAATTTACATCGACCTGGAGCGGGAATCGAACCCGCATCTCCCGATTTCTGTTCGAGCATGCTATCCGATCAGATCATATGTAGAGGATTTTAGGAAGGGAGTGACTGACCCCAGATCTTAAACAACCCTTAGATACAGGAAGCTAGGAGATTTGGGCTAGAGTGCCTGGCAGGAAAGTGACACGGAAACGAACTAGAAAAGGGGAAGAAGACGCCCTTATTTATTATCGGGGGCCAGTACCCAGGGTCCTACGGCTTAACGTACCCATCCGACACACGGCGGGTATTTAGTGGTTCGAGCGTTCGTACCTGCCCGGGATCCAACCTGAGGTTCATCCGTGGCAGTCACAAACGTTGACCACTAGGCCATCTGCGGCCCAGCATGCTATCCGTTATACCACCCAGGACAATGAAGTTTCAAGTATCTGAGTAAGAAGAATCTGAACGTCTTCAGATTTCGCTAGTCGAAGCCAATTCTGCTTCCTCGTAGTGTAATGAATTACATCACCACTATCTCAGGTATGGATTCCGTGGAAGAAATGTTCTTCATTAATTACATAGGACAAGAACAGAATTATAGAATTCTGGAGATGTTCAGATTCTTCTTCCTCAGATGCTTGGAACTATATTGTCGTGGGTGGTGCGGAAATCGGGAAATGCAGGTTCGATTCCCGCTCCATGGCAGTGTACTTTTCAAGTTTCCCGATGTGTTGGTGTTACGTATTGAACAGCAAAACTGGCGATCCAGGCATATCTAATTGCTAAAATAAAGACTTTGCTCTACTTAATTAGTGAAGAATATTTCTCACAAGGAATCCATACAGCCTAAACAGATTCGCCTCGAAGAGATGTCAGTCAAGTCACTAACACTGAAACTAAAACAGAAAAGGAGGGAGACAGTGATGCATGAAGAGGAAGAGAGACACAGAGAATACACACACTACTACACCAGGAGCAAGCATGGAACACCAAATCGAGCAAAATTCTCCAAACTGATTCACCGTTGCCTCGGAATCATAGTTTTTCTTATTATTTTACGATCACTTGAAACCCTCAGCCACTAACTTTTCTATTGCTGGTGACTTGGAAGTTAGGGAGGATGTCAAGTTAAAGTGGGCCTACAAGTAGATCCCATAAGCGAATTAACTTTCGCTCTAAAGAACGCAGTTTGAGCCGCACGGTAAACCCCGAAAGTTGTGCTAATTCTGCAGCTCCACTTCTTTTGTTTCGCCCGAGTTCTCTCATTTTTACTTATTTATTTACTTCTTCTTGAATTTTTGGAACATCATTAGCACCAAAGCTAGGGCATTTAATGAACATCGGATTACGAAATCGCACACTTGACATTTAATCGTGCATGAAGTTACACAGCCCAGAGTTTTGAAGACATGGTTTTTAAATATTTCCGCCACTTTCATGCTGCACTGTCAGCCGTCTCACTAGGCCAGTGGTTTACGAAGTTTTTTTTTTTTAAGGAAATGCAACTAACAGGAACAGACCAACTGAAGTTCATTTGATGCCAGAATTCAATTAGCGTCTGCATATTCAATTAAGATTCAATTAGCGTCTACATGCAGTCTGCGGATTACGAACGCGTTCCGTTCCTAAGTCTGTCATTAAGTCGACTTTGTACGTAAGTCGGAACAATTAGGTACGGTTCGTATCTAACGTCAGTTAGGCAAATGTTTGTCTTAGTATATAGTGCACCTATATAATGTTTGTCTTTGTATATAGTGCACCTATAAAATGTTTGTTTTAGTACATTAACGAAATGCTTCCAGATATACTAAAACAACAACAAAATAATAATAAATTTAACTATGGTATTTATATTAGAGTAAGGCATGGAAATAATAATAATAAATGTTACTACAGTATTTATAACAGAGAGAGAGAGAGAGAGAGAGAGAGAGAGAGACGATACAGTAACACACAGTCGACGAACCGCTCTACGTAGCGCCCGTTTATTATTACGAACCACTGTATGTAACTCGAATTTTTTATTTAATAGGCTTTACGGGGGTTGGTTCGTACCTACGGGTTGTACGTAAGTCGGACGTTCTTAACCGCGGGACTGCCTGTATTGCAATTTCGTTGTGGTTCGGCTCATCTTCATCAGGACAGCTAGTGTTTCGCCCTTTTCTGACATCAGTAGCTCTGACGATCTAGACTCTAGAATGTCAGAGCTACTTGTACGAGTTGTCTGAGGAGGACACATCACTTATCGCACGACATTTGGAAGATATGCAGCATATTTCCATTTTCATGTGAGGTTTTGTATAGGCGTGTCATATTAATGATGTTATGTGCTTGCAATTTCAGCTTATCCAGAAAGAATTAAAGACAATCATTATTATTATTTTAAATTTGTAAGCAATCATTCCAATAAAAATATAATAGGAGTGCGTGAGTATTTCTCACCTGTCTCCAAATTTGAAGGCGCTTCATGAGAAAATTTAAATAAATATTCGATACACTTTAGGGTTTTAAATCTTGAATTAAATCTTGGGGGTCCGCGACAACAAAATATATTTAAAGGGTGTTAAATCTTGGGGGTTCGTGACAACAAGATTTAAAGGGTGTTAAATCTTGGGGGTCCGCGACATCAAAAGATATGTCCGTGTTAAAGAAAAGGTTAAGAACCGCTGATCTAGAATAATCGAGTACCAGATTTCTCCTTATAAGGTTGAGTACTTTCGAAACATCGGTTACTGTCAAAGAAAAAAATAAGTTAAATATTTTAACCAGGTGGAAAATTAAAACGCATGGCGAATATAACGCAGCATGGCGACGATGCAGTTGTTCACTGTAATTTATTATGTAAATATTCAAGTGGAACATATCATGGCATTCACAATATCAAATTATTCAATTCAAAACAAAATCAAATGGTTTTAAAAGATACTGCTTTAAACACAGAAATTTCTTCTGCTTTCGTTTTGTTCTTGTATTTACTTGCACATCAACTCAAGTTTCTTTTTTCGAGCAAATCGTGCTTTCTTCTCAGCAAATCAACAAGTTCCATAGCCATATTTCTCGTTTATTAATTTTTATGTCAGCTTAATATATAGCAATGCTACAGCAACAATAAAGTTAGAGAACCTTGGTTCAGATTTCAAAATACAGAGAGGAATTAAACAAGGAGATCCACTATCTCCAAAATTATTTAACTCTGTATCAGAAGATAATTTGGAAAATTAAACTGAAAAGAAAAGGGATTAAACATAAATGGAAAGTACCTAAATCACTTAAGATTTTCTGATGACATAGTCATCATTGAAGGTTTAACGACCACCGTGAGTAACTCAATGGGCTATAAGCATATAATCATCATTACAACTAGCAACAGGAAAATGCAAAATATGATAAAGGATTTTTGGACGGAAAGTCTTAAAAAAGGTCTGACAATAAATACAGCAAAAACTAAGTATAGGAACAATACAGAAAAGGATACAGAAAAGATTTTGATAGAAGGAAAAGAAATTGGAAAAGTAGACGAACCCATCTATTTAGATCAAGTAATGAGTTTTAAAGAAAGACAAGAAAGAGAAATCAATAGAATTATCCAAGGTGATAATTCTATTGATAATTCTAAGGTGATAATTCTATTGAGCCTTTTGGATGCTTAAAGACTATTTAGCGGGTGATCTTCCATTGTGTTTAAAAAGAAAAATCTCGAATGCATGTATTATCCCCGTGTTTATTTATGGAAGTGAAACGTGGAGTATAACAGAGCGACAATGTGAAAAAATAAGAGTACCGGTAAGAAAATTAGAGAGAAGAATGTTAGGAATAACAAAAAGAGACAGAGTCAGAAATGAACTTATAAGAGAAAGAATAGGAATAATAGATATTTAAAAAATAATAAAAGAATCAAAGTGGAGATGGGCTAGACATGTTGGAAGACTGAAAGATGGACAAGATTAATAACAGAATGACAACTCAGAGATGGAAAGAGACGAAGGGGATACCAGAGAACAAGATGGAGACAAGACCTTTAGAAACTTAGAGGTGCTAAATGGTGGACTGAAGCTAAGGATCGAAGAAGTTGGAAAAGACTGGGGAGGCCTATACCCTGCAGTGGGTTTCAACCTGCTAAGAAGAAGACGAAGATTCTACAGCTGAAGCTGAATTTTCCTTCCTGCTGGTATCTTTTCATTCCCATTTCTTCACTGCCGCTTTTTTTTTCTTTGTGCCCTCCGATTTGGGAAAATTTTGAGTCAACTGCATCTACTAAATAACCCATTTAACTGAACTGCAGATTTACCTTGTGTTGCGTTTTAAGTTCGTAGTACACAGTTTATATATCCGAAGAGGTTTCGATGTTTATATTCTTCCTAACTTCACGACTAAAATTTATCTTTCATGCTCAAAAAACTTTCAGTCTGAGGACCATGAATACGTGACATAAAAGCTTTCACTAGTTTAAATAAACGGCGTAATTTTGAGAAAATGAATACTTCTGTACAACATACATCAATTCTTACAAATGTTCTGACTTCGTCACTTCAGTTTTCGATATTTTTTGTCTCCTTTATGAAGCTAAAATACAAATATTAAATAACACATTCAAACAGCAATTAAGATTTTGCTACAATACAGGAATTGAATTAAAGAAAAAACAAGTTAGTAAAATCATGCAATGCATTGATTATGATACGCTTTCCAATATCCTAAAAATCATTACTCAAGCTATTACTCAAGTTATGAGGAAAATGGCTGTGGAATAAATCTCACCCCTGTGCCCTGACCTTTGATCCATTTGGATGATATTCAACAGAACTGGTTCAGTATATCTCCGAAATAACATGATAAAGTTTTGTCGCAATCGAAGCAATTTTACGTAAATTATGATGCATAAGCGTTATGGAATGGAATAGATCCCACTCCTGTGTCCTAACCTTTTCACCCCATTTTGCCCATTTTCAATAGGATTCGTCCCCAGACAGGTTCCTACAACATTCCAACATTTCATCCAAATCGAAACATTTTTACGCAAGTTATGACTCATAATGGCGATGGAAGTGATTCCGCTCCTATGTCCTGACCTTTGATCCCAATTTCGCCAATTTTCAAAAGGTTTGTCCCCAGGTGTTCTCCTACCACATACTAAATTTTAATCGAAATCGAACCTTTTTTACGTTAGTAATGACGCATAAGAGCAGTGGAATGGATCCCGCTCTTATGTCTTGACCTTTGACCCCATTTCGTTCACTTTCAATATGGTTCCTTCCCAGGTGTTCCCCCACCACATGCTAAAATTTCATCGAAATCGAACGATTTTTACGGAAGTTATCGTGCGGACGAACATGCGCACACAACGCGTGACGTAATGAGGCAGATGGGAATCGCGACCATCTGCTAGCAAGGTGTGACGTCTTAAAACTTTAATAGGATCCACAAACAACGCGTGACGTAATGAGATAGATGGCATGACAGCGCGCCAACAACTAATGGGGCGACGCCATGACACCACACCACAAACTTGGTAATTCGGGGTGGTTATTTAACCCACTAAACAAATTTTCTTAAAGTCGAGATCAAGCCAAATCGATTTCTAGTACCAGAAAACGGTAGGTTAACGACTTTCATCAAAATTCTTAAAGCCGTTTTCAAAATAAAATTTACATACATACAAGAATTGCTCCTTTAAGATGAACGTCAAGTAATTTTGCTTCCTGTACTTCAAATGGAAAAATTTCTGTACACATTTTCTTCCCAATTAATGCGTTCCCAAGGATGAAAATTTGAACATCGATTAAAATATCTTCATTTTACAACTTGGAATACTTAATATTTTCTAAAACATAACCATAATTATGCAATCCAACATTTTTTTGTCTGCTGACGTCATGAAAATACAGGTCGCGCCATCTTTTTTCTGGACAATTAATGCGTTCACAAGGATGAAAATTTGAACATCGATTAAAATAGCTTCATTTTATAACTTGGAATACTTAATATTTTCTAAAACATAACCATAATTATGTGATCCAACATTTGTTTGTCTACTGACGTCATCAAAGTACAGGTCGCGCCATCCTTTTTCTGGTTTCAACACCACCAAATGAAAAGTTATTGATTTTTAATATAATTATGGTTATGTTTTAGAAAATATTAAGTATTCCAAGTTATAATAAAGTTATTTTAATCGATGTTCAAATTTTCATCCTTGGGAACACATTAATTGTGAAGGAAATGTGTACAAAAGTTTTTCCATTGGAAGTATAGGAAGCAAAATTACTTGACGTCCATCTTAATAATATGGGATAAGAGCGATGAAACGGATCGCAATCCTATATCCTGACCTTTGATCCCATCTCGTCCACATTCAATAGGGTTCGTCCCCAGGTGGTCCCCTACCACATACTGATATTTCATCGAAATCGAACCATTTTTACGCACGTTATGACGCATAAGGGCAGCGGAATGCATCCCGCTCTTATGTCGTGACCTTTGACCCCACTTCACCCATTTTAAATAAGATTCGTCCCCAGGCGGTCCCCAACCACATAGTAAAATTTCATTGAAATCGAACCATATTTACGCAAGTTATGAGGCATAAGGGCAATGGAATGATCCCGCTCCAACGTCGTGACCTTTGACCCCATTTTACCCATTTTCAATAGGGTCCGTCCCCAGGTGGTTCCCTACCACATAGCAAACTTTCATGGAAATCGAACCATATTTACGCAAGTTATGACGCATAAGGGCAATGGAAGGATCCCGCTCCTACGTCGTGACCTTTGACCCTATTTGTCCCATTTTCAACAGGGTTCGTCCCCAGGTGGTCCCCTACCACATACTAAAATTTTATCGAAATCGAACCATTTTTACGTCAGTTATCGTGCGGACGGACGGACGGATGGACAAAGCTAGAGCATATATGCTTCTTCAACCTACGGTTGGAAAGCGTAAAAAAGATATCATCTTTCCGTCCAACTTCCGCTTTCGGAAATTTTTCCTCTATATGCATGTTGAAATTCAAATATTTATGGAATAAATATATATTTAACACTGTTTCTGTTTACAAGGAAGAGGAAACATCGCGAGAAAAAAATACGATTACGGAAGAAATCTTCAATCCATTTAACTTCCGTTTTCGGAAGTTCTGGAAAAATAAAAATGAATGATCCCCCCCCCCGCCCCTTCTCTTCAGCTCTGCATCGATTTCGAAAATGACGCATATGACGACGAAAAATAGCAGAATTCCGCGAATTTGCGAAAGAATCTCATGCCTGTAGAGTACTATTTCTTTTACAAGCCTGCTGGCATCCTGTACACAGCTGTTCAGTTGCAGATACTGCAGCTAAAGAAATTGATGTATTGTAATATGCTCTTATATACCCTTTCCCTAATAATTTCTTCACCCCACGAAAACTTTTTCCAAAGTTCTGCTCAAATTTCTTTTAAAGTAAAAGAACTTAAAAAAGACTTCATTTCAACGTCATTTTTCAACAACCAACAAAACTGTGCAACTAAAAAGACTCAATTTATGACGAAAAAGTTGTTTGGAAATTTGTCCAATTCATTTCGAGAGCGGTCTTCGAAATAAAGACATGTCCGAAGTCAGGAGCACACCACAGATGGAAACGAGTCACGGGTCAACAATTTCTAGAGATTCGGGTCAAGGTGTTCCTGACCCGATTTCGACATGGTTTTATTTCCGTTTTATTTTTGAAAAGCATTTTTGGTTTTGTTTTTTTGAAGAAAAATGCGCCCTGCAGAATTTTGTGCTCGATACTGGTGCCCGAGCACTGAAAAATGATTTGTCATGCAGTATGAAGGAAGAGTGTCCCTTCCTTTTGAGGGGCAATGATGAAAACAACATCCACATTTTGAAAATTTTCAATTCATCATAAACTTGTTAAAATCGGTGTTGCTGTGAAACATATTCTGTAGCTTGATGTGTTATCAAGAAAACAGCAAAAACTAAAATTAAACATATAAGTTGCTTAATTCAAAAATTTTGACTGTAGCGCCATCAAAATTAAGTGGAACAGCCTTAAAATTACTACTGAGGGACTTTTTGACTCCCGCACATGTGTTTGAAAACATATGTAAAACAGTTAGTTAGGCTATGTCCTGCAAACGAAGGACCATAGTTTCAGCACTTCCTGTAAGTAAGTGAGTAAATTATACGTTCCTATAATACATTTGTTTGATTTCCATTTAACCTAAGATACCCACTGCGGAGAGACTTTTAGAACGTGCTGTATATATCTAATATAGTTCAAAGTAAATTTGTCCAGGTCGGGCCCAATTATGCGACGTCCGGGTCCATAACTTCTGACCCATTTCCAACTCTAGAGCACGAGCGACATGCACATCTCTACGATACCATTCAAATAAACTAAAAAGACAAGCGAAAGATTGCGGGATAATAAAAAAATCCGCTGCTAAGTACGTCCACAACTTTCCTTTGAAAGAAACGGAAAGTCAATGTCTTTCATTACTACTGGAACAGCTGTGTATCAGATGAAATACATATGCTAAAACGGTAAATCTACGCAAAAAAAATAAAAAAAATCGTAGAGATGAGAACAAAAACAAAACAAAAAAAAGACAAAAAAGTAAATCAGCAAATTCGTTTAATGTCTGAAATTTTATACTTAACAACAATGAAACAACGCAGTTTTGTTTAAGCGTTAGTCAAAGACGTAATGAGAACGAACGTAGAAATCATGAGATAAATTCGAATGACTTGCTGCGTTACGTTATACGTACATAAGAAATAATGATGATTCATAACAAGCATGCCGGTGTCTTCGAAGAAATGTCATAGTGAAGAAGTATGAGCTAGTTGATACAGCGATCATAATGAGCTCTTGACGTCCAGCTTCCCAACGACGTAGCACTTCTGACATCATTACTGTACTCTAGGTCATTTCTGTTTGATACCGACATCGTAGCATCGCACTGATACGAACAGGTGTGCTTCCTATACAATCGTAAAAAGCCAAAAGAGTGGAAACTAAATAACCTCGTGTCTTCCAACACTCGTGCTGCTTCCACGCGATCAAATGAATGGCATACAACTTCAAATGATCCTCAAAGCTTTCTAACGAACACGTCTTCCTCAAAGTATCATAGTTTGCGAAGTTCTTCTCATTTTTACACAGGTGATGTTGATTCGGTTTTGTACTCATGTACAAGTGGCTCATGGTTTCAGCCCTGATAAAACTTATTTTTGAAAGCAACACAGTTTCCAGCGAAAAAAAAAAAAAAAAGTACAGGTAGGCTAAGTTCTTATTCAGCCGTTAGTTTGGAACGTAGGGCGACGACTTGCAGATCGGAGAGTTGAAATGAGCTAGTCTAGTATGGTTTCAAAGCGTTTATTTAATTTGTTACAGCCAACACAGGTTTATGATATGAAAAGTAGCTTACATGATTTTTACAAATAGTGCTGGATACATTGCGAATACAAAGCAGATCGATACACGAATTACCCAACGTGGTGCTCTGTCTTCTTGGGTTTCTTACTTTCCTTATCACTTGCTCTTGCCTCTCGTTTTGATTTTCTCGACTTTTGCTTGCGTTCATTCTGCGAATTCCGCAGCATTGTCGAAAATGTTAGTTCACACGAAAACAATTTTTTTAAATTTTAGTTTAAACCACTGCGATATGTTCTTTATATATTTGAATAGATCTCGTCGAGAGCTTTAAAACGATACCACGTACAGTCGTGTTACGTTCACGTTCGCCGAGATTGATTGAGTCAAACGTGGCGGCACACCCAGAAATATTGCATCACTTCCCCGCGCACAGGGAGCTAGGGGAGCGTTGCA
The DNA here is from genome assembly GCA_039090855.1 of Macrothele yani. Classification (NCBI taxonomy): domain Eukaryota; kingdom Metazoa; phylum Arthropoda; class Arachnida; order Araneae; family Macrothelidae; genus Macrothele; species Macrothele yani. The sequence goes on from CM076991.1 coordinate 815,274, forward strand.
CGCACGATGAATTGCGCAGTACGCGAATTGGACTCTATGCTGTTTATGAATATGCTAACACGATTAGTGTGTGGCACGTATTTTTAATGCTATGATTATTTCAACTGGGAATTATTTTTTGTCACAGGTGGTCGGTCGTAAGTCGCCCCATACTATCAACGGAGTTAGACATAGACTTACGTCAAAAAAAAAAAAAAAAAAAAAAGAAAAAAAGGCTGATGGTTACTGACTAACAATACCCATACACATATATTACGTACCAGGGAGAGGGAAAATGAACCACAGCATTTTCAAATGAGACAAATTACCACAAAGTTAAAAATAATTTATGCTACGAACTTTTGGTAAATGATGTACGACGTCAAGTACGGTACAGATTTGTAACATTTACCGCAAAAAAGTTTATCAAATATAAGAACGGCTTACATTTGGCTAAACTACCTCTTGGTTAAGAAAAAAATCCTTTAAAAGGGTCACAGCCGTCGGTTATGTCCTTTATTGAAGACTCTTCTTATCCTAACTTTTCAGCAAAGTAAACAACACTCTTCCACCCCCGTATATAAATTCATTTCATTAGAACACCGCAATAATTCAGATATATGTACTTCACAAGCTACGCACGTGCAGAATCTAACTTGTGCGACGGTGACACAAGGAAACTGCCACCTTAAGTTAGATTTGTCTTCAACACAAGGATGAAGGGTGGATCACATGCCAAAACGCTGTGAAGGTGTCAGTGCAGACTCCCTACTTCACGTGAATAACAAGCTATCAGACTAGTGGTGATAACAGCGTATCCATATCAAGGAGGCTGAATCCAACACGTGCAACGTGAATATGAGAACTATAGTCCTGCAGAATACTGCCAGAAATGCGGCTACCAATGGTAAGCCCACTGCACACATACTGGCACGCTAGAAACTGACACTCGTTGCTGGATCGATGCATGTTTTTGAACGTCTAATATAAGCGTCTACCAAACAGACATATCGAATCCACGAGCTTAAAAACCGGAATTCGTGTGTAAACAATGTAAATCACAAATTTCGCCCACTTAAGCATTATTTCAAGTCTTAGATACGAATTGTTAGCAGTGATACATGCTGAAGTGACATGTGAACATCGAAACAGAGATCACGAACACAGTGTTCTACTTCTACCAATGCGAAGCAGATAGTTACACTTCTGGCAAGGTCTACAGCCTTTTTCAGTATGTCACCATAGAAAAAGTGATTCAAGTACTTTTCATCGGATCACTGAGAAATATGATCGTGCGCTGTGATCAGGCACCAGATTCTTTGAAGGCTTACCACAGAGTCTGACGTCGTTGCAGAGATTATGACACTACTTTAGATAAAGACTCTTCTCTGATAAAGACTTTTGCGGATTACCTAACATCGGAGTGATGGCCATGGCACATATAAATGCCAAGCAGCAGCTTTCTAAAATGGCATGTGAAGTGTGGAAGTGGATATTGCGATCCAACTGATCAATACTAAAATAAGTATTACCACGCCCCCCGTAGTGTAGTGGTCGCGGAATACTTATTTTATCGTATGAACTCCAAATGGATAAATAGTAAGGTTGTGTCCCCCTACGTTTAAGGAACTCAATCTCAAAGTTTACAGGCGTTGCGTTGTGTTTCATATAGGTTCGTTACGAGGTATTTGTAAAAACACCATATGCCGCAAATTATGAATTAGAAAATATACACAGCCTAGAAAAGTTTGATACACCAGATTAAGTAATTAACGTGTTTATTATAAGGAAAAGCATGTTGAATTAAGCAATTGCAGCCTTTAGGTGGAGGTTACGTTAAATTAAAATGATAAAATTAGCCATGTTCACTGGTCCATTGCTGCGTAAGCCTGTTACACTAATGAGCTTAAATAAAAAAAAATCCCTCAATCTATCTAAGCGGAAGCATAGCGATCGTGCATATGTATATATACAGTATATACATGACATTGGAAGTGGAATTGGAGAGAAAAACATCATCTTACCTTACGTCTGGTGGCAGTCTCGATCTCTCACGTGACAGGGTAGGTTTCTTCGGTATCTCTATCTATCTAAAGCTTTGCTGCCATGACTGGAACCGCGTACTATCACGCTGGACTTTCCTTTCCCTATCTAGACTCCGGATATTTATGTCTGCCCCTGACTACTTTATAAAGTCACATCCTATACTTCCATATCTGACTCTATCTCTCTTCGTATCTATCTATCTCCGTGCTTACGCTATTTCTGTGTATATATTAGAGTCCCTTTAATTTCCCACGTGGTAGGGGCGTGCCCTCAGCCCTCTAGGAGTTTTCCGCCTAGGGCCAGGATTGGTCAGCTGAGTTGACAAGTTCTTGACTTTAGTGATTATTGGTTGGCCCCTGAGCCACTCAGCTACCCTTTAGCAACAGCTGGCGTATTGGGCAGGTGATGTTTCCGCACTTTAAATGGGACATATTTTCTTGGCCTGGTGAATAGCGAAAGATTACGGTGGCTTGCCACTGATAGAGTTACGACTTTCTTGTGACACCGCAGTGTATCTTACGACTTTTGCTGGTGCCTACTTCTAGAGGAGATGGTCGTAAAACGTAAACTTGCCTATTCATCCGACCAAGGTTCGGACTTTGCATGTGCATTTCTGAAATACTGGGAGGTTTTGTCCTACCAGCAACGCTAGCACTGGGGCCATTTCATAAGTTTTGCGAATGCCGCGCTTCTTCTCACAAGAATGAAAAGAAGAGAAATTCCTTGGTCATTCCCACGGATGTCCGAGGGAAACGCCATAAACCGCCTTGACCACCTGGGCTTTATTCTCCAATGGGGAAAAGGGGGTTATGAGGCAAGAAAGGGAGAAAAGGAAAAATTAATTTAGATTAAATAAAAAAAATAAAAGTAAATTACGTCTGGCCTTTGAAATTAATTAAACCGCAAAACAATGTGGTCCGAAATACGAAGTAGTTCCGCGGCAAGGGAAGCATAACAACCAAGTTGGATATCAATGATTCATATGTCGACATCTTAATCACGGACATGAAAAGCTGATCAATGTATGCATCTTAACGTCTTTCCTAAGTGAATATATTGGTGAGCTTTGCGCCGTCGATTTTATACACACACGCGCGCGCACACACACTATACTTTCTGCGGCCCAAAATGAATTTCTTAAAGACCCTGACATTGATTAGATAAATGGTGGCGAACCTGCCGTTACCACTGGCATATAAACAACAAGACTGAGATCAACCAGCAGTCGTTACCGAAAATGCTCTGGCTGAACGCAGACGAAGCAATGAGAGGCCGACAAAATATCACTTCAGTGGAAGGGGCCCGAAGGCAAAGCTGTGACCACATGTGAAATCCATAGAAGACGTTCACTGCTTGTTAAGTCCAAGTGCAATGCTATCCCACGTGGATGTTCATAGTACTCGACTGCATTACATTGCCCTCTGGAAGCATAACAATTACGATGCAGTCAAAATGATTCCTGCGAAGAGGAAAAGATATCCCTCGTAACCATCAAAGTATACCGTTACAGAGTTCTATCACTCTCAAGACATTTGCAAAGGGCAACAGATGTCGCCTATTGGACACCACCTCCGTTGGCTGGCGCCGGTCATCTTATTTATTAGACCTAAAAACAGGACTGATGAGACAAGTCGACATATCGGGTAAGTCTAGGCGGTACGTACAATACTACTTGCATATCTGTAGATTCCTATATACGCAAAACACATTATAGCAAATATGGAAATGCTGTTGACTTAACGACAAACAAATCGCACGACTTCAGTATGAGGCCCAAGTTAAACATTGCATGAACTGTGTGTGTGTGCGCGCGTGCGCACGCACTCTTATCAACGAAAAGCCATTCTTCCTAACCACATCATCCATTTAATCTGAAAATTTTTTATATAACATTATTAGAAAATATAAGCAAGAAATCATTATTAAAGAAATAAGCCAGAAATCCGTTCACGATAAATACGATTTGTGGCAGAAGAGACTAAATAACAATACTAATAATAAAGAGGCGAGTTCAGGACAATAGTGTGTGTCTGGAACTAAAATTAGAAAACAACTTGGCTCTCGAAATCCGCACTTGGTAAACTAATCCTGATTTTGAATAATCCCAAATATTATTTTTGATACATGCACACATCACCAATTACAATAATACTATTATTTGGTGGCTATTAGTCTAAACTTTTCATAAACGTACACCAAATAAGTTCATCCTCACCTTTAATCGAAAAAAGGGGGACTTTGCCGTTAAACACCACCGGCATAGCGCAGTTGGTAAGGTCGCTATGTAGTGTGTGGAAGGCGGACGTTTCTGACGGGTGTTCGAATCCCGTCCTGCAGACCATCTAGTCTGCGGTTTTTCCTAGACTCCCCGTGTTTGGGAACGCGAATGTGTACATGGTTCCCTCTGAAGTCAGCCCCGGACGCGCTTTTCCTTGAACAACTCTTCCTCAGGCTATCTTGGTTTACCAGCTGAGTGCTGATGCGCAGGTTGAAACAAAATGTAAGACGAATGAAATCTGATTACCCTTGGCATCCGGCATCAACGGGAATTGTACCCATGGTTGTTGATAATGATGATGGCGTAAAACCTTCAAACTACACGTATTTCCCTAAAGAAAAAACCCACAGCTACGTAAATTCCTTGCAAATACCCCATCTCTCTTTGCGTCATTAAAAAAGGTAATTGGCCACTATATTTCAAGTCACCCTATGAATGTACCATTGTGGAAGTTGGAATGGCTGGTTCCCAGAGTCTCCGGGGGAACACAAGAACGGTGTCAAATCTTATCACACTCTGGAACCGCCATTTTCGGCTTTATGACTTAACTTGCATCGACCTTTTTTCTCTCCTCCCTCTCTTCCTTACGGCTACCTAAGTCACCCCACTCGCATTTCCCGGATTATCAATTTACTGTCTTTGTGTTCCGATTTTTGGGAAAAGTCTTCTACACTCAATGGACAAAACATTAGAGATACCTACCTAATAGCCTGTTGGTCCTCCTCTACAGCCAATAACAGCATGTACATGCAGAAGTATCGACTCCACCAAATCCCGGAGGGTTTCTGGAGATAATGCCAGCCATGCCTATTGCAGCATTGTCCACAACACTGCCCGAGATCGCGGTCCAAGATCAATGGATCTGATGTTCCGTTCCAACGCATCCCAGGGAGCTTCCACAGGGTATCAATCCGGGGACCTCGCGGGCCACTGGACGGTTCCAAACCCAGATGAGTGTTCGTCGAGCTATGCTTGGGTGATTGCGGCCAGCTGGGGCGGCGTATTGTCCTGCTGGAACAGACCACTGACCGCAAGATGCAGGAAGGCCATGCAAGCGTGTAGGTGATCCCCCAGCAAATGCTGGTTGCACGCAGCGGTTAAGGACCTCTCCAGACATACTAAGGGACCAACTGAGTCCCATGAGAAGGCTCCCCAAACCATCACAGAGCCACCACTGCCTTGAACAGAACCGAACTGGCACGCACGTGCCATGTCCTCATGCTGTGAATGCCACACCCGCACCCTCCAGTCAGCTCGGCACAGCTGTAAACGGGATTCACCTAACCTGAGGACTTGCTCGCTGACGCTGCTTGGGCATCCGATATTTAACCGCGCTGTGATTTGCACCTCCGTAGCCACGCGGTCGGTCTGTACGAGCCTGGGCAATTTACTGCCACCACTTGCTCTCTGGCCGCTGGTACGTCCGTCGAGCGGCCAGAGAGCAAGTCATGGCATACTTGCGGTACACCCTTGATACGGTTGCCCTCGGGAACCCAAGGGTTCTTACCATTTGTTTGGGCAATAGAATGACCTATCTGTATGGCGCCGACAATGCGTTCCTGGATCAAAGTCGCTCAGATCACCATGTCTAGCCATGCTATTCTATTGCGAAACAGTGTTGGGAAGATCAGATTATATGTAGAGGATTTTAGGAAGGGAGTGCCTGACCCCAGGTGTTAAACAACCCTTAGAAATAGGGAGCTAGGAGATTTGGGCTAGAGTGCCCGATAGGAAAGTGACACGGAACCGATGTAGAAAGGAGGAGGAAGACGCCCTTATTTATTACCGGGGGGGGGGGGGCAGTACCCGAGGCTCGACGGCTTAACGTGCCCATCCGACGCACGGCGGATATTTAGTAGTTGGAGCGTTCGTACCTACTGGGATCGAACCCGAGGTTTTCTCAGTGGCATTCACGAACGTTAACCACTAGGCCACCCTCGGACCATCACTGTTGGGAAGCCCTGACGTCCGCCTATTTATCACCTACCTTCGGTTTACGTCTGTTCCACTTTGCACAGGGGGTGCCCATGTCAACTGTCCATCACCCCTATATCTAATATTTTGTCTACTGGGTGTATGTCGCCACCCTTCTTCTCTCCAAGTTACATACATTTCCCAGATGGACAGTTAGCGGCAGAAAGTGCTAAGTTCTTGATTAACTTCTTGAAACAAATCTGTTTCTAAAATGCTTAGCCATTTTAATTATTTACCTTATATAGTAATTTCTCCCTATTAATTCCCACGCAAACAAAAATGCATTTGGAGCAATTGCTTTTCGCTCTAAACGCAGGGACAACTTTTCGTAGCGGAGGTAGTAACTGTTTCGTACTCTCCACAATTGTATATATATACTCTTATGCTGACTCGGAGCATAGTGTGAAATACAATTTACCAAATGGTAGAGGTTCAGGAAGCTCGGCAAATACGAGTGGAAAGAGGGACGGAAGTACAGCATGCTGCGGATATTGGATGAAAAACATAGAAGCGTGTGTCAGACCCTGCACTCGGAAGCACTCGATTACTAAGCTCAAAATCAATATTTACATTAAAAAAAAGGTAGGGAATTAGAAGAAATATCATTATGACGATAGAAAAATCATAATTCTTAATTTACTTCCATTTTTCTGAATTTTCAAAAAAACAAACGGCAAAATACATTAAAATTGCATTAAAACTGTAAGTCTTAGTCAAAACAGTTATAGTAATTTTTCAAATAAGTGTAAAAGTTCAGTTTTCAAAATAATTACGAACTTTTCCTGTTTAATCTCCATAGTTGTCCTAAGATATAAATTTATTACAAAATTAAACTGAAAAGTTTAAAATTTCGATGTTCAATAGACATAAATTTAACAATGAAATAAAAAAATGTACAGACAGGCAAGTGGGAAAAGAAACTCATAACTATGCGTACATGATTCTAAATCCCATAGCCTTGGGCTCCTAGTTCTAGGCATAGTAACTTATGTATGTGGATATCACACAACCCCGTGCCAGACGCTGATGTTTCATTCATTCAGACATCATTAGTTCTCTCAGCCGGACAGACCAGACACTTTATCCCAAGAAAATCCTCCTCCACGAAAACACTCAAGAACCGAAAAATAAGGTAAGCAAGATAAATAAATAAATCTAATAAAATCAGTTGCAAAATGAACACAGTTCTTTCTGAGCAGATCCTTAACGGTATGATTTCTTCATGCTAACGATTCCTTCAAACGCTTCTGCTTGGAATTTTTCAAAAGTCGATTTCACAAAAGCAGTTACTCCGTAGATGTTTTTGCACCAAATAACAAAAACAGCGAAAGAAAGGAGGAAGAATCTTTCAATTCAAGAGTAAGAGAAAAGTTCTGAAAGATATCAGGGAGACATCAGCAGTTCATCTAACAGCATTGCGACTGGGTATTTTCAAAGATGTCAACATGCTACGGACGCTGCACAAAAACAAACTGCCATTCCTTTTGTTCGACTCTTTCTCCCCCCCCCCCAATGTCAAAACACAACTTTCCGAACATCAGGAGTAAAATTAGCACCTCCCTCAAGTAGCCGAACAAGAGCTGAATGAAAAAATAAAATGTATTGCTCCTTTCAATAAAACACACACACACACACGCACAATCAAACTGAGACACAGCAGGTGTTTATCACGTTTCTCGAAGAAAAATTCACACCACAATACGAAGAACGAAATAAATAAATACTTCATGAAGCAAATTGAATCCCAGCGCCTTAAATATATAAAATAATGCATTCGTTTTGGGAGATTACGTACACGAAATTTACATTTCAGTAAGTGCTGAAAATCGCAACAGCACTCTCACTCTTTGAATATAATGATTACAATATTAATACTCAGTCAGCAGCGAAGATAACCTGCTGGGATGCCCACTGCGAGTCAGTAATCGGAAGGGGGCTATAATTAGTAGCAAAACGAAGAAAATCTTAGATCTCATAGAAATGATTCGCTAAACGTTATATCATAAAACAGTCAACGGGCAGGACGTTTTGCAATCATTTTTACAATACACCCTTAGAATTTTAATAAGGCTAATATAAATACGAGCATGATACGCCACATTCTAGTGATATTTCATTGCCATACTGGGATTATAGAGACAGAAAACATTTAAGTTTAAAAAAAAACTGTCATATTACTTGTTACAAATTACGCTTGTCAAAATTTACTTGAAAAACTAATTTGCTACTCAAAACGTTCGATATAACGAGTGCTGCTAACCAGAGATGGAAACGGGTCAAAAATTTCGGACCCGACTCGATCCGGACCCGTAACTGACCCGGACAAATATGCTTTGAACTATAAATGCGAAACTCAATTTATATACAGGGGTTGTCCAAAATAATGGAAACGCCTTTTAACAATAGGTGTTACGCACCTAATATGATGTGGGAGTACCCTTGGCATTTAAAACTGCTTGAATCCTTATTGGAATGAACGCATATACAGTAAGTGCTGGATGGTGATAAGTGGTATGCTGTACCATTGTTCCTGCAGAAACTGCTCCAATCCCTTGAGAGACTCGGGAGGAGAATAATGGGATCGCACTTTGTTTCCCAACACAGACCACAGGGGCTCCATGATGTTTAAGTCCGGTGATTGTGCAACTTCATTCTCATGTTCCTCAAACCATCACCGCTAGTGATCCGTCCATGTAAGGTGATAATGGGACCTGCTGCAAACCACGAGATCATGGCCCAAACCATTACGGAACCGCCCCGATGCTTCACTGTACGAAGGAGACAGTCTGGGTTGTAGGCTTTTGCGGGGGTTCTCTACACGTAAACCCGTTCTGTGGTGGGAAATAGTGAGAAACTTGATTCATCGGAAAGCAAGACATGTTTCTATTGATCCCCAGTCCACGTTTTATGTTCCTGGCACCACTGTAATCTTCGTTTCATATTCACCTGTGACACCAGTTGCTTTGCAATTGCAGCTCTGCCGAAAATATTGTGCTTATGCAATTCCCTTCGCACGGTATGGGTCGACACTGGGTTTTGGAGATGTGCATTAAGCTCAGCACCTTTCGTTCCTGTGGTCTTCCTCCTGGCGGTCACAATCTCCTTTAATGTTCTCCTGGCGGTCACAATCTTCTTTAATGTCCTCCTGGCGGTCACGATCTTCTTTAATGTCCTCCTGGCGGTCACAATCTTCTTTAATGACCTCCTGGCGGTCACAATCTTCTTTAATGTCCTCCTGGCGGTCACAATCTTCTTTATTGTCCTCCTGTCTCTCGCAGTAAGTTTGGTTTTCCTTCCACAGTTGTGTCTTGCAAACGATGTGCCGTGAACATTGTATGTTGTCATGACCTTCGGCACGGTACCTCTCAATACCCCCAATACCTGCGCCACTGTGATTACCGACGCACCAACCAGACGGGCTGCTACAATCAGCCCTCTTTGGAACTCCGACAGGTCACTCATTGTGCCTTCACCTGGAACGAAATTATGCAAGCACCGATTTACAATGCAATCACACAGACCCTTGAGACTATAAGCAACACTTTTTTACAAAAAAATTTGTAGCTACATGTTCGTTTTACTCAAACAGCATTACATACCAAAGTCACTGTTTTCAGCGAGGTGTTTCCATTATTTTGAACAACCCCTGTATATATTCATCCCAATAACTGCTTGATGTTTAAAAACTGAAATCTTTTTTTAATAATAAAATTTGGTTACTTGCTTAATTTTAGTGTCAGTTTTAGTGCCACTATTTTGCGTAATCCAGAAGTAATGGCTGACCGTGAGTGTTTTTTTTGTTTTTTTTGATTGGAGGTTTAACGACCGCCGTGAGCAACTCAATGGGCTATAAGCAGTCGCCCGTCCCTAATTTAGGGTCACTGGTTCCAGGGAAAGGAGAGAGCCAGTGCCGTAAGACAAACACAACATCCATGCCTGACCGGGATTCGAACCCGGACCCCTTACGGACGAATGATCAGAGGCCAACGCCTTAGACCACTGAGCCACCGGGGCGGCAACCGTGAGTGTGAGTATATTACAAATGGGAATCATTATTTACGATTACACAAATGTATTTTTTTAAAATGTATTTAGATTGTTCACTCTTTCGACGCTTTGATGGAGGTGCGCATATTTTCATATGGTCCGCTAGATTTTTGGTTCCGTAATATCTTATTACACCGTCGACATTTTCTTTTTTTTTTTTTTTTTTTTTTGAAATTATACACTTTCCACATTTTGAACAACAAGCAAGACCAAACAACACAGAATTATTTACCGGTTCCTTAATGAGATGAAAAAATTTCCAGCATTCACTCTTCCCCTTGTGGCTTTGAACAAGCACGTATTTGTTGGCCTCGACGCCTTTCTCAACCTCCTTTAATATTAAATCCATCCATATTAACAAATAAGGAGTTAATTTCGACATGACACGTCATGGGAACGGGATGTTAGCACATCAATCGAAAACCTCTGAATGCTCGATGTAAAAGATGCGATGTGAAAAGTAACTCTTAGTCATACAGCGAACTACGCACGGAGAGAGTGAATCACTTGAGAAGCAGGCGAATGGCGTTTGCCTGTACCTTGCCCTGGACAATCGCACTGTAAAAGAATGCAAAGGAAGTACCTTACACTGAAGAGCATTTACACTGGAGCAATTGAATTAGAGATACCTGTCTAGTAACGTGTAGCACCACCTTTCGCCCTGATGACGGCGGCGATTCGTCTCGGCATGGACTCGACAAGACACCGGAAGCGTTGGGAAGCCATACAGATCCACGACCCCTGAACAAGCTCCCACAGTTCACGAAGACTTGATGGATGGGGTCAGAACCTCGAACATCTTTCTTGATGGCATTCCAGATGTGCTCGATGGGATTGAGTTTAGTGACCTAGCTGGCCAAGGAAGCGAGGTCACGTCGGTGGAGTGTTCATCCAACCATTCGGATACAATTCGGGAGAGATGGCACGGTGCATTGTCTTGTTGCAGGATGAGGTCCCCAGTGGGATGTTGAAGACGCACAAATGGGAGCAAATGGTCGTCCAGGATATCCCGGTAACGTTGACCTGTGAGGGACGATGTCACGCGTACCAGGGGTACCATTTCAGTCCACGTAAACAGTTACCAGACGAGCATGCCACACCCACCAGCTTGAAGAGTACCCTGCTGGCAAGAAGGATCCATCGCTTCATGTGGTTTGCGCCGTACTCGTATCCTGCCATCCGCATTTACCAACGTGAATCTCGACTCATCAGTCCAGGCAACATTTTTCCACATGTCTAGGGTCCAGTGGCGATGTTCCCGAGCCCATGCTAATCTTTTCACCCTGTGATGTGCGGTCAGCAGCGGTACCCTCGTGGAACGATGGCTTCTGTACCCCATGGCGAGCAGATGGTTCTGGATGGTGTGGCTGCTTACACGTTTTTGTGCACCAACGTTAAATTGCCGTGTGATTTCTTGCACTGTGGCCCGTCTATCCATTGTTACAATGCGAGCTAGCCGACGATGACCCCGCTCATCCACACGCTGTTGTCCACGACAGTTGGCCCTTGCAGGAATGGTTTTACCGGATTCGATGTATTCACGGTGCACCCGTGACACAGTGGCTCGTGAAAATCCCAGTGCCTGCGCGACTTCCGAGATGGAGTGACCCATTCGTCGGGCCCCGACAAATTGCCCACGATCAAATGCGCTTAGATCCTTCGTCTTACCCATACTGCGTCAGACTCTTATTGATTCCCGTCGCATCACTCCTTATATTGTTGGATCGCTTCATACGTCATGTCGTTTCCGTTTACAGGGACCCCACAGCGCCACATTTACATAACTCCAGCTGTCCCCAATTTAATTGCTCTTCAGTGTATGAACAGCACAGATATAGAGCAATCATTTCTCTTCTGCGTCTAACTGCGTAACGTTATGTCTGAACCCATGCAGGTGACTTTAAAAAGGGACAGCGAATAAAAGGGGAGAAGAATCAGCACCTTCCTTAAAAAGACGTACAGAACGGCGTCCTAGCACAAGCAATTGCTTCTTTTCAAGTCCAACCTACAGTGAATCAATATTGAATTTCAATACTGTAACGCATTTCCAACACTGCTTTCACTACTACGCAAAGCTAAAAGAATATATACGCCAAACATCAGAAGAATATATACATGTAACCTCCTGAGATCTCTGGAGGTTAGAATTTACATTTTTCTTTCGCCACAGAAGAAATCAAACCGATCCAATGCCGCCATACAATCCCACCATTACAATCGGAATGTGTAAAATAATTTAATAGATAAATATTCCCAGAGCGTTTCTGATTTACGCTGCGACGCCTCTAGACAGCCAGAGTTTCATACGACCGTTAAAGAAATTTCATTAATGGCTCCTCCGCCAGACCAAAGCCTCAACTGTCGCAGCGAGAAAAATCTTTTTGCTATTTCCAACTGCCAGTTGAAGACAAATTGCCGGAGCAGAGGAGAGTGCACAACTCTCCCAATGACGGAAGAAGTAAATGAAAATTATGCATATCCGTGGATTATGCAAGCTCCCTTCTATAACAGGCAGCCCGACTTCTTTGGCGACACTCAACTCTCAGTCGCACGCCAATCGATTATGTAGCCGAAGAAAATCAAGCAGCGTTGGCATTATGGGTTAAATTAAAATTCGCGCCGCCGGGAAAAAAGAAAAAAAAATGTATTTTCTGCTACATGTAGTAAAAAAGTAGGCTCTCGGTTGTCAGAGTTCTCGGCTAAATGACCTTACTTCCAGAGATCGTAACTCTTCAATTTTATCATAAGCTTAGTTAAAATCATAGAACCGATCACGGATATTACTTTAAAATAAAAAAATAAAAAAAAAACGAAAGGAGAAAAATTAAAATTATAATTTCTTTCGGGTATAATCTACCGGTTATAAACACACTAATAGAGGAAGAAAAGTCGTGCAAATATATTTAATATTGCAATTCTGTGAATTAAGAAACTATTTTCTAAGCGGTACGGCAAGATATATTTTATACATTCAGAAAGTTTATCGTGGATTCCTACTGCAGAGACCTACAGTTTCCCGTCGAAGAGCAAAAACAAGTCTTCGCCGTGGTAGTCAAAGACAGTCATGGCCACCCCGGCGATTCAGTGGTCTGATCGCTGAATAATGATCGTTCGTCTAAGTGGGTCTGGGTTCGAATCGAATCCTAGTGAAGCATGGATATTGTGTTTGTCCTACGGCAATGGATCTCTCCCTTCCCTGGAACTAGATTCACTGCATTAGACGGCGACTGCATATAGCCCATTGAGTTGCCCATGGTGGACGTTAACATCTTCCCCCCCTCCCCCAGATCAAGACGCTCATAAAGGCGATGGTTGAAGCACAATGCTTTACATGACTATTACGAGGAAAGAGATAATATTATTAAGGTAAACATTAAAGAAATTGAAATAGTAGACTATTCAAGAAATGCATATAGCGTATTAAATCCGTTTATTCTTGATTTTTATGGTGAAGTAAGCACAAACATTCGCCTTTCGCACTCCACTGGGAGGCTTTTTCAAGGCAATGGTAGACATAAGAATGCAGGGGACACGTAACAAACAAAGGTGATTTTTGAAAATAACGTGAGTGACATCCCGAGCATATTACATGCATTTTTATTACGCTGCATTCTGCATGTCCTGGTTGACACTTCGCACGTGTTCATTACATCTAGTGTCCAAGGATCGCTTTGTCACTTTTGTCATTTGGACACTAGATGTAAAGAACACGTGCGAAGTGTCAACCAGGACATGCAGAATATAGCCATCGCCAGAGAAGTCATGCACTCATCGGCCGCTCCTGTATTGAATATTATTAGAAGAATTGCCCCTTACACGAACTTTAAAGAAATTGCTATCAGGGAAACAGTCAAAATCCTCTCCAGCAAACTAGCATGCAATGATATGGTCTGTACTGAACTAGCAATAATGATTTGGCATTCGTTATTAAAAGATAGAAACACATCGCGGCACCCGTATAACTGCGTGATAAAAATTTATGTTCGTGATGTCACCCACGTTATTTCCAAAAATCGTCTTTGTTCCTCATGTGTTCCAATTCCCTGCATTTTTTATGTCTACCATTGCCTTGAAAAAGCCTCCCAGTGGAGTGCGAAAGCTTGGCGAATCTTGGTGCTGACTACACCACAAAAATAAACGGATTTAATACGCTATATGAGTTTCTTGAGTATTCACGGTCTGGTGTATTTAAAATAACGTTAGTAGATGAGTATGAATACTTAAGAAAATTGATAGCGATGAAGAAACAGTGAGTCATGGAAGAAGTGAAAAGAAGAATAGGAATGGGATGATCAACTTTTGGAAAATTGAAGAGATTTTTAAACAGTAAAATAAAGCCTGAGAATAGAGCAAGACTTTTCAACCAATGTGTACTGGCTGTTATGATATATGGAGAAGAAACCTGGCCAATCAAAAAAGAAATAACAGATAAAATACAAAAAAAAAAAAAAACAGAAAGAAGAATGGAAAGTTGACTGCTAAACATAAGACTAAAAATGAGGAAATAAGAGATAAAATAAATGTTTTAGATACTGGAGCAAACGTACTTCGAAAGAAATGGAAATGGGCAGGACACATTGCAAGGCTGAGAGATAACAGATGGACAAAAGTTATACTGGAGTGGCCGCCATATGAAGGTAAAAGATCAGCTGGAAGACCTGAAAGCAGATGGTTAGATGATACAAGGAAAACAATTGGAATTCTTTGGCACCAACAAGCTCAGGACAAAAATAGATGGAAAGAATTGAGAAATACCTGTAATAAGATCTCCAAGATGTAAGAATATGGGACAAGTGAGCAAAACCGTCCAAACAAGGAATCCAAAGGGTGCAAAGGCACTTTATTGAAAAGGTAGCTTCGAGCACAACTGGACAGAAGACAGAAACGTCCTATATATTGTGTACACTTTCGATGGTCTGCAGGTGGTACAGGAATCGCAGTACTCCGTTTGACTGTATGAAGAGTGTATCGGGAATACGTCATTTACGGAATAACCTCGCATCGTGGACATCGTTGTGGGCGGAGAAAGGTGGTGGATTAACGTTGCCGTCGAGGTCTGTCTCACATAGTTGCAACCAACCCGAGAGCGACAGTGGCACACATCACTGTCGACTTCAACGAGGGAGGTGCCAGAAACATCTCCACTACGACCATCAGGCGATCATTCGCTACAATAGGTTATGGGAGCTGCTGACCCACTAGAGCCCCGTTGCTAACCACACCACCGCACTGTACGCCTCAAATGAGAGAAAGAACATCGACACTGGATCTTGGGTGACTGGAGGCGGGTTTAAAGGTCGACGAGTTCTGTTTCCAGTTATTTCACGCAGAGGGACGGTACGGATCTGGGGGAACCCGCATAAAATGATGGACCAAGCATGTCGGCAACAAACTGTTCAACTGGCATACGTTGGGACCTCTAAGTACGTCTAGATGCATCTCTGAACGGTCCACGCTACGTGTCCATCCTTGTAGATCATCTGCATCCGTTCATGGTCATCATTGCCCAACAGAACAATGGACTCTTTCAGCAGGAAAATGCGTGACTAGAATATGGTTAAGAAGAACATTCCTCAGAAGTTCCCACCCTGGAATGGCCTCCCTGTTCACCGGACATGAACCCTGTGGAAAATTTTTGGGACACTGCGGAAACTTTTCAGTTCGAGTCTTGGATCCTCTACCCACGAATGCGACGGATTATATGGATAGGGGTTTAGCAAGGGCGGATAGCTGCAGAACGCTTTTGTGACCTAGTAGATCAATGACACGCCCAGTGACTGCTCTTACCCGGGCGGAAGATGACCCTACTCGTTACGGGATAGGTAATCTCACGATTTCTATCTACTCAGTATAAAATGTAATAGAGTTGCCTTTTAATTCGGTCTTACTCGTTGATAAAATCCGTCCAGTCTGAGGCAGCTATGGAACGTTAGCATATCAGTCCGGCTTTTCACACTCTTTTGATGGCAGAGTTCGTTGCTCGGTTGCTGTCGTTGACTTTAGCTTAGGTTGAGTTTCGTTCGATCGCTTGCCTTTACTATGAGTTCTTTTTAGGTTCAGCTGGAGTCCTCTCACTGTTACACCTTGATGGTTTCAAACGTTGCTATATTTTAGGGATGATTTCGCCCTCGAGTATGAAGACATCGTCAGCTAAAGCTTCTCCTATGCGCCTTAAAAATGACCTCACATCTCCAGGTCGAAACTAGTCCTGAAACAAAGTCACCTGAAACAATTTAGATGTAATCATGACAGGGCGCTCCCAGAGCCTAATAATAAAAAACTGATAATAAAGGCAAGCGATCGAACTTGACTCAACCTAAGCAAACGACCGAGCCACAAACCCGACCAGCAAAACAGTGTGAGAAACCGGACTGATATGTGTGCACCAGAGCTGGGCAGGAATGCATTACAAGGTAATGCAGTAACAGGTAATGCATTACAAAGCAATCCAAAGTATGGTTTGCACAAGGTAGTGGAATTAATCTGTAGTGCATTACAATGAAGAGGATATAATTAATAATGTCATTCAAACGCAATGGAATAATGTCATTCAAACGCAATGGAATTCTTTGGTAATGAAATTATACAATTTGCAAATAATAATTACATACTAATAGTTTATAGAAATGCACGTGTGCCTAAAGCTATGCACCTCCATATATGTAGCTGAATTAACAAAATATAGCCAACAAAACAACAAAACAATTCCGATGGAGTTTTGCTAAAGCAACAATATAAATCGACAAAACAGCTCAACAAAATTATTTTGTGTTTTCAAACAACCTTTTTTTCAGGGTATGTGTAGAAAAGTCGGCCATGTAACATAGCAGACAGAAACCGAAGTGTCGTGTAGAATGTTCTAGAAGCGGCAAGAATGGGTTAGATGTATGTAGAATGTTTCAGAATGATCGCGCAGTGGGAAGTTGGAGAGCTTTATGTAAATCAAGAATATTTCAGAAAGCTCAGGTCCTGTCGTGAAGTATATAACACTGGTGTGCAAAAATTAAGGACGAAGAGGAGAAATTAGCATAACAGCGGAACAAGCAGGCAGACCGAAAGACCACTCAGGAGATAGACTAGGGTCCGGTACGGTAGGGCACGCGCATATATGTAGCATGACGCAGGGGGAGGTGTCGGAAGGGTATAAAGCACACGGGCGGTGTACGCTCAGGAATTCGGTGAAAGCTATTGCACGGTGTACATCGGTTTGAACGGCGTCGAGTTGCTGCCCACCGTGTGATACGGTCAATAGGCAATCCAGTAGGTAACATCTGGATGACTTTACCCAAAGTCGCGTCACTGGGAAGTCGGAAGAAGGTCGAAGTGTGACTAGTGTGGCCGAGGAGTTCGGGATCGCTCACAGCATCGTTTCACGAGCTTGGAGAGCATTTCAAACGACAGGAACAGCTGTCCGAGAGTTTAGCAGTGGTCGTCCACGAGCAACCACGGCGGCGGACGACCGGTATATTGGCATACAGGCGAGAAGAGACAGACGGCAGACAGCGGGAGAAATCGCAAGCCACATGCAACAGACAACTGGACGTCCGTTATCGCGTTTTACCGTGGCCAGGAGGCTGCACAAAGGTGGTCTATTTGCACGACGACCAGTACGGTGTGTGCCATTAACGCCTGCTCATCGGAGACGGCGGTTTCTGTGGTGCCAGGAACACAAGAACTGGACACATCAGCAATGGGGTCGAGTTCTCTTTACGGATGAGAGCCGATTTAGTCTGACGAGCGATTCTGGACGTATACACATCTGGAGAGAGCAGGGAACACGCAATCACACTTCCAACATCACCGAAAGGGACCGGTTTGGAGGTGGCGGAGTTCTCGTTTGGGGCGGTATCATGCTTGGTAGCCGTACTGACCTCCACATCTTCCAAGAAGGTTCAGTCACTGGTGTCCGCTATTGTACCGAGGTTCTCCTGCCTCACGTGCGTCTGTTTAGAGGTGCTGTGGGTCCTGAGTTCCTCTTCATGAACGACAACGCTACACCTCATCGTACAGTGGCTGTCGCAGAGCTGTTGGAGAGTAAAGACATTCAACGCATGGATTGGCCCGCAAGGTCCCCGGACCTAAATCCAATCGAACACGTGTGGGACCTTCTCGGGAGACGCTTGGCAGCACGTCACCAGCCGCCAGCAACGATTCCGCAGTTGCGATTGGCGCTACAAGAGGAATGGGCCGCGATGCCTCAACAACTCCTTGACAACCTCGTCCTCAGCATGTACAGACGTTGTAAATCCTGCAACCAGTCAGGGGTGATCATATCCCGTACTAAAGACTGGATTTTTCTTGGCAGCTGCCTGTCACATGGACGTTTTTGTCTTCTGTCCAGTTGTGCTCAAAGCTACCTTTTCAATAAAGTGCCTTTGTATCCTTTGGATTCCTTGTTTGGACGGTTTTGCTCACTTGTCCCATATTCTTCCATCTTGGAGATCTTATGGTATGATTTGAGTCGATGTGGATCACTTCTGCACGACGTTACATTTGAAAAACCGGATCGTCCTTAATTTTTGCACGCCAGTGTATAAAAGAGTCAGTCGCTCGCCTGTCCAGTGTTCGTATCTGACAAGTAATGGGCAAAAACACTTGAGAAGTACTGCAAAAATGCCAAGAGTTCGCAAATTTCTGTAATATTCGACAGTGCACCCTGAGTTGCTGAACTGTGAGTGTAGTGCTAATATGTGCTTGTTGTTAAAGTGGGGTAATTATTTTGGACAGCGAAACGTATGTAATGGACGAGAATACTGTATTGGAGATGGACGAAATGAGTATCTCTAACCAAAATAAGCATTCCATTCGCACTTACTTCATAAGTATTATTTCGTTCAAATCACTTTAGTTGCGGCGAAGACGGGGCAAGTACTCATGTCATACACGTACAATCTCTAATACCTGCATACACATATTTGAGGTCCGAGGAGTGGAACAATTGTCAAATAACCTAGACAACGTGTACGGGTGTACTGGTTGCTGGTTTATTCACGTTGTATTGTTACCCGTAAGTTATTGGTTAATTACGAACATATAGTTAACCATTACGATTATAATGGGTAACTGCTACATGTCATTACAATTACCATGTAATTCTAATGACCAGTTCACCATTACCATGTAATGGTAACGCTAAGTTCTTGTTCCCATCACCATTACGCTGTAACGCATTACCGATTAATTCAATTACGATTTTGCCCAACTCTGGCATGCACCCGTAGCAGGCTTACGGTTAGACCTGATCAATTTTACTACCAACGCCTAGAACAAAATAAAAAGACAACACTGTGTTAAAATTAGAAAGTAAGAATTGTTTTAAAGTCCATTACCAGCGCCAAGTACAGCTGTCATGCAGCAAGTTGTATCTATTGCTTTGATAACAGTGTGGACGAAGAATAGAGCTGGATGTATTTATTCGAGCATGTTAAATTTCTGTTGTTATTAAAAATACGAACCGACTGTTATACGGATTTATAGAGTATGTTTGCGAAACTACCAAAATTTTAGTAACAGCCTGGCGACAGCTTATGACTGAAGATTTTTCGTCTGCTCTGCTCCCTTTAGTGGTGGTTACTGGATTTTTGTGGGGTTGGGGTCTTGCAGTCATATTTCCTCACTCCTTAACATCAATTAGTCTCAATTAAATAGAGTTTTCATTACTTTTGAAACGTATTGCCTTTTTTGTTTCCCATCTGAAATAGGAACACTTCCTCGGAACATACGCTTCTCTCCGTCAGCCGTTAAATAAATAAAGGTTTAGATAATAAACGGGAAAAAAGCGTAAAGATCGCCAGCGTGTAATCTTTTTCGGTGGGGAAGAGATCTTTCTTTTTCTTGAATGGGGCTCTAGAAATATTTTTGGGAGAGGCCCTAAAGTTCGAACTACGTCATTACGTCGCGCTACCTTGCAAACAGCGGCTTTTATTAACTGACAGATGAGACCCTTTTTAGAGAGAGACAGACAAACAGAAACGAAAAGTAGAGGATTTTTAAATAGATCGCCAAGCTATTCAACAATGATAAGTTTCACAATAAAGAATAAATAAGTTTTAGAAAGAATATTATATCAGAGTTTCCCACGGACGAGGATAGCATTACTCGCCGAACTTGGTGAAATTTTCTACTTCTAGCAAAGCACACAACCTCTTCACCGCCATTGCAATATAACGTTACATTTCATTTAATTCCGAATATACAAAATAATGCGTTACGTACAGTTATCTGATGAACAAAATATTTCAGTGTGCAAAAAATCACCCGCTGCAACTTTGCGTTAGCCACTTTGTTGATATCATTATTTAATGCTACCAAACCCATATTCGAATTGCGAAAAAGTTATTGAGCATTCTGCACCAGAAATTCACTAAACAGTTACCGTTCCCCATTAGAAAATAATTAGAATTGAAAAAGAAAGCTAAACTAGCTACCATTGCTGAGCAGCAACTTAGAAAAAGTTTTGGGGTAAGAGTCGCATCGGCTTAAGAAACGCAGGGCGCATTTTTTTCTTTAACATAACAGTTGCGCGCCTTTTAACCCTAAAATTATGGCAATTTCGGAATGTAAAGTCATAACATCAAACGTAAGTTATTTGTGTTTTCCCGAGTATTTATGATAAAAAAGATCAAAGAAAAGCGTTCCTTAAGGAAAATAACGAGCATGCATTACATAGCAAAATAAAACAAAATAATGCAGATGCGGTATAAATCTATCATTTAACAAAAAGATCTGGCAAACATACTTTTGTTGGCATTTTTTAACTCTATTTCATACACTGTCACTAGAAAATATATTCTAGTGGCTGTTCGGACGTATTCAGTAATGCTGAAGGCATCGAACTGAGCTAAGCCCTGAATGTTTATATAAACTCATTAAAAAAATATCTGAACTGTATTATTTCTATCATAAGTTGCGCTTTTCTTTACTGGGATGTTATTTGATTTAATTACAGGCGGGGGAAATGTTTGTAGGATTGCAATAGGTTCAAAGTTGCGACTTCTCTTTCCTGATATTACTTCTCCCGTAAAAATAAACGTTGCGACTTCTCTTTCATGCTATCAAGGTTACCAATCACAAGGAATTTCTGTAACAGAATCTTCGCGGTTTGCAAGAGACGCGTGTTTGTGTGTTTATAACTTCTGTACAGTTGTGTTTTCGTGCGCTGTAATTCCATGGCGGATGTCACAGAAGAGCCACGTTGATATGTTTTTTCAGCATAACAACTGCCTGCCAACTATTTGCATCTGGTAGGGGTAAGGATGAATTTAAAGGTTAATCAATGGATAGTAGTTCTATGGAGTTCTTTAAACTATTTCTTTAATGCTCTTCTTCTAATCAGCAACACTGAAGAAATCAAGTGTAGCACTCCGTCTAAAAGAGTCGTATCTGTGGATCTCAAAGAGTTGATTCAGCATTAGGTTACGCTTCGTGTATTCAATCAATGCAACCAAGCACTGCAAACGCCAATCAGTGGTCCAAACAACGAACCTTCTGAGCGCCATTACACCATGTTTTCTTAGGTTCTCGAAGTACATCGACTTCACTTTCTTTTCGTTCTTTCTTCTTATTTTTTTATTTTTCCTGGTGTGCTCGTCTGTACGAAAATGACTTCACTTTGTCCTCTTTGCTCTACTAAACAATTTCGCTTAATTTAAATTCGGCACAAAAAAGACAAATCAAGCACACACAGATTTACCTGAAAATGTATAAATGCATTAATTCCTAACATGTGTGCATGAACAGTTAACAAACTACAATATTACATCTCATTAATAGCCTTTCTGAGGTCAGCGCACTCGGCTGATGGCAGAAAAATTCAAAAACTGGAAAAAGACATACAGCTACTTACTGTGTCAAATTGAGATTTCGTTCTCAATTTCTGACAATTTTTATTGTTGACCATGGTGAGTACCTCACTGGGCTCAGAGTTGGAAGCGGGCCAAAAATTTTGGACCCGGACCTAACCCGTACCTGATCCGGAAAAATTTGCTTTGAACTATAAATTCGAAACTCAATATACACTGCTGGACAATCGCTAAGGGCGGATCATAAACGGCTATATAGCGCATAAAAAAGTAACTGTGGTTGGATGCCAAGTGAAATAAAATAATGTCAGAATGCCAGGACATTACAAGAAAGACAATTTATTGTGCTCTGAAATCCAGAAGGCTTTGGAACGTGTTCAAGGGACAAACAGGCCATTTTGTGCAGAATATGTAAACGTGAAAAAAATGAAATTACCGTCCGCAGGCGTTCCGGCGTAAGATGTCAATACGGGATATGGCCACCATGGAGGGCGATGCAAGATTCCACACGTCGTGTCATGCTTTGCACAACATTATCAAGCAGCTGTTGGGGTAATTTATCCCATTCCTCTGTCAGTGCACGGATGAGGGTGTCCTTGTTTATTGGAGGGCATTAGCGACCAGCAAGACTCCTTCCCAAAGCATCCCACACATTTTCAATGGGATTCAGATCTGGAGAACATGCTGGCCATACGAGGCGTTGAATATCCTCGCTCTCAAGACACTCCTGGACAGCGACTGTTCGATGACATGTTGCGTTGTCGTCCATGAAAATGAATCTATCACCGACAGCACCACGTAAAATGCGAACATGAGGTAGCAGAACATCATTAATGTATCGTTGGCCAGTCATAGTCCCAGTTGGAAGCACACAGAGGGACGTACGGCCATTGATCATGATGCCAGCCCATACCATGACACTACATGTCGGATATCGGTCCCTTTCCTGTATGTTTGCTGGACAATATGCAGTACCACTATCACGCCAGATCAGTTGTCGTCGACAATCAGACGATAGACTGTATCTACTCTCATCTGAGAAGAGGACAGCAGACCAGTCGTTATCAGTCCAATTGCGATGTTGATGGCACCATTGCAAACGGGCGGTACGGTGACGTCTGGACAATGGGATGCACACAACAGGACGGCGGGCGTATAGTCCTCCTTCATGCAAACGTCTGGCGACAGTTTTTCGGGAGATCCGCTTGCCAGTAGCAGCCATAAACTGATTTGCTACCTTACTAGCTGTTGCGCCGTTGTCTTTTTGTTGATAGTACTATGTACCGATCTTCTGCAGGTGTCGTACTGCGAACACGACCTCCCCCATGACGTTTGCTACACTCTCCATTTGTTTGAAATGATTTCCATAGCCTTGAAACAACACTGTGGCTGACGTCGAACTCGCTGGCAACATCTGTTATTTTTCGCCCTTCTTCAATCTTGCCAATAATACGGCCACGCGTAAAATCACCTAGGTGATGTCGGGAAGACGACATACTGAAAATTGCAAGTTCGTCAAGTGATTCTTTCCCTTTCAACTTTGCGTTTGAACAACAACGGTCAATACGCGTCAAATCCTTTATATCTCTTATCAGCGCTATGACGTCACGAACAAGTTCGGCAATCCAAAATTTGCATACGCACAACACGTCTTACTGTATCCCGCACTTATGCTAATTTCCACATTTTCCTGCCTTCCATTTTATGGTTGCTATCGTTGCTATTGTCATCTGTCCTTAGCAATTGTCCGGTAGTGTATAATTACACATATAACTACATGCGCTCACGCGCGCACACACGTACACACGTGCGCATGGCATTCAAAAAGTCTCTCCGCTATGGATATCGCAAGTTATATATAAATTATATAAATGTATTACGGAAACGTATAATTTATTACTCGCTTACTTACAAAAAGCGTTGAAACTGTCGTTCTTTACATAACTGAACTGTTTTACATATATTTTCAAACACATTTGCGAGAATCAAAAAGTCCCTCCGCAGTAATGTTAAGGCTGTTCCACTTAATTTTGATAGTGCTACAGTAAAAATTTTTGAGTTAAGTAACTTGTTGTACGTTTAATTTCATTTTTATTCTGTTTTCTTGATAACATATTAAGCTTCAGAATATGTTTCACATCAACACCCATTTTCATCAGCTTCTGATGAGTTGAAAGTTTCCAAAATGCGGATGTTGATTTCACCATTGCCCCTAAAGAGGAAGGAACACTCGTGAAATCAATATTCACATTTCAGGAACTTTCGACTCATCCCAAGCTTGTGAAAATAGGTATTGTTGTGAAACATATTCTGGTTCCTTAATGAGACGAAACAACTTCCAGTATTCACTCTGCCCCCCCCCCCTTTTTTTTTTTCACCAAGCACGTATTTGTTGGCTTCGAAGCCGTTTTCAATTTCGTTAATATTAAATTTATCCATATTAACAAGTAAGGCGTCAATTCCGATACGACATGCAATGGAACGGGATATTAGCACGTCACACAAAAATCTCTGAATGCTCAATGTACAAGATGCGATGTGAAAAGTAACTCTCAGTCTTACAATGTGACAGGCGGGGTGTGAGAGAGTGAATCACCAGAGAAGCAAGTGATCGACATTTACCTGTACTTTGCTCCAGACAATCGCACTGAAAACAAACGCAAAGGAAGTACCGCTTTACGATATGGTATCGTCGGTCGGTGGAAATCTTTGCTTTAAGGTTGTTTTTGAATAAGTGTTAGGGTTCATCTCTTATTCCATATCTGCAATGAAAATTCTTTTGTACACATTTTCACGGAGACTATTACTTTGTAGTATCTTAAATTTTGAGCACAAATAAAAACGATCCATAGCCAATATATGCCGCAGTTATTATTCCGAAAAATTTGTTACAATGTTGTTGTTTTTTAATTCAATTTATCTGATTCGAAAGTATTCCAATTCGGCGCGATAAGTTAGCTTAGCAGTGTTTCTGTCTGGAAGAAACAAAAACTCTCATTTCTGTCGGATTTTTCTAATTATCTAAGCCTTATAGAATTAAATAAATGGGGGCAAAAAGTCATATTGGAATCTTTTCTTCCATAAATTATCTTAAATCCTATTGTACGTTCATTTTTGAAAAGAAAATGTGTACATTAGCAGAGAACCTCTGAATTTGAGATACAGGAACTCCACCTACTTACTAAGCTTCACCGAATAACGTCATTGGTTAAAAAGTAACAGCGCGTATTTTGTCCTTTCATTGTGGAGCCAACGAGAGCCCGCTTCCATTCTAAATATGGTGAGGTCTGCAGTGATTCGCTGACGCCAACTTCTGGGACAGTCACTCAAGACATAAAACCACGCCCAAAGAGTGATTTTTTGCGAAATCTATCTCAGAAGATGAAACCTATCACTCATCCAAAGATAGTCTTGGATGAATGTTAGGGTTCATCTTCTGTGATAGATGGCACAAAAAATCACTCTTTGGGCGTGGTTTTACGTCTTGACTTTTTTTTTTTTTTTGATTGGAGGTTTAGCGACCACCATGAGCAACTCAATGTGCTATAGCACTCGACCGTCCCTAATTTAGTGTCACTGGTTCCAGGGAAAGGACAGAGTCAGTGCCGTAAGACAAACACAACATCCACGCCTCACCGGGATTCAAACCCGGACCCCTTTCGGACGAATGATCAGAGGCCATCGCTCAGACCACTGTGCCACCGGGACGGCCTTGAGTGACTATCTCAGAAGTTAGCGTCAGCGAATCACTTCAGACCTCACCATATTCAGAATGGAAGCAGACTCTCGTTGGCTCCACAATGAAAAGACCAAATACGCGCTGTTACTTTTTAACCAAAGACGTTTTTAGGGGTGAAGCTCAATAAGTAAGTGGAGTTTGTGTAGCTCAAATTCAGGAGTTCTCCGCTAATGTATACATTTTCTCTTCAAAAATGAACGTTCAATAGGATTTAAGATCATTTATGGAAGAAAAGATTCCAATATCAGAGATCTGAAAATTGGCATGTTGATAGGTCTTAAGGTCTGTATGCCTAGAAAAGTCCGAAAATCAAAATAGCCGCTTTTGAACATCATTGTCTGCTTGAACTTTTCGCGAATTGTTAGACCACTTCTAAATAACCTAGAGATCTAAAAATTGGCATACTGGTAGGTCTTACCGGATACATGAAAATGTACTAAACCAAAAAAGAAAGCAAAAAAAAAAAAAAAAAAAACAGGGCTTTGAAACATTTTGTGCTTGATTTTTTCTGTCACTTCTGCACCTAAAAAAAAAAGTCTGAAAACCGAGAAATTCAAGTAGGTGGCTTATTTTTACTCTTTGAAAATGCTGATACGTTTAAAGAAAATTTCGTCAGAATCACTGAAATGCTTTGAAAATTTCAAATTTTGATTTAAAATTAAGGGGCGCCAAAGCCAGGCTCTGTTTCACGTCAAACCGAATGCACTGACGCCAGGACGCTGTTCTAAATCGTAAAACAGTTACGGATTTTATGTTACTTTTCTTACCCTTAATTACTTTCCTCTATCTTTAATTTCATGTTTAAAAAATTATTTTATAGATTTACCGTTCGGAGAACGGGCATGATTGCTAGCTTAAAAAAAGGAAAAAATAATTCGGAATAATAACTGTGGCATATATTAGCTATGGATCGTTTCTTTTGTGCCCAAAATTTCAGACACTACAAAGTTATAGTCTCTGAGAAAATGTGTACAAAAGAATTTACATTGCAGATATAGGATAGGAGATGAACCATAACACTAATTCAAATACAGCCCTTAAGAAAGAGACGGCACTATTTTTGTATGACAAATCATTTTTCACTCCGCTGGCACCAGCATCGAGCAATTACACAGTACGCATTTTTCTTTCAAATATTTTTTTTTTTTTTTTAAGAATAAAACGGAAATAAAACCGTGTAGAAATTGGGTTAGGAACACCTTGACCCGACTCGTTTGACCCGCAAAAAATTGTCAACCCGCAGACCAGTCACCCGTTCCCATCACTGACTGAGCTATAAGCAGTCGCCCGTTTTTAATTTAGGGCCACTGGCTCAAGGAAAGAGATACAGCCAGTGCCGTAGGACCAACATACCATCCATGCCTCACCTGAGGTTCGAACCCAGACCCACCTCGGACAAATGATCAGAGGCCATCGCTTCGAGCAACTCGCCCACCCTGGCAACTAATACTTTTAAAGCTTGCAAAAAGCTCCGTGACGGTTTTCAGAACTAACTTCTTTTTTGTGGAGATGTGCGCTTCCGCAATAAAAGTAAAATAAAAACAATAAATTATACTTTTTAATTTGTTTTCACACTCGTCTCATCCAATTAAAGACATAGTTTTACTTATTCTTTATCTCAACGACTACAGCCTTGTGACGATTATATATAGATTAAGATAATACAACGTAGTTGTCACAAATGTTTATTTTTTATTTCTCAAGCCGACCATGGTTTCGCTGGGTATTGACCTAGCTTCATCAGGACGAATGGCACGTAAATATTCAAATTGTATATCACATCAAAAATGGTGTTTACAGTCACGTGTTTTGGTTAGATGCTTCCACGCGTTTGATAGAAATGGCGTGGATGCCATGTCATTAACAAGTTGCGAAGATTTCTGATATGTATGGAAAGCTTCCAACCTATCAAGTTTGGAGGTTGAATCTGGCTTGTCAATAAGTTTTGCTTCTTCAAAGAGAAATGTATGGTCCTTTTCGTAACAGTGTTTAGCCATCGATGACTTCTTTAGGTCACAATTCCGAATGTAGGTCTTGTGCTCCTTCAATCGAAAACGCAAGGCTCTACGGGTCTGTCCTATATACGAAGCGCCACATTCACATGGAATTTGATGAATTCCCCACGAGTTTTTGTCTTCAACACAGTCCTTTGATCCTAAAAATCTCGTTCTATGGAAAGTAAAACATTCTGAAATTCCGGAATTAGTCAAACTTATAAATTCCATTGATCCTCACATTCAGTTCAGCTACGAAACTGCATGAAAATAACGGATGCCTACCATTCCTTGACGTCCTGGTAACTCGTTTAAATCAATCTCTCGCAACCACAATTTTTCGGAAGCCTTTCGCTATTTTTACACCCCCACATGCCAAGTCTAATCACACTTATCAACAAAAACTCAGTGGCTTTTACAGTTGCGTATATCACGCGATAACATATATGTTCAGATAAGGACAGTTTGGAAAAAGAACTGTATTTCCTTAAACGTGTTGCAGTACAGCGAGGATACAACTCTTCCATTATAGACAAGGCTCTGACAAAATTCCGGAAACCGAAGTCCATCTCCACATTAACTCCTGTGATGCGCCCATTGCTAGATAATTTTGCCATTATTACATTTTCCCGTGACATTGCCTTCAAAATTACAAAAATTCTCAAAACCTTTAATTTTAAGGTGATTTTTTAACCCATAAACAAAATGAGATTTTTAGGATCAAAGGACTGTGTTGAAGACAAAAACTCGAGGGGAATTTATCAAATTCCATGTGAATGTGGCGCTCCGTATATAGGACTGACCCGTAGAGCCTTGCGTTTTCGATTGAAAGAGCACAAGACCTACATTCGCAATTGTGACCTAAAGAAGTCATCGATGGCTAAACACTGTTACGAAAAGGACCACAGATTTCTCTTTGAAGAAGTAAAACTTACTGACAAGCAAGATTCAACCTCCAAACTTGATAGTTTGGAAGCTTTCCATATACATCAGAAGTCTTCGCAACTTGTTAATGACATGGCATACACGCCATTTCTATCAAACGCGTGGAAGCATCTAACCAAAACACGTGACTGTAAACAACATTTATGATGTCATATACAATTTGAATATTTACGTGCCATTCGTCCTGATGAAGCTAGGTCAATACACAGCGAAACCATGGTCGGCTTGAGAAATAAAAAAATAAACATTTGTGACAACTACGTTGTATTATCTTAATCTATATAGTTTTACTTAGTTAACATGCAGTTTTTTCTTGAGAGGGGTAGGGTGTAAGCCAAAGACAGTATCATCACGTAACATTAAACAGAAGTCATCGCTCTTTCCACGTTTTGATAAGTGAGTCACGGAAAAATTCTCATCGGCCGCCACCGGGAATTGAACCCAGGGTCTTCCAGTTCCCGGTGGCGGCCGATAAGAATTTTTCCGTGAATCACTTATAAAAACGTGGAAAGAGCGATGACTTCTCTTTGATGTTCCTGGTCCACGTCACTCGTCCATATTAATCCTCACGTGAACTTGAAATCCTTGATGACAAGCCAAAAATTTCAGTCCTCGTAATGCTGAAAAGGACGCGCGTAGATTTATATTTTGTACAACAAGTTGCTACTAAGATTTTGGTAACGAGATGAAGATTACACAGAAGCAGATGAAACATTACAGAAAGATGTAAATCGCATCGTTTGCATTTCACTACTGGCAATAGTAAAAGAATTTGAAGTATGGGCGTGAGCTTATCAGGATAGCATTTAGAAGCATTACACCAAAGCCTGGTTGTCAATGGGCCTTATTCATGTGAGTGACGTCAGAAGTGGATTTCTGCGGACCAACCTGGCTGCTGATTCAATGTTGTCGCTATTTGATTACATCTTACTGTTGGCTGATTTTTACAATAATAACATCACGGAGCATGCCAACGAAATAATACAGCTACAGGGCGAAGAAGAAGAAATTAATTTCTTAGAAGAACAAATCGAGGTTGCAAAAATATACCAAGACAATTTTGTGTTCAATGTTTATTTCGCATGATGCAGGAGGGCATCGCCATTAGTCATCATTAAGTTTTTAATGAAGCATTTCTCCTACATGGTATATTAAATTTCCATGTTCTTGGTGTCAGATATTGGCGAAACATCTGAAACATAAACTTGGGAATCCTTTTTTTGCAAAACAAAACATTTAGAAGCCCAGACAAATACGTAATATGGAAACAAACTAGAGTTAAAAAAACGGCAACTAAAAACTTCCAAGTATAGCGTGCTAGACAATCTGCTTAAAAATTAAATGAATGCGTAACATTAAATAAAAGAAAAATTACAGATAGGTTTGTTTCGTTCACGTAGAACTTAATTCGTAACTTACAGTTTCAAATATGCCATCAGTTCGAAGGAGCACTACAGGTTTTAACTGCCTTTGATTCGTAGTGTTATAATCAAAATCATTTTCGTTAAAGAGGGCAGAACATACTCGGGAGTGCACATTGGCATGGAAATAATCGCGTTACATTTTACGCAGCCATTCCTTTAACAATTTCGGCCTTTTCAGAGGAAAATTATGGGAAGTTATTTCTTCCCCTATGCAATTTAGGTGACAAGATTTATTAGCACAACCATACAATGAGCAAAAGTTACGCATGTCGTTTATAAATTTACGAAAATCGCAATTTTCCTGATCCCCAGCAACGTAACCCTTGTTAAGCAATGGAAAAGCGCATGTAAACAAACTATTGTTGGTCCGCAAACACGAAAACGCTTTCCCATGATGCAATGCGAGGTGGATATGGTCCATTGGGCAAAACCTGTGTGAGCAACTTTTTCCTTTTCTTCGGGAACAGTTCTACAAAGTGGCGTGCGGTTTCTACAAGCGACCGCATTTACCTTTATAACTGGCTGCCGAACACATGCAAAGATTTTTCGTAGGACACAGTTCTGAAGATATCTGATGCCGTGATCCAGTTCAGTCATTTGCATTTCAACCCACAGAATATGGATCCCTCACAGACATTTTTTCGATGTCATCCATTAGCTGACATTGAAGAAATATCAATCTCACACGAAGAACTCACTTAGACAGAACGAGTTCACAAAAGACATACCGTGAAGCAGTTTAGTCGCCCACCAACACAACTCCATGGACGACAGCATGAGCATGTCAATAGTTAAAACAGAAGGGCAGGAATGAAACACTGCTTCAGCAAAGTATGAGAGCCAAAACACATCAAAAACTATGGATTATTAAATTCAGAAAATTTAAGACAGGAATACCAAAAACAATCAATAGAGAAAATAAGCAAACAAAATAACACTAACTTGAGATTATTCAGTGGCCAGCAAAATGAAAACAAGGCAAGTAAGTACATAAATTAAACTTCGAGAAATATCGAAGCATGAAGAAACAAATATTGAAAATGGAAAGACGAAGATCAATGGAACTCACAGAATTTTTCAAACAAAAGAAATTTAAATATTTCTTTTCGCTAAGAGTTTGTTTTGTGCACGTCGAAACGCGCATACAAGATTGTAAAAACCAAGTTCCACACTGGATATTCTCAGGAGAAATTTCCCACGGTTATTCAAAATACAGCACTGCGGTCCTAAGATTCAAGCTGTCATCCGTAACCTACAGTTCACCCTGTTGGTTATTTACACTGAGCGTTCGCAAAAGGAACTTCAAAAACTTATTCAGAAAGAGGCTTTACGTTTAAAATTTGTGTCATTTTTAAACAGTACTAATGAGAAATAGTTTCCCTATAGCAAAAGATGCTTTCCTCAATCAGCAAAGTTCAGGTAAAAAATCGTTGACTGAGTGTCCATTTCAAGAGAAATTCGTCTTTTTAAACCACTGTATGACATGATCTCTTAAAGGGTTAATACTACCACTATTACATTTCGGTGACTGCGTCGCAAGTGCTTTTTGACTGCAGTTTCCTCAGTGAACAAATGGCAGCCGTTAGTAAATTATTGTTGCACCATTTTTTTTTCAATTATCTTCCTTCGCACACGTCTTTTTCATACATGCTGCATTTTTACCAATACTTCGGAATGCACAAATTAGACAACACTGTAAAAAAAATTCTGAAATCCATTAGCCATTTTCCATGATTGCTTTCATAAATTAACGAAGCGCCTGATACAATTTTTCCCGTAAAATGAGGGGCGAAAACCTGAATTTCAAGAATTTGTTTAATTTTCAGAAATCTTTCCGCAATTGCTTCCTCATATTGACGGTAAATTGCCATTTCTAAAAGGTGTTAACGAAAAATTCTGAATTTTCAGAAACTTTTCCATAACTCCGTTCGTATATTAACCGATAATTCTGTTCTCACTTTTTCTGTATCCATAGGACGGAAAATTTTCGGTAATAAGAACGATTCACGGGAATACTTGAGGTTTCATTAACTATTACATTGATTGTATAACGTCTACTGTATGTATTAGTTTGCAGACCCCTTAAGACAAAAGCTATCATAGCTACCAAGAGTAAATTTTATTTTTTGGAGTTTTGTGAACAATACTATAAAGCAGAATAAACAAAGACCTCGCTCTTTCCACGTTTTAGCAACACACAGCAACCGAAATATTGTTATTCGTTCACCGCTGGGGATCCGAATCACAGATCTCTCGATATCTAGCCGAGCACGGTAGCCTTACACGCTCGGCTAGATATCGAGAGATCTGTGATTCGGATCCCCAGCGGTGAACGAATAACAATATTTCGGTTGCTGTGTGTTGCTAAAACGTGGAAAGAGCTATGTCTTTGTTTATTCACTGACGCCACGTATTTGAAGGAGTTTCACTTTGGATTTAACTGCTATAATTAATATATATAGCCAGCGCTGTTAATGCCTACCAGATGGAGACGTCTCAGTAGCTGAGCCTATCTTACGGATTCATGATGTCAGAAGCTGACAGAAAAACACACATAGCGCCGTGGATTGTTGGTCACCGTGGTGTAAGGCTAACGCGCTCGGCTGGATATCGAGAGATCTGGAGTTCAAATCCCCAGCGGTGACCGAATAACAATTTTTCGGTTGCTATGTGTTGCTAAAACGTGGAAAGAACGATGTCTTTATTATACATGTATATGTCTTTGTTATTCGAACACATAATATATCTTTCGGTTGCAATCCTCCAAATACGTTGCTGACGCCATGTATTTGGAGGATTTTCACTATAAAGCAGTACATTTGACCTTTTCTTAAAGATAATGGAAGCCACTGTGAGTTTAAAAAGATCTCGAGTTGCAAAGCATTCTGTTACTTCGAAAAATCACAATGAAAAAAAAAAAATAAGAATTTGTGCTAAGTCCTCCTACAGTCAAAAATAAAATTCTTATAAACCTATTCATAAAAATAATAAGCTCCAACAGAAAGTAAAATGAATAATTCACCCACATTAATAACAAAAAAAATTAATCATCGACCAATTAGAGTTGTACCTTACACGCGAGAGGTCTTAGCGAGAATTTCTGGCTCAGCGGAAACACGCACGCGTCCCGTTCAGAAGATCGCTGGTTCAAATCCGATAAGAGGCGAATAAGGAGTGGTTCCTTAACTAAATACATTGCGGGAAAAAAAATTGATCGAAAAATTCAGAACTGGAGATTTTGCGAAATTTCAGTAAAAATACGAAAAACCCAAAACGAACTCTTCTGAAATAAAAGGAATTCCGTCAAAATACTGAAGCTAGAATAAAACGGAAATTTAATTAAAAGACGGACACCAACCGGCAACTTTGCTGCACATTATTTTGCGTGAATTTACAAATTATTTTTTACAACGAATAATTTCTAATGTGCTTTGAACAATGTTCAAGGATAAATCACCAAGCGGTGCATGAAACATACTGTATAAAACAGGATCCAATTATACGCCATGTTATGGTATCCAACCGGATTAGTAGGAAGTTACAGCCATTGCACCATACCACCTTTGCCCCGAAAGATGGTGCAGTCCCACATACGTATGCTTCGTTAATTCACGAAAGGAATCACGGAACGAGCAACTTTCCGTGATTCTTTTTTTCATATATTTTTTTGTTCTTTACTTTGTAGCCACGAGTCATTCTAGACAAATAAGAAATATACATTTCACTGCTTCAATAGCGTAGACAGACATTTGTTCAGAATTTCGTTAACAGCAAGTGCCAAGGGTTCTCAGCTGCAGGATAAATCATTTAAAACGCATCCATCTCTTCCATTTCTAAGCAATAAAAAATTCATACCACATACAAAAGAAAAAATAAAGTCGCCATAGAATTTTTGATGCACTTTCAGATAAGCAGCTTATCGAAAAATAGGCAAAAGCGTAAGCTACGACTTTACTCTTCTGCCAGAGTTTAACACAACGTGGAGTGCACCCATGAGAAATCTAATGTTTGAAACACATGCATTATTTCGGCATTTTTAGTCCGTACTTGGCCCGATATCTGGGATTCATCTTTAATTTTCAATCTCATAACACAAGTGTTGTTTGGTAATCGCCAGAGTTATCCTCCCCGATGGGCCTCTATTTTCCGCAAATCAAGTTATTCAAATTTTCGATACTCCGAAACTATTTAAGGAATTTAAAATGCATTAAGACTCGTCAGGCATTCATGAAATTCTCGGCTGCCCGTATCACCAATCAATACACGTGCTGTTCCCTGCCTGACTTGACGCCACAACCGTAATAGCTAAAAGATACCCGCGCTTCATTTCTAACGTCCACCGCGCAAAACACAAGAAGTATTTGTACAGAGTGCAGAATAATGAGTCAAACCTGCTCTCAAACAAACTACTTGAAAATTAGAGCACTCACTTTTGCTGTAAATCAGGAAGGTTTAACTTTAAGAGGACTGTTTAAAATGCACAACCAAGGGAATGAGGAAAAGAACAGCTAGAATAAAATCAGACAAGCGAATAATAAGAACAAGAAAATCTAAAATACCTTAGACACACACGCACTCTCAATCTTAATCGCCGAAATAAACAAAACACCAGGAATGAAAGTAGTCATGGCAGAAAAAGACTGAACTTGTCCCCACATAGGAATATGCAAAAATGATTAACCTTTCAGCATTTATTAACTAATACACACAATTGACGTGAATTAGGAACATCAAACAGAAGTCATCGCTCTTTCCACGTTTATAAGTGAGGCACGGAAAAATTCTCGTCAGCCGCCACCGGGAATCGAACCCAGGTCTTCCAGTTACGCGCCGCGAACATGCTACCACTGCACTACAGCGGCCTCGAATATGTGAGTCTCGAGAATTCAAGGCCGCTGTGGTGCAGTGGTAGCATGTCCGCGGCGCGTAACTGGAAGACCCTGGGTTCGATTCGCGGTGGCGGCTTACGAGAATTTTTCCGTGACTCACTTATAAACGTGGAAAGAGCGATGACTTCTGTTTGATTTATTAACTACTCTTGAAGCACCACATATGCATATATAAAAGCCATAAAATTGGCTAACATTTCTTTCGAAACGAAAAAGAATTTTACATTAATCAATGTGCTTACATCAAACCAATAGTTTCAATCCCATATTTATACTGATCTAATTTGTTTTATTGCAATTATTGCATTTCTGCATCAATCTCGGGAACTCCCCAGATAACTTCTAAAAAGGTGCAATTCCGTCTTTTGGCGGAACTGTTTCACCCCTGCAAAACACTAAATCCATTTTAACGCGACGTAAGCAAAGTACTGCAATTCAAAGTTTTTATTCAACGGCGGTTACGTCTTTACGTCATTTCCTTCACAGTTCCAAAAGAAAAAAATTAAATGCACTACGTATTATTTAACAAGTTAAATTAAGAGCACGGGCTACAACGACTGTTGCCATTCAGTAATAAATAAAATAACTAAACAACTGAGTGAAGGTTAGCTAGCCCTGGATGTGTTTCATAGAAATCGATACATCATGAAAAGGGCATTTCCAAAATCAAAGTCCTATTTTTCGATGCAACTTTTTTAATTTTTTTGTTGGAGGTTTAACGACCACTGTGAGCAACTCAATGGGCTATAAGCAGTCGTCCGTCCCTAATTTAGGGTCACTGGTTCCAGGGAAGGGAGAGAGCCAGTGCCGTAAGACAAACACAACATTCATGCCTCACCGGGATTCGAACCCGGACCCCGTTCGGACGAATGATCAGAGGCCATCGCTTAGACCACTGCGCCACCGGGGCGGCGATGCAACTTTCAAAATGCCTTAAAAAAGTTTTGGAATCTTGTTTTCAAACGTATCAGAACCGTGGGAAATATAATACCCGGGTTCTTTTGACCAACACAGGCAGCTTCTAATATGGTACGTTGAATAAATACCACACTGTGAATTCTATGAAAGCCTTGTGATCTAATCTTCTATTTGAGTTTGTTTTCTTATATAAATTTCTTTACTGCATTGTTAAACATTTTGTACCTGAACGGAACATTACTTCCCCGAACAGCTTTTACAATTTGGCAACACTGACAATGAGTCAGAGCAACATATAACGACGACCTAGAGT
Source organism: Macrothele yani (assembly GCA_039090855.1). NCBI lineage: Eukaryota > Metazoa > Arthropoda > Arachnida > Araneae > Macrothelidae > Macrothele > Macrothele yani. The sequence goes on from CM076991.1 coordinate 851,621, forward strand.
GTGGAGATTTGCAGAAACGTCGAGAGATTAAAAGTAGATTGTTAAACGTTGATAAAGACGTGATCAACAATAATTGCCATTGTTATACACTGGCGCCCAAAACCTAAGGACGAACACTATTTCGAAAGGTTACAACCACAAAATCAGACGCAACAGCTTGCGGCAATTCGCATAACTAGGGACTTCAGTATAGAAAGCCGGTGCACATGCAAAATGTCGAATCCTGCCCACAGGAATCACGTGGTATCAATTAAACGGATAAAAGAGAAAAGAGCGCGGTAGGCTACATGTGTTTCAAGGAAAATCCGGATGTGAAGGCATAAAGGTACCAACGTGTAATTTACGTTATGTCTCAAAGAACACATCTAGATGATTTCACGAGGGGGGAAATTATAGGGAAGCTGAAAGAAGGCCTCGCTGAGTGAGTAATGTTGCCACGAAATTCGGAATCGCACATAGATGGCTATCACAAACCGATGGCTATGGGCATCCTTTCAAACCGATGGTGTTCCACACACATGCTAGGAGGTCTCCCTCGCTCTATTACGACGCATGAAGACAGGTTTCTAGTTTCAAACCGATGGAATGTGTTCCAGACGCATGAAGACATATTTCTAGTTTCAAGCCTATGGAATATGTTCCAGACGCATGCTAGGAGGTCTCTCTCGCTCTACTACGACGCATGAAGACATATTTTTAGTTTCAAACCGATGGAATGTGTTTCAGACGCATGCTAGGAGGTCTCCCTCGCTCTACTACGGTGCATTGAAGACATATTTTTAGTTTCAAACTGATGGAATGTGTTCCAGACGCATACTAGGAGGTCTCCCTCGCTTTACTACGACGCATGAAGACAGATTTTTAGTTCTAACAGAAAACGTAATTGTCGCACCACGGCTGATCATCTTGCGAGTCACTTCCATTCCAGCACAGGAACGCGGATATCCCAATAAATGGTGGCAAGACGTCTGCTACTTATAGGGCTATATGACCGAAGACCTGTAGTCTACGTACCTCTATCCAAACCTCGCACGTTTTCTGTGATGTCGTATCCACAGAAACTGGACACGTCACCAGTGTGGCCTATGTACTCTTCACAGATGAGAGTCGTTTCAATCAGTCACCAGATTCTAGACGTCAGTTGATGAAGCATGAAAGTGGTACTGCGTACCAGCGCGAGGATTCCAGGAAAGGAACAGATACAGCTGTCCCAGGGTCATGGTATGGAGCGGCATCATGACTAATGGGCGCACCGAGTTACAGGGACTGGAAAATGTGACTATGACAGTCGAACGAAGTTCTTCTTCGCTATGTTCGATTATTCCGTGCTGCTGTAGGTAAAGACTATCTGTTCATGAATGACAACGCGACACCTCCTCATACTACTAGCGAGCGAAATACAGACACATCTGGAGACCAAGGATATTCATCGCATCGACAGACCAGCACTCTCCGTAGACCTCAACCCCATCGAACACGTCTGGGAAGCAATGGAGAGACACATTTGTTCTCGAAACCCCCTCCAGAAAAGAAACAGGGCCTGATCCTTGCTCTGAGAGAGGAGTGAACTAACTTGCCTCAGGAACTCCTGGATCACTTGGTGCTAAGCATGCCATGACGTTGTGAGAGCTCCATTGCAGTTCGGGGTGGACATATTCCATACTGAAATGTCTCTCCGCCTGGTTATCGGTAAGCACTGTACATTCATTCTCCAACTATGTCCTTCGAAAATTTTTAAATTTTGCATAAACACTGATTACAATGTCATTTATATGCCATTTATAAACAATTATTTGTGCCTTTTCATGTGTTCGCATGCTGGCAGTATAATTATTTCCCCATTTGGCTACGGTCATGTATTGTTTTTCTTATACAGGTAAAAATGCAGTGCGCCATTAGGTTTTGGATACCAGTGTACGATTGATACCTATGTTGATTCCAGCGAGATTATATTCTGGCAGTAGATTATATAGATGCCTTGCATTAGAAGTGCTTGGATAAAAACTGTTGAGATTACGTAAGTCAATAGCTGATTCTTTTTATCTGGCAGATTGATTACTTGTTTCTCAAGTGTAATTTATGTGCAACAAATCTATCTTAGAACATTAGCCAATTAGCTAGCTATTCAGTTAACCATTCGAAAATACAAAAAAAATGAAAGATGACAGAATAACTGGTTAAACATAGAGAAATGGCAGGTGCCATTTGATATTTTAGTACTCTGTGCCAATAATATTCCTGAACATTACGTTGATATACAGGTGGGTGGAGATGGTGTTATCCAATTACTCATAAATCACAAGGATCGTTTCAAAGTATATTAAGAATTTAGTGTACTACTTAACAGATGTGCAACGTATATGGAATTATAAGAGTGCAAAAGAAGCGCCGTCATCTCTGTTGCAGGCTGGTTACAAAGCGGAAGCTTATTCTATAATGCACCTAACTGAGAAAACAAAACTGTGTTTTCTAACTGACCCTTTTCACTTAAAGGGCCAGCGTAGCTTAGATATATTAATGAAACTGCTGGACAAAGGATAGGGTCTAGCTCAACCGAATTTTTTTAATTTTCGGGAAGTGATAAATTGTCCAGTTCCTCTCCGCAAGTGGGTGGAGCTACAATTTCACGCTTTATTTTCAGTTTTGGTTGACTATGTTTTCTTAAATAGTAACTTTGATTTAGAATCTTTTTTCTGACTGAACAATTCAACGGACACCCGTTAGCCGTATTAATTCGAAAGCTTGGTGTTGCTGCAGTCTAACTGCAACGCATTAAAAAGGATTTTCTGTTCTATGAAAAAACAAAATCATTTGTTACGCGTATATAATAACACAAATGCTAAATCAGTCACCAGCAAAGGAACACAATCGTCAGTTGCAGCATTCAACTGATTTCAACCTCTGCACGCCCTGCCCATTTTAGTGTTTCATGCACCGCATGTGATTCTGAAAAGCGATAGTAGCACCATTGCTAAGAGCCAGGACCTCTTGGGCAGAATATAACATCTACGTTTTCCCACGTACTCAACGCCACGATATTTATTTTCACTAAACATAACTGAATGCTTTTACCCAAGTCCGTATTAGTAACTACAACGTTATGAGGCAGCTTTCCACACCATATCACAATTAAGTACGTAGGGCAGTTAAAACTTCACCACCTTAACCGTATAGTAGAATAAAATGTCGACTGAACACGATAAAAACAAATGCAGTGCACAACGTACCACATGTTAAAGTCCTTTACTACTAAAAACACATTAGATCTTTCGAAGACACATCGTCTTCATCATCAGATGATACAGTGTAATATCACGAGATGGACATTGACTTAAATACTGTTGGGTGACGTCATAAACACATATACCACGCCATCTATGAGAGAACAATGCTGCAAACAGAGAATTTCAAATACCACCTCAACAGGAAGATCTACCAACTAACACATTTGTCCATTTTGGCTATCATTTTTGGTACATAATCATTACAACACCTGTGTCCAAATGAGGTAATATACAAAATTTCCATAAAAAGCATGAGTGATTGTTTACCTGGAGTGTTCAGGATAGTAGCCTGATCCCAAAGTGGGATCCGGACGCCACCAAGCAAGACAGAGCAGTTGATAGGTTTCCGGTTTTGAGGCTATACTTATGCTCTTTTATTCTGGTGAATAAACACCTTTTAGTGGAGCCGATGTAAACCGTATCCTGTGCCTCCGGGTCGACGGCCTGTAGAGGAACTGAGTATATGCCAGACCTATGTTCCAATGTAGCAGGGTCCCGGTCCTTCCTAATGTTTTTATTAGTAAAGTATTTTAACATGTGCTACGTTGTGCACTGCATTTGTTTTTATCATGTTCAGTCGACATTTTATTCTACTATAGGATTTTAACATGAATTAGTTTAATCAAAATCTTAACCGTATATTCCTAAAACTCTACTTTTTCCCTCACTATTTTTCTTTAAGATCCTTCCTATCACGACAACCTGTTCCTGCTCCAACTACTCCTATTTTTTCAGCCTTTCCAAAAGACTCAGCGAGTTGCAGCTAAAAGGGCTCTACACCTTTTGAGGTTGTCGTCGTCGTCGTCCACACCGTGACCATACTTATGGTCTCACAATCGAACATTCACCCACCGGCATTTCATGAAGCAATCGTTTACAGTAAGCAAGTCGTATACGAACATGATGATCATGAAAGAACACAGAAGTTCACATTAACGAAGGTCGTACGAACATGCCAATAGTGGAAGAACAGATATGTTCACCGTATTTAATATTACGGCGGATCGCCATTTTTTTTTAATTGCTGCGTTACAATAATTTCATGTTGTCTGAGTAATTTAATCCGAAGTCGAGCCTCCCCGGTGGCGTAGTGGTATAAGTGCTGGATACTGACCATTCTTCCGCGATTTATCCGGGTTCGAATCTATGGGTAGGTACTGACGGCGTGCTTGTTTTACGGTGCTGGCTCTCTCCCTTCCCTGGAGACAGTGGCCCTAAATTAGGGACGGGCGATTGCTATTAGCCCACCAAGTTGCTCACGGTGGTCGTTAAACCCTCCAAGCAAGCAATTAAATACCTGAATCCGAACAATATTTTTATCAATTGAATCCGAACAATATTTTTATTAATTGAATCCGAACGATATTTTTATCAATTGAATCCGAACAATATTTTAATGAACTTAATCCCAAAAATATTTCTATCATTGATATATTCTGAAATTTTCATATTTATACGCAATATGAACATTTCAGAATATATCAATGAAATATGTGTCTTTTTAATGTTTTAATAGTCCTCCCCGGAAGGTGCTGACACTATCGTTGAAATTACGACATTTTTGACCACAGCATTTATCCGAACTACAACCTCACCAGAACAAAAACGAAATATTGTGTCATTTTAGTAGTACCAGAATGGCACACAAAGTGGCATTTATCGGCAGGTGGTTTCTCCAGAACATCACTTTTTGTGGGCGAAGAATAAATCGCACTTGGTTTAAATATTTGTTTTTGTTTTGTTTCCGGTTAAACAATCATCGTGAGCAACTAAGGCTATAAGCCGTTGTCCGTCCCTAATTTAGAGACAGAAGTGAGAGTGCTAGTGCGACAGGGCGAACACACCACCAACTCCTCATCCGGAATTCGCACACCTCGGTTAGCCAAATCACTGCGCCTATGACCACTCGGGCACCTGAGCGACAGTGTGTCTTTCTGGAATCGCGAAACTAAAGAACAGTTCGGTTTTTTTAAGGAAGGAAGGAAGAGAGAGAGAGAGAGAGAGAGAGAGAGAGAGAGAGAGAGAGAGAGAGAGAGAGAGAGAGACTGCTTGAAATGCCTACTTGTTAGAAACACAATGAATTCTACCTTTTTTTTTCTTTTTTTTTTTTTTTGATTGAAGGTTTTACGACCACCGTGGGCAACTCGATGTGCTATAAGCAGTCGCCCGTCCCTAATTTATAGTCACTGGTTCCAGGGAAGGAGGAGAGCCAGTGCCGTAAGACACACACAACATCCATGCTTCACCGGGATTCGAACCCGGACGTTTCTCGGACGCGAGCTAGGGCGGCAAATTCCACTTTTGTTTACAAACTATTAAATGTCCCAGACAATAATCAAATGTTGTTGAACGCCATTTGATTTGCCCTGTACTTAGCAATGAGATTTACAAATATATAACTCGCCTGTTTTAACCACCAAAAACCAAAACGTGCGGTCTCATTAAACGACTTAAGCGCTTAATGAAAACATGAGTTTCTAGAGGTGGTTTTACCGACTTTCATCGGGATGAAGGTGACACGTCGCAAGACCGAAAATGAATCAATAAACAATGTACATATCTTTCAATCTTAAAGAATTTGATAAAGCATGCACGGAAAACCTTTCACTGAAGGCGTGAAGCGTCACCTAATGAGTTATTTAATTTTTGCTTTTTATTAGTTTGATGTTAAATCTTACAAACCACTCAAGTATAACTGTGTTACATTTATCTGATTTACTTCAGTAGTAAAAATGAATTAAAATAAAAAAGGTGAGCACTTGAGTGGATTAATTGACGGCGAAAATGTACAAGCGAAATTTCCTCCCATTTTAGAAGAAATCAGATATTACTAAATTCGTGCAACACTTTACATTTATTTCCGAGTGTCAGATCACGGTCGACGCAATGAATAAAACTGTGAAACTAACAAAGTTTATCACACGCAAAATTTAATATTGAGGAAGAGCATGTTTCAGGGAGTAAATGGATTGGTGCCATCAAGGGAACAATCTCACAAAATTTAGAAAACACAAACAGGTTTCCTGATTTGTGTGTTCAGTTATTTGTTGCAAGTAATACCTCTGTGGAGTCAAATTCTAAGTCACGTACTTCAATCTTAGCGTCCTTGCCGGCGGAGGCTGCGGTAAATTGCTGAAACGTGGTTCTCAGACGTGATATCCAAAGGAATTTTCCTGAACTGATCACCATCACCGACGTTTATAACTGCTACCGCTTCTCCTAAAGTTTAAACACAAAGGCATGGCCGGTCTTCCAGTCACTTTACGATTATTCAAACACATGCCACAGTTTTAGAAAGAAGCTTAAAAAAAAAAAAGAGGAATCAACCATTACTTCACTTAAACAATAATGGAAATAATTCCTATAGGGGTTTCGGTACTTGAAGGGCTCATTGTTATTCGCAGAGTTAATACAGATTCGCCCGGCTTATGTCAGCTACAGACGGGTGGGGCTGTTCCATCTTGCTCGCAAATCTGCAGCATACTCATCCTTCTCAACCCCACTGCAGTATTCTTTACTCTTCCCATCATGCCAATATTGTGTCAGCATGTCATACATCCAAATGATTTCTGCTTACCTTGTATATTTAGTCTGTATATTTCTCTCAGACCTTTTGTTAACCTCACGCGTAGCTTACTGACGTTTCTACTTGTGTTCACAAACGACCCTTCATGAAAGGCAAGCCATTCCCCGAAGTTCCTGGGAATGCTCGGCAAATGCGGAATAAGTACGAATGAATCTGTTCTTTCATTCAAAATCCTAGAATACTGAATGAAGAACTAAATTCTCATCCTAAATTCAAATCTACTGAATGAAGATATAAACGTTGTAACGGTAAATACATAACAAATTTTAATAAGAAATGCTATTTACTGATCAATAAGAAAAACTTGATATCGTAAATCGATTTCAGAGCAAACTATTTCTCATACCTCGATAACTGCTGCTACTCCTGCATATTTTTTCTAGGGGTGAAGAGACTCCATGAGCATCTAAAGCTGTAACAAGCCGCCCGTCCCTTAGTTTAATGTAACTGGCTTCAGAGGAGAAGAATATACAGCGCCTACCTCACCAGAGACAAGAACCGGGTCCAACTCTGATCTCTTATCCAGAAGCCCGCGCCTCTGACCACAGCTTTTTTTTGCTTCTACTGACATGATTTCTAAAGTTCAATAGACAGCTACTGCATGCGAGGAGGTGCTCATGAGAATAGTTTTAATACATTATACTATATATTCGCTTCTGAGGTCAACACATTCCTGAGTACGATACTCGATCTCTTTAAATCTTATAGTTAACAATCTGATAGTTGTCCATAAACCGCGAGTCAAGAGCTGATATGAAATGGGAAATGGAATAGAAATTTGTTCTCTTCAAATGCTTCATTAAATTAGAGAAAAAACGATAATTAGATAATGCCAAATCCGGTGATTCAGGGAACGTTGCCTGCGTGATGCCAGAGGTGTGGGCCGAAGCATTGTACTACAAAGGCAGAACCTATTTCAAGAATTTCCCCTGCGTTTTGATTTCACTTCCTGCTTGAGTTTGTTCAGAAGGAATGTCTAATGCGTTTTTGTGACGGTGGCCTTTTTCTAGACAATCCACTAGCAATAGCCCGTCCCTGTCCCAGAACACAGACGGCATCACCTTTGTTGCACACTTCAGCGCCCGGAACTTTTTGGGGGCCAAGAACCACCGTGTATCCATTCCGTAGATTGTTCCTTGGACTCCGGATCATACACATGCATCCATGTTTCACCCATGGTTACTAATCAAGATTGAAACTCTTCGTATCCTGCTGGAAAAGCTGCAACGTTGCCTTAACTGCTGCAGCCCGATAACTCTTCTGATCTACAAACAGGCATTTCGGCAACCCTTAGGCCGAGAGCTTCCCTGATACTCATCGCCTAGCTGACGATGAATCCACGAAAAAACCCAGAACTCCACTGTCTTTTTGCAGAGATTTTACGGTTTTCTAAAATCACGTTGTGAACAGCATCCACAATTTGTGAAACGGTGACCACAACAGTCTTTCCTGGACGGTCTTCTTCCTCAGTGCTGAAATGTCTAGTCTTAAATTTGACAAACCAGTTTTCAAGTATGGAACAGGAAGGACACCGATCACATGATGTCCCCGACATTTCATTTTTCTTTCGCTGTTTTTCCTTTCAAGAACAAGAGCTTAATAACCGCTTTGTTCATCTTCGTTGTGAACTCTACTTGAGAGGACGCCATCTTTATTCAGATCTGAATATGAAATGGTTATTCATGTCGCAATGAGATCAAAATTAGTCATAAAAGTATTACAAGTTATATACTTTCATTTGACATCCATTTCATTTATCGGGAAAAACAGGGAAGTGTGAAAGTCAAAGACTCATCACTCAGATTTTTCTTTGGTAATAAATCCATACATAAATGTCATCTACAATACAATTCAATCACTCAACATCTGAACAATGAAATTAGTTTATTTTTCTTTTCATTTGATTGCTTCAGTTTAAAATTAGCACAAGTAGCCCACGAACGCACGTCCTACTTTAAATTCGGGCAACCCCAGGCAAATATTTGCATTTCTTTTTTCCATTCATCAGGTCAGATAAGAAATTTCTGAAACACTTTGTTTCTGAATTTCCAGATTTTCTGTATATCCAAAAAAAAAAAAATTTCGAAAGAAAGTAGAATATATAAAACAAATTAATCTGAGTCAGATTTCCAAACCAAATTCCTTAATGTACGGTAAGTAAAACCGTTATCAGATTTTTAGCGTCTCTAAAAAGAAATTACTCAGAAGGAGACATTCAAGGCAGCTGAACCGCAATTACCAGATTTTGGCGACTGCTCTAAAGATTTTTTTTTTTTTTTTGAAAAAGACTCAGATATTAAAAAAAACTGAGATCAATATTTTTTCGAACCAAACTGTGGATACACATATAATTCGTGAGAAACTGAAAGAAAGCGAATCACGCCGATTGGTATAACTTACCTACTGATTAAAACAAAACTAAACAAAACTCCCTATCGCGCTGATTCCCTAATTTTTTGAAGAGGCAGGGAAGTATATAACTCTCTCTATCTCTCAAAAAAAACCTGACTTTATTGAACAGTCCAGTGACTATATTTTGAAAATGGTTGAGAAATATGGTTGCGAATTTCTAACTTGTAACCTCCTATTCTTTCTGTTATGAACACTGCCATCTGAACTTTTGTGTATATTTGATAATATTTATATTAAGGGTCTAAAGGCTGGATATAAGAAGGATGACATAGACAGAATACATATAACTGTAAGAAGTATAATGTTTGCGATGACAAAACCAACTAGTAAGACAATGAGATACGCAGGATCTATCACATATGTCCCAGGCTTAACTTATTGGTTGAGGAATTTATTGCGTAAGTACAGCATCTCAATAGCACTTAAATCACCAACCCCGTTATCACATATAATATCAAGCTGCAAGGAGAAACAGTGTGAGAAAGAAAAAGCGGGTGTGTACGCTATACCGTTGGTGTATCCTGACAACACGGAAAAGATATATATCAGAATGACAAAGTGATCTTTGGAAACTAGATGTAAAGAACACGTCCGAAGTGTCAACCAGGACAGGCAGAATACAGCCCTCGCCGGAGAAGTTATGCATTGTTCTGCCGCTCCTGTATGAATAGTATTAGAAGAAGTGCCCCTTACACGAACTTAAAAGAAACGGCCTTCAGGGAAACAGTCGAAATTCTTTCCAGTAAACTGGCATGCACTGACATGGTCTCCATGGAACTACCAGTTGTTTGGCATGCGTTGTTAAAAGATAGAAACACATCGCGGCACACCGCATAATTGTGTGATAAAAAACTCACGTAATACTGCTCGTGATGTCACCCACGTTATTTAAAAAAAAAACATCTTTATTTCCTGCATTTTATGTCCACATTGCCTTGAGAAAGCTTGGCGAATCTTTATACAAATTTACACCAGGAAAAGAAACGGATTTTCTACGCTATAAGCGTTCGTTGCGTATTCACGACCTGGTGTATTTAAAATAAGAGTATCTGTACAACATTACACAATTTCTTAGCGAAACAAGGACTTACCAGGAAATCTGCGTATTTTAAAATTTCAAAAACGAACATTTCTTAGATCTGCAAATAGATTGTATTTTTGCTTTTCTTCATATTGCTTTATCATAACATCTGCTTGCAATCACTATACAGGGTGCCCGGATGGAAGGTATCCAAAATAAAAAAATTATATCTCAGAAAGTATTTATTATATACACTTCTGGTTTGCACCATTATAAGGCAAAAATGTCAAAGTTTTTAACTCATTATAGTTATCTCAATGGATTTCACTGTAAGCGCCCTTAGTGGCCTGACAAACATCCAGACAACAGTTGGCCTCATTCCGCGTTGCTTGAAGCAAGTTCGGTAGCCACAGCGTCCCTTATGCGAGCTTTCAGGTGCTGAAGGTCAGTGATCTTGATAAGGTAGACAATGGTTCTGACATAACTCTAAATAAAAAAATCGAGTGGAGTTAAATCTGGCGACCGTGCAATAGGTCTGCCTTTCCGAGCCATCTGATCCCTAACGATGAGGCTGAAATGCAACGGAGCACCGTCGGGTAGAAGAACGGTTTAAGGCGGTAGCTAGAGCAGCGCAAACAGTTCCAGCATGTCCAGGGACGAGATCCCGGTGGCAGTTTCTTCCAAAAAGAAGAAAACTCCGATCACCTTATCGTGCATCAGGCCGACCCAGACGTTACCTTTGGCGCTGTTTCTCTCTGCCTCACATGTGTTATGTGGATTTTCATTGCCCCAAATCCTGCAGCTGTGCCGATTCACAGTCCAAATGATATAAACGGTCGCCTCATCCCAGAAGCACACTTGGTGGAGGAAATCGGGTGTTGTGTCAATTCTTTCCAGCATGTCTACAGCGAAGTTTGTGTGTGCAACATGTTAGTTCGGTTTCAATGCTTGAAGCATTTGAGTCTTTTGCGCCCTTAGATGAAGCCGCTTGTATACCACATCATGCACTCTTGAACGTGGAAAGTTTACGTACGAGCTAGCAACCCGGATTGATTTGCACGGACTACAAACGAATGCCTGTCTGATGCGATCGGCATTTTCCTCAGATGTCCAAAACTGTTCAGGAGACTTCTCATGTAACAGACTTCTGGCAGTCCTCAGTTTGTTTTCCCAGAACTGGAGGCTTTTCCGTGTTGGAGGTTTTCGTCTATATAGCGTTCTAAAACGACGCTGAAGAGCTGCAAAAGACTTTGATTCGGCACACCACAACATGCATGAAACCTTCTTCTACGGTGTCGATATTCTGACTGAGCTCGTCTGCAGTCAGTCGGCGTGAGTGGCGCAAGAGAAAAAAACTTTGAACGATTCCCTTTGCGATGGGGCAAACCAGAAGTGAATATAATAGATACTTTGCCAGGTATAAATTCTTTACTTTGCCTGTCTTCCATCCGGACACCCTGCATTTGTTCTAATAACAAAAAGATACGGTTTCTCTCTCGTCCACTCAGAGTTGTTTTATCCAAAAACGGGAGTACCAAGATAATCTTTTATTCACACATACTGCCTTCGGTGTTTTGGAGCAATACAAAAGAAGGGTGCAGGACAGAAAAAAATTTCTTCATCTTTTCTTTCAGAACAAATATTCTAAATATTTGTTTCGTAATAATATCGCAAATATTGTAAAAATGTGTTCCTGATTAAATTCAAAATAAGTGCCGCGTTCTTTAATTTAGTATATTTTAAATTTCGGCACTTTCAACGAGAAACTTGCAATGCAGTCCGGCAAATGTGGGTGTCAAAACTATTTTTCTATACTTATCGGTACCTACGCCACATTCCTCTATTCGAGCATTAATTACATTTTGCTTAAACACCACTGAAATACCGACGGCACTTAATTATAATTAATACAGCTGTAAAAAAAAAGGGCACATATATCGGGAGAAGCGGATATCAGATATATATCATCATCATCATCATCATTGTCAACCATTATCAATCCACTGCTTGACGAAGGTCTCCCCAAGTTTCCTCCACAACGGTCTGTCTTGTGCCAGTCTCCTCCATGTCACTCCCGCATACTTTCGAATTTCATCCACCCATCTTCCATGTGGTCTTCTTCTGGGTCTTTTCCTGTCCCTTGGAATCCAATCTAAAATTTCGGCTGTCCATCGATGGTCTGTTCTTATGGCAGTATGTCCAGCCCATTGCCATTTCAGGGATTTTACTCTGATCATGATGTCTTCCACTCTAGTCATTTTTCGGATCCACGAGTTCCTCTTCTTATCTCTCCTGGTTATACCAAGCATGCACCTCTCCATGCTGCTTTGAGTTGTCTGCAGCCAACTCAACTCAGCCAACTCACGTCTCTGCACCATACGTAAGCACTGGAAGGATGCATTGATCAAACACTTTTCTTTTAAGACATAATGGCATATTGCTCTTGAAAATTATGCTGTTTCTTCCAAAAGCTCTCCAGGCAAGTTTTGTACGCCGATTAATTTCTTCACCAATGTGACCCTCACTTGATATCTGCTGTCCAAGATAAACGTACGTGTCTGTTATCTCCAGCTTTTCTCCATCAATCAATAAATCTTCATTTCTTGTAAAAGCATTGAACATCACTTTTGTCTTCTGAAAGTTCATTTTTAATCCCACTTCTTTACTCTTGTCAGCAAGTTCCTGGATCATACTCTGTAGCTCTGATGGGGTAGTTGCAAAAATGACTATGTCATCAGCAAAACGAAGGTGGGTTAGATAATCTCCATTAATCTTTATGCCTTTGTTTTCCCAGTTCAGTGATTGAAAGACATTTTCCAATGTGGCATTAAAGAGCTTCGGAGATATGGTGTCACCTTGTCTCACTCCTTTTCCAATTTTTATGTGTGTTGTATTTTCAAATAGCAGAATCTTTGCACTTGCATTTTCATAGATGTTATTAATAATATTAATGTATGCATCTTCAATACCGCAGGATTTCAGAGCCATTGCAACTGCTGATGGTTTCACCGAATCAAAGGCTTTTTCATAATCGATAAAAGCCATGCACAATGGAAGTTCATATTCCCTCGCTCTTTCAATTAGTTCTCTCAGTACGTGGATATGATCTATTGTGCTGTAGCCACTCCTGAATCCAGCTTGTTCTCTCGGTTGAGCTATGTCCAGTGTTACCTTCAAGCGCAGTGAAAGAACTTTAGTAAAGATTTTATAAACCACTGATAGGAGGCTGATAGGTCTGTAGTTCCTGAGATCCTCAATGTCACCTTTTTTATGTAGCAAGATCATTGTAGCGTTTTTCCAATCCTCAGGAATTTTCCCTTCATTAAGGCATCGAGTGAAAATTTGGGCGAGTACTGTTTCGATTTCTCCACTTGCTTCTTGTATGATGTCTACAGTAATTCCATCTTCTCCTGGAGCTTTTCCCCACTTCATGTTCTTGATTGCATGTGCAACTTCTGCTGGAAGGACTGGAAGAACTCTGGTACCTTTCATGATGCCTGGAGTACATGTATCATCCCTTTCATATAATTTGGAGTAGAAATCTTTCACTCTTGTCAAAATTTCGCCTCTATTTCTTGTTACAGAACCATCTTCTTTTCTCAGTGCCATAATCTGTTTTTTTCCCTTACTGAGATGTCCCTTTGCTATCTTTAGGCTTTGGTTGTTTTAAATTGCTTTCCTTACTAGTTCACAGTTGAATTTCCTTACGTCTTCAGTGATACTTTTTCGTACTGTCTTGCATAGCTCTATATATTCCACTTTGGAAGTCACATCTTCTTTAGTTGTCCTCATCTCTCTTCTTTTTTGCATCAACATTTTGGTTTTTCCTGATAATTTGTTCACATGCAATTTGTTCTTAGACCCAGCTAATTTTGTTGCTGTTTCCATAAGAGCTTTGGTTACTTTTCAGTTAACTTCAGAAATATCCACTTCTTCCGATGTTAGGCCTTCTAAAGCAGAGAATCTGTTCTTCAGTTCCAATTTGAAGTTATTATGGTGTTTTTTAAATTTGGTTATGTCAATACATTTTGTTTGTCTTATGAGCTTGCTACGTTCGAGTTTAGTGTTGAGGTGCATCTTACATCTCACCTATTTATGGTCACTGCCTGTGTTGAACTTGTTTAGCACACTGCAGTTTTCTATGACGAATTTTCTGTTACACATAATAAAATCAATTTCACTTGTCGTCCCACTTGGATGTCTTCATGTCCATTTCCTGTGTGGCTTTTTCTTGAAAAAGGAGTTCAAGATGAAAAATCCTTCTGCCTCTGCAAACTCTACGAGAGTATTTCCACGCTGGTTTCTGTTGCCGTGACCGAATTTACCTACTGAAGTTTTATTCTGTTGCCGTTGCCCTATTTTTGCATTGAAATCTCCCATAATTATCTTCAAGTGCTGCTTACCTTTATTATTTAGATCACGAATTTCCTCATAAAATTCTTCAATTTCTTCTTCAGCATGACTTGTGGTGGGTGCATAAGTTTGAATAATCTGAGCCTGGTATCTTCTCGAGAGTTGGATAACGAGTCGTGCAGCTCTGTCAGAGGAACTTTCAACTTCTACAACTTTATTCTTCAGTTTCTTGTTTATTATAAATCCAACACCACTAGTTCTGCCAGTATCTGTCCCACGATAGTAGAAGAGATGTCCACTTTTCAGTTCAATGAGATCTTCTCCTTTTCTCACTTAGCCCGACGATGTCCCACTTGATCCTTTGTAGTTCCTCTTCCAATTCAAGAAGCCTTGAATCAGAAGATAGGGAGCGTCCGTTATACGTAGCCAAGGTCAGCATCAGATGGCAGCCTAGTCCGGTCCTCCGGGGATTCTTAGCACCCTCTGCCTTCATGTCGCACTGGCCGCTGCCTTGGCCAGGTACATTCCAGCTGCCGGAGACTGAGGGCCAAGATTTAAGTTGTGGAGTCATTTGGGAGGGGTTTGGCCATAACTCACCACGCTGGCCAAGCGGGTTGGTGAGTGTGGGATAGCATTTCCTCTAATCTCGATGGTATAGTTATACCGCTACTGGCGGTCGTCAGAGCCCCTTTAGTGGGAACAGGATGTACCACGAAAAGGCGGGGTTGACATTTGTCAAGGAGAGGCTGTGAGAACAAGCTGGATTCAGGAGTGGCTACAGCACAATAGATCATATCCATGTGCTGAGAGAACTAATTGAAAGAGCGAGGGAATATGAACTTCCATTGTGCATGGCTTTTATCGATTATGAAAAAGCCTTTGATTCGGTGAAACCATCAGCAGTTACAATGGCTCTGAAAACCTGCGGTATTGAAGATGCATACATTAATATTATTAATAACATCTATGAAAATGCAAGTGCAAAGATTAGGCTGTTTGAAAATACAACACACATAAAAATTGGAAAGGGAGTGAGAGAAGGTGACACCATATCTCCGAAGCTCTTTAATGCCACATTGGAGGGTGTTTTTCAGTCACTGAGCTGGGAAAACAAGGGGATAAAGATTAATGGAGATTATCTAACCCACCTTCGTTTTGCTGATGACATAATCATTTTTGCAACTAGCATATCAGAGCTGCAGAGTATGATCCAGGAACTTGCTGACAAGAGTAAAGAAGTGTGATTAAAAATGAACTTTCAGAAGACAAAAGTGATGTTCAATGCTTTTACAAGAAAAGAAGATTTATCGATTGATGGAGAAAAGCTGGAGATTACAGGCACGTACGTTTATCTTGGACAGCAGATATCAAGTGAGGGTCACATTGATGAAGAAATTAATCGGCGTACAAAACTTGCCTGGAGAGCTTTTGGAAGAAACAGCATAATTTTCAAGAGCAATATGCCATTATGTCTTAAAAGAAAAGTGTTTGATCAATGCATCCTTCCAGTGCTTACGTGTGGTGCAGAGACGTGGACCTTAACTAAAAGAGACAACAAAGGCTGCAGACAACTCAAAGAAGCATGGAGAGGTGCATACTTGATGTAACCAGGAGAGATAAGAAGAGGAACTCGTGGATCCGAAAAATGACAAGAGTGGAAGACATCATGATCAGAGTTAAATCCCTGAAATGGCAATGGGCTGGACATACTGCCAGAAGGACAGATCATCGATGGATAGCCGAAATTTTAGATTGGATTCCAAGGGACAGGAAAAGACCCAGAAGAAGACCACATGGGAGATGGGTGGATGAAATTCGAAAGTATGCAGGGGTGACCTGGAGGAGACTGGCACAAGACAGACCGTTGTGGAGGAAACTTGGGGAGACCTTCGTCCAGCAGTGGATTGATAATGGTTGACAATGATGATGATGATGATGATATATATATATATATATATATATATATATATATATACAAAAGTGATGTTCAATGCTTTTACAAGAAATGAAGATTTATCAATTGATGGAGAAAAGCTGGAGATAACAGACACGTACGTTTATCTTGGACAGCAGATATCAAGTGAAAGTCACATTGGTGAAGAAATTAATCGGCGTACAAAACTTGCCTGGAGAGCTATTGGAAGAAACAGCATAATTTTCAAGAGCAATATGCCATTATGTCTTAAAAGAAAAGTGTTTGATCAATGCATTCTTCCAGTGCTTACGTATGGTGCAGAGACGTGGACCTTCAGATCATTAAGTATCTTTTTTTCTGCATATTATATACGTATACATATATATATATATATATCTACTGTGTAGGATGTAAGGTCAGGTGATGCGTAACATCACAGCCTCTCCTTGACAAATGTCAACATCGCCTTCTCGTGGTACATCCTGTTCCCACTAAAGGGGCTCTGACGACCGCCAGTAGCGGTATAACTATACCATCGGGATTAGAGGAAATGCTATCCCACACTCACCAACCCGCTTGGCCAGCGTGGTGAGTTATGGCCAAACCCCTCCCAAATGACTCCACAACTTAAATCTTGGCCCTCAGTCTCCGGCAGCTGGAATGTACCTGGCCAAGGCAGCGGCCAGTGCGACATGAAGGCAGAGGGTGCTAAGAATCCCCGGAGGACCGGACTAGGCTGCCATCTGATGCTGACCTTGGCTACGTATAACGGACGCTCCCTATCTTCTGATTCAAGGCTTCTTGAATTGGAAGAGGAACTACAAAGGATCAAGTGGGACATCGTCGGGCTAAGTGAGAAAAGGAGAAGATCTCATTGAACTGAAAAGTGGACATCTCTTCTACTATCGTGGGACAAATACTGGCAGAACTAGTGGTGTTGGATTTATAATAAACAAGAAACTGAAGGATAAAGTTGTAGAAGTTGAAAGTTCCTCTGACAGAGCTGCACGACTCGTTATCCAACTCTCGAGAAGATACCAGGCTCAGATTATTCAAACTTATGCACCCACCACAAGTCATGCTGAAGAAGAAATTGAAGAATTTTATGAGGAAATTAGTGATCTAAATAATAAAGGCAAGCAGCACTTGAAGATAATTATGGGAGATTTCAATGCAAAAATAGGGCAACGGCAACAGAATGAAACTTCAGTAGGTAAATTCGGTCACGGCAACAGAAACCAGCGTGGAAATACTCTCGTAGAGTTTGCAGAGGCAGAAGGGTTTTTCATCTTGAACTCCTTTTTCAAGAAAAAGCCACACAGGAAATGGACATGGAGACATCCAAATGGGACGACAAGTGAAATTGATTTTATTATGTGTAACAAAAAATTCGTCATAGAAGACTGCAGTGTGCTAAAAAGTTCAACACAGGCAGTGACCATAGATTGGTGAGATGTAAGATGCACCTCAACACTAAACTCGAACGTAGCAAGCTCATAAGACAAACAAAATGTATTGACATAACCAACCTTAAAAAACACCATAATACCTTCAAATTGGAACTGAAGAACAGATTCTCTGCTTTAGAAGGCCTAACATCGGAAGAAGTGGATATTTCTGAAGTTAACAGAAAAGTAACCAAAGCTCTTATGGAAACAGCAACAAAATTAGCTGGGTCTAAGAACAAATTGCATGTGAACAAATTATCAGGAAAAACCAAAATGTTGATGCAAAAAAGAAGAGAGATGAGGACAACTTAAAAAGATGTGACTTCCAAAGTGGAATATATAGAGCTATGCAAGACAGTACGAAAAAGTATCACTGAAGACGTAAGGAAATTCAACTGCGAACTAGTAAGGAAAGCAATTGAAAACAACCAAAGCCTAAAGATAGCAAAGGGACATCTCAGTAAGGGAAAAAAACAGATTATGGCACTGAGAAAAGAAGATTGTTCTGTAACAAGAAATAGAGGCGAAATTTTGACAAGAGTGAAAGATTTCTACTCCAAATTATATGAAAGGGATGATACATGTACTCCAGGCATCATGAAAGGTACCAGAGTTCTTCCAGTCCTTCCAGCAGAAGTTGCACATGCAATCAAGAACATGAAGCGGGGAAAAGCTCCAGGAGAAGATGGAATTACTGTAGACATCATACAAGAAGCAAGTGGAGAAATCGAAACAGTACTCGCCCAAATTTTCACTCGATGCCTTAATGAAGGGAAAATTCCTGAGGATTGGAACAACGCTACAATGATCTTGCTACATAAAAAAGGTGACATTGAGGATCTCAGGAACTACAGACCTATCAGCCTCCTATCAGTGGTTTATAAAATCTTCACTAAAGTTCTTTCACACCGCTTGAAGGTAACACTAGACATGGCTCAACCGAGAGAACAAGCTGGATTCAGGAGTGGCTACAGCACAATAGATCATATCCACGTACTGAGAGAACTAATTGAAAGAGCGAGGGAATATGAACTTCCATTGTGCATGGCTTTTATCGATTATGAAAAAGCCTTTGATTCGGTGAAACCATCAGCAGTTGCAATGGCTCTGAAATCCTGCGGTATTGAAGATGCATACATTAATATTATTAATAACATCTATGAAAATGCAAGTGCAAAGATTCTGCTATTTGAAAATACAACACACATAAAAATTGGAAAAGGAGTGAGACAAGGTGACACCATATCTCCGAAGCTCTTTAATGCCACATTGGAAAATGTCTTTCAATCACTGAACTGGGAAAACAAAGGCATAAAGATTAATGGAGGATCCGAAAAATGACAAGAGTGGAAGACATCATGATCAGAGTTAAATCCTTGAAATGGCAATGGGCTGAACATACTGCCAGAAGAACAGACCATCGATAGACAGCCGAAATTTTAGATTGGATTCCAAGGGACAGGAAAAGACCCAGAAGAAGACCACATGGAAGATGGGTGGATGAAATTCGAAAGTATGCGGGAGTGACAGGGTGGAGACTGGCACAAGACAGACCGTTGTGGAGGAAACTTGGGGAGACCTTCGTCCAGCAGTGGATTGATATTGGTTGACAATGATGATGATGATGATTTTTTTTTTGCT
This sequence comes from Macrothele yani, assembly GCA_039090855.1. NCBI lineage: Eukaryota > Metazoa > Arthropoda > Arachnida > Araneae > Macrothelidae > Macrothele > Macrothele yani. The sequence goes on from CM076991.1 coordinate 871,281, forward strand.
TAGGTCTCTTCTTAATAGAATGTGAATTCTGAATTTTCATAACTGCTGCGCTGCGCGTTTTGATCTTCAGGTTATTTTGCAACTTTCGTTTTAAATTCGAAAGTTTTTCCTTAGTTTTCAGCTTTGCTCTTCAGTATATATATATATATTCTATTAAGAAGAGACCTAAGCAAAAAATATATATATATTTTTGACTCATACCAAGTACAACATAGAAAAGGTTATGTATCTACCGGTGTGAGTAAAAGGAGAAAAGATAAAAAATAAAATAAAACAACTGAATGTAGAAAGTGTCGAGAATACTGAGCTTTGGCTTTATCAAGGACCAGCAAAAACTCTGCATTTTCTCACTTCCACAAAGACCTAGTTGGAAATGGGTTTCTGCAAAGCCATAGATGCAAGTAATAAGCCCACCAAAAATTGTTTTAAAAAATATATATATGTCATGACCTCCGCAGAGTTGTATGACCTAGCTTTAGTTAACAATTTAGCTTGCATCCATAACTTTCATGGCCCGACCCATGCTCTTCATCTGTTACAATTCAACAGAAAGAAGAAGATTAAAGAGAACTCAAGTTGTGAGAGTGACATAATAATTAGAAATAATGTTCAGCTATAACGAAATGCCAAGTTCGCCTGAGACAGAATTTAAACCTGAATAGCAATGCAAAAGTATTCCAAATTTTTACATTGCAATTAAAAAAGGAAATATTAATTATTTAAAACTCAGATTTTTGAAAGAAAACTTGATTCTAAAACCCCCTACTCCACAACTTCTGACAACACAAAAACGAGAATAAATTAAAGACAATAATTAACTAAAGAAATGCTTTGTGAAAGTTATATGACATAAACAATTAGTTGCAATATGTACAAAGTATTTCAGCAGTGCTTTAAGTGCATAATTAAGTAGTTATTAAGAACTTAACTACTTAGAAAATACAGCGCAATGTAAAGGAACTATGCTTAGCCAGCTGCTGGGCCTAAGTTTCCTAAAAAACGCGCAAAGTTACCAAGAAAAGAAAGAGTTAAAACCCGCAAAAAAGTTAACAGACTAGCCAGTGCCTAAATGCTAAAAAGCAAAAAACAACAGAGAAGAAAAGGTACAAGAAGTACAAACATTGAACTTATAAAACCTAAAACCTAAAGACAATGAAGAGATCTTACCTCTTATGCAACTAAACTTTCTCCACACAAGAGGAAACATGGCTGACCTTTTCCCCAAACGTCCAAACATCTCTGCCACTCCCTAGTCGCTGGGGGCAGTGTGGGTGGGGCTGATGGCCTCCTCATACTGAAAGAAACCAACTCGCGGAGATTTTAACCAGAGAAAAAAGAATATATATATATATACTTAAGACTGTGGACCTGTATGATCAGAAAGAGCAGAATTAACTCTCCAGAATACATGAGAAATATTATAAGATGCACAAGTGGTGTATTTAATAATCTTTGCATGTATTAAATCACCTTAGTGAGCTTCTATAGATTATTCAGAATCTTATTAATTTTAATGTTAGTTTTAGTATTTTTAGTATAGCTATTCTTGTAAGTGAATAACTAGTTTTCTTTTTTATTTGTTTTTATTTTCTTTTATAAACAGATTTTTAAGCTTTTTTTGTGATTTTGTCTATATTATTTAATTTTTTATTTTAATCGGACCTTCATATCCATAGCACTAAGGTTCCTTTTAGTAGTTAATAGGCATCCTCTAGGCAACTTCCAAACGGCTTTGATTGGTCAGAATCATATTATTAACTGTGTAGAAAATTAAAGCAGATCTGCCAACCTTACTCTATTATTCAGAATAATTTTTCTTAAAGTTCTTTTGATGAAAGAAGAAGGAATTTCGTTCTCTAGAAAACTGTCTAATAGTATATTAATGTGGTAATTGAAGTCCAAATTGTTGCTGCAAATTCTTGAAATTCTTAGGACCTGAGAAATTAGTACATTCTCAATTACTTTGGTTGATATGTTATTATTCCAGTGTAGATATTTAATTACTTTGAAAGGAAAATTAACTCTTTTATCAAAGAGGCTAATAGATGGGTTACCTCTGTTGAGCTTAATGCTTAAGTCTAGGAACTCAAGTTCCTGATTACTGTGGTTGGTTTTACATAAGTTAAGAGAGCTAGGATAGATATTATCAAAATCACTCTCTATAACTTCTGAATTATTGATACACAGCAGATCATCAATATATCTAAATGTGTAAAGGTAGTTATCTGAGCAGATGGGGTGATTTTTAATGAATTTATATTCCTTAAAGAACAGGAATAGATTAGCTATACTCGTGGAGGTTGATGTTCCCATGGGTATACCGTTCACTTGCTTATAGAGAGTATTATTATATAAGATATGGTTATTTTTTATGCAGCAATTGAGATAAGAGTTCCAGGCTCCTACATTAACAAATTGGTTAAGTTTAAATTCTGCATACAGCTCTTTAAAGGTAGTGATTATATCTGATAGAGGCAGATTAGTATATAGGTTCTCAAAATCATACCTATTAATATCTAAGGGACTTACTTTGAGTACAGTGGAAATTACTTCTGCATTGTTATTAATTATCCAAAAATCTCTGTACATCAAATTAGTACAGTTTCTAATGTGTTTCAAAACCTTCTTTAAGATATCTTCAAAAGCAAGATCTATTTTCTTTTTATGACTCCTTACTCCACTAGCTATGAACCTGAACTTCACAGGATCTTTATGAAACTTAACCGTTGCAAAAAGAAATGGAAATTCAGGCTCATATCTTCTAGTTTGTGGTTGGCAGATCTGCTTTAATTTTCTACACAGTTAATAATATGATTCTGACCAATCAAAGCCGTTTGGAAGTTGGCTAGAGGATGCCTATTAACTACTAAAAGGAACCTTAGTGCTATGGATATGAAGGTCCTATTAAAATAAAAAATTAAATAATATAGACAAAATCACAAAAAAAAGCTTAAAAATCTGTTTATAAAAGAAAATAAAAACAAATAAAAAAGAAAACTAGTTATTCACTTACAAGAATAGCTATACTAAAAATAGTAAAACTAACATTAAAATTAATAAGATTCTGAATAATCTATAGAAGCTCACTAAGGTGATTTAATACATGCAAAGATTATTAAATACACCACTTGTGTATTTTATAATATTTCTCATGTATTCTGGAGAGTTAATTCTGCTCTTTCTGATCATACAGGTCCACAGTCTTAAGTATATACATATTTTTTTTTTCTCTGGTTAAAATCTCCGCGAGTTGGTTTCTTTCAGTATGAGGAGGCCATCAGCCCCACCCACACTGCCCCCCAGCGACTAGGGAGTGGCAGAGATGTTTAGACGTTTGGGGAAAAGGTCAGCCATGTTTCCTCTTGTGTGGAGAAAGTTTAGTTGCATAAGAGGTAAGATCTCTTCATTGTCTTTAGGTTTTAGGTTTTATAAGTTCAATGTTTGTACTTCTTGTACTTTTTTTCTCTGTTGTTTTTTGCTTTTTAGCATTTAGGCACTGGCTAGTCTGTTAACTTTTTTGCGGGTTTTAACTCTTTCTTTTCTTGGTAACTTTGCGCGTTTTTTAGGAAACTTAGGCCCAGCAGCTGGCTAAGCATAGTTCCTTTACATTGCGCTGTATTTTCTAAGTAGTTAAGTTCTTAATAACTACTTAATTATGCACTTAAAGCACCGCTGAAATACTTTGTACATATTGCAACTAATTGTTTATGTCATATAACTTTCACAAAGCATTTCTTTAGTTAATTATTGTCTTTAATTTATTCTCGTTTTTGTGTTGTCAGAAGTTGTGGAGTAGGGGTTTTAGAATCAAGTTTTCTTTCAAAAATCTGAGTTTTAAATAATTAATATTTCCTTTTTTAATTGCAATGTAAAAATTTGGAATACTTTTGCATTGCTATTCAGGTTTAAATTCTCTCTCAGGCGAACTTGGCATTTCGTTATAGCTGAACATTATTTCTAATTATTATGTCACTCTCACAACTTGAGTTCTCTTTAATCTTCTTTCTGTTGAATTGTAACAGATGAAGAGCATGGGTCGGGCCATGAAAGTTATGGATGCAAGCTAAATTGTTAACTAAAGCTAGGTCATACAACTCTGCGGAGGTCATGAAATATATATATTTTTTAAAACAATTTTTGGTGGGCTTATTACTTGCATCTATGGCTTTGCAGAAACCCATTTCCAACTAGGTCTTTGTGGAAGTGAGAAAATGCAGAGTTTTTGCTGGTCCTTGATAAAGCCAAGGCTCAGTATTCTCGACACTTTCTACATTCAGTTGTTTTATTTTACTTTTTATCTTTTCTCCTTTTACTCACACCGGTAGATACATAACCTTTTCTATGTTGTACTTAGTATGAGTCAAAAATATATATATTTTTTTTTTTTTGCTTAGGTCTCTTCTTAATAGAATGTGAATTCTGAATTTTCATAACTGCTGCGTTGCGCGTTTTGATCTTCAGGTTATTTTGCAACTTTCGTTTTAAATTCAAAAGTTTTTCCTTAGTTTTCAGCTTTGCTCTTCAGTATATATATATATATATATATATATATATATATATAAACCAACAATTTTTTGGGGGACTTATACTTGCATCTTTGGCTTTGCAAAAACCCATTTTCAACTAGGTCTTTGTGGTAGTGAGAAAATGCAGTTTTTTTTTTTATTGGTCCTTGATGAAGCCAAAGCTCGGCATTTTCTACACTTTCCGCATTCCGGATTTTTTTATTATTTTTTTCTCTTTGCTTGTTGGCTTTTGAGTCTTAAATTTTTATTTATTTTTTATTATTGTTATTATTTTTGTTGTAGTTTCTGCTTTGTAGGTTGTTAGTTCTGAGAATTCTTCCCTGCTGCTTCAGCACGTCTTGATCTTCAGAATGTAAGTATGTAAAAAATATATATATTTTTTGTTTTTAGCTCTATTTGTGGTTTTAGGTATATATATATATACATACACAGAGAAGAAGAAAAAAAAAGGCTCAGAGTAAAGAGGAGAAAGAGGCACATACAGACAGAAGACAAATGGACGAGGAAAGACAGGAATACAGATAAACCAACAAGTGAACTCGTGCAGACGAACACAGCCATTGTTAAAAGTATCGCCTTCTTGTTTTGTCGAGCTGTTAGAAGCGCGAGATGAGAGATATGGCTGGTCTGTCCATTTCCTGAAACCATCAGCCCTAAATTATGAACGGTAGACGTTTTAGAACCTTATGGAGTGCGTTAAACCCGAAACTAAAAAAGTGTTATAATAAAGTGCGCCACAGAGCTGGTTGTCTTCATTTTTTTTTTTTTTTTTTTTTTTTTTTGAGCTCTTGATACGTTTGAAATGTCGACAAAATCGTCTCCGAGTTGCTTTTTCACATCGAAGACATCAACACTTGAGTGCCGGTAATGATACCCTAGTGTTTCTTTCACAACTATCGTCCTCGAGAAAGTAATGAGCAAGTTTCCGGAATAAAATTACGGAGATACGCATTACGTTCGAATACGCTGATTTAATGTCTACAGCGAAAAAGAAAAAAAAATCGACCGAAAGAAACGACCAATATAGTTTATCTTGCAATTCTACTGAAACGGTAGCTGATTAATTTCACGTTCTATTTTCTGATATCAGTTAAGTCGTCGAACTTCCGGTGAAGTACAAGCCCGTTATTAAGAAAAGTCAAGATCTAGACAGACCAAAACAGCAAAAACATTAATGCACTTTACAGTTTCTTTTTTCATCTTATATTTATTGGAATAATAGTTGTTTACTGAATGTGGAGTAATATTTGCTTCACTTGGAAATTGTTTGTTTTCAAACTAATATCCCAACATAAACTTCACTGTAAAAACACTCTCCTGACTAAAGCGCCAGCCATACAGCCATACATACATACATACCACTAAGCTGTTTTCCGATATTCAGAGGTTAGCTCCACAAAGAAATACAAACTACCAGATAAATTTCTAACTGATTATTTACTTACTGTTGCCTTATCAATCTTCTCCATTTACAGCGATCTTGACCCACAACACGGGCTTCACTGACATTCATCACACGCAGTAAACAAGACTTTTATACTTCATACTATCCTTTTCTCAGGCAGACACTCCTGAATCTTATCCGCCCATGACTTCCTTTGTCTTCCCCTGCCTTTCCTTTCTGCCACTTGAGCTAAAAAAATTTCTTAGTAAGCACCTCATCACTCATTCTTTCAACATTGCCAAACCACCAAAGCAAATCAGTCTCCACCTTGCTAACAACATTTTGCTTCACATCACACAACTGCAACACATCTTCATTCCTCACACGATCAGAACGTGTTTTGCACCCCACCTAGTAACTAACGCTTTCCTCCAGCACACAAGATGGAGACCCATTAATACGAATCAACTAATTCAGCAGTAAACCCAAAAAGGCAAGAAGATGACAAAACAGTCTGCTCAATCAAACAGCTAAGTCACACAAAATGTATGCTGAGATACAACCCTCTCTTTCAGCTACACGCAGTACTGGGTTTGCTTGATACTTAAGCACTTCACAACAATTTACAACGTCGTGCTTCAAAACAGTATAATCACAAAATATCACCAACGTTCGACAAACAAGTTAGACTCTAGAACAGAGGTGGGGAATCTTTTCATGTTGAAAGGCCTAATTAAGTTACCTGTTATCTAATAAGGCCACATTCAAGAAACTTCAAATAGATATATACTTCAAAATGTATATTAGTTTGTAAAAATCTAACTACTATGTACTAAACAACTTCAAAAAATGAAAAATAGATGTTAATTCTATATTAACTAGAATTTTAATTATTTTGGTTTGACTGCTTTTTGTTGGAAAGCATTTTCACATTTAGTTTCAACATAGAGGTCCGCAGTTTCAGCTGATTCTCTAGATGGGTATCTATCATTTGTGACCTTAAGAGCATCTGGATTTAGGGTTATGTAGGAGAATGTACAACGGCCGTTCCATAAAAACAGAGTAAAATCACACAAAATGAAGAAATATAGGTACAGCAAAATATATCGTCTTTCTCAAAGTATGTTCCATCGGATGATATACAACGGCCCCTTCGTTCAGTCCACTTTTCAAAGCATTATGGAGAAGGCATTTTGTGGAAGCTGCTTTAGCGATCCCTGTATAGCTTGAATAACGTCAGCATGTGTGTTGAGTGTTGCGCCACAGAACTCCTCTTTCATTGTTGGAAACAACCAGAAATCGCTCGAGGCGAGGTCAGGACTGTAGGTAGGCTGTGGCATGATTTCAATACTGCATTTCGTAAGAAACTGTTGAACACAAGCAGCCACATGCGGGCGGGCGGGCGGGCGTTATCACGGTGTAGGGTTCATTTGGCCACCAGTTCCCGTCGCTTAATCGATATGTGTCGTCGTAGACGCTTCAAGACTGAAATGTAAAACTCAGCATTGACAGTAATTTGTGGAGGAACGGCATGCTGGTAGACTACACCTTTATGATCAAATAAAATTATCATCACCTTCCCAGCTGATTTGGTTTGGTGGACCTTTTTTGGAGGAGGCGAGCCTGTGTGTTTCCAGACACTAGTTGCGCGCTTCGTGACGGGGTCGAAATAGTGGACCCACGTTTCATCGCCAGTTATTACTGTGTTTAGAAAGTTTGGATTCTTTGAAATCATTTGTTGCCACTCATGACACATATGAACACTGGCTAACAATTGTTCTCTCGACAGGTGAGGAGGTACTCATCTGGAACACACACACGATGCAGCAGTAATTTGTCACGTAGAATACGAAATCCCGACGTTTTTGAAATATTAGCTGACGCCGTTATGTGTTCACACGTCATTCGTCGATCTTCTTGCAGGATTGCCCAAATAGTGTTAACAATACATTCCGTAACAACACTTTCAGGTCGACCAGGCCTATAAGCGAGTTCTGCCGACAAACGCCCTTTTGTGACATCATGGTGCCATCTAAAATCGTTGACTCACCCAAACATTTATTTTTATAATCAAATCAACTGTTTCTTAAGCCATTTTACCCAAACGATAGCAAAATTTTATCGCTCGCACAACGTATTTCACTTCTTAACTCTGAAACACTCACCTCCATAGTTGTATGGCGAAATGCAGACGTATCTTAAACAATTGGGCAATAACAAAACCAGAGTCGTCTGCCACGGTGAATAACTGTTCCTATAGATACTTCCTTAATTCAGTTAGTCTTCTGCGTGGTTGTTTTTCCCCTTTGCACTGTTGCCAACTCAAAAACAATTACTCTCAGTTTTTATGGAACGGCCTTTGTAGATTCGTAGCAATAAGTAGTTGAAAAGCAAGAAAGCATTTTTCGTTCATTTTGCCGAAGGGTGGGTATTCTATTGCATTTGTCCATATTTTAATTGGATCTTTCTTAGCGTCAAATAAGGACTTTAAAATGTCATTTTCTGAGAGCTCAATCAATTCCATGTGTACTTCTTTAGGAGCCATGGAGACATCAACTAGGTGAGGTTGAAATGCTAATTTGAGAATGGTGCCATAACTCTTAGTCAGTGAACCTTTCATTGTATTCTCCAATTAATGAGTCTATAACAGATGCGTATTCTTTAAATGATTTGTATGAATCATCCTGCTCATCAATGACCTTTGCTAACTGGGGAAAATGTTTATCCGAAATTTCCTTTTGAAGAAGTAATGTTTTAATTGTGGCAGTCAGTCGGGGAGCATTATTTCGCTGAATCTTCTTTTAATCTTTGGTATTTTAAATACGGTAATTTTAAGATTAAAATAAAAATAAAATACGAACAGAAACATAATAAAAATAAAAGGATTTGTTCGGCAAAATTTGGAGTCACTCAAAAAGCCTCACTTAATGGCTTAGAAGGCCGCAGGTGCCACGCAGTACTCAAGTCAGCATGAATTTGTAAATACCTCAAATCAAGTCTCGAATACAAAACCGATACATTTCAAAACAGCAACTCTGACCAGCAGCTTTAGTATGCGTCATTAACCTCTGACCTGTCGTCAGGTTGCCAAACGAAAATTCGCTGAGACAGAAAATATAGCATTTAGACTGAAAAACGTTTAACAAGAATAAATCAAATTTACATAAGAAAGCAGGAACTAAAAAGAAAAGTCACAGTTTCAAAGCAAATCTCACAACTTCAAAACTCAGGCATTTTCATGAGGTATCATTTTATGATTTCTCAAGATGATCGAGGGCAGATTAGCCAGAAGTGGGTTCGAGTTTTCACGCTTTAGCAGGAAGACTCGAACCCACTTCTAGTATATTGGTTTGGACTTCATTTGATAGGACGGCAGTCCATCTAAAGTAACAAGCTCGCCTTGTTTCACGAGCTTTCATTTCTCAAAACAAGAAAATTACAGCTCATTAAGCTATTTCTTTAAAATCTGTTGACCAAAAAGTGTTCTGTACGTTGGATGAACACACTGCGCAAAACATACACTATATTGACAAGTCACCAAACACCCCTTCAAAAGCAAATGAACGAATCCTCTGCGTTGTTAAGATGCGCGGTACAGCTGCAAACGGTATGAACACAAGCCTGCAGCTGACCGCGATCATATCGCACTGTGAGGTTGAGTGAAAATGTCGCGGCGGAAGGGAACTGACTTTGAGAAAGGAAAGATTCATGGGTGTTATATTAGTGGGTTGTCCATAAGAGAAACCGACAGGCGTTTAAACATACTCAAGTCAACTGTTTTGGATGTACTGAATAAGTGGAAGACATATGGCGTGCCTGAAGCAGAAAAACGTACCGGCACCAAAGAAAATCAGTGATAGGGGACGTCGAAGCCTCAGGAGAGTAACTACAGCTAATCGATGAAGTACTGCACAAGATCTCAGTGTATAGGTAAGTAAAAATGCTGGAACCTCGGTATGTACACGTACCATTCGCAGAGAACTTCATTCTAAGGGTTACCGTGGTAGTGCGGCTGCTCATAAGCCTTTCATCTCCACTCGGAATGCTACTCGTCGTTTAGCATGGTGTACAGAACATTTATCGTGGACCATAGATCAATTAAAACGGGTCCTATGGACAGAGCTGCAGAGTATGATCCAGGAACTTGCTGACAAGAGTAAAGAAGTGGGATTAAAAATGAACTTTCAGAAGACAAAAGTGATGTTCAATGCTTTTACAAGAAATGAAGATTTATCGATTGATGGAGAAAAACTGGAGATAACAGATACGTATGTTTATCTTGGACAGCAGATATCAAGTGAGGGTCACATTGATGAAGAAATTAATCGGCGTACAAAACTTGCCTGGAGAGCTTTTGGAAGAAACAGCATAATTTTCAAGAGCAATATGCCGTTATGTCTTAAAAGAAAAGTGTTTGATCAATGCATCCTTCCAGTGCTTACGTATGGTGCAGAGACGTGGACCTTAACTAAAAGAGACATACAAAGGCTGCAGACAACTCAAAGTAGCATGGAGAGGTGCATGCTTGGTATAACCAGGAGAGATAAGAAGAGGAACTCGTGGATCCGAAAAATGACGAGAGTGGAAGACATCATGATCAGAGTTAAATCCCTGAAATGGCAATGGGCTGGACATACTGCCAGAAGGACAGACCATAGATGGACAGCCGAAATTTTAGATTGGATTCCAAGGGACAGGAAAAGACCCAGAAAAAGACCACATGGGAGATGGGTGGATGAAATTCGTAAATATGCGGGAGTGACATGGAGGAGACTGGCACAAGACAGACCGTTGTGGAGGAAACTTGGGGAGACCTTCGTCCAGCAGTGGATTGATAATGGTTGACAATGATGATGATGATGATGGATAGATGAAACCAGATACACGATCCATCAGTCTGATGGCCGTGTGTGGGTATGGCTGCAGCCGGGGGAACGCTATTTACCACAGTGTACTGTTCCTACGGTCAAGTTTGGAGCTGGCAGTGTACTCGTTGTGACGTACCTGCCAGCAGGACGCACATGACATAAAGGCAGATAGGAATCAGAATACTTGTCAGCGTAGCTCAGTTGGTAGAGCTGCTTGTTCCGGAATAAGAGTACTCGGGTTCGAATCCCGGCGTAGACCAAAAATGACGGAGAAATTTACTTCGTTATAATGGCGCCCGAACTATCCGGATGACCCGGCCGTTCAAAATCTCGCATTGGTGTGATGTTATTTCCACACCGCGAGACAGGAAAAATCAGAGAATCCCTTCTCCAGCGCTTCGAAAATAAAAATGTGTGATGTTGCATTCCACACAGCAGATTGACTGGGAGTTCTCAAGTGCACGTTCTACAGTAGATGGCTGCCTGCAACGATTCATGGTCACGGCTGACCCGTGGGCCATGCCCCCGGCCCTCTTTCGGGGGGGGAGATGTGACGTACCTGCCAGCAGGACGCACATGACATAAAGGCAGATAGGAATCAGAATACTTGTCTGCGTAGCTCAGTTGGTAGAGCGACTTGTTCCGGAATAAGCGGCCTCGGGTTCGAATCCCGGCGTAGACCAAAAATGACGGAGAAATTTACTTCGTTATATCGTATGGGGGTGTTTCTCGTGGTATGGTCCCAGCCCATTGGTTATTGGGGACAAACCTGTTAACCAGCACGTCTACCTCGATATTCTGGACAATTATGCCCTACCAACTCTGTGGCAATACTGTGGAACCGAGCCTTGTTGGTGCCAGCAGGATAATGCACCGAGCCATAAAGCAAGGACTATTACGGCGTGGTTCGACGATAATTCCGTATCGTGTGGACTGGCCAGCACAAAGCCCTGGTCTTAATCCCATAGAGCACCTATGGGATGAATAAGAGCGCAGCATAAAAAGTTTGGAACCAAGGCCTACTACTAAGCAACAGTTAGCGGCAGCATTATGTACTGAATGGAAGAGCATACCTATCTCTGTGTTATTAAACCTTGTCGAAAGCCTGTCTCGAAGGGTCAGTGCATGCATTTAGGCCAAAGGTGGACTGACACCGTACTAATGTATGCCAATAAATGCTATGTTGTGTTTCTATTCTAGGTGTCCGGTGAGTTTTGTCAATAGTGTATATCCAGAACTTATAACCAGTTGAAAAAACGATAGTCAATTCCTAAAAAACACCAAAAAATTAAAACGTCGAAATTATATATCAACAAGCAGCCTACAACTTAAATTTCTTCAGATTTTACACTGAAAGTGAAATTAAGGACGCCTTTTAAAAGCTGTTGTGCTGAATTGCAGCTATGCTAGTCTTTTAGAAATGGCACTATCCTTTCGCGACTTTTTAAAATCCTTAAGCTTACTGCGGGAAAAAGCGCCTGCTCTATACCTGTTTAGGCAAGTTTATCACCAGTCCCAACATAAAAGATGAAAAATAGAGTATTTGAGTTTCAATATGATACCGTCTGCTCACGGCTTCGCGTAACGTACCATTCCATTTGCAGAAAGTTAAGGCGACTTAACTTATGTGGCCTAACAACCCACCTATAATTGGAGCACGAAGTCATGAAAACCTAATCCAAAGCAAAAATAGAATATATATAATGACGTTCTTAACAGCATTACCTTTTTTTCCCCCATTCAAATACATCACTCCTGACATACGATGAAGGAATCCCTCCCCTTGTCCACGGTTGGGTTCGAATCCAAAATGGTTAGCTCGTCACTTGGGTGTGTTACTAACTGAGCTAGCAAGATGCTTATCAGCAGATCACGTTTAAGACAGGGGACTGTGATCGGGGGTTTAACAACCACCGTGAGCAACTTAATGGGCTATAAGCAGACGCCCGTCGCTTATTTAGGGCCACTGGTTCCAGGGAAGGGAGAGAGAGCCAGTGCTGTAAGACAAACATAACATCCATGCCTCACCGGGATTCCAAGCCGGACCATCTCGGGCGAATGGTCATGAGCCAGCGCTTAGACCACTGCGCCACCGGGGCTGCCACGTTTAAGATAGAAATGAAAAGGACTGGAGCTGCGCGATGGTGAAAAGTTTTACGATCTGAATGCGAGTTCATTAATCATTTTACTCCCTCTAGGAGCTTATTATTCTTCTGAATAGGTTTATAATAATTTCATTTTTTCTATAGAAAAACTTATCGCAAATGGCATTTTTTTTCATCGTGATATTTCAAAGCAACAGAATATTTTGGAACTCGATATTTTTTTAAATGACAATGACTTTCGTTTATGCCTAAGAAAAGATGAAATACACTGTAAAAAAATAAGTGGTGTGAATTCACGGAAAATTTCTGTAGTGTCAGTCTTTTAACGAAACTTCCGTTTTTTAAAAGTGCCCGTTTTTTCTAACCCGTATTTTTACGGATTTTACATAGTTAGAAATTTCGTTCATTTCAGAAAAGTCCCTTTCAAGTTTTTCCGTATTTATACAGAAATTTCGCAAAATCGAAGGACCTGAATTATTCAGCCCTTGAGCCAGAGAACCCTTTCGCGCTGAGTGGGATTCGAACCGACGTCGTTCGAGTTGGCTCAACAGAAACCAGGCATCTTAATTACTGAGCCAGAAAAACTCAGTAGCTTTCACGTACGTTCAACGTTAAACTCTCTCATGGGATGGCGTGACGGTGAATTTTTTTTTCTTTTTGTCATTAATGTGAGCGATTTAGTCGTTTTATTTTCTGTTGGAGCTATTTTTTTTAATACGTTTGTAATACTTGTTGAACGGGATTCACACCTAAATACAATAAACAAATCTATACAAACTCCGTTTATTGGGAAAGACCTTAACAGACTTGTCTAAAGAAGCAGCACAGTATTGAGATCTCCACACATCCCTACACATGCAACGATACCCAATCTGTTGAAATTCCGTCCGCGTGGAGGAACATGCGGAGAATCATCTCATCAGAAAGAAACCCGTGTATCACCTCGTGCCTCGAGCATCAAGTTTCAAAATACGACGTTCCCAATCACCTGTGTTTTGAAATTTTTCGTTTATACTCGCCAAACTTGTTAGTAACGTCTGCAACCCTTGAGAAAGATTCCCGGTTGGAGAGCGAAAGCTCGGGAGATACAATTTTCACTTGTATTTCTTCTTTAAATATACTTTCACACCAATAAACGGAGTTTGTATAGATTTGTTTATTGTACGTTTGTAATAATTTTATTTTTTCTGTAGGAAGACTTATCACAAATTACGTTTTCTTTCCTTTCCCTTTTTTTTTTTTTTTTTTTTTGTTTTCATCGAAAAGGTGAAATGTGCTGTTTTATTGTATTATTTCACAAAACTTCTAAAGATAAAATTTACTATTGCTTTGTTACGGATTCCACAGACTGATACAAAGATATCGTACAATCACTTGTACAATAATATGAATACTCGGTCTCTTATAATAACACAATATATAATAACTGGTGCACAAAATAGGGGAGAGAAGAAGAAATATCCTGTGCCACAATAACCAAAATTCATGCAATATGCTATCCACAATATCCGATCTAGCTACAAAACTTCAAAATCAGTTCCTTTGAGTGACGATTGAAATTTAACAGCCAATCAAACTTCAGGTGTTCTCGCGAATCTTCTCACAAAGGAATAAAACTTCCATCTACCGATAATTATATTTACAATTTAATAAACCTTGGTGAATATAACAAGGGAGGAAATTTGCATAAAATTTTTTGATGGCATTCCATCGGAAAGATTTGAAATGCAACGTAGGAAGAATGTCATTTGTACAAGAGGCCATGACAAAGAAACCATCTGATGGACTTAAAAGTAATAAAAAGTTAACACGTTCACTGGCAAAAAATAAGTCAAGAATGTAAGATTTAGGAGGAGATACATCAGGTTAATTGTTCGGCTGTCCAGAAGTGTCTCCGGTTGATCTTAATTAAGTGGTAGGGTATTAAAAAGCTGTTTCTCACCAGGATCAAAGCGATGGAATCAGGAAGTTAGTCTACATTATTCATTTACATAGAAAATTCCAGAGTACAATTGCGTTTTCTGATGGAAATTCGGATTTGATAGCGTCATCTAAGGAGACGTTCAAGTAATGAATTTGATACAGTGCAATCAAGAGGCTTATAACCACATTAGATCAAAAAAGCTAAGACGCCGAATAGCAGAGCTAATGATCACACACCACTTTTGTGCCTAAAATTATAGTGTAGCATGAAAATGGAATAAAGGATGCGTGTACTGTGCCCTACAACAATCATACGGATGAAAAATTAAAAAAGGTTCTGAGAGACAAGTGGGAATTGCTTATAAGCGAATACAAAATAAGTTTTTGTATACATTTCGTAAAGTTAGAAGAATTTAGATTTTCTCTCTGAAAACGCTCCGATATAACGATGTCCTGTATAGCAATGAGCTTGTGGATTACAGTCAAACGAACACAAAGCGAAACGCACCACGTCGTTTGAGAGCCCGAGAGAATGAAAAATCTGTGTTTATCTTCAGGTGGTTGCACTGCCACGAAATGTATTTTCAGCGAAGATGTCATTAGACTGTTACGAGATATCAGGCATTCTACATGACGGCCATTCACTCATTCGCAGGAGTAGAAAGAATATTAGAAATTTAAACGCACAAAGGTTACGTAGTGCGGGAATCGTTACAGGGGAGAGTAATCAGAACTCAGAAGAGCCGCTAACCTGTTCAGAAGAAGGTTGTTCATCATCTGCAGATCTAGAAATTCGGATATATAACCACACTGAAGCCACTTTTTAGTTGTGCGCTGTGACAACAGGTTATTAGAAATGCTGTGATAGTGAGTGAGGCCAGCAGTATTTTCATACTGCGAGGTTCAAAGTTTTATTGGAAATACATTTCGCCAAATTCAATTATTCTGAGATTCAATACTTTGTTAGAAAGAAATAACTGAAAAACGTCGCAGCTTTTCTCCCCCTTTTCAAGCTGAATAACTTCCGCTTATAGCAGGATAAAACACGGGGAACATTCAGACTCGGAACACAAATTACTTTTTCCATTTTTCTTTTAACAAGCAGTAAATCTTATACGATGGGGCGCACACTCACACTCAGTCAGTCACGCACGCACGCACGCACACACACATATAAAATGAAAGGAAATATGTGTCTGTCTGTTTGAATTTCTCTGAAAGCCATTTTACGAAAACTAATAAACT
The DNA here is from genome assembly GCA_039090855.1 of Macrothele yani. Taxonomy (NCBI): domain Eukaryota; kingdom Metazoa; phylum Arthropoda; class Arachnida; order Araneae; family Macrothelidae; genus Macrothele; species Macrothele yani. The sequence continues at coordinate 887,332 of CM076991.1, forward strand.
TCAAACCTGGATTCACATAATAAAAAGACTGAGAATGAGTATCTAAATTTCAGAATTCTTTAGGAGGAAAGGTGCTATGGACATTACATTCTGATGCTTCTCTATTTCACCAAACCTAAAATAGGCCATTGTTGTGCATTAGATACCATCAAATCATCACGAAAACGGAAGCTTAGATGTATGGGAAAGGGGAACGTAACTATTGCCTCTATTACCCTACGAAATATGAAAAGTTTTAAGAAAGTAGCAAAGAAAAAAAAAACGTTTCATACATGCCAACTTTTGCAGAGAGAGAGAGAGAGAGAGAATGAAATACATCTGCTGCTCGATTCGGAATATTTTTCCCTTTCAGGGTCAAAATGGCTGCCGAGTCAGTCCAAGAGATAAAGCATTTCATTTTTTTTTTTTTCTTAAAGTCACGACTCTCCAGTATATTCTAAAAAATATCTCAGGAGAACATTATTCACGTTTACACGAGTAACTAAAAAAAACTGCGATGTAGCACAAACAACTTCGGAATGTACAGCAAACTATAAACAAAACATCTCACAACTGTGGCCTCGGGAGTAGATGTAAGTTCCTATTTAAATGCACTTGAATGCATTTGCGTGCACATACAAAGATGAACGCACAATACTCACATTCGTTGGGCGAATCCATTATTGATACAGGCGACATTCAGTGAAGCCGCGAATAAAGAAATCTCAACGCATATTTATGTATACACATTGAAGTAACTAATTATTTGGAACGCACCTAATAACGTGTTTGCTGCCTATGGCCTTCAAAGCATCTTTGATTTGATGTGGCATGGAAGATTCAACGAGATTTTAATATCGTGCTACGGATAAGTTCAGCCAAGCGGAATGTTTGCTGGAGCAGGATTTGCGTTTACGAATAGCTATCTCAATATCACCCCGCAGGTGTTGGATTGGGTTAAGTTCTGAGTACTGTGGGAACCATTTTAACACTTTGAGGCTACAGTCATGCTCCTGGAACCAACCACTGTGTGACGATCCGAGCCTTGTGGCCTGGCTCATTATCCAATTGGAAGTAGTCCTCTCCATCAGGAAACACCATGCACATGTACGGGTGTCTGCTTCGCAGTGAAGTTAAGACACCTTGTGGCATCCAACCTCAGTGTGGCGATGGCATAGCTCATTAACCTATTGGAAGTAGCCCTCTCCATCAGGGAACAGCATGCATATGTTTTTTCGTGTCTGCTTCATGGTGATGTTAAGATACATTGTAGCATCCAACCACTGTGTGACAATCGAAGCTTTGTGTCTTGGAGCAATATTATGCTGGAAGCAGCCTTCTCCATCAGGAAACACCATGCACATATACGGGTGTCTGCTTCGCAGTGATGTTAAGACACCTAGTGGCATCCAACCACTGTGGTACGATCGAAGGCTTGTGGCATGGCGCATTATCCTGCTGGAAGCAGCCCTCTCTATCAGGAAACACCATGCACATGTACGGGTGTCTTCTCCGCAGTGATGTTAAGATACCTGTGGCATTCAATTGCTGTTCCTGATGTATTAAGGAACCCGATGGCCACCATAAAAACAGATTACAAACCATTTCACCACCTCATATAATTAATGTTAGGAAGCTGGGTCCATCGATTTGTGCTTTTGACGTCATATTCTAGCCCATCCATTTGCTTGTATTAACAGAAAACGCGATTTATCGAACCTGAGGCTACCTTTTTCCAGTCTTCGTAGGTCAAATTTTGGTGTTCCCATGCCAACAGCAGACGAATTTGGCAATTTTTAGCACAGACAAGTGATACACGAAGGCGGGACTCTGCTGTTACACCCATTCGTGCCAGCGTGAGGTGTGCTTGTCTGATGAAATTCTACTCTCGATGCCGCTGTTGGACTGTGCTACTACTTGATGTAATGAAGCTCGTCTGTTACCTCGTACTATCCTCTTCAGCCGCAGTTGCCCTCGAACATTCACCAATAGTTTTTCCCACAGGAAAACCGGTGACTGCTGGTTTGGTTGTTTGTGAACCATTCATTGTACACTCTCGTTATACACTGAAGTGCCAGAAATCATGGGATACGTACCTAGTATAGTGTAGGACCTCCTCTAGCCCAGCTAGGTGCAGCAATTCGACGTGGCATCGGTTCCACAAGTAACCGGAAGACTTATGGAGGGTTGATCCATGCCGTCTAAACAGCCGCTCACAGTTCCCTGGTATTTGTAGGTGCGGGATCATGGATGCGAATGAACCTTTCCACCACGTTCCATAAGTGCTGTATTGGGTTCATGTCGGCAGAATGTCCACATCATCCATCCGAACTGTCCAGAATGCTCCTTGAACCAATTTTGGACAACTTGAGCCCGATGACATGGTGCATTGTCAGCCCGGAAAATCCCATCGTTGTTGGAGTACATGAAGGGCTGCAAATGGTCACCCAGCAGAGCAACACAGCGATTACCGGTTAATAACGTATTTACGAGTACCAGAGGTCCCAAACCGTGGCACGTAAATACATCCCACACACGTATGGAAGCACCACCAGCTTGCACAGTGCATTGTTGACAGCCATGGCCTCATGGTGTCTGCGCCGCACCCGAACCCTACCATCAGCTCGTAACAACTGGTAGCGTGACTCATGGTACCACGCCACATGTTGCCAGTCTTCCAGAGCCCAATTACCGTGTTCAGAAGCCCAGGTGAGGTGCTGTGTCCGATGCCGTGCAGTTAACAAAGGAACTCTGGTGGGTCTTCTGCTCCCACACCCCATAGACGCTAAATTACGCTGCGCTGACCTGATGGTATGTCTCTGGCACCTCTTGCATTGAATGTTGACGTTATTTGAGCCAGTGTCGCTTGTATGTTAGCATGAACATTCCTGGTCAGACGCCGCTGGTCACGGTCATTCAGCACCCGTGGTCGGCCACTGCGCCCACGGGTGCACGGTGGGTGATAATGCCTTTCATGAGGTATTCTCGGTACACACGTGACACCGTGGAGCGAGGAATGTTGAATGTTCGCACAACTTTGGAAATTGAATGCCCGATCAGTTTGGCTCCCACTACCATGCCTTGTTCAAACTCCGATAATTATCGGAGTTTGAACAAGGCATGCGGTAATCCTACTGGGTGGTTGTTCAACCTGAGTCACGAGATTATACCCGCTACTAATAAAAATCGTAGCATGCGTCGAAGCCTTTATACGATGGCAATGCCAGTTAAAAATTTGCATACTGCTATCACATGACTTTGGGCACTTTAGTGTACTTCTTGCATATCCGAGGTGTGCCGTTTCTAAAATGCTTACACCTGCCCGTCTAACGCTCTTTATCATATCTCTTTCAAAGTCACTTAAATCACGAGTTTTCCCCATACTGCCGCCATCTACGCTTCGTACACGTCTGAATCTTTTGCGGTGGGCTATTTATAAAGTCATCTCAACATCATCGTTGCGTACATAAGTGAGGACGGAACGAGTCTGATTGCTATTGATGTATTACAACTGTGGAATGTACCTGACGCAAATCAAATAATTTCGCGAATCAAGAAGCGCACGAAAACAGATACTAACGATTACTACTTCAAGGTTTGCAAACTGTTCAAACAGATATTGCTACAGTTACCAATGAAAAATGTTTTAATTATATGGATGTTCTACCTAACTAGCGGGCGAACAGCGACGTCACTCCAAGAATGCCGAAATGAATGGGAAGCCGTTTGAATGTATACCACAGTATCTTATATCGCGACGTGTGAAAGTGATTCACATTCATTTTCGCCTATCTCACCGCCTTCTTGTCCAACTGTGTTCAAAATACCGCAGTTCTTACCTCTGAATGATCATGCTTAGAACTTGGTCTAATCTATCTGTGAATAGTGTGCATGTCTCACTTGTGTTTCCTTTATCTTGTTTGTATTTCCTTGAACAGTTCGCTTTTCTCGTCATTTACGCTCATATTGTGTGACGGTTATGTTACAAAAATGCACATAAAAAGCGTACAAAGTGTTTAACCAATTACTGAAAATTTGGATTTCTTCGTTCTACTAGACTATACAGGGTGATTCAGCTAAGCGTGTACAAACTTCTGGTAGGGGTAGGTTGCACAAAGACAAATCGGAATCACATAGCAATGCAGGGTCGGAAACGCCATCTTCATGTGCTAGAACCCCAATTTTCTGCTTCTGTGCTGTTCACAGAAGAAGCGTGCTTTACACGGGAAGGTTGCTTCAATGGACATAACGCGCATGTATGGGCGGTGGAGAACCCCCATGGTATATGACCACGTGCAGCATAAAACCGTTTTACTGTTAATGTTTGGGCCGGCATTGTCGGGGACCACTTAATTAGCCCATACCTCATGTCTCCTTGTCTGGACGGAAGGAAGTACGGGATATTTCTGGAGGACATCTTGCTAGAGCTATTGAACGAACAATAGGTCCCTCAGTCGCTGCGCCGTGCAATGTGGTTCAAGCACGATGGGGTCCCCGCCCATTTCAGCAATGACGTTCGTCATCACTTAAACATGACATTTGGAGATCAGTGGACCGGGCGTGGTGGTCCCGTTCATTGGCCTGCAAGATCGCAGGACTTAACATGCCTTGATACTTCTTATGGGGTTACATCAAAGGACTGGTGTATGACATCCCCGTTGAAGTGATGAGTACCTTGTAGCACGCATCTCTGTAGCTGCTTCGGAAGACCGTGACACACCGGAATTTTCCAAAATGTACGTGATTCCATGCGCGGACGATGTTAAGCGTGCGTTACAGCTCATGGTCGCAACTTTGAACACTTTCTGTAACCTCAATGCATTTCGCAAATGTCTTGCGAGTATTAAAAATCATTTTGTTCTCTTACGTGCTGGTCTTTCATTTCTCGTCCTTTCCGTACAGTAGCACATGAAGATGGAGTTTTCGATCCTGCATTGCTATGCTATTCCGGTTTGTCTTTGTGCAACCTACCCCACCCAGAAGTTTGTACACGCTTAGCTGAATCCCCCTGTATAAACCAACACAGATGTGCCTTATTTTTCAGATGCGGTTGAGTCTGTCAGTATGACGATGGAGCCAGATACAAGGAACATATATCGTCAATTCCCCTCTGAAACAATTTTGTATCAAAAAGTATTGAAGAAATGTCCTGCGATGTCGGCAAGTTAATAATGTGATTCTTTAGGTAATACGAAACTTGAACTAACTTATCGACACAACTTTCCGTTTGGGGATAAAGAAACCTTGATACTTAGGTAAATTTATCAATATCAATGAAGACGCCTCAAAGGAATTTTTATTCACTAAAACGCTCATCACAGATACCAAAAACACTCCGAATTTCAAAAGCTAGATACACTGGTTTCCATAAATTAGGGGGGAGACAGAGAAATAACGATTATTTGTGAAAAACTAGTTGGAAATGCACGAAACTTGGGTGTACGACGACAAATTGGATGCGGAGTCAGAGTATCGTACGATAATGAGAGGCGATGGCATTGGTTTATTTAAATAAGCCGCAGCACAAAAGGGGCTCTAATGGAAGTGTGCGTCACAGGATTTACGGAAGTATACGTCCAGGTTTGCGGAGCGCAACGAAAAGATTTTGATATAGCAGATTTGTTGTAATGGCTGTGAGACAATATATTTGTCCATTAAAGGGACAAATATCATAGGGCATATTTTTGTGAGGATATGTCGCATAAATTATACCAGATTTAATTTCATCGCGCTCAGTAGTTTTCGTTTGAAGAGGCAGTGGAAAGTCAGTTATCAAGCAACTCGGATTCCGTTTCACAGATGCCCGCCTTAAATCCAATCCAGGGCACTGCGTTCCTTCTATCGATGGGTAGCACAAAATCATCGATGAAGCAGTGACAGTTTTAGACATAATTCCAGAAAAGCTCACACAGTTTCGGCCAAAAGCAGTTAAGAATGCAATATCCCTCCTGAAAACCAGAAATTTATGACGCGGTTTCACACACGAGGACTGGAGCTACAGCAATAATTGCAATGCAGCAACAGATGCATTGCAATTATTGCTGATGCTTCTCTAGATAATGTCCAATGTTGAGTAGAATCAGTGAGACTGTTTGTTTACTTGACAGCTTACGTTCAATATTATTTTCCTTTCGACGTCCAACATGTATACTACACGAATGAAATTGCATTCACTTTTAAAGTGAATCTACACCACAAGAAATCATTAACAGAAATAATTAAAACAGCACTGTGCGGGAACCAATCGTTAGGAGTGTTTGGTAGATCAATAGCTTCTCCATTCACCTTCGCACGTGAATGGGTTAATTCAGCTTTCATTATTTTACTGGCAACATTAACCGAGACACTATAAAGCCACGCTAATGGAAATAATTGATTCCGCATCGATTTCCGCAACGATATGCCGTGCACTTTTCCTGGAGTGATCATATTCATTTTTCTCCAAAGAAATTCGAATTGCATCAGTTCCATGACAACAAACACATGCTGATTCTATTTTGTCTGAAAGATAATATCCATTCCTACATACAGTATTCTTGCGCTTTATTTCATTTCACCTGATAAAAAACATCGGAGCGCTAGGGATTAATTTCTTTTTCTGCACAGCACTCGCGGAGATGCAGTTGTTTCTTCCCGCAGGCAAAGAAGAAGAAAAACTAATCTCGGCGATACGGGGAAAAAAAAAAAAAAGCAACACCTACAAAATAAAACACAAAAATGAACATTTCGGGGTCACTGGAATAGCTTTACGATACCACCTTAGAATGCACTATGTAGTGTTACAGTTTTTTTTTTGTTTTTTTTTTTGTTACTCTCCCTTTCAGACAGTAATTGGTCGTAATTACATGACTTTTTTTCCCCATTTCAGGCATTTTCTTTTTTTGAAAGAAAAATACAGCACAGTTAGTTCTATGAATGTACTCTAGGATTCAATATGAAATGTGCATCTACTACTATAAAAATAAAATAAAGCTCTTACAGCAAACACAACTGACATGAAAATGCAATGTAACTAGACAACAAACTTTATCACATTATTTTTTCTGCACGTCTTTCGCAAAAAAAAAAAAAAAAAAAAAAGAGTGCGTTTTATGTTACCACTATGCTCGTCTGTCTATGGACACTATTGATGCACTATAAAAAAAAAAAAATTCTGAAATTAATGATCCACTTTCCGAGATTTCTTTCGTGCCGTGAAATGAAGGAAACAAACACTGAATTTCGCGGATTTTTCGTACGCCAGAAAAATTCCAAATTTTCAGAAACTTTTCCGCAATTTCTTTGTTACATTAACGGAAAACTCCGTTCGCACTTTTTCTGTATCCACATACGAAAATTTACCGGTAATAGGAGAGATTCACGGGAATACTTGGAGGTTTGATTAACTATTAAATTTCAATAGTCTAAGTATTTGACTTTGAAGTTCTGTAGCGAGATCGGATATTGTGGGTCATGAATTTTGGTTAATGTGGCCTCTTTCCCATTTGTGAATCATCTGTTATGCATTGTGTTACCGTAAGAAATCAGGTACTTAATTTATTGTACAGACGATTGTACGACGTCTATGTCTCAGTCTGTGAAATCCTTAAGATAAAAGCTATGATAGCTATCAAGAATAAATTTTATTATTACAAGTTTTGTGAAATAATATTATTAAACAGTACATTGCACCTTGTCTTAAAGATAATTGAAAGTTATTTTCAACTGAAAAAAAGATCTGTTGCTTCGAAAAATCACGATGGAAAAAATATGTAATTTGTAATAAGATATCTTAAGAAAAACAAAAAAATATTACAAACGTATTCAAAAAATAATAAGCTCCAACAGAAAGTAAAATGATTAAACCACTCGCATTAACGAAAAAGAAATTCCTCATCGCCGAATTCATTTTCCCTTGAATGTGAGTCTGATTACTGCGACTTTTGGGCTCAGTGGTTAAGACGCGCGGCTTCAACCTAAACGGCCTGAGCTCGATCACCACCGGGGTAAAAGGATTCCCTCACTAAGGCCTGAAATATTCAGCGTTTTGAATTTTGCGAAATTTCTGTCTAAATATGGAAAAACTTGAAACGGACTTTTCTGAAATAAACGGAATTACTGACTACGGCAAATCTGTGAAACTACGGGTTAAAAAAAAAACAAAACAAAAAAAAACCGGGAAATTTTAAAAACTGAAATTCCCTTAAAAGACGGACACTTACGGGCCATTTTGCTGCACGTTATTTTCAGAAATTGTTTGTGAATTCACGCCACTTATTTTTTATAGTGTGGCCTAAATCATTCCGTTTTGGGAGTTCATCCATCATTCATGTAAGTCATTCACGAATGATCTAATTTCAAGACTGTCACTCCGTTCACTGAGCAAATCATTCGTTCCAGGGATCCCGTGTTGCAATTTCAAGGCTACAGCTCTTTTTTGGCAAACTGCCCAAAACAGCGCGAGCTCCTCAACTATTCACCATGAATAATTTGCCAAGAGCGAACGATTCGGGCACGCCATTCATGTATCATTCCCATTCTTAAGTTTCATCACATTTCCTAGCTGACTGATGATTTATTGTTCACACACATGACGGTTGAAACTTATTAATTCTCGACATATTATGCTTCTTATTGGGAATTCGTTTACGAACTCATGGGGCGGAATAGTTCAACGTACTGCGACTTCAGTGTGTGTCTCAGTAATGGCGGATTTAACGATCATTCATAGCGGTGAGAGCGAATCATTCACCATTCACGGTGAAGATCGTTTACGGATGGTCCACCACTATTATATACTGTCACTGAGATCGAACCGTTCACGAATGGTCCATCACTATATATGCTGTCATTGAGATCGAACCATTCACGGTGAAGACTCAATCGTTGTGAACGAATCGTTCACGACTAGTCCATCGCTAATGGACATCATATGTCTACAGCTATAAGTACAATTTGAAAATTCCTTTCTTCGCTACGAAACCTGAACTGTGGGAACGATGATTCTGGCGTTTTGGTCTTTTCTGATTCATAACTTCGCCGCTAGGGGGCGTAAATGCAGATTCAAAGTACATTTCATTCCATATCATTACTTCGAAAAATCAGATTGAAACAATTATTTTTTCCTTTGATTCCTTTTGCCACGAAGACCACTTTTTTTACACGCAATATTTCTTCAAATAATGTACAGTTTTCCCGCCAGAGAGAGTATGTGTGTGTGTGTGTGTGTGTGTGTGTGTGTGTGTGTGTGTGTGTGTGACATTTTTTCTGGTATCTTTGCTTCTAAAAACTTTATTTGAAAAGCTTTTTGCGAAAGATGGCGTTCATGGCGAAGAAAACTTTGCATATAATTTACAATTTTTTGTAACGTACAATTTTTTTTACACATCCTCTACAAAATAATATACACCTTTTCTACTACGGGGCGCAAATGTACAGTGTCTGAGATAGAATAAATACATTTCAAACATGTTGCATGAAGGAACTAAGAAAGAAAATGATTGCAAGAATACAAGCTTCATTATACGCGCAAGCAGCTTAAGTTTATGGCACTTCAAACTGAGCATCGTTTGTCGATCATACAATGTTAATTCGGTATCCTAATACCCGTAAAGCATTAGCACACACAATTTAGGCGTGATGCCTCTTACACTACGGACGATATGGTCTTTCAGGTCTTGCAAAGATGTAACTGGTGCATGGTACACGTGGTCCTTTGCATACCTCACAAGAAAAGCTCCACAGGGTTAATTCCGGCGGACCTTGGAGACCATGAAATGGAGCCACCATTTCTGTTCTATCAACTGGGAAATGCGTTCAGAAATTTCTGGATGGTTATAGCCCAATGTGGTGGTGTTCCATCTTGCTGGATATGACCATTGGATTCGGTTCCTGAATTCGTGGAACTGCATACACTTCCAGCATACCGAGGTAGACGATGCTGATGTTCTACGCAGAAAGATAGGATCAATGACTCCGCTGTTTGTTACGGTAAACAACATATTAACCTTGGTGTTTGGGATAGTTCCGAACCTCACACACGCAGCAGTTGTATTTGTTGTCCACATTTTTTTTATTAGAAGTTTAACGAGCACGTGAACAACTCAATAGGCCATAAGTAGTCGCCCATCCCTAATCTAGGGCCACTGGTTCCAGGGAAGGCAGAGAGCTAATGCCGTAAGACAAATATAGCATCCATACCTCACCGGGATTCAAACCCGGACGAATGGTCATAAGCCAGCGTTTAGAACACTACGCCACCGGGGAGGCCTGTTCACATTCCCACTAACGTAAAACGCTGCCTCGTCTAAGAAGATAAGGTTCGTCAGGAATCCATCGTCGGCCCACTATCTTTGGCTTCCTTGTCGGAAGCTTACAGCAGGATTGTTACACTTTGGAAAACTTTATTTTATTCCATCTTTCCATCAGCAAGCAGTCGCCTGATCTTTATTATCTGATAATCAAGGAGGCTCAAAGGCATTTTATTCATCAACAAAAAGCACGCATAAGTGAACTATTAGGTTGGTTGAAAACTTAATAGATGATTTATTATAAAGTCAGTTGGTACTTTCCGTCTAATATTCCACAGCACGGAATTAAGGATCTGACAAACTCTGGTTCAGTCCTTTTGATATAATCCATGGACTTCTGTAATCATCTTATCGAATTGAATGCTTAACTACACACTTTTCAGCTTCTTCGTTCATCCTGGTTCATGCATGTGAAAATACTGTGGGATTTTATCCCTATTTTTAGGCTACATATACTTTGCACGGCCACTCCCTAGCCCCTTCGACCGATCGCTCGGGGATCAACGGCTCCCTGCTGCGGAAACTCCGTAAACTACCTGCTTAACCACCCTCTGGGTCTGACTTAGTACTCTTCCGACTCCCTCCGTGATAGTCAAACAGATGTTATGGGCAGATGATGCTAAATTAATCATGAAAAGTAGACAAGCCTTAGAAAACTTGACCCCGCATCTCCCGATTTACGTTCGAGTATATTACCGTTACACCGCCCAGAACAAGAAATCTCCAAGCAACTGAGGATGTGTTTTGGGACTCTGACGAAACGCTCCGATGGTCTCGCGTTCTCTGTATGACTGTCCTCGTCCAAGTGTGACCCCCCCCACCCCTCCTCCACCTCTCGTCTAACGCTTGTGTGCCAAGAACTATTTTTTACCACGTGTTTGATAAAACCTTGTTTTTGTCAAACTACTTCCTAGAATAGCGAAGACGATACAAACACAACTAATGCATTGAGAATAAACTTTCGTTTCGCATTTGTCCATCCAGCGGCTGCCTGTCGCCTTTGCCTGATGTTCATCACCTTAGCTGTGGTTTTTACACTGAAAAGTGCTACTACGTACAGAGATGATTCTTCTTGAATTTTGCTCGGTCGGGTACTCTTCCTTTTTAACAACTGTCCATGTATCCCGTAAGCACAAAACACATTTAGCTACTACACTGTTAAATGTTGTGGTAGGTTGCACCAAAAAGTGGTGCTACATTAGCTGCACCACTTTCTGAGAAATAATGTACCATAGTATGTTGCAAACAAGACCCAACAACACGGTGTAAACTTGCATCACGGTGTGGTGCAACCTTGTATCATAACGTAGTGCAAAGTTTCACCACGTTGTTGGGTTTTGTTTGCACGCCACACAATGGTATAACATTTCTTGCAAAATGGTGCAGTTGGTGTAGCACCACTTTTTGGAGCAACCTGCCACAAAAATTTTAACCGTGTAATGACAGTCTCTTTGTAGCTGGAGAGCCTGGTGCCCTTCCTTTCTAACAAAGGAATCTTTCTTTGTCTTTTTTACGGAAATAGCTGCTAAATATTAGAGTCACACAAATACAGCACATTTACAACAACTATCCGCTGATGTCCAACAGTTCATTTACATTTTGTGCATCGTTAACATTCGAATTAATTAAATCGTCATTCAATTTCAGGCTTACCCAGACGACAACCAAACTCGGACCGTGCTGCGGAATCGTTTCCATGTAGCTGTTGGGCATGGAATTTCTAAGCTCGAAACTTTAAAAAATTAATTTAAAACATCATTAACCGCGGATCGGGGTTGTCGCGTCGAATGAAAGCTAGCCATAGGTTTTAACATCACGAGCTGACGTGGATGGCCGTCCAAAACTACGTTGTTTCTTCACGCTAGTGGTTACCTTAAAACTTCTTAACCAATCACACATTGCTGTTACGGGAAACTGGGTCTCCTCTGTAAGTCGTTTTCAACTTTCTCTGCACAGTGGTAACGGACTTTGATTTTACCATCTGCTACACACACCCAGCATTCTGTTGGTCGGTCGCCATTTTCAACACAACTGGCGAATGGTCGCTGCAATGAAGACTGGGCACGGCCATATTATAAGTGAGCGCTCGTTGGAATAGGCAACTTGTAAAACTCGGAAAGTGGCAGGATTGTGTGGTGAAAGCCGTACTCTTGTGCCGTTATTCCTTTTCGCTTACTTTTTCCTATGGTGAAAACTGTATTGCCCTAACTTTCTTTATTTTCTCGTGAAGCGTGTTCAAAATGTAGCAATGGACACTCTGGTATATCATATTTTTCTTGATATCTCCGCTTCTAAAAGTCAGATTACAAAAATTCCTTTTGACGCGCATAGCCGTTCACAGTGAACAATAATTTACGTACAATTTCAAATTTTTTGTAACGCACAATTTTTTTCCTTAGAGAGAGAAAGTGGGTACTCTTGTTTATAGCATATCTGCAGCCGCATACACGCGTCTAAAACTCCGACTGGAAAAAAAAAGCTTTGCCTGATTCTGATCACTTACGAAAAACATTTTTTTCTTATTTCGTGAAGAAAATAAATACGCCATTTTACTGCTATGGGGCGTACACGTATATTTGATTTTTCATGATATCATCATCATCATCATTGTCAACCATTATCAATCCACTGCTGGACGAAGGTCTCCCCAAGTTTCCTCCACAACGGTCTGTCTTGTGCCAGTCTCCTTCATGTCACTCCCGCATACTTTCGAATTTCATCCACCCATCTTCCATGTGGTCTTCTTCTGGGTCTTTTCCTGTCCCTTGGAATCCAATCTAAAATTTCGGCTGTCCGTCGATGGTCTGTTCTTCTGGCAGTATGTCCAGCCCATTGCCATTTCAGGGATTTAACTCTGATCATGATGTCTTCCACTCTTGTCATTTTTCGGATCCAAGTGTTCCTCTTCTTATCTCTCCTGGTTACACCAAGCATGCACCTCTCCATGCTTCTTTGAGTTGTCTGCAGCCTTTGTATGTCTCTTTTAGCTAAGGTCCACGTCTCTGCACCATACGTAAGCACTGGAAGGATGCATTGATCAAACACTTTTCTTTTAAGACATAATGGCATATTGCTCTTGAAATTTATGCTGTTTCTTCCAAAAGCTCTCCAGGCAAGTTTTGTACGCCGATTAATTTCTTCATCAATGTGACCCTCACTTGATATCTGCTGTCCAAGATAAACGTACGTGTCTGTTATCTCCAGCTTTTCTCCATCAATCGATAAATCTTCATTTCTTGTAAAAGCATTGTACATCACTTTTGTCTTCTGAAAGTTCATTTTTAATCCCACTTCTTTACTCTTGTCAGCAAGTTCCTGGATCATACTCTGTAGCTCTGATGGGGTAGTTGCAAAAATGACTATGTCATCAGCAAAACGAAGGTGGGTTAGATAATCTCCATTAATCTTTACCCCTTTGTTTTCCCAGTTCAGTGATTGAAAGACATTGTCCAATGTGGCATTAAAGAGCTTCGGAGATATGGTGTCACCTTGTCTCACTCCTTTTCCAATTTTTATGTGTGTTGTATTTTCAAACAGCCGAATCTTTGCACTTGCATTTTCATAGATGTTATTAATAATATTAATGTATGCATCTTCAATACCACAGGATTTCAGAGCCATTGCAACTGCTGATGGTTTCACCGAATCAAAGGCTTTTTCATGAACCATTACATTATGACCACCTACTCAATAAGCTGTATGACCCCCTTTAGCCCGCAAAACAGTGGACACTCGGCGAGGCATCGACTCGATGAGGTGGCGATAGGTATCCTCAGGTATCTGGAACCATAATGTCAACAGCAGGTCCTCCAATCCCCGTACATTTCGGGGTGGTGGTGATTTAGTGCGAACCCTGCTTTTCCAAGTCGAACCGCAAATGTTCAATTGGGTTCGTGTCAGGTGAATTAGGTGGCCAGGGCATTAACAGAAAGTCACCACCATGTTCCTCGAACCACTCCTTGACGATTTTATTAGTGTGGCATGGCGCATTATTCTGTTGGTAATGGACATCACCAGCAGGGAACAGAGTTGCCATGAATGAGTGAACTTGGTCCACAACGATGTTCAGATACCTGACAGCTACCAGGGATTGTGCTATTGGGATAATGGGGCCTAAAGTGTCCCAAGAAAACATCGCCCACAGCATATTAGCGCCGCCGCCGTCCTGTTTCCGCCCAACAGTGCATAAAGGGGTTATAGCTTCCGTTGGTAATCGGAGTATCCGCTCTCGGCCGTCTACGTGATGCACCAGGAATCTTGATTCGTCAGACCACGCCATTTTCTTCCAATCATTCACGGTCCAATCTCGATAATCTTGGGCCCATTTCATGCGTTGTTGGAGATGACGTGCAGTGAGCATGGGGACTCGGCTGGGTCTTCGGCTACGCAGGCCCATGCGCAGAACGCTGCGATGAACTGTGTGCTGTGACACATTGCCCTTGATCACCACTGTTCTAGTTGCGGGTGATTTTTCGCACTGTGAACCTGCGCTCGCTTTGAACAATGCGCGAGTCTCCGCTCTCCTCTGGTATCAATGAGCTGCGGACGACACACGGCCAAACGACGGTTCGTCGTTTGGCCATCTGTGCACCACTTTTGATACGTACTCACTACAGCGGCACATGAACAACCCACAAGCCGCGCCGTTTCCCAGATCGTAGTTCCGATGCGCCGTGCCATGACAATTTGTCCTTTGTCAAACTCCGATAAATAGGCAGCTTTTCCCATTCTGACCCCGAACACTCTACTAACCAAAAGCCGGTACTAGGGTTGTATACATACTGCTCCTGAACTTCACCTAAGCCCCCGTTCAGTGTCCATATGCGCTCATTTCTCTAGGCTGGGGGTGGTCATAATGTAATGGCTCAACGGTGTAAAAGCTTTAGAGTGTCACAGAATTCCACCACAAGGTTTTTTTTTAGCAGGAATGTGAAAAAAAAAAGGAAACACAACGGCAAAAAGGCTTGTAGTAAAGTCTCCAAAAAGAAAAAAATGAAAAGGCTTGCGTACAAATAAGTCACACAAAAAGCTATCGTTACGGCCCACAATAACTTAAAAGTCCAACATATTTCCAAAAATTTAATGGACTTTAATAAGTCTTAATCCATATCTTTCAGCGGCGCCGTCCAGAACTTTCAGAAATAATCAAAAGATTGTTCCACCGTATTCTCCGATGTCAATTCACTCACAGGAACATCAAGGATCTTTAACGTCCGTTCGACATCTATCGCAGGAACCCCAGAACTCATCTCTGAAATAAGACTTCGCGGTAACTGCATGAAAACATACTGCTCATACCGTTAAGCCCTTGACCATGCCGATAAGTGCTGAACAGTGTTTCCACGGAAAGACCTTAAAATCCACAAAATCGCTCAGTCCACACTCCTGAAAATCATTAGATGAGCATTACTGGACTCCGTGAAACATCTTGTTCCATCTCTACACTGACAGATTCTTCGTTTTAACTCCTTACACCCTTCTCTCCCTGTTCCCTCTTAAAGGATCGAAAGACATTTGCAAAGTTGCCTAGGTATAATCCAAAACCGATTATGCAATATTTAATGAGACTGAGATCGCCTGGGGACTTAATCAAATCCGCTAACGTACGAACGGGATATGTTACCTTATCAACAGCATTTTAGTTAGTGGCCACATCGCGAACGATTTTGACAGAGATTCTGAATAAACATCCCAATAATGTACCCATGCTTGAATCCCACAAACAAAAACAAGGTTATGCGTTGGTCCCTTCATCACAGCAAGGGTTCATAGGAGTCGATACTAAAAAAGTTCAAGTTAATAAGGGAAAGGGGGCGCACTTTTATTTTTTTACGAACAACGTTCGAAACTTCAGCACAATGTATCAGGATTTTAGTAGTTTCTTCGTCAGGCGCCTGATTCGGCATTAGTTTCACATAAATCATCGCAATCTTCGTTCAACTGACAAGTCTGACTGTTACAGCAATGTTCCCACTATAGTGGTGATATTTCCTATGAAAGATGTGCAATACCTGCCGCCGCTGCCTACTAGCGTAATAGAATCAGTATTATGAAATCAGTATTTGACACCATCTGAACGTAAGAAACATAATCATAGGTCTTTGACCCTGCCCCCTCCCCCCAGGTCGTGTTAAAATCTGATACATCCGTCTATATTCCCGCAGTAGCTATGAAATTCCCGCCCAAAATAAGCAACATGCTGAGGCAGACCCGAGGTGCAGTGACTTTATGTATAAAATTGTAACACGTGCGCTATAAGCAAACCCACAAACGAAGTATGGTTTCTGTCTCAACACTAGAAAGAATACTAACCAGATTTCGTTTTGGCTCCAATAACCTCCCCTTTTTTTTATTAGGGATTTAAGGACTATCGTGAGCAACTCAATGGTCTATTAGCAGGCGCCCGTCCCTAATTTAGGGCCACTGGTTCCAGGGAAGGGAGAAAACCAGGGCCGTAAGACAAGCACAACATCCATGCCTCACGGGGATCCGAACCCGGACCCATCTCGGACGAATGGTCATAAGCCGGCGCTTAGACCACTGCGCCACCGGGGCGACGCAATAACCTGATCGCAATATGTCTGAAAGAATCCGTGCCTGAAATGTCCAAGTATGAGTGCGTAAGATGATGTGCATTAACCGTACGTAAGGACACCTGGATACACGTATAAAATGATGCGGTACCACTGAAATCTCGAGTATAATCAGCTAGCCTTTTAGCAATAAAAAAAGAAAACACTCAAAGTACTGAAAATGCAACTGCAGGTGTCTAACGTTATTAAAGATTTTAATAACTAAATGCACTTTCGTAAATATAAAACTTTCAGTCACTTATTCGTAATTCTAACTGAAAAACTAGAGTGGCGTCTGCGATGTGAGCTGTTAACGGAATAAAAATTGTACTAATTTGGTGTCAACTCTAAAGTCAACAGCGAAATCTCACCTTTACCAGATCGAAAAATATATCCACGTCACCTAAAAAAAAAAAAAAAAAAGAGAGAGAGAGTGACAGACAGATGTGACACGTGCAAAGAAACATAATACCGCGTTACCTATTCTGTACCATTAAATGTTAAAATATACACGAAAAAGATTAGATATATCCTTCTTGTATCTCATACAAAAAAAATCACATCATTCCGATTTCCAGAAGTCGTGCACAGATAAGCAATCACCAAATCACCTAGGCCATGCAATGTATTTCGCTGGAGTAGATTTTTGCGAATTCATGTCCAGAAGCGAAGACGTCGCGCTTAGGCAGAGATAGACGGCAAACAGACAAATCAGTAATATTGACCCTACTCTTCCCTTTTTCATTTTTAAATAAACTTGCTTAAATTCCATTTCTGGAAAGGAAAACTGACAGACAGACAGACAAACGAACAGACACATGAATTATCCTGTTCGATGCCAAATGAATTTACTTTTACCGGTGCCAAATGATTTCGTTTCATTTTTCCAGTCTGACTTCTAGAAACAGAGATACTGAATCTATATGCAGATAAACACAAGGCGAGAAGATAGCATTTGTTCAAGGGCGTATATAGAGGGTGTTTTTCGGGAGGGGGGGCCGAAAATGGAAGGTTTTGAAATTCATCAGGACAAAATAAAAGTTAATGAAAAATAGATGAAAAGTTAAAGCATTATTTTCTATTGTAAGTTGATGCATTTTTACTAAATTAAAGTATTTTTTTAATGTAAGTCGCATTTTAACAAAGAGATGAAACACTTTCAGGTTGGGGGTCAAGTCCTCTAAATACGCCCCTACATGTGTTCATAATAATTTTAAAAGACATACTCAAATAAAAGTTCACATCGAAGCATCCATATTCTCTTGGGTAGTAAGTTTAGTTAAAAAATTAGGTAGTAATTCACACAAGAAATCTCCCCATACTTTCCGGAGCCAATTTTGTTTTGTTTTTTTATTTTGCAAAAATCATTAAAATAAAAACAAAATTCAGAAAAAAAGTTAAACTGTGTATGTATAGTCTGAAAGAAAAACCTTTCTTATTGAAAAAATAAGCTGGCCATAAGAAATTGCCAATTAAAAGGGCCATGTTTGAAAAGTATTTCACTGGGAAAATTTGGCGAAAGGCACGGCAATAAACTGTGCTTTACCTTTGATTACGGTTTCCGCTCATTAGAGATAGGCAATTGCTTTTTATTATTGGTTCAAAGCTACCAAACGAAATTACTCCAATCATGGCTTCATCCTCTATGTCATCAACCCACATTTACGAGCCAATAAAAATATGAATAAAATATATCTGGCCGCAACGGCGTAGCCTTGCAACGGAAATGAGGCGCATCTGGAAAGTGGAGAAACCGGACGTTATCGCTGAATACATCAATCTTCCATGAAAACTTTGGACTTCTTTTTTAACTTTCCACGTTTCTATACTTTTTGCCCGCTTCCGACAACGATAAGTACAAATACATGCCACTCGTCATATCGCTACAAAAAAATGCCTAATAAATATTACGCTGCTGAATAATAAACGGTAGATTGTTGCATATGTTACTTTCTGATGTAAGCCCCTTTCTTAAGGATATCTATTCCTTGTCATTTTATACCATTTTTATTTCCTATACTGCTACGTTTTTCTACAACCTTAAGCTGATGTTCGACTTAGTTTTCCGGATGGAGGTGAAACAAAGCTAGTGGTCGTACAGCGCAGCGCCAGTTCCGGTAATTTCCTTTAGAAGGTATGACCCTCGAAATAAGAAGTAGGGAAGACATCCAACGTGAAAATACGCAATCTGACAACCGTACGTGAAGCAAATCCTGGGACGAAAAAACTGGACGTACCAAAAATTGTAAGCACAGCTACTGCTTTCCCGGCAAATTCCTCATCACGAACCTCAACAAAATCAGCAGCTAGAAATGTGCCACTTGTTCTTTATACTCAGCGAGAACTGCTAACACCTTTTTAGACGGAATGCAATGTATAACTGATCCTGTGCGACAACCGATGAGGAAGCCTACAGACAGATAAAGCACATAAACACATACACCAAAGCTAATATCCCGCCCCAAATTGGTGACGGACACTACTTGATGGTTTATTTCCGTCGCTGTTCTAACACAAGTTTCCTGACAGTAGTCGGAACCATCGTAGTAGAGAAATGCTCTACAGAGAACTGGGGTCATTCATCACCATAAATTTCCCTCAAAAATAAGTAACTGTCGTTGTGAAATTGGAACAGCTCACAAGTGCCTTTTTATTTATTTTTTTGGGGAAACACTCGCGTCTATCTAAAACAGATGTGTTACCTGAGCAAGGAAGTCCTTCTCCAGCTATACTTTTGACCAGAAAAGTACCATTTCTTCTTGCCTCCGCAGCACTCTCTCCAGCCTGACTGTCATAAAACCATTTGTGACGCATACCACTATTTAAACCTCCCTTTTGAGTTCGTTTACTTATGCCAATTTCGTTACTCTTTAGTTAAACATTTTCTCACTGAACGGCACATTACGTTCCCGAATCTGGCAACGCTGACAGTCAATCAGGGCAATATAAAATCAAGACGTTGAATGTGAATAGCTGAGCTGAAGTGTGGAGAGAGAGAGAGATCTATGTAGGCACAACGTGATGACTATATGAATTATCTGAATTCCCCACGAGTGGTAAAATAAAAGAACAAGTTTTCATTAAATGTACAGTGGGGCAAAAATTGTGGACACTTTTTGAAAGTTTCATGTTTTGCAACTTTGCAGGCTTAAATGTTATTTTGCACCAAATGCAAATGTTTATATGCCAATTTAAAGACAATTTAATGTTGAATTCAATAAAAAAACAGAATGCAAATATATGCAAAAATAGTTATGCAGGGAATACTGCATTCATGCTGAATGTACTGCAATGCACTTGCGATTTCAATGCACTATCAGTATTTCGTAGGGTAGCCTTTATTCTTTAAAACCGCATCACAGCGACGTCTCATTGAGCCACCAGGTGTTTGAAGCTCTGCCTTCGTTATTAAGTGGTGACAGGAAGCAATTATAGCCTCAATTAATTGCCTTTTATTTGATGGACGCCTCATTCGTACAAGGCTTTTCAAACGGTGCCACACATTTTCTATTGGGTTCGGGTCAGGGCTGTTTCCTGGCCAGGTCAACAACGGAATGGACTTTGTTGTGAACCACTGATTGCATATTTTTGCTGTGTGGCAGGGAGCTGAATCCTGCTGAAAAAGAAATGGTGCATTGTTGAGAAAGAAATCCCTGATGGAAGGTAGCAGTTTTGGTTCCAGGTGTCAATCTATTTTCTTGCGTTCAGCGTGCCGTCGATTACGTGAAGGCGGCCGACACCATTTGTTTCCATACATGCCCAAATCATAACGTTTGTTGGATGCTTTACATTGGCTTCCATGCAGTCAGAATGTGTAGCTCTTCTCCTACTCTACATCTCACGTATTTTCGGCCATCACTACCAAATAAGAATGCCTTCTTTCGTCACTCCAAATAACTTGCTTCCACTGATTGTCTGTCCATCCAATGTGTTCTTTTACCCACTGTAGTCGTTTCTTGCTCTGCTGAAGATTCAGATATGGCTTTTTTCTCGGAATCCTACCTCTTAGTCCCATATCCGATAGTCCGCTCCTTATTGTTCTTGAACTGATAGAAACACCAGTTGGACACAGTTAAGCTCTAATAACCTCAGATGAATTTTTTATCCTTCAGACAGTCTTTTTATTCTCCTGTCATCAACAGCATTTGTGCACTTTTTTCGGCCTTTTCCTAGTTTGTTTTTCAGTGATAACGTAAACGGCACTTTCGTACACCAGATGTTGTCACTGACCAACCTACTTGCCTTGCAATTTCAGCATAAGACAGACCCGATTTACGTAATAAAACAATCCTAATTCTTTTTGTGGGTGACCAATCAACTATTTTCTTTGGTGCTATTGCTGTACTTATTATCTACACGTTAAATTTAAAGAAATACTAAAAATATTCACACAATCTACAATTACGCTTCACTTACACCGCTAACAGTCTTTCTTCTACAGAACAAACAGCAAAACTGACTTTCCTCAACTTCTCACAAGATGTATTGCAGCTACTGCCATTTGATTGGTCCCCAGAGCAAGGACTGGGATTGGCCAGTAGGGTTTGCACTTACAATTTTCTTCTTAACTGAATCACACTTGTGTTTCTTTTTTAGAATAAAGTAAGCATAACTTTTTTTGTACTGCATATATTTGCGTTCTGTTTTTGTATTGAATTCAGCATTAATTTTTTTTTAAATTGACATATAAACATTTGAATTTGGTGCAAAATAACATTTCCTATAAGCCAGCAAAGTTGCAAAACATGAAACTTTCAAAAAGTGTCCACAATTT
Organism: Macrothele yani; assembly: GCA_039090855.1. Taxonomy (NCBI): domain Eukaryota; kingdom Metazoa; phylum Arthropoda; class Arachnida; order Araneae; family Macrothelidae; genus Macrothele; species Macrothele yani. The sequence goes on from CM076991.1 coordinate 908,946, forward strand.
TTGTCACCACTGTATATACCGATTCTTTTACTCTGGTCGTTGGTATTATTATTCACGTTGGTATTACTCGTATTATATATATGTTCGAGGAAGTTATTAATAAAACTATCTAAGAAGATTAATTGCTTTGTTAATTACTTGAACTACAGCATTCAAATATTTAAAAACTGAACACACAGCGATTCGCATATTGGAGTAACTCAAATTTCTTTGAAAATTTGCATAACTATTCTCAAAACTTGCTGTTGGAAATTAATTTTACCTATTGGATCTTTTTTCGTTCACTTAACTTATTTTGAGCGGAAATGAAAAATCTAAGCAGCTCCTGCAAATCGCCGATTTATTTCACACACACACACACACACACACACACACACACACACACACACACACACACACACACACACACAGGAAGTCGTCAAGAAACGCAATGATATATTCCAGTCTTCTTTTTTTTAAATACAAGGAAGCATTACGGAAGTAAAAGCATTTCTCGCCTCTGTGTGTGTGCCGTGAACTGATTCCTCATTTTTTCTCTCTTCAAAAATATGGACTTACTTATACCGTACGAAAGATAGATCGAGATTTGCTCCTTAATATATATTGTGTTACTGTAAGAAACCTGGTACTTAACTTATTGTACAGATGATTATACGATGTCTATGAATCAGTCATTGGACTAATTAAGACAAGAGCTATTGTAGCTATCAAGAGTAAATTTTATATTTAGGACTTGTTTTTGTGTGTGTGTGTGAAATAATACTATAAAAAAGTATATTTCACCTTTTTTTAAAGATAACTGAAAGTCATTGTCAGTTTAAAGAAATCAAGTTGCAAAGCATTTTATCGCTTCAAAAAATCCCTATGAAAAATGCTAAATTTGTGAAAAAGTCCTCCTAGCGAAAAAAAAAATATTACAAACCTATTGAGAAAAATAATAAGCTCAAATAGAAAATAAAATGACTAAATCACTCGCATTACTGACAAAAAAAAAATTCATCGTCGCGCCATTTTGTTTGACGATGTAGGTGATTCAGATTTCCATGCGTTTGTGGCTCAGTGGTTAAAGGCGTGCGTAACCTGTTAAACCAACCCAAACGACGGGGGTCAGATCCTGACTGCAGCGGAAGGATTATCTGGAATAAGGCTGAAAAATGCAGGGTCGTCGGTTTTGCGGGTTTTCAGTTTAAGTATGGGAAATCCTGAAATGGATTTTTTCTGAAATAAACGGAGTTTCTGACTACGGAAAATTTGTGAAAACACGGAAGCTAAAATGAACGGGCACTTTTAAAAACGGAAATTTCTGAAAAAGACTGACTCCTACCGGCAATTTTGCTGCACGTTATTTTCAGAAATTTTCCGTGAATTTACACCAATTAATTTTTACAGTGTACCATCAAAGTATTGAACGGTTTCGAGGAATTAAATGAAAAAATAACAATCAAGAGTATGAATTGACTACGAATAGTAAATGCCATCAAACCAAGACATCCGGAAAATTTATTTCAACACGATTTACTTTCTTATTTACAAAAATCTTATTTAATTTCGTATTTTTGAAAGCGTCTGTAATTGAAAATCATGTGAAAATTTCAAACTTTATAATTCTAAAACGGGCGTGCTACACAAAATTAAAAAACTTTCGCATTCTTCAAATGCGGATTCCTGAAGAATGAGATGATATGATGCATAATACAAAACTTGGCTCTCTGAAGACCTACTGGGAAACTCTGCGTGGACAAGAAAATCAGACTTTTGATTCGTTTCTGAAATCATCAATCAAAATTCTCGGTTGAAAAACTATCTGCCAAGAAACGAGAGAGTAGATCTATTGGCACAGAAAGATATTCGCGAAGAAGAGATAAATCAAGTGATGCAGATACGTTGTTTGAACATGGGCATAGCACATTACTCAAACTATCAATTCTTACACTTGTTGATGCTAAGCAAAGTACAGCACCGATGAGAAAAATGAAATAAACGTGCTTTAAAATGTATTAAAGAATTTTTCCTTTTCTTTTTTTTAATGAATTATAAAAATTATTCTCCGGAAATCAAGTTGAAAGTGATTGCCTGTATTTTATCTTTAAATTTATTCTTACCAAAGTGGTCGCACTCTGTTTTTGCACACAAATATTAAGACAATTTTTTTGAAGAAATAAGCGCCGCCTAATGAAGAAGGTGATTTCTAGATTTGAGACACGCAATGAACCAACAAAACTCTCAATTAACCATGCCCAAATATAAAATTACAAATTGCTTGAGCTTTTCCCACCGTGTAATTAGGCAGTTTTTATTTTAGTTTATTTTGAAATCGCGCTACAGCGAAAACGCATAAAATGAGATCGCGTATAACACCTGTGCTTCGATTAATGCGTTGTGTTTACACTGTATTTGTCCATAAATATAGAAAAGAGAAATAAATCGTTTTAAAAGGTACAGAAGTATTTCGTGAAATAGTTTAGTATCCTGCTTATTATTATTAGCTCTTTTATTGTTTTCCTTCTCACCAGTGTTTGCGTCCCGAACTCTAACTATACAACCGTGACATGAAAGAGTCTATTTTTATTATTTTAAACCACGTACCACTGTGATCTTTATTTACAACGTTTACCTGGAAGAAAGAAGCCAAGTTAACAGTTATCTGAGACCACATTTTGGCTCCCTAGCTAGAAAACGTTCTCGAAATGAAATAAATAAATAAACAATGGATAACACTTAAAGAGGAAGTATTAATCCAATACAAATTCCATCCTAAAAACCATATTCAGTGTAGTTCTGAACTACGAGCGTAGGTAGCCGGGTGACTGATATAATATTCTCAAGCGCTGGGAGACAGCAGCAGCTATACGACAAAGCATGCGCAATGTACAAGACTTCGAAATATTTTCCCAATCGCGAAGAAATCTCTTAAAACGAAAATCCAGTCGTAATAACAGGAACAAATCTTACGCAATAAATCGCGGCGTGCCGGTGTTTGTCAGATTGTGGATGTAGTCTTACAAGTTCAGATGATGGTATTGCAGCTGACCGACTTTTCTGCCTTAACAAACTAGCTGCTACTAACTTCACAAAGCGATTAATTAATTATTTTATTCGCATCCAATCAATCAATCAATGTTTTGTCTAAGCTGCGCAGCGACTTAACTTTTTCCGCGCAGTAACCAATATATTAAAATTCCCAAATCTCTAATTAATTTTCATAAATCGAAAATCAATTACCTGCAAAAATAAATAAATAAATAAATAAAATTCGAGCTCTCAAAAATCAAAACAACCCTTTTCTTAAATACCGTTCGCCTCCTTTCGTCTTTTTGTTCTCTTCATTCTCAAAGGCTTCTTGCAAAGTAGCCTCGTGCGAGCAGATAGTGAACGCGAGAATGCGGATTACATCCGATCAGATCATATGTAGAGGACTTTAGGAAGGGAGTGTCTGACCTCAGGTCTTTAAACAACATTCAGAAATAGGTAGCTAGGAGATTTGGGTTACAGTGCCCGATAGGAAAGTGACACGGATGCGAGGTAAAAAGGGTGAGGAAGACGCCCTTATTTATTACCGGGGGTGGGCCGGACCCTGGATCCGACGGCTTAACGTGCCCATCCGACGCACGGCGGATACTTAGAGGTTCGAACTTTCGTACCTGCCTGGAATCGAACCTGAGGTTTCCCAGTGGCAGTCACAAACGTTGACCACTAGGCCATCCGCGGCCCGTGTGGATTAGTGGTTTTCCCACACCGAGAAAGAGACAGATATTGAGACTTTTTCTAAAAACAACTCATCAGCGCCAGCCAATAACAGCAAACCATAACTAAGTTCATTGTACTAACTAATGCGCCAATGGTAGTTGGCAGGAAAAAAGGCATTCCGGTCAATTAAATTGTAAGCCGTTCGTAAAAGAGTTTTGCTCAAAACTTTGTCAGATAATAAGGCAGATTTCTTCGAACATCAGAGACGCTTTTTTTTTTTAATTTAAAATCAATTGCAGAAAGAACGAACCGTGATAAAAATGGGGGGGATTAGAAGAAAAATAAGGGTTTTAATCCAAGTTCCATCTTCTACTGCATTAGTAAGAGAAGCTGAGAAAATAAAAATAATTTTGCCCAACTAGTTTTGCATTGCCCATGACTGCTTAGAGGGAATATTGGATCCAATGCCACACGATGACCAGTTTTTGTTTATTTAGTCACCTTCTCCGATGTCGTTCCTCCAGGGAGAAGGAAAATTACACGAAAATACACTCACGGACAATAAAATTTGTGCACCTAGAAGAAAATATGCTACAACCGCGGAACTTTGCAAATAGATAGAGTGCGTGCTGGTATGCAAATGACCCACGTTTGATGCGAGTGCGCATAACCACACATCCTGTGGTGGCACTGCAATCACGACCGGCAGCCTTATAAACAGGCGTGTAGTCTATGCCCCATGAAAGCGAAAAGCACAGGCCGACGCAAGCAAGAGTACAGAGTGACAAGAATGCCGGGTAGATGCCAGAGACGTCGATTAACGCAACTTACGAACTTTGAGAGAATCCTAATCTTCGGGCTGAAAACAAAACCGCACGATGGTCGGCGCGCCGTATAGCCAGCCACGTGGATCGTTCTGACCATACCGTCCGACTGCGTTGGGAGCAGTGGACACGTGACAGCACTGCCACACGGCGGAGCTGCTCCGGACGGACCAGGACCACCGGTAGAGAGAATAGACTGATCGTGCACCAGAAACGAACGGATCCCACGAGGATCCGGTCCACTATACAGGTAGATGTAGCGGCTCCTGTGTGCCCACGAACCATTTTCTGACGCCTCGCGGAAGCGAATCTGCGATCCCATCGCCCCTTACGTGTGCGGTCATTAACACCGGAACATTGCCGGCTCCATGTGCAGTGGTGCCAGGCCAGAGCGACGTGGAACGCCACAGACTGGCGACGTGTGGTGTTTAGCGATGAGTGCCGCTTCGCTTTGAGGACAGATGATCATTGTGTCCGGGTGTAAAGGTCCCCGGGTAAACGGAACAATCCCAACTTCGCTATCGACAGCTACACCTCCCCCACTACAGGCATTATGGTCTAAGGAGCCATTGCCTACGATATCCGATCAGCTCTAGTAGTGGTCCGTGGATCATTGACGGGACAGCGGTATGTGGATGAGATCCTACATCCCCATGTGCTGCCATTCCTGGCCGGGATTCCAGGCGCGCTATACCAGCAGGATAATTGCCGTCCGCACACGGCTCGGGTTGCCCAGGACTGCCTACGTCATGGCCTGCCCGCTCCCCGAACATATCCCCTATCGAGCCTGTGTGGGACTAGTTGAAACGCCGGATGCCGCCGTGCCGCACTATCTGGGATTTGGAGCACACCGTCAAACACGCGAGGGTCAGTCAGCCGCAGGACAACATCAGGCGTCTGTTCGCCTCCATGCCGGACCGCATTGCAGCATGTTTCGCCGCACTAGGCGGTGCGACGCGTTATTGAAGATGACCGGACTGCGTTCCACAGATTACTCTGTAATTGTCCTGCAGCTCTGTTTTTGCCATCATGTGTATCAATCATCTATATCATTACGTCCATAAAATTTCAGTTCAATCCGATGCTTTCTTCTTGGTGCGCAAATTTAATTGTCCGTGAGTGTATCTCGAAGAATCGCGTGTGCAATACTGCAGAGTTCCTGGATTAATAACATTCTTTTTCTCATACGGCATCGCCCGCAAAACAAGTATCACCCTTCTTTTTTAAATTCGAGCAAGCGCCGTAAAACGACACCATCTCGAGGAGCAGATACACAAGAACATGTCAGCTGCCCAAAGTTCAACAGTGAGGCCTGATCTTAACCCTATTTTGCTACTGTGTGTGAAAATTCACCCATGGCTCAGGATGGATCGAGTGCTTCATATTTAGTTGAAATAATGACAAATTAAGTAAAAACCATTTTTTTCTTTTCATATAAAAGGTAGCAGTTTTTATTAATCCGTAATTAATTATAACTCTATTAGAAGAAGTGTGGGTGAATATTCACCCAGAGAAGCAGTAGCGTTTCATGACTAGCATGATAGGGTTAAGCACTGAACGAACAACAAAATCCTAAATTACAGGGCAGTAAATACCTTATTAAAGGATGTTGGACTTACAGGTGACATGTGGCTCAACAAATAATATTAATACTCATGTAGAAAAACGCACCATTTGCAACACGTCATTTGCTTGCACACTAAAATACACCAGGACACACTCCGGTTGAGCTGCGTATAGACCTGCACGGGTCGGCCATCGATAGTTCAGGACATCGTGCTCGAGCTCGATGTTGGGCTGATTTCGGGCAACTCAGGCCAACTCACTAAAGTTGGTTCAGGTCAGGTCGGGTCGGGCCAGCATTTTAATCATCTCACATAAAAATCGGGCCTTAGCATCAGTTTGTTATCCATAATTATTTTTCTTTGTTGAAGTTCGTCTTTAGAAATAAGTCTGAAATCCCGGCGCTGATCACTGATGCACATCTTGGATATTATTAGTTTAAGACAGTTCAGAGCAATTAACCATCTTTCTGACAGCTGAGAATGATATCACCTGAAGAGGCAATTGTAGTGAAGACTGGCGCGAAAGACATGTTTATTGCAAAAAATAAGAAAAAAGTGCACCAACAGGAATCTGCACAACAACTACTCCTCACGAAAAAGTAAAAATAATTTCAGTGACTGGTAGGATAATACATAGTACAACAGAGAAAAGATTCGGTGAATTGGCTCATTAGATGATTTTACTATATTACAGATTTGTTGTCACGGTGAAAGTTAAATTCAAGCCAACGTCCACAGTTGGCTAGGGCCACAGAGAATGTTATCTTAATCCCTCTTCAAGCGCAAGCAGCAAAAGAAAATTTGCTACTGCAGAGAGAATATTCGAAGAAAGAACTAATTTGCAACCTGAGATTGTAGACAGCACTTTGATTCTTTATTATAATTTACAAAGATGAATTTTGTGCTCATATTAATTTAGATATTTCTACACGAAAATTCACAAGTCAACTTTCGCTTCATATAATTCAAGACTAGCATTTCCTATAAACTTACAGAATTTCATTGCAAAGGAAGATATGTCAACTTGAACTATATTTTTTTCCGTTATGAAGGTTTTCCCTCGTTATACGCGGACGACGGGACTCTAAAATGACTACTGATATTGAATACGTTTATAGTAGGGATGGGACATTCGAATCCTCGAATCCCGCGAATCTTAAAAAAGATTAGAGATTAAAAAACTCGAATTTTTGCGATTTTTTTTTTTTGTCATTCGAATCTTAGACTAAAAAACTTGGCGTTTGGAGCTTCTTTTAGAGCGATATTTATGTCAATTTTTGTCAGCATGACGACTTCTGACATTAGAAAACAATCGAAGAAGATCGTCTACAGTGTGTACACAGCTATTTGAAATAGTTCGTTACTGCCAAACCGGATGCAACAGTGAAGGTATTGTTCAGCCAAACACAGAGAGCAACCGCCAAAGCTACTGGCGTCTCCCATCGGACAGTGCCTTAGCTACCATACCTCACGTATAGTGGGAAAAGTGACTTAGCCATATTTTATCCCTTTCCCGCAGCCGTTACCGTAGTAACAAGCGTGAGAACAGAATGGGGAGTGTGACCTTGAGCCGAATCGCGCACATGACTCAAGTTACTGTCTACAGCTCAGGGTTTCTAGTTTTACTCAACAAAAAAAAAAATCAAAATTTGAGAAAACTCTCTAATGCCTGTGATCATATAAGCACATTCGTTGAAATCGTTCTTAAGAAACGAGAGTACAAAAAATCGGCCTTTCTAACAAAATGTCTTCGGAATCGGGCCGCGTTTAGTTTTCGAGTAGTTTCCGGCTTGGCTGGGTCGAAGAACGACTCAAGAATTTTCGGGTTGGACTGGGACTCTTAGCCAACTGTTATCGGGTTGGGTCAAAATTTTCAGGCCAGCAGATACTTTTCACAAGAAGTACTCCAGACGTCGCTAAGGTTGGGACACTTTCAGGTTATCTCGTTGGACAATTTTTCACGTAGCAGTATGATACAGTGCAAAGAAAGTTTGCTGCATCAGCAAGAAACATATTAAAACATAAATTTATCTTCGTGCCAATAAAATAACTTAGTTCTGGAGAATAACCTCTATAACATGAGTTTGACTCCAAAGCATAAGCAACACTCTAGTTTGCGTAAGAAACTTTTACTAAAATACACAATATTTTCAATTAAAATATAAAAAATAGTTACACCTTTTTGAACAATATTTGCAAGAAGCATAATTTAAACTTTGGAACTACAACTTCGAACATTATGTCGCTACTGAAAAACGACAGAGATAAGAGTAAAATCGGAAGATTGGTATAGAGTGTACAGTGTCCGTTTACAAGCGGTGAACAGCAACGAATCGCCAAAGATATACACTATATTGATAAAAGTCACCGGACACCCCTTCAAAAGCAAATGAACAGATCCGCTGCGTTGTTAAGATGCGCAGTACAGCTGTAAACGGTATGAAAACAAGCCTGCAGCTGACCGCGATCATATCGCACTGTGAGGTTGGGAGAAAATGTCCCGGCGGGAGAGAACTGACTTTGAGAAAGGAAAGATTCAAGGGTGTTATATTACTGGGTTGTCCATAAGAGAAACCGAGAGTCCTTTAAACATACCCAAATCAACTGTTTTGGATGTACTGAATACGTGGAAGACACATGGCGTGCATGAAGCAACAAAACATAGCGGCAGGCCACATAAAAAATCAGTGATAGAGGACGTCGAAGCCTCAGGAGATTCGTTACAGCTTATCGACGGAGTACTGCACAAAACCTCAGTGTACAGGTGAGTAAAAATGCTGAAACCTCGGTATGTACACGTACCATTCGCAAAGAACTTCATTTCATGGGTTACTGTGGTCGTGCGGCTGCTCATAAGCTTCTCATCTCCACTCGAAATGCTACTCGTCGTTTAGCAGGGTGTAAAGAACATTTATCGTGGACAGTAGATCAATGGAAACGGGTCCTATGGACTGATGAATCCAGATACACGATCCATCAGTCTGATGGTCGTGTGTGGGTAGGGCGGCAGCCAGAGGAACGCTGTTTGCCACAGTGTACTGTTCTTACGGTCAAGTTTGGAGCTGGCAGTGTACTCGTGTGGGGGTGTTTTTCGTGGTATGGTCCCGGCCCACTGGTTATCGTGAACAAACCTGTTAACCAGCACGTCCACCTCGATATTCTGGACAATTATGCCCTACCAAATCGGTGGCAATACTATGGAACCGAGCCTTGTTGGTAATGCACCGAGCCATAAAGCAAGGACTGTTACGGCGTGGTTTGACGATAATTCCGTATCGTGTGTGGACTGGCCAGCACAGAGCCCTGATCTTAATCCCATAGAGCACCTATGGGATGAATTAGAGTGCCGCATAAGAAGTTTGGAACCAAGGCCTACTACTAAGCAACAGTTAGCGGACGCGTTATGTACTGAATGGAAGCGCATACTTATCGCTGTGTTCCAAAACCTTGTCGAAAGCCTGTCTCGAAGGGTCAGTGCATGCACTAAGGCCAAAGGTAGACCGACACCGTACTAATGTATGTCAATAAATGCTATGTTGTGTTTCTCTTCTAGGTGTCCGGTGACTTTTGTCAGTATAGTGTATATAGGCTCTACCAGAAGGAACCTGGGGATCCGCCTGCAGGAACTTTCCTATAATGTATGAATGGGTGCTAGATCGACAGCCTTGGCACGCACAACCCATAAGGGACCTCATTTCCCAGTTTGGGAACAAGCGACGGTGCTGAAATACACTCGAGTGACCGACAGATGCCATTGGGAAAACCCAAAAAGACAGAAGAGTGTTTTAAAACAACAATCAAGAAGGAGAAATGCGAAATGTCCTCGGTAACACTTATCTCGCCCTCTCCCTTCCGCTAATCACCCCCACAGCAATAAATATCCCCTGGGTTGACCCCAACGCTGTGACAGAGGACCATCAGTGACGTCACCAAAACGCGAATATCTGTATTTTTTAGAAATGCCCTTGAAACTGAGATCTGAATTTTTTAAATGCACATACACACAACGTATTGAACATCTGTGTACTTTTGTGTAAATACGCCTCACAGTATATCATCATTATATTTCTCAGAGCTTTGTGCATTTGGGCAAACGAAAAACAATACTGCAATTACTGTTACCCAGTGGATATTTCTGGTATTTATCAAACTTTGGTTAAACATTAAAAATAACAAAAATAAACCAGTGGCAGATATACGGGCTACAAGGTTGAAAATGTTTATAAAGTTTACCGCAAGGTGTCTACCTTGTAGAGTTCGTGACAACAAAAACCGTCACTGTGTTGTATGTTGGTATTTAATACGAGCACAGTCGTCTTGTGATTTAGTCTGATGATGGACGCAAAGTGACGTCCGAAAGGTCTAAGTATTTTTTATATTTTAATTGTAAATATTGTGTATTTTAGTAAAAGTTTCTGACTCAAACTAGAGTGTTGCTCATGCGTTGGAGTCAAAATCGTGCTACAGAGATTATTCTCCAGAACTAAGAAAGATATTGCTGCACTCATTTCTGCACATTGAGCAATACTTTTAGTTGACATAACAAGCGGAAATTTATTTCATTTTGTAGCAAAGCATATTCGGGTGCACCAACGACTTTTTTTTTTTATAGCTATTCACAATTTCGTTGTTGCAGCGAAAAATGCGTAAGTTGCTTTGCCGAACCATCTAAAAACACTTGCTAAATATGCCATTTTTATTGACATTGACAATTCTGCAACTGCAGCAAACTTGTAGCTAAACATTTAGCTAAGCATTTAGTTGGGCACAACTGAATTAGTGACCCCAGAAAGTGCCCCCAGCATACGCGTTTTGCTTCATATACAGTCCATGATCGTATGCTTTACCCTTCCTGCACGCATTGGCATCCCATTTCCCACATGCAACACCATCCATATTGAGTTGTAGGTTGCGCTAGGGATTGTTTGTGCGTTCTGCATGTTCGTATTATTATAGCAATTCTGGAGTTTTGCGTATACAACAGCTATGCCAAATATAACAGCAACAGAGAGCTGGCATCTTCCAAGTGAGATTATTCAGAGATTTCAAGATAGGTAAGCCCAAATGCATTTTCATGTGATTTTTCGAAGCCAATTCGAATATCTGTGGCAATATCGTGATCGGTGTTACTGAAAATGATTAAGCCCATGCCTGTACATATTTCACTTAAAGATGATGTACTTCACGTGATTCTGATAACTTTCAGCTGAAAACTAATGCAATCATAACAATCTCCAGAACAGGAAAGATATTGAACCTTGCGATATGGTGTTAGAGTTGATCTACAGAGGGTGAGTCCAAAGTTTTGCACTATTTGCATATACGCATTCGCTGCGGCGGGTATGCCAGGTGTTTAAACTAGTTCAAGTCGCGCACTGCAGTCAGTCGAAAGGGATATAAAGTGGCAATCGTTGCTGCGAACAGAATTGCAAGTCGTCGTTCTGTCAGTGGTTGGGACGCCTAAACGATCAACAGTCACAACCGGCTAATTACGGAACTTCACGAGTTTGAACTCGGCCATAACACTGCTCAAGCAACACGAAACATATGTCATGCGAAATGGGGAAGGTTCCGTTGACCACAGCACCGCAACCGGATGGTTCAAGAAATTTCGCTCAGGTGACGGAAACCTCGATGATCAGCCAAAGTCAGCTAGGCTGCGAACCGTGGATTCGGAGGCAAATCCGACAACCAGCACTCAAGAGATTATCTGGCAAGCTGGACATATCCCAGACCACGGTAGTTTGTCACCTTCAGGACTTCGGCATGGTCTACAGGAAGTGCCGCATTCTCCCTCACGAACTGACGACAGCTGAACCAAACAGACAAGTAGAAGTGTGCACGAAACTCCTAGAAAATCCTCGCGATGTACGTTTCGTCAAGACAATTACTACGTGCGATGAAAAGTGGGTCTATTTCCGTAATCCTAACACACAACGGCAGTGGTTGAGCCCGGGCCAGCTTCTAGAACCTGTTGCCAAACGTGGGCGCTTCGAGCACAAGGTGATGATCTGCGTCTGGTGGAATTTCGAGGGGATAATCCATGACGAATTTGTTCCAGACTGTCGGGTGATCAACGCAAACCTCTACTCTGAAGAACCGGAGCGGGTGTATGCCGTTTCGGAAGAGAAGTACTCGGCATTGGTGAACAGAAAGCGCGCTGTTCTACAGAAGGACAACGGCCAGGGGGGGGAACTCCAGGAACTTGAGGGCATCGAACTCGTGCCACACCCAGCATCAGTCCCGACCTTGCCTCATCGGATTATTATTTGTTCCGGTCCATGGCCCACTTCATTCGCGGGCGGCTCTTCAACCAGGAGGAGGTGGCAGCTGCGGTGAAGGAGTTCTTCGCCTCGAAGGACAAGAAGTGAAATACAGGTGCCTAATGACGGTGCAACACGATGGCCTATACTTTGAATGCTAGTCAGCTTTCGTCGTAAAGGTACGTATGAAGACATAAAGTGATCCAAATACTGCAAAACTTTCGACTCACTCTCTGTAAATGAACGTTTCTTGTTTGTTTGTTTTTGTTGCTGTTGTTTTTTTCCCGAGGGGAGAGTGGGGTTTACCGGTGTATGTTTTTTCGGTTGGAGGTTTAACAACCACCGTAAGCAGCTCAGTGGGCTACAGATATAAGCATTCGTCCATCCCTAATTCGTGGCTATTGGTTCCAGGAAAGGGAGCGAACTATTGCTGTAAGACAAACACAACATTTATGCCTCACCGGGATTCGAACCCGGACCGAGATCCGAATGGTCATAAGCCAGAGCTTAGACCACTGCGCTACAGGGCGACACGGTGTATTTTAAAGCAACTAAAAATCCTTGCTAAGTAGCAACGTTTTTTTTCTGGAAAATTGTCTGTAGCAGAAAATTTGGAAAGCTAGACACCCGGCAAAAATGTTACTAGGGAAGCGAGAACTGCTTGTCACAGAAATCTTGCTGCCTTTGCAAAATACAATTCGGCTAATTCAGGCAGTACGCACAGCATGGATATTTTCTCTGCCTATTTTCACGAACGAAATTTGTTATGAGTGCAATATTTTTTTTTTTTTTACTGTTATAGCAAAGTAATTTTTTCAGGGTGCCACGTCTGTGAGTCAGGTCCGTAAAAGTTGCGCTCAGAACTTTCATCCCGATTAATGATAGTTTATTTCATACTTTTAACGAACCCCACGAGCAGGTAACACCAGGCCGTACGGAGCCGCACAAGATCTATATCTTAAACAGGACTGGAGAGCAAGCCCAGCAATCAGAGGATGCAGGCTGTATTTCCGTGACCACGTCGACATACACTCAGTCATGAAAAACCGCGTACCAAAAATTAAAAAAAAAAAAACCGTGCGATTAACACGAAACTCTGCGAATAGCTACGGTGAGGGCAGTCATACAAATGATTTAAGTTTCGTGCGATTCCGCATGACCGCACGTCCAAGACCGGCGCTGCAATCGCAATCCTTGGGGTTTATAAGGCGCAACGCAGGGGACTCCACATTCGTGCCGAAGTGCACGGTAAGAGTCAGGAGAGATCCCTGAGTGATAGACATGCCGAGGAGCCGCTGTAGATGTGCGTACGGGCAACTAACGGAGTTTGAACGAGGCCGTATCGTCGGGATGAGAGAGGTAGGGTGGCCGACGCGCTGAATCGGCCGCCATTTGGGCCGGTTGGACAGGTAAACCCGAACCTTGTGTGGACGGGCGTTATCTTGTTGGAAAATAGTTCCGGGCCGCCACGCCAGTAAATGCAGCACGATGCTTCGACGTTTCCGTGGCATTCCAGATCGCCTGATCTCTCGCACATCAAGCACGTGTGGGACCAGATGGAACGCCAGCTTTCTCCCTGTCCCAGTGTTCGTGATTTACAGCGTCAGTTGAAAGAAGTGCGGGCCAATCTGTCACAGGATAACATACGGCGGCGTCTCTTTGAATCCATGCGGGATCGTATCACCGCATGTATCTGAGAGCGAGGCGGTCTGACGCGGTCCTAACGCGGACCGGAATGTGTACCGTATGTCCGCAGGAAATCTTCCTGCTGCTGTGATATTGTAATCACTTCTGTCCTTGGTATGTGCGCGGATTTTTATGAATATGAGTAAACATATTACAACTGTCATTTTTCATGTTTTACTTTTCGATCAAGACTCGCTTTCCATAGTAAGGAAATTATTTTCTACAGAGAATGTCGACTTTGTGCTCGCTGCATTTGGAGTATAATGTAAAAGATCAACAATGCTTATACGTTTTTACAGAATACAAAATTAAATGTAGGTTGATTAAGTTTCATCTTTGTTATTCTAGCTTCACAAGTATGAGATTTAAACACCTACTTCTCACTCACATTAAAAAAAAAAACTCAGTTGCGCCAACTACATTTATTTGAAGTTTCTCAAAAACATTTCTACAACGTGAGTTGGGGGTTGATAGCACTTTTATAGCTAACAGCAGCTGTTTCTCATTAGCCTTACGCATGACAAAGACCAGCATAAGAAATATAACCTGTTCGTTGAGCTGTGCAGATTCTACGCCATCTAGTTTGGACGTTGTCTAAAAGTTTCACTAGGTGGCACTGTTAACCGAGCATACAAAACGCAAATTTTGCGGCGGTAGTCATTAGGAAAGCATTGGATGTCGATCTAGATTACTTTTTTGACTATTTCGCTTAAACTTCATCATTTGTCATTTTAAGGTATAGAAAATGACTTTTAGTGTTCCCTTTTGCAAATCTTGGAGAAAAAATTCGACTTATAGAGGGATAACTTTTCACGAGTTTCCTAACAAGCTGAATTTCGAACATCTCAAGGAAAGCTAAATTGAACTTTCAGTACGCCATGAAGTTACCTTTAGGTCAAAACGTATTAGTATTTTATACTGCATTGATCTGAAAACAATTCAATCATAATAATGAAAGAAAAACATATGGCTTCATTGACGTACACATGACAAAGTAAACATTATATCAGCTTGCAGGTACATTTTAACAAAAAAATCTTTGAAAATGATTTTGCAATTATATAACAAAAAAATCTTTGAAAATGATTTTGCAATTATTATTTTTCACGGCATTAAAATCATATAAAATTTCTATTCAAAAACGTGTGAACTATATTTCGCGGTAAGTAGTGTTTTGTTTTCAATTGTTACAGAAAAATAATGCAGCATTTTTACGGTATCATGTAGAAGGTGGTTGACTCGTTGTACATTTTTTATACAACTCAGTGCATCCATTTTGGCATTTTACTTCGTTTCGCTACTTGAATAAGCATATCTGGTAACGCAAGTAGCATTCCATGTTCTATTTTTGTTGATAACACTTCGATTTGCATTTCGGGTGCGAGATACATTGATCACTACATCAGTTTCGATATTTATTTTGTATTTATTATATATTACAGTTCACCTTTGATAAAAGTGTGGTTTTATCAAATTTTAAAAAACGTATTTACTGGCGAAACCACAATCTGCTATCACTATTGTCTGCACTTTTTGTTACGGTCTCTACTGCCACCTGGCAAGCAAAACATTCAACAGCGCGGACATTTTTACTCGTAGACATTTCCCGATCGGGCAGGTCATATCTTTTACGTGGGTCTCGCACAAGACAACCGTGGGAACAATCTCTGTCACTTTGTTGTACAATTAGTTCTACGTGAGATACGAGAAAATTTATCCAAGAAATTTGCAATCAAGTTATGAATTTTAATAATTTCAAAAATGAATATGACACAGGAACACGGCAGTTGCACATAGTACTTCAAAACGGGACGTCCCTTCCTTCTCATCCCCCCCCCACCCGATTAGCCATTTTAAGGCCACCCTGCTTTCTCTCACTAAACATGAACTATCATATGATGTAATTAAATGCTGCATTCCACGCAGTTTCTATCATATGAAATGACGGTTGCCTGTCGACTGATTTTAATAGATCAAGAGCCAGTTGTTTTTAATGCATTACTCATTGTTTAATGGCGCACAAGTACTACTGCTTGTGATCCGTGTAGCAGGCAGAAATTTCCAATTGAATGGTTGTTGTATTGGATATTAAGAATTGTTTTCTTCCCCGTCGTTGGAATAAAGATGTGGCACTACCATTTAAATCACGCTTTGGGGCGGGAAGTTTCATTCCAACTGGACGCATTCCGGCTAGCAAATGCAGTAGGGCAGTGTCTCGACTATCGACGCCGGTACAAGCGGAATGGATTTTAAAAAATGATTTTTGAAACGATGCGCCACTATGAGGAGCATCACATAAATTATTTTACGTACATAGCAATAAAGTTTCGCTAAGCTGTGCTGGTATTACTGGGTATCAGAACTTTTTTACATTCTGCGTATTTTTAAGAAGGCATACATAGTAAATATTCTTAGGTTAGAAAATATCTACATACTTAGTCAGTAATTCCACTGCCCCACCATTCACTTAGTCTACATGTCCACAATATATATATACAGAAAATAAATTCTTAATAATACAATTCATCATTGAATAGACAAAAAGAAATAGATAGATATGAGCAAAGGATTGATATATATATACTAATTTTATAAAGGTTTTTTACTGTTGAGTCCTATTTTGAGAGAACGGCTAAACGTAAAGATATGGTTGAGGTATCAAAATAAAGGTCTTACCATGTAGATGCGCTAGTCCAACAGAAAAATGAGATTGGGGCAACGGTTCGGACGTTGTGGGGCGGCAAAGTTCTTATGTAAAGTCTGTGGGAGAAGTGTGCGGTTGACATTCGATCGCCTGCGGTTGACCCACGCGCTGTTGAAGGCGAAAGCATGGAGGGACTGAGATTGTCCAAAGTCTTCTCTTTTCTGAGCGAACCGATGCGCAAAGCAACGCTAGCAGGCATTTGTATCCAAGTTCTTCTCATCGGAACAGCGAACACTCTCGAAGACCTCATTGCGTTACGCCGTTGGACTGTGATATATATATACAATTTAATATTCATTCGATCCAGTTTATTCACGTAGGTACATTCCCATTATGTAAATATGTAAATAAACATTCCGTTGACCACTTTAGTGAAAATATTTAGAATGTACATATTGAGTTGCGCCATCTATATATTCATTCTATAAAGTTCTTTACTATGAGATCTATTTATAGAAAACGGCTGAACGTAAAAATATGGTTCAGGTATCATAATAAAGGTCTTACCATGTAGATGTGCCAGTCGAAGAGAAAACTGAGATTTAGGGGCAACGGTTCGGGCGTGGCGGGGCGGCAAAGTTCCCATGTGAAGTCTACAGGAGAAGCGTGCGGCACTTATCTACAACAGGCGCTCAGTTCAGTGTCAGGCTTGGTGTGTGCATGGTGTTCTGTGATCAGTCGTAAAGTAAGTAAATACTTTATTGCATTCTTACCCTTAACAGAATGTATCTCGCGCAGAAGAAAAAGAAAAGAAAACGTAAGAGCCTTACTGGAAGGCGTGAGCTATCAATGGGTCGCAACTACACTATCTACGAACAAGTAATTGGACACCTGTGATAGCAAAGGAAAACAAAGTCTATTCAGCTTCAATAGTTGGTGGAGCCTCCACGAGCGGCGATTACAGCTACGACCCTCCGGGGCATACTCTCAACCAGGCGTTGTACGACGGCTAGCGGTATTTTCTTCCACTCGGCTTGGAGAAGACAGGTCAGTTCCTTCACCGATTTCGGACGGTGGGGACACCCCTTAAGTCGACGCTCCAACTCGTCCCAGAGGTGCTCGATAGGGTTAAGGTCCGAGCTCTGCACAGGCCAGTCCATTCGATTAACCCCATTGTCACCATACCAAGACATGGTGGACCTCGCAACATGACAGGTGGCATTGTCATCCTGAAAGTAACATGGGTCCACCCCGTAAAACTGCCACAACGTAGGAAGCGCATGGTCAGCCAAAATGGTGCAGTATGTCTCGGCGTTGAGTCTACCAGGAATTGCGACCAAGGGTCCCGTGCCATACCAGGAGAAACACCCCCACAGCATAATTCCCCCGCCGCCGAACTTCACAGTTGGCACAATACATTCCGGAAGGAGGCGTTCACCAGACAGACGCCAAACCCAGACCCTGCCATCCGAACGGTAGAGGGTGAACCTTGATTAGTCGCTCCAGAGAACCTGTTTCCACTGTTCAACGGTCCACTGTCGACGATCTTTGCAACACGTTAGCCGAGCAGCGCTATTGGGCTTGATGATCAAAGGCTTGTGGGCGGCAGCACGTCCATGATAACCGATCAGATGAGCTTCCTTACGGATGGTATTCATCGAAAAAACACTCCCGGATGCCGGTTGAAACTCCTCGCGGATGTGGCCCATCGATTTGGTGCGGTTCTTCCGAATTTCTCTGGCCAGCACCCATCGGTCTCTAACTCCCAGTTTTGTGGGTCTGCCGGGTCGGGGTACATTCCGACAGTCACCTCTCATCTTCCACTTGCCAATCACGTAGGCCACTGTCGATTTTGGGTACTTCAACTCGCTGGATATGTCACGCATAAATTGGCCATTTCTGTGATACCTGACGATTACACCTTTCTTGAAATCAGAGAGCTCCGAACTGCGTGGCATCTTGCATGCGACTTGCTGCTTTGTTATTTCCCACACGATATTTAACGGCGGCGGCGTGACGTGTATCAGGACCGCAGATATCGTCGATTGCAGGGGTGTCCAATTACTTGTTGGTAGATAGTGTATATATCTCAGACAAGAGAGAATGGAGAGTATTCACAACGCGAATCTCATTCCAACAACATTTACAAGCACAGTTGTGACTGAAGATGAGGGTGAAAGAGTGCGCTATCCAGATGAGTGGACTTTCGCCTCACATTTTACGACTGAAAAAGGGTGGTCGTGGTGCTCATCACGAACCTGGCCCGGTGGCGCAGTGGTCTAAACGCTGGCTTATGAAGATTAGTTCGTAAAGGGTCCGGGTTCGAATCCCGGTGAGGCATGGATGTTTTTTTGTCTTGCGGCACTTGCTCTCTCCCTTCCCTGGAACCAGTGACCCGAAATTAGGGACGGGCAACTGCTTATAGCCCACTGAGTTGTTCACGGTGGTGGTTAAACCTACAGTTTAAAAAAAAAAAACGGTCCTGGACTATTGTTTTTACTGAAATGGTTGAATGAATTTGTCAATCAAATACAGTTTACATTTGTTGTTTCATATGAGTTTCCTTGTTGTTTGTTGTTTCATATGAGAAACCCGTCGATTCCGACGGGTTTCGTCTATAGTATTTCGTAAATACGACAGTGTTAGCAGAAGTCATGGTAACGTAACATTTGACGACCAGCATATGACTATATTGACACATTAATACCTCTTCGTGCTTGCGAGATCCAGGGTGACCCGCATTAGTTTTTCTTCCTTTTATTATTATTTTTTTTTTATGGTTCCTAATTTCAGAATATCTTAGACAGGTTTCAACAATCCGGTAATACTGTCGAACTTCGGAACTGCATTCCGGCGAAGACTGTGGTCAACTCTAGGAAGTGTGTAGGAATTAGAAATCGTAAGTGCCTTAAAACTGTAAACTGGAAATAGGGAAGGTGTGAATCATTTGCACGCTCCTAATGCGCATAACCGTGGAAAATCCATTAGTAATTTGGCGTGACAAGTAATGCGAATATGCCATGGCAGACTATTCATTACACGACGAGAGCAAGCTCTTGGCTTTCCCGCTCCTGCTGGTCTGGATGAGGGAGGACCAGAAGAAGAGGCGGACAGGAAGGGAGGGAAGGAGAGAAAGATGCATTACATCAGAGCAAATTAGAGAACGATAACTCCGTTACTGCAAATCCTGTTCGAACCCCTTTCTCGAAACCCTCATCCCCATTGGGATGGGCCGAGAGAGAAAGCTCGATTCCGCGGTTCAATGCAGATCAAGCTCCGGCGATGAATGATTTGTGGAAAAATCGATTGGACGAGAAAGAGAGAGAGAGAGAGGGAGAGAGATGGTTTACGTGTGTCTGTGTGTGTGTGAACGAGGAGAGCGAGCGAGAGAGAGAGAGAGAAACGACGGCTGAATGCAGACGATGCTTCACAGCCGGGATACTGTGGAACCTACCTCGAGAAGCTGAGGACCGCAAGGCAGTTCAAGGGACTCCCACAATTCCAGAATGGAGGAGGGCTCGGCATATCTGGAAAAAACAAAGAAACGTTCAAAAACATATGGGGTGCGAAGAGAAACTCTAAAAGTTATGAACGACACAGCTGTTTAAGTTTTTTTTTTTTATTAAATAACGAAATTGGGACACCAGTAAATAAACACACACACACACACACACACGCACACACAAGTGAAAAACAGCGCGTGCGCACTGTGAACAGGCACAATGGCGACATCTTCGCAGATACCAGCGGTTCGTTCATAGCTTTTCTTGATCGCTGGTGCCTCTTTCGCGGAACAGGCAGGCAGGCAGGCAGGCAGGCAGGCAAGGGTGACTTGGTCAGGACGCCGCAGGTCGGTAAAAGCCGTCCACAGCTTCCCAGTATTTTTGTCGATATCGGCCATTACTGTCTGGAGATCTCCAGAACTAATCAATGCTCCGTGTGTCGGAATGTCTGAAAAGATGCTCTCCAAAGGTCCCGTGCTGCTGGTGCTCCTTCTCCTCCTCCTCTTGTCTACTCGCACTTCAAGGCGTGATGAGCACTTGGCAGAAGCATATCCACAACCGAAAAATTATGCTGCTTAAATGTTCTGTCAGTTAAATCCCTGAAATACATACGACACTCGAAAAACATACAGCGTTTGGGTATCTGCCAACATGTGAAGTGTCCTACAGAACTCAGACAGAGGGACACAGGAACGCCACTCATCTCAACAGAAAGAATGTAAGTTAACTTTTATACAAATTCATAAAATTCAAAACAACCTGCATGTTTTTAAATGCGCAATAATTTCTTCCGACCTCTTCCTTACAGGTATTTGAAAAATATCCAAATACTCAAACTTTACCCTTGTAATAACTGATCAACGGATTGATTTTATTATTATTCATGCCTGAAAGCAAGTACTGTATAGAATTTAACATATCTTTTCTTTAAACTGATCGTCCACTGATTTACTTATTAATTTTTTTTCAGTGACGTCACTTATCCCATGAACAGAATGTCAGCAACTTCCATAGAGTTTTAAAGTTCGCATCGTCGTGCATTTTTTTTAAACAATATGTAATTTAATGTTTTTAACCATTCTCTACACAAATAAACAGAACAAAACCCCACAAATATTCACTCATTTGCAATCACCGATCAATCAATTTTTTTTTTTTTTTTTTGCTCGTGTCTAAAGCAAATTCTATAACATTTGACCCCCTACCCTCTCCATCCTTTCATGAAAATGATTAAATGATTATGAATAATTTATTCACTTACTTTCACACTAAAAGTATTTGAATAATAAAACAGTGTATGGAGAAGGGTAATTTTCTTTCTCGAAAGTAGCCTTTTCCTCTTTCTGTTAAGTCCACACAAAAGAATCATGCAATACCTTCACCGCTTAATTACCAGCTTTTTAGCATCGATTCTAGGGAACACACATAAAATGATTTGTTTTTCACTCACGACAAGTAAAATTCAAAACTATAGGGACGAGAAGAATGTTAGACAGTCAGTGGCCAACTGTAAAAGACTTTTCATTTCAGTCTAGCACACGGGGTGAAAATCGCACAAAGAACTGCGGGAACAATCCGCGATTAATCACAAATCTGTTTATTTCGTGGCGAGCATGATTTTTATTAATTTAAACGGAATCATTTTATTCTGCAAAGTGAAACTTTCGTAAAAATATATCATCATCATTGTCAACCATTATCAGTCCTCTCCTGGACGAAGGTCTCTCCAAGCCTCTTCCACAACGGTCTGTCTTGTGCCAGTCTCCTCCATGTCACTCCCGCATACTTTCAAATTTCATCCACCCATCTCCCATGTGGTGGTCTTCTGGGTCATTTCCTGTCCCTTGGAATCCAATCTAAAATTTCGCCTGTGCATCGATGGTCTGTTCTTCTGGCAGCATGTCCAGCCCATTGCCATTTCAGGGACTTAACTCTGATCATGATGTCTTCCACTCTTGTCATTTATCGGATCCACGAGTTCCTCTTCTTATCTCTCCTGGTTACACCAAGCATGCACCTCTCCATGCTTCTTTGAATTATCTGCAGCCTTTGTATGTCTCTTTTAGTTAAGGTCCACGTCTCTGCACCATAAGTAAGCACTGGAAGGATGCATTGATAAAACACTTTACTTTTATGACATAATGGCATATTGCTCTTGAAAATTATACTGTTTCTTCCAAAAGCTCTCCAGGCAGTTTTTATACTCCGATTAATTTCTTCATCAATGTGACCCTCACTTGATATCTGCTGTCCAAGATAAACGTACGCATCTGTTATCTCCAGCTTTTCTCCATCAATCGATAAATCTTCATTTCTTGTAAAAGCAATGTACATCACTTTTGTCTTCTGAAAGTTCACTTTTAATCTCACTTCTTTACTCTTGTCAGCAAGTTCCTGGATCATACTCTTCAGCTCTGATGGGGTAGTTGCTACCTACCCCCGTGAGCACCTACGGTTATGAGTCACCTGTCCCTAATTTAGGGCCACTGGCTCCATGGAAAGAAAAGGTACAGCGATGTTGAAAAAGAATAGGGCCTCCTCGACCTGCAGGGTAAAAAAAAAAAAAACGAGTACTAAAGTTTCGATCAGTCAGCAGTATTGTAATAGCCCCCGCCAAAATTGGGAAAGATAACAACAATAAAATTGCAGTGATCAACACAGACCAAACAAAAACCGGTACACGTTCTATAGTTATTCTAGACCGTATGAAGAAACATGCCTGCCATGTCTTGTCCCGGGATTCAAACTCATACCCAGCAGTCATGATTTCCATTCATCAGCGAACAGAGCTTATTCAAACACAATTTCTTCTATGAAGGGCGATGAATTTAACACTCACTGATTTTTTTTCACTCTTACATAACTGACACAAACCGTAAGTAAATTTCCACAGAAAAATATTTACTTGGAGCATTTTTCAAACGCAGCTTAAAAACTTTCTAAAGCAGGAAATGCTGTTTCTAAAATGTAACTTGCTTTTACAATCTTAGAACGTGAAGTTGTGTTTGCTTATCGCAATTAATTTGAATGACACGATTTTTTTTCCGAAGTGAATTTCAATTAATGTGCATAAAATGGTGTTTGTTGCAAAAAGAATTTTAGTTTTAAAATTTAATTTCAACTTTATATTTAAAAAATCGCCTCTCGCAATGCGGCTACTGCTTAAAGTATTAATCCAGCTTAAAGATGAATTACGTGGAGTGAGTTCGCGTTGAGTGGAGTTAGTAGGCAAAAAAAACAGATGAACTTTATTTTTTTTATTTTTTGTCGTATCCATACTAATCACAGTACGCCATATGCTTAGGCGCGTCCTAAAGTATTTCTTAAATACAATTTTCAGTGAAGATATATCACACAAATACATTTGCCGGCTACCACCAGATGAAAAGTTTCCTACGGTTTGGCCAAAGTGAATTAATTTAATCAATAGGATAGATCGGGAACCTATTAGCTAACGGCGCAAATTACGCAATGCAATATCTTGAAGCGCCAAACTGCTGTATCGAGAAATTCTGTCCTCTACGTAAGTGGGTAATTCAAACTACAGTAGAACTTCATTTATCCGCACTCCAGATATCAGGAACTCCAATTATTCGGATCGCTTGTTCTTCTTTCACGACCAAGTAAAATTAATATTTTTGTTGATTTATTTACATGTTTTTAGTTTTTTCGTTCACTTAAATAATACAAAATTATAATGCAGTAGAGTAGATATTTATTTTTTAAACTGTATAACATTTGTTATTATAAAAAAAAATAACGAAAAAATTAAATTCCCTCACTTCAATTAACAAATACGTATTTGGCCTACAGAAAAAAGACAACCCAATTATCCGGATTTTCCGAATATTCGGCTGGGCTGTGGTCCGAGTTAATACGGATAATTGGAGTTCTACTGTAGTTAGAAGCTGTGAATGATTGTTCTAAGTGGAATTTGATCCAAACAGTCAATGTAATTCTAAATACATATTTGTAGTGCTTCTATACAGTTCTTATTATACTACTTCTTTATGCTGTAAATATTTCCTTATCGGGAAAAAAATTGTTTCTTAACCCATTTCTCCTTATTTACGTTAGAATGATCTTCGGTGAATTCATATACATAGGCGCCGACTACGCGGGGACGATCGCCCCCTCAGTGATTAGACCGGCGGGGGCAAAAGTATGTTTTTGACCCCCTCGGTCTCCTCTGGAATTGCATGCTTTTTAAATATGTTAGTTTTGTATCAAAATTTTAATTTTATCTAACAATGCTGAGTTTTTTTCTTTTAGTTTAACTGTGCTCTTTCTACAAAGAGAAAAGGGGAGATACTGGGGTGCTCGAACGACCACCGCATGCTATTTTCGGTTGCGAAATTGTAAACAGGAGTCACTGGGATAGAATGTCTTCACAGCGAAAGATCGCTATAACAGAATTTATAAAGAAATTATTGATCATGTGCTAACCGGTATGCAAACCAGATTCAGTACTGAGTTTTTACGATATTACGATATTTTTACGATATGCTGAAAACTTCTTAATTGATACAAGCGTTTCGCCCCAAACTGTTTGCGGTTTTTTTTAAGGATGATTTGAACTCTGATACCTTAAAACTACATAGAGACATGTTCCATGATACATTTAAAGGACAAAAGTTAACTGTATCATGTTTTGGAGATGTGGAAATATTCAAGACGAAACAAAGCCTTGTTCTGTACTTAACAGAGCTGCAAAAACTTGAGCGACTGCTTTTAACAGTGCCATTAACAACATACACCAGTGAACGCTCATTTTCCATGTTACGAAGAGTGAAAACATACTTGCGAAGTACTATGTCACAACCGCGTTTAAATCGTTTGGCAGTACTTAACTGCTGTGATACTGTGTCCTTTAAATTTAGTAAATATTGGTAATGACTTTATCCGTAAATGTTCTGTTCGTGCAAACACGTTTGCTGTAATTTAAGAATTTGAAAAAGCCATAAAGTATAATTAATCTGGGAATTCACAATTCCATCGGACATGAAATTGAAATATGTTATTATTCTTGTACTAAATGTTATTGTTTTAGTGCTCATGTGCTTGTATATTTGTGTGGTAAAACGACGATCAGTTTTAAAAGTGAATGCTACTTTCTCGTGATTTTTTGGTTCTCCCACGTGGCATTCATGAAAAGATGGCGCCTATGTTCATATACAAATAAGAGTTTCAATTAAAACATTTTCCCCCGTGGTTTTCCGTTACTAAATTCTACTCCTTTCTGAACTATTTCGTCCCCATCATGCTTTACAAAGCAGCGTTTAAAAATTATTAACAGTTAAACGATCAGCATTATCTCCCACTCACTCTCCCACGAATTTTCCGAATGTTCTTCATAACCTCGGAAAGTCGTAACATACAATTCACAATGAGATACTCGGAAGTTCAATTCACAGGATGGTACAACAACAGCAGCGTAATGTTGCGTCACCAGCGAGTGATTAAAAACATCTAATCTGGGAAAACGCTTCAAGTGGTTGACCGATTTTAGTACGCGAACGCGAAAAGGAGACAACAAGTGTGTGTGTGTGGAGGGGGGGGGCGGGACGACTCCTGTGAGCATCTAAAGAGATAAAGAGTCAGACATCTCTAATTTGGTGCCAATGGTTCCAGGGATGAGGCAAACCCGGCGCCGAAACGACAAACACAACGTAATTCCTCATGCGGAACTGAACCCGGGGCCCAACTCGGTTGATTAGTTAGCAGCGCAGACACTGTTATATAAATCGTCCCTTTCCGCAAAATACACAATTCATTCATTAACGGCATCAGAAATTCCAATAATGTTTTTCAAAGCAGACACCTACACGCACAGAAAAGCGAAGTCTGTGTGTGCTCCCTGTTATTCAGAAAAGGTGTCCTAAAATTAAGTAAATTCATGGTAGAGAGAGTTAAACCCAGAAAAAATAAGCATAACCCTTAGCAGGGGGACTCAGTTTCGCTGTGCGCATGCCCTGGAAGTAATTGAAACGTTCGCCACTAGAGCATAGGGCAGAAGTAAGATGAGTCGAGAGGTGAAGAAGTACTGTGTGGCGGACTCCCATTCAGTGCAGTATATAAAACCTAAATAGCAAATATTCAAAACTGTCAAGAGAAAAAGGGGCCAACAGTAAGTGTAATCCTGGCGGAGTCTCAAGATTTTGCGGGGACTCGCAGAATCTCTGAAGAAAAAAGAATTCCGTCCGTATGCATTGGGGCGAGAAAAATGCTGATGGCGTTCAGCATCCGTTTTTCAAAGTCCAAGCAAGTGCGCAGAACTTGAAGTCAAATATAATTTTACTTTCTAGCATAATAAGTCCATACATCCACACTTTTGCGAAATTTTTGAAAATGAACTTGCCTGAGCGGTAGATATGGCATGAGGAAAAACCCATTGCACGACATCCACAATCTCCAGATCTATTTCTTTCCTTTTGTGTGTGGGCGGGTAAGGGGGATGAAAGATAACATCTGCATTCGCAGAAATTTAAAACACTGGTTAAATGGCAGTAAATGCGAACAACTAACTGTTGCAACCACTGATTATCATTTTTGCAGCAAAGTATAAACAATTTCACCAACGAAAAGACAAAGTCTCATAGATCCGCAATTGGTGTAGTAACAATGTTTTTTTTTTTTTCAAAATAGTATAACTACATTAATGATCCGAATTTCTTGGCGTGGAATAGAAATCAAAGTTTCCAAGCTTTCGCACATCAACCAGATGGCTTTTTCAAAAAAGGCAGACAGCAAACTGTTGTCTACCTTCTTCAAAAAACATAACTTCCTTTAAAAAGCCATCTGGTTAATGTGCGAAAGCTTGGAAACTTTGATTTCTATTCTACGCCAACAAATTCGGATCATTAGTGTAGTTATATTATGTTGAGTATAACTGGTGTACAGTTCCTATTTATTAATTAATTATATTTTTATTTGCCATGCTTTCGTCTCCCGACGAAAGGCTTTATTTAGCAAGGTAACTTACAGCAGAGGAACAAATTTCCCGTTTAAAGTATAAATTCTAGAGAACAGAATTACATTTGAAATCACATGAACATAACAATACAAACACATGAATTTGTGATGGTCATTACATGGGTCTAATATTCACGTATAGGCGACGATATAAGGTCATGGTCTTTGTCTCGAGGTCAGTGCATGTGGAGGATGGAGTTCCATGGTGATGGCAGTTCGACAGACGCATTATCATTACAGATATCAGCCCTCGTGGTAATTTCTAGTCTCTCTGATCGCGGTTCTCCTGAAAGTTGTGAACAGAGCCACCAGTTTCCATTCATTCCATCGTAGAGCAGCAGCGTTGCATAGTACTTCTTTTTCTAAAACAGTTGTCCCGCTCCTTTTCCGTATATATTAGATATGATCCTTATGTCGCACACACGGAGATCTTTTCGTCATGCCAACGTGAGTCCGGGTATCAGAGGTGATGGTATAGACTCTTGCAGCATTGTCTTCGTCTGTGTCTTTGCAACTTGTAGTTAATAGTTATAAAAACAGATACAAAAAACACACGCATGAATTATCAATCACAAGTTGCAAAACACTATGCTGCAGGGGTTTATACCATTCCCCTCAAATACTCAGACTCTTCAAAGTCCTACGTCGGCATGACGAAAAGATCTCTATGTGTGCGCCATAAGAAGTATATAAGAGATATGCGGAAAGAGAGAGAGAACAACAACTGCTTTAGAAGAAGTACTGTACAACGCGACAATACTAGTATGAGAAGAAAGGGAACTGGTGGCCCTGTTCATAACTTTCAGGGGAAGAGATATTGTACAAATCATCACGAGATCAGATATCTGTAATGATGGCGCGTCTGTCAAACGGCCATCACCGAAGAAATCCATCCCCCACATGCACTGACCTCAAGACAAAGATCATGACTTAATATCTTTGCTATATTTTATTACTTGAACTTTAGACCCACATAATAACCATCACAAATTAACGTGTTTGTATCGTTATGTTTATGTGATTTAAAATGTAGTTCTGTTCTCCAGAGTTTAATTCCAAACTCCAAAAGGGATATATGTCCGTTTAATGCAACATTCGCCTCCCGTTGGTAAGCGAAAGCTCGGCGAATTAAAATATCTTTGCTACTACACCAATTACGGACATATGAGACTGTCCTTTCAGTTATTGTATTATTATTTTTTGGACCTACCTTAAGATCTCTCATAATTTAACGAGTTTAAACCAACTAAGACACGATACTATACGCCAGAAACGAGGACACAATGCGATAAAAAACACAACTAAAACGAATGAAACAAGCACTTCGGCGGTGGTATAACGCTCCAGTTAAACATTTGCGCATGAATATTCAATAAGGGCACACAATAAATGAGTGGCTACGGGTGCTTAAATGTTCGCACACAGGCTCGTATCATCTATGGTTATTTTTCTTTTTTTACTTTTTGAGTTACTTATTGTACACTCGCTGGTGGGCTCGATATTATCTTTAATGGTCCTTACGTAGAACACACGTCTTCAAAGTGTAAACACATTGAATAAGACTTCATCCTAAAGTCAAACCCGAATGTACCAACAGGCCGTCATTTTTCAGTGATCCTAATAAGCATTGAAGACCAAGAAGAGTAAGTAACCTGTTTCTAATTTTCCACTGCTGGTTTCAGGGAAATAAAAGAACCGCGGAAATTTACTTGTACGTTGACGTCATGACATCTTTTTTTTTTTCCTGTAAACAAATTTGTCAGGTCTGACTGAGCGTTAATGTTTGTACTAACGCTAACCAGAGATTGGTGTGGAGTTCCAAAGGTTGTCTTGTTGGATGGACGAAGTCGCAAGTGTAATGCTCAAGAACTTGGATAGGCAAAGCGCTAAAAGAGAACTTTTTCAAAGTGCAAAGTGTTTGTTGTGTTTTTATGCTGCACATGTAAGATCTATTTTAAAGGTATTAGGCACGATTATAACTGTGTCTTCTTCAATGTTCGAATATCCAAGATGGTCTTCTTCTAAGCGACTCAGCATTACGAATATGCAGTTCGATTTTACTAATTTTATTAGTTTTTCATAAACGTTTAAATACTGTTTGTCATCTTAGAGTGTTTTGTGTCTTCTGGAATTAAAAAAAAAAAAATCTTCGTCTTCATCACAGGTAAAACCTTTCGAAATTTATTGTATTGTCGAACGATGTTTCTTCATATTTATCCCGAAGCTAAGCACAATGGAACAAAACATCGAATCTAACTTACCTCACGTCGTCAAATTTAATAAAGCAAATAAGTACATATATAAAAATACCATCACTCCATACCTAGGATTCTCAAACTTCAGAGTTTAACGACTCGTTGAGGACATTACTGATATATCATCGATAGGGTGAATCTTCAGTCAGCGCATTCATGAATTTGAGGCTGTTTCTCCGTTTGTTCAATAGCGCATTAGCGGAATGCATATTAAAGCACTATTCAAAGTTGCTCACAACTTTGGATAGTTATCCTTCTGCTTCAATAGCCTTTAGATTTGAACAACGATTTCACCCGGAGATCGAGAATACATTCGATAAATTATGCCTGTCTTCAGTTTCCACGTTAGCATTCTTTTCAACGCCTAACAGAGAAATTCTCTAACCAGGAACTACAATGTTTTCGGGATCTTCAAAATATAGCTTTGAAATATTATTCCAAGCATTTAAGGTAGGCCACAAAGACGAGGAATTATTACGTAAAACACACTCTTTCGCTTCTAGTTCAAGGCCCGCCAAATTTGAGAAGTACTGGAAACTTGCTCGACCTAGAACGGACTTGTATTAGGTGTACAAATACACTGACGGGAAAAAAATCCCAACACCAAGAAGGGGTTGTGTTAGATAGACGACAGTTGGTAGGCGGTGAGAGTACATCTGTAAGATGACGTCTATGCAAATTTCGCGCTCGGCGCATACGTGTGGCGCTAGTAGCGCCCCTCGGAACATGCAAAGCAGGTTTGCTGTAAATACGCGCTGTAACGTTCGTGAGAGTTAGTTATCGTTGAGATTCGACGTAGTGTGTTGATGTTAGTCAAGAATGCCTTTAAGAAGACGAAGAAGCCATTATCAACAGCTCACGGAGTTTGAACGATGTCGTGTAATAGGGCTACGAGAGGTGGATTTTCTTTCCGCAACATTGCATAACGACTTGGCAGGAATGTAGCCACTGTGCATGATTGTTGGCAGCGGTTGTCCGTGTGCGGCGTATGGCCGTGGCGCATCGTACCGCGTCTGCGGCAGCAATTCGAGCTGCAGTTGCCACTACAGTGACACAACGAACTGTTACAAATCGGTTACTTGAAGGACAGCTCCGAGCCAGACGCCCTGCAGCGTGCATTCCACTTACTCCAAACCACTGCCGTTTGCGACGTCAGTGGTGTCAAGCCAGAGCTCATTGGAGGACGGAGTGGAGATCTGTTGTGTTTTCTGATGAAAGCCGGTTCTGCCTGGGTGCCAGTGATGGCCGTGTGTTGGTTAGAAGGAGGCCAGGTGAGCGCCTGCAACCAACCTGTCTGCGGCCGAGACACACTGGACCTACACCTGGAGTTATGGTCTGGGGAGCAATTTCCTATGGCAGCAGGAGCACTCTCGTGGTTATCCCACGCACCCTGACGGCACAGTTGTACGTCGGTCTGGTGATTCAACCTGTTGTGCTGCCATTCATGAACAGCATTCCAGGGTGTTTTCCAACAGGATAACGCTCGCCCGCATACCGCTGTTGTAACCCAACATGCTCTACAGAGTGTCGACATGTTGCCGTGGCCTGCTAGATCACCAGATCTTTTACCAATCGAGCACGTATGGCACATCATTGGACGACAACTCCAGCGTCACCCCCAACCAGCATTAACCGTCCCTGTATTGACCGACCAAGTGCAACAGGCATGGAACTCCATCCCACAAACTGACATCCAGCACCTGTACGACACAATGCATGAACGTTTGCGTGCTTGCATTCAACATTCTGGCGGTTACACCGGTTATTAATGTACCAGCATTTCACATTTAAAATGGCTCTTCTCGCGCTTACATTAAGCTGTGATCTTGAAACCTTAATCGATTAAATATGTTACCTATACAAACATATTGCCGCCATTTGATTCCTCTACAACTATTTTTTCGTGGTGTTGGGATTTTTTTTCCGTCAGTGTAAGTTTTAAAGCGTTTTAAGACAAAGTAACGCGTAATTTGAGAAAAAGCAACAATACCTCCACGAATCAAAATATGCGCCGTCATTATCTATCACCTTCCGCCATCGGTCAGGCAGCTGACGGATTCCAGCCACGAAGAATACTTCGTTGAGTGACGCGATGAAGTCGTCAACCCATTTTTGCACTTCGTCACATGTCCGGAACCGTACAGCTGACAAACCATGTTGCATCGATCGGAACAAATGATAGTATGAAGGGTCTATGTCGGGACTATAAGCTGGGTGCTCCAAAACTTCCCAGCCAAGCGTCAATAACATTTCCTTGACCGATTTCGCGACATGCAGCCTAGCGTTGCCATGCAGTAATTTCACGGAATGCAATCCTTTGCCTGTGAATGGACGTTTCCGACAGATTTCCTGGTTCAATCGCAGCAATTGTTGCTTGTAGCGATCAGCAACAAGCAACAATTGCTTGTAGCAAGCATTACATGAGGTTAAAGATATGACGTCATGTCTTCACATTATATGGAAGTGATGTCATCGCGAGCGGACACCACAGGGAGCTAGAACAAAGTGAGGCAGTCTATGCAAACATTTTGACCAGTTTTCTCGTTGCAAAAAAAAAAAAAAAAAAATCCTGGACCTTTCACAAAATTATGAAAAATCAAGTACTTCCATCGCTAGAAAAAGGTAAATCAAATTCCAGGATTCTAGGGGCCGTGCGAACCTTGGATAATTACTGGAGATTTGATATAGTTTTTGGATGTCATACACGTGACTACCATTTCCGAGCGATGTTTATATACGCAGAGTTAACGACTATAATACGCCCCCTCCCCAGAAATGTTTACATAAACATATTTTTCAGCTTCACGAAACAAGATCAGCGAGCTTGTGGCCCGATTCGCTGCTACAACGGAGATGAGGAAATTCGAAGTATTTACACTCATCGTCAATAAAATAGTTGCACCCAGAAGGACGTGTCGGATTGCAATGCTACTCGGGAGGAAGGTAAAGGTTACCAGGAACAATACATGATTAAACATTGAGACTGATATTTGACAATATTTATTGAGCTACACGCCAATAAGTAGTGTTTCTCAGTATGGTGTCGGGCCGCCATATTTGCTCACACAGCATGCCAGGTGTCTCGGCATGAAGTTGTACAGGTTCCTAATGGTGTCCTGCGATAAGCCATCCCATGCAGCTTGAATCTTCTCACGCAGTTCCTGCGGATTGTGCGGTAGGGGTGGAGCGTGGATAGCACGCCCAATAGCATCCCACACATTTTCAATCGTTAATAGGTCTGGCGACGCGGCTGGCCATGACAGAGTGTCAGTGTTTTGAAGGCAATCTCTCGAGACAGCAGCAGTACGCGTGCGAGCGTTGTCCAGTTAGAAAATCGCACCGAAGTGAACGTTCAGAAAAGGTAGCACCACTGGTTGCAGGGCCTCATTAACGTAACGTTGGGCTATCAAAGTGCCTGTAATTAGCACCAAAGGGGATCTGGCATAGTACGCAATTGCACCCCAGACCATGACACCAGCCTTTCTGAACGTGTGACGCTCGGCAACAAACTGTTCATCTTGGCGCTGACCAGGATGCCTCTACACACGGATTCGTTGGTAATCACCTCCAAGACAAAAGCGGAACTCGTTACTGAGGATCACCCACTGCCATTCTGAGTGGCTCCATGACAGTCTAGCACGATACCACTGCAAACTTTGCCGACGACTCAATGGTGTTCAGGGCAGTCGTTTTAACGGTCTGTGTGCGTGTAGTCCTACGTCGGTCAGCCGTCTTCCAATGGCGCTAGCACTAATCGGACGATGCATGGAGGGCACCACTGCTCGCTGAATATCCGCAATCGTGGCTTTCGGATCACTCCGCACATGTTGGACAACCCGTCGGTCCTCTCTCTCCGTAGTTCGTCTAGATCTCCCAGATCCTTCCTGTCGTTGCTGCGTGTCTTGTTCTATCAACTGCCGCCAACAGCGTGCTATGGTGATATCCGCGCATCCGGTATGGCGCGCAATACGGCGATAAGACCATCCCGCTTCCCGGAGCGCGACGACGCGGCCCCTCTCGAACTCCTTCAACTGCTCGATTTGCTTACGAACTTTTCTCCGAGTCATACTTCACTTGTAAAGGATGCAACCAACACAATAACACGAGTCAGAATAGCAAGCAAACGCAACGGAAAGACCTTATATAGCTGGTCAGGCACAGCGCTACGACCCCTCCTTGCTTGGGTCACATGCGCTGCCGAGCGTGGTACTTGAATCATTTGTATGTCTCACGATGTCAAACCTACCCACCAAGTTTCATTCCTATCTGTTGTTTCCTTTTGGGTGCAACTATTTTTTTTACGATGAGTGTGTTTACATACACTGACAGAAAAAAAAAATCCCAACACCAAGAAGGGGTTGTGTTAGATAAACGACAGTTGGTAAGCGGTGAGAGTACATCTGTAAGATGACGTCTATGCAAATTTCGCGCTCGGCGCATACGTGTGGCGCTAGTAGCGCTCCTCGGAACATGCAAAGCAGGTTTGCTGTAAATACGCGCTGTAACGTTCGTGAGCGTTAGTTATCGTTGAGATTCGACGTAGTGTGTTGATGTTAGTCAAGAATGCCTTTAAGAAGACGAAGAAGCCATTATCAACAGCTCACGGAGTTTGAACGAGGTCGTGTAATAGGGCTACGAGAAGGTAGATTTTCTTTCCGCAATATTGCAGAACGACTTGGCAGGAATGTAGCCACTGTGCATGATTGTTGGCAGCGGTTGTCAAGGGAAGGTACTGCCTCAAGAAGACCGAGTTCTGGCCGGCCACGTGGCACTACTGAGAGGGAAGACCGCCGTGTACAGCGTATGGCCGTGACGCATCGTACCGTGTCTGCGGCAGCAATTCGAGCTGCAGTTGCCACCACAGTGACACAACGAACTGTTACAAATCGGTTACTTGAAGGACAGCTCTGAGCCAGACGCCCTGTAGCGTGCATTCCACTTACTCCAAACCACTGCCGTTTGCGACGTCAGTGGTGTCAAGCCAGAGCTCATTGGAGGACGGAGTGGAGATCTGTTGTGTTTTCTGATGAAAGCCGGTTCTGCCTGGTTGCCAGTGATGGCCGTGTGTTGGTTAGAAGGAGGCCAGTGATGGCAGTGTGTTGGTTAGAAGGAGGCCAGGTGAGCGCCTGCAACCAACCTGTCTGCGGCCGAGACACACTGGACCTACACCTGGAGTTATGGTCTGGGGAGCAATTTCCTATGGCAGCAGGAGCACTCTCGTGGTTATCCCACGCACCCTGACGGCACAGTTGTACGTCGGTCTGGTGATTCAACCTGTTGTGCTGCCATTCATGAACAGCATTCCAGGGGGTGTTTTCTAACAGGATAACGCTCGCCCGCATACCGCTGTTGTAACCCAACATGCTCTACAGAGTGTCGACATGTTGCCGTGGTCTGCTAGATCACCAGATCTTTCACCAATCGAGCACGTATGGCACATCATTGGGCAACAACTCCAGCGTCACCTCCAACCAGCATTAACCGTCCCTGTATTGACCGACCAAGGGCGACAGGCATGGAACTCCATCCCACAAACTGACATCCAGCACCTGTACGACACAATGCATGAACGTTTGCGTGCTTGCATTCAACATTCTGGCGGTCACACCGGTTATTAATGTACCAGCATTTCACATTTAAAATGGCTCTTCTCGCGCTTACGATAAGCTGTGATCTTGAAACCTTAATCGATTAAATATGTTACCTATACAAATGTATTGCAGCCATTTCATTCCTCTACAACTATTTTTTCGTGGTTTTGGGATTTTTTTCCATCAGTGTACTTGGGAATCAAAGCTACCTTGTTTATACTTCGGTCTCGAAGAGGAAGCGCGCTAAAATTTGTAACAGAAGTAGGTAATCAGATCTAAACCTAATCTGTGGGAGGAATTCCTGAGAAAAATGGCACGTCTCTCTGCGTCACATTCTGTTTACTAATGAGGTAGTTCAGTTCAATAGAGAAGCCTTGCGTTATTTGCGATACGTAGCGGAGAAAGCGTGATGGAAATATGAAACAGGCCGGGCCGTAAACTGAAAAGTATGACTCGAACCGGGCCAGGCAGGGTCCCCTATAGTTTGGGGCTCTGCTTTCCAAATCAAGCCCCGCGAAGACCTCTACTTCTGACATCTCGACCGCTGGGCGGCACATCATAGTGTAGGGAAATAAAGCGAGATGGCAGTATGAAACAGGTCGGGCCGGGCTGTATACTGAAAAGTATGACTCCAACTGGACAGGGAGGGTCCCCTGTTTGGGGCCGTGCTTTCTAAATTAATCCCCGCGAAGACCTCTACCTCTGTCCGCTCAAACGCTGGGCGGCACAGCATAGTGTAGGAAAATATAGAGGTAAAACAAAAGTCCTTAGCAGCACGTTTTATTGGCATACTGTACTGCCATGAGCACTTAGCAGTACCCATATGAAAGATGAATTATTAATATATTTTAAAAAATGTTCCCTATACATTGAAACATCTGCTGTGAGGCGTACCAAGCATGGCATATATTCAAGGGAGCATATATATCCAAGCATGGCATATACTCAAGGGTGGCATATATATCCAAGCATGGCATATAGTCAAAGGGGGCATATATATCCAAGCATGGCATATATTCCTTTCGCCATGTCTGTCGCAACGTAAATGTGGTGCGTGAATGCCTCATCTATTAATTTTTTTATCGACAGTTGTTTGAGATTTTACACCGATGGAGGCAGAATGTCAGAAAGCGTTCTAGCATGTGCCAATATACATTTTTCTGAAGACACCGGGGAAAAAAATGCTAAAAGATGACGAGATACCATTTACTGAAATTTACGTACTCGCTGCAACCACCAACAGAAAAGAAAAAAATACTACTGTAGTGGGGTTTTCTTAAGGTCACGGCACCATTTATATGTTGTGGCGGAAATCTCAGCCACGTTATATATTTATTAAATAGGTAGCCAAAATTAAATCTGAAGGGAAATTTTGGCTTTTGACTAAAATTTAACTTTGGGAGATGGGTAGATGCATTTCTAAACAAAAATATTTTCTAAGTATTAGAAGGCCATGAACATCCTAAAAAAATGCATCTAAGAATTTACATTCCACAAGAAGTTATTGAAAAGTTTGCGTTGTTTATGTTCACGCAGAGTTGAGTCATCTGAAAGTGCAAAAATAAGTGAATATTGTTGCATGTATATGAAAAAGTGTCACTATAAGTCATAGGATGAAATGTACTCGTTCAATAACAACTTGTGGAGGCGGTGAAAGTCGATTTAAAAGGATAGGACAAAAATTGCAGTTATGAAATACCTTATAATATTAGGATTCGGATCGATAGCCTTAGTCAAGCTAAGGTGAACACATGGGACCAAGTCATGGAAGACAACAGCACACAAAATTTTTCACACTGCACTAATTTTGGACTTTTTTTGAAAGGCTACTGCCTATATTTATTTTTTTCTTTAAAAACTTAACAAGGTAACTTAGTGGACAATCAGATGGCATTTCCTTTCTTTTCTAGTTTGCTTACACACAGCAGTATAAAAACAAAATCTCAATCCTTTTTTTTTTTTACTATTTGGCCACTGGCCTTATGAACAGCACAACCTGACATAATTCAACACGGTTGGTTTGAACACTAGGCATTGACTTTATGCCTCCAAAATTATACTATGATTCACATGGTTTACACACTTTATGCATCCAAAATTATACTGCGATTCTCATAGCTTACACAAAAAAATACTGGATTCTTTTTAATTCCACAAGGTGGACAAGTTCTGTTCTTTTGAAACGTACTCTCTTCTCCCTCACCTATTTAGCTCAATGACAAATTTACAATTTTACACTTATTGATTTAAATTTACAGCACCTGAACAACCTTAGCAAACTCTGCAATCTCCCAGACCAGCTTCAAAAACTTCAATTAAATTTACAGTTATAATAAGAGCCACAAATTATACTTTAACCAAATCTACTATCTGAAAGTAAACAAACCAAGTAAATTATCCTCAAAACAGAATTTACACTGAGCACAAGCATTAATTAACATTACATAACCTATAGAACTATCCTGAATGAACCTACTTCACTTATAAAGAAACCTCACTAATTAACTTAAAAATTATCACTACTCATAACATCAACATAATTCAGAAATTCAAACAATCTTCTTGCACTAGCTTGCTCATAAAAATCACCTCACTCTGCACTTCAAATAATAGCTCAAGATACTTAATAACTCTATACTGTAAACAAAAGCTCAAAATACCAATTAACTAAATTTCAAAACTAAATATCAAGTTCACTAACACTAACAACCAGAATTTAGAATTTACATCCCTAGCACTACAGCATATCATAAACAAATTAATTTAGATACTTTAAATCACCAAAACAAAACTTAAATTTAACACCTGCAGTGAATTACTGAGGTAGCGGTGAGGCATATACTCTCAGTTCAGACACTACCTTGGGTTTTGAGAACCAACACAGGAAGAAAATACCAAGTCAGGCTGAAGGCGTGAAATTGGGTCGTGAATCCAATTTCAGCCTAGGCAAAGGGAAAGGAAAAAATCCTCAAGTGCGACACATCATCATCAGGCACAGAATTTCCTCTAACATGATCTCGCCACATTTATTGAAGCAACGCCCGACCGACCCTCGCTGGCAGTACATATCTCCGTGGGCAGCGAAACTACTGGGGCGGTTTGAAGACAAGTTTTCCCCAAAAAACCACGTCCTCAGGGCTCCACCTTTTCGAACCACTGCATGATCGCACCTTGATCAACCACGCCTGCAAGAGCCTGTCGTACTTCAACCCTAAATACTCCAGGCACATCCGGCCCAGAACTAACACAACTATATCCCAGGAAAAAATCACTTATCTCTCTATATCCCAAGAAATCCAAAATCACCATATCCACATATATCCCAGGAAAATTCACTTATCTCTATATATCCCAGGAAAATTCAAAATCACAATATCCACATATATCCCAGGAAAATTCACTTATCTCTATCCACATATATCCCAGGAAAAATCACTAGCAAGGAAATTCTTCTGCACCATGGCAATGCGCAGGTCGCACTGCAGATAACAACACTGACCATTTACATGACCCACTAAATATTTTCACCTTAATGAAAATTAAAATTACATTTAGACTCTTAACTTTTTTTAGTAAAAACAAGAAAATTTAGGCCAAAGAAAAGAAAAGAACAATTAATACTGGAACTGGTGAGCAAAAGTGTGTCTTCTCAACCCATGATGTTCATTCTTTTTGTGAAATACTAAACTTGAGAACCCAAATACCTCAACTTCTATTTTGCACATATCGCATCCTGGTGAAAATTCCCTACTCAGAGCCCTCTGCCCTAGGACAAGTTCCAGGCTTGCCCTAAGATCACCCCTTTCCAATGGGAGATTAACACTCATCTGGAGCATGTAAAATACTGGTCCTCAAATAACACACCTACCATCTTAATTTCGACACTCAACACTCCAAGAATGTAAACAGCACTTTAGGTTTCCAATTTCATCACACTATACATATGTTCCCAAAATCCCAATATAAATCATCCCATAATTTATCCTCACCCAAAAAAAAAAAAAAAAAAAAACTCAACGCTGTAAAAGGATAGAGAAAAATGTTTACAATTTTTTTTATCACACACGGCATCACAACAACACTGCTTTTCAAGTATCACATGCCCAACTAACCTACAATCGATGCAACAAAATTCACTGTGCTCAAACATTAAACCAAATTTTTCCGATACATTAAAATTTACTGGCCTGGGGAGTTGCTAAAATACCAGACATGACAACAATATGGGGACATCTGTCCCACATCCAGCTAACCTCAAAAAAAAATTCTTTTTTTTTTTCTTGCAGAACTATAAATTTGATTTCACACTGCTGACCACTCGTTCAACAATTCCGCAGCGGTCACAACATAATACAAAAAAAAATCAAGAAAGAATTTACCTTCTGGGCTGGGCAGGAACAACTTGAAATCTCTGAAATCTCTTTCCCAGATTTCATTTTGTAAACGTTGACAGTTACTTATTTCCTTCCACAGTTTTTGTCCGTCTGTATTCTCACAACTTATATAAATCAATAACATAAGTCAGAGAGACAACTTGTCTAAAGACTGTATCTCCTCCGAATTATTGCACTTTCAGTTCATTTTCGTCCCACACATGCGCGGTTTCTGTACATTCAGTTTAAAACCAACAATTACACATAGGAATTAATTTCAAATATACGGAAAACATTACTATCTTCAACTTAGAATAAAATGCCTCAGAAACACATATCGCACAACATGTTGAAAGGATTCCACTTGGATTAGTTGAATTTAGGAAAGACAGACACGTACTGAATAACTGCATTTCTATACATACATGCATATCACTAAGCTGTTCTTTGATATTCAGAGGTTAGCTCCTCACAGAAAGAACTCACTGTTGCTATATCAAACGTCTCCATTTACAGTTATCTCGGCACACAGCTCGAGTTTCATTGAAATTCATCACACGTTACGCACAAGACCTTTTGTACTTCATACTCATAATCTTTTTTCTTTTTCAGACATTCCTGAATCTGGTCCTGCCATGATTTCCTTGGCCTTCCTCTACCTTTCTTTCCTGCCACTTGGTCTGAATAAATTCGTTTTAGTAAGCATCTCATCACTCATACTTTCCACATGGCCAAACCACCTAAGAATATTTGTCTCCACCTTACTAACAACATTTTGCCTCACATTACACATCTGAAACAAATCTTCCTTTCCTCACATGATTAGAGCGTGTATTGCCACAAACCTTCTGTAAGTAACGCATCTCCCCAGCACACAAACGACTCCTATGTCTTTTCTGCAGTACCCAGGTTTCACTGGCATACGTCAGAGTAGGAACAATTACACTTTCATATACAGCCATTTGGGACTTTCTTGAGAACCTACCTATTAAAAAAAGATTATAAGTGTATACCTTAACTTGAGTGACGAATGGAATTATACGCTTTTGCGGAAGTAAAATTTCAGAATCATTTACGGGAGTGAAACTTGGACTCTCATCCAAACGCTGATAATGGAAAGAAATACGACCAAAAAAGAAAGGAAAGAAACCCGAAAAAAAAAAAAGGAGAAAGAGAATAGATTTTTTGTGTGAAATCACAAACAAGAGTCAAAGATGAGACTGAATGTTAAGCCAAGCACAATGCCAAAAAGGCAGCACCTTAAACTTTGAGACCGAGGGAATAAACTAAAATTTGCAGAACTGAAGTTATCCAATAAAATTTCAAAAGAAAGACCTGCAACTAGACAAGAGCATAAAATGAGTTCTCAAGAAACTGGAAACTTTGTTGAAAGCAAAAGACAGTCAGAAATGAGGAAAACTTCGGTCCAGCAAAAGACATAAAACGGATGATGTTGAGAGATGGAAAATAAGTTTTGGAGACTCTTCATTTGACGTATTGCGTTTGCAAATGGGGAAAAAATAAAGTCGAATTTCCAGTGTCTTTAACAATTTTCTTCTGCCAGAAGGCAACAGAGCGCTAGCTGTTACGTCATTCCAAACATGGCGTTTCATCTGTCTGCATCATCGACCATACATACAGGTAGACTGCAAATGACGTCACAATTTCTGGCTCCAACCTCAAAAAAGGAAATGCCATGTGATCTTAGGTAACAATGTTAAAATAAAATTCTACAACTTTTCACCGGTGAGAAACAAATTAAATGATTAAACAGATTCTATGTATGTATAGCAATCAGTGTTTCCAATTTTATGTAAATTTTTAATACGGTTAATACGGGCGACCATTTCATCTGAGTTTTTGATATTTGCAGTAATAGTTATCATATAGAAATAATCAATACTGAGGTTCAATTCCCAATCTAGGAAACGTGTGCTTATTAGCAAAATAATACAATGATTCGCGATGCAAAAAAAATGAGTTTACGAGTTTTAAATTTTTCGTAAATATTCATCACAATATTCTAA
Organism: Macrothele yani; assembly: GCA_039090855.1. Taxonomy (NCBI): domain Eukaryota; kingdom Metazoa; phylum Arthropoda; class Arachnida; order Araneae; family Macrothelidae; genus Macrothele; species Macrothele yani. The sequence continues at coordinate 950,336 of CM076991.1, forward strand.
TCACGGCCTATAATCAAGCTCATCTATGCACATACATATTTTAACTAAATTTACTCTGGGTAAGCAACATCATTACCGTATATATTTTATACTTTAACTGTTTACAACACGATTTTTCACATTATACGTAATATACTGGAAGTACTGTAGCTCTGTATCATAAATTGTTAATGAGAACATCACGTGACATTAAGTATCAAATAGAAACACATCTGGTTCGTACAGGAACACACACAAAACAAATGACCTCCTTCGTCTTAACGACTCGTCTTGTAACATCAAAACGGTGGCAATAAAAATTTCATGACAATCTATTAATGAATGTATTCAAAAGTAGCGTGTCAGGCCGTAGGAAGGTACTGAACTTAGATAGCACTTCTGCCAAATGTCACGTGATCTGACAGCTCTCATGTTGGGACCACGGCGGATCAGTGGCAGCCATTACCAGTGTGCGGTTTATCGCTATATTTGGTCAAAGGTCTGCATCCTAACAGTCCGAGGAACAAGGAAGTGAAGTGATGTTGTCCTGTTTGTTCGGTTTTGAACGGTCCCAACAAATCATAGGCAGAGCATCACACAGGTGGGAATCGCTCAACCTACAAACTATTAATAATACCCATTAATAAATGCAGAACGTAAATATATTTATATGTCATTCCTCCAAATATTTGGAATGGCATGCAGCTAGTTCAGCGCGGTCACTTGTACGAAAGTTTTAAAGACACGCATTAAATATTCGTCTTACACTTACATAATCTGAAATTCTCAGAACCATACAATATGTCAAAATACAAATATGTTGGCAAAAGCGCTTTGATTCGTTGTTCTAGGTGTCCCATAAAACTGGCAGAAAATTAGAACTTAAAGCTTTCCCCTAACCCTATTATTTCTACTTGTGCGCTTGGATGAAGCCTAAAAGAAACCAATTACTAAGAAAATCGATAGAACTGTCCAGGCGCCGATGAAACGAACAAGCAGAAAGTCAAGCAATATTACAAGATTTTTTTTTTTTCTGTTTTCGTTATCTCCTGTCCAGTCTTGAAGGCACCAAACTTATATATATATATAAGACAGAATGATCGGAAATAATGGGAAAGTCAAGTTTACTCATGATTATAATAATAATGTGAGAATTCACACTCTTCTACGTTTAAAGTATGTGTTACAAATTCTGATAGATACATTGTTCTTACGGTAAACAACAACTAATAAGAAAAAACCTGCCTAACTAGAGGAAGAGAAAAAAATTTCAGATGTAGGAGCAACAATAAGTCAACCAAGTCCAGCTTAATATTTTTTTTTCTTCCGGGTACTAACCACCAACACCAACGAGCCATTTCATTATGACCATCCTCAGCCTACAGAAACGAGCGCGCGTGGAGACCGAACGGTGGCGCAGGTGAAGTTCACAGAGCAGTATATATACAACACGAGGACCGGCTTTCGGTTAGTAGAGTGTTCGGAGTCAGAATGGGAAAAGCTGCCGATTTATCAGAGTTTGATAAAGGACAAATTGTGATGGAATGGCGCCTCGGAACTATGATCTCGGAAACGGCGCGGCTTGTTCACGAGCAGGTGTAGTGAGTACGTATCAAAAGTGGTGAACAGATGGCCAAACGACGAACCGTCGTCCAGCAGTGTGTGGTCCGCAACTCACTGATGCCAGAGGGAAGCGGAGACTGTCGCACACTGTTCAAGGCGACCGCAGAGCCACAGTGAGACAAATCACCCGCAGCTACAACAGTGGTGATCAGGGCAATGTGTCACAGCACACAGTTCATCGCAGCCTTCTGCTCATGGGCCAGCGTAGCCGAAAACCCAGCCGGGTCTCCATGCTCACTGCACGACATCACCAACAACGCATGAAATGGGCCCCAAGTTCATCGAGATTGGACCGTGGATGATTGGAAGAAAGTGGCTTGGTCTGACGAATCACAATTCCTGGTAATCACGTGGACGGCCGAGCGCGGATACACCGATTACCAACGGAGGCTATGGCACTTGGATGCACTGTTGGGCGGAAACAGGCTGGCGGCGGCGGCGGCGGCGGCGGCGGCGGTGTTATGCTGTGGCCGATGTTTTCTTGGGACACTTTAGGTCCCATTATCCCCAAAAGCCCAATCCCTGACAGCTGTCAGGTACCTGAACACCCATTCATGGCAACTGTGTTCCCTGCTGGTGATGGCCATTACCAACAGGATAATGGGCCATGCCACACTGCCAGAATCGTCAACGAGTGGCTCGAGGAGCATGCTGATGACTTTCTGTTAATGCTCTGGCCTCCAAATTCACCTGACATGAACCCATGCATTAATCACCTCACTGCTGTCTAGACACGATATTAAAAAACGGAGATAGTTGCAAAATAAAATATGAACTTTATTTACAGCTAAAACCAAGTTAAAAACAATGCGAGATCTTTCGAACCCACTATGGGTCCATCGTCGGGCACCGCATGGGTAGGATTCCGATCTTTTAAACTCGGAGATACATACCACAATGCATCAGCATGAAGGCATTGCTCCCAATTCACGCATGCGCACTTGACATAATATAATGACATACAAATAATGTAAAACTACAAATAAAGGCGGTTATGGATTACAATGATATATACTGTACAATGGTTTAAAATATAGTGTTTCCAAATGATATATACAATGGTTTAAATATAGTGAAACACTATACACAGTGCGTCAAAGAATTTTTAAGACTGACGCTAGATTTCAGCCTACATTGGCACCACCAGTATAGTCACGAATGTGTTATAAACCGTGACCATCTGCTTGCTTTCTGCCAAAAGTACTGCGCAGTTGTTAAAGTAACTCAAACGAAACGGGCGTTCATTAGAGAAGTAAAATTATTTTCATGTTGAATTATTAAGATGGAACAAAGGGCTGTTATTAATTTTAACGCAAAACTTGGTAAAAGTGCCTCGAAAACGTACCAAATGATGAAACAAGTTTACGGTGAGTTTTGTTTAAATAGATCAAATGTTTTCCTCTGGCACAAACGATTTTTGGACGGAAGAGAGACGCTAGAAGATGATAAGCATACCGGAAGACCAAGTTCATCTAGGACACCTGAGATTATTGAAAAAGAGCGTGATTTCGTGTCAAACAATCGATGCGCGTCACTAAGAATGATGGAACGTCACTAAGAATGATGGAAGAGTCTTTAAACATCAACAAAGAAACGATTCGAACCATCTACATGAAGATTTGGGCAAAACAAAAGTCTGTGCTAAATTTGTTCCACACACGTTAACCAATGAACAAAAATCAAGGAGAAGTGCACATTGCAGTGACATCATTTCAGCCGCTGAAAATGATCCAAACTTCTTAAAATCGATTGTTACTAGTGATGAAACATGGTGTTTTCAATATGATTCTAAAACAAAGTGACAAAGTGCGGAATGGAAGTCAAAAAACTTGCCACAAACCAAAAAAACAAGATAAGTTCCATCGAAAATCAAAACAATGCTCATTACATTCTTCGATATTAAGGGTATTATCCACAAAGAATTTGTTCCAAGTGGACAAACCATTACTGGTGAGTTTATTTAAATGTTTTGAGGCGTTTGATGGGCAGAACTCGTCGCATTCGTCCAGAAAATCGAGATGAAAACAGTTGGTGTTTGTTGCACGATAATGCACCCAGTCACACTTCACTTCTTGTGTGTAGATTTTTGGCGAAAAATAACGTCTGTGTGTTGAATCATCCACCGTATTCACCTGATTTAGCACCCTGCGACTTTACTTTGTTCCCAAAACTTAAAATTACGTTAAAAGGGTGTTATTTTGATGATATTTCGACCATACAAACAGCTTCGACGCGTGCTTTGGAGGCAATTCCGCAAAGTGAATTGGAAAGGCATTCAAATCATTATTAAATCGCTGTAACAAGTGTGTCGAAGCCGGAAGGACTTATTTTGAATAACAAACCAAAACAAATTCTAATTTCTTGTTTCTATTTCATTTTACAGACCCAGTCTTAAAAATTCTTTGACGCACTGTGTATTTTAAACCATTGTATATATCATTGTAATCCATGTCTTTATTTGTAGTTTTACATTATTTGCATGTCCTGTATATTATGTCAAGTGCGCATGCGTGAATTGGGAGCAGTGCCTTCATGCTGATGCATTGTGGTATGTATCTCCGAGTTTAAAAGATCGGAATCCTACCCATGTGGTGCCCGATGACGGGCCCATAGTGGGTTCGAAAAATCTCGCATGGTTTTGAACTTGGTTTTAGCTGTAAATAAAGTTCATATTTTATTTTGCAACTCTCTCCGATTTTTAATATCGTGTCTAGACAGCAGTGAGGTGATTGATGCACATTAGTTGGCACGAATACCACGGACGTTTGGATGACATGAACCCAAACGAACATTTATTGTTCGACTTGGAAAAGCAGGTTCGCGCTAAATCACACCACCACCCCGAAATGTACGGGAACTGAAGGACCTGCTGTTGACATTACGGTACCAGATACCCCAGGATACCTATCTCTACCTCATCGAATCGATGCCTCGCCGAGTGGCCGCTGTTTTGTGGGCTAAAGGGGGTCCTACAGCTTATTAGGTAGGTGGTCATAATGTAATTGCTCATCGGTGTATATCTATACATACATATCCCAAAGGTGACGCCATTTACGTAATACAAAATAAAAATACGAGTACGTTAAAAGAGTCATTTTACAAAAAAGAAAAAGAAAAACAGTTGGTCTACAAATTTATTATTATTTATTTTTCATGATAATCAAGATTTACTTTCAATTATCATTGCCTGGCTTTGTGTGTACATGAACTTATCTTGTAGTTTTCCTGTTGAAAAGCCATTGAGAAATCGAAGTCAACAATGACGGATTCGTATCTTCTAAACTTCATCAGATGCCTGATGATCTGAACTGGATTCAATACGTTTCATTATATCGATGCCGCCCCGGTGGCGCAGTGGTTTCAGCGATGGCTTCTGATCATTCGTCCGAAAGGGGTCCCGGTGAGGCATGGATGCTGTGTTTGTCTTACGGCACTGGCTCTCTCCCTTCCCTGGAACCAGTAACCCTAAAGTAGGGACGGGCGACTGCTTATAGCCCATTGAGTTGCTCACGGTGGTCGTTAATCGTACAATAAAAAAAAAAAAAATATCGATATCAGTTTATCTCACACACACACACACAGTGGAAACGGAAACCGCATAAACATAAAGTTATAGCTGTCCCAAAATCGAGGATTATCTACTGCTGATTCCAAATGTTTTTTTTTTTTTTTTTGTCGTTTTTGCATCTTTCCAAGAACTTTAAAATCAAACCACTTTACCGAATGGATTTAATAATACATTATTTTTCAATTCATTCTGCAAAGTAGAAGTTGCTTCTCATAAAATTGTTTGTGTCACCACCTTATTAGCACACTACAGAATTCTTCTTTTTTGACCGGGCAAATACTAATTTTTCGAGGACTATTTTTTTTTATTTTAATCTACGTTACTTTTTTTGATGATTCCAGATTTAATAATCGTTCATCCAAGTAGTGGACACACTCACACACACAAACAAAATCGAGTTTTGCTTCCAATATTTCAGGGGGCAACCCAACAGTACCATGCTCGCTAGAGAGTTAAATCCGTCCGATTCCACATCTTAACAAGCAACGTTTGCAATGTGCTGATAACAAACTGTCTTCATTTTGTCTTACAGCCCATTTCAACGATTCTGGTGATGCCCACTGTGGTGTTCTAACGCAATTCAACAAAACGTCGAAAAAGTTTCTCTCTCTGAAATTTTTTTGTTGGGATACTTCTGGCCCAAGAAAAAATAGAGCACGTAAATTGATTTGAAATGCAGCAATAGTAGAAATTTTTTTCTTTTTCTGCAGTTATTTCCTGCTGTTCAGTGAAACATTTCAAAGTCTTCACACGACTATACACATCCTCCTAAAAATATTGAAATTTCTTTTATTGCTTTGCAGGCTTTCTGCTACTTCCTTTATCTATCGCATTTTCTTTCAAGAATATTAGTAAGATTTTGCGCAGCTCCTACAGCATGAAAACAAAGTTATAAAAAAATTCCCAACTTTTTTTTTACTGTACTTACTTACACTTAAACTTAGCCTATGTAAAACACAGCGAATGCTGTATTGTGCATCTTTGATTTTCTCAAGTTTTCTGTATCAGCCATTCTGTCAATCACGCCAGAAATATTATTTCCAATATTTAACTAAACGTTCAATGAAGCACAGTCAAGTCAAAATTCTATGTTTCTGAAGTTCTCCTAGAACAGCTTTCAAGTAACTATCTGTAGCCTCAGATTTTAGATGTAATAGTATACACAGTTGACGTGGATTTGGAACATCAAATAGAAGTCATCGCTCTTTCCACGTTTATAAGTGAGTCGCGGAAAAATTCTCATCGGCCGCCACCGGTAATCGAACCCAGGGTCTTCCAGTTATGCGCCGGACATGCTTCCATTGCACCACAGCGGCCTCGAATTTCTCCAGACTCACATACGACAAACTGCTAAACCACCTGTCAGGTTGCTTTCTTTGGAGCCCTGCACAATTCTGGGGATTCTGCAAAGATGAACAGTAGCAACTGAACGAATAACAAGAAAATTACTGAACAAATAACTATTATTCATTCGCCTTCTAGTTATTTGTTCAGTTGCTATACTGTTCATCTTTGGTGAATCCCCAGCATTGTGCGGGGTTCCTAAGAAAGCAACCTGCCAGGTGGTTTGGCAGTTTGTCGTATGCGAGTCTGGAGAATTTCGAGGCCGCTGTGGTGCAGTGGAAGCATGTCCGACACGTAACTGGAAGACCTGGGTTCGATTCCCGGTGGCGGCCGATGAGAATTTTTCCGCGACTCACTTATAAACGTGGAAAGAGCGATGACTTCTATTTGATTTTAGATGTACAGCTGATAAAAACGTCATCTGTCAAGCTGTTATCCATCCATAACAGGCCTTAGATATCATAAAATCATGAAACTACTTCTTCATCAGCACTTTTGTTAAACTTACATATTTCACAATTTTCACTTTACCAATTAGTTCACATTATTACCTTTTTAGCTAACACTGCAAAATGAGATAAACTCCGTACATCTATCATTGTATGAATATTGTTCTCGTAGTTAAAAGTACACTGCTGGACAATTGCTAAGGACGGATGACAATAGCAACGATAGCAACCATAAAATGGAAGGCAGGAAAATGTGGAAATTAGCATAAGTGCGGGATACAGTAAGACGTGTTGTGCGTATGCAAATTTTGGATTGCCGAACTTGTTCGTGACGTCATAGCGCTGATAAGAGATATAAAGGATTTGACGCGTATTGACCGTTGTTGTTCAAACGCAAAGTTGAAAGGGAAAGAATCAATTAACGAACTTGCAATTTTCAGTATGTCTTCCCGACATCACCTAGATGATTTTACGCGTGGCCGTATTATTGGCAAGATTGAAGAAGGGCGAAAAATAACAAATGTTGTCAGGGAGTTCGACGTCAGCCACAGTGTTGTTTCAAGGCTTTGGAAATCATTTCAAACAAATGGAGAGTGTAGCAAACGTCACGAGGGAGGTCGTGTTCGCAGTACGACATCTGCAGGAGATCGGTACATAGTGCTATCCACAAAAAGACACCGGCGCAGCACAGCTAGTGAGGTAGCAAATCAGTTTATGGCTGCTACTGGCAAGCGGATCTCCCGAAAAACTGTCGCCAGACGTTTGCATGAAGGAGGACTATACGCCCGCCGTCCTGTTATGTGCATCCTATTGTCCAGACGTCACCGTACCGCCCGTTTGCAATGGTGCCATCAACATCGCAATTGGACTGATAACGACTGGTCTGCTGTCCTCTTCTCAGATGAGAGTAGATACAGTCTATCGTCTGATTGTCGACGACAACTGATCTGGCGTGATAGTGGTACTGCATATTGTCCAGCAAACATACAGGAAAGGGACCGATATCCGACATGTAGTGTCATGGTATGGACTGGCATCATGATCAATGGCCGTACGTTCCTCTATGTGCTTCCAATTGGGACTATGACTGGCCAACGATACGTTAATGATGTTCTGCTACCTCATGTTCGCATGTTCCGTGGTGCTGTCGGTGATAGATTCATTTTCATGGACGACAATGCAACATGTCATCGAACAGTTGCTGTCCAGGAGTGTCTTGAGAGCGAGGATATTCAACGCCTTGTATGGCCAGCACGTTCTCCAGATCTGAATCCCATTGAAAATGTAATGGATGCTTTGGGGAGGAGTCTTGTTGGTCGCCAATGCTCTCCAATAAACAAGGACACCCTCATCCGTGCACTGACAGAGGAATGGGATAAATTACCCCAACAGCTGCTTGATAATGTTGTGGAAAGCATGACACGACGTGTGGAATCTTGCATCGCCCTCCACGGTGGCCATATCCCGTATTGACATCTTACGCCGGAACGCCTGCGGACGGTAATGGCGTTTTTTTCACGTTTACGTATTCTGCACAAAATGGCCTGTTTGTCCCTTGAACACGTTCAAAGCCTTCTGGATTTCAGAGCACAATAAATTGTCTTTCTTGTAATGTCCTGGCATTCTGACATTATTTTATTTTACTTGGCATCCAACCACAGTTACTTTTTTATGCGCTATATAGCCGTTTATGATCCGTCCTTAGCAATTGTCCAGCAGTGTGTAACGAAGGATTATTAATTTGTACTTGGTTATTGCGTAAATCGTTGTGAAAGCTTGCTCGGATATAAATCATACGCTAAGAGACGAAAATATAATTGTGCTTACTTATTTGCCTTGTCCACCCCAAGGTCAAAAAAAAAAAAAAAATCTGGGAAGGCATTAGTTTTTTTTTTTTTTACTGGAGGTTTAACGACCACCGTGAGCAACTCAATGGCCTATAAGCAGTCGCCCGTCCCTGATTTAGGGTCGCTGACTCCAAAGAAGGGAGAGAGCCAGCACCGTAAGACAAACACAACATCCATGCCTCACCGGGATTCGAACCCGGACCTATCTCGGACGAATGATCAGAAGCCGTCGCTTAGACTACTGCGCCACTGGGGCGGCAAGGCTAGCAAGATATATTTAAAACTAGTATTGTATACAAATACTGAAAATGACTGGAAAACATTTTTATGACTGTAGTGAGGCAAAAATTTAAAATAATGAAAGAGCAAATATTTGAAACCAATAAGTTGCTATTAAATCCAGAAAACTATTGATTTAAACCCGAAAAATAATGGCTTCCACATACTTTACATAGCAAAGTTGAAATAAGATGAACCATTTTCCTTGCTAGCCGTGCCGTTCTGATTTATTTATGATTTCACTCAAAAGTATTAATTTTATTAAGGATTTCGATACTTTGTTATTCACTACGGAAATTTCAATTTTTAACATTTAAAATTATTTATTAGAACAAATATGCAACCAAAGGACGCATTAAATGTAAGCATTCATTAACAAGAAATCTCAAAAAGTAAATTACATTTTTCCCATAACCCTTCTTCTAAAATTCCAATTTGAAAAAATTTTGCTTCAGCGGATACACCTCGGGATGGAAAATTTTTTGCTAATAATCTCAAATTTTTGGTAGAAATTACTTTAGCCACCAGGGGGCGTAAGCGTTAAGTTTTGCTTCTGATGTATTTGCCATAAAATCTGAGCTTCTAAAATAGCGATTAAAAAAATTCTTACGTGGACTGATGCCACTCACATCGGTAAACCTTTTTGGAATATTTTATTCTTTAAATATTCCGCAGTTTCTCCGCCAGGGGGCGTAGATGTATATTTAATTTTTGTCAATATCTCTACTTCTAGGAGTCAGATTTGAAAAATTCCTTCTTTGTTGGATAGTGTTTTCAGTGCGATACGTTTTTCATATAATTTCAAAATTTTCAAGTAATTCATAGACTTTCCGCTAGGGGGCGTAGAGGTAAATTGGGTTTCCCCCTATATCTCTGCTTCTAAATCTCTGATTTGAAAAATTCTTTCTGCACCGGATACAGCTCCTGATGGGAAATCGTTTGCACATAATTTTTATATAAAAAAAAATGGTTTGGCAGCCAGGGGGCGTAAACCTTAATTTCCCGCTTCTGATGTATTTGCAGCAAAATGTGAGCTTTTAAATTCTCGATTGAAAAAAACGTCGGTTGTAGACCGATGGTATTCATGTCGACAAACCTTTTAGAAACATTTTCTTCTTAAAATAATGCTTGGTTTTTCCCCCAGGGGCGTAGATGTATATCTTATTTTTGTCAATATCTGTACTTCTAGGAGTCCGATTTGAAAATTTTTTTCCTTGTTAGATAGTGTTTCCAGTGTGACATGTTTTTCATATAATTTCAAAATTTTCAAGTAATTCGTAGACTTTCCGCTAGGGGGCGTAAAGGTAAATTGCTTTCCCCCTAATCTCTGCTTCTAAATTTCCTATTTGAAAAATTGTTTCAGCACCGGATACAGCTCCTGATGGGAAATCTTTTATAATTTTTGTAAAGAATGGTTTGGCCACCAGGTGGCGTAAGTCTTAATTTCCGCTTCTGATAATGCAGCAAAATATGAGCTTCCAAAATCTTGATCGAAAAGAAAGTCATTTGTTGACCGATACTACTCATGTCGACAAACGTTTTAGGAACATTTTCTTCTTGAAATAACGCATGGTTTCTACGCCAGGGGGCGTAGATGTATATCTTATTTTTGTCAATATCTCTATTTCTAGGAGACCGATTTGAAAAATTCCTTCTTTGTTAGATGGTGTTTCCAATGCGAAATGTTTTTCCTATAAATTCAAAAATTTCAGGTAAATCATAGACTTTCCGCTAGAGGGCACAAATGTAAATTGCGTTTTCTGCGTTATTTCTGCTTCTAAAACTCCGCTTTGAAAAATTCTTCCTGTATCGCATACAAGACCTGATGGAAAATATTTTTCACATAATTTTTAATGTTTGGTAAAGAATGGTTTGGCGACCAGAGGACATAAGTGTTAATTTCTGCTTCTGATGTATTTGTAGCAAAATCTGGGTTCCTGAAAACTCGACTAAATTTTTTTCTTGGACCGATACCGCTCATATGGAAAAACCTTTTGGAGTACTTTCTTCCTAAAATAATGCATGGTTTTCCCACCAGGGGACGTAAAGTCACATCTTATTTTTGTCGATATCTCCGTTTGTAAGAGTCCGATTTGAAAAATTATTTCTATGTTGGAGAGCGTTTTCGGTGTGAAATATTTCTCATATAAATTCATGTTTTTCTTAACGCACAAGGGCGTAAGTTCACGATTCAGTTTACAGCAATATCTGAGGAATTAAAAACCCGATTGAAAAACTTCTCTCTTCCGTCAGATACTATTGCTTACCATACCGGTACCATTGACTTTGAGTAGCTTTGATAAAATTAATTTGCGTCAGAACGGATTCAAAAGACGTGCTTATTACACCCAAAAATTTGGTATCATCTTTCTTGTTTTCTTATACCGCAGATGACGGAATGAGGTTTTTTTTTCAATTTAAGCCCTGGCCAAATCTGAAATACTGCAATATTTTGCAAAAGCTTTGACACTGTAATTTGCACTACTGAATATAATTGTTTTTTCATTTAAATATTATGAATTCCTCCACTAAATGTGTACTAACTGCTTAGAATCTAAATATAAATAGCAAAGCAAATTACAGTTCCAAACTCGTATTTCACTGACTTAATCCAAAATAGTCTTGCTTAAATGAAGAGCGATGACCCGCTGAAAATGGCGCCTATTGTCACGCCTCAAGGGCTAGGTGTCAGATCTAGCTTCTTGTATATGATATCTGTGCTAATAACCCACAAAAAGTCAGACAATGTTCATTATTCTTAGCTATACAATAAGTTAAATTTTTGCATAGACAAGAGTTATAACGTTGAGGAATCGTGTCAGCTACCCAGTGCTAGAAGTCTTGCCTTGGCACAAAGCTAAATCACAGATATGCGCATAGATGAAATTGTTAACTGTGCTCGTGCATCGATCTAGAGTAACAATTTAAAAACAAGATGAACTGCAAATTTTTTCACCAAAATAAAATGCGCAAGATAGTCTAAATTTTGTATTTGCTCTATTTCCTACAACCTGTTCGCTACAATATTATCCATATTTTAAATAGAATAATTTTCCTCTGTTCTTTCGTTTGATACCTTTAGCTCGGTCTACCATTTCCCTAGTCTTTCCTTCCAGATTTCTTTGTAGCTCTGAAATCTTCAAACCATGAATACGCAAGGTGTGCAGCTATGGCCTGGAAGATATTCTATTGTGCTGACCTACGGAATATATATGCTTCTTCCACAAAAATAAATAAATAAATATACGAACACACGTAACCATAAAGACGGTGCACGCGGTAGAGATCACAGTGAACCTTGAAAGTCGTTGAACAGAATCATAAAATTCTTTGACAACTTGCCAAGATTCCCAGAAAACACCGCGCACTGCAATGAACTAATAGTACAGAATCTTGAAAAGGCACTGGTAAACCGAACTGCGAAATCTGTTGGCATATTGCCTAGAATTCCAGCACACAAAGCCACAAATACGACGATCTGGCGGATTATAGAAAGGAACTAGTGTACAGAACTGCAAAATTCATTGGAAAGTAGTCAAGATTCCATATCCAGGAAGCGGCCCAGGTGGCGCAGTGGTCTAAGCGATGACTTCTGATCGTTCGTCCGAAACGGGTCCAGGTTCGAATCCCGGTGAGGCATGGATGCTGTGTTTGTCTTACGGCACTGGCTCTCTTCCTTCCCTGGAACCAGTGACTCTAAATTAGAGACGGGCGACTGCTTATAGCCCAATGAGTTGCTCATAGTGGTCGTCAAACCTTTAACTTAAAAAAAAAAAAAAAAAAAAAAAAGAAATCCAGGAAACACCACAAGCGGGTGACTAAACAGAAAAACACCCACCGAAACCTTTTTCTGTTTGTTTGTTTGAGGGTTTAAGGACCATCGAGAACAACTCAGTGGGCTATAAGCAGTCGCTCGCCTCTAATTTAAGGCCACTGGTTCCACGCAGAAGAGCAAGCCAGTGCCGTAAGACAAACACAACATTCATGCCTCACCGGGATTCGAACCCGGACTCATCTCGAACGAATTGGTCAAAAGCAAGCGCTTAGACCACTGCACCGCTGCCGAGGCGGCCCGAAGCCCTTACACCAACCAACCATCTAACAGGAAAGCGAAATGGCATTTAATATATCGGTAAAAAAACGTTGGCCACTTGACAAGATTCCCAGAGAACACCGCATAATGCTGTGTAGACGCATCGAAAATAAGGCGCGAAAAGGCATTGAACAGATTTGTGAAATCCGTCGGAAACTTGCCAAGATGCGAAAAATAAAAAAAATAAAGAAACACTGATCTGCCTTACCATGACACGATCTGGCCTCTTGACAAGAACTTGGTATTGATGTATTGATGGATATTGTGCTATTAATATACAGATGTACTGAAGGACATAACATTATTCAGTATTTAATTAGGCGTGTGTGCTTCTGAGAATTTTTTTAGTTTCGATAACTAACACCCCTAGTAATGAAAACATTGAGCGACAATTACAACGTACTTCCAAAATTCTAGAAGCCACAGAGAAATAGAAGAGGGCGGGGAGGTAAGGCCTTTGTATAACGAATGCATGAACATGAAAATGGGAAATTTTAGAACCAACATATTGACAAGGAAAGAAAGTATTCACAGTGACAATCCTGAGTCATTCATATAAATCAAACTGCCCAGCGAAATATCACGAACGCAAATTCGCAGTTCGTCGTGAGATTTTCGTTTTGTTACCCCACAAGCAGTGCCCAGAAATAGTGTTTGCATAACAGCTATAGATAGCAAACCTTTTCCAGGTATTTTCATCAAAATATGTAGGCGAAAAGATTCCGGTGGAAGAAATCAATTGCCGCTATTACGTGTACACACAGCACTGGGGTGAGGGGAGGAAGGTGCAACGAAGTCGGCAACATTTTAAGCTCCTTTCGCTGAAAAAGAACGTTGATGCGATTTCACCCCAACTGAACAAACAAGATCAGAGAAAGTAATTCGCCTTGACAGAGTGTTTCAAACAATAGCCGACTTAAGTCTCTAAAACTAACTTAAAAAAACACACAGGGAAGGAAAAGCAAGAAGCAAAAAACTGAATACGTTATATGGAAGGCTTATCTTTAATTCCCTTCTTTCTGTAGTCTCAGTTCAGATCAATAGTTTTAGATCGCAAAAACACGCAGAAAAGCGCTCGCTCGCTTTTACAGCGAGATTCAACATAAAGACAAAAGATGAACAGAAAAACACAACTCAACTGCTGGATTGCACTTAATTCTACGGTCGTTACATTCATGGGGCTAAATAAATGTAAATTACTGCGACAGGACTTTTTTAAAACAATAGAAAGCAATTAAAACGTTCAAGCAACGCCGGCAATGTAGCTGTCCAAAAAATTATTCCAGTGGAGTGGCTTCGAGAACGCCTGGATACTTATTTTCTAACTGAAAACAGGAAATGGGCTAGTCCGATGGAAACAAAAGAAAATTATTGGAGCGATGACAGAAAGGATTATAAACTTATTCCAAACTAAGATCTATGTTTTCTTCACAAAATAAGATACACTCAGTAATGGGATACACAAAAAAATCAGCATGGGTTGGAGGGAAAAAGGAGAAATAAATAAATAACAACTAGCTGAACAGTTTTATTTCAATATTCAAGTCCTTAAACACAGAAAAGAAAAACACAAAGCACTGAAATTTATGGAGTCGGTAAGCATTAAGTGCTACGCCAATCGATCAATACGAAAGGTGAACAAAATACGAGGACAAACAGATTAATAAAGATTAAGTGAACAGCAAAGCAGTAAAAAAAAAACAGAAAAAAAAAACCACCCATTGCGTGAAACTTAGATTTACAAAAGTAGATGCGTAACATGATGTGGTACTGCTGAAGACTAAAAATCTCGGAAATTCGATCAGCATTAAAACTCAATATCTGGATCAAATTCGTCTTTGTTAAGCAGTTCAGGCAAGTTTTCTCATTTCATGTACCTTTCTTCCACCGTAGTTGTCTATCGGTACCAGTCTGAGTAAGTCTGTTGTAGTGTTCATTCGTTCTATCAATACGTCCATTAATTTTTTTCCTATCTGGCGCAGATCGCCTCGTATTTTTTCAGTTGCGGGTAGTCTCTGTAGAGCTCCTTTATTAAGATATCATGTCTCAGCCACTGTGTGTGAACTGGTACAATACGGTGACGGAATACTTTTCTCTGGAGACACATAATGGGTAACTTGCTTTCGGAAAAAATGCATTATCCCTCCAACCGCAGTTCACACTAGTTCTAGATGACGGTGGAATTTTGTCTTCATACATACATACATACATACATACATACATACATACATACATATCACTAAACTGTTCTCTGAGATTCAGAGGTCAGCTCCACAAAGATATGCAAACTACCAGATAACTTTTTAACTGATTATTTACTTACTGTTGCCGTATCAAACTTCTCCATTTACAG
The DNA here is from genome assembly GCA_039090855.1 of Macrothele yani. Classification (NCBI taxonomy): domain Eukaryota; kingdom Metazoa; phylum Arthropoda; class Arachnida; order Araneae; family Macrothelidae; genus Macrothele; species Macrothele yani. Next base: position 965,871 of record CM076991.1, read on the forward strand.
CGATCTTGACATACAACTCGGGCTTCACTGACATCCATCACACGACGTACACAAGATCTTCTATACTTCACACTCATAATCTTTTTCTAATGCAGACACTCTTGAATCTGTTCCTCCCATAACTTCCTTGGCCTTCCTCTGCCTTTTCTTTCTGCCACTTGGGCTAAAAAAATTGCTTAGTAAGCATCTCATCACTCATTCTTTCAACATGGCCAAACCACCGAAACATATTAGTCTCCACCTTGCTAACGACATTTTGCTTCCATTACACAACTGCAACACATCTTCATTCCTCACACGTTCAGAACGTGTCTTGCTACAAACCCCCGTAAGTAACGCATTTCTCCAGCACACAAACGACTCGTTTCTTCTGTAGTACCCAGGTTTCCCAGCCATACATCAGAGTAGGAACAATTACACCTTCATACACAGCCATGCGGGACTCTCTTGAGAACCCATCATTCCTGTGAAAACCTCCCAAAGCAGCCATGACTTTGAATGAAGAATTTACTCGCCTACTAATTTCACCATCCAATTTGTTCTCTCTGTCAAACATACTTACTAAATACACAAAATCACTCACCTGGTCAATCACTGTGCCATTAACACTTATAATACATTCAGTGCTAACAGTTCCTGGCTCAAAAACCATAACTTTGGTTTTTCCCGTATTTATACTCAGTTTGAATTTCATGCAAACTTCGTACATCCGGGACAACATACTCTGCAACTCACTCTTGTTCTCTGCCAACAGGACTGTGTCATCAGCATACATAAATCTGCACACACAAATATTACCCAAACATAAACCAGTATTGCCCATCTTGGCATCACGCATCCATAAATATATTAAACAGCCATGATAACATTACGCAATCTTGTCTGACTCCTGCAACAATAGAAAACCATTTTGATCTTTTACACTATTAAGTAGATTCCCAGTAACACCATTTTTATTCAATACCTTCCACAAAAGTGTCCTTAAAAAAACACGATTAAAAAGACACAAAGCAATACTTTAAAGGAATTTTGTCTTGATGCTACCTCAATTTCTTTTCTCCAATGCTGACACCATTCACTAACTTTCACGCCACTTACCTGTGCTTCTTCCTTCCTACCGAATGCGTTCGACGTGTTTTGTTTTCCGTTCGTTAATCTTGAACTCCGCTTTGTTTCCTTCTTGGGCCAGAATTTGTAGTTCTGAAAGCTTACATTTACTATATGATCAAAAAATATCTGGACTCCTTTTTTGAGTAACAGATTTCCCCATAATCGTCACAGCTATGGCCCATACAGAGCCGCCCTTAGGGGTGTGCGACAGGTGTGGTCGCACGGGGCTTCGCGCCCACACCCTAAGAGAACAAGAGGAAAAGAAAGAAAGTGAGGGAGGGGGGATGGAGATGGAGCGAATTTGTTATTTTCAATTATTCTAATTTTATTTTTTTAACTCCGTCTCGTTTAATTATTCTTTTTTTTAATATCGATTGCTGAATTTATATTTATCCAAATATCAGCAGCGAACTACAACATTATGTCTAGCGAAACATTAGTATTGAAGCCATATCTTTCAACGTGCTGGCAAAACTGCAGCATGTGCTTTAAGATACACGAGTAAAATTCAGAATCTTTCCATAATGCTTTTATCGCCTACAGGCAGGGGCGGGTTTAAGCATTACAGCGCCCTGGGCCAAGAAAAATCAGACCCCTAAGCAAACTTATTGTAAGAAATTTGACGCCGATTAGAATTTCATATTTAAATTAATATTACATATAGATTTTTTATCACACAAAGAATCAGCATGTTCTCAAGAACAACCTAACCCTGTAAAATATTTAGCACATGTATTATTTAAAACTGGGCATTAAAATAAAAATTTATAAATGTCGTTTTCTCACAAGTTTAATTCGCATAATATTAAAACATCATTTCACAGTAAATTTTTATATTTACAAATGAAATTGTTTTTTTAACACACTTCTGAAACATTTGCCAGCAAAATTTTGGATTTAAATTTACAATGTATGCAATATTGATTTTAGAATTTTTTTAAATATGATGACAGTGCTGCTACCAATGTTCATTGTGTATCGATTAAGTGACTGAGAGATAGAAGAAATGAATGAACATATCTTATATATAGTAAAATTACTCACCGCTAAACGATTTTTTTCTCGATTTCTTTGTGGCAAAATCCTCTACTATATTATCTAATGTTAATGCTTCTACAATGTTCGAATTAAGTGACAAAGTTGCCAATGCACTTGTTCTTTCTTGAGAACTAGATGTCCTCAAATAGTTGTGGGCGATTTTCAAAAGAGGAAAACTTCTTTCTCCAGAGGCATTAGGGATGGGTATGCAATAGGTAAATCCTTAGGATAACATCAATGTTCGGAAAAGTTGAATCAATTTTTTTCCCTAATCAGTTTCAACATATCCTCAACAGCAGTGGCGTAGCCAGAGGGGTGGGGGTCGAGGTTTGAACCCCTCCCTTGAGGGGAGACTGAGCACGAATTTAAAGCGATATATACGAGGCTTTCACCAATGAACCAAACCCATGGACCCCCCCCCTTAAGAAATTTCTGGTTAGGCCACTGCTCAACAGGAGCACTAACCCTTGAGTCTGTCACTGCTTGTCTCTCTCTCTAAATTATTCCAAAATTTCTGGAAATGAAGACATTCTTGTTCAAATTCTGGGCCTAAATCTTGAGAGTAAATTGTCAATAGATTTTTTGCCTTTTGAGATACTGTTGAGTCATCAACATCTGATAATTGCGTTAGAAACTGAAACATGCTCTTCACATCGGAATACGCATCTCGTCGACGTTTCAACTGCTGCACCAAGTTATCAAATGCATATTCGCATATGTTCCTTTCCAGTGAAAACAGTTTCTTTATTGCCATTCATCTCTTGAAATTGTAGTTTTCTGCGACGGGCTCTAGTAACATTTTTCTTATATTCGTCGCACTAGACAAAAGTTTTCCATCTTCTTCATACTTATCAAATTTATTCCGGAGATCACTTAAATGTTTAATAAGTGAATCGCACAGTTCTACAGCAACTGAAAGGTCAATATTCACTTTCTGCAGTGTTTTATTGCAACTATCAATTCTTTGTAAAATATCACTCCAAAGCTCTAAGAGAATGTCCATTTCTAACAAATTCATATTACTTAATAATCCGCCTACTTCTACCCTTGCTTCTAATTTTTCACCGGTGTTTTCTGCGAAGTCTTGAAGTGCATCTCTAATGCAGGAATAACTAGAGCGTAAGGCCTTGCATGCAGCAACCCTTGCTGACCATCAGCTTTCACATAACGTTTTGAGTACAAGAAGTGGCGATTGCAATCCAGATTCGCTGTGGAGCTTATAACTATCTTGAAGACTTGTCTTCAAGATTTGCCACCTATGTGATGAAGATGACCAAAAGTTATATATTTCTTGTACGAATATAAAAAAAGATGTAGCTTCAAAGCAGCATCCTGCTGCAGATTTCCCAACCAAATTTGCTACCCATGGAATATAGTAGGCTAAACTGTTATGATTTTTTAATCGAGCTTGGAGACCTGAATATTCACCAGACATATTTCTCGCATTGTCATAACTTTGGCCTCTGCAGTCTTTAACATCAATTTTTAAATCTTGTAACAGCTTCAATAAAGCCTTTCCCGTGTCTTCTGCCTTATGACCAGAGTTGGGCAAGAAACAAATAAATCGTTCCACTGGTTGTCCATTTTTCAGAGAATAACAAAAAATAACAGTCAACTGGTCAACTTTTGACAAATCTGGAGTGCAGTCTGTAATAATAGGGTAATATTTGCTCGACTCTTTATTGCGTCAGTGGCTCATAAGGCCATTAATGAAATGAATTCTTCACATACATTCTTCGAAACGTATGAAACATTTCCACATCCTTAATTTCCAAAATTTTTCAAATTTTGCTCCAGAAAAGGATCAAATTTCCCTGTCAATTCAAGGATACCTAGATAATTGCCATTACTATTATTCCCTAACTTGTCGTTCGCTCCATTTCCACGAAATGCTAATCCACGGGAAGACAGAAATTTAATGACTTCGATAATCCGTAAAAGTACTTCTTTCCAATAATTTTTCTCATTCGTCAGTTGCTTAATTACAGCAGAATAAACTTTTCCACTATTCTTTGCGCGTGTTAGACTCTACATGCTCAAATGAAGCACTGCGTGTTCGTATAATGTTTTCGTGTTTCCAATCATAGAAACCTATACTTGAGAAAGAACTCTCTCGCTTTGCAAACAGTTTACATGGTAAACAAAAAACGCGTCCAGTTGACTCAGAATACAATAGTCATTCTCTTCTTTTAATTTTACCATTTTAAAGACTGTTATAAAATAATCATTTTGAGGCAGATCTAAATCAATCACTATAAGATCTTTTTGAAACTGTAAAATCTATTTCGTTTAAATTTTGATTCGGAGGATTTTTTGTAATAAAATCAACAAATGAATCGTCTACTTTCCATTTAGCAGGATCTAATATCATATGATGTAACAAAAGTTCATTTCCTTCAACAGCTTGAAAATTTCCTCCAAGATTTGTGTTAGACTTACCTTCCTCATCCTCACCAATTTGACTTTCAACCTGAGCCCTTAGTTCTTGTTCAGTTGGCTCCTTCACTTCTTCATCAGTAGATCTTGCAACCAAACACTGCATTTTCTTTTTACTTACTGTGTCAACTTCTGCCGGTTTAAAAACGTTTTTTAAGTTACGGTACTTTTTTTTTTTTAACAGATGCCCTTCTTTTTCAATCTTTTAAGCTTTTTTTTTCTATTTTCGCATCCAGAAAACTTCGTAGTCGACATTTTCGCTGACGGTGATCATTAATAGCAATGATTTCCCCCAAAAGAACAAAGCGAGAATGAAAACACACATGTAAACTGACAGGAGGGCAGAGGGGGAATCCCAAAGCAGGCAGCTGGTGTCATAAGCTGAATTGGAATGCATTCTAACCAGTACTCTGTCCTCTCTTGTCACCCACAATACCCTGGAGCCTTGAATTCTTGGAGTCCAATTCCAGTATTTCAACCTACATCTCAGGGCTGTCTTCATGCTCAGATTTTTCAATGGCTTGTAAAAATTATGCGCCAGTGCAGTGCAGTGCCCCTCCCCTAGCCTCCCACTCTTGTTCCCCGTTATCTGCGAGCTCTGTAAAAGTAATGCTCCCCCTCTCCGCCCTCTTCTGAATTTGACCTTGCCAGGAAGCAGGAAGAAATAACTTCCTCGGGGGCTTCTGAGTCACACTGAATTCACTTTCAAAAGGAATTAATATTTTTAATAATTAAACAACACATCGAATGTACTGACACCATTTAATATTTTCTTAAGTATTAAAGGTATTATACTACTAAGTTTATAATTTGTAGAAATGAAAAATCCCATTTCATTCTGGTTTCTTTGGGTGGGGTGGGGTGGGGGGAGGGTCAGATAAAACGTCTTGTGCCACATTATTTTCAAAATTTTGGCGCCCCTCTATGTGCAGCGCCCTGGGACATGGCCCAGGTTTGCCCAATCGTAACCCCTGCCTACAGGATATTACTTACTGTCCCAGTAACGGTGGCAAGCGCAGAAAGAAGCTTTTCATGCTTGAAGCTGATTAAATCTTATTTAAGACCTGTCATGTCTCAAGAAAGATTGATGTATTTGGCAACTTTGTCAACTGAACAGGATAAAGCAAGCAAACTAAATTTTGATGATTTAATAACTGACTTTGCTGGGATAAAAGCAAAAAAGTCCAGTTCTTATAAGGTGAGTTGAAAATGTAAGTACTATCCCATAATAGGTAGAGATGGAGCCACTGTGAGGGAAGGACGTATGCTGATGTGCTTGTTTTATCTACATCATTCAAAAAACATCTACAAAATACCAGTAGTGTTCAAAAGATTTTAAATGCTGTCTTTCGTTATTGGCTAATTTTTAAACGTCTTGACGTTTCATTAAACTGTACCGATAACTGTAAAAAAATATGCTTTAAGTCTAGTGTAGGGGGAGTGGTTAAAGAAAGGGGCCTCGCGGCTAGGTTCTCACCCGGCCCCAAGGCTGCTAAGGGTGTATCTGGGGCCATACAAGCATAAAAAGACACACTTGACCTGGCAAACATCATAGACAAGCATGTACAGTAGAATGGGTAGCACGGCAGAGCTCAGTTACTTTCAGCGTGGCACGGTCGTAGAATGCAAGCTTAGCAACAAGTCAATGAGGGAAATTTCTGCTCTGCTGCAGTTTCTCCGATCAACTTTGACATTATTGTGGAGTGGAAACGCCTAGAAGCAACAACGTTCCTTTCTGTCGTAAAGTGACAGAAAGGGACTGCCGAGTGCTGAGCGGATGGTGTGACAGAATTGCCTGTCCTTTGTTGCAGCACTCGCATCCGAATTCTAAACTACCTCTGGAAGCAACGAGAGCCAGCACCATAATTGTTTGTCGACAGCTGTAATGAATGAGTTTCCATGGCCTTGAAGCCGCACACAAGCCTAAAGTCAGCAAGATCAACGTCATCCGTTAGTAGGAGTTGTGTAAAATTCGGCGCCAGTGGGCTCTGAGGCACTAGAAACGCGCTCTCGGGAGTGATGAATCGCGCTTCACCATCTGACAGTCCGAAAGACAAGTCTGGGTGTGGAGAATGCCAGGTGAACGTTACCTGCCCGATTGTGTTGCGCCAACTGTGAAGTTTGGTGGAGGAGGCATCATGCTCTGGGGTTGTTTTTCATGGTATGGGCAACGCCCTCTAGCCCCAGTGCCTGGGAATCTTAACGCTGTGGCATATGGCGACAATCTGTGTCCCCAATATTATGGGAACAGTTCGGTGAAGGCCCTTTCCCAACAGCACAACATCCTAGTCCACAAAGCTAAGTCCGTGCAGAAATAAGGAAATGGGTGTGGAAGAACCTGACTGGCCTGCACTGATCCCCGATCTCAACCCCGTGGAACACCTTTGGAATGAACTGAGACGCCGACTGCGAGCAAAGACGAACCGCTTCACATCAGGTACCCATCTGACTAATGCTCCTGTAGCAGAGTGGATGGCAATTCCCGCAACAATGTACCAAAACCTAGTGGAAAGCCTTCCCAGAAGAGTGGAGTCTGTGATAGCGGTAAAGCAGGGAGCACCAACTCAATATTAATTCCTTTGTAATTACAGGGAGTTTGTCGGTAGGTAAGTGTTCGGATACTCTTGATCAGATAGCGAGTGCATTCGCAAAAAAAAAAAAAAAAAAAAAAAAAAACTGTCAATCATTTTGAAACTTACGACAGCTACTATTTGATAATTTACTATCGGCGGAGAATGTCTCCTGAATAATCCACTGTTACAAATTGCCCGATTCACGTACGAGATTTGCAGGTGATGAACCCGCTCCGCCAGTCTGCTTTACACGGAAAAACTCTTACAAAGACAGGCAGAGCTATGAGTTTTTTACGCTTTCCAACCGTAGGTTGAAGAAGCGTATATGCTCCAGCTTTGTTCGTCTGTCTGTCTGTCCGCATGATTTTAGTATGTGGTAGGGGACTACCTCGGGACAAACCCTATTGAAAATGGGCAAAAAGGGGTTAAAGGTCAGGACATACGAGCGGGATCCATTCCATCACACTTATGCGTCATAACTTATGTAAAAATGCTTCGATTGCGACAAAACTTTATCACGTTGTTCCGGAGGTATACTGAACCGGTTCTGTTGAATATCATCAAAATGGGGTCAGAGATCAGGGCACAGGAACGAGATTTATTCCACAGCCATTACCCTCATAACTTGACTAAAAATGCTCATATTGCGACAAAACTCTAGTGTGTTGTTCCGGATATATACTGAACCAATTATGTTTAATATAATCGAAATTGGGTCAAAGGTCAGGGCACAGGAGCGAGATCTATTCCACAGCCATTATCCTCATAACTTGAATAATGATTTCTGGTATGTTGGAAAGCGTATCATAATCAATGCATTGTCTGGTTTTACTAACTTGTCTTTATTATATTCACGGCTTCTTTTCGTGGGGTTTGTTCGGATACACAACTTCATAAGTACTTATGATATTTGTAGTTTTATGGATCACGAATGATGGCGCCGCCTCTGACACAGACATAGTAATTTCTGTAGAAGGGAGAAATGTTTGCTTCGTCGATTGATGTTACAAGACGGCAGGGAATGGCAAAACGAGCATTTCATTTTTGAAAATTCCTTAAATGTACAAAGATATACTTTTGCGTTACTATCATTTCGTTAAATGTCATGTTTTCCTAACTCTTGGGATTTTGAAGGTCAATTTGTTCGTGGGTCCCAATTTTTTTTTTTTTTTTTTCTGTTAAGGTACGGGATTGGCTTATCAGCGACTAAAACACAATTGAGGAGCTTGCAGCAAAAGGGGCGGGCAGCTGCCTTTTCGACATTTTGCGTGAAATAAGAACAACCTGTATAAAAAATAACGGTTTAACTGCGGTTGTCAAAAAAATTCCCAATTCCCAACTGTAAAGATAACATTATCTTTAATAAATATATGTATTTTCTGAATGTTTTGTCCCTAAAATGTATATAAGATAAATATAACAAAATTGGGGCTGCCCCCTTTTTGCACCAAAATGTCAGAAATTTCATTAAATTTCGCATTTAGTAAAGGATAGAAAAACTAAATAATGTTAATACAATGTGTTTAATGACCACTAAACAACTTTACAAATATCTTTATATGAAACAAATAAAATATTTCAATTTTATTCATCGGCCTGCATCGTGCTTGCACCAAACGGTGATGGGGGCAGCTCCCAAAACATTAATATCTCACCCATTTATTATAGGATCTGCCTCGTTTGTACATCAATCGATCCAGCATATTTTTCTTATATTAGTAAACATGTTAAGTAAAAATCGACCAAAAATGGAGCTGCCGCTTCCCTCCTTTCTGCAAGCTCCTCAGTTGCTTTTCAGTGTTTCAAAAGAACTGTCCAGCGAGCCACGCAAGTATTCTCTGTCAAAAACTAACTAAAACATAGAAGCAAAGTTCGCAGCACATAAAAAGATCGTCCTGCCCGTTAGAACTCTTTCATAACTCGCATGCACACGAGCGTTTCACTTCAAAAAACAACACGGTTTAAACTTTCATAAGGGCCCGCCTGGGGAAAATTTAGCCAGAGCAAAATATTTTGAAAAAATTGAGGGAGCGTACATTGTTAATACGTGATACAAAGTATTTTATTATTTTCAAAAACTATACGAGAATTTTTCAGAAATAGCAAATCGTTTCAAGAAACAAACAGCGGATCAATTGCTTTGCATCGTTTTTCAAGACGTGGAGCCGTTTAAATGTAATGTATTCGTCTTGACAGTGTTCAGATAAAATATACCCACTTAAGAACTCTAATGTTTTTATCCAGCAACTCTGAATGAGGCGACCAAGTGAAACAGTGTCACTGAGCAAAGTTACAACCACACGCACAAAAGAAATGAACATCCAATTCCAAAAGTCGTAAGCCATGGTAGCAACTATAGAATCTTGCCAGCATTTTGAAAAAGCGTGGGACTGAAGACAGATCGCTACGTTTACTGCTACTTATCAAAAACTTTCAGTAGCACAAAAGGCGCGGAGCTTTCGACTGCTCCGAAATCTTTACTCGGTCAACACGAAATCCTTTACTTTCGAAGGGAAGATCCCGACGATAGTTTGCTTTTTAATTATTATTTTTCGAAGGAAAAACCTTCCAGGAGCAATAACTTTTCCGCTTTCTTGAGAAATCACGCAACTGTTAAAAAAATGAGTCTCTTCTTCTCCACATTCCCCAACAAAGATAAATAATAGACAGCATTTCTCAATTAATATTTCCTTCTCTGTATCTTTCAAAGTTCATTGTTTTAATTCTGCTACAAACAATTACGACATGACTAAAGTTTTGTCGATTGGAACTAGCATTAACTTTGAAACAGTACTTCCGTAAGGAAAAAGACAAACCATTCAAATTGCACGCTTGAAGATATTTACCGAAAACACTGGAACTTAATATGAAATCTCCAAAATTACGACGGCATAGTGGCCTGGTGAGAATGCAGTTAGGAAACGAGCTTTTGCAAAACTGGGGGTTCTAGAATCGAATTTCAAGCAAAACGAGTTTTTTTTTTTTTTTTTTTTTCGATTACGACAAACACTTCGCAATCCCAAAGCTTTCGATGCTCAGAAGAGTTGGCAAATTGCAAATAACGATTAAATATTATAAAGGAGGAAGAAGTTACTTTTCATATCAAAAAATTAAAAAACAAAAAGACACAGGGAAAGATAGGATAAATAACAAAATTATGAAAGCATTGCTCTTTGCATACGTGCAAGCCCTTACTAAGATCTATAATGCAACTTTAGAGCTAAAATACTTTCCAGATGAATGAAAATCAGCAGAAGTTATTCCACTGCCAAAACCAGAGAAGATCACAGAGCAATTTCTCTACTGCCAACGACGGGAAAAATTTTAGGGGAAATTGTTCTTATCAGAATTCAACAATACTGTGATGAATTCCCTATATACCGTATGTTCATGGAGGTTTTAGAGAAAAACACTCCACTTTACTTCAGCTATCCTGGAATCCAGGATAGCTAAAAAAGTTTGAAAGTTTTATTAGTAAAAAGCATACGGCTGCAATATTCTTAGATATTACCAAAGTATTTGATAAATGCTCGCATGAAGCAATAACCTGTAAGACCATTGCGCATGATTTTCTTTGCAAATGTACAGAAATTAGGAAAATATTTCGTAGATTGGAAAATTAAAATTAATACTGATAAAACACAGATAAGTCTCTTCTCGAAGAGAACGGGAAATTACAACCCAGACTGGGAAATTGGGTTCTATGGGGGGGGGATCTCCTGGGTAAAAGAAGTCAGATATCTTGGCCTGACTAAAGACCATAACTTAAATTAGAATAAGCATATTTTGCATATTTCAGAGACTCTTGCAAAAGCCCTGAGGCTATGAGGCGATTTTAAAAAATAAAAAAATGAGTCTAGAAAATAAAGCTCTATTGTGGAAAGTTTGCTTCAGCCCTGTAATTGATTATGGCAATGCCATTGGGATCTTTGCACACAAAAAAATCTCCTCATTTCAGAATAAAACTCAGAGAATGATGACAGGTCTTGACTGGCGTACCGCTAATCACAAAAGTCGAAACATGTTAAAAGTGAACTCAATTCATTATACTATCTATGAATTAGCTAATACGTACTATGAGAAAGCGGCGGATCATCCAAATCTTTTAATTAGAGGATTTTAATTATGACATTAAGGACCCCGTAAAATACAAACGGCCAAAAAATTCTGGAAAACAAGCCAGAAAAGGAATCCCTTAAGAAGTGGGCCTAGAAACCCAGGAGCTAACTAGTACTAAAAGCATATAAGGGAGGAGGGGGAGGGGGTCTGAAAGGTGCGAAAATACTGAAAATCTTCAAAGTCCAAAAACTTAAAAAGTTCCTGTGTCTATGACGTTCGCAAATGAATTTGAATTTTTGCACAAAGCGAGCAAGGTTGGCAAAAAAACACAAGGGATTTTTCTGGGCATTTTGAGTGAAAAACAACTGTGGTTCTGGAGATTCTTTTCGGTGCTTTATTTTTTATCTTTTTAGTCCCCCCTTCCCCCTACCGCCCTTTTTCGCTTCCTGGTGCCTGGGTTGCACTTCGGTGCGAGGCAAGAGTTAAAGTATGTAGGGCAGCTTAGTATTTCACCTTCTTAACGGGAAACCGTATCCTTCTAAAAACTAATATTTTCCGAACTTTTTATTCTTTCCTACCAGGGCACCCTGCTCCAACTTCTAATTTTTCTATTTTTTCAGCGTTTCCAAGAGACTCAGTGAGTCGCAGGGAGAAGGGCTCTAAACCTCTTGAGGATTTCATCGTATCGTATCATCTACCTATGAAAACAAAATAAATAAATAAATAAAACGTGGAAGCCTTTACCAGGCGCCTGTTAAGAGCCCTTAACATTCGGTATGGAAAAAGCAATTACAAAACTGAACATCCCTTGATTGGCAAACTACGTGTTACACAAACGTTCCAAATATTTTTTGCACGTACGACATTAGGTCGCATGTGCGGAACTTGTATTACAGAAAGTTGAATATGAAGGCGTCCACCATATCTTTTTAGCGAGATAACCATTCATACCCTTAGAAACGCGAATACCCATAAACTGCTCTACGTAATGGCCACAAAGTTTTCACGTGGTAATGAAATATCGAAGCGCGGATACCAAGATGAATTCTCGGTGCACGAGAAAATCACTGTACGTTTCTTCGTAAAAGTCCTCACCCAGCATTTTACGAAGAAAGGTACAGTGATATGACAGACGTTCGGGCAAATAACGAAAGCAAACTTACGGTTATCACCCAGAAAGACAGAGCACTTCCATATCGGAATTTCTGTCTTCAATAATTTCAGCACAAAATTTCAAGGAAGTTGCGTGGAAAATAAGGATCTACTGCATGTCCTGCAGGGTCACATGACTTATTCTCGTGTACTATGGGTGAATGTGGGGATTAGGTTTGCTTCACAGGGCCCAAATTTGAACCTCAGGAAAAGCATGGCCCGTGCTCGAGAAGAAATTACACCTAAGATGTGCGACAATGCCCTCCGGTATTTGAACATTAAAATTTATTAATGAAAAGAAATAGTTATTCTCTTAAACGCGAAAACTGTATGCCTCTAGCATTATTAATTTTCTCCAGAATTTATATATACAGAAGTTTCGGCTAACTGGGCCATCGGTTAATCCAGGCAGCCGTTTATTTGGGACAATTCTTGAAGAACATCCCAAATTAACTCTTTGGGACAAGGCTTCGCAGAGCAAAGGCAGCAGCTTAATTCAGCCAAAATGTTCTAGTCCTAATTTATACTAATTAACTGGAATCTACTGTATACCATCATCATCAGTCATTATGAATCCATTGCTGAATGAAGGTCTCTCCTAGTTCCTTCCACAACTTTCGGTCTTGCGCCAGTCTCCTCCATGTCACTCCGGCAAGCTATGGAATTTTATCCACACATCTCCCATGTGATCTTCTGGGCCTTTTCCTGCCCCCTTGGAATCCAGTCAAGTATTTCAGTTGTCCATCGGTGGTCCGTTCTTCAAGTAATATGTCTAGCCCATTGCCATTTTAGGTATTTTACCTTGATCATGTCACCAAATCTTGTCATATTCCTCATCCAAGAGTTCCTCTTCCTATATTTCCTGGTTATACCAAGAATGCACTTCCCCATACTTCTTTCAGTAGTTTGCAGTCTTTTGATGTCCATTTTAGTTATAGACCATGTTTTTGATCCATGTGTAGGAAATGGAAAGGCGCATTTATTAAATACTTTTCTTTAAAGAAATAATGGTAAATTGCTCTTGAAAACTGTAGTTTCTTCCAAATGCTCTCCAACGAAGTTTTATACGCCTATCAATTTCTTCTTCGATGTGGCCATTTTGTTTACTTCTAGATTTGTTCCATCAATCGCTGAATCTTCATTTCGTGTAAATGCTTTGTACAACAATTTAGTTTTCTGTAAGTCCATTTTTCAGCCCATTTCTTTACTCTTGTCAGCAAATTCCTGGACCATAATACAGAGCTCTGAGGGGGTACTTGCAAAAATGATTATATCATCAAAAAACGCAGGCAGGTTAAATTATTACCGTTTATTTTTATCCCCCTGTCTTCCCAGTTTGATGAGAGAAAAACATTCTGCAATGTGGAATTGAAGGGCTTCGGAGATATGGTATACATATTTACAATATTGTTAATATGTGCATCACTGTGTACACCTGTATAACCCCGTACCAGAATCGCGGCAATGGGCGCCGTACGTCGCAGATTTTATTTTGGTCCTGAAGACAAAAATGATATCCCCAAAATCCAATTAAATTCTCTCATGCAAACCCGTTCATCGATGCAAGTTTTCAGTCTTCGAACGAAATTTCTTTTTCCAAAACTTTCCGAAAACGTAAGTTAGACAGAGTGAAGATTTCTCCTTTCTTTTTTTTTTGATTGAAGGTTTAACGATCAATATGAGCAACTCGATGGTTTATAAGCAGTCGTCCGTCCCTAATTTAAGATCAATGGTTCCAAGGAAAAGAGAGAGCCAGCGTCGTAAGACAAACACAACATCCCTGCCTCACCGGGATACGAACACGGACCCTTCTCGGACGAATGGTCATAAGCCAACGCTTAGACGACTTCTCTCGTAATCGTATTTTTTTCTCGCGATGTACTCTCTGTTCAGTATCATTTTTAAATATCAACATAAATGTTTGTGTTTCAGTTTAAAAATGGAAGCAACAATTTCCGAAAACGGAAAAAGTTTTCGGAAATTGTTGCTTCATTTTCAAACTAACGCAGCCGTGTAATCTTAAATTTTTTTTTTTCGCGATGTTCCTCCTGCGCCCGTATGATTATTAAATATCATTTGAGTATAAAAAAACAGCATTTACGATTGAAAACGGAGGAAAAACGGAGGAAAAATTTACGATTGAAAATGGAGGAAAAGCTTCTTGCGTTATCGAGGCAACATGTTTCGGCAACGAAATCTAAAGGGTAGCGAAGATTTCTCCCGTAACCATTTTTTTTTTCGAGGTGTTGTTCTTCCCGCACTGTTTTATTCTTTAAACATCAAATTAATTACATAAATGTTTACGTTTAAGATCGAAAATGGAGAAAACAAATTCGAAATCGAAAGTAGGTAAATAGACAATGTCATCGCTCTGTCCACGTTATTTTATAAACAACGCATTGCAACTGAAAAATTGTTCTTCCGACACCGCTGGGATCAAACCCCAGATCTCTGGGTAACTAGCCGAGTGCATTTGCTTTACGCTACGGACAGAGCGTAAAGCGAATGCACTCGGCTAGTCTATTTACACTATCTCTACGTATTTGAAATACATTCACCATTTCTATCGCTCTTTGGATTTTCAGTTGTAATCAAATAGCTTGCTCTGTTGAATGCCACCAGATGGTGACACGTCAGTTGCAGAGCCCATCAATGCAAATTTGTGTAGTCAGAGGCTGACTGATAAACCACGCATAGCGCTGTGAATTATTGCCACCGTAGCGTAAAGCGAACGCACTCGGCTAGTTATCGAAAGATCTGGGATTTGATCCCAGCGGTGTCGGATGAACAATTTTTCAGTTGCTATGCGTTGTTTATAAAATAGCGTGGACAGAGCGATGACGTCGTCTATTTACATTATCTCCACGTATTTCAATATATTTAACGGAAGTAGGACAGAGCGAAAATTTCGCCCGTATTCACATTTTTTTTTTTTTTTTTTTTTGACCGATGTTTCCTGTGTTCCGTATTGTTGTTAAATATAATTTTCTTCCATAAAAACTTTGTGTTTCAGCTGGCAAATGGAGGCAGAATTCCAAGTACAAAGGGCAGAGTGCCGTGGATGCCAGTTATTATTGCAATTGTTGCAGTACCGAGGTTCAGCTTTTTTTGCCGTTGTTTCAATTTCTACCGGCACAATTTTTTTTTTTTTTTTTTTTGCGTCTAGTAGTTATCTTGTCCATTGACCTCCCGCAAATTATATTGGGGCATCATGATATCTGTCGCAGACTGATCAAGAACTTTCTGCTTTGGGGTTGTACAAGTTTACCATCACTAGTCGCTTTATTAGTCCAGCAGCTTTTAAATTATCAGTTATTTTCGTGTTTTCCAATGTATATGACAGGTCAGTAAACTTTCTACTTTTGCGCTTGAAAGATACTTTTCCGTAAACTTTAAAGTCGCATATCTCCTTCCTCGCAACGGAGGATGCTTACAAAGAACATCCAAAGACAAAAACTGTAAAACATAGTCAGAATCCTAATTAGGATGACTGCGCTTTTAAAATTTGGGTTAAACGAAATTAAAAACAAATCTTAAACGGATGAATTCATTTGAAGTTGATGTAAATGCAGAAAACGATAGTTTGAATTTGAATAAAAATAAAACCTCCCTCTCACCATCACAATAAGTCTTCAGTCATGCAAAAGAGACTTTCCTGCTTTTCCTGGATAAAATCAATGATATACACCCTACGATTAATTTCACTATGGAGCTAGAACACAATAATACATTGCCTTATGCTGGATGTTTTACTGAGTAAATCGCCGGAAAATAGTCTCCGTACACAAGACTATTATAAACCCACTTTCGTTCTCAACCTGACGCTCCGCAGCTCATTCTGCCCCGCTGATTATTACAAGACAACTTTCTTCCGTTCTCGAATCAGAAGACCCTTCACCATCTCCTCCGATGTTATTTCTAGACTACGCGAATTAAAAAAATCGAACTGGCCACTGAGGCAGGATACGACCCGAAAACGGTACATAGATATATCGAAAGAAACAGAAAGAGTCATGCCAATCTTTTTATATCGCGGCTACGCTATCTGGGCTCTACTACTTACGCACAAAATGTTTCCTATAAACTCAAGAACGCGCTCAGGAAGATGAACCTCGGTGTCGGCATAAGATCTCCGACATCTTTATATGCTATGCTTAAGCGCAATACTGACCAGTCCCCACTTTCCAGTGAAGCAGATGTTTATGCCATACCTCTACAATATCCGGAAGGCTTCAAGCGATATTACAATGGAATGACCAAATCTTCATTAGAATCTGAGTCAACGCGCATAAGAGGGACCTAAAGAACGGCCCTTGTGGTAAAGTGGAATGCAACCCGTGTCTAAAATGTTCTAAAAAGTGAGTGGAGAGTCAGTTTCGGAAGAGACAGGGGTCAGACGATTGTATGAAAGAATGCCCACGGAAAAAACGCCCACGGAAAAATCGCCCACGGAAAAAACGCCCACGGAAAAAACGCCCACGGAAAAAACGCCCACGGAAAAATCGCCCACAGACAAAATGCTCACGGGAAAAATATGTGATCGACTGATAAGTTTTTATGTCTGTTATAAACGGTGTTCGGACAACTAGTCACAGACTGGCCAAAAAATCGTTAGGGGTCATATAAAAATTGCGGTTTCTTGGCCACCTCACCTACATAACGCGAATATGGGAATGACGGAATGAAAACTTTTAGAAGGGCCTAAACGTTAGTACTAATATTATTTTCTGCCTAAGTAATACCGCAATATTAATAATTTGATGTGTAAAATATTTTCTGCAAACCTTACAAATATGAGAGGAAAGTTCGGATTGCACTGATTGACTGTAGAGGTTGTATGGTGTTGGCCTGAAAGCCGTGGTAGTCTTATGCAACATTTATTTTAAAACATACTAATGATTCACCGTTGTCTTCAAGCCAACTGCTATACGATATTTTTCTAGAAACTACAAATAAAAAATTCTCTGCGAGTATGTGCAAACCCAGGGAATTTGTCTGGGGAGGAGGGGGGGGGTGCTTAAAATCTAAAATATGTAATATAAAGAATTTCTGGTCCGATCGGGAGATTTCCAGTGTTTACAAGCTACAACACGTCGAATTATCTGAGGGTATCTGCTGCCTCAGGAAAATAGTCGGGGGGGGGGGGGGGTAATGCAAAATCGTAAAATATCAAGAATATCTCTTCCGATCTGGAGATCTTCAGTATTTAGAAACTGCAACTCGACAAATTTTCTTAGCGCATGTCACTCTCTGGAAACCTGTCGGCGAAGAGGGAGGGGGGGGGGTAATACCAAAAGTGTAAGATATGAACAATTTCTCGTCCGATCGGGAGATTCTCGGCAATTAGCAGCTACAACTCGACACATTATCTGAAGGCATGTGAATGATGAAAATCTCCGGGTCGGAAGAGAAATTCTTCATATTCTACACTTTTGGTATTACCCCCCCCCTACCCCCCCGACAGGTTTGCTCAGTAGGTTCATGCATGGAGATAATGTCTCCAGTTGTAGTTTGTAAATGCTGAAAATCGCCCGATCGGACAAGAAATTCTATATAATTCACAATTATCATATAACCCCCACCCCACCCCCAGGTTTGCTGAGTAGGCACGTACCCTCAAATAATCTGTCCAACTGTAGCTTGTAAATGCTGAAAATCTCCCGATGGGACGATACATTTTTCAAATCTTAGAGTTTTGATATCCCCCCCCTGGACAGGTTTCCTGAGTCAGCACATGCGCTCAGATATTTTGCAGACTTGTAGTTTGAAAACCCTTAAATCTTTTGCTGAGATGTAGATCATAAACATTTCTTATAAAGAATTACATTAATTATCGCAATTAAGAAAAGACGAAATTACGGAAACTTTATATGACTCTGATTACCAACCTCTAGGGTTCGTGGGCACGAAGCGGTCGAAAACGTTATTTTTATGAGGCCCCTTAAAATTTTTGTGGCCAGTTCTCCTACACCCGTCATGTAGAAATTAACTGTTTTAGTTGTCCTTTGGAAAACTCCCAGGAAGCTATGAGTGCGTATTTTTTTCTTTACACTGGGAAGAAAAGAAGTATGCCTGTAACTTGAGATTATACTACTCACGGGAAGACACACCCTGACCGGTGGCCAACCGATAAATTTAAATGAAATATATCCCTTGTTATTTGGGGTGCGGTCGCTAGCAAACGTTCCAGCTGCAGCTGCAAAGCACCACTTTGACGAAAGACAGATGCTCCCCCTCCCCCTTCGGCTCGCCGTACACAAAAGAGGATTTCCAAAAGAGACAAGAGTGCAAAGAAAGCACATTACACAAAGTTATATCTGTACATTGCGCCTTTTACGAAAATCGCTTTTACAATTAAATGCTATACTTTACAAGTTTTTATAAATAAAATAATCTGACTTTTAATGATTTCCCTTTTAATTGATATAGTTAAATAACAAACATGCATAGTTTTATAAAAATTAAGACCTTACTTTAAAAAATAAGAATAGTCACAAATTTTTTACAGTAAAGCCGAACTGGATTTTTTAAGAAAGTAGCTACTCTACAGTCATCATCATCATCATCATCATCAACCATTATCAATCCACTGCTGGACGAAGGTCTCCCCAAGTTTCCTCCACAACGGTCTGTCTTGTGCCAGTCTCCTCCATGTCACCCCTGCATACTTTCGAAATTCATCCACCCATCTCCCATGTGGTCTTCTTCTGGGTCTTTTCCTGTCCCTTGGAATCCAATCTAAAATTTCGGCTGTCCATCTATGATCTGTCCTTCTGGCAGTATGTCCAGCCCATTGCCATTTCAGGGATTTAACTCTGATCATGATGTCTTCCACTCTTGTCATTTTTCGGATCCACGAGTTCCTCTTCTTATCTCTCCTGGTTACACCAAGTATGCACCTCTCCATGCGTCATTGAGTTGTCTGCAGCCTTTGTATGTCTCTTTTAGTTAAGGTCCACGTCTCTGCACCATACGTAAGCACTGGAAGGATGCATTGATCAAACACTTTTCTTTTAAGACATAATGGCATATTGCTCTTGAAAATTATGCTGTTTCTTCCAAAAGCTCTCCAGGCAAGTTTTGTACGCCGATTAATTTCTTCATCAATGTGACCCTCACTTGATATCTGCTGTCCAAGATAAACGTACGTGTCTGTTATCTCCAGCTTTTCTCCATCAATCGATAAATCTTCATTTCTTGTAAAAGCATTGAACATCACTTTTGTCTTCTGAAAGTTCATTTTTAATCCCACTTCTTTACTCTTGTCAGCAAGTTCCTGGATCATACTCTGTAGCTCTGATGGGCTAGTTGCAAAAATGACTACGTCATCAGCAAAACGAAGGTGGGTTAGATAATCTCCATTAATCTTTATCCCCTTGTTTTCCCAGCTCAGCGACTGAAAAACACCCTCCAATGTCGCATTAAAGAGCTTCGGAGATATGGTGTCACCTTGTCTCACTCCTCTTTCCAATTTTTATGCGTGTTGTATTTTCAAACAGCCTAATCTTTGCACTTGCATTTTCATAGATGTTATTAATAATATTAATGTATGCATCTTCAATACCGCAGGTTTTCAGAGACATTGTAACTGCTGATGGTTTCACCGAATCAAAGGCTTTTTCATAATCGATAAAAGCCATGCACAATGGAAGTTCATATTCCCTCGCTCTTTCAATTAGTTCTCTCAGCACATGGATATGATCTATTGTGCTGTAGCCACTCCTGAATCCAGCTTGTTCTCTCGGTTGAGCCATGTCCAGTGTTATCTTCAAGCGGTGTGAAAGAACTTTAGTGAAGATTTTATAAACTACTGATAGGAGGCTGATAGGTCTGTAGTTTCCGAGATCCTCAATGTCACCTTTCTTATGTAGCAGGATCATTGTAGCGGTGTTCCAATCCTCAGGAATCTTTCCTTCATTTAGGCATCGAGTGAAAATTTGGGCGAGTACTGTTTCGATTTCTCCACTTGCTTCTTGTATGATGTCTACAGTAATTCCATCTTCTCCTGGAGCTTTTCCCCGCTTCATGTTCTTGATTGCATGTGCAACTTCTGCTGGAAGGACTGGAGGAACTCTGGTACTGGTATCTTTCATGATGTCTGGAGTGCATGTATCATCCCTTTCATATAATTTGGAGTAGAAATCTTTCACTCTTGTCAAAATTTTGCCTCTATTTCTTGTTACAGAACCATCTTCTTTTCTCAGTGCCATAATCTGTTTTCTTCCCTTACTGAGATGTCCCTCTGCTATCTTTAGGCTTTGGTTGTTTTCAATTGCTTTCCTCACTAGTTCACAGTTGAATTTTCTTACGTCTTCAGTGGTACTTTTTCGTACTGTCTTGCATAGCTCTATATATTCCACTTTGGAAGTCACATCTTCTTTAGTTGTCCTCATCTCTCTTCTTTTTTGCATCAACATTTTCGTTTTTCCTGATAATTTATTTACATGCAACTTGTTCTTAGACCCAGCTAATTTTGTTGCTGTTTCCATAAGAGCTTTGGTTACTTTTCTGTTAACTTCAGAGATGTCCACTTCTTCCGATGTTAGGCCTTCTAAAGCAGAGAACCTGTTCTTCAGTTCCAACTTAAAGGTATTATGGTGTTTTATAAGGTTGGTTATGTCAATAGATTTTGTTTGTCTTATGAGCTTGCCACGTTCAAGTTTAGTGTTGAGGTGCATCTTACATCTCACCAATCTATGGTCACTACCTGTGTTGAACTTGTTTAGCACACTGCAGTCTTCTATGACGAATTTTTTGTTACACATAATAAAATCAATTTCACTTGTCGTCCCATTTGGATGTCTCCATGTCCATTTCCTGTGTGGCTTTTTCTTGAAGAAGGAGTTCAAGATGAAAAACCCTTCTGCCTCTGCAAACTCAACGAGAGTATTTCCACGCTGGTTTCTGTTGCCGTGACCGAATTTACCTACTGAAGTTTCATTCTGTTGCCGTTGCCCTATTTTTGCATTGAAATCTCCCATAATTATTTTCAAGTGCTGCTTACCTTTATTATTTAGATGACAAATTTCCTCATAAAATTCTTCAATTTCTTCTTCAGGATGACTTGTGGTGGGTGCATAAGTTTGAATAATCTGAGCCTGGTATCTTTTCGAGAGTTGGATAACAAGCCTTGCAGCTCTGTCAGAGGAACTTTCAACTTCTACAACTTTATCCTTCAGTTTCTTGTTTATTATAAATCCAACACCACTAGTTCTGCCAGTATCTGTCCCACGATAGTAGAAGAGATGTCCACTTTTCAGTTCGATGAGATCTTCTCCTTTTCTCCTTACCTCACTTAGCCCCACGATGTCCCACTTGATCCTTTGTAGTTCCTCTTCCAATTCAAGAAGCCTTGAATCAGAAGATAGGGAGCGTCCATTGTACGTTGCCAAGGTCAGCATCAGATGGCAGCCTAGTCCGGTCCTCCGGGATTCTTAGCACCCTCTGCCTTCATGTCGCACTGGCCGCTGCCTTGGCCAGGTACATTCCAGCTGCCGGAGACTGAGGGCCAAGATTTAAGTTGTGGAGTCATTTTGGAGGGGGTTTGGCCATAACTCACCACGCTGGCCAAGCGGGTTGGTGAGTGTGGGATAGAATTTCCTCTAATCCCGATGGTATAGTTATACCGCTATTGGCGGTCGTCAGAGCCCCTTTAGTAGGAACAGGATGCACCACGAGAAGGCGGGGTTGACATTTGTCAAGGAGAGGCTGTGATGTTACGCATCACCTGACCTTACATCCCACTCTACAGTAGGAAGTTGAAAGTTAACAATCTTATTTGGTTCTTCACTAGGCCACCCGCGGCCCTTAAGTCATAAGTCCTAGGCCTTGGCCTATTTAACAGTTTTTATTCTAACGATGTTATATTCATAACGTTTACGTAACACATCAAATTATTAATATTGCGGT
The DNA here is from genome assembly GCA_039090855.1 of Macrothele yani. NCBI lineage: Eukaryota > Metazoa > Arthropoda > Arachnida > Araneae > Macrothelidae > Macrothele > Macrothele yani. The sequence continues at coordinate 988,148 of CM076991.1, forward strand.
GTTACTCAGGCAAAAAATAATATTAGGACTAACGTTTAGGCCCTTCTAAAAGTTTTCGTTCCGCCATTCCCATATTCGTAAATTTACATAACAAGTATTGTCAATAATCAAACAGAAGTCATCGCTCTTTCCACGTTTATAAGTGAGTCACGGAAAAATTCTCAGTGGCCGCCACCAGGAATCGAACTCAGGGTCTTCCAGTTACGCGCCGGATATGCTTCCACTGCACCACAGCTATTCCTATTCCACGTCAAATGTCTGAATTAATTGTCAATAATATTGCGCTTCTACTTATGCACCATACATTCAATCCATACATTAATTAATAGGCCGTAGGCTAAGCCTATTCAACACTTTTTTCTTCGCCTGTGAATTAATTAAGTAAAAGAAAAATATTGCAAACTTGACATGTTATGTAAATATTTAGTACCTACGTAAAAGTGCAGCGTTATTAAAAAATCCCACCTTAGGGTCCTTTTCCGAACATACATGAATTATGCTGTAATTCTCGCTTGGCTTACATAGAACGTTTTCTCGAAATTTGTTTGGAGTTCCTAATTCAATTCTCAATGTAGGCCAAAAATCAATAATACTTACACCCCCCCCTTGAACTTTTGTGGCCAATTCTCCTACACCCATTTTCGTTATGTAGGTGAGGTGGCCAAGAAACCGCAATTTTTATATGACCCCTAACGGTTTTTTGGCCAGCAATGTGTGACCAGTTGTCCGAACACCGTTTATAACAGACATATAAACTTATCAGTCGATCACATATTTTTCCCGTGAGCATTTTGCCTGTGGGCGATTTTTCCGTGGGCGTTTTTTCCTACTTTCGCGAAGTGGGCGTTTTTTCCGTGGGCATTTTTTCCGTGGGCGTTTTTTCCGTGGGCGATTTTTCCGTGGGCGTTTTTTCCGTGGGCATTCTTTCCTCATACCGGTCAGACGCCATGTTGCATAATATGGCTGTGGAGGAGGCAAGAGAGGGAGAGAGGCGTGTCCAAGAAACATCCTTCTTGCCTGGGTACGGGACGTCCTGAACGAGGGAACAGCTTCGATGAGTTATGAAACTCCCGGAGTCTGCATCTTGCAGAAAATGCACTGACGAGATTGGCTGATGGCCAGGGAGCTGGGTGACCTCACATCTCAGACCAGGGGCCCAGAGACTTTGGCGAAGATTCTCTGGTTTTTCTCCAAGCTGAAAGATGTGTAAGATTTTCCCCAGATGGCTGCGGTCATCAGGCTCTAAAGAAATCTTAGAGTGGCAGAGGTCATTCTTTTTTAATCTTCGTACATAGTAAAGGTCACTCTGTGCTGCGGTACAGATCAAACTGCTAGATAATTGGTTGGTGGATATAATTCAACGGCACCTAACACATTCATGGTCTGAAATCTTATATGAAGAGGAGCGGTACTTCGTCCTATGAACTCGTTGCTGAACTGTGCATCCGTTTGACTCTCATGAATTCACTCAGTAGTGATAGTGAATGACTCATATGATTCCTTGTAGACCTATCGAAGTGAAGTGGATGAATGTATGTGTATAAATAAAAAATCGAAAAATATGGGAGTAGGTTGCAAATAAATGATGTACATAGAGCCTGTGAGTCTGCTTTCCTGGATCTAACCTAGACAACTAAAAAGTTAGTGAATGAAATGGTTAAGTATTGTCAGACCAAGAAAGGTTTGGCTGGTGGCAGCAACTACTAGTGAAAGAAATCTGAAATTCCAGTACTTGCCTGACGGCAACGCTACGTACCAAGGCGATACCACAATAAATAACCACAACACAGCCCTATTCAGAGAAGTCCAGTTTAAGTCCGCTGATCCTATGTGGGATGACATAAAGAAATTAGCTTCCGACTCTACTCTTACATCAACTGCTATTCGGGAAACTTTGGAGATCATTACCAACAATGACGCCTGCAATGATGGCATCTCGATAGAGTTACCACGAATTTGGAACAAATTGTTCAAATAGTGAATACCTTTTGTTTTTCTCCAAAGATTCCGCGTGCAAAACAAACATAATGCCTCGTGTCTTTAATTGAATAATTACATTTGCATCTCTTCGTTTACTGTCAAATCAAGTCACCGCGTTAAAATTGTTGAAGCGTTCTATTATCCAGTTTGCTGTCTACCTTCCTTGAAAAATCTATCTGGTTGATGTGCGAAAGCTTGGAAACTTTTATTTTTATCTACGCCAATAAATTCCGATCACTAGTATAGTTATACTGTCTTAAGTCTTAACGTATTCAGATTCTTATAACAATAATAAATAATGCAAAATTTGATCACAGTTTACCATTTCTTTGAAAGTTATTCGGAATGATAATGAATTTCTATTGTGCTTTTGGACAGACATAACGTAAAAAGTAATTTCATCACCGATTTGTTGAACAAAATTTTGTACCTTGTGGAATTTTAATTTTAAGATCTGAAATACAGACATTTGACTGCATCCGAGAGGGCGAGAGAGCAAAAAGAATAATCCACAATAATGACATCACTAAGCACTTTTAATGACAACTGAAATGGTGATTATGAAAACGGTCTTTATTTTTGCAATTACGTCCTCATGCACAAAATATCCTCCACCCAAAACCTAAAGGTCTATCTTCAACAAGGATGCTGAAGACATCTTTATAAATCAATACGGAATACAACCTACAAGCAGTGTTTACATGAACCAAACGAGACAACCATGACTCACATCTGACAGCAGCTCGTAAGAAGTCAGCAAACACAATGGCCCAACTGCTCATGAAGCCATCATATTTACCTTCACCAACATTAACTGCAGCGCAGCTTGGGACATAACATTTCTAAAGTAGCATCAGCTAACACGTTGGGCTTTTCCATTGGAAGAGATGTCGGTTTGCGAAAAAGAAAGTAAATTTAGAATACAACAAAGGGGAAGGGGGATTAGACACGAAGATAATTGGACCGTTTCAAATGGAAATATATCGTGCGAACTGACTCACAAATATTAATAAAACACAACTTTAGGTATTTCACCAATGGAAAAAGCTCGCTTTCTTTCGACTTCTATTAGAATTCCTTCCATGCTGCCATGGCATAACAGCAGACCTTCCGTTGCAAAGGCAGCTTCAAAGACGCAAGGATGTCTTTTCTTCTGAAGACAGAAGACCTTCTTTTTCTATCCATTGTTTACCGAACTTTCTTCGAGAATAATATTGGATAATCATACGGTTTCCGCTGCAATAGCTGCTTTCAAGAATCAATTTGATTTTCCTTCGATCTATATATACTTTTCCAACCAGAACAGTTTCTAATCATCTACCAAATCTAATGGTTACTCCATCCTTGAGTATGTTTCACATTTCTGATAGAGCAATCCGATCAAGTCATAAACGTCTTTATGCTGTACACAGAAAACAAAATGTTGATCAAGCAACTTTACTTTCATCAGCCTTCACACAGGTATGTAGGGAAAGAATATGCCAAAAAAAGGTAATATTAACATGGCATCGTCATGCAAGCATGTTAGTGCTTGCAGTTCTCAGTCACTGTGAAAGATCATAGTTAGCCTAACCCATATCACGTCACTTATAATTCTCGATAAGTGGGGCATATACTTCTTTGCCGACAAACTCACTCCAGAGCACATGAAATACTAAAATCACTGATAATTTTTAACAAGCTATTTCTGAACAATTCTGCAGCGGGAGGAGACAGATTGCCTCTCTTCAATTTTCAGTGAGAGAGAAAAATGAAAATACGGTAACTTCGTAAAAGCTTGCCAGCCAGAACTACTAAATCTGCAGAAAATAAAGATGTAAAAACAATAATTATTCGGTATCAACAGGGAATACGAATTTAAATGCTATCACACATTGCTTCTCAAACTTCGTTAAAAATAGAGAGTATTTCGAAGATATGCCGAGCATCGAATATTTTCCCTAAAAAATGGATAGTACACCGACTGTTAATTCCGAGATATGTGATATATTACAAAATAGTGCAAAAACTACAAAGCCAAATCAGAAACATTGCATTTTTTAAAAAATTAGCATTGCTGCGAACATTTTATGATGTACAAAAGAAACATGAATCTTTGTGCTTTTTAATACCTTTCCAAAGGTGACAACACCGCACTTACTGTTCAGTCATTTCAAACAAAGTTTCGCTCCTGTCAAATTCGACATTGGAGAGCAATGAAGAACTATGCAGTTTCTTTGGACTCCAAAATGTCCCACCGACACACCGAACGACGCGTATTGATACAGACGTTGATGATACTAATTCGTGTTAAAATCCAATAGTAGAATAAGATGTCGACTAAACACGATAAAAACAAATGCAGTGCATAACGTACCACATTTTAAAACACTTTACTAATAAAAACACACCATACGCTTCATGAGATCTTTAGAAGACACATCGTCTTCATCGTCAGATGATACAGTGTAACATCACGAGAAGGGCATTGACTTAAATATTATTGAGCGACGTCACAAACACATAAATCACTCCATCTATGAATGAACATTGCTGAAAACAAGCAGTTCCAAATACCCCATAAACATGAAGAATTACAAATACATTTGTCCATGGTTTGGCTACCATTTTTTGGTACATAATCATTACAACACCTGTGTCCAAATGAGGTAATATACAAACTTTCCATAAAAAGCGCGAGTGATTGTTTACCTGGAGTGTTCAGGATAGTAACGTCATCCCACTTAGGGAAGTGGGATCCGGACGACACCAAACGAGACAAAGCAGTTGATAGGCTTCCAAGTTTTGAGGTTATACTTGTGCTCTTTTATTCTGGTGCTTAACACCTTTTAGTGGAACCGATGTAAACAGTATCCTGTGCCTCCGGGTCAACAGCTTGTACAGGAACTGAGTATATGCCGGACCTGTGTTCCAATGCAACAGGGTCCCAGTCCTTCCTAAACAAACTAAAAATGTTTCGAGTTTTGAGACCAATATCGATATTGAGTGGTTTACACTTATTTTTCAAAATGTTAGTGACTCTTGGTAAAAGATCTGAAAACAAATAATTTCAAATACTCATTACAATTTCAAATACCATTTTTAATTGAAAACAACAATTTCAATTTCTTTCACCAAGAGTCACTAACATTTTGAAAAATAAGTGTAAACCACTCAATATCGATATTGGTCTCAAAACTCGAAACATTTTTAGTTTGATTAGGAAATACCGGGACCCTGTTGCATTGGAACACAGTTCCGGCATATACTCAGTTTCTCTACAGACAGTCGACCCGGAGGCACAGGATACTGTTTACATCGGTTCCACTAGAAGGTGTTTAAGCACCAGAATAAAAGAACACAAGTATTCCACTAGAAGGTGTTTAAGCACCAGAATAAAAGAGCACAAGAATAACCTCAAAACGGGAAGTCTATCAACTGCTTTGTCTCGTTTGGTGGCGTCCGGATCCCACTTCCCACTTCCCTAAGTGGGATTACGTTACTATCCTGAACACTCCAGGTAAACAATCCACTCATGCTTTTTATGCAAAGTTTGTATATTACACTTAGGGAAGTGGGATAATAATCATTACAACACATGTGTTGTAATGATTATTATCCCACTATGAAAGTTTATATTACATCAAAGCATCTACTTACAGGTCCATCACGGCAGCGCTGAATGAATGTCTTCGAAATCCTGAACGATTCCATAAACTCATCAGATTTACCACCGTCGGACTTTCATTTATTACCTAACTTAGAAATACACCCGTCGCGGAACCGATTCCCCACCAATGATGACGTCATTGCTGCAATGGAGGTATTTTGGGATGATCCAGGAAAAACTTGTAATATAAGTGGAATCAACATGTAGGGCCGCGGGTGGCCTAGTGGGCAACGTCTGTGACTGCCACGGAAAGGACCTCAGGTTTGATCCCAGGTAGGTAGGAACGCTCGATCCACTAAATATCCACCGTGCGTCGGATGGGCACGTTAAGCCGTCTGACCCCGGGTACTGGACCCCGGTAATAAATAAGGGCGTCTTCTTCCCCCTTTCTACTTCGCTTCCGTGTCACTTTCCTATCTGGCACTCTAGCCCAAATCTCCTAGCTCCCTATTTCTAAGGGTTGTTCAAGACCTGGGGTCAGACACTCCCTTCTCAAAATCCTCTACATCGGATCGAATCAACATGTTGCGGAATCGTTGGCAGAAGTGTGAGACTCCAAAGGGGTCTAGTTTGAAATGTAAAACCTGATTAGACTCCTTTTCAAATACCCCCTTGTACGCCTAGGCATGGCTGCAACTGATTTCTGGAAAAATGTAATTTCCGTCGACTCACAATAGAATGAAGATGCTTTACTGCATGTAAGTCACTAAAATAGATAAGTTTAGCGGCCAAAATCTGGCTAGCTGATAATTATATTTCCCAATCTAATCCAGTAAGGGCACATTATATTTCTCAACATAATGTAGCGCATAATACGCATTGTGTAATCTTTTCCCGAAGTAAATATGTAATAACATGCGAAGTTATTTATCTCATGTCGATCATAATGAAACCTTATATCTCAATAAAATTCTAAATATTCACATATATTTTCCCAACATAATATCCCTATTGTGTTAAGGATAATGCAGCTTATGACAGAAAAGTGACATTTCACATGCAGTATAAGATAGCACATTTACTGCAAAATTGCTATACGTGTTGCAGCAATATAACATACGCACACTATCCGATGAAATGCAGTGCATGATATTTAACATAAATCAAAATTTAAAGCAAAATACTTCCTAATGCGATAAATTTTATTTCTATAGAATATACCATTCTTTATCACACAGGTGAAAATGGATGTAAAAAAAGGGGGGGGAGGTACCATACTGAGGTCCGTTGACTCTTCATGATTAACGAGCAACATCTCAATGTTTTCCAAGATATTTTATCCAAAATCAGCTTTGCTTTCTCTGTTTCGGATTCTCTTTGTTTCCACGTACTATACAGAGGCAGAGTACAAGGTGTATTAATGAAGTTGGCCCTTTCCTACCGCCACCTATAAGATCCACTTGTTCGCACAAGTGTTGTCATTTAGCCCTGCTTTGACAGGTTTCTCATACCTCAAAGTTAAGACGATCGGCTGAGATGCCTCTTCCCTGACAAACGATATGGACGACGCGAAATGCAGCTAAACTTTTCTGGGTAGTATTTTTATGTTGAATAACAGAAATTTGCATTCGTACTTGTCACAAAACCTCCGTCTCTGGGGAATGGATATATTTTATCCAGATCGCATACGGGTAACCGTGGCCGAAATTCTGCTTCACTCACATATTGTCAGTTTTTACGTATCAGTGGTACTGTATACGAGCGTGTAATGCCCGTAAATACGGCACACTTGGGAAAGAAATAACACCATTCCTTCGGAATTTTCAGGTAAACATCACATGATAGCGTAATATTATGGAACACTAAATTAAAGCGTCATTTGTCTAATGACGTGCTCAAGTTTCCTCTTACTTAAAAAGTGTATCGCACTTACGTTTGAAAAAGTAATTTTACCTTCACATTTCTGGGTACCTTTCAAATCATCTGTTTGGTTATTACTTTTGCATACACATTCAGGAACCTGGATTTCTACTGAGCCTTAATTATGTTTGAGACTTCTCAGCTCGTTTTGCATATCTTCTGTCAAGTATATTATACTTCCCAGAAAATTTCATTCTATAAACATCCATCTGCTCCAACCAAGCTCTTTTTTCTTTCTCAACGTTATTCTTTGGCATTAAATGCTACAGCTATACTTTACGCAAAATAAATAGAAAGAACTGTGACGTACTACAGAAGTGAAAGCATGTGGCAAGACGACAAATCTGCAGCGAAGACATTCTATCCGCGTAGCTCAGTTGGGAGAGCTACTTACTCCGGAGTCAGGGAACACGGATTCGATGCCAGTCGCGGACAAACTTGTGTTTTCACAGAACCTCTTTCCTTCTCCTCCTCCTCACCCAACCCACCCACAAAAAAGTTATGTCAATTTCATGAGATGCCCACGCCAGTGGAAAAGGTTTCTAGAAAGTGAAGGCTATCCCCCCCCCCTCACACCTCGAATTTAATTTTTATGTTTATGTATATGTCGAATTTCATATGATTCATTTTTATATTCGAAGTTAGTGAAGGGTATAGGTAGGACACCATTCCAGGGGCGGAGCTAAGATAATTATATAATCAATGAGTTGGTCAAGGTTGCAACCGAAGTACAAAATCCTTAGCCATTTTTTTTTTTTTTTTCCAGTTAGCCAAAGCCTCTTTACTCATAATTCAGATTTTATAATGAATTTATAAAAGTTTAGGAGCTAGATTTACGTCAACCCAATTAAAAGACAAATACCTATCTTTGATTAATTTTCATTCATATCTTTAAACTTTAGGAAATTATCACCGACGGACGGGGGGGATGAATCATTCAAATGCCCATTTCTTTGCTACCGTTAAACTGATTAAAAAAATGTGTTGCCTGAAATAATGAATACATTTGCCAATGAAAATCGAGACCCCGCTGTTATTGCATCACCCTGTGCAGAGAGATAGAGTGGACGTATCTGAAGAAGGGGAAGATAGGAAGCGAAAAGGCATGCGCTATTTAACCATTTAAACGCATCAGGCAGTTTTGCGGTGGAGATAAACATCGAATTCGTCTTTCAAAGACAAACAGTCATTCTGCTGACGGCAGCAGTCCTGTCACGTGGCTCTTCAGCATTCAGTAACTCAAAAGTTTCGCTAATGGCTTGATCCATTTACAAAACACAAGATTTAATGAGCTTTAAGGAGCAAACGTCAGATTCTTCTTTTTCTTCTGCCGTACATCTCCAGCAGCATAAAGAAGAAATGGATTCGCCCAAAATTTAGCCCTTTTTAGCACGTCTTTTGTAAAAAAAAGATCGTGCTTATGTTATCGGTTTGTCCGTCCGTCTGTACCCACGATATCTCTGCAACTATCAGTCCGATTTGAAAAATTCTTTTTGCATTGGGAAGCTTGAAATATGCGAATGATGATCCTTTATTTCGTTTTTTTTTTTACGATGTACAATTTCGTCGGTAGAGGGCGTAAATACAGATGATGTCGAATTCAAAAATACATTTTAATCCATATATTTGCTTCTAAACATCCGATTGAAAAAAATCGTTTATCTTTCGATTCCATTTATGTCGAAGAGTATTTTAGATATAGTTCCTTTTTTAAATTACGCATAGATTTTCCGCTAGGAAGCGTAAAAGTAAATTACATTTTTCCCGATAACTCTTCTTCTAAAACTCCGATTTGAAAAAATTTTCTTCAGCGGATACACCTCCTGATGGAAAATCTTTTGCACATAATTTCAAATTTTTGGTAAAGAATACTTTGGTTACCAGGGGGCGTAAGTGGTAATTTTTGCTTCTGATATATTTACCATAAAATCTGAGCTTCTAAAATATCGATTGAAAAAATTCTTTCGTGGACTGATGCCACTCAAATCGATAAACCTTTTCGGAATATTTTCTTCTTAAAATATTCCACAGTTTCTCCGCCAGGGGGCGTAGATGTATATCTTATTTTCGTCAATATCTCTACTTCTAGAAGTCCGATTTGAAAAATTTCTTCTTTGTTGGATAGTGTTTTCAGTGCGACATGTTTTTCATATAATTTCAAAATTTTCAAGTAATTCATAGACTTTCAGCTAGGGGGCGTAGAGGTAAATTGCGTTTCCCCCTATATCTCTGCTTCTAAATCTCCGATTTGAAAAATTCTCTCTGCACCGGATACAGCTCCTGAAGGGAAATCGTTTGCACATAATTTCTAATTTTTGTGAAAAAATGGTTTGGCCACCAGGGGCGTAAATCTTAATTTCCGGTTCTGATGTATTTGCGGCCAAATATAAGCTTCTAAAATCTCGATTGAAAAAAACGTCGTTTGGAGACCGATAGTACTCATGTCGACAAACCGTTTTGATACATTTTCTTCTTAAAATAATTCATGGTTTCTACGCCAGGCGGCGTAGATGTATATCTTATTTTTGTCAATAACTCTACTTCTAAAAGTCAGATTTGAAAAATTCCTTCTTTGTTGGATAGTGTTTCTAGTGTGACATGTGTTGCATATAGTTTGAAAATGTTCAAGTAATTCATAAACTTTTCGCTAGGGGGCGTAAAGGTAAATTACTTTCCCCCTATATCCCTGCTTCTAAATCTCCGATTTGAAAAATTCTTTCTGCACCGGATACAGCTCCTGATGGGAAATCCTTTGCACATAATTTCAAATTTTTGTAAAAATGGTTTGGTCACCAGGTGGCGTAAGTCTTAATTTCCGCTTCTGATGTATTTGCAGCAAATCATGAGCTTCTAAAATCTCGATTGAAAAAAAAGTCATTTGTTGACCGATACTAATCATGTCGACAAACCTTTTAGGAACATTTTCTACTTGAAATAATGCATGATTTCTACGCCAGGGGCGTAGATGTATATCTTATTTTTGTGAATATCTCTACTTCTAGGAGTCCGATTTGAAAAATTACTTTTTTGTTGGATAGTCTTTCCAATGCGAAATGTTTTTCCTATCAATTCAAAATTTTCAAGTAAATCATAGACTTTCCGCTAGGGGGCACAAAGGCAAATTGCGTTTTCTGCGTTATTTCTGCTTCTAAAAAAAACTCCGATTTGAAAACTTCTTCCTGTATCGCATACAAGACCTGATGGAAAATATTTTTCACAAAATTTCTAATGTTTCGTAAAGAATGGTTTGGCCACCAGGGGAATAAGTGTTAATTTTTGCTTCTGATGTATTTGTAGCAAATTCTGGGCTCCTGAAAACTCGACTAATTTTTTTTCTTGGACCGATACCGCTCATATAGAAAATCCTTTTGAGAATACTTTCTTCCTAAAATAATGCATGGTTTTCCCACCAGGGGAAGTAAAGTCACATCTTATTTTTGTCTGTTTCTAAGAGTCCGATTTAAAAAATTATTTTTGTGTTGGAGAGCGTTTCAGGAGCGAAATGTTTCTCATATAAATTCATGTTTTTCTTAACACAGAAGTCTGCAACCAGAGGGCGTAAGCTCACGATTCCGTTTACAGCAATATCTGAAGGATTAAAAACCCGATTGAAAAACTTTTCTTCCGTCAGATACTATTGTTTTCCATACCGGTTCCATTGACTTTGAATAGCTTTGATAAATTTAATTTGCCTCAGAACGGATTCAAAAGACGTGCTTTATTACACCCGAAAATTCGGTGTCATCTTTCTTGTTTTTCTTTTTGTTGAAAATCCGATTCGTCGAGCACGTAACGTGGGCCCTGCACTCTATTATTAGCTCTATTTTGCTTGGTCAAATCTTATTTGTTAAATACAAAATATAAACCACTTCAACTCCAACTCTTCGGTGCCCAATAATTAATGTAATACATATCTTACGAGATGTTGCCTCAACCTGAAATACACTACTTTTTGGGTCCAAAGAAAAAAAAGTCACAAACTGAGAAAAATAAAATTGTATATCTACAGGATAACGAACAAAATTAAATCATACGAATTGTTACCGAGCCACAATGCGTTTGTGAGCGAGAAAAGAGCTTCAAGGAGGGAGGTCCTGATGAGGCCATTAAGAGATATATACACAAGACAGACGGCTGAGATTAGCAGTCAGCTCGGACCAGGAGGAAACACACCACTCAAGCAACTGACAAACTAGCGACACGAGAGTAACAAGCTGACGCGGATTTCGTGTTGGTGTAAAATCCCAACTTCTTGATCGGAATAGTCAAAGAAACTTGCATTTCCCAGATTTCATTCATAATTTATAAGCCGTGAGCATCACTGTGCAATTCGTTTCGTTTTGCGTGTTCAGCTCTTGCCGTTCCTTAAATAAAAATCAGAGCGAAAGGAATGGCACTTTGCCTGTCGTGACACTGTTACTCCTGCTCGTGGCTGAAATCATTCTCCCAACGGCCTCGTTTCTCGGTGAACAAGGAAATTGCGAGGATATTAAATTAAGATGCGAAAGTGCTGGAGGCGCCAGTATTTCGCAACAAACACTTCACAATTTTGACGCATTTGTCACTTGCTCAATCACTGTTAAATGAATTTGTTGTAAGATATTTCCATTCCCTGTGCACGGAAACACACACGATCCTCAAATCTGTGTAGTTCCACTTGGATTTGATTCCGAATTATGAAAGAAAATCAAAGTCCCTTCCATACATATTGTCATGAACATATACGAACTTGCAAATGAAAGGTGAGGCTTTCATTCCTTTTTTCCCGTTTTAAAATTCTTTCCCGAGCATGTTAACACCGCATTTGCTGTTCTGGTATTTTCAAACAAAAGGCATCTCTTCCGTTCCTGCCAACAGTACCAGAAGTGCTGCTCAATATTTCTGATTCAGAATATCTAATTAAGTGACATTTCCACGCAAGGACACAGATAGGAGAGACGCCATATTTAAAATGGCGCAACAATCAGACTAATGCTACGACCTTCGGGAATCAGACTAATGCTGCGACCTTCGGGAAGAAAAATATTAAGAACTCAACACAGATTAATTTTTCGTGTACATATCGTGCAACGCACAAAACAATAAAGTATGACAAGGTGGACAAAATGCTGGCAAAGATCCTTTCACACAAAAATATATATTTACCGATCCTTTCACACATTTTTCTAAGCATACTGTTTATTTGCTAGAAACATTTCACAACAGTGTTGTCTAATTTGGCACAATATAATAAGTCCAAGTATTTCGGAACAAAGTGAGACTTCAGAGCGTTCCTATATTCCTCAGAAACTGAACCAAAATTCTCACAGTGCTCATTTTTTGTAAACCTGCGTACACGTATTAATTATGTCTGTGGATTGATGAGCTGACGCCGAAGACTAATCTTAAGCACGCAGTTCTGTTTCAGAGTCTCAGAGAGTGACGAATGCTTCGACAATAAAAACTGACAATCAGACTGAAATAAACAACCTTCTAAGCACACCTCTGTTTCACCTGTTTACTACACTTTTCCTGGGTTACAATAAAAACGAAACTGCAGTCCACAGATGAAACAGAGAGCACCATGGTCATATTTATTTCGTTCTAAAGCGGTCGACTATTCCTAGCACTATGTTTCTCGCACGTCTCTACCATGAGGCATTACTTTGTTCATCCTGCAGCTCGAATCAACACTAACAACGTCCAAGTGGACTTGTGAGGAATTTCTCTAATTCTTCACGTAATCATCGAAACAAGAGCCTGGGAAAACAACATAACTACACGTGGGTTTTCATTCGCGCAATAAAAAAGATGCCGTATCCTTTTTTGTTTGTTAGGGTGTTTAACGACAGACATGAACAACTCAATGGACATACGAGTTAAGTCTCGTATAAGCAGTTGCCTATCCCCAACTTGGGGCCACTGACTCCAAAGATGGGAGAGAGCCAATGTCGGAAGACAAACACACCATCCATGCCTCATCCGGGACTTGAACCCGGACCCGTCTCGGACGAATGATTAGAGGCCAACGCCTTGTACCAATCGGCCACCAAGACAGCTCGCCGTATACTTGATTCATACAATTTCTCAATAAGTATCTATCACTTCAAAGACATGCTTTATAAAGCAACATTTTGAACGAAAACAGGAACTGTAAAGTCTATGTTTAACCTAGTACAAAAACAATGCTATCAGCAAAGAACTCAACAGTCTTCTCTAGGAGCATCTCAAAGAAACAATGTATTTTAAAGAGCAAATTACCACTCTATCATGAATTAAAAATATTTTATCAGTGCACTTTACCTCTTTCCTTATGGAGTGAGACGATGGGCCTACCTATCCTGGATTAACAGCAATTACAGAAGAATATGAGAAACATACTTGAAGTAGGTATAACAGACGGAAAAGGAAAACAAACCAGAGGATATAGGAAATTGACAGCTGCTGAAGCCACTCCGAAGCGCCGATGGAATGGTTGTTTTTATCGTTATGAAACACGACATTACGACCACCTACTTAATACTATGTTGGAACACTTTTTGTCTCAGTGACCGCCGGCACCAGGCGCAGCATCGACTCCACTAAAACGCGGATGGTGTCCTCAGGTATTCTCCACCAGCTGAACGAAGTGACGTCCAAGAGTTCCTCGATGAAGCGAGACAGTGGTGCTAACCGCGAATGCTTTCCACTGCATCCCACAAATCTTTGTTTAGTCTTTTTTGATTGGAGGTTTAACGACCACCGTGAGCAACTCAGTGGGCTATAAGCAGTCTCTCGTCCTTAATTTAGAACCACTGGTACCAGGACAGGGAAAGAGCCAGTGCTGTAAGATAAACACAACATCCATGCTCACCGGGATTCGAGCCCGAGCCTATCACGGACGAATGGTAAGAAGCCAGCGCTTAAACCACTGCGCCACCGGGGCGACCCTACAAATCTTCAACTGGATTCATATCAGGAGAATTTGGCGGCTACGGGATCACACGAAATGCTTAGATATGATCCTAGAATCATTCCTGCACAATAGGGACCTTTCTACAAGCTCGCTGTTTACAGGAAAGAGTCTAGTGCCATTTCGATACTCGGTTACACCATTAGGGCAACACTTGATTCCAAAAAATACCTAGGTAGCATCGGGCAGCGAGGGTAAATTCAAAAGGAAAGTTGGGACGCAGTGATATCCATAAGAACAATATCCATGCTACCGCCGCCGCCGGCCTGTTTCCGTCCTGCTTAGTTGCAGCTGTCATCCGCATAGCGTTGAATACGTCCATCGGTATGTTAGAGTTGGAAACAGGAAACTTTTCCAGTCGTCCAATATGCAGTTGTTTTGCTTCCATGCCCACTGCAGGCGAAGCTGTCGATGAACAGTCAACATGATACATAAATGGGCCGTCGACTCTTTACGGCCATCTGCAAAAGGATCTTCTGGATTGTGTGCTCGGAGACATTTTTGTGTGCGCGGACAGGAGCAGCATTGTGATACGGGCAGCATATGCCAACCAGAGTTCACCGCGATAATGGGCCAGTGATGGTCTCCCCTTTCCGGTACGTTGGGGGATGTGTCAGTGTCGCTCTTAGGACCATTTCTGCCACTCTTGCGTACAACAGCCAACAATAACTGTGGTTGTTGAGATAATGGTAGCTACTTTTTTCGAGCAGGCAATAATTTCTCACTTAACTACAACAAGTCCTTTCCTATCCCTATTGCACTGGCATTGTACAGGAGAACTGATACGCCGTGACCGTATCATTTCTATTTATTCAGGGAAGGACGTAACTTGACGGTGGAACGCATCCACTGTTGGGAATAACGGTGGTCCTAATGATCTGGCCTATGAGTGTATATCGATCGATGGACGGATTACCGTTGAACAACGGTAACATTTAGTTAGATAATAATAGTTTACTGAAAAGCAAGATATCCTCAAAGATGCACAGCACAACAACGTAAAACTGAAAAGAGTACTGGAACATGGAAAAGAACGGCCCAAGAAGAGTGGTGAATGCAGCAGATTCTCACCCAAACGTAAAACTGAAAAGAGCACTGGAACATGGAAAAGAACGGCTCAGGAAGAGTGGTGAATGCAACAAATTCTCACCCAAACGTAAAACTGAAAAGAGCACTGGAACATGGAAAAGAACGGCTCAAAAAGAGTGGTAAATGCAGCAGATTCTCACCCAAACGTAAAACTGAAAAGAGCACTGGAACATGGAAAAGAACGGCTCAGGAAGAGTGGTGAATGCAACAAATTCTCACCCAAACGTAAAACTGAAAAGGGCACTAAAACAAGGAAAAGAACGGCTCAAAAAGAGTGGTAAATGCAGCAGATTCTCACCCAAACGTAAAACTGAAAAGAGCACTGGAACATGGAAAAGAACGGCTCAAGAAGCGTGGTGAATGTAGCAGATTCTCACTAAAACGCAAAACTGAAAAGAGCACTGGAACATGGAAAAGAACGGCTCAAGAAGAGTGGTGAATGCAGCAGATTCTCACCCAAACGTAAAACTGAAAAGAGCACTGGAACATGGAAAAGAACGGCTCAAGAAGAGTGGTGAATGCAGCAGATTCTTAAGCAAACGTAAAACTGAAAAGAGCACTGGAACATGGAAATGAACGGCTCAAGAAGCGTGGTGAATGCAGGAGATTCTCACCCAAACGTAAAACTGAAAAGAGCACTGGAACATGGAAAAGAACGGCTCAAGAAGAGTGGTGAATGCAGCAGATTCTTACCCAAACGTAAAACTGAAAAGAGCACTGGAACATGGAAAAGAACGGCTCAAGAAGAGTGGTGAATGCAGCAGGTTCTCACCCAAACGTAAAACTGAAAAGAGCACTGGAACATGGAAAAGAACGGCTCAAAAAGAGTGGTAAATGCAGCAGATTCTCAATCAAACGTAAAACTGAAAAGAGCACTGGAACATGGAAAAGAACGGCTCAGGAAGAGTGGTGAATGCAACAAATTCTCACCCAAACGTAAAACTGAAAAGAGCACTGGAACATGGAAAAGAACGGCTCAAAAAGAGTGGTAAATGCAGCAGATTCTCACCCAAACGTAAAACTGAAAAGAGCACTGGAACATGGAAAAGAACGGCTCAGGAAGAGTGGTGAATGCAACAAATTCTCTCCCAAACGTAAAACTGAAAAGGGCACTGGAACAAGGAAAAGAACGGCTCAAAAAGAGTGGTAAATGCAGCAGATTCTCACCCAAACGTAAAACTGAAAAGAGCACTGGAACATGGAAAAGAACGGCTCAAGAAGCGTGGTGAATGTAGCAGATTCTCACTAAAACGCAAAACTGAAAAGAGCACTGGAACATGGAAAAGAACGGCTCAAGAAGAGTGGTGAATGCAGCAGATTCTCACCCAAACGTAAAACTGAAAAGAGCACTGGAACATGGAAAAGAACGGCTCAAGAAGAGTGGTTAATGCAGCAGATTCTTACCCAAACGTAAAACTGAAAAGAGCACTGGAACATGGAAATGAACGGCTCAAGAAGCGTGGTGAATGCAGGAGATTCTCACCCAAACGTAAAACTGAAAAGAGCACTGGAACATGGAAAAGAACGGCTCAAAAAGAGTGGTAAATGCAGCAGATTCTCACCCAAACGTAAAACTGAAAAGAGCACTGGAACATGGAAAAGAACGGCTCAGGAAGAGTGGTGAATGCAACAAATTCTCACCCAAACGTAAAACTGAAAAGAGCACTGGAACATGGAAAAGAACGGCTCAAAAAGAGTGGTAAATGCAGCAGATTCTCACCCAAACGTAAAACTGAAAAGAGCACTGGAACATGGAAAAGAACGGCTCAGGAAGAGTGGTGAATGCAACAAATTCTCACCCAAACGTAAAACTGAAAAGAGCACTGGAACATGGAAAAGAACGGCTCAAAAAGAGTGGTAAATGCAGCAGATTCTCACCCAAACGTAAAACTGAAAAGAGCACTGGAACATGGAAAAGAACGGCTCAGGAAGAGTGGTGAGTGCAACAAATTCTCACCCAAACGTAAAACTGAAAAGGGCACTGGAACAAGGAAAAGAACGGCTCAAAAAGAGTGGTAAATGCAGCAGATTCTCACCCAAACGTAAAACTGAAAAGAGCACTGGAACATAGAAAAGAACGGCTCAAGAAGCGTGGTGAATGTAGCAGATTCTCACTAAAACGCAAAACTGAAAAGAGCACTGGAACATGGAAAAGAACGGCTCAAGAAGAGTGGTGAATGCAGCAGATTCTCACCCAAACGTAAAACTGAAAAGAGCACTGGAACATGGAAAAGAACGGCTCAAGAAGAGTGGTGAATGCAGCAGATTCTTACCCAAACGTAAAACTGAAAAGAGCACTGGAACATGGAAATGAACGGCTCAAGAAGCGTGGTGAATGCAGGAGATTCTCACCCAAACGTAAAACTGAAAAGAGCACTGGAACATGGAAAAGAACGGCTCAAGAAGAGTGGTGAATGCAGCAAATTCTCACCCAAACGTAAAACTGAAAAGAGCACTGGAACATGGAAAAGAACGGCTCAAGAAGAGTGGTGAATGCAGCAGATTCTCACCCAAACGTAAAACTGAAAAGAGCACTGGAACATGGAAAAGAACGGCTCAAGAAGAGTGGTGAATGCAGCAGATTCTCACCCAAACGTAAAACTGAAAAGAGCACTGGAACATGGAAAAAACGGCTCAAGAAAAGTGGTGAATGCAGCAGATTCTTACCCAAACGTAAAACTGAAAAGAGCACTGGAACATGGAAAAGAACGGCTCAAGAAGAGTGCTGAATGCAGCAAATTCTCACCCAAACGTAAAACTGAAAAGAGCACTGGAACATGGAAAAGAACGGCTCAAGAAGAGTGGTGAATGCAGCAAATTCTCACCCAAACGTAAAACTGAAAAGAGCACTGGAACATGGAAAAGAACGGCTCAAGAAGCGTGGTGAATGCAGCAGATTCTTACCCAAACGTAAAACTGAAAAGAGCACTGGAACATGGAAAAGAACGGCTCAAGAAGCGTGGTGAATGTAGCAGATTCTCACTAAAACGCAAAACTGAAAAGAGCACTGGAACATGGAAAAGAACGGCTCAAGAAGAGTGGTGAATGCAGCAGATTCTTACCCAAACGTAAAACTGAAAAGAGCACTGGAACATGGAAATGAACGGCTCAAGAAGCGTGGTGAATGCAGGAGATTCTCACCCAAACGTAAAACTGAAAAGAGCACTGGAACATGGAAAAGAACGGCTCAAGAAGAGTGGTGAATGCAGCAGATTCTCACCCAAACGTAAAACTGAAAAGAGCACTGGAACATGGAAAAAAACGGCTCAAGAAGAGTGGTGAATGCAGCAGATTCTTACCCAAAGGTAAAACTTTTTGAAAAGAGCACTGGAACATGGAAATGAACGGCTCAAGAAGCGTGGTGAATGCAGGAGATTCTCACCCAAACGTAAAACTGAAAAGAGCACTGGAACATGGAAAAGAACGGCTCAAAAAGAGTGGTAAATGCAGCAGATTCTCACCCAAACGTAAAACTGAAAAGAGCACTGGAACATGGAAAAGAACGGCTCAGGAAGAGTGGTGAATGCAACAAATTCTCACCCAAACGTAAAACTGAAAAGAGCACTGGAACATGGAAAAGAACGGCTCAAAAAGAGTGGTAAATGCAGCAGATTCTCACCCAAACGTAAAACTGAAAAGAGCACTGGAACATGGAAAAGAACGGCTCAGGAAGAGTGGTGAATGCAACAAATTCTCACCCAAACGTAAAACTGAAAAGGGCACTGGAACAAGGAAAAGAACGGCTCAAAAAGAGTGGTAAATGCAGCAGATTCTCACCCAAACGTAAAACTGAAAAGAGCACTGGAACATGGAAAAGAACGGCTCAAGAAGCGTGGTGAATGTAGCAGATTCTCACTAAAACGCAAAACTGAAAAGAGCACTGGAACATGGAAAAGAACGGTTCAAGAAGAGTGGTGAATGCAGCAGATTCTCACCCAAACGTAAAACTGAAAAGAGCACTGGAACATGGAAAAGAACGGCTCAAGAAGAGTGGTGAATGCAGCAGATTCTTACCCAAACGTAAAACTGAAAAGAGCACTGGAACATGGAAATGAACGGCTCAATAAGCGTGGTGAATGCAGGAGATTCTCACCCAAACGTAAAACTGAAAAGAGCACTGGAACATGGAAAAGAACGGCTCAAGAAGAGTGGTGAATGCAGCAGATTCTTACCCAAACGTAAAACTGAAAAGAGCACTGGAACATGGAAAAGAACGGCTCAAGAAGAGTGGTGAATGCAGCAGGTTCTCACCCAAACGTAAAACTGAAAAGAGCACTGGAACATGGAAAAGAACGGCTCAAGAAGAGTGGTGAATGCAGCAAATTCTCACCCAAACGTAAAACTGAAAAGAGCACTGGAACATGGAAAAGAACGGCTAAAGAAGAGTGGTGAATGCAGCAGGTTCTCACCCAAACGTAAAACTGAAAAGAGCACTGGAACATGGAAAAGAACGGCTCAAGAAGCGTGGTGAATGCAGCAGATTCTCACCCAAACGTAAAACTGAAAAGAGCACTGGAACATGGAAAAGAACGGCTCAAGAAGAGTGGTGAATGCAGCAGATTCTCACCCAAACGTAAAACTGAAAAGAGCACTGGAACATGGAAAAAACGGCTCAAGAAGCGTGGTGAATGTAGCAGATTCTCACTAAAACGCAAAACTGAAAAGAGCACTGGAACATGGAAAAGAACGGCTCAAGAAGAGTGGTGAATGCAGCAGATTCTTACCCAAACGTAAAACTGAAAAGAGCACTGGAACATGGAAATGAACGGCTCAAGAAGCGTGGTGAATGCAGGAGATTCTCACCCAAACGTAAAACTGAAAAGAGCACTGGAACATGGAAAAGAACGGCTCAAGAAGAGTGGTGAATGCAGCAGATTCTTACCCAAACGTAAAACTGAAAAGAGCACTGGAACATGGAAAAGAACGGCTCAAGAAGCGTGGTGAATGTAGCAGATTCTCACTAAAACGCAAAACTGAAAAGAGCACTGGAACATGGAAAAGAACGGCTCAAGAAGAGTGGTGAATGCAGCAGATTCTTACCCAAACGTAAAACTGAAAAGAGCACTGGAAAATGGAAATGAACGGCTCAAGAAGCGTGGTGAATGCAGGAGATTCTCACCCAAACGTAAAACTGAAAAGAGCACTGGAACATGGAAAAGAACGGCTCAAGAAGAGTGGTGAATGCAGCAGATTCTCACCCAAACGTAAAACTGAAAAGAGCACTGGAACATGGAAAAGAACGGCTCAAGAAGAGTGGTGAATGCAGCAGATTCTTACCCAAACGTAAAACTCAAAAGAGCACTGGAACTTGGAAATGAACGGCCCAAGAAGCGTGGTGAATGCAGGAGATTCTCACCCAAACGTAAAACTGAAAAGAGCACTGGAACATGGAAAAGAACGGCTCAAAAAGAGTGGTAAATGCAGCAGATTCTCACCCAAACGTAAAACTGAAAAGAGCACTGGAACATGGAAAAGAACGGCTCAGGAAGAGTGGTGAATGCAACAAATTCTCACCCAAACGTAAAACTGAAAAGAGCACTGGAACATGGAAAAGAACGGCTCAAAAAGAGTGGTAAATGCAGCAGATTCTCACCCAAACGTAAAACTGAAAAGAGCACTGGAACATGGAAAAGAACGGCTCAGGAAGAGTGGTGAATGCAACAAATTCTCACCCAAACGTAAAACTGAAAAGGGCACTGGAACAAGGAAAAGAACGGCTCAAGAAGAGTGGTGAATGCAGCAGATTCTCACCCAAACGTAAAACTGAAAAGAGCACTGGAACATGGAAAAAACGGCTCAAGAAAAGTGGTGAATGCAGCAGATTCTTACCCAAACGTAAAACTGAAAAGAGCACTGGAACATGGAAAAGAACGGCTCAAGAAGAGTGCTGAATGCAGCAAATTCTCACCCAAACGTAAAACTGAAAAGAGCACTGGAACATGGAAAAAAACGGCTCAAGAAGCGTGGTGAATGCAGCAGATTCTCACCCAAACGTAAAACTGAAAAGAGCACTGGAACATGGAAAAGAACGGCTCAAACAGAGTGGTGAATGCAGCAGGTTCTCACACAAACGTAAAACTGAAAAGAGCACTGGAACATGGAAAAGAACGGCTCAAGAAGCGTGGTGAATGCAGCAGATTCTCACCCAAACGTAAAACTGAAAAGAGCACTGGAACATGGAAAAGAACGGCTCAAGAAGCGTGGTGAATGCAGCAGATTCTCACCCAAACGTAAAACTGAAAAGAGCACTGGAACATGGAAAAGAACGGCTCAAGAAGAGTGGTGAATGCAGCAGGTTCTCACCCAAATGTAAAACTGAAAAGAGCACTGGAACATGGAAAAGAACGGCTCAAGAAGCGTGGTTAATGCAGCAGATTCTCACCCAAACGTAAAACTGAAAAGAGCACTGGAACATGGAAAAAAACGGCTCAAGAAGAGTGGTGAATGCAGCAGGTTCTCACCCAAACGTAAAACTGAAAAGAGCACTGGAACATGGAAAAGAACGGCTCAAGAAGCGTGGTTAATGCAGCAGATTCTCACCCAAACGTAAAACTGAAAAGAGCACTGGAACATGGAAAAGAACGGCTCAAGAAGAGTGGTGAATGCAGCAGATTCTCACCCAAACTTAAAACTGAAAAGAGCACTGGAACATGGAAAAGAACGGCTCAATAAGAGTGGTGAATGCAGCAGATTCTCACCCAGACATTGATTGACAATGGTTTGTGATGTTTCAATCAACTTCACATGTGCAAGGAAAAACACACTTTGATGTACCCTATTCATCATTTTGCGTACACGGTATCTCTTCATTTACAAATAAGATTCAAAGAATATTTTTGCAATCAGGATGATGCGCTCTAATTTCTGAGACGAAGATTTTCCTCTAGGTGAAGTAAATGTATCTTAATTTTTGGACCGATATGTAGAGCCTACACTTCTAAAAGCCAGATAGCAAAAATGCGTTTGACTTCCGATCGCTGGCAAAAGGTACACAACTTTCAGTGCATCTGTTGCTTTGCACAATGCACAAATTCACCACTCACTGGATCTGCTAAGCAATGTAATATATATTCTCATGTAACCTACATCTTTGCTTCGATTACACACATCTGTTGAATTCTCTTTTGACTCAGGCAACTGTACGTAAGAATTCTTCATGCGTCTCCGATCCTTTTCTGATGCAAATGTTACCCCTAAGCAACGCTTGTGTTCAACAGGGCCATCATTTCCAACTGTCGAACTCAAGTTATTATTCTTGCATTAGCTACCATTCGCCACACTCAGCAGAATACAGTAGATTCCAGTTAATTGGGCCAGCGGTTTATTTGGGATAATTCTTAACAACATAGGAAAGTAGCTCTTTGGGATAAAGCTTCTCATATCTGGTGCAGTCGCTTAATTAGGCCTAAGTGTTCCAACCCCGATGTGTCCCAATTAACCGATGTCTACTGTACTCCCGCTACCTCATTTTCCAGATGCATTATTTTACCACTAGGGGTTTTTTTTTTTTTTTTAGGTTGGAGGTTTAACGACCACCGTGAGCAACTCAATGGGCTATAAGCAGTTGCCCGTCCCTAATTTAGGGTCACTTGTTCCAGGGAAGGGAGAGAGCCAGTGCCGTAAGACAAACACAACATCCATGCCTCACCGGGATTCGAACCCCGTTCGAACGAATGATCAGAGGCCATCGCTTAGACCACTGCGCCACGGGGCGGCCCACTAGGGGTTGAAGGGACATGCATATGTTGCGAACTACTATACATATCTGCCTTTCTAACGTCGAATTGAAAAAAAAATCTGCATCACACTGGTTTGAAATCATCGTAAAATTTAAATGAACTGTTCTAACTTTTAAAATGCAAAGTTTACCCACCAGGTGGCGTAAACTTCTGTTTTTCATTCGACGAATCCTCAGCATCTGAATGCTGGATGGAAGAAATTCTGCTTTGATTTTCCAAATGCATTATTTTCCCAATACACTAAAAAGAAGTCCTATTATTAAAAAAAAAATTGTGTCCGACTACTATAACTACGACCACGATTTTCTAAATTTTCTGATGAAAAACTTCCCAGATAGGTTGTGTAAAATTCAATTTCACTGTGAGAAGACAATTGATCGCGGAGTTTAAAATAAAAAAGGAAAACAATAGAAGTCTACAGTGCGATTATTCCACATAAATATTTAAAAAGTTATACGTGTTTCAATTTGTCTTCCTATACATAATGCAGAAGGAACATCAGCGCTCTTGATTATATAATACATGTTCATAAAAGAAAACGCAAAAGCAGCGGAATCAAAAGAACAATACAGAACTGTAATTCAATCAAATTCAGGATGCTCTTAAACTTTTTTACTTTTATCCACGTTTTCGGCTGCCAATTAACCAACAACAATGAAGCAAATTGATTCCAAACCGACATTTCTGGGGGTTTTTTTTTTGTCTTTTTTTATCACTGATTTTTTTTTCCACCATGAGAACTTTTTTCTACTTAAAATAAAAATAACAAGTCTCTCTCTCTCTCTCTCTTCCTCCTTTGGGCAAAACATACTAGATGAAAGTCGGTATCCAACCTGCACTGACTACGTTGTTTAATTTCGCATTATACGAGCAGCTCGCACTTGTGCAATGAAAAAACGTTTTAAGAAGCGACGAGGAGAAAATCGAGAGCGTTCTGCTTTCATTTCATAAGATACATCCGCTGAATTTTAAAAAGTTCCGTCGAATACATTCAAATAAATAAGCACGAATCTAAAGTGAAAATCGAAGTTTCTATTTTTGAACAGCAAGCAGCGCAGATGGGGGGAGGGACAGAGGGTCTCGCGAGGAGGCAGGATGATGGAACCAGATGGAGGCGGATACGTCACGTGACAACAAAGGAAAATTGAAATAAAACTAGTCTTTTCGTCTCTTTATCAAAGCCATTTCTGAACAGAACGCAGCAGCGCACAGGGAACGGCTTTCAGCATTACCTGTCCACTATGTTTAACGCAGTACATCAATTTCCCTCACATTTCTCAAGCAGACGTAGAAAAAAAAAATACACCGCCATGTTTGCGTCACTTGAAATACTAAATGGCGTGATCCCAACTTTAAAGACAAATATGCAAAATCACACACGAGCAAATTTTGTTACGCACTAGCTTCAGAAGAAAAAACCGATTCAGAGAGCAAACTTCAAAACGATTTCACCGAATAAAAGAAATCCCGGCACGGAAACGGAATGCATATTTTGCAATAACACTGCATTTCAATAGCACTCGCCAGAGTTTGTGAAAGCATACATAAGTACACCTCCTGTACCGGCGTAGCTTGCTCATACTCTCATTTTTGTTGAGTCTTTGGGAAGTTAAAAATAAAACTACAGGCCAAAATAAAAATTCATATTCTATGTGACCAGTATTAATTACTATCACTGTTATTCAGTTGCTTGCGCATTTCATTTCGGGCCTTAAGAAACACGAAATTTAAGGACTTCATTTTGTTTATTAGTTTTCCTGCATGGCGTCGACTGTATTAGAAACTTAATCAGCAACAACAAAAGACGCATTTTAATTTTGCTAACTTTTTTCTTTCGATAGGTAATTAATTATGGAACACAAAGTAAAGGAAAACTGGTCATACTGGGTACATCCGGGCTAACTTTTTCAAAATAACTGCTTAAAAATAATTAAGGAAAACTGGTCATACTGGGTACATCATGACTAACTTTTTCAAAATAACTGCTTAAAAATAATTCGTTTACCATTCACTAGTGTTCAGAAACACGGATGAAATTAAATCCGCGTAGTCAAAAATGGTAAATCTTTGCACGATTTTTCTCATATTATTATTGTTCCAAACGATCTATTCACACGTTTCTCAGTCGTAAGTATGTGACGTACTACAGAGGTGAAAACATGTGTCAAAACGACAAATCTGCAGCGAGTCATTCTGTCCGCGTAGCTCAGTTGGGAGAACGACTTACTCCGGAGTGGGGGGACACGCGTTCGATGCTCGTTGCGGACAAACTTGTGTTTTCACATTGGCGCCCGATTGTGGAAAATGGATCCATTGGCCGTTGGGTTCTTCGAAAAATGTGTAATGTTTCTTGATCTGAAAGACTTTCATAATATAAATCACAATTTAGGGTCGATTATGGACTATATATTAAGAGAATACAACGTGGTTTGTCACAAATATTTATTTTTTCAAGTCGACCATGGTTTCGCTGAGTATTGACCTAGCTTTATCAGGACGAATGGCACGTAAATATTCAAATTGTATATGATACCATAAATGGTATTTACAGTCACGTGTTTTGGTTAGATGCTCCCACGCGCTTGATAGAAATGGGGTGCATGTCATTAACAAGTTGCGAAGACTTCGGATATATATGGGAAGCTTCCAAAATATCAAGTTTGGTGGTTGAATCTGGCTTGTCAATTAGTTTTGCTTCTTCAAAGAGAAATTTATGGTCCTTTTCGTAACAGTGTTTAGCCATCGATGACTTCTTTAGGTCACAGTTCCGAATGTAGGTCTTGTGTTCCTTCATTCGAAAACGCAAGGCTCTACCTACGGGTCTGTCCTATATACGAAGCTCCACATTCACGTGGAATTTGATAAATTCCCCACGACTTTTTGTCTTCAACATAGCCCTTTGATTCTAAAAAGTTCATTTTGTTTATGGGTTTAAAAATCACTTTAAAATTAAAGGTTTTGAGAATTTTTGAAATTTTGAAGGCAATGTCACGGAAAAATGGAATATTGGCAAAATTTTCTCGCAATGGGCGCATCACAGGAGTTCATCCTATAACGGCAGCTGTTGATAGAGCTGGGGGAAACGTGCGAGCGTCAGTTTGCTTCTGGTTTTCATGCTGAGAGGTTTTGTATATATGTATTTTCTATATACATAGCGAAAAATGTGCAAAAAAGCGTCATTACGTGTTGCTCAGAGGGCACAAATAGTGACTTTATATCATGAAGGATACTTCGAACGTAACATACGCAGAAAGGTGAATGTGAGAAAGACTGCTATTCATAATACGATCATGAAATATCGAGATACCGGTGAATTTAGCGACGGAAAGAAAAGTGGGCGTCTAAGGAAAACAACTCCACATGATGACAATATCATAAGGCAAATAGCTATGTGTTCTCAGAGGAGTTTGTTAAAGAAAATCAAGGCGTTTTTACATTCAAAAAGGTCTGATATTAGTATCAGCACTGTTTCCCGACGACTCAGCAAAGATTTTGGATTAAAGTCTTATACATCTGTACATAAGTCTAGACTAACCTGTCATAAAAAAAGAAGAGACTCGAGTTTGCGAACAGTCATCAATCGTGGACAGCTGAAAATTGGAGCCACGTTCTTTTTCCGATGAATCAACTGTGCGTCAATTTGAATCACGTGAAGCACATATTCGACGACCAAAAGGCAAAAGGTTTGATGAAAAATACACCGTAG
This sequence comes from Macrothele yani, assembly GCA_039090855.1. NCBI lineage: Eukaryota > Metazoa > Arthropoda > Arachnida > Araneae > Macrothelidae > Macrothele > Macrothele yani. The sequence goes on from CM076991.1 coordinate 1,015,102, forward strand.
CACAGTGAGACATCCGCCTAGTCAGATGATATGGGGTGGTATGTCAGCATCTGGCACTGCTTGATTATCCTTTTTGCCGACAGCCACTACCATGACTGGTCCTTTTTATGTGGAAATGCTACGTGAGAAGCTGTTAACTCAAATGCACAATCTTCATGCATGATGGTGCTCCATGCCACAGATCAAAGACAGTGAAGGACTACCTGCAGAGGAAGAACATAACTGTGCTTGAGTGGCCAGGTAATATTCCCGACCTGAACCCCATTAAAAAATGTGTGGACCATTTCAAAAGACAAAGTAGCAGAAAAACAGCCATCAAATTCATAAGCTTTGATTGACACGATAAAGTGCGTGTGGTGCAAAGACATTCAAGTGACTATTGCAAATCCCTCATTCAGAGTATGCCTCATCGTATTCTGTCCGTTATAAAAAAAACAAAGGTGGCCGCACAAAGTACTGATCTCGGTCTTTTTGTGTTCTAAAGAATGTAAGTATTCATCTGTGGTGTCATTTTTTTTAAATATCTCTGACTAGTAATTAGTTGTTTCTTTGAAAATCTTAAATTTCAATAAATTGACAGGTGGTCTTAAACTTATGCAAATGTCTGCACTACAAAAAGCCTGTCCTCAAGAAAAGACGCTGAAATAAGCGCTCATTTCACTAAAGTCACTAGCAAATAAACATCAATCACTCGAGAGTTTTTTTACTAAGTTCGCAGCATAAACAGATTTTTCAGGGGTAAAGACTGCATGTTGGAAAGTAAAAATTTCGCGGATTTAACACTAATTGGCTCATTAATTAACAAATTGGAGTCATTAAATGCATTCCTTTTTGGCAAGAACAACTTGATGGGGGCGTGATGCGTGTTGACTATGAAGAAGAACCCACATCGCGCAGCTCATAACGATCGCACCGATGATCGGACACAAAATGAAAAGCCTCAGGATATTTTCCGCAGAAAGCTTTGTAAGTGGAACAAGCTCAGTTCTAGGTGAAATATAACTGATGAAAAAAAAATCCTTCACTAGTGAAAACCGAGTTGCACTTCATGAAAAAAGTACCGCGTTATTTCCTTAATGGGCCACCTAAAAAATAAAACACACAACAAACACTTCATTTGATATACATATACAGGGGTGATCCGTTTAAGTAGGAATAATGTAAAAATGCTGTGGTATGGCTTCTAACAGATATGATACGTCAATATTTGGCAGAAATTACATTTATGGATGGGAGTTTGTCTAGGTCTCTACATGACCGCCCACTTTGAAGACTCAGCAGAGTTCATACCAGATGCTCAATTCTTTCCACGTGCTTTCTAACATCTGCGGAATTATTTGTGCGAACGCTGCAATAGGGAGGTCAAATTCTGATGCCCGAAAGGCAAGGAAAGAGAGGAAGTGACGGGGCCCCACCCCAATGATCACTGGAAATCCGGAACTTCCTCAACAATGCATTTAATGACAACTAGTGTGGCCGCGATGGTCCTATTCCTTGGCCTGCAAACTCCCCGGATCTCACTAGACCCGATTTCTTCGTGTGCGAGTTTGTGAAGAACATCGTCTAGAACAACGACCTGAAAGCCTGGATTACTTGAAGGTGAAAACTTCTGCAGCGTTCGCACAAATCACTCCGCAGATGTTAGAAAACACGTGGCAAGAATTGTGCACCCAATATGAACTCTACCGAATCCGCACGCAAAGGGAGTCATGCAGAGGCCTAGGCAAACTCCCATCCATAAAGGTAATTTCTGCCAAATATTGACCTATTAATTTTATCTGTTACAAGCCATACCAAAGCATTTTTAAATTATCACTACCCAAACGGATCACCCTGTACATGTATGATAGATATTCTCGCTTCAGTGTACTCAGCTACATATGAGACTTTAACCTGATGCTTCTATATGACTCTGCATTGCAGAAAAGGGAAAATGCGAGCTCCTAAAGATGTCATCTACGTTTATCATACTAGAACATGAAACAGTACTCAACGTTCTTGTAAAAGACCGCGCCCTATAGCAGAAACCATCACTGCAAGCTGTGCAAGGTGTCAGTCTAGTATTTTAAACGTACGAGTACACTGAGATCAGCGCGATTTCCGGAATTAATTTTGATGAAACGCTCTCGGAAACAACGCATAACCCTACGTAACTAGAGGAGAGGTTGTATGGCTTTGTCAGGTACGGCGGTAGGCCAATAAGGCACCGTGCTGAACAACAGTGAGTACTCTAATTGCAACAGTACTTTAGACTAGTAATGTAGATCGTGACGCATACACATCACGGAATGATTTCCAGAGTAAAACTATCCGGGAAATAAAACTGTAAAGTAATTGTCACTAATACTGTATTTGAGTAAATGTGTAGATTAGTGTCCTAAATTATTTCGTCGAAAAAATGTTAGTACCTGGAGAAAGTGCTACGTACAGATTTTAAAGTATGGAAATTAATGGCAAATGGTGCAGAAATTTCATGTTTTAAATGTCTAGTAAATTATTATTTACCTGTAAGTTCGATGCTGTGAAGAGTCGCTGCGGTAGGCCTACCGCGACGATGTCAAGCTTTGCTCCGTTGAAAGGAAGATTCGCTGCGGCGTGTAATTCACGCGCGGATGACTACAAGAGCAGCAGAGTACGTTCTTGCCAGAGGAGCGAAGCATCATGTACTCATACGCTACAGAATATAGTTCGTTCATGTTTTGTTATTGTTTTTAAAGCAGATCTTGAGAAATGTTTCTTTCACATATGATTCCATGATTTCAAATAGAAAGTACGAATACGCCTTTCTATGTTGTACAGGAAACTGGGGAATTGGTATAACTTTCGGTTCTGCTTTGAACGGCTTCCATTCGTAGCTGATTTGCTGTGCCACTGTACTTTTGGTTCTCCTGTTAATACTTTCTCCGCAGCTCAATTTCTATATCACTGATACGTATGTTTTGCAAATCAATGAGGTTTTTACCGGTTTTCCTTGCCAACAACGTACAGGATACAACAAAATAAAGGGTGGACAATCTGGACCTCTTTTTTGTAGCGTATCACTACAGCATTCATCGCTCTCCTGCCAACAACAAGGTAACCGCTTTCTTTTGTACTCTTCTGCCCGTCATTTCGGTACAGCAACGAACCTTCCTTTTAATGGAGCAAAGCTGGACATCGTCGCGGTAACGATGCGTTAGGCCTATCGCAGCGTCTCTTCACAGTATCGCACTTAACATTTAAATATTACGATCAAAATCTTCAAAACACATTTAAAATATGAAATTTTGCACCAATTGCAATTATTTTCCATAACGTAGCGCTTTTTCCAGGTACTAACATTTTTCTTACGAAATGATTGAGGATGCTAATCTACACATTTACCAATATTTGGAGCCCTCAGTAAAATGCAAGCATGAAGCAACCCCAAAACAGCTGTAAATTTTTAAATGCCATTTAAGTAGAAAAACCAAACCATGAAAACCTTACTTGACAGAAACTGTTTCGGAACGGAAAGGATTACACACACATTTTGCGATGCGATTCCGGATTTATGGCTCGAGAAATTTCAAAACATTCGTTAAACCATCTGTAGATAGAAAGGGGGGGGGAGACCCAGAGCCCATTCTTAGCGCTCTCTCTCTCCTACTAATCTACGTGCATATATGCAGGCCCAGCAAATATTCAGGAACAAACACAGATATATTTCCTTCTCTTTAGCAACAGAAATGTAGCTATCATTTCATGATCTTCAACAGCTACTTGAGAGACACTTAGCACAAGCTCATACTAAAACCCATTTAACTACTTGAGAGACACTTAGCACAAACTCATACTAAAACCCAGTTAACTATATATGAGGCACTTACATCAATTAGAAGTTCTCAACGTGTCGCAAACTACCCTCGTATTTCGAGTTCCCGAAGGAAAAGCCTACACGGTAAACGTCAAGTATGACTCAAAGGTTATAGAGACGGTTAGCAATAATTTCAGATCTTCGTACACATTCCGATTTCTTAAACCGAAAACCTAAATCCTTATTTATTTATAAAAAATTGGCAATTTTTTTTAATCAATTTTGTTTCCTTGACCAGCCTGTTTATACAAAGAACGCTGCCTCAAATTTCAAGTCAGTGGAAGTTAAGGCTTCGTCAAAACAGTCGGCCTATAAATTGTGTAGGTGGAACTTTAATACAAATTTTTAGCACATCTTTTGTAAAAACAAGTTCGTACTTATGTTATCGGTTTGTCCGTCTGTAGACACCATATCTCTGTAACTATTAGTCCGATTTGAAAAATTCTTCCTCCGTTAGGAAACTTGAAATGTTCGAACGCTGTTCCTTTATTTCGTTTCTTTTTTTTTTTTTTTAAGATGCACAATTTCGCCGCTAGAGGGCGTAAATGCAGATAATATCGAATTCAAAATACATTTTATTCCATATATTTGCTTCTAAACATCCAATTCAAAATATTTTACCTTTCGATTCCATTTATGTCGAAGACTGTTTCAGGTACAGTCACTTTTTCAAGTTACGCATAGATTCTCCGCTAGAGGGGTTAAATTAAATTGCGTTTTCCCCTATATCTCTGCTTCTAAAACTCAGATTTGAAAGATTCATTCTGCAGCGGGTACAGCTCCTGATGGGAAATATTTTGCACATAATTTTTAATTTTTGGTGTAAAATGGTTTGGCCACCAGGCGGCGTAAGTGTTAATTTCTGCTTCTGATGTATTTGCAGCAAAATCTGAGCTTCTAAAATCTCAATTGAAATAATTCTTTCGTGGACTGATACCGCTTATATGGATAAACATTTAAGTATATTTTCTTCTTAAAATAATGCATGGTTTCTCCGCCAGGGGGCGTAGATATATATCTTATTTCTGTCAATATCTTTGCTTCTAAGAGTCGGATTTGAAAATTTTCTTCTTTGTTAGATAGCGTTTTCGGTGTAAAATGTTTCTCATATAATTTCAAAATTTTCAAGTAATGCATAGACTCTCCGATAGGGGACGTAAAGGTAAATTGCGTTCCCCCGATATATCTGCGTCTAAAACTCTGATTTGAAACATTCTTTCTGCACCGGATACAGCTCCTAATGGGAAACGCTTTGCATATAATTTCTAATATTTGATAAAGAATGGTTTGCCACCAGAGGGCGTAAGTTCACGTTTCCCTTTAGAGCAATATCTGCGGGACAAAAAACTCAATTGAAAAACTTATTTCTTCGGTCATATATTACTAACTATGCAAACTCTGTGTGTGTGTATTTTCTTTCCCAAAATAATGCACAATTTCGCCGATAGGAGTGCAAATGCTTAATCCGTTTTTCTCAAAATAACTGCTTTCACATATGAGATTCAAAAAATTATTTCAACATCGGCTGCTATTTACCTTGTAGAACACTTTAGGCTAGTAAATGAGGAAATTCGCTACAAAAGATGGTGGAGCACTATCTTCTTTGAATAACGCAAAGATTTCCCGCTAGCTGCGTAAAGGTAGAAACCCTTTTTTTTTCCGCTAAGACGTATTTGAAAAGTTATTTTCCCCTTAGCATAGCCTTTTCCATTAAGAATAATTTTCACCTATTTTTAACTTTTCCGCTATGCAAAATTTTTCCGGCTAGCAGACGCAGACTTGTATCATGTTTCCTTCTATATTTCTCCTTTCAACTGTTCGATTTTAAAATCTCTTTGTCTCTGGTACCTTCTTTGTACTATGAGAAACTTTTTGTTCGCCATTTGTTAGTTTTCGTAACATGCTTATTTAGCCGGTGGTGGAACTAAGTAGATGTTTCTGTTTCTGTATGTTTTATCGATTGTTGGAACCGGTTTATTATTTTCCAAACTGGTTCCATTGACTTTGAATAGCTTTGATAAATTTAATTCGCGTCAGAACGGATTCAAAAGACGTGTATATTACATCCGAAAATTCGGTGTCATCTTTCTTGTTTTTCATTAATTTCACAATACGATTTTTTTCTTTCACCTAAACAACAACGCACGAGCACATACGCACCACATAACACCTACCTCCTGCCTTGTGTTCGGGGGATTACATTAAAACTTTTCGCGTAAAGGGCCATGGTTGAGATCCTGGCGAATCGTCAAGTATGCATGTGATTCACGGTCTTGGTTTGTTTTCTTTACTCGGAGCCAGTAACCCTAAAGTACTGCTGTGACACTCTACCCAGCCGTTGATGTTTATATAGGTCATCAGACAAGGATGTTTCCCAAAAAGTCTGAAATCGATTTTGAAACAGTTATGCAAATCATTTTAGAATGTACGGCAATTGCATGGGCTCAAATATAAGCTACCCAAACATCAGTACTTGGACACTAATAATTGCTTCTTAAATACTAGTTAATTTCGGGCTACGGATCCGCAGAAAGAACAAAAGCTAACGAGCGAGAAAAATATCCAACCGAATGCGGGTTTTCGGCGCGAGAATCTAGGGCTTCCTAGCACTGCAGTGAAGCCAGCATTATTTCAAAAATCAATGTCAATGAACTCTCTCTCTCTCTCTCTCTCTCTCTCTCTCTCTCTACTCTGATGTGAATAACAACATCCATTCTTCTAGGAACACTTTCAGTCAACTGACGATAAAAGAAATGTGGTATTGCATTAACCCTTCGAAATAACAGAAGTTGGATGCCCTGCACTCAGTTTCTTCCAGAGCTACAGCTGATAATGGTGTTCGGTGGACTTCGGACAAGGTATAAAAATCTAGGCCGAAGACATATCTTTCAGCAAGGGCCGCGGGTGGCCTAGTGGGCAACGTTCGTGACTGCCACGGGAAGGACCTCAGGTTCGATCCTAGGCAGGTACGAACGCTCGATCTACTAAATATCCGCCGTGTGTCGGATGGGCACGTTAAGCCGTCGGACCCCGGTTACTGGCCCCCGGTAATAAATAAGGGTGTCTTCCTCCCCCTTTCTACTTCGCTTCCGTGTCACTTTCCTATCGGGCAATCTAGCTCAAATCTCCTAGCTTCCTATTTCTAAGGGTTGTTTAAGACCTAGGGTCAGACACTCCCTTCCTAAAATCCTCTACATATGATCATTTTTTAATCATATCTTTCAGCAATGTGTAATGCCTTGTTTCATAACTGAATGCGCTATTTTACTTTGCCATTCAATATGAAGCTGCAGTAGTTGAAACTACTCCATATTAAATGACAAATATAGTTTCTTTTTTTTTTTTTTTTTTTTTTTTTTTTTTTGATTGGAGGTTTAACGACCACCGTGAGCAACTCAATGGGCTATAAGCAGTCGCCCGTCCCTAATTTAGGGTCACTGGTTCCAGGGAAGGGAGAGAGCCAGTGCCGTAAGACAAACACAACATCCATGCCTCACCGGGATTCGAACCCGGACCCCTTCGGACGAATGATCATAGGCCAACGCCTTAGACCACTGCGCCACCGGGCAAATATAGTTTCATCCAAGAACATGAAAGAATTTATTTTCCTCTGCAGCGATAAGAATGCCTCATATTGTTCCTATGACTCTCTTCGCCGATCTTGTTTTAAACTCAACTCAACTCACGTTTTCTTTTACCCTGTAGAAGCAACTATGTCCTGCCAAAGTTCCACCATCTAAGTTTTGAAAGTTCAAGTCAGTCGTGAAAATGATGCGTCCGTAGATAGAAAACCAATCAACCCCGAAAACCGGTAATCCGTTTAACACGAGATACATCTGAAAGTACAATTTGATAATTCACAGGTTTATCAAGTTCATTAAGATTTCAGAGAAGCATTTAATTTTTTACTCGTTATCAGTTCTGTGCATTCACGTTTTAATGCCAAGTGAGGGTTCTTCGCCGCGTTTGAAAATTTCCGGTATTGGAGTGATTTTTTTGTTTGTTTTATATTTTGCACTTTGCTGTTCAGGCGTTGTAATCTTCATTCGGCTGCTTTGTAGCGTCATTTACTGCTAAACATTTACGCTTGGAGCATTTCGTCCGTTTTAAGGGCATCCTCTGAAGCAAAACAATTTTTTTCGGGGTGGAGAACGGTGAGACTCGTTAGTAGGCTATAATTGTCCGGTATTATTTGTAGTGTTGTGGAACTACCTACCGTTTTTTTTTTTTGTTGTTGTTTTTTTTTACCGGAGGTTGTCTTTCCTGCTCAATGATGTTTCCATGCACAAGAGATTTCTTCTGGATAACTGAACTATCTTTCGTTTTATAGATGACAATTTAAACCAGTGAAAAACGAATCATCTATGAAACTCAAGACAAGAACTTTGAAAGACAAATTCTCCACTGCACTATCAACAGTCATCTGTAAAATCAAAGAAGCTTCAGCTGTCCAAATGAAATCTCCTATGCATCGAACACATCGCTGAGCATGAAATACAAAGGCCGTTCCATAAAACCTGAGAGTAATTTTTTTTTTTTGAGTTACCACGCAGACGACTAACTGACTTAAGGAAGCATCTATGGCGACAGTTATTAGCCGTGGCAGACGATTCTGGTTTTGTTATTGCGGAGTTGTTTAAAATTCGTCTGCATTTCGCCATGGAGGTGCATGAGTGATTCCTAGTTAAGAAGTGAAATGCGTTGTGCGATAAAATTTTGCTATCATTTGGGTAAAACGGCTCCAGAAACAGTTGATTTAATACATAAATTAAAAAAAAAAAAAAAAGCTTACAGAGATAAATATTTGGGTGAGTCAACGATTTTTAGATGGCACCATGACTTCAAAAAAGGGAGATTGTCGGCAGAACTCCTTCCTACGCCTGGTCGACCTCAAAATGTTGTTACGGAGCGTATTGCTAACACTGTTTGAACAATCCTGCAAGAAGATCGACGAATGACATGTGAAGACATAGCGGCATCAACTAATATTTCAAAAACGTCAACATTCAGCATTCTACGCGACAAATTACTGCTGCATCGTGGGTGTTCGAGATGGGTACTTTATCACCTGACGAGAGGATAATTGTTAGCCAAAGTTCAGGTGTGTCATAAGCGGAAGCAAATGATTGCATAGGATCCGAACTTTCAAAACACAGTAATAACTGCCGATGAAACATGGGTCCACTATTTCGAACCCCTCACGAAGCGCGCAACGAGTGTCTGGAAACACACAGGCTCGCCTCCTCCGAAAGAAGTCCGCCAAATCAAACCACCTGGGAAAGTAATTATGATAATTTTCTTTGATCATAAAGGTGTAGTCTACCAGAATGCCGTTTTTCCACAAATTACTGTCAATGCTGAGTATTACATTTCAGTCTTGAAGCGTCTGCGACGATACATATCGATTAAACGACCGGAACTAGTGGGCAAGTGGACCCTACACCATGATAACGCCCTCCCACATGTGGCTGCTTGAACAGTTTCTTACGAAATGCAGTATCGAAATCATGCTACAGCCTGCCTACAGTAATGCTCTCGCCCTGTGCGATTTCTGGTTGTTTCTAACTATGAAGGAGAAGTTCCGTGGCGCAACATTCAACACAGTTGCTGACATTATTCAAGCTGCAGAGGGGTCGCTTAAGGAGCTCCCACAAAATGCCTTCGCCACATGCTTTGAAAAGTGGACTGAACGAACGATCAGACCGTTGCATATCATCCGAGGGAAGATACTTTGAGAAAGAACAACATATATTTTGCTGTACCTATATTTCTTCATTTTGTGTGATTTTACTCTCGGGTTTTAGGGAACGGCCGTTGCACAAACTCCAACTAGTGGCAAAGAACAGTGGATGGCGCCACAGCGGAACACATTGAAAAGAAAGAAAAAAAATAAGAAAAAAAACCCGGGTAAATCAATTCCGTAAGACCCCCCCCCCTACCGAAAAAAACATTTGCTTATGAGGATATCCTGAAAGCGGACTGAATGCTTCGAGCGTCAATTTTAGGCAAGTAATGGAACACAAAACTGTTATCCTTTTTTTGATCCACACGGCGGAAATTTTCGGAATTTCGAGTAAACTCAACTTGCTATCCGAATGAAAAAAGCAGCTGCCCGGTGGCGCATTGGTCTAAGCGATGGCCTTTGATCATTCGTCCGAAAGGGGGTCCCCGGGTTCGAATCCCGTGAGGCATGGATGTTGTGTTTGTCTTGCGGCACTGGCTCCTTCCCTTCCCTGGAACCAGCAACCCTAAAATTAGGGACGGTTAACTGCTTATAGTCCATTGAGTTGCACACTGTAGTCATTAAACTTCCAATCAAAAAAAAAAAAAGAAAAAAAGGCAAAAACTACGAGGGTGAGTCAATAATTATCCACAATGCAGTTGCATTTGTGTTTCTGTTGGCAGCACTCTCGTTTTCACGTGCATCGCTAAGCGATGTTGGCGCCTCATCACTGCTGCTAAGGTCAATTCCATTGTCGCTGCCGTGGCATTAAACCTGGAAGCTCCGCTTTCCATTTGCACCACAGAGAAGCATTCAGTGATCCATTTTTTATAGTCTGAAGGTGTATCAGGCACCGTAGTCAATCGAAGACTTTTAGCACAGTACGGGAACAGTGTTTTTCCGCAATGGAGTGTCTACGGATGGATTGAAAAGTTCAGAAATGGTCGCACAAGTGTTACGCATGAAGAAGGAGCGCCGCCCCGGTGGCGCAGTGGTCTAAGGGATGGCTTCTGATCATTCGTCCGAGATGGGTCTGTGTTCGAATCCCGGTGAGACATGGATGTTGTGTTTGTCTTACGGCACTGGCTCTCTACCTTACCTGGAACCAGTGATCCTAAATTAGGGACGGGCGACTGCTTATAGCCCACCGAGTTGCTCATGGTGGTCGTTAAACCTCCAATCAAGAAATAAATAAATGAATAAATGAAGAAGGAGACGGATGCTCTTCCCTTCCGCAGCCACAACTGACAACATTAAGCGCATACGTGACATGGTTCTGTTAAGCAGACGAGTGACTATTGATTGAAGTGACAAACCGTCTGCGAATTAGTCATGGTTCTATCGCTTATTTAGTTCACTAAAAGAGGCCTTAAAGGGCCGTCGATTCACCTCGGACCAAGAACTGAAAGAAGCGGTGCATACACTGTTGAAAATTTTGTGGTAGGTTGCACTAAAATGTGGTGCTACGCCAGCTGCACCACTTCCTGCGAAAGGATACACCATTACGTGGAGCAAACAAAACCCAACATGGTGAAACCTTGAACCACAACGTGGTGCGACCTTGTACTATAACGTAGTACAAGGTTACACCATGTTGTTGGGTTTTGTTTGCACCACACAATGGTATATCTTTTCTCAGAAAGTGGTGCAGCTGGTGTAGCACCACATTTTTAGTGCAGCCTACCACAAAATTTTAACAGTGATGCGTGGTTCGCTGCTCAGCCGGAAAACCTTTTTCTGGGGGCATAAAGAAGCTTGTACAACGATGGAGCAAGTGCGTTGAAAAGCACAGACACTATAAATAAGTAGGAACTGTACACCAATTATACTCAAAACAGCATAACTATACGAATGATCCGAAATTCCTTGGAGTAGAATAGAAATTAAACTTTCCAAGCTTTCGCACATCAACCAGATGGCGTTTTCAAGGAAGGTAGACAGCTAACTGCAAACTGGATAATAGAACGTTTCAACAATTTGAACGCGGTGACCTGAATAGACAATAAATGAATAGGCGCAAACGTATTAATTCGAAGAAACGAGGTCGCGCTGGTTGGGCACGCGGTACCATGGTAGAAAACGTAGCATTATTTGAAGAATTGATTCCAAATATGTGGCAACTCCAGAGAGACGCTATCATTGCAAGCCTCGTAGCTGGTCAAAATTTCCAAGGTTTTCCGAATGCCAGTAGATTTGGGTGTAGAGTATGAAGCTAATTCCTTTACATCACTTCATATAGGATCGGCGGACTTGAACTTGACTTCTCTTGAAAAGGCAGTGGTTATTTTGGCATAAGGTCTCCGGCATCTTTATGTACGATGCTTAAGAGAAATATTGACAAGCCCCCTCTTCTCAATGAGGCAGGTGTTTATGCCATCCCACTACAATATCCGGACGGCTCCTGGCGATACTCCATCGGAATGACCAAACGTTCGATTGGAATTAGAATCAGCGGACATAAAAGGGATACAAAAGACGAAAAAATAATCACTTCTCTATCAACAGAAGTCCAGTTCAAGTCCGCCGATCCTATATGGAGTGATGTAAAGAAATCAGCTTCATACTCCACACCCAAATCTACTGCCATTCGCAAAACCTTGGAAATCTTGGCCAGCTACGAGGCTTGCAATGATAGCGTCTCTCTGGAGTTGCCACGTATTTGGAATCAATTCTTGAAATAATGCTGCGTTTTCTACCATGGTACCGCGTGCCCAACCAACGTGACCTCGTTTCTTCGAATGATCAGGTTTGCGCCTGTTCATTTATTGTCTAGTCAAGTCACCGCGTTCAAATTGTTGAAACGTTCTATTATCCAGTTTGCAGTTAGCTGTCTACCTTCCTTGAAAAAGCCATCTGGTTGATGTGTGAAAGCTTGGAAAGTTTTATTTCTATTCTACTCCAAGAACTTTCGGATTATTAGTATAGTTATACTATTTTGAGCAAAGACACTGTTGAAAAATAATGTTTTGTAAGTTCCCTATTTTTATTGAAATAAATTTTATAGCTGCATTTTTTGCAGATGATTATGACTCCCCTTCGTAATAAGGAATTAAAATGGAAAAATGTTGTTCCGAAATGTCTTATGAACGAGATATATCGCTTATGAGGAGTATCTGACTAGTCTCTTTAACGAGTTGAATTTTTTCCAAGTAATGTACTAAAAATAAAACATTTTCACTTAGAAAGTATATAGTTCCGGATGCTTCTGATATGATACTGCACTTGTGCGTGCTTTAACCACGGATAAAAGGTACACTATCTTTCATGCTATACGAACATCAAAATGTGGTATGACAACCAAGTGATACATCAAAAGGCTACATACGCACACTTGCCACGTGCTATGTAGTTTGCAACTAATCCATTACAGCAGTTCCCAAGAAAAAAATTGGTGCTTGAAAAGTGAGCGAAACGTGCAATGCCTTCAACATCAGTCAAGTGCTATTGAATTAAGAACAAAATCTATGAGAAGGCTACACAGTAGCACCACTGGGGCATTCTGGGGAAATCTAAGCACTCGTGCAATAAAAGAAAAAAAAATTATATATATATTGCGCGAGGCAACGAAAAAGCTAACGATCGGGGGCGCAAGACAAGATCAAACAAAGCTTCCACCCCCTTCGCGCTCGTTATGAGCGAGATTAATATCGTTGGCCATGACGTCGATATCGAGCTCCAAATCGATATACTCCGTCACATGCCCCGAAGTAGGAGAGCCAAGAGTATATTCCTTAGACGACCAATCCATAATCAAAGCTAGTTTTCTTGTCGTCAGATCCTTTTTTCTTTTCCTCCTCTTCATCCTCTTACTTTTTTCCCCTCTATTTTTCCACTAAAAAGAGGGAAGTAAGACAGAGAAGGATTCCTGAAATATGACAAAGACTTGCGTCATTTCTTTGGCGTAAGGTAGTCGAAAGTACTACAGATACTTTACAGTAGCTCACATGACTAAGCACAAGGATGTGTGGAACATAGACGCCTCAAAATGGATTCTTACTGTGCTTACAATACTTTTTTGTCCTTGTCTTTCTTTCCTAAGAGCGCAAAGATATGCCACTTTTTTTAATGCCCACTCTAAATAGATGCACTGAAAGAGCGCTGGCAGAATACAGAAACATAACTAATCTGAAGGAGGCACAGCATAAAAGATCACCATTCTTATCACTTTTTTTTTCCAAATGAAAGTCTCCTTTAAAAGGTGGAAAATAAAAGTACCGACAGATGTGCATTTAGAAAGGGACCCTGGTAATATGATAACATGGCATAATGAAGACGTAGCACAAGCTCTTAGCTCTGCGTAACTAGTGAAAATTATGAAGCTTTACATTTATAATATATGTCGTAATTCTTTTTTTTTTTTTTTATTAAGTGTTTAACGATCACCGTGCGCAACTCGATGGGCTGTAAGCAACATTCACCCGTCCCTAATTTAGGGCCACTGGTTCCAGGAAAGAGAGAGCGCTAGTGATATAAAACAAACACAACGGATTCGAACCCGGAGCCATCTAAGACGAATGATCAGAAGCCAGCGCTTAGACCACTGCGCCACCGGGCAGGTGGCAGTGTGAGATTCTTTTGCTTCTGCAACACGCTGTATAGCATTTTGCGAATATTAAAAACGCGGAAAGTGTGTAATCAGGTAGGTAAAATAAAACAAAAGGTTCAAAAAACTGAAGAGAGTTTGGCTGCTGTCGAGATGACACCAATTTGGAAAAGGATATGAAAATCGGCTCATCTGTTCGACTGTCGCAAATTAATGTTCCAGGTAGCAACAATACTGTCGCATTGTTTGCTAACCCGTGGAAGTTAGCACACAATGCGACAGCACGAACACCTTTTCACACTAAAGACAACGAAAATTAATCTACGGATAATGTCGATCGCTGAGAAAATCTTTCACGGCAAATTGGCCAGAAAGGACGCTTCCCGACACACACACACACCCTACCTGAAAAACCTGAATCGCGAAGCCTAAATCACAGACATTTTAATATCCCTGCGCAACTGCTGAGTATTGTCTTCAGAAATGGCTTCTTCCTAACAGCTGCTTCATGATAAGGTTATTCAATCAGAGTGCAATATAGGTTAAAAAAAAAAAAAAAAAAAAAGGAGCGAAAGCCTAATTTTTTCACTAAGAACTTTGTTAAAATTCGAACTTACGTAAAATCCAGTCTTCCTGATCACGTAGACTATACAACGCTGAGACAGCAACTGTCCAATAGTACTCCAATTCCAGAAGAACACTGCTTTGTTGGGAAAATAACCACCAATTTCTGTTTAAGGACGTCAAATTGTTAGAGAGACCTAAATCAATATTTGACCGACTTTTTAGAAGCCTTTCATATATTTCAAAACCGTAATAACCTGGTAAATGATTTATCTTCATCTCCATATTCATCAATCAGCAATCTGATATCGCACGAGGCGTTTGTCGCGTGGAATTTGTAACTTCGTCAGAAGCAAGTCAAGAAATAAAAACGCTTAGTCCTGACGAAGCTGAACCATAGTTTCAGCGAAACTATAGTAGACTTTGAATTTGTAAAAATTGTATTCATAAAACGTTGTTGTCTGAATTAAATGTAAAATAAACGAACAGATGAGAATGTAAGTATTCATTCAAACACCCGAGGCGTCACGTTCGTTTAGCACCCGGAATCATGGAAGTAAAACAAAAGGCTTTCACTACTTGAAGAACTGGTTCCAAAAATCGTGACAACTCTAGCGAGACGTTATCATTGCATGATTCACTGTTGGTAATGATCTCCAAAGTTTCGCGAATGGCAGTAGATTTTGGGGAGGAGTAGGAAGCTAATTTCTTTACGTCATCCCACATAGAAGCAACAGACTTGAACTTGATTTCTCTAGATAGGGCTGTTGTTACTTTACCGTTCTTTATGTCTCTTTTATGTTCGTTGACTCTAATTCTAAATTAACATTTGGTCATTCCAATGTAGTATCGCTTGGAGCCGTCTGGATATTGTAAACGTTTGGTTCACGCTGAGAAAGTAAAGGGCACGTTCTCAAATTTTATTATATTCAATGTGGGTGTTATCGTTTATGTATGACCATAAATTGTCCCCCAAGGCATCACTGCGCTGCTTGCGCTGAAACATGTTTAATGATCAGAATCTGCCTACAAACGTGTTCCGAAGGACATTTGTGCTTCACGTATTTCTTTTAACTGTTTTAAAAAGGGACGGTGATTGTAATTTAACAACAAAGAGGGAGACAGAGCGAGAATGAGAAAGAGAGTGTGTTTTTCTCTCACTCCTACAGAAATAATTTAAGAAGCTTCCTGCGACTTAACGTGATCCTCACACCGCGTTGTATAAAAGAAAATGGAGCTGTCGGTATCAAATACGAGGTCAGCTGGAATTTCATTTGATTGTAGTTTAGCCTCTTTTTGTAACCAATCTCTTTGGACCAGGCACTTTATATCCGAACATGGTTCTAGAGACATAACATTTCAATAACGCAAAAGTGGGCTACAAAAAAGAAAAAAAAACTTTCCAAAAGGCAGAAATTTTAGCTCAGGAATAATGTGAATGAATGCGTTTAACATTCGAGATCTTGCGATAAAAAAAAAATTATATAACAGTGGTTGAACGAAAAGGCTTTTTCCTCTGAACAGTGATGCTGACTATCAGCCTTTACAGAGCCGTATTAGAGGTAGAAGAGTTTATTTTTTTGAATGTATACCATATATTATTTCATTTTACTTTTGTACTTCCCTTTTTACTAGGCTTTTAAGTCTCAATTTCTTCATGTGTGTCAATGTATATAAGTGACTGTTTAAATTCATGTGATGTTATTAAAAAACCCATTTTGGTATGCTGCTGTGGAGCTGTCTTATGGTACTTCTGCATATTCTCATTTATCCATATTTTATTATTCTCATTTCAAATAACTTTACTATTCATATATGCACTATATTGACAAAAGTCACGGGACACCTAGAAGAGAAACACAACATAGCATTTATTAACATACATTAGTACGGTGTCTATCCACCTTTGGCCTTAATGCGGAACTGACCTTTCGAGACCTGCTTCTTTTTTTTTTTTTTTGATTGGAGGTTTAACGACCACCGTGAGCAACTCAATGGGCTATAAGCAGTCGCCCGTCCCTAATTTAGGGTCACTGGTTCCAGGGAAGGGAGAGAGCCAGTGCCGTAAGACAAACACAACATCCATGCCTCACCGGGATTCGAACCCGGACCCCTCACGGACGAATGATCAGAGGCCAGCGCCTTAGACCACTGCGCCACCGGGGCGGCTCGAGACCTGCTTCCTACAAGGTTTTGGAACGCAGCAATAGGTATGCGCTTCCATTTCTTATGTGGCGCTCTAATTCATTATTAGGTGCTCTATGGGATTAATATCAGGGCTCTGTGCTGGCCAGTCCACACACGATACGGAATTATCGTCAAACCACGCCGTAACAGTCCTTGCTCTATGGCTTGGTGCATTATCCTGCTGGTACCAACAAGGCTCGGTTCCATAGTATTGCCACAGAGTTGGTAGGGCATAATTATCCAGAATATAGAGGTAGACGTGCTGGTCAACAGGTTTGTCCACGATAACAAATGGGCTGGGAACATTCCACGAAAAACACCCTCACACGAGTACACTGCCAGCTTCAAACTTAACCGTAGGAACAGTACACTGCGGTAAATAGCGTTCCCCCCAGCTGCCGCCATACCCACACACGGCCATCAGACTGACTGATCGTGTATCTAGATTCATCAGTCCATAGGACCTGCTTCCATTGATCTACGGTCCACGATAAATGTTCTTTACACCATGCTAAACGACGAGTAGCATTCCGAGTGTAGATGAAAGGCTTATGAGCAGCCGCACGACCACGGAATGAAGTCCTTTGCGAATAGTACGTGTACATACCGAGGTTCCAGCATTTTTACTCACCTGTACACTGAGGTTTTGTGCAGTACTCCGTCGATTAGCTGTAACGACTCTCTTGAGGCTTCGACGTCTTCTATCACTGATTTTCTTTGGTCTGTCGGTACGTTTTGCTGCTTCAGGCATGCCATGTGTCTTCCACTTATTCAGTACATCGAAAGCAGTTGACTTTGGTATGTTTAAACGCCTCTCGGTTTCTGTTATGGACAACCCATTAATATAACACCTAACAATCTTTCCTTTCTCAAAGTCAGTTGTCTCCTGCCGCGACATTTTCAGTCAACCTCCCAGTGTGATTTGATCGCGGTCAGCAGCAGGTTTGTTTTTACACCGTTTGCAGTTGTACCGCGCATCTTAACGCAGCGGATTCGTTCATTTGCTTTTGAAGGGGTGCCCGGTGACTTTTGTCAATATAGTGTATATATATATATATATATCATCAACATTGTCAACTATTATCAATCCACTGCTGGATGAAGGTCTCCCCGAGTTTCTTTCGTAACTGCTGTTTTGAGCCACTCTCCTCCATGTTAATCCGGCATGCATTCCAATTTCATCCATCCATATCCGGTGTGGTCTTCTTTTGGGTTCTTTTCTGTCCCTTGGAATCCAGTCTAAAATTTCGGTTGTCCATCTGTGGTTCGTTCTTCTGGCAACATGTCCTGCACATTGCCATTTCAGGGATTTTACTCTCATCATGATGCCTTCCACTCTTGTCATTTTCCTTATCCACGAGTTCCTCTTCTTATCTTTCCTGGTTACTCCAAGTATGCATCGCTCCATACTTCTTTCAGTTGTCTGCGGCCTTTGTATGTATTTTTTAGTTACAGTCCATGTCTCTGCTCCATGCGTAAGAACTAGAAGGATGCATTGATTAAACATTTTTTTAAGACATAAAAGCATATTGATTTTGAAAATTGTACTGTCTCTTCCAAAGGCTCTCCAACCAAGTTTTATACGCCGATTAGTTTCCTCATCAATATGACCCTCGATTTATATCTGCTGTCCAAGGTAAATGTTAGGTATCGGTAATCTCCAAATTTCCCTCATCAACTGATAAACCTCTATTTCTTGTAAAAGCATTATACATCACTTTTGTCTTCTAAAAGTTCATTTTTAGTCCCACTTCTTTACTCTTGTCAGCAAGTTCCTGGATCATACTCTGTAGCTCTGAAGGGGTAATTGAAAATGATTACGTCATCAGCAAAACAAAGGTGAGTTCAATAACTTCCATTAATCTTTATCCTTTTGTTTTCCCGGTTTAACGATTGAAAGACACTTTGCAATGTGGCATTGAAGAGTTTGGGAGAAATGGTATCACCCTGTCTCACTCCCTTTTCCATTTTTATTTGTGCTGTATCCTGAAATTGCCGAACCTTTGCACTTGTATTTTCATAGCTGTTACTAATAATGCTAAAGTAAGCATCTTCAACACCAGCGGATTTCAACGCCATTGTAACTGCTGATGCTTTCACGGAATCAAAGGCCTTTTCATAATCGATAAAAGCCATTCACAATGGGAGTTCATACTCCCTCATTCTTTCAATTAGTTCTCTCAGTACATGAATATGATCTTTGGTGCTGTAGCTACTCCTGAATATAGCTTGTTCTCTTGGTTGAGTCATGTCCAGTGTTACTTTCCAGCGATGTGAAAGAACCTTAGTGAAGATTTTATAAACCACTGAAAGGAGGCTGATGGGCCTGTGGTTCCTAAGATACTCAATGTCACATTTTGTATGTAGCAGGATCATTGTAGCATTGTTCCAATACTCAGGAATCTTTCCTTCATTGAGACATCTAGTGAAAACTTGGGTGAGTGTAGTTTCTATTTCCCCACTTGCTTTCTGTACAATGTTCACGGTAATTCCATCTTCTTCTGGAGCTTTTCCCCGTTTCATGTTCTTAACTGCATGTGCAACTTCTGCAGGGAGGACAGGAGGAAACTTTGGTACTAGTACCTTTCTTAATGACTGGAATAGGTGTATCATCTCTTTAATATACGTAGTTTTGTGTAGAAATCTTTCACTCTTGTCAAAAGTTCACCTCTATTTCTTGTTACAGAGCCATCTTCTTTTCTCAGTGCCATAATCTGTTTTCTTCCCTTACTAAGATGTCCCTTTCCTTTCTTCAGGCTTGGATTATTTTCAACTGCTTTTCTCACTTGTTCACAATTGAATTTCCTTATGCCTTCGGTGATATTTTTCTGAATTGGCTCGCATAACTCTGTATATTCTTTGGAAGTTAAATTTTCTTTATTTGTCTTATCTCCCTTTTCTGTTGCGTTAACATTTTTGTTTTTCCTGATATTTTTTCATAAGCAACTTGTCCTTAGTACCACTTATTTCTGTTTCCTTAAGAGCCTTGGTTAATTTCTTGTTAACTTCAGTGATGTCCACTTCTTCCGATGATCGACCTTCTAGAGCAGCGAAATGGTTCTTCAGTTCCAACTTGAAGGTTTTATGATGATTTTTAAGGTTGGCCATGTCAATACATTTTGTTTGATTTATGAGCTTGCCACGTTCCAGTTTAGTGTTGAGGTGCATCTTACATCTGACCATTCTATGGTCACCACCTGTGTTGAACATATATATATATATAGTTTTCTTCTGGGTCTTTTCCTGTCCCTTGGTATCCAGTCTAGAATTTCGGTTGTCCATCAGTGGTCTGTTCTTCTGGCAACATGTCCAGCTCATTGCCATTTCAGGGATTTTACTCTGATCATGATGCCTTCCACTCTTTGTCATTTTCAGCATGCGGGAGTGATATGGAGGAGACTGGCACAAGATAGACCGTTGTGGAAGAAACTTGGGAAGACCTTCATCCAGCAGTGGATTGATAATGGTTGATGATGACGATGATGATATACTGTATATACACTCATCGTCAAAAAATAGTTGCACCCAGAAGGAAACACTTGACAGGAATGAAACATGGTGGGTAGTTTTGACATCGTGAGACATGCAAATGATTCAAGTATCAGGCTCGGCCGCGAATGTGACGCAAGTAATGAGGAGTCGTAGCGCTGTGCCTGACCGGCTATATAAGGTCGTCCTGTTGCGCGTGCTTGTCACTTGTGCTGTTGTGTTGCTTGCATCCTTTGCAAGTGAAGTAAACCTCGGAAAAAAGTTCGGAAGCAATTCGTGCAGTTGGAGGAGTTCGAGAGAGGCCGCATCGTCGGGCTCCAGGAAGCGGGATGGTCTTATCGCTGTATTGAGCACCATAACGGTCGTGCGGATATCACCATAGCACGTTGTTGGCGGCAGTTGATAGAACAAGGCACACAGCAGCAACAGGGTCTGGGAGACCTGGACGAACCATCAAGAGAGAGAGGGCCGACGGGTTGTCCGACATGCGCGGAGTGACCCAACAGCCACGATTGCGCATATTCAGCGAGCAGTGGTGCCCTCCATGCATCGTCCTATTAGTGCCAGCACAATTGGCAGACGGCTGCACGATGTAGGACTACAAGCACGTAGACCGTTACGACGACTGCCCTTAACACCATTGCATCGTCGCCAAAGACTGCCGTGGAGCCACTCAGAATGGCAGCGGGTGATTTTCAGTGACTAGTCCCGTTTTTGTCTTGGAGGAAACGACCACCGAATCCGTGTGTGGAGACACAGTGGTCAGCGCCAAGATGAACAGTTTGTCGTCGTGCGTCACACGTCCAGAAAGCGTGGTGTCATGGTGTAGGGTTTAATTGCGTACGATGCCAGATTACCTTTGGTGTTCATTACAGGCAATTTGACAGCACAAAGTGACATTAATGAGGTCTTGCAACCAGTGGCCCTACCTTTTCTGAAAGCTCACTCCGGTGCGATTTTAAAGCAGGACAACGCTCGCCTGCATACTGATGCTGTCTCGAGAGCTTGCCTTCAAGGCACTGACACTCTGACATGGCCAGCCGCATCGCCAGACACTATCGCCGATTAAAAATGTGTGAGATGCTATTGGATGCGATATCCACACTCCACCCCAACCCATTGAGAAGATTCAAGTTGCGTGGGATGGCTTATCGCAGGACACCATTAGGAACCTGTACAGCTCCATGCCGAGACGTATGGCATGTTGTGTGAGCAAACATGGCGACCTGACGCCATGCTGAGTGACACCACTTATTGGCGTGAAGCTCAATAAATATTGCCCATTTCAGTCTCAATATTTAATTATTTATTTTTTCTGGTAACCTTTACCTTCCTCTCGAATAGCATTGCAATCCGACAAGTCCTTCTGGGTGCAACTATTTTTTTTGACGACGAGTGTATTATTGTACCATGGTAACGACATAAACTGCTAGTTAATGTTATATATTCGTCATTAAAAGGGGTTGGACAAAGTAATGTGAACACCATGTTTATAGGGGTTAATGTTATTCGTGTTGGCTGCACTGAAGAAGAAAAACGTTGTGATTATCTTTAGGATTTTTTCTTTGTGTATGACCTCTAGGTCGTATGCTAGTGTAGTACAAGTTGTGTTCAGCAGCGGTTCGAGTTTTTGTCAGACTCCTAAAGAGGACAAATCGTGGGTGCCTATTCAGCAGAAGCGTCTGTAACCATAACAGCCAAATTGTTGGGTTTTAAGAGCAACAGTCTCCACGGTTGACTGTGTACACAAAGCATGGCAAGACTTGATCTGCGAAGAAGAATAGTGACGAAATCCTATGTTGAATGGGAGGGAACGTCTAACACTAATAAGGATTTTGTCCAAACAACAAAGAACTACTGCAGCAAAAGTGACAACAGGAATCAATACCCACCTGGAAGACCTTGTAAAGAACAGTCCGCAGAGGACTTCACAAAGCCAACATCCATGAAAGAGCTGCAATTGCTAAACCTTTAATCACAGAAACCAACGTTACAATGCGAAAAACAGGGTGTCGTGAGCATAAAACCTGGACAGCTTATGACTGGAAACGTGTGATATGGTCCGATGAGTTCTCGTTTACATTATTCCCAACAGTAAGTTGGTCTATGTATGGAGAACTACGATTCGGAATGTCTGGTTCCAACTGTCAAACTTGGGGGTGGATCTAAGATCTTTTAAGCGACCATGTCTTGATATTTAGTTGGTCCCATTATTACTCTACATGGCCAAGTTACTGCCAACGAGTACTTGGGACATTCCAGATGATCAGGTGCACCCATGGTCCAAAAATTGTTTCCCAACACGATGATGCCATTTTTCAAAATGATAATGTTCCCAAACACACAACCTGATCAGTTCAGTCTAGGTTTGAGGAGCACCAAGATGAACTTCAACATCTGCCCTGGCCTGATCATGATCATATGTAGAGGATTTTAGGAAGGGAGTGTCTGACCCCAGGTCCCTAACAACCCTTAGAAATAGGAAACTAAGAGATTTGGGCTAGATTGTCCGATAAGAAAGTGACACGGAAGCGAAGTAGAAAGGGGAAGGAAGACGCCCTTATTTATTACCGGGGGCCAGTACCCAAGGTCTGACGTCTTAACGTGCCCATCCGACGCACGGCGGGTGTTTAGTAGATCTAGCTTTCGTACCTGCTCGGGATCGAACCTGAGGCCCTTCCCGTGGCAGTCACGATTGTTGCCCACTCGGCCACCCGCGGCACCCTGGCCTTTTTTTTTCTTTTTTTTTTTTTTTTTATTGGAGGTTTAACGACCACCGTGAGCAACTCAATGGGCTATAAGCAGTCGCCCGTCCCTAATTTAGGGTCACTGGTTCCAGGGAAGGGAGAGAGCCAGTGCCGTAAGACAAACACAACATCCATGCCTTACCGGGATTCGAACCCGGACCCCTTTCGGACGAATGATCAGAGGCCATTGCTTAGACCACTGCGCCACCGGGGCGGCCACCCTGGCCTGTTCAATCACCTGACTTCAATATCGTCGAAACACTGTGGGCAGTTTTGGACAGCAGAGTGAGAGCAGATTCCCTCATCCAACATCTCTGAAGCAATTGGCTGATGTTCTCATCGATGAATGGTACAACGTTCCACTGCAGAATATTCAAAAGCTGCATGAATCTATTCCAAGAAGGTTGGAGGCTGTATAAAAGGCAAATGGTGGTTCAACATCTTATTATAATAAAAGCATATTGTTTGTTTCCCAGGTGTTCATATTGTTTTGTCCAACCCCTATATAAACAAATAAACAAACACACACACACGAGCGCGCGCGAAAAGCAGAACAGTATACTGCAATGAAAACTTTCTAGAGCATGAACCAAATCATTGGTTACCAAAGTACAAGACTAAACTCAAGTACTGACAAATTGGAAGGAATTCAGAAAATCTTGAGAAATCTTGAGAGCCGCTATTTGTGACTTTTTCAAGGACTGGCACAGATAATTACTCTTTCATTTCCACAAAGATCTAGTGAAAGTCGGTTTGCGCTATATAATATTTGTACATTAGGCTCAGAAATAAAAAAATTAATGTTTTAGAAAATCAACAAATACTCCCTAAATACCCGGTTTTTTGCCTTCCTGTAGTTAACTATACTGGAAGAGAATTATACCAAAGCACATTATATTTTGAATTGAACGATTAACATAACCCACAAATTCTCACCTGATTCTTAGCACATAACTTTGAATTTAACTTTCAGTCGACCATCCCCTCAGTAAGTAAAATATTTACATATTCAGACCAAGTGACTAAAAACATAATAACCCTTATTCTTTTCACTTATGATTAAGAACATTAAGCTAAAATATTAATTAATTTAAAAGAAAATATGCATATCTAAAGTAACGTTACGTTACAGTTAATAAATAAGGGAATGCTCAAAACTCAAACCTGGTACATGCTGCAAGCGCTTTCTGAGGCACAAGCCTCTATTATAGCCTCTATACAAGATTCCATCGTGCCCTTCCAACCACATCTGATCAAGTAGCTTCTCACAAGTAGTAAGTTTTCTCACAAGTAATAAGTAGCTTCTCACAAGTAGTAAGTAGCATCTCACAAGTAGTAAGTAGCTTCTCACAAGTAGTAAGTTTTTAGCGAGCGCACGGAACGAACCAAAAGACAAAATAAAAACATACTACATACATGCTACGAATTAGGTGAGTACAAGTGATTAACCTTGAAAATATTAATTATATATCAAGTATTAAGCTCATCATACACAGTCGAGTCACATTATTATGACCAACAACTAACATCCAGAACAACCGCCCTGTGCAGCGCGGACAGCAACTAGACGGGCTGGGAGTGACTCAATAAGGTGCTGGAAGGTGTTCATAGGTATGTGGAGCCATGCTGACTGCAGTGCATCACACAGCTGCTGGAAGATCCATACAGCGAACAACACGATCGAGGTGGTCCCACAGATCTCAATTGGGTTTAAGTCTGAGGAATTAGGGTGCCAGGGAAGTACTTTGAAGTCTCCATCGTGCCCTTCCAACCACTCTCGGAATATTTTTAGCTGTGTGACGCGTCGTCGCATTGTCGTTCTGGAAGACCCCATCCGCCCCAGAAAAGACAATCAGCATGTATGTGTGTATGTGGTCTGCAAGGATGGCTTCATAACGAATTTGGTCCATAGTGCCTTCCACAGAACAGGTATGAGTGGACCCAGAGAATGCCTCGAGAATATTCCCCAGTTCATAACGCTGCCACCACCAGCTTGTGTTCTGCCAGCAAGGGTTGACTAGTGTTTGTTCTCCAATGTTTCTCGCCTTATACGCCAACGTCCATCCGTTCGATGAAGCAGAAAACGTGACTCATCGGAGAAGGCAATCCTTTGCCAATCAGCGGAGGTCCAATTCCGATACTGCCGTGAAAATGTAAGCCTTTTCTGCCGATGCACCTTCGTTAGCATAGGTGCAATGACCATCCGTCTGCATCGGAGCCCCACACGCAGCAGTGTGCGCTGAACTGTCGTTTTAGACACACTTCCGGGGTAGCCCCTGATTCCATCGGCCCTCACGCACCTTCGAAGCCGACTTTCACCTCTCACATCAATGGCACGTGGTGCTGCGCAGTTTTCACGTCGCTTATTCGCAAAGGTGCCATTTCTCCAATCACGATACACTTTAACTACAGTAGCACGCGAACAGTTCACAACAAACTGCGCTGTTTCAGAAATACTGCCACTCTTGGCCCGCAAGACGATAATCATCCCTTTTTGAAAATCTGATAAATCGCTCCTTTTATCCATGACAGCAACGAATATGTTTCCAGATTGCCTACAGCACACCTTATATACCCTCCAAGCCCGCTCACGACACGTGCTTTCTTTCATTGACTACGCGCTTTTGACCTCAAAAGTAGGAGGTGGTCAAAATAATGTAACTCGACAGTGTATAACTTAAACCAAACTTTAGCCAATTACAAAAATCAATAATAAAAAAAATAAAATAAAAAAAAATTGTTTTACTAACTTACATTCTGAAGACCAAAACGCGCAAAAGTAGCAGTGAAGAATTCTCAGAAACAACAACCAACAAAGCAGAAACTACAACAACAAAAATAAAAATAAAAAAAATAAAAGTAAAAAAAACTCGCAAGCCAACAAGCAGGGAGAAAGAAACAAAATCGGGATGCCGAAAGAGTCGAAAATGCCGAGCCTTGGCTTTCTCAAGGACCAGCAAAACTCTGCATTTACTCACTTCCACAAAGACCTAGTTGAAAATGGGTTCCTGCTAAGTCATAGATGCAAAATATAAGTCCCCAAAAAATACCAAATTAACAGAACCACCCACAAAAGTGCGGAAACATTATAACTAAGCATAATTTATTTTTAATTTTTTTTGCATACATCTATAACTTAACTGGACCGACCCATACTAATCACCCACAAAATAATCCCTAAGGAACAGGAAACGTTTGTTACAGCATCCATACAAGTTTTTGAAAAACTTTGAAATTTCGCCTGCTGCGATGCATTTAGTTCTGTTGCTACATTCTTCTCAATGTGATTAATACTATCAAGTCGAAGGCGTTTTGAATCTCAATTTCAACTTGGGAAACAAACGAATAAAAAAGAAAATGTGCTAGAGAAATAATGCAAGTGATTAAGCACTGCAACTTGCTTGCGAGCGAAGAGAGAAATGTATTCACGTCGATCGCTGTGTGAACAGGCGCGTTGTCATAAAACAGCCGCCAACCAAGTCTGGTAATTACAGAAATTATCGATTCCTTATTCACACTTTTCTAATTTGCTTTTATTCACAAGTGTTTAAACGGCGGTCACTTTCTAATAAAATGAGCACTTAGTCTACTCCTTTGGGAAAGCAGGTCGTCTACTTTAAGGACGGTCTGCTACTTCCTCTCAGCACTCCTTAAAACGTTTAAACCATCGAAATCTGTGCAATTCGAAAAGCCTCATCCCCGTAAGCTGTTCGAATATTCCGTGTGTAATTAAAGCCTTGTGTATTAGGACTAACGTTATTTGAACGCACATAGACGGTTTTTAATCATTTTATTATATATGACGTGCGTATCTGTATTTTTAACTCCACAGACACTTTTCTCCAGCTTTACACAAAACTTGACACTAACACATTGTTCCATTCTTTGGTTTCCGACGGTGACGACACACACGGTATACAAAGAACGTCCGTACAAAAAGCAGCTTCAGGTCAACTATTTTGGATTGGTGAGACTATCAAGGCCACACTTCTATGTTTGTTTTTCTTGTCTATTTCCGGGTTTAACAACCTCCATGAGCACTTTTAGGGTTATAACCAGCCGCCTATCCCTAATTTCGGGCCACTGGTTCCAGGAAAGGCAACGAACCAGGGCCTAGCCAAGGCGTCTAGAAAACACAAGGCCATGACATTAGCGAGATGAGTTCCCTTTTTTAGTGACATCACGCGGAAACCAAGGCTCCCGATTGGTTTCCAACGCTGTCGTTTGTGACGTCAAACACGACACCGACGTATCAGTAAGTGTAACATAAGAGTAACGTCATAGACGGAGGGAACTCATCTCCCTAATGTCATGGCCTTGTTTTCTAGACGGCCTTGGCTTGCCTCGGACGACTAACTGGAAACCAGCTCATCTGACCACTGGGCCACCAGGCAGCCTTCCATGCTTTTCCACCGCCCTCTTTAGTAGCAATACTCTGGTTTTAGTATTTTTTTTTTAATTCGGGCTAATGACTTTCTTACCGCATTGCGTATGTTCTGGTTTTGAACAATTGAAGGAGTTTTAGACCCCACCTCCTTCGCCGGTAATGGACAGGGATACTTTTCCGTCGACATGGGGCTCGAATTTCCCATTGTGTGATGAATCATCTTATACAGCAGACCGGACACGAAGACCCACCGCGTACAGCACGATCTGATTAACCACTCTGTGCACAATTAACAATATAAATGTCAAACCACCCTATCATTAGCGCAGACCCTGCGAACGACACGCGATAATGGATTTTAGCGCATGACGGCTGATTTAAATGACTGGAACTGTTTTACCGAGAATGATAGAGAGGCGGAAGCGCGTCTCTATCATTCACTTGCATATTACTGAAATAATGGTGCAAATCCAGTAGTCACAGATCATGTGTGCAGAGAGAGAGAGAGAGTCAATTTCAGCTATTCCAATCTGCCGAAAATATTTCGTGGAATCAACGATTTTTTTTTTTCGCTTTTAATCCATGGGAAGCAGCAACTTATATATTTAATACAATCAGACAATCTATCGTCGAAATAATGCGCTTCAGAAAACTCGTTAAAGTTTGATTGCACAGACACTTGAAGCAAAAATTCAAGTGCTTTTAACTAATTGAAAAACACATTTTTTTTTTATTATTAAAAGATGCACAATAACTTTCACCCAACAAACATCAAATGCCTAGTAGCGTGCTTGCCACTGAAAAGCTATCTACAGCGCTCGGGTTTTTACAAAAACTGCTCGACACAGAACCTTCGGATAAATAGGTGTTAACCCATGCTTTTCTTCATCTTTTAAGAGCAGCAAAACACCTGTTTGATGGGTTTTTTCTCAGTTCTAACAAACATCGAAGACTACGAGTCACGAATCCTTAATTTAGAGCTTGAAATTCAAAGGCAGGTACAGAACAAGAACTGGAAAATATACG
Source organism: Macrothele yani (assembly GCA_039090855.1). NCBI lineage: Eukaryota > Metazoa > Arthropoda > Arachnida > Araneae > Macrothelidae > Macrothele > Macrothele yani. Next base: position 1,043,602 of record CM076991.1, read on the forward strand.
ACAATCGTGAATTCGAAACTAGTACTCCTCATCACAATTCGAACAGCAAGATACACAGACAGAACCACAAATCATAAAACACCGATTCAAGACATCTCTGACTTGTTCGATTCCTACAGCTTTTCTATTAAATTGATATGTATTTCAACAAAGGGTCGAGACTTTTCATCCATTTAAATGCTCATTGTGTTTGACTAGTACGAAAAGGATGTTCGAAGGTATGACATAACTTCATGTCAGGAAACTACGATTAATTGTTGTGTATCACGATTACTTCTCTGTCGCTTTCAAACGTCCATGAGACACCTCTAGTATCACATGGGAGCCACTCATCCCTAATTCAGGAATACCAACGAAAACAGAGAACCTGAATATTAGTACAACACACCATCACGTCACTAAACAACGTGGGATAACTACTTTTTAAGGATTGTCGGTCACGAGAGACATGGCGCCATAATCAATATTTCTTTTCATTCTGAAAACGTGAAACTTCTGCAACGTAATTTGTTTTCGCGTAATTACGATAATGTTCAGGGAAAACATTTCCTGTTAAAAACATCAGTTGATGTACCACGGATGAATGATTGGCTCTACATCACTTACTCAGCTAGACAGACACACACACACACACACACACACACACACACACACACACACACACACACACAAAGCATTGCCTGTTAGTGTTCCTTGCTGCGCGATAGGAAAACTGTAAGAGATGAAGGAGTATGGGTTGACAGCAGTACGCAGGAATGCTCATGATAGTATTTATAAAAGCGACGCCGCCTGCTGCCAAATTCGGAGCACTAGACTGAACTGAATTAATGAGAGCCGATTGTTAATCAAGTGAATAGCTTTTCTCTAAAGAGGGTCACGAAGTTCTAGCGTAAGAGCGTTGGACTGAGTTCGCTTAGGAGAATTCCTGCTTCACACAGGATACATACGGATCAGAAATTTGGGCAACTAGAAAAAAAAAAAAAAAAACGTACCAGAAATGATGATACGTAGACGGATGAATGGGATATCAACGAAAGATCACAGATGAAACAATAGCAAAACGAAAAGGCGTAGATAACGAAAGCTAGAGAAGAGAGTCATCTAAGACTGACCGGACAGACGACTCAAGAGACGAAGACTACACAATTAGAAGAGCAGAGAAAATGGAGGCGCCGTGAAAAGCGGGATGTAAGGAGACCACGATATAGATGGGGGGGGAGAGATAATGATGGACATCGAGGAACTCAGGGCGAGAAACGAGTACAGGACGGGAAAGAAATTGAGACCGTTTGAGCTGCATAGTCTCGTCTGGGTCTAAAACTGCCCAAAATACGTAAAAACACGTAGCCTTACACTATGTCAAATAAAAAAAAAAAAACTAACCGAGACTTCTTAATTAACCCTCAAATAATGCCAATATAATGGACAGGGGCTTACGGGATATGTTATTATTGAATTATTACTCAGCTGGCAACTGAATTCTCGTGGAAGTAAATACAGGTAACACAGAATCAATTCAATGTCCCAGCTTACCCATCGAACTCTTGGTTATGTTAGTAGAACTTCAGCGGCTCTGTAAACACACGTATTCAATGCAGGTTTCACACACACAAAAAAAATTGCAACTATTTCAAGAATTTCATAAACATAACTGCGAGGTATTTTAAAAAGCCTACACTTATCAAACTCTTATTTTGATAAATTAACACTTTTAAATTACGTTCACCTACACTCTCAAAAAAAAAAATAATAATAATAAAATAAGATAGCATTTAGAGAAGTTGATAAATAGCAAGATATGCGACTACTAGCATGAAAGTAACAAACCGATGGACGTTACATCTTAGAAATGTATGCGTAATTACATGTTTTTCTATTATTACTTTCGATTTTAAATAAAAATTACGACGAGCAACATGCGAGTTTTGTTCAGAATATGAGATTATAAAGAATAAGTTACTGCAGCCAATTACGTAAGATGATAAGTAACTTTCAATGACCTTTGGGGGCGGATCAGGGATATGTAAACCGGTATCACCCAAATTCATTACACTCTGACTAGGGAATGTTGTTCAGTACAGGAGTTTGAATAAAAAGGCAACATTGTGGAGAGCAGATTCACGTGAAAATGACGACCAGATCAGATCAGATCATATGCAGAGGATTTTAAGAAGGGAGTGTCTGACTCCAGGTCTTAAACATCCCTTAGAAATAGGAAGCTAGGAGATTTAAGCTAGAGTGCCCGATAGGAAAGTGACACGGGAGCAAGGTAGAAAGGGGAAGGAAGACGCCCTTATTTATTACCAGGGGGCCAGTACCCGGGGGTCGACGGCTTAAGGTGCCCATCCGACGCACGGCGGATATTTAGTGGCTCGAGCGTTCGTACTTACCTGGGAGAAAATGATGACCATCCTGGGTCTCACTAGGAGATAGGAGCGGTGATTAAGTTTCTCATGACACGGATAATGCCGACAACGGGAATCCACTGCAAGAAATCTATGACCCTCAAGTCATGAGCGTTCGGAGAGTGTCAGAATAGTGTTCAAAATCTGCACATGAGCGCAATGCGCTGACGGATGAGAAATGCAATAATATAATGACAGGCCTTAGTTATGTATGCGGAGGTTCTACTTCACGAAGGCAGACGAGCAGCTTTGTGTCAGATTGCGGCAAATGCTTCTTTCGGTACCACGTCAGATCATACAACCTAATCATCGCGCTTACGTCCGAGTCAAACCATGTTTCCATGCGGGGGCCGTTATTTTTACTTGAGTCTGTTTTCCAGCACGTTGCCTTTTCCATTCAACCACTTGAGCTAAACAACGTCCTCTGGTACGCAATGTAATGGCGTTGGGCAACACCTGTTTACATATCACTAATCTTGCGCCAAAGGTGATCGGAAGTTACTTATTGATCAGTCCACGTGTTCATACTTTGCTTTTCCACCGTGCGAGAATAATGCTAAAGAGTTCAACAGTCATACATACGAAGACGGCGCCAAAATTAAGATACACTAGCGCCGCCACTGTACTGAGCGAGCATCCACAGCCCAGTTTCCATGACACGGTCAACTGCATTCATGCGTGCACCGGACAGCGTTAGGATCAGCTCATTAGTGTGTTGTTGTACGTCAGACGCGTTGCAAAATGCTTTTAACCGAAAACTCGTTCAGTGCAGAACGGCGTGCAGTAATCCGCTTTTTGAAAAGCAAAGCAAAAATTACCCACTGAAATTCACAAAGAACTAGTGGAAGTGAATAGCGAACACGAGATGTACCACGGAAACCTATCTTAGTGTGGTACAAGAAGTTTCGAGAAGGGGAAAACAGCACCGTTTGATGAGAAAAGGGCAGTAAGACTGCGAACGGCGAGCACTGCCGACAATGGGAAATTCTCCAACACTCACCTCACAGCCCTGTCCAGCGCTCTTTCACTATCACCTATGTCGCCAAGGTGAAAGAACACCTATCGGGAAGCGTTCAGTCTCAGGTGAGGACGACAAAAATGATAAACGTAACTGGCTCACCAACTTGGACGAACAGTTTTCTGATTCACCTTGAAATTGATGTCGCGCTGGAAGAAATGCTTGAATCGCTTTAGAGATAACTTATAGAAATACAAAAGCATGCGACTACGTGTTGGTATGTAAGATCGTACATACCACTGGAATACAATTTTTGTTTATCTGGATCCGCCTTCGTATATCCTAACTTGATAACGACAAATATCCATCTTCACAGTGAACTCAAAACAAATGGGTAATTTCAAATAACGTGTGGGATGCCACAAAAAAAAACATCATCTTTTAAAATTATCAATTTATATTATTCTTTAAACACTTACAGATGACAGGAAATATGAGCAACGCATTTCTGGTCGGGGCGTCCTTTAATGGAAAGGAGTAAATGCTGCACATAGAGGAATCTAGAAACTGCGAGGGCATAAATGAAGTTATCTCCAAAGTTTCCTAGCTTCAAGATCACACCTCTACGAAAAAAATTCCAAATAATCCTTGAAGCAATAAGTCTGAAAACACAAGCTGATTATTGCCAGTAATAAACGACATGCAAGACAAAATTTCAAAGGCTTCGGTCTTCCAAAACCAAAGATATCTAACGATTTTCCGAAACAGATACATCCTTTTTTGGAATCACTACATTTAATAAAAACACCGTTATTCATCAGCAAAATAACGGTACATCAAAAATTACAGTACCACAGAGACCTACAGAATCAGAAAATGAATTCGAATTAATCAAGATAAACTGGTATTTTTTTATACATATTAAATCACCATTAAGCATTTTTTTAAACACCACATTACTCTTTAAACAGAAATTTCATCAGAAAAAAGGTGCTGTAATTACTGTGCTTTTACCTATGATAGGGGAAAGCATACATAAATATTTTTACATATACAATATATATTTCATCAACCATTATCAATCCACTGCTGGATGACGGTCTCCCCAAGTTTCTTCCACAATTGTCTGACTTGAGTCCTTCTCCTCCATGTCACTCCGGCATGCTTTCGAATTGCATCTATTCATCTCTCATGGGGTCTTTCTTCTTCTGAGTCTTTTTCTGTCCCTCGGAATCCAGTCTAAAATTTCGGTTGTCAATCGGTGGTCCGTTCTTCTGGCAACATGTCCAGCTCATTGCCATTTCAGTGATTTCACTCTGGTCATTATGTCGTCCATTCTTGTCATTTTCCTTATCCACGAGTTCTTCTTCTTATCTTTCCTGGTTACACCAAACATGCATCTCTCCATGCTTCTTTGAGTCGTCTGCAGTCTTTGTAAGTCTTTTTTAGTTAAGGTCCATGTCACTGCTCCATACGTAAACACTGGCAGGATGCACTGATTAATCACTTTTTTTTTATGATATAGTGGCATACTGCTCTTAAAAATTGCACTATTTATTCCAAAAGCTCTCCAACCAAGTTTTATACGTCGTTAATTTCTTCAATGTGACCCTCACTTGATATCTGCTGTCCAAGGTAAATGTAGGTATCGGTTGTATCAAGCTTTTAATCTTCGTTTCTTGTAAAAGCATTGTACATCACGTTTGTCTTCTGACAGTTCATTTTTAATCCCACTTCTTTACTCTTATCAGAAAGTTCTTGAATCACACTCTGCAGCTCTGAAGTGGTAATTGCAAAAATGACTACCTCATCAGCAAAACGAAGGTGAGTTAAACAATCTCCATTGATCTTTATTCCTTTGTTTTCCCAGTTCAATGATTGAAAGACATTTTGCAATGTGGCATTAAAGAGCATGGGAGATATGGTGTCATCTTGTCTCACTCCCTTTCCAATTTTTATTTGTGCTGCATCGTCAAATAGTCGAACCTTTGCACTTGCATTTCCATAGATGTTATTAATAATGCTAATATATGCATCTTCAATACAGCAGGATTTCAAAGCCATTGTAACTGCTGATGGTTTCACGGAATTGAAGGCATTTTCATAATCAATAAAAACCATACATAATGGGAGTTCATATCCTCTTGCTCTTTCAATTAGTTCTTTCAGTACAATGATCTATAGTGCTGTATGGGAGTTCATATTCTCTTGCTCTTTCAATTAGTTCTCTCAGTACAATGATCTATAGTGCTGTATGGGAATTCATATTCTCTTGCTCTTTCAATTAGTTCTCTCAGTACAATGATCTAAAGTGCTGTAGCCACTCCTGAATCCAGCTTGTTCTCTTGGTTCAGCCATGTCTAAGGTTACCTTCAAGCGATGTGAAAGAACCTTAGTGAAGACTTTATAAACCACTGATAGGAGACTGATGGGCCTGTAGTTCCTGAGATCCTCAACGGCACCCTTTCTAAGTAGCAGGATCATTGTAGCATTGTTCCAATCCTCAGGAATCTTCCCTTCATTTAGACATCTGGTGAAAACTTGGGCAAATGTAGTTTCAATTTCTCCACTTGCTTCTTATATAATGCCCACGGTAATTCCATCTTCTCCTGAAGCTCTTCCCCGTTTCATGTTCTTAATTGCATGTGTAATGTCTGGAATAGATGCATCATCCCTTTCATACAGTTTTAAGTAGAAATATTTCACCTTTATCAAAATTCCACCTCTATTTCTTGTTACAGAACCATCTTCTTTTCTCAGTGCCATAATCTGTTTTCCTCCTTTACCAAGATGTCTTCTTGACCTTTCCAGGCTTTATACATACTCGTATATATATACTTTCCCAGTTATTTTCTGGTAACGATTTCCGTAAAGAAATAACCTAAATATGCATTTCAACTTGCTACGGTATTTGTTTCTGGAAGACGGATAATAATATTTTTTTCGGGTCATCAAACAGCAGTCAACATGACCAATATTTCTCAGTTTTTCCCAGAATGGAATTAGAGGTAGCGATAGTTAGCAGCTTCTTTTATCTTCTATCCCCACGACTTTCATCTTGATCTTTTATTTTTGTTCTCCAGAAATTTCATTCTTAATTTGCAATGGAAAAAATCTCTCTTTCAAAGTAATTTTCCCGAAACACAATTCAAAAACAGTTTAGAAAGTATAAGGCAATACTGACTGGTGCTGAACAAACTGGTGTTTCTAAACTCTGTTGAAATTATTTTTTGGTCCTAGCAACAATGAGAATTATTCACAATTTCCATTACGAGGGATTAGGTAATTTCAAGGACTAACGAACGCGACACTTTCACGCCCTCGCGACCTACATTAAACGGGAGGCATAAGATTATGTTTAGAACAAGATGCAGGCTGATGACATTGTTTTATCACTACGCCTACAGTATCAACAGCTGTCTTCAGTGGAGAGATAGGGGAACAGCCGCAAGCCTGGGACTACGGTACAATAGCACGATGTTTCTGTGGACAGTTTAGTGAATGGGAGAAAAGCTGGCAGCATATACCTCCCACCAGTGGCGTGTAGAAGTTGACTGGTGCCCGGTGGCAAAATAAATGTACATATAATTTGCGCTCCTTGGAAAACAACAACATAGACCATTGAGAAAATAGTTTTGGAAAGCGACTTGAATGCCGGTAAGTACCTACCTAAGAAAAATTTGTTCTATTTCTATATTAATATTCTGAGAGCTTACTCACGGCAAAATGAATTTCATCGCATAATACACTCGAAAACACTAATTTTTACCTAGATTAGACAGTGAAAGAAAAAGAAAAAAAAGAGTAAGTTATGAATCAAAACCGGGACGACCCAAGTATGAAAAACAAAAATTGAAAATTTATCGTAACCGCAGTTGCCGAGAGGTCTGAGGCGCTGGATTCTGACCATTCATTCGAGATCGGGGGCTTAGGTTCGAGCCCCGTGTGAGGCACGGGCGCTGCCTCTTTCCTTTTCCAGGAACCAGTAGCCCAAAATTAGGGACGAATGACTGTTTATACTCTTAGAGTTGCTCACGATGGTTGAAAACTCCGGAAGAAATTAAAAAAAAAAAAGGTGAACATTAAATTGCAGGAAAATGTTCAGCATGTGAAAAGTGTTTCCATACTATAAAATTACTTGCCGTGGCGCATTTTCACGCGCCCTAGACTAGGGCCTGGGTAGTAACTGTTCCTGGTCGTCTCATCCCCACCATCACCATCACCCAATCGCTGCCTCCAGTGAGTTTCCCGTACGTCGCTTACGGAAACTGAGTTGGGAAGGAGCGAAAATGTAGCAATCAAAAGCTCGTACAAATACGCCATCCCTCACAACGGACAACATCGACGTGCTACGGAGATTTAAAGCAAGAATTTTAGGCAAAAATATTAAATCTCATTCGCAACATTTCTTTCTACAAGCCTGAGAAAGTTTCATCTTTTTTCACGTTGTTAGGAAGTAGGGATTTTCAGAGAGCGCCAAGCTGTCGCGTCCTCACATTTTGTTTTACAAAGGTGTCACAATGGGTAAAGCCGCTTCATCTAGGCTTTTAGGCTTTGTGTTTCGTAGAGGCATTTGACATTGTTAAATGCAATTAGCTCATTTCGGCATTTTGTGATGAAAAGTAACCGAAGGGTACACGTGGAACGACTATTCTCAGCTTTGAGGCTTTGTCTTGGGACGCCGCCTTTTAACCTGTCGGAGTGGAGTATCGCTGAGTGTGTTAAAAGGGTAGAGTCACCTTTCGCCTGGGGGCGTGATGACGAATGGGAAAAACAGTCAACTCGGGGAGTACGAGGGGTCAGAAAGTGATCGGTAACAAGTATCCATAGAAAGAGGAAAATTTTTCTATTGTTCGCAACAGAGTAAAAAAGTTTACGGACAACTGTCGTCGAGTAGATTAGGCTTTTTCTTTAAAGCCTTTTCCCCTGGCTCCATGTCATCCACATACAGTGCTATATTTAGACATAGATTATTCTTTTACATTTCTTAACATCTACTTCATACACTTTGGTTTAATTGTGCAAGTTCTTTAATTGTAATTAATGGAATGTTTATTGTAATTGTGTTATAACATACTACGGATACATTACTGAATTTTTTTCTTTTGTTTAGCTACTTAGCACAGATTTACTGTAATAATGTATTGCTGTGTGGAATTCTGTCATGTATGTTATTGCTATGATGAATGGCAGAATATTCAATAAATTCAAATCCAAATAAATCGTTTTTAAAAGGTACAGAAACATTGCATGGATATTTAAGCGTCCTACTTATTATTATTATTATTATTATCATCATCATCAACTACGTAGCACTGTGATCGTTATTTACAACGTTAACCTGGAAGTGAAATAAACCTGTTAACAAATGAAAGCAGTGGTTCTTATTTAGCTGGGCAGACTACAGTTTTCATTACTTATTGTCGGACTTAACGCACGGATTCACAATGACCTAGCTTCACAACGCAATCTTCACGAACAGAACAGCGTGGTAAACAGTGCTGTGAGTGCACTCAAATAATTTTTTTCATTTCTTTTTCTGTTTTTCCTACAGTAAACTACAGAGACCCAGTACATTACAATGAATTTCCAGTATTTTCCTTTCGTTTATTTTAGGTCAAAATCCATGCTGAATGAAGTGGAACTGCTAGAAGAACTGCCGTACTACCGAAGCCTGCAAAAGGGAGGCGGCTGCGGTGGTGGTGGAGGCCACAGAAGCGGCGGGGGACTCCGCCTCGAGGGCTACGATGACGACGAGACGTCCATCGCCATCATCGCTCCGGACATCCGACTTCCGCAGCATCAGCTGGCAGCAATCAGCTCCATCGACAACAGATACGAAGGATACTCCTCAGCTTCAGGCTGCTTGGGAGTCCTGCTCTCCATCCTCAGTTACATAGGAGATCTGGGCACGGACCTAATGGTCTGCTACGTCCTCTTCGTCGAAGGGCGGCTTCTCTGGGCAGCCCTCACCGCATCTTTCGTACTTCTCGCAGCAATAACACTCAACGCTATCAGTATGTTTTGGTACATCCAAAATCACAGAAATCTATCGTCCTACGAAACTGCCTCCACACTCAGCAGAATAGTGAGAACGCTGTGTCATCTGCTTCTCCTGGGTCAATTATACAGGTAAGCATCTCTATTTCACACCCTACTCAAAAATACCACTGCTGCCAATCCCCAATTCATTTCAGCTGCTTATGCTATTCCTTTGCCTATTCCTCTGCAGATTTGCCTAATGCCTCTGCTTCAACACATGGGGCGAAAAAAATAATTTTTCACGCTGAGTGTCAAACTGATCGCAGGTTGACAGCCACTTTCAAATAAGAAATCTTTCAAGAGAACAGAAGATAGTTTACACACAAGACTCTCCTTCGCTTTCGTCTTAATGAATAAATTCATTCATACATTGTTGGATACAATCCCAGCCCTACTAATTTATTGGATTCAAAAAAAATTCCAGGCGTTCAAAAGGTATTCGAAATTTTTTTTTAATCTCATGTTCTTAACATTTCCGACATCCCAATTAAGTTTAATCTCACGAATGCAAAAGTTTTAATTACTAGTTACTGAATTTAATTGAATAAATACATATTTCTGGCACTTTTTCCGGCACTAAATCTATAGAACGTAAATTGTTGCGATGATAATACTTTCACTATTGATGACAAAGCGCGCGTTCTCTAAATGAGATTTCTCGCGAGATCAATTTCGTGTGGTAGCGAAAAGGAAACTAGACGTGATGCGTTCTGATTTAAAAAGCCTGAACATGCACCAAATTACTATTATTTGAATTTCTCATAGCGAAGTTTTGTTCGAAGAGTTTGTAGTACTGCATAACATGAAAGCAGACAGTCTCTTTCACCTAGATGTTGCAGGTTTAACTCCTTTAAATGTCTTGTGATTTCAGCTAAGAATGAGCGATACTGAAAGCGTTCAATGCTTTTTATCTGAGCAACACCTTGGTCCATTTCTACCAATGTAATGCGTGCGTTTCTGAAATTACGAACGAATCTGATCGAATAGCCTGCAGGTAAGATTCCCTTCCAGCAAGCTGCAGAAATATTTACATGGATCACAAGCGAACCACAAGTATTTCTAACATATATAATGTATGTATCACTACAACTGTGGTTATAGGGCATGGGCGGAAAAAAGTCTTTTGGGCTCAGGTGCACGTACATGATTAACATTTTTCACTAGCATCTAATTCGGAACTTTCCCTTTAGGTTGCAGCAAAATACAGTACAGTTAAAAGTAATATACGATATCATCTGTCACTAGTCACGTTTTTTCTGTCTTCTTATAATCAAACTCAAATGATGTCGCTGATCGGTTACAATGTCTGTGGAATATCCTAGACTGGAATGATTTATTGTAAAAATACGTGCTCGTTACAACCTAGTTTCTAGAAATATCATTGTATGTGCATCTGTTTTTTCATAAGTTTTGTATATTTTGAACTGGTATTTTTTGCAATAAAAGCAGCAAGGAACGCGTATTTCCGCTGTCTCAAACACCGAGCGAAGTTCCCGTTACAGAAATCTTCAACTTTCTTGAGATCATTTTCTTGCTTTCATCTTTTTTAATTGCAGCAGTCATTCTTTGTCTCACACCGTCACGGAAGTATCATCTGATTTCCTTGTTTTTTACGATAGTGCCATTATGTTTATAACACAAAACTCCATAGTTTATGGCAGCTGCATCACTAGCTGTTGGAAGGCTGATATCTTTAAATGTGGACCAACAAAGGTACAAGGTGTTATTTTTATTCTCTGGTTAAAAAACTGTATCCTCTCTCGCTCGTACAACGTACATACTTTTTTAATATCAAAAAAAGGTTTGTATAAAATGTTAACAGATAATGGTTTCAAATGTTTTTTCCCCATTTCTCTAGACTACTTTCTATCCTCAAGAATCATGTTTTCGATTTTCTCTAACGGCACCACACATACAATGAGACGTTTTGATCACGAACACAGACAAAAAAAAAACTAGAAAAACATGACTGGAACTTGAAGGATCCGGAGAACGTGAAAGTTTGATCTATGAAGTTTATCCGGTCCAGAAAGAATTCCTTAAAAGAGTCAAAAATAGACAAGAGGAGTGGAAAATAACGGATGGAGCTTTGATCCTCCCATGAATGTCAGCCAGGGCTCTGCGAAGCTTACTTTAAAAAGAGCGTTTCTAGCGTAAATGCACATCACAGTGGCAACAAGTTTTAATCTAGCATGTATATTGTTCTGACAACTTACGCCAAGATACTAAAACAAAATGCACAGCACAAAATACTTTAGGGTTTTAAATAACTAACTGAGTATAATATACGAAAAATCTAAAACATCCAGATGGTTGCTTCCCCAGCCCCTTCAGCTTGCTCCCCATTTTCGTCATGAACTTCTGCAAATTCAGCTACGGTAAGTCTAACCGACATTTGAGGTTACAGTTTCCAGAGACACAATCGAATGAGGAAAATTGTGTTTAAAGCCCATTTTTCAACGGAAAATTAACCCTGAAGGAATACTTTCCTACATCCCAGTAGATACCCAAGCAAAGGAATTTATTAAAAAGAAAAGACGAAAAAAAAAAACGCGAACAGAAATATTTCGTCCAACCAGCGTATCGAACCAACGCCTAAACCTTCAGTAGTTTATAGCGGTGGAGCGTGTATCACTCTACGAAGTGCACATGTGCAGATGTCCGTTTTATAGAGGAACGGAAAAATCACATAGAAGACGAATACGCAGCCTGTTAGCTATAGAAGAAACTCAAGCCGTTACAACTCTAAATACTAGACATCAAATGTTTTCGCTCGTCAAAATGTAATGCAATTAGAAACAGCATAAAATGAATGGAAAAATACAATGAACCAACGACACAACCAGTCACGCCACGTGACAGAAACTCAGACAGTGAAGCAATGCCACATAAGGTGCCATTGCTTCACTTTTTTTTTTTTTTTTTTTTTTGTAGTTGCAAGAATTCCCTTTCGGAGCCTAAAATTTCCTGCATGATGTAACATAACTGGCTACATATGAATCAGTTTCGCATTCCCTACCCTACCTTCTGACCGGCCGTTGTCAGAGGCTGGTTGAGTGAGTACTGTGTGATTGATTGCGAATCAAATCGACTGCCGTTCCAATAGACTCTGTTAGCAGAGCGAGGGGAGTTGTTTTCTCCCCTCAAAAACTTTATTTTTCTTCTCTTTCGTTTTCAAAAACGAAGGGAAGAAAAATTTTTTTCATTAATTTGAAAAAAGTGTTTCGGTGCAGTCAGTTCGGACTTAGAAAAACTGTCCTTGTAAGGGCAAAGTCCGGGCTGCGGTCAAAGCACGGTGCGCAACTCTGACACACGAGCGGGTACGTCGTCGTCGTGCCGGTCCCCCTGATCTACGGATCAGGCCAAATCCCGCACTCAACCAGGGTCAAGTGCAGGTTACAGCGGAAAGAACCCTAGAGTACCGCTGAGCACTTGACTGTCGAACGTTTTAAGTCTAACCGACCAGGGACACAGGTCCCAGGGCTTGCACTCGGCTAGCAACCCGAGTAGAGAGATGGCAGAGGACGCAGGGGCTCAAACCCCCGGTCCAAGTGAGCCCGTTGAGGCAGACTGCGACTTAGGAATTCCGTCGGAATTCGCAAGCGCAGTGAACTCCTTCTTCCAAGAGTTGGAGAGGATTCTAGAGAATCCTTCAAACAAGGTTCTGGTTAACACCAGAACCAAGATAAGAAAAGTAGCGAACTCGCTACAAGCAGCTTGCACCAAGCAAGTGATAGAGATGAGTCTCATCCAAGGGAGACTCCAGGAAAGAAGTGAGCACGCTAGCGCGGCTCCAAAGACATATGCCGAAGCGGCTCGAGCGAAGCCAGGCAAGGGGAATACGGCCCCTAAGCAAAAAACGTGTAAGAAGGAGGTAGCCAAGAAGGTGGCACCCAAGAGGGTCGAGAAGAGGCACGTGCTTCTCGTTTACCCCGCAACAGACAAGGGTTCTCCTCGTCGGAAGACGTAAAGGCGGCTCTGCAAACTCAGATTTGCCCCGCCAAACTCCAGATTGGGGTTAAGGGAGTTAGAAAGGTCAATGGGGGAGGAGTAATGGTGGAATGCTCCTCCGCCAAAGATATAGAGAAACTGGATTCGGAGCTAAAGAGCAATGCAGTGACGAAGGAGAACCTTCGGTCCAGATTGCCAGCTAAGAGGAATCCAAGGTTTATCGTCTACGGGATAGACGGAAACCTGTCAAGGGAAGAGGTCGAGCAATGTCTCGCGGAACAGAACCCAGAGTTGGAGGAGAGCAGCCTCCAGCTCAAGTTCTCGTTGAAGGTGAAGGGTGGGAAACGCCACTGGGTAGCAGAGGCGGACCCACTGACCTTCAAAAAAGTAATGAAGCGAGGCAAGCTCGGAGTGGATGGACCGTCCACTCAGTAAGGGAATATCTGAGGGAGGTCCGTTGCTACAGGTGTAACGGGTTCGGGCACTTTAGATCAAGGTGCACCGAAGAGCAGGATAGATGTGCCCGGTGTGGGGAAACCGGGCACAAGCGCCAAGAGTGCAGCAATAGCCCGGTCTGCACTAACTGCTTGGCAAACAACAAGAGATTCAGGCGTCGAGTGGATGTAGGCCACTCGAGCCTAGACAAGGAATGCCCAAGCCTTGTCAGAGAACTGGCTCTGCTAAAAGAACGCACTCATTATGGATAATAAACCAAAGAGAGGCGTGAAGGTGCTTCAAATCAATCTGCACCACGCACGGGCAGCAACAACACAGGCCCTGGTGACAGCCACTGAGCAAAAAGCTCATATTCTGCTATTGCAGGAACCATTCGAACAGGGGGAAGAGTGGTGGGCTTCCCTAACTCCTATCGGATCTACCACCCTAGGGTGGCAAAGCCCAGGGTGGCCACGGTCGTGAAAGACCCGTCCCTAGCGGTTCTCGAGATAAAATGCTCCGAGAACGTGGTCGCCCTCGGCGTGGAATGTGGTGATGCGAAATTTTTAATGGTGAACGTATACAGTTCTCCGGCAGGCAATTTGAGAGAAACGCTGAATGAGCTAATGGCTCTATTAGGGGAATTCCCAGTCATGAGATAATAATAGCAGGCGACTTCAACGCGAAGAGTCCTCTCTGGGGCAATCAGAACGAGGACGAACGCGGCCAGCTACTAGTGGACTTTGCCAACGCGGCAGACCTGAGTTTCTTGAACGATCCAGAGAGCACCCCGACCTTCCAAGGGGCGAGGGGCTCCTCTTGGATCGACGTGACTCTCGTCAGAGTCTCAAAGCGCAGCCTTGTCCAGGATTGGCAAGTACTAGACGACGAGAGCTGCAGTGACCACCTAGCGCTATCTTTCGTTTTGGGATCGGAAAAGCCCATCCGACCCAAGCGCAAAAGATTCTTAATGAAGAATCTAGACTGGTGGGCTTTTAAAGCCAAGTTAACTACCTTGTTGGGAGGTAGGAGGGAAGAAGAGGCCGCAGAAGTGTCGGACCTCAACTCCCTCTTTGAAGAACTTACCAGTCAAATAACAACGCTATGCGAGAGTAGTAGGGGAAATAAAAAGGGGAGCTAAGGACCCCACCCCTGGTGGTCGGAGAAACTAAAAGCTCTTAGGGCGAGAGCTAGGCGGAGTAGGAAAGCTCTGCAAAGAGCAAAAGCTACTCCGCAAGACAGGAGTGCACAGAAGTGCATAAAAAGGCTCGTTCAGCATACAGGAGAGAACTGAATCTCTCGAAAATCTCCTACTGGAGAAAACTGTGTGAGTTTCAAACTCCGGCTGACCCTTTCGGGATCCCCTATAAGATCTCGAGGGGATCCATAACCGAACCGCTAAAACTAGCAGCGGTAGAAAGGGCAGACGGTAGCCTATCAAAGACTCTTGATAGTACCGTAGAAAGTCTCCTGGATTACCACTTCCAAGGAGACGAGGGAGAAGGGGACTCCCCTCAACAAAAAGAAATAAGGGAAGAAAGTCGGATCCCGCCGGACACTGGTGAGGACCCCCCTTCACGAGAGACGAAGTGGAGAATGCCCTCTCCAGTCTAAATACGGGCAAAGCACCAGGCAAGGATGGGTTCGACCTCAGCATAGTCAGAGAAATCTACTATGCAAATCCCGGGTATTTTGTGGCGCTCCTAAACGAATGCCTCGGGAGGGGAATCTTCCCAGACTTGTGGAAAACAGCGGTGCTAGTTCTTTTCAACAAGACCGGAAAGAACAAAAATGACCCCGCAGCCTATAGGCCCATCTGCCTCCTCTCGGCGTGGAGCAAGGTGCTGGACAAGCTCATAACGAACAGAGCGCTTAGCTTCCTCATGGAGCAGGGAAAGCTAAACAGGAACCAATTTGGTTTCCTTCCGGGGCGTTGCGCAACGCAGGCAATTCGCAGCCTCCGAGAGAGGGCAGAGAGGAACAAAGCGGAGGGGCTCCATACCTGCTTCATCTCACTAGACGTGAGGGGGCATTCAACAGTGTCTGGTGGCCAATGGTTTTAACCAGACTTAAAGAACTTGGCTGTCCAAGGAACCTGTTCAAACTGATCAGCAGCTACCTGTCTGATAGAAGAGTCGAGTTCGAAGCGGGGAATGGGCAATCCTCGCGTTCGTACCATAGAGGGTGTCCGCAAGGATCCAACTCCGGGCCGCTCTGGTGGAATATAGTTGCTGATTCAGCACTGAACCTAGACCTGGGGCCCGCAGTGGAGATTCAAGCCTATGCGGACGATTTCGTTCTCGTGGTCTCCGCCTCAGGGAGACACGTGATCGAAAGAGAAGCACATAGGGCCTTGGATGTGCTAGAAAATTGGAGCAGAGAAAGCAAACTGTGCTTCGCTCCTGAGAAGACCACTCTGCTAGCAATAGCTAAGAGAGGAGTAATGAAAACACCACCCCAGTGCAGATTCCAAGGGTGCACTATCAAGGCGGTGCGTGAAATGAAATACTTGGGTGTGGTCCTGGATCAGAGTCTATCAGGGCTGCCACACCTGAGGCACCTTAGAACAAGGTGCACGATGATTCTCAATAGATTGAATGGCATGAGGTTAACGGGCAAAACCAAGAAGGCCATCTATCAGAGAGGAATTGAAAGAATTCTGACGTATGCAAGTGGGGCATGGTGGAACCCCACAGTCAGAATGAAGACGGGGATAAACCAAATCCAAAGGTTGGCCCTACTGGGGATAACCGGTTGTTTCCGCACAACGTCAACCCTAGCACTCCAAGTGCTGGCGGGGTGCGAGCCGGCAGACCTAGTAGTGGAAAGGGAGGCAGCAATGCACTGCCTAAGGTCAGGCGAGGACGCCTACCTTCTCGGTGCGCCGCATCGAGCCTCCGACATGGAGATGGAAAGTGTGGACTGGCAGATCCACCCTGCCGAGGAAATTTGCCCACCGTGGGACAAGGAGAAACCCACGGGAGTTGGGCATGAGCTGTTCACGGACGGCTCAAAGTTGAAGGGACAAGTGGGGGCAGGCTTCTGTGCGTTCTCGGACGGGAACGAAGCCACTGCAGGAAGCGTGAAATTATCGCAGAATGCTTCGGTCTTTCAGGCTGAACTTCTGGCGATAGAGATGGCACTCACCTGGGCACTCCCCAGGCGTAGTGACGAAAGAATAAAACTCTACTCGGACAGTGAGGCAGCACTGCAGGCTCTGAGTAGATTCAGGGGAAGAAACCCCATCGTCCAGAGGATCAAAACCCTCTTGAGGGCAGAGGGAGATGGGGCAGTTAGTTTCCACTGGGTACGAAGCCATGTCGGAACCCTAGGAAACGAAAGGGCAGATCAGCTGGCGAAGGCAGCCACGCTGAAAGAGACGGTCGACGTGCAATGCAGAACGCCGCGAAGGTGCATTCGCGCAGCACTAGCACGTCGGACCATGACCGAATGGCAGGTCAGATGGGACACGGGAGAGACAGGGCGGGAAGACACACAGAGTGTTTCCGAAAGTCTCGACCAAACGAGCACAGACAAACAAGCTCCTGAATCAGGTACTCAGTGGCCATGGCATCAGCCCTGAATACCTGGGCAGATTTGCCATCAGGAGCTGCACTTGTCCCTGCGGAAATAGAGCGGCAAGCATAGAACACTGCGTGCTCGAATGCAGTGGCTTCGCCGAATGGAGAAACACACTGATCCCAGGTGTGCAAAGAACGCGAAGATTGGATCTGCTCATCCAATCCTCCGTTAACAGGAGGGGGATAATAGCCTTGGTTGAGAGGCTGACCCTCCAGCAACACACGATCTTCCCCAATCAAATGGGGACCGAAACGCAGGAGGTGAACGTGCACACCGAAAGCGAATCGGAAGATCAATGAGGGCGAAAGTCTGTAGGCAAGCAGACGATGAGACCACCAATGTAAATATTGTAAATAAATTTTGCTATCTCTTGATGTGAGTCCTAAGCATGAGGACAAGTGTATACATGTGTGTAGATGTTTTGTAAAAGAAAATAAAGGGAAATTATTCCCCAAAAAAAAGTTCGAGGGCAAGGAATCTTCCAGTCAACGATAAAGTAACAAACGACCTTTCCCGCCAGACAGAGCGGGAACCCAGACAAGGTATACTAGGTCGCCTGCCAGCACGTCACCACGGGCTGGTCTCTAGGCCATTGGGGTGGCCAGGGTCCGAACCAGTGTCTCAAGGCAGGATAATTGTCGCAACATGTCAAAATAACATCCAAGGTGCTCAATAAGTCCCCGTGGAGCCAAGACAGATTGGCGGAACGGGACAATGAAATCAGTATTACCCTACCTTCTATCACTACCAACTGACAGGAGCAGACCCTTAATAATTTAGGTTCACTGTCTCCAGGAGTTAGGGAAAAGCACAGAACGAACGCCACATCTATACCTGTTTGTCCCCGGGGGTGAATCCACGTGCCCGACACAAAAAGGAAGTTTACCAACAGTTCGATCACTAAAATTTGCTTCTAGGCATACAGCAACAAGAAAGCGAATGGTTTTGCTTTCTTGACTCTCTGAGAGACGTCCTGATCACCGGTGGTGTGTCTGTGTCTTTTTCGCTTTTTAACGGGCAACCAAACACATGCACGAGACCGACCAAGGAACAAAAACGCTGAACTTTTAAACCCGGTAAAAACACAGAATGCGCGATGAGAAAGTATGAATATAAGCAAGATATAATATTTAATAGTAATTTATGTAAATATTCAATTGGACCACATCACTGTAATCACAATATAAGATTGTTATTGTTGTTATTAATGTGATAAAAAAAATAGGATGTTTATGTATCTACACTTCTTGCCTTCGGTAAGCTTATAGCGCTACGTTCGAATGGACGGACTAGAAACTTCGGAAATTATTGTATACAGATAAATAACTCACCTTGAATAAGGTTATCCAATAAAGGGATGAAGATGAGAAGGCAATGTATTTAATATAGGAGCACACAAAATGAGTAGAAAATAAACGGAGTTCCTAACACTTAAGAAATAAATAAACTTGGAGTTTCATATAGCATTTGAAGAATAAACATGGAGTATCAGAGCAGGATATGCATTAACTGCTTGCAAGGAGACATCACAACTGAAAAGATCAACGCCATAACAGAAGGGTCGACACCAAGGGAGTGAAAGCTTGTGAACAAAAGCTAGTGTAAATTTTCTCAGCCAAGCGTTTTTCTACGAGGTGAGCACGTGACACTTTTAGCACTTAACGCAGGGAGAAATCCTACACAACTTTTCTCCGCACGTGAGAACAATGTTTGGCGACTGCTGTGAGATGCGTACTTATGTTTCCAGCAATTCAAAACAAATAAGATAGTTTCAAACAGTTTTCTTTTTTTTGTTGTTGTTGTATTTGCTAGAACATCAGCTCAATTTTCTTCTTGTATTGCTTTCTTTTCAGCAAGGTTTACGGCCATATTTGTCCTATGTTGACTCTGCAGCTACACAGCATTCATTGCTTAACTTCTCTTTCTGTTGACATTTTTATGTCACTTCTCTTTCTTGCTCTTTTTATTCCCTCAGATGACAATAATTTTATCCGTCATGATGAAAGAACTTTCAACCTAAGGACCATGAATGCATGATATCAAAGCTTTCACTATTTTTCATAATTTTAAGAACTTGAATACCTTGAAAACAAACCATGCGTCAGTTCTTACAAATTTTTTAACTTTGTCACTTCCGATTTCGGAAAACTTCCTCTCCCTTATCAAGCTAAATGCAAACATTTATGAGGGAAAGTAACATTTCACAACACAGGACAGTGAGAACATCGCGGAAAGAACAAATTACGATTACGCAAGAAATCTTCGCTTCAACCGACTTCCGTTTACGGAAACTTTTGCTTCTGTTTTTAAGCTGAAATGCAAGTATTTATGGAATAAAAGGATATTTAAGGCCAATACTGGGCAAAAAGAACATCGCGAAAGAAAAAAATTACGGTTGCGGGAGAAATCGTCACTCCATCTAACTTCCGTTTTAAAAAGACGGAATTCTGTCTTCAAACGGAAAACGAATTCCCCACCCCAAAATTTCTGTTCAGTTGTGCATTGATCTAAATGGCGGAATTTCTCGAATCCACAGAAAAATCGCATGCCTGAAGACAAGGAAATCTTTGAGCTGTCTTAACTTTCGTTTTCGGAAATCCTTGCCTACAGTTTCATTCTGAAATACAATACTGGTCAAAGCCAACATAGCGAGAAAACAAAAACTGCGATTACGGAGGAAATCTTCACTCCGCTTAACTTCCATTTTGGGAAAATCTTCACTCCGTTTTCGAAAGTTTTGGAAATCGAAATACCGTTCCCAGGTGGGACCCCCCCTATTATGCCCCTTAGAATTTATCTTCATTTTTGCATCGATATCGAGCATGTCCCAAATGACGACAAAAATAAAATAAAATAAAAAAGCTAAAGTCCGCGAATCCGCGGAAAAATCTCATGCATGCAAATATTCCTTGTATCCTAACTTCTTTCCGATTCTGTTGCCTTTTTCAATCATAGCATTCTATTTCGCTCTTAAATTTTAGGTTACCTGACACAAGAATCTCCCTGAGATGAAGACAATTGCAAAAGAAATAATATAAAAATAATAATAATAAATAAAGCTGGCGGTTGATACTCAGAGCGGTCAGAAACTTGAACATCGCATACAGTCGAAGAATATTCAGGCCGGCACTAATAAGATATTTGCCTTCTCGATAAAAACTACTCATCCAAGTATACATGTTTGCGTCTATTTGATGCACTGCGGCATCAAAATATAAACAACGCGAAGAGCAACGGCATCAGACCAGTTACATACGTATCCGTATCCACTTCCATGAGCACGAATTGATCTTTTGAAGAGGAAAACGTGGCATGCATGCATCAACGCTGGCTGGCGCAGTCACCGTACACGGGTCCCACGGAGGAATTCATCCTGCAACCTATGTCGCAATCCTTTACCTTACACCACAGCTTGACTGGTGGAAATGTACTCAACTTTCAGACGCACTAATCTGAAAGGGAAAGAATACTTTCAGCCGGAACTCAAAATTCTCATAAATTAGCTCCGTTGAAACACCTCTTCACACTAAAGATTAACATGTTACACAGATCCTTGTCACACTTCACTGTCTTCACAAGGAATGAACAGTGGAGGCCGCTTCATTTCGACATCGCCGAGGAATTAGTGAAACATAAAACAAAGAGATCACTCAGAATTTTCTTCCAGTTGAGTAAAACAGCAACACGCTCTTTTTCTGCAGAACTGTTGAGTTTTCTTCACACGCACATTTCGGTTATGCTGGTAAAAGTCTGCTGCTGAGGAACAACCTCATTTCTTACAAGTTCAGATCTCTAACGTTCTGGGCAATCAAAAAAAATTAACGTTTTCACCTCGTTTATTCAGTCCATTTTTTTTCCTTCTCGTTTTCTAAAAACTTAACCATATATATGCAGAGGCCACAAAAGGTCACTCCCACAGATAAATGGATAAGAGGCTGGAGAAAGACATGCCCAAATGTTTCAAAGAAATTGCATCCACCACGTGCAGTGATTTTAAAAAAAAATGCTACAATACCCCTGTAGTTCTCTACTTAAATGCGCTGTGTTAAGAAACGTCTCAGATCATAATTTTCAAAGCAATGCAGCCACAGAATACACTACCTGGCTAGTTAATGGTAAGCGCCTAATAGTTCTGTCGATCACATGCACCATTGGAATAGCACGTCAGGATCGCATTTGGTACACTCCCCCACCAAGAGTGGTGCAGTTCACGAACTGAAGTTGGCAACGGAAAGAAGTTTTTAATAGAACGCTCAATTTTTTCACCACGGTTTTCGATTGGCATGTGGTCCGGCTAATGCACAGACCATAGACGGAGTCGTAAACCTGCCAAACAACCAAACAATCCTCGACATGACTGTGCCCGATACCATAGCCACGAGCAGTAAGATTGTCATCCCGGGACAAGCAGGCTCCGCTTTAATTAGCATGGTGCATTATCGGTAACACGTGGCCATCAAAAATAAGTAACATACATCACAAAAGTGCGATGTACGTGCAGATGCAACCCAGACGCTGATAGTGCCTTTAACGGTGAGGATAATAAACGACGGATCCACCGATTCATAAGGTTATCTCCACGTTTGCACCTCTGATTAACAGCACAAAATGCGATACGTCGGACCACATAACACGTATTCAATTCTTTATTGCACAGTTTTGACCTTCTGAACACCATTGGTGTCGCTTCAGTCGGTTATGAGGAGATGCGACGAGTGTTCGAATGATTAAACGTTACGAAACTGCATACTATCCAATTTAGCAAGCATGAGTCTTGTTGATATTGGTGCACCACAACCATGGGTGCCCATAGAGGGGGCAAGAGGAGGCATTTGCCCTCCCCTGGAAATCGGACCATGGCCTTTCTTTTCTTGGATTGAAATACAGAGATTTTCGCGGTAACACCAATTCTGATAGCTAATTTTTCTGTAGAACTTTTGGATGCATGTGTATGCCGTAAAAATGTGAAAAGCCTAGGGAATTTCCAGTATAAAAAGCGAAATTTTACAGCAGAAATAATGAAGTTTCCCATTGAATGTCAGAGAACAGTACAGAACGCGGCAATTTTTTTATTCTCACATGTCGGAGAACAGTATGTCTACGCGGTAGTTTTTTTCTTCTTTCACCCTTCCACTCTACTGATTGAATTCTCCTGTAGTAGTTGCCATGCGAAATATAACATAAAGGATACGGATCCCATAAACTTTCCAGTAGAAGCCCTAGAGAATCAATCTCCAACGATGACCCTCGTACAAAACCCGTCGAATTCATCATCTCGGCTTGCCTCCCTCCCTCCCAGCAGCACTTATCACACTTTGCGCTGCCTGCAAGACATCTATAATATGTAGGCACATCACCACAGATAACGAGCAGTCTCGCTGGAGCTAAAGAAAATACACCGAGTTATTTTTGCATTAGAAACACCTACCGAATAACGCGTTGGTGCACTTTTCTGTACAATCACGGCTCACAGACCCCTAGGAACAAATTCTACGAGGAGTCAAACATCCTCCATGCGTAACTTGACATATTTCTGTTGCAGTAGCTCTATCAGTTCACGCTCATTCCGCGGAGTAGGATAAACAATTTTCACACCGGTTTTAGCATATTCCACAAATCTTCAATTGGGTTACAATCAGGGAGTTCGGGGACAAGGCAGTGTGGCGAATTCGTTATCGTGTTCATCCAACCACTCAGTAGTTATACGAGCTCAATGACACTGCGCGTTGTCTTGTTGAAATGGCACTGTGGTTCGGGTAAATCTCCTGCAGATATGGGTGGGGATGGTCGGCTAAAAGATCCCTGTGGCGTCCCCCATTCAGTGTTTGTGGGGTGATAACCAATAAGCCTGGGGCTTGCCAGGAAAAATCTCCTCAAACCAGACCACCACCACCTCCACTAACCTGTTGAATCCCAACTATGCAACCAGGAGATAGAACTGCATACTATTCACGCCATATGCGAACCCGGCCATCAGCATTGTGAAGCAGGAAACCGCTCACCACTCCAGACGACCTTCTTCCATCTGTCGTGGGTTCATTGCCGACGGACCTTGGCCCATGCAAGGCGTTGTTTACGATGACTGCATCATGGGTACCCTCGTTGATCTCCGGCTGTGGAACCCCAGGCGAAGCAAGGCACAGCGCACGCTGCATGAGTGAGAAAATAGGTGAAACTGCACGGCTGTTGTACTTGTGGGTGACCTGGCTGACTGTTGCACGTCGTTTCTAAGATATCAGATGCGACACCCGACGCTCACCTCTAGGATTCACCGCGCGTGGTTGACCACTGTGAGCCCTTTTGCTCAATGTCTGATTAATCCAGTACTGGTACACCGTTGATACAGTAGTATGCGAGCAGCCAACACGTGCGGCTGTTTCCGAAGTACTGGCACCTACCCACCGGGCCCTCAACTATCTGGCCATGGTCAAATTGACTTAAGTCGCCAGTTTCCCCATTATTGGCAAACGTTTACTGATTACGAGCTGATAAGTGAGCACAATTTATAGTAGCCGCACGTGACATTGATACCACGTCGTACATCGTTATCGCTCCGAATATGTAAAACGGGGAGTTTTCCTAATTCAGAGCTAACTCAGTGTAGGTTCAAGGAGTAACAAATTGTTGCACCGTATTCCAGTCATATAGAAGGGTGTCGGTGATACGGATACCAGGAGAAAGTTGCTGCTTTTGTTTGGTGGGGAGGGGGGCTCACGATCTCTGTGGACATCTACAGCTACAAGCAGTCGCCCGTCACTTATTTAAAATCACTGGTTCTCGAAATGGACTGGACACATGGCTCATCAGGAACTTGAACCCAGGCTAAACTCGGGCGATTACCCAGAAGCCTACACTTTTGACCTGCCGGGGGAAAAGGCTGCTTCCGAAAAACACTATTCAGCCCACTAACGAAGCTCCGAAAACTTGGTATGATGGCGCTGTTGTCAGCTATCGGTAAACTGACAGTGATCATTCGTCCGTAAGGGGTCTGGGTTCGAATCCCGGTCAGGCATGGATGTTGTGTTTGTCTTACGGCACTGGCTCTCTCCCTTCCCTGGAACCAGTGACCCTAAATTAGGGACGGGCGACTGCTTATAGCCCATTGAGTTGCTCACGGTGGTCGTTAAACCTCCAATCAAAAAAAAAAAACTGACAGTCACATAAATGTTCATAACGATGCACTATAAAAAGGATGATAAACTTATTTATCATCGTAGGGAGGTGCAATGTTAACTCATATGATGTCAACAGATGTTCAAATGAAACACGAAGGTCATCACATCAACAAATGTCTTCCGTACGTACCAGTGGCGACGCCAGCCGCTCAGAACTGGGTGGGTTGGTTGAGCATGATGGGACGGGGCACAAATTTGGAAGTGTTTGGCAGAAATTTTGGCAAAAAAATTCCGTTCATGTGCATTTTACCAGACGCTGATAATGTTATCCTTAGTAAAAAAAGTTTTCAAGTTAATACTGTACATAGTACTCAACGCATGTACAGTAGTATGGTAACCATGGATACGAATCTCAATGGCAAGTTTAGCTTACTTACGTTCTTTTCTTTTTCTTTTA
Source organism: Macrothele yani (assembly GCA_039090855.1). Taxonomy (NCBI): domain Eukaryota; kingdom Metazoa; phylum Arthropoda; class Arachnida; order Araneae; family Macrothelidae; genus Macrothele; species Macrothele yani. The sequence continues at coordinate 1,068,547 of CM076991.1, forward strand.
TAGGGCTATTTATGAATTTTAGTTTGTAACCTGACAAGGAATGAATCTCTCTCTCTCTCTCGGTTTTCAAACCACAATTACAAAAATTGTGTGTTTCTACTACTCTCAGAAATTCGTTCAGAGGACTCCCTCTATTTCCCACTAAATTTAATAAAGAATTCATTTTATATAACAAAATTTCAGTGAATTCGAGAAATTCACATATACTTATCCCAAGTTCCCTAGAACCTTAGATGGTTGCACCCGCCGTATGTTCCAACTGCTTAATTTTTTTTTGGGGGGGGGGGGCTAAAGGTTGGGCTCAAAGAAAAGTTGGTAGTGTCGCTCCTGGTACGTATACCGACCACAAGAATTTTATTCAGAACAGCACTGAAACCCACACGCACGAACTAAATGACGTGATCTAAAAGGGAATTTGTTTCATGATGTTAAGCATTTGTTACATATTTGATTGACCTCTTTTCTTACCACTGATTTTTCCACAAGCAAACAGTGTATTTCCTTCGGAAAGTTTTTCTCCTTTTCTTTCTTTCAGATATGCGCACGTGCTGTGCAGCAACTGCATGAGAAAAAGAAGAGAAGGCCGAGAAGAATCCGATCATCACAGAAGAAGCGCAAGCGAAGCACGCAAACGCAAGAGCGCTCTGCATCAATCGACTGTTAAAGAAGGTAAAGAAGCCGCCATGCTCTCCCTGCTCCACAGCCTGTTAGAATCTGCACCGCAGCTGGTACTCCAACTTTACACACTGGCGCAGAGGACGGAGAACGATGACTTAGCGATCCGTAAGTAGCGACTCAAAAACTTCATATCTTCTCGCCTAATGACGCTTTCACAGTTCAGTCAACACGACTGCAGTCCCCAGACTCCAGATAAACAGGCAGACGACGAAAATAGTTACTAAGTGAAAAGATGAAGATACGTCAAAGAAATGAGAGGCGTCTGCCTTAACGCAAACTCTCAAGTAGTCACATTAATTTTTCGTAAAGCTAACCGCCTAAAAAGATTTCACGTTGATACTCATTTCGCTCTTGTATTTTCTCACATTACCCGACAAAATTAAGGAACAATCCATTATTCACAAACAGCTTCAACTTTTTAAAATAAAATTCTTTTTGGGGAACATAATAAATCAGAAAACTCAGAAATCGCTGGCACACCATGTTTTGAGTAATCTTTATACTCCATAAATGCGGTTTTATTTTCCCGATAACGAAAACCACTGCGCTATATCAAATTATCCAAACAGGTAACAAAATCGCTGATACCGCCCCATTGAATCAGAACGTTGTACAACAGTTGAGAGCTGTAACGGCAGAATCACGAAGACAGTGAGTATATTTTCTTTTTTTGCACGACCTGCCTTTTTGTTGTTCTTTTTACCACAAAAAACATCTGAGACGTGTGTGTGTGTGTGCGCGCTTGCTTGCGCTTTCAGCGTTTCAGTGTAAACAATCTCCACCAAAAGTGACCCTAGTAACTAAAATATCGGATCCAAGCGTAAAGCATCACTGCTTGAATAAAATTGAACGAAAAAAAAATGTGTTGCTGTCGAGCAACTGGAAAAAGGAGTAATAATGAAACGCATATAGCGTATGAAATCCTTTTATTTTTCTGGTGTAGTCTGCGCGAATATTCGCCAAGCTTTCGCACTCCACTGGGAGGCTTTTTCAAGGCAATGGTATACACAAAACTGCTGTGCTGACTACACCACAAAAATAAACAGATTTCATACGCTATATAGGTTTCATTATTATTCAACTCTGGCGTATTTAAAATAAAGTTAAGAAGAAGGGGTGTTACACAATGGAATAGGGACAAACGAGTCACTGGTACTACCGAAGGGATAGAATCACCTCCGTATAGGGCAAACACAAGCTCCGCCTCATCCGAGACTCATATACAGGCCAAACTCCGACGATTAACCTCTCGGTCCCTCGGGCAGCCAACGATGGTTTAGTAACCAACGGGCGTCAATTAATTTTAACCAAAGAAGCCAAAATTTCCCCTGAACTTCTCAAAACTAAAGTTAACTACATTGTTTCTTCTTAACCAGATTCGAACAATGCATGGGATTCACTAAGTTATTATTCACGAAGAGAAGTTAAGTGGGGATGTGATGCCTGGTAAGGAGTTTTGTGCTGACTTTCACGAGTTTACAATAAATCAAAACAATTACTACCAGATCAAATAATACGATACCGATGAAACTCGCCTCCACTGGAAGTGTTGACTTAACATAATTTTTTGCAAGTGATATAATTTTTATAAAAAGCTTCAGAGCAATGTTCGAATGATTCAGAAACACACAAGTTCAGGGGCGTCGAAACCATTTTCTGACAACGGAGGCAAAATATCAGGATATGCATTTTTTTTTTTTTTTTTTTTGGCCAGATCAGAAAACTTACTGTGCTTTTGTAAAACAGGATATGACGTCATTTGAACATGATACAGATAAACCGATTATACTGATAAAATCCAGATAATATAAATCTTGAATTTTATATCTATTTTATAAGGTTTCCGATATAAAACGCTTTACATACATAAAGCGTTTATATCGGAAGCCTTATAATATAGATATAAAATTCAAGATGTGGCTGGATGTGTGGGACGACATCCAGCCACAGTCGGTGCAGGAGGGACGGACGGACCAACGTGAGCGATTGCCTCAGCCGCGGCACACCACCGAACGAGTGGACCGGCATGTTGTGCGGCGGGCATTGACGGCTCGCACCGCCACATCACAAACGTTAGCGTAGGAATTAGGGTATGTTGAGCCACAACCTGTGTCAGCACGTACCGTTCGACGTCGTCTGCAGGAGCGGGGACTTGTCGCACGGCGCCCATTGCTCCGATTACCACTGACGTTACACCACTGGCGAGTGCGGCGGCAGTGGTCCTTTGAACGCCGCACCTGGACTACGGAATGGCACGACATTGTCTTCTCCGAAGAATCCCGCTTCTGCCTGCAACACCACGATGGTCGGATCCGCGTGTGGCGGCACCGCGGCGAGATACTGTATGACGCCTGCATTATACATCGCCATAGCGGTCCGTCGCCTGGAGTTATGGTTTGGGGCGCAATTAGATACCACACCCGCACCCCTCTGGTATGCATCGCCGGTACACTCAACAGCCACCGCTACATCTCCGACGTTTTGGAGCCTGTAGTCCTCTCTTACCTGTAGGACCTGTCAGCGGCCACGTTTCAACAGGATAATGCGCGCCCGCACGTGGCACGCATCGTGCAACAATTCATGGCCCACCAGGTGTCACTGCTGCCGTGGCCCGCCTGTTCTCCCGATATGTCGCCCATCGAACACGTCTGGTCGCTGATCGGCAATCGAGTGGCCCGGCAAGCACCACCTGCGGCTACGCCTGATGAACTGGGGCAACGTGTGGAAGCAGCCTGGACCGACACCCCCAAGCCCGTATCCAAAGCCTCTTTCGTTCGATGCAGCGGCCGTTATTGCCAGCCATGGGGGCCACACGAACTATTGATGTCTGCGTGTTCCGCAAGTCGCACGGGCCTGTAAGCTCAATCATTCCATCTTTGTATATGTTATGTGTCCAGTAAATCTGGCTTTGCTATCTCGTGTGCTTCTTGGTGTTGCATTTTGGGTGGCCAGCAGTGTATATATATTATTATTATTATTATTATGAAACGGACAGCATCAGCACAGGCTCAGTAGCTTAGCTTATTCGAAGTGATATCTACAAAACTGAGATGCACCCCCCCTCTCAGCTTATCACGTGCCGCCTTTCAGGGATTTCAGAATAACTGTTTTTAATGAAGCTGGTACTTCGTGAGTCAGTTTTTCTCTCTCAGCGATAACTATAATAAGACAGTTCGTGAAATTATATAATTCTCACAGTGCACAGGCAATGAGAATTGAACCTGCGCGTTTTAAGAACGGCAATAAAAAAATTTCAGAGTTCTAGATGGCTAATAATTAAAATGGAAAAAATTGTGTTTCATCAGAAAAACTTTAAAACGACAGGAAATGAAAAAACCAAATATTAATATCGGATTTCTGATTGCGGACATAAATAACATGAAGGATGACACCGACTTTTCGGTTGTAATGAGCACGCTTTTTGAATCCTTTCTGACGCGAATAAAATTTATCTTAGTTATTCATAGTCAATGGAACCGGTTAGAAAAAAATCAACCGAATTTCTATAATCGATAAAACATCCAGAAATGGAAACAGCTGCTTACTTCCACCTACGGCTAAAACAATATGTTACGAAAATTACCAAATGGCGCACAAAAAAGTTTCTCATAGCAGAAAGAAAGTATCGGATACAAAGGGAATTTCCATTTGAAAAGTTAACAGAAGAATTATAGATGGAAACATGATATATATCTCTACGCCTTCTAGTGAGAGAATTTTGCATTATGGAAAAGTTGAAAATAAGCGAAAGATATTTTTCATGATAAAAGCTATCCTAAGCAAAAAGAATTATTCAAATACGTCTCCAGGAAACAGAGGTAGCGAGAAAACGGTTTTGATCTTACGCCCCATAGCGGGAAATCTGTGCACTGTTTAAAGAGGGTGATAATGTTCAGCATATTTATTGTAGCAATTGGCATACAGTAAAACAGAAATTTCTCGATAGGGGTTTTAGAAGCGGAGATGCAGCTGCAAATAAAAGTACACAAACACCACCCAGTGACAGAACTGTGAGCTACAAAACTCCTCAAGTGCAAACCTAAACTGTTGCACAAGGTAAATGGCATCCGGTGTTGAAAGGACATTTTAAATCGCACATTTAGAAGCAGATATACTGAGAAAAACAGATTAAACATGACATTCCCTAGCAGCGAAATTGTGCATTATTTTGGGAAGAAAATACACACGCAAAAGTATTTTTGTAATGGCGTTTTTAGTTCCGCAGATATTGCTGTAAACGAAAACGTGATGTTGCGCCCTCTAGTGGTACACTTGTAAGTTCAGAAAAACTGGGAAGTATATTAGAAACATTTCGCCCCGGAAGCGCTCTCCAACAAAGAAACACCTTTTTAAATTGGACTCTAAGAAGCAGAGATATCAACAAAAATAAGATACATATCTACGCTCCCTAGCGGAAAAACCATGCATTCTTTTAAGAAGAAAGTATTCTGAAAAGGTTTTCTGAGGTTAGCGGTATCGGTCCACGAAATAATTTTTTCAATCGAGTTTTCAGAGCTTAGATTTTGCTGCAAATACATCAGAAGCAGAAAAAAACAAACCACTTACGCCCCTGGTGGTCAAACCATTCTGTATCAAAAATTAGAAATTATATGCAAAACTTTGTTCATCAGGCGCTGTATCCGACGCAGGAAGAATTTTTCAAATCGAAATTTTAGAAGCGGAAATATCGGGTGAAACGCGATTTACTTTAACGCCTTCTAGCGAAAAATCTATTCATTACTTGAAAAAGAGACTACCTAAAATAATATTGGATGTAAATGGCATCGACAGGTAAAATAAATTTTTTAATCGGATATTTAAAAACAAATACAAAGAATAAAATGTATTTTGAATTCGATATCATCTGCACTTACGCTCTCTAGCTTCGAAATTGTGCATCGTAAAAATATCCGAAATGCGAGGATCATCATTCTCACACTTCAAGCTTCCCAACGCAAAAATATTTTTTCAAATGAGACTAATAGTTGCAGAGATATGGTGCCCAAACAAAGTGTTAACATAAGCACGATCTTTTTTTTTTTTTTTTTTTTGCAAAAGACGTGCTAAAAAAAGAAGAAAAGTGAGGGGGGGGGAAATGTGATGTTTTGCCCCAGCACGCTAATGAGTAGGGGGTAACCGCCTTCTGCTCCAGCGGTCCTGACGCCACTGCACAAGTTGAAATCTGCAACGATCGGCAAAACGACAAAATTACGTACTTTTACCGAAACTGAAGCTTTAAACTTGCCTGTCCACATTGTTTGCTATTTCACTTTCATTTTACTGCTTAAAGCAGTACGGCTATTAGATCAATGAGCCTTGTGTGTGAAATCCACATGGAAGTGTTTTAGAATCACATGCGAAAAGCTATAGAAATATTTTCAAGTAGATATCACAGTATTGATCTAACAAACAGACCAAAGTGTCATTTACTGCAGGAAAACATAATGAGCATCCAAACTTCCTTTTACTGCTTAAAGCAGTACGGCTATTAGATCAATGAGCCTTGTATGTGAAATCCACATGGAAGTGTTTTAGAATGACATGCGAAAAGCTATAGAAATATTTTCAAGTAGATATCACAGTATTGATCTAATGAACAGACCAAAGTGCCATTTACTGCAGGAAAACATAATGAGCATCCAAACTTCATTTTACTGCTTAAAGCAGTACGGCTATTAGATCAATGAGCCTTGTGTGTGAAATCCACATGGACGTGTTTTAGAATCACATGCGAAAAGCTATAGAAATATTTTCAAGTAGAACTATTGATCTAACGAACAGACCAAAGTGTCATTTACTGCAGGAAAACATGAGCATCCAAACTTCATTTTACTGCTTAAAGCAGTACAGCTATTAGATCAATGAGCCTTGAGTGTGAAATCCACATGGAAGTGTTTTAGAATCACATGCGAAAAGCTATAGAAATATTTTCAAGTAGATATCACAGTATTGATCTAACGAACGGACCAAAGTGTCATTTACTGCAGGAAAACATAATGAGCATCAAAACTTGTTAGCAAAATACAGAGACGAGTGAAATATTTCAATATTTCAGTATGGACACAGTTTACAGTTTTGAATGCCATTTATTATTGTGGCTCCAAGTTACTGGAGGACTTCTCACAACAAACTATTCACCTCTATACACCACAGTGCAATACACTCAACGAATAGAGGCATAACACAATATAAGTCAGCAGTGACAGTTCCTACTACAGTACTCTTTGGCTTTCTTTCTAAGTATTTATATTACTTTTACGGAACACAAGTAAGCCTATGTATCAAAATCAACTCCCCAAGAAAATGTTGAATTTGCAGTCTCAAATAATTATTATAAGCCACAAATAACAGCTAACAATGAAAACTTAGTTTTGCTTCAGGTATTGATACAGAGAATGATGCTAGTGAAGTTTCACTTCTGCTGTGCTCACTGAAGTTACCATGCAGAATCTGGAGGAAAGTGTTCTCACCGCATGCACCCATAAACCAGCTCTGTACATTCGTTATATCGACGACGTTTTAATATTCTGGTCCGACCCAATTGAAACTAGAGTTATTTGCCAACCAAATGTCTTCTATTTTTCCCACGCTTAAATTTACCACTGAATTTGAGAGCCTCTGTACTATACCATTCTTGGACTTTCAGCTAAAACGGGACCCAAATTCTAATAAACTAGATTTTTCTGTGTACAGAAAACCCACTAACTTGCCTACACTTATACCTAGCAATTCTGCCCACCCAATCAGATGCAAAATGGTAGCTTTGAACTTCTTGTTACGCTGAGCATATACCCATTCTTCAAATATTAAACTACGAAAAATTGAACTTGCTAAAATTACTGACATAGCTATTTCTTATGGGTAGCCTACGGCTTGTGTACAGCAACTGATAAAATGCATTCAGCGTGCGAGACCACAACCTTGATCCGTGATCCTAACAATATGAAGTACATTGTTTCTATCCCTAATTTCCCACTAGTGACATCAATACTTACAAAAAATTTTATTTGGCATTTGGTGAGGCTAATCACAACTTGCTCACCTTGGTAAAAAGTGATCGTGACTCTGTCCCTAACCTTCAAAGGAGTGGTATCTACTGCATACCGATAAAAAGCCAAGATACTGCACAAGAAGATCTTGTATACATCGGATCTACACTTCAGTCGCTGGAAGTCAGAATTAAAGAATACAAATACAACATCAGAAGTGGAAGCTCCTCTACAGCATTATCAAGATTAATTCAGCGTGGCACTTACCCCCCCCCCCACCATGTGGGAAGAAGCATATATCCTTTTGACCTTGGGGACTAAGAGAGACTATATTTGCAGAAAGTTTGTACATATATAACTTTCATGATTGATGTTGTAACGATGAACTGCCTACGGCTATTCCTCCTGCCTGGAGACCTCTTATCCGTTGAGCACTTTGTCAGAGCCTTGTACTTTAATTCCATCTTTACCACCTGTAATCTACAAATGTTTTATCATTCATCTAACTTCATGAGTTTGCGCAATTGCTAATGCACATGACCACAACACTCTGGCTTATATATTGTATAAGGCTTCGTCCGCCCCGTTTTCATTCTTTTAACTGATTTTCCTGATGATGGACAATATGATTGTTCAAAAGATCTTGAAAATATATTTTAATTTGTACATATGTGTTTTAACTAAAAACCTTTTTTAACCTGTGACCAACGTCAGTTGATCGCTGTGTTGTCTTTTTGAGATAGTGTATCGACAGAATTTCTGAATCTTAACTGTTTCACTTCAAGCTGTGCATAGGAGCATCCACAAAAGATATTATCACTGCATCTCAGAACCACTTAAACAAAATATAAGAGCAATGAGAGTCCTTCTTTGAATAATGTGTGAAGGCCTTTAAAAAAGCATGCAAGGATTTAGTGAGCATCTAATCTTTTTCTACCTATTAAAACAATGCCAAAACATACTCACATGAAATGAGCACCTCTTTTGGAAAGAAGTCTCAGACCTACGGTATTAAAGAGCATTTTTTTTTCTTTTCTGGGGACTGACAACCCCTATCATTATCTAAGGCTATCACAAAATGTATGTTCCTAACTGATGGCCACTGGTTCCATGAAAAGGACACAGCCCGTGCCATTGGACAAACACACCATGAAGGCTCATCCAGGACTACAACAACCCAGACAATTTGCCAGAAGCCCATGTTTCTGAACATCCATCCACTGGAGCAGCTTTCAGAGTACTTTAAAACACATAATCAGTGGTTCTCTAAGACATTAATATTTCATCGATAACATGGATTATGTTCCCAGTGCAAAACAAACTTCTTCAATCTGATTTTTGTAGTAACATTTCTCATGCAGCTTACTTCGAAAGCTCTGCAGAAATGCCATACAACTTGCAAGTGTACATGTGTGCCAAGAATGGAAATTAATCCAGAAAAAAGAAACATATAGGAAATACATGTATTTGGTGATGGCTAGTACTGTCCGATTTAAAAAAATACTTTTTCTTATCATTGCCATAACACCACCTCCTAACAAGAAAACTATACGTCTGGAGAAAAAGTATTGGGATAATACTGACCGTGGTTGCATATAGCTAACTCATATACAAAAAAAAAAAAAAAAAAAATACCACTCAATTAAGAATATAAATTTGCACCCATAAAATGAAAATTTTGTTGTGGTTGAGCACTCTGTTAAAAAAGTAATTTTTGAAGTACTGAGATTGTTCAAAATGCAAATTTACATTTGCTTTGCCTTGCAGAAACATGTGCTTTACACTACTAGCAGAATGCTAAAGAGGTTTATATGCACAGAATACAAAAATGCATTCATGCCCCCTACCCCAAAAAAGCTGTGCAATTCATAGAAAGAAAAAAAAAAAACTACATGCCAAAACAACTTACCCACTGACTTTTGCAAGTGATTCTGGCGATTTAACTTGAAGATTATAAAATACTACCTTCATGGCTACTCAACAGGACCTAACAACAACGTGGATGTTGGCAACAGTAAAACAACATAAAAAAAAATGCAACTTAAAAATAGAATGATTCTTAATCTTTATTGGGTTCTCGAAAAAGTCATGACGTATTTGGCACCCGATGGCGGTTGGGCGGTTTTGGAAGTACTAGAGGCATGCGCAGCTCTGTTGTCGCAATGGCATTCGACAGGTGCCAGTTTTAGCTGCAGTCTGAAAGGAATAGTGAGCGATTTGGTTAATTTGTGGAGATTTGACATCAAGTTGAAGATGGAAGACCAAACTGTGCATTTTTGCCATATTTTACTGTTTTACTTCCGTAAAGGAAAGAACGCGCGTCAAGCATGTGAAAAGTTGCGTAAAGTGTACGGTGATAATGCTCTACAAGAACGTCAGTGCCAGCGGTGGTTCGCAAAATTCCGTGCTGGTGTTTTTGACCTCAACGATGCTCCTCAGTCCGGGAGGCCAACCGAGGTTGATGACGACCAAATCAAGGCATTGATCGAATCAAACGCACGGTACACAACACGAGAGATTGAAGACACATTGCACATCCATCATTCAAGCGTTCACGACCACCTGAAGAAGCTGGGATACGTAAGCAAGTCGATGTGTGGGTTCCTCATGAACTCCAAAGAAGCTCAATTGACGGCGCGTATACACATCTGCGATATGCTCATTAAACGTGAGGAAAACTATCCTTTTTTGAAGCGACTGATAACTGGTGACAAAAAGTGGATTGTGTACGACAATGTGCTGCGCAAACGGTCTAGGTCCCGACGTGCTGCTTCGCCTCAAACGACATATAAAGCAGACATTCATCAGCGGAAGGTTCTGGTCTCAGTGTGGTGGGATTTTAAAGGTGTCGTGTTTTCGAAGCTCCTACCATGGAACCGAACAATCAATTCGAATGTGTACTGTCGGCAATTGGACAGTTTGAACGAATCCATCATACAGAAAAGTCCAGAGCTCGTTCGTCGTAAAGGTGTTGTGTTCCATCACGACAACGCGAGACCACACACAAGTTTGATCACCCGCCAAAAATTATTGGAGCTCAGACTTCCACTTGTTTCGCTCTCTTCAACAGTCCTTGCGTGGTATAACGTTCAATTCAGGTGAGGCTGTAAATCAGCACCTTGTACAGTTTTTCGCCACGAAAGACAGGTCCTTCTATGAATGAGGCATTCTGCAGCCCATTGAAAGATGGCAAAAGGCTATCGAACAAAACGGGCATGATATCATTGATTGATCTTTGTTCTTTCTATCAATAAATGATCTTTGCAAAACATGGCTAAAATACGTGATGACTTTTCCGACAACCCAATACTTTTAATGTAACCTTAATATAGTTAGCAACAAGCATAGAAGTCCATTGCTTTTAAGTTGGATTATGCATCTTTTTCCCCATGCATGTTAATGAAGATCTGTGTATTCTATTCAAACATGTTACAAAGGCCTCAGTGACTGCCAAACATTGTGGTTGCTCAGAAAAATGCATTCATGTAACTAACAGCAAAGAGCATAAGACCTGTGACAGCAAGTGACATGCTTCACAGAAATCAGTATGGCAACATGAATAAATTATTCAAACAGGAAATAGCTAGCAAAAATTGAAATTTCTACAGAATGTGTTGATTATGTTCATGCTGATTCTTAGACCTCAGAAGGTTTGACAAATATGGTTAACCTGCATGATCACACCTGAAATGAAAGCCTGACAGCATGAAACTTGCCAGTATTTATTGCTTTATGAAAATAAGAGGTGATAGCTTTCTTATGACAACAATGCTATAGCGTATGTAAAAATGTCTCCCAACTCTGAACATGAAAACAACATGAACTATAACCACAAAGGTTCACAAAAAGAAATACTCAAAGCACAATTTCAGCAAATCATGGGAACAATATTTTGGGATGCATACATAGCGAATTCTCGAACCTAGGATGGCAATTCAGCACAATGCACCAAAACATGATTTTTTTTTAATTTAAAACATTAAGGGTTATTAATATTTAACGGCAATTATAGAGGATAAATTTATTAAGGTACTTTACCTCTCAAATTTTTGGTCTATACACTAGATCTCTGTCGGGAGTTCTTGCGTTAGACTACTTCCACAGGTCTGGTGACCAAGCCTGATGCATTTTCCATCCAGCATGGTCGTTGATGTTGCCACCTTGTGTCTTGTAAATTTCCAGGGATTCCTCTAATTTCTGGATAATTGCGTGGGATTGATGTTTGATTACTTGCAAGGAGTCCCAGTCCATTTTGTGGCCAGTTTGTTGTATGTGTCTGTCTAATCCTGTTTTATTTGAAATGTTCCTTATTGCTGCTTAGTGTTCATTAATTCTGGTGGGTAACCTTCATCCTGTTTCTCCTATGTATGGTAAACCACATGAACACTCGATTTTATAAATGACTCCTTCCTATAGTAAAATATTTCCTTCTCTTTGTTTTAGGGATGGTAAGTATTTTTTAATTTTGTTATTTAAACCAGGAGCTAACCTAATTTTATATTTAGTGCTGATTTTCTTTAACTTTTCAAACAGTCCCTTGTGGTAAGTGACTTCTCTTGTGAATAAATATTCAATTTTCTCTTTATTATCTCTAGTGCTAGATCTGTTCTTAGTAGGATTTCCTCCCAGTAGTTCACGAATTTATTTTGAAGGGTAATCATTTTCTAGTAAGATTGATTTTAACTTATTTTTATTCCTAGTTGTAAATGCATTTATGGCACCTCTATTCATAGTGATTGTGGAATAACTTTTTTACGGGTCTTATTAGAGGTTATTTTTCATGAAAGTTGGTTGTCAAATTTTCGAACTAAAGCCTAGTTCGTCATCAGGACTAAGTCACTGGAGTAGTTGCTGCCACTCAGTTGGAAGAGTCCAACAGCAATTATCGTTAATTGTGGTACTTCTTCTTGCTATTTCGATCCCTTCTTCTAGTTTCCTCTTTACTAAGTTTGACTGGTGGGCGAGTATTTTCACTGAGTCCCAATTTATGGAGTGTCCACTTGCTTGTATATGTCTGTCTAGACTTGTTTGTTCCCAATGTTCCTAATAGCTGCTTGGTGTTCTTTCATTTGGACCTTAATACTTCTCCCTGTTTCTCCTATATAGCTGAGTCCGCAGTTACAGTCGATGCAGTAAATTACTCCTTCCTGCAATTGGATGTCCAATTCTTTCTGCTTTAAAGCTGGCAGGAATTTCTTTATTTTGTTATTAAGATCTGGAGCTAGCTTGATATTATATTTTGCTCCGATCCTTTTCAGTTTCTCGAAAAGTCCCTTGTGGTACGTAATTTTGCTGGTGAATTTGAAGTTGGGTTTTTCCTGCTTCTTTTTTCTCAAAATTTGTAAAAAAGCCAGTAAAAGTTGATTACAATTTTAATAGAAATGCCATTACTGACCTTAAAAAATTCAAAGCCAATGATAAAGTTGTAGCACTGAGAGCAGATAAGAGCAAAGTTTTGGTATTGGTAGAAAAAGAGAAGTATTACAATAAAATGGAAGCTGAATTGAGCAAGCCTTATTATGAAGAACTCAATGGTAACCCTATAGATCAAACTGTTAAAAATCTTAAGAAATTAATCAGCTCTTTAAGAAATAAAAAACAGCTTAATGAGCTCTTCAAAAACTTCTCCAAAATCCAGTCAAGAATTCCACAGATCTATGGTACGATAAAAGTTCACAAAGAAGGCCATCCAGTAAGACCTATAATAGACACTAGAAATCCGCCACTCTCCAACATTAATTATTATTTACTTGGTCACCTCAGAGATATTTTCCCTTCTCCTCCCTACCTTCTAAAAAATTCCATGCAGCTAAAAAGGAAAACTGGACAACTTGCCAGAATCAATTCATCCAGTAATGGCAAGCCTGGATATAGTCTCTATGTATACCAACATTAACCTGGACCTCCTACAGGAATTCATTGCAGATGACCTTGCGGAAAAAATAGTATTCCATAATCACAATAGAGAAATACTACTTGGCATATATGAAATGCTCCTATTTTCCTTCAAGAATAATTTCTTCCAGTTTGGAAAGAAATATTACAGGCAAACTTCAGGACTTGCAATGGGTTCTCCACTAGCACCTCTGCTAGCAAATTATTATATAAGTAAACTAGAGGCAAAAATCCTTATACAACCCTCCTTGTTTGCTCTCTATGTAAGGTACATGGATGATGTCCTAATTATAGTAGATACTGTGGACCAATCTCTACCCTCTCAGATTCTGGAAGAATTTAACTTACTAGAGAATACCTTGCAGTACACCCTGGAACAGGAAAAAGACCATAGCATCAATTACCTAGATTTAACCTTGACCTCAAGAGAGGGGAAAATATTCACTCAGCTTTTTAGAAAACCCACCAACACAGGGAAGATGTTAGACTTCTGCTCATTCCACCCTGATTATATTAAATCGAATACGGCGAGACAATTTTTGGAAAAAAATTGAAATCATGGTCTCTTCAGCTACTCAAAAATATCTTCACAAAGAAGAATTAAAGGAAATATTGGCAGAAAACAATTACCCCTCCCCATATGTTGAAAAAATATTTAAACAAGTGCCAAAAAAGAAGCAGGAAAAACCAACTTCAAATTCACCAGCAAAATTACGTACCACAAGGGACTTTTCGAGAAACTGAAAAGGATCGGAGCAAAATATAATATCAGGCTAGCTCCAGATCTTAATAACAAAATAAAGAAATTCCTGCCAGCTTTAAAGCAGAAAGAATTGGACATCCAATTGCAGGAAGGAGTAATTTACTGCATCGACTGTAACTGTGGACTCAGCTATATAGGAGAAACAGGGAGAAGTATTAAGGTCCGAATGAAAGAACACCAAGCAGCTATTAGGAACATTGGGAACAAAACAGGGCTAGATAGACATATATAAGCAAGTGGACACTCCATAAATTGGGACTCAGTGAAAATAATCGCCCACCAGTCAAACTTAGTAAAGAGGAAACTAGAAGAAGGGATCGAAATAGCAAGAAGAAGAAGTACCACAATTAACGATAATTGCGGATGGACTCTTCCAATTGAGTGGCAGCAACTACTCCAGTGACATAGTCCTGATGACGAACTAGGCTTTAGTTCGAAAATTTGACAACCAACTTTTCATGAAAAATAACCTCTATAAGACCCGTAAAAAAGTTATTCCACAATCACTTATTTTTATGTTTCTCCTTAGCTTCTGAAGATGAATTCAGTTTTTCAACTTTTTCTTTAAATTGTAAAGCTACATTTTTCTTTATATAATTAGGTTGATCTGATTGATAATTTAAAATTTTTCCAATATTTGTAGGTTTCTTGTATAATTCTGTAGTAAGCCTTTTTCCTTCCCACTTCAAAGTAATGTCTAGGTAATTAAGCTTATTTTCGTTTTGCTCTTCAAAATCAAAAGTGAATTTCAGGGATTCATCTTGAGAATTAATACTTTCTAGAATTTTTGATGAGCATCCACTCGAATCTTTTTTTTTTTTTTTGATGAGGTTTAACGACCACCGTGAGCAACTCAATGGGCTATAAGCAGTCGCCCGTCCCTAATTTAGGGTCACTGGTTCCAGGGAAGGGAGAGATCCAGTGCCGTAAGACAAACACAACATCCATGCCTGACCGGGATTCGAACCCGGACCCCTTACGAACGAATGATCAGAGGCTTGCGCCTTAGACCACTGCGCCACCGGGGCGACCCACTCGAATCTTGATCTATGATGAAAAGGATATCATCTATGTATCTAGTATACATGCAGAAAATAGAAGGTTTCAGTAGGAAGGCCTCTTCTATCTTCCTTACGTAATAATTTGCTAGGAGAGGTGCTAATGAAGAGCCCATTGCTGGCCCACATCTTTGCTTACAGAAGCAGCCTTGGAATTGAAAAAAATTGTTGTTTAGAGCAAACACTGTAAGTTCATAAAGACCTATTGTTTCTTCTTTATTATAACCATGAAACACTACTAGGTCAGACAGGCCATCTGCTATGTAATCTATGAGTTTTTCGAGGTTAATTATTCATATACATCGACACAACATGCAAACTTTCCATGGAAGGGTTTTCTAACTCTGGAAGTTCTTCTATTTTGTTCAATAACTCTTCAGTGTTCTTTATCAGTGCCTTAGGCTTAGGAAGCAACTTCGATAAATGAACCAGTAGGTAATAATGCAGATTGGACAGAGGAGAATATTTTGAGTCAATAATAGGCCTAATAGGTTGCCCTTCTTTAATTATATAAAGAAAAATGTAGCTTTACAATTTAAAGAAAAAGTTGAAAATCTGAATTCATCTTCAGAAGCTAAGGAGAAACATAAAAATAAGTTAAAATCAATCTTACTAGAAAATGATTACCCTTCAAAAGAAATTCGTGAACTACTGGGAGAAAGTCCTACTAGGAACAGATCTAGCACTAGAGATAATAAAGAGAAAATTGAATATTTATTCACAAGAAAAGTCACTTACCACAAGGGACTGCTTGAAAATCTAAAGAAAATCAGTACTAAATATAAAATTAGGTTAGCTCCTGGTTTAAATAACAAAATTAAAAAATACTTACCATCCCTAAAACAAAGAGAAGAAAATATTTTACTATAGGAAGGAGTCATTTATAAAATCGAGTGTTCATGTGGTTTACTACATAGGAGAAACAGGACGAAGGTTAACCACCAGAATTAATGAACACTAAGCAGCAATAAGGAACATTTCAAATAAAACAGGATTAGACAGACACATACAACAAACTGGCCACAAAATGGACTGGGACTCCTTGCAAGTAATCAAACATCAATCCCACGCAAATTATCCAGAAATTAGAGGAATCCCTGGAAATTTACAAGACACAAGGTGGCAACATCAACGACCATGCTGGATGGAAAATGCATCAGGCTTGGTCGCCAGACCTGTGGAAGTAGTCTAACGCAAGAACTCCTGAAGAAGATCTAGTGTATTTATCGAAGATTTGAGAGGTAAAGTATCTTAATAAATTTATCCTCTATAATTCCTGTTAAATATTTATAATACTGAAGTAATTAGAGGAAGCCATGAAATCATTAATTATTAGCATTAAGGGTTTATGCAGGAACAAAAGCAATGTTTTTGTGGGGGAAAGGAAATAATAATTGTAAGGCTTCATGCTTCATAAGTTACAATGGGAGGAACTGAGAAGCTTGATTTTGCTATCCCCATATTCAATGTATAGTCCAGGTTTTGTGCCACTTACTGCCACTGATGTGATTCCATGGCAAAAATAATTCCTACAGCAACAATATTATGTTTTTAAACAAATATGCAGCATTTTTTTCATTTCTCAATAACTCATTGATGACATTTTTACTCTCATGTGCCATGCAATTTTCCTTCGTAATGAATAACTTTTGAATTAACTATTCAAACCAAACGGAATGAACCCAAAGTGCAGCACGTGTGAAGTAAGTCAGAATGCTATTTCAGTAGAAATTAAACCAAATATTTAAAAATAATTTTCTGATCTCAAGATGGCATGTCAGCAAAGTTCAACTAGGAAAATGTTAAGTCTCTTATGCCACTGTCCAATCTATTTGTATTTCACAACAACATTGTATGAATATTTTTCTTCCTCTAAAACACTGTCATTCCACTATACCAATGATTTGGAAAATCACCTTCAAATCTGGCAATGAATATAACATAATGTGCCTAGTAGCCATCCTTAAAACACAATCAATCTTATACGAGGAAAATGGTTAAATGAAAGGAAAAAAAAAGTTACATGCTTCCAACTTATATGGCTCAAGCATGGGTTTTGAAGAGTTTCTTATTACCACAGTACTGGTTTTTCTTTGCACAATTTTAAAGCATGAAAAACATTCATATTACCTACTTTTTTTTCTTTTCTAGTAACATATGATTGCACAGCCCATGTGAATTATCTATTTATCACTAAACGCACTAAAAAACACAGTAGTATATAAAAAAAAACAGTATGATTGCATACCATAATCATTATACTCTATAATGAAAAGACTCAAACTTACTTCATCACCTATGTGGAACTTTCGCATCTTGAGTCCTTTCACTTTAATACAATTTTTGCAGACCTGCCAACTTTCAAGAATTGAAATCCATAAAACATTTTCAGCAAACCTTTAATTAACATGAAATACTATTAAAAAGCACCAATCACTTACCCTAAAGATCATGGTAATTTCCAACGACTACACATTTCCAGCACGTCAATAATCATAATGTTGTTGGCCTTCAAAGGTTTACAGACATCTTGCTTACGATTCCTTCTTCCGGGGATGGGGATGAAACATCGTTTTTTTTTTTTGTTTTTTTTTTTTCTGTTAAGCCATATGAGATGTAACTATAAGCTTGTCAATTCCATAAAAACCACACAAGCATACTGCTCATTCATACAACTCGATTAAAACACTATGTACATATTTACACAACCTTACATTCCTAGGTGGTTAAACCTTTGTCATGTAAGGTTGTGTAAATATGCACATAGTGTTTTAATCGAATTGTATGAATGAGTAGTAGGCTTGTGTGGTTTTTATGGAATTGACAAGCTTATAGTTACATCTCATATGGCTTAAAAAAAAAAAAAAAAAATACGATGTTTCATGCCCGGAAGAAGGAATCGTAAGCAAGATGTCTGTAAACCTTTGAAGGCCAACAACATTACGATTATTGATGTGCTGGAAGTATGTAGTCGATGGAAATTACCATGATCTTTAGGGTAAGTGATTGGTGCTTTTTAATAGTATTTCATTTGTGAATTGCACGTAAACTATGCGCACTTTGCAGGGTTTTAATACCTTAAAAGTGCAAATATAATAATTTAATTAACATGTTTCCTTGACTGATGTATTGAATATATCGATTAAAATCAGATTTATTGTGGGAATAACATCAATTTTAATCAATTTTGCATGCCATAATTAAGATATTTTGGCACTATTGCCTCCCTTACAGCAATTAAAAAATTCTCATTAGTACATTATTGTTCAGTTACAGGTACACAGAAGGTTTTGTGTACATCAAGTGATGGATGTCAGTGAGGCCCAAGTTGTATGTCAAGATCGCTATAAATGGAGAAGTTTGATCCGGTGACAGTAAGTAAATAATAAATTACAAATTTATCTGGTGGTTTGCATTTCTTTGTGGAAGTAACCTCTGAATCTCAAAGAACAGCTTAGTGATATATGTACAAAAAAAATTTCACTTGCAACCGTGAAATTACTTCGAGTGCAATAACGTTTTACTTCAAGTAACAGGTTTTGACCGTAAATCATTGTGCGAACATGATAGAATATTTTTTTTAAAAACACAAGGTCTTTTGTAAAGCTGATATTTTTCAACTCTCTCTCTATTCAGCAGTTATGGCCAATCCTAATTGCAGTGTTTTTACTGTATCATTTTCTCTATGCTGCATGCAGAGAATATTTTACCTCATTATGATGAGGCAAATCAGAATATACAGGTCCTTTGGAACATTTATAGATGTGATGAAATTCCACTAACCTGGAAAAAACAATGATGATGGAAATCTGCTAAATATGTCGTCAGTAAGATAACAGTAAAACGAGTAGAATTTCCATAAATTTTACAGGTAAACCGTAAAACTTGGCATGTATGTTTTTGCATGAAACAATATTCTCTATGTGTCTTTTGAATTTTGTTCTCCACATCTTCTATAGTTGTAAAAAGATAGAAAACTAATTTTACTATGGCCACCATCTAAATTTTTACTTCATCAGTCAGAGATCCTAGGATTGCTACCACTCACAAGTAAAACCTCCCAGTTCATGTAAATACTAAAGCTCTCTTTCTGCCAATACCTTATTTTCATTTGATCATAAACCAAGTAAAAATAAGGATACATAGAATGAGAACTTCCTACCTGGTAAAATCGCATCTACACTGCACAATGATGGGATCTTAATCCATAACACTAAACCACACCTGGAAAAAAAAAAAAAGTATCATGGAGCTCTTGATTTTTTTTCCTGATCATGTTACTGTACCTAGAGCTTTAGACTTTTTAACCAATCTGTTACTGTTACTAAAAACATGAAATTTGATTATCAAATATAAAACAAATTACATCTACAAAACCCATAAATCCAACTCTTTCAATGTCAAGTAGTCTAATTAGAAGTGCCATGATATCATCATTAATTACCAGAATGAATCTTAAGTTCAAATACATTCCTCTTCAACAAATTTGCAAGTGGATGAATACACTGATGGTTAGCCTTGATTATTATTTAAAGCAAATCTGCAAATAACAGAATTACTTAGTGTGTTGAACATATTGCATTCTTTTAATTAAAAATTTTGTGTATCATGTGCAATTCAAATATTAGTAGTTTTCTAAAAATGAAATGAAATAAAACAATTAGATTTGCAGTCATTACCTCACATGGAGTAATTTGGCAGTCACAAACATTTACATAGTCATATGACAATCAAACATTTACATAGTCATATGACAATCAAACATTTGTAATTACATGAGTACTTGTACAGTGCAAGATACCATCAGACATGGAAGAACAACTGGTACTAAAGTAGCTAAAAAAACAAGTAAACAGTAAGAGCTTGAGCTTAGAAATAATGAATAATCTGCCTAAGGAGACAAAAAGGTCATATAATCTGTGTGAATGGTGTACATCAAAATATATTTAATCATGCCAAGCTTTCACCTTTCAATGGGAGGCTTTATCAAGGCAAACATCCACTAGAACAACAATCCGTTTGGAGTTTTTACTACAGCCACCACCTAAATTTTTACTTCATCAGTCAGAGTTCCTACAGTTTTGTTGTTTTAGTGGATGTTCGCCTTGATAAAGCCTCCCATCAGAAGGCGAAAGCTTGGCGCGATTAAATATATTTTGATATACACCATTCACAAGGATTATATGACCTTGTTGTCTCCTTAGTTGCTTTTGGTGAACTTATTATCTTTTGGAAGTTTCCTAAATATCCCTTTTGAATAATCTGTCATTACCAGAAACTAAATAGCAGGGACTCAAACCAAATAATAAACAGTCTACCATTATCAGAAAGTGAGTAGCAGGAGCCAAAAGCTAATTATGATGAACAATCAGCCATTTAATGGAAACTATACAGTAGAGACCCAAACCCAAGATGAATCTACTATTATTAGAAACTAAGCAATAGAGGCCCAAAATGATGGAAGTTTACCATTTTCACCAAAAGTTGAACAACCATGCAGACAAAGTTCCTGATTTTGAAAAATATTTTGGTATAGAAATTTGAGACATGTAAAGATGTGTTTCTCATCAAGACATATAAATATATTTCAGAAAACAAAAGAAAAAAATTCTGATTTGCATTCCTAAGCTACATATGCTTAGCTTCTGTTGCTTGGAACTTCATTTTCCTGGATGGTGTAATAGCATCATGTTCAAAATAAATCACAAGATGCAGTGCCAAATCTCATTCTACAGCAATATAATTTTCAAATTTTCTGAAGGATGGCCACATTGGAATCAGTAAAATGTACAGTATCTATATACAGACGAAATAAAATTTTTAACTTTTTGTTTTACTTCCCTCGTTGTTTTTTTCTCTCCTGTACCTCACTTTCTCATGACTTTCTTGACCCAAACACCTTGAAAACAGAATTTGCAAGATGATCTTATTCATCTACGATAATATAGCCTTTCAATTTTTTCAACTTGCCTACATTAGCTACTTTGCTTAAAGTAACATTTACAGCAGCTACAATATTAATTTTTAACTTTAACTACATACCACGCTTGGAATGTATGAAATTATCTAAACAACTAAGAATCAGTAATTGGCAAGTTGTCTTTTCCCCTTTTCCAAACAAAATATTGTCCACACCCTTTAAATTAAAAAATAATAATAAATCAGATTCCATTACTGACCATAAAAAAACTACTATCTCTATTTTTAATGAGTTGTTTAACAGACAAGTGACCTAAGCAGTCTTCTCAGAGCTGACCATCCAATGAAAAATTCACAATTTTTGAATATTAAGTTTGAGGATCTGTCAAAAACTTTTCATGTTTAGTCTTGAATTTTTAAATTGTTTCTGTACAGTACTGAAGACAGGCCATTATAAATGACAAGAGGCATGAAATGTCTGTTGCAATATAAAGAATTAATTTATTGAGACTGTCTTCTTGTTCTGTTTCGGGGAAGACATTTCTTAAAATATTTAGTAATATGTAATTCAAGTTCCATTGCTCAGTGGGTGTAGAATTAATGTATCTTAAAAAGGGACATATTGCTAGCACTATTGGCTGACCTCATTCCTCCGTACACAGCTTCACTTGTTCCTTACATTAGATAAACATCATTAAGCACATACTTTCATTAGTCAATTATTGTTTTGCCAGACTTTCACAGTATTGCATTCTGCACTGCAAAAATTATTTCTGTTCTTTTGAGTATTTTAAGCCATCTCCATCTTAACACACATATCAGTAAACCAAGATAAGCCCTGTTGAAAAATCAACTAAAATCTTAACCTCTCATTCTCCTTTTTCACTGGGTAGTTATAACCTTATTCTTCTTTTTCACTGTGAATAGTTCTAACCTCAATCTTCTTTTATTTGTGTGCAATTCTAACCTCATTCTTCTTTTTCTTTGTGTACAGTTCTAGTACAAGGAGGCTGTGCAGGGTCATCACTTTTCCAGATGGCATGGTCCATAACCTACTACAATGGCATTCTCCACAAAACTACAAGTGGCAAGGAAAAATCAACTAATTCTGGAATGATGATGCAGTTTCTGTGGCACTTCTGCACAATCGGATCAAGAGCATGCACTCTTGCTTTATTCACTAAAGAGTATAACTTCTGGCTGTTCCCCTTCTGCATAGGGCACTGGGGCATAATGACTGTGTGGGTGATGCACCAGCAAACAAACTTCTGTCGCAAAGATGGCAAACCCCAACAGTGCAAAGAGTACATGTTCACTATGATCATTGGGGCTGCATATGTGATATACTACTTGAATGTCAAGGCTGAACCGACGCGGTACAAATATTCTGCATATTACGCAATTGTGTTCGCAGAAAACTGTGCACTCATGACTCTATGGTTCTTCAGGAATGATCCTGGTGTATGGTATCACATTCCAGCCCTTGTTACAGTGTTTTCTAGTTTTGCAACAGGAATTGTATTCATGCTATTTTATTACGGATTTTGTCATCCAACAGGAAAGCAGAAAAATGAAAAACGGGCAGCCCGCTGTTGTTAAAAATATCACAAGTGTTTTTGTACGACAACGTAAAAAACATTTTTGAGGTGTACAAAGAGGTAACTGGTCTTAAACCTTTGTATTAAAATTTCTTAAATAGAGCAGAAATAAAATTTGTACTAATGATGCCATTTTTATAATTTTTGTGACACAGTTTCATCTGTTGTTAAGCTCATCTTCAAATGAAGTTGAACAAAAGAACTTAATGACTTGTACTATTTATGAGCAATATCTTATTTAATGCATTTAAATAAAACCATGATGCTTTTCATGCAGTTTCTTTTTCTTTTCCACTAATTAAGTGCAATCACATAGTAGTGAAATATTTAGAAATCCAAGAGTCATTTATACAACACATAATACAGGGTAACTCAAAATGATTCACCCAATTTCATTAGATCATGGCTCTAAAAAAATCAAGGTAATAATAGCGTACCATACATTAAAATGAAGAGAAACACACTGAGTTTACGAATGTAACCACTAGATGACGCAATGTAACCCATGTACTTGCACCTGGGCAAAAGACTGTCATTGTGAAAAATGTCACGCGGGAGGCAGTGGAGGACGATGAATTTGGTTCCTGCCTTGGCTTTAGTGTTGAAGCAACATCCCATTTAAGTGGCAAGGTCAACCATCACAACATTCGCATATGAGGCACGGAAACCCACACGCAGTAATTGAAACTGAGCGTGAACTTAATGAACAGCGGTTAGGAAGCCACCGTCCTCCAGGCCTGACCCCTTGTGACTTTCCTTATGGGGGCATGTTAAGGATAATGTGTATGTGCCACCAATGCCCACAACACTAGATGAACTTGAAGTTTGTATTAATATAGTGCTCTGCAGTCATTGACAACAGACATGCTTGATCGCAACTAAAAAATAACAAGTGCATGATTGCACGAGCGGATACTACGTGGCTAAGGAAATGTATCAATAACTACCATTTACAGTAGAAAAATATTGTTCATCATGTGTTTAACTAACAATATTAAGCAGAAGTCAATAGGTTCCTGGTAATATTAACTAAAAGCAAACTACTAACAGCATATTCAAAAAGACTTACCCCAACTTTGAAAAGTAGGCCTACATCCATTGTCATCTGGCTTCCTCTGCTAGCGAATGTACATCGGCAGTCGAAAAGACAAATATCATTACAAACAGTAAAAACCTCCTCTGCTGGTGAACGTATGTCAACAGTCAAAAAGACATATCACAACGAACAGTAAAAACGACAAATTGAGTAAAACATGAATGAAACGACACTAAACCGAGTGTGAAATTCAAATGAAATGAGTACATTAAAATAGATTGAAAAGTAAAACCAACGTTGGTTTTAAGTAAATATTGAAAAGTAAAACCAACGTTGGTTTTACTTTTCAATCTATTTTAATGTACTCATTTCATTTGAATTTCACACTTGGTTTAGTGTCGTTTCATTCATGTTTTACTCAATTTGTCATTTTTACTGTTCGTTGTGATATGTCTTTTTGACTGCTGACATACGTTCACTAGCAGAGGAGGTTTTTACTGTTTGTTATGATATTTGTCTTTTTGACTGCCGATATACATTCACTAGCAGAGGAAGCCAGATGACAATGGATGTAGGCCTACTTTTCAAAGTTGGGGTAAGTCCTTTTGAATATGCTGTTTGTAGTTTGCTTTTAAGTTAATATTACCAGGAACCTATTGACTTCTGCTTAATATTGTTAGTTAAACACGTGACGAACAGTATTTTGCTACTGTAAATGGTAGTTATTGATACATGCTTGATCACGTATGGCAGGAATTTGATTAACACCTCTACATAGTTCGTGTGACCAACGGAAGTCACAAAGAACATTTATAATGTATGAAAACAAAATTTGGACAGCTTTTTTTTTATCCCATGTACATTAAATTGCTGTATATATTTAGAAACACATAAAATACAGTCATTTGAAATTGGATGAATCATTTTGAGTTACCCTGTATATATATATATATATTGAGTTGATGAATAAGTTCATGCTGTTTTATTTCACGAGTGTTTCCCAGGTCAGTAGTGATGGTGCAGATGGCCAGTTGTATGTCAAAATGTAGCCAGTAATATTGTTTGTCTAAATTATATTGCATTGTGTGATTGTGGCTAATGGTTTTATGGTTTTCAGGTCCGGAAGTGTGGAGTGTCAAGTAGAGAGCAATGAACATTTCCGACATCTGCCCCTGTATGAGTTTAACAAGGGATCCACAACCACTGAGGCTACTCAACAAATTTGTGCTGTGTATGGGGAGGATGCTACTGCTCCAAGGAAAGCCCGCAAACGGTTTGAGCTGTTTCGAGGTGGCAATTTTGACCTCAAAAACTCCCCACGCTCAGGTCGTCCATCTCACTTTGATGACGATCATTCAAACCATCTCATCCACTTGAATCCGCATCAAACCACACACAAATTGGCCACTGAGATGGACTGTGATCAGCCACAGTGGTGCGATACCTGGAACGTATGGGAAAGGTCCAGAAATTGGGGTCTTGGGTGCCTCACACTCTCACTGAGGACAACAAGAATCAGCATGTTGCCATACATGGTTTCTTGCTCGCCCCGTTATCACAAATGTTCTCAGCAACACAAGCCCTTTCTGTAGTGTATTGTTACTGGAGATGAAAAGTGGTGCCTGTATGTGAATTTCAGGCATTGGAGGGAATGGTTAAGCCCAAACAAGATGCACACTATCATGTATAAAACATGACCTTCATCCTGTGAAAAACATGTGTGTCTGGTGGGACATGGAAGGCATTATTCACTGGGAAATGCTGCCAAGGAATCGGACCATCAACACTGCACCCTATTGTGGGCAGCTACGCCATGTGGAGGGAGCAATTCAGAAGAAATGGCCACATCAGCGTCATGGTGTCTTTCTCCAACATGATAATGCACACCCTCACAGTGCAAACATTGCCAAATTGGCCATTCAGGACATAAAATGGGAGATCCTTTCACATCCGGCCTATTCCCCAGATGTCGCCCCTTCAGACTTTCACCTGTTCCGATCTCTGATGAATGCACTTCGTGACAGAATGTTCAACAATGATGTTGATCTCCAGAATTTTCTTGATGATTTCTTCAGAGTAAAACCTGCACGTTTTTTCAAGAATGGCATTGGCATTGCAGACCTATCCAGACATTGGGACACCATCGTAAACAATGGGGGGAATACATAGTTGATTGATTCATTTTCCCTTCTGATGTAATACAATGCTGTAGTGCGGTGAAAAATACGGCATGAACTTATGCATCAACCCAACATATTGCAGAAATCCATTAAAATTTCCTTCTTGTGCTTTTCATTCAGCTGAATTTTCACCACCTGTCTGCATTTGTTACTCAATATGCTAGAGTAAACCTTACAATAACAATAATGACGGACCTGCCACAGTTGTTACTACAATCCTTTCCACTCCATTTCTTGCAAATTTTGGCACAATGGCTGACTTCTGCCAGTCCTAGAAACAAAATCAAATTTCGCCAGGCCAGAAAGCAAAATGAAATTGTAACTCATGATCAAAAGATCTTCCTTCTTCATTCTTATCAAATATGAATTAAACAACATACAGAAAAACAAAAATTGAGACAACGACAACAACTGGTGACCAGGAAATCATGTCCAAACTTCCAACCATCATGGTGAAAACAACCACATGAAAACAGCCCATGAAAGAAAAACATGCAAGGGATTTTGCTTGTTTTTAAATGTGGCATTATATATCGTACTATATTCTAGAGGATAGTGCTTACCTTGGCATTCCTTACTAGCGATGAATCACATTTCATGCATGTTTTCCGGTCATTGTTGATGTTATTGTCCTAATGTCCGTTGTATGAGATGTATAACTTTACTTCAACAACACTTTTCGCTGGGTATACTCAGTGGATCTTCACTTTAGGATTCAAAAATATAAACTTTTACCGTTCTTTATACTCAAAATTTTTGCCCAGTCTCTGGGCATCCATCATCAGGAGCGTAGCAACTTTTCCACCAATGTTTGTGGTTAACTTCGCTCTAATGGAGTCCGATACTCCCCATTGCCATTCGTCGAATATACTTTCTTGGATACATTTCTTTATCAAGCCTGGCTAACACCATCTATGTTTCAACAATATAACTCTTTTTTTTTTTTTTTTCTTTTCCTATCCCAGCTTTCTTGTCGGTTTTTCTTTTGTTGTTCTTTTTCTTGTCTTGTTAGTTCTTTCCACAGGCTAGATAATGTGCTAGGGTCGTTCTGGTTACATACCCTTGTTTTATTTTTATAGATTAAGATTGCTTCTTCCCTCCTCATTTGCCTTTCAGATTTTTTATTCCTTTTTAGCATTTTAATTTCATCGAATTTTGAGAAAGTCTGGTTTTCAATGCAAAATTGCACTAATGCAGTTTTTGCTTTTTTTTTTTTTTTTTGCCAGTTAGATATGTGTTGTTTTAGTCTTTTTTTTTTTTTAACTTGTTTTTCGTACTTCCAATGTACGATATTGGGGGTATGTGTGCAATTGGAATTTCATAGGATCCTGATTCTTCTAGTATCTTTTTCCTCTGTTAACAGTAAGATTTTTCAAGGTGTTCACTGAACTTCCTAGTTGTTAGTCATATTTAGCACATTGCCTATTAATTTCTTTACTAACTCCTTCCAAGTATGGGAATGCACCAATGTATTTCAATTTTTTATTCCTCACTTTTCTTTGATTGTGCACTTCTTGGCCTTCATTTCTGTTAGTCATATGCTTTTTACTCTCATGTATCCATTTTTTAATTAGCTTACTCAGGTAATCATACTTTTGTGCCGTTTTCGAGATAAACTCAAGCTCTTGATTTTTTAGCCTGTTGTTAGAAGTGTGTGTGTACGCTCTCCGTATTAAGTTTACTATGCTGTTTCTTTTTATGTATCACTGGGTGGTGCGATGAGTACGGTATCAGTACTTGGATGTAAGTTGCTTTCCTGAACACAGAGTATTCAAAGTTATTTCTGTTTTTCTTTAGTTGAATGTATAGGAAGGATAGGCGACTATCCTCTTCAAATTCTATAGTTAGCTCTATGGTGTTACAAATTTCGCTAAAACGATGTGCTAGATCTTGTAGCTCGGCTTTGTTAAGTTTTGACATAATAATAATGTCGTCTACATATCGAGCATATAGTATTGGTTTTTCTGGTAGAGTTTGAATAATTTCTTTTTCGAGGTACGCCATTATCACTTCTGCATATAATGCCGATAATGGGAATCCCATAGGGCCAGCTTGTGCTTGTTTATAGATATTTCCTTCAAATTGGAAGATATTGTTTTCCTTGATGAAATATAAAGTATTCTTTAATTCTTTCAGTTGTGACATGTTTAGTTCTTTGTTGATGTTTAGTTGTTGCATAATTAATTCGATGGCTAGCTCAACAGGAGTATTTGGGTATAACGCCTTAACTTCCATTAAGGCCATTGTTATTTGCACTAGGTCTAGATTTATTAACTTGATTTTTTTGATAAACTCGTAGCTATTCTTTAAGGTATATTGATTCCTCATGAATATTGGGGATAGATAGTTGTACATCTTTTTTTTTTTTCAAGATTGATGAGTGGAGAGATTTTTTTTTGAGAGAATCAGTCTTAAAGGTGTGTTTTCTTTATGGGTTTTAATTTTAGAGAAAATTTTTGGTATCCCTGCTCCCATTGGAGGGTTTGCATTTTTTATTTCAGCTGGTAACATGCTGTGGTTCCTTATATTAGCCAAGAAAGTAAGTTGTTTGTCGGTGGGATCTTTGTTGATGCTATCACACTGTAGCTCTGAGATGGCTGTCAGCACTTTATCATTATATTCCATCGTGTCCATAATAACAATTTGCCCTGTCTTGTCCGCTTTGCAGAATTTAATCGTGGGGTCTTCGCAAAGACTTAATAGTTGTTTTCTGTCATAGTGCAATTTATTAATCTTGCAGTTTTTTGTGTGCTTAGCATTATATTCTTTAAGCATGATTCTGAATAATTTAAACCTTAAATCGGTAGCTTGCTCTGGATGTACACGCTGCACAATATCTTCTAATATAGGAATGTATTCTTCTGTTCTTGGGGTTTTAGGTGGAAAGGCATATATTTTCCCACGTTGTAGCACTGCCTCCCCCAGTGACACATAAAAACAGCATTGTAAACTTGATACGGAGAGCATACACACACATCTAACAACAGGCTAAAAAAATCAAGAGCTTGAGTTTATCTTGAAAATAGCACAAGAGTATGGTTACCCGAGTAAGCTAATTAAAAAATGGATACATGAGAGTAAAAAGCATATGACTAAGAGAAATGAAGACCAAGAAGTGCACAATCAAAGGAAAGTGAGGAATAAAAAATTTAAATACATTGGTGCATTCCCATACTTGGAAGGAGTTAGTAAAGAAATTAATAGGCAATGTGCTAAATATGACTAACAACTAGGAAGTTCAGTGAACACCTTGAAAAATCTTACTGTTAACAGAGGAAAAGATACTAGAAGAATCAGGATCCTATGAAATTCCAATTGCACACATACCCCCAATATCGTACATTGGAAGTACAAAAAACAAGTTAAAAAAAAGACTAAAACAACACATATCTAACTGGCAAAAAAAAAAAAGAAGCAAAAACTGCATTAGTGCAATTTTGCATTGAAAACCAGACTTTCCCAAAATTCGATGAAATTAAAATGCTAAAAAGGAATAAAAAATCTGAAAGGCAAATGAGGAGGAAAGAAGCAATCTTAATCTATAAAAATAAAACAAGGGTATGTAACCAGAACGACCCTAGCACATTATCTAGCCTGTGGAAAGAACTAATAAGACAAGAAAAAGAACAACAAAAGAAAAACCGACAAAAAAGACAAGAAAGCTGGGATAGGAAAAGAAATTAAAAAAAAGAAAAAGAGTCGTATTGATGAAACATAGATGGCACTAGCCAGGCTTGATAAAGAAACGTATCCAAGAAAGTATATCTGACAAATGGCAACGGGGAATATCGGACTCCATTAGAGCGAAGTTAACCACAAACATCGGTGGAAAAGTCGCCACGCTCCTGATGATGCCCAGAGACTGGGCGAAAATTTCGAGTATAAAGAACTGTAAAAGTTGATATTTTTGAATCCTAAAGTGAAGATCCACTGAGTATACCTAGCGAAAAGTGTGTTGAAGTAAAGTTATACATCTCATACAATGGACATTAGGACAATAACATCAACAAAGACCGGAAAACGTGCATGAAATGTGATTCATCGCTAGTAAGGAATGCCAAGGTAAGCACTATCCTCTAGAATATAGTACAAGTTATTTTGAAATGCTGCACGTAAAAGAGAATAGTAGCATGATCAGAGCTATATAATAGTCTGAATTAGAACTACTAATAGGAATTGATTTTCATATTGGATGAAGCATTTTACTTAGAATCAAGAAAGATGAAGAGGTAATAAAACATACTAACTAACACGTTACTTCACAGGAAATGTCTTTAAACAGCTCATCCTCATAAGGAACAACATTCATGATTGGCATGTTATTCCTCCATAATGTTTCAATAATCACTGCTATCCCCTGCAGTTGTATCTACAGTTCAATTTCCAGAAATGTCAATGCTTTTGATTGGTTTCATGATTTTACTGATCCGCACTTTTATTCATGAACGGTTAATAATGAACAATTAATTCACGCATGTAAAATTACAAAACACCATGTTAAGCACTGAAGAGAATTAGTAGTTAAGATGAACAAAAATTCATTCACATGGCAATTCCAGATCGCCATGCAAATGAATTTTATTACAGGTTGTCAAGGTCAAGATCTTTTTTTTTTTTAAATACAGGTTGTCATGATTGTTGGCCAACAAATGGAACTACAGCCTCTATTATGATTCTTAGTTGGGACAATAATAGATTGGGTGGCCAGCTCAATGCTGGATGGGAGTATAAATCACTACAGTGGGCAACTGTCATAACTGGCTCACAACATGCATGGCCAATTTTTCTGTTTATTTGCTTGGGAGTTTAACAATTACCATGAATAACTCAATGGGCTATAAGCAGTCGCCCATCCCTAATTTAGGGTCAGTGGTTCCAGAGAAGGGAGAGAGCCCATGCAGTATGACAAACACAACATCCATGCCTCACTAGGGTTTGAATCCAGACCCATCTCGGACGAATGGTCAGAAGCCATCGCTTAGACCACTGCGCCACTGGCTAGTTTTTGGTGACACATCAAAATATTCCCATTACATCCAGGGAAAATGCTGAAGAAACTCCAAATTAGATGGGAGGTAATGGGAAATCAAACCCACAACTATCACCTACCACACAGACATAAGGCTGACAACTAGCAAACTGTGCCATGCTGATAGTAATGAATGTAAAATATAGGAAAAATATATCCATAAAGAAAAAAAAGTTTGCTGACCTCTTTAATTTTATTAAAGGGAAGCACCAGAGATGATAACATTAATGTTTATCAAAAAGCATCACACATAATAACATGTTAACCATTAACAGTGAAAACAGTACAGAAGTTCTTGAAAAATTGCTAGCCTTATGGTTATTTATTCACTGTTATGGCATTTTTGTCAATTTTTGTCAATCTGCTGGAATCCAGCAAAGTCTTGGTGTAACTTTGGGGAAAGAGAGACAAATAAACTTTCTTTTGAAACTGTACCAAAAAAAGTACACTTACAGATACTGACAATATACGTGAAATCTTTACGTTACACCACATACTCCCTTTTTCCATTAGATAAATCAAATTACATTCAATTTTTGCCTTCAAGAGGTACAAAAATCATTTGCAATGCACCAAGGCTTCTTTTCGTCAGAATCAGCTATTCTGAGAATTCCCAAAGGAATTGCCATGCAAAAAGATGGCAGACCTTGGTGCAGAAATATTATATATAACACTGCTGGCCACCCAAAATACACCACCAAGAAGGAAACGAGATAGCAAAGCCAGATTTACTGGACACATAACAACAGATACAAAGATGAAATGATTGAGCTTACAGGCCCGTGCGACTTGCGGAACACGCATACATCAATAGTTCGTGTGGCCCCCATGGCTGGCAATAACGGCCGCTACATGCCGCGGCGTCGAACGAAAGAGGCTTTGGATGTGGGCTTGGGGTATGTCGGTCCAGCCTGCTTCCACACGTTGCCACAGTTCATCAGGCGTAGCCGCAGGTGGTGCTTGCCAGGCCACTCGGTTGCCAATCAGCGACCAGACGTATTCGATGGGCAACATATCGAGAGAACGGGCAGGCCACGGCAGCAGTGACACCTGGTGGGCTGTGAAGAATTGTTGCACAATGCGTGCCATGTGCGAGCGTGCATTGTCCTGTTGAAACGTGGCCGCTGGCAGGTCCTGCGGGTAAGGGAGTACTACAGGCTCCAAAACGTCGGAGATGCAGCGGTGGCTGTTGAGTGTACCGCCGATGCGTGCCAGAGGAGTGCGGGTGTCATATCCAATTGTGCCCCAAACCATAACGCCAGGCGACGGACCGGTATGGCGATGCATAATGCAGACGTCATACAGTCTCTCACCGCTGTGCCGCCACACGCGAATCCGACCATCGTGGTGTTACAGGCAGAAGCGGGATTCGTCGGAGAAGACAATGTCATGCCATTCCGTAGTCCAGGAGCGGCGTTCAACGGCCCCCTGCCGTCGCACTTACAGGTGGTGTAATGTCAATGGTAATCGGAGCAACGGGCGCAGTGCGACAAGTCCCCGCTCCTGCAGATGACGTCGAACGGTACATGCTGACACAGGTTGTTGGGCAACAAACCCTAATTCCTGCGCTAACGTTCGTGATGTGGTGGTGCGAGCCATCAATGCCTACCGCACAACATTCCGGTCCTCTCGTTCGGTGGTGTTCAGCGGCTGCGGCAATCGCTCACGTTGGTCCGTCCGTCCCTCCTGCACCCACCGAATCCATACTCGCCTCACTGTGGCAGGATGTCATCCCAAACGGGCGCCGATGTCTCGGTACGATAAACCGCTGTCACAATAAGCCACTATTCGTCCTCTGTCGAACTCTGAAACGTGCCGGAATGACTGCCGTATTCTGTGACGAGGCATCAGGAAGCTTCCCACGCACAGGTCCAGTAGCACAACACACTTCCACTACTTACACCCCGCCTTCTGTACACCCTTCTTATAGTGCTTCTTGGTGGCGTGCCGGACGCACATGATTTGCATATGCCCTGCAATGCTAATCATTTGCATGTTCTCTCGCGGGCGACGCATGCCGCGAATTTCAGGCCAATGGGATGCTTCCTTCTTAGTGTTGGATTTTGGGTGGCCAGCAGTGTAGTTATGAAAAGAGAGGAACAAAAAAAATAGAGGAAAGAGATAAAACCTTTATCATCACTTACTTCCACAAACATCATATCTATTAGCATTACCAATATTTCTGCCATGGAAATTTTTAAATTAAATTTAAATTTAACTAATTGGGTATTTCTAAGTCTACTTTTGTCATGCAATCTAATATGTTAAACAAAACTTTTCACAGGTACTTTAAATTTTACACACACTTTTTCCCTTGTGTTTATTTTGAGTTTTGATCTCACTTTTCACAATTTTTAAAAAACTTATATCAAAATTAACATAAATTGTCTTTTTTAAATTAATTAAACTAAATTTAACTTCACATGATTTAATAAAGTTAAAAAAAATATTTATTCATTTTTTATTATTCCTAATCTCTGAATATGAGTGTGGTCCACTCACAGTTTGTTTTTGTTTTTTAACACATGAACTTACTTTTACACTGAAGGCATAGCTGGTACAAGTGTCCCAGTAAAATAAAATAAAAAACAAATTTAAAAAAATGTTAATTTCCATTTTAAATTTCTAAAAATGTATATGATTCATTCACAATTCTTTATAAATTAGGACACATTTTTTACACTGCAAACAGGAGTTATTCTCATCCTAGTAAGCATTTCTCCAAAAACATTCTGCAGGTTTCACATTCTCACACAGACTACATACACCCTCAGCAATGTACTCTATTCATAGCATTTCTTAATTATTTTTTTTTGTCTATCTTTGCTTAGTAAGATTTTTAAATATAAAAATGAGATAAAAACTGCCAAAAAAAAAAAAAAAAACAGAAGAAAACACATGTATAAAACTATCTAAGGAAAGTTTTCTCAAACATGTGACTGCAAGACAGAAGCTTACATTAGTTTGAAAAAAAAAAAAAAGAAAAGAAAAGAAAAATAATCCTATGCATTGTGATGGTGACTAACTATTCCATGAAAAAAACTTTTAATTTAAAACAACTAACACAGATCTTAACAGCCATTCAAATATCAAAAATCCCAGCTTGAAATAAAATGAATCATTTTTGTAAATGGAAAACAAGTACCTCATGCCAACATAAAAGCTTTTGGTGTTTGTTGTTTTGTTTGAAAAACCTTCAAAAATTTGAAAAAAAAAAATTCCAATTGCACTTATTTGCATTCCTCAAATTTTGCTGTTAGCTTTGTTGTAGTCATGTAATGCCAGACTTAAACAACTTATTTCACTTCAAAAATACTCTTAAACATAGCTGATATCTTTATATCTTTCCATCTCTTATTTAATTTTTTTTATACACATTCAAGAATTAGAAAACAAATTTCTTTGATTCTTTTATTTAATGTTGCCATGAGAAGAAAGGATTTGCAAAAGTTATGAATTGCTGTAGATGAATCAAGCATTGCATTAATCAAGAAATTTCCTCACCACAAATTTTAACACTTGGTTCTAAATAAACTGGCTGAAATAACAGTAACACAGAGCAACGAATTGCAAACAAACAAAAGAAATCCTATAATCTTGTTCGTTTTTTTTTTTTTTTTTTTTTTTTTTTTTTGGCATGATCTGTGATCTGCTATTAGCTTTTTAGCTGCTTGACAGACATGAATATTGTTAATAAAAGCATTTTAATTAAAAACATTTGGCTACAATATATTCAAATCAGAGACTGACAAACAGTATTGTTCATAAAGTTATTTAATGCTGTAAACACGTCTTACAAATTTTTATAGATTTCTAAAAATGAGCACACATCTAACATCAAGCAAAAACGTATCAAGTCAAACATTCAACATGCATCTGTTGTTCTGTCTGCAAGTGGATGAACTATGTTAGAAGATGCACGAACTGTAAGCGACAAAGTCTCAGAAACCGCAAATATTTTCAAACTATCTGAATTACTAAATGCTTAATAAAATGGCTATTAAAATCAGTAAATATTTAAAATTAGCATAAATAAATGAATAAAATGGCAACTAATTTATTTTAAAGTGAACTACCTTTCTTTCCCGCATTATGCACTGAGAAAACAATGTCAAAACAGCTACCCAGCAGCACAACAATCTGTTCTTCCTTCCAAAGTCCACTTTGTAAGGTTTGGATTTTAGAATACCAAAACAGCCATCATTATTTTTTTTACGGCTAAGGTACCTGTGTTCTGATAAACTATGTAACATTATCTCCTAATAATGTACTTCTCATATTCAAAGCTTTCTCACTTTCTGACGAATTTACACCTACACTCACAGCAAACTTAACCTGACTATGGATTGCATGCTGGGATGGTCTTTCCACTGAAAAGACCTCATACATGGGTTTTCAGTGTATTTCTCTCTCTAATGAAGGGTAATATGTTAGGGTTCACCCACAACTCTGAGGGTGCCCCACCATGATGAGTGGATGAACAAAAGGAAACCTGTTGATCCTTCTTTGTGTGACCCCATCCCCCTCGGGAAGAAAGCGGTAGAGCTTAATACCCCCAAAACCACTTAACTATCCTTTTGTCCTCCGACCCACAGTAAATACCCTCACCAACACATATGGTTGATTGAAATAACAATGTTACTAGAATACGAATATCTGTTATTTTTAGAAATGAGACCAAAATTGAGATCTTCATTTTTTTTAATGTACATATGCACAACATTTAGAGAAATTACACACTTTTTAAGTCCCAGTTCAAGCTCAAATATGAGCTTTTAGACTGGAACTATATTATGCAGTTTAAGTACACATTCAATACCTTCCACTCCATAGTCAGGTTAGCCTTGCTGCTATAGTCTCCTTTCTCTCTTAACAAAAGTTTGTTGGAATTAGTAGAATAAACTATGTTAACTGAAGGGTGAGTATAAGTGTGCATAGCTTTATGTTAATGAAGCAACTAATCTGAACAATGACAAAGCTTGATGTCAAAGACTACAGTCTTGTGACAATTATCACGTCACCCGGAGTTACTGTTACAAAACTTACCTTTCCAATCTGGCAATAAAACAAATCGTAGTCGCACTGATAAAGGCCATAGTAATGGCTGAAATATATTTGCCTTAAAACTTTTATATGTAACTTAGCATGTTCTATACTATCATCTTCTTGATTTGTTTGTTAGTTACGTGCATTACCTACCACTCTTTTACGATTATATGTATTAAGAGAATACAACGTGGTATGTCACAAATATTTATTTTTTCAAGTAGACCATGGTTTCGCTGGGTATTGACCTAGCTTTATCAGGACCTACCTTCTTCATCCCTGATGAAGCTAGGTCAATACCCAGCAAAACCATGGTCGACTTGAAAAATATATGTTTGTGATAAACCACGTTGTATTCTCTTAATATGACAAAGCTTGCTTCCAACATGGTAGACTTAGTAATGCATTACCTTTGGTAACAATGAATTTATTTATCCAAATGAATTAAATGAGTTTATTTATTCAAACATAATGTTTTACTCACACTTCATGAATAGTTGAGGTCAATACAAATTCAAATAGATGATAGATAAAAGTTCATGGTTTCTTTAGAACCAACTGTCACTCACACTTCTGTACAAAATGAATTAGCAACTTCCAAAAGCCTAATGTTTATTTTTCTTTCTTCCTCGCAAAGGCTTTCTTAAGATCAAGGAGTGCACGGACTATCTCAATCCCATGTAGTACACGACTTGTTACATGCTCTCTCTTTGCAAACATAGTGTTGTTATGCAGTGAGCAAACCCGTTGTCTTCACTGCAGATATACAACAGAGTTCACCTACATCTCCCTTTTATGAACACATAATTGCTTTTTCCAATTTCAATTTTAGGTTGTCCATGAATAGAACTTTTTCAGAACAAAATAAGTATTAAAATGAAATATACTGTGGATATATATATATTTTTAAGAAGTTGGCCTCAAATATCACATGAACAATTTGACATTTTAAACATTGCAACAAAAATAAAAACTTTTTACAATTAAAAAATATGAAACCCAGAAACTGAGTGCACAAAAATGCCAAGACTTTATTATTAATCAAATCTCAACAAAAACTGATATTAGTGCTATAACTGCATTTCTAGAAAGCAGTCACATACAAATCTTTTTTCTTTAACAACTAAGAAAATGAAAGAACTTCACTAAAATTTTATTACTTATAGGGTCCCATGTTACTGCAAAAATCTCAAACAAATTCAATGCGTGAACTAATTGCTGCTTTCACAATCTTTTTAACTAAAAACTATTTCTTGGTATCACTAATTTTGAAAGGAATGAACAGAAAAAATATTAAGGCAAGCGAAGGTTATTTAAGAAAATTAAAGCTTTGGTGAACTGTCATCTTTAAGAGAAATTCCTTTGTTTGCTTTCAGTTATCACATGCATTAACTTGTTGTGCACAAATAAACTGTAGGGAGTATAGTGAATGCAGAAAAATTCTGTGTGGTAAATTGAAAAGAAATGGCATTTCATTCATCGATAATATGCATGAATGTGCACTTAAAAAAATACAGTAGTTACAAACAAAATGTGTTCAACACAGGTTCATTTAACCTTAATGGATTCTAGCCCAACCACTGAAAAGCAAAGAAGAAATTAATAAATGCCACCTTTCACTAATGTTTAATGCAATGATGACTTTAACAGTGATTATCCAAGATGATCGACTATTCAGATACCTTAAAAGTTGCAATGTTTGAAATGGCATTCAAACATTTTTAGATGATCGACTATTCAGATACCTTAAAAGTTGCAATGTTTGAAATGGCATTCAAACCTTTTTAGATGATCGACTATTCAGATACCTTAAAAGTTGCAATGTTTGAAATGGCATTCAAACCTTTTTAGATGATCGACTATTCAGATACCTTAAAAGTTGCAATGTTTGAAATGGCATTCAAACCTAAAACACACAATTTCCATCTGAGTAGTAGAAAGAGTCTCGTAAATTTGTTCAACTGTAGTTTTATACAAAAGGAAAAAAAAACTTGGAATAGCTTTAAAGCTATTTTTTTTTTTTTTTTTTTTTTTTTGATTGGAGGTTTAACGACCACCATGAGCAATTCAATGGGCTATAAGCAGTTGCCCGTCCCAAATTTAGGGTCACTGGTTCCAGGGAAGGGAGAGAGCCAGTGCCGTAAGACAAACACAACATCCATGCCTCACCGGGATTCGAACCCGGGCCCCTTACGGACGAATGATCAGAGGCCATCGCTTAGACCACTGCGCCACCGGGGCAGCTTTAAAGCTATTCCTTTTCCTTTGAATAAAGCTCATGTTGAGAATTGGCTTTCTCGTTTCTTAATTCAATTACTAATCAAAAACTACCATTATGGGAATTTTTACTAGGAATTTTTTTATTTTAATTGCACATTTTCAGAGAAAACTCTTCTCCTTCTTCAGGCTGTCTTTTTGATGTCACTTATTCCCGTCACTATCGCGGTTACAGTTAACCTTGATGGTCATGGTTATCTTTCATCAAATCCTGCCAGATGTTAGGCAGGGAAATTCCTCTGCAGTCATTGATGATGGAATTTTCATTTTTCTCAAGAGAAGGAATAGAGATTGAGAAAAATCAAAATTCCATCATCAATGACTGCAGAGGATTTTCCCTGCCTAACATCTGGCAGAATTTGATGAAAAATAATCATAACCGTCAAGGTTAACCGCAACCGCGATAGTGACGGGAATAAGTGACACCAAAAAGACAGCCTGAAGAAAGAGAATAGTTTTCTCTGAAAATTTGCAATTAAAATAAAAAAATCTCCTAGTAAAAATAGTAGTTTTTGATTAGCTATTTCTTGTTTTACAGCACACAACAATATAAGCAAGCATAGAAATCCCTTGCAAATAGCAAGGAAATGTTTTCTTTATGCTCCTTACCTAACATGACCTCAATACCTTGGCTATGTGCAGATTAATGGTCATGTGTGTGTTGTGTTCCAACCTGACTTAAAAATTTAAATACCAGAGTTTCTCCCAAGCAACTAGTACAGCCAGGATAAATTTTGGGATGTTTCAATTCATTGTACTTTCCAACACAAAATTTATCTTATGTTTTTTCTCTAATATTTTGACAAAATATTCACACAAAAAGCTTTTCCATAATCAGTTCTTGGAAGATCTACAATTTAACATACGAAATCTAATTATCAGGTTTCCATTGATATTTTTAAAGTCTGTTTCTCATGTTGTGACTTGAGAATTAGTTCTAGTCACAATACACACAGTTTTAGTTTTGTGCATTATTGCTCGAAGCACCAAACTGAAAAAAAAAGATTCTTTAATGTTTAAAAAAAAAAAAACTTATTTACCTATATACTAGACGAAACCCGTCGGAATTAACGGTTAGTTTTTTTGTTGTTGTTTTTTAAAAGAAAAAACTCATATGAAACAACAAATGTAAACTTTATTAGATTGACAAATTCATTCAACCACTTCATACAGACAATAGTCCAGGTTCGTTTTTTCTTTTTTTTTTTTTTTTTGACTGAAGGTTTAACGACCGCCGTAAGCAACTCAATGGGTTATAAGCAGTCACCCATAATATTTTCACTAACAATGGTCAATGTACTGTTTATTTACATCTTTACATAATGGGAAACATCTTACTTATGTGAATAAACTGGATCAATATTAAATTGTATATATACGCATCACAGTCCAACGGGATATTAAATTGTATATATACATCACACACTCCAACAGCATAATGCAATCAGGTCTTCGATAGTGTTTGCTGTTCCAATGAGAAGAACTTTGGCACCAATGCAATGGTTGGCTCAGAAAAGAGTCTTCAGAACATTAGACTATCTCAGTCCCTCCATGCTTCCACCTTCAACAGCACGTGAGTCAACCACAGGCACAGCACGTGAGTCAACCACAGGCGATCGATTGTCAATCGCACGCTTCTCCCATAGACTTTACATGGGAAATTTGCCAACCCACAATGCCTGAACCGTTGCCCAAATCTCATTTTTTCTCTTCGACTGGCACATCTACATGGTAAGACCTTTATTTTGATACCTCAACCATATCTTTATGTTCAGCCGTTCCCTCAAAATAGGACTTACAGTAAAAAGCCTTAAAGAATTAATATATAGATACTGTACCATTTCTAACATGTATTGTGTTCTTCTTTGCTCTGCTGATGTTTTATGTTAACATCAATAGGAGAAAAAATGTTTGAGAAATTGTAATTGGCTGAATTAGAATGTTGTTATCAAGAGCACATTTTTTAAACAAGAACTTTTAAGCTCACCAACCATGTGGTATTTTAGGAATGGAACCATCACAGGTGGTGAATGGCTATAGGTATTAAGTAAATTTAAGACAGTAACCCTTCTCTAAAAAAAAAAACCCTTCTGCTTCCTCTCCTTGGAATGAACAAATATCTCAGTCACTTTATCACTGCAGTTACGGATGAATCAGTTATTTTCCACACTCAATACACTTCTTTCTGATACGCATTCTTCAGATTTGTACAAATATTTTTATTCTTCGAATGTAAGGAAAGTACCTCTTTGGCTCTACGTTACCATAGGGTGTGTGGTAAGATTTTCAGCAGAGAATACAGTTCATCAGGAGACTTTTTGGAGACTCCACTGTTTATTATTACATTACTTGATGGGAATCTAATGCATTAAATACTAGATGGATGGTGTTCAATCTGCAATATTCTTTACTCCGTGTGGGCGAAATTAACACAGGTACATCAGCTTTCTTAGAAGGAAATTTTCAGCCATATAGAGTGGGAAAATTATTAAGGTCACAGTGTGAGTAATATTCTGTATGACAACAAACCTAACATTCAGTGTTCTATGCATCACTTCTGTTTCACTTGTTTCATGCACTAACATAAAACAGAACAGAAGACAATTCCCACCTCACTATTTACTTCATTAACCATTCCAATATTTCTTGTATCTTTTCTATTCATCTTATGCAATTAGTGTCTAACTTACATAATGAGAAAAGTATGTGTGTGTTTAACTTCATATAAGATCTTACAGGATTCGTCTAGAAGGATTCCTGAGGATTGGAACACCGCTACAATGATCCTGCTACATAAGAAAGGTGACATTGAGGATCTCGGAAACTACAGACCTATCAGCCTCCTATCAGTAGTTTATAAAATCTTCACTAAAGTTCTTTCACACCGCTTAAAGGTAACACTGGACATGGCTCAACCGAGAGAACAAGCTGGATTCAGGAGTGGCTACAGCACAATAGATCATATCCACGTACTGAGAGAACTAATTGAAAGAGCGAGGGAATATGAACTTCCATTGTGCATGGCTTTTATCGATTATGAAAAAGCCTTTGATTCGGTGAAACCATCAGCAGTTACAATGGCTCTGAAAACCTGCGGTATTGAAGATGCATACATTAATATTATTAATAACATCTATGAAAATGCAAGTGCAAAGATTCGGCTGTTTGAAAATACAACACACATAAAAATTGGAAAGGGAGTGAGACAAGGTGACACCATATCTCCAAAACTCTTTAATGCCACATTGGAGGGTGTTTTTCAGTCGCTGAGCTGGGAAAACAAAGGGATAAAGATTAATGGAGATTATCTAACCCACCTTCGTTTTGCTGATGACGTAGTCATTTTTGCAACTACCCCATCAGAGCTGCAGAGTATGATCCAGGAACTTGCTGACAAGAGTAAAGAAGTGGGATTAAAAATGAACTTTCAGAAGACAAAAGTGATGTTCAATGCTTTTACAAGAAATGAAGATTTATTGATTGATGGAGAAAAGCTGGAGATAACAGACACGTACGTTTATCTTGGACAGCAGATATCAAGTGAGGGTCACATTGATGAAGAAATTAATCGGCGTACAAAACTTGCCTGGAGAGCTTTTGGAAGACCGCATAATTTTCAAGAGCAATATGCCATTATGTCTTAAAAGAAAAGTGTTTGATCAATGCATTCTTCCAGTGCTTACGTATGGTGCAGAGACGTGGACCTTAACTAAAAGAGATATACAAAGACTGCAGACAACTCAAAGCAGCATGGAGAGGTGCATGCTTGGTGTAACCAGGAGAGATAAGAAGAGGAACTCGTGGATCCGAAAAATGACAAGAGTGGAAGACGTCATAATCAGAGTTAAATCCCTGAAATGGCAATGGGCTGGACATACTGCCAGAAGGACAGATCCTCGATGGACAGCCGAAATTTTAGATTGGATTCCAAGGGACAGGAAAAGACCCAGAAGAAGACCACATGTGAGATGGGTGGATGAAATTCGAAAGTATGCAGGGGTGACATGGAGGAGACTGGCACAAGACAGACCGTTGTGGAGGAAACTTGGGGAGACCTTCGTCCAGCAGTGGATTTTTAATGGTTGACAATGATGATGATGATGAAGATCTTACAATATTTGTTGATATACTCATGTAAAAATTGTATGGACAAATAATGACCTACAATGTAACAGACTAGTTTAGTCACAAGCAATGAATTAATACAGATGGGAAAAATTAATAGCAACTCCGGAAATTTAGGAGGTTTTTGAGGTTTGAGTGTTGCTACAAAAGTAAATATGCAGAGAATAAGGACAATGTGTACATCATTGGAAAGCATATTTTATGCATAATTCAAATCAGGTTACAGAATGGGAATAGCTTAAATAGAACTCAAGTTATGCGCAGAAATGTGCTGTGAAACAGAAATCATGGCAAAGTAACGTCCCAAATATTTTGTCGATTGACCTTTGGATTTAACGACCGCTGCACATCTCTTGGGCATGAAGTCAACCAAGTTACATAACATCTCGGATGACATGCAGTTGTTCCAAACGTGAGTAATGGCGTTAATGAGTTCCACTTTACTTGTGGAGTGCCTGTCATGCACCTTTCTTTTGAGAATGCGCCACAAATTCTGTATTGGGTTCAAGTCTGGGGAATTACCAGGCCATAGTAGAGGCACAACATTTCCTAAAGACGTCACATAAGCTTTAATGCTTTTTGCATGGTGGCATGCGGCCGAATCGTCCTGGAAGATGTATGGTTGACCCTGGAACAAATCACATCCCGAAGTAACCATCTTGTCCTGGAGGATACTCCCGCACACCTGTGCATTAACAATGCTGTCACTCACATGGATTCTGCCCACTCCAGCAGCAGCGAAACATCCCCAAATCATAACACTGGCTAGGTAATT
The DNA here is from genome assembly GCA_039090855.1 of Macrothele yani. Taxonomy (NCBI): domain Eukaryota; kingdom Metazoa; phylum Arthropoda; class Arachnida; order Araneae; family Macrothelidae; genus Macrothele; species Macrothele yani. The sequence goes on from CM076991.1 coordinate 1,111,915, forward strand.
TGTGGTCTTCAGTGTGCAAGAGGGATTCAACGCCTTGTTTCGTTGGTGAAACACTCGGCACCCCGCGTCGTTACATTCAATGTTCAATTTGGTCTCATCGCTGAATAAAACTTGATGCCACCGATTGGTGCTCCAGTCCTTATGTTCCTTAGCCCATTCTACATGTTTCTTACGTTGCACATGGGTTAGCAAGGGCTTCTTAACCGCCCAATGAGACGTCAGACCCACATCACGTAACCTGTTCCTCACTGTTCAAGGACAAACAACACAGCTCTTCCACAATTCTTTGGAAAGAACTGTTGACGATTGGAACCTGTTTCGCAGACATAACCGCTGCAAGGCCCTGTCAGTTCTCGCCGTTGTTTTCCTTTTTCGGCCACATTTACCCAGCCTGCAATTGTTGATACCACCCATATCACGGATCATTGCCAGGTGCCGTCCAATAGTGCTCTTGTGCACGCCAGTCATGCGGGCAATTTCGGCATTGCTTTTGCCACTGTCGCTTAATGTCACCATTATGGAAGCCTTTCGTGGTGAAACATCACCTAATCTTCCCATACCTGCAACACAACTGTAATCGGAAAGGACAAACTTCAGATTTGCACTGCAGTCCAGAGCACGCACGTCCTACACACACAGCAATGCAACCGACTACCTACGAGCACGCCAAAAACTTCGGGAATGACCCTAGGTGCCTCGGCTGCTCTTTATATCGCATGTACCCGGACGTCGGAGAAAGCTCCGTCGCCTTGTACTACGACAATGACATTTCACATCACGACATGTGCTTCCTTCGCAGCACATTTCAGCTCATAACTTGAGTTCTATTTAAGCTATTCCCATTCTGTAACCTGATTTGGATTCTGCATTAAATTTGCTTCCCAATGATGTGCATATTGTCCGTATTCTCTGCATATTTACTTTTGTAGCAACACTCAAACCTCAAAAACTTCAAAAATGTCCAGAGTTATTAATTTTTCCCCTACTGTAGATAAAAATGAAAGTAACATGGCTTTACTCTTGAGAAAAGGTATGGCTTTACTCTTAAGAAGTGGTATGGCAAAGCAGCAGAATAGAAAAATAAGTAAAATGATGAATGTTGAATAAAAAATTTATCCATGTGAAACTATAACATGGAACAATATTTTTACAATTAGAGCCACATTTTACTTGGTTTTCCTTCTCATCACCATACTGTCACTGTATATGCAGTATGAGACAAGATTTTTTTTTTTAATATTTTCTCCACTTATTTTCACTCATTTACTGTAATCTTTGTCATTCCTGTGTAGCCATGCCAGCCATTTGCTATGCAAGAACTCAAAATATATGTATAAGCATAACTACTTATAGTATGCATTTTGAATAACTCAAACCTAACATTCTATGTAATTTAAACTTTATCCTTTCAAGAAGTTCTATTTGCATCTAACCTTCAGTTAGGAGGTTTATATCTACACTACAATTCCATTCATTACTATATCATACCTGTAAACCAAATGTGGGTATTGAAGCTGATGCACCACCACACATAACTACAAACAAGATACCAAAATAAAAGTGAATGCCAATTACATAAAAAAAAAAAATTCCATCTCTCTTGTTCCATTGCAACATTTTCATCTCGAATAAATCACTCCCTACCTCTATAACTAATGGCCAATTTTACACCACCAATCCATCTTGCTCTAAGTCTTCTCCCTGGTCTGACAGCCACTACTCTAAAAATTATCACCTGTCATGGAAATCTTTCCTCTCCCATATGATACATATCCAAAATACCTATGTATGTTTTGATTAATTTTCTGTTCTATAGAACAAAATACAATATTCCTATCTGATATATGTATTATTGATCCCATCATACCACAGAATCCACCTATTTCCCTCTCTTACCACTCTCATATCAGCCACATCATACTGTCAAATGAGATCCACTCTCACTGATGTAGATGGCAGAACTGCATTCTGGACAGCCAGCTTTGTTCTTTGTGCAGAAATCCTCCTCCTTTATAAAAATACTCATAGAGCTTATATGAAGGATTCCCTGCTTTACTAAAACTACTGTATAATTCCTTACCAAGCTTTTGTTTCATCAATTACTACATCCAAATAGTTTAAATATGATACCTGTTCAAGTGCTCTTCCATGTACTACACATAATATTTTTAGCAGTTCTACTTAGAACTACATATTTAGATTTCTCAGCATTTATGCTTTTTCCATATTCTTCACAAGCCTACTCTGGTGATTAAACTTTGAGCTCTACATATTAATATGAAATCATTAGCACACTATTGATATTACAGTTACCCACTTCAACATCCATTACAAAGTTACTTTAACAAGATTATCCATATAAATTAGAACAATTTACATCCCTGCCATGCCATGAGTTAATCTCAAACCACTTTTTAGGTTAAGCAATGCCTGTGAACATCTAAGGACATAAGGAATCATCTGTTCCTAATTTAGGACACTGTATTCAGGGCAGGGGGATGTAAGGTCAGGTGATGCGTAACATCACAGCCTCTCCTTGACAAATGTCAACCCCGCCTTCTCGTGGTGCATCCTGTTCCCACTAAAGGGGCTCTGACGACCGCCAATAGCGGTATAACTATACAATCGGGATTAGAGGAAATTCTATCCCACACTCACCAACCCGCTTGGCCAGTGTGGTGAGTTATGGCCAAACCCCTCCAAAATGATTCCACAACTTAAATCTTGGCCCTCAGTCTCCGGCAGCTGGAATGTACCTGGCCAAGGCAGCGGCTAGTGTGACATGAAGGCAGAGGGTGCTAAGTATCCCCGGAGAACCAGACTAGGCTGCCATCTGATGCTGACCTTGGCTACTTACAATGGACGCTCTCTATCTTCTGATTCAAGGCTTCTTGAATTGGAAGAGGAACTACAAAGGATCAAGTGGGACATCGTGGGGCTAAGTGAGGTAAGGAGAAAAGGAGAAGATCTCATCGAACTGAAAAGTGGACATCTCTTCTACTATCGTGGGACAGATACTGGCAGAACTCGTGGTGTTGGATTTATAATAAACAAGAAACTGAAGGATAAAGTTGTAGAAGTTGAAAGTTCCTCTGACAGAGCTGCACGACTTGTTATCCAACTCTCGAAAAGATACCAGGCTCAGATTATTCAAACTTATGCACCCACCACAAGCCATCCTGAAGAAGAAATTGAAGAATTTTATGAGGAAATTTGTCATCTAAATAATAAAGGTAAGCAGCACTTGAAAATAATTATGGGAGATTTCAATGCAAAAATAGGGCAACGGCAACAGAATGAAACTTCAGTAGGTAAATTCGGTCATGGCAACAGAAACCAGCGTGGAAATACTCTCGTTGAGTTTGCAGAGGCAGAAGGGTTTTTCATCTTGAACTCCTTCTTCAAGAAAAAGCCACACAGGAAATGGACATGGAGACATCCAAATGGGACGACAAGTGAAATTGATTTTATTATGTGTAACAAAAAATTCGTCATAGAAGACTGCAGTGTGCTAAACAAGTTCAACACAGGTGGTGACCATAGATTGGTGAGATGTAAGATGCACCTGAACACTAAACTTGAACGTGGCAAGCTCATAAGACAAACAAAATCTATTGACATAACCAACCTTAAAAAACACCATAATACCTTCAAGTTAGAACTGAAGAACAGGTTCTCTGCTTTAGAAGACCTAACATCGGAAGAAGTGGACATCTCTGAAGTTAACAGAAAAGTAACCAAAGCTCTTATGGAAACAGCAACAAAATTAGCTGGGTCTACGAACAAGTTGCATGTGAACAAATTATCAGGAAAAACCAAAATGTTGATGCAAAAAAGAAGAGAGATGAGGACAACTAAAGAAGATGTAACTTCCAAAGTGGAATATATAGAGCTATGCAAGACAGTAAGAAAAAGTATCACTGAAGACGTAAGGAAATTCAACTGTGAACTAGTGAGGAAAGCAATTGAAAACAACCAAAGCCTAAAGATAGCAAAGGGACATCTCAGTAAGGGAAGAAAACAGATTATGGCACTGAGAAAAGAAGATGGTTCTGTAACAAGAAATAGAGGCGAAATTTTGACAAGAGTGAAAGATTTCTACTCCAAATTATATGAAAGGGATGATATATGCACTCCAGACATCATGAAAGATACCAGTACCAGAGTTCCTCCAGTCCTTCCAGCAGAAGTTGCACATGCAATCAAGAACATGAAGCGAGGAAAAGCTCCAGGAGAAGATGGAATTACTGTAGACATCATACAAGAAGCAAGTGGAGAAATCGAAACAGTACTCGCCCAAATTTTCACTCGATGCCTTAATGAAGGAAAGATTCCTGAGGATTGGAACACCGCTACAATGATCCTGCTACATAAGAAAGGTGACATTGAGGATCTCGGAAACTACAGACCTATCAGCCTCCTATCAGTAGTTTATAAAATCTTCACTAAAGTTCTTTCACACCGCTTGAAGGTAACACTGGACATGGCTCAACCGAGAGAACAAGCTGGATTCAGGAGTGGCTACAGCACAATAGATCATATCCACGTGCTGAGAGAACTAATTGAAAGAGCGAGGGAATATGAACTTCCATTGTGCATGGCTTTTATCGATTATGAAAAAGCCTTTGATTCGGTGAAACCATCAGCAGTTACAATGGCTCTGAAAACCTGCGGTATTGAAGATGCATACATTAATATTATTAATAACATCTATGAAAATGCAAGTGCAAAGATTAGGCTGTTTGAAAATACAACACACGTAAAAATTGGAAAGGGAGTGAGACAAGGTGACACCATATCTCCGAAGCTCTTTAATGCCACATTGGAGGGTGTTTTTCAGTCGCTGAGCTGGGAAAACAAGGGGATAAAGATTAATGGAGATTATCTAACCCACCTTCGCTTTGCTGATGACGTAGTCATTTTTGCAACTACCCCATCAGAGCTGCAGAGTATGATCCAGGAACTTGCTGACAAGAGTAAAGAAGTGGGATTAAAAATGAACTTTCAGAAGACAAAAGTGATGTTCAATGCTTTTACAAGAAATGAAGATTTATCGATTGATGGAGAAAAGCTGGAGATAACAGACACGTACGTTTATCTTGGACAGCAGATATCAAGTGAGGGTCACCTTGATGAAGAAATTAATCGGCGTACAAAACTTGCCTGGAGAGCTTTTGGAAGAAACAGCATAATTTTCAAGAGCAATATGCCATTATGTCTTAAAAGAAAAGTGTTTGATCAATGCATCCTTCCAGTGCTTACGTATGGTGCAGAGACGTGGACCTTAACTAAAAGAGACATACAAAGGCTGCAGACAACTCAAAGCAGCATGGAGAGGTGCATGCTTGGTGTAACCAGGAGAGATAAGAAGAGGAACTCGTGGATCCGAAAAATGACAAGAGTGGAAGACATCATGATCAGAGTTAAATCCTTGAAATGGCAATGGGCTGGACATACTGCCAGAAGGACAGATCATCGATGGACAGCCGAAATTTTAGATTGGATTCCAAGGGACAGGAAAAGACCCAGAAGAAGACCACATGGGAGATGGGTGGATGAAATTCGAAAGTATGCAGGGGTGACATGGAGGAGACTGGCACAAGACAGACCGTTGTGGAGGAAACTTGGGGAGACCTTCGTCCAGCAGTGGATTGATAATGGTTGACAATGATGATGATGATGATGATTCAGGGCAGGGACAGAACCAGCACCATAGACAAAAATGTCACCCATGCCTCATCCAGGACTAACACCTGAGCCCAAATTGATTACTAACAGAAGACCATGCCTTATCCAGGACTACAACCTGGGTCAAAATTAACTGACTAGCAGAAGCCCATGCCTATAATCATTCAGCCATTTAGATGGCATCTTAGCATCCTCTGTGCCACTCAGTCCTTTACTTAGATGATTATCCACCACTTTTTCATTTTTTTATCCAGTATCTTAGTATAAACTTTGCACAGCACACTAATTACAGCAACTCTAAGAAAATTATAGCTGTCCTAATTCTCCTATTAGCAATCTTCTTTATTTGTTCATGTCCAAATAATGCAACAAGAAAGCTCAGTCTGTAGTTAACAGTTTTAGTCATCCAGCTAACAGATCCAGAATGCTGTCTCAATAGATTAAGGATTTAATTTCCAATTGTAGACAAGACCAGCTGTTATCGAAGATGGCATGTTTGTTAAAAGCAATTACACCAAGAAAATAGAAATCATGAGATACCTGGTTCCTGAGCAACGAGATGCTGTCACCCCTATCAATAGTGGACAAACTCACTGCTTGGCATGTACACAGGTTGGAGAATGTGACTGCAGTCACAGTTATTTGATCTCAATATGGATAAATGTTATGAGTTAATTGAATTGAAAGAGACATGATAGTGGATGCCAGATGCATGGGTCACTCTATTGTGAAGGCAGTACAGGAACAGCAGTACCACTATTTGATAGTATCAAGAGTGTTCCAGGAATACACCATTCCCAGTAAAATATTGCATTGTGGACAGAGCTGTGGGCAGATAAAAATGGTGGAAGAACATGGCTATCGATGTCTATCTCCCATAACTACAGCCAACCATAGAACGACAGTTGCACACATCACCACCCACTTCAATTAGGCAGGTGACAGAAATGTCTCTACCAAGACCATCAGGTGGTCATCAGTCGCAATAGGCTATGGGAGCCACTGACCCACCAGAGTCCCAAGGCTAACACCACATCATCAGACTGTACGCCTCAACTGGGCAGAAAAACTGGCACTAGACCTTGGATGATTGGAGATGGGTCTCCTGGTCCAATGAGTCCTGTCTTCAGTTATTTCATGCAGGCAGGAGTATGCAGATTTGGCAGAAACAGCACAAAGTGATAGACTCTGCATGTCAACAAGGAACTGTTCAAGCTGCTAAAGGCTCAGTTATGGTCTGGGATGTATTCAACTGGCACATGTTGGGACCTCTGATATGTCTACATGCATCTGTGAATGGTCCACACTATGTGTCCATCCTTGCAGATAATCTTCAGCTGTTCATTGCCATAATGGAACCACAGGGCAATGGACTTTTCTAGCAGGAAAATGCATTTCCCCAAAAAGTCATGGTGACTAGAACATCACTAGAACTGTAAACGTTTCCACCCTGGAATGGCCTTCTCATTCACTGGACATGAACCCTGTGAAAAATCTTTGGTATGCTGTGGAAAGGTCCGTTTGAGCTTTGGATCCTCTACCCAGGAATACGATGGAATTATGGACAGCAAGCATAGGTGGAGATATCTGTGGAATGCTTTCATGACCTAGTGGACACAATGCCTCACCATATGACTATCCTTATCCAGGCAGAAGGCAGGGCCTACCTACTACTAGGTAGGTATCTCTCATGATTTCTGTCCACTCAGTGTGCATCACAATTTCATCAACTAGAACAGAACACTAATGTTAATCCTGTCTGCTATGTGGAACTGTATAACAATTATTTAATGAGGTGCCATTTTCAATACAACTATTTGCAACGTAACAGTCAAAAATTATAATAATACACAGTTCCCACTTCATCACCCTTATAAGTCAAATCATATGTGATGCTATTTTGAAATCAAACAAACAAAAATCAGAAGCTCGAAGTTCTTAGATTACTCCTGAATGCATATGAAGAAGGGAATCACTTCCATAACAATGACATTCACTGTTTAAAATACAATGGATGAAATTACTTATATTTTAAAATTCAAATTATCCATTATGTGACTTAAAAACTTACATTTGTTGATGTTTACATGACAGTCAAGTATTAAACAATTACATTTGTATACAGCCACAAATTGTTGCAAATTTGAAACGACAGTGAAAAATGAGAAAATATTAAGTGAAATTATGTCACAGTACAAACAACAGTTTAGAAATAGTTGTTCCACTTTCACATCCTATGCATTGTGTAACGTGAACTGCACATCGCACATGATGTTAAATGAAAAAAAAAAAAAGAGCAAGTGAAGCAAAATTATACTCTATTCAAGTGAGAGAGAAACTGTGAAACTGACATGAAATTAAAGCAAACTAGTTGCCACAAAGTAAAAGTAGCTACCTCTCTTTTATTCTTCAACACAGAAAGTATTACAGTGGTTAATAATACTGTATAAAATATCAGGTAAAATAAAGCACTGATTACATTTAGCATATAATAACTTACCCTGTATTGTTTGGATCAATACACGAAAAGATCCCAGAAATGAAAGACGTCGAAATTTGGTGATCCTCATGAGAACCCTCCTGGAAGAGAGATTTGTCCTTCTCTAATGATGAATCCAAAGACTCTGGTTCACCATGCTGGAACAGTCCTTGGAGAAATTCTTCAAAACTGATTCGACCGTCCTGATCACAATCAAGTTTTTCAAATAACTGAGCAACTACCTGAGATTGAGATTACATAAAAAATTAATTTTAGATTTAATAATTCTCAAAAATTCATCGCAGAAGAAAGTTATCTAAGAAACTAGATATATTATGGGATGCAGTAGGACTAGATGTTTATCAAAAATGATGGGTTACGAAAAAAAAAAACTGTAGATATGGACAATAGAAACACAGCCTAAATTATTCAAGAAAAAGTAACATTGAAATGATACATTAAGAAAATGGAATATTAAAGGAATTTGTTTATTATATTTATTCCAAAATAACCAAAATTTTTAAAGGTAGGACAGATGCTATTAGCAGATCATATTGTTTGGATCAATATACACAAAAAGAAAATAACTCAAAACCAGTCTGACTAAAATAACTCTAAACATGTGGCAGCTTGTGGTTTAGCAAGCAGGTGGAGCACACACAATAAAAACTGATATATTAATATTTTTATATGCTTCACAATAGCAATAAAAGTACCTCATGAAACAAGATGCCCAGAAAACAAAAATTCCTAGATTGGACACCGGATTCAATTCATCATGTCCTTTCAAAGCAAGTTCAAATGTGCCACATAAATGAATCTGATGTGACAAAATGTCGATTGTGTTTTACTATAAGACAGCAACTAGATTCTAGTTATAGATGGTCAATTCATGGCCATCTATAAGTAGACCAAAATTTTGCCTGTAAACAATAAACATGGGAAGCACAGTACAGCATTTTTTTATGTAACAGCAACATATCCATTCATTCTTGGTGTATATTTAAGAACTGAACTTTCCAATTCCCTCAATGTGTTTGTATCTTTAAATTTTTTTCTGTAATTGAAGATCTGGCGTAGGTCTACCCGATTCTTTAATTTCCATTTCTGTTACAATAAATGCAAGGGGAACGATGTTTCATCAAATAACACAGGTTTGCAATGCAAAATTGTCTGAAAAATGTTCACACTTTTTCATAGATTTTTGGGTGCTGATTTCAGGAAAAATAATTAAAAAAATTCTATCACATACCATTTTCCCATAAAATGTAAATTTAATTTTGCTATCTATTATTTCATTTGTTCATATGTACAAAACAATTAGTTCAATTTTATCTCCTTTGTTTACTATCATTTGACAAATCTACTGTAAAAGGATTATGTTTACAATAAAAAGAACACATTAGGGTCAGTAAAGCCTTGTTTGCACCGCAAAAAAGTTAATATGAGCAAAGTAAGTTATGAAAACATAGCCTCAGTTTCGCAAAGCTTGGCTACAATGATCGCAGATGGATGATATGTGATGATCTTAAAATACTGTTCATCTTCCTTGAACAGCAAGGAGGATACACAAAATACCCATGATTCTTGTGAGAATCGGACAGCTAAGGGCCAAAACCATATAAGCAAACAATGGCCAAGCAGGGCTGCTTTAAAATCGGGAAACAAGGATGTTACCCGGGAAAGTTTGGTTGATCCTAAATAAGTCCTCCTACTTCTTCATAACAAACTTTGACTTTGAAGCAGTTTGTAAAAGCTTTGCCAAGAGAAGGAGAGAAAGAATTTGTGTAAAAAGTTTCTAAAATTTTCAGAAGCCAGAATGAAAGAAGGCATTTTTGTCACACCAGAAATTCAAAAACTCCTGAAAAGAATGAGTTTGACATGAAAACGGAAACTGTTGCAAGAGAGGCTTGAAATGCTTTTAAGAAAGTTGTAAAGAAGTTTTAGGGTAACAACAAAGATACCAACTACAAGCAAATAGTAGAAAACATCCTTGTAAAATTCAAAGCATTAGGTTGTTCAATAAGCTTGATGGAGCAATTTCTGAATGGTGACTTCGACTACTTTCCTGAAAATCTTGGGAGCCATTAGTGAGCAACAAGCAGAAAGATTCCTTCCACCAAGACATAAATGAGAATGTTGATACCAGGGAAGATGGATTATCAACATGGTGACAGACTACTGTTAGATGCTGCACAGAGAAGACCTGCAAGCAGTTTATCGAAAACAATTGAAGCTTTGTAGGCAAAAGAAAGACAATATAAGGACTTGTGAATATAAACAACTTTTTAAAGGGGTCCTTTGTAACATTTTTGTACATAAAATATTAACTTTTTGTAATAAGTTTCAATTTACTTCCGATATTGGAGGTTAATTATTTAACGCGGCATTAATGCATTTGCATTTTTGAACTTCACTTTTAGTTAAAAGTTCGATGAACACTTACCGCACGTAAACTTGGCTTTCAATCCATATTTCTGCTACGTGGATGGCACGGATTTTTTCATTTATTATAACCGCTTTCTTTTTTTTTTTTTTTTTTTTTTTCTCCGTTGGAATTTATTTGTCTCATCACCAAATGAGTTTTTCCTTTGCTGCATCCTCATTTACTTCAATATTTATTCATACTGAGTACTTTTGAGTACTACATATACGTCAGTTTTCGGGGGGACATTTTGCTCCAAGCACGGATCATAGCTGGGCATTTCGCGCTTTTCTGTCATCTGCCGCTTCTTCTTGGCGCCATCTCTTGTTGGTCAGTGACTTTTTTCGAACTTTTTTTTTTTTGCTCAATTTTAATTAAATTTTTCCAGTTGCTCAAATTATTAGGGTCATTGTATTGCAAACTTTTGTCCTATTTTTTTCAATCATTATTTTAATTCTGCTATTTCTGAGTGTGTTTTCGATTTACAGCTTTTAATGATTTTTATATTTTCGAATTTTGATATTTGGTTATCCAGACAGTATTAATCAGTGCTGTTTTTCTTCTTTTTCGCCAGTTTTTTATGTGTTGTTTTAATCTGTGTTTAAGCTTATTTTTGGTACTTCCTATATAAGCCATTGAGGATTTTCAGTAATAGGAATTGAATAAATACCTGCTTTTTCTAACATTCTTATTTTATCATTATTTTTTGTTACTATATTTTGATGGTATTTACTTTTCCTCCAATTTGAATGTTATGCTTTTTACAAATATTATTAATTTCATTGGTAGTGCCTTTAATGTAAGTGAAAACCATTTAAATATTTGATTTCTTTTTTAATTACTACAGCATTATTTTTTTTTATTTTCTTTATTACTTCTGTATATATCCCATTTTTTTATTAAATGGTTAGGATAACCAAAGGCTTGCAATTTTTTTTATGAATTTGATTTCTTCATTGATGAACTGACTATTTTCAGAATGTATATGCTCTTTTAATTAAGGTTTTTATACTATTGCATTTTTGAGGATATGGATGTGCTGAATTGTATGGGATTAGGACTGAACAAATGAATTTTTCCGATAAACTCTGTATAGTAACTTATCTGTGGATTTGATAACATGTACATCCAAAAAGGCTATTGCATTATTTTTTTCCATTTCAATCATGAGTTCTATAGTTGGATATAATGCGCTGTAACGTTTTGTTAATTTTTTTAATTCTTCTTCGTCCAGTCCTGAACGAAGAAGAATTAAAAAAATTAACAAAACGTTACAGCGCATTATATCCAACTATAGAACTCACGGTTGAAATGGAAAAATAATGCAATAGCCTTTTTGGATGTACATGTTATCAAATCCACAGATAAGTTACTATACAGAGTTTATCGGAAAAGTTCATTTGTTCCAGTCCTAATCCCATACAATTCAGCACATCCATATCCTCAAAAATGCAATAGTATAAAAACCTTAATTAAAAGAGCATATACGCATTCTGAAAATAGTCAGTTCATCAATGAAGAAATCAAATTCATAAAAAAAATTGCAAGCAGCTTTGGTTATCCTAACCATTTAATAAAAAAATGGGACACAGAAGTAATAAAGAAAATAAAAAAAAATAATGCTGTAGTAATTAAAAAAGAAATCAAATATTTAAATGGTTTTCCTTACATTAAAGGCACTACCAATGAAATTAATAATATTTGTAAAAAGCATAACATTCAAATTGGAGGAAAAGTAAATACCATCAAAAATATAGTAACAAAAAATAATGATAAAATAAGAATGTTAGAAAAAGCAGGTATTTATTCAATTCCTATTACTGAAAATCCTCCAATGGCTTATATAGGAAGTACCAAAAAATAAGCTTAAACACAGATTAAAACAACACATAAAAAAACTGGCAGAAAAAAGAAGAAAAAAACAGCACTGATTCAATACTGTCTGGATAACCAAAAAATATCCAAAATTCGAAAATATAAAAATCATTAAAAGCTGTAAATCCGAAAAACACCTCAGAATAGCAGAGTCGGTAATGATTGAAAAAAATAGGACAAAAGTTTGCAACCACAATGACCCTAATAATTTGAGAAACAGCTGGAGAAATTTAATTAAAATTGAGCAAAAAAAAGAAAAAGTTCGAAAAAGGAGATCACTGACCAACAAGAGATGGCGCCACAACGCCCAAGAAGAAGCGATAGCAGATGACAGAAGCAGCCCGCGAGAACCACCGAAATGCCCAGCTGACACGGTCCGTGCTAGTTGAGCAAAATGTCCCCTCGAAGACGGTATAGTAGTAGTACCGAAAGTACTCGGGTATGAATAAATATTGAAGTAAATGAGGATGCAGCAAAGGAAAAACTCATTTGGTGATGAGACAAAATAAATTCCAACGGAGAAAAAAAAAAAAAAAAAAAAAAGAAGAAGCGGACCCGTGGCCAAATGAAAAATCCCGTGCCGCATCCACGTAACGGAAATATGGATTGAAAGCCAAGCCCCACGTGCGGTAAGTGTTCATCGAACTTTACCAACTAAAAGTGAAGTTCAAAAATGCAAATTTTTGTAATAAAATAAATTTTTCATCAGAATGCTGGTAAATAGTCTATTTTCCTATATCTTTGCATGCATTTTGTGAAGAATCCTAACATCTTAGAGGAAAATTGTAGTCATTTTTAAAATCAGTACATCAAATAAATTTAGAATCAGCCAAACACTTGCAGACAATTTTCAGTGACTCAAATTTGCAGGCCTGTGTAATCAACAGTATTCATGATTAAGAAGATAAAAATGAATAGATCAAGAAGGTGAGTTATGCTCATATTCATATGAGATTATTTGTTTAATTAATTTTGATTTACCTTTTCATATTTTGTTATTTATAAAAGGATATTAAGCTATCACTAATACTGTTCCACTGATGAAAAATATCACTAAAATAATCCAGCAACTAATGCAAGACATAATTGTGAGTGAGTGATTGCATTTTTTCCCCAGTTACAAAATGAGACTCGGCAACATGGAAATGTTGCTCTGATGCTTGTCTACCAAGGGCCAGCTAGCTTCCAGCAGAGTGCTTAACTGCACATTCACAAATATTCCTGAGCAGGGGCTGCAAGTGACAGAATTCAAGATTGTATATGAGCTGTGATGGAAAACCTTGAATGTTTAACTGCAAGAAAACATAAGATTTTTCACTGTCATTATGGAGCATTTCAGAACACATGACACAATACGTTTTTAATGCAATCTTCCCACTCACAGAATATTTTTAATTGTGAATTTTTTTTGCAATGCATAGCCGCTAAACACCTGAGATCAAACAACTTGCAGAACTACGGTGGTATGAGAAATGAAAATGACCTCTGGACGAATATATGTGGGTAATTGCTCTTGCTTTCTTTTATTCTTTATTTTTTAAAATAATAAACGTCATAATTAACTGCACCACCATAATCACATGTCCGTATTTTAACATGCATAATAGCAATTCTAAAAGAGGTACTGAATCTCTATATATTATTATGTGAATTTTTTCGTTAATCTAATAAAACTTCCTGAAAAATGGTGGGTAGAGCACAAGTTGCCTCCTACAGATGAGCCACAATTGCTCACAACTTGACATGACGGCATTTTATAGAATGTCAAATCATCCAAAATTGGTCTTTGGATTTCATCAAAGACAATGGCAGGAAAGGTAGGACAGGGACAGACAGCAGGTAAACAAGACAAGGCATGGACAAAAAGTGAGAGAGAGAGAGAGTAACAGACAACACCTTTTTTTTATGCAGTATTAAAAACTTTATTTTTTTAACAAAGTGCAGGAGAATAGACTTAAGAGCTCAACGTGCAGGAACCAAAAGAAGGACAGGAAAGATGATATGAAGGAAAATTTGTTACTAGCATTTATTAGTTTCCTAAATGTCTCTGAAATATTAGATTACACTTTAGTTTGGAAAAATGGAACAAGAAAAGTTCTAGAAGACTTTAGATTGCTAGTGGAGGAAAAAGATTAAAATTCTTCATAAAAACATACAAATGTAATTGTTGGCACAAATATGCAGTATTTTCGCTGTTTCCATGCAGCCAGTCCTTCAGAAAACTTGAAAATTTCATTGGCCTGGAGCAGGAATCAAACAATTAATTTTGTATTGCCTTCTATGTATTTGTGAAGAATTATTTCTTCAGGAAAATTCATTCCCTACTTACATACCTGCCAACTTTCAGAAAGCGAAAACCGTAAAAAAAAAAAAAACACGATATATTCGATTAAATTTTTAATCGATATATCCAATGAAATTACTTGTCGCGCATATTGATTAAATGTACTGAACATATCGATTAAAAACGATATGTTACCTAACTCAAGTATCAACTTTTAATTGATATGACTACAGATGTTTGAATTCATCGGCAAGTTTATTTCGATTATTCACACAGAATTTCTCATTACTATGCTATATCATTATGATCTATAAAGAGATAAAAATTTATTTTTATAGAAGCTTGCATCTAAAGGGAAGAATGTTCCACACCCTTTGACCCCCAAATCCAATAGGATCGTATCCCACGCTGTCACGGAACAAACTAAAATGTTTTCAAAAACAAACCATTTTCATGCTAGGATTATCTTATGGAGAGACGGACGATGAGACAGTCAAATAAAAAAAATGAAATAAATGTGTGACACTAATTGGCAAATTATGCTCAACTAAAGATGAAGTGAACAAACATTTTGCCCGAATCGCATCCAGTTCATTAAAACTGTTAACAAAGGAAGTTAATTTCGTATTTTTTTTCCACGCAGTCAACATTAGATTTGTGCTGGGCACTAGAAACATGATTAGTAATATCATTCCTTCCACCACGCAAAATGCTGAAATTACATGACACGCAGTACAAAATGCATATTTTTCATTTTTTGCAATACACAGGAATTCCGCAGAATACGCATCACAGAATATTTTATAGTACTTTTTTCCCCCTTTCATATTGCTGCTCATAGCAAATCACTAATACTAAATTAATTGACACTTGAAAAAAATGCGAGTAAAACTGCTGTAGTAAAACAGTAACAGCTTAAAGAGATGCAATTTGCAGAGGGAAAAAATAGTACCCCAACATATTAATTTTGTTGAATCAAGCAAAGACATTTTTATGCACATTATCGAGCGACGATCAAAAAAAGCACGGTTGAAAAGCGTAGAAAACTTACTGACTAATGGACCAGCAAAATAAATCATTGCTGGAGAAGCACAGGTTCGAATGAACATTGGACTTTTTTTTTTTTTTTTCAACTTCTTACAGTAGCATTCTTTTGTTGGGTCAAATTTATTGCCACGGAAGTAGTTACGAAACCATGCCTAATGCATTTTTAATTTCACAAAACTGGCAGTTTTTGCTTAATTTCGTCATGTTGGGTATCGATCTGGGATTAAAAATTCCACAGATTTAAAATCCGTTTGAATTTTTTTCTACGATTACTACGTTCTGAAATAGCATTTCAAACTGGGAGTGCTGGAATGCAAGACACACCCACGCTGGCCTCTGAGAAGCTGCGGCCCCGGGGACGAACAATGCGTTATCTCAAAAGGAGAATGGGGGATGGGGGGAAACAGCAAGAGAGAGAGAACGTGATTGTAACCTTACATTATGCAGCTGCATGGCCTGATGGGAATTGTCACCAGCGTTGTGCTGCTCGTGCAGGAGAAGGTACTCAGATCCATTCAAAATTCATGTGTAAGCAGAAAACCGTGCCGCTCGCACTTTCTCTTCACAGCGGAAATAAGGAGAATTTTTTTCTTTTTAATCAACTCGTGTTAAGGATTTTCTGAAGTGGAATAAATATTTTTTTTTTCTTTGCTCTTGAAATGGGGAGAAAAAATAAGGATTTTTGGTATGAGAATGAAAAATCAGAAGAAATCACTTTCTGATCGGAATATCGGAAAGACGCCCTAAAATCGGAAGGATTGGCAGCTATGCACGTATGTATGATGTTCACTAAAGCACTGGAACTTGTGACCTACAACCAACCCCGGATGTAAGAAAAGGTTGTGGTGACGCTACGAGGAAGCACAGAATACCTTCGACTAGCACAAATTTGAACAGTTCTCAGATATCTAAGTTACATCTGCTTAGCTTCAGTTGCTTGAAACTTCCTTGTCCAGGGTGGTGTAATGGATAGCATGCTGGACCGGAAATTGGGAGGTGTGGGTTTTATTCCTGCTCCAGGGCAATGAAATTTTCAAGTTTTCTGAAGGAGTGGCTACATGGAAACAATGAAAATATGGCATACTTGTGCCAACAGTTACATTTGTATTGTCTTTCATGTATTTGTGAAGAATTATTCCTTCAGGTAAATTCATTTCCCACTTATGTATGAAAACATACATCTGATTTAAAAAAAAAAAAACTTACCCCTATCAAGTATAATACATTTGCTCAATCTCAATATGAGAACAAGAATATACGTGGCTCTGTACTTCAAATTTTTGTACTTTCGTTGGTACCTCAATTTTCTGTTCTACACATTATTTACACTTCTGACGTATGCAGCGTGGTCCAACTTCTAGGTCTGATTTTTAATTTGATAGCATACCTTAGATATAGAAATAAAACATCAGTAGCTCTTACCGTGTTTTTCCTCGGCAATGAAGTTCACACATCGTGTGCATCGCCGTTCTTTCAATCCAATTTTATCTGTTGGCACAATTGTGCTCGAATGTTGACATCACATATTCAATTCGCTATATATGCCTGTTAGTAAATGAGCTTCTAAAAATTAATTGCATAGGCCTAAAATCATCAATTGGCAAACTTTTTTAAAAAACGGGGTGGGGCAGGTTCCCCTGCATCTAAAATCAAAAGCTGTCCTGCCTCAATAGTTCTCTGTTGCATTAATCACCTCTTTCTGCAGAAGTGCATAAGCTGACGTGAACAACTCAAGTGCAAAGTCACACAACGAAACGATGATGTCTGATCCAAGGGTTAAGCAAAAACGCAATTCAAAACAAAGAACAGTTTCTCAAGAAGAAAAAGCATACAATTGCATCCTTACGGACCAATTATTCAAGAATGCTAATAAATATTCTTTCAAAGTTCAATTGTGACCTGTCTAATCAGCATACTAATCCAAGAAACTCTACCCATTACAACTTGGAACGAACCTCACCGCATTACAACTTGGAACTAATCACCCATTACAACTTGGAATCAACCATGCCGCATTTTTCCTCCATGTTGACCCGTCACTCAGCGGACACGTTTTGCGAAACGCATCCACTGAGTGACGGGTTGACATGAAGGGAAATGCGGCATGGTTCGTTCCAAGTTGTAATGGGTAGAGTTTTTTGGATTAGTATGCTGATTAGACAGGTCACAATTGAACTTTGAAAGAATATCATTAGCGTTCTTGAATAATTGGTCCATAAGATGCAATTGCATATTTTTTCTTCTTGAGAAACTGTCCTTTGTTTTGAATTACGTTTCTGCTTAACCCTTGGATCGAACATCGTCGTTTTGCTGTGTGACTTTGCACTTGAGTGGTTCACGCCAGCTTATGCATTTCTACAGAAAGAGGTGATTAATGTGACAGAGAACTATTGAAACAGGACAGCTTTTGATTTTATATGCAGGGGAAACTGCCCCACCCCTTTTTTTAAAAAAAAAGTTTGCCAATTGATGATTTTAGGCCTACGCAATTCATTCTTAGAAGCTCATTTACTAACAGGCATATATAGCGAATTGAATACATGATGTCAACATTCAAGCGCAGTTGTGCCAACAGATAGAATTGGATTGAAAGAACGGTGACGCAGATGATGTGTGAACTTCATTGCCGAGGAGTAACATGGTAAGCCTTATTGACGTTTTATTTCTATATCTAAGGTATGCTATCAAAATTAAAAATCAGACCTAGAAGTTGGACCACGTGGAATACGTCTGAAGTGTAAATAACATGTAGATTGTAGAACAGAAAATTTAGGCACCAACGAGAGTACTACAATTTAAAATGATCCCAGTCAACCGAAATCAAGCCTGTTTGCAATTTGATTCCTCTACACTTTTCACAATTTGACCCTCTACCTTCAGTTCATAAAGCTGTTATTGTACATAATAAAGTGATGCAGCTATATTTGTCAACAGGAAATCAGTATGAAAATTATTTTCCAAAATTTTGCGAGAAGCATTAGTGATAATGATTTCAAAAGTGTTCATATTCACAGACTGTGAGAATGCTAACAGTTGAATACTGTGATGTTCAGCAATTCTTCTTGGTACCTAATTATGAAGTTGAATACTGAGATGTTCAGCAATTCTTCTTGGTACCTAATTCTGAAGTTGAATACTGTGATGTTCAGCAATTTTTCTTGGTACTTAATTCTAAAGTTAAATACTGTAATATTCAGCAATTCTTCTTGGTACCTAATTCTGAATTTGAATACTGTGATGTTCACCAATTTTTCACCAGGTACCTAATTCTGAAGTTTTGGATTAGTAAAGATGAGAGTGAAAAAAAATTGATCAGCATATATTTCTTTAGATACTAAGAATAAAGTTGACAAATTTCCAACGCAGATTCTTTAATGATATCCACGTAAGGTATATAGAGGCACCACATATTCACACTAAGTGCATTTAAACAAACCTTGGATTAACTATTTTGCTATGACTAGACAGTACAAGACCTGGACATTGGATCCAAATGTGGGAAATTAAAGGTCATGTTCAAGGATGTCTTCTTAAGGAAAATTACCCATTATTTGAAAAGAGGTACAGAAAACCCATTAACCTGAAGCTGGCAACACACATTGAGCCTGTTACTTCCCACTCTATCCAATTCAGATACCAATATTTTAACCAGCATCCACAATGCATAAACTAAAACTGTAAAGCATAAATAGAACAATATACACAACAATTCCTTATTTTAAGCACACCAGTCTGTGAATACTCATGAAATGCATATAGTGTATTAAATCCATTTATTTTTGTGGTGTAGTAGCACAAAGATTTGCCAAGCTTTCGCACTCCACTGGGAGGCTTTTTCAAGGCAATCGTAGACATAAAATGCAGGGAATTGG
Organism: Macrothele yani; assembly: GCA_039090855.1. Lineage (NCBI taxonomy): Eukaryota > Metazoa > Arthropoda > Arachnida > Araneae > Macrothelidae > Macrothele > Macrothele yani. The sequence goes on from CM076991.1 coordinate 1,131,585, forward strand.
AACATGTAAGGAACAAAGATGATTTTTGAAAATAATGTGGGTGACATCATGAGCATATTACAGGAATTTTTGTCACGCAATTATATGGTGTGCCATGATGTGTTTCCATCTTTTAATAACACATACCAAGCCATTGGTATTTCAGTAGAGATCATATCATTGCATGTCAGTTTGCTGGATAGGATTTCAACTGTTTCCCTGATGGCAGTCTCTTTAAAGTTCATGTAAGGGGCAATTCTTCTAATACTTAAAGACACTGCCAATAAGAATTGTCCCTTACACGAACTTTAAAGAGACTGCCATGACTGCTGAACTTTAAAGAGACTCTTTAGACAAAGTTTTTAAGTCCAAGTTATACAATTTCATTTGTTAAGAAGTTATAGAGTGAAGAGCAAGTTGTAGAAGCTAGTCCAACAAAACCTTGACTTTAAAATTTTAGAACAGTAGCAATGAAGAGGAGTATTGGTATTTGCTTGAAACTTGAAATCTGGGATGTAACATGTTTCATTTCTTTTTTAATCAGAATAATAAACTTGTTCTAGATAGTAACTGTATGATGAATATTAAGGCATGAAGTTCTAATATCAACATCTTGCAAAACTCTGGTATAGTACTTTTTGTGGAAGCATTAAGAGTTAGTTGAATATGAATCTTCATTAGTTAAACATGAATTGTCAAAAATTGGATGAAAATAAATGTTGGGAAATCTATAGCAACAGTTATGAGTAAGTCTCAAACAAAATTAGTCAGCTTATTCAGGGAAAGGCATGTAATTGGTAACCGAATTTAATTATTTGAGTATTGTGGCCTGTAAGGCATAACAGCTTGATAAGGAATTAGACAACAAGACTGGAAAAGCAAGAAGTTCATCAGCAGCACAAGAGTATTTTCACTGAAGTGAAGTTAGAAAAGACAAAAAAGGTTTATTGTACACTATGGAGCATTTAGATCTAACCCATTTCATAATAATGTGAAATGAGTGCCAGATGAAGACCCTTTTAGGGAGTTAGAAGTGGTGTTAAGACAGTGGTAATTATAACAAGAAAGATGACACCAAATTTTTGGGTGTAATAAACACGTATTTTGAATCCATTCTGATGCAAATTAAATTTATCAAAGCTATTCAAAGTCAATGAAACCGGTATGGAAAACAATAGTATCCAATGGAAGAAAGAAGTTTTTCAATCGGGTTTTTAATTCCTCAGATATGGCTGTAAACGGAATTGTGAGCTTACGCCCTCTGGTTGCAGACTTGTGTGTTAAGAAAAACATGAATTTATATGAGAAACATTTCACACCGGAAACGCTCTCCAACACAGAAAGAATTTTCCAAATCGGGCTCTTAGAAACAGAGATATCAACAAAAATAAGATGTGACTTTACGTCCCCTGGTGGGAAAACCATACATTATTTTAGGAAGAAAGTATTCTCAAAAGGTTTTTCCATATGAGCTTTATCGGTCCAAGAAAAAAAAAATTTAGTAAAGTTTTCAGGAGCCCAGATTTTACTACAAATACATCAGAAGCATAAATTAACACTTATGCCCACTGGTGGCCAACCCATTCTTTACCAAACATTAGAAATTATGTAAAAAATATTTTCCATCAGGTCTTGTATGCAATACAGGAAGAATTTTTCAAATCGGAGTTTTAGAAGCAGAAATAATGCAGAAAACGCAATTTACCTTTGTGCCCCATAGCGGAAAGTCTATGATTTACTTGAAAATTTTGAATTTATAGAAAAAACATTTCGCATCGGAAACACTACCCAAAAAAGAAGGAATTTTTCAAATCGGACTCCGAGAAGTAGAGTTATTGACAAAAAAAAAAAGATATACATCTACGCCCCCTGGTGCAGAAACCATGCATTATTTTAAGAAGAAAATGTTCCTAAAAGCTTTGTCGACATTAATAGTATCGGTCAACAAACGACTTTTTTTAATTGAGATTTTAGAAGCTCATATTTTGCTGCAAATAAATCACAAGCGGAAATTAAGACTTACGCCACCTGGTGGCCAAACCCTTTTTAGAAAAATTTAAAAATTATGTGCAAAGGATTTCCCATCAGGAGCTGTATCCGGAGCAGAAAGAATTTTTTCAAATCGGAGATTTAAAAGCAGAGACATAGGGGGACAAAGCAATTTACCTTTACGCCCCCTAGTGGAAAGTCTATGAATTACTTGAATTTTTTGAAATTATATGAAAAACATGTCACACTGGAAACACTATTCAACAAAGAAGACATTTTTCAAATCGGACTCCCAGAAGTAGAGATACTAACAAAAATAAGATATACCTCTACGCCCCCTGGCATAGAAACCATGCATTATTTTAAGAAGAAAATGTTTCTAAAAGGTTTGTCGACATGAGTACTATCGTTCTATGAACGTTTTTTTCAATCGAGAATTTAGACGCTCATATTTTGCTGCAATACATCAGAAGCGGAAATTAAGATTTACACCCCCTAGTGGCCAAACCATTTTTTTACAAAAATTAGAAATTATGTGCAAACGATTTCCCATCAGGAGCTGTATCCGGTGCAGAAAGAATTTTTCAAATCGGAGATTTAGAAGATGAGATATAAGGGGAAACGCAATTTACCTCTACGCCCCTAGCGGAAAGTCAATGAATTACTTGAAAATTTTGTAATTATATGAAAAACATGTTACACTGAAAACACTATCCAACAAAGCAGGAATTTTTCAAATCGGACTCCTCGAAGTAGAAATATTGACAAAAATAAGATATACATCTGTGACCACTGGCGGAGAAATTGTGGAATATGTTAAGAAGAAAATATTCTGAAAAGGTTTATCGATGTGAATGGCACCAGTCCACGAAATAATTTTTTCAATCGATATTTTAGAAGCTCAGATTTTATGGGAAATACATCAGAAGCAAAAATTAACGCTTACGCCCCCTGGTGGCCAAAGTATTCTTTACCAAAAATTTGAAATTTATGCAAAAGATCTTCCATCAGGAGCTGTATCCGCTAAAGAAAACATTTTTCAATTCGGAGTTTTAGAAGAAGAGATATCGGGAGAAAATGCAATTTACTTTTACGCCCCCTAGCAGAAGATTTATACATAATTTGGAAAATTAACCATTCCTAAAATACTCTTTGACATAAATGGAATCGAAAGTTAAAAGAATTATTCTAATCGGATGTTTAGAAGCAAATATGTGAAACAAAACGTATTTTTGAATTTGACATCATCTGCATTTATGCCCTGTAGCGGCGAAATTGTACATCATAAAAAAAGCGAAATGAAGACGGATGGACGGACGGACAAACCGGTAACATAAGGACGATCTTTTTCTACATAAGACGTGCTAAAAAAACAACATGGATTCAGAATCAAAACAGATTAGTGACCCAGATATAGCTCAAGCTCAAATTAAGCTTGCTGCTTACATTACATGATAAATGTCAATACTATTTTCGAAAAATAAATACTATTCTTCTAAATCAGATGGCACGCAGCAGCATGCCATGCGCAATAAAGATCCTGACGTTGAGGGAGAACATGACTTGGCAGACGTTCAGCGGGGCATTGATGACTTAGTAGTTGAGGCAAATAAAACACCCACCACTGATGAAGGCTGTGACTTATGCAACTGAAACGCATTTAGAGTTACAGGTGATGGTTCAAATGTGAACAATGATAGCCTTTCAAGGGTTTTAACGATTCATTGCATCCTTTTACTCAATCTTATTCTGATTTTATTCCAATTTTAAAGATTTTTACTTCATTCCATTTTATCAATAGTTTTTATAAGTTCATTAGAAGAAACAATATATATTCCATGTGTTTAACTTAAGCAGCAGCCAGTGGGATATTCAATAAAAGAAATGGTGTGTTGGCATCTTCATTGTCATTATAAACCGTATAATACTGCTTCCTAGAAGTAATACAGGGTTGTTGAAAAGTCCCCTAGGGGTTTCGATTGACAACTGTACAAAAACAAACAGATCTACAGCAATGTGGTTTGCGGCATTCGAAAGAGTAAATATTCTAATTGTTAACGCCATTTCTGTCCAACAGATGGCATTACACGCCCGCAAATACCAACGCCAACTGCAAAACAACTGAAAATGTCATCGCCGCAGGAGAAAGCAATGTGCGTGCGCTGATTTTTGAGACGAAGTCTGTGATTACGGTACAAAGAAATTACTGTTGGACATGTGGGAAATATCCACCGAGTGATTTAAGTATCAGAGCGTGGCAGAAGAAATTCTTGGATACTGGTAGTGTCCTGGACTGGCAAAGAAGTGGCAGACCCCCTCCCCTGTCAGTGAAGAAAATGTGCAGAGCATCATAGTGAGAAGAATTGCCAGGAAAACATGTAACACACAAAACATTAAAAGAATTCTTGAAATCGTCATCACACACGTAAGTTACGCTGAAAAATTATGAACAGGGCCTTTCGGTAGCAACTTCTACCTTCATCAGCCATGGAATGAGACACGTGGTAAAAGCGTCGGTTGTTGCCAGATTTCAAAATCGCTTTCCAAATAATAGGAATGTTAAAAGGTGCGTCAGTATTGCAGGTGTTAGAGGTAAGGTAGATTTCAATGCTTTCGCAGTATCTGAGAGCATGCCGATTGCTGAACGGGGCGATTTGCTTAACATTGTGCCAGTCGGGAGCCGCGGACGTATCGCTGATGGTTAAAATTGAAAGGGAGGTGGAAGGGCTACCTTTCTTAACATCAGCGATATGTTCCATCAAACGCCGGTTTATGCTGCAGTAAGTACTACCAATATAGTGGGTAAGGTAACGCCTGTGGAAGTGTTGATAGGGATAGAGTAGACACCTTGTAAATCTAGGGGTTTATTAAGATCTCTGTCCTTAAGGATGAGTTTGAGAAGATGTGGAGGTGGTTTGACTGCAATCCTGTAGCAAAAAGACTTGAAAATAGAGCAAACTTTATGTGTGAAGGACAGGCTAAATGGCAAAGTGCCAACAAACTGATGGGTGGTGGAAGGTTCAGGCAGTAAACTACATCTATTCTGTGATTCAAACCTCTTGATTAGTTTATGTAATAAGAGGGGTGGAAAAGCCAAGCAATTTGCCAATGTTGATGATGTTCTGATATTCTAGTTGAAGAGCAGAATGGCTGTTGCAAATAAGGTTGGCCCTGTGAATGTATGACTTAAGAGCAGATACTGCGAAAGCATTGAAATCTATCTTACCCCTAACACCTGCAATACTGATGCACCTTTTAACATCCCTGTTATTTGGAAAGCGATTTTGAAATCTGGCAACAACTGACGTTTTTACCACGTGTCTCATTCCATGGCTGATGAAGGTAGAATTCGCTACCGAAACGTCCCGCTCATAATTTTTCAGCGTAACTTATGTGTGTGATGAGGATTTCAAGAATTATTTTAATGTTTTGTGTGTAACGTGTTTTCCTGCCAATTCTTCTCACTATTATTCCTATAGTTAACGCAACTTCTAGGCAGATTTTCGACTGGAATGAAGAATGGATCATTTTCCGTAAAGACCGTATCAAAGTCATTTCTTTGTTATGCCAACTTCGCTTCCTCGTTAAGTGCAAGGGGTCCAGGGTTATTCCAATTGCTTTTCAGGAGCATAAACCCTCTTTTCATGGAAGATGCAAGAAAGTTCTGGACCGTACCACCACCAGCCTCCTCTCCACAGCTATCCGAGATCTCAGTGCCTCCATCGCGACTTTGGAATTCAAGTGTTACACCAGGTACCAATTGCTATCTTTCGCCACCCATCCAGCATTACTGGACAATTTTTTTATCCGAATTCATGAAACTATATGACTCACAGTTGTGAAACCAAAAGACTTGAAAACAAGTTTCAGCACCTAGCCTCCACTCAAAAGAACACTCTAAGTTCGGCTCCCGCAGAGGTTGCCGATGCCAACTTTCTAAGGTATGTGAACCTGTCTTCTGTGCCTATTCCTGCTGAAATTGATAAACTACTTGCCAATGGACCCAAATTTTCTCCTATTGCTAATCCTAGCCTACCACATACTATTTCATTACTGGAAGCAGCGATCCAAAAAACGGATCCCACACATCAACCAATCATTCGTGCAAAATCGGCTATTGCAATTTCCGAGGTTCAAACCCCAAGGCTCAAATACTCCTCCTTCTTTTTGAAGAAATTTAGAAATTTCACCCAGTGTAATAATTTTGCAGTTTGCAAAGCAGACAAAGCAGGATGTTCTGTCTTCATCCATAAGAATTCTTTGGACAACAAAGTGGCTGATTTCCTGGAAAAAAACAATTGCATAAGACTCAAGGCTGACAACACTGGAAAACTATGTAAAGCTGTTAGTAAGCTTTCTAAAAAATCTTCTCTGAAATCTTTCTTAGGAGAAATCCCCCTCCCCCCCCCCCAGCTTATTTTTGTACTCCCAGGTTGTTCTTACAGATCAAGCTACATAAAGTTGGACATCCCATTAGGCCATTAGTTGAAAACACCTTTTCTCCTGCAGTCAATCTTGAAAGGCAATTGGTCAAATGTTGCAAAGTTCTGACAAGAAATCATCCTTATTCTGTTGTATCAACGAAGGACTTTATAGAGAAACTCCCTTCTTCCATCAATCCTCAAGATTTCCTGTACACCTTTGATGTGGATTCATTGTTTCCCTCTGTTCCTTTCTTTGATGCCTACATGTTCATGGTCAAAAAACTAAAGGAGCACCAAGAACTTCCTGGAGAACTGATCAAAGATCTTTATGACTGTTTTGATTCAATCATTGGAAAGGTATTCCTGTTTTGTATACAATGGTATATATTACCAACAAAAACAAGGTGTACCTATGGGCTCTCCTCTTTCCCCCTTACTTGCTGAAATTTACTTGCTGAATGTTGAAACATTAATTGTTGCCCCATCCCTCTTAAAACCCACCATTTGGTTAAGGTATGTGGACGACATCTTCATTATTTGGCCACACCAAAAACATTCTCTGTTTGAACTCATGTCCTCCATAACTTCAAAATTCCTGCATATAAAATTTTCCTCTCAAGAACAGATCGACAATAATCTTAGTTTTCTGGATGTTAACATCAACATCAACCCAGACTTCTCACTTGGCCTCTCTGTTTACAGGAAACCTTCTGCCACCCATAATATCATCCCTTATCATTCTCGCACATTTGGAAAATACAAACTGTCTGCTTTTAAGTCATACATTCACCGGGCCAAACTTATTTGCAACAGCCATTCTGCTCTTCAACAAGAATATCAGAACATCATCAACATTGGCAAATTGCATGGCTTTCCACCCTTCTTATTGCATAAACTAATCAAGAGGTTTGAATCACAGAATAGATCTAGTTTACTGCCTGAACCTTCCACCACCCATCAGTTTGTTGGCACTTTGCCCTTTAGCCTGTCCTTTACACATAAAGTTTGCTCTATTTTCAAGTCTTTTGGCTGCAGGATTGCAGTCAAACCAGCTCCACATCTTCTCAAACTCATCCTTAAGGACAGAGATCTTAATAAACCCCTAGATTTACAAGGTGTCTACTCTATCCCTATCAACACTTCCACAGGCGTTACCCACTATATTGGTAGTACTTACCGCAGCATAAACCGGCATTTGATGGAACATATCGCTGATGTTAAGAAAGGTAGCCCTTCCACCTCCCTTTCAATTTTAATCATCAGCAATATGTCCGCGGCTCCCGACTGGCACAATGTTAAGCAAATTGCCCCGTTCAGCAATCGGCATGCCCTCAGATACCGCAAAAGCATTGAAATCTACCTTACCTGTAACACCTGCAATACTGACACACCTTTTAACATTCCTATTATTTGGAAAGCGATTTTGAAATCTGGCAACAACTGACGCTTTTACCACGTCTCATTTCATGGCTGATGAAGGTAGAAGTCGCTACCAAAACGTCTAGCTCATAATTTTTCAACGTAACTTACGTGTGTGATGACGATTTCAATAATTCTTTTAATGTGCAGAGCATACAGAAGGTTTTTGCTTGCAGTCTTAGCAAGTCCATGAGAAGGGCCCCTTTACAACTGAATGTTCCACGACCCACTTTGATGGGAGTGCTTCACAAATGGCTGAAACTAACTGCATACAAAGGGCAACTCCTACACCAGATTAAACCAAATGATGGACCTCAGCATTTAGCATTTGCTCAGGATATGCTGGAGCAGCTGGAAGTTGATGAAAGTTTCCTACGCCGTATAATGTTCTTGGATGAGGCAACCTTTTACATGTACGCAAAAGTCAACACTCAGAACGGTTTTTTTTTTTTTTTTTTTTTTTGATTGAAGGTTTAACGACCACCGTGAGCAACTCAATGGGCTATAAGCAGTCGCCCGTCCCTAATTTAGGGTCACTGGTTCCAGGGAAGGGAGAGAGCCAGTGCCGTAAGACAAACACAACATCCAACTCAGAACGTTTGTACATGGGGTAGTGAAAACCCATATTCAGTCAGGGAGCATGTCGCACACAGTCCAAAGGTGAATGTTTGGTGTGGGCTTATGCATAATTGCGTAATTGGGCCATTCTTCTTCTACGAGCCCACAGTGCAAATGAATAATTACCTAGACATGGTTCAGAGCTTCGTGGTTCCTCAACTACAGGATTTGCAACCAAACGTCATACTGCAACATGATGGCACTCCCCCACATTGGGGACTTGACGTTCATGAAAACCTGAACCGTGAGTTTCCCGACAGATGGATTGGCAGAGATGGTCCCATTCCTTGGCCACCCTGGTCCCCGGATATCACTCCTTTAGACTTCTTCCTCTGGGGCTATCTCAAGGACATGGTTTACCTGGAAAGATTAAGCAGCCTTCAGGAGCTCAAACAGCGCATTACATTACAGCAGTGTTTGATAGTATCGATCCTGACATGTTGGAGGGCACATGGCAAGAAATTGAATACCGACTGAATGTGTTACATGCCACCAAAGGCGCACATGTAGAGGTGTATTAAGGTAAGATTAATAAACTGGAATATTTACTCTTTCAAATGCCACATACCGCATTGCTGTAGATCTGTTCGTTTTTGTACAGTTGTCAATCGAAACCCCTAAGAGACTTTTTGACCACCCTGTAGATTGCACACTGCCTTTCTCGGTCAAAACATTGGGATTATAACGTGTGAAACAGAAGATTTAGAAGAACAGTATTTATTCTTTGAATATAATACAGATTAGTGATGTTAGGTGTGTGTAGGGTACATCTTTGGCACAAGACAAAGTTAATAAAAACATATTGAGGTCATTTGAACATAAGGTTTTCACATGGGAATTCTCTCAAAAAATATGACAATATAAGACAGTACCTGCAGACTAAGGGTAAAGGGAAGGGCACTTATAGCAAGCTGGTTTGATGATACTAATTTGGCTGTTAGAGAAAAGCAGCAACGTATGAATATCAAAAGCAGAAAATTTTACAATGGACTACCAAGGGATGGTGAAAGCTTGAAGTAAACTTGCATTAATTTTCATTCACTGTATGGTTTCTTCTCCTTAAATGTATTTATGTTGGTATCACTACATGCTGAACCTTATTTTAGAATACATAACAAAAAATATCATTGCAATGCAAAAGAAGGTAGGCAGGGTAGATATATGCTATGGAGTAAAACAGCAAACAAACTCTATTAATCATTTAAATATACATTAAAAAACATGAGTCTTGCCATACCTCCTCTGTCATATCCATCCCAATATGCTCACAAACCAAAGTTAATTCCTCTAGATTGAGGAAACCGTCTTTTCCAATGCCTAATTTCTTCCAAGTCTCTTGCAAGTACTGAACAGGACTGTGAACAAAAGAAAGATTTGTGTCAAGCTCGGAAATTCCTGTAGTACTATCACTGCTTTCATCCTTCATAGATGGATCAAGACAGTTGAATATTTGGCAATTAGTCATGCGACCAGATTTTGAAGGTGGTTGCTGGCCATAACTAGGACTGACAGGTCTCTTACTAGCAGTACCATCAGACTGAAAGTACAAAACAGCAGATAAGAAAGGTATTTCATTGATTTCAGTAAGAATATCTTTTAAACAGAAAAAGAGATCCCATAACTTGACACACAAAGCACAAGCTTAAATCTCACAAAATTTACATACTGTAAAAAGATCAAATACACTAAAAAATGAAGCTGTACCTACTGTGATTTATGGCAGATAACTGTCAGATGCAAATGCATATACTATGTATCCACACACATAGTAAATAATCATTGTTCACAGTTGATTCTTTAAAGACTCGTGAAATATCATTGCAATGATTCTTTAAAGGCTCGTGAAATATCTATATATTAATTCTATAAGGTTTATTACTGTGAGTCCTATTTTGAGAGAACGGCTGAACGTAAAGATATGGTTGAGGTAACAAAATAAAGGTCTTGCCACGTAGATGTGCCAGTCAAAGAGAAAAATGAGATTGGGGCAATGGTTCAGGCATTGTGGAGCAGCAAAGTTTCCATGTAAAGTCTATGGGAGAAGCATGCGGTTGACGTTTCATCGCTTGCGGTTGACTCACGTGCTGTTCAAGGTGGAAGCATGGAGGGACTGAGAAAATCCAAAGTACGAAGTCTTCTCTTTTCTGAGCGATCCATTGTGCAAAGCAACGCTAGTACTCATTCATATCAAAGTTCTTCTCGTCGGAACAGCGAACACTCTCAAAGACCTGATTGCTTTATGCCGTTGGACTGTGTGATGTATATATACAATTTAATATTCATTCGATCCAGTTTATTCACATAGGTAAGACATTTTCCATTATGTACAGATGTAAATAAACATTCCGTTGACCATTGTTAGTGAAAATATTTAGAATGTACATATTGAGTTATGCCATCTATATCTTCATTCTATAAGGTATTTAACTGTGAAGTCTATTTTGAGAGAATGGCTGAATATAAAAATATGGTTCAGGTATAAAAACAAAGGTCTTACCATGTAGATATGCCAGTCGAAGAGAAAACTGAGATTGAATCAATGGTTCGGGCATGGTGGGGTGGCAAAGTTCCCATGTAAAGTCTATGGGAGAAGCGTGTGGCCCTTATCTGCATCAGGCACTCAGTTCAGTGTCAGATTTGGTGTGTGCATGGTGTTCTATGATCAGTCCTAAAGTAAGTAAATACTTTATTGCATACTTACCATTAACAGAATGTCTCCCGCAGAAAAAAATAAATAAATAAATAAATAAAAAATATATAAGAGCCTTACTGGAAGGCGTGAATGATCAATGGGTCGCAACTATATGTCTCAGACAAGAGAGAATGAAGAGTTTTCGCAACGCAAATCTCTTTCCAACAACATTTACAAACACAGTTGTGACTGAAGATGAGAGTGAGTGCAAGAGAGTGCTATCCAGTTGAATTTTTGCACACGATCGAGATGAGTGGACTTCCGCCTCCCATTTTACGACTGAAAAAGGGTACAGTCGTGATGCTCATCACGGACCTGGCCGTCCTGGTGGCGTAGTGGTCTAAGTGCTGGCTTATGATGATTCGTTCGTGAAGGGTCCAGGTTCGAATCCTGGTTAGGCATGGATGTTGCGTTTGTCTTACGGAACTGGCTCTCTCCTTCCCTGGAACCAGTGGCCCTAAATTAGGGATGGGCGACTGCTTACAGCCCATTGAGTTGCTCGCAGCAGTCGTAAAACCTTCAGTCAAAAAAAAAAAAAGAAAAAAAAATCACGAACCTGGACTATTGCCCTTACTGAAGTGGTTGAATGAATTTGTTAATCAAATAAAGTTTACATTTGTTGTTTCATACGAGTTTATTCTTTTCAAAAAAAAAAAAAAAAAAATGAACTGTCGATTCCCACGGGTTTTGCCTAGTATAGAAAATATACAGGAAGCCTATTCATTCATTCATTTACTTATTTATTCATTTAATTTTTCATTCTTTCATCCTATTTATTTATTTTTATACAATTCATCAATCTGCATGGAAATCAATAACATTCAGACACAATGGGCTTCCATCATGCAAGTATAGGTCACAACAGCACCAAGTACAAGTGGTGCTGATCTGATATGTTCCGAGCCCCAATAAACTTGGGCTGTTCTGAAAACAAAGGATGGAACAACATGCTACTGTACTCTAAGTCAACTTAAAAGCATACTATTATAGAAGGTATGGGACAGCTACCTCCACTACGAAAAGTACTCCCTATAGTTTCAAGGAAAAAACAACAGAATTATTGCTCAGTCATCATTTTTGTTTGGTCAGCAGTTTATCTGGAAAAATTGCTGCTTAAGGTAAATTTTTCAAAATTGCAGTGTTTTAGAAAAAAATTAACATAAAAAGCTACTCAATCACTTTCAGTCTAGGTGACAAATGTAACTCTGAGGGAGAGGGGAGAGGGTGGAAGGTATAGAAGGCTTCTCTCATCCTTCGTAACACAGAGACAACAAACTGACAGACAGAGAAATGCAAGGGGGAGTATATTTAAGCAGCCGTAGAGAAAAAAATTCTTCATGTAAATCAGGGGGCTCAGTGTGTGGAAATAAAGCTTGACTGCATGGACACAGCAACAGTGAAGTGTGATGCAGATTGACACCATTCTTGAACTCTACTGGACATTCTGTGAGCAGGCTACCCAACCTTCCACGATAGCAGGCTACTTAACCTTCCTCTTAAGGTGGCTTGGAGTACAAGTAGATGCACCAAATAAACTGGCATCTCAGTGTACATCACTGTTCGAAAGTAACATTCTGAAGTAATCACAAACACAGTTGTTCCAAAGTAATCACAAACAAAGTTGTTCTGAAGTAATCACAACACTGCAGGAAGGAAAGGAAGAAGAAGGTACTCAAGATGTATAATACATTTATATACTTATTTACACTATTTACACTTAGGATCACACTCACAGTCCAGCCATCATGAAAACCCGACTCTGAAGCAGGATGCCAGATCTCCTTTTACAATTTATGACACTGTAAGTCATTGCGTCCTCTGGCGGACTAGAGCAAAACCTAGAGGAGTCACTTACCTGGAAATACATAACACTTAAATCATAACCCCTAAGTTATGAAGTCCTCGAAACGTTTCGGTCTCACAGTTTGTCATCGTGATCTTCTTGGAGTCAATTTGGCATCAGAGTCTTTAGACACTGGTTCAGCAGGAAGTTCACTAACAGTATTTTCCAAAAGAGGAGAAAGAGCACTGGAATCTGAAACTTCAGGAACGGTTACAGGTGCTTCTACTTGTCATTGTCACATCTGATCCACATGGTGCTTCACAGTGTCACCTGTAGGTGCCATCGCCCTGTAGGAAACAGGACCGGTACGTTGACAAACGGTAGCAGGAATCCACACTGGCTCATCTCGATGATTCTTGATGTACACAGGATCATCTGGCTCAAAATTACGTAGACTATGTTGTTCGAGCTGCTTCCTCGCATAAACTTCTTGCTTGACTTTATGATCAGTAGTAAGGTCTGGATGGAGGCAGTCTAAGTATGTCCTTAGTCGCCTAGACATTAACAGTTCAGCTGGGTTGAAACCCGTAGAAGATGAAGGAGTGATGTGTTGGCGTAGCAGAAAATTAGCTAAGCGCTTCTTCCAAGACCCGTGTGTTATTCTTTTGAGAGAATCCTTAGTAGTCTGCACCATTTTTTCTGCTTGACCATTAGCAGCAGGACGGTAAGTGGAGATCAAGACTCGTCGAATGGCATTATTATGTCGGAAGGCATCATAAGCAGAAGATGTAAACTGAGGACCATTGTCAGAAACCACTACATCAGGAATACCATGAGTACTAAAAATTTCTTGCAGGACATCAGTAGTAGCACTGGTTGAAGTAGATGGCATGTGTCTTACCTCAAACCATTTTGAGTAGGAATCCACAAGGATTAGGAAATTTTGTCCATGGTATGGTCCCGCAAAATCAACGTGTAGACGAGACCAAGGTTTAGTCGTAACTTCCCAAGGATGAACAGGAGCACAAGGAGGAGAATGTCTAGTTTCTTGGCATTGGACACAGTCTTTTAAGGGATATGCAATATGATCTTCCATGTGTGACCACCACACATATGAACGTGCAAGAGCTTTCATTCGCCCAATACCTGGATGAGCAAGATGCAATTCTTCCAGAGCGCGCTGGTATCCACATGTAGGTATGACTACACGATTTCCTCATAACAAGCAATTTTTATGAACAGAAAGTTCATTTTTCTTGGAGAAGAAGATACGGAAATCAGGAGACGGTTTTCCTTCAGGCCATCCCCTCAACACCCAGTTGAGAACACATGCTAAAATTGGATCTTGAAGTGTCATTTTAGCAATTTCACTAGCTTGTAATGGTGGATTGTCTAAATCTTCTGTAAACAACACTTCAAGTGGAGGTGGAATTTCACAATCTGGAATCTCTTGAGGCAATCTACTTAATGCATCAGCATTTTGAATTTTCTTGCCTGGTCGATGTACGAGTGTGAAGTCGTAAGCATTTAGCATTATAGACCATCTCAGCATACGAGGAGAAAGAATTTCTGGAGTAACTTTTGATCTGGTGAATAATCCTAGAAGTGGTTGATGATCAGTAACAATAGTAAGTTGGTGACCATACAAGAAATGATCAAAATTTTTTAACTCCCACTATAATACTCAGTGCTTCTTTATCAATTTGAGAGTAGTTTCTCTCAGTAGAAGTTAAGGTCCTTGAAGCAAAAGCAATGGGTGCATCTCTCCCATCTAAAAGCTTATGACTTAACACACAACCTACACCATATGGTGATGCATCACAAGTAAGAATTATTGGCAGCTTCTCATCAAAAGGAATTAACACGGCGTCAGAAGATAACAATGCTTTTACAGACTTCAAGGCATTGTCATGAATCTCAGTCCAAGACCATGTATAATCTTTCTTGAGAATTTTATGCAATGGTTCCACCACAGTAGCCTTAGACTTAAGGAAACTGTGGTAAAAATTGAAGAGTCCCAGGAATGCTTGTAGTTGTTGCTTGTTCTTAGGAACAGGCGTTGCCTGAATTGCCTCGACTTTAGTTTTTGACGGATGTATTCCACAAACATCAATTCTATATCCCAGGAACTCCACTTCTGTGACGCCAAACAGACACTTTTCTTTTTTGGCACGTAGTCCAGCCTTTCTAAGCTGAGCGAGAACTTTGCGAAGCCTAGAAGCTAGCTCTTTGAGAGATGTTGCTCTAACTAGCACATCATCAAAATAGGGTACAACTCCTTTTAATCCACTAAACAGTTCATCAATGATGTTTTGGAATATTCCAGGGGCTACATTTATTCCATACTGCAATCGTTTTACCTTAAATGCTCCCCGGTGTGTAACGATAGTCTGTGCTTTCACAGACTCGTCATCAACTACCAGCTGTAAGTATGCTTGAGCGAGGTCAATTTTTGCATAAAATCCACCCCCTTTCAATGTTGACAATAAGTTATTTACTGCAGGAATAGGATATGGATGTGCTTTCATAGCAGTATTCAGTGTCACTTTGTAATCACCACAGAGTCTAACCTCCCCGGAAGATTTAATCACTGGTACCACGGGTGTAGACCATTTTGGATTTGAGATTGGTTCAATTACATCTTCAGCTAAAAGCTTATCAAGTGCTGCATCAATCTTGGGATGAACAACAAGTGGAACAGTTCTTGCCTTAAAACGCATGGGAGGAATCTGAGAATCCAGGGTTAGCGAAACTACTGGCCCCTTGTATGAACCAAGTCTTTCCTCAAATACATCATTAAAATCTTTCACCACATCATCAACAGGGTTTGTTGAAATAGCATTTACCCCTGTTATTGTAATTCCAAGTGGATGGAACCATGCATAACCTAACACGTTGGTGCACTTTCTTTGAGAGATCAGAAGCTGCAGTTGAGCACCATGCTGATTATGCTGTACATTCACAACACACATTCCGCGAAGGGGTATGGCATTCCCTTGAAAATCAGTTAAACATATTGATGAAGGCTGAATTTCTGGCTTATTTGAATGCCAGAGCCTTTTGTATGTATCATGTGAAATGATGGAGTGAAAGGATTCAGAGTCTTACCTCTAAGCTGCAGTCTTTACCTTCGATGCTTAATGTAAATGTTTGTTTCCTACAGAATCTGTGCGATTACGTAATACATTTACGCAATATTCAGCATTTATTTCCATATTTGTGCATTTTACTCTTGGCTTTCCTCTGTTAGAATTAGGACTAATGCCTTGCTGTTTGCCTTGTTGTTGTTTTTTCTTGCAAACAGCTTCAATGTGACCCATATTCCTACAAAATCTGCACACTGTATTTCTGAATTTACACATAGAACGCATATGGTTTCCACCACAGCTATGGCATATGCTTCCATTAAAAGGAATGGTATACTTTGAATTAACATTTGCGTTTTGTTTCTTAGAATTACTTTTAGTATGTTGCACATTATATATCGATTCTTAAAAATTCCTGTGAGTGCAATTTGAGAAAATATTCGCTTTGCCTCATTAGTAGCTGTTTCAGCAGCAAGCGTTTTCAAGAATGCACCATCAAGAGTCAGTTCCATTTCAGCTAAGAGCCTGCGTTGTACCGCGTCATCCATTATTCCGCATACTAGCTGGTCCGTAGACGCTCATTCAGTGTATCTCCGAAATAACACTGCTCCGCTAAACGTCGGAGGTCAGTAACATAGTCGGTAATACTTTCACCTTTACACTGTATACGTTTCTGGAACAGATAACGGGAATAAATTTCCAAGGATCTAGGACTAAAATGATTTTTAACAATTCATTTAATTCATCATACGATTTATCAGTTAGTTTTAGTGGTGACACTAATGGACGAGCAATGCTCAGTGTCTCTGTTCCGCAAAGCCGACAGCAAAATAGCACGCTTCCTGGGAGCTTCAACAATACCATTTGCTTCAAAATAAAAATTCAATTGCGCCACATACAAACTCCATGCGGCAGGATTAGTAATATCGAACGTTGAAATGCATGTGAACAAATTATCAGGAAAAACCAAAATGTTGATGCAAAAAGGAAGAGAGATGAGGACAACTAAAGGAGATATGACTTCCAAAGTGGAATATAGAGCTATGCAAGACAGTACGAAAAAGTATCACTGAAGACGTAAGGAAATTCAACTGTGAACTAGTGAGGAAAGCAAATGAAAACAACCAAAGCCTAAAGATAGCAAAGGGACATCTCAGTAAGGGAAAAAAACAGATTATGGCACTGAGAAAAGAAGATGGTTCTGTAACAAGAAATAGAGGCGAAATTTTGACAAGAGTGAAAGATTTCTACTCCAAATTATATGAAAGGGATGATACATGCACTCCAGACATCATGAAAGATACCAGTACCAGAGTTCATCCAGTCCTTCCAGCAGAAGTTGCACATGCAATCAAGAACATGAAGCGGGGAAAAGCTCCAGGAGAAGATGGAATTACTGTAGACATCATACAAGAAGCAAGTGGAGAAATCGAAACAGTACTCGCCCAAATTTTCACTCGATGTCTTAATGAAGGGAAAATTCCTGAGGATTGGAACAACGCTACAATGATCTTGCTACATAAAAAAGGTGACATTGAGGATCTCAGGAACTACAGACCTATCAGCCTCCTATCAGTGGTTTATAAAATCTTCACTAAAGTTCTTTCACACCGCTTGAAGGTAACACTGGACATGGCTCAACCGAGAGAACAAGCTGGATTCAGGAGTGGCTACAGCACAATAGATCATATCCACGTACTGAGAGAACTAATTGAAAGAGCGAGGGAATATGAACTTCCATTGTGCATGGCTTTTATCGATTATGAAAAAGCCTTTGATTCAGTGAAACCATCAGCAGTTACAATGGCTCTGAAATCCTGCAGTATTGAAGATGCATACATTAATATTATTAATAACATCTATGAAAATGCAAGTGCAAAGATTCGGCTGTTTGAAAATACAACACACATAAAAATTGGAAAGGGAGTGAGACAAGGTGACACCATATCTCCGAAGCTCTTTAATGCCACATTGGAAAATGTCTTTCAATCACTGAACTGGGAAAACAAAGGAACAAAGATTAATGGAGATTATCTAACCCACCTTCGTTTTGCTGATGACGTAGTCATTTTTGCAACTACCCCATCAGAGCTGCAGAGTATGATCCAGGAACTTGCTGACAAGAGTAAAGAAGTGGGATTAAAAATGAACTTTCAGAAGACAAAAGTGATGTTCAATGCTTTTACACGAAATGAAGATTTATCGATTGATGGAGAAAAGCTGGAGATAATGGACACGTACATTTATCTTGGACAGCAGATATCAAGTGAGGGTCACATTGATGAAGAAATTAATTGGCGTACAAAACTTGCCTGGAGAGCTTTTGGAAGAAACAGCATAATTTTCAAGAGCAATATGCCATTATGTCTTAAAAGAAAAGTGTTTGATCAATGCATCCTTCCAGTGCTTACGTATGGTGCAGAGACGTGGACCTTAACTAAAAGAGACATACAAAAGCTGCAGACAACTCAAAGTAGCATGGAGAGGTGCATGCTTGGTGTAACCAGAAGAGATAAGAGGAACTCGTGGATCCGAAAAATGACAAGAGTGGAAGACATCATGATCAGAGTTAAATCCCTGAAATGGCAATGGGCTGGACATACTGCCAGAAGGACAGACCATCAGTGGACAGCCGAAATTTTAGATTGGATTCCAAGGGACAGGAAAAGACCCAGAAAAAGACCACATGGGAGATGGGTGGATGAAATTCGAAAGTATCCGGGAGTGACATGGAGGAGACTGGCACAAGACAGACCGTTGTGGAGGAAACTTGGAGAGACCTTCGTCCAGCAGTGGATTGATAATGGTTGATGATGATGATGATTTATCACAACAGAGCACACTGAGATATGTCAATGCCAGCACATGTGGCTATGAGGTTTGTTTCATTGCAGAAAACCCTCAAGTCTTCATAGCTGAAATATTTCTGACTAACATCCTTCATAGATAAGACAACGATTCAGGCAAATAGGCTCATTGGTTAAACCAGTACAATTTCATTTAGCTGTTAACACAAGAGTAACCAAACTTGATTTCATAAAAGGAAAAAATCATACCTTGCTAACTCATATCTTTTCTATGCCAGAAAACAGTGTGTGGGAAATCACTTTCTAGAGGTTGTTTCAGTGAAGACATAAAAAATATTGACCTAAATAACTTGATTCACAATCAGAATGTTTTTTTTGTTTTGTTTTTTAAGAACATAATAAAAAAATTTATGTGAATTTGGAGGATGTTCCAACACGTGCAAGTATCTTATGGTCAACAACTGTGATTTTGAAACATCTCTGTGGAATAGCACACTAATAACTTTTTGGCATCTTATCATTTAGCCAATTTCTAACAAATCAATCAATGACTCGTTTTTCTCCAGGTCAATTTTCCCTGCAGGAATCAGTTCTTCAGAATGAAGATAGCCTGGATCAGGGCTAACTTTCTAAATCTTCATTTCCTTTTTAATCTTGTCCAATTTACAAAAAATTTGTACTCTACACATGTGTTCAATGTTCATTTCATTTACCATCTTTTCCAGTTTCACAGAAAAATTAAAAGTTGACTCTTTGTTTTAACCACCTAGTCAAGAAAAAAAAAAAACAGGAACACACTGGAACACACTTTTTATGTCATTTATTTGGAACCTTTATGAAGTACACATGAGACAGAATTTTATTTAAAATGTTCCCCCTTAATTTTCACACATAGGCCTTCAAATGATGCAGACAATTATCAAAAACTGCTGAAATAAATGATACATATTTCTAAATTTGCAGCAGCTCACCTGAAATCTCATTCCAGGATGTCAATATTGGCATGCCTGAAAGAGAGATCTTGTTCTCTAACATGTCTCACAATTTGTAGTCAAGTGGGTTGAGGTTTGGACTTGAGATTATCATGGAAAATGAACCAAGTTAAATTGATTTAGAGACACAGCTGGGTGGTTCTGGCCTTGTGATCAGGTGCTGATTACTGCAGGAAGATCCAGCATTATTTGCTGAACACTTTCTGGTTGAGAGGTTTCACAAGTTTCTCTGAAACTGTTTCTTTATTGACTTTCGTACAGGTCTTAATGTTCTAAAGGTCTTTCACAACAATGTACCTCTGTTGAATGATATGACACCCCCAACAGAACCATCACTGATGCCAGGTAATGACCATTCTGGACACAGAGAACAGTTGAACATCTCAGTGCTGAACATTTTCCTCATGAGTGAAAAGCATAGTGCAATGTTCATAGTTGGTGTACCGACGAAAGTTTTCTGCTCTGTCCAAGATGATTTTCGGCATACAAGATCTTAGATAATGACCCGTGCATTGACATTAAACACTCAGTTCTGTAGTATTTGTTTAAGGTGGTTCAACCTAAAATCTCTGCCTTATGTTTCCAATGGTAAAACTTCTTTACATATTTTCTTCGCAATTAATGTATTCCCAATAATGAAAACTTGCACATCGATAAAACTATCTTTAAGTTACAGCATGGGATACTTAATACTTATTAAAACATAACCATAACTAAGCAATCCAACATATGTTTGTCTACTGGTGCCATCAATGTACAGGTTGTGCCATCTATTAACAGGTCTGAACATTACTCAAAGAAAAATGATTGTTTTTTTAATATAATTATGGTTATATTTTAGCAAGTATTAAGTATCCCATGCTATAACTTAAAGTTAGTTTTATCGATGTGCAAATTTTCATCATTGGGAATACATTAATTGCAAAGAAAATATGTAAAGAAGTTTTACCATTGGAAACATAAGGCAGAGATTTCAGGTGGAACCACCTGAAATCTCTGCCTTATGTTATATATTATTGTTGACATACTCATTTTTGAGATTATCAACCACTTATATTTTTGTTTCTAGATAGGATTTCTCTGGATTCAGCAACTGATTCTGTTTACTGCTTTTGCAGAGCAAAATGAACAAGCCTGGCCTCATTTCTCTCTGTTACCTATGTGCCAAGTTCCTCATATCTCTCAATGGCTCTCTACCAGAGTGAGTCAAAAGTTCTTACCATTTTGAGCAACACATAATGTTGGGCTTCCATTCCTCTGCGAAGCATGTGCCAGCACTGACTGGGCACTATGATGACATGCACTTGTCACAGACCCACATTGCATTCTCAAAGGATGGAGATCAATAAATGTGCTGGTTTGGGTGCTCCTACACCATTATTGGAAAAATGGGTTAAACAGCAGCAAAAGAGTTTTGTGATGATGGAGGTGGGAAACAGTAGACAGCAGCACTGCATGAAGATGGTTCCAGCATCACAATGCTGGGGACACCAGCCACAAAGCTAAACCAAGGTCAGGACATCCAATGACAACAAACACTGACACCCTGGTCAAAGCTGTGACAGTAATCCTTGGTACCAGTAAAAAACAACTGGCAGCTGAGGTAGATTCTTCACAGTCCACTATCGTTCATGACATGCACCAGCTTAGTTTTACCTCCAGGCACTATTAAATGGTTCTCCATGAATTGACATTCCATTAGACAGAACAACATGTTCCCCTCTATCACAGATTCCTATCAAATCCACAGAATAATAGGTTTTGGCACTGTATTGTCACAGGTGACGAAAAGTGGATATTGGTACATTACCCAACCACTGGAAACCAGTGGCTGAGGCCACACCAGGGAGCACAGCCAGTGGTGAAAAGAGGGTGGTTTGAGGAATGCTGTGCATTTGGTGGAATTGTGCATGTCCTGTGCATTGAGAACGTGCCAGTTGGTTGGGATGTAGGACTTCTATGTCGAACAACTGCAGTGGGTCCGTGATGTTCTGGACTAATGCTATACAGCACTTACCATTAGGAAGTGGGTGTTGCTGGAAGTGGATAATGCCTCAAGTTACACCTCCAGAGTAGTCCACCAAAAACTACAGGAATTGGAAGGGGTTGAGATCCAACTCCATGCTACATATAGTCCGGACCTTGCTCTATCTGACTAACCACCTTTTTCACTGCATGGTCCCAGGGCTGTAACCAGCCAAGAAGGCCAGAGGGGGCTTCAAAACATGCAGGGGGAGCTCAAGAAAAAAATAGTCCAGTGC
Organism: Macrothele yani; assembly: GCA_039090855.1. Taxonomy (NCBI): domain Eukaryota; kingdom Metazoa; phylum Arthropoda; class Arachnida; order Araneae; family Macrothelidae; genus Macrothele; species Macrothele yani. Next base: position 1,153,635 of record CM076991.1, read on the forward strand.
GCAGCTCAAGTGCTGACGTTAAGAGCATGCCATGTCCTTCTCATAAACCAAAGAATAAAATCTTCATCGTGCAATTTATTGCAATTAAAACAGCAAATGATCCCACGCCCTTCCCCCGCCCTGCGGAACTCATTTTGATCTCTTGAAGGTTTGCATACCCCACTACAGGTTGCAGCGTGTAAAGCACTATTTCTCCAGTAAAATTGCTATCGAGTCGAAACAATTTTTTTATTTGTTAAATTTTCTTTTAATTTAATGTTAAAAAAAATTTAATTGTGTTAAAATTTTGAGACTTTAACAAAACTTTTGCGGTTTAATAAAGCTTTATCACGCCATTAGTCATATCTAAAACAGCACATGATTTTTTATTTGAATTGTATATTTTCTCTTTATTTAATTTTTTCATGCATTACTTCCAAGGCTACGTCAAACACATCAAAATAATTGCCAAATATAGATTTTTGCATCTATCTCAAGAACTATGTGTCGTAGCTCACTGAAACTAGTTTCAAAATGCAAAATTACATATAAAATCATACATTGTTGGCCATTTTCCCCCAAAAACGGTTGTTGGTTTGTTTTTTTTTGGTGAATTTTCAAAAATTTTAGGACCCTTTTGTGCGCCTTATTATAAACCGATTTTGCTGGTTAACAAAATCCAAGGAATTACGAAATCTGATTTTTGTACCAAAAATCAACTCAATCGGTACATAATTCTGGAAGCTACAGTGTTGACAGTCTAATAGATATACATATAGGATACATAAACGTTTGAGATATTGTCCAGATTCATATTCTCCACCCTCTGAAACGTGTAGAAAACACCATTTGAGTTCCAACTCACGTTGCCGAACCAATTGTAATAGCTTGTCCTATTCTTTTTTAATAGGACAAGCTGAAAAATTTTATCATTACACAAAGGTAGTAGAGCTTTAACGATTTTAATAACGCATTTCATGCAAATTTTAATGTAGAATAATTAAAAATGCAACAAAATTTCCGATCATGGACATTTGAGTTTTCAAACTTCTACGAATTTTTGTATTCAATTTGAAAATTCATACATTAGGCAGTGGATTAAGATATTTTTATGCCTGATTAATTTTAGTACAGTTACATTACACTCAAGGTTTAAGCTGTATTAACTTATTCAGCAAAATGCTACGATAATCTGATTTAGCTGAAATGCACAATTTTTCAGATCAAATGTTTAAATATATTTTTTTTCGATTGCTTAAACCTAGAGTAGACTAAATATGATATTTGGGCAAATGGAATCAAGATCCATGTATTATTCAGAAAATGAACTTACCCATGTTGTTGGCCACTCTTGCCTTTGAAGCCACGTTATTGGCTCCCTTTTTACACTTTCCAACCGTAGGTTGAAGAAGCATATATGCTCCAGCTTTGTCCGTCCGTCCATCCGTCTGTCTGTCTGTCCGCACGATAACTCACGTAAAACTGGTTCGATTTCGATTAAATTTTAACCTGTGCTAGGGGACCACCTGGGGACAAACCCTATTGAAAATGGGACAAATGGGATCAAAGGTCACGACATAGGAGTGGGATTTATTCCATTGCCCTTATGCGTCAAAACTTGCGTAAATATGGTTTGATTTCAATGAAATTTTAGCATTTTCAATAGGGTTCATCCCCAGGTGGTAGGGGACCACCTGGGGATGAACCCTATTGAAAATAGGTGAAGTGAGGTCAAAGGTCAGGACATAGGAGCAGGATGCATTCCATTGCCTTTATGCGTCATAACTTGAGTAAAAATAGTTCGATTTCAATGAAATTTCAGTATGTGGTAGGAGACCATTTGGGGACGAACCCTATTGAAAATGGGGGAAATGGGGTCAAATGTCAGGACATAGGAGCAGAATCCATTCCATTGCCCTTATGTGTTATAACTTACAAGAATGCTTCGATTGAGACAAAACTTTTCATGTTGTTCCGGAAGTATACTTTACCGGTTCTGTTGAATATCATCAAAATGGGGTCAAAGGTCGGATCATAGGAGCGAGATTTATTCTACAGCCATTATCCTCATAACTTGAGTAATGATTTCTGGTATGTTGGAAAGCGTATCATAATCAATGCATTGCAAGATTTTACTAACTTGTTTTTTTTTTTTTTTTTTTTTTTGCTCTGATGAAAGGTTTAGACTATTTTTGCGAATTGAGTGATCATAATGATTGCTCTGATACACAGCCTGAAATGTGCTTGGCAAAAATTTAAAAAAGAAGAAAAGAAACAGAAAGATCAGAAAATGACAAGGGCCTTGCCCTTTAAAGGGTTAAAAGTTAAATCTTATATATTTGGCTTTTTTTTTTTTTTTTTTTTTCATTTTAGAATAGTTGCAATTCCCTGTCAGCCATATCCAGGCCCATAGCCAGACAAGCAAGTTGGGAGGGGCAGCTGATGATTAAGATCGGGCGAAGGATATAAAGTGGTCGGGCAAAAGACGTAAAAAAGGTCCAGTACTATACTGTTGTGTGAGTCGCTAGGACAGGCAAAAGGAAATGCAGGTCAGGTCAGGCCCGGCCTGGCCCACCCCTGGCCATATCATTGAATTTCTTCAAAAAACTGAGGAGTGCAAATTTTTTGTTATATTTTTTTCAAAGCTCAATAGCACTAAATCTGCCTGGTCTTTCACAATACATGTTTTGCCCCTGGGGCCTATCGATATTTGTAATTGCTGAAAAAGTACTTTCACAGATTGCAGTGCTGCATGCAAAAACCCTACAAGGTGCCACCAGATCTTACACATTAGGAAAAGCTTTTTCTCATTTCATGGAGTTTTTCTATCAAATCCTCCGTTCTTGTTTCAGATTTAATATAATTTTTTGCAACTACTATTTCTTCTCTTTGGGGAATATTAATTCCAAGTTCTTTCAGGGCATCATACTTTTCTAAATCTTCATTCAGTTCCTCAACAGCAGTTATTGCAGCAATCAAATCTTGGTTGTTGTAAAATCTCTTATCAAATTCTTGTAGAACAGAATCAATAGTCTCATTGTAGATGCACTGCAGTTTATTACGGTGACTGACTTCTGAAGGCTCATTAATGAATTCATAAACTATAAAATTTTCCATCATTGAATATCTTTTACGAATTCTATGCTTTTTCATTTCATCCTCCAAATTCTTAAAGAACGAATTACTCGCCTCCAGTATTGCATCAAAATTAGAAATGTTTCGAAGGTCAACAAGTGTTTGGTGCGCAGAATTTATAATTTTATTTTATGTTTCCAGGCTTACAAGTACGACTCTGTAAAATTTTATCTGCTGGATGTAAAATTCCAAGTATTTTTTTCATCAATGCTAAACAAAAGTAGAATGTATCATTGGTCATTGTATGTAATTATTCAGTGCTGATTGTAACATCTTCTCCGTCGAACTTTTTTCTTTTCTATTTATTTACTGAATTTCTCTAAGGGAGTTGGCAATATCATCGGAATTTTCAAATATTAATTTAACGATTTCAAAATGGCCCAACCACCTTTGTTCTAAAAGTCGAACAAGTTATTTGCCTTCATGCATGTTATGGATATTTCCTTCTTTGAGAAAATTGTGTAAGGCTGTACTCTGGCTGGAAAAGTACTGAATTTCATCTACCATTACTACTTTCATTACAACTAAATGTAATCTATGGTTGTAGCAATGAACATAGGGGATTTTCTGATTTAATTTATTTTGCAAGATAGCCTGGACGCCATCTTTTCCTGCAGACATGACACTGGCTCCGTCATTGCATTGACTAAGTAAATACTTAGTATCTATTTTGCAGGCTTCTAATAAATCGAGTGCCATTTTAGCCAATAATTTTGCATCACTGCTGTTTGCCATCTCAACTGCAAAAGTTCTTTCTAAAACTTTTCAATTTCGAACAAATCTGATTCCAAAAGCTATTATTTCTTCCATTTCTTTGTTACGGTTTCCATCTGTAAATAAGGTGTACCAAGGAAAGTCTGTGTTTAAAACATTTGTAGCAACATCATTTTTCACCATATCAGCCATAACGTGAATCATATCATTCTGCATTTTAGGGGATAAATAGGATACATGTTTTAGCAATATCTAAAATTTTTGGTCCTTTTTAAGCGTACATTAAATTTTTTTATAAATAATCCATCATCTGAATTCTCTTCAATATTGTAAGTACCTCTTAAGGGCAGTTGATTAGTAGTAAGAATTTGTATCATTTCTGTGATGGATGAAACATAACAGTTCCCTTCTAGAACTTTATCATTTCCTAAAGACAAAACTGACTGAATACACCATTCTCTCACTTTTCTTTCTCCCCACTTTGCAACAACAATTAAATGATTTTTCGTCAATTCACAGGCTGGAAATCACATCCTTTCTTCTTGTCAAGTGCTTTTTTACAACAATCGAATCCCGTAGCTATATACGCTGTCTCTTTTGTCCCAGTAGGTTGATAATACTTGCAAGCGTTACAAAATACCTTGTCCAGTTCTGAATATTCCAGCCATCATATTTACGTAACCAGTCGCCTTGAAAACTTCTGCCATATTTATTTTGGGGATATTGTCCTGCCTTCAGTTTTTTTTACTGTCTGGTAGCTTGAACACATTAAACTCAATAAGTGAATCGTCATCCTGCATAGTATCAGGGGTTTTACTAAAAGCAGCTTTTTCTTGTTCTTCACTGCTGTCCTCATCCTCGGCACTTTTTCTTTTAAAGTATTTTAATAAAGACATTTTATAGAACAGGGATGAACTTTTGCATACTTCAGAGTTCAATTTTCAAACAATGATCAGATAAAAACTCAAAATGCTTTCTAAACAAAGAAATATAAGCAAACCGAAGAACAAATTTTGTAGATAAAAACACAAAAACCAGACCAGGGAGTACTGACTCTTTCCAGAACTCTACAATGGAGGGTGGGGAAAAAATTTGCTTTCATCTCTCATAACACCAGCCGAACTGACCACGTGCTCCCTTAATACTCATTAGAGAAGAGAGGTTGGCCTGGTTCTTTGAGAAACGTTCCTCCAGAAAGGTGGTTGCTAAATATGGGGTTGGGGGAAGGTTTTGGGTGAACATGCAGCAGGATCAGGGCCGTAGTCAGGGGAGGGCCAGGCCGGGCTGAGCCCGACCTGTGTTTTCTCTTGCCCGTCCTAGCGACTCACACAACAGCATAGTGCCCGACCTCTTTTCCATCTTTTGCCCGACCAGTTTATAACCTTCACCCAATCTCAATCATCAGTCGCCCCTCCCAACTTGCTTGTCTGGCTACTGGCCTGAGCAGGATGATTTGCTTGACAGAAAAGATCAGATCAGATCAGATGTAGAGGATTTTAGGAAAGGAGTGTGATCCCAGGTCTTAAACAACCCTTTTTAGCTTGCTTCCGTGTCACTTTCCTATCGGGCTAGAGTGCCCGATTCCTCTGTCCTGCCAAAAAGGGGAGTGGAGTTAAGATGAGTTTAAGCTTTAAACTGTCACTCCCTTTATCAGCTTTGAAGGAAGTGTGGAGACAGGTTTTCTTTAGGTAATGTCACTACAACTGCCTGTCATCCTCAAATACTCCTGCATCCCCAATCCTACTCACTTCCAGGAAGTATGAAGCTTTGTACATTAAAACCAGGGTGAAGCTGTCTTATACACAATTTAACTTTCCCAAAAAAGCTTGCAAGGTAAAATGATGTTATTTACAAGTTAGAAACACACATGAAGGGCAAGAACTTTCGGAACTACCCTGGCTCCATCATCAGGCCGGGTGTACGAAGGGAACAGTCAACAGGTAATATACACAGTGACAGTACACTACAAATGTTGTAATTGGAGCAAAGCAATGTTGCCACCAACAGAGTGCGTGGTCACAAATGATGAAAAAATATAGGAACTTACGTGTCAGAAATGTTGTCAGGGGTTGGGAACAAAAAATAAGTTTTAATAGCAAGTTTTTAGAGAAAGTTAAATCGTGTATAAGACAGCTTCACCTTGGTTTTAATGTATCTCATTTCCACGAAGTTTCATTAATCTGAAGCTTTGTAGCCATTTAAAGTGACCTCTACATACTTCTACAGATTTGCATTATTTCATGGGTCCAGAGTAGTGAGAAAATTTTTAGCGGGAGTAGTAATTCGGACAAAGCATTTTTTCTGCAGTGTTCCTTAAGCAAAGATGATCGTTAAGTGGGGGAGGACTGTCTTTTAATAGGGAGAAGACGAATTCTCAACAATTTTAGCTCTGTGGAAACATTAGTCGTGTGAGAAATACTTTAACTTTAAAATTTATAAAAGTCTGGGAATCGCTAGAGGGGCTCAGCCCCTCTTGCCCCCCTGGTTATGGGCCTGTATGGTCAATTTCCTACAAGGACAGTACTTCTCTTCAGTGGTGGATGTGGAATCTGGCATCAGATAATTTAGGTGCAGGTTTGGATATACAGGAGAGAGAAAGAAAAGGAATTAGACTAACTGCTGGGCCTTAAAGTAAAATTACACTATTTTCCATCACGTGTGGCAAAAAAAAAAAAAAAAAAAAAAAGAGTGAGCTTTTCTTTTTTGTTTAAAACGAAATTTAAGTTCAAAATTAGAACTTCAACTCTAAGTTGCTATTTATCGTTCCTCGTAAAGCCGTTTTCTCTGCACAATGATCTAGAAGTAGCATTTTATTAACTTTCATTCTGCTTTAAACAAATGAAAAAATGTTTGCTATGTCCCTTGCTATAGCAAGATGTGGCTATGAGAAAACATGCATTTAATTAAATTAAATGTGAAAAATCAGTACTGTGTTACTCATGGGTGTCCATAAAGGTGGGCAAGAGGGGGCATTTGCCCTCCCCTGGAAATCAGACCCTGCCCTTTGTGTTCTGGGAATATACTACACAGATTTTTGCAATACGACAAATTCTAATAGCTAATTTTTCTGTGGAACTTCTGGATGTGTGTGTATGCAGTAAAAATAGTAAAGACATTGGAAACTTCCAGCAAAAAAGTTAGAATTTTACGATAGAAAGTAATAATGAAATTTCCCATTACATAAGATAAACAGTAAGAGAGGAGCACAAAAATACACCAAGCTAATGTATATCGTTGTTCAAATTTCACTGATTTGCGATGAACATACTTTTTACGTGGCTATGATAATATAACTAGATTGACATTAAATGTCCGTCATTACTGTTTCACACGTTATGCAAGTTCGGCTATCGGGAAATTATTAAATGATGTTAGATACATATGGGGCATAATATCGGCAATTAATACCAAGAAACAATGAACTATATATAAGGAAAAAAACTTTATTTCCTTAAACGTGTTGCAGTACAGCGAGGATACAACCTTTCCATTATAGACAAGGCTCTGACAAAATTCTGGAAACCGAAGTCCATCTCCACATTAACTCCTGTGATGCGCCCATTGCGAGAGAATTTTGCCATTATTCCATTTTCCTGTGGAATTGCCTTCAAAATTACAAAAATTCTCAAAACCTTTAATTTTAAGGTGATTTTTAAACCCATAGACAAAATGAGATTTTTAGGATCAAAGGACTGTGTTGAAGACAAAAATTCGTGGGGAATTTATCAAATTCCATGTGAATGTGGCGCTTCGTATATAAGACAGACCCGTAGAGCCTTGCATTTTCGATTGAAGGAGCACAAGATCTACATTCGGAATTGTGACCTAAAGAAGTCATCGATGGCTAAACACTGTTACGAAAAGGACCACAAATTTCTCTTTGAAGAAGCAAAACTAATTGACAAGCCAGATTCAACCTCCAAATTTGATAGTTTGGAAGCTTTCCATGTATATCAAAAGTCTTCGCAACTTGTTAATGACATGGCATCCACGCCATTTCTATCAAACGCGTTGAAGCATCTAACCAAAACACGTGACTGTAAATACCATTTATGATGTCATATACAATTTGAATATTTACGTGCCATTCGTCCTGATGAAGCTAGGTCAATACCCAGCAAAACCATAGTCGGCTTGAGAAATAAAAAAATAAACATTTGTGACAACTATGTTGTATTATCTTAAACTATACAGTATGGAAAAGTATGAAAGGCTAAAGAAATGAAAAATATATCATCCTCTGGAGAGGCTATTCATTACTTAAAAAGATCTCTCGAAATTTTATCCAGAAATTTGTCTTGAGGGCATTTTTTTCATTCTTGATGACTGATCGAATCATCTTTGGAGTTTCATGGCTCACATGACACAAGTGGCCAAAAGGATCCAAAGAACGACAAAGAATTTTGCTTATTGCCCTAACATGTCCAATTTCATTTATCCATCTTTTTTTACATAGTTTTTTGGGTCTTCTGGCTTCCAATGAAATTTGTGTGTTGAGAGTGTGGTAAAAACAAATAGAAAATAAGAAGGCACAGTGGCAATTTGCATATGGTATTTGTATATGTTATTCATAGCTACAATTCTGTTAGCGCCCACCTGAAAACTAAGATATGGGTGTCCATGGTGTTGCTCACTCTGCCCTCTCCATTGAAGTGATTTTATGGGTCAGGCAAATGGTACAGATTCCACCACAAACATATTAAGTTCAAATTTTGAAAATTTAATTTTGCTTAAAAAAAGGGGAAGAAGACAAAGCTGCTTGCTTTCTACTGATTAGATTTGAAAAAGATACTATTAGAAATAAGAAAACATACATTTCATTAGGAAAAATTCTTTAAAAATATGAATTGCTCTTTTATGCTATCACTGAAGACATTAAAAATGGGGAATATGATCAAAAATAAAAAAAAATCATAAAATCAGGGTGAGAAATGAAAAAAAAAAACCTAATTTAGTCAGAAAAATTCAAAATGTGGAAATGGAAAATGACGGAACATTCTCATCGCTCCTACAGCAGTCATTTCCAGCAGTTCTGAGTGAGATTCACGGACTTTTCCAATAGCTGACCAACCTATTCTAATTTTTCATTGCAGGAAAGAATTCTAGTACTACTCCAGGACTTTTCTCAAAAATATGAAAAATCAAGAACTTTCCAAGGTCTGAAAAAAATGTAAATAAAATTTCATGACTTTTCCAAGAGATCTGCAAACTCTGGCACATGACCAGACCTTTAGAACATCAAAAAAAATATTGAAAAAACATCAAAGAGATATCACAATATTGAAAACATCAGAAAAACACTTCCAAAAATGTTTTATAGTTGCTAGAATCTTAAAAACATGAAAATAAATTTACACAGATGTTTAATAACATTATTTCACTGAGATTTTCAATTTCTATAGTATGCTCATCATTTTCTGTGTAACATGGCAGGCTGACAATTTCCGTTGTGACAATCCATAGTACTTGGAATCTCCAATAATGCCGTTTATAACACAAACTAGGCCATGCTTGCAAGGGTGCACCACACATTGGGTGCAGTGTTGCTGCAGTGTAAAATCAGCAAGTGAAATTTGGGACAGAATTTGTGGTAAGATTAGGTATTTGTCATCAATTTTCTCTGGCAAAGAATTAAAGCATTGCATTAATAATACACACACAAACACACTGCTACCAGAAAACAAAATGAATCCAAATGACTGTGGTACAAACACGACTCCACGGCTTACTCCAACATACTCTCTCACCGGAGTTGCTAGATGACACATCAAAATAAAAATCAGTGATGTTAATCACTGTCAGACTGTGTATGTCTTTCCACACATGTTCACAAGATGAAGACAAATGACTTAATTACATATGTACCATACATTTATATATTCCATTAATATAGAAAATACCTTAATTTTGGGAGACCTCATGACTGACGACGATTGATCCATGGAATTTTGGCGACTTACGGCAGGAGATGATGATGAAGAACTATCATCTTCAGCTGTAGAAGCAGGGCGAGATCGACGACCATACTTTTTACGCCCTAAAGTGAACTTTGGAGAAATCTCTCTATCTAAAGAAAACATTAGAACAGTTGCAATCAGAAATGTGTGATCTATACAAACAATTCACTTAAAACGAAAGAAAAAGAATACAGACAGGACTCATGATTTACAAATACTTTAACAGGATTTTTTTAATTAAAATTACTATTAACATAGCAACTCTTTTTTCAACAATTTCTGTATTATCCCATGTTTTTCTGTGGTGCATTGAGCATAATATTTCTGTTGTTGTTTGAAGGGTACACGTACCATAATTTCGGGTAGATAAGCCACGAGTTCAAAATTAAATTTTCGGCCCATGCGGTTTATACAGCATGGTGGCGTATACAGCTTTTTTTTCTCTTTTTTTTTCCTTTTTTGCAGAGCAAAATTATGTAACAAAAAACGTTTCGGCTTGTTCCATTCTTTTTCCTGCAGGAAGATTTCTCAATAGAGAGGGAATAGAATAACGATATTACAGCCACGTGCAATAAATTCCACCCACCCCTCTTAAAACAAGATATGACAATAAAAGGTTATAGGATTGAGGTGGGACAAGTAAGAGAGAGGCGACTCCGATAAAACTCGGAAAAAATCCATGGCGGGTGGGGGGGGGACTTCGCAGGGAATCGCCCTTGTTTCATGTTCCGAGCAACTAACTCTCTTTGAACTCATGACAACCATCAGCTTCGCTCTCTCGCCCCTCTTGAAAAGGAATATTCAACTCCCATCCAAGATCGATTGTCATTGGTCAATGACTTAAGAACAGCACGTGCAAATTTTGTCAGTTACGTGTGCATTCGTTGCATTCAGTTTGCCAAATCATATTTTCTCGAGTACGCGTAGTTCTACGTTATCATGGAAAGTAAAATGACAAAATGCAGAAGTTATACTTTTAGTTTTAAGCCATTGGAAAATAAATATGTTTCTCCGAATCCTGGAAAAACATCAAAACTTCAACGATTATTTCCGGCTTTACTGTAGCAAACATTATTTCTAAAAACTGCGGTGAAACGTCAGAAAACAGCAAAAGTGATGCAGATGACCCCGGAGTTTTTTTTAGATGATGAGCTTTTAAAACTTTTTAATTTGGACAGTGAAGTTTCCAATTTTGATGGATTTGATTGAAAAACTATGTGTGCCATATATTTTCAGAATGTTGTGTGTGCATTTTTTTAATTCTTGAGGTATAACTGTTTTATAATTGGTTTAAGCACCTTATGAATTCTTCGAGTAAATTTTTATAAAATAGGTAGTAGGGTAAATGTTATCCTTAAGATTGAATCTTGTTTAAGTGATAAGATTGAATCTTGTTTAAGTGATATTTTTTACTTATTATTTGAAAGATCAGGTACTATATTTTTATGTACGTAATGTTTTCAAGATTCCGCCGTGGTGCTACCCCACCTTACTGTGAAGGTGCGGCGTATACGGAGGTGAGGCATTTCTGGGGATTTTTTTTTTCATTCTGCCCCTTTTTTATTGCTGCGGCGTATACACCAGTGCTGCTTATTTACCCAAAATTACGGTACCTACTGCCACTATTATTGTAGAAAGGGAATTTACTGTACTGTTTTCCAAAAAGAATGAAATCCCATGGGTAAAAAATATTACAAAAATGTATGTTTACAGAAAAAAAATTGTGGATAAACTAATATATGAAGTTTAAAAAACTTGGCAAACAATGAAGACAAAACTTAAAGCAATACATAGGATCCCTAACATGTTAAATAACAGAGTGAAAAAATATGCTCTACGTATTTTCACATTAGCATGATAGCATCACAGCATGAGATTCAAAGATTGCATCACAGTGAACAGAGTAAACTACTCACACAGTTTTTTCTCCATTACCATGAAAACAGTGTAAGCAAAGCTTTCCACTTTTTTTTTTTTTTTTTTCAGGAAGTAGCTTCCTGTCTGCCAACGGGGTGGTGTTAAGTGATGAAGCTGGGCCTTGAATGTTGCCATTTTTTTCACCACACTACAAGAATGTATAACATCAGAAGAAAAAACGGAATTAATCAACTATGTATTCCTGTCCCCCATTGTTTACGATGGTGTCCCAACATCTGGAGAGGTCTGCAATGCAATTCTTGAAAACATGTGCAGGTTTGCTGTGAAGAAATCATCAAGGAAATTCTGGAGATCAATATCATTGTTTAATGCTCTGCGGCGGAGTGCATTTGACAAAGATTGGAACAGGTGATAGTTTGAAGGGGCGACATCTGGGGAATAGGCCAGATGTTGAAGGATCTCCCATTTCACGTCCAGAATGACCATTTTGGTCATGTTTGCACTGTGAGGGCATGCGTTATGTTGGAAAAGGATACCATGGTGCTGATGTGTTCTGCTGAATTGCTCCCTCCACAAGGCAGAATTGCTCACAATAAAATGCAGCATTGATGGTTTAATTCCTCTGCAGCATTTCCCAGTGAATAATACCTTCCATGTCACACCAGAAACACAACATTATCTTCACAAGATGTAGGTCATGTTTGGAAGTGGTGTGGTTGTCTTGTTGGGCTTAACCATTCCCTCCAATGCCTGATATTCATGTACAGGTACCACTTTTCATCTCCAGTAACAATACGTAACAGAAAGGGTTTGTGTTGCTGAGAACTTTCATGATAACAGGCAAGCAAAGAACCACATATGGCAGCATACCGATTCTTGTTGTCCTGGGTGAGAGTGTGAGGTACCCAAGACCCCAATTTCAGAACCTTTCCCGTACGTTCCAGGTGTCACACCACTGTGGCCTGATCACAGTCCGTCTCAGTGGCCAATTCATGTTTGGTTTGATGCAGATCCAAGTGGATGAGATGGTTCAAACAATCCTCATCAAAGTGAGATAAATAACCTGAGCATGGAGAGTAGTTGAGGTCAAAATTGCCACCTCACAACTGCTCAAACCATTTGCGGGCTGTCCTTGGAGCAACAGCACCCTCCCCATACACAGCACAAATTTCTCGAGTAGCCTCAGCAGCTGTGGATCCCTTGTTAAACTCGTAGAGCAGCAGATGTCGGAAATGTTCATTCCTCTCTACTTGACACTCCATACTTCCGGGACCTGAAAACCAAAAAACCATTAGCCACAATCACACAATGCAATATAATTTAGATAAACAATATTACTGACTACATTTTGATATACAACTGGCCATCTGCACTGTCACTACTGACCTGGGAAACAGTCATGAAATAAAATGGCATGAACTTATGCATCAACCCAATAGTTTATGTATATGAAGTGTCCAGCATTGTTATCTATGCAAAATGTGTGTTTGCTATCATTATAAAGTTGTTATACATAAAAAGTATTATGGCATTTCAATCATAAGTGTTCATATTCTTTTTGCTCCTTTGCACAAATGCTTTAAGTACCAGGTATAAAGTGGCTCACTCATTCTTGCCCTCTTAAGGTAATTATGTCATTTATAAATAAATCGAATACTCACCATATCTTAAAAATGAGTTTAACCATATGGATTTTGGTATAAATGTAATAACTTGAAAACCAACGATAAAAAAAAAAAAACATTCCTAAAAGAATCAAGAGTTTATGACAACCTCAGTAAATAATTTGTAAGGGAACACCAGGACTAAGATATATAGAAAGTACTAAACATGTGTTAAATACTGCCTCACACAAGTAAATAACTGTAACAACAAACAAGAGTTTGCAGCAATAACACAATTCTGTGTACAAAGCAACTTTGAACCAAATTTTGAGAACATCCAGCACCCACCTCAACACAATTGTGAAAAAAGAAATCCATTTAGCAGAAAGCATATTTACAGAAAAACACTTCAAATATTTGTAATGGTAACATATTCTGTGAAATTACCATACCCTTAGAGATTATTAAAAAAAAGCAGAAAATCAAAAGTTGCAGCTTAAAAATAGGAGGGAAAACAAAAGACCACCTCCACTAGCATACTGTGATGCAGTGAGGCAAACAACTGATCAGGCACAAACTTATGGATAAACAAACAGTGAGAAAAATGAAATTGCCAAAGCATTTCCCAGAACCTACCAAATGCTGATGGAATTTCTTTGAAAGATGAGGCTCAATGTAAAGTCCTGAAAAGTGCCTCAAGACAGTGTTAAAACTGCATTTTTACGAGTCAAATAACTCAAAAGAACACAGTGGCCTTTAAACTGTTTAATGGAGTTGATAATCAGCATCTAACATGTAAAACATTTCAAGCATACCAAGATATCCAAGCCCATTGGATTTTCTCAATGGAAATAAATCCCTAAAGGACAATGGCAACAGCACATGAATATACTCTTCAGCAAGATGCATTGAGTGTGTGTTGCAGTACACCCAGTACAGCCCATGAAAACATAGGATAATGTAAAAATTGTTTTTTTTTCTAAAAAAAGAACATTTAATAGTAATTTAAATTTTAGAAAATTCTTCAAACAGAGGTCATCGCTCTTTTCACGTTTATAAGCAAGTCCCAGAAAAATTCTCATTGGCCGCCACTGGAAATCGAACCCAGGGTCTTCCAGTTACGCACCACATATGCTTTCACTACACCACAGCGACCTTGAATTCCTCCCAACTCACCCACACTAACTGCCAAGCCAATTTGGCAGTTTGCTTCTTGGAGCCCCGCACAATGCTGGGGATTCACCAAAGATAGTAAGCAGCAACTGAACAAATAATTAGAAGGTGAATGAATAATTAATACAAACATGTGACGTGGACCAGGAACATCAAACAGAGGTCATCGCTCTTTCCACGTGAGTCACGGAAAAATTCTCATTGGCCGCCACCGGGAATTGAACCCAGGGTCTTCCAGTTACGCACCGGATATGCTTCCACTACACCACAGTGGCCTCGAATTCCTCTCGACTCGCACACACTAACTGCCAAGCCAATTTGGCAGGTTGCTTCTTGGAGCCCCGCACAATGCTGGGGATTCACCAAAGATAGTAAGCAACAACTGAACAAATAATCAGAAGGCGAATGGATAATTAATACAGACATTTGACGTGGACCAGGAACATCAAACAGAGGTCATTGCTCTTTCCATGTTTATAAGTGAGTCACGGAAAAATTCTCATTGGCCGCCACCGGGAATCAAGCCCAGGGTCTTCCAGTTACACGCCGGATATGTTTCCACTACAGTATTAATTATTCATTCGCCTTCTAATTATTTGTTCAGCTGCTGCTTGCTATCTTTGGTGAATCCCCAGCATTGTGCAGGTCTCCAAGAAGCAACCTGCCAAATTGGCTTGGCAGTTAGTGTGTGTGAGTCAGGAGAAATTTGAGGCTGTTGTGGTGTAGTGGAAGCATATCTGGCTAGTGGAAGCATATCTGGCGCATAACTGGAAGACCCTGGGTTTGATTCCCGGTGGCCGCCAATGAGAATTTTTTCTTGACTCACTTATAAACGTGGAAAGAATGATGACCTCTGTTTACTGTTCCTGGTCCACGTCAAATGTCTGTATTAATTAAAAAATATGTTATCACATTCTTATTTTAGATCACCATACATAAGTCATAACTTTGAGATTTTATTCTTTAATTTTGCATGATGATATATCCGAGATTTTATTGCTTGAGTAAATGCAAATTTGTGGTTTTACAAAAGTCCTTAAATTCAATTCAGCACCAAAAAATGTCTAACATTTATGGAAATAAATTACAAAACAAAATGAGATTTCAGAAAGTATTTTAGCTGTCATATGCTAATAAGGAAGATTATAAATGGTCTTGTCAAAAGGGAAAAAGTGATGTGTTAGAGATGCAAGAAAGAAAGTAAATCACTAGTACATTTTTGGAATTGTGCCGATCACTTTCAAAACAGCTTAAGGGTGTTTAGGGATCTTATTAATGGCATGAGAAAGGGTGGAAAGTCTGCACCTCAGAGTTTCCTTGACAAAGATGGGTAGCTTTTGGCATCAGAAGAGCACATGATGAATAGAAAGATTGAACATTTTGAAAACCTGTGGAGAGATACAGTGAGTAGGTAACTAATGATGAAAAGAACATTTGCAATGACAACTGCAAATACTGGAGGACTCAGGTGCTCACAATGAAGGAGACACTACTTCATTTCTGAAATGTGGTGAAGCCACTGATTGTGATGAAATTAATCTGGAATTCCTCAAGCACCCCTAGACTTACAGATGCCCTTTCAGAGTTCCCACTCAGTTAGTGAAATCAAGTTCCCTGACTTTTCCAGGTGGTTTTGAGTAAAATTCTAGGTGTTTGCAACGGCGTTTTGAAAATATGCTTAACAACATATAATGAGAAAAAAATACTGGTTAATTAGATACTTCCCCAGATTTGCATGCAAGATATTAAAATATTGTTTTAGTCAGAGCTGAGCAGAAACTTGTGAATAAGCAATTCCATAACAGGATATTGAACTAGCTTTAACTCTTGTAATGCAGTGTTTTGACATGCAAGACAGTGATAGAGGCTTTAGTTTGATAACGAAGTATCCGACATGGGGTTCTGAGACTGCGATAAAAAATGTTGAAAATATGTTTTTGCGGATTTTTAGCAAAACTGACTGAACCTTTAATCAACTCCATAAATCACTAACAGGAATGGGCCCCTTAAATTTCAAGCGAATCGGATAAAAGCTTAATAAAAATTATTTTAAGCTCGTCATCCTGCAGCAAGTTTCTCGTGGAGAGTGAATTCATAACTTTACTATGCGGTTATAATAAATATCAAAATAAAAAACATTTGAAAAGGAATAGATGCAGTCATTGAAATATTTAGCACGCAAACTTAAAAGTCAAACATTGAAGCGAAATCTTTTCTTGCAGAGAAAAGAGGGGAAAAAATAGAATATGAACACTTCATCTTCTTTCTAAATAGCAGTAAAAAAAAGAATGAAAAGCATTCTGCAGCATATTCAGTGAAACATAAACATTTACTCCGAAAAGAGTCTCGGAACATTAAAGAAGGCAATAACTCAGTTGGCTCCTGTTGGCACACGCAGTCATTGTGACCGCTCAAAGCCCATTTAGTGACCCTTCACCAGTAAGCTCTCCCAGCCTAAAACGCATTGAGGCACTGCAAAGCTCACCAGAAACCCTCAGTAAGAGCGCTATATTAAAGATTTATCCCATTAAAAATTTTAAAGGATAATTTCAAAAGTTCTTTACCGATTCACATGAAATTTTAGAGGTCAGCTTCAGTTAACCAATTATGGTGTATGTAAAAATTTCAGCCAGTTTCATGAAGAATAGAAAAAGTTAGTTTTCACCGTTTTTATCCCCAGTCTGGCAGTCAAACAAAGGCATGAAGGGGGCAGGAAGTGCTTTGGTCACTCCATCATAACCCCTCCACAGGCTCCACTCTCACTCCAACACTACGCACCCTTTTCATTTCCTAGTAGCCACCGTAGGGGTTACCTCCCCATGTGGCTGCAATGAATTCCTTTTCTAGTGCTCAATGACGGAGAACACTGACAAATACGTTAGTTTCACCCCCTTCCCCTTTAACCTACAGTTCGGTCCTTGGGAGTGAACTAAACAAAATGTTAAATACGGAGAAAGATCAAACACAGAGGAAAAAGTATTTTATTTTAGAAACTCCCCAAATTCCCTGACTTACGAAATAAAATTTCAAAATTCCCTGATTTTTTTGTGAAAATTCATGTTTTCCCTGACTTTTTGAGCCAATATTTTTTTCCCTGACAATTCCCTGATTTCCAGGTTCTCCAGGTAGCGTGGGAACCCTGCCTTTGGTTACATAAATTTATTACAGTGGCATGGAACACTAGTTTGTTTCCTGACAACTGGCACAGGACAGTCATTACACCAACTCCCAAGAAAGGCAATAAAAAGGATTGTAATAACTACCATCAAACTTCCTTAATAATGTTCCTTACAAAGTTGTGTGACTCAAGTACATGAGAAAGAAGCTTAGAAAGATTATATGAAATGAGCCGAGCAAAGGAAGTGTGGCATCAGAAAGACATCACTTTTGAAGTTAGGGAGCCTTTGAAAAGTTTTATGAAGTAAATGACGATTTATGAATGGTGATCATTGATTTTGAAAAGGATTTCGAGTGAATATCTAAGAACAAATTCTTCAACATGCTAAAAAAGTTCTGCACAGAAAGATGTGCTATTTAAATTAATCACGGGTTTGCATACCTAGACCCCTGCAGGTCAGGATGAATGGAAATGCCACTGGTAAGTAGTTTGAAATTAACTGAGACAAAGATGTTGACTAATTATTATAAAAAATACTTTGGAGAGGTTGCCTAAGTAACAGATGTTTAGATAGGTAGTTCTGGTAGAAGTAATCTAAGCACGAAATATTGATCAAAAAAGTATCTCGTTAAACTTCTGTTTCTCACGTTAACACTCAAAATCTCGTAAACGTCATGTCCAGATTGATTGTGACTTCTGAGGCTCTATCGTCAAGAATTACACACTGGACAGCAGCAGTACTCAATAACTGAAATATGCATTATTTTAGGCTTAAAACATATTTTATAACAAATTTTTAAAACAATAATATTTGTTTAAAAAATTTATAAGTTTTCTTAGAAAATTTTCATTATTTTAGGCTTAAAATAACACATATTTCAGTTACTGAGTACTGCTCCTGTCCAGCATATAGTTCCTGATGATAGAGCCTCAGCAGTCGTGATGAATCTGGACATGACGTTTACGAGACTTTGAGTGTTAATGTGAGAAACAGAAGTTTAACGAGATATTTTTTTGAAAAATATTTCATGCTGACATTGAATTTATTCCATGTAGTGCTGTTCTGAGTTAGATATGTCCAACATCTAGAACTCATAGGCTGGTAGAAGTAGTTTGCTGTACACTGATGACTTAGTGCTACTTTCTATGATGGTCAACAAATAACAGTATAATCTCAATCAGATAACAAGAATGTGAAATATTTGGAATATAGATAAAATTTATGTACTTAATTATTTAAGATTTCATGGTACAAGACCCACATTTGGCTAAATATCACCAGATCTGCATACAGAATGTACAAGGTCAGCTTAGCCTGAGGGAACAAGATGAAGACAAATGTTGATAAGTCTAAATCAGTGGTTGTATATAAAGACCAAAAAGTAATTGACTGTACTAAACTGGAGAAGACACTAGAATAGGTAAAAAATGTCAATTATTTAGGTCTGATTATTGATGATTAGATGGCAAAATTCGTAGGTGAGTGAATTCTTCATTGAAAGTCATAGCTGCTTTAGGAGCTTTTCACAGGAATGATGGGTTCTCAAGAGAGTCCCGCATGGCTGTGTATGAAAGTGTAATTGTTCCTACTCTGATGTATGGCAGTGAAACCTGGGTACTACAGAAGAGACATAAGAGTTGTTTGTGTGCCAAAGAAATGTTTTACTTACAAAGGGTATGTGGGATGACACGTTCTGATCATGTGAGGAATGAAGATGTGTTGCCGTTGTGTAATGTGAAGCAAAATGTTGTTAGCAAGGTGGAGACTAATATTCCTAGGTGGTTTGGCCATGCTGAAAGAATGGGTGACAAGATGCTTACTAAGAAAAATTTCAACACAAGTGGCAGGAAGGAAAGGCAGAGGAAGGCCAAGGAAGTCGTGGGAAGATCAGATTCAGGAGTGTCTGCATGAGAAAAAGATTATGAGTAGGAAGTATAGGTGGTCTTGTGTACGTCATGTGATGGATGTGACTGAAGCCTGTGTTGTGTGTCAAGATTACTGTAAATAGAGAAGTTTGATACAGCAACAGTAAGTAAATAATCAGTTAAAAATTTATCTGGTGGTTTGTATTTCTTTGTGGAGCTAATCTCAGAGAACACTTTAGAGTTATGCATTATCAGATAAATGTTTATTTGCCAAATGGTCTTTCTTTCAGGAACTAACCTCTGAATATCAGAGAACAGCTTAATGATATGTATGTATGTATGTATTTAGGTAAGATTATTGATGGAACAGAAAAGCTTATGAAGAAATTAGACACCACCATCAGCAAAGTGAGGGAAATCACATTACCAGCTGTATAAAAATATTTACACCAAAACATATTCAGTGGCACAACATAATTAGTAATGCATATATTAGAACTGAGCTGTGTGCTTCACTCAAAGAAAAAGTTAATAAGAAGACCCAGATTTGCATCAATCTGGCAAGTTGACACCTTAAAGTTTTAGTTTTTAGAAAAAGGATTCTACTAGGTACCACACTTTCGTTTGAGTCTTTTAGAGAGAAGAGTTCTCTACACACGTGGAAATTAATAGCAGATGCTTAAAACAACTCTTTGGATTTTCCTATGCCTCAGAAATCAAATATGAACTAACTATCATGGTACTTCGCAATTGATATTCAGTATTAAAATGCCTGAAGTGCAGGCATACAATTTTCTTACATTCCTAACATTTCATATTACTGCAAGAACACTAACTTTATGCACTAAAGAAGGGAAACAAATGAATTGAAATTAAGAAACTTCATATAAACTCATAATATTAAACATTTATACATTCATGCCATTGGTGGGGAGGGGGAGAGGAATTATGGTGATTCTTGGAAGAGACACACAGCATGTACAAAGATGAAAAACAGTTGCACATGAAATACAATGTCTGATAAAGATAGATTTAGTACCAGCAGTTTCTTCTTTAGAAAGATTCCTGTCTGGGCTTCCCTCTGCACAATCTGCTGGGGTAGACTGCATCAAAACAGCAACAAAACACTCTTTGAAATCTTCGAATGTCACCTGTTATAACGTAAAAACACATTCATCATATACATGAAATATGAAAATATGACAGCCATTAAATATATAACAATAAATAATACAACACAGAGCCAAATCTAGTACATTATAAATGCACTCACTTACATCAGCAAAAGAGTGTCAGTAATGTAAATTGATGTTACACATGATCTGGCAATGAGCCTGTTTTAAAGTACCTGGCTGTGATCATGCTAAAACCCTGCTTTTGTGCACTGATTGGTGAATACACGAGGCAAAAAAACAATAATGAAACAGACTTCTCAAGTGCAATGAATGTATCATTTGACAAGAAAAAGGCTCAAAATGTTTGAAATACCTTAACCTAAAACCATTCCAAAAATACTAATGTTACATTTTTTTTCTTATAGCTGCTGCTGTATGAAAAGCTAATCCAAAAAATAAATACAATAAATAATCTTGGTCATGCTCACCTCTGTTTCTATCTGAAAGGGATTCTTCAAATCCATCTGCTAGAAATGAAAATATTATGCTATGGAAAAAACATTTCTGAGGGTTGTTCAAGAAGTTATTAAAATGTGTTCATAGATTTTTACTTGTTCCTCCAAAATTAACAAGCTACAACTTGTATAAAGTTGTCATTACATGTTTAAAATGAAGGCTGTATCATCATTAGCCAAGATTTTTATTTTTATTTATTTGGCATGTGCGATTTTTTTCTCATGATGTGCCTTAGGAAGTTCCTCTAGGTAAGTGGTCAGGTGGTCCTAATCCCTAACAAAGCTCCTTAGGCATTGTTTTTCTTCTGTTTGTTCTGGGGAGCAGGAAAGGGGGATGGGGGTGCACCACGATTCGAAATTTCAGGCTTGGTCAACGAACTTCAATTTCCGACGCCCCTGGTTTGATCTATGAATCTGTTCATTGTTGCTAGGAAGCCTACTAAAAAAGGGGAAAGATCTTAAGCTTTTCACAATGATGCAGCTCAATGAACACACGAAAAAATACCCATGCCAATTTATCACAAGTAAATCGGGATCATGCCTGTTTGTATGGCATTATTACGGGATGGATACACAAATTCAAAGAAGTATGGCAGAGCTTTGAAGACTTCCTTTGCTGGAAGACTAAACGAGGCTGTGAACAAGAGAACCATTGCTGCTGTTTGTGAACTCAATAAGGAAAACCCATACATCACCATTCAACTAATAAATTTTGATGCTGGCATATTGATTGGCGGTGTTGAAAAAATTATCCATCAACATTTAAAGTTCCATAAGATATGTGGCAAATGGGTATCTCACAAACTGACAAAACAACCAGAAAAGCTACAGTCACTTCTTGCAAAGAGCTGCTGGCAACATTTGGCCTTGTGGGGCCCCAAATAATAAACAAACATTGTCATTGGTGATGAGATGTGGTTTTATCACTATACAATTCTCAGAAAGAGTGACAGCTATGTTTGTGTTGCAGAAAATAAGCTGCATCCCCAACTCCTCTGACAAGACTTTTGCTCAAAGAGGATGTTCATAATTTTTTCAGTTCCCAAGGAGTTATAGCCATGGAAGCCTCACCTCAAACAAAGGACTATAAATGTCCAATACTACGCTATAATTGTTTTGCTCAAAATGATTAAGGATATGAAGGAGTAGCATCCAAAAACAGCAACTCTAAGTTCTTCTTTGCAACAATGCTACTAAAGCTACAGAGTCAAGCTTCCAACAATTATTTTCATGTAGCAACCTTTTCTGTATCAATTTATTATTTCAAGTGTAATGCAATGCAAATTCCAATGCACGTGTAAGACATGTGGCGCGTTTCTTTTGTATGCTGTATTAGGCAGTGCCGAGCCAGTCATGTACCTAGCGGCATCCGTTGACCTTGACAACCGGGTCAGATGTATCGGTGCAAGATCACCGCTCCCAGAGAGAGGCAAACTGCATGAAAACTGGATTCCAGATGGGGGGGGGGGTAGGATAAGGCTATAAAAGGGAGCGACGCATTTGCTCGAAATGCTTCTAGTGTTTCGCTTTTGACGTGGTTGGATGGCAAATTCGAGCTGGGAGTGTCGGTTAGACCTCTCGGGGATTTGTGTTTTGGCTGATGGAATAGTCAGGGTTTTTCAGCGATCAGAGATTGGCCGGGATTTGGACGGAAAGTCTCAAGTTAAATGTGGTGGAGGGTCTTGTGGGATATTTCAGAGATAGTAAAGTGTTCGCCATCTGGAAACCTGTTGGCACGTGGAGATAGTTAATTGAATGGAGTTAATTTTCTCATCTATTAAATTTTGTTCCACCTAATGGAGGACTTGTTATTGGAGCTACTTGTTGTTTTAGATATTAAGTAATTGCCGACTACACGTTCCAGTATTTCAGCAATCGAGTTCAACTCACCGGCACTCAAAAGAACATATGTCACACCCATTTGAGAGATTTGGAATCAGCAAGGCCAAGTGACGGATTGAACTCAGTGGTGCCCGACAGTCTACCCATGTATAACTAAATAGATTAGGTGGTAAATGAAATTACACTCATATAGAACATTTTACATAAATTTTTGTTAGAACATTACTGATAAATCAGTTTCCCCACAGATAATCTTACCTCAGATCTTCCCCTTTTTTCCAGCAAATGATGAACTAAGGTGTTGATATGATCAATAATATGAAGTTTCTCGCACAACATGTTCAGTTCTAACTCATTTAACATGCCATTGCCAGACATGTCACAGCTGTCAAACAGCTCCTTCAGTTGGGCCACGTATGTATCATTGATGTCAGTATCATCCATTGTTAGACTGGAATCAACAAATAAAATAACAATATTTTTATACAGTCATATAGTTGCTACAGATTATTAAGCACTAATATTTCACTGTCAGCATTGTGGTCAATTTTAAGTACTGCTAAACATTGTTTATTTACTGATGCCATGTATTTGGAGGATTTTCACTTTAAATTTGTCCATTTTTATGGTCAAATCAGGTTCAGCATAGTTTATTTTGCCACAGTAGTTTAACTGATAAAAAAGCTAAAACATCCACTTTGATTTTCAGCAGATGAAAAAAACAACAACTCAAGTTTATTTCACATGTGCCCCAAATTAATATCCCACCCAGTTCTTTTGAAAAACAACATGACTGATAGATTCAGATTTTATTTTAAAATTCACTGCCAAAACATGATTACATGACTGATGTGTGAATACCAAACAAGCAATTTCAACAAGCATTAAATGTAAGTCCTAATGAAGGTAAATTGGAGATCATTACTCAAGAAACAGATAAACGTAAATCAATATTTGGGGATAACAGAAATCAGGTGAAAGTGGGCTTCATAAGGAATGTGGCTCATTAGTCGTTTCCCTCGGAACAAACAAAAACAAAAGAACCTGTAATTCTGAAATTTTAGTTAAGAACTTTCCCCAAACCATTATTAGTTACAATCCAGTGAATCAGAAGTCACACTGCTGACCACATTTTTCACAATTTGCAACAACAAAAAAATCGTTTTGGCGATGAATAAAAAGTTTTAGCGAAAATATTGCCATTACCTTTTTTAATGCATCTGAGCAAAAACTATCTTTAATTTTTATTTGATTTTGTATATGAAAAATGAAATTGAAATGTTACTTTTTCCTTATTTACAAAGAAAAAAGTAACAACTAACATTTGAATATCAATATGCATGAGACAAAGTGATAACGTGAAAAGTGTCATCCTCATTGAAGTAAGACCCTTCTCTCCTATGCTCCTCCCTGTTCAATCTCGCATTAACCCAACTCTGTGGTCGACCCATGTTTCTTCACTTCTTCAGTATTACAAGTGTAGGTGCATACTGAAAATTTTTATCCAAGTAGCCAATGGCCGATAAGTCAACAAAAGTTAGTGGCCATAAAAAAAAAAAAACTGGCAGGTAAGTTAACAAAACTTAGAAGCCAAAATGAAGTCTCCAGAATAGAAAAAAAAAGGGGGGGGGTGAAAGAAACATTAAAGCAACTGCTATTATTTACATGAATGGTTTTATCAGAACATAAAGGAAACACACGCGATGTGAAATGAAAACTATTTTGTAAATCCTTTCTTTTCATTGGGGATGAGGGAAAAAAAGATTTACAAAATGGTTTCTGCAGCAGCAAATGGGCACATCGGTGGGTAAAATTTCTGCTCAATATAAAGGTGATTGCTCACAACTGAAACTGAGTAAGCCGCCCTGGTGGCGCAGTGGTCTTATGACTGTTCGTCCAAGAAGAGCCTGGGTTTGAAACCTGGTGGGGCATGGATGTTATATTTGTCTTACGGCCAAGGTTCTCTCCCTTCTCTGGAATCAGTGTCCCTAAATTAGGAATGGGCGACTGCTTATAGCCCATCGAGTTGCTCAAGGTGGTTGCTAAACCTTCAATAAAAAAAAAAAATCCAGTAACAAATAATATTTATTAAAACGCTCAGTGTATGGAAAACCTTTTTTTTTTTTTTATGTACCGGTTCCTGTAGCATCAAGAAAAAGAAATAAATTTTGCCAATGAAATATCACCCAAAACAGTCAATTGACAACATAGAAAGATGATATTCCCTTCCTCTTTACAAGAATACTACAAAAAGAAATTCATTTACTTTACACAGAAAACATTCTTTACCAGTTTCAAGCATTAGTCATGAAACCTCCATGTTTTTCCGATGTATCGGCTTCTGCAACATCAATTACCAGTGGCAAAACTTCGATGCTCAAAAACGTTGAGATTTTTTGCCTATACCTAGTTAGGACTGGTTTCACATCCTTTTACTTTTACTTCTCAATTATTATATTTTTGTAAATTGGCACTACAAATGAAAAATGGCCGAACTGGCAACCACCGAAATAAATTGGATTGCCAAAGTTTCCAGTTAATTGGCATCTGGCGAGTGCCAATCTGACTCTATAATTACAAGAATTTCTATTCTTGTGACACCATCAATGATATCACACGATTTTGTTTTGAAATAAATTCAAAATAAGTCTTCCTATTAGAATTCGGGATCTGTGACATAATATTTAGCTGCTTAATTGCAAAGAATCTATAATATATATATTTTTTTTTTTGTACTATTATAACACTTATACTGATGAGCCAATCTGATGACCCCCCCCTACCTAATAAGCTGTAGGACCCCCTTTAGCGTGCAAAACAGCAGCCACTCGGTGAGGCATCGATTCAATGAGGTAGTGGTAGGTACCTTGGGGTATCTGGTACCATAATGTCAACAGCAGGTCCTCCAGTTCCGGTACATTTCAGGGTGGTGGTGATTTAGCGCTAACTCGCTTTTCCAAGTCAAACCACAAATGTTTGATTGGGTTCATGTCAGGTGAATTTGGAGGCCAGGGCACTAACAGAAAGTCGCCCCCGCACGTTCCTCAAACCACTCGTTGATGGTTCTGGCAGTGTGGCATGGCGCATTATCCTGTTGGTAATGGCCATGACAAAGCAGGGAACAGAGTTGCCATGAATGGGTGAACTTGGTCCGCAACGGTGTTCAGGTGCCCGACAGCTGTCAGGGATTGAGCTATTGGGATAACGGGGACTAAAGTGTTCCAAGGAAACATCGGCCACAGCATAACACTGCCACCATCAGCCTGTTTTCACCCAACGGTGCATCCAGGTGCCATAGCCTCTGCTGGCGATCGGCATATCCGCGCTCGGCCGTCTATGTCATGCACCAGGAATCTTGATACGTCAGACCTTGCCACTTTCTTCCAATCATCCACGGACCAATCTCGACGATTTTGTGCCCATTTCGTGCGTTGTTGACGATAACGTGCAGTGAGCATGGGGACCTGGCTAGGTCTTTGGCTATGCTGACCCATGCACAGAAGGCAGAGATGAACTGTGTGCTGCGAGACATTGCCCTGATCACCACTGTTGTAGCTGTGGGTGATTTGTCGCACTGTGACCCTGCAATCGCCGTGAACAATGCGCGACCATCACCGCTTCCCTCTGGCATCACTGAGCTGCAGATGACACACGGCTGGACGACATTTCGTCATTTGGCCATCTGTGTACCACTTTTGATATGTACTCACTACAACGGTGCAGGTACAACTCGCACGCCGTGCCGTTTCTGAGATCGTAGTTCCGAGGCGCTGTACCTCACAATTCATCCTTTATCAACAAACTCCAATAAATTGGCAGCTTTTCCCATTCCGACTCCGAACACTCTATTAACCGAAAGCCAGTCCTCAGGCTGTATAGGCCTATATACTGCTCTATGAACTTCACCTGCGCCACCGTTTGGTCTCCAGGCTTGGGGTAGTCATAATGTAATGGCTCACTGGTTTATGTTTTTATACTTTAGGACATTTTTAGTCCCAGAACATCGCACCCAAGGGCCACTTGTTTGCAGACAGGCACTTTTTTTCTCCACACAGATTTCCCTATGGAGCACAAGTAGTCCAATGGTTACAGCAACAGCTTTCTGGTCAGATGGTCGCGGACTGATTCCAGGTACATCGAGTTATTCTGAACCACTGAATACTCGCCCTGCGTCAGACGAGCCTGTTATGCTGTTGATCCAAGGGTGTTAGATAGACCCCATTATAAATAAGATCATCTGTTTCCACCAGTGCCACCTCAAACTTACGCAAGGCCCTGTGCGAACTCTTCCTGCAAGGTCCTCTTGCCAACTAATAATTTTTTGCTAAATCAAACTGGCTAACGGTATTTTGCGCACTTACGCAATAGAATATTTTTATTTTCTGATAAGGTGATAAGCTTTTCACTCATTTATTTGTTATAGAAGGAACTGATATTTTTCTTAAACTTGTTACTGTAATTATTATTAAGCTCAACCGTCGTTCTCTTTTGCAAAAGAAAAAAAAAGAAGGTAAATGTTAGTAATACTATGCAGTATGAATTTTTTAAATCTGTTTTACTATAGCTGTGTATTTTAAAAATGAAACCTATGTGGAACAAAAAGAAAAATGTTTTAAATAGGTACATCAATTTCCTAGTGAATTGTAACGCATTCAAAAAATGTCCTTTAAAAGTTAGAGAAACAGTCATTGTATTTCATGAATAAACTGGTATGCATAAAAGGAAAACTTCGTGTTTTACCTGTCACGCAAAGGAGACCTTTCTCGCCTTTTGTCCAGCAAAATCTTCAATAATATCATTATAATTTAGTTTTGATGCCACATTGCATTCTATTGACAATGTAGCTTGTGCAGTTAACCTTCCTTGAGACACGCTTGTCTTCAGATCTGATTTGATTCATTTCAAGCAAGAGAAACTTCTTTCCGCACTCGCGACTGTTATCGGCACAGTAAACATGATTCTGTATGCGATAGCTATACGTTAGGGAAAGGATTTTGCATTCAGTTTAAAACTTTTAATATTTGGATGACAGTACTGACGTCATCCGGAACTAGTTCTCTGACTACTTTCATTTCTGTGAATAGCTCCTCTCTGCATATATCACAGGAGTTTCCTGAACGAAGGATCAAATCCAGGTTTTTGCAATATTTCATTAGATCTTCCTCTTTCATTTGTTTCATTTTTGGTAGAGAATGCAAAAATTCAAACTTGTCATTGAACTCCTTATATTGTTCAAAACGAGATTTCAGAGATTGTAAAGCAGTGTCTATAATAGGATAAAAATACTCTATTTTAAAGACTTCCTCTGCAGATTTTGTATTTCTCAAGGGCTTTTTGTTTACTTCATAATCAAAGATTCTTTTTTAAGCCACTATCCTCAGAAAATTTCGGTTCAACACCTAACTGTTCACAAATTTCATGAGCAGCCAGGATTGCTGAATTGCAGCTTGACATTCTGCCATGTCAAGCTGCATGCTCTCCGATTGAAGTGGTTTGTTCATGCTATTTACAGAAAAGAGTATGTCTTACCATATAACAATAAGAATTCATAATTCTGAAGTTCATGTACTGCCAATGAGCGAGCTTCACATTTGATTTTAGGATCATTTACTGTGTCCGCAACTTCAAGAAGTGCATCCCTTACTTCTTTTGCTTGGTATCTAACGGGTTTAACACTTTCTACATGGCTTTCCCATCTAGTGCCACAGGACTTCTTAACAGAAATATAAGAAGTCCTGAGCGTATATATGACATCACTGTGATGTTTGTGTATGCAGACTTTCGAAGAACTGGGATGGTAATTCATATGTTTTGAACTGTCGGATTTCTTTTTTTTTAGTCTGTGTACTTAATATGTTATATTTTTCTTTCTTTCTCTCTTTTGTTTAATTTTCTCTTATTTATCCACCAGCGCGAGGCCTCCTATGTGGTTACACGTGCTGCACACCCTTAATGGTGACCCTGGTTTCCACCCCCACCCTTCCAATCTAACACTCCTACTTCTTTGACTTGTCTACCCTCTGTCATGTCCGAGCCTCACGGCTCAATCTAATGTAACTGTGTTTCTGATACGCAGCACAAAAGTCCCATGGGACATACAGTAGGTAGTTTCATCTAAGCCCTATAAGAAACTGCTAGGTGCTTCTCTGACCAAATTTCCCTACTCCACATAATTTCAACACAGACTAACGTCCAATAAATGCTACTTGGTGTCAAATTCAAAAACCACAAAAATCATACAACACTATAAGATTATTAACATTGCAATTACACATGCCTGAATTGCCCATTTTTATTGTGTACATGCAACATCCGTAACAACATCATAAAGCTTGAAAATTACATCACCCTGAAATAAGAAATGAAACCTCATCTTCCAATTTCTATTCATTGCAATTTTCCAGTTTTCTAATGTGATGAATATTGCATGTAGAACAGTAAAACCTTGGCAATTCGGGGATTTTTGATTGCTAGGTTTATAATTCTGCCATTGTTCCATGTATTTAGTGAAGAACATTTCTTCCATATATTCCCTACAACACTATGTTGTTCCCCTGGTGCATACAAAGCTATAAGAAATGCCCTGTTTAGAAGTCTCAAAAAGAAACAGTTCCATTGCAATCTGATAAAAACATACCTATACATACACTGTATTGACAAAAGTCACTGAACACAACTTCAAAAGCAAATGAACAGATCCGCTGCATTATTAAGATGTGCGGTACAGCTGCAAACAGCATTAAAACAAGCCTGCAGCTGAATGCGATTATATTGCACTGTAAGGTGGAGTGAAAATGTCACTGTAGGAGAGAACTGACTTTGAGAAAAGAATGACTGTTGGGTGTTATATTAGTGGGTTGTCCACAAGAGAAACCGAGAGGTATTTAAGCATACCCAAGTCAACTATTTTGGATGTACTGAATAAGTGGAAGACACATGGCATGCCTGAAGCAGTAAAACGTACCGGCAGACCAAAGAAAATCAGTTATAGAGGGCGTCGAAACCTCAGGAGAGTCATTACAGCTAATCAATGGAGTACTACTGCACAAGACCTCAGTGTACAGGCAAGTAAAAATGCTGGAACCTCGGTATGTACACGTACCAATTACAGAGAACTTCGTTCCATGGGTTACTATGGTCGTGTGGCTGCTCATAAGCCTTTCATTTCCACTCAGAATGCTACTCATCGTTTAGCACAGTGTAAAGAAAATGTATCGTGGTTCGTAGATCAATGGAAACGGGTTTTATGGACGAATGAATCCAGATACAGGATCCATCAGTCTGATAGCCATGTGCGAGTATGGTGGCAGCCAGGGGAACACTATTTACCAGTGTACTATTTCTGTGGCCAAGTTTGGAACTGGCAGTGTACTCGTGTGGGGGTGTTTTTTGTGGTATGGTCGCAGCCCGTTGGTCATCATGGACAAACCTGTTAACCAGCATGTCTACCTTGATATTCTGGACAATTAAGTCCAACCAACTCTGTTGCAATACTATGGAACCGAGCCTTGTTGGTACCAGCAGGATAATGCACCGAGCCATAAAGCAAGGACTGTTACTGCATTGTTTGACGATAATTCCATATCGTGTGTGGACTGGTCAGCACACAGCCCTGATCTTAATCCCATAGAGCACCACATAAGAAGTTTGGAACTAAGGCCTACTATTAAGCAACAGTTAGCGGCAACATTATGTACTGAATGGAAGCGCACACCTATCACTATGTTCCAAAACCTTGTCGAAAGCATGTCTCGAAGGGTCAATGCATGCATTAAGGCCAAAGGAGAACCTACACAGTATTAATGTATGTCAATAAATGCTAAGTTGTGTTTCTCTTCTAGGTGTCCGGTTACTTTTGTAAATATAGTGTATATGATAAACAACATGTTCATGATTCCCCTTCCACTTGTGTACTCTGAACAAAGGCAAATAAAAACCATCAGCAAAAACTAACTCCCCAATAACAGTTCATGTTGACACCCGGGCAGGGTGACTAGACGTCCAGCTTTTGGAGGACATGTCATCCTGTCTGTCCTCCAGGCATTAAGGCAAATAGCCCAAATGTCCAGCTTTTTCAATAAGGAATAATTCAAATACATCAAATCCTTCTATTGTAATTATATATCTTATCAAGCCACCGTTAAAATGTAGTCATTCAATTTCTGGATATTATGTAAAATTTATTGTGCCCTCCCTCCTCCCCCTGGGCAGTTTATTCCTGCAATCCTGCATGTCTGCTGCAGTGAGTAACTTGTGAGTCAACAGTGCAAAGAAAACCCACTAGTGCACATCAGTCTTTTGTACATTGCACATGGACGTGATGTGATGCAGTCGTGTAAACAGTGAGCTCACACTGCTTGTTTTGTGCGTTGTGAGTCGTTGCTGCAACTTTTTTTTTTTCTGTTTATAATTCAGGTTTCTTAATGAATCAGTGAGGGGTATACTGCTAGTTAAATACAATTTGAAAAATATGTCATGCTCTCAGTTTTACAAATATTTGTTACAGAAATATGATCTACTGAACAAAATCTTTTCTAGTGAAAAATATAAGTAAAAATGTCCACCCAATAAAAAGTTTGCTTTTTTTTTTAATTTACGTGTGTAAACCTTAAAACTGTAAACTTTAAATATAGAGTATGTGCATTCACATTTACTTTTTGTAAAAATTTGTGTCCTTTTCCATGAAATGTCCTTTTCTTTTTTATGAAAATGTCCTCTTTCGAGTCATTTGGTCATCCTGAGCCTGAGATCACTTCAATAACTGTTAGATTCCTTGCTTTTATTCATTCTATAAACAACTTAGCTTATTTAACGAGATCAAAAGAATTTTGAAGTTGTATCCATAAATTTTTACCCTAAAAAATGTTCACTGCTGCAAGTGCACACATGGAAACAACAGTAGCTCTGTGCAAAAACAAAAAAAGGTCCCCCTAAATGTATTTGCTGTTAGACAAAAGAGAGTAGGGGGACGACACAAGATATTTTTTTAAATATTGCAAAAATATTGACACTTTTCTTAACATTAATTAGCGGTATGTATGGATAAGATTCTTGTGAACTACTTTTTGGCATCCCCT
Organism: Macrothele yani; assembly: GCA_039090855.1. Taxonomy (NCBI): domain Eukaryota; kingdom Metazoa; phylum Arthropoda; class Arachnida; order Araneae; family Macrothelidae; genus Macrothele; species Macrothele yani. The sequence continues at coordinate 1,185,608 of CM076991.1, forward strand.
AAATATCTGCCCTAAGATGGTTAAATATCTACATAAATACAAGATTTTTTTGTACTTACATAAATACCAAATATATGCACATTTATTATAAGTGGTTTTATAATTACAGGGTAAAAATATTTCACAAAAATCTGAACCCTTTCTCTCATGTTCCTTACTAAAAAGGACAAGAACACGATCTGTACTACATTATTGCCCCTTACTGGGAAGTGGATCCAAATTCAACTACGAACTCACAGTTATATTTTAGGCCAGCTTTACACTGACAGTGCGAATTTTGGATATATATGCTTCTGTAAAATGCACGACAAATATTTAAAATGTGCTGCGTTATTTACGTAATGAATTTTTTTTTCAAATGCCGCTAATAGGATTCACCAGGAACTTAAATGGCTATTGAATGCACGTAATTTCCGAAACGCGCGAAATAAACCTAACACACATCAAATTTCAAGTTAATGCTCCAAAAAAGCATAAATCGGACAACTTTGTCTATTTCAATGATGCAAAAATGGTACATAGTTCGTGTTTACATATCCATATCAAATGTGCATTACTCACAAACCTTTTTTTTTTTTTTTCTTTCCTCTCACACAACGTCAGGTTTATTGAAGTTATAGAGAGAGAGAAAAAAAAACACTTCAGACTATCATGTGGTTGTCATTAAGAGATCCATCGGACGGTGCATAAGAAACAGACATCAGTGTCATCAAACGAATTAAAGAGTATACAGCCACGGCAATGTCGAGTTCCAATCAAATGACGCAACACTCCCTCCAAGAACCATTAATTAAAGCTCTTGTACACAAAACAGAGCAGCGAGCAGCCCAGCTGTTACGGATAACTCTTCCAGAATCTGAACACAAACCAGTTCAGTCCGTCGCGCTTCCAACCAAACGAAAACAGGTATCCTTTGCCTTCGGCGCCTTCACCTAAATTTCAACCAATCACGCTGAAGTACGTTAATTTTCCTGTAAAACTATCCAAAAAAGCAAGAACGACGAAAGCCTCAATTCTAAAAACTAATACGATATTTAGTGATATTATGAATGCACAGAGTTTAATAGCTGTAAAAAATTCTTTGCCGTACGCATGGCATTCAATTTCATTTAAACAAGAAGTAATATTCGATACAGTAGATGAGAGATATTATCATACAAATTTGATATTACTTCATCGTGTAATAAATAAAATTTAATTTTAATGAAAATCAGTTGTTGTTTAATTTCTTAAGTATATTGTAAGTTCTTATATACCTCTATTATTCATTGCAGTCCCCTGCTACCATCTACATGAACTCCTTACAAATTTTTATATGTGTGCTGTTCTTGGCTGAGAATGCAACCCTCATGTCCATTTGCATGTAAGTATTTGGACTTTACACCAGTGGCATAAGGAAGGTAATTATTAGAATGAGTTCGAAACCTTTCCAATTGAACCAAAAGATATTGTGTTCAAACATCGGTTGAACGAAAGATGTCAAAGTTCTCGTATAAAAAGATGCTGTGAATTCCAATAAGTTATGTGACTCGGAAAATGAAAATCACAGCAAAGTAAGCACTTCAAACTAATATATTGGAATGGAATGGGGAGGGGGTTATGAAATCAACTCTCTCAGTACTCTCCTAGAAATAGTTCATTCAGGCGCGGCTGTCTACTACATGTAAAATATTATTAGTTCGGTTTGATACTGTGAGGCGTGAGTGTGAGCTCTACCATGTTTCAAGTAAGGAGATTAGAAATAAGATATGTTTTGCATGGGTTGAAGTTGAAGCCAAGGAGGTTAGAGGTATTATTCAACCACTTCAGTTTCTTTCTTTTTTTTTTTTTTTTTTTTTTGATTGGAGGTTTAACGACCACCGTGAGCAACTCAATGGGCTATAAGCAGTCGCCCGTCCCTAATTTAGAGTCACTGGTTCCAGGGAAGGGAGAGAGCCAGTGCCGTAAGACAAACACAACATCCATGCCTGACCGGGATTCGAACCCGGACCCCTTACGGACGAATTATCATAGGCCAACGCCTTAGACCACTGCGCCACCGGGGCGGCAATAGTGGTATAGGAGCATCGTATCAATGATTTAATAATAATAAAAAAACTTGTTTCCAAGGCAGATTTTTTCTTACTGAAATTGTAGACGGGAAATATGAACGAACCGCCCCGGCGGCGCAGTGGTCTAAGCGATGGCCTCTTATCATTCGTCCGAACGGGGTCCGGGTTCGAATTCCGGTGAGGCATGGATGTTGTGCTTGTCTTACGGCACTGGTTCTCTCCTTCCCTGGAACCAGTGAACCTAAATTAGGGACGGGCGACTGCTTATAGCCCATTGAGTTGCTCACGGTGGTCGTTAAACCTCCAATAAAAAAAGCGTTGGCTTATGACCATTCGTCCGTGAAGGGTCCGGGATCAAATCCCAGTGAAGCATGGATGCTGTGTTTGTCTTAAGGCACTGTGGTTGTCTCCCTTCCATGGAACTAGTGACCCTAAATTAAGAACGGGAAGCTACTCATAGCCCATTGAGTTGCTCACGGTGGTCGTTAAAAATTAAAATATAAAAAAAATGAACGACAACATGTTAATAGAAATTAACCGTGACAAATTTGTTAGAATACGTTGTTCAGCGCCAAGCTTTGAATTTAATGTTTTTGGCTCTTTTATTTCCAGGTCAGTTTAACGTTCGCCCGAGAAATTTTAAGGGCCGCCCCGGTGGCGCAGTGGTCTAAGGCGTTGGCCTCTGATCATTCGTCCGAAGGGGTCCGGGTTCGAATCCCGGTGAGGCATGGATGTTGTGTTTGTCTTACGGCACTGGCTCTCTCCCTTCCCTGGAACCAGTGACCCTAAATTAGGGACGGGCGACTGCTTATAGCCCATTGAGTTGCTCACGGTGGTCGTTAAACCTCAAAGAGAAAAAAAAAAAAAAAAAAAAAAAAAAAAGAAATTTTAAGGGCTATTGGAAGTTTCCCGTTCCTAATTATGGACACTATTACAGTGAGGGGAGAGAGCCGGTGCTTAGACCATTGCGCCTGTAGGGCGCTTTTTAAATTTTTATTGTTGTTATTTTAGGTGTTTAACGACCACATAGAGCTATAAGCATGGATAAAGTAGGGGTTAATTACCACAATGGGCTATCATCAGCCTCCAAGAAGTCTTGTTCTAACCTTCTTGGCAGCCTCCCGTATTTGGTTCTTCATTGTTTGAACAGAAAAAAAAAACCATATTTGTTATACTCCATTTCTCTTTCGTTTGCATGTCTCTTATATATTACTGAAAATGAGTATTTTCCCCCTCGGGCTCTGTGCTTCAATAAAAATATTTTACATCAAAATTTAAAGTCCTGATCCCTAGTACGGAAATGAAATACAAAAATCGAGACCCAGAAGACTCCACCTCTCATGAATGGTTCTCCTCAGCGATTGTCATCATCTTCTATCCGTAAATTTTCATGCGTGGTAGTGGATTCTTTGGTAGTGGCAAATGGTAGTTGTGTGGTTATACATATATTTCTTCGCGGAGAGTCCTGTTTCCAAGGTTTCATAAACTGCTGTTTTTTCCCAGAATGGTAAGAATGAAAAATATTGTTTCATTTTGATCACATGTATTGTAACCATTGTACGATTACTTGAATGCGAAATATCTGCTTATTTATTTGTAGCTGGAGTATGTAATGTTTGTTTACCCTTTCACACATGGTAAACTTTTACTGTTAGGAAAAACAAAGCTGGTAAGTTAGAGGCACTTTTAGCCTGGGCCCGGTAAGTGGTGAAGCACATCAAAACTAAACCTCTTGCCAGTGTAAATAGCTGGAGATGTTAGGTGATATACACTTCTTTCAATTTAAATTTGGCATCAAATGCACGAGCTACGAAAAAGTATTAATAATTTTTAATAATCTTCGAATTTGCAAGAAATTCTAAAGCAAGATTGATTGCGGTCTTGAAGTGATACAGCAATTTCGGAGAACAATTACAAAAGGTTTTGTAAAAATTGAAACTGCTCCTTTAATGAAGGCATTAGATATTAACTGAAAAGAGAGTGGGACAAAACCCTACATTAAATATTATGTTCACAATAATAATAATAATAGCAGCAATACTAACACTAAAAAAAGGTTCAAGAGTGATTAGATCATTTCTATTAACAATTGTTCAAAAGAAACTCTCTATTAAACATAGGGCCCATGCTGTAATTAGGTCTTGCTAATAGCATAGTTTAAATTCGTTTATTTACTGGTGTAAAATGGATGTACAAATCTCCAAGCTTTTGCTCTCCACTAGAAGGCTTCCTGAAGACAGGTCAGATATAAAATGCAGAGAAGTGGAAAGACAAGTTTTGAAGGTTGTGTAGAATACAAGGCGAGTGGTATTACATGTTATTAATCACACAATTATAAACTGTTGTTAGCATGCGTGTTTCCTGTAATGCATACCAAAACAATTGTACTTCTGTAGAGACTATCGTTGCATACCAGATACCTGGAGACTATTTTAATTGTATCTCGAAAGTTCATATAAGGGCCGCCCCGGTGGCGCAGTGGTCTAAGGTGCTGGCCTCTGATCATTCGTCCGTAAGGGGTCCGGGTTCGAATCCCGGTCAGGCATAGATGTTGTGTTTGTCTTACGGCACTGGCTCTCTCCCTTCCCTGGAACCAGTTGCCCTAAATTAGGGACGGGCGACTGCTTATAGCCCATTGAGTTGCTCACAGTGGTCGTTAAACCTCCAATCAAAAAAAAAAAAAAGTTCATATAAGGGACACAGATTATTGCATGACGTAGTTTTAGTAAGGAAGTTTGTGTGACTTGGTTCTTCCTTTTGGAAATATGAAGCTAAGAAATTTTATTAAGTGAACTCGATAGGAAAGACAAATAGAAGAGTTAGGAGACAGGAGGGACAGAACCTTCGAGCAACTTTTCTAATCCTACAATTAAGGACGTTGCTAAACTTTTAAATCAGGGTGGGCAAGTATTATTTTTACTGGGGGCAGGTTTGATGGCAACTTTAACAAGAAAGATGACACCGAATTTTCGGGTGTAATAAGCACATCTTTTGAATCTGTTCTGATGCAAATTAAATTTATCTAAGCTATTCAAAGTCAATGGAACCGGTATGGAAAACAATAGATATGACGAAAGAAAGAAGATTTGCAATTAGGTTTTTAATCCCTCGGATATTGCTGTAAACGGAGTCGTGAGCTTACGAACTCTTAGAAACAGAGATATAGACAAAAATAAGATGTGACTTTATGTCCCCTGGTGGGAAAACCATGCATTATTTTAGGAAAAAAGTATTCTCAAAAGGTTTATCCATATAAGCGGTATCGGTCCCAGATTTTGCAACAAATATTTCAGAAGCAGAAATTAACACTTATGACCCCTGGTGGCTAAACCATTCTTTACCAAACATTAGAAATTATGGGAAAAATATTTTCCATCAGGTCTTGTATGCGATACAGGAAGAATTTTTCAAATCAGAGCTTTAAGAGCAGAAATAACGCAGAAAACGCAATTTACCTTTGTGCCCCCTAGCGGAAAGTCTATGATATACTTGAAAATTTTGAATTTATAGGGAAAACATTTTGCATCGGACACACTATCCAACAAAGAAGGAATTTTTCAAATCGTACTCTTAGAAGTAGAGATGTTGACAAAAATAAGATATACATCTATGCTCCCTGGCGTAGAAACCATGCATTTTTCCAAGAAGAAAATTTTCCTAAAAGGTTTGTCGACACGAGTAATATCGGTCAACAAATGACTTTTTTTCAATCAAGATTTTAGAAGCTCATATTCTGCTGCAAATACAACAGAAGCGAAAATTAAGACTTATGCCACCTGGTGTCCAAACCATTTCTTACAAAAATTAGAAATTATGTGCAAACGATTTCCCATCAGGAGCTGTATGCGGTGCAGAAAGAATTTTTCAAATCGGAGATTTAGAAGCAGAGATATAGGGGGAAACACAATTTACATTTATGTCCCTAGCAGAAAGTCCATGAATTACTTGAAAATTTTGAAATTATCTGAACCGCATGTCACACTTGAAACACTATCCCACAGATTATTAAAAGGTACATGCCGTGTGACATTTTTAATGCTGATGAAACCGGACTGTTTTATAACCTGCAGCCAGATAAAACGCTATTTTCGAAATGACACCTGTCATTGAGGAAAGAAGTCAAAAGACAGAATCACTGTTCTTCTAGCTGCCAATGCAGATGGGTCAAAAAAATTACAGCCATTAGTCATATGCAAATCTGCAAATTGTACTAGTGAATTGCAACCGCTGGATCTGGGTGTCATTAGGTCTTTTAAAGCCAATTATCGAAAGCTTCTCATGCAAAAAGTACTTTTTGTTATCGATGCAAAGGATGATGCATTTAAAGTCAAAATTAACATTCTCGATGCAATGCATTTCGTGCGACAGTCATGGAATGCAGTTACGACAGATACCATTAAAAACTGCTTTAACAAAACATGCTTTTCAGGTTGTGAACAAGAAGAAAGTGGGTCCAACACTGAAAATGCTGCTGATAATTTTGAAAATGACTATCTTGTAGAACGGAATGAAATTGCCTCATCGGGTATTGCGTTTTCCGATTATGTTGATTGTGAAGCAAATGTGTATACCTGCCAAATGCAATCCCTTGACGATATTTTGGATGAACAGATCAGACTAAATGAATCAGATTCTGATGAAGAAGACGAAGCAGAACTGAAAGATAGCTGCTTTAGTGATGCTGCTAACAGTATAGAATGTGCTAAAAACTACTTAATGTGCTTCAGTATTACTGATGACATTTTTCATACACTTCATAAAGTTGAAACTGCAATTTATAAAGCTAAACATTCAGAAAAAATAAGCAATCTTCTCTAAAGCATTTCTTTTCCACAGTGTAAAAAGGTAATCAACACATATTCTGTTTTTAAAAGTTAATTAGTACTGATTGATGTTCTGCTTCATGCAGTTTATAATACTGAAATCATTATAAGAAGCTAAATGCTCGGAGAAAGATCAACTATCGTATTTTTCTTTCAATTTTAAAGTACGCTTAAACTTTGATGCTCCGTATTAAAGTCTAATACGTATCTACGAATTATGTATTTAATATGCACAGTAAATGCATACATATTATAACATGTTTGATAATCAATTTCATAATTAAAAGTACTATACATAATTTTAATTTCACTAAATGAAAAAGAACTTAGCAGCTTACGTATTCTGTTATGAACGCTAGCTTAAGTTGAATGTTTCATTCGAATGGTTCCTCGATTTAGCGAATTCCGTGATTTTACGTACAAGACTGTTGGTCCCTTAAAATATTTTAAATCGAGGTTTGGCTGTATCATCATCATCATCATTGTCAACCATTATCAATCCACTGCTGGACGAAGGTCTCCCCAAGTTTCCTCCACAACGGTCTGTCTTGTGCCAGTCTCCTCCATGTCACCCCTGCATACTTTCGAATTTCATCCACCCATCTCCCATGTGGTCTTCTTCTGGGTCTTTTCCTGTCCCTTGGAATCCAATCTAAAATTTCGGCTGTCCATCGATGATCTGTCCTTCTGGCAGTATGTCCAGCCCATTGCCATTTCAGGGATTTAACTCTGATCATGATGTCTTCCACTCTTGTCATTTTTCGGATCCACGAGTTCCTCTTCTTATCTCTCCTGGTTACACCAAGCATGCACCTCTCCATGCCACTTTGAGTTGTCTGCAGCCTTTGTATGTCTCTTTTAGTTAAGGTCCACGTCTCTGCACCATACGTAAGCACTGGAAGGATGCATTGATCAAACACTTTTCTTTTAAGACATAATGGCATATTGCTCTTGAAAATTATGCTGTTTCTTCCAAAAGCTCTCCAGGCAAGTTTTGTACGCCGATTAATTTCTTCATCAATGTGACCCTCACTTGATATCTGCTGTCCAAGATAAACGTACGTGTCTGTTATCTCCAGCTTTTCTCCATCAATCGATAAATCTTCATTTCTTGTAAAAGCATTGAACATCACTTTTGTCTTCTGAAAGTTCATTTTTAATCCCACTTCTTTACTCTTGTCAGCGCCGCCCGGTGGCGCAGTGGTCTAAGGCGTTGGTCTCTGATCATTCGTCCGAAGGGGTTCGGGTTCGAATCCCGGTGAGGCATGGATGTTGTGTTTGTCTTACGGCACTGGCTCTCTCCCTTCCCTGGAACCAGTGACCCTAAATTAGGGACGGGCGACTGCTTATAGCCCATTGAGTTGCTCACGGTGGTCGTTAAACCTCCAATCAAAAAAAAAAAAAAAAAAAAAAAACTCTTGTCAGCAAGTTCCTGGATCATACTCTGCAGCTCTGATGGGCTAGTTGCAAAAATGACTACGTCATCAGCAAAACGAAGGTGGGTTAGATAATCTCCATTAATCTTTATCCCCTTCTTTTCCCAGCTCAGTGACTGAAAAACACCCTCCAATGTGGCATTAAAGAGCTTCGGAGATATGGTGTCACCTTGTCTCACTCCCTTTCCAATTTTTATGTGTGTTGTATTTTCAAACAGCCTAATCTTTGCACTTGCATTTTCATAGATGTTATTAATAATATTCAATGTATGCATCTTCAATACCGCAGGTTTTCAGAGCCATTGTAACTGCTGATGGTTTCACCGAATCAAAGGCTTTTTCATAATCGATAAAAGCCATGCACAATGGAAGTTCATATTCCCTCGCTCTTTCAATTAGTTCTCTCAGCACATGGATATGATCTATTGTGCTGTAGCCACTCCTGAATCCAGCTTGTTCTCTCGGTTGAGCCATGTCCAGTGTTACCTTCAAGCGGTGTGAAAGAACTTTAGTGAAGATTTTATAAACTACTGATAGGAGGCTGATAGGTCTGTAGTTTCCGAGATCCTCAATGTCACCTTTCTTATGTAGCAGGATCATTGTAGCGGTGTTCCAATCCTCAGGAATCTTTCCTTCATTAAGGCATCGAGTGAAAATTTGGGCGAGTACTGTTTCGATTTCTCCACTTGCTTCTTGTATGATGTCTACAGTAATTCCATCTTCTCCTGGAGCTTTTCCCCGCTTCATGTTCTTGATTGCATGTGCAACTTCTGCTGGAAGGACTGGAGGAACTCTGGTACTGGTATCTTTCATGATGTCTGGAGTGCATGTATCATCCCTTTCATATAATTTGGAGTAGAAATCTTTCACTCTTGTCAAAATTTTGCCTCTATTTCTTGTTACAGAACCATCTTCTTTTCTCAGTGCCATAATCTGTTTTCTTCCCTTACTGAGATGTCCCTTTGCTATCTTTAGGCTTTGGTTGTTTTCAATGGCTTTCCTCACTAGTTCACAGTTGAATTTTCTTACGTCTTCAGTGATACTTTTTCGTACTGTCTTGCATAGCTCTATATATTCCACTTTGAAAGTCGCATCTTCTTTAGTTGTCCTCATCACTCTTCTTTTTTGCATCAACATTTTCGTTTTTCCTGATAATTTATTTACATGCAACTTGTTCTTAGACCCAGCTAATTTTGTTGCTGTTTCCATAAGAGCTTTGGTTACTTTTCTGTTAACTTCAGAGATGTCCACTTCTTCCGATGTTAGGCCTTCTAAAGCAGAGAACCTGTTCTTCAGTTCCAACTTGAAGGTATTATGGTGTTTTTTAAGGTTGGTTATGTCAATAGATTTTGTTTGTCTTATGAGCTTGCCACGTTCAAGTTTAGTGTTGAGGTGCATCTTACATCTCACCAATCTATGGTCACTACCTGTGTTGAACTTGTTTAGCACACTGCAGTCTTCTATGACGAATTTTTTGTTACACATAATAAAATCAATTTCATTTGTCGTCCCATTTGGATGTCTCCATGTCCATTTCCTGTGTGGCTTTTTCTTGAAGAAGGAGTTCAAGATGAAAAACCCTTCTGCCTCTGCAAACTCAACGAGAGTATTTCCACGCTGGTTTCTGTTGCCGTGACCGAATTTACCTACTGAAGTTTCATTCTGTTGCCGTTGCCCTATTTTTGCATTGAAATCTCCCATAATTATTTTCAAGTGCTGCTTACCTTTATTATTTAGATGACAAATTTCCTCATAAAATTCTTCAATTTCTTCTTCAGGATGACTTGTGGTGGGTGCATAAGTTTGAATAATCTGAGCCTGGTATCTTTTCGAGAGTTGGATAACGAGTCGTGCAGCTCTGTCAGAGGAACTTTCAACTTCTACAACTTTATCCTTCAGTTTCTTGTTTATTATAAATCCAACACCACTAGTTCTGCCAGTATCTGTCCCACGATAGTAGAAGAGATGTCCACTTTTCAGTTCGATGAGATCTTCTCCTTTTCTCCTTACCTGACTTAGCCCCACGATGTCCCACTTGATCCTTTGTAGTTCCTCTTCCAATTCAAGAAGCCTTGAATCAGAAGATAGGGAGCGTCCATTGTACGTTGCCAAGGTCAGCATCAGATGGCAGCCTAGTCCGGTCCTCCGGGGATTCTTAGCACCCTCTGCCTTCATGTCGCACTGGCCGCTGCCTTGGCCAGGTACATTCCAGCTGCCGGAGACTGAGGGCCAAGATTTAAGTTGTGGAGTCATTTTGGAGGGGTTTGGCCATAACTCACCACGCTGGCCAAGCGGGTTGGTGAGTGTGGGATAGAATTTCCTCTAATCCCGATGGTATAGTTATACCGCTATTGGCTGTATATACAGTATAATATACATACTGTTTAAGATAGAGTTTGGGACCCTTTCCCCCTACACACACACAGGAGCAAAATGGTTGCTGAGGCACGATCTAACAGGCACTACATAGGATCTGTTGGCGAATTGTGGAACTTAGCAAACACAACTGTAAAACTATGATAGATAGGACAGAAATGTAAATTATCCAGTTGTAGAACTGACTTTGCTTATTAGGAATCAATATCGCTGTTTTATTAAGTACACATTATATACATGTTTGCATTCTACAAAAAATTAAAATCTTATATTATTAAATTTAGTTGGTTCACATCATAAAAAAAGTGTGCATTATATCATTATATTTACGAAAAATTTGGCGGGGGTTCCTTTACTTTGGCGATCCTCGACTCTGAAAATCTGGGTGCCCCCCCCCCCCCCCCCCCCCCCACACACACACACACGCACAAGGTTACGCCTATGCTTCAGACGATCCCGGGAGCTGTCTTCTTCCAACAAGACAAAACCTGACCTCATGTTGTTCGTACTGTCCAAGACGTACTCTGTGTGCATCAAGTCATTCGTCTTTCCTGGCCTGCTCGCTCTCCAAATTTGTCACCTGTAGAGAACGTCTGGGGTGATATAGCGCAACAACTGGCTCGCATGGTCTTGCCGCCTGTCGCAACCAACAAATTGTGAATGCGTGTAGAAGCAGAATGGAATGCAATACCGCAGATGACCATCCAAGCTTTGTTTCATCAATCCCACAACTTGTGGGGTCAGTTATCACTGCCCATGGTGAATTTACTTATTACTAATTTTTTGGCCTTCCTCATCACGAACTGGTATGTAATTGTGATTGTTTGCAGCTTGTACCATAACTAATCACTCCCATAAATTTCGTTGTGATTGCTTGTTTCTTTCTTGGTGCTGCAATTTTTATTAATATCAGTGTACTTCCATGCTGCCATGAGAGCTCTGGTACAGCTGTTATACTCCAATGTATTTATCTAAAAATTGTTTTTTTTTTTTTCTTACCTTGACAAATAGTGACTGTGTACCAATTTTGAAAGAAAACTAAGAACCTATATGGTTCTTTTTTAAATTTTTTCTGGATGATTTGACGTGGAATGACCCAGATTTGATGTGGAATAACTCCTCCTTGAAACGTAGTAAAGTTATCAAAAATTTTAGTGTAATGTTTTTGAAAAATAAATTTATAGTAATGAAACAGAATGGCTACAGCACCTTAATATTAAATAAACAGCAGCAGTCAGAAATTTCAATTATAAATTTTGTTCAGATGTTCTGTCAAAAAATCAGGATAAAGAAAACATGTATTATTGTGCATCATTTGGCAACGTGTTATGTGTATCCTAATCAATATCCTATTTTTCAGGGCAAAAAATTTAAACCAGCTCCAACAAAGCGCTTACTCAAATTCACTGATAGTAGGATGTAAGTATTTAAAAATTATTTGAACTATTTGTTTGTAATTACTTTTCAAATTGACCTTTTTGTTGTGTTTATTTTGTAAAAATTAAGATAAATTTGGAATTTAGCATGTTTAAATTAATGTCTCTTACTGTCACCACTTTGAGCGTATGAAAACACACCTGTAGCAGCAATAATTACTTTTGCTAAGTTCCCAAGAATATGGAAAAAGAACAATGTGCCATAGCCGCCCCGGTGGCGCTGTGGTCTAAGCGATGGCTTCTGATCATTCGTCCGAAAGGGGTCCGGGTTTGAATCCCGGTGAGGCATGGATGTTGTGTTTGTCTTACGGCACTGGCTCTCTCCCTTCCCTGGAACTAGTTACCGTAAATTAGGGACGGGCAACTGCTTATAGCCCATTGAGTTGCTCCCGGTGGTCGTTAAACCTCCAATAAAAAAAAAGATGTGCCATAACAGAATCTCGCCCGGTGCCAAAGCATCCAGAATATTAGTATCTTTTGTTAAGGTGCTGAGAGCCGCCCCAGTAGCGCAGCGTTCTAAGTGACAGCTACTGACCATTTGGCCGAGATGGGTCTGGGTTCGAATCCTGGTGAGTCGTGTGTTGTGTTTGTCTTACGACACTGCCTCTCTCCCTTTCCTGGAACCAGTAACCCTAAATAAGGAATGGGCAACTGCTTATAGTCCACTGAGTTGCTCATGGTGGTCGTTAAACCCCAAATTTAAAAAAAAAAAAAAAAAGTGCACAAAGATACATGGATGTAAGTATTTTTTTATTCCTCTTGCCCTTTTCCTTTTTTTTTTTTTTTTTTAATTCTGAGTCAGGGGAGTGGAGAGAAAATTCATAGGGCCACACACATCACTACTTGTCGTGGTTTAAGTTAAGTTACTAGAAAAATCACTACTACGTGTCCTCATGATCTTTCTTTCATCTCTCCCCCCCCTGTTTTTTGTGGACATGAGAGAAAATTTATGTACATGGAGTGGGTCACCAGTTTTAGTTATCTATAGTAGATTAAATACTAAAGATCCAGACTTACAAATTTTGCTAGTATACATTGGCCACCAAGACCAAAATTGTTAGTGGCCATAAAAAAAAACAGTGGCCAAACTTTGAAAAAAAATCAAATTGTATATTTCATACTATATTATTTTTATAAAATTGTTAAGTATAATATCAGTATGTTTTATTTTGCATATTTCAGTTATAGTATGTTTCAAAGTTGAAACTGAAGTAATAAAACAATGCAGGAGAGTGGGAACATCGTGCGAGGAGGGGAGTGTGATTACGGGAGAAACCTTTGCACTGTCCGACTTCCGGTTTGGGAAATTTCCTCACTATTTTCAAGCTGAAATACAAATACACTGACAGAAAAAAAAAATCCCAACACCACGAAAAAATAGTTGTAGAGGAATGAAATGGCGGCAATACATTTGTATAGGTAACATATTTAATCGATTTAGGTTTCAAGATCACAGTTTAACGTAAGCGCGAGAAGAGCCATTTTAAATGTGAAATGCTGGTACATTAATAACCGGTGTAACCGCCAGAATGTTGAATGCAAGCACACAAACGTTCATGCATTGTGTCGTACAGGTGCTGGATGTCAGTTTGTGGGATGGAGTTCCATGCCTGTTGCACTTGGTCGGTCAATACAGGGACGGTTAATGCTGGTTGGGGGTGACGCTGGAGTTGGCGTCCAATGATGTCCCATACGTGCTCGATTGGTGAAAGATCTGGTGATCTAGCAGGCCACTGCAACATGTCGACACTCTGTAGAGCATGTTGGGTTACAACAGCGGTATGCGGGCGAGCGTTATCCTGTTGGAAAACACCCCCTGGAATGCTGTTCATGAATAGCAGCACAACAGGTGGAATCACCAGACCGACGTACAACTGTGCCATCAGGGTGCGTAGGATAACCACGAGAGTGCTCCTGCTGTCATAGGAAATTGCTCCCCAGACCATAACTCCAGATGTAGGTCCAGTGTGTCTCGGCCGCAGACAGGTTGGTTGCAGGTGCTCACCTGGCCTCCTTCTAACCAACACACAGCCATCACTGGCACCCAGGTAGAACCGACTTTCATCAGAAAACACAACAGGTCTCCACTCCGTCCTCCAATGAGCTCTAGCTTGACACCACTGACGTCGCAAACGGCAGTGGTTTGGAGTAAGTGGAATGCACGCTACAGGGCGTCTGGCTCGGAGCTGTCCTTCAAGTAACCGATTTGTAACAGTTCGTTGTGTCACTGTGGTGGCAACTGCAGCTCGAATTGCTACTGCAGACGCAGTACGATGCGCCACGGCCATACGCCGTACACGGCGGTCTTCCCTCTCAGTAGTGCCACGTGGCGGGCCGGAACCTGGTCTTCTTGAGGCAGTACCTTCCCTTGACCACCGCTGCCAACAATCGTGCACTGTGGCTACGAAAATCCACCTTCTCGTAGCCCTATTACACGACCTCATTCAAACTCCGTGAGCTGTTGATAATGACTTCTTCGTCTTCTTAAAGGCATTCTTGACTAGCATCAACACACTACATCGAATCTCAACGATAACTAACGCTCACGAACGTTACAGCGCATATTTACAGCAAACCTGCTTTGCATGTTCCGAGGGGCGCTACTAGCGCCACACGTATGCGTCGAGCGCGAAATTTGCATAGATGTCATCTTACAGATGTACTCTCACCGCCTACCAACTGTCTATCTAACACAACCCCTTCTTGGTGTTGGGATTTTTTTTCCGTCCGTGTATTTATGCAGTTAAATATTATAAAACAGTAATACTGGGCAGGGGCAACATCGCAAGAAAAAAAGAATTACGATTGCGGAAAAAATCTGAACTCCGTCGACCTTCCGTTTTCGAAATTTTCGTAAAGTTGGAATTCCGTCCTCCGACGAACATCCACTCCCCTCCTCAAATTATGTTCACTGGTGCATTGATCTTGCGAATGATAAAAAAAATAATGAAAAAGGCGGAATTTCGCGGAAGAATATGATGCCTGAAGATTACAGGGAAGTTTTTCCGCCGTCTAAGCTATGTTTTCACAAATTGTTTCCTACAGTTTCAAGCTGAAATACTTTTATGCAATAAAATCATATTTAACAATAAAACTGGACACAAAGGCAACATCAGGAGAGAAAAATTACGATTACAGTAACTTTTTCACTCAGTTCAACTACCGTTTTCGACGAAAGTTTTGAGACACGAAACACCGTCTCCAGACCAACCAACCCCCCCCCCCCCAAGCAAATTGTCTTCAGTTTCACATTGATCCTAAGAACGATTAAAATATGAAAAAAACCCCGCAAAATTTCGCGAATCTGCTTAAGAATCTCATGTGTTCCATAAAACAATAACAAAATTAAAAAAAAAAAAAAGTAAACAAAATGAAAATTTGTAGTTTCGATAGCGAGATCCGTAGTTCCGTTGTCAGCCAACTAAATCCGTAGCAGTTCGCAGGTATGGAAATACTATTACAGTACAACCTCGAAGATCCGGACTTTGCCGATTCCGGATTTTAGGATTTTCCTATGGACTATGCAGGCTTTCAGTGAACATTCATTAAAAATAATAAGAAGAAAATGCCTAACTTCTAAAGTTTTCATCGAATTTCGACGAAATTTCACAGGGGAGTTTATTTTGGCGTGTCTTGGTTACTGTAAAATTTGTAATCGGTTATTTAAAAAATTGAAGAAATATTTTTTCATAAAAATTTCTCCCAGTTGAACTGTCCACCACCGGCAAGAAGCTTTCATCCCCACCGCAACCTTGTGAACCTCGTATGAAGACCCATCAGTCTTGGCCCATTCTTTGTGATCAAAAACTGACTCCCTCGCCTTTTTTATAAACTTCTTCTTTTTTTTTTTTTTTTTTCTGCTGTTTAAGCAGAGTGAAAAAGGTGATGGCCGACTTCTGTACAACTCAAATTTTGTGCCATTTCTGTACATTTGGAGTACAATTTTTCAGAAACGTGCAAGTTCCATTCAAGTTAAAAAAAAATTCCGTACAGTACAAGTTAAATAAAATAATTATTTTTCCCCTACAGGTCGCCAGAATGGGCGATTTAATCAAACATTTTTAGTCGCCACGACGATGACGTTTATGGCCAGTGGCGACCTGGCAACCGTAAGTCTTGATCTTTATTAAATACCAGCTTAAGGATTCTGAAGACTAAATACTGGATGGCAAGTATATACACTGAGGTGCCAAAAAACCGGGGAGGGTGCTACCATTTCCATTACATGCTACCAGTAAATGGTATTGTCCACAAATGACATACATGTGTTGGGTTGCTGCATAAGTTCATGCTGGGTTTTTTCACCGCCCTACAGGAATGTATTACATCAGAAGGGAAAATGAAATCAATCAACTATGTATTCCCCCCAGTGTTTACGATGGTGTCCCAACGTCTGGATAGGTCTGCAATGCCATTCTTGAAAAACATGCAGGCTTTGCTGTGAAGAAATTATCAAGGAAATTCTGGAGATCAACATCATTCTTGAACATCCTGCCACTGAGTGCATTCGACAGAGATCGGAATAGGCGATAGTCTTAAGGGGTGACATCTAGAAAATAGGCTGGATGTGTAAGGATCTCCCATTTCATTTGCTGAATGGCCATTTTGGTCATGCTTGCACTGTGAGGGTGTGCGGTATCGTGTTGGAAAAGGACACCAAGGTGCCGATGTGGCTGTTTCTGCTGAATTGCTCCCTCCACACAGTGGAGTTGCTCACAATAGAGGGCAGCATTGATCGTCCGATTCCTCTGCAACATTTCCCTATGCATAATGCCTTCCATTTCCCACCAGACACACAACATGATCTTTGCAGGATGAAGGTCATGTTTTGAATGTGATGTGGGTGTCTTGTTTGGGCTTAACCATTCCCTCCTGTAACAATACGTGACAGAAAGGGTTTGTGTTGCTGAGAACATTTGCGATAACGGGTGACCAAGGAACCACATTAGTAACATGCTGGTTCTTGTTGTCCTCAGTGAGTGTGAGGCACCCAAGACCCCAATTTCTGGACCTTTCCCATACATTCCAGGTGTTGCACCACTGTGGCCTGATCACAGTCCATCTCAGTGGCCAAATTCGCATGTGGTTTGACGTGGATCCAAGCGGATGAGATTGCTCAAGCAATCCTCTTCAAAGTGAGATGGACGACCTGAGCATGGAGAGTCGTTGAGGTCAAAATTGCCACCTTGGATTCACTCAAACCATTTGTGGGCTGTCCTCGGAGCAATAGCATCCTCCCCATACACAGCACAAATTGGTCAAGTAGCCTCGGCGGCTGTGGATCCCTTGTTAAACTTGTAGAGGAGCAGATGTCGGAAATGTTCATTGCTCTCTACTTGACACTCCATACTTCCAGACCTGAAAACCAAAAAACCATTAGCCACAATCACACAATGCAATGTGATTTAGATACACAATATTACTGGCTACATTTTGATGTACAACTGCACTGTCACTATTGACCTGGGAAAAACTCATGAAATAAAATGGCATGAACTTAGGCATCAACCCAATATACGAATATAGAGGCACGTATCTCCACAAGCTCAAATGGTAGCTTTCGCAGTTCAGGTGACACTCTATCAGGATTTAGGTGATTTCAAATATGGAATGATAGTCAGCTCCATCTCGGAAATTACCGTAAAAGTAGGATTTACATAGTCAACAATTTCAAGGGTGTACCTGGTTTACACAAACTCGGGGAGAAAATCCAGACTGCACGACTGATGTGGTCGTAAAAAAGCACTGGTTGGTCATGGCCAGCAGCTATTAGCACACATTGCAATATCCACCCATTGCCACAAATCACAGTGCAATTCAATACTGGGGCAAGCACAGTGGGCATCGCTTAATGTGATCACGGTTAATGTTATCAACAGCTTACTGTTATCGAATCGCGGAAACCCATATGAATGTATTTACAGCCATGTTAAAATCACTAGTTATTGTTATCAAAGCAATGCTTAATCTATATTTTGAGGTTACTCACCTTTATTCCCTAAATCTTTCAGGGGGTTTTCGTCTCTACACATTTCCAACACATATTTTTCTTATTTACATCTTGGTTCGAGGCCGCATCAAAAAAAAAAAAAATCATTTTCAACTCGCGCAAACTTTACTCTCTTCCCTTCTTTTCCCTATGACCAAATTCAAATTCAAAATAATCCACCACAAATATACACAATTGAACTCCCTAAAATACTTTAATCTAATTAAAACATCAATCAATAAAAACCTATTTACACGTTTCCTAAAACGTCAAAGTTAAAAAAACCTATTTACACATTTAGGAAATGTGTAAATAGGTTTTTATTGATTGATGTTTTAATTAGATTAAAGCATTTTAGGAAGTTGAATTGTGTATATTTGTGGTGAATTATTTTGAATTTGAATTAGGTCAAAGGAAAAGAAGGGAAGGGAGTGAAGTTCGCGTGAGTTGAAAATGATTTTTTTTTTTTTTGTTGTTGTTGTTGCGGCCTCGAACCACGATGAAAATAAGAAAAATACACGTTGGAAATTTGTAGAGACGAAAACCTCCTGAAAGATTTAGGGAATAAAGGTGAGTAACCTCAAAATATAGATTGCCTAAATCATCATCATCATTGTCAACCATTATCAATCCACTGTTGGACGAAGGTCTCCCCAAGTTTCTTCCACAACGGTCTGTCTTCTGCCAGTCTCCTCCATGTCACTCCTGCATACTTTCGAATTTCATCCGCCCATCTCCCATGTGGTCTTCTTCTGGGTCTTTTCCTGTCCCTTGGAATCCAATCTAAAATTTCCGATGTCCATCGATGGTCTGTCCTTCTGGCAGTACCAGCCCATTGCCATTTCAGGGATTTAACTCTGATCATGATGTCTTCCACTCTTGTCATTTTTCCGATCCATGAGTTCCTCTTCTTATCTCTCCTGGTTACACCAAGCATGCACCTCTCCATGCTGCTTTGAGTTGTCTGCAGCCTTTGTATGTCTCTTTTAGTTAAGGTCCACGTCTCTGCACCATACGTAAGCACTGGAAGGATGCATTGATCAAACCCTTTTCTTTTAAGACATAATGCCATATTCCTCTTCAATAAAAACGTACATGTCTGTTATCTCCAGCTTTTCTCCATCAATCGATAAATCTTCATTTCGTGTAAAAGCATTGAACATCACTTTTCTCTTCTGAAAGTTCATTTTTAATCCCACTTCTTTACTCTTGTCAGCAAGTTCCTGGATCATACTCTGTAGCCCTGATGGAATAGTTGCAAAAATGACTACGTCATCAGCAACACGAAGGTGGGTTAGATAATCTCCATTAATTTTTATCCCTTTGTTTTCCCAGTTCAGTGATTGAAAGACATTTTCCAATGTGGCATTAAAGAGCTTCAGAGATATGGTGTTACCTTGTCTCACTCCCTTTCCAATTTTTATGTGTGTTGTATTTTCAAACAGCCTAATCTTTGCACTTGCATTTTCATAGATGTTATTAATAATATTAATGTATGCATCTTCAATACCGCAGGATTTCAGAGCCATTGTAACTGCTGATGGTTTCACCGAATCAAAGGCTTTTTCATAATCGATAAAAGCCATGCACAATGGAAGTTCATATTC
Organism: Macrothele yani; assembly: GCA_039090855.1. Lineage (NCBI taxonomy): Eukaryota > Metazoa > Arthropoda > Arachnida > Araneae > Macrothelidae > Macrothele > Macrothele yani. The sequence continues at coordinate 1,205,326 of CM076991.1, forward strand.
CCTCGCTCTTTCAATTAGTTCTCTCAGTACGTGGATATGATCTATTGTGCTGTAGCCACTCCTGAATCCAGCTTGTTCTCTCGGTTGAGCCATGTCCAGTGTTACCTTCAAGCGGTGTGAAAGAACTTTAGTGAAGATTTTATAAACCACTGATAGGGAGCTGATAGGTCTGTAGTTCCCGAGATCCTCAATGTCACCTTTTTTTATGTAGAGGATCATTGTAGCGTTGTTCCAATCCTCAGGAATCATCCCTTCATTAAGGCATCGAGTGAAAATTTGGGCGAGTACTGTTTCCATTTCTCCACTTGCTTCTTGTACGATGTCTACAGTAATTCCATCTTCTCTTGTAGCTGTCCCCCGCTTCATGTTCTTGATTGCATGTACAACTTCTGCTGGGAGGACTGGAAGAACTTTGGTACTGGTACCTTTCATGATGTCTGGAGTACATGTATCATCCCTTTCATATAATTTGGAGTCGAAATCTTTCACTCTTGTCAAAATTTCGTCTCTGTTTCTTGTTACAGAACCATCTTCTTTTCTCAGTGCCATAATCTGTTTTCTTCCCTTACTGAGATGTCCCTTTGCTATATTTAGGCTTTGGTTGTATTCAATTGCTTTCCTCACTAGTTCACAGTTGAATTTCCTTACGTCTTCAGTGATACTTTTTCGTACCGTCTTGCATAGCTCTATATATTCCACTTTGGAAGTCACATCTTCTTTAGTTGTCCTCATCTCTCTTCTTTTTTGCATCAACATTTTGGTTTTTCCTGATAATTTGTTCACATGCAACTTGTTCTTAGACCCAGCTAATTTTGTTGCTGTTTCCATAAGAGCTTTGGTTACTTTTCTGTTAACTTCAGAAATATCCACTTCTTTCGATGTTAGGCCTTCTAAAGCAGAGAATCTGTTCTTCAGTTCCAACTTGAAGGTATTATGGTGTTTTTTAAGGTTGGTTATGTCAATACATTTTGTTTGTCTTATGAGCTTGCGACGTTCGAGTTTAGTGTTGAGGTGCATCTTACATCTCACCAATCTATGGTCACTACCTGTGTTGAACTTGTTTAGCACACTGCAGTCTTCTATGACGAATTTTTTGTTACACATAAAATCAATTTCACTTGTCGTCCCATTTGGATGTCTCCATGTCCATTTCTTGTGTGGCTTTTTCTTGAAAAAGGAGTTCAAGATGAAAAACCCTTCTGCCTCTGCAAACTCTACGAGAGTATTTCCACGCTGGTTTCTGTTGCCGTGACCAAATTTACCTACTGAAGTTTCATTCTGTTGCTGTTGCCCTATTTTTGCATTGAAATCTCCCATAATTATCTTCAAGTGCTGCTTACCTTTATTATTTAGATGACGAATTTCCTCATAAAATTCTTCAATTTCTTCTTCAGGATGACTTGTGGTGGGTGCATAAGTTTGAATAATCTGAGCCTTGTATCTTCTCGAGAGTTGGATAACGAGTCGTGCAGCTCTGTCAGAGGAACTTTCAACTTCTACAACTTTATCCTTCAGTTTCTTGTTTATTATAAATCCAACACCAGTAGTTCTGCCAGTATCTGTCCCACGATAGTAGAAGAGATGTCCACTTTTCAGTTCAATGAGATCTTCTCCTTTTCTCCTTACCTCACTTAGCCCGACGATGTCCCACTTGATCCTTTGTGGTTCCTCTTCCAATTCAAGAAGCCTTGAATCAGAAGATAGGGAGTGTCCATTGTAAGTAGCCAAGGTCAGCATCAAATGGCAGTCTAGTCCGGTCCTCCGATGATTCTTAGCACCCTCTGCCTTCATGTCGCACTGGCCGCTGCCTTGGCCAGGTACATTCCAGCTGCCAGAGACTGAGGGCCAAGATTTAAGCTGTGGAGTCATTTTGGAGGGGTTTGATTATAACTCACCACGCTGGCCAAGCGGGTTGGTGAGTGTGGGATAGCATTTCCTCTAATCCTGATATTATAGTTATACCGCTATTGGCGGTCGTCAGAGCCCCTTTAGTGGGAACAGGATGCACCACGAGAAGGCGGGTTGAAAAAGTATCACTGAAGACGTAAGAAAATTCAACTGTGAACTAGTGAGGAAAGCAATTGAAAACAACCAAAGCCTAAAGATAGCAAAGGGACATCTCAGTAAGGGAAGAAAACAGATTATGGCACTGAGAAAAGAAGATGGTTCTGTAACAAGAAATAGAGGCGAAATTTTGACAAGAGTGAAAGATTTCTACTCCAAATTATATGAAAGGGATGATACATGCACTCCAGACATCATGAAAGATACCAGTACCAGAGTTCCTCCAGTCCTTCCAGCAGAAGTTGCACATGCAATCAAGAACATGAAGCGGGGAAAAGCTCCAGGAGAAGATGGTATTACTGTAGACATCATACAAGAAGCAAGTGGAGAAATCGAAACAGTACTGGCCCAAATTTTCACTCGATGCCTTAATGAAGGAAAGATTCCTGAGGACTGGAACACCGCTACAATGATCCTGCTACATAAGAAAGGTGACATTGAGGATCTCGGAAACTACAGACCTATCAGCCTCCTATCAGTAGTTTATAAAATCTTCACTAAAGTTCTTTCACACCGCTTGAAGGTAACACTGGACATGGCTCAACCGAGAGAACAAGCTGGATTCAGGAGTGGCTACAGCACAATAGATCATATCCATGTGCTGAGAGAACTAATTGAAAGAGCGAGGGAATATGAACTTCCATTGTGCATGGCTTTTATCGATTATGAAAAAGCCTTTGATTCGGTGAAACCATCAGCAGTTACAATGGCTCTGAAAACCTGCGGCATTGAAGATGCATACATTAATATTATTAATAACATCTATGAAAATGCAAGTGCAAAGATTAGGCTGTTTGAAAATACAACACACATAAAAATTGGAAAGGGAGTGAGACAAGGTGACACCATATCTCCGAAGCTCTTATGTGCCACATTGGAGGGTGTTTTTCAGTCACTGAGCTGGGAAAACAAGGGGATAAAGATTAATGGAGATTATCTAACCCACCTTCGTTTTGCTGATGACATAGTCATTTTTGCAACTAGCCCATCAGAGCTGCAGAGTATGATCCAGGAACTTGCTGACAAGAGTAAAGAAGTGGGATTAAAAATGAACTTTCAGAAGACAAAAGTGATGTTCAATGCTTTTACAAGAAATGAAGATTTATCGATTGATGGAGAAAAGCTGGAGATAACAGACACGTACGTTTATCTTGGACAGCAGATATCAAGTGAGGGTCACATTGATGAAGAAATTAATCAGCGTACAAAACTTGCCTGGAGAGCTTTTGGAAGAAACAGCATAATTTTCAAGAGCAATATGCCATTATGTCTTAAAAGAAAAGTGTTTGATCAATGCATCCTTCCAGTGCTTACGTATGGTGCAGAGACGTGGACCTTAACTAAAAGAGACATACAAAGGCTGCAGACAACTCAAAGAAGCATGGAGAGGTGCATACTTGGTGTAACCAGGAGAGATAAGAAGAGGAACTCGTGGATCCGAAAAATGACAAGAGTGGAAGACATCATGATCAGAGTTAAATCCCTGAAATGGCAATGGGCTGGACATACTGCCAGAAGGACAGATCATCGATGGACAGCCGAAATTTTAGATTGGATTCCAAGGGACAGGAAAAGACCCAGAAGAAGACCACATGGGAGATGGGTGGATGAAATTCGAAAGTATGCAGGGGTGACATGGAGGAGACTGGCACAAGACAGACCGTTGTGGAGGAAACTTGGGGAGACCTTCGTCCAGCAGTGGATTGATAATGGTTGACAATGATGATGATGATGATGATATCCTTCCTATTACTTATTATCCTGATTTTGGGCGAAAACAAAATGTACGATAAAATTCCAATAATATAATTGTGAATTTGAAAAGTATTTAAAGAAAGGTCAATTGCAATACAGTGTATATTAGAGTATCTATAAATAAGGGTCGATGACAATGTTATCAAATTACCAACACACCAATATGATCACATTAAGCGGTGCCCACTGTAGTAGCATCAGCGTTTGGACAGTGCAATGTTCCTTGTGTTCTATGGGGTTCCTGAGTCAACAGACCACCCGGGTGCCACTGCTGACTCGATGACAATAGACTGTGCGCCTCAGCTGGGCTCAGGAACACTGCAGTTGGATGCAAGATGACTGGAAACGTGTTGCCTGGTCCAACGACTTGCAGTACTAACTGTTTTGGGCAGGTGGGCTACTCAGCGTGTTGTGACAGCCACATGAGGCATTGTATCCTGCATGCCTACAAAGGACACTGCAAACAGGCAGTGGCTCTGTTATGGTGTGGGGTGTTTTTAACTGTCATGAAATAGGACCCCTGATACGCAGAGTTTGCCGAAAAATAATTTGATGGAGTATTTTAGAATTAACGAGTGAAATAAAAAAAATAAAAAAAGTTGTGGAAACACCAGGAAATTATTAAAAAAAGACCTGTTTTTTTTTCTATTGAATGTATTTGGACACTTTGCTTCTTTTTTTAGTTAAAATATATATATATCATCATCATCATTGTCAACCATTATCAATCCACTGCTGGACGAAGGTCTCCCCAAGTTTCCTCCACAACGGTCTGTCTTGTGCCAGTCTCCTCCATGTCACTCCCGCATACTTTCGAATTTCATCCACCCATCTTCCATGTGGTCTTCTTCTGGGTCTTTTCCTGTCCCTTGGAATCCAATCTAAAATTTCGGCTGTCCATCGATGGTCTGTTCTTCTGGCAGTATGTCTAGCCCATTGCCATTTCAGGGATTTAACTCTGATCATGATGTCTTCCACTCTTGTCATTTTTCGGATCCACGTGTTCCTCTTCTTATCTCTCCTGGTTACACCAAGCATGCACCTCTCCATGCTGCTTTGAGTTGTCTGCAGCCTTTGTATGTCTCTTTTAGCTAAGGTCCACGTCTCTGCACCATACGTAAGCACTGGAAGGATGCATTGATCAAACACTTTTCTTTTAAGACATAATGGCATATTGCTCTTGAAAATTATGCTGTTTCTTCCAAAAGCTCTCCAGGCAAGTTTTGTACGCCGATTAATTTCTTCACCAATGTGACCCTCACTTGATATCTGCTGTCCAAGATAAACATACGTGTCTGTTATCTCCAGCTTTTCTCCATCAATCGATAAATCTTCATTTCTTGTAAAAGCATTGTACATCACTTTTGTCTTCTGAAAGTTCATTTTTAATCCCACTTCTTTACTCTTGTCAGCAAGTTCCTGGATCATACTCTGTAGCTCTGATGGGGTAGTTGCAAAAATGACTATGTCATCAGCAAAACGAAGGTGGGTTAGATAATCTCCATTAATCTTTATCCCTTTGTTTTCCCAGTTCAGTGATTGAAAGACATTTTCCAATGTGGCATTAAAGAGCTTCGGAGATATGGTGTCACCTTGTCTCACTCCTTTTCCAATTTTTATGTGTGTTGTATTTTCAAACAGCCGAATCTTTGCACTTGCATTTTCATAGATGTTATTAATAATATTAATGTATGCATCTTCAATACCGCAAGACTTCAGAGCCATTGCAACTGCTGATGGTTTCACCGAATCAAAGGCTTTTTCATAATCGATAAAAGCCATGCACAATGGAAGCTCATATTCCCTCGCTCTTTCAATTAGTTCTCTCAGTACGTGGATATGATCTATTGTGCTGTAGCCACTCCTGAATCCAGCTTGTTCTCTCAGTTGAGCCATGTCCAGTGTCACCTTCAAGCAGTGTGAAAGAACTTTAGTGAAGATTTTATAAACCACTGATAGGAGGCTGATAGGTCTATATATAGTACATAAATAACGTAAACACTACAAGCGCATGGAAAGTAATCCCTGGAAATCCTTTATACCATTTTGGTAAAAAACAAGAATGAATTTCCAACTTTGACGTCGATGTAACACAACACATTCTTTATTTTCTAATGAAGTGTCCATGTTCATTGGCTGCTTTCATATTTCCACCGCTAGCTTTTTGCAGCTTTCATTGTTTCCTTCCTCTGCGTTTTGTTTCTTTTCTACACCATAGGACTGAGTCTAGCCAAAAAAAAAAAAAAAAAAAAAAAGACGTTAAAGTACGCTGTTTCGACACATCATTCGATACTAGTGTCTGATGAAGCTGTTTTAATCTCTACAAATCACGACCACGTATCAGCGTCAGGACGAAGTACAAATCACGACTCCACGACCACAAGGTGCTCCGGAATCGCGATTACGAAAGCGTATTTCACTCATCCGATTGAGCATGAGCTGTAGCAGCAATGACGGGAGATTTGCGATGCGATTGCGCTCCCTGTGACGTCAAGGTAAGGAACGATGTCTCCCTGACGTCACGCCCTGACTGGCTGGCGGGACACGCCGCCATAGCTCTGGCCGCGCCAAGCAAACCACAGCCAGGTATGGATCATCTACAACGTGAGATCTGGCCTGAGGTAACAAAGGATACCGCTGATCATATGTTTGAAATACAAAATTCGAATAAAAAGTTGAAAATCAACATTTTTCAGCTTAAAATTCTCTTCGTATTTTTACGCGTTGGCAAAATTTTGATGCGTAAACACACTTTTCGATGCATCCTAGATGCGTAATTACGCATTTTGGCGAACTCTGCTCATACGTCTGTTATGGTGTGGGGTGTTTTGAACTGTCATGAATTAGGACCCCTCATACATCTGTTATGGTGTGGCGTGTTTTGAACTGTCATGAATTAGGACCTATCATACGTCTGTTATGGTGTGGAGTGTTTTGAACTGTCATGAATTAGGACCCCTCATACGTCTGTTATGGTGTGGGGTGTTTTGAACTGTCATGAATTAGAACCCCTCATACGTCTGCAGACCACTCTGACCGGTGGAGGCTACATAACCATCCTTGGGAATCATTTGCTTTCTTTTGTGTCATGCAACCACTCTAATGGGTATGACCTCTTTCGACACAACAATATGCCACTGCACACATCCACAGTCGCCCGATTTTGGCTGGAGGAACATTCTGCAGAGTCTGGCATCGTGACTTGGCCCCATCGTTCCCCGGATTTAAACTCCATTAAACACATTTGGAATGCTTTTCAACGTACTGTCAATGCCAGGAATCCTCCACTGGCAAATATTACATAATTGTGGGACGCTCTTCAAGAAACATGGTGTGCACTGTCTCCACAGTACTACAGAGAGCTCGTGGAGTGCATGCCCCATTGCGCTGCTGCTGTTATCCAATCAAGAGAAGGACCAACACGGTATTAGAAAAGTATCTTAGGTTTTTTTTTTTGGTACTGCAGTGTATTAAACTGGCAGCCATGGGAGTAAAATAAGTGGAATGATAGAATGATGTGTTTCTTGAATCGTGATGGGCTTCTGTTGACAGGCGTTAGGGATGCGTTCTTTCAATAGGGTGAATACAAAAATAATGTTGCATACCCTTTCAAAATATTCCACAAAATAAAATGATTTCAAAAAACACCAAAACAGAGGAGCAGTTCTAAGTTAATAAATTAAATTAACAGTTTGGCCGAGGGTAACAGGCTGGTCATTGAAGGTGTGTGTGTGTGTGTGCCCATCCCAGCTAAGTTTAATTGTTTGAACTTGCTAAAATACCTACCTACTGACCGACCGACAGCACACACATACGATAATTTGGTTTGAAAAGTGCTTGAATTTATTTTCATTGGAAGAATTCAAACCTTGTAATAACACAAGGCATGAATACTGAATGAATTTTTGATATTGTTAGGAGGAACCTGAATGAGAGAGAAAGACACATAATTTAAAGAATGGGTGTACTTCATTCTTTTTCTCTAATGAAAAAAATTAATTCTGTTTGCAAGTAAGGAATACTCAGCCAGATGAAATATTCAGCAAAAGGACAAACATTTAGTTGCATTTGTGCCAATAAGTTCCGTACAATTATTGCTTTTTCGCCAAAAGCATTTCTTCAAGAGAAAACTGTTGGAAGGTCTGGAGATTGAGAGAAGAAGAGGAACTACATTAAATGATTTTAAAGGTTGGAGTTTTACCCAAGGTTGGCAACACTTACTGTAGGGTTAGTCCTGATGAAGGATGGGGTTACTACCCGAAAATTTGACCCTAGAATTAACATCCTGTATTCCTAAGTAATTCCCATAATCTGTCTATTGTAACTATCATTTGATCATCTAGGAAAGCCATGACTTTATTTATTACTAAGTTTCTTTCTTTTTTTTTTTTTTTTTTTTCTTTTAATATGATATTGTGGCAGGTACTGAAGTTTATCATACTATATAACCTTATTTGTCTTTATCCTTTGTGGAGGATATTTATACACATGAAATCTAATTCTACATGTTTGATTACTGAAAATGACGGGGTTTAAATTTAAAAGGCTCTGTTTCTAGAAAGAAGGTTGTATCTGTGTATGTTGTGTAAGTTGTTGTTGCATGTATGAATTCTTCACTGTCTTCTTGTAAACCATGTTGATACCATTTTTCTGAAATGTTAATCTGCATCATATGAAAAATGCTTTATGATTAGATATAACGCATATTGTGTGACTCCATCTGAGCAAAAATTGTGGTAAGATAAATCTTTTGGGGAAAAAAAAATTATCTGAGAACTTGTTCTTAGTGATGAAGATGTATTCATTCTGAAAGTAATGTTCCCCAAGTATCCTTCAAAAGAGAAGTCAGCTTGTGGTTGTGATTTACTGTGAACCCTGAAGCCCAGCTCCTCCCCACCCCCTTCTCGCTTACTCATATTCATTCACTTGCATTTTTCTGAAGCCTTCTAGAACATCCACCAGATCAGTACTCGAATCAGATTCAAAATGTATTCATATAAAATTAGATTTTTTAGCAATACAGGCTGCTACTGATGAACAATGTCCATGTAGCATCTTCGTTCCAAAGATACTGAAATTGCATGTGCTTGTATTAATGTGCATGTATGCTTTAATCTTTTAAAGTCAGTGCCAAATATGACACATAATTGCTTATTAAAATGCACTTAGTTGCAAGTTTATTGGATACACCTATACCCAGCATTTGCTCTGGCTTTTTAAGTTTTTGCCAACCCATTCGCCAAAATTCTTTTTTTTTTTTTTTTTTTTTTTTTTTTTGCCAAATGTAACCTGAAGTTATACAAATAAAGAAGATAGCTGTCTAAGCACGAACACTTTAGCTCAAATCAATTACAACACTCAAATGAAGCTAAGACGTATCACCGGTATCAAAAGTATACACAGTTAAAACCATGACGACACAAATAACTCATTCCATTGAGGTTTAAAAAGGTTTAATGTTAAAAACTTGCGAGATCTTTCGAACCTACGACTTATCGGTTCATCATCAGGCACCAAAACTCGCAAGGTGCACATGAAACGTAGTGATTATATACACGTGTGGTTATGGGCAAAGACCGCGCATGCGTACAAGTCGGGACAGTATGGGGTCATAAAAAATACATACATTTAAAATAACCTGTAGGGTAAAAAACACATAATGGTTGTCATAAATATAAGAAATATAAAATGAAGGTCAAAGTTCCCTCGCCTGAGTTTTATATATGTACAATAAAATCAATGGTTGTCTAATCTTGTTTCTTGGTTTTTCAGTAGGTATCGCCAAGGTGCTGGTATATTGGATGGAGCTTCATCATTACAACATTGTTCATTCAAATGATAAATATACAAGCTCTCGAGAAACAACAGGCCATTTTTAGTTTTGGTCGTCGATAACAGTTTTACATTGTCCCAGTCAGGATAGTGCTCTCCTTTTAGTACCTCTCGCGCTAAAGAAGTTGTTAGGGCATGTGTACGAACACTGTATTTGTGTTCTGTAATTCGTGTCTTTAATGATCTACAAGTGGATCCCACGTAAGAAGTAGACTGTGAGGTAGTTGAGAAAGAGTTCAGTGGTACCGAATAAACGCCGTATTTATCTAAGATTGATGTCGGATCTCGGTCTGATTTGGTTAAATTGAACAAACTTTCCGAAGAAACACCAAAGGAACAATCGTATTTTTTGCATGAATTTTGTAAGATCGGTACAATGGTTGGATGGAAGGGAATGGATGCCACGTATTTTATGGTTACTTCATCACGTATTGGTTGTAACGTTGTGGAGATCCGTCGTTGATACCTGCGTAACAATTTTGTAAATAGATATCCGGGATAACCGGAAACCTTTGTTAGATTGAAAATCCTGTGTAATTCTAGTTTTAAAGATCTTTTGGTGGATGAATGACTATAAGCCCTACAGATTAAAGATGAAATAGAACTATGTTTATAGGGAAGTGGTGTGTACGAATTATATGGAATAAGGGTAGGTGAACAAGTGGGTTTTAGGTAGACGGAGGTTTGAATGTCATTAGATGGGGTGCGTCGTAATAAAATATCTAAGAACGGAAGGGAGTTGGAGGATTCTAACTCTTGGGTGAAGGAAATAGTGGGAAAGACGGTTGATAAAGAGGCAGCAAAAGTGTCTAATTCACTAAGTGAGTATTGCCAAAAAACTAAAACATCGTCGACATATCGTATATAGAGTAATGGTTGGAATGTACCATTATGAAAAACTGTATGTTCGACGTGTTGCAGTACTATTTCTGCCAGGACGGGGGAAAGAGGTGACCCCATTGGGGTACCGAAATCCTGGCGGTAGGTGATGTAATTAAATTTAAAATAAGTCCGGTTCTTGATAAGGTTCAGGGCTGAAACTATAGCAGTGGATTCAGTAGAAGAGAGGTTTAAGGATGGAAGTAGTGGGGTAATCAGGTCAATGGCTACATCCACAGGGACATTGGGAAACAGGGAAACTACATCGAGACTGGCCATTTTAAATGGAATACCCGATGTAGCGGAATGGATCCGTTCCAGGGCGGACTTAGAACTCTTAATTGAAAAAGGTGAAGATGTGGTTAAGGGGGAAAGGACTGAGGCAAGTGATTTTTCCAGATTTCGGGTGGGGTTAGTATAGCCTGATACTAAAGGACGGATGGGGTGTTCCGGTTTATGAAGTTTAATTTTGCCAAACAAATCTGGTATACGAGGACCAAAAGGAGGTTGCATATTATTTGAAATGGCTGGGGGTAGTGTATTACTATTTTTAAGTTTTGCAAGAGCAGTAATAGTAGCTGGGATAGGGTTACGAGATAATACTGTATGTGGGATCTGATTTATAACTGCGGTCATCTTATTAATATAGGTAGATTTATCAAGTATAACTATTTGGTCCGTTTTATCTGCAGAAACAATTGCTAATGATGCATCTCCGGAAAGAGATAACAAAGTAGTACGCTCATATTTTAATATATGTTGAATTTCAGTTAGTGGTCGAGTGGATTCCTTTTCAATAGTACGAGAGATTTTATATCTAAGTGGGTCCTGAGCATGAATCGGCAATGACTTTATGACCTGTTCAAGTTGGGTAATGTAATTGAAGGTCTTTGGTTTGAGCACCGGAAACGAGAACTTAAATCCTCGGTTTAGTGCCCTGCATTCGTCCTCTGTTAATTGTCTTGCACTCAAATTCACAAAAGCATTCGTTGAGGTCATTAGATTAGATTTTGTCAAGGAGTTTTTTCTAGTTGTATACTCATGCACCAAGACCCTCAATTTCCGTATTTGTCTCTGTTGGTACATTTCCACCTCGTGAGTAATCTTGGCATAGTTTACTATCATTAATTTGTCAAAAATAATTAAAGAGGTGTTGTGAGCAAGGAAACCATACGCGTTGTATGTTTTTCGGTTAAGGGAATCAATCAGGCCGTATTTTATTCTTATCTCTGTAGTTAAGCGCCTAGATTCAGTTCCTTGTAATAACTTAGCATCTGATAGTGAACGTGGAGCGGTTCTCAGGCGTAGGAAATTTGGGATGACGCCCAAGGAACGGCAGTTTTGAAGAAAAGACAGGTGTGTATATTCCACAGCCAACTTTCGAGATGTTTTATAAAATATTTTTATGGCACGCTCCATGTGGCACTTTGCTGTTCATAGGTATCTTAGAACAATTGGTAACTAACTTACCGGGAAATAACGAGGCAGCTTGTTAGTAGATATGATGAAAAGACTATCGTGCTGATTGATATACAAATAAAGAAGATAGCTGTCTAAGCACGAACACTTTAGCTCAAGTCAATTACAACACTAAAATGAAGCTAAGACGTATCACCGGTATCAAAAGTATACACAGTTAAAACCATGACGACACAAATAACTCATTCCATTGAGGTTTAAAAAGGTTTAATGTTAAAAACTTGCGAGATCTTTCGAACCTACGACTTATCGGTTCATCATCAGGCACCAAAACTCGCAAAGGTGCACATGAAACGTAGTGATTATATACACGTGTGGTTATGGGCAAAGACCGCGCATGCGTACAAGTCGGGACAGTATGAGGTCATAAAAAATACATACATTTAAAATAACCTTATCAAGAACCGGACTTATTTTAAATTTAATAACATCACCTACCGCCAGGATTTCGGTACCCCAATGGGGTCACCTCTTTCCCCCGTCCTGGCAGAAATAGTACTGCAACACGTCGAACATACAGTTTTTCATAATGGTACATTCCAACCATTACTCTATATACGATATGTCGACGATGTTTTAGTTTTTTGGCAATACTCACTTAGTGAATTAGACACTTTTGCTGCCTCTTTATCAACCGTCTTTCCCACTATTTCCTTCACCCAAGAGTTAGAATCCTCCAACTCCCTTCCGTTCTTAGATATTTTATTACGACGCACCCCATCTAATGACATTCAAACCTCCGTCTACCTAAAACCCACTTGTTCACCTACCCTCATTCCATATAATTCGTACACACCACTTCCCTATAAACATAGTTCTATTTCATCTTTAATCTGTAGGGCTTATAGTCATTCATCCACCAAAAGATCTTTAAAACTAGAATTACACAGGATTTTCAATCTAACAAAGGTTTCCGGTTATCCCGGATATCTATTTACAAAATTGTTACGCAGGTATCAACGACGGATCTCCACAACGTTACAACCAATACGTGATGAAGTAACCATAAAATACGTGGCATCCATTCCCTTCCATCCAACCATTGTACCGATCTTACAAAATTCATGCAAAAAATACGATTGTTCCTTTGGTGTTTCTTCGGAAAGTTTGTTCAATTTAACCAAATCAGACCGAGATCCGACATCAATCTTAGATAAATACGGCGTTTATTCGGTACCACTGAACTCTTTCTCAACTACCTCACAGTCTACTTCTTACGTGGGATCCACTTGTAGATCATTAAAGACACGAATTACAGAACACAAATACAGTGTTCGTACACATGCCCTAACAACTTCTTTAGCGCGAGAGGTACTAAAAGGAGAGCACTATCCTGACTGGGACAATGTAAAACTGTTATCGACGACCAAAACTAAAAATGGCCTGTTGTTTCTCGAGAGCTTGTATATTTATCATTTGAATGAACAATGTTGTAATGATGAAGCTCCATCCAATATACCAGCACCTTGGCGATACCTACTGAAAAACCAAGAAACAAGATTAGACAACCATTGATTTTATTGTACATATATAAAACTCAGGCGAGGGAACTTTGACCTTCATTTTATATTTCTTATATTTATGACAACCATTATGTGTTTTTTACTCTACAGGTTATTTTAAATGTATGTATTTTTTATGACCTCATACTGTCCCGACTTGTACGCATGCGCGGTCTTTGCCCATAACCACACGTGTATATAATCACTACGTTTCATGTGCACCTTTGCGAGTTTTGGTGCCTGATGATGAACCGATAAGTCGTAGGTTCGAAAGATCTCGCAAGTTTTTAACATTAAACCTTTTTAAACCTCAATGGAATGAGTTATTTGTGTCGTCATGGTTTTAACTGTGTATACTTTTGATACCGGTGATACGTCTTAGCTTCATTTGAGTGTTGTAATTGATTTGAGCTAAAGTGTTCGTGCTTAGACAGCTATCTTCTTTATTTGTATATCAATCAGCACGATAGTCTTTTCATCATAACCTGAAGTTGCCAATTTTTTTTTTCACTCCATTTAATATAAAAACCGTAAAAAACATAAAGTGTTATAATAGTACAAAACAATAGGTAGGTTATACATTCTTTATAATTATGCAGCAAAATATTATTAAAAAAAGGTAATTGCCAACATTTTTGCCAAAACGATTTTTTTTTCCCCACAAATTACGAAGCATGGGATCAGCAGTACAACCGTGTGGTGTACTGTGCTTGGCCTTTAAAACAGCCTAAATTCTTTGGGGCATGGAGCATACCAGATGCTAGAGACACTAAGCTAGAAAAACACATCAGCATATTCCTGGAACCATTCAGTGAAAATATGTGCCTTGTGAGTGGATGTGTTATCCTGCTGCACATGTCAATCTGCTTGAGAATATACTATAGCTAATGAAGGGTTGAGTTTGGTTGGCAACAATGTCCTTTGATAGGTATCTGATATCCTAAAGTGTGCCAGGGAAGCATTCTCCACACTAGCGCAATGCCATTATCGGCCTGTACTGTTGATGCCTATCAAAGGACATTGTTGCCAACCAAATTCAGTCCTTCATTAGCTATGGTTTATTCTCAAGCAGGATGGCTCCACGTCCTCATGTCGCTTGTGCCAAACTCAGATTCAGCCATCAGCATAATGCAGAAGAAACTTTTATTTGTATGTCCAGTCTTTAGCTATCCAGAGTGGATGTTCCTGCACTCACTGGTGGCACACTTTTATGTTTTGTACTGACAGCATCTGCACTTGATGTAATCATTGGCTGTTACGGTCTAGTACATGGTGCATTTGGAGATAACCGATAGTGCAACAGTGTTGAATTCTGTGGTGATTTCCCAAGTTGTGACCCATCTGTTCACTTGCATGATTCTCTCCAGTTTCTTCTAACCACTCCAATGCACCAGCTATTCTCATCCACAAAATCACTAATTGCTAGAAATTTTTTTGGGTGTTGCATCATTAGCAGTAAACATTTGCTATAGTTGTGCATGAGAATCCCGGAAGGCTGGCCGTATAGGAAATGCTCAAACCAACACGCCCGGCACCAACTATCATACCGTGCACTCGTTTTGTCCATTTGGACCCTCAGTCGAATGTTAACTGATGCTCAACAAACTGGTCTGCCTAATTTATACTGGTTATTCTGCTTTTGTGTTAGAGTGAGCCATTTATGTGGCAAGGACAGGCATACCTAATCAACTGATATATCAGTTATACTATTTTTTTTGTTAATATATTAATATGCACTGTTAATATAATGTAAATTCCTCTTTCAAACAGCCCTGAGAAAAACAGAATAATTCGAAAAAAGAAAAAAATGACAGAGATCCACCTCAGGCAAAAGAAGTGTAAGTATTTCCCCTTTCTGCATTATTTTACTTATAACTTTACAGTGTTGTGGAAAGTATGTTTAATTTGTGAGATCTACAACAGTGCTGCCATGATATGTACCAAACCAGAAGAAGATCTGCAGTTTGAGATAATTATTCTAAAACCCTCATTCAAAGAATGAGCAAGAGCCATGCCACCCCAAACTAAAATGAGATGAACAGAGTAGCAAAATGTAGGTGTACGCCGTACGCGAATAGTTTCCAAATTATAGCAGATTTTGCAGGCAGTTTTTTATTGTAGATTAAGAAAAATAAAAATGTTATTTGCAGAATTATAACACTTACTCAAGGCTTTATTCGGATTAACGTACTTAATTGAATTTTAACTTGAAGAACTTTCAATTATTTCATGATAATTAACACAGCAATCAGACGTCACTAAATTGACTGTAATTACTGTTTCTCTCACTTTCACTCGTGAATACAATCACATCAGGAAACTTTAAAATTTCATCGTCATGGAGCGAGAACCGAACCCGCATCTCCTGATTACTGTTCGAGCATGCTAACTGTTGCACCACCCACGACGGCGAATTCCCAAGTATCTGAGTATTAAGAGCTTCGGAATATTCTCCAACCCTGTTCTGAATCAATGCAGATTCTGCTTTCATCTAGCATTGTTAAGTAAATCTCCAGTTGTTCAGGTATACTGGGTGGAAGAAATATTCTTCTCATAATACGTGGCAAGTACGTCATGATAATTAACATGGCAATCAGACATCACTAAATTGACTGTAATTACTGTTTCACATGTGAATACAATCACATCAGAAAACTTGAAAATTTCATTGCCGTATGGTGGGGATGAAATTTTAAAGTTAAATTTTAAAGGTTCAACTTTTATTTCATACAAATAAAAGTTGGACCCTGGTAGACTGGCAGCATGTAACTTGGTGCGATGATTCATGCTACCAGTTGTTACAAGCTGATAATAGGAGTCGGGTGTGGTGCAGACCCCATGGGGCCATGAACCCAAGCTGTCAACAAGGCACTGTGCAAGCTGGTGGTGGTTCCACATATGTGTGGGGTGTGTTTATGTGGCACTATTTGGGTGAATCACATAATGGTCAGTTTGGGTTATGCAGTAGTGTGAAGCCTTGGCCAACTCTTCTTGTAATGCTACCCACTTCCTACAGCTGCTTCCATAATGTAAAACAATCTTTCTCAACACTCAGTACCATTGTGCCACCTCTACCTTGAGTCTCTCCTGCTATGCCATTCAACAAGTGATGGACGATTTGTTAACAATTCGTTTACAACGAAGGACTCTTCACTGTAAATGGTGAATAGTTCTCTCTCACTACTGTGAATGATAATTCAATCTACAATTTCTGCAGCACACACTGAAGTCACAGCATATTTAACTTTTCACCACTCCTTGTTGGTTCTAAACATCTAACCTAAAAATTAGCACTGCAGCAATACGTGGAACTTCATTGTAACCTTTTAGATGAATATATCTTTCATCTGGAAATTCTGTTTCACACGTTATAATTGCTGCAAAGCAAAGACAAGGGTATATATGCTGTATATGTTGTTATATACAGTGAAATCTGCTTAATACTATTTTCAAGGGACCGACGTGAATTAGTGTCTTAGCCAGAAATAGAAAATAAATAAAACGTACGCTATGTACCTTTGTGTATATCGGCTGCATATTCACGAAACTGTAGGAAAACACCAAAAATAATGGTATTAAAAAAATACCAAAAAAAAAAAAAAAAAAAATTTACTGTAGTCCCAAACTGTATTACCACACAATATTAATTTAAAACATACATAAAAGCATCACATAGATTATGAAAATTATTTTGCTCTTGTACAGTATTCTTAAACTGAAATTCACTTTTTTATAGTTTCTTAAAATAATTCTCAATCTTATTTTGTTTCATTTTTTTAAAAGTGGAATTCAGAATTATTGTTTCTAGCTGATTAATTTTACTGATAGTGTCAGGAATCCAATCATGCTGGACACAAACGCGAGTGAATTTAATGCTGGTGTTGGTGGTGGCACAGGAGCCTCTTCTTCTTCCTCCGCACTCTCCTCGTTTGTAGTAGTACTCGCAGCATTATCTTCTACGATTTTTTTAACTGTTCAAATCTCACAAGTTGGAATATCATCATCAGCAGACCCCTAATCCAGGAAAATTCATGAAAATGGGATCCTCTTTGACTTAGTCATCAGGTTGCAGTGCTGATTCATTTTATGGGCATTTGATGCCTGCTTTAATGAAACTGTTCTTAATTACCTCAGGGCTGGCTAGGTTCTCTGAGCCTGAGCATGCCACGCCCTCACTTCCAAAAGGAGTCCAGTCGCTAAAGCTCACAGCAATAGTTTTACCACTAATGCATTATTTTAGTTGATGTTTTTTCTTACCTGCTATAACTTGAATATATGTATATCAGAGTAAACAATGGGAGTAATTTTTGCATCACATGTATAGTCACGAATGCTTACTTCATGCACACCCGAAATCTGGAAAATATAATTAAACATATGAAATGGCGTAAGTTATATCTTCTGCTGTTCTTTTTTTAATCAGAAACATCAGCCGACTAAGCAATTGATTTTCAGTATGCAATTTTAATATCAGAAATGATTATAAGACCGAGTTATCTGACTCGACTTTTCATTTCATTATTTTTGACTATTACATATTTCAGTTCATTTCAGATATGAGGGAGTAATGAACACTAATTTCAAAACTGGGAAAAAATAGCAATATTATTACACAGATCGCTTTTGCAAAAGGAAGCAAAAATTAAGTAAAACATTTATTTTGGAAAAACTTTTGTAGATGCATTTACTGGATATACATAAGTATTGTAATGATTAAACTACCCCCCTCCCTCCCCCCCCCCTCTCTCTCTCTCTCTCTCTCTCTCTCTCTCTCTCTCTCTCTCTCTCTCTCTCTCTCTCTCTCTCTCTCTGTCTCTCTCTTTCTCTCTCTCTCTCCTTCCTTCCTTCCTTCCTTCCTTTTACTTATTTTGTATTGCTTCTATCTTGTCAGAATTTGTTTCCAGTGAGATACATGTAATGCAATAATAATCCGTACAGTAAAAACTCAGAAAAGTATTTTATGCTACATTCTTACAAATTCACGGTATGACACAAACTGTGTAATTTACTATTTTACAAAAAGAGATGTGAATGGTGATCCCCTGGTCTTTGGGGTAGTTTGCCAGTTTGCTTGACCTTGCACTTGCAGACACTTCAGAGTAAATTATGATTTGCTTAGTGAGTGTAGTGAGACAACCAGCTGGGAGTGGATAAAAAGTGAATGACCAATAATTTGAATGGGCATTTATAAATGGCTCATGCCATCACTTCATTCAATAGTCTCCATCTCAAAGAATCATCTAAATGATGACTTTATCTTCCATCGTGATGAAGTGCTTAACTTTCTGAGCATGCAAAAATGCTGGAATGAATGAAGCAATGTGTTAGAAACTAGTTCTTTTATAAATGAGTAATTTGCATGTTATATGAAGTTGTGACATGATAGATCTGGTTTGATTGAATGTTTGCATCATTTTGTCATAGCCATAGAGCATTTTGTTGAAATGCAAATGTTGATGAAAAGCACAATGTTTCCTTAATTTTATTGACCAGTAAATTTAAATGAATAAAAACTTATTTTTCAAGCCAGTTTTGGTAAATCTGGTGTCATGTGTTCTTTTTTTTTTATTTACTTGTTTATTTATTTTGCTTTAAATAATATTGAAGGATTTATAACGTGCCTAAATGACATAAGAAGTATATTTACTAAATGCAAGTTTGTTTTCCCTTTTTGTAACTTTCTGGCTAAAAAGTTATTAGTTTTTAACTCTAACACCAGCATACTTCTCATATTTTTTGTTTCAACACAAGACCATCATTAGCTTGCTTTTGGGTAAAAATGAAGAGGGCAGTTTTTTTTTGTTTTTTTTTTTTTTGTAGTTCCTGAATACAAAATATATTTATTTATGTCTTTAACCAATGCATCCATTTCCCAATTAATTACCAAGTGCTTAAAATGGATTTGCAAAAAACCCCTAATTTAGCCTACAGTAAATAACCTTTTTTAGTGCTACAGATTAGATGTGGAAGTGTAATCAGCAGAAGAAAATTAGTCAGAACATGATTAAACAAGAAGGATTTGATTTTGCTGGAGAAGGCGTGCACTAACAAGATTTAATGTGCAATAATCTGCAACTTTGCTGCTGGAAAACATATTGGCCCGCTTGTAATTCTATGTGAATAAGGTTCTGTTCTTGTACTAGTGATTTCAAGTAAGCATGCTTAAGTGTAATAATTTTAATAGTGTTTTTATTTTGAGTTAGTGTGAGAAGAAATGGGCTCTCTCTGTTCTTTAGTCACTGGCTCTCTCTGTTCTTTAGTCACTGGCTCTCTCTCTCTCTCTCTCTCTCTCTCTCTCTCTCTCTCTCTCTCTCTCTCTCTCTCTCTCTCTCTCTCTCTCTCTCTCTCTCTCTCTCTCTCTCTCTCTCTCTCTCTCTCTCTCTCTCTCTCTCTCTCTCTCTCTCTCTCTCTCTCTCTCTCTCTCTCTCTCTCTCTCTCTCTCTCTCTCTCTCTCTCTCTCTCTCTCTCTCTCTCTCTCTTCTTTGGAACCAGCAGCCCTAATTTAGAAATTAGTTTATTCTTTTTCTCATCAATGCACTGTGTAGATCACTGTTTGGAAAAAATGCCCCCCACATAAAATAGATGAGAAGTTGGTGTGCATCATATGAGCAGCACAGATTAAATCCTAGCCATTAGTTTTTTAACCTGTAAAGAATGGATCTCATATACATTCATAATTTTTTTCTTTTCAAACAAAGTAGCTGAGACATCAGAGCACTTAACTCCTCATGATAATTAACACAGCAATCGGACATCGCGCTGAACTGACTGTAATTACTGTTTCACATGTGATATCAATTACCTCAGAAAACTTGAAAATTTCATTGCCCTTGAGCGGGAATCAAACATGCATCTCCCTATTACCGTTTGAGTATGCTATCCGTTATCATGCTCAAATGGTAATCAGGAGATGCGGGTTCGATATCCGCTCAAGGGCGATAAAGTTTTCTGAGGTGATTGATTATTACACGTGAAACAGTAATTACAGTCAATTCAGCGATGTCTGATTGCTGTGTTAATTATCATGACGTATTGACCATGTATTATGAGAAGAATATTTCTTCCACACTGTAGACTTAACTTCTTCTGTGTTCATTATTGAGAAAGGCTACATCTGAAAAGCATAATATATGCACATTTTATTTATTATACTGCACATGTCTTGCTTTTTGGCAATTTTTGAATGCTACTATCCTAAATGATGCCTACTGTGGAAGAGTGAACAAACTGCTTTGATGTTTTGCATATCAATGCTGTCTACTAAAGTTGTGTAAGTGTGAGAAAATAATTGCTAAGTCTGTGCTAAACTCTTTTCCAGTTCCTTACTCTGAATTTACTCCATCTAATTTTCAGGTAACTCTTCATACTGAATTTCTGAAACTGGAATTATCCCATACAAATATAATATAATAATTGTTACATGTGTCAAACAACTCAATCCAATATTAAAAAACTGCAAATACTTCAAAATGAATTTATTAGACTAATAGATTTAAAATACAATTTTAAAAGTAATAATTATATGCAGTTGGGTATTCATGGTTTTAAAAGAGTTTTCCCTAATAAATATAATATAATTACTGTTAAGCAATTATATGATTTTAACTTAGGGAAAATTATGTATAAAAGAATAAAAAATAACATAGAACATGATCTAATAAACATTACTATTATACACATCAGTATGATACTAGAAATCAGCATATACTAATACCAGTTTTACCTAAAACTATAGTCATATAACAAAGTTTACATTACTGTGGACCAAGGTTTTGGAATTCATTACCTAGGGAACTAACAGAAATCAATAACTATAACTTATATTTAAAAAAAAACTTAAAGCATATATATTAAACTAAACTACAAAAAAATAAAATAAAATAAAATTAATAATAATAAAAAAGGAGATGGGAAGAGGAGGTTAATCGGAAAGTTGTAGAGCAAGAGTGATATCTAATTGTAGTGCTGTAGATATTTTATATTATACTAATATTAATCTAATTTCATTGCTGTCTTGCATTGTTGACCTTACTTAGGAAGCTCAGGGCTAAGTCAGGTCTCTGTGAGGCCTTTTCCCGGAGCTTTCTTGCTGTTATCAAAATAGATAAATAGCAATGTAACCATAAATCATGAATCTATAACAGCAGAAATAATAAATGAAATGAAATACATTCACTGCTACTGCTCTTTTCCTGTCATTCATTATCACTCACATTTGCTTTGATTGCACTTTGACTGAGTTTGAAATTGTCCACTAAAATTGTTCATAGCTGAGATCATAAACTCAGTAAACAGTTTGTTCAGTTACCAGAAGTTATGCAAAATTCTTTAAAAATAAAGGACTTCAATACAATACTAATGATAAGCTTACATTTAGTCAACTCGAAGTTGCTGAAGCTCATTTTGTCACATTTCAAGCATGTGTAGGCAATTACAAACTTCCAGGTGGCGAGATGTGTTCAGCAATTATAAAGAGTCGCCACCTAGAATTTGTAATTGCCTACACGTGCTTGAACTGTGACAAAATGAGCTCCAGCAACTGTGAGTTGGCCAAATGTAAGCTTATCATTAGGAATGTATTAATTTTGAGCTGTACGTTTTTGGTTAAATGCCGGGTTGAGCATTTGAGTTCAATCAGCATATTTCATTTTCAAATCAATGACATTTTTAGCACTCTCAGTGACTTGCTATTTATAAATTTTGTGGCAACCTTTTACACATGTACACTGGCGTGCAAAAATTAAGGACGAGGTGGTTTTTCGAATGTAACGTCGTGCAGAAGTGCTCCACATCAACTCAAATCATTCCATAAGATCCCCAAGATGTAAGAATATGGGACAAGTGAGCAAAACCGTCCAAACAAGGAATACAAAGGATACAAAGGCACTTTATTGAAAAGGTAGCTTCGAGCACAACTGAACAGAAGACAGAAACGTCCATGTGACAGGCGGCTGCCAAGAAAAATCCAGTTTTTAGTAGGGAATATGATCACCCCTGACTGCGTTGCAGGATTTACAACGTCTGTCCATGCTGAGGACGAGGTTGTCAAGTAGTTGTTGAGGCATCGCGGCCCATTCCTCTTGTAGCACCAATCGCAGCTGCGGAATCATTGCTGCCAAGCGTCTCCCGAGAAGGTCCCTCACATGTTCGATTGGATTTAGGTCCGGCGACCTTGCGGGCCAATCCATGCGTTGAATATCTTCACTCTTGAACAGCTCGGAGACATCCACTGTACGATGAGGTGTAGCGTTGTCGTCCATGAAAAGGAACTCGGGACCCACAGCACCTCTAAACAGATGCACATGAGGCAGGAGAACCTCAGTAAAATAGCGGACACCTGTGACTGAACCTCCTTGGAAGATGTGGAGGTCAGTACGGCTACCAAGCATGATACCGCCCCAAACGAGAACTCCGCCACCTCCAAACCGGTCCCTTTCGATGATGTTGGAGGTGTGATTGCGTGTTCCCTGCTCTCTCCAGATGTGTATACGTCCAAAATCGCTCGTCCGACTAAATAGGCTCTCATCCGTAAAGAGAACTCGACCCCATTGCTGATGTGTCCAGTTCTTGTGTTCCTGGCACCACAGAAACTGCCGTCTCAGATGAGCAGGCATTAATGGCACACATCGTACTGGTTGTCGTGCAAATAGACCACTTTTGTGCAGCCTCCTGACCACGGTAAAACGCGATAACGGACGTCCAGTTGTCTGTTGCATGTGCCTTGCGATTTCTCCCGCTGTATGCTGTCTGTCTCTTCTCGCCTGTAGGATAATATACCGGTCGTCTGCCGCCGTGGTTGCTCGTGGACGACCACTGCTAAACTCTGGGACAGCTGTTCCTGTCGTTTGAAATGCTCTCCAAGCTCGTGAAACGATGCTGTAAGCGATCACGAACTCCTCGGCCACACTAGTCACACTTCGACCTTCTTCCAACTTCCCAATGACGTGACCTCGGGTAAAGATGTCGTCTACTGGATTGCCTGTTGGCCCTATCACACGGTGGCAGCAACTCGACGTCGTTCAAACTGATGTACACCGTGCAATAGCTTTCACCGAATTGCTGAGCGTACACCGCCCGTGTGCTTTATACCCTTCCATCATGCTGCATATATGCGCCTGCCCTACCGTACTAGACCCTAGTCTATCTCCTGAGCGGTCTTTCGGGGTCCGTTCATGCTAATTTCTCCTCTTCGTCCTTAATTTTTGCACACCAGTGTATATGTGAATGGCTTTCAGTGTTAATATGGTTATGTTATTTAGTTATGCATATCTGTAAAGTGTGTATCGCCTTACAAGTTTTTTTGTTTTTTTTAATAGGCCTCAGTGTTCATCAGCATTGTTCTTTAAGTACAACTCACAGCTAGGACCACCATTCCATGTGATTGTTGACACAAACTTTGTGAATTTTTCAATCAAGAATAAAATGGATATTTTCCAGTCTTTAATGGACTGTTTATATGCCAAATGTAAGTGTTTTTCTTTCTTTTGTATGTGTGTGGTCATGCTTATTCAACACTAAGCTTTTTTCTTTCTTTTTTTTTTTTTTTTTCTTTTTCATGTTTTAAAAGCACTGAAACATATCTACCACAGGGTTGAAAAAAATTGTCAGTTATGTTAGCTACAAGAAATAAGAAATGTATACATTTTACTTCAATGGTTTGGAATCGAATTTATAATGTTCTTTTTAGTCATTAGAAATTTAAATTTATTGCCTTTTCTAAGAGAAAATTTTAGATTTTCATTAGTTGTGAAGAGTTTGTTTACTTCTTCATCTTTTTCTCCAAGTATTTTATTTTCTTGCAGGTGTTCCTGTCCTTTAGGTGACTGTCAAAGCCTGCTGCTATCAATGCTTCACTCTACCTCACATCCGTTATTGACACCATGGAGATTCCAAACACGCAATACATGCGTGCCTAACGCCGCCCCGGTGGCGCAGTGGTCTAAGGCGCTGGCCTCTGATCATTCGTCCGTAAAGGGTCCGGGTTCGAATCCCGGTCAGGCATGGATGTTGTGTTTGTCTTTCGGCACTGGCTCTTTCCCTTCCCTGGAACCAGTGACCCTAAATTAGGGACGGGCGACTGCTTATAGCCCATTGAGTTGCTCACGGTGGTCGTTAAACCTCCAATCCAAAAAAAAAAAAAAAAAAAAAAATGCATGCCTAACCATCCAGGGTTTGTTTTGATAGAAAGCGTTGCCAACAAAACTATAGCTGTAGATTTTGTGGGAAATTTAAACAAAAAATGTTGCCCAACATCATTTATTTATTTCATCATCATCATTCATTCATTATCAATCCGCTGCTGGACGAAGGTCTCTCCAAGTTTCCTCCACAACGGTCTGTCTTGTGCCAGTCTCCTCCATGTCACTCCTGCAAACTTTCGAATTTCATCCACCCATCTCCCACGTGGTCTTCTTCTGGGTCTTTTCCTGTCCCCTGGAATCCAAACTAAAATTGCCGCCCCGGTGGCGCAGTGGTCTAAGGCGCTGGCCTCTGATCATTCGGCCGTAAAGGGTCCGGGTTCGAATCCCGGTCAGGCATGGATGTTGTGTTTGTCTTACGGCACTGGCTCTCTCCCTTCCCTGGAACTAGTGACCCTAAATTAGGGACGGGCGACTGCTTATAGCCCATTGAGTTGCTCCCGGTGGTCGTTAAACCTTCAATCAAAAAAAAAAAAAAAAAAACTAAAATTTTGGCTGTCCATTGATGGTCTGTCCTTCTGGCAGTATGTCCATCCCCTTGCCATTTCAGGGATTTAACTCATGATGTCTTCCACTCTTGTCATTTTTCGAATCCACGAGTTCCTCTTCTTATCTCTCCTGGTTACATCAAGCATGCACCTCTCCAAGCTTATTTGAGTTGTCTGCAGCCTTTGTATGTCTCTTTTAGTTAAGGTCCACGTCTCTGCACCACATGTAAGCACTGGAAGGATGCATTGATCAAACACTTTTCTTTTAAGACATAATGGCATATTGCTCTTGAAAATTATGCTGTTTCTTCCAAAAGCTCTCCAGGCAAGTTTTGTATGCCGATTAATTTCTTCATCAATATGACCCTCACTTGATATCTGCTGTCCAAGATAAAGGTACGTATCTGTTATCTCCAGCTTTTCTCCATCAATCGATAAATCTCCATTTCTTGTAAAAGCATTGAACATCACTTTTGTCTTCTGAAAGTTCATTTTTAATCCCACTTCTTTACTCTTGTCGGCAAGTTCCTGAACCATACTCTGTAGCTCTGATGGAGTAGTTGCAAAAATGACTACGTCATCAGCAAAACAAAGGTGGGTTAGATAATCTCCATTAATCTTTATCCCCTTGTTTTCCCAGCTCAGCCACTGAAAGACACCCTCCAATGTGGTGTCTTTCAGTGGCTGAGCTGAAAGACACCACATTGGAGAGCTTCAGAGATATGGTGTCACCTTGTCTCACTCCCTTTCCAATTTTTATGTGTGTTGTATTCTCAAACAGCCGAATCTTTGCACTTGCATTTTCATAGATGTTATTAATAATATTAATGTATGAATCACCAATACCGCAGGATTTCAGAGCCATTGTAACTGCTGATGGTTTCACCGAATCAAAGGCTTTTTCATAATCGATACAAGCCATGCACCATGGAAATTCATATCCCCTCGCTCTTTCAATTAGTTCTCTCAGTACGTGGATATGATCTATTGTGCTGTAGCCACTCCTGAATCCAGCTTGTTCTCTCGGTTGAGCCATGTCCAGTGTTACCTTCAAGCGGTGTGAAAGAACTTTAGTGAAGATTTTATAAACCACTGATAGGAGGCTGATAGTCTGTAGTTCCCGAGATCCTCAATGTCACCTTTTTTATGTAGCAGGATCATTGTAGCGTTGTTCCAATCCTCAGGAATCATCCCTTCATTAAGGCATCGAGTGAAAATTTGACGAGTACTGTTTCGATTTCTCCACTTGCTTCTTGTATGATGTCTACAGTAATTCCATCTTCTCCTGGAGCTTTTCCCCGCTTCATGTTCTTGATTGCATGTGCAACTTCTGCTGGGAGGACTAGAAGAACTCTGGTACTGGTACCTTTCATGATGTCTGGAGTACATGTATCATCCCTTTCGTATAATTTGGAGTCGAAATCTTTCCCTCTTGTCAAAATTTCGCCCCTATTTCTTGTTACAGAACCATCTTCTTTTCTTAGTGCCATAATCTGTTTTCTGAGATGTCCCTTTGCTATCTTTAGGCTTTGGTTGTTTTCAATTGCTTTCCTCACTTGTTCACAGTTGAATTTCCTTACGTCTTCAGTGATACTTTTTCGCGAGCCGCCCTGGTGGCGCAGTGGTCTAAGCGATGACCTCTGATCATTCGTCCGAAAGGGGTCCGGGTTCGAATCCCGGTGAGGCATGGATGTTGTGTTTGTCTTATGGAACTGGCTCTCTCCCTTCCCTGGAACCAGTTACCCTAAATTAGGGACGGGCGACTGCTTATAGCCCATTGAGTTGCTCACGGTGGTCGTTAAACCTCCAATCAAAAAAAAAAAAAAAAAAAAAAAATACTTTTTCGTACTGTCTTGCATAGCTCTATGTATTCCACTTTGGAAGTCACATCCTCTGTAGTTGTCCTCATCTCTCTTCTTTTTTGCATCAACATTTTGGTTTTTCCTGATAATTTGTTCACATGCAACTTTTTCTTAGACCCAGCTAATTTTGTTGCTGTTTCCATAAGAGCTTTGGTTACTTTTGTGTTAATTTCAGAAATATCCACTTCTTCCAATGTTAGGCCTTCTAAAGCAGAGAATCTGTTCTTCAGTTCCAACTTGAAGGTATTATGGTGTTTTTTAAGGTTGGTTATGTCAATACATTTTGTTTGTCTTATGAGCTTGCCATGTTCAAGTTTAGTGTTGAGGTGCATCTTACATCTCACCAATCTATGGTCACTACCTGTGTTGAACTTGTTTAGCACACCGCAGTCTTCTATGATGAATTTTTGGTGCACATAATGAAATCAATTTCACTTGTCATTCCATTTGGATGTCTCCATGTCCATTTCCTGTGTGGCTTTTTCTTGAAAAAGGAGTTCAAGATGAAAAACCTTTCTGCCTCTGCAAACTCATCGAGAGTATTTCCATGCTGGTTTCTGTTGCCGTGACCGAATTTACCTACTGAAGTTTCATTCTGTTGCCGTTGCCCTATTTTTGCATTGAAATCTCCCATAATTACCTTCAAATGCTGCTGGCCTTTATTATTTAGATGATGAAGTTTCTCATAAAATTCTTCAATTTCTTCTTCAGGATGACTTGTGGTGGGTGCATAAGCTTGAATAATCTGGGCCTGGTATCTTCTCGAGAGTTGGATAACGAGTCGTGCAGCTCTGTCAGAGGAACTTTGAACTTCTACAACTTTTTCCTTCAGTTTCTTGTTGGTAAATGCTAAAAATGTTTGCTGTGTATTTGGCAACAAGAGCAATAACAAGTTCATAAGAACTAACCATACCTGTACAGACAGTGGCAATTGCAGCATGAGGATATTACCATCAGATCATCCAGACTGTTTGTTGGCATCCAATGTGCAAATTATTTAAAGTGGCCTCAAGCGGGTCATGGGAAGAGAGAAAGAAACAGATATAGAATTCACGTCTGGGAAATAAAGAGACCATGTTACAAGGCCACCATGTCAAATCAGTCAGCCAGGAAGCCTGCCACTGGGGCATTGTCAGTCCTTTGCTCCAAAATGAAAAGATGCTCTATTGTGCTAAAACCAAATTTATTGATAAATGTTTAGCTGGCCATTAACCAGCACCTAGAACTGACTAGGATGTTATTGACTGTGCCAGCCCAAGGGCACATGATAGTATGTCCATTTGATATTTGATGCACATGCATTTTTAGAATAATCATACTTACCAATCTGTACAGCAGGTAGTTAAGCATATTTAAAACTGCTCAGTGTATTATGCATTTGCTACTGATCTTCATATTTTACCAAACAATTTATAAAAATAAATGTATGTTATATATTATCAACTTCACTATATTTTGTGAGCTTTCAAATGATAAACACTGTCATTTATGCTTACCAAAATTTACACTTTTTATTTTTAGGTATACCTTATGTCACAGATTGTGTTGTTGGTGAATTGGAAAAGTTAGGTTCCAAGTACAGATTGGCTTTGAGGCAAGTGTTTTTCCTTTTCTTCCCCTTCCCCACATAAAGTCTTTATGTCTTCATATGTTATGATTATCTCATTACCTGTCATTTGCTACTGTATAAAGCTCATGTTCATTTCTTTAGCTAATATTTTAACATAAAGACATTGATTGTATGATACATGTTTAAAAAACTCCTTGAATTCTAGCTGTGCTGTACAAATCCTCAAAGTATGCTGAAGATATATTTCTATGGCTTCAAACTTATATTTTATAGATCAAGAGTGATGTGGTTGATTGCCAATCAGGATGTGATCTTTTTGTCTCCTGTGCTATAAAAATAAGAAGAGGAAGACTTATGTTCTCTGTCTTTCATTACCTCAAAATCATTTAAAAGTATGGGTGCCAAATATTTAGTGGGATTGCTTAAGATGCATATCAAATTTCTAGTCTGTGTCTTTCATTGACAAAATAAGGATGCTTCCCATGTGAGTATAATGTGTTCAGCATCTTCCACCCCTCTCAAGGTATCAAGACTGGGTCTGAAATGCTCATCTTATGAACTTTCTTTAGTATGTGTACAGAGTTTCAAGTCTTATATTGCTGGTTTTGGAGAAATGTGTTTCCAATTATTCAAGTAATTGCTTGTGTGAAAATTGCTTAACATAAATGAAACATGTAACAGCATTAAAAAAACGACAGACTGTGCCAGTCATTAAGGACAGAGATCTCTGGAAAAAAAAGTGGAATATATTTTCTGAGTTTTGAAATTGTTTCCAGCCTCTTGTAGTTTTCATGCTGTTAAAATTACATTGATTAATTTATTTTGTTCTTTACCTTAAGTTTGTGGGATGTTTCATGAGCTTTTTAGTTAACATGTATCAATTGCTTCTTTTTCATTTTTTGCTACCACCTAACTTTTCACTGCTGTTATTTCATACAAGTCACTCAGAGTCTGATTCACTAGATATATAGTCTGTTTTTCTTCCAATGATGTATCTACTAATAAACATACAAGGGGTGATCAGAAAGTAGGGGTGAATGGAGCCGCCCTTGCTGCGGGAGTATAGGAGAGGTGTCTGATGCAAGCAGTCATTAATCCTCAACCCTCGCATGTGTTTCCTGACCAGAAATGGTTTTGCAGCAAATGCTAGTAGTCCTCCACACAACTAAGGGTGTAGATGTGTGTTTCTCTTTTGTTCAAAGCTATCGTGATGTCGAAGTTCGATCAACGTGCAAACACTAAATTCTGTTTCCACCTGGGATATTTGGTGAGAGAATTGCATGAAAAACTGACAGCTGTTTATGGTGAAAGTGCTGTGACTTAAAAGACAGTGGTTAAGTGGTTTTCCAGGCTTAAAGTTGGTGCTTCTTCCATTGAAGATGAAACTCGTCAGGGAAGACTGACAACGGAGGTAACTGGTGATAAAGTCATAGAAATTTGCGCTATGAATTGGGAGAACAGATGCTTCACCATCAGAGAAATCGCAGCATAGAGTGGTCTCTCATTCAGTTCTGTTTAAGTCATCCTCACTGACAAATTGAACATGCAACATGTCAGTGCCAAGTTCATTCCTCATCTTTTGAATGCCTACCAGAGAAATAATCGTGTTACAATTTTGCCATCAGTTCTTGGCTGCAAAAACCATTCTGGTAATATCCCCCCCCCCTTCCCTATTCACCAGTTTACCAGACTTAGCACCAAGTGACTTTTGGCTGTTTCTGAAACTTAAGCCAGTTATGAAAAGTAAACATTTTGACTCTGTAGAAGACATCAAAGATAATGCAACAAGGGTCTTAAAGAGCATTCTGAAACAAAATTTTTATGGGTGTTTCCAGCAATGGCAGAACTGTTGGAATAAGTGTGTGTGTGTGTGTGTGTGTGTGTGTGTGTGTGTGTGTGTGTGTGTGTGCGCGCGCGCGCGAGGGGGATTATTTTGAAGTGGATTAATTTGTGTAACTCAACTATTAAATTTCTGTCATCAGTAAAAAACATTCACCTTATATTTTTATTACATCTTGTATGGAAAAAATACCTTTTCTTGCTTTTATAAGAAATCTTATTTTGTGACTAGCTGTTTTGCCAGTTGTGTGGAGAAATATCCTCATAGTCCAAGCTGATCATGTTGCTAATAGCAATTCCTTGTGCTATTGTCCTTATGCTGTTTATTATATTTTTACCCACAATTAACAACCACATCATTAGACAGTAGCATAGACCAAAATAAAAATTGAGAGTGTGAGAAATGTCTGGTTGTAATGCAGGAAAGTTGTGAGTTCTGAACACTAATATTTTTAAAATTTTGCTTGTGTGGGTTTAATGTCTTTTGATATATCAAGCACTTCAGAATTTAGAAAAATCTCAAGAGAACATGAAATTTCAACTATTGTTTAAGTAGGTGGGCTTTTATGGTGTCATAGTGAAAGATGGAAGCACAGGAGAGATCCCAAGAGAAGAGGTGTGTAAAGCTCTAAAAACTCTTCAGAATGGTTAAGGCTCCAGGAGTTGATGGCACAAATGCTGAGATGTTGAAATATGGTGGTGACTCTGTAATTCACTGGTTAACTGAAATTTTCCAGTTGTTCTGGTAGTTAGGAATGATCCCTTGGGGTATGAAGGATGCTATCATTGTTCCCTTGTATAAGGGAAAGGGTGATTGGACTGACTGCAAGAACTATCATGGTATTAGCCTACTGAGTTGCCAGGGAAAGTGTTTGGTATGGTCATTATTGAAAAATTACAAGGTCTTACATCAAAGAAAGTGTGGGATGTTCAGAGTGTTTTTATGCCTAGAAAGGCTGTGCTAACCAAATTTGTGCATTATGCACAATGATTGAAAAGTATCTTGCTGTTAGGAAGAAAGTTTTTGCTGCCTACATAGATTTAGAGAAAGCTTACGACCGAGTGAATAGGACACTTTTGTGGAAGGTATTGGATGAATATGGTGTTACTGGGAATCTACTTAATAGTGTAAAAGCCATGTATGCTGGTAGTAGAGTTTGTGTACGAGTGAATGGTGTTTTATCAAAATGGTTTTCTATTGGTGCAGGAGTTAGACAAGGTTGTGTAAAGTCACCATGGCTGTTTTATATATTTATGGACGCGTGCATGCGTGATGCCAAAGTAGATGATCGTGGTTTGTGTCTTGGTGATATCCGTGTGTGCAGATTGCTGTATGGTGATGACACTGTCCTGTTAGCAGAGATCAAAAGTGATTTGCAGAGTATGTTGTCTGGGATGCACGAAGTTTGCATGAAATTCAAACTGAGTATAAATAAGGGAAAACCCAAAGTTATGGTGTTTGAGAGAGGAACTGGTAGCACTGAATGTAATGTAAGTATAAACGGCACTATGATTGACCAGGTGAGTGAGTTTGTGTGTTTAGGAAGCATGTTTGACAGAGAGAACAAATTGGATGGTGAAATTAGTAGGCGAGTGAATTCTTCATTGAAAGTCATAGCTGCTCTGGGAGGTTTTCATAGGAATGATGGGTTCTCAAGAGAGTCCCGCATGGCTGTGTATGAAAGCGTAATTGTTCCTACTCTGATGTATGGCAGTGAAACCTGGGTACTGCAAAAGAAACATATGAGTCATTTGCATGCTGGAGAAATGCGTTACTTATGGGGGGTTTGTGGCACGACACGTTCTCATCGTGTGAGGAATGAAGATGTGTTGCAGTTGTGTGATGTGAAGCAAAATGTTGTTAGCAACGTGGAGAAAATATGCTTCGGTGGTTTGGCCATGTTGAAAAACTAAGTGATGAGATGCTTACCAAGAAAATTTTTTTAGCCCAAGTGGCAGGAAAAAGTGCAGAGGAAGGCCAAGGAAGTCATGGGAGGATCAGATTCAGGAGTGTCTGCATGAGAAAAAGATTGAGTGTGAAGTATAGAAGGTCTTGTGTACGTCGTGTGATGGATGTCAATGAAGCCCGAGTTGTGTGTCAAGATCGCTGTAAATGGAGAAGTTTGATACGACAACAGTAAGTAAATAATCAGTTAAAAATTTATCTGGTAGTTTTATTTCTTTGTGGAGTTGACCTCTGAATCTCAGAGAACAACTTAGTGATGTATGTATGTTTTAGCTGTCTATGTCACATTTGACTTGTGTGTTTCATGTTTTGGTAAGGTATCACACAATTGGCCTTAATGTTGCAAGAGTTACATGCTCCCCTAATTATGTTTTGAGCAGTGTAATAACTGAGTCGCTTGCATTGAGGATATTAATTTTTTTAATTGTGTTCATAGATCAAAACCATTGCCTCTATTCAAAGTACCTTTAGAAATTGATAGTACTGGTTCTTTTTTTTTTTTTTTTTTTTTTTTCAGAGAAAAACAAATTTGCAAATTCAGTTTTCTTCCATGTGGATCTTTTCTTTTTTGTTGAGATCAGCTGAAGCTTTTTATTCCTGGTTGTTTCTCTACTTTGTTGTTATAAATCTTGTCTTCATACTCTCTCAAAGTGCATTTGGGTTCTTTCAAACCTGACAACAAAATAGCGTACAGTTCTTGAGTGGTTGTCCTTCAGTGTTGCCATCTTTTTATGCTAATATTGATTTAGCAACCAGTTGTTTTGAATTCCTCTGTTGAAATCTCCATCTTGTGAGTTCTCTGCATGTTCTCAACATGTCCCTGTGCTACTTCATTGATTGGTTCCTTTGCTAAAAAAACCACATGGGCTGTTGAACTTTGTTAGTTCAAGTTCCTCTCGAAGCTTTTAAAGTATTAGGTGTGCAACTTATTTCTCGGCCGCAGGCACGACACGTTGACAGCAAATTATGACAAATCGAATACGTACCTAATCAGGGAAATAATCCCCGTCGTGTTGAATACATTTGAGCCATCGGTCGGGGAGCTGCCGAATGCCACTGCGGAAAACAGAGGGCTGTTTCGAGTTGATAAAGTCATCAATACTTGGTCGACAGAAGTGAAGTGCGTATCACTCAGGTGATGTTGCAGGGAGTGAAAGAAGTGATAATCTGACAGGGCGAAGTGGAGAATACACCAGGTGGGACAAAATCTCCCATCCCAGGTCGGTGATTGTGTTTAAAGTCGTTTTCACGGTGTGAGGCCGCTCGTTATCCTGAAGCTACAGGACCGACCTTCTGCTCTTGCTGGTGTATGGCCTTTTCGCCTCCGTCGCGTCACTCACACGAATGAGTTGCTGACAATAACCCTCAGCGTTGACCGTTTCGCCAGGTTTGAGTAACCCATAGTGTACCGCACCGCACTGATCCCACCATATGCACAGCAACAACTTCCCGGCATGGATATTCGGTTTGGTGGTACTGGTGGTAGGCTGACCTGGATAAACCCATGATTTTGCACCGCTTAGGATTATCGTAGAGGATCCACTTCTCATCACAGGTCAAAATCTTATGGAGGAAATCTTTCTTCTTGAATCTGGAGAGCAAGGACAGAGCAATATCATAGTGCCTAGACTTGTTTGTAGCTGCAAGTTGGTGGGGCATCCAACGGCCCTCCTTGTGAATCCGTCCAAACTTGTGCAGGCGCTTTACAATGGCTTGCCGTCAGGCGCTTAACAATGGCTTGCCATGTTACTCCGAGTTCCTGGGCGAGCTCTGACTGTGTGTGACGGATTCGCGTCCAACAATTGTTCCAGTTTCTCATCGTCAACTTTCTGTGGCTGTCCCGGATGTTCTGCGTCACGGAGATCGATATTTCCCTGCTTAAACCGCTGGAACCACTTCTTACACGTACTGTAGGACACAGCAGCCTCACCCAAAGCAGAACAGATCGTTTGCTGGACTTCCGCGACACTTTTTTCAGCTGAAACATTAACAGGAGTCAGTGCCTCAAATGTTGCTTCTCAAACGACATTGCTTTCACCGTCGACTTTCGTCACTTATGCCACTACAGCTGTGAGCGGTTACAGTTGCCTGGAAAGCTGTTGGATGGCGATGCAATCAGCCATTATCACACACAGCTATTTGCATTTGCCGACGTTCTATGATCACTTGCGGTTAGGGGCCAAGAATTAAGTTGCACATACCTAATAATTTTCAACTTTAGAAATTTACATCACATGTCATTCAAGCATGATTATTAGGTATGTGCTCAATTTACAGTGGTGATAGTTATTGTTGGGAACTTTTTGATGCTTGGATTATATCTTTTCCACCAGTAGACTATTCTAACTTTCAAAAGTGAATCTTAGGAGATTTAAAGGCAACTCCTGTGTCCAGTAACTACACACTTAAATTGTACAATATAAAGCTGTTTCTTTTTTTCTCCTGCTGTTTGAACTGACCTCTGATATTCACCAGAGAAAACTTTCCAAAATTTTTGGTTCTGTGTTTGAGAGATAAGATGGTTGGAAATTATCCGGCTCTTCAAATAAATCATAGTGATGGTAGTAGATATTTCATATCAGATGTCCTCATAGTTAAATTTTTGCTTACAAATTATAAATATCTTTTACCAAAATGTTTAGAAGCTTCTGTCCAAAATTTTTTTATGTTCCAATGTTTTTCTGTTACATGTGTTATGTTTTATATTTTGTAGGATGATAAAAGACCCAAGGTTTGAAAGACTGCAGTGCATGCACTCAGGAACATATGCTGATGACTGTATCACACAAAGAGTGACTCAGGCAAGAATTTTACTCTGCTTAGTTATGAAAAAACATGTCCGTCAGATTACATTACATTACATGTAACAGATTGGAAAGTCATTTCACACCATTTTGCGCTTTGTAAATAATTTATGGACTGTGAATAAATCTATTTAGTCTAATAATTGTTGTAATAGTATGCAGAAATTTCAAAAAGTTTGGAATTATGGTTTTTGGTACAAAGCCTAAAGCATCATTTTTGAGGTGTACTCTGAAAATTAAGCCTTTAACTGTGTTTTTCAGGAAAAGGCAAAAAATGTTATTGGTGTAAAATTTGTATTAGCTAATGTTATATATATATATATTATAAACGAAGCAGGTTGGCTTGATAATCAGCAAATAGCATAAAAAAAACAGGTTACTTCTTAACTGTTAGAATTGTTTTTGATGTTACTGTTGAACAGAGACTGAAGATTGTGTATCCAATATATTTTTTATTTAGAAACCCATCTTTTTATGTAGTAAGTCTTGAATACATTGTAAAGATCATACTGGGATATTAGAAGTAACTGGTCTGAGAATTGTAAGAGTAGTTTTCTAGGAAGAAATAGATAAAACAAGTAGCAAAACTGTGTGAGGTTCATAAATAAGATGTAAACTGGGTAAAAAGGGTTTCTAAAAACATTTTGACAAGATTTTGTTTATGTATGAGAAATAAGTCTCCCTTGATGAAGGTCACCCAGTGCTTATACATGACCACCTGTGGATCTTCAGTCCATCACCATAAACATCCTTGACATCATTATTTATTGTCCAGCAGTATCTGGATTTTCATTTCACACAGATCTTAAAAATATTTACTCCATTTCTTCAGTGCATTCCCTTTGCAGGAACTACCTACTTTGTGCCAATAAAATCCTGGACCTCTTTTTTTCTTTCTCGTAAATTTTAACATCCTGAAAAACTTCTATTCGTCTTGAAGGGTGTTTTCAACAAATAATTTCCTAAATTATTGTCGTTTCCCCTGATTTTCTTTTCCTGGCAGTTTTTGTCACTTCTACTGTTCATCAAAGGACCCTGATATTACTGTTCTATCTTACTACCACATGAATTTGCATTTCTTGAAGCCTCATTAAGCCAGTTTTATACCTGTTCAGCTCAACTCCTGTGTTTTCACTGGGTGAGTTCTTGATTTTAATGGTAACATTCAGCAATTTTCTTCAAGAAATCTGACTCAAATTCAGTGTTATTCAAGCTATCAACCCATGTGCATTTTAATTATTGATCTCTTAATTACTTCACACTTTACTGAAAGGTGGTTGGTGTTACTATTGAGAAGTGATCACATTGTTTACTTTGAAACATCTGAAATGACTGATGTCCTTAACCAGATTTCTCAAAAAGCCTTTCTGTTATTATAACATAGTTTATCATACTTTTTGTATTTTTAGCCTCTTTCCTCGAAGTACATATGTGTATGCTTTTATGTTCATTCTTGCATGCTGTGCACACATTTAAGATTTTGTTTGCCACCTAAACTTGTCATTTAGTAGTTGCTCATTGGCTGAATGGTCAGAAATGTTCCTTCTGGCTAATCGTGTCAGTTGGGTCGGGTTCAAGTCGTGGATGAGATGTGAGCAGTGTGTTTGTCCCCAAAGTAGGTATGGGTATCTTCTTACAGTTATAGATGCTTGTGGAGATCATCAAACCAAAAAACAAAAAATAAACAAGTGCATATATTTTTCCCAAAACCAAATAAATAATCATGCCATTTGTATCATGGAACTGGCATGACCTGAGAGATTCTGCCAGAATAGTCTTGTTTTGGAAGCATTGAAAATTCTATGAGCTTATTTATGTAATTCCCAAATTATTTGAAAGTTGTCAGGATCAAAATGTGGACACATTTTGATGTGTTCACATTTGATCCTGACAACTTCCAAATAATTCAAAATGTGGACACATTTGTGTACACCTTTTGATCCTTCACCAGAAGTACTTCAGTGTTGACAATACCATTTTGCTATTATTGGCATATTTTCACTGTATTTCATGTAACCACTTTCTTCAGAGAACTTGAAAATTTACATTGTCCTGGAGCAGGAATCGAACCTGCACCTCCCAATTTCTGGTCAAGCATGCTAGTCATTACAGTGCCCAGGACAAAGAAATTCCAAGCAACTGAACGTAGATATCTGAGAATCTTCAGATTTGCACTAGTCGAAACTATTACTACCCCATCGTAGTGTCTCATGACCTTTTCTCACATCCAGGGTCGGATGTAGGTCACAATTTCCAGTGATGAAGATATGTCATATACAATTGTATATGCCAATAATAGCATTACAATGCTTACCATGTATTTATGAAGAATTATTTCTTTGGGGAAATTCGTTTCCCAATTGTATATGAAATACCATTTTATCTTCACCCTGCAGCTAAAACTCTGCATCTTTATTTTTTTTTCTTCTTCTTCTTCTGTGCACATTACTTTTTGAAACAGTTCAGAAGTGGCTTCAAATTAGGTGTGTGTCAGTTTTCTCATTTTTCTTCAATATGAATAATACAGTGGTGCTAAAATTTGTTCATGATTAGTTTTGTCCATAATTTCCTCATTTATTGCATCTAGAATTACATCATGTTTTTCTTTAAACTGAACACTGGCTGGATCTTCTTATTCATATTAATGGCATGAGTGTCGACAGGATTAGAGCTTATCTTCACTAAATCCCAGGAATTTGGAAGCTTAGAGGATGTCAAAAGGCATTAATTTTTGTGTGAACCTGTTTGGGTGTATGCTCAATCGTACTTAAAACTCTGTTTATTAGGTGTAGATATATACAAGCATAAACTTGTCAGCTTTCACCACTATATGGGTGGCTTCATCAGGAAAACAGAATGAGAGAAAGAGATGAAGGATGAGAAGTTCTATTTAAAATTGCAAAACATAAATAATAATTAAAACATGCTAGGTGCTAAGGGTAAGGCCTTGCACAGGTTACAACAAACACTCTTACAATAAAACATGCGAGTCATTCCATCTCAATTCAGGCAGACAGTACAAAAATGTGTCAGGTGATAATTTTTGATTTGTTCCAAAAAATTACAGTAGTTACAACTATTGGAGACATAAAATATACTGAAAGGATTTTCCTAAAAAAAAAATTTTTTTCTCCAGCTACAGCTTTCTGAAGTTTGGCTAAAATCTAGCGATCTTTGAAAAATGGGGAAAATGCTGTATTTTAAAACGAGCGCTGCTTCAAAACTATTTAATCTATTTATTTATTTATTTATTTATTTATTTATTTATTTTTTAGCTATTGAATTAAATTTTAACTTGGCATAGTTTGAATAAGCCTGACTGACATTATTAATAAGGGGAAAAAAATATCCCACTAAATAATTATTTTTCAGGTAAGTAAGGATGGCAATCTGAAGTCCCTCAATGGTAGTTTTACAGCAAATTTTATTTTAAACCTGGGATGCATGCAGTCCATAAAATTTAATTTTAAGTTATGCGGAAGTTCAAAAAAGCTCAATTTTTGAATGACATTAACTCAAATCAAAAACCCCATTTTTTTTAAATCTGAAAATCTGTCCATTTGATGTCCTCTTAGTTGTTAATAAATTGCTCATTGCAGAATAGTGTATTTTTGCCTGGTTAATTTTATATATATTTTTTAAAGATTGCACGTTTTCAGCCTTTCACCGTTGTTGCGTAATACAGCACAAAATGCAATAGATTGTCCATATTTCACTGAAAACATAATTTAATCAGGTTTCAAAGTTAAAACATAGGTTACTGGTGTTTGATTAGTACAATTACATTCTATTTTGAAGTTCAGCACAAAAACATATACTAAAAAATATTTGCAGAACATGGCAGTATGTTCTTGCTGGTTTCATTTCTTTTCTAGGGGAATTATTTGCAACCTCATACTCTCTCCCTCTCTATATACTGTATATATATACTTTAAATTATTTATTTTGTTAAACTTGTTAATTTTGTAATGAAATTGCACAAGCCACAATGCTGAAACAACAGGTTATGACAGGCTTTTGCAAGTACAAACATGTTCATTGATTGCTCACTGAACAGCCAATCAGCAGCTGTTATGTCCTTCATTTACTAATTCCCCACCTTTCTCCCACTCCAGTTTGCTCTTGTCTGTTGATGAGTGCTATTCAGTATCGTTCAGTGAATAATTTATAATGTCTGATCGTCATAGTTCTGAGAGAGTTAGATGTGTGGACTACATTATATCTGTCTCTATAAATAAAAATGATTATTTGTGTTGCAATTGTGTGACTTTTTACAAAAGAAAAATTTGGGAATGTGCAAATGAAACTGAAGAAGAAATTCCCACATCAGAGTGAGAGAGGTTTTTCATTCCCAGTCATGAAATTGTGGATGTTTTAAATAGCAGTATTACAATGCTTGATGTTAATGTGTCACCATTTAAAGCCCCTTCAGAAGTTAGGGTGGATAGGAGAGAAGCTTATGTGAAGAGGGAAAAGTTGACATTAGAGAAAGCACTAACAACTTCAGCTGTGCAGAAATTAGAAGACATATATGGAGTTGGTGTTTCAAGTCAGTTGCCTCTTGAGAAGCCTGACTGTTCTACTTGTAATCAGTGGTTTTCTAATATTAATACAGCACTTCATACTTGTAACTACACTGAAAAAGTGCAATTACTGACACTGCTACCACAGACTGTTAGTAAAACTGATTTGAAGGGAGTTACCTACAGTATCAAAGTACCTCATAGATAAATCACGCAAGGTTAGAAGAGACAAGGGAATCTATGCTCAACCTGACCCCTACAGTGGGCATCCATTGTCTACAGAAGCTGCAACTCTGGCATTGTCATACTACCTAGATGATAGTACAGACTGTACTAGGGATAGTCCAAACAAAAATGATGTTTGTGTTAGAGATGATAATGGTGAGAAAATTAAAAAGGTAAAAAGATTTATAACAAGTTCAATCAAAGAGGCATACAGGCTAATGAAAAAAGACAACCCAATTATAAAAATTGGTCTTTCAAAGTTTTACACTCTACGTCCAAAGTGGGTCAAAATTCAGCCAATACAAGCAGTATGATGCACTTGTATTTATTGCAGTAATCTGAAACTTATATGTACAGCTCTCCAAAATATAACAAACATACAAATTGAGGAAGAAGTTCTTTTACAGAAGTGTTTATGTGACAGAACATGCAATGAAAAATGTTGGCTCCAAGAGTGTGGTGACTGCCCCGGAACCGAAGCACTGACAGTTGAAACTCTTTGCTTGAATGAAGAAGTTACATTTGCTATTTGGGAAGGTGGTGACCTCATAAGAAAATCTGTATCTGTCCAAAAGTTTCTGCAAGATGTAAGACATTTGGTGAAGAAAGCAATTTCTCATAGCGAAATCAGGAAAATCCAAAGAGAAGGAATAGCTGAAGCAAAAGTCTCTGTGAAAAAAAGTTCTGACATTCTAGTTTTACATTTTGATTTTGCTGAAAATTGGACAGTGATACTGCCCGATGAAATACAAAGTTTCCACTGGCAAAATGTTCAGATTTCACTATTCACATGTGTTGCATATCTTGAAAAAGAGATAAAAAGTTTTATTGTAGTGTCTGATGATACAGCTCATGACACAGCTCATGCTCTCTGTGCTATAGAGATTATAAAAAAAGAAATTTCAAAGTTGTGCCAATTAGAAAATATTAGATCACTTGTTTACATTTCCAATGGGGCTGCTGGACATTTCAAAAATAAATACCAAATTTATGAACTTTCTAAAAATAATCAAATTGAGGGGGAAAAGTGGATTTTTTCAGCGACTGGGCATGGTAAAAGTTCATGTGATGCTATAGTTGGGCTATGTAAGCATTATGCAACAAAGCTTAATCTCCAAAGAGAGTCTGTGCAAACCATAAGACATGCCACTTCATTTGTTGCTGAACTTTCTCATCTTTTACAAAATATAACACTACTGATTCTTGAAGGCAAAACTGTTCAAGCCTACAGGTCTTGTAAGGAAGAAGAATGGGGGCTAATGTAAAACCTGGTGTAGGAATACAATCAAAACATTACTGGTTGGTTAAAAATAACGAGTCTTATATGGGACGTACAATTAAACATCAAGTTGAAACATCCAGCCAGGTGAAAAAACATTACTCAGTAAGTGATTTCCAGGTAGGTGAGTTTGTTGGGTGTGTTTATGACAATAATTGGGGGATGGAGCAGATTACAGGTATATCTCAAGAGCTCAATGACATTACTGTGTCATTTATGCAACCCCACGGTCCAGCTAAAGGGTTCCAGTGGCCAGAGGAATCTGGAAAGAAGAAAGGTGAATGTCCAATGCCAAAGTATGGAGTCATGCAGATAGTCCTACTCCACTTGGACTATCTGTATGACTCCATACTTTTGACCAACAGGAGCTGAGAAAAATCAACCACATTTACTGTGCTTAATCGTTGTATATAAACCTTTTACAGGTAACTTTATTAATATACTGCTAAGAAATTGTTTATCATCTAAAAGGCTACCTGTGAAAATACCAAGTGTCAATTTTTTTTTATGTTATTGAATTACAGTGATGCTATGGTATAATAATGTTATGTTCTGCACATTTTTTGGTGTATGTTTTTGTGCTGAACTTCAAAATATAAAGTAATTGTACTAATCAAACACCAGTAACCTATGTTTTAACTTTGATACCTGATTAAATGATGTTTTCAGTGAAATATGGACAATCTACTGCATTTTGTGCTGTATTACGCAACAACGGTGAAAGGCTGAAAACGTGCAATCTTTAAAAAATATATATAAAATTAACCAGGCAAAAATACACTATTCTGCAATGAGCAATTTATTAACAACTAAGAGGACATCAAATGGACAGATTTTCAGATTTTAAAAAAATGGGGTTTTTGATTTGAGTTAATGTCATTCAAAAATTGAGCTTTTTTGAACTTCCGCATAACTTAAAATTAAATTTTATGGACTGCATGCATCCCAGGTTTAAAATAAAATTTGCTGTAAAACTACCATTGAGGGACTTCAGATTGCCATCCTTACTTACCTGAAAAAGAATTCCGAAAATGCAGAAAAAATTTCCGAAAATGCAAAAAAAAATTTTTTTTTACAAAAATTGTTTTTTTTCCCCTTATTAATAATGTCAGTCAGGCTTATTCAAACTATGCAAAGTTAAAATTTAATTCAATAGCTACAAAATAAAAAAAAATTAAGTGAATAGATTAAATAGTTTTGAAGCAGCGCTCGTTTTAAAATACCGCATTTTCCCCATTTTTCAAAGATCGCTAGATTTTAGCCAAATTTTTTAGGAAAATCCTTTCAGGATATTTTATGTGTCCAGTAGTTGTAACTACTGTAATTTTTTGGAACAAATCTAAAATGGTCACCTGACATGCCCCGCCTGAGCTGAGATGGAATGACTCGTGCGGAACACCCAGAAGCGCACGTCAGATAGCAGGTAATTCAGTAGAAACGTCTTCATTGCAGACATTAGGGGTGGACAGGATCTCAGTAGTCTCCTTATATGAAGTGGCTCTCGCATTAGTGTATGAAGCGATTTTCTTTAACTCATCCCATTTAGGGACAGCAGCTTGGTTTTTAACTTGGCGCGCTAACGCTGTCATTATCTTGTCTTGTT
This sequence comes from Macrothele yani, assembly GCA_039090855.1. Taxonomy (NCBI): domain Eukaryota; kingdom Metazoa; phylum Arthropoda; class Arachnida; order Araneae; family Macrothelidae; genus Macrothele; species Macrothele yani. The sequence continues at coordinate 1,248,194 of CM076991.1, forward strand.
TAACATCCCGTTTTGCTCAAGAAGCCTCAATTTGAAGGATCTCTTAGTCATACCAACGTAATACTTTATAGAGTTGTCAGGGTACTCCAAGGTGATGGAATATACAACGCCATCCAAAACTTGTGTGGCATGGTCTTGATGTGTGGTTAGAAGAGTTGAAATTGATCTTGGTGCTCGAATTCCGATCCCAAGACCAAACTTCTTAAGACAGTTCTTGAGATAGCATATCATCATTGTCAACCATTATCAATCCACTGCTGGACGAAGGTCTCCCCAAGTTTCCTCCACAACGGTCTGTCTTGTGCCAGTCTCCTCCATGTCACTCCCGCATATTTACGAATTTCATCCACCCATCTCCCATGTGGTCTTTTTCTGGGTCTTTTCCTGTCCCTTGGAATCCAATCTAAAATTTCGGCTGTCCATCTATGGTCTGTCCTTCTGGCAGTATGTCCAGCCCATTGCCATTTCAGGGATTTAACTCTGATCATGATGTCTTCCACTCTTGTCATTTTTCGGATCCACGAGTTCCTCTTCTTATTTCTCCTGGTTCCTCCAAGCATGCACCTCTCCATGCTACTTTGAGTTGTCTGCAGCCTTTGTATGTCTCTTTTAGTTAAGGTCCACGTCTCTGCACCATACGTAAGCACTGGAAGGATGCATTGATCAAACACTTTTCTTTTAAGACATAATGGCATATTGCTCTTGAAAATTATGCTGTTTCTTCCAAAAGCTCTCCAGGCAAGTTTTGTACGCCGATTAATTTCTTCATCAATGTGACCCTTACTTGATATCTGCTGTCCAAGATAAACATACGTATCTGTTATCTCCAGCTTTTCTCCATCAATCGATAAGTCTTCATTTCTTGTAAAAGCATTGAACATCACTTTTGAATTCTGAAAGTTCATTTTTAATCCCACTTCTTTACTCTTGTCAGCAAGTTCCTGGATCATACTCTGCAGCTCTGATGGGGTAGTTGCAAAAATGACTACGTCATCAGCAAAACGAAGGTGGGTTAGATAATCTCCATTAACCTTTATCCCTTTGTTTTCCCAGTTCAGTGATTGAAAGACATTTTCCAATGTGGCATTAAAGAGCTTCGGAGATATGGTGTCACCTTGTCTCACTCCCTTTCCAATTTTTATGTGTGTTGTATTTTCAAACAGCCGAATCTTTGCACTTGCATTTTCATAGATGTTATTAATAATATTAATGTATGCATCTTCAATACCGCAGGATTTCAGAGCCGTGGTAACTGCTGATGGTTTCACCGAATCAAAGGCTTTTTCATAATCGATAAAAGCCATGCACAATGGAAGTTCATATTCCCTCGCTCTTTCAATTAGTTCTCTCAGTACGTGGATATGATCTATTGTGCTGTAGCCACTCCTGAATCCAGCTTGTTCTCTCGGTTGAGCCATGTCCAGTGTTACCTTCAAGCGGTGTGAAAGAACTTTAGTGAAGATTTTATAAACCACTGATAGGAGGCTGATAGGTCTGTAGTTCCTGAGATCCTCAATGTCACCTTTTTTATGTAGCAGGATCATTGTAGCATTGTTCCAATCCTCAGGAATCTTCCCTTCATTAAGGCATCGAGTGAAAATTTGGGCGAGTACTGTTTCAATTTCTCCACTTGCTTCTTGTATGATGTCTATAGTAATTCCATCTTCTCCTGGAGCTTTCCCCCGCTTCATGTTCTTGATTGCATGTGCAACTTCTGCTGGGAGGACTGGAAGAACTCTGGTACCTTTCATGATGTCTGGAGTACATGTATCATCCCTTTCATATAATTTGGAGTAGAAATCTTTCACTCTTGTCAAAATTTCTGCCTCTATTTCTTGTTATAGAACCATCTTCTTTTCTCAGAGCCATAATCTGTTTTCTTCCCTTACTGAGATGTCCCTTTGCTATCTTTAGGCTTTGGTTGTTTTCAATTGCTTTCCTCACTAGCTCACAGTTGAATTTCCTTACGTCTTCAGTGATACTTTTTCGTGCTGTCTTGCATAGCTCTATATATTCCACTTTGGAAGTCACATCTTCTTTAGTTGTCCTCATCTCTCTTCTTTTTTGCATCAACATTTTGGTTTTTCCTGATAATTTGTTTACATGCAACTTGTTCTTAGACCCAGCTAATTTTGCTGCTGTTTCCATAAGAGCTTTGGTTACTTTTCTGTTAACTTCAGAGATGTCCACTTCTTCCGATGTTAGGCCTTCTAAAGCAGAGAACCTGTTCTTCAGTTCCAACTTGAAGGTATTATGGTGTTTTTTAAGGTTGGTTATGTCAATACATTTTGTTTGTCTTATGAGCTTGCCACGTTCCAGTTTAGTGTTGAGGTGCATCTTACATCTCACCAATCTATGGTCACTACCTGTGTTGAACTTGTTTAGCACACTGCAGTCTTCGATGACGAATTTTTTGTTACACATAATAAAATCAATTTCACTTGTCGTCCCAATTGGATGTCTCCATGTCCATTTCCTGTGTGGCTTTTTCTTGAAAAAGGAATTCAAGATGAAAAATCCTTCTGCCTCTGCAAACTCAACGAGAGTATTTCCACGCTGGTTTCTGTTGCCGTGACCGAATTTACCTACTGAAGTTTCATTCTGTTGCCGGTGCCCTATTTTTGCATTGAAATCTCCCATAATTATCTTCAAGTGCTGCTTACCTTTATTATTTAGATGACGAATTTCCTCATAAAATTCTTCAATTTCTTCTTCAGGATGACTTGTGGTGGGTGCATAAGTTTGAATAATCTGAGCCTGGTATCTTCTCGATAGTTGGATAACGAGTCGTGCAGCTCTGTCAGAGGAACTCTGTCTGAGATAGCATATAAATCCTGGAATATAGGGAATAGATCCAATATAGCTCAGAGGAGGCTTTAAGGCCACTAGAATGTGATTATTAATAACGCCAGTTTCAGACCTTCGGATAATGTTGTCGATCCTCTGTGCATCAAAGCCAGCAGACAAGGCGAGAGATCTTAAATTACCAATCCCAAAATCATGAGCAGATTGATCCGTGGAAAGCCCTTTTAGCCCTAAATCAGAAAAGGGCCAGTTTGTGAGCATCTGGGCATGCAGATGTAGGGAGCATAGCATTTGGAACATATGTAGGCTTGTAATAGACTTCTGTGTGAAGCTCTCCTGTGGGCGTTTTCTCAACTAGCATGTCAAGGGAAGGCAGCAAACCACTTGTCTCGTACTCCATGATAATTCAAAATTACAAGCATTATTAATAAATGCAAACCAGTTTCTGACAATTACCTGTACTACAGAAAAGTGTACTTTGTAAGGTTCCTCTTGTCTTTGTCATATAAATCATACTGTTATAGATTATGTGTATGTATTTTAATTAAAGTGTTTTTACATTTTCAGCATAAGTGCTACATTGTAGCAACATGTGATAAAGATTTAAAACGAAGAATAAGAAAAATTCCTGGTGTTCCAATAATGTACATCAATAAGCACAGGTAATGTGTTAATTTTTCATGTTTTATCTTAAGTTTTTGGCATTTGATTCGTTTATGAATTGTAGAAATATTCATTATATCATTGTAATGTTATATTCAACTAACATGATAACATTACAATGATACAGGGTGATTCATTCAGGACTGAGCACTTGTTTTCTTTATTAACTCATGATTGCAAAGGCACATTTGAATAAAATTAACATAAAGCATACTTTGATCCATAACAAAAAAGGAATGTCTCATAAAAGATGTTGGAAGTGTCCAGCACCATCATCCAGGCACATATTCACCTGACGCTCCATACTAGCGAATGTGCAATGTAGCATTGCAACGTCGACGGCAGCAATTTCATGTGTGATGTTGTCTTTCAGTTCCTCAATTGACCTTGGCTTCCTGGCATAAACCTTGCTATTTAAAACTTCCCAGAGAAAAAAATCTTGGGGTGTCAGGTCAGGAGACCTAGGCAGCCACAGGTCTTTGGAGATAATCCTGTCCTGGAAAAAGCCGCAAATTTCTGCCATGCTTTTATTGGAGGTGTGGCACGTTGCACCATCCTGTTGAAAGTAACCATCTGCAAGTTCCTGATCATCCAGCTGAAAGTTAGTATTCATCATGCCTTTTAAATGTCCCAATGATACGGCGTCTGGACACCACACACCAAACACCGATTTTCACTGGATGCAATGGCTCTTCATACACTGAAGAGCAATTGAATTAGAGACAGCTGGCCTTATGCAAATGTGGCGCTGTGGGCGGCGCTGTAAACGGAAACGACATAAAGTATGCAGCGATCGGACAATATAAGGAGTGATGCGACAGGAATCAGTAAGAGTCTGACGCAGTATGAGTAAGGCGAAGGATCTAAGCGCATTTGATCGTGGGCAAATTGTCGGGGCCCGACGAGTGGGCCACTCCATCTCGGAAGTCGTGCTGGCACTGGGATTTTCACGAGCCACTGTGTCACGGGTGCACCGTGAGTACATCGAATCCGGTAAAACCATCCCTGCAAGGGCCAACTGCTGTGGACAACAGTGTGTGGATGAGCGGGGTCATCGTCGGCTAGCTCGCATTGTAACTGCGAATAGACGGTCCACAGTGCAAGAAATCACTCTGCAATTTAACGCTGATGCACAAAAACATGTAAGCAGCCACACCATCCAAAACCATCTCCTCGCTATGGGGAACAGAAGCCATCGTCCTACGAGGGTACCGCTGCTGACCGCACATCACAGGGTGCAAAGATTAGCATGGGTGCGGGAACATCGCCACTGGACCCTAGACATGTGGAAAAATGTTGCCTGGACTGATGAGTCGAGATTCACGTTGGTACATGCGGATGGCAGGATACAGGTACGGCACAAACCACATGAAGCGATCGATCCTTCTTGCCAGCAGGGTACTCTTCAAGCTGGTGGGGGTGGCATTCTTGTCTGGGGACTGTTTACGTGGACTGAAATGGGACCCCTGGTAGTGTGACATCGTCCCTCACAGGTCAACGTTACCGGGATATCCTGGATGACCATTTGCTCCCGTTTGTGCGTCTTCAACATCCCACTGGGGACCTTATCCTGCAACAAGACAATGCAACTCCCGAATGGTTAGATGAACACTCCACCGACGTGACCTCGCTTCCTTGGCCAGATAGGTCACCTGACCTCAATCCCATCGAGCACATCTGGGATGCCATCGAGAAAGATGTTCGAGGCTCTGACCCCCTCCTTGAAATCTTCGTGAACTGTGGGAGCTTGTTCAGGGGTCGTGGATCCGTATGGCTTCCCAACGCTTCTGGTGTCTTGTTGAGTCCATGCCGAGACAAATCGCCGCCGTCATCAGGGCGAAAGGTGGTGCTACACGTTACTAGACAGGTATCTCTAATTCAATTGCTCTTCAGTGTAGATGGAGTGAGGATTATCACTGGCCCACACCTGTGTATTTTGTGAGTTTACATAGCTGGATGAATGGAATCATGCTTTGTGAGTAAACCATTCGACTTCCTCGCTTAAACTGTTTGTGAAGACATGCTATTACCCCACCACTACTAGACAGATGTTGCGTCAGTGCGGTGCCACCCAGCTGCCAGGGAGACATTTTATTCAGAGGTAATGCATGTCGACTGCTTCTTCAGGGAAGAAAGAACCGCTCCATTTTAGTTTCACGCTCATCGTATATTCCACATAAGTGTTCAGTCCTGAGTGAATCACCCTGTATTATTCAAGTAATATCATTGTAATGTTATATTAGCAATGTCGCATTGTGATAAAAAAAAATGACATTTTGTAGTGAACAATAAATTTAGTAAGGTGCTGAACATGTTCTTTAAATTTATTTAAGGGGGTTTAAAATAGCAATATCAATAAAAACAGATCTGATATACGTTCAAGGTTCCTCACATTTATCGTCGCAGTGTTAAGTTAATTCTTCAGCAGTAGGCATTACATGAGAGAGCAACATCTGGAAATCAGAAATTATCTGTCGGGCATGGTTATTTTGATAAATACTTTCTTTTAAGCAATACCACCTTCCATATGCACCACTGACAGCTGTACAATTGGTTTGTAAAGGGTGTTCTAGTAAGTTCTAACATGGAAATTGTAGCATTAATTTTCAACTTCATCTCCAGTACATTTAATGCACTTAGCACATCTGTGTTACCTTTTAGTAATAATTGTGTTAATGTGTTTGCAGACCACGCCTTTGTGTTTCATCAAAATGTTCATTGTCTTGGGAATGTGGTGCACAGTAGAAGAAGATAAGGTATCAATATCAGATTCAGATATTTTAGGAGCCCTGCACAAGTACTGTCCTACAGCTCCAAATGAGTACAAATGGCAGTCTTTATCTCATAGTGCTGACCAGTACATTGCTATTCTAACAGAAGGTACATTGCCATTGGTCAATCTGAAAGGGCATGTGCTTTAAGGTTGTTTACTTTCAAAAAGAGAAGGTGAAACAAGTTTTATTTCTGTTGTGTGCATTTGCTCACTTCAATGATTTACACTTCATCAAGCTGTTCTCTGAGAATTGGAGGTTAGCTCTTCAAAAAGAGCTGATCTGCCAGATTAAAAACCGTTAGTACTGGATTTTACTTACTGTTGACCTATTGAACATCTCCCTTCTTTACTAATTAATGACAAGGAACTGTACACCAATTACACTTAAAATAGTATAACTAACATCCATCAATCAAAACTTTTTGTACTCCATACTCATTATCTTTTTCTCATGCAGGCATTCTCGAATCTCGTCCTCCCATTATTTCTTCAGCCTTCTTCTGCATACCTTACTGTAGTTAAGCATCTCACCACTCATTCTTTCAGCATGATCAAACCACCTCAGAATATTTGTCTCTACCTTACTAACAAAATTTTGCTTCACATTACACATCTGTAACATATCTTCATTCCTCACATGATAAGAGCATGCCTTGCAACAAAAACCCCCATAATTATCTTTCCAGCACAAAAACAACTCCCATGTCTCTTCTGTAGTGCCCAGGTTTCCACTACAGTACGTTAGAGTAGGAATAATTACACTCTCGTACACAGCCATTTGTGATCTTTTCAAGAATTCATTAGTCCCATGAAATCCTCCAAATGAAGCTATGACTTTCAAGGCTGAATTAACCATTTAATCTTTTTTTTTTTTTTTTTTTCAACCATGCTCTCTAAATTTGCAAACTAATTCACCTGATCTAATTATGTACCATTTAGACAGATCACATAGTTCTCACTCAGAAACTATGGTTTGGTTTTTCCCTTATTTATACTTAGTTTGCATTTTACTATTTCATTCATCCTGTGGACAACATACACAGCAACCTCAGTTTTTGCTCTCAGACAAAAGGATTGTTATGGCACCATACAACAACCTGCACACACAAGAAATCCTAAAACATGAACCAGTGTCTAATGCAGCATTAAGAGGTAAACTGTGGAAAGTTATGTCAAAATAAAATTTACACTAAAAATGGAAGCATAATGGTTGAGTGGAGCAGTTATCAAGACTGCAAAGTAAGAAATGCCACTGGTAGCATGCACTTATAGAAAATTTACCAACCAATTTCAGACAGAAGAAGTTAACAAAGCTTCCAAGGAAATGATGGAAAGCTTATTTTTGGGAATCATGTTGAAAAGATGCAAAGTCATTAACCCAGAGTTTACTTGACACAGGCTTCTGGTGTCAGAAAATTAGGAAGGAATATGGTGATTAGAGGGAGTAAATGTTTTGAAGACTGTTGAATCAGTATATTGGATTAAGGGTGTATAGTTAATGATGATAAGGATGTCGAAATGCATTTGAATGAACATGGGTGCTCATTAAGTAAGGCATTCAATCCCCCTCCCCTCCCCGCACTACAAATCTGGTAAAGCCACTGAAATGAAATTAATCCAAAATTGCTTAAACATTTGGGAATGACAAGTAGCATTCAGTTACACATGAACAAAGATGGCTTGAAAAACTGATATGGTACCTGAGGAATGGCCAATATATGCCATTGTATCAGTGCGTAAGAAATTGAACAGAAAAGATTATAACAATTACTATGACATTAATTATGGTTCTTTGCAAAGGTATTGTTGTACGAGGATACTTAACACTCTTCGGTTATAGTGAATTCTCCATTAGCACCATAGCCAAAACTCTTTTTTTTTTTACAAAATTAAAATAAAAGTTCAATGAGTATTGTGTTACATATATATTTCAATCAATATGCCGTTACATGCGTTCTCATATGCTGTCCTGTGTGAACCTTCATTTTTTGTGCAAAGCGAAATTGGTGCAAGCTGACATAACTTTATAAAGTAATATACAGTCCGTCAACTGGGTTTCACTTGGTTTTGAACCGTAAGCAGATCCATTGTGTGCGTTTAAGTGTCTGCTATAAAGCTTCCTCAGAAAAAGGGTCTCTTTAACTTGACTTGAGACAGTCACGTGTTTACGTCTGGATTCTTCCTCGGAAGCACGTGAGACATACAAGCACATAGCTCAACCAATTTGGCCTATCACACAGGGCCCCTTTTGCCAGAAAAACAAGGGGCGCTTAGCCGTCCTAAGAATTTATGAGTCTGATGGATGCATCAAAATTAGCAGAGAAAGGAAAAGGGCAGTTTTGAAGAAGCTGCTGGAGAGTCCGGAAGATTCAAGATGAAGAGAAGAGCTGTGGCAAGATAGGTGCCGAAAGTAACCGAGGAAGATGAGAAAATTGCGCTGAGGCATTCACCAGGTCCAACATTACCTGAGTGCTGCAGTCTGATGTATTCAACTCCAAGTGTGAAGCCAAACAAGGTAGGCTGGCATTATATTTTTCACCCTAATGACAGTGTGCACACCAGCGTTGAGCTGAATTCTTAGTGAACAGACATCTGCAATGGTTACGTAACAAAAGACATGCCGAACTGCTCTGATCGTACAGTGCATCAATCAGAAAAATTTTTAGGAGTGCACTCCATATCATTGATTAATAAGCTGGCTTGAATAACATTAAGACATATAATTCTCTTCCCCATTGATGTAAGGCCCCGGGAGCATGCATGCAAAGGTGTTGTTTTTTATTGTAAATATTTATATGAACAGTTTGTCTTTTTAAATTAGCATATGTATAATACTATAATATAACTTTACTTGCATATCCAGTTCTAATCAATTAGCTTGTGCTCGTGTCAATGCATTTGTGCTTAGACAGCGCTAAAGTGGAACATCAATCTAGTTTTCTTTAATGAGAGTAATGAGAAACTTACCTTTACTAGGTCTGTTCTCCTTGAAAAAAATACATTTCATTGCACGTTTTTCCCCATTTTAATTTCTACGGTTGGTTTGGGCTTCTGGTGCGGCGGTTTTATGTTGTCTTCAACTTGTTCATTTATTTGACTGAGTGAGTAATTTATTAATCCATACTGCTGCAATGATACTTATCCAAGAAACCTTTTTTACTTAAAAACCTATATTTTCACTGACGTTAAATAACCCTAACCGGTAGTTTAAGTGGCTTATAAAAGTTACTATTCAGTGAACTTACTTGCGTGAACATTCACAAACCATAAACTAACTTATTATTTACAAACACCAAAACCATCTAACACAGAAAATATTTAAAACCTAAAATACAATTAGTTACAACAAACTTATCTCATTGCCCTCTATTTACAAACTCATCTCACTCTCTCATTCATGCACCACACCTCTGCCGTTCCCAACATAGATTGCCTCTAGCAGCTTTCTACCCGACCAGGGTTGTCTTCAGGAGGCTAGGTGGTATCAGCCCTGCTATCACAGTGCGAGTGAGTGAGAGAAACGATTTCCTGCGTCAGCCCATCTCCCACGTCATATTGAAAACTTGGCCACCGTGGCTCTATCTGTTAGGAACTGTAGTTAATATTTTATTTTCTTCTGCAGTATTTTTTGTTGTTCTATTTTTATTAGTTCTTTCCATTTTTCGTTAAGTATATTTGGGTCATTATGATTACATACTCGATCCCTATTTTTTTCAATCAGCACAGATTCTGTAATGCTCAAATGTCTTTCATTGTTACATGATTTAATTATTTTGATGTCTTCAAATTTCGGGTACCTTTGATTATCTAAGCAATACTGTATCAATGCTGTTTTTGCTTCTTTTTTTTTTTTTTTTTTTTTGCCAATTTTTTATGTGTTGTTGCCGGCGATGTTTTAATTGGTTTTTGGTACTCCCAATGGATGATATTTGTGGGATGCCTGTTATAGGTATTTCATAAAAACTAGGTTTTTCCAAGATACTGCTGTTTTCTGTATTATTAATCATCATATCTTTGACTGTCAGTACTTTGTTTCCCATCTGATTTCCATATTTGTGGCATAACTTATTTATCTCTGTTGATATTCCTGGAAGGTAAGGTAAAGCACCAACATATTGTAATTCTTTTTTTCTTTTAGAGGTTGAGGTATCTTGAATCTTAACTTGTACTTCATATATCCATTTATTTATTTTTTGTGGTGGATATCCATAATTAAATGAAATTTCTTTAATGTAGTTGATCTCTTCATTCCGGAATTCTTCTTTAGAGGAGTGTGTAATTGCTCTTTTAATTAATGTTTTAATGCTATTGCATTTTTGTGTATAAGGGTGTGTTGATAAATATGGAATCATAACAGGAGCATATGTTAGTTTTCTATGTACTTTTTATTGCATATGGTCATTTTGTTTGATAACCTTAACATCCAGGTAAGGCAAGGAATTCTCTTCTTCATGTTCAATTGTTAATTGTATTGATGGATAAATATTGCTAAGTTGTTGTGTCAATGCTTCCAGCTCATCTGTATCCATTTTGGTCAAATGAAGATATCATCTACATATCTACAGTATATAAGAGGGGGATCTTGAATTTTGCTAATTATTTGTTCTTCTATGTTATTCATGATTACTTCAGCAAACAGATTTGATAGGGGGGAGCCCATTGGTCCACCGTAATTGTGTTTGTATATTTTCTCATTATATTTGAAGATATTATTTTTGTATATATACAATAAAGTTGTTTTTAACTCCTGTAGTTTTATGTCATTCATTGATTGGTCCTGTTTCAATTTTTCAATAATGATATCAACCGCCTCAAGTACAGGTGTACTTGGAAACAACGACTTGACATCCATACTCGCCATTCTGTAACTTCTTATATCTTGGTTTACATTCTTCAAGATTTCTATAAATTCATACATGTTCTTTACAGTGTATTTTGCTTTCATAAATTTTGATGATAAGAACCTGTAAATATTCTTCTCAAGTTCAATCAATGGTAAGTTCTTTTTGGACACTATGGGTCTCATGGGTTTACCTTCTTTGTGTGTTTTAATTTTAGCAAACAATTGTGGGACTTTTGTACCTATTGGTGGTTTTGCATTTTTAATCTCATTAGGTAGGGTGCTATGGTTCCTGATGTTTGCCAAGTATCTTACTTGGCTATCTGTTGGGTCTTTTTTCAACTCAGAACACTGTAATTCTTCTATTGCTAATTCTACTTTTTGGTTATATTCCACTGTATTCAGAATCACCATTTGACCTGTCTTATCAGCCTCACAGAATTTGATGCTCCTATCTTCCTTTAATTTCAACAGCTGATTTTGTTCATATTTTAGTTTCTTTAAATAATAATTTATATTATTTTTTTCATTATATTCTTTTAATATTATTCTGAATAGTTTACCACTGAACTCTTCCTTGTCTTCATTAGGGATGTTTCTGATGATATCCTCAAAATTTGGTATTAATTCTTCTGTTTTTGTTATCTTCTGTGAGAAAGCATATTTTTTTCTTCTTTGCAGTACTGCCCTTTGTGAATAATTTAGTTCGTGTATTGACATATTCTGAAAAACTTCATAGTTATTTTATTTTTGCTCATGACCTGTATGTTGGTCCAATAATTTATGCAATTTTGAAGTAACGTTGTTTTTTGCAGACTTTCTTTCATTTTCAACAATCTCGGAAAACTCTTTTAAAGTAGTGTCCAAAACTTCATTTTTCCATGATCCACTGAAATTTTTTTACATGGTATTACTGATATCTTTCCATAATCTTAAACAGGTGGACTGAAGCCCGAAGATTGTCCTTCTTTTATTCACAATTTCTGCACTTAATCTTTTTTTCTGGCACGTTTTTAATATTATCTCGTCTTTCTTATTCATTGGGGAGTTCGTTATTCTTATATATTTCGGGATTAGATCAAAGTCTACAATCTAAAATTCTACTTGTGTTTCAAATTTTGTTAATTTGTTTTTTTGTTTTTTATATTCTTTCAATCTATGCGATTCGTGTTTTTGAAAGAGCTCACGGTAGCGCATTCTCTCTACCACTCATAGAGAAAACCACCAATAGGTACAAAAGTCCCACAATTGTTTGCTAAAATTAAAACACACAAAGAAGGTAAACCCATGAGACTCATAGTGTCCAAAAAGAACTTACCATTGATTGAACTTGAGAAGAATATTTACAGGTTCTTATCATCAAAATTTATGAAAGCAAAATACACTGTAAAGAACATGTATGAATTTATAGAAATCTTGAAGAATGTAAACCAAGATATAAGAAGTTACAGAATGGCGAGTATGGATGTCAAGTCGTTGTTTCCAAGTACACCTGTACTTGAGGCAGTTGATATCATTATTGAAAAATTGAAACAGGACCAATCAATGAATGACATACTACAGGAGTTAAAAACAACTTTTGTATATATACGAAAATAATATCTTCAAATATAATGAGAAAATATACAAACACAATTACGGTGGATCAATGGGCTCCCCCTATCAAATCTGTTTGCTGAAGTAATCATGAATAACATAGAAGAACAAATAATTAGCAAAATTCAAGATCCCCTCTGATATACTGTAGATATGTAGATGATATCTTCATCTTGACCAAAATGGATACAGATGAGCTGGAAGCATTGACACAACAACTTAGCAATATTTATCCATCAATGCAATTAACAATTGAACATGAAGAAGAGAATTCCTTGCCTTACCTGGATGTTAAGGTTATCAAACAAAATGACCATATGCAATAAAAAGTACATAGAAAACTAACATATGCTCCTGTTCTGATTCCATATTTATCAACACACCCTTATACACAAAAATGCAATAGCATTAAAACATTAATTAAAAGAGCAATTACACACTCCTCTAAAGAAGAATTCCGGAATGAAGAGATCAACTACATTAAAGAAATTTCATTTAATTATGGATATCCACCACAAAAAATAAATAAATGGATATATGAAGTACAAGTTAAGATTCAAGATACCTCAACCTCTAAAAGAAAAAAAGAATTACAATATGTTGGTGCTTTACCTTACCTTCCAGGAATATCAACAGAGATAAATAAGTTATGCCACAAATATGGAAATCAGATGGGAAACAAAGTACTGACAGTCAAAGATATGATGATTAATAATACAGAAAACAGCAGTATCTTGAAAAACCTAGTTTTTATGAAATACCTATAACAGGCATCCCACAAATATCATCCATTGGGAGTACCAAAAACCAATTAAAACATCGCCGGCAACAACACATAAAAAATTGGCAAAAAAAAAAAAAGAAGCAAAAACAGCATTGATACAGTATTGCTTAGATAATCAAAGGTACCCGAAATTTGAAGACATCAAAATAATTAAATCATGTAACAATGAAAGACATTTGCGCATTACAGAATCTGTGCTGATTGAAAAAAATAGGGATCGAGTATGTAATCATAATGACCCAAATATACTTAACGAAAAATGGAAAGAACTAATAAAAATAGAACAACAAAAAATACTGCAGAAGAAAATAAAATATTAACTACAGTTCCTAACAGATAGAGCCACGGTGGCCAAGTTTTCAATATGACGTGGGAGATGGGCTGACGCAGGAAATCGTTTCTCTCACTCACTCGCACTGTGATAGCAGGGCTGATACCACCTAGCCTCCTGAAGACAACCCTGGTCGGGTAGAAAGCTGCTAGAGGCAATCTATGTTGGGAACGGCAGAGGTGTGGTGCATGAATGAGAGAGTGAGATGAGTTTGTAAATAGAGGGCAATGAGATAAGTTTGTTGTAACTAATTGTATTTTAGGTTTTAAATATTTTCTGTGTTAGATGGTTTTGGTGTTTGTAAATAATAAGTTAGTTTATGGTTTGTGAATGTTCACGCAAGTAAGTTCACTGAATAGTAACTTTTATAAGCCAATTAAACTACCGGTTAGGGTTATTTAACGTCAGTGAAAATATAGGTTTTTAAGTAAAAAAGAGGTTTCTTGGATAAGTATCATTGCAGCAGTATGGATTAATAAATTACTCACTCAGTCAAATAAATGAACAAGTTAAAGACAACATAAAACCGCCGCACCAGAAGCCCAAACCAACCGTAGAAATTAAAATGGGGAAAAACGTGAAATGAAATGTATTTTTTTCAAGGAGAACAGACCTTCTAGTAAAGGTAAGTTTCTCATTACTCTCATTAAAGTGTAGGCACATAAATTTTGAATGGTTATAGTAATACTGTGACCTTTCAAACAAGGAATTAATCTAGTTTTCTTTGCCACCATTAGAGCCTGGTGGAACAGTACGCTAGCTTTCCTTGTTTAGTATTAAATATGTGTATCCTTGAGTTATGAGCTTGTGCTGTCATTCAGCATGTATGTCATGATTGTCTAACTAGTAGGGTGTAGCTGTCTAGAGCAAAAATCTAGGTACAACAACTACATCGAGAAGGGAGAGGTATCCATAAGTGCAACGCAGCATTCACAGTACAACGCCAACGCTGTTAAATTTTTGATATATTTTTCATTGTACATTTCGGTATTTTCTGTTGTTCCTTTTTTTTTTTTTTTTTTTTTTTTTTTTACTTCATTTTAGTTGTCATCGCCCTTCTTCCAGTAGGAAGAATCGGCTAATTTCCGGGCACAATATTGCCAAAAGGTACATGCTGGAAACACACTAACCGACCACCGCCAACAATATGTTGAGTAAGGAGCTTAGAAAGATTGTAGAAAATCAGTTGAAGAAGGTTTGTTGCTTGAGGGGGAGGTGGGGGTGCAGGGTATGGCAAAAAGATATATGCTTAGGTGGCTTGCTGTAAATGTTCCTGAAGTGGATTTTTGTGCTGTGTAAGTGGCTTTTCAACAGCTACCTAGGGGTAAGTTGTTCAGTTGTTTAAAAACTTGATAAAAGTCTAGTTATTGAAGTACGTGCCTCCCCTCTTCCCCTTGTTTTTTGAGCCATATATGTAAATTCGTTAAGGGAAGCACCAGTTGTTGAATTTGGTAGTTCTGGTATAGTGTGTCACATAAATATAGAGAAAACAAATTCTAGAATAAAAAGAAACAACGAGCTGAAATGTACACCTCATATTTATAGCAAAAATAGCATAGGACACACAGCTGCACAATAGTTTGACGTAAATATAACAATTCCAACGCCAAGTGCAAGAAAAAAACAAATATGCTGTCTCAAAAATATAAAGACTTATTAGTTATGAGCACCTCCGGTATGAATAGTGGAGCTGTTGTTCCGAATAACACTGAAAACCCTATTGGGCATGCTGTCCACCAAGTGATGCAAGTGTTCTGGACGGAGTGCGTACCAGCTTCGTTCAATCTACTCTTTCAATGCCACCACACTTGAGAACTGCCATCCATTCGCATACACATCACGAGCTAGGGTACCCCAGAGGTTCTCGATAGGGTTTAGATCTGGACTGAGTGCTGGCCAATCCATTATGGTCACATGATGAGTGTTAAACCAGCTTTTCGTTGATGCAGACCTAGACCAATGGATAGAGGTATTGCCTTGCTGGAACAGAAAATCAACACCCTCTAGAGTTTCGTCAAACGGTAGAAGGTGGCTGCTGAGTCTGTCCTGATACGTTTCAGAGTTTTGCCTGCCTTGCAAAAAATCGATATCCATTATCCCATTGAACGCAAAAGCTCCCCAGCCCATCACAGATCCCCCTCCTTTCTGTCTGCTGAAGAAGGTGCATGGCTCACGTCGTAAATCATGCCAATAGCAGTTCCAACTGTCAGGGCCGTCCAGGTTGAACTTTTTTCATCAGAGAAAATAGTTGTGATCGACTCGTCCGTCCAGTGCATGTGGCTGCTTGCCCATAACAATCTAGCTACCTTGTGGTGCCGCTTGAGGTGTGGTAGACGGCGCATTTTGCGGAGCACAATGTTGCGACTTTCCTTGATTCGTTGATGAACTGTGTCCTTTGAGACGGTGACACCAACAGTCCGAGAAACTTGACGTAGTGATAACCTTTGGGATGAAACTAAACGCATGATGGCACAATCATCTCATTTGGTTGTTATTCGAGGCCTTCCAGGCCGTTTTCTGGCAGTTAACGCACACTGCGTTTCGTTAGTCTTATAAATGACTGCCCTACTCGTCCCCATGGCTTTACAAATTTTTGCTACAGGCAATCCATTTGCTCTCAGTCTCCGAATCTTGTGCACCTCCTCACCAGAAAGTTGATTGTTGCGTGGCATTTCGGCAAATGAATGTCTGATGGCAGGTCCACTGTCTTTTGTAGGCTGGACCGAATTACAGCCCATGTGCATGTGGCTACTTTACATAGTTGTCTTTATATTTATGAGACACCTAAAATTACACTATTTCACTTTGTGGTGTTCTTTTCACACAATCCGGTCATCTCAAAGGATCGAAACATTTGTTGTAGGGTGGGTTATGTTTAATTAGGTACCACTTCAGCTTCCTACCTATATTCGCATTGCGTTCACGGCGCAAAGTCGACTGTCTATATTTATGTGACGCACCTTACCACCAGTTTTTTGTGTGCTGATGACTTAGTGCTTATAAACAAATTCCAAACATATTACAATATAAGCTTAATCATCACAGAAGGACTTGGAAAAAAAAATCAAGTCTAACTAAAAAGCTCTGAGTCTGGCCCCCTGACACCCCCCCCCCCCCCCCCCGATTATTATGTAGTACATGGCTAAGAGTAATATATTGTAATTAAATGCGTGTGCTTATTGATCAGACATCAAAATTTATTGAATTAGTCAACACAATGAGTAAAGTGTGGAAAGAGAGTGTTATCAACTGTACAAAATTATTTTAACTGGGAAAGAGGTTGGATAGAACTGACTATATAGCATGCTGCAGAGATGCCAAGAACTACGGATTACGGTTGGACTCTTCCAACTGAGTGGCAGCAACTACTCCAGTGACGTAGTCCTGATGACGAACTAGGATTTAGTTCGAAAATTTGACAACCAACTTTCATGAAAAATAACCTCTACAAGGCCCGTAAAAAAGTTATTCCACAATTAAATTAGTTGTTTTCTTTGGTTAAAATTATTCTTTTTGGTATGACTACTGAAAAATGGCCAAAACTACTGAAAATTTGTACTAGTACTACTAAAAATATCTGAAACAGGTTGGCATCTCTGCATGCTGTATTATACTTACTTTTTTTTTTAATTGTTTTTAGAGCTGAATGTAAAGTAAAGAGGCCTGTAGGAGGCCAGAATTTGCTGACATTATGGTGGTATGATGAATGTCTGGATAAATAGATGTGGCAGAAAGTATTAATAATTGAAAACAGAACTAGGCCGGGTATTTCTTTGACTGGAGAAAAAATTTCTGAGAACAAATTGAGGTGGTTTTGACATGTGTGATATGACACGTGCAAGGTGAGAGGTGAAATTTTTGTCGACAGAAGTTAAATTTTGTGGTATCTGGCTAGAAGCAGCCTTTACGAAACTGCTGAAATTTCTACTAGCCAATTGGCTGTGGAATAAAAATTTTACTAGCCAAATGACAAAATCTGCTGGCCATGCAAAGTTTAAAAAAAATAGTTCAGTAATTTTTCTACTTACATTTCTATGAAATTAAATGGGTAAATGTTTTTGTTTTTGTGTTTTTCTAATGAGAGAGAGAGAGAGAGAGACCCCTCCTGCATTACCTTCAAAAAAACAGATGTAGAGCAGTTACTGCATAGGATCATTAGATTGACTGCAAATATTGCACATGCTTTTGTTCCAAAATGATTGATTTTTTGACAGTTTATTTTCAGTGATGTAATATCATTACTCTTACTATCTTAATTTGCACATACACAATTTATTTTTGAGAGGCCATTGAAGTTAGATGTCTAATTTCCTTAATAATATTTAAAACAAAGGGACAAAATCTAGGATATATATACATAAAGTGGCACTAATGATGTTGATACAGTTAACTGCTGATATGTACTGTGTGTGATTTTCCCATCAGAGGTATCTGCCCACCACAATTGAATAGCATTTTGAGGATCAAAATCTCTCATTAAAGGTCCATTGCATCTAATCATCTTAAGTCATTTAAGGTGTCACTATTCAGACATACCCAATTTCTCGTTTTTATGAGGTTCATTGCAGAAAATCCACTTTCACAAGAAGCACTACTACATGACATTAGATGTAGCAGCTGCATCATCTTAAAAACATTGCCATAACAGTTGTTTCTTTTTATTCAGCATATATGCAGCTAAACAGAGATTCAAAGATAATTCATTTTCCTGTAGATGACATCATACTTTGTGCAAGGTATACCATGGCAAAGGTTGCTTTAGTAACCTTGACCCTTTGGTCGCTCCAGGCTGATCCGTCAGCAGTTTCTCTCAAAGCTCACCTTCACTTCCATTCATTTTTGAAGTAGCTGCAGGAACACGGCCGATGAAACTGAACTCGATATTCATTCACAGGGGGGGCAAAATAGGTGCTCGCTTAGGGAAAATAATCTATTGGCCGTCATTGGCTACTATATTTTAAAAAAATTACTAGCCACTACAAAATACCTGGTCGCCATTTGGCTACTGGTTACTGACATTTGCAAGGGCTGGCTGGAACTCTAGAACAAGATGGATTGAAAGTGAAAATTCAACCAGTAGTGGTGGAGGGGATGCAATGTGATACAGACTTAAAATCTGGCAGTGAACAGAAAGAGAAGTTTACTGTCAACAAAATTTTTTGCTCTTCCAAAAATGGTATGTGCATTGCCAGCACAACCTACTAGTATCAAAGTGCGAGATGATTGTGGTGATTAATCCACTCAGAGATAGATGATTTTTTTTTGGGGGGGGGGGTCTTCCGAATGGTATGTGCATTGCCAGCACAACATTCTATTATCGAGGTGTGAGATTATTGTGGTGATTAATCCACTCAGAAATAGATGGGGTTTTTTGAGGGTGGGTTCTTCCAAATGGTATGTGCATTGCCAGCACAACACTCTAGTATCGAAATGCGAGATGATTGTGGTGATTAATCCACTCAGAGATAGATTATTTTTTTTGGGGGGGGGGTCTTCCGAATGGTATGTGCATTGCCAGCACAACATTCTATTATCGAGGTGTGAGATTATTGTGGTGATTAATCCACTCAGAAATAGATGGGGTTTTTTGGGGGTGGGTTCTTCCAAATGGTATGTGCATTGCCAGCACAACACTCTAGTATCGAAATGCGAGATGATTGTGGTGATTAATCCACTCAGAGATAGATGATTTTTTGGGGGGGAGGGGTCTTCCGAATGGTATGTGCATTGCCAGCACAACATTCTATTATCGAGGTGTGAGATTATTGTGGTGATTAATCCACTCAGAAATAGATGGGGTTTTTTGGGGGTGGGTTCTTCCAAATGGTATGTGCATTGCCAGCACAACATTCTAGTATCGAGATGCGAGATGATTGTGGTGATTAATTCACTCTGAGATAGATGAGAGTATTAAATTTTCATTACAGAACAATGTATATGAATTGGAGAGGATTGGCAAATGTAATGGTTAACAATTATATGAATTGCTGAAGAAGCCTTAGGTTTAAATTATGACAGCAGTATGTCAAGACAAAATGAGTTGTTACATTGTACACTGAAGTCTATCGCTGGAGTTTTGCATATTTCAACAGGGTTCTCTTGTACAAACCTGTTAATTTCAGGAAAACAATCTATTCTGAAACACGTATCTGAAATTTTCAGCCTTCCCAGTCTTTTTTGTTTCTGCTCCAAAAAAATTTTTCTCCCTAGTAGTAAATACATTGACAGCAAAGTATTATTTTGCTTATTGTCAGCTAGTACTCAATTGATCATAGTCATTGTATGTTGGTTTCAAGTGACATTCAGAGTTCTTCTGTTAGAGTGCAGCAAGAAATAAATAAGGCATTCATAATCACTGGTTAATGATAATTTGGGTGTTTTAATATGTTGTCAAGGAATTAATTTTAATTGATGAAATATTATATTAAAAGTATGTGGTATTTGTATGTAAAGTAAAAGATTTCTTTTTTCTATCACACTTTAGATATTCCATAGAAAGGATGCCAGATGCATATGGTGCCCCAGCATTATAATGTCTTGCAAAATATTTGTTCTAAATGAATGTTTTGCTTCATCAAAGAACCATGGATATCTAATGTTCCATGGTTTGATGTAAATATGTTTTATAGGAAATAAACATTCATTTATATTGGACTGCAATTAGTGCCATTTTTATCTCTTGATATGTGTATAGCACATTAATTTCCCAAAATGAAGAAAAAGTAGCTTTGATTTTTAAATATTTTCTACATAAATTAAATCTTCTTTTAAAGTTTCACTACATTTTTCTAGGTCACAACAGCAAACTTGTGTTGCTATTTCGTTTCTTGTGCAAAGTTTACATTTCCTGAAGTGAAAAATTGATTGCAGTTTGATATTAACAGAGTATGTTTATGAACAAATTCATTATTCTGGGCAAAAGGGAGCAATTCATATTTATATATTGTCCCAAGATTTGTGTCAGTTCTACATGGAGTAGATCCACTTCTTTCTATTTTAGATAAGGTAAAATGGTAGTTTCTTACCTCATTCCACCCTGTGTATTAGGTGTACAAATAAGTTTTTAAGCGTTTTTTGTGTGATGTATACCGCTAATTTACATATATCCGACATTCTCCCGCGTTGTTGTCATGCGACCATAACCTATCTACTCATGCAGTAGAGTAGCTATGGAGGAACATAGCTACTCTACTGCATGAGTTGTAAACAGAATGTAATGCAGAGAGACCCATTTCAGACTTCCATTCCCCATTCTCCTCCACTTACTGCAAATAACGCAAAGCTTTGTCTGGAGGAACATAGCTACTCTACTGCATGAGTAGTAAACAGAATGTAATGCAGAGAGACAGGTCATTTCTCATAGGAATTCCACCCCCTGACTGCCTACTTCTGTTACAAATGTAAACATATTATTTTCCACACCTAAGTATCAACAAGATATCCTTGACCCCCAAATAGGTAAACAAATAGAGTCAACCCTTGATGTACTGCCACTGTTTGTTCCATTACATTGTGGCGTTATATCAAATTTCCCAATTATTTTTAAGTAATTCAAATTTTATTACCATTCCTCAAAAATCATGATTAGCATTCAATTAAAAATATGTTAATTAGAAAAAATGCAGTTATATATTATGTACTTAGTGCACACTGTAGTTTGGAGTGTCTGTTTTGATCTTCGAAACTTCTAGTACACATTAAGAGCTGAAATTTACTTTGCATAGTAAAAAGACAAAATTAACATTTCAATTATAAGGCAATGAATAAAAAATCGTGTTACGTTACTAAAACGTTATGAAGTAAAAAATTAACATCCTTACACAAAATTGTTTTACATACCTTAGTTTCTTTTTTTTATTTTAATGTCTATTTCCATTTGCATTTCACATTTCAATGTTTTCAATGCAATATTTGCAAATTACAGTCTTCTGCTTTACGATAAGGATTTTTTTCCCCGACATTTTTTTTTACCAAACAGCCAACAACAAGAACCAAAAAAACTTTTTTGCTTCTGATTTTGATGCTTGTAAACAATTGCAGACTTTCAATGAATGAAATACAGGATTACACCATTGTACAATACAAATTTTGAAGTTGTAAAATTGTTTATTGATGTAAATATTACTTGAATAGTAAGTCAGATAATATCCAAAAAAAATTTAATCAGAAACTTGAGACATGGTCATTCTGGGTGGTGGTGTGGTTAGCATACTCGGGTACTAGCCTAGAGACGCGGGTTCAATTCCTGCTCCAGGACGACGAAATTTTCAAGTTTTCAGATATTATCTGACTTACCATTCATGTCATCATATTTACACCAATAAACGGATTCACAACTTCAAAATTTGCAATTGCAGACTGATTTGCAGGGCCAAGAAGATAAACTAAAGACACCCAGCATCATGTGGGGTAAAAGAAGTATGTTCCTGGAAGAAAGTGTCAGCTCATTTGTTATCTTAATTAACAGTTGGTAGAGAGTAAAGAATGCAAGCACTTCTCTTCTGCCAAAGAGGACTGGGTGGGAGTGAGAAGAAGATCACACTCTAACTCATAAGACAGCCGCTTGTGTCAAAGGTAACCAGGTGTCCTCTGCAGGCATTCTTTGCTGATGCTTCTTTGTACACAAATGGATGACATGATTAGGGGTAAAGGTTCATGAGACATCCATTAAGTTCTAATGAATAGAAACAGATTAACTTCCAAAAACATCACAATAAATCCAGGCTGTAATAATGTTCCAAATAAATCTCTGTAACTTATTCCTCTTCTTTTGACTCCTGTGCCACTGCACGAAAGCTTGAGCAGTCAAGTTGAACTTCCTCATTGTGGCATGTTTTTGGAAGGAGCTGCTGACTTCTGCCATTTTCTTTGCTGAAAGGTTCATCACAATTCACTCATGGTCCAGAAAGACAGTTCACACACAGCTTGCAAGTGGCAGTACATCGAGTATGTTGTGTGTTGTGTTGGAAAAGGCAGGTTGGTGCAGTAATATACATGATCAGGACAAAAGTGACTAGACACTGTAAGTAAATAAAAAAAACAGTGTTGTATTTACAGGGTATACAATAAATGACTGAACACTTAGTTTGTAGAAAAAGTTTTTTAGACAAAAGATATAATTTAAACAAACAGTGTTTCTTTGAAGTGGGCTCAAAGGGTAATTAAGTGATAACATTTTCAAAGTGTTTGCCTCCCATTACCACAAGTTGGCGCATTCGGGCTTCAAAATTCTCTATGACTTGGCCTAGAGTATCTTGAGTTACAGTGGAAAAAGCCTCATGATAGCGTCTTTGAGCTCAGTCACAGTGTTAGGGTGTTATTTGTAGACCAAATCTTTGATGTATCCCCAAAGAAAGAAGTCGCAAGGATTTGCGTGGGGAGAATAAGGAGGCCATTGAATAGCTCAGCTCCAGGGTAACGATTGGGGTAGGTGAGAGTGAGCATGATGTGTCCAAAGTGGCTGCTTATGGTCCTAAAAACCTAAAAACATCCAAAGTGTGATGCAGAGTTGCACCATCTTGCATGAACCAGAAACCATCGACCATTCTCAGACGGAAAATTTCCGGGAGAAACTTGTTTTCCAGCATGACTTTTTAGGAATCGCTTTTCACAGTGGAGTAAAAAAAAAAAAACAGGACTAACAAGCGTGTTCCTGCAGAGAGCTGCCCAAACTGTAGCTGTAGCTGGATGGAGAGGGTGTGTTTCAATGAAAACTGGCTTCTTTAATCCCCATATCCGGTAATTCTGTTTGTTAAAATATCCAGATAAGTAATTGATTCAGTGCCGAACCAACACTGAATCAATTGCCTATAAGCACTTATTCCCAAACTAAGTGCTCGGTCATTATTGAACACCCGGTACATCTCGTGACATCACTCCTTTCTCTTTTGACACTTGCAGCCAGGCTGGCAATCCAAAAAAATTATTCTTATTAAGCTGCATTTTTTTTTTTTTTAATGTATAAAGCCTTGCTACTGGTGTTTAGCACAAGGAACCACAATGCATGGAGTCAAGGTTATGTGCTTTCAGAGGACAGGTGTTCTCTTAAGTAGATTTTGAAAATATCTATATCTACAGTTTCAGCAACCCATGTTAATACTTCTTCACTTTAGCTTTTTTTAAGGAGGTATTTAGACATGCAAGATAAAAAATACCCCCCCCCCAATGTGTGGTTGTGGAAAAGTATTTCCTGGTTTAAATCATTTTTAACTATATAAAAAATTCAATAGTTCTCCACTTTTTGGAAGAACATTTGCATTCATCCAACACCCCACGCCCAATTTTTTTTTAAATACCTGGACAAACCTCTGGAATTATCATTTGGGACAAAAGCTTGTTACTGAACTCTTTCATGTAGATTTACAGAATAATGTGAAGTTTTGTAATTTATTGACCAGTGCCACTGATGTGCAAATCTAAATATTTTGTTCACATGTGAACTCTGAGGAGCACAGCTGATTAGAAGGTGGAGTCCTAAGAGAATTTTTTTGAGTAATTGCCATGCAGTGTCAACTGAGACATTCTTCATTAGTAGGAGATTTAATGGGATAAAGATTTATGTGGTAAATTTGAGTACAGTCACTGACATCCTTCTAGTAAAATAGGTTGCCCCATTTTACCCTTCAAAACACATTTCTCTCGAAAAAAATTCATTTTAAGATAAACTTAACTGGTGTAGTTTTCCTTGAACTGCAGCAAAAACTCTTTGAAAAACGAAAATTTCTTATGACATAGTTCTAACTAAGGTCCGTAGCTAGCACGGGGCTAGAAGCGTCCCTCCCTTTCCTGGAAAAATGCATGTTGTTGTAAATTCTTTGAACTTCTATTTTTGGTGGTTTATGAAAATGGCTTGTATTTCATTATAAACATAAATAAGAGGTAGGATCCAAAAGTTCTCGGACTGGGTCTCTAAGTCCATATATACACTGCTGTGCAAAAATTAAGGACAAAGAGAAGAAATTAGCATAACAGCAGAACGAACAGGCAGAACGGACCGAAAGACCACTCAGGAGATAGACTAGGGTCCGGTACGGTAGGGCATGCGCCTATATGCAGCATGACATGGGGGGGGGCTGTCGGAAGGGTATATAAAGCACACGGGCGGTGTACGCTCAGCAATTTGGTAAAAGTTATTGCACGGTGTACATTGGTTTGAATGACGTCGAGTTGCTGCCACCGTGTGATATGGGAAACAGGCAATCCAGTAGACGTCATCTGGATGACTTTACCCAAGGTCGCGTCATTGGGAAGTTGGAAGAAGGTCGAAGTGTGACTAGTGAGGCCGAGGAGTTCGGGATCGCTCACAGCATCGTTTCACCAGCTTGGAGAGCATTTCTAATGACAGGAACAGCTGTCCGAGAGTTTAGCAGTGGTCGCCCTCGAGCAACCACGGCGGCGGACGACCGGTATATTGTCCTACAGGCGAGAAGAGAAGACGGCAGACAGCGGGAGAAATCGCAAGCCACATGCAACAGACAACTGGATGTCCGTTATCGCGTTTTACCATGGCCAGGAGGCTACACAAAAGTGGTCTATTTGCACGACCACCAGTATGGTGTGTGCCATTCACGCCTGCTCATCGGAGACGGCGGTTTTTCTGGTGCCAGGAGTACAAGAACTGGACACATCAGCAATGGGGTCGAGTTCTCTTTACGGATGAGAGCCGATTTAGTTTTGACGAGCGATTCTGGAGAGAGCAGGGAACACGCAATCACACCTCCAACATCATCGAAAGGGACCGGTTTGGAGGTGGCGGAGTTCTCGTTTGGGGCGGTATCATGCTTGGTAGCCGTACTGACCTCCACATCTTCAAAAAGAGGTTCAGTCACTGGTGTCCTACGTGCGTCTGAGTTCCTATTCATGGACGACAACGCTACACCTCATCGCACAGTGGCTATCGCAGAGCCGTTGGAGAGTGAAGATATTCAACGCTTGGATTGGCCCGCAAGGTCCCCGGACCTCAATCCAATCGAACACGTGTGGGACCTTCTCGGGAGACGCTTGGCAGCAACGACTCCGCAGCTGCGATTGGCGCTACAAGAGGAATGGACCGTGATGCCTTAACAGCTCCTTGACAACCTCGTCCTCAGCATGGACAGACGTTGTAAATCCTACAACACGGTCAGCGGTGATCATATCCCCTACTAAAGACTGGATTTTCCTTGGCAGCCGCTTGTCACATGGGCGTTTCTGTCTTTTGTCCAGATGTGCTTGAATCTACCTTTTTAATAAAGTGCCTTTATATCCTTTGGATTCCTTGTTTGAACGGTTTTGCTCACTTGTCCCATATTCTTACATCTTGGGGATCTTATGGTATGATTTGAGTCGATGTGAAACCTTCTGCACGACGTTACATTCGAAAAACCGTCTCGTCCTTAATTTTTGCACGCCAGTGTACAATGCATTGATTATGATATGCTTTCCAACATACCAAAAATCAGTACTGAAGTTTTGAGGATAATGGCAGTGAAATAAATCTCGCTCCTGTGTCCTGACTTTTGACCCCATTTCGATGATATTCAATAGCACCGGTTCAGTATACCTCCGGAACAGCATGAAAAAGTTTTGTGGAAATCGAACTATTTTTACCCAAGTTATGACGTATAAGGGCAATGGAATGGATCCCGCTCCCATGTCCTGACCTTAGACCCCATTTAGCCCATTTTCAACAGGATTCGTCCCCGTCCCCAGGTGGTGCCCTACCACATACTAAAATTTCATCGAAATGGAACCATTTTTACGCGAGTTATGACGCAAAAGGGCAATGGAATGGATCCGGCTCCTCTGTCCTGAACTTTGACCCCATTTCGCTTATTTTCAAATGGGTTCGTACCCAGGTTGTCCCCTACCCCATACATTGAAGTGCCAGAAAAATGGTACACCAGTCTAATACTTGGTAGGTCCCCCACGGGAGCTCAGGACTGCAAAAATACGACGGGGCATGAACTCCACTAGCTCCTGGAAATATTCTGTAGGCAATGCACATCATACTTCCTGCAGAGCGTTCCACAATTCGAATGTATTCTGAGGTCTCGGATTCCTGTGATCGATAGCGCGTTGCATGGCGTGTTCTATCACGTTCAGATCTGGGGACTTGGGTGGGAAGGACAACACCCCAAACTCAGATGAATGTTCCTCTAACCATAATGTGGCGTCCCGACGCTTGTGTAGAGGTGCATTGTTCTGTTTTAACAGGCCCAACCCATCAGCACGAATGCAGGACATGAACGGGTGTACCTCATCAGAGAGGATGCGCTCATAGCGTTGTCCGATCACAAACTTTTGTAGACTTATCAGGGGTCCCAGTGAAGTCCAGCTAAACACACTCCACACTATTACGCGCGCCCCAGCCGGTACAGTTACCTGTTGGCAGGCGGGATTCATGGGGTTTGCACCACACACGAATCCTTCCATCTGCCCGATACAGCTGGAAACGCGACTCGTCAGACCAGGCTACTTGTTTCCAGTCATCAAGTGTCCAGTGGCGGAGTTGCCGTGCCCAAGTGAAGCGCATAGCTCTGTGTCGTGCACCCATCAAGGGGACTCGAGTTGAGCGTCGGCTCCCAAAGCCCATATCGTGCAGGGTACGTTGCACAGTCCGGACGCTGATGCTTGTTGAGGCTCCAGCATTGAATTCCGATGATACCTGCGATAGTGTTGCACGCCTATCGCGTGAAACGATTCTTGACAGCCGACGATGGTCACGTTCATCCAATGTCTTTTTACGGCCACACTGGTATCGTAGGTTGGAGGTTTTGCTGGAATTCTTGTAGTCACGGTACACCCTTGCAATGGTCGTCCGTGAAAATCCGA
Source organism: Macrothele yani (assembly GCA_039090855.1). NCBI lineage: Eukaryota > Metazoa > Arthropoda > Arachnida > Araneae > Macrothelidae > Macrothele > Macrothele yani. Next base: position 1,275,798 of record CM076991.1, read on the forward strand.
ACTTCGTTTCTACCTCCGAAATACTATGGCCCATCTCACGAGCGCCAACTATGACACCGCGTTGAAAATCGCTTAAATCGTTATTACTTGTCATTCTCATGCCGAAAACAGCTCTGACAGCTGGCAAGGATGTCTATCGCTTTATATACGCACTGGCGGACGCAACCGAGTATGTGCATAAGTGGCGTTGCTATGTATTTTGCATAAACTCGTCTGTACCAGTTTTTTCAGCACTTCAGTGTACTGAAATTTCATCGAAATCGAACCATTTTTAGGCGAGTTATCGTGCGGACAGACAGACGGACAAAGCTGGAGCATATACGCTTCTTCAACCTACGGTTAGAAAGCGTAAAAAAGCAGCAAACCAAATATTTTACTATTGGTAAACCTCAATGCATTTAAGGTACGCAACGAATTTCGATTTTCTATCCCAAACTATTCAAAGCATATTTGATTATACAGTATTGATTGGAACTGCAATTGGTAAAAGCGGACAGGAAGAAAATATCAGTCGAAAGGGTCGGGCTTAAATTTGGAAGTCGAGAAAGGGGGAGGTGTTGTATCAAAAACAGTGGTTGGCTCAACAGGACATTTGCTACGTAGATTTTTTTTTCTTCTGAAGCTGTCAAAATGGTGAACAACCTTTGCCCTTTTAGCATAACTTTTTTCTTTTCGACAAGAATATTGAAGTACAACAACATACACTCACGGACAATGAAATTTGCGCACCAAGAAGGAAGCATCGGATTGAACTTAAATTTTATAGATGTAATACAGATGAATGATACACATGATGGCAAAAACAGAGCTGCAGGACAATTTACAGAGGGATCTGTGGCACGCAGTCCGGTCATCTTTAATAGCGCGTCGCACCTCCTCGTGCGACGATACATGCTGCAATACGGTCCGGTATGGTGGCGAACAGACGCCTGATGTCCTGCGGCAGACTGGCCCACACGTGTTAGACGGTGTGCTCCAAATCCCAGATAGTGCAGCACGGCGGCAGGCGGCGTTTCAACTGGTCCCACACATGCTCGATAGGGGACATGAATGTCCGGCTACCGGGCGGGCATTATCCTGCTGGTATAGCGCACCTGGAATCCCGGCCAGGAATGGGAGCACATGAGGCCGTAGGATCTCATCCACATGCCGCTGGCCCGTCAATGATCCACGTACCACTACTTGAGCTGATCGGCTATCGTAGATAATGGGTCCCCAGACCATAATGCTTACAGTTGGGGAGGTGTGGCGCTCAATAGCGAGGTTGGGATTGTGCCGTTGACCCGGGAACCTCCACACCCGGACACGATGATCATCTGTCCCCAAAAACACCACACGTCGCCAGTCTGTGGCGTTCTACGTCGCTCCGACCTGGGACCACTGCACACGGAGCTGGCGATGTTCCGGTGTTAATGTCAGCACACGTAAGGGGTGCTGGAATCGCAGATTCGCTTCCGCGAGGCGTCGGGAAATGGTTCGTGGGCACACAGGAGCCGCTACATCTACCTGTGTAGTGGACCGGGCCCCCGTGGGATCTGTTCGTGCATGGCACACGATCCGTCGATCCTCTCTACCGGTGGTCAGTCCGGAGCTGCTCCTCCGCGTGGCAGTGCCGCCACGTGTCCACTGCTCCCAACACAGTAGGACGGTATAGTCAACGATCCACATGGCGAGCTATACGGCGCGCCGACCACCCTGCGGTTTTCAGCCCGATGATCAGGCCTCTCTCAAAGTCCGTAAGTTGCGTAAATCGGCGTCTACCCGGCATTCTTGTCACCCTGTACTCTTGCTTGCGTCGGCCGGTCCTTTTCGCTTTCATGGGGCATCGACTACACGCCGGTTTGTAAGGCTACAGGTTCGTGCTTGCAGCGCCATCACAGGGTGTGTGGTCATGCGCACTCACACCAAACGTGGATCATTTGCATACCAGCATGCACTCTAGTTATTTGCAAAGTTTCGCGGTTGTAGCACGTTTCCTTCTAGGTGCGCAAATTTCATTGTCCGTGAGTATATATACTGCTGGCCACCCAAAATGCAACATCTTAGAGCTGCGAATGGCTGAGTGGTTAGCAGTTCAGACTAGCAATGCAATGTCCTCAGGTTCGATCCTGGGCTGATCTTGCGGAGGTGGTGTGATTTGCTAACAATCACTGAATATTCGCCGTGCATTGGACGAGCACGTTAAGTGACGGCCCCCAGGTTGGACCCACCGGTTAAATGGGTATCCTTTCCTATGCCCCCCTGAAATTCTCTCACCCCTCTATGTGCAACATCGTACTTGTACGATGGCGCCATCTACTGTACTCTAATCTCACTACAAACTGTTCTGTCAAAGTCGCTAGACTTGCTCTCTTTCCTTCCGTTTCTGTGTCCTGCCCAAAAGGCGAACTCGCTGTAAGTGGCTGGGACCTAAAATCTACTCACTGTGGACGGAAGTCCTGCAAGAAAATGAGTCATACTTTGAAATGCAACACCAAGAAGGACACGAGATAGCAAAGCCACATTTGCTGGACACATAACAACAAATACAAAGATGAAACGATTGAGCTTAGAGGCCCATGCGACTTGCGGAACACGCAGACAGAACAGTCCATGTGGCCCCCATGGCTGGCAATAACGGCCGCGGCTTCGAACGATAGAGGATGTGGGCTTGGGGTATGTCGGTTCAGGCTGCTTCCACACGTTGCCACAGTTCATCAGGCGTAGCCGTGGGTGGTGCTTGCCGGGCCACTCGGTTGCCGATCAGTGACCAGACGTGTTCGATGGGCGACATATCGGGAGAACAGGCGGGCCACGGCAGCAGTGACACCTGGTGGGCCGTTAAGAATTGTTGCACGATGCGTGCCGCGTGCGGACGCGCATTGTCCTGTTGAAACGTGGCCGCTGGTAGGTCATGCAGGTAAGGGAGGACTACAGGCTCCAAAACATCGGAGATGTAGCGGTGACTGTTGAGTGTACCAGCGATGCTTACCAGAGGGGTGCGGGTGTCATATCCAATTGCGCCCCAAACCATAACGCCAGGCGACGGACCGGTATGGCGATGCATAATGCAGGCGTCATACAGTCTCTCGCCGCGGTGCTGCAACACGTGGATCCGACCACCGTGGTGCTGCAAGCAGAAGCGGGATTCGTCGGAGAAGACAATGTCGTGCCATTCCGTAGTCCAGGTGCGGCGTTCAACGGCCCACTGCCGCCGCACTCGCCGATGGTGTAACGTCAATGGTAATCGGAGCAATGGGCGCCGTGCGACAAGTCCCCGCTCCTGCAGACGATGTCGAACGGTACGTGCTGACACAGGTTGTTGCACAACAAACCCTAATTCCTGCGCTAACGTTCGTGATGTGGCGGTGCGAGCCGTCAATGCCCGCCGCACAACATGTCGGTCCTCTCGTTCGGTAGTGTGCTGCGGCTGCGGCAATTGCTCACGTGGGTCCGTCCGTCCCTCCTGCACCCACCGAATCCATACTCGCCTCACTGTGGCTGGTTGTCCCACACGGGCGCCGATGTATCGGTACGATAAACCGCTGTCGCGATAAGCGACTATTCGTCCTCTGTCAAACTCCGAAACGTGATGGAATGACTGCCGTATTCTGCAACGAGGCATCAGGAAGCTTCCCACGCACAGGTACGGCAGCACAACACCCTTTCACTACTTACACCCCGCCTTCTGTGCACCCTTCTTATAGTGCTTCTCGGTGGCGTGCCGGGCACACATGATTTGCATATGCCCTGCAATGCTAATCGTTTGCATGTTCTCTCGCGGGCGACGCATGCTGTGAATTTCTGGCCAATCGGATGCTTCCTTCTTGGTGTTGCATTTTGGTGGCCAGCAGTGTGTAAATACTGTACTTTTTTTCTTGAGTCAGCAGAAGACGTACCGGCCCAGTCCGTGCTTGGAGATGTTTTAACTAAATGTATCTCTCTCCGCTTTGGAAAATAGTGCTAAAGGTAAATCCTTGCGCGAGCACGAGAGATAAAGAGCTTTGAACATCTCGTTAATTTTTTCGTCCAATAGGAGTGGTTTTAGGATGCTTGTGCTGGCGAAAAGGGATTTTTCGCGGGATTCTGGTGCTTTTGCCCAGCAGGAACCCAAGTGTTGGGGACTGCTGACGGGTCACTGCGGACTCAAATCTGCCGTTCACGGCATGGTAACTATCCGTTGGTGGCAGCGCCCTCAGTTGGCAGCCTCGGTATACCGCTAATGGACATGCCGCATTGCTGTGAGTTACGAGCCTCCAAGCTGGCGCCACGAGTGGCCGGAAGCAACCCTAACACGAGATACAAACAGCAGGACTGTGCATGGACAGAATCAACGCGTGCACAGATTCGTACTACGAGTTAATTGACGTCAATGCCATCGTGTAATTTTGGATGTTAGAAAAAAACGAACTATGGAGAGACGAATAATTAATTTCCTTATGAGATGTCGCGTTGACGAAGATTAAAGTCGGAGGAAAATTACATTTTAAATAATTAATGAGCTGTAAGATATAATCAGTTTCTCTCTTGTATTTATAGAAACTCATTTCACAACAAAATTCCTTCACTATAACCCACGAATAATCGAAAATACAGATGGTCATGAAATACACCCACGCCATTCCCATGAAAAAGAAGTAATTTCTGAAAACTTAGTAAATGTATCGAATAATCCTTCGTTAACATACAGCACATTAAACCGCTTCGAACAAAAGTCCCCGAAAGACAAAAAAAAAAAAAAAAAATCTTTGTATTGGAAAAAAATATGAATTATATAAAACGGGAATTTCTGAAAAAAAAATACCGATATAAAGTCATTACAAAATGATGAAGTACCTATTTGAAAAAATAATTAAACAACGCTATGTGAATATAATACACTCATCAATGGCGTGAATACACAAGATTGTCGAAATTCGCTGTTAAAAATAACAGAGATATAAGAAAATATTCCTCTTTAGAACAAATATAGTTTCGGACTGTGCAAAAAAAAAGATGCAATGTTAAAAAAGCAACAGAATGTGACATTAACTCGTAAATATATTTATTAAACACAAGCCTTTTAAGACTATAGAAAGACAGCACAAAACTTCGGAAAACGTCTTTAAGTTGGTAGACCCGTTGAAAATGTGGAAAGTTCCCGCAAGGGAAATAAAAAAAATTGTTACGTTGAAAAAATAAATTTATGAATTATATAAAACGGGCATTTATGAAAAATATTTCGTAATATTGTAAAATTAAAAAGTGAACCCTCCGTTTCACATTGCGTAGGAAAGAGGCTCACTCTCAAGGAAATTACCGCAACTGATAACGCATTCTTCTTGTTAAACCATCTACTTTACAACCCAACTGTCATGGATGGGTTCGAGGCTACACTGATCCACCCAGCGTTTTTTCAGATAGGTTCAGAAAATTTCTACAGCGCTGTGACGTCATGCAGTAAAATATCCCGTGGGAGAAAATAGCGCCGACCAGGTCGTAACGTTATTCAACACTGCCGACTTGCTCGACCACGTGGTGGTGGTGGTGGTGGTGGGAGGGGGGATATGCCGCTGACCGGGAAATGTCAAGGAGTTGTGATGTCATCCGTTTTGTCACTACTGGACAATTTGGCGGACTACATTCGGGAAGCCATCAGTTATGTTACGTGGCTGCCACTAGCGGGGAAACTGGCGGACACATTAAGATAGACACCATTTATGGCACATCCTTGCAGGACCGCTTAAAGGCAGCTTGTAGCAGCCGCTGTCTGTGATGGATAACTGATGGGGGTGCCAGCTGTTGACCCGCTGCTGACCCATCACCCAATTCAGCGTTGTCAGCCAGCACCATAATGCTGGCTGACAACGCTGGATTGGTGATGGCCCAGCAAAACCTTTTGCTGGGTGGTTTTTGAGAGGGAAAGGGTGTTTGCCTATTGACCACAGTAAGAAGTGCCTATCACATGGCACCAGCGAAAGGCATAGGCGATTAAAGATAAATAAAAAAAGTGGAGAAGTAGAAAAAGTTTAAATATGGCATCAGTAAATCCCCGATGCTATTGCATCGATCCATGGAAAAAAAAGATCAGAACAGTAAAGAAAAGAAAAAAAAAAAAAAAAAAAGTCATGCTAGTTGGGAGTTATTTTGTCCCCAGCGATAAGGGACGTCCAGCTCAGCCACCATCAAGCAAATTCAAAGAATGTGATTTATTTTTTATATTTCAAGAGAGTTCAGTTTTTAAAGACTTTTGTCAGCCGCGTGCAGTATTTCACTCAGCTAACCAGAATAAGAGTAACCTTCTCTATGAGATGTGGACCCCTCATATGCATGAAAGGAATTGTCTGAAACGGCGGAAAGGGGCATGGAAAACAATATGTGTTACGCCTAACCTCTGTGACCTTTCCGAATACGGATGAAGAAGTCATCAATGCTCTGTCGCAGGAAGTCCATCTGAGCGTTTAACCTTGAATGGAGTTTTTCCAAGCCCTACCCTGAAAGCAGCTTCCTATTGTTATATTCACTATTTAACACCCATTTGTTCTACCCTGGATCGTTTCTCATTCTGCATTTCTGGAGTGCTGTGTTGTTGACGTTCACATAACTTTTACGTTATACTTGACATTTACCACCGGTGGGTGTTTACCTATTTTTGATATTTTTAGTAAATTATGTCAAAAATCGAAAGTGCGATTTTTGAACGATCATAATACTCTCTGAGGATAAATGAGGAACTTTTAAAATCAAAGGGGCAAAAATTTCAAGTCTCCCTTCCTCCGATAAAAAAATAAATAAATACTTGCTCCGGCCCTGCTCGTGCCTAGCTCTCTTGAAGAAGAACTGTTATCTCTCTCCTAGGAAAAGAGATGTAAAGTAAGAAAATTGGTGGGGAGAGTGAGATTGCCAAAGTATAGGGGACGGGGTAACGTCTACTCTGCACTACATTCATGAAGGAAGCAAGGTCCATCTCCTTGCATCCGCTCCTGAGATTTTTCATCTCTCTCTCTCTCTCTCTCTCTCTCTTTCTGTCTCTCTTTCCCTCACCCTCTCTCCATAGCTAGCTTTCTTTCTCTCTCTCTCTCTCTCTCTCTCTCTCTCTCCGTGGAGAAAGAGTAATAACCGTTTTAAAATTCGAAATGAATTATTGCGCCCCTGCCAAATAAAAAATATGAGTGAACTAATAGATTTTTATTAAAAGTTGTTAAGGGTACGGCTAAGTAGATATGATGTTTTGCCTGTATCAATTGTCGTAGTAGCTACTTCCAAGCAGGACCAAAATCTATTTCCGTTAAAGACGGATTGCATGGCTTCGTTCCTGTTTCTTTCGGCGAGGGGAAAATCGACAAATACGGATAAATGCGGTTGATTCGTGTGCGCGTCTGTTAACAACAACTCTTCTTCCCGTTCACCTTGTGGGGTTTCAAGAGCGAGATAGAGGGAGTGTATGTGCACCAGGAATACATTGTTTCTCTGCACACTCTGAGAGCCACCGCCGATGCAATCAGTGTGAACCTCCACAAGTGCCTGAAGGGAAAGAGGTGAAGACCTACAAGAACACACGCCATGTGTATATGTTTGCCTGACCTGTCGTCGTCTTGTGATTACCTCGTTACAGTGTGTAGCCGGGTGGGGAATGCACAATGCCGTCTATCCTCTTAAAGCTAGACACTCATCTCGACTCTTTTCAGCTGATCCCTTGCTTCACTTGATCGAATTAAAGTACCAGATCGCTCCTGATCTCTTTACAGACTCAGCACTTGGAGGGCGTCCAGCTTTACGAAGTTTTCTCTGCACAAACAAAAAGCGTAAATAATTCTCGTCGTAAGCTCGTACGCAGTACTGTTTGTCTTCTCACATTTAATCAACTATTTGCCAGATTAGGCAAACGGAATTCTTACTAAATATGTGTCAAACGAACAAAAGGTATACAGTGTAATTATGCGACTGTTTCTAAATGGAAAGCCATCTAACAGTACAACGGTAAAGGATAAAAGTGACGCACATAGCCTGTAATTCGTTAGAGTTCTCAAAGTGCTACGGCAACTTAAAGCATAAATGGAAGCCTATTCAGTGTTATTAAATAGCGAATTTCGTCAATCAGCAGTTTCTGTATAGAAGGAGAAAGAATTTACCTCCAGTAACATGTTCATTAAACTCGAGATGTCCAAAAATTCCAACGAAGTTAAGGAAGCGTTCTCCCGAAACTGTGAAGCAATAGAAACTGAAAAATGGATAGTGCCATAGTAGCAAATAAATTAACCAATATCTTCTTTCTTCAAAGCAAGCAGTCTAGAGAACAGAAAAAAGGAAAAATAAATAATTAAGGTGAAAAGAGTATTCTCCTGAATGAAGTTCACGACACAATACAGAAATTTCAGCATTACTAACGATGAAATACCAAACAGAAATGTATGTGCATTTCCTCGTTAGTAACAAATGAATACACATACATTTGTTACTAACGACGAAATACACATACATGCATTTTCTTGATAGAGAAAATGAATGGAATTTTAAATCGTTATTAAATAGTATATCATGCGTGTCCAACATTCAAATATTTCGCTTTAGCAAATTAACACTTGCATGAAACAGACATGTTCGCTAAGATGTGTTAACATTTTAGATTATCACTGAAGTTCTCTAAAAAAATAAAAAATAGGTAATTATCTTTGAGGATCAGTGATACCATTTCTTATGCGTATACAAGCATTGCATGAAATGTTGTGACAATTCTGCTGAATATTTCAGTTGTGTTTGCTTTCGTTAATCTCAACAAGTGTGTACTTTTTTGGATATAGTTTTTTGGCTTTTTGTTAAAGTAGTGCTTAGACGATATTTATTACCATATAAATTTTCCGTCTACAGCCTCTTTACGCCCACCGCAATATTGTTTTCCTTTTCCGGTCTTGAGTAATCACGCATGCGAAGTGGAGTAATTCAATTTAATTTCAATTTGTAATTGTAAACTTATAAAAACACATAATTGATGAAAATACAACGACCCATGGATGGGAGACTGCTTTTTTAAATTTAAGAATCAGGTTAATTGTGAAGCTATCAATATAACTTTTGTTAACTGTGAAGTTATAACGACAATATAACTTTTTAATATTGCCCTGCAATATAACTTTAATATTGTTCTACGATATAATTTTTCATTATTGTCCTGTCATTCATCCCTGTTTTCTAACTGTGTTATTACTTCTTTGTAAACCATGATATTCCTGTGTGTATGGCTTTCAAATGCGCTTCATTTAAAATTTCTCATTTAACATTTAAAAGAGAGCGCACCCTTGAGAAAGCAACATACAGTTATTTATGAGGAAAACTGCCGTCGGTAGATCCTATGAATGCCGATTCGCCTGGAAAGAAAACAAAAAATCCATATTACTGGTTGATCGTTATAAATACCAGGCCAACAGTGAACTGGCGCCTTATGGGGAAAAGCATGTTATACTTGGAGACACGAAGCCTATATCAGAAAGAAATTATCTTGTTCCTTGAAGTTCATTAGTTAGTATCTCTGCCTTGATTGTATTCTCGAAAAGAGTTAATGGTTAGTTTAGTGCCATTCACAATACCCTTTTTGACATTCAGGTTGCGAACCAGCAGTACATATGTGCAGCTCATTTATGGTGGCGATCTAGGAGAGGTGTAAGTGTTTTCCACAACACTGAAGAAATTCATTATTTTTCAGTATCTTTATTAAAAAAATCTGGTCGGCATTCAGATATGTACAGGAATCTTTCAAAAAGTACCTATTCTTGCACATACAAGAAAGCTGTGTTATTATGATTCTTTTTTATTACTCGACGAAATCCCTGACATTTGCAACGCACATCTCTCCTCTCGTCAGTGTTTTAGTGCCTTGATAGCTGGGGAAGGGGTCTTTATCTTGGTCTAATCACCCATCCACAGATACGACCACCTCAAAGTCGGAGGCATATCATATCCCATGAATGTTTTCCTTCACCCTGGGAGCAAATTAAAGTCACTAGATGCAAGGTCTGAAGGATAGGGTGGGTGATAGAGAAATTGGAATCCATTGGTCTGTATGGCCGTCTTCGCAATCTTGGAGGTCGGTATCGGTTCATCGATTTTAAGGAGGAAGGTACCTCATGGCAGTTTTCCTCCTCTTTTCCTTGATGGCTGTGGGAAGTTGGCGTAGTATGCACCAGAAACAGTGCTGCACTTTTCGTGGTATTCAATCCCCATAATGCCTCCTATATCCAAAAACAATAATAATAAAGAACTGATGTTATCGTCTTGCCGGCTGACGGAGCAACACTGGACTCTTTGACAGGCGGAGAAGATGCATGTTTTCACATAATACTTTGCTTTTTAGTCTCTGAGTCAAAGCGATGAACCCATGTTTCCCTCATTGTAACTATCCGCGACCAGGAATTTATTGAATCCACACGAAACGTGTTCAGGTTGCTGGGGCACATAAGTTCGCGGCATACCTTTTGCTCATCTTTTAACATCCGTGGCACTCATTGCGCATTGACCTTTTCATCTTCAAGGGACTCGCCAAGATTGAATCCACATAGACGATTGAAAAGCTTACAGATTCAGCTTTGAAACGAATTCATTCATCATAAGGTCATGCAGGAGGTTGATGTTTTCCCAGAGGTGGACATGGAAGGTCGTCTAACACGATCTGCGTCATCACAAGGTTCCGTGCCACAACGGAATTCTCTGTGGCACTTGACAATTGTGGTGTATACTCACGATCCTCATCCCCAAAAGTCTACATGAACTTCCAGTAGGATATGGCTGTTCAAGACAGGTATTTATTTAACCTCCCATAGTTATTTTTATTCCATTTCACAAAACCTCTATTGGTTAGTTCATAAAACCACCTATAAAAAGAAAAAAAAAAGAAAGAACGAACGAACGTATCTATGTATAACATTGAAAATTTGTATAGTGAGAAATAAGGATATGCACTATAATGTGCAGGAAAAATTCTGCGTATTCATACTCACCGGATATGGTTTAGAACACGAACTCTGAAGTTCCTGAACACCCTTCGTGAATAAATGTCGGCACTCAGATCTGACACATGCCTGAGTGCCGATAATAGCACTCAGCGACATTTGTGTGCTGTTCCGATGGGCGAGTAGTAAAGGAGCGGAAACTTCTAGCTAATCGTCCCAGTTGGGACTGGGCTTGAGTCCCAAACGAGGTATGGATAGTAGGTACATTTTCCTCTGTTCCTTTCCTGGAACTGGTGGCCCTAAATTAGGGACAGGCGACTGACTACCTATAGTTTTAGATGATCACGGTGAGCATTAAATCAGGGGAAATAAAACAAAGCAGCCCGTAGTATTTCTGAAAACACAGTTGATGATATAGCATCGTTATCGATCCCGCAATGTCTTGATGGCGTGTTATTTTCTGGTGTTTGTGAGGGAGGGGGAGGGGTGTTAACGACCGCCATGAGCATATCTAGGTGCCATTATCATTCTTCTGTCCTAAATTGGAAGCCGCTGGTTCCAGGATGGGAGACGGCCGTCTCCGTAAGACCGTGTCCCTGTTGAGGCATGGAGGTTTTGTCCATGCCTCAGCTGTTACTGGGGCGCTGCCCGGACGATAGTCAAAAACTACGCTTTTGAGTACTCGGCCACCAGGATAGCATGTTCACCGAAACATTGGGAGATATCCGTTATAACATCACAGACACTCGATCACAACACAAAACATTTATTACTTTACACAAAAACATAAACTGGAATACACTCCGCGGTACAAACTGAACTTGTTGTCTTAGCCAAAGCTCGGCATGTCCTACTTATTCAATATCTCTCACGCAACTCCTCACATAACTCACCACACGCTCAAGTCATTAAATGTCAATGTATCATTCCGCACTTTTGTGCGTGGAAGTTCGTATTTTACAACCTCTCCTCACTCCAGAGGAACTTTTTCCAGTGGTAAAAAGTTCTTGTCATTTTACAATACAATAGTCATAGTTCACATAATGAGTCATAATCCATTTACAAAGAGAAATATATGAGTTAATTTAACAATCATCTTTACGTGTTTTCCAACAATTTCTATGTATTATATACCACCACCAAAAACAAAACAAAAAAAAAACAAAAAATGTTTTCACTAGATGACACATAGCATGATCAAGGTGGATCATCTAAAGTTGGAACTCTGCTCAGTCCATCTGCATTTTTGTGCATAGTTCCCGATCGATGAATTATAACAAAATCATAGGCTTGTAAAGCAAGGGCCCATCTCATCAGACGAGCATTTGAACTTGCGTTGGTGCGTAACCAAACGAGAGGGTTATGATCAGTTTGTATGAGGAAACTTTGACCATCCAGGTAGCATTTCAGTTTCTGTACCGCAAATATAATGGCGGCACATTCTTTTTCACTGGTACTGTATGTCTTTTCTGCTGTCGAAAGTTTTCTGCTTAGATAGAGTACAGGATGTTCAGCGCCATCTTCTTGTTCTTGCGAGAGGACGACTCCCATTCCTTGATCTGAAGCATCAGTTTGTAGAATAAATCTACGTTCATAGTCAGGGGCATACAGAACAGGAAAACTAGAAAAAAAAATTTTTAGTTCCACAAAAGCTTTCTCACATTGTGCTGACCATATAATTTCCTCTTTACGATTTTTACCCTTCAAGATGTCTGTCAAGAGAGCTGCTATCGAAGAAAACATTGGAATATATCTGCTGTAATATCCCGCCAGGCCTAAGAAAGATCTTCCTTGCGTCTTGTTCTTTGGCGTAGGAAAATTTTGTATGGCCTGAACCTTTCGTTTCGCTGGTTTTCGATATCCTTGTCCAACAATATGACCCAAATACAAGACGTGATCTTGAGCAAACTTACATTTGGAAGGTTTTATGGTCAAGGAAGCCCTCTGCAACCTCTGTAGTACTTCTCCAAGATGTATCAAATGATCCCCCAGTTTTCGGAAAAAATGGCAACATCATCTAGATATGGTACGGAAAACTCTTCGCAGCCTCTCAAAAGTTCCGACATCATTTTGCTAAATAAATAAGGTGCGTTCTTAAGGCCAAATGGCATCTTTAAGGGCCGATACGTTCCAAAAGTAGTCACAAACGCTGCCAATCGTTGAGCTCTAGCACTTAATGGAATTTGCCAGTACCCTTTTGTTAAATCTAATACTGTAATATACTTCGCTCCAGAAACCTTTTCGACTCTTTCTTCTATGTTGGGCAATGGATATAACTGGGTCCTTGTCACTTCATTCAATCGCCTGTAGTCAATACATGGGCGTGGATCTCTTCCGGGTACTTCTACCAAAATCATGGGTGATGTATAGTCTGATTCACCAACTTCTATAAACTTGTACTGCAGAATTTTATCTATCTCGGTTTTAAGAATATTTATCTGCCTGGGCGACATTCTATAAGGCTTAACTCTTACAATAGCATTACTAGCTAGCTCGATATCATGTTCGACCAAATGAGTCTTCCTTGGAATATTAGAAAACATTTTCAAGTAATGGCATAATAGTTTTTTCAGATCCTGAATTTGTTGGCCACTCAGGCGCTCTCAAAGTTTATTGTTCTCCTCGATATCAGAGAAGTTAAATACATTTGGATTTTTTTTCAACTTGCGGAAATTTAATCTCTAAATCCATTTCACCATTTTTACAACCGGGCAAAAAGTTCACAAATTCTGGTCGTTTATGGTATGGTTTCAGCATGTTAATGTGATATACTTGATGTTTTACATTTTTACCTTCAAAGCTTACTACATAATTAGTCTCAGAAATTTTTTTCTCAATTTTCCCTGGTCCTTTCCACTGTTCCGCTAACTTATTTGGCCTGCAGGTAACAAAAACCAATACTAAATCTCCTTATTGAAATTCACGTTTTACCGCATTTCTGTCATACCAATATTTTCTTTTCATTTGAGCCACTTCCATGTTTTTAATGGCAAGTTCTTGACATCTTTTCATCCTATTTATTAACTCAAATACATATTCAGTGACATAGTTTTCTTCTTCAGGATGACCCATCCATTTTTCATACAATAGTGTCATAGGCGTCCTCAAATTTTTTCTATGCACCAATTCAGCAGGCGTAAACCCTGTGCTTTCATGTGTCACAGTTCTCAAAGCAAACAGCGCCGCCGGTAACTGTTTCTCCCAATCCGGAGCAGACTCAAGACATAAAACTCTCAACATCCTTTTAATAGTTCGATGGAATCGTTCTACCGGATTACTTTGGGGATGATATACAGAACTATGAGTAACTTTTATTCCAAACTGCTCCAGAAATTCTAGTGTCAAAATGCTTACAAAACTGGCTCCTTGATCAGTTTGAATTTCTTTCGGAAATCCCATGCGGCTAAAAATGTGTAACAAAGCGTAAACTACCGACTTGGATCCTATGTCTGGTACTGGTACCGCATCTGGATATTTGGATGACAAACACATAGCTGTAATTATGAATCTATTTCCGCTTGAAGTCTCGGGCAAAGGCCCACAGGCATCAACGTTGATTTTTGTAAAAATTTCAGGAGTAATTGGAACTATTTTTAAAGGTGCTTTCTTTTTGTCCCCAGCTTTTCCAGCACGTTGGCATGAATCACAAGATTTTACAAATTCTTCAATGTCTTTATAACAGTTAGGCCAATAAAAATACTTCACTAGTCTGTCTTTGGTTTTGTCACTCCTAAATGCCCCGAAGTTCCCTCATGACACATGTTTTTTATTTGTTCTTTATATTGTTCTGGAACAACAATAAGATCTCCCTCTTCCCCAATCTTGTTGATCTTCTTCTTCACCAACATCCCATTTCTTAGTACAGCATAACCATTTGCCTTTTTTAAAATCTGTTTTCTCTATTTCTTTGAGAATTTTTTTCAATTCCAAACTTTGCCGTTGATCTTCCATGAAACTTTTTGAATCCATTTTTACCAACTGTAACATGGCTTTATCTTTATCATGCCTCAATGGCATAATTTCTTCTAATTCATCTGATTGTTCGGAACCCACAGCCTCTCCTTCAAGGGCTTGTTTTTCTTTCTTCCCTGAATCATTCTTTACTGAATTTCTCTCTTCGTTGTTTCTTTTCTGTTTTTCTTGATACCGAGTAACCACATCATTTACCTGTTCTGAATTAAGTGGCCACTCCATATCAATTTTTTTAACAAAGCGGCAGTCTTATTTCCAAGTAAATATCTACCTTGATATAGCGACTTTCTAATCACTGCAGCCTTAGTTACAATATGACCTAATTCACATTCTAGTTCAACTTCTGCCAATGGTAAACAAACCTTTTGTTCATCCAGAAGATGCTGTACCCACACATGTTCTCCAGTAAACTCACCTGGCGACACATACTCTTATCAAATGATATCAACTGATGAACCTGTATCCCGGAGAATAGGCATGGTAACTCCATATATTTTTCTTTCAAAGGTATAGGGTGCCAAGAGATCCCCTTCAGTTTCCTCTCTGATTCTATTTACGCTTCCTGAGTTCTGTGATTTTAGCTTAGGACACTGAGGTCGAATGTGATCATAAGATGCACACTCGTAACATTGAATCTTCCGTCTGCGATCATACTTTTCTTCATTCTGAGATACATTCCGATTTGACCACCCTTGTCCTACATCTGACTTAACATAATTTTTGTTATAAAATCCATTTTTCATAAAATTTCCCCGATCATAGTTATCTCTAGTTTTTTTCTCACTGCCTTGCATTTTCTTTGAAGCACAAAATTCATTCAACGAATTTTTCTTGATTCCTCCTCTTACACTTTCATTATTGTCCACCATATCAGCCAATTCTGAAGGTGAGACAATATTTGACCATTTATCAATAAAATGCTCCCTTATTTCTATAGGCACTCTCCGCTTCAATTGATCTGTGATCATTAATTTTTTTGGCCCTTCAAAATCGCCTATTTTAAGTCCTGAAATCCATTCATTAAAATAATTTTCTAACTCGAAGGCGAAATCTCTCCAGGTCTTCTCTGATGTACGCATGTGTTGTACAAATTTCAATCTAAATTTCTCTGGACTTAACTTATATCTTTTAAGAAGTAACCTTTTAACATATTCATAGTTTTTAGCATCTTCCACATTTTCTCTGGCAATCAATTGTGATATTTCGTAGGGCAAAAGTCCTATCAAATTCGTGACCCAATCTTCCCTTTTTATTTCTGCTTGTTGTGCTTGCCTTTCAAATAAAACTAAGTAAATACTTATATCACTGTCTTTTGGGTCAAATGTTTTCATCAAATGACGAAGTTCTAATCTCGGTTTATGAGAATTTCCATTTTGCTCCAAACTACCTCCCAGCGGCTGACGTCCAGCTTCTATTCTGAGTTTTTCAAGCTCCAATTCCATTTGTCTTTCTGTTTGTCTACGTTTTTCAAGCTCCAATTCCATTTGTCTTTCTGTTTGTCTACGTTTTTCAAGCTCCAATTCCATTTGTCTTTCTGTTTCTCTACGCTCTTTTATACCTGCCAAAAGTTCTTTCACGAAATCCTCTTCATTACCTTCAAAGTTGACAATTTTATTTTTTAATTCCAGAATTTTGAGATTTGGCATAACTTCTATACCCAATTCTTCCGCCAACTGCAGAAGTTCTTCTTTTCGAGCTCTTCCTAAGAAAGCCATTTCAACCAGCTCTACGTGTACCCAATGTTTATTTATTATCGTATACGTGTATACGTTCGCAGAAATTGTTTACAACAATATTCTACATTTACCTATACTCTAAGCTCAAACAGTTGATCTGAATGTACTATTTCTTGACAGAAATTATTTCCTTCTATTATCGTATATGTGTATACGTTCACAGAAATTGTTTGCAACAATATTCTACATTTACCTATACTCTAGGCTCAAACAGTTGTTCTGAATGTACTATTTCTTGACAGAAATTATTTCCTTCTGTTATCGTATATGTGTATACGTTCACAGAAATTGTTTGCAACAATATTCTACATTTACCTATACTCTAGGCTCAAACAGTTGTTCTGAATGTACTATTTCTTGACAGAAATTATTTCCTTCTGTTATCGTATATGTGTATACGTTCACAGAAATTGTTTACAACAATATTCTACATTTACCTATACTCTAGCCTCAAACAGTTAATCTGAATGTACTATTTCTTGACAGAAATTATTTCCTTCTATTATCGTATATGTGTATACATTCACAGAAATTGTTTACAACAATATTCTACATTTACCTATATTCTAGGCTCAAACAGTTGATCTGAATGTACTATTTCTTGACAGAAATTATTTCCTTCTATTTAATTCCGTGCCCGGAAACTTCTAAAAAACTTGCTTTGATATTTCATTCCTTTGGATAATTCTCTAAGAACAACAACAAAAACAGTACTTACATAAACATCTAATGTGGTGTAAATCCGATACGGAACTTTTTTTTCTCACGAACTGATTTCCAAAAACAACAGTCACCATCCGTTGTTCTTCCCAACACAAAGAGGAAAAAAATAACCCTGTCGCGTTGGTTCTTTCTCACGCTTGAAGATCTTTCAACTCATCGATTGCCACGGTCATAAAAACGCCGCTGAAGTTGCGCAATCCCATCCCACCGGTGCCTCCACTTCAATCTTTAGTCTGTAACATCACAGACACTCGATCACAACACAAAACATTTATTACTTTGCACAAAAACATAAGCTGGAATACACTCCGCGGTACAAACTGAACTTGTTGTCTTAGCCAAAGCTCGGCATGTCCTACTCCTTCAATATCTCTCACGCAACTCCTCACATCACTCACCACACGCTCAAGTCATTAAATGTCAATGTATCATTCCGCACTTTTGTGCGTGGAAGTTCGTATTTTACACCGTCTTCAGACTTGTTGAGCCATACTGAAAACTAATCTTTACCCGCGAACTTGTTTTCCAACCTCTTCTGGAAATCCTGCTATGCGGGCTACATTTGACATACAAAAACTGTTAGACTTCATCTCACTAGGTCGGAGCTGAGGAACGTTTGCATGTTGAAAGGCCGCATTTAATTAGCTGCAATCTAGCAAGGCCGCATTCAAGAAACTTTAATTAGAGATACTTTGAAACACATATTATTTTGTAAAAATCCTATGTACCAACTAACTTCAAAAAATAAAAAAAATTGTTAATTCCGAAGTTGACTAACCGTTTAATGACTTTGTTGTAACTGCTTTTTCTTGGAAAGTATTTGAATATTTGGTTGCAACATGGAGGTCCGCAGTTTCAGCTGATTCTCTAGATTGGTATTCGTCATATGTGGCCTCAAGGGTGTCTTGATTTGGTTTAGGTAGGAGACTGTAGATTTGCAGCAGGTAGTAAATCAACAGTTGCAGCCGGTGGTAAATCAACAGTTACACAATATATGTAAAAAACATAAGCTGGCCTTTGGGGTTAAAACAACAAATATTTTCGAAATGATAAAGTGCGACCGCGACCCCATTCCATATATAAATAGACATGGTGTATACATGATGCCATTATTGCCAAGTATATCGGGTCAAGAACCCAGGATATATATTGGATCAACTACAAGAACATTGGGAGTACGGCTAAAGGAACACTAATATGATATCAGAAAAGACAATATGAATACAGCTTTGGCCAAATTTGTAAAGATGAAGATTACAGTCTCCAATGAGAAAACATATGACATCTATCAACCACAACGAATAAGAGTGATACGCGGTTCACGGAGGCAATGTACATTCTTCTACATGGTACCCATTGTTGTAATGAGGATTTACCAACAATAATACCTTCGTCATGGAGACAATTCATACGTACTGTGCCAGCGCCTATTCATGAACATATATCGATCTAACACTTGTGATGGCACGTGATGGACTTAAAATTAGACCTACATTGATAACTATATATTAATTATTACTGTCACTGCATTGTATAATGTGTGCAATTATATCTTTACAAATTACCTTGTTTAACATCTGAAAATTTAAAATGCTTGTTGTTCCCTAAGAGTGGTGTAGCCTGTTGTAACTTCACAGCATTATGTTGTCAGGAAAACGGGACGTAAACTTTTGTATATAAGTGCGTGTATCTGAGGGTGCACACGGCATTATGGCTTGAGAATGAGCTCCAGTGGGATCTCGAAAGATCTTGCCTTTTTAACTTATCATCTTTTAGCCTTTTTAACTTATCATCTTTTATTTGTACTTTGGGACCTGACTGTATTAAACTTACTGCCAATGACTCAATTGTACATAGTGGAGATGTTTTTAATCGTGTGAGACAGTTGTTATTTTAAATGTGTAGTGCACTAGGTGAACTGGTGTAGATAATTTTTCTGATGCAATTCTGAAGTTTTGCAACTCGCTTTTTGTTTGTCAGCTCTACACAGACAAACATTTTTACCTCGTCTTGATAAAACGGTTGATGTTTTCCCTCTGTCGGATATGTCTTGTTCAACTACTCTTGTGTGCAAAAATTAAGGACGAAGAGGAGGAATTAGCATAACAGCGGAACGAGCAGGCAGAACGGACCGAAAGACCACTCAGGAGATAGACTAGAGTCCGGTACGGTAGGGCATGCGGATATATGCAGCATGACGTAAGGGGGGGGGAGTGTCGGATGGGTATAAAGCACACGGGAGGTGTACGCTGAGCAATTCGGTGAAAGCTATTGCACGGTGTACATCGGTTTGAACGACGTCGAGTTGCTTCCACCGTGTGATACGGCCAACAGGCAATCCAGTAGACGACATCTCGATGACTTTACTCGAGGTTGCGTCATTGGGAAGTTGGAAGAAGGTCGAAGTCTGACTAGTGTGGCCGAGGAGTTCGGGATCGCTCACAGCATCGTTTCACCAGCTTGGAGAGCATTTCAAACGACAGGAACAGCTGTCCGAGAGTTTAGTAGTGGTCGTCCACGAGCAACCACGGCGGCGAACGACCCGTATATTGCCCTACAAGCGAGAAGAGACAGACGGCAGACAGCAGGAGAAATCACAAGGCACATGCAACAGACAACTGGACGTCAGTTATCGCGTTTTACCGTGGTCAGGAGGCTGCACAAAGGTGGTCTATTTCCACGACGACCAGTACGGTATGTGCCATTAACGCCTGCTCATCGGAGACGGCGGTTTCTGTGGTGCCAGGAATACAAGAACTGGACTCATCAGCAATGGGGCGAGTTCTCTTTACGGATGAGAGCCGATTTAATCTGACGAGCGATTCTGGACGCATACACATCTGGAGGGAGCAGGGAACACGCAATCACACCTCCAACATCATCGAAAGGGACCGGTTTGGAGGTGGCGGAGTTCTCGTTTGGGGCGGTATCATGCTTGGTAGCCGTACTGACCTCCACATCTTCCAAAGAGGTTCAGTCACTGGTGTCCGCTATTGTACCGAAGTTCTCCTGCCTCACGTGCGTCTGTTTAGAGGTGCTGTGGGTCCTGAGTTCCTCTTCATGGACGACAATGCTACACCTCATCGTACAGTGGTTGTCGCAGAGCTGTTGGAGAGTGAAGATATCCAATGCATGGATTGACCCGCAAGGTCCCCGGACCTAAATCCAATCGAACACGTGTGGGACCTTCTCGGGAGACGCTTGGCAGCACGTCACCAGCCGCCAGCAACGATTCCGCAGCTGCGATTGGCGCTGCAAGAGGAATGAGCCGCGATGCCTCAACAGCTCCTTGACAACCTCGTCCTCAGCATGGACAGACGTTGTAAATCCTGCAACACAGTCAGGGGTGATCATATCCCCTACTAAAGACTGGATTTTTCTTGGCAGCCGCCTGTCACATGGACGTTTCTGTCTTCTGTCCAGTTGTGCTCAAAGCTACCTTTTCAATAAAGTACCTTTATATCCTTTGGTTTCCTTGTTTTAACGGTTTTGCTCACTTGTCCCATATTCTTACATCTTGGGGATCTTATGGTATGATTTGAGTCGATAATGAACCTTCTGCACGACGTTACATTCGAAAAACCGTCTCGTCCTTAATTTTTACACGCCAGTGTATAATACGAGCAGAATGTGGACATAGTGAAGCCTTCGTTTTTGCCACTAGGAGACCTGGATGAAGCCTGGGAGGTGGTTGTTTGTTTGTTTGTTTGTTTGTTTGTTTAGCTTAAAGACCACGGTGAGCAACTCTTAAGGTTGTAAGCAGTCGCCCTTTTTTTATTTGGGTCACTGGTTCCAGGGAAGAGAGAGATCCAATACAGTAGGACAAATAACCACCCATGCCTCAACCAGGAGTCCGACTCGGGCGATTTGTCAGAGACCATCGTTTAGATCACTGCACCTTTGGGGTGGCGCGAGTTTTCAGAAAATATGTCAGATCGATACGTCTCTCAATAGTTCAGTTTTCCAGTAAAACACCATTTAAACCAAATCAGATCAGTAAGTCTGCTCGTGTCGCCTTGTTTTTTCATTTTTAGTGATGCATCATCCGTAATAGCGATTTCCTGTTTAAGATCAAGAAGCGATATTTCGCTGGAGTAGAACACAATTGTTATTCCCTGGAAGACTTAGACGCTTTAAATCAAAGTTATCATTTTGCACAAAATATACACATCAGTGCATTTCATATTTGGCAGCGTTCCTTAAAAAAGTTTGGCTTTGTGAATCTTTAAGCTCTCCCATATCAAAAACAAGTTATGTAAAGTCTTACTGGTGTTAATACGTTTTGCAGAATGCGTACATATCTTCTTAACAATTGGAATTGCAAGTAGAATTCTTGCGTTCCAAGCGATCGCTTCATTGAAATGTGTACCTGGGGGAGCCAAGCATTCGTCCGAGATGGGTCCGGGTTCGGATCCCGGTGATGCATGGATGTTGTGTTGGTCTTATGGTGCTGGCTCTCTTCCTTCCCTAATTTAAGCCAGTGGGCTTAAATTAGGGATGGGCGACTGCTTATAGCCCACTGAATTGCTCACGGTGGTCGTTAAACCCCAAACATAAAAAAAAAAAAAAAAAAAAGAGTTTAATGATGCAAGAAAACCACACTGTCCCTTGACATCCCGTCTGCGCCTGTTTATATCCGACTGAGTTACCTGCGGTGGTCGTTAAACCCCCAAACAAAAATACAAAAATATCCAGCCCAGAATTTCAATTGTACAATACTGGTCTATTGTGCTAGCAATGATTGTTAAACCCCCCCCCCCAAAAAAAATATCCAGCCCAGTATTTCAGTTGTATAATACTGGTCTATTGTGCTAGCAATGGTCGTTAAACCCCCAAACAAAAATATCCAGCCCAGTATTTCAGTTGTACAATACTGGTCTATTGTGCTAGCAATGATCGTTAAACCCCCAGACAGAAATACCCAGCCCAGTATTTCAATTGTACAATACTGGTCTATTGTTCTAGCAATGGTCGTTAAATCCCCAGACAAAAATACAAAAATATCCTGCACAGTATTTCAGTTGCACAATACTGGTCACTTGTGGTAGCAATGGTTATTAAACCCCCAAACAAAAATACAAAAATGTCCAGTCTAGTATTTTAGTTGTACACTACTGGTCTATTGTGCTAGCAATGGTCGTTAAACCCTCAAACAAAAATATCCAGCCCTGTATTTCAGTTGTATAATACTGGTCTATTGTGCTAGCAATGGTCGTTAAACCTCCAAACAAAAATATTCAGCCCTGTATTTCAGTTGTACAATACTGGTCTATTGTGCTAGCAATGGTCGTTAAACCCCCAGACAAAAATACAAAAATATCCAGTCCAGTATTTCAGTTGTACGATACTTGTCAATTGTGCTAGCAATGTGTCCAGCCATTTGGCATTTGAGGGTCTTTACTTGGATCATAATGCCTTCCACTCTTGTCATTTTCCTCATCCATGAGTCCCTTTTTCTGTCTTTCTTGGTTGCATCAAGCATGCATCTCTCCTTGCCTCTTCGAGCTGTCTGCAGCCTTTGCATATCTCTTTGAGCTAAGGTCCATGTCTCTGATTCGTAAGTAAGAACTGTAAAACAAATTTTTAATTAAACAATTTTTTAGTAAGACATAATATAATGATAAATTGTCATTGAAATTTGTACTGTGTTTTCCAAATGCACTCCAGCCAACTATTGTAGGTCTAATGATTTCTTCTTCGATGTGGCCTTCGCTTGATATCCGTTGCCCAAGGTAAATGCAGGCATCTGTTACATTTGCCTCATTAACCTCCAAGTCTTCAGTTCTTGTAAAAGCATGTAGGCATCAATTACCCCATTTGCCCCATCAACCTCTAAATCTTCAGTTCTTGTAAAAGCATTGTACATCAGTTTTGTTTTCTGTATGTTGATCTTCAATCTCACTTCATACCCTAAATGTCTAATGTCAGCAAGTTCCTCGATCATACCCTAAATGTCTAATGGTGTGCTTGCAAAAATGACTGTGTCTTCAGCTAAACGAAGGCGGGTTAAACAACCTCTGTTAATCTTTAGTAGGAAGATATTGCGTCATTTTCTTACACAGGGAAGTGCCAAAAGTCATGGGATACGTACCTAGTATCGTGCACGACCTCCTGTAGCGCGGCGTAGTGTAGCAGTTCGACGTGGCATCGATTCCACAAGTGACTGGAAGACTTCTGGAGATATGTTGAACCATGCCATTTGAACAGCCGCTGACAGTTCCCTGGTATTTGTAGATGCAGGATCTTGGGTGCGAATGGACCTTTCCACCACGTTCCATAAGTGTTCTATTGGATCCATGTCGGTCGAACATGGTGGTCACATCATTCGTCAGAACTGTCCAGAATGCTCCTCGAACCAATTTTGGTCAACTTCGGCTCGATGACGGGGTGCATCGTCCGCCTGGAAAATCCCATCCTTCTTGCAGTACATGAAGATCACCCAGCAGAGCAACAAAGCGATTACCGGTTAATGACGTGTTTACGAGGACCACAGGACCCTAACCGTGTCATGTAAAGACATCCCACACATGTATGGAACCACCACCAAGCTTGCACAGTGCTTTGTTGACAACTTGGGTCCATGGCCTCATGAGGTCAGCACCGCACCCGAACCCTACCATCAGCTTGTAACAACTGGTAGCGTGACTCGTCTGACCACGACACATGTTGCTAGTCTTCCAGTGTCCAATCACCGTGATTGTAAGCCCAGGTGAGGCGTGGTGTTAACAAAGACACTATGGTGGGTCTTCTGCTCCCATTCCCCATGGACGCTAAATTACACTGCACTGACCTGATGGACATGTCTCTGGTACCTCCTGCATTGAATGTGGATGTTATTTGAGCCAGTGTCGCTTGTCTGTTAGCATGAACATTCCTGGTCAGACGCCGCTGGTCACGGTCGTTCAGCATTCGTGGTCAGCCACTGCGCTGTCCACGGTGGGTGGTAAATCCTTTCATGAGGTATTCTCGGTACACACGTGACACCCTGGATCGAGGAATGTCGAATCTTCGCACAACTTCAGAAATTGAATGCCCCATCCGTCTGGTTCCTAGTACCATGCATCGTTCAAACTCCGATAATTCACGTCGGCTTGCCGTAATCCTACTGGCGGTTGTTCAACCTCGCAACTGATAAAAATCGTGGCGTGCGTCGTAGCCTTTATACGACGGCAGCGCCAGTTGAAAATTTGCTTTCTGCTATCCCATGATGTTTGGCATTTCAGTGTATATTACTTTCTTAATTCTCCTCTGATAATACAAATCAAAGATAGTGATCTGGGCATATATGAATCGTATAGGCCAGTATATATATTCTGGTATATATATATTCTGCTGCGTAAGCTTCGTACAGTAAAACAAAAAAAATACTACATTGAGTAGTTATGAAAAATGATGACTGTAGACGTTGGTAGAATTTTTCATGTTTGTGCACATGTGTGGACTCCTCAAAATAATCTAAGCATGTCAGAAGATAATAATAATATTAAATTCGAAAATAAAAAAATTAAGAAATAAAAAACCCACTCCAAATCGTTAAACTACAGTTAACGTTCGAACCTATGGTCAACATTGCAGTTACATCCGGCGTACCTCTGGCAAATAGGGCGGGGAGGGAGAAGACAAAGAAAAAATACTAATGTTTCTGCAATTCTTTCTGCTTTAAACCTCGCAAGGAAATGATATCTTAAATTTTGCTATGTACTTAAATATAGAGTAACTCCAAATTGTCTTCGCTAATGTTGTGTGCTATATAATGTGCAGAACAGAAGAAATTTCATTAAGGATGTTAAACATTCATCTGTTTCATCATTCCTTGTGCCTTTCAAAAATGTGCACACTACTGATGAATCATCAAAAGCCGCCCAATTAAGACCTAGAGTAAAATTCTACAATGTCTTTGACATTCAAATTTCTCAAAATACACAGTCGAGTCACATTATTGTGACCACCTCCTACTTTTGACGTCAACAGCGCGTATCCAATGAATGAAGGCACGCATCGTGAGCTGGCTTGGCGGGTATATTAGGTGTGCTGTAGGCATTCTGAAAACGTATCACGCGTTGATGTCATGGATAAAAGGAGCGATTTATCATTCAAAAAGGAATAATTATCTGTTTTCGGGCCAAGGGTGGCAGAATTTCTGAAACAGCGCAGTTTATGAACTGTTCGCGTGCTGCTGTGGTTAAAATGTATCGCGATTGGAAAAATAGCACCATTGCGAATAAGCGACGTGGAAACTGCGGTTCAGCACGTGCCATTGATGTGAAAAGTGAACGTCGGCTTCGAAGGTGCGTGAGGACCGATCGACCAGCTTCAGTGGAGCAATTCAATGGGCGAATGAACCAGGGGGCTACCGGAAGTGTGTCTTAAACGACAGTTCAGCGAACCCTGCTACGTGTGGGGTTCCGCTGCAAACGGATGGTCACTGCACCTACGCTAACGAAGGTGCATCGGCAGAAAAGGCTTACATTTGCACAGCAGTATCAAAATTGGGCATCCGCTGATTGGCAAAGGATTGCCTTCTCCGATGAATCACGTTTTCTGTTTCATTGAACGAATGGACGTTGGCGTAGAAAGCGAGAAACATCGGAGAACAAACACTTTTCAACCATTGCTGGAATAACACAAGTTGGTGGAGGCAGCAGCGTTATGGTCTGGGGAATGTTTTTGTGGCATTCTCTGGGTCCACTCATACTTGCGGAAAGGAACTATGGAACAAATTCGTGAGTCCATCCTTGAACCACATACACCCATACATGCTGATTGTCTTCCCTGGGGCGGATGGAATCTTCCAGCACGACAAAGCGAAGTATCCACAGCTAGAAATGTCTAAGAATGGTTGGTTGGAAGAACACAATGAAGACTTTAAAGTACTTCCCTGGCCCTCCAATTTCCCAGACTTAAACCCAATTGAGTATCCGTGGGACCACCTCGATCGTGTTGTTCGCTCAATGGATCCTCCACCACGCACCCTCCAGCAGCTGTCAGATGCACGTCAGCATAGCTCCACATACTTGGGAAGTGTGAACACCTTCCAGCCCCTTATTGAGTCACTCCTAGCCCGTCGAACTGCTGTCCGCGCTGCACACGGCGGTAACTCTGGATATTAGCTGGTGGTCACAATAATGTGACTCGACAGTATACTGTATAAGAAATAAGAACTTGTTGAAAAACGTCAATAAACGATTTTGAAGAGCGAAATATTCCCAAACAAAATTCTGCTCAGTATGAATGATAACCACAGAAACTTTTTTCTTTCCTTTTAAAGTCTACCATGAGCAACTGAAAGAGCTATAAGCAGTATCCTCTCCCTAATTTAGGGCCACTTGTTCCCGGAAAGATAGCGAGGGCCAGTGCGGTAAGACAAGCACACCACCCGTGTCCTCATATAGGGCTCAAGCCCGTGCCTACTCGGACAAAGGGTCAGAAGCCAGCTCTTACACTACTGGATCACCGGGCGGCGTAACTTTATTCGGTCATCAGCTATCTAACAAATAGCAACTTTACAGTTCCTAAAGTCTACAGTCAGGAGTTTTACTAAATAATGTAAATACTTAGGTTTTCAATTTTTTTTAATCCAGACTGTATTCAGTGATTTATCAAATTTAAGCTGTTAGCAAATACGTGTACGAGGGTGAGACAAATGTTCGTATCGTTTTGCGCTATACATATGTGACGTAGTAGAGAGGTGAAGCACGTGTCAAGGCGACAAATCTTCAGCGATACATTCCGTCGGTGTAGCTTAGAGGGTGAGACAACTCACCGACAAATTACTGTTTTCACACGTAAAGTTGGGTCTCCACTCTTGTGCCAAACGCATGCGAGTGTCGACTGCGTACCGTAGTGACGTGGAACACACGAGGAGGTGCATTTGGCACGGAACCACATCGCGTTATCACTTGAGTAGAGGATGGAAGTCGATAAACGTGCTGTTTGTGTGCTCCTGCACAATCAGGGACGTTTTATCGCATGGGCGTACCCGGAGTTCGCCGAGGGCCTTAGGCTCTAGGGGAGCTCCGTCAAACATCGTTTTGACTGAGTCGCCCAAGATATGTGTTAAGCCATTTTCCCACTCCGACTCATACTGCAGAGGCGGGTTTTCTATTTCCCTTTTAAGATTTTCCGAATCTAAAAGAGGGGGAGAGAAAGGAAACACGGAAAGGAAATAAATAAAAAAATACTTGTTGTTTAAAACAAATTTAAACTACAACTTCGTTGTGTGTGTGTGTGTGTGTGTGTGTGTGTGTGTGTGCCTGCTGGGGATCTCATTCCCGTAAAAAAAAGATGCAACGCAACCAAGCTATATTGCCCCATGGGCAGTTGTGGGAAATGATCAAACCCACATGGGGTCAGGTGGAACTCCAGCTGATTGAGCGATGGCATCCCCACGGCCCTAGCTGGCCGTGTAACTGTTTTTGTTTTGTTTGTTTTTTTACTGTACCTGGAGCTCTTTGGCCAACCCTGGCTTTTCCACCATTAACCACAATAAAACAAACAACAAAATGAGCAAAAACGGTAAGTTTAAAGCCATTCTTGGACCTTACATTGTTCTCCTCCTTTAAAACCTTGTGACTTTTAGTCAAGGTCACTAAATTAATCATAGCACCGATGTGCCACATACCTGAAGAAATTCAGATGCTTTTGTTCAGAACAGTTTTTTTTTTCGATATATTTTTAGAAATTCATTTCTTTATTTATTTATTTGATTTATTTACAATAAATACTTATATTGATTTTTTTGTTGTGGATCTGCTAAAAATCAGAAAAATGCACCAATACCGTAAATTTCACTTGACTTTGATACAAACTACGTGCTTCTACTTAACCTCCACTGTTTCAAGGTCCGGGATTAAAATTAACTATTTTCTCTTTTCCCGTCTAATTTATATGACGGACGTTTTACGAAATTTTTATTGTATTTTCTTGAGATGAAAAAGAAAAGATATACCTAGCCATATTTTTAGGTTTTAGCTGATAAAATGGAATTATATGCAGTGCTGTAGTCGTAAAATCAGCAGAGGGTATACTATGTGCAAATCCTAAAACATCAGAGGTTATACTACATGGATAAAAAAAAAAGAAAAAAAGAAAAGGTACGGTACCCTCGTGGGAGTACCGTGCCTTTTTAGCAATTATGACTATGAGCTCACTTACAGATATGAATAAAGTACCTTCTCCTCTCTACAGTCAATTACGACATGTTGAAGAGCATGCACAAGATTATTTTAATTTTTATTGAAATATATCCGATAAAGCCTGCGACGCCCAGGTGGCGCAGTAGTCTAAGTGATGGCCTCTGATCATTCGTCCGAAAGGGGTCCGGTTTCGAATCCCGGTGAGGCATGGATGTTGTATTGACAGTTGTCTTACGGCACTGGCTCTCTCCCTTCCCTGGAACCAGTGACCATAAATTAGGCACGGCCGACTGCTCATAGCCCATTGAGTTGCTCACGGCGGTCGTTTAACTCCCAATCAAAAAAAAAAAAAAAGCCTGACAAGATAAGTCCTTACACGACTGTTTTCTAGAAGAAACTCTTGATCTACTATCTGTTGCTGAACGATGCTTTATCAACCAAGATCTTACATATTTTTTTGGATTAAATTGTTCAATGGGCGGTTCATTTGAATTTATGAACATCAGGTTAGATACATTTGAGATTAACAAAGATGCTCTGAGATTGGTTATAATGTTCATTAAACTGAATCCTCGTTCGCATTCAACTCTTCGAACAAGGAGGAGTTGAAATCGTTCTTAAGAGGGGTTTTAAGTTTTCAGCCATGTCCAGTGTTACCTTCAAGCGGTGTGAAAGAACTTTAGTGAAGATTTTATAAACTACTGATAGGAGGCTGATAGGTCTGTAGTTTCCGAGATCCTCAATGTCACCTTTCTTATGTAGCAGGATCATTGTAGCGGTGTTCCAATCCTCAGGAATCTTTCCTTCATTAAGGCATCGAGTGAAAATTTGGGCGAGTAATGTTTCGATTTCTCCACTTGCTTCTTGTATGATGTCTACAGTAATTCCATCTTCTCCTGGAGCTTTTCCCCGCTTCATGTTCTTTATTGCATGTGCAACTTCTGCTGGAAGGACTGGAGGAACTCTGGTACTGGTATCTTTCATGATGTCTGGAGTGCATGTATCATCCCTTTCATATAATTTGGAGTAGAAATCTTTCAATCTTGTCAAAATTTCGCCTCTATTTCTTGTTACAGAACCATCTTCTTTTCTCAGTGCCATAATCTGTTTTCTTCCCTTACTGAGATGTCCCTTTGCTATCTTTAGGCTTTGGTTGTTTTCAATTGCTTTCCTCACTAGTTCACAGTTGAATTTTCTTACGTCTTCAGTGATACTTTTTCTTACTGCCTTGCATAGCTCTATATATTCCACTTTGGAAGTCACATCTTCTTTAGTTGTCCTCATCTCTCTTCTTTTTTGCATCAACATTTTCGTTTTTCCTGATAATTTGTGTACATGCAACTTGTTCTTAGACCCAGCTAATTTTGTTGCTGTTTCCATAAGAGCTTTGGTTACTTTTCTGTTAACTTCAGAGATGTCCACTTCTTCCGATGTTAGGCCTTCTAAAGCAGAGAACCTGTTCTTCAGTTCCAACTTGAAGGTATTATGGTGTTTTTTAAGGTTGGTTATGTCAATAGATTTTGTTTGTCTTATGAGCTTGCCACGTTCAAGTTTAGTGTTGAGGTGCATCTTACATCTCACCAATCTATGGTCACTACCTGTGTTGAACTTGTTTAGCACACTGCAGTCTTCTATGACAAATTTTTTGTTACACATAATAAAATCAATTTCACTTGTCGTCCCATTTGGATGTCTCCATGTCCATTTCCTGTGTGGCTTTTTCTTGAAGAAGGAGTTCAAGATGAAAAACCCTTCTGCCTCTGCAAACTCAACGAGAGTATTTCCACGCTGGTTTCTGTTGCCGTGACCGAATTTACCTACTGAAGTTTCATTCTGTTGCCGTTGCCATATTTTTGCATTGAAATCTCCCATAATTATTTTCAAGTGCTGTTTACCTTTATTATTTAGATGGCAAATTTCCTCATAAAATTCTTCAATTTCTTCTTCAGGATGACTTGTGGGGGTGCATAAGTTTGAATAATCTGAGCTTGGTATCTTTTCGAGAGTTGGATAACAAGTCGTGCAGCTCTGTCAGAGGAACTTTCAACTTCTACAACTTTATCCTTCAGTTTCTTGTTTATTATAAATCCAACACCACTAGTTCTGCCAGTATCTGTCCCACGATAGTAGAAGAGATGTCCACTTTTCAGTTCGATGAGATCTTCTCCTTTTCTCCTTACCTCACTTAGCCCCACGATGTCCCACTTGATCCTTTGTAGTTCCTCTTCCAATTCAAGAAGCCTTGAATCAGATATATATATATATATATATTCTATAAAGAAGATACCTAAGCAAAAAAATACATATATAATTTTGACTCACACCTAGTACAACATAGAAAAGGTTATGTATCTACCTGTGTGAGTAAAAGGAGAAAAGATAAAAAAATAAAATAAAACAACTGAATGTAGAAGGTGTCGAGAATACTGAGCCTTGGCTTTATCAAGGACCAGCAAAAACTCTGCATTTTCTCACTTCCACAAAGACCTAGTTGGAAATGGGTTTCTGCAAGGCCATAGATGCAAGTAACATTCCCACCTAAAATAGTTTAAAAATATATATATATAAGTCATGTCCTCCGTAGAGTAGCATAACCTAGCACTAGTTAACAATTTCGCTTGCATCCATTAACCTTCATGGCCCGACCCATGCTCTTCATCTGTTACTATTAAACAGAGAGAAGAAGATTAAAGAGAACTCAAGCTGTGAGAGTGACATAATAATTAGAAATGATTTTCAGCTATAACGAAATTCCAAGTTCGTTTGAGAGAGAATTTAAACTTGAAAAACAATGCAAAAGAAATCCAAATTTTACATTGCAATTAAAAAAGGAAATGTTAATTTATAACGAACAGATTTTTGAAAGAAAACTTGAGTCTAAAACCCCCTACTCTACAACTTATGACAGCACGAAAACGAGAATAAGTTAAAGATAATAATTAACTAAAGAAAACTTTGTGAAAGTTATATACCTTAAACAGTTAGTTGCAATATGTACAAAGTATTTCAGCAGTGCTTTAAGTGCATAATTAATTAGTTATTAAGAACTTAACTACTTTGAAAAAACAGCGCATAGACAGCGCATGGAAAAGGAACAAGCCTAGCCATCTTCTGTTCCTAGGTACCCCAAAAGACGCTCAAAGTTACAAAGAAAAGTAAGAGTTAAAACCCGCAAAAATGTTAACAGACAAACCAATGCTTAAAAGCTGAAAAGCTAAAAAACGACAGAGGAAAGGGTACATGAAGTACAAACATTGAACTTATAAAACCTAGAACCCAAAAACAAGGAAGAGAGCTTACCTCTTGTGTGACAAAAACTTTTCTCCTCACAAGAGAAGAACATGGCTGACCTCTTCCGCCACTCCCTAGACGCTGGGGGGCAGTGAGGGTGGGGCTGATGGCCTCCTCATACAGCAAGAAACCAACGCGCGGAGATTTTAACCAGAGAAAAAAATATATAAACTTAAGACTGTGGATCTGAATGATCAGAAAGAGCAGAATTAACTCTCCAGAATACATGAGAAATATTATAAAATACACGAGCAGTTTATTTAATAATCTTTGCATGTATTAAATCACCTTAGTGAGCTTCTATAGATTAATCAGAATCTTATTAATTTTAATGTTGGTTTTACTATTTTTAGTATAGCTATCCTAGTGATGAATAACTAGTTTTCTTTTTTATTTGTTTTTATTTTCTTTTATAAACAGATTTTTAAGCTTTTTTTGTGATTTTGTTTATATTATTTAATTTTTTGTTTTAATAGGACCGTCATATCCATAGCACTAAGGTTCCTTTAGGTAGTTAATAGGCATCCTCTAGCCAACTTCCTTACGGCTTTGATTGGTCAGAATCATATTATTAACTGTGTCGAAAATTAAAGCAGATCTGCCAACCTTACTCTATTATTCAGAATAATTTTTCTTAAAGTTCTTTTGATGAAAGAAGAAGGAATTTCGTTCTCTAGAAAACTTTCTAATAGTATATTAATGTGGTAATTGAAGTCCAAATTGTTGCTGCAAATTCTTGAAATTCTTAGGACCTGAGAAATTAGTACATACTCAATTACTTTGGTTGAAATGTTATTATTCCAGTGTAGATATTT
This sequence comes from Macrothele yani, assembly GCA_039090855.1. NCBI lineage: Eukaryota > Metazoa > Arthropoda > Arachnida > Araneae > Macrothelidae > Macrothele > Macrothele yani. Next base: position 1,308,371 of record CM076991.1, read on the forward strand.
AATTACTTTGAAAGGAAAATTAACTCTTTTACCACCCTCACTGCCCCCCAGCGTCTAGGGAGTGGCGGAAGAGGTCAGCCATGTTCTTCTCTTGTGAGGAGAAAAGTTTTTGTCACACAAGAGGTAAGCTCTCTTCCTTGTTTTTGGGTTCTAGGTTTTATAAGTTCAATGTTTGTACTTCATGTACCCTTTCCTCTGTCGTTTTTTAGCTTTTCAGCTTTTAAGCATTGGTTTGTCTGTTAACATTTTTGCGGGTTTTAACTCTTACTTTTCTTTGTAACTTTGAGCGTCTTTTGGGGTACCTAGGAACAGAAGATGGCTAGGCTTGTTCCTTTTCCATGCGCTGTCTATGCGCTGTTTTTTCAAAGTAGTTAAGTTCTTAATAACTAATTAATTATGCACTTAAAGCACTGCTGAAATACTTTGTACATATTGCAACTAACTGTTTAAGGTATATAACTTTCACAAAGTTTTCTTTAGTTAATTATTATCTTTAACTTATTCTCGTTTTCGTGCTGTCATAAGTTGTAGAGTAGGGGTTTTAGACTCAAGTTTTCTTTCAAAAATCTGTTCGTTATAAATTAACATTTCCTTTTTTAATTGCAATGTAAAATTTGGATTTCTTTTGCATTGTTTTTCAAGTTTAAATTCTCTCTCAAACGAACTTGGAATTTCGTTATAGCTGAAAATCATTTCTAATTATTATGTCACTCTCACAGCTTGAGTTCTCTTTAATCTTCTTCTCTCTGTTTAATAGTAACAGATGAAGAGCATGGGTCGGGCCATGAAGGTTAATGGATGCAAGCGAAATTGTTAACTAGTGCTAGGTTATGCTACTCTACGGAGGACATGACTTATATATATATATTTTTAAACTATTTTAGGTGGGAATGTTACTTGCATCTATGGCCTTGCAGAAACCCATTTCCAACTAGGTCTTTGTGGAAGTGAGAAAATGCAGAGTTTTTGCTGGTCCTTGATAAAGCCAAGGCTCAGTATTCTCGACACCTTCTACATTCAGTTGTTTTATTTTATTTTTTTATCTTTTCTCCTTTTACTCACACAGGTAGATACATAACCTTTTCTATGTTGTACTAGGTGTGAGTCAAAATTATATATGTATTTTTTTGCTTAGGTATCTTCTTTATAGAATGTGAATTCTGAATTTTCAAAACTGCTGCGTTGCGCGTTTTGATTTTCAGGTTATTTTGCACCCTTCGTTTTAAATTCTAAAATTTTTTCCTTAGTCTTCAGTTTTGCTCTTAAGTATATATATATATATATATATATATATATATATATATATATATATGTGTGTGTGTGTGTGTGTGTGTGTGTGTATATATATATATACACACACTATATTGACAAAAGTCACCGGACACCCCTTCAAAAGCAAATGAACGGATCCGCTGCATTGTTAAGATGCGCGGTACAGCTGCAGAGGGTATAAAAACAAGCCTGCTGCTGACCGCGATCATATTGCACTGTAAGGTTGAGTGAAAATGTCGCGGCGGGAGAGAATTGACTTTGAGAAAGGAAAGATTGTTGTGTGTTACATTAGTGGGCTGTCCATAAGAGAAACCGAGATGAGTTTAAACATACCCCAGTCAACTCTTTTGGATGTACTGAATAAGTGGAAGACACATGGCATGCTTGAAGTAGCAAAACGTACCGGCAGACCAAAGAAAATCAGTGATACAGGACGTCGAAGCCTCAGGAGAATCGTTACAGCTAATCGACGGAGTACTGCACAAGACCTCAGTGTACAGGTGAGTAAAACTGCTGGAACCGCGGTATGTACACGTACGATTCGCAGAGAACTGCGTTTCATGGGTTACCGAGCGGCTGCTCATAAGCCTTTCATCTCCACTCGGAATGCTACTCGTCGTTTAGCATGGTGTAAAGAACATTTATCGTGGACCGTAGATCAATGGAAACGGGTCCTATGGACTGATGGATCCAGATACATGATCCATCAGTCTGATGGCCGTGTGTGGGTATGGCGGCAGCCGCAGGAACGCTATTTACCACAGTGTACTGTTCCTACGGTCGAATTTGGAGCTGGCAATGTACTCGTATGAGGGTGTTTTTCGTGGTATGGTCCCGGTTCATTGGTTATCGTGGACAAACCTGTTAACCAGTACGTCTACCTCGATATTCCGGGCAATTATGCCCTACCAACTCTGTGGCAATACTATGGAACCGAGCCTTCTTGGTACCAGCAGGATAATGCACCGAGCCATAAAGCAAAGTTTCAAAATCGCTTTATTATAATTTATCATAAGAAAACATAAGAGGGAGACGTACAGTATTGGGCGTCTCACTGGGAAATAATACAAAACTGTTAAAACATGATGGTATATACACTGCAATGACAATGGGGATGAATAACAAATGCTGCAAGCAAAGCTTATTGAATAAAAATTGCAGAAGTGACAGAGAGAAACACATCGTGTCACATGACATTGGCTGGGCATGATTTACAGGATAACACAGGCGAAACGATAGCACACAATTAGAAAAAGAACAGCACAAACACCGCCGTGAAGGTAAAACATTACATACATGAGATAAAAACACAGCTTGCCCAATTGTGCAAGTTATTTAACGAGAGCACCAAAGCAACATAATACAGGCGGGGTGAAAGTAAGTAATGTACACGAGTAAGCATGAAAATACACTGAGATGGCATTAGCATTCACAATTCAACGGTAGCGTGGATTGCACGAGTCGTAGAGTGGAGAAGGGGCACCAGGGTGCCACGGAACTCAGCAAAGGAGGTTTAGAATGTCCTAGGGTACTGATAGGTGTAGCAGTCCAGAATCAACCGCAAACCATGGAGCGGCCGGCGCCCAGGTAGCATAGAAGGTGGCTTCTCGACGACTGGAAGAAGCCGACTGGTACTCCAGACGGAGTCGAGAAAGCAATCGATCTTGGAAATGGCACAAAAGTGCTGCGCTGGCCTGGTGTAAAGAGACCGGCGAGGAAACGCTGCGGAGTTGTTGAAGGTATACGTAAATAACGTGTTTAACCAGCACGAAAAGATAGGCACATACTGACGGAAGAGGCGTAGGTGGATGAGCCCGCAGAAGATGTCTGTAGGCAGTGAACGGAAGATCTTGAGAACAAGAGCGACTGGCAATCCGGAAAGCCTGGTGGAGGAGAGGCATCAGGATGGGACAGTAAAGGTAGACGTGAGAAACGTCTGCCTCCTGTGCGCAGAAGGAGCAGAGAGTGGAGGAGAGAAGAGACATGCGAAAGAGAAAATACGGAACAGGGAGGCGATTATGCAAAAAGAGCCAGTGGCTATTAATTTCAAGAAGGGCAGATAAGGGTGAGCGGGCAGCGGCCCAGACAAGAGGAAGAGAAGCAGGGGGAACCTCCAGAATAGAAAGCGGTGAAGGGGTGGCAAGGTGCACTAGAAAACGATAAAGAGATTTAGAGGAGAGAGAGGAGAGAGGAAGAACCGAGTTTGTGAGTCGGAGGAAAAACGGCAGCGGAAGAGGGGCAGAAAATACAGAGACGAGACCGGTGGGGGAGACAAGATCAGGGAAAAGCGAAAGAAGTGCAGTTAGCAGAGAGTCATAGACCAAATGGGCGGATGGGGACGAGAGAATAGCAGGGGAGGCCAGAGAAAGGGCGCCAGGATATATCCGAGTTAGTGAGGTCTTGTACAGTTACTACACCTGCTCGGAGCCAAGAGGGGAATGAAAAACAGTGGAGATGGGGGGATGAACAAGGGAGATGAAGAAGAGGGGTTCAGAAAGAAGCTCTAGAGTTAGGACTGTTACTGCGTGGTTTGACGATAATTCCGTATCGTGTGTGGACTGGCCAGCGCAGAGCCCTGATCTTAATCACATAGAGCACCTATGGGAAGCATTAGATCGCCACATAAGAAGTTTGGAACCAAGGCATGCTACTACACAACAGTTAGAGGTAGCATTTTGTACTGAATGGAAGCGCATACCTATCGATGTGTTCCAAAACCTTGTCGAAAGCATGTCTCGAAGCATGCATTAAGGACAAAGATGGACCGACACCGTACTAATGTAAGTCAATAAATGCTGTGTTGTGTTTCTTTTCTAGGTGTCGGGTGACTTTTGTCAATATAGTGTATGTATATATATATATATATTAATTACATCATACAAACCACATCACTGATAGAAAGCGGCTTGGTATTTGCGTTTAACTTTAGACAAAAGTGTCAGACCTAGGTATTTTTTATTGACTATACTTACCATTTTAGAATTTTTACTTGCGTTTGGTGCTGTTGACCTGTCTTTAATCAGGCTTCACTCTGTTTGAGAATGTATGTGGTTAGTCTTGTAGATTGTACATTTTGTTTGATTTGTGCTTCCTATAACTACAATATACTGTATATACCGTACATGTATTCACTAGAATGACAAAGATAAACTCAGGTTCAGCGGTGTGCTCCCCCTCTTGGCTACGAGCCTGTGAGGTGATCGTAAGACAAAGAGTTGTGGACGAGACGTTCATCCAGCAGTGGATTGAAAATGGATGATGATGATGATATAAGAAGGCAAAATACATGTCGTTATATGTATAGGTTTATTATTCAATATTTTGTTCAACAATGTATGTACACTTGTTAGCCTTGGCTAGCTATTTGTTTACAGGTGAATATCTATGGTCTTCAACATGAAGAGGACCCATTTACAGCTCCAAATATTAAAATCCTACGGATGTTTCATTGCATACAACCTCACGCCCAAAAACTATCGGTGTAGACACTGTTAAGGGGAACCCCACCAAGGTGAGGGGTCGTGGTGTATTAAGGACCATCAACGACTTTTTTAAATACACTCTTCGTCAAAAAAAATAGTTGGCCCCAGAAGGACGTGTCGGATTGCAATGCTATTCGGGAGGAAGGTAAAGGTTACCAGAAACAACAAATGATTAAACATTAAGCCTGATATGGGCAATATTTATTGAGCTACACGCCAAGAAGTAGTGTCTTTCAGCATGGCGTCGGGCCTCCATGTTTGCTCACACAGCATGCCAGACGTCTCAGCATGGAGTTGTACAGGTTCCTAATAGTGTCCTGCGATAAGCCATCCCATGCAGTTTGAACTTTCTCACGTAGCTCCTGCAGATTGTGCGGTAGGGGTAGAGTGTGGATAGCGTGACAAATGGCAGCCCGTACATTTTCAATCGGCGATAGGTCTGGCGATGCGGCTGGCCATGGCAGTGTGTCAGTGCCCTGAAGGCAAGCTCTCGAGACAACCGCAGTATGCGGACAAGCGTTGTCCTGTTGGAAAATCGCACCGGAGCGATCGTTTAGAAAAGGTAGGGCCACTGGTTGCGGGATCTTATTAACGTAACTTTGGACTGTCAAAGTGCCTGCAATGAACACCAAAGTGATCTGGCATCGCAGGCAATTGCGCCCCACACCATGACATCAGGTCTTCTGCACGTGTGACGCTCGACGACAAACCGTTCATCTTGGCGCTGATCACGGTGCCTCTACACACGGATTTTTTGGTCGTCTCCAAGACAAAAGCGGGACTCGTCGCTGAAAATAACCCACTGACATTCCGAGTGGCTCCTTTACAGTTTGGCAAGACACCATTTCAGTCTTTGGCGAAGATGCGATGGTGTTAAGGGCAGTCGTCGCAACGGTCAGCGTGCGTGTAGCCCTACGTCGTGCAGCCGTCTGCCAATGGTCAATGGTTCTGGCACTAATCGGACGAGGCATGGAGGGCACCAATGCTCGCTGAATATCCGCAATCGTGGCTGTTGGGTCACTCCGCGCGTGTCGGACAACCAGTCAGTCTTCTCTCTCCGTGGTTCATCAAGGTCTCGAAGACCCTTCCTGTCGCTGCTGCGTTCTTTGTTCTACCGACTGCCGCCAACAGCGTGCTATGGTGATATCGCACGACCAGTATGGCGCGCAATACGGGGATGAGACCATCCTGCTTCCCGGAGCCCGACGATGCTTCCCCTCTGGAACTCCTCCAACTGCTTCCGAACTTTTCTCCGAGACACACTTCATTTGCAAAAGATGCCACCAACACAAAAGTACGAGTCAGAATGGCAAGCACGCGCAACGGGACGACCTTATATAGCTGGTCAGGCACAGCGCTAAGACCCCTCCACATACGCGGCCGAAGGTGATACTTGAATCCTTTGCATGCCTCACGATGTCAAACCTATACCCACCAAGTTTCCTTCCTGTCAGTTGCTTCCTTCTGGGTGGAACTATTTTTTTGACGATGAGTATATATTTGCTTAACAAGCATTAATTTACTTATGCTAATGTTTATTCAATGCTTGACATGTATTTCAAATTTTGACCATGTGAGGTAGAGGTAATGAGTAGCACATATCTGAGTGGCAAGAAAATGAAAATAAAAGACTGTTGAGGCGAAGCCCCCGTATTATTCCACAGAGTGAAAACACTGGAACTAATTTTAATAATGATAGCACACAGAGCTTTTTCTGATATAGTATCTAAGCATTTTAGCGGAAAAGGGAATGCTTTGGCCTATTGATACTTCCAGTAGTAATACACAGTCGACTCCTTCGGCAGCAGATTGTACTCGTATATGAAAAAGCAAGCAGCAAAATCACTTACTTTTGGTCCCGTGTTTAGTACAAGTGCAACTCTTCGTCCAATCCCCTAGAGAAATCGTTGACGAGTGTGTGGACGCTGATTCACTGACTCTATTGGTGCCTCTACATCTGAATAAAACTTAACAGCTGGAAGTGGATGTGTGTTGACTGGGCCTACTGTTGGCTGCTTCTGACTCTACTACAGCCTCTGGGTCTTCTGGTGAATTTCTGAATTCACCTAATGATGTTACCGGTACAGAGACGATGTTAATTCTTCATCGGATAACAAACTTTTTATCGACACTGAATTCTGATGACTGTCAGATTAATTTTGGAATGTGGTCAAGTACCTATATCGACACAGCTGCTACTTCGTTCTAGCAGACTGCCTTTGTGGTTGTTGTAGACAGTTACGTTGTCATGATGTAGTGCTCCTGTCACTGAATTGATTTAAGACGGAACTAAAATTTTTAACGACGGTGCTATACTGATGTGTGTTTGACATGAAATTAATTGTATGTACTGTGATGTGTGTAGCACGTGTCAAGACAACAAATCTGCAGCTACACTTTCCGTCCATGTAGCTTAGTTGGGAGAGCAACTTACTCCGAAGTGAGGGTGCGCGGGTTCGATCCCCGTCATGGACGAATTTGTGTTTTCACATTGGCGCCCGAACGTAAAAATGGATGTGCTGGCCATTGGGTTTTTCGACAAAAATGTGTGACTTTTGCTACACACATCGTCTAGAATTAATGAAAATTCATTCTTCACTTCAAAAAGAAAAAAGAATTAAGAGGGAGATGATGTGACGTACTACAGAGGTAAAGCACATGTCAAGACGACAAATTTACATCGTCCGTGTAGCTTAATTGGAAGAGCAACTTACTCCAGGGTGAAGGGGTCGCGGATTCGAACCCAGGATGAATTTGTGTTTTCACAGATGATATTGAAGTGAGTCCTAATTTGAATAAGCTGTCCTGGGCACAAGATGATCGGGAATTTGAGTTGGTTTTGGATCAAGTACTCGTGCACACTTGAAGGCGTTTGCTACAACTTGCGACAGAATTGGCAATGTAAGTAATAGTAGCTGTACCTCTTAGTTAATGTTATTGGCGAAGGTGATATTGAGAATTGTGTGTAATGATGTAAATACTTGAACATAAATGGTCAACTGTGTCGTCGTCAAATTATTAAAAAGCCTTTCTTTTACCCGGCGATAATGCTGGCGCTTATATTATTAATGATAATAATTTGAATAACTGCTTTGTAAGAAATACGGGATTACGCCAAACTTGGTCGTTCTGGGTGGTGTAGTGGTTAGCATACCTAGGCGTTTTCTGGGAGACGCGGGTTCGAGTCCCGCTCCAGGACGATGAAAATTTTCAAGTTTTCGCATATTATCTGACTTACCATCCTTGTCACATTTACGCCAAAAATCGGATTGTCATCTTCAAAATTTGTAACTGCTTTGTAGCTGAAATAGCTGAGCAATCATTATTATATTTTCCAATTTAGTATGAGATTCTTAACTTACTGCCGGTTATTATTGATTATCTCATTTGGAAGGTATTTCCTGCGACGACGACGCCTCAGACATTCTAGTGAACTATCAACATAGATTAAATTTCAGGGTGGCCTTGAGCCACCCTGAAATTTCAATTTGGCGACGTCCCTGACTGTACGCAGAGCTGTCGATGATATTTGGTCAACATGGGCACACGAACGGGTCGACGAGCTGTCTGTTGTCCCAGACAGAAGAGGCCAGCCGGCGTTCACCTCGACTGTCAGCCAGTGATGATTTCTCCTTTCCGGTACGTTAGATAAATGCGTGTGTACTCCTCTTAGGATCATTTCCGCCACACCTACACTAAGGTTGCAGTGAGACAGCCAATAATGCGTGGGATTGTTGAGATACTGGCCTCAGCCATCCCCGCTTCGATAATCATTGGCGTTTAAACTCTGGCAAGTCCATCCCTTTCCCATTCGCACGGGCTTCGTACTGGCGAGTTAATACGCCCTGCTTTGCCCTGCCTGTGCCGTCTATGCATATTCTTCGCCGGTCGGTGACATCGGTTCTATGTGCTGTGGGGTACGTGAAGTAGCTGAGACAATCGTTGTCATAATGATCTGGCCAGTGAGTGTATTTGAATTTGGAATTCATCTGCGCTTTTAAAATTGTTTTTACCTCATACTTCTACATCCACAACCACCATTTCCCTTGCTTTTTGAGCAGGGGTTTATCCAGGAATTTCGTATTGGAGGGGTGCTGAATTTTTTTTTTTTTTTTTTTTTTTCTGGGAAGAGGGGAGGGATAGAAAAAAGGAAATTTTTCAAATGCTAAATATTTTTATAGCAAAACATTTAGGCTTTAGGCCTAGGATTAAAAATGGGAAAAACTTCAAAAAATGGAGAACAGCTGATTTTTTTAGACAGAATAGTTATATGGAAAAACTTTTTCCGAAAAACTACACGTAGGTTAATTTGTTTTGTGGTTTTTTTTAAAATCTCGCATGTCTAAATGCTTTCCTAAACAAGGATAGAACAAAAAAGTAGTAACATAGACTGCTGTAACAGTATATGGTGATATTTTCGCATATCTTGTACATGCTGACATGTTTCAGAATTATATCTACAAAATCTGTAAGAGACTAAAGTAAATAAACACATGCATATGCTTTATTGTAGCATGACTGACTGTAAATACATGCATAAAACATGAAAAAAAGAAAAAATATGAAAAAAGAAAAATTATATGTATAAAACATAAAAAACCCAAAACAAGCACGACTGCTATATACATAGACTTTAAATTAAAGAAAGAAACAATATTGCACTGTGAGAGACGGCACTTCAAGTTAAAGCTGGAGAAGTCATGTAAATGCTAACTGTTGTTAACAGCTATGCTATACAACTGTAAAAAGTATTCATACAAAAATTAAAAAGTAAAGAAATGTTTTTACATTTGTGTGTGTGTGTGTGTGTGTGTGTGTGTGTGTGTGTGTGCGTGTTCCTCCAAATGGAGGAGATGGGGGATTGTTTAGGAAATTTGTAGGTTTGCGTTAGAGGGGTGTTAGGGTGGTGTGTGTGTGCGTGGATAAATTCCTGCTTTTGAGCTCTTCTGATGTAAGATTTTCCGGCTATCAGGCGCAAAATTCGATTTTTGTTTTGTTAGATTACAACTGACTTCAAAATTTAGTACAAAAGGAAGAATCTCGAAACACGTTTTGTATAGAAACCTTGAAACTTGTCAAATGACATATTCATTAACCCCGAGAATTCTATGTCATCAATGTTGCCTATATCTGAAATCATGTTATCACGCACACTTGGTTTCTAAGTTTTCTTTTTCTTTTTTTTTCTTTTTTTTTTTTTTTTGTCTGATCCTTGCATTTCATGAGAACCGTTGATAGGTCCTCGTATAGGGAACAATGTTAAAATAAATTATATCAATCTGGGTGTTTCAGACAGGTACTGCCAAGCTCGGCAGCGTTTTACCGACGATTTTCCCTTCGTAACCTTGTATCGAAAAGTACTTATCATACTTGACTGTGTTATATGGAAATATTTAACATAATTAAATAGTCACTTTGGTTATTCAGTGCCCAAACAGCAGCTAGAAATTTTCCTTCAGTTAAAAAGGCGCTTAACAGATGCCTCGGGACCACCCACGAACAAAAGGACGTCCCCTCTCTTTTATTCCCCGTTGTTGGAGGACACACTTTCTAGGAGAAGACCCGCCAGTCAAGACCTGACTCTCAGCAGTTAAGGTTAATCAGCTTCTTACGTCCTTCGAGCGGCAGAGAGAGAGAGAGAGAGAGAGAGAGAGAGAGTGAAAGGAAAAATTGTACAGTGATAAAAAAAAAAAAAAAAAAAAAGAGCCTTGCCGGTGACTTGGGAGAGTGAGGTTGATTTTTGCACAGGCACTAGGCAGTAAGGAATGGAAACAGATTCAAGCGGGGAGTTACATAGAACAAGCCACCCGAAATATCCATCTCACGCTGGAAGTGTTGACTATTTATTTTGACTAACCAATAACCCCCCCCCCCAATCTGAAGAATAAAGATTCGAGCGTGCGTATTCATCTGTTGCTACATTCTATTTGTTGAACTACTTATTTATTTATTTATTTATTTATTTGCTTCCCTGCCTCAATGACAGGAACCTGCAAACAATGATTCTTCTCAAGAGACACATATACCGTACTAAATCCGTTTATTTTTGTGGTGTAGTAAGCACAAAGATTCTCCAAGCTTTCGCACTCCATTGGGGGGGGGTTCAAGGCAATAGTAGACATAAAAATGCAGGGAATTGGAACAAGTAAGGAACAAAGATGATTTTTGAAAATAACGTGGATGACATCGCGAGCATATTACACGAATTTTTGATATTATACGATTTCTTACAGTCAGCAATAACAAAATCACCTAGTTAGACGATGAGATAGGCAGAATCCATCACACATGGCTTTACATATTGGTCAAAGAATTTATTAGGTAAATACAATATAATAATAGCAATGAAGTTCCCAATCCCGTTTTCACAGATAGTGTGAGGAAGAAAAGGCGGGTGTGTACGCTATACCTTTGGTATATCCTGACAACACGGAAAAGATATATATCGGAATGACAAAGCAATCCTTGGACACTAGACGTAAAGAACACGTGCAATGTGTCCACCAGGACATGCAGAATAAAGCCCTCGCCAGAGAAGTCATACATTCATCAGCCACTCCAGTATGGAATAATACACTGCCGGACAATTGCTAAGGACGGATGACAATAGCAACGATAGCAACCATAAAATGGAAGGCAGGAAAATGTGGAAATTAGCATAAGTGCGGGATACAGTAAGACGTGTTGTGCGTATGCAAATTTTGGATTGCCGAACTTGTTCGTGACGTCATAGCGCTGATAAGAGATATAAAGGATTTGACGCGTATTGACCGTTGTTGTTCAAACGCAAAGTTAAAAGGGAAAGAATCAATTCACGAACTTGCAATTTTCAGTATGTCTTCCCGACATCACCTAAATGATTTTACGCGTGGCCGTATTATTGGCAAGATTGAAGAAGGGCGAAAACTAACATATGTTGCCAGGAAGTTTGACGTCAGCCACAGTGTTGTTTCAAGGCTTTGGAAATCATTCCAAACAAATGGAGAGTGTAGCAAACGTCACGGTAGAGGTCGTGTTCGCAGTACGACACCTGCAGAAGATCGGTACATAGTGCTATCAACAAAAAGACACCGGCGCAGCACAGCTAGTGAGGTAGCAAATCTGTTTATGGCTACTACTGGCTAGCGGATCTCCCGAAAAACTGTCGCCAAACGTTTGCATGAAGGAGGACTATACGCCCGCCGTCCTGTTGTGTGCATCCCATTGTCCAGACGTCACCGTACCGCCCGTTTGCAATGGTGCCATCAACATCGCAATTGGACTGATAACGACTGATCTGCTGTCCTCTTCTCAGATGAGAGTAGATATAGTCTATCGTCTGATTGTCGACGACAACTGATCTGGCGTGATAGTGGTACTGCATATTGTCCAGCAAACATACAGGAAAGGGACCGATATCCGACATGTAGTGTCATGGTATGGGCTGGCATCATGATCAATGGCCGTACGTCCCTCTATGTGCTTCCAACTGGGACTATGACGGGCCAACGATACATTAATGATGTTCTGCTACCTCATGTTCGCATGTTCCGTGGTGCTGTCGGTGATAGATTCATTTTCATGGACGACAACGCAACATGTCATCGAACAGTCGCTGTCCAGGAGTGTCTTGAGAGCGAGGATATTCAACGCCTCGTATGGCCAGCACGTTCTCCAGATTGAATCCCATTGAAAAAGTGTGGGATGCTTTGGGGAGGAGTCTTGCTGGTCGCCAATGCCCTCCAATAAACAAGGACACCCTCATCCGTGCACTGACAGAGGAATGGGATAAATTACCCCAACAGCTGCTTGATAATGTTGTGCAAAGCATGACACGACGTGTGGAATCTTGCATCGCCCTCCATGGTGGCCATATCCCGTATTGACATCTTACGCCGGAACGCCTGCGAACGGTAATTGCATTTTTTTCACGTTTACGTATTCTGCACAAAATGGCCTGTTTGTCCCTTGAACACGTTCCAAAGCCTTCTGGATTTCACAGCACAATAAATTGTCTTTCTTGTAATGTCCTGACATTCTGACATTATTTTATTTCACTTGGCATCCAACCACATTTACTTTTTTATGCGCTATATAGCCGTTTATGATCCGTCCTTAGCAATTGTCGAGCAGTGTATTAGAAGAATTGCCCCTTACACGAACTTTAAAGAGACTGGAATCAGGGAAACAGTCGAAATCCTATCCAGCAAACTAGCGTGTAATGATATGGTTGTTTGGCATGCATTATTAAAAGATGGAAACACATCGCGACGCACCGTATAATTGCGTGATGAAAATCCGTGTAATATGCTCGTGATGTCACCCACGTTACTTTCAAAAATCATCTTTGTTCCTTACTTTTTCCAATTCCCTGCATTTTTATGTCTACCATTACCTTGAAAAAGCCTCCCAGTGGAGTGAGAAAGCTTGGTGAATCTTTGTGCTTATTACACCACAAAAATAAATGGATTTAATACGCTATATGCGTCTCTTGAGTATTCACAGACTGGTAAAAATGATTCTTCTGATAAGTTGGTGTCTACTTCAGTACTTAACAATAATCACGCCAATAACTGTAGCTTCTCGCACATGTAAGCGTGTCAGCGATAGCTAATATTTGTTTATAGCTGTTAATGTTAAACTTACATCTGGTGATTTTATTTGAGTAATAATTCTATTGCTTTCCATTCTAACAGGATTTTCTATTCTGTTGAAATGTAAAAGTGTAGGAAACGAAATTCAGTCTCGATTCAAAAGCATCAGTTTCCCCGCATTTAATAAATATAGAAAGGAACCGCTGTGTGTGTTTCGTCAAAATTTAATTTATCCGGAATGTCAGCTGGCAAAAATTGCGTATCTTTTTTTTTCCCTGATCATTTAGGTTAATTCGATTATTCGACGCATTACGATTATTATTTTCTTAATTTATCTTTATCTATGTCATGAAAGTGGTTTCTGTATAAGCCTTTCCTTCAAGACCGGTTAAGAGTTCACAGCTGGTTTTGATGTTGCACGTGAATTTTATAGTGGAGCGGCGGATGCGTCGAGTTAAAATATGCGTTCCAAACATGAGCAAGTGAGCGTGTAAAATCCCTCACGAGGAGAGGCAGAGAACGAAGAAAAGAGAGGGAGGGCAGGAGAAAGAGAGAATGAAGAGCATTTAGCGGCCTGTTGGAAAGCGGAGGAAGCAATCACAGCGGATAAAGAGACGAATGATCCGGGAGGAGAAGAGAGAGAGAATGTGTGTGTGCGTGATGATGGGGGCAACCGAGCTAGGTGGTCTGAGCAAGGGTTTCTTCGCTCTTAAGCTGATTTGTGTCATGTGCATGTGTAAGCAGAGATTAGGAATAGGGCCTTATGATTGCCAACTAATCTGAGGGGCAGACCTGGAGGCCACCCAAGCCGCCGCCCCTGTAGCAGATTAGCCGAGCATTGTAGCCCTTTCATGCGCAGGAGAGATTAGCGAACTGCTCAGTTTATCGCCTGCTTGTGGCTGTCGACGGCTGCTAGGGAACACTGACCGCCATTTCTACCAAATGCTGACAACTTTTTCATCCCTCCAACAGACGTTCGCCACTTCTTTCCTCAAGTTGCTGTGGAAACGTATCTAGTGGGAAACCAATGGGAATTGTTCACTTTTCGTGTTTCAGTGATATGTGGATCCCGACCCACACGTGATTAGTGAAGATGCTCAAATGGATAGCGTCAAAAATTTCCATTTTGGAAATAAATGTTTAATCTATACGCTATGTCCGGACCACTTGAAAAAAGTCATGTAGGCACTTTTTTTTATCAAATGTACCTAAGACGATGTTATCTGTAACCAGGGTTTTGTATATCTTTGTAAATTACAGGCATACTAAGCAAATACCTAGAATTTCTTGACAGTTTCAAAGCGAGCACACAGAGATGCACAGAAACATTTTATTTTTCTACGGAAATTCGAGAATTTTTTTTTTAATTCCATCGCTTTTTATTTAATTTATTTATTTTTCCTATCACTTTATGTGCAAAAATATAAAGAGAAAGCAATGCCCTGCTCTAAAGTTAAGGTGGCCGAGAAAAATGAGGTGCAAGTGCTATGAAGCAGCTGTTAGGAAGAAAAATGATTGCAAGCTGTGTGAAATTCACAAATTTGTCGGTTACTATAATTAAAAACATTAACCGCAAGGAGACGCAGTTAAATTTAATCCGCGCTTTCTCGCTCCGGAGCCAGTTGTTCTAACCGACTAAAGTACACCGACGGAATGTGTGGCTGCAGATTTGTTGTCTTGACGCGTGTTTCACCTTTGTAGTATGTTACAGCTGTTATCTCGATCTCAGTTTAAACAGGAGTCTGACAACTATAGAAATCAATGCCCTGCTCTAAAGTTAAGGTGGCTGAGAAAAATGAGATGCAAGTGCTTTGAAGCAGCTGTTGGGAAGAAAAATTATTGCAAGCTGTGTGAAATTCACAAATTTGTCGGTTACTATAATTAAAAACATTAACCGCAAGGAGACGCCGTTAAATTTAATCAGCGCTTTCTCGCTCCGGAGATAGTTGTTCTAACCGACTAAAGTACATCGACGGAATGTGTGGCTACAGATTTGTTGTCTTGACGCGTCTTTCATCTTTGTAGTATGTTACAGCTGTTATCTCGATCTCAGTTTAAACAGGAGTCTGACAACTATTGATCTCCTTTCTTAGGGGTTCTAAAACACCACGACTTTTAGATATTGGTTTAAATGAAGATCTTGATTGAAAATTTTTTCAGGAGAAATACAGCGGTGCAGAAATTAACAGTATATCATGACTTATGAGGTAACCAAAGAAGTTTTAATTTGGCAGAAAAAGCCTTTTAACGAAGTCCTTTAAAGTGTTATAAATTTCCTATTGTAACGGGAAATGTACAGTGTAAAAAGAATATTACTTTGCAAAATATCCTATTTGCTTTGCCAATGCATTTTCACTGTAATTTAAAAGAATCGTAAAAATGGAATGAGAATTGTGTTTCACTTTAAGCTCCCCTAGAGAGAAATCTTAGAAGTGAATCGAAAATGCCAAGGACAAAAAATTCACCAATTTGTATAACCCATCAAATAAAAAAACTAAATGTTATTTATTTATTTATTTATTTATTTGTTTTCACTTTTTGCTCTAATCGAAGCAGCCATTTCACAGCTTCAAGACTAAATTTTCAGACTATAGCGTTTCTGAGCTTTTCAGATGGAAAATTGCAAATAATTTAAAAAATGCAAATGTGTCGAATTTTTTACTCATTTACACTATGATTTTTAACATATCAGGTACAAAAGTTATGTTCTCGGACAGACGGACGGACAAACATAGGTATTTATTGGCACTTTTTTTTTAATAAAATGTACGTATTATCAATGAAATAGCCATATAGAAAAAAATGAATGATGTGCGTATAGTTTTCGTAATTCATCAAAATTTGAAAAAAGAAAAATTACTAAGAAACAGAAAACCATCCGAATCTTTTCCTAGAGCTGCAAAAAGTAAAATTTGCCTCTTCCAGTAACAGCAAAAATTTTATTGACGCAGAGGCAAGAGCGTAGCGCAAAACTACAAGGATCTCCATCGAAAAATTATTTAGGATCACTTTTACCACCAAAAATAAATATTGTACTCCTTCGATGATTTCGAATGCATGGTGACAACATTTAAACAAACGCAGGCAATAGACGTTAGTATGTTAAAAAATATGTATATAATATTATTTAAACGATATAATTATTCATAATATATAAATTATGTAACAATATAAATCTGGCAGTGGGTTAAAATCATGCCGACAGAAAAAGATGAAAGGAATAATCGTTAAGTAGAAGAGATCGGTTCCTGGAGGGAAATTTTGCTGGTTTAGTAGCTTAGTTGACCTCTGACCTTTTGTTAAGTCGACGAAAGATCCTTACTCCTAGGCAATTCAGAAACAATGGGCAGTTAGATGGAGTCTTAGTTTGCCAGGTCTGATAATGGTTGGCCAACTGAAAAAAAATAATAATAATAACTGTTAAAACGCTAATTAAGAGCAAGTGTGGAGTTAACAATCTTGTCTGTCTAGGGTTCAAAAGAACCAAGAAATTCCTTTTCATCCTGTCCTACGCACTGATAATATAAATCCAAAAATACCAACTGCCGTGGTCTAGTGTTTAGAGGAGTAGGTAGTCGCCATAGCTGAATCTGGATTCGAGTCCCCGATGATGCGTGGGCAGCGCGCTTGTCTCACGGCGCTGTCTCTCTGCCCTCCCTAGAACCAGTGGTACTAAGTTAGAGAAGGGCGACTGTTTATAATCCTAGGAGTTGGTTAAACTCCGAAACAAGAAAATGAAAGAAAATTAGTCGTCAGACAACTTGTAAAGTAAACATGATTTTTCTCCAGAATATATTAGGTGAACAAATAAGTTTTAAAGCGTTTTAGGACAACGCGACATGTAATTTGATAGAAAACAACAATACGTTTACGAATCAAAATATGCGCCGCTATTATCTATCACCTTCCGCCATCGGTCGGGCAGTTGACGGGTTCCAGCCATGAAGAATAATTCGTCGTGTGACGCGATGAAGTCGTCAACCCATTTTTGCACTTCGTCACATGTCCGGAACCGTACAGCAGACAAACCATGTTGCATCGATCGGAACAAATGATAGTCTGAAGGAGCTATGTCGGGACTATACGCCAGGTGCTGCGAAACTTCCCAGCCAAGGGTCAATAACGTTCCCTTGACCGATTTCGCGACATGCGGCCTAGCGTTGTCATGCAGTAATTTCACGGCACGCAATCCTTTGCCTGTGAATGGACGTTTCCGACAGATTTCCTGGTTCAATCGCAGCAATTGTTGCTTGTAGCAATCAGCAGTAACAGTTTGCTTCTGTTCCAATAGTTCATAATAGAGCACACCCTTCATATTCCACCAGGTGCGCAGCAGAACTTTCTTGGAGTTAATATTGCGTTTCGGTGTCGAAGTCGTTGCTTTACCGGGGCCTACCCAGTGTGTTTTTGCGTTTGGGATTGTCGTACCATATCCACTTTTCATCACCCGTAACGATTTTTCACAGGAAAAATTTTCTGTGTTGTTTATTCAACAGATTCAAACACTTCATGACACGCTCATCCTTGTTCCTCTGGCTCAGGTCATGTGGCACCCATTTTCCTTCCTTCTGAATCTTTCCCATTGTGCGTAAACGATTGGAAATGGTTTGTTGAGTTACCCCCAGTTCTTCAGCTAGTTCTTTTTGCATTTGAGACGAATCTTCATCCAGCAATACTTGCAGTTCCTCATGTGCAACCTTCTGCGGGGCGCCGCTACGTTCTCGATCGCTAACATCAAAATCACCTGCTTTAAACCGTCAAAACCAAAACTCATCACGTGCTTTTCGATACAATATTCTCCCTCAGAACAGAACAGATCGGTGCACAAGCTTCTGCATCACTTTTTCCTTGATGAAATTCGTAACTAATGCAGTGTCGAATAAATGCAGTATCACTTGCCATCTTTCACCTACCGATGTGAAAGTGCGTTTGACTGTTGAGCAAACTTCTGTGTCACATTTTATACTCTAAACCAGTTACGGTCACATGACAACAACGCGGAGGAATGTCGGAAAAGTAAATTAGCGGTATACGTCACACAAAAAACGCTTTGAAACTTATTTGTACACCTAATAACTTTAAGGATTACTATACTAATCCGTCTAAGCACGATACAAACTCTAAAAAAGTATTAAAACACACAGTTGTTAAAACCATTTTAATACTAAAATCATTACACCAACGCAAGATCTAACGACAATACAAAATCATTACACCAAGATCTGACGACAACGCTGACGACAACACAAAATCATTACACCAACGCAACATCTGACGACAATACAAAATCATTACGCCAAGATCTGACGACAACACAAAATCATTACACCAACGCAACATCTGACGACAATACCAAATCATTACACCAAGATATGACGACAACGCTGACGACAACACAAAATCATTACACCAACGCAACATCTGACGACAATACAAAATCATTACACCAAGATCTGACGACAACACAAAATCATTACACCAACGCAACATCTGACGACAACGCTGACGACAACACAAAATCATTACACCAACGCAACATCTGACGACAATACTGTGTATAAAAACGGAGTCCCTGCTGTACTAATCAACCACTCGGCCTGATGATGAGGCGCCGGACGCCTTGAAAGGTCTTGCGTTGGTGTAATGATTTTAATATTCAAATGGTTTTAA
The DNA here is from genome assembly GCA_039090855.1 of Macrothele yani. Taxonomy (NCBI): domain Eukaryota; kingdom Metazoa; phylum Arthropoda; class Arachnida; order Araneae; family Macrothelidae; genus Macrothele; species Macrothele yani. Next base: position 1,327,368 of record CM076991.1, read on the forward strand.
CAACTGCGTGTTTTAATACTTTTTTAGGGTTTGTATCGTGCTTAGACGGCTTAGTATAGTAATCCATGATGGTTGGCACGCAGTTTAAAGATATTTAATAACTTTAAGTGATTTTAAAATTGTAACGAGGTCCCTGCCAGCCGAGGGGGAATGCGTAATCCTACAGTTCGCTATTGCGTAGTGGTTTTCTAGTTGCCCTTCCTGAAAGTTTTACACAGTCGAGTCACATTATTGTGACCACTGTGTAAAACGTTTAGGAAGTGCAACTTGCGCGTAGCCAAAGAAAGAAGGCAATAGCGCGTAGCCAAAGAAAGAAGGCAATAGCGCGTAGCCAATGAAAGAAGGCACGTGTCGTGAGCTAGCTTGGAGGGTATATAAGGTGTGCTGTAGGCATTCTGAAAACATATATCACTTGTTGCTGTCATGGATAAAAGGAACGATTTGTCAGATTTGCAAAAAGGGATGGTTATCGGCTTTCGGGTCAAGGGTGGTAGTATTTCTGAAACAGCGCAGTTTGTGAACTGTTCGCGAGCTGCTGTGGTTAGAATGTATCGCGATTGGAAAAATAGCACCATTGCGAATAAGCGACGTGGAAACTGCGGTTCAGCACGTGCCATTGATGTGGGAGGTGAACGTCGGCTTCGAAGGTGCGTGAGGACCGATCGACCAGCTTAGTGGAGCAATTCAATGAGCGAATGATCCAGGGGGCTACCGGAAATGTGTCTAAAACGACAGTTCAGCGAACCTTGCTACGTGTGGGGTTCCGCTGCAAACAGATGGTCACTGCACCTACGCTAACGAAGGTGCATCGGCAGAAAAGGCTTACATTTGCACAGCAGTATCGGAATTGGACCTCAGCTGATTGGCAAAGGATTGCCTTCTCCGATGAGTCACGTTTTCTGTTTCATTGAAAGAATGAACGTTGGCGTAGAAAGCGAGAAACACCGAAGAACAAACACTATTCAACCATTGCTGGAAGAACATAAGCTGGTGGGGGCAGCGTTATGGTCTGAGAAATGTTTTCGTGGCATTCCCTGGGTCCACTCATACCTGTGAAAGGCACTATGGACCGAATTCGTTATGAACCATCCTTGCAGACCACGTACACCCATACGTGCTGATTGCCTTCCCTGGGGCGGATGGGATCTTCCAGCACGACAATGTGTCACATAGGTAGAAATGTCCAAGAGTGGTTGGAAGAATACGTTGAAGACTTCAAAGTACTTCCCTGAGCCCCCAATTCCCCAGACTTAAACCCAATTAAGCATGTGTGGGACCACCTCGATCGTGTTGTTTGCTGTATGGATCCTCCACCACGCACCCTCCAGCAGCTGTCAGCATGGCTCCACATACCTGAGAACACCTTCCAGCTCCTTATTGAGTCACTCCTAGCCCGTCTAGCTGCTGTCCGTGCTGCACACGTTGGTTACTCTGGATATTAGCTGCTTGTCACAATAATTTGACTCGATCGTGTGACATGTAGTTTACAAGTGATATGCAGCCTGTTCGCGTGAACTCTTTGTTAAAATTATGAGGTTTCGGTGAAACCATTTGTCAGATTCATCGTTCGTATAAAAGATCCTGACTTGAACTTACCAACCGCTCCGGTGGTGCTCTGGCTTCTGATCTTTCTTCGGAGAATGTCCGGGCTCGAATCTCGGTGAGGCATGGACGTTGTGTTCGTCTTATGGCACTGGCTTTCTCCCTTCTCTGGAACCAGTGACCCTAAATTAGGGACGGGAGACTGCTTAAAGCCCATTGATTTGCTCATGGTAGTGGTTAAACTGCCCAATAAAAAACGAATCAGTTGTTGTCAAGTTAGCATATCATTCTCGATGTGGTTTGTGAAATTTATGAGGGTCCTAAGGGAGAAGTGCGCGAACCACTGCGCTTACTTTTCAGAATTCAATTTTTTTTTAAGAACGTTAAAATGAAAGGCCAGTCAGCTTTTCCACACTGCGTTGTCATAAATCCCAAATACCTTCCGAAACACGGAGTCTGTAAACAAACGAGATATCACTTTCCGCTGCTGAATTAGTTTCAACTGTAACTGTGCTATCTAGAGGAGACGGTTTGCTTTCCAGAAGGCCTGCCATATATCTCTTTTTTCTTCAAGTAACATAAATAGCGTATGACATTGTTAAAAGCTAAAATAGGAAGGGAATCGCATGATCGTACTAGTTGCCATAGCAACGTGGCAAAGAACTGCTATAAACAGTGATCAAAATTTCACAGTCGTTTTTTTTGTTTTGAAGATATGAATCCGTTTTATGGTGTAAATATGACATGGATGGTAAATCAGATAATATCCGAAAACTTGGAAATTTCGTCGTCCTGGAGCGGGAATCGAGCCCGCATCTCCCGGGTATGCTAACCACTACACCACCCAGAACGACCGAGTTTCAAGTTTCCGATTAATTTGATTATGATGATTTTGTTTCGGATTTAATTTGATTCTTAGATTCGCTAAACATGAATGCCGGTTGTTTCGACTAGCGGATCCTCTGATGGTGATATTCAAATTAATCGGAAACTTGAAACTTGGTTGTTCTGGGTGGTGTAGTAGTTAGCATACTCGGGCTCTATCGGGGAGACGCGGATTCGATTCCCGCTCCAGGACGACGAAATTTTCAAGTTTTTGGATATTATCTGACTTACCATTCGTGTCATATTTACACCAAAAAAAGGATTCACATCTTCAAGATTTGTATTGTATGGTGTAATCTCGTATTCCATTCATGACGTATTTTGTTTGTTTGCTTGCTTGTTTGTTTCGGGATGCAATGTCCTTCGTGAGCTATAAAGAGGATATGAAGTCCCTAATTCAGGGCCATGGGATCCAGAGAAGAGACAAAGTCATCGCCATCAGACATGCACACCACCCATGCCTTACCCTGGACCACAACCCTTTCAACGACTCAATCTGATAAATACAACTCCGTCGCAATGAAAAAGAAATCTGATGAATGCCTATGATTTCTATGATATAATAATGATTAATATTAGTATTTAATAAAAATAGTTAGGAAATAGATTATAATCTATTTTATAATGATTATGTTATAACATGCTTATCTTCCATTATATAATTTAATAATAAATTGCCCATTATATAATATGGAATTTCTTTAGTATACGTATAATTAATTACACTTATTGTGTAATAAAGAAATTTTCAAAATGTTGGAGGAGAGAGCCACAATGGTGGCTATAGAATTTCTACACGGTTGGCGAGATTACCTGTTTCGAAAGGAAGAAAGGAGAGCTAGGGCACTTGTCTTAAAGCTACGTTTGCAAAGCAAACACACTATCTTTTTCTTACAGTGGTGTGCAAAACTATTGCATCACCTGTGAATTTTTTAGTTTAACTCTTTTTTTAACTAATGTTCATAGTTATTTCATCATTTATATGTCATTAGATGAGAAATTTAATGGAGATTTCAAAAATGCCTTAATTTTTCTTGTGGTATTCCGGCTTCGTGCTGCAATTTCTGAGAGGAAGCGAACATCGTACACAATGCCAAGGCACCAATTAATTTCGCCGACCATATCACCAGCTGAGTACACATAAGAGGGGACGGGTTACTGTTGCCCTGACAAATCCGTTGTGTAAATCAATTATCCCCACAGGCCCATCTCCCGCCAAATACGTTTGTCTAACAGAATTTCATTTTGGATTTTCAAGTATGTTCCCTAGTTCACAACAAATGTCTTCACCACTCACCGGGATTCGAACCTGAACCCCTTCCAGACGAATGATCAGAAGCCACTGCTTAGACCACTGCGCCACCGGGGGCGGCCTCACACTGTCATGCACTTGAATCAATTCCCAAGTAGCACTATTATGCACTGGAATTAATCTAATAGTTCTTCAATGTGCGAAAACTGGTTTATTAGGAGGACGAAAAAAAATTCGGGAGTCCTGCGAACATTCAGTCTGCTACGTCGGGTAGTAAAACAATTACTCCAGGAAGGTTAATCAGTGCGTAGACCTTTCGAACCAGCCGTTTTCAAGAGACGAAAAACAGGCAAAAGACGGCACCTTTTGAAAAACGAAAACAGACAAAAAAAAAAAAAAAAAGCTTAAGCTGCTCGTTTTGCCCTCCTCGTAGTTGTGCAAGAATACATGGAAAACGACAGCCTAGTGTATATTGTGAGCATCAACAGTTCTTTAGGAGGAAGGGAAAAGAATCCCTTGGAACCTATTCGGATCCCAACATTCTGTCGGATAATTCTATTAGCGGCTTATTTCTTACGGGATGGAGGAGAAGGATACAATCCTGTTGACTTTTTGTTTTACACGATCCCTTACTTTCTCAACCATCTGCCTCAAATGCTGCACTTAATCTTCCAATTCACCCTGTGGATACATCACTTCCCTCAACTCAATCATCTAAACCGCTCTGACCCACCCAGCCCAGCAGCAGGACATTCTCGCTCCCCGTGTCTATGCCTCCCTCCCCCAGATGTCCCCACCTTTCTCTGTAATCCTCGGATCTCTGTTGGCACAAAAGGTGATCCGTGGTACACCGAGAATTCCCCATTGCGGATAACATTTCCATAATAAAAGTTATTTTCCGCACGGTAGGTTTTTCTTCGGTGTTCATTTTGTTGGAGCAAATGAACAGCATCTGAATTAGAAGAAGGAAGGAGAAAAAAAAAGCATTCATCCCAAACCGGAAACCTCAGCTGATCTTCTCTTCGAACTTTTCCGATGCTTAGCGCATACATTTCAAATGCCAGGGCTCGAAAAAGTAACCGCAAAATGGACCACACGAAGCTGGCTCATAATTTTGTATTACGATCTTCCTTTTTTTATTTTATTTTAATGTGGTGTTCTCACAAAATAAATATACCTATTACGTACATGTCCATCGCAGTAGCGGCTCGTGGCAAACTGAGATGAGGAGGGTAATTCTGGTTATGTATATATCACTTCTAAAGCTCAATTATTGTGAGGGTGTCAGAGCACTAAGAATTTTTACTTTGAAATACTGAAGTGTTTCGGTAGATTTAAGATATGAGGATGTTGAGGGTGTTAAACAAACGAAATGCTGCCCAGGTGGCGCAGTGGTCTGTGCTGACTTATGACAATTAATTCGTCCGAGAAGGGACCGGGTTCGAATCCCGTGAGGCATGGATGTTGTATTTGTCTTACAACACTGGCTCTCTCTCTCTCCCTTCCCTGGAACCAGTGACCCTAAATTAGGGACGGGTGACTGCTTAGAGTCCATTGAGTTGCTCACGGTGGTCGTTAAACCTTCAATCAAAAAAAAAAAAAAAAAAAAAAAAACGAAATCGTGGCATATAACGTTCGAGCAATGTATTTCAAAAATATCGGTATTGCTTAACTCCCATTTCATCAACAGAACTGTTATTTTGGACTTATTTCTAACTATCTGAATTGTACTCGTTGCTGCCCGGGTATACCGTTTAAGATTCAATGCGTATATTCTGATTTTTACTGCACTGAATGATTGCGTTATGTGTAACCCCCCATCCCGGCGAATCTCCTAACTAAAGAAAAATATTTGGTTCGTATGCATGCACTCTATGTGCGCAAATGTTGTTAGTAGCGCAGTAATATCTTTGAAATGCATGAGTACTGAAAAAATCTCAGTTCCTAAAACCTCTTTACAAACTACGTTAATCGACTTTATATTAGGCGCTGAATTGTTCATTTTTTCTGCCGTTTTTCTTCTGTTTCCATAGCTCTAGCTGCAGACATGAGTTTCTTCTCCCTCAAGAAACGTGAAGAAAACTGAGTTTAACAAAGACATTCTGCATAATTTTTTTACGAACCGTAGGTAAATTAATTGAGCTCAACTCGAGGCCGGTAGTGAACACTGCATGCTTCGTGAGAGTGACGTACATTCGTTACCGCCGAAGATTGCTACCACCGATGTCATAGCAACACCCACTAATGGAACCTGTTCTGCTTCTTGCGATGCACACGTGACACACACATTTTAATGTGCGACTGCTTATAGCCCATTGAGTTGCTCACGGTGGTCGTTAAACCTCCAATCAAAAAAAAAAAAAAAAAAACATTTTAATGTCGATGCCAATGGCAAGGCATGCACATGTCTCTTTGAACCCCGTAGAAATATCACAATAAATTGGAATTTTGATTCGAAACCGGCCACTGAAATTTGGGCGGCAATGAAAAACATTGTATTAAAATTTGGAGCGTCTGTCACGATTTCGCGATGAGTTATTGCTGCGACACATACACACACACACACACACACACACATGCCACAGACTGATAATGTGCATTGTAACATCAATATTTTCAGACTAACATTTCCTTTCTTTAAAATGGAAACAATCAGAAAATCCTGAACACATAATGCGTAATACCGTGGTGAGTTCTGTTTTCCTGCATTGAAACAAGGTAAAGCTGCGCTGCTCCATATTGGTAACACTTTACCATCTGTTGCACTTGGGTTGTATACAGTCCACATGAAAGAAACGTACAACAACATGGCACAACTGTTATACACCATCAACTATGACAAGTGGCAAATTTGCGGTGACCTAAAGGCCATTACCATCTTGATGGGGCTACAGCAGGGTTACACAGAGTTTTGCTGTTTCCTCTGTCTTTGGGATAGCCGTGCCAGGACTTCCCACTACAAGAAACATTATTGCCCTGACGACAATCATTTGAACCGGGTAAAAAGAATGTACTCAACGAACCACTTGTAGAATCCAGCAAGATCTTGCTCCCTCCGCTCCACATAAAATTTGGACATGAAAAATTGTGTAAAGGCCATGTATCGAAATGAGGCAGGACTTTTGTACCTTCGCGATAAATATCCAAGATTTTGGGAGGGCAAAATCAAGGAAAGGACACTTGTCAATGTACAGATACGTCAGCTTTTCCGAGATAAGCGTTTTGTTTATATCCTCACAGAAGATAAAAGGTTAACTTCGAATGCTTTCCGAGATTATTTAGCCCACCTTCGTTTCGCTGATGGTATAGTCATTTTTGCAAGTAGCCTTTCAGAGCAGCAGAGTATGATCCAGGAACTTACTGACAAAAGTAAAGAAATTGTATTAAAAATGAATTTTCAGAAAACACAATGGATGAACAATGTTTTTATATGAGCTGAAGATTTATCGATTGATGGGGAAAATCTAGATGTAATAGGTATCTACATTTGCCTTGAGCAACAGGTATTAAGGGAGGGCTACATCGAAGAAGAAAGTAATCGGCGTGTAAGACTTCGTTGGAAACCATTTGGAAGAAATAGTACAATTTTCAGAAACATGGACCTCAACTTAAAAAATCAAAGGGGCATAGTAGCAACTGTGCCGCAGCCTATACAACGTAGAACTACGTCTACTGTCACTATTTCTTGGCACGACCTCACAAGTTATACGTTCTTAAAGTATTCAGCGAAGGACAGTTGACGTAGCCCTACGTTGTAGGTTGAGGCACAGTTGCTACTGTGTCCCTTTGATTTTTTCAGATATAATTTTTTTAAGAAATAAAACGAAAAAAATGCTTTACTTTATTTACTTAAAAGCAACTGATACTATATACAATTCATAGTAACTTCAGCTGATTATAAATTAATGTTAGCAGAAGTAGAAGGCGTAGTGTCATCGTTGTCAGTAGTTATTGCTAAAACTGTTTCTCAAGAAATCTTTCTTTGGAAACAATTTTTCAAACTCCTTAGTTTCCTTGTTATAAATTTGGTGATATGTTTCGGGCTTAACGTACTTTTCTTGTTGTTGCTCTTGTTCTTGTCTAGATTCAGAATGCATCAGCGGTATAAAAGTTTGAGACATAATACATCATTATCCAGCGAAGTTCTGAAGAATGGCAATGTACATTGGCATTCCATGCTCGGTGTGAAATTGAAAGTTTGGATCGATGACGTCAATCTCCATCAGTTCTAACTGTTCAGGCTCAGTTTGTGCTGTTAAAATGGAAGGTTGGGGCTCTATAGTTGAACTCGGGTGAAACGTATCCTGGCGCGCGGACGTTTGATGTTCACTATATTCCCGTGACCTTTCGGTTGATGACTTAGCGGGCCCTTTCGAATTCCTCTCGTTCTCCTCTAGCTGTTTCTTCAACTTTCGTCGGTTCTTATAGTAATTTTCCCTGGATTTTCGCGGCATTTCTAGATTTTCATCAACAAATTTCTTTTATCCAAAAAAATAAATAAATTTTTAATCTACTTCATCTCGATTTATTGCATACACCATACTGACAAAAGTCGCTTGACACCTAGAAGAGAAACACAACATCGCATTTATTGACATATATTAGTCCGGTGTCGGTCCATCTTTGGCCTTAATTTATGCACTGACCGTTCGAGACATGCTTTCGACAAGATTTTGGAACACAGCGATAGGTATGCGCTTCCATTCAGAATATAATGCTGCCGCTAATTGTTCCTTAGTAGTAGGCATTGGTTTCAAATTTCTTATACGGCGCTCTAATTCATCCCATAGGTGCTCTATGGGATTAAAATCAAAGCTCTGTGCTGGCCAGTCCACACACGATACGGAATTGTCGTCAAACCACGCCTTTACAGTCTTTGCTTTATGGCTCGGTGCATTATCCTGCTGGTACCAACAAGTCTCGGTTCCATAGTATTGCCACAGAGTTGGTCTACGATAACTAATGGGCCATACCTCGAAAAGCACCCCCACACGAGTACACTTCAAGCTCCAAACTTGACCGTAGGAACAGTACACTGTGATAAATAGCGTTACCCCGGCTGCCGCCATAGCCATACACGGCCATCAGATTGATGGATCGTGTATCTGGATTCATTAGTCATTAGGACCCGTTTCCATTGATCTACGGTCCACGATAAATATTCTTTAGAACATGCTAAACGATGAGTAGCATTCCGAGTGGAGATGAAAGGCTTATGAGCAGCTGCACGACCACAGTAACCCATGAAATGAAGCTCTCTACGAATGGTACGTGCACATACCGAGGTTCCAGCATTTTTACACACCTGTACACTGAGGTCTTGTGCAGTAGCTATGTTTTGCTGCTTCAAGCACGCCATGTGTCTTTCACGTATTCAGTACATCCAAAACAGTTGACTTGGGTATGTTTAAAGAACTCTCGGTTTCTTTTATGGACAACCCAGTAATATAACACCCAACAATCTTTCCTTTCTCAAAATCAGTTCTCTCCCGCAGCGACATTCTCACTCAACCTCACAGTGCGATATGATCGCGGTCAACTGAAGGTTTCTTTTTATGCCGTTTACAGCTGTACCGTGGATCTTAAAATTGCATCGAATCCCTTCATTTGCTTTTGAAGAGGTGTCCGGTGACTTTTATCAATATAGTATATGTATGTTAGTTCTGTCCGTTAGCTACGGAATGCGGCTCTGAGTTCATCGCTATTGTTATCTGTTCAGTAGTTATCAACCTTAAAACGACGTGCGGCAAATCAAAATCACGGAAATTTAGCTTAACTTTCTAAAACTACTGTAACGATAGGTTAAGTGGTGGAGGGTTGATACTTGTTATAAATGGGACTGTATAAACTATCTTATGATGTATTAATTATTACTCTACGATTATTATTGTAGAAGATATAAGCTGTCAAAGTGTGACATGTTTTGGTTGCATCCCTGCTCATTAAGTTACCCCTACCCAGCGCGGAGAAAGACGTAGTTCTACGTCATAAGAAATACAGAGGCTGCAGAAGAATGAAACAGGCATGGAAAAGTGCCTGATTTGGGTAACTAGGAAAGGTAAGAAGAGGAACTCGTACATCAGGAAAATGGGAAGGGTGGAAGACATCATAATCAAAGTAAAATAACTGAACTGGCAGCGACCTGGACATATTGTTAGAATAATTAGACAACTGAAATATCAGACTGGATACCAAGGAACAGAAACTACCTAGAATATCACGTGGGAGACCGGTGGATGAAATTTTTAAGCATTCGGGAGTCACTAGGGGAGAAATTGGCTCAGGAGAGAAAGTTGTGATGAAAGAACCTTGAGGAGACCTTCATCTTGCAGTGAATTGATAAAAATGGTTGATGAGGACGATATACACTGAAGTGCCAGAAAAACTGGTACAGACGAGCTTATGCAAAATAAATAGCAACGTCACCTAAGCGCATACTCGGTTGCGTGCGCCAATGCGTATATAAAGTGATAGACATCCTTGCCAGCTGTTAGAGCTGTTTTCGGCATGAGAATGACAAGTAATAACGATTTAAGCGATTTTCAACGCGGTGTCATAGTTGGCGCTCGTGAGATGGGCCATAGTATTTCGGAGGTAGAAACGAAGTTCGGATTTTCACGGACGACCATTGCAAGTATGTACCGTGACTAAAAGAATTCCGGCAAAACCTCTAACCTACGATACCAGTATGGCCGTAAAAAGACATTGGGTGAACGTGACCATCGTCGGCTGTCAAAAATAATTTCACGCGATAGGCGTGCAACACTCTCGCAGGTATCATCGGAATTCATTGCTGGAGCCTCAACAAACATCAGTGTTCGGATTGTGCAACGTACCCTGCACGATATGGGCTTTGGGATCCGACGCCCAATTTGAGCTCCCTTCATGGGTGCACGACACAGAGCTATGCGCCTCTCTTAGGCACGGCAACACCGCCACTGGACACTTGATGACTGGAAACAAGTAGCCTGGTCGGACGAGTCGCGTTTGCAACTGTATCGGGCAGATGGAAGGATTCGTGTGTGGCGCAAACCTCATGAAGCCGTGGATCCCGCCTGTGAACAAGCAACTGTACCGGCTGGTGGGAGGTCCGTAATGGTATGGGGTGTATTTAGCTGGACTTCCCTGAGACCCCTGGTAAGTCTGCAAACGTCTGCGACCGGCCAACGCTATGTGCGCATCTTTCTGACGAGGTACACCCGTTCATATCCTGCATTCATACTGATGGATTGGGCCTGTTCCAACAGACAGTGCACCTCCACACAAGTGTCGGGACGCCACATTATGGTTATAGGAGCATTCATCTGAGTTTGGGGTGTTGCCATTCCCACCCAAGTCCCCAGATCTGAACGTGATTGAACACATTTGGGATGCCATGCAACGCGCTATAGAACACAAGAATCCGAGACCTCGGAATACACCCGAATTGTGGAACGCTCTGCAGGAAGAATGGTGTGCATTGCATACAGTATATTTCTAGAAGCTAGTGGAGTCCATGTCCCGTCGTATTTCTGAAGTCCTGCTCCCGTGGGGGACCTACTAATTATTAGACTGGTGTACCAGTTTTTTTTTTTGTTTTTGGCACTTCAGTGTCAAATTCACATACACTATATTGACAAAAATCACCGGACATCACTTCAAAGGCAAATGAACCGATCCGCTGCGTTGTTAAGATGCCCGCTACAGCTGCAAACTGCATAAAAACAACCCTGCAGCTGACCGCTATCATATCGCACTGTGAGGTTGAGTGAAAATGTCGCGGCGGGAGAGAACTGCCTTTGAGAAAGGAAAGATTGTTGGGTGTTTTATTAGTGGGTTGCCCATAAGAGAAACCGAGAGGCGTTTAAACATACCCAAGTCAACTGCTTTGGATGTACTGAACAAGTGGAAGACACATGGTGTGCTTGAAACAGCAAAACGTATCGGCTGACCAAAGGAAAATCAGTGATAAAGGACGTCGAAGCCTCAGGAGAGTCGTTACAGGTAATCGACGGAGTACTGCACAAGACCTCAGTGTACAGGTGAGTAAAAATGCTGGAACCTCGGTATGTACACGTACCATTCGCAGAGAACTTCATTCCATGGGTTACCGAGGTCGTGCGGCTGCTCATAAGCCTTTCATCTCCACTCAGAATGCTATTCGTCGTTTAGCATGGTGTAAAGAACATTTATCGTGGACCGTAAATCAATGGAAACTGGTCCTACGGACTGATGAATCCAGATACACGATCCATCAGTCTGATGGCCGTGTGTGGGTATATGGCGGCAGCAGGAGGAACGCTATTTACCACAATGTACTGTTCCGGCGGTCAAGTTTAGAGATGGCAGTGTACTCGTGTGGGGTTGTTTTTGGTGGTACGGTCCCGACTCATTTGTTATCGTGGAGAAAACTGTTAACTAGCACGTCTACCTCGATATTCTGGACAATTATGCCCTACCAACTCTATGGCAATACTATGGAACCGAGCCTTGTTGGTACCAGCAGGATAATGCACCGAGCCATAAAGCAAGGACTGTTACGGCGTGGTTTGACGATAATTCCGTATCGTGTGTGGACTGAACAGCACATAGCCCTGATCTTAATCTCATAGAGCTCCATATGGGATGAATTAGAGCGCCGCATAAGAAGTTTGTAACCAAGGCCTACTACTAAGCAACAGTTAGCGGCAGCATTATGTACTGAATGGAAGCGCATACCTGTTGCTGTGTTCCAAAACCTTGTCGAAAGCATGTCTCCAAGTGTCAGTGCATGCATTAAGGCCAAAGGTGAACCGACACCGTACTAATGTATGTCAATAAATGCCATGTCGTATTTCTCTTCTATATAGGTGTCTTGTGACTTTTGTCAATATATTGTACATACTCTGCTACATATAAGTTTAAAATAACTTCAGAAGCAATTTAAAAACCAAAAGTTAAGAAGGGCCAAACCAAGATGAAAAGCCCTTACGTTCCAAACAAGAGATGTACAAAAAGAATTACTTATTATCAAATAATAGGTAATTATGTAAACCTTCATTTGGACAAAAAAAACAGCAATATAGCTAATTAAAACCTAACATTTTTGTCTAAAAGTAGGTTTTCTTATTTCCTTACGAATCGGTGCACAACTGTGATGATACTTTCACATCCATGGATTTCGTGTTCGAATTATATGGTGAAACGAATCATTTTTTGTTCTGTTGTTTTTGAAATACGCTTTTTTATTTGAAGGTTTCCGTATAAGAATGAAATTTAATCTGTGAATGAACGATGTAGTATACACTGCGCTCATCAGGTTGGAACTCATGCTTGTACTACCAAACCAAAGGGCATATTTCTGTATTAGGGAAAATATTTCTGTATTGTATGGATGCATTGAAAATGTAAATTCATTTTCTTACACTTGTGGCGTACCTGCCAGCAGGACGCACACGACATAAAGGCAGATAGGAATCAGAATAAACGTCTGCGTAGCTCAGTTGGTAGAGCGACTTGTTCCGGAATAAGCGGCCTCGGGTTCGAATCCCGGCGTAGACCAAAAATGACGGAGAAATTTACTTCGTTATACACTGTCTGCAATTGTAACAGTAAATTTTTTTTTCAATAATGAAAGTGGAAAAGTTAGAGCCAATAAAGCAGAAATATTAAGGTTTCTTGCTTACCATTATGAGAATTCAAGATTTTGTACTTAAATGTCTCATAGGCTGAGTGTCCTCATTAGACAGATATCAAACGCTTCCTGTTTTCCCAGTAGTATTTGGTGTTAACGCATAATATGAAAGCAAAAAAAATACGCCTACAGACGACATGGCCGAATTCAAAATTATTCGCATCCCTTGGACTGTCAGAAGAACACTTGCCATTTTCCTGATCCACGAATTACTCTTCTCACCTTTCCTGGTTACACCAAACATGAATTTCTCCATGCTTCTTTCAGTTGCTTGCAGCCTTGGGATGTCTTTTTTAGTTAAGGTTTATGTCTCTGCTTCGTAGGTAAGAATAGGAAGGATGCATTAATTAAACATTTTTCTTTTAAGACGTAATGGTATATTTATTGCTTCTTAAAATTGTACTGTTTCTTCCAAAAGCTCGCCAACGAAGTTTTTTACGCCGATTCATTTCCTCATCATCTATGACTCTCGCTTGATATCTGTTGACCAACGTAAATGTAGGTATCGGTTGCCTCCAGATTTCCCCCATCAATCGATAAATCTTCATTTCTTGTAAAACATTGTACATAAATTTTATTTTCTGAAAGTTCATTTTCAATCCCACTTCCTTGCTCTTCTCAGGAAGTTCCTGGACCATATATACTCCGTAGCTCTGAAGGGATAGTTGCAAAAGACTACCTCATCATCAAAAACAAAGTGTGTTAGATAATCCCCTTGTTTTTTCAGATCTGATAACCTGAATGTATGGCGTGGTAATATTTGGACGATAACGGAAAACGCCTTCTTTACCCACTGAAACACACCGCCCGTCTCAGGGAAACACTTATTAAGAAATATCTGTTTCCAGATCTCTAAATGCTCCTTCATAGTTTTCAGAATATCAGAATTTAGTAGATCTTTAAGTAATAAAGAAATGATTAGGATTCAGTTCATCTCGAATAAGGTCTTTATCTACTTAGCTTTCGATTCATGATAATTAACGTCACTTTGTCTTGAAAAGAGGCATAACAAGGGCGGGGCAGGCGGAGCCCTCAAGAGGACGCAAAAATCCATGCTTACCATCTGATTAAAAGTGGAATTGAAACTTTTTCACCAGTTTTTGGTACAGTTTTTTTGAGCCATACTTTGTCATTTGTCCATTTACAAAATTTTCTTAATATGTTTCACGAGTTTCACAGCATTACTACATTCACATTTTTTCCTCAAAATATTCAGGGGATGGTAGTTGCTTAACATTCAGAATTGAAGGCGCGTCTGAATAGCCCGTCCAACTGAAGAAGAACCACGGCCTTCGTCGAAAACAATGTAGCCTTCGTTTTTTCTTTAGTTGGATGGACTAAACGTATTATAAAGTAACCCTTTCTCGTGTGCGAGATTAGTGTTGCGCTAAGTCTAAAACAATGACTAAGGAAATGTTGAACTAAATGAGAATACGATGCATTAGTTGCACGGGATAGTTCAAATTAAGGTTTTACGGCCAGACGAAACATATACAGAAGTCAAACTTACGATAACGTTTTATTGGTCCAGCAATATTTGATGAGATCCAAAATATATCACTGCGAGTTTTACACTTCACATGTAATGCCTTAATTATCTGTCTTATAATCTATCTTAGCAACGATCGAACACACACACACACACAAACACACACACACACACACAAACACACACACACACACTAAGCAACTGCAGTATCGTCCTTTTTATCTAACGTTCTTACATACGTACCTCTCTCTGACCTCAAAAGTGTTGCCAACCTCATTCATGCGAGAGAGAAGATATTACGTTAATTTTGGAAAGTGCAAAAGAGAACAAACTCAAACTTACATAGAAAAAAGAACTAAAAATGAAAGTTAATTTAGAATATACGTCACATTACGTTGCAAGCTAAAGATATCTTTCACATTGCTGCAGATTCTCTGGGGGATATTCGGTCATTGCTGCAGCTGCGAGCCATATCTGCCAGCTGCATCCCGTCTATTTGATGTGGTACTGAATGTTCTAACTTGGAAGCAGTTGGAAAATCTGTGCAGTCACAGTTTGATTGTGAATTCCCCTGAGAGATAACATTGGAGTGTGACGTTAATTTTATTTTTTATTTTGTCGAACAAGGTGTATATACTGTATATACATGTATACGATAGAAAATCACATGGGGTGCAATATTTTGGAGTCAGCCCCGGGTGCAGGAATTCCTACTTACGCCTCTGGTCTTTACGATGAAGTGTGTGTAAGAATTTGCCCTGCAGGGAAATACTGTTCAAAGATGAAGTATGCTAATTTGCATTGCCACTTACAGTCATAAATACAGGTTCGCAGGTTGAAAGGTTCATGCAGAAATCCTTTAAGGCTGTTCTCTACGCCCAAACAGGGAAGAGACGAATTTTTCTCTCGACAAAAGCAATCGTGAAAATGTGCCAAGTGTGAAATATGATCCATGAAGAGTCACTTCTCACCTCATCCCAAAGCTGAGAAAAATGACAAACATTCAGAGAGCAAATTTTTCATGGAACTGGTATTGTAATATCTTGAAGCTCTTTCTTTAGATCTTTCTTTAGATTGAATACATTATCTGAGTGACGAGTGCTTTTATATGTAAGACAGTGAGTTGAATCTGTGTCTGCTGCTTCAGCTTGAATATGTGAAGCAACTTTCTTTGAACTAGCCCCAGTGGTTTATGATGTGGGCTTCTGTGTCTTCTGACTGCAGAGCCTGGATTCATATCGGAGATAACGTACGCATGGTGTGTTGCGTACTTAAGAGCACTAGTTATGTGCGTTCCCTGAAATGAGTGGCCATTTTAAGAATGGAAAATCCTGTCATTCGCATATACTCATCGGAGCTGCTATACTCTAAAAATAAAAGTAACAGAGAGGGCCGCTTACACCGATGTGCCATTATAATTATGACTACCTACTTTAATAAGTTGTAGGACCTCCTTTAGTCCGCAAAACAGCGGCCACTCGGCGAGGCATCGAGTTGATGAGGTGGCGATAGATATCATGGGGTATCAGGTACTATTATGTCAACAGCAGGTCCTCCAGTTCCGGTACACTTCGGGGTGGTGGTGATTCAGCCCGAATCCGCTTTTCCAAGTCGAACCACAAATGTTCCATTGGGCTCATGTCAAGAAAATTTGAAGGCCAGGGCATTAACAGAAAGTCGCCAGCATGTACCTTAAACCACTCCTTGACGATTCTGGCAGTGTGTCACAGCGCATTATCCTGTTCGTAATGGCCATCAACAGCAAGAAACACAGTTGCCATGAATGGGTGAACTAGGTCCACAACGATGTTCAGATACCTGACGGCTGTCAGGGATTGTACTATTGGGATAATGGGGCCTAAAGTGCCCCAAGAACACATCACTCACAGCGTATTGCCACCGTCGCCTGCCTGTTTCCTCCCAACAGTGCATCCAGATGAGATAGCCCCTGTTGGTAATTTGAGTATCCGCGCTCGGCCGTCTGCGTGATGCAACAGGAATCTTGATTTGTCAGACCAAGCCACTTTCTTCCAATCATCCACGGTCCAATCTCGATGATCTTAGGCCCATTTCATGCGTTGTCGGTGATGACGTGCAGTGAGCATGTGGACCCGGCTGGGTCTTCGGCTACGCAGGACCATGCGCAGAAGGCTGCGATGAACTGTGTGCTGTGACACATTGCTCTGATCACCACTCTTGTAGCTGCGGGTGATTTGTCGCACTGTGGCCCTGCTTTCGCTGTGAACAATGCGCGACAGTCTCGCTGTATTCTGGCATGAATGAGCTCCGGACGACACACAGCTGGATGATGATTTGTCGTTTGTCCATCTGTGCACCAATTTTGATACGTACTCATTACAGCGGCACATGAACAACCCACAAGTCGCGCCGTTTCCGAGATCGTAGTTCCGAGGCGCCCTGCCATCACAATTTGCCCTTTATCAAACACCGATAAATCGCAGCTTTTCCCATTCTGACTCCGAACACTGTACTAACCGAAAGCCGGTCCTCGGGTTGTATATATACTGCTCTGTGAACTTCACCTGCGCCATCGTTCGGTCTCCAGGCGCGCTCATTTCTCTAGGCTAAGAGTGGTCATAATTTAATGACTCATCGGCGAATGGACCTCATACCGTCAGTGCATGTCCCAACACACTGACTGCAATCCAAGAATCTGTCTCTGATGAAGTCATCAAGAACTTTAAAAACAGCGTCTCCTGCGCAGTCGTACGTACTAGGAAAGTTTTGCAGAATAAAAAACAGAGTATGCTCCTGTATGTACATTCGAAGGCTCATATCTGACGTAAGATATTTTTGAAACTTACAATATCGATGAAATCATCGACTCCATCACTTCCGCCAATACTTTGGCCGTGGATTTCGCAAATGTCTCCTCAATCACTTTTGCAACTCCAGGCTCGGTTATTAAGGCTTTCAGTGTTTTAGCATTTCTCTTCCCATAACAATGCGCTTTATTTTTCATGACTTTTGAACAGCATTACGTCCATTGAGTTGAAGATTGAGATTGGATACTTTCAAGTTATCATTACTAAGGATTCTCAGAAATCACGCGTAGTGTAATAATGCCTGTACACCATCCTTGCACAACATTTCAACTTAAGATAATCATAAAATTTTCAGGTCCCTTTTGTATCCCCATCCTCAATTTCCGGATTTAACAACCCAATGAGCATATAAGGCTACGGTGTGGACCGTCCGTAACATAGTGCTACCTAGTTCTTCGGAGGGTCTCCTATTACTGGAAATTTGCCGTCATATGGATACGGAAAAATGAAAACAGAATTTTTTCAAACTTTTGGAACCTCGTGTTTTCCGAAAGGATTTGTTTTTATATTTTAGAATAGAAAATAAAATGGACTTTTCTTTGTTCATTAAGATATTTCCGTATCTCATTAAATCAGCGAATAATTCAAAACGTCCTTTTTAAAACAAAACGGAGAAGTTAGGTAAATAAGTTTGTAGGGCCAGATATATCAATTCTTAGATAATACGTTTTGTTTCCCGCCGTATAGCGAGCTACCGCCTCGCCTTTACTATACGATCTGGCTATCAAGGCGGCTGAAGGCGTCCTTGTGTAGAAGAATAATTACCTCGACAAACTCAGTCCAGTACACGGAAATAAAAACAACAACAAGACTTTATTATTCCGATAACATTTGCTTCACGGGTTTCCGATGACTTTCCGCTCAGGTTCCCGTGCTGACCACGTGCTTTACTTTCCACAAATCTTTCCGCGATACCCGGTGGACGAAGGAATCCTCCTTCCCGTTCACCACGCTGCACGTCTGCGATAACCGCAGTCCTTCCGTCAGAAACTGGTGGTGTCCAAACCAGGACCCTCTCTCCTTGACGACCGAAGCTCAACTGTCTCACTTAATCCTCCTCGCCCTTTTTGTCCTCTATCACGCATGCGCAAGAAAAACTGGTTTTCCCGGTCAGCACGTGAAATACCTGAACTCAGGAATGTCGTCGGATACCCGCAGGGGATTACAACCTTGCACGTATACAAAAGCAGTATGACAACTTGTTTAACAGAAGCACTCGAGCAGCTGACTCTTCAAGGTCAGATGCCCCAGGTGTTCATGCACCCCTCTCTTAATCCCCCATAGGATTAAAATCGTACCACGTGGGTGGTGAAGAATATCAGTTATTATCTGAAACAACAAAATGGCGGAATGAAACGTCCGTCCGCACGTGTTCGTCACAATATTAAAAGTACATAAATTCATATTTGACAGTTCGATTACGGGCGACCCCTACAGGCCCCCACCAAATGAACGAGAGATACGGTCTTTTGCCGTATTCTCGAGTCAGTCTCTTCCTTGCCTGCTGATCTTGGGTGACACAACATAATACACTTTTTCACTTCTCGCACGTTATGTAACATATACACTTGTACCACCCTGAGACCTTCTGTGGATCTCCACCTGTGCCGTGAAACATTCTTACCATGGCGCTGCCCTACTCTTTAAAACTGAGTCTTGACAACGCATCGGCGTGAGGAATTAGTTTGCCCGCGACATGAGATATGGATAAATTAAATTGGGAAATAGCCAAACTCCAACGCTGTAATTTCGAACTTTGCGATGCGGAACGGGTGAGAAAAGTAAGGGGGTTGTGATCGGACATAACTTCGACCCGGTTACCGAAAATCCACCCTTCAAACCTTTGCAAACCCCATACTATGGCGTACGCCTCCTGATGGCTGACCGCCCATCTGGCTTGTGTCCCATTTAATTTTTTGCTAGCATAGGCCACTGGCTAATGTTGCCTTCCTCATCCCTCTGACTCAAACAACATGCCACCGCAAAGGAACTCGCATCCGTGTGTAAGATAAAATGCTTACTGAAATCCGGGGTGTTTAATACCGGTGCCTTACACAAATTTTCCTTCAGAGTCCTGAATGATTCCTCCAACTTTTCCGACCAAACTACCCTATCTGCCGCCCTTTTCCCTGTACAATCTGTTAAAGGTTTAGCTATCTTTGCGAAGTTAGGTACGTAATCACGGTAATACCCACATAATCCCAAAAAGCTACGTATTTCCTTTTTTGTCTGAGGGGGCAAAAGGTCCCTGATGGCCTGTAATTTCTCGGGGTCCGGCCGGTGATGACCCGAGCCGACCACGTGCCCTAAGTAATTCACCTCCGTACGGGCGAAACAGCATTTGTTCAAATTTCCCGTAAAGCCTGCCGCCTCCAAACTTTCAATTACTCCTTTCAAATGTTTCAAATGCTCCTCCCATGAGCCAGAAAAAATAGCCACGTCGTCCAGGTACGCTATCGCATAGTCTTGGTGCGGGGTCAAAACCTTATTCATGGCTCTCTGAAAAGTAGCCGCCGCTCCTGATAACCCAAAGGGCATTACTTTCCATTGATAGAGCCCCTTATGCGTTGCAAAAGTGGTATACTTTCTACTGTCGGGGTCCATTGGGATTTGATAGTACCCCTTTAACATATCAAGCGTAGTAATATACCGGGCTGCCCCCACCTTCGCCAACAAATCTGGGATATGAGACATCGGAAATGCGTCCGGAACAGTGTGAGAATTTAACATTCTGTAATCTACACACATCCGAACCTCTCCATTTTTCTTAGCCACACATACTACCGGATGACTATACTCTTCTTTTGATTCTTCAATCATCCCACGATCCCACAACTCCTGGATCTGGCTCTCCACTGCTCTCTGCATCGATTGTGGCACCTTGTATCTGTGCTGGGTACGAAGTACGCTTTCCGGCTTGAGTGTAATTGCGTGCTTCCCCACTGACGTCTCTCCCACTTCTCCCGAAAAGAACTTCTTCGAGCTGTTCACCAGCTCCTGTAACTCCCTAAGTTGCTCCCGAGTTATCCTCTCCCTATCTATCCTGATTTCTTCAGGTTCTACCAACTGTAACGTAACCTGTCCCCACACTTGCTCCCGATGATACAACATTCCATCCGTATAGAGATAACCACCTCTGCCATTTTTCCGCCTCATTCCTAGTGGCTACTAACGTCACATCCCTCTTTTGTTGCTCTGTAAACAAGCGTCTGTCTGAACTCTCCTGAGCTGCACTCGTATCCAAATCAGTAACGCTATCTCCTGTTCCCTCGCTAGCTCTCTTTGCCTCTCCTGATTGGTCGACCTGCGGTTGCCCTCGCCGATTCTCCTCGCCGCCTCCAGTACTGAGCGCTAATATCCTGGGGCTATTTTGCCCTTCAAGCCACGGTTTACCTACCAAGCGCGCTTGCTCCTCCTCCGCTGAAATATCTGTGATCGCCGGGCTTTCCATTCCTAGAATATCCTCTTCTTCGACTAGCGCTTCGCCAGTCTCAGTTTCTGGATGCACATCCGGCCTATTCACCAACTCTAACGCCTTTTCACACGAGGTTGCCCACATCGGAGTAGCTTCCCTTAAACATTTCATGCGCTGGTAATCCTCCGCTGCTACAATTACCCTGTTTACCAGATTAGGAACAATTGCACACATCACTTCACAAAAACTTTCTGGCGCTTCTCCTGTTTCTAATCCCTCTTCATCTAATCGGAGATTCAATTGTTTAATGACAAACTCTCCCTTACTACCATCGAAGCCTCTTAAAATTATTCTACCCTTTGGTTCCAACAACTCTTCGCCAAGTAAACCTCCTCTTACACACAACTCACCTCCGCGCCTGAGTCAATAAGGATTTCGGTGCTCTTTCCGCATTCCGACTTAACCCTCTTCACTTCTCCTACCGGAATTTCTATTACCTCGTTCTGACTTCCTTCCTGGCCTAAAACTCTATCTACCTTAGCTGTCATTCTTTTATCATCACTTATCTCTACCGGCTCTATCCTTCTCTCTGAAACATTTTCGGCTCCCCTTTGTCCCATCGCTACTCTATTTACCTTATTTGGGGGTCTTTCCTCCAATTCTGAGAGTAAGAGCTGGGAGTACTCTGGGATGCCTTCTGGTTACAGTTTGCTTTACGGTGCCCTACTACTCCACATCTAAAGCATATAATTCCCTTATCCAAACTGGTATTCCCTACGATAGGCCTCGCTGCTGAATAACCTGGCTTATGTCCGACGCTCTGATCTGTCCCGGAAAACTTTCCTTTCAATTGATTTCCGCCTGTCTGAAAACTTCCCTTCCTCCAGGCTTCTGATTGACCTCCTTTGAAATACGTTCCCACGGGATGACTGGGTTTGCATCTTCCTACTTCTATTCCCATAGCTCCCACGTGACTTTCGTATAAATCACAAAGTTCTCCTAATTCTGTCGAAGGAACTAACTTCCCTACGGAACCTCTTTGAAGAATGTAGGTCTTCAGTTCTGGGGACAACAAAGTTTTGAATTTGTCGCATACCAACAAATTGACCAACTGATCGAACTCTTTCACTTCACTACTGTTGATGTAGTATGTTAGGGTCCTCTTAATACGTCCCGCTAACTGCAAGTAGCTTTCCCCTTTGTTCTTACTAATATTCTCAAATTGTTTCAAATAAATATCCGGAGTCAAATGGCATTCCATCAAAATTGCCTCCTTAACTATTTCGTACTTATCGTACTGCTCTATAGTCAAACGACGAAATAAGTGGTTCACACATTCTGAATTGAATAAGGCTATCACCAAACGACCTTTCATTTCTTCCGGTACTGAGTGTAATACAAATGCCCTTTCTAACGAATCAAAGAAGTCCAGAATTTCTTCCGGCTTACTGGGACTTCTGGGTAAAGTTCTTTCCAAGATTCTCATGTAGTCGCCCAACTTACCCTCATTTTTACTTTTAATAGACTCCTTCTCTTTCTCATTAATTAATTCTAATTTTCTTAACTCAAATTCCCTTTCTTCTTTCCTATCCGCTAAATGTAATTCCAGCATTCTTTGTTCCCTCTCAGCCTTTCTCTCTTCTATCTCAAGCATTTTAAATTGAAGTTCCCATTCCATTCTAGCTGGATTATTTTTCTTGTCTTCCATATTAATGCTTACTTCTTTACTAGAATCTAATTCTGAATCGCTAAGAATACTATTATCTTCGTTGTCCGCGTCTAAATTATCCTCAACTTTCCCTTCCAAAAGCTCAGTCATGATAATACACTACAATACACATTCAAAAAATACACTCATGCAAAGAAATAAGAAAAGAAATCATGCAAACTTCCGCATTATATCCTCGAAGGTTAATCTGCTTCTTGTTTTGTTTCTAACCTATCTCTACCTTCATGCATTACCCGAACATCTATTATCCTGTTTTACTCAGAATACTTATATTCCTTCTGTCTCTTTCGCTACACGTAAAAAAAAAAAATCAATACGCTATTCTAGCTTCAAATTTCTTAAATCGTAAACATGAAATCTCGACTTATCTAAACACTTATTACTTAATGAAAATATTTTGACACTTCGCATTCTCTAGCAACTGACATAAAATTAACTGTTAAAAAATTTTACTTTACAATGCTTTACTCTGAGAATATCTAATTATTAGCTTTCCCTTTCCTTTCTAGTACCATGATGAGAACTTCTACTCTTAACCCTAAATTATACCAAATGCACAGGCGAAGACACAGAAATAATCTCAGAAAAAAATGTGGTACGTTACCGGAGCACTCAGGCTTCTTCTCTTGCTTGTAAGTCGTCGTCCTGCTTGGGATTTCCGCACGCTGAGGTGCACACTGTCTTTGTCTTAGTCGACACGATGGATACCTTATCTCGGCTAGCACGCTGGTGTCTCTTTCTTCCGGTCGGCACGTCGTCAGAGTTCTGTCATTCGGTCACTGGAAGTTTCACAAAAAGTCCGTTGTTCCTTCTTCACACGTGTCGCCATTCACGTCATTCATGAGCTCGCTTTCAGGCTGATCCTGTCGACTGCGCCACTTTATCTGGCTGTAGGGCCAGATATATCAATTCTTAGATAATACGTTTTGTTTCCCGCCGTATAGCGAGCTACCGCCTCGCCTTTACTATACGATCTGGCTATCAAGGCGGCTGAAGGCGTCCTTGTGTAGAAGAATAATTACCTCGACAAACTCAGTCCAGTACACGGAAATAAAAACAACAACAAGACTTTATTATTCCGATAACATTTGCTTCACGGGTTTCCGATGACTTTCCGCTCAGGTTCCCGTGCTGACCACGTGCTACCTTTCCACAATTCTTTCCGCGATACCCGGTGGACGAAGGAATCCTCCTTCCCGTTCACCACGCTGCACGTCTGCGATAACCGCAGTCCTTCCGTCAGAAACTGGTGTCCAAACCAGGACCCTCTCTCTTTGACGACCGAAGCTCAACTGTCTCACTTAATCCTCCTCGCCCTTTTTGTCCTCTATCACGCATGCGCAAGAAAAACTGGTTTTCCCGGTCAGCACGTGAAATACCTGAACTCAGGAATGTCGTCGGATACCCGCGGGGGAATTTACAACCTTGCACGTATACAAAAGCAGTATGACAACTTGTTTAACAGAAGCACTCGAGCAGCTGACTCTTCAAGGTCAGATGCCCCAGGTGTTCATGCACCCCTCTCTTAATCCCCCATAGGATTAAAATCGTATCACGTGGGTGGTGAAGAATATCAGTTATTATCTGAAACAACAAAATGGCGGAATGAAACGTCCGTCCGCACGTGTTCGTCACAATATTAAAAGTACATAAATTCATATTTGACAGTTCGATTACGGGCGACCCCTACAAAGTTATATAGGCTTCTGCTAAGCATTCTTCTTATTGCAATTTGTTTGTTTGTTTTCTTTTTAACCACCATAAGATATAGAAGTATAAAAACTTTCTGTCAACGTTGCATTTGCCATCCAGAAACACTCTCTGCTATCATGCTCTCTAAAGAAACCATGGTTGTCCAAATTTTAGCTAAACAATAATTTCAGTTTGGAACTGAACATAGTAAATGTTATCCAAATATGTGCGTTTAATGAAGATTTAGATCTGTGTTATAATTTTTGAAACTGTTTTTTTTTTTCGCCGTTTCACCAACTCTATGGGCAACTCTAAGGGCTGTAAGCAGTCGCTTGTCCCTAATTTAAGGCTACTGGCTCCAGAGAAGGGAGAGAACCAGCGCCCTGTGAAAATGCCATGCTTGCCCCATCCGATATTCAAATTAGGTCCCATTTCGGAACGAATGGTCAGAAACCAGCGTCTCAGACCACTCCGCAATCGGGATGGCCCTTGGAACCATACCAATAGAGTCTTAAGCAAAGTGTTATTATTAACAGAAGTTATATGGTAAACCTGAAGCTAAGATCTACGCATCTACAGGGATTGGACAGAACAATGTGAACACCTAGGAAAAGAAGGTTTTACTTACCTAATAACGTGTGGGACCACCTTTGATATTCAAAACCGCCTGAATCCTCCTTGGAATGGACGCATACAAATCCTGGATAGTGGTTAGTGGGATGTTAAACCATTCTTCATGCGGAAACTGCTCCAGGTCCTTGAGAGATGCAGGAGGAGGATAACGAGATCTTACTCTGTTTTCCAATACAGACCACAGTGGCTTGATGATGTTTAAGTCTGGTGACTGGAGAGGCCAAGGAAGATGTGAAAGTTCGTCCTCATATTCCTCAAACCATGATTGGACATTTCGAGCTCTGTGAATTAGGGCGTTATCATCTTGATAGATGGCATCCCCTGCAGGAAACAATGCTTAAGCCGTTAGATGGACTTGGTTGGCCAAAATGGTTTCATACACCCTGCCAGTCAGCCGTTTTCTAGGTGATCAGGGGACCTGCTGAAAACAACGATATGACTGTCCAGAACATGACAGGACCACCATCATGCTGCACTGTTGGGAGCAGACAGTCTGAGTTGTACGCTTCTTACGGTGTTCTGAACACGTAAACACGCCCTGCGGTGGTTAATAGTGTGAATGTGGATTCATCCGACCACATTACACGCTTTCATGCATCGGCAATCCACGTTGTAGGCTCCTCGCACTACTGCCGTCATCCTTGTGCATTCACCCGGGTCACCAGAGGTTTTGCAATAGCAGCTCTGCCATGAATTTCTTGTATGTGCAGTTCCTTGCCCACTGTTTTCATTGATACTGAGGTCTGGAGATGCAGATTGAGCTCAGCACTAAGTTTCGGCGCCGTGGTTTTCTTATTATGGGTGACAATCCTCTTTAATGCTCTCCTGTCTTTATTAGACAGGGTTATTTTCCTGCCGCTCTTCTGTTTCACAGACGAGGTTTCGCCGCGAGCACGGTATGTTGTCATGCCGCCAGACACTGTAGCTCTAGATATTCCCACTAACTTGGCGACTGTTGTCACGGAGGCACCAACTAGCCGGCCACCAACAATTAGTCCTCTTTCGAAGTCCGGTAGGTCGCTCATTTCGTCGTCACCCTGAAAGAAATTTTGCAACAAGACACTTTAAATGCACTTAAACAGGACCTCGAGGTTCTAAACAAAGCTATTTAAACCAAAATGTAATGGACACCTTTGCGTACGTAGCTGCATTAAAGGTCATGTCTCTGAGCATAGTGTTCACATTATTCTTCCCAACCCCTGTATATCAATTCGCAAACATTTTTGTGCTTATGTTTCTGTGTGTTTGTAGGATAAGGGTAATGGACTGGTCGTTTATCGTGAGGAAGAACACAGTATTCATGTACTAACGGTGATTCGAATATATAGGAGTTAGAAAACAACACTCTAAACCATTGGACTATCGGGCGACCCTGTATTGGTAAGTGCTGTAAAATTATGCTAGCGATCTCCATTATTTACAGAACAACAGTTTATTTTTTATTATTTTTTGACAAATGGGTTGAATGATATTGGTCTCCCTAACAAAGTTTTCCCCAGTGTTTAAGTTATGTACAGAATACGAAACGAAGTAATCTACATACATCGGCTATTGAAACAGAAACCTTTATGCATATGTATGAAAACGTCACTTACGCAACATACATGCATGGTCACGTGATCTAGGCAACTGTTCAAGACTGCTTTTCATTAGATATAATCAGTAGTGTTCATCACAGTCGGAAAACAAAAGATTTTTCGGAGTTTGATAAAGGGTTTATTGTGAGTGTCCGTCGGGCTAGAGCGCCGATAGTGTTGATCACAATGGGAAAAACAAAGGATCTTCCGGTGTTCGATAAAGGGCTTATTGTGGGTGCCCGTCTGGCTGGGGCGACAGTCTTGAAAACAGACTGGTTTCTCAAAAGGTGAGATATCACGAGTATCACGAGTCTTCAATCAATGGAAAAATAACCCACATTACTTGTATAAGTGCCGTAACTGTGGATCGACGATAATCTGTCAGGAACGAGGTACCGTCGTCAGAGAAGGCTTGTACGGGGAAAGAGGACTTCCTGTGTTTGCAGCAATTGACCGAAGCATTCAATGATGGCTGTCCCGACCCATATCTTAGGGAATGATGCTCAGGGAGTTGAAGATTACCGGTATTAGCAGTCGCATGCCTTTACGGAAACAACTGATTTCTGAGAAGAACCTGAAATTTCATCTACAGTGGCGTCAGGAATACCGTGACTAGATACTGGAAGACTGGGAAAAAGTCATGCGGTCCAAAGAGTCTCTGTGCACTATGTTCTGTTCCGACGGTAAACAGAGAGTTTCGCGGGAGACTCATGCAGCAATGGAAAACAGAACTAAAGTTTCTGGAGGTGGTGTCATGGTGTGGGGCGCTTTCTGTTGGTAAGGAACGGGTCCCTTGACATTTCTGGAAGGTTGGGTGTCCTCAAAGGATTATTTGAATATTGTTGACTTTTTATCCAATAGGTGAAGGCTGTTTCGTGGACAACAATGCTACTGCCCATCGCACATGATCTATTTAGCAGTGGTTCAGCGAGCAGGACAGCGACTTCAACCATCTACGCTGGCCACCACATACCCCGGAACAGAAACACATTGAGAATGTATGGGACGTGAACAGATTCGGGAGCAAAGTCTTCTTCCGTCAAATCTGAGCCAGTTAAAGAACTGTCTAGTGGACGTCTGGTATGCTGTAGACGTGTAGATGCTTTCCAACACCTAGTGGAACCTGTGCCAAACCTCATACATGCTGTAATTTGAGCTAAAGGCGGTGATACCCGGTGTTGAATAAAAGTTCCAAATTCCGTTGCCGGTATGCGTATATCGACTAAATAGGTTCAACTGGTGCCAAACAAATTACTCGAGTTTTGCATTATAAAAAGAGAAGCTGCTTTAAAATCTAAGAGTATAAGTTTTGTTTATAAAATACGTACGCACTTTTTCTTTTCCTTTCTCAGCCTTACATGAATATTTTAAATAGCTTACGAAAGTGGCTTACATAACTACAACGTGATCCAGCATGGCTTTACCTTTTCGTGATCGACAAGATGTGTGCACAATACGCGATGTACACTGAAGTTCCAGAAAAACTGGTACAGACGAGCTTATGCAAAATACATAGCAACGTCCCCTATGCGCGTACTCGGTTGCGTCCGCCAGTGCGTATATAAAGCGACAGACATCCTTTCCAGCTGTCAGAGCTGTTTTCGACATGAGAATGACAAGCAATAACGATTTAAGCGATTTTCAACGCGGTGTCATATTTGGCGCTCGTGAGATGGGCCATAGTATTTCGGAGGTAGGAACGAAGTTCGGATTTTCACGGACGACCATTGCAAGGGTGTACCGTGACTACAAGGATTCCGGCAAAACCTCCAACCTACGATACCAGTATGGCTGTAAAAAGACATTGGGTGAACGTGACCATCGTCGGCTGTCAATAATCGTTTCACGCGATAGGTGTGCAACACAGTCGCAGGTATCATCGGAATTCAATGCTGGAGCCTCAACAAGCATCAGCGTCCGCACTGTGCAACGTACCCTGCACGATATGGGCTTTGGGAGACGACGCCCAACTCAAGTCCCCTTGATGGGTGCACGACACAGAGCTATGCGCCTCTCTTAGGCACGGCAACACCGCCACTGGACACTCGATGACTGGAAACAAGTAGCCTGGTCGGAAGAGTCGCGTTTCCAACTGTATCGGGCAGGTGGAAGGATTCGTGTGTGGCGCAAACCCCATGAAGCCATGGACCCCGCCTGTCAACAGGGAATTGTACCGGCTGGTGGGAGGTCCGTAATGGCATGGGGTGTGTTTAGCTGGACTTCACTGGGACCCCTGGTACGTCTACAAACGTCTGTGACCGGCCAACGCTATGTGCTCATCCTTTCTAACGAGGTACACTCGTTCATGTCCTGCATTCATGCTCATGGGTTGGGCCTGTTCCAACAGGACAATGCACCTCCACACAAGTGTCGGGACGCCACATTATGGTTATAGGAGTATTCATCTGAGTTTGGAGTGTTGCCATTCCAACCCAAGTCCTCAGATCTGAACGTGGTAGAACACATTTGGGACACCATGCAACGCGCTATCGAACAAAGGAATCCGAGACCTCGGAATACACCCGAATTGTGGAACGCTCTGCAGGAAGTATGGTGTGCATTGCATACAGTATATTTCCAGAAGCTAGTGGAGTCCATGCCCCGTCGTATTTTTGCAGTCCTGCCCTCCCGTGGGGACCTACCAAGAATTAGACTGGTGTACCAGTTTTTCTGGCACTTCAGTGTACGATGATAAGACCAGATGTGTGCAATATGCTTGAATTTTGTAAAGTGTGACTGCATTCAATGTTGTTTCTCCTCGAAGTTGTAATACGAAAAGTTTCTGACCATTGATGTTTCCACTGGAGCTAATGTGTGACGTCTGTTCAGAGAAGTTTTAAAGTGACTATAAGTGCAACTCTTGTAATTCCAACCATTTTCTAATCAGCTATTTTTACCAAGTCTTTTGAAAAAAAATTACGTGTTTATACACGGGCGTATTAGAATAACATGACCATCCCCGGAATTACAGTGTACCCGACTAGGCCCGTAACAGACTGCACGTGACAAGGTCTCCCAATCGAAGATATGAGCGGCCGACCAGGACAGATAAGTCATAGTGCGTGACGTGAGCACAATGGGCAGAGGTAGTGATTTGACGGACGTTCAAAAAGGAATCATCATCGGCTACCGCTCCAAGAGTGGAAGCTTCGCAGAAACAGCAGACTTCGTGGGCTGTTCGCTAGGTGCTGTAGTAAGGGTGTACCGAGAATGGACCGCTGGCACACCGAGTACCTCCTGACGTCATAACTGTGGAGCCCCAAAGGCCATCGATCCCAGAGGAGAACGTCACCTTCTTCGACTGGTAAAGGACAATCGACGCGCAACAGTGCAGCAACTGACCGAACAAATGAACGCTGGGGTACCCAGGTACGTGTCCCTATAACAGTAGAGCGAAACCTGTTACACAAGCATGGCTCGCCGGATTCGACGCTGCGTCAAGACGCCCATGTTAACCGAGGTCCATCGGCAACGACGCGTGCAGTTCACATGGGACTACAGTCAGTGGACAGTGGACGAGTGGGTAAAGGTTGCCTTCCCCGACGAATCAAGGTTTCTAGTCCACAGAAGGGACGGGTGGTGGCGGATACTGTCAGACACACGAGAACCAACACCCAGACGCCCTTGTTACAGACCGGTGGTGGCAGTGCGCATGTCTGGAAATGTTTTCCCAGTATGAAATGGGACCACTGGTACCACTGAATGGGTCTCTGAATGCCAATGGCTATCTGTCCGTCATCACTGACCTCATGTGTCTCTTCATGTTGGACATTTACTCGAGTGGTGATGGTGTCTACCAACAGGACAATGCATCGTGCCTCGTCGCCAAAGGGGTGCGTGACTTGTTCCAGGAACACGACAGCGATATCTCCGTTCGCCCTTGGCCGGCGAAATCGCCGGACCTCAATCCCATAGAGAACTTGTGGGACTATTTGGATCGACAGGTTCGACGTGCCAACCCACAACCAAGTCATCTCCAGGACCTCCGTGCTCTGCTGCAGTCCGAATGGGCACGTGTGCCTCGGGCAACCTTCCAGGGCCTCATTGCGTCCATGCCACGCCGTCTCGCCGCTCTCATCCGGGTGAAGGGTGGTTATTCCCATTATTAGGTAGATGGTCATACTATTGTGATACGACTGCTTTTTAGTACCACCGTGTCCGCTCGTTTATGGACACCATCTCAGCACCTATTAGCCCAATTCAAAAATTATTATCATTTTTTTTTTTTTCGCTGGGAAATTTGAACTCTGAGAAAGAAGATTTATGCCTTTTAGTCTTTTTCTGATGCATAATCTTGCTGCTAGAGGGCGTAAATGCAGGTGCTATTGAATTCAAAGAACACTTTATTCCTCATTATTGCTTCTAAAAATCCGATTGGAAAAATTCTTTTTGCTATTGGGCATCTTTTACCGCGAA
This sequence comes from Macrothele yani, assembly GCA_039090855.1. NCBI lineage: Eukaryota > Metazoa > Arthropoda > Arachnida > Araneae > Macrothelidae > Macrothele > Macrothele yani. Next base: position 1,358,496 of record CM076991.1, read on the forward strand.
GACCTTTCAACAGACCATTTTGCATGCAGTTCATATTTGATTGAGTGCAAAGTTTGCTCTCTAGGGCAATGGTTCCAAATCTTTTTGACCCGCGAACCCCTTTCAACACTATATTGTTATCGCGAACCCCAAGACTTCTTCGCAAATGACACCTTGTTGGTGTGGACAGTCCTTACCCCCCGTAAATGAAAAGCCAAATTTAATATACTTTTCACTGTATTTTTTAGTACTATAGATGTATTGCCAGTATCTTGAACATTTTTAAGCAGTGTTTCGAAATTTTTGACAGTTCAATGCGTTTTACGGGATTTCAGAAGATCACCTTACTCCATATTTGAAGGACGAATATCATTCCTTTGCTCCCCATTATCATATTTTATCATGGTTCCAGTCTTCATCCAGTGATCCATGTTTTCACAGTAAAAAAATTCTAATGGCGGGTATTTCCACCTTGAAGTTCAAAATTTTCATAAACTCCTACAACCCCAAGCTACCTTAACGATGCCCAGACTTTCGATGTTCTGAGAGTACCGGTGAACAACAGCAGCACGTGCGCAGTGTGCAAGGTCATCCCAGAAGTTGAAAACTAACCGATTTCTTTCTATGTCAGTCAGGCAGAATGAACTGTGTCTTTCGCTCGCTGAGGTTGTCCGTCGCACACGGATGTTTTTTAAACGTAATACAGCGCCGATCACTCTTTCATGCATGTAAAAACCGTGTCCTAAACACTGTAAAAAATAATTAAACTGTTAATGCATTTCAACTTATTTTCGGTTTAAAAAAATTCTTTAATTGTAATTTTTTGGAGACGCCATTACAGAATTTTTACCACGAACCCCTTGAAGCAGCTTCGCGAACCCCCAGAAGGGTTCGCGAAGCTGCTCAAGGGGCGAACCCCCACAAGGGGTTCGCGGTACAAATTCTATGGTGTTCGCATTGGTGTTCGTGAAACCCCTATTATTTAGTGTTCGCGGTTCGCAAACCACTAAATGGGAACCGCTGCATATTGCATTTGCTCAACAACTCTGCTTCTAAAAGTCCGATCTCAAGAATTACCTTTCCATCGAATAGAGTTCGTGGTGTAAAACCTTTTTCACGTAATTTTTAATTTTTCATTACTCACAATTTTGACACTAGGTGACGAAAATGCATGCTTCTGCCTTCAACAGATTTGTAGCCGTGTCCGTGCATATAAAATTCGATTGAAGACATTACTTTTTGGTCAAACCCCAGACTATAGAGAAAAAAAAATTCTGTATATCTTCTGCTCAAAACAATGTGCAGTATTCCTCCTAGGGGGCTTTAGTGTGCATTACCTTTTTCTTGATACATCTGCTTCTAAAAGTACAACTGGATTTTTTTCCCCTCAATAGCGTTATGGATGGAAATTTTTTCATACACCTGAAGATTTCCGTAACGCACAGTTTCGCCGAGAGGGGACATAAGTTGATATTTCTGTTTCCAACATATTTGTTGCAGAATTTGCACATCTAGAAACCCGACTGCAATAAATCATATGTGATCGGATACAACTGATCATGGAAAACCTTTCTTATGAATATTAAATAATGTACAATTTTCTCGCTAGGGTAGAGTATCTTCACCTTTTCTATAACAAGGACCCCTTCGATCATTTCATGAAAGCTAACGACACTCCTCGTTGAAAAATGTACGCAAATAAATAAATAATATTATTACTATTATTTTTTAAAGTAAGCCTACTTTTTACGGATCACCAAGGTTTAGGAATTCCTGCACTGGCTGCATAAATGTAGATTTTACTTTCTCGATATCCCTTCTCCTAAAAGTCCGATTCAGAAAATTAGTTTCACATCGAATACCTTTCACTGATGGGAAAATTTATGTATATTTTTTATTTTATTTTAATGAAAATTTCTGTCGCTAGGTGGCATAAGTGTGTATTTCTGTTTGCATATGTATCTTCGCTTCTAGAAATCCAATTTAAAAAGTTCTTTTTGTGCTGTGTACCATTCACTGTGATCAAAAATTTTGAACATTATCTACTTTAAATAAAACCCAGTTTTCTCGCTAGGGGTGTTCTAGGGTATTCTGGAGTTTCTGTGTATATATATTAGTAAATTGCCTTCTTACTATCTTTGCTTTTCAAACTCTTTCTCGAAAAATTCTTCTTTCATCGCATAGTTCCAGTTGGAAAAAATATTCTGTGTATATTTTCTACTTTTTTATAACGTACAGTTCCGCTGCTGTATAGAGACGTCAGCGTATATTTCCATTTGCACCTCCTAAAAATCCGATTGAAATTTTTTTCTTGATTCGATACACTTGACTATGAAGAACATTTTGTCTACTCATGTTCTTCAATTAACGCATTGTTCTTCCCCTAGAGAGTGTGAAGTTTTATTAGGTTTTGCTCCGTTTCTCTGCTTCTAAATGCATTCGGTTTGAAAAATTTATTTTGTTTCGGATATCTTTCTCTATGAGGAACATTTTGCATGCAATTTCTGTTTTTTCATAAAACACAACTCCACTGCTAGTGGGCGAAAGTACATATTTTTAGATGTCAATGTTTTGCCGATTTTAGAAATCCGGTTGAAAAAACTCTTCTTGTACCTGCTAGCATCCACTATGTAGAATACTACGCGCGCTGTAAAATTTAAATCGCTTGCAGTTTTTCCGCTAGATGGCGTGAATAATGCATTTTTTAGCTGATAATCTCGCTTTCAAAAATAACTACTGTAAAAGTTTTTTTTTTTTCCTGTTGGAAAGCTTCCACTATATGGAAAACGCTTTATGCACATTTAAGGCATTTTTCAGCTGATATTCTCGCTTTCAATAATAACTGCTGTGAAGGTTTTTTCCGCCTTTGAAAGCTTCCACAGTCTGGGAAGCGTTTTACTCCCACTTAATGAATTTTTTGTTGATATTCTCGCATTCAATAATAACTGCTGTGAACGTTTTTTCCGCCTTTGAAAGCTCCCACTGCATGGGAAACGTTTTACTCCCACTTAATGAATTTTTAGTTGATATTCTCGCATTCAATAATAACTGCTGTGAACGTTTTTTCCGCCTTTGAAAGCTTCCACTGCATGGGAAACGTTTTACTCCCACTTAATGAATTTTTAGTTGATATTCTCGCATTCAATAATAACTGCTGTGAACGTTTTTTCCGCCTTTGAAAGCTTCCCACTGCATGGGAAACGTTTTACTCCCACTTAATGAATTTTTTGTTGATATTCTCGCATTCAATAATAACTGCTGTGAACGTTTTTTCCGCCTTTGAAAGCTCCCACTGCATGGGAAACGTTTTACTCCCACTTAATGAATTTTTAGTTGATATTCTCGCATTCAATAATAACTGCTGTGAACGTTTTTTCCGCCTTTGAAAGCTTCCACTGCATGGGAAACGTTTTACTCCCACTTAATGAATTTTTAGTTGATATTCTCGCATTCAATAATAACTGCTGTGAACGTTTTTTCCGCCTTTGAAAGCTCCCACTGCATGGGAAACGTTTTACTCCCACTTAATGAATTTTTAGTTGATATTCTCGCATTCAATAATAACTGCTGTGAACGTTTTTTCCGCCTTTGAAAGCTCCCACTGCATGGGAAACGTTTTATTCCCACTTAATGAATTTTTAGTTGATATTCTCGCATTCAATAATAACTGCTGTGAACGTTTTTTCCGCCTTTGAAAGCTCCCACTGCATGGGAAACGTTTTACTCCCACTTAATGAATTTTTAGTTGATATTCTCGCATTCAATAATAACTGCTGTGAACGTTTTTTCCGCCTTTGAAAGCTCCCACTGCATGGGAAACGTTTTACTCCCACTTAATGAATTTTTAGTTGATATTCTCGCATTCAATAATAACTGCTGTGAACGTTTTTTCCGCCTTTGAAAGCTCCCACTGCATGGGAAACGTTTTACTCCCACTTAATGAATTTTTAGTTGATATTCTCGCATTCAATAATAACTGCTGTGAACGTTTTTTCCGCCTTTGAAAGCTCCCACTGCATGGGAAACGTTTTACTCCCACTTAATGAATTTTTAGTTGATATTCTCGCATTCAATAATAACTGCTGTGAACGTTTTTTCCGCCTTTGAAAGCTCCCACTGCATGGGAAACGTTTTACTCCCACTTAATGAATTTTTAGTTGATATTCTCGCAATCAATAATAACTGCTGTGAACGTTTTTTCCGCCTTTGAAAGCTCCCACTGCATGGGAAACGTTTTACTCCCACTTAATGAATTTTTAGTTGATATTCTCGCATTCAATAATAACTGCTGTGAACGTTTTTTCCGCCTTTGAAAGCTCCCTCTGCATGGGAAACGTTTTACTCCCACTTAATGAATTTTTAGTTGATATTCTCGCATTCAATAATAACTGCTGTGAACGTTTTTTCCGCCTTTGAAAGCTCCCACTGCATGGGAAACGTTTTACTCCCAATTAATGAATTTTTAGTTGATATTCTCGCATTCAATAATAACTGTTGTGAACGTTTTTTCCGCCTTTGAAAGCTCCCACTGCATGGGAAACGTTTTACTCCCACTTAATGAATTTTTAGTTGATATTCTCGCATTCAATAATAACTGCTGTGAACGTTTTTTCCGCCTTTGAAAGCTCCCACTGCATGGGAAACGTTTTACTCCCACTTAATGAATTTTTAGTTGATATTCTCGCATTCAATAATAACTGCTGTGAACGTTTTTTCCGCCTTTGAAAGCTCCCACTGCATGGGAAACGTTTTAATCCCACTTAATGAATTTTTAGTTGATATTCTCGCATTCAATAATAACTGCTGTGAACGTTTTTTCCGCCTTTGAAAGCTCCCACTGCATGGGAAACGTTTTACTCCCACTTAATGAATTTTTAGTTGATATTCTCGCATTCAATAATAACAGCTGTGAACGTTTTTTCCGCCTTTGAAAGCTCCCACTGCATGGGAAACGTTTTACTCCCACTTAATGAATTTTTAGTTGATATTCTCGCATTCAATAATAACTGCTGTGAACGTTTTTTCCGCCTTTGAAAGCTCCCACTGCATGGGAAACGTTTTACTCCCACTTAATGAATTTTTAGTTGATATTCTCGCATTCAATAATAACTGCTGTGAACGTTTTTTCCGCCTTTGAAAGCTCCCACTGCATGGGAAACGTTTTACTCCCACTTAATGAATTTTTAGTTGATATTCTCGCATTCAATAATAACTGCTGTGAACGTTTTTTCCGCCTTTGAAAGCTCCCACTGCATGGGAAACGTTTTACTCCCACTTAATGAATTTTTAGTTGATATTCTCGCATTCAATAATAACTGCTGTGAACGTTTTTTCCGCCTTTGAAAGCTCCCACTGCATGGGAAACGTTTTACTCCCACTTAATGAAATTTTAGTTGATATTCTCGCTTTCAATAATAACTGCTGTGAAGGTTTTTTCCGCCTTTGAAAGCTTCCACAGTCTGGGAAGCGTTTTACTCCCACTTAATGAATTTTTTGTTGATATTCTCGCATTCAATAATAACTGCTGTGAACGTTTTTTCCGCCTTTGAAAGCTCCCACTGCATGGGAAACGTTTTACTCCCACTTAATGAATTTTTAGTTGATATTCTCGCATTCAATAATAACTGCTGTGAACGTTTTTTCCGCCTTTGAAAGCTCCCACTGCATGGGAAACGTTTTACTCCCACTTAATGAATTTTTAGTTGATATTCTCGCATTCAATAATAACTGCTGTGAACGTTTTTTCCGCCTTTGAAAGCTCCCACTGCATGGGAAACGTTTTACTCCCACTTAATGAATTTTTAGTTGATATTCTCGCATTCAATAATAACTGCTGTGAACGTTTTTTCCGCCTTTGAAAGCTCCCACTGCATGGGAAACGTTTTACTCCCACTTAATGAATTTTTAGTTGATATTCTCGCATTCAATAATAACTGCTGTGAACGTTTTTTCCGCCTTTGAAAGCTCCCACTGCATGGGAAACGTTTTACTCCCACTTAATGAATTTTTAGTTGATATTCTCGCATTCAATAATAACTGCTGTGAAGGTTTTTTCCGCCTTTGAAAGCTTCCACAGTCTGGGAAGCGTTTTACTCCCACTTAATGAATTTTTTGTTGATATTCTCGCATTCAATAATAACTGCTGTGAACGTTTTTTCCGCCTTTGAAAGCTCCCACTGCATGGGAAACGTTTTACTCCCACTTAATGAATTTTTAGTTGATATTCTCGCATTCAATAATAACTGCTGTGAACGTTTTTTCCGCCTTTGAAAGCTCCCACTGCATGGGAAACGTTTTAATCCCACTTAATGAATTTTTAGTTGATATTCTCGCATTCAATAATAACTGCTGTGAACGTTTTTTCCGCCTTTGAAAGCTCCCACTGCATGGGAAACGTTTTACTCCCACTTAATGAATTTTTAGTTGATATTCTCGCATTCAATAATAACTGCTGTGAACGTTTTTTCCGCCTTTGAAAGCTCCCACTGCATGGGAAACGTTTTACTCCCACTTAATGAATTTTTAGTTGATATTCTCGCATTCAATAATAACTGCTGTGAACGTTTTTTCCGCCTTTGAAAGCTCCCACTGCATGGGAAACGTTTTACTCCCACTTAATGAATTTTTAGTTGATATTCTCGCATTCAATAATAACTGCTGTGAACGTTTTTTCCGCCTTTGAAAGCTCCCACTGCATGGGAAACGTTTTACTCCCACTTAATGAATTTTTAGTTGATATTCTCGCATTCAATAATAACTGCTGTGAACGTTTTTTCCGCCTTTGAAAGCTCCCACTGCATGGGAAACGTTTTACTCCCACTTAATGAATTTTTAGTTGATATTCTCGCATTCAATAATAACTGCTGTGAACGTTTTTTCCGCCTTTGAAAGCTCCCACTGCATGGGAAACGTTTTACTCCCACTTAATGAAATTTTAGTTGATATTCTCGCTTTCAATAATAACTGCTGTGAAGGTTTTTTCCGCCTTTGAAAGCTTCCACAGTCTGGGAAGCGTTTTACTCCCACTTAATGAATTTTTTGTTGATATTCTCGCATTCAATAATAACTGCTGTGAACGTTTTTTCCGCCTTTGAAAGCTCCCACTGCATGGGAAACGTTTTACTCCCACTTAATGAATTTTTAGTTGATATTCTCGCATTCAATAATAACTGCTGTGAACGTTTTTTCCGCCTTTGAAAGCTCCCACTGCATGGGAAACGTTTTACTCCCACTTAATGAATTTTTAGTTGATATTCTCGCATTCAATAATAACTGCTGTGAACGTTTTTCCGCCTTTGAAAGCTCCCACTGCATGGGAAACGTTTTACTCCCACTTAATGAATTTTTAGTTGATATTCTCGCATTCAATAATAACTGCTGTGAACGTTTTTTCCGCCTTTGAAAGCTCCCACTGCATGGGAAACGTTTTACTCCCACTTAATGAATTTTTAGTTGATATTCTCGCATTCAATAATAACTGCTGTGAACGTTTTTTCCGCCTTTGAAAGCTCCCACTGCATGGGAAACGTTTTACTCCCATTTAATGAATTTTTAGTTGATATTCTCGCAATCAATAATAACTGCTGTGAACGTTTTTTCCGCCTTTGAAAGCTTCCACAGTCTGGGAAGCGTTTTACTCCCACTTAATGAATTTTTTGTTGATATTCTCGCATTCAATAATAACTGCTGTGAACGTTTTTTCCGCCTTTGAAAGCTCCCACTGCATGGGAAACGTTTTACTCCCACTTAATGAATTTTTAGTTGATTTTCTCGCATTCAATAATAACTGCTGTGAACGTTTTTTCCGCCTTTGAAAGCTCCCACTGCATGGGAAACGTTTTACTCCCACTTAATGAATTTTTAGTTGATATTCTCGCATTCAATAATAACTGCTGTGAACGTTTTTTCCGCCTTTGAAAGCTCCCACTGCATGGGAAACGTTTTACTCCCACTTAATGAATTTTTAGTTGATATTCTCGCATTCAATAATAACTGCTGTGAACGTTTTTTCTGCCTTTGAAAGCTCCCACTGCATGGGAAACGTTTTACTCCCACTTAATGAATTTTTAGTTGATATTCTCGCATTCAATAATAACTGCTGTGAACGTTTTTTCTGCCTTTGAAAGCTCCCACTGCATGGGAAACGTTTTACTCCCACTTAATGAATTTTTAGTTGATATTCTCGCATTCAATAATAACTGCTGTGAACGTTTTTCCGCCTTTGAAAGCTCCCACTGCATGGGAAACGTTTTACTCCCACTTAATGAATTTTTAGTTGATATTCTCGCATTCAATAATAACTGCTGTGAACGTTTTTTCCGCCTTTGAAAGCTCCCACTGCATGGAAAACGTTTTACTCCCCACTTAATGAATTTTTAGTTGATATTCTCGCATTCAATAATAACTGCTGTGAACGTTTTTTCCGCCTTTGAAAGCTCCCACTGCATGGGAAACGTTTTATTCCCACTTAATGAATTTTTAGTTGATATTCTCGCATTCAATAATAACTGCTGTGAACGTTTTTTCCGCCTTTGAAAGCTCCCACTGCATGGGAAACGTTTTACTCCCACTTAATGAATTTTTAGTTGATATTCTCGCATTCAATAATAACTGCTGTGAACGTTTTTTCCGCCTTTGAAAGCTCCCACTGCATATGAAACGTTTTACTCCCACTTAATAAATTTTTAGTTGATATTCTCGCATTCAATAATAACTGCTGTGAACGTTTTTTCCGCCTTTGAAAGCTCCCACTGCATGGGAAACGTTTTACTCCCACTTAATGAATTTTTAGTTGATATTCTCGCATTCAATAATAACTGCTGTGAACGTTTTTTCCGCCTTTGAAAGCTCCCACTGCATGGGAAACGTTTTACTCCCACTTTATGAATTTTTAGTTGATATTCTCGCATTCAATAATAACTGCTGTGAACGTTTTTTCCGCCTTTGAAAGCTCCCACTGCATGGGAAACGTTTTACTCCCACTTAATGAATTTTTAGTTGATATTCTCGCATTCAATAATAACTGCTGTGAACGTTTTTTCCGCCTTTGAAAGCTCCCACTGCATGGGAAACGTTTTACTCCCACTTAATGAATTTTAGTTGATATTCTCGCATTCAATAATAACTGCTGTGAACGTTTTTTCCGCCTTTGAAAGCTCCCTCTGCATGGGAAACGTTTTACTCCCACTTAATGAATTTTTTAGTTGATATTCTCGCATTCAATAATAACTGCTGTGAACGTTTTTTCCGCCTTTGAAAGCTCCCACTGCATGGGAAACGTTTTACTCCCACCTAATGAATTTTTAGTTGATATTCTCGCATTCAATAATAACTGCTGTGAACGTTTTTTCCGCCTTTGAAAGCTCCCACTGCATGGGAAACGTTTTACTCCCACTTAATGAATTTTTAGTTGATATTCTCGCATTCAATAATAACTGCTGTGAACGTTTTTTCCGCTTTTGAAAGCTCCCACTGCATGGGAAACGTTTTACTCCCACTTAATGAATTTTTAGTTGATATTCTCGCATTCAATAATAACTGCTGTGAACGTTTTTTCCGCCTTTGAAAGCTCCCACTGCATGGGAAACGTTTTACTCCCACTTAATGAATTTTTAGTTGATATTCTCGCATTCAATAATAACTGCTGTGAACGTTTTTTCCGCCTTTGAAAGCTCCCACTGCATGGGAAACGTTTTACTCCCACTTAATGAATTTTTAGTTGATATTCTCGCATTCAATAATAACTGCTGTGAACGTTTTTTCCGCCTTTGAAAGCTCCCACTGCATGGGAAACGTTTTACTCCCACTTAATGAATTTTTAGTTGATATTCTCGCATTCAATAATAACTGCTGTGAACGTTTTTTCCGCCTTTGAAAGCTCCCACTGCATGGGAAACGTTTTACTCCCACTTAATGAATTTTTATTTGATATTCTCACATTCAATAATAACTGCTGTGAACGTTTTTTCCGCCTTTGCAGGCTCCCACTGCATGGGAAACGTTTTACTCCCACTTAATGAATTTTTAGTTGATATTCTCGCATTCAATAATAACTGCTGTGAACGTTTTTTCCGCCTTTGAAAGCTCCCACTGCATGGGAAACGTTTTACTCCCACTTAATGAAATTTTAGTTGATATTCTCGCTTTCAATAATAACTGCTGTGAAGGTTTTTTCCGCCTTTGAAAGCTTCCACAGTCTGGGAAGCGTTTTACTCCCACTTAATGAATTTTTTGTTGATATTCTCGCATTCAATAATAACTGCTGTGAACGTTTTTTCCGCCTTTGAAAGCTCCCACTGCATGGGAAACGTTTTACTCCCACTTAATGAATTTTTAGTTGATATTCTCGCATTCAATAATAACTGCTGTGAACGTTTTTTCCGCCTTTGAAAGCTCCCACTGCATGGGAAACGTTTTACTCCCACTTAATGAATTTTTAGTTGATATTCTCGCATTCAATAATAACTGCTGTGAACGTTTTTTCCGCCTTTGAAAGCTCCCACTGCATGGGAAACGTTTTACTCCCACTTAATGAATTTTTAGTTGATATTCTCGCATTCAATAATAACTGCTGTGAACGTTTTTTCCGCCTTTGAAAGCTCCCACTGCATGGGAAACGTTTTACTCCCACTTAATGAATTTTTAGTTGATATTCTCGCATTCAATAATAACTGCTGTGAACGTTTTTTCCGCCTTTGAAAGCTCCCACTGCATGGGAAACGTTTTACTCCCACTTAATGAATTTTTAGTTGATATTCTCGCTTTCAATAATAACTGCTGTGAAGGTTTTTTCCGCCTTTGAAAGCTTCCACAGTCTGGGAAGCGTTTTACTCCCACTTAATGAATTTTTTGTTGATATTCTCGCATTCAATAATAACTGCTGTGAACGTTTTTTCCGCCTTTGAAAGCTCCCACTGCATGGGAAACGTTTTACTCCCACTTAATGAATTTTTAGTTGTTGATATTCTCGCATTCAATAATAACTGCTGTGAACGTTTTTTCCGCCTTTGAAAGCTCTCCTCCCACTGCTCGCATTCAATAATAACTGCTGTGAACGTTTTCTGCCTTTGAAAGCTCCCACTGCATGGGAAACGTTTTACTCCCACTTAATGAATTTTTAGTTGATATTCTCGCATTCAATAATAACTGCTGTGAACGTTTTTTCCGCCTTTGAAAGCTCCCACTGCATGGGAAACGTTTTACTCCCACTTAATGAATTTTTAGTTGATATTCTCGCATTCAATAATAACTGCTGTGAACGTTTTTTCCGCCTTTGAAAGCTCCCACTGCATGGGAAACGTTTTACTCCCACTTAATGAATTTTTAGTTGATATTCTCGCATTCAATAATAACTGCTGTGAACGTTTTTTCCGCCTTTGAAAGCTCCCACTGCATGGGAAACGTTTTACTCCCACTTAATGAATTTTTAGTTGATATTCTCGCATTCAATAATAACTGCTGTGAACGTTTTTTCCGCCTTTGAAAGCTCCCACTGCATGGGAAACGTTTTACTCCCACTTAATGAATTTTTAGTTGATATTCTCGCATTCAATAATAACTGCTGTGAACGTTTTTTCCGCCTTTGAAAGCTCCCACTGCATGGGAAACGTTTTACTCCCACTTAATGAATTTTTAGTTGATATTCTCGCATTCAATAATAACTGCTGTGAACGTTTTTTCCGCCTTTGAAAGCTCCCACTGCATGGGAAACGTTTTACTCCCACTTAATGAATTTTTAGTTGATATTCTCGCATTCAATAATAACTGCTGTGAACGTTTTTTCCGCCTTTGAAAGCTCCCACTGCATGGGAAACGTTTTACTCCCACTTAATGAATTTTTAGTTGATATTCTCGCATTCAATAATAACTGCTGTGAACGTTTTTTCCGCCTTTGAAAGCTCCCACTGCATGGGAAACGTTTTACTCCCACTTAATGAAATTTTTAGTTGATATTCTCGCATTCAATAATAACTGCTGTGAACGTTTTTTCCGCCTTTGAAAGCTCCCACTGCATGGGAAACGTTTTACTCCCACTTAATGAATTTTTAGTTGATATTCTCGCATTCAATAATAACTGCTGTGAACGTTTTTTCCGCCTTTGAAAGCTCCCACTGCATGGGAAACGTTTTACTCCCACTTAATGAATTTTTAGTTGATATTCTCGCATTCAATAATAACTGCTGTGAACGTTTTTTCCGCCTTTGAAAGCTCCCACTGCATGGGAAACGTTTTACTCCCACTTAATGAATTTTTAGTTGATATTCTCGCATTCAATAATAACTGCTGTGAACGTTTTTTCCGCCTTTGAAAGCTCCCCACTGCATGGGAAACGTTTTACTCCCACTTAATGAATTTTTAGTTGATATTCTCGCATTCAATAATAACTGCTGTGAACGTTTTTTCCGCCTTTGAAAGCTCCCACTGCATGGGAAACGTTTTACTCCCACTTAATGAATTTTTAGTTGATATTCTCGCATTCAATAATAACTGCTGTGAACGTTTTTTCCGCCTTTGAAAGCTCCCACTGCATGGGAAACGTTTTACTCCCACTTAATGAATTTTTAGTTGATATTCTCGCATTCAATAATAACTGCTGTGAACGTTTTTTCCGCCTTTGAAAGCTCCCACTGCATGGGAAACGTTTTACTCCCACTTAATGAATTTTTAGTTGATATTCTCGCATTCAATAATAACTGCTGTGAACGTTTTTTCCGCCTTTGAAAGCTCCCACTGCATGGGAAACGTTTTACTCCCACTTAATGAATTTTTAGTTGATATTCTCGCATTCAATAATAACTGCTGTGAACGTTTTTTCCGCCTTTGAAAGGCTCCCACTGCATGGGAAACGTTTTACTCCCACTTAATGAATTTTTAGTTGATATTCTCGCATTCAATAATAACTGCTGTGAACGTTTTTTCCGCCTTTGAAAGCTCCCACTGCATGGGAAACGTTTTACTCCCACTTAATGAATTTTTAGTTGATATTCTCGCATTCAATAATAACTGCTGTGAACGTTTTTTCCGCCTTTGAAAGCTCCCACTGCATGGGAAACGTTTTACTCCCACTTAATGAATTTTTAGTTGATATTCTCGCATTCAATAATAACTGCTGTGAACGTTTTTTCCGCCTTTGAAAGCTCCCACTGCATGGGAAACGTTTTACTCCCACTTAATGAATTTTTAGTTGATATTCTCGCATTCAATAATAACTGCTGTGAACGTTTTTTCCGCCTTTGAAAGCTCCCACTGCATGGGAAACGTTTTACTCCCACTTAATGAATTTTTAGTTGATATTCTCGCATTCAATAATAACTGCTGTGAACGTTTTTTCCGCCTTTGAAAGCTCCCACTGCATGGGAAACGTTTTACTCCCACTTAATGAATTTTTAGTTGATATTCTCGCATTCAATAATAACTGCTGTGAACGTTTTTTCCGCCTTTGAAAGCTCCCACTGCATGGGAAACGTTTTACTCCCACTTAATGAATTTTTAGTTGATATTCTCGCATTCAATAATAACTGCTGTGAACGTTTTTCCGCCTTTGAAAGCTCCCACTGCATGGGAAACGTTTTACTCCCACTTAATGAATTTTTAGTTGATATTCTCGCATTCAATAATAACTGCTGTGAACGTTTTTTCCGCCTTTGAAAGCTCCCACTGCATGGGAAACGTTTTACTCCCACTTAATGAATTTTTAGTTGATATTCTCGCATTCAATAATAACTGCTGTGAACGTTTTTTCCGCCTTTGAAAGCTCCCACTGCATGGGAAACGTTTTACTCCCACTTAATGAATTTTTAGTTGATATTCTCGCATTCAATAATAACTGCTGTGAACGTTTTTTCCGCCTTTGAAAGCTCCCACTGCATGGGAAACGTTTTACTCCCACTTAATGAATTTTTAGTTGATATTCTCGCATTCAATAATAACTGCTGTGAACGTTTTTTCCGCCTTTGAAAGCTCCCACTGCATGGGAAACGTTTTACTCCCACTTAATGAATTTTTAGTTGATATTCTCGCATTCAATAATAACTGCTGTGAACGTTTTTTCCGCCTTTGAAAGCTCCCACTGCATGGGAAACGTTTTACTCCCACTTAATGAATTTTTAGTTGATATTCTCGCATTCAATAATAACTGCTGTGAACGTTTTTTCCGCCTTTGAAAGCTCCCACTGCATGGGAAACGTTTTACTCCCACTTAATGAATTTTTAGTTGATATTCTCGCATTCAATAATAACTGCTGTGAACGTTTTTTCCGCCTTTGAAAGCTCCCACTGCATGGGAAACGTTTTACTCCCACTTAATGAATTTTTAGTTGATATTCTCGCATTCAATAATAACTGCTGTGAACGTTTTTTCCGCCTTTGAAAGCTCCCACTGCATGGGAAACGTTTTACTCCCACTTAATGAATTTTTAGTTGATATTCTCGCATTCAATAATAACTGCTGTGAACGTTTTTTCCGCCTTTGAAAGCTCCCACTGCATGGGAAACGTTTTACTCCCACTTAATGAATTTTTAGTTGATATTCTCGCATTCAATAATAACTGCTGTGAACGTTTTTTCCGCCTTTGAAAGCTCCCACTGCATGGGAAACGTTTTACTCCCACTTAATGAATTTTTAGTTGATATTCTCGCATTCAATAATAACTGCTGTGAACGTTTTTTCCGCCTTTGAAAGCTCCCACTGCATGGGAAACGTTTTACTCCCACTTAATGAATTTTTAGTTGATATTCTCGCATTCAATAATAACTGCTGTGAACGTTTTTTCCGCCTTTGAAAGCTCCCACAATCTGGGAAACGTTTTACTCCCACTTAATGAATTTTTAGTTGATATTCTCGCATTCAATAATAACTGCTGTGAACGTTTTTTCCGCCTTTGAAAGCTCCCACTGCATGGGAAACGTTTTACTCCCACTTAATGAATTTTTAGTTGATATTCTCGCATTCAATAATAACTGCTGTGAACGTTTTTTCCGCCTTTGAAAGCTCCCACTGCATGGGAAACGTTTTACTCCCACTTAATGAATTTTTAGTTGATATTCTCGCATTCAATAATAACTGCTGTGAACGTTTTTTCCGCCTTTGAAAGCTTCCACTGCATGGGAAACGTTTTACTCCCACTTAATGAATTTTTAGTTGATATTCTCGCATTCAATAATAACTGCTGTGAACGTTTTTTCCGCCTTTGAAAGCTCCCACTGCATGGGAAACGTTTTACTCCCACTTAATGAATTTTTAGTTGATATTCTCGCATTCAATAATAACTGCTGTGAACGTTTTTTCCGCCTTTGAAAGCTCCCACTGCATGGGAAACGTTTTACTCCCACTTAATGAATTTTTAGTTGATATTCTCGCATTCAATAATAACTGCTGTGAACGTTTTTTCCGCCTTTGAAAGCTCCCACTGCATGGGAAACGTTTTACTCCCACTTAATGAATTTTTAGTTGATATTCTCGCATTCAATAATAACTGCTGTGAACGTTTTTTCCGCCTTTGAAAGCTCCCACTGCATGGGAAACGTTTTACTCCCACTTAATGAATTTTTAGTTGATATTCTCGCATTCAATAATAACTGCTGTGAACGTTTTTTCCGCCTTTGAAAGCTCCCACTGCATGGGAAACGTTTTACTCCCACTTAATGAATTTTTAGTTGATATTCTCGCATTCAATAATAACTGCTGTGAACGTTTTTTCCGCCTTTGAAAGCTCCCACTGCATGGAAACGTTTTACTCCCACTTAATGCTCGCATTCAATAATAACTGCTGTGAACGTTTTTTCCGCCTTTGAAAGCTCCCACTGCATGGGAAACGTTTTACTCCCACTTAATGAATTTTTAGTTGATATTCTCGCATTCAATAATAACTGCTGTGAACGTTTTTTCCGCCTTTGAAAGCTCCCACTGCATGGGAAACGTTTTACTCCCACTTAATGAATTTTTAGTTGATATTCTCGCATTCAATAATAACTGCTGTGAACGTTTTTTCCGCCTTTGAAAGCTCCCACTGCATGGGAAACGTTTTACTCCCACTTAATGAATTTTTAGTTGATATTCTCGCATTCAATAATAACTGCTGTGAACGTTTTTTCCGCCTTTGAAAGCTCCCACTGCATGGGAAACGTTTTACTCCCACTTAATGAATTTTTAGTTGATATTCTCGCATTCAATAATAACTGCTGTGAACGTTTTTTCCGCCTTTGAAAGCTCCACTGCATGGGAAACGTTTTACTCCCACTTAATGAATTTTTAGTTGATATTCTCGCATTCAATAATAACTGCTGTGAACGTTTTTTCCGCCTTTGAAAGCTCCCACTGCATGGGAAACGTTTTACTCCCACTTAATGAATTTTTAGTTGATATTCTCGCATTCAATAATAACTGCTGTGAACGTTTTTTCCGCCTTTGAAAGCTCCCACTGCATGGGAAACGTTTTACTCCCACTTAATGAATTTTTAGTTGATATTCTCGCATTCAATAATAACTGCTGTGAACGTTTTTCCGCCTTTGAAAGCTCCCACTGCATGGGAAACGTTTTACTCCCACTTAATGAATTTTTTGTTGATATTCTCGCATTCAATAATAACTGCTGTGAACGTTTTTTCCGCCTTTGAAAGCTTCCACAGTCTGGGAAGCGTTTTACTCCCACTTAATGAATTTTTTGTTGATATTCTCGCATTCAATAATAACTGCTGTGAACGTTTTTTCCGCCTTTGAAAGCTTCCACAGTCTGGGAAGCGTTTTACTCCCACTTAATGAATTTTTTGTTGATATTCTCGCATTCAATAATAACTGCTGTGAACGTTTTTTCCGCCTTTGAAAGCTTCCACAGTCTGGGAAGCGTTTTACTCCCACTTAATGAATTTTTTGTTGATATTCTCGCATTCAATAATAACTGCTGTGAACGTTTTTTCCGCCTTTGAAAGCTTCCACAGTCTGGGAAGCGTTTTACTCCCACTTAATGAATTTTTTGTTGATATTCTCGCATTCAATAATAACTGCTGTGAACGTTTTTTCCGCCTTTGAAAGCTCCCACTGCATGGGAAACGTTTTACTCCCACTTAATGAATTTTTAGTTGATATTCTCGCATTCAGTAATAACTGCTGTGAACGTTTTTTTGCCTTTGAAAGCTTCCACTGTATGGGAAACGTTTTATGCACATTTAATGCATGTTTTTAGCTGATATTCTCGCTTTCAATAATAACTACGGTGAAAGGTTTTTTCGCCTTTGAAAGCTTCCACTGTATGGGAAACGTTTTATGCACATTTAATGCATGTTTTTAGCTGATATTCTTGCTTTCAATAATAACTACGGTGAAAGTTTTTTTCGTGTTGAGAAGCTTCCACTACAGTACATGACTTCATTTACAAAATATTTCTTTCCACATCATTTCGTTTCCAAAATATAAATGAAAAGATTTTTTCTGTTTAGAATATCAGTTACTGGACAAGGATATTCTTACACTTTATTCTGCTTATCAGCTAACTGAATAGGAAATACAACAAACTAATATTTTATGAATGCGTAGTTTTTGTTTTGTTTTATATATAACGTAATTGTTATTAAGGGCCAAAAATTAATACTACTCTTCCTTATCCAAGTATCTGTTTGTTGCTCATCAGTTCTCACATAAAAACTTTGAAGTCATTCAAATGGCAGAGTAAGAATAATTCAGAATATGTTGCCCTTTTCTTGATCTCAAAGACTACAGTCTTGTGGCGATTATATATATTAAGAAAATACAACGTGGCTTGTAACAAATATCATTTTTTTCAAGTCGACCATGGTTTCGCTGAGTATTGACCTAGCTTTATCAGGACGAATGGCACGTAAATATTCAAATTGTATATGATATCATGAATGGTGTTTACAGTCACGTGTTTTGGTTACATGCTTCCACGCGCTTCATAGAAACGGGGTGGGTGCCATGTCATTAACAAGTTGCGAAGACTTCTGATGTATATGGAAAGCTTCCAAAATATCAAGTTTGGGGGTTTAATCTGGCTTGTCAATTAGTTTTGCTTCTTCAAAGAGAAATTTATGGTCCTTCTCGTAAAGGTGTTTAGCCATCGATGACTTCTTTAGGTCACAGTTCCGAATGTAGGTCTTGTGCTCCTTCAATCTACGGGTCTGTCCTATATACGAAGTGCCACATTCACATGGAATTTGATAAATTCCCAATGAGTTTTTGTCTTCAACATAGTCCTTTGATCCTAAAACATTCATTTTGTTTATGGGTTTAGGAGCACAAGACCTACATTCGGAATTGTGATCTAAAGAAGTCATCGATGGCTAAACACTGTTAAGAAAAGGACCATAAATTTCTCTTTGAAGAAGCAAAACTAATTGACAAGCCAGATTCAACCTCCAAACTTGATAAGCGAGATTCAACCTCCAAACTTGATATTTTGGAAGCTTTCCATATATATCAAAGTATTTGCAACTTGTTATAACACGGCATCTACCCCATTTCTATCAAGCGCGTGGAAGTAACTAACCAAAACACGTGACTGTAAACACCATTTATGATGTCTTATACAATTTGAATATTTACGTGCCATTCGTCCTGATGAAGCTAGGTCAATACCCAGCGGAACCATGGTCGACTTGAAAAAATAAATATTTATGACAAACCACGTTGTATTTTCTTTATATAAATATGCTGCCCGTTGGTCATTCATGAGGTAAAATTATTGCAACTTTATTGAAATTCCACAGCAAGCAAATTGTAGATGTTCGTACTGAAAATCAGGACATCGGTACTTCTTCAAAAATGGAAACACAACGGTCATTTGTGCAGAAAAGTATGGGAAAAGAACTCATGGTTGATTTTTGTACTTATTTTTGACATGAGTTTTTTCGATAAATTCACATCAATAATTTTCTTTCCATTTCTTTATTGCGAAAATCAAAAACACACCTCTTTTCCTCATTTTTCATGCTTAATATCTCTAAAGACGACAAAAAGTTATTCGGCCATGTTTGGTCTTCATTAATCGTTTCTAGCTTTCTCAAATGATCTTCCGGAACTTGCGACGGTTACTGGTATAGTCAAAAATTGTGGTAAAGTCATGATCGTCAAGTTCAGGAAAATATCGCTGTAATTACAATCAACTCTGTATTGAAGAACTGTTTAGCGCTTTGACTTTTTTGTTGTTGTTGTTATCCGCCAGAAGATGTTTTATAATTTGAAACTCATCTAAAAGATCATCTGATACGTGGGCACTAAATTTAATGAATTCTTTAGCTGATGTTAATAACGACATATACAGCTTCAATAGGAGCACAGCTAATGCGGGTAAGAAATGCGTATCTACTGCGTACTGATTTAATGAAACCTGTTATCTAAATGAGCAAGTATTGTTTTTTATAGAAAATCAGATTTCAAATCTGCCGTTTTTTTAGATACTGACTCATAACAAAACTGAATTTTTTCAGTTTTTGGTTAATCCAGCTGTGCTTTTCCCTCTTTTTTTATAAACAGTTTTTCCACAGATAGCTTAGATAATATTTTAAAGGTGTTTTGTGTCTCCGATGCATTGCATACTCTGAACACCTCCCCCTCCTCCCCCCCTCCCGCGCCTTCCACCGTCCCTCCAAGTCAGTTAACAAAAACTTATGTATCTTAATAAAAGAACTTCCATTGGGTAATATGTTTCTGCATGAGAGAAAGAGAGAAAGAGAAAAAATATATTTCAATAAAATATTACCACTAGTTCTGAATTTATCGTTTATATATAACGGCCGTTCCATAAAAACTGAGAGTAAAATCACACAAAATGAAGAAATATAGGTACAGCAAAATATATGCTATTCTTTCTCAAAGTATCTTCCCTCGGATGATACGTAACGGTCCCATCGTTCAGTCCACTTTTCAAAGCACGTGGTGAAGGCATTTTGTGGAAGCTGCTTTAGCGACCCCTATATAACTTGAATAACGTCACCATCTGTGTTGAATATAGCGCCACGGCACTTCTCTTTCATTGTTAGAAACAGCCAGTAATTGCACTGGACGAGATCAGGACTGTAGGCATTCTGTGGAATGATTTCAATACCGCATTTCGTAAGAAACTGCTGAACACATGCAGCCACCTGTGGGCGGGCGTTATCATGGTGTAGGTTGCACTTACCCACCAGTTCTGGTTGCTTATTCGATATTTCGATATGTGTCGTTGCAGACCAACGCTTCAAGACTGAAATGTAATACACAGCATTGACAGTAAATTTGTGGAAGAATGGCATGCTGGTAGACTACACCTTTCTGATCAAAGAAAATTATCATCATCACCTTCCCAGCTGATTTGGTTTGGCGGACTTTTTCGGAGGAGGCGAGTCTGTGTGTCTCCAGACACTCCTTGCGCACTTCGCGATGGGGTCGAAATAGTGGACCCATGTTTCATCGGCAGTTATTACCGTGTTTAGAAAGTTTGGATGCTTTGCAATCATTTGTTTTCACTCATGACATACTTGAACTCTGGCTAACAATTGTTCTCTCGTCAGATGATGAGGTACCCATCTGGAACACACACGATGCAGCAGTAATTTGTCGCGTAGGATGCGAAATACTGACGGTTTTGAAATATTAGTTGACGCCGCTATGTCTTCGCACGTCATTTCGTTGATCTCCTTGCCTAAACAGTGTTAACAAAACGCTCCGTAACAACAATTTCAGGTCGATCAGGCCCAGGAGCGAGTTCTGCCGACAAACGCCCTTTTTGAAATCATGGTGCCATCTAAAAATCGTTGACCCACCCAAACATTTACCTTTTTAAGCGTTTTTCATTAAATCAACTGTTTCTGGAGCGGTTTTACTCGAACAATAGCAAAATTTTATCGCACAACGCATTTCACTTCTTAACTCTGAATCACTCACCTCCATAGCTGTATGGCGAAATGAAGACGTACGTTAAACAACTGCGCAATAAGAAAACCAGAATCGTCTGCCACTGCTAATAACTGTTGCCATAGATACTTCCTTAATTCAGTTAGTCGTCTGAATGCTTATTTTCTCCCTTCGCACTGTTGTAAACTCAAAAAAAAAAAAAAAAAAACTCTCAGTTTTTATGGAACGGCCTTTATATGAAGTTTCAGTTTTACCAAAATTAGTGCCACAGCATTTGTGTGGATTTTCACTGTAGTTTTGATTTCTATATATTGTATATAAAGCAGAGTTTATTTATGAAAAAAATCTTGAATTTTGTCGCTAACGTTACATAAAACAATTATACACATGAGACACTGCAAGATAGACTTGTACTGTATATTGCTGACAGATCTGACGTTATATTCAAGAGTACAGAAGAACTGAATGCTATCACTCATTCTGCTTTTTGAGATTTATTGCTTTAACTCTGCTCGCTCTTCATCGCTTGCAACTGAAGTTCCAGCAGAACCTTCTTTTCGTGATAAAGCAGGCTTGCAGGTGTTTTACATCAGGAGAAAAGGAAAATGACAATAATAAATAAATAAAGCTCTATCACATACTATGTTATATATTACAATGTTATTTACATAGATACACTGTATAATTACAAATCAGTCTGGAATTCTTTTAATTCACGCATGATAGTCTTCTCTGAAGATGATGTGACAGTAGAAAGTTCAACTGTTCTTGCTTCCATTTACACCAGCATTTCAAAAACATATGTACAACAACAAAATTTTTCGCAATTACTTGAAGCTACGTACATTCATATTGATTCTCTGCTTTAAATAAAACCTGAAAATATTATTTACTTCAAGTCGAAACTGCAACCTCAGTTACATGTGCCTGTTTTTGTGCTGTTATTTTACGTAAATACAAGTATGTATTTATGCATTATGAGCATGTGTTAAAATCCTGTTTCTCTTCAGTTTAAAATATTGTTTCCTAAAACACATTTCCCTCTGGCGTTTTGATAGATTTATAGTCCCTTTTAGCACAAAGGGCGATATTATCTTTGAAAGTTCTTAGGATCTCTCTTTAAATCTAAGGCGAAAATGGTACCTAATCAGAAAATCAATAAAATACGTGAAACAGTAGCACTGAAAAGGATAATGATATTGTTAAGGAAGATTTCTGCGAAGTTCCTTGAGAGTATCAGTGCTGGAAGGAGCAGTTCATCCGAAAGTTGGGGTTGAGAGCGGAAAGCTTTAATTATACTAGTGACAGCAAATTGGCTGTCGAGTACTTTCTTTTAAAACGAGTTACACAGACTGACTGCAATCAACTCAGCACTGTTTGTTTCAAGGTTTTGTCTCTACCATGAGCAGCCCTTAGGGCAATAGGTAGTTGCCCTATCCCTAACTTGGAGCTACAAGGAATTGGTACTGAATAACGAGACTGGTGCTTGTGACGTGCCGCTGAGTTGACGTAAGAGTCAAAACGGCAAGTTGCAGTGATAAGCCAAAGTCGATGTAGTTCGGTCGCGAGAATAATGGGCTCCGTAGCGAGGAGACGTGGCTTCGAATTCTACTATCGACGAATTGGGCTTATTTTCACGCTCTATAAAGTTAGTTAAATAAGCAACTTATATTTTTAACTCTTATGACCTTCAATGTACTCCCCTTCTATATAAACACACAACACACCGCTGCATTCTGATTTTCCACTGGGTAATTCAGTGCTGTAGCTCATTTGGTGCGATCCTTTTGAGAAGCTTGGTCATTCTCTTCTTCACCACTGTAACTGACTCAAAAGGGGTTCACTTGAGTACAGAAAGTAAAAAAGTCGCATTCAGTCAAATCTGGCAAGATGTTCAAACACTGCGATGCCTTTCTCGCTAAAAAAAAAAAAAAAAACTGCTTCACTGACCTTGCTGAATGAGCTGGCGCCTTATTTGGTGAAAGATGAAGCCATTTTATCACAACTCTGACCTCTTCCTTTTGTCTCTATCTCCCAAAGTCACCAGACCTTTTATCGCAATGCTGTTGCTTCATCGGGAATCCACTCTGTCAAAATTGCACCTTTAATGTCATATAGAGAGCAGTTATTATGTCCTGGAACTTGGACTTGCTTTGTCATGTTTTCTTCATCCTTGGTGACTTTGGTGTTTCCCAATTTGATTCATCGCCTGTTTTTTCGTTCCAGGGTCGCATTGGAAGATCCAGGTTACATCATGAGGTTGCCCCTGAATATCAGCACAAATTCGTTTGCGATTTTCTTTTTGTTCAAGTTTCAGAAACTTTGGAACTATCTTAGCACAAAACTTCGTCATGCTCAGATTTTCATGTAAGATTTGTCTAGCAATTAAGATTTGTCTATAGCTCTTTATCAATTTTAGCGATTCCTATTATTCTAATACCCTGTCGTCAATCAATTCGAGCAACTGTGTAGATTTTTTCCACGCTGTCTTCTGGTTTTGAAGTGCTTGGGCGTCCCGGACGTTCATCGTCTTCGATGTCATCCCGGCCTTCAGTGAACCCGTTATGCCACGCAAAAACGCGCGCGCATGGTATGTACTCTTTCCTGTACGCCTCGCTTAATATACGAAAATATTCTGGGGCCGTTTTCTTCAATTTCGCCAGAAATTTCACGTTTATTTATTTCTCAATTCTTGAACTCAGCATTTTTTCGACGCGCGACAAACAAAATGTCAAATTTTATTGACTCGTGTTACCAAACTAATGCAGATCAATGGCCTTCCACTCACTTTTGACCTGCATTAAGTGTTTTATTTGCCACAACTAACCACAGTCTCTGGGGTTTTTTAATAGCAGTACCTTGTACTGGTTCCAGGGAAGGGCCAAAGCTAGCGCCATATGTCAGACACACCCCTCACAACTCAAAACTGCAAGTGGTTCTATCTCACAAACACGTACTCGTCCACGTGTGCACTCCTACCCCCCCTTCCCCTACACACACACAGGAAGATAAGAAATAGAAATAATCTAAACTACTGATGGTGCTTCCGCTTTGCATACGTAAAGGGAACAAATCAGTCTAGAAAATTTATCAAATCTTAAACTCATTTGAAAACAAAACGCTATTCTACCTAGAGTGAATTAACTTTGAAACATTTTTTGGGAAACCGTGCATTCGTTTGATGACGCCAGATTAACGCCACATGACATCTGTAGACATCGGATTAAAATACATTCGGATTTTGTTTAAAACTGAAGAAATAATCACTAGAGGAAACTGCACTTGATAGTGTTTTTTTAAAGCTCTAGTATTATTCTGTTCCATAATGTGCACTGTAAAATCTGATCTCGTCTTCGTTTGTACAATCATGCACCTGTGTATGTGTTGAGTAGGTTTTACTCGGAACTGTCGGTAGAATAGAAATGTCTTCTGAAGAACATCTTTTCAGCCTTCCAGTAGCAAGATGATTAGTGAAAGCCCTGCGCACTGAAATCAAACAGTTAAGTATAGTTAACCAGTGTACATATCGCACTTGAACAGTAAACAGTTCTCTTAAAATGTGAAATTATATTGCTCTTGACAATGAAATTCAGCTTTTTTTCCAGATGAACGGAACCGTTTTTTTTTTTTTTTACATAGCAGCACATCACAACGTAGGTATTCATTTAATCCTACGCTTAGGGAATCAAGTTTTTAACGGTCGTCTTTGTCCGCAGCGATGCACACATGCTGTCATCTTCGAAAATGTTTAGTTTTCACTCATTGAAGAACAAAGGCAGTAGCCCCGTAGAAGAGTTCAGTATTGCAACTTGACAGATTACTGTTAGACAAGTGTTCTTGTTTATTTCTCTCTCTGTACAGAGCGTTGCTATTTTCGAATAGTGTCATTCATTAACCGGTGGCTTTCCTGAGTCCGGAAATCAGTGGGAAGCACGATGTTGACGTTGGTTGCGTGATTCCCTTCGATGGAAGATAAAGACGGCTGAACTTCGTCTCTGCTGGTTCCGGAAACTTGAGATCGAGAATGACCGTCTGCCGTTGTGTGTTCATCTTCGTCTTGGTGCTCTGTTGCCCGTGGGTCGCTTTGGAGACGACGCTGTCTTTCTTGCTCTTCCCTCTGCTGCTTCCGCCATTTGGCTCGACGATTTTTGAACCAAACCTAAGAAAAATAAAATGAAACAGCATTTTAGGAGTTAAGCCAAACTGTTTACCAACATCTTTAAGTTTAACATATTAAATTTTTATGAACGCATTTCAACATAAACAAAATTCAATATTAATCCTTAATGTGATTTAATAACTTTTGCGACAGTTAGTAACACTCCATATGTTATTTATCATCTCAAACATTACGCCTTTTGTGTTCTTGTGCGCGCAATAACAAGATGCTGTGCAATTTTTGTGGTCTAAGAATGGCGTTAGAACGTATTTAAGTCTTGTGACACCACACTGAAAAAAATTTGCTGCAACGGCAAAAAACTTGCTACTGCAGCAAATTTCGCCAGTGAATATAGGCACAGCGAAAAGGTTTGCTGGCAATACTAATGAATTCTGTTTTGCTGCAGCAGCAAGATATCCGTTTCCTGTGGCAAGTTTTTTTTGCTTGTCTAGCAAACCAACTTTGCTACTTCAGCAAATATTTCTGCTACAGATGCCGATCTCCAGCAATGTCAGTGTGCTCATCCAGCAAACAAACTTTGCTACTGTAGCAAATATTTTCTGCTACAGAGCAAAATTCTTTGCAATGTTGAATTTCTACTTCAGCCAAGATGTAATGCTACAAACACAAATCTATAGTAATGTTAATTTCCTTGTTGGAATTTAATAAATGGAATTTGTTAAATTCCATTTATTCCTTGATTTCCTATCCTGGCCAATCAACATTTCCGGTGTATAGCGAAGTACATTCCTCCGTCATTTTTGTCCACGCCGGACATCGAACCCGGGTCCCCTTATTTCGGAATAAGTCGCTCTCCCAACTGAGCTATGCAGACGTATGTTCTCGCTGATATCTGTCTTTATCTCATGTGCATCCTGCGGTGCAGGCACGTCACATCCCCCCCCAACAGACCAGACCGCCATTTTGCTGGAATTAATGAACGGTTACGGTTAGTACATTTAGCCAAACTTTCTTCGCAGTACTAGCGGTTTCAGCTGTTACCATCATCTTGAATTTTGCTCTTGAATTTTTCTGAATGTTACAGACACCTTTGCTGCAGTTACTCATTTTTTTATGGCAGTTGGTGTGGCAGACATAGCAAAAGCATTTGATTGTTTCAGCAACGTGAGTAAATTTCTGTCAGCAAAAAAAAAAAACTGTTCAAGTACCTAAATAAGCTTTGCTATAAAAACCCAAAAAAATATTGTTGTTTTCTAGTGCAACAAATAATTTGGAATTTCGAGCAAAACTCAATGCAGCAAAATTGGTTTTGCTGCTCCAGCTTAGTTTATCTTTTCAGTGCATATAAGGAAGGTAGCATAAAAAAATGAAAATTCTGTAGATTCGTTTTTGAATTTACAAATGAATAGATAGTGAGAAACAGATCGTGATGCCCCTTTTAAAGAGGTTTTCCTCTCCCTCTTTGGGTTCGATTTGTTTGAAAATCTTAATTGACAAAGAAAAATATGATACGAAGGAAGAGTGGAGATCACAGGTGCCGACTAAGGGCATGCTCAGTTGCTTGAGCATGCCCCATTAGAAATCAGGAAATACCTAGATTTCTAATGGGGGCGTGCTCAGTTGCTTGCGCATACCCCATTAGAAATCAGGGCATGCCCAGATTTCTGCGAGGCAACTATTTGTATGTCGTAAATAGAATTTATGGAATAAGATGTTTCTATCAGTTAACTTCAGCCATAGATTAAAAATCAAAATTAATACATTCAATACACTCTTTTGAAATGGTGAGTTGCGTATATTATTTAAGTATAAATTCATTCTGTATTGTGTTGTATAAGTTCTACATTTTACGCGGGGTTTACGTTCCGATGAACCGCGTGTATTCAAAACCAATTATAAAACTACATGCAATAAATCACTTCACACGCATTTTTTCGTTATAGACTGTATGTACGGTATTATTCACTTACATATATCTATTACAGTATAATGTGTATTTTACAAAAACAATGTATGCGTACTTCTATAACAGTTACAGTTAAAATATGAGATAGCATGATGCAAATCCTTATTTGTACCTACGTAATCTTTGCCTTCACTACGTAACACTATAATGAATAAAGTTCTCCGGCTGGACGTGTAGTGCAGGGAAGCTTACGTTAAGTCACGTTAGGGTTATTGGAAGGTTACTTGACGTAGCTAAAGTGTGCCTAATCTTCAAAGTGCTAGAGTTTGTTTAGGTAAGACACGCACGTGCAATAAATTCATTGAATATGGAACTTCTTTTTACTCAGCGTTCCTCATTATCTTGAATATCAGTAATATAACTTCGGTTTTAGTACATTAGTACCTTGAAGGCTCCTTATTAGAGCGGTAAACACAATAAACCCTGAACTTAACGTAAACACTCAAAGAAGTAGACTTAACGGCCAGACAGAGGTCTGACAATAAAAATGAACTAAGAAGACGTACTCACTTTTAACCTTTTATTGGGGAGCTCCTGGTATTACTCAAATACACACTCCAACAAAACTCAACTACTGATAGCCCGAACTTTCGTACTATCGTAGATAAATCACATAACAATAATAATGGAAGAACCTATCACATGTAAAACGAAGCTGCTTGGTATAGTTGAGCGCGCCTACATATACTGCATACCACCACGTCATGACTTACACTCGTTGCCACATATAATTCAGCGGGAGAAATAACATCTCGTTAAGTGAGAAGATAATTTGCATAGGAAAATAAAACAACAAGAGATAGTAAAATCAAAAGGAAACTGAATCTAGAGTATACGTTACAACACCACTGCGGGGTTGTCAAAGCTGAGGTCCAAAGCTGATGCATTAGGTGCAGTATAGTTGAAGACTCTGGGCGGGGCAATGGGAATCCAGTACGAGGAGTTTTTTTCTGGAAAAACATCGTTATCGGCAACTGTTGCCGCTGCGTCTTTAGATGCTGAAAAATCTCATAATACGGCATTAAAGAGTCCGCAATACTTCGGTTTATTTTAAGGCTACGTTCCATAGAGAGATCATAGTTAGAAATTAAATATTTCAAGTGTTTTGCTGCTTGGAAAATTTCGGCAAACTTGTGCAGATTACCGCTGGCAGTTTCATCTTGTTTGTAGCCGGCGTCATCATCTTCGTCCGAGGAAGTTTTCACAAGTTCTTCTAACTCTTCATTTGTCAACGGTTCTTGATGTCCAATCAAATCTGTTATTTCTTCCTCCAGAATATCGACAAAGCCTTCACCCTCCAGTCTTCTTGGCCATCTGGGTAATATGTTTTGCTTCCTCGTTGATAGTAGGAAAACCTCTAAAATCATTGACACAGTCACACCACAGGGGCCGCCAGCACGCGTCGATTGATTCTTTCGTAACTCCATTTCCCGTGTGATATGAATCTAGCAGTGAGGCTGACCGCGTATAATTGAATCCGCGTAAAATGCGGCACCACCGTAATTATAAGCTGAATTCAATATAACAAATATTTTTCAAACTACTGGGAAATTGTCTTAGTTACACTGTTACCGAAGCCCATTAAGGGTTTAGCGAACCACTCTACTTCATCATATTCCCTGTAGTGGGATATGTAAGGCATCCATACCTTTGAAACAACCACCCTCAAATTTCGTATACCAGCGTCAGCGATGAGGTTGGAGTTCCCTATTCTAGGTCTCCAAAATCAGGGTTGAATAAGGTGCATTGCATTGTGTTTCATATGGAACAGGTATGAATTCTTCAGGCTCTTTCATATGCCGCATAAGAAATTTATTAAACAGAAAACTTGCAGTCACTGAGATCCTATGCAAACACCATAAAAAATTTTCTCTGAGCATTAACTGAAAAACAGAGCTTAATTTGTAACGTATATTCTGTTTTAACTTTCCTTTTAAGTTTCTTTTTCTACGTAAATTTGAGTTGGTTTTCTTAGACATTTTCAAACCTTAACGTTATGTATTTTCCCTCAAACGAGAATGATGTTGGCAACACACTGAAGTCGGAACAAGAGTGACGTATGAATGTATGTGATAAGAATGTTAGATAAAAAGACGATGCAGCAGTTGCTTTGTGCGTGGGCCGCGGGTAGGCTAGTGGTGAACGTTCGTGCCTGCCCCGGAGAAGACCTCAGGTTCGATCCCAGGCAGGTACGAACGCTCCAACCACTAAATATCCGCCGTGCGTCGGATGGGCACGTTAAGCCGTCGGGCCCCGGGTACTTGCCCCCCCCCCGATAATAAATAAGGGCGTCTTCCTTCCGCTTTCTACCTCGCTTCCGTGTCACTTTCCTATCATGCACTCTACCCCAAATCTCCTAGCTTCCTATTTCTAAGGGTTGCTTAAGACCTGGGGTCAGACACTCCCTTCCTAAAATCCTCTACATATGATCTGATCTGATCTGCTTTGTGTGTGTGGAGATGTTAGATAATTACTGAGTTTTGATGGAAAACTTCTTGACTAAGATATGTGAAGTGGTGGGTTTTGGATTTCGTCTAATGTTGCTGGACCAATAAAAAGTTGACGCAAGTCGGACTTTTGTATATGTTTCGTCTGGCCTTTGTAAAAGTCTTACTCTAACGTCAGCTATCCGGCACATTAGTTGCATAGCATTTACCCTTAGTTTGACATCTATTCAGCCGGAAATCTTACATACCGTAAAAAGGGTTACATTATACTGGCCTTATGGCATTACATCCAGATTTTGTGAGTTTGAGAATTCTGGGAACTAATGGTTTTTGGAACACTGAGATGTTTTCTCAGATGCGCGATCTTGATAAACTTGCAATGTAGGTCTGGGGAGAAGTGGAAAAGAAAGAAAGATATAATCTATAACCCCAATTTCCCTTTAGTTCTGTTCTAAAATCTGTGGCTGAAATTTCGTGCAAATTTGTATATTAGGTATTTTAATCAGCACTGAGTAGCTAATTTAGTGAATGGAATAATCCCTAATTTAAATAATATAAAAAAAAATTCCCATGGTATTCGAAATAAGCAAAATTTCGCGGGAACCATACAATTGACATGCAGTTATTTCACTTTCTATTTTCAACCGATTATACCTGCATGATTTTTACTTTTCGGTACTTCCTGTTCTTTCTGGCGTCCCATTCCTAGAGCCACCAAATTCCCGCCTCGCTCTGTCTCTTTCTGCCTATCTGTCTCTGTCTCTCTCTGTCTCCGTCTCTCTGTTTCTCTCTGTCTCTCTCTCTCTCTCTCTCTCTCTCTCTCTCTCTCTCTCTCTCTCTCTCTCTCTCTCTCTCTCTCTCTCTGTCTCTTTCTCTTTCTCTCTCTGTCTCTTTCTCTCTCTCCCTCTCTCTTTCTCTCTCACCCTCTCTCTCTTACTCTCCCTTTCTCTGTGTCTCTTTCTCTTTCTCTCTCACCCTCTCTTTTTCTCTATCTCTCTCTTTCACTCTCTTTTGCTCTTTCTCTCTCACCCTCTCTCTCTTTCTCTATCTCTCTCTTTCACTCTCTTTTGCTCTTTCTCTCTGTTTCTGTCTCTGTCTCTCTGTGTCTCTTTCTCTTTCTCTCTCACCCTCTGTTTTTCTCTATCTCTCTCTTTCACTCTCTTTTGCTCTTTCTCTCTGTCTCTGTCTCTCTCTGTCTCTCTGTGTCTCTTTCTCTTTCTCTATCACACTCTCTCTTTCTCTATCTCTCTCTTTCACTCTCTTTTGCTCTTTCTCTCTCACCCTCTCTCTTTCTCTATCTCTCTCTTTTGCTCTTTCTCTCTGTCTGTCTCTCTTTTTCACTCTCTTTTCCTTTATCTCTCTTTTTCTCTTTCTCTCTCACCCTCTCTCTTTCTCTCTCTCTCTCTTTCACTCTCTTTTGCTCTTTCTCTCTCACCCTCTCTCCATCTCTCTCTTTTGCTCTTTCTCTCTGTCTGTCTCTCTTTTTCACTCTCTTTTCCTTTATCTCTCTTTTTCTCTTTCTCTCTGTCTCTTTCTCTTTCTATTTCCCTCTCTCTCACTCTCTCTCTCTCTCTCTCTCTCTCTCTCTCTCTCTCTCTCTCTCTCTCGTAAAAGATGCGCATCTACCCTGTTAGATTTTTCGTTCTGACCTTTCCGCGTTCCTCTTGCTCCGAAGGAAACAGCTAGTGACGCCTTGAAGTTTGTAAACTCATTACGTACTGTCTGGGACAACTTGACTGATGATTTCTGGTGCTATAAAACTTCTTAGCTGTAAAAAATCCGTCGAACAATACTTGAAGCTCCTGAGGATCGGCCCTAACGTTTTGCAGCACAGGTGGAAGATGCTCCTCGTACAATAATTACATTTTACTGTTGAAAACCTTCGGAATGAGTTTTACGTTTATAAAAAATGTCATGAAGAAAAGATGCCACTAAACCAACTTGTGTTTTTCTTTATGATTTTTCAGTGTTAAATCATTTTTTCGAGTTTATTTTCCTGCTTTCATCTCTGCTTTTTTTTTCTTGTTTTTAAGAAAGCAGCCGAATGACTCACCAGGGATCAGATGAGAACTTGCTTATGTTTTAGGTTGAATGAATTTTACGTGGCATTTTATTATGCCTGAAAATAAAGTTTCCAGACTGTCTTACTCCCGTCCTGGACAGTACTACTGGCAGCATCCGAAGTTGAAATCGTTTCCACTGTCTCCTTTTATGTATGACGGTATCCAAATTGTGGGCCAGTTCACCGACATTGCGGAATGGGCGTAGGTGGCGTCCCATCATGTCCCAAACATGTTCGATCGGTGAAAGGTCTGGCGATTGGGCTGGCCACGGAAGGGTGTCGACATTACGGAACCAGACCTGGAAGAGCCGTGCCGTGTGTGGTCGGGCATTATCCTGTTGGAAAATTGCTCGGTGATGTTGCGACAGGAATGGCAAGACGACAGGTCGTAGAATGTGGTCGACGTACCGATGAGCAATGAAGATGGTACCGAGGACTACCAAGGATGCCCCGCTATCGAAGAAATGGCTCCCTAGATAGTCACTCCCTGTGTGTGACCCGTGGGCTGTTCCAAGGTAAAGGCAGCATCCGTGCGCTGGCCGGCTTGTATCCAGACATGTACTCGCTGGTCATCGGCGCCAAGTGCAAACCGTGACGCATCACTGAAGACAATAAGACGCCTCTGGACACTAGCTCACCTTGATGGGGCCCGACACCACGGCAACCGGTGACGGTGATGCTCCCTGGGCAGCGGTAGGCGGCGGTATGGTCTCCTCGAATGCAGTTCCCGTGCCGCAAGTCGTTTGACAACAGTCTGGATGCAGGCCACTTAAGTTCTTGTAGACGAAGCAACATGGCCACGGATAGGTTGAGAGAGGCGAATTCTGTTCTGTTCGTGCGACTCTTACAGTCTCTTCTCTATCGTCGCTTTCTGTTGTTCCGCTCAGCCGTCTAGTGCCAGCGTGACTCTGGGTTGTGCCCTCCTCGACCCATTGGCGCCAACATCGTCCGATTGTAGCGTTGCTCAGACCCAAATGCCTGGCGATAAAGCGACTTCGCCAACCGGCTTCTCTCAGCCCAATTATACGCCCTCTTTCTCGTTCAGCTGCTCGTAGTGTAAACAGATCCGACGTCAAGGCATCCTCACACTTGAAGTTAATGTAATCGCAATCCATTTTCAGAATTGTCTGTTGGTGCGAGCTTTGCTCTTGATATACTCTCCTCGGTGCGCGGTTTCCATGCGCTGTGGCGGGCCACTATTTGAGCATTGTTCATTATTTTTTAACAATTTTATGGGCCGCTGACGGCCTAGTGGTCAACGTTCATGATTGCCACAGAGGAATCTCAGGTTCGATCCCAGGCAGGTACGAACGCTCGAAACACTGAATATCCGCTGTGCGTCGGATGGGCACGTTAAGCCGTCTGACCCCTGGTACTGGACCCCCGGTAATAAATAAGGGCGTCTTCCTCCCCCTTTCTTCCTCGTTTCCATATCACTTTCCTCTCGGGCACTCTAGCCAAAATCTCCTAGCTTCTTACTTCTATGAGAGGGTTGTTTAAGACCTGGGGTCAGACACTCCCTTCCTAAAATCCTTTACATCTGATCTGATCTGATGTTTTTTAACAATTTGCATATTCGGCCCTAAGGTGCTTTCATGCGAATTTTTATTAGGATTGAAGAACTTTCTCTGGGTTCTTCGGTTGTTGTGGTTTTTTTTTTTTTTTTTTTTGGTGGGGGGGGGGGGGGTTCTTAGGAAGTGTAGGAGGGCAAAGAGTGCATAAATGTATACCTCGAATGAGGGATGAATCAAGTTTCATTTGATACATCTCATCCAGGAAGAATGTAGGAACAAAGTAAGGTACTCCAGATATTTTATTTTTACGTGGAACGAAAGAAAATCTGAGGAGGTATTACTGTCACAAATCATACGAGGTTTTGCTTGGATAATTTTTATTCTCGTGTATTTATTTTAATCTCAGTAGAAGACTGCAATGATAATTTTTTGCTTTCTCATTTACGTTTTTTTCTTTGAGAAGAAAACTTGGGCTTTCTTATTATATTACCTTCTAAAAATGTTTTTGGTTCCCATTTCCATAAACTTTCTGAAACGCATGAAGAAATGTGTCTATCCCTCCTTCCATTCCTTAAAAATCTTTGCTTATTCTGTCAGCAAATGTTCGCGCAGATATTTTTTCAGGCTTCCCTTTTTCCTATTCTTCTTCATCTTTCTCGAGTATCGCACGAGGAAAATTAAAATGGAGTCAATGACGATCAGAAGAGAATGATTCGCTGCTGGCAGCGCCGCTGTGTGATCATAGGCGGGAACGTCAAGTGCTTCTCTGGGCACCTGGTCCTGACGTAGAGTTTAGCAGCGGCGTTATCCTGACTATCCTGCCTGCTCTCCATCACACGAGCTCCCGCATCTAAGCACTCGACTCCCACAACATCTCCCACTCTCCTCTTTCTATCTCAATCTCATCGGGATGTTCGCTGCGGGCCATTGTTGTCTCGCTCCTCACCATTGTTTAGTCCGGGCGCATCCCATAGTCGTCTCCAATGACTTTGCCAGCCATTTCATGTAGGCCTCACACAATGAAAGCGCCTGAGAAAGATATCATCTTCATCCTCCCCGGATTGTGATGGAGTGTTTGAGGCTGTATGTATCAAGAGAGATAATATAATACGATTGGAAGCTTCCATTTTTCCATTAGGTCTCGAACGACAACAGACCGTAATGATATTGCATTTCTAAAGCAATTTGCTAGTAATCGTGATCAATTTTCTCGCTTAGTATGTATATATACACACATTTTAATTTACTCTTAGAGAAAGGGAATGCCAAAGAAATACCCACACAAACGAAGGTTAATCAAAAAATCTTTGATGCTTTTTTGCTTGGCGTATCATATTGCTAAGGACATTTCAGAATACATAAATGAAAGGTAATTCTTTATGCTATCAAAGATGATTTTATGACTAATCTTGATTTCATGAGAAATGATTAATTGTGATTTTAAAATCATAATTAAGATATCACTTATTCCTGCAGGTAGCCGTTGTTATTCTCCTATTTGAAACATGTTCCCCTATTTTTGTGCAAAATTCCAACGCAATAACGAAGTGTGTCAGATATCATGCGTGAATCGCTTGCATTTCAAAATAACTGAAGCAATTCAAACTAATTCATAAATAAGAACATAGAAGTGAAAATGAGCTCCCCTCTATCCCAGCCGTTAAACTTAGGCAAAATTCACTTTTCTGTACCTGTAGACGAAATCAATATATGCATGGACAAGAAATCGAAAAACTCAGTTCTGATACTTAAAGCCAATAATTGGTAGAAGTGTTGTTCTCTCGGCTGATGTAAAAAGATATCGCTAAACACGTCGGTGCTAAATTTAGCTGTACAGTGGAAAAACATATTTTCAAGAAGTCAAAAGTGAGAGGTATTGTTTTAACTTTCTGAAGAAAACTGACTAGATGAAATTTGATGCATTAGAAATATGCTACTAAGAGATGTGAAAACACAAATCTGCCCGTGACAGAGATCAGTGTCGCGCCCCCTCACTCCGGAGTAAGTTGCTCTCCCAACTAAGCTACACGTACGAAATGTATTGCTGCATATTTGTCGTCTTGACACGTGCTTTACCTCTGTAGTACGTCACAGGGAAAAGTATCGATTGTCCTTTACCATAGTGGAAAACATGTGGAAAAGCCCCTTTTTACTTGGGATTTGTACCTACGACTAAACTACGCCGGCAAATAAATACAACTTGCCGTTTTAACTCCTACGTCACCTCAGTACTCCCGCCTTTCTCACGGAGGGGACATTTAACCCCCCCCTGAGAAAGACGGGGACACGAAATCTCAGGTTTCGGGTTCGCCGATAAGCCAAGCTTGAAGAAGCTCACTGTAGAAGAAGAATTTTTTCCAGACGATGTGTGGAATAATCATAACCTTTTTCTTTTTCTTTTTTTTTTTTTTTTTTCGAGACACCCGGCCAGGTGATTTATTTTACGTTGGGAACCAGTGTGAAGAAAAAGCCCTTTCATTCAGGTGAGGCAGCGCGAATTCGAACACACATCTTCCTGCTCCGGAGCAAGACATTCTCCAGACAGAACTACGCCGGCAAAGCTTATCGCTAAAACTTTCCGTTTTGATTCTTGCACTGCAAAAAAATAAGTGGTGTGAATTCACGGAAAATTTCTGAAAATAACGTGCAGCAAAGTTGCAGGTAGGTATCCTTGTTTTTCAGAAATTCCCGTTT
The DNA here is from genome assembly GCA_039090855.1 of Macrothele yani. Taxonomy (NCBI): domain Eukaryota; kingdom Metazoa; phylum Arthropoda; class Arachnida; order Araneae; family Macrothelidae; genus Macrothele; species Macrothele yani. The sequence continues at coordinate 1,394,123 of CM076991.1, forward strand.
TTAAAAAGGCCTGTTCATCATTTTAGCTTCCGTATTTTCAAAGATTTTTCGTAGACAAAAATTTCGTTTATTTCAGAAAAGTCCATTTCAGATTTTTCCATATTTGAACTGAAATACCGCAAAAACTGACAAGCCTGTGCTTTTTAGTCCTTACCACAGATAATCCGCCCGCTGAGGTCAGGTTCGATCCCCGGACGTTTTAGCTGGCTCAACCGATAACTCCCGCCTTTAATCACTGAACAACAAACGCTCGGCTACCAGCTTCATGTACATCGTAAAACGAATTCCGCGACGATGAAATTTTGCTTTTTGTCATTAAAGCGAGTGATTTAGTCATTTTATTTTCTGTTGGAACATATAATTTTTCTGAACAGGTTTGTAATATTTTTTTCCTCTAGGAGGACTTTTCACAAATTAAACATTTTTCATCCTAATTTTTGGAAGGAACAAAATGCTTTGCAACTTGATTTTTTTAAACTGTCAATGACTTTCAGTTATCTCTAAAAAAACGGTGAAATGGGTTTTTTATAGTATTATTCCACACACACAGACACACACACAAACCAACTAACTAAATGTAAAATTTACTCTTGACAGTTATAATAACTTTTGTCTTAAGTTGTCCAAAGACTGATACACAGACATCGTATAATCATCTGTACAATAAGTATCCGGTTTCTTACAGTAACACAATATATAATAAATATCTGGTTCACCAAATAGGGGAAAGGAGAAAAAATATCCCATGCCACAAAAAGCAAAGTCCGTGCGATATGCTATCCACAATAACCGACCTCACTACGGAACATCAAAATTCGACAGACGATTGAAATTTAAAAGTTAATCAAACCTCAAGTACTCTCACCAATCGCTCCTATTACCGATAATTTCTCGTCATAAGGATACCGAAAAAGTGGGAATGGACATTTTCCGTTAATATACGAAAGGAATTTCGGAAAGATTTCCGAAAATTCAGAATTTTCTCTTAACACATCTTTAAAAGGTTAATTTACCGTCACTATAAGAAAGAAACTGCGGAAAGGTTTCTGAAAATTCAGAATTTTTCCGTATTACGATAATTCCGTGAAATTCAGGTTTCTTTCTGTCATTTCACGGAAAAGGTTGTATCAGAAATATGGTTTGCTAATTCACGTAAGAAATGACGGAAAGGTGCCTGTGAATTTCAGAAATGTTTTACAGTGTGCGTCACCTCAGTTGTACGTCACAAACAAGTGAGTATGTTTTCAGGAAAATTTAAATTCTTCCGAGCATCGATAGTTGGATAATTGTAGGTGTGTGCGTGTGTAGAGAAAGTAGGAAACTTCTCAAAATACACAACACTCGAAGAAAAATTGCAGCGAAAAATGCTCATGGAAGAACAAAAACGAGGTAAGAAAACGAAATGAACGGTGTCTCATGTAGAGGAAAAAACAACAGTGTTTGGAGGAGTTTTTCACGGCCACGATAAATTTTCCAGAGTTACACGACAGCCGGAAATACAGAGAAACTTATAAATTGAATTGGTAGACCGTAGTTCTTGCTTCAGTAACGCTCTTCGGAAAATCTGAGAACTCTCCTGCAGCTGAAATCGAGCACACATCTCTCGATTTTTGTCGAAACTATAGTTGTCACAAATGTTTATTTTTTCAAGTCGAGCATGGTTTCGCTGGGTATTGACCTAGCTTCATTACGTGCCATTCGTCCTGATGAAGCTAGGTCAATACCCAGCGAAACTATGGTCGGCTTGAAAACATAAACATTTGTGACAACTACGTTGCATTATCTTAATCTATATAGGAGATTGGTGTTAAGGTATGCTATAAGAAAGGGAAAAAGAAAAATGTTAGTAATACAGCGTAACTGCACAGTTTGCTGGCCCTGCGCCATAAGACACAGGAACAGAGCCCACAGGAACCAAACCAAGAAACATCGCACTCAACGAGCAAAATTCCAGGCCCTATCAACCACCCTTGCAGTCCCCTGCGCGACTGAAACACACATGGAAGCTGCAGCTCGCTCCACGTAGAACTAAGTTTCTTTTCTTTTCACTTAAGCATATTACTGTACCAGCCGTAATCCAGCCCATTATGTCTTTAGCAATAAATATTCTTTGTCCCTATCTTATCCTTCTTGCCGAAGTACCAAAGGAAATAGGTAAAATTCAAGGGACAGGCTGTACATTAAATCTTCTTCGGCGCTGACTGTGGTGTCCGTTGACCGCTGTTAAGGAGGTTTCGTTGTTCGGAGGTTATCGTTAATGTTAATCCTACGGAAGCTGTTCTGTACCAACCAAAACTTATCGTTGATCGGAGGTGTCCGTTAATGGAGGTTTCACTGTATGTCAAAATATGTGTGACTTTCAGCGGGGAGATGGGTATTTTGGATTTCTGATAAAATCCAAAATGCCCATCTCCCCGTTCTTTCCTTCCTTGCTACATGCTTGGACGAAACGCCCTACACCCTCCGAAGAGCCAAATAAGATTTCCTTTTACAACCACTGTGTATTTTGTGACGTATCTAAATTAACTTTCATTTTTAGTTCCTTTTTCTATGTAAATTTGAGTTTGTTCTCCGTTATACTTCCAAACTTAACGTGACATCTTCTCTCTCACGAGAATACTGTTGGCAACACATTTGAGGTCAGAGAGAAAGTGACGTATGACTGTGATAAGAACTATAGATAAAAAGGACGATACGATAGTTGCTCAGGTGGATGTGTGCGTGTGTAGACGTTCGATTGCTAAGTTAAATGTGTAAATAACAAATTTAGTGCCATGTTGTGGAGTTCAATTGAATTAGTGGTGGAATAAAGAGAGAATTACCGTAAGTTGACTTCTGTTTATGTTTCGTCTGGCCGTGAAAGCTTAATTAGGAACTATTGCATCATATTCTTATTTTATTTCAACATTCCTTAGTCATGGTTTAGACATAATGTAAAACCAATCTTGCTCACCAAAAAGACATTACGTTATAATTTCCATTTCCCATTCTTTCTCTCTGCCTCTCGAAGGAATGTACTACCATGCCGTAAGGAATTGCTAACTGCTGGGGTGGTGCAGCGGTCTGACCATACGTCCGAAATGGGCCCGGTTCGACACCTGCATGGTGAGGCATGGATGTTGTGTTTGTCTTATGGCGCTGGCTTTCTCCCCTGGAACAAGTGGCTCTAAATTAGGAGGCCGATTGCTTTAGACCATTGAGTTGCTTACGATGGTCGTTAAACTCCCAATAAAAAAAGAATGCTGCTGGTCAGCTCTCACGTGGGGGCTTCTCCGAGAATGTTTGTCCTTTTACAGCAGGGATAATGGAGGGGCGGGGGGTTCTTCCTTTTGTTCGTGGGTGGTTCCGGTCAACGAATGAATACGTGTTCCCGAAGGATTTGTTAAGAGCTTTTTTCTATCTGTTGTTCTCGTTGTACAAATCCAAGTCACTATTTAATGTTACTTCAAATGTTTCTGTTTCTTGTTATTTATAAAATTTCAGCATAACGTGAGGAAACGTGGAAAGTCGAATTGAGGTAACAGAATCTCAACGCGCTCCTCTCCGGAACGCTGATCCTAGATTACTGTAATTGGCATAATTTTCTGTTAATTACCTCAACTCTTTCTTCTTTGAGATCGACTCGCATCGCTAGCTCTTCCCTCAGAAGTACATCTGGGTAGTGTGTTTTGTCGAAGGCAGCCTCCAACTGCTCCAGCTGTTCTTCCGTGAAGATTGTCCTGTGCCTCCTCTTTCTCCGGTGATTATGACCCATCGCCGTCAGCATCGTTGGAGGAGGCAAGTACGGGGAGAAAACAGATGGGTATCCTGAAATGAAGAGGAGAGATTATAAAAAAATAAAACAAAATATAAACTGTAATTGTTTACCTAACCATTTACCAGCAAGGAAAGAAGATTTAGTGCCTGGCGGTACTTCAACTGCAAATTTTCCAGGCTGTTGGGTTAAAGGTTTATGTTGTTTTTCCGCGATGGTTACATTTCAAATTTAAGACCATCTGATTGCAGATGAAACTGCTTGTGGTCACGTTACTGCTATTACCGTTCGTTCTTTTTTATTCGCGAAAAACTGAAAATTAATTTTGTACTTGGAAGTTTCAACACTTAAACAACAGTAAATTATGCTTTCTTTTTTTTAATTTAAAGAGAACACTTTTTCTTCTTAAACAAATATTTTAGTACAGGAAAGTAATAGTAGCATCTTTTAACAACATTGAAAAGAGAACACTCGTGACAAATAATTAAGGATGAGAAACCCCAGCTTTGGTGTTAAATCGTAGTAAAGCGCTAAACAAAAGCATAATAACTTCAGATTCCTGATTAAAATGTTAACTACTAACACAGTACCTATTGTTTTCCTTCCACACTACTGGATGATATAATTTGAAATTAGTGCCTTTCTGGAAACGCATTGTCAAAATGAAAATTGGAATCACACGTTTTAGCGTGCATTCTTTTATAAACGCGTTGGCTGTTATTCCCACTTGAGGGCATTCACGAGCGTGGGTAAAAAATGTCGACTAACAGATTTTGATTTGATATATTCTTCCTTTCAGAACATGCTATGAATCTTTAATGCATTTTTAATAATTTATTAAAAATGTATCACCAACCCACACATGGGACCTTTCCTTCTGTGTCTACGCCGTATCTATACAAACGAGCTACGAAGTATTATTGTGAAATTTCTGTGTGTTCCCACAGCAGAAATGGGGCCCCTAAAATGACACAACCATCGCGCATTTTATTTTTGATTTTAATCTTTTATTAAGATTCATAGCAAGAGTTTTTTACGAAGACCACCAGTGTACAGTATCTTCTTCTTCTTTTAAGGTTTTGAGTTGTACCGAAATTCTTGAATTTTTTGCTGTGCGCCGAAACTTTTTGATGAACTAAATAATTTTATATTGTGGGGTTGTGGAGTTTTTACTTTTTTGATGCAGTTATTTAACAAATGAATTAACGTTTCTAGACTCTTCGTTGAAACATAAGCACACCGGACAAAAAAATTTCACCCCTGGCAGAACATACCTAATAAGGGGTGACGGCGCCTCTTCCCTTGATAACAGCATGAATCCGTTGTGCTAGAAACTCCACGAGGTTGTGGATATATTGAACATCGATTTGCAGCCACTCGTTCATTAATTGGTCCCGAAGTTCCGCCAGAGTACGTGGGTGTCTATTCCGGCGTTTCACCTTCTGTTCCAAAAGATCTTACAGATTTTCAATAAGATTTAAATCTGTGGATTGGGGGTAGGGGGGCAGCCGAGGTGAGAGAGTGTTGCTGATTGTCCGCTCGTGCCACTCAGACACAGTTTTAGCGTTGTGCACACGGCAATTGTCGTCTTGGAAGACAGGAGTGGCAATGAGATGCTGCTCCTGCAGATGTATAGGGCAATACTTCGTCATTCAGAATGCAGAGGTACGCATGCTTGTTCAAACAACGAGAGGACACATTTTGTGGTACAAAGACATCCCCGAAACATCACAGAACCCCCTTCAGCTTGAACACCTTCGACACAATCAGGATTAAAGGCTTCAATGGGCCTGCGATACACTCGTTGTCTCCCATCATTGGAGTACAAACAAAAACGAAACTCATTAGACCAAATTACTCATTTCCAATCCTCCACAGTAAAGTTTTGGTGCCTCTGAGCTCATTGATAACGTCTGACTTTGTGACTTGCTGTTTAAAGAGGCTTCTTCTGTGGTGCTCTGCTCTAGACGTCCATCGCATGCAGTTCTCATTACAATATCCTTTCGGAAATTGGTTGGAGTGGACTTCCATCGACTGTTTGGAGCAATTGTCGCCGGATTTGAAACCGATTTGCAGTTTCTAGGCATGAAACATGGCGGCGGTTCCTGTTGATGAGAATCGTTTTCCGGCCGCAATTACGTCACTGATTTTCAGCTGACTGCGAACTACACCACTGTTTGTAGACCTGCTGGACAGTGCACTTCGAAACACCAACAAATTGGGTGACTCCATTCACTTTGTGTCCATGGGCACGGCCAAACACGATGGCTCCTTTTTGCCACTCAGCAACTTCTGTCTTACGACCCACATTGCAGACTAAATTCAACACACATGTTGCTCTTCACCACTGCACGAGACAGAAATGATCCTGTGGACCACGTCAGTGCTATTTATCTCCCAACAACACTGTCACAGCGCCCTCTGTGCAACCGGTAACTTCCTACTGTTAGGCGTGACAAATTTTTTGTCCGGCATGCATAAATCTCACCCGCAATAACTAAGTAAATAATAATTATAGTAACGGCCAAGGTGAAATAATCAGCACTTACGAGTAACGGCAACTTGTTCCTTTATTTTTCCACTCACTAGAAATTCAATTCATCGTCACGTTGTAATGTATCCACTGACACAAAATATCTCTTGCATCAATATCAATCATAAAACAAAAATAATGTATCAATTATATAAAAGCAATGCGTGTTCTTCGATACACATAGATATCTAACGAGCTTCATTCTCTTTCGCTATCAACTATCCACAATCTTTTCCCAATCTCTCTCTTTCTCTCTCTTCCCTTCACTACTACATTTAACGTCGTCATTTTATGTTGTTGTGATTCACTGTCAGCGTTGCCAAAAGTACAAGCTGTTTAGGAAGTAATGTGCCATTCATTGAGAAAATATTAAATAGAGAAGTAACAAAATTTTAAGAAAAAGAAGAAAAGAAAAGTAAAGAAGAAGTGGGTTGCAGACGAGAGTTTGACGATCAGCTTGAAGAGAGGATGTGTGAAGGTGTTGGAAATCATGCATCCGATGAGCATATCAATGAGCAAAAATAGGTTTTTGTTGCATATACGGCCCGAAGTAGGAGCAGAGAGTATGGTTATCCGGCGAGAGCGTCAAGATTTGGAAAATTTCCGAAAAACAAATGTTAAGCGGTAAAATTCAAACGCCAACCAAAGGATTCGCTGGATAGAGCTTCCTAAATTGTAATGAAAATGTTTCGTGAGGAACACAGATCAAAATGCAGTAGTGTTGTTTTTAAAATACCTCTTTTCTTCTTCTAGCGTTGTGTTGAATCCGCAATCAGATAATCGAATCTGCAAATAATCCTATCAAATAATCAAACTTGCAAACCTTTATATCAAATAATCGAATCTACAAACATTTTCTATCGTAAAGGCAAACACAGGGGCGTACTGATAGTCTCCGCAACCTCCGCATTGGCTGGGGGGCCTCACGAATAAGAGGGTCTCTAACCACAGGAAACAGATTTTGGCCTAGTGGTCAACGTTCGTGACTTCCACGGAGAAGACCTCGGGTTCGATCCCAGGCAGGTACGAACGCTCGAACTACTAAATATCCGCCGTGCGTCGGATGGGCACCTTAAGCTCTCGGGCCCCGGGTACTTGCCCCCCGGTAATAAATAAGGACGTCTTTCTCCCCTTCCTACCTCGCTTCTGTGTCACTTTCCTATCGGGCACTCTAACCCAAATCTTCTAGCTTCCTATTTCTAAGGGTTGCTTAAGACCTGGGGTCAGACACTCCCCTTCCTAAAATCTTCTACATATGATCTGATCTGATCTGAAACAGATTTTACAAAACTTTTGGGGGAAACTGCATATGAACCCGGTTATTTTTAGAATAACAAATTCGTGAAACTAGGAATTTTTGATAGAAGCTCTGAATGAAGTATTAAAAAGAAAAATAATTTATAGTATTTTTTTTCAATAAATAAGCAATATATACGGAAATCATTTTTTGGTTTTAGTTTATGGGCCGCGGATGGTCTAGTGGTCAACGTTCGTGGCTGCCATGGAGAGACCTCAGGTTCGATCCAGAAATGGAAATGGGACACTGGTCAACGGGTCGACAATTTCTTGTGGGTCCAACGGGTCGGGTCAATTAGTTCCTGACCCGATTTTGACCAGGTTTTATTCCCGTTTTATTTTTTAAAAGAGAAAAATATATTCCAAAGAAAAATGCGCGTTGTGGAATTCTATAGTCGGTACTGGTGCCAACGGAGTGAATAGTGATTTGCCGTGCAAAAATATTGTCGTCTCTTTCTTAAAGCAAAGAAGATTTCCACCGACCAACGTCAAACACACCGACACCATATCTTAAAAAGATACTTCCTTTTCGTTCTTTTACAGTGCGATTGTCCAGGGCAAGGTACAGGCAAACGCCATTCGCCTGCTTCTCAGCTGATTCACTCTCTACGTGCGAAGTTCGCTGTATGACAAAGAGTTACTTTTCACATCGCATCTTTCACATTGAACATTCAGAGGTTTTCGATTGATGTGCTAACATCCCGTTACCATGACATGTCATGTCGAAATTAACTCTTTATTTGTTAATACGGATGGATTTAATATTAAGGAGTTTGAGAAAGGCGTCGAGGCCAACAGATACGTGCTTGTTCAAAACCTCAAGTGAAAGAGTGAATGCTGGAAATTGTTTTGTCTCATTAAGGAACCTGTGAATAATTCTGTGTTGTTTGGTCTTGCTTGTTGTTCAAAATGTGGAAAGTGTATAATTACAAAGAAAGATGTCGACTGTGTAATAAGAGGTTATGGAACCGAAAATCTAACGGACCATATGAAAGTATGAGCACCTCCATCGCGTGGAAAGAGTGAACAATCTAAATACAAAAAAACAAAAAAAAAACATTTGTGTAATCACAAATAATGATTCCCATTTGTGATATACTCACGGTCATGGCCATAGTCAGCCATTACTTCTGGATTACCCAAAACAGTGGCACTAAAAATGGCACTGAAATTTAGCAAGTAACCAAATTTTATTATTAAAAAAGGATTTCAGTTATTAAAAATCAAGCAGTTATTGGGATGAATATATATATTACGTTTATATGTATATATATATATATATATATATATATATATATATATATATATATATATATATATATCATCATCATCATCATTGTCAACCATTATCAATCCACTGCTGGACAAAGGTCTCCCCAAGTTTCCTCCACAACGGTCTGTCTTGTGCCAGTCTCCTCCATGTCACTCCCGCATACTTTCGAATTTCATCAACCCATCTCCCATGTGGTTTTCTTCTGGGTCTTTCCTGTCCCTTGGAATCCAATCTAAAATTTCGGCTGTCCATCGATGGTCTGTCCTTCTGGCAGTATGTCCAGCCAATTGCTATTTCAGGGATTTAACTCTGATCATGATGTCTTCCACTCTTGTCATTTTTCGGATCCACGAGTTCCTCTTCTTATCTCTCCTGGTTACACCAAGCATGCACCTCTCCATGCCACTTTGAGTTGTCTGCAGCCATTGTATGTCTCTTTTAGTTAAGGTCCACGTCTCTGCACCATACGTAAGCACTGGAAGGATGCATTGATAAAACACTTTTCTTTTAAGACATAATGGCACGCATATTGCTCCTGAAAATTATGCTGTTTCTTCCAAAAGCTCTCTCTCTCTCTCTCTCTCTCTCTGAGAGAGAGAGAGAGAGATTTGTCCGGGTCAGTTACGGGTCCAGATCGGGTCGGGTCCAGTTATGGGACGTCCGGGTCCGTGTCCGAAATTTTTGACCCGTTTCCAACTCTGGTTTGATCCAAGGTAGGTACGAACGCTTGAACCACTAAATATCCGTCATGCGTCGGATGGGCACGTTAAGCCGTCGGACCCCGGGTACTGGACCCCCGGTGATAAATAAGGGTGTCTTCCTCCCCTATCTGCCTTGCTTCCGTGTCAGTTTCCTGCAGGGCACTCTAGCCCAAATCTCCTAGCTTCCTATTTCTAAGGGTTGTTTAAGACCTGGGGTCAGACACTCCCTTCCTAAAATCCTCTACATAGGATCTGATCTGGCTTTAGTTTATAGAAAGCAGATGACAAGAAACCAGCTTTCCCAGAAAACTTAAGACCTCTTTTCGCAGCCACAGCAATAGTTCCTATACATTTATACTGTGTTTATAAGAGAATGTGAAAGAGAGAAAAACATCATTTCAACGAATGAAATTCTTATACCAATGGGGATAAGGTGTTATGTATTACAGTTGTATGAACATAACTACGCATCCTTCAGAATATTAGTGGCATAGCGTTAAGTGTGTTTTTAATATTCAAGACTAAATAGCTTAATACTCTCGCTTTTTTTTTTTTTTTGCTACAATTCTTAATTTTTACTTATTTACTTGGTTACTTATGTTCTGTATTTTCATATAAATCTGAAAATGTCACTGTTACACGGCAGTTATGTGTTATATGTGTGTGAACGTGAGGCATTTTAAAGAGACTAGCCTTAGTTCTCTAAAAGAATAAAATTAGCATGACAACTTTGGCGTAAATGTATTGTAGTATTTAGTATTGGTATAAACTAGAGGAATCATTTAAATTACAACATGCACAATTGTGTTACACACAAGAAAACGCAATAAGCTTAGTTTCATGAAAAATACCTGTAGTTTCCAAAGAAATTGAATATATCTATATTTCACTCCCACGGATTAAAAGGGCCGCGTTCCAAGAATGATGGATTGGGGGCTAAACCCATCCGTTATATATCTCTCTATATAATTAACTTTTGAAATAACATTTTCTTAAAAAAAACACCGAGAAGCAAAGATGTGCAACTCGACAAAAGTTATCCAAAGTACCCTAATTTACCACAGTTATTTATATAACTGGAATAATGGCGAACCTTATACACTGCTGGCCACCCAAAATGCAACACCAAGAAGAAAGCATCCGATTGGCCTGAAATTCACAGCATGCGTCGCCCGCGAGAGGACATACAAAAGAATAGCATTGCAGGGTATATGCAAATCATATGCGCCCGGCACGCCACCGAAAAGCACTATAAGAAGGGTGCACAGAAGGCGGGGTGTAAGTAGTGGAAGTGTGTGGTGCTGCCGAACCTGTGCGTGGGAAGCTTTGTAACGTACCAGGAGATGTGACGTACCTGCCAGAAGGACGCACACGACATAAAAGCAGATAGGAATCAGAATAAAACGTCCGCGTAGCTCAATTGGTAATGCAACTTATTCCGGAATAAGGGGACCCGGGTTCGAATCCTGGCGTGGACAGAAATGACGGAGAAATTTACTTCGTTATAATGGCGCCCGAACTATCCGGATGACCCGACCGTTCAAAATCTCGCATTGGTGTGATGTTCTTTCCACACCGCGAGATAGGAAAAATAAGAGAATCCTTTCTCCAGCACTTCAAAATAAAAAAAAAATAATAATAATAATAAGGGGAGATGATGTAACGTACCAGGAGATGTCACGTACCTGCCAGAAGGACGCACACGACATAAAAGCAGATAGGAATCAGAATAAAACGTCCGCGTAGCTCAATTGGTAAAGCAACTTATTCCGGAATAAGGGGACCCGGGTTCGAATCCTGGCGTGGACAGAAATGACGGAGAAATTTACTTCGTTATAGCTTCCTGATGCCTCGTCGCAGAATGCGGCAGTCATTCCAGCACGTTTTGGAATTCGACAGAGGACGAATAGTGGCTTATCGCGACAGCGGTTTATCATACCGATACATCGGCGCCCGTGTGGGACGACATCCAGCCACAGTGAGGCGAGTATGGATTCGGTGGGTGCAGCAGGGACGGATGGACGGGACGACGTGACTGATTGCCGCAGCCGCGGCACACCACCGAACGCGAGTACCGGCATGTTGTGCGGCGGGCATCGACGGCTCGCACCACCACATCACGAACGTTAGCGCAGGAAGTAGGGTGTGTTGCGCAACAACCTGTGTCAGCACGTTTCGTTCGACGTCGTCTGCAGGTGCGGGGACTTGTCGCACGGCGCCCATTTCTCCAATTACCATTGACGTTACACCACCGGCGAGTGCGGCGGCAGTGGGCAGTTGAACGCCGCACCTGGACTACGGAATGGCACGACATTGTCTTCTCCGATGAATCCCGCTTCAGCCTGCAACATCACGTTGGTCGGATCCGCGTGTGGCGGCACCGCGGCGAGAGACTGTATGACGCCAGCATTATGCATCGCCATACCGGTCCGTCGCCTAGCGTTATGGTTTGGGGCGCAATTGGATATGGCACCCGCACCCCTCTGGTACGCATCGCCGGTACACTCAACAACCACCGCTACATCTCCAACGTTTTGGAGCCTGTAGTCCTCCCTTACCTACAGGACCTGCCAGGGGCCACGTTTCAACAGAACAATGTGCGCCCGCACGTGGCACGCATCTTTCAACAATTCTTCACGTCCCACCAGGTGTCACTGCTGCCGTGGCCTGCCTGTTCTCCCGATATGTTGCCCATCGAACACGTCTGTTCGCTGATCGGCAACAGATTGGCCCGGCAAGCACCACCCGCGGCTACACCTGATGAACTGTGGCAACGTGTGGAAGCAGCCTGGACCGACATACCCCAATCCCACATCCAAAGCCTGTTTCGTTCCATGCCGCGGCGTGTAGCGGCCGTTATTGCCAGCCATGGGGCCACACGAACTATTGATGTCTGCGTGTTCCGTAAGTCGCACGGGCCTGTAAGCTCAATCGTTTCATCTTTGTATCTGTTGTTATGTGTCCAGTAAATCTGGCTTTGCTATCTCGTGTCCTTCTTGGTGTTGCATTTTGGATGGCCAGCAGTGTAGATACCAGATATTTCTTCTGTATCACAGAAAAATTTTCTGAAACTGAATTTGAATAAAATCGACAGTAAATAGAGCATTTTTGTCTGGAATGCACTTTTTGTATGTTTGAGAGCTCGTGCACACAGTGACTACTAACACCTTTGTTTGACGCTGTTTTCCAAGAGAAGTATTTCGCGGTGCTATTTTTAAAAAAATTCCCATTCTAGTAGCTATGAAAGTATAGCTTGCAGTGGACAAAAAAAGCAACTGCACTTAATTGAGAAGAATGCGTAGCAACACTGTTCTGTAAAAAAGAATCTAGCATACGACTGTTCTCCACTCTAAACGCTCTTATTCTATTTCCCGCCGATGGCCAAATACATCCACCAATAAACTACCGTAACAAGAAATGTGCTAATATCCCACCGAAATCTCTTTCCCTCGTGAAACAAACGCCTTCACTTAATGGAAACTTCTGCTCCCTTTCCTGCTGGTTTTTATTTCCCTAGTAAAGATGCCGTCTTTTCACATGAATATTACCGTTTCCGACACGCTGTTGCAGTTGCTGTCGTACATCGTTCCTTCAGTCTTTTGGCCTATGGCTGATTCACACGGTTTGAGCTTTTGTTAGCTTGGGACTTATGGTACGTGCCTCCACAATACTCCCATCCCCGTAAATCATTAAGTTGTTTGACGTATTGCTCCCTAATGGCCTAACCCCTGCAGACACCAGGCGATGAGATTACCCCAACTAGAGTAATGTTATCTTAATGCTGATGCTGTGACACTTCACCTTATCATCGGAAAAAAAGGTGGAATCGAAGGAAGAGGTTTTTTACTGTGACAACAAAATATTTAAGAAAATTCCCGTCTGCCTTTTTTTTTTAAGTAGAAAAATATTACATAGATAGAGGTAAGCTAATACAAGAAAATGTTTATTTTGATTGGGATGGCTTTACGTTTCTTTGGGGGGGGGGGGGGAGCTTGAGCCCCGAAAAATTGGTCTAACGACGCCACTGATTGGTTGTTCCAGAAAAAGCATAAATATATTATGCGGTTCTTCAAATTAATAAAAGACGATCATATACACATCAGCTACAATACTGAACCTTTATCAACTTAGGTTCAACTTGTTTACATCCAACAACAACAACAATCTGCGGCATACTCTACACATCATACATCACGACTAAGTAAACCACACCACCACAATTTTTCGCTGCTTGCTTCCACATTATATATCTCTCGCTCTTATCTGTCAACACGCACACGTCACGCACTCTAACCTTAAGAGGCTGTTGTCAACACCATTTAATGAATGAGAAAATATAGCGTTATGGTAGATAACGCTTAAAGAGAATAAACTAAAATTTACATAGAGAAAGAAACTAAAAATGAAAGTTAAATTACAGTATACGTCATAAACTTTCCTTTTAAATTTCTTTTTCTTTTGTAACTTTCGTTATTTCTCGGTTAAAGATTTTCTTACTGAACGGCACATTATTTCCCCGAACAACTTGTACGTTTTGGCACCACTGGCGTGAGTCAAATTAAAATGAAAAGCAAGGCCGAGAGTGTGGTGTGATAGATAAAAAGTGGAGAAAAGATTAGAAAAACGTGTAAAGAGCTGTGGTTGAAGTTATATTGTAGAAATTGCTATGTTTGTTAAAAAATATATGAGCTTGCTGTTAGGATAACTGATAATTTACGATTTTTGATTGTCAGTTGAAAGCTACGCAAAGATAAAGTTTATTTGTGGCTTCATTTCTTGAAAACGACAGTTTGAAGGATAAACCAGTTTAAATAATTGCGTTAGTGCTGATTTTGACCCTGTCCGTTTATTTCAGTCTGCGAGATTTAGTGGATGATGTTATGTATTCAACAAGTTTAGTTAAGGACATTATTTAATTGATTAGCTACAGCTGCGAAATAATTAAAACTTTACAACCTACATTATTACTGTCAGTATTCATCCTCCAGAACGTCAAGATTTTAATTTATTCAAATGAAGAGTTTAAAATTTTCAGTATTTAGGCCCTAAAGTTCAGTAGCGTGGAAATACAACTTCGAAACGTTAATACAAAATATTTTATTATTATTTCCTTCCTCACGGTACAGTTCTAATGGCTTCATGTTTTTTACGACTTAACACTAATTAGCTGTAATTAATTTTGTTATATCAGTTTTGTAACAGTTAGCCTACAAATATTTTCATTAATTTCGAAAGTTACTGTTGCATTGATAATAAATGCTACATGGCTTCATTATTATGATGAATTTTTTCGCATATGGGGGTCATACAATAAAAGTTCTGCACACTGTCCATTTTTGAGAAAAGTGTGAAGTAACGGAGAAAACTTACCTTATTGCCGTTCAATGTACTCCCCTCCGCTGCTAATAACAGCTTGCCAGCGGTGACGTAGGTCCCGGATGCCCCGTAGTACACCATCTTTGTTCAGCTGTCGTATTACTCGGGTCACGTCCAATGACAGTTCGTCCAGCGATTCGTAGCGGATGCCACGGAGCAGATGATTTTTTTACTTTGGGAAAAGATCAAAGTCGGTTGGACTGAGATCAGGGCTGTATGGTGGGTGTGATAAAGTTTCCCAGCCATATTTTGACAAAAATCCCCGTACCGACGCTGCTCCATGACACAAGCTGTTGTTATGCAGCAAGATTGCTCCCGCTTCCAACAAGTTGGAGAGATTTTGACGAATTTTTGGTCTCAACTTTGTCCTCAGAAAGAAATTGTGCTTCGATCAAGAGTTCCTTCCCCACAAACTTCTTGCAAGGCAGTGTGTATCTGTGTCGGAGTTTTCCCCCAGCAGAGTTTCTATTTTTACGCAAGAGCGCTACAGTCTAACGCTGTGACTCGACCTGAGGAGCTGCACACTTCCATTTCCAAACCCTCCTACGTCCACACAGCAAACGATAGCGCATCTTTCTG
The DNA here is from genome assembly GCA_039090855.1 of Macrothele yani. Lineage (NCBI taxonomy): Eukaryota > Metazoa > Arthropoda > Arachnida > Araneae > Macrothelidae > Macrothele > Macrothele yani. The sequence goes on from CM076991.1 coordinate 1,409,635, forward strand.
ACAACACTGCATTGCTGAGAGTCTGGTATTGACATGACGCAATTATTTCCCCGATTGCATCATCCGCTTCCGTTTTAGATTAACGTGTGCAGATCTTTTGTTACGGCCCTCGCATTTCGAAAGCCTACAGTATAAAGAATGTTTATGCAACTCATTGCTAAATGTAATTGAAGCTGATGCCTGTGTCGGACTACCACGGAATTTTTCATGGTCAATGTCCCATGAAACAGGACTATACACTGTAATAAAATAAGTGATGTGAATTCAGAGAAAATTTCTGAAAAGTGTCCGTCTGTTAACGGAATTTCTGTTTTCAAAAGAGCCCATCGTCCTTCTTTTTTTTTTTTTTTTTTTTAACTTCTGTACTTTTTACAGATTTTTCGTAGTCAGTAATTCCGTTTATTTCAGAAAAGTCCGTTTCAGGTTTTTTACGTATTTAGACAGAGATTTCGCAAAATTCAACAAGTTGATTACTTCAGCCTTTATGCGAGAGAATCCTTCTGCGCCAGTGATCGATCCCAGTCGTTTGGGTTGAAGCCGCGCGTTTTAACCACTGAACCAGAAAGTCACAGGAATCAGCCTCACGTTCAAGGTAAAACTAACTGGGCATTGAAGATTATTATTATTTTTTTTTTCATTAACGCAAGCGATTTTGTCATTTTATTTTCTATTGGAGCTTATTATTTTTTGAATACGTTTGTAACAAATTTATGTTTTCTGTAGGAGGTTTTATAACAAATTACGTGCTTTTTTCATCGTGATTTTTCAAAGCAACAGAATGCTTTTTAGTTTGAGATCTGTTTTTCAACTGACAATAAACTTTCAATTATCTTTAAGAGAAGGTGCAATGTACTGTTTTATAATATTATTCCACAAAACTTCTAAATATAAAATTTCCTCTTGATGTCTATATAGCTTTTGTCTTAAGAACTCCACAGGCTGATCCATATAGACATCGTACAATCATCTTTGCAGTAAATTAAGTACCCGGTTTCTTACGGTAACACAATATATAATAGCTGGTGCACAAAATGGGGAAGAGGAGAAGTATTATCCTGTGCCACAGTATCCAAAAGTATCAATATTTAACAGTTAACCAAACCTCAAGTATTCCCGCGAATCGTTCCTATTACCAGAACTTTCCCGTTATATGGATACCGAAAAGGTAAGAACAGAATTTTCCCGTTAATATTCGAAAGGAATTGCGGAAAGGTTTTTGAAAATTAAGAATTTTCCGTTAACACCTCTTGGAAACGGCAATTTACCGTTAACATACGAAAGGAACTGCGAAAAGTTTTCTGTAAATTCAGATTTTTTTTTTTTTTTGGCGTACGAAAAATCCGTGAAATTCATGTCCCCTTCCCCTTTCACGGAAATGATTATATCAGGAATGTGCTTCGTTCATTCACAAAAGGAACCACGGAAAATGTATCGTAAATTTCAGATTTTTTTTTTTTTACTTTGTAGCCCTTTTATTTGGAAGCTTGTATATTATTGGGTGTGTGCGTAAGTTCTACCCGTTTTTGTAGGCTACAATGAAAGGAGGAGAACACAACAAATAACGTACCTACAATTTCACATAATTGCCATCATTTTGTATGACCTCTTGCCATCTGTCTACGAGTAGGTGAATCTCACGCCGGAAAAACTCCCGTTTTTTAGAATCCAAAAAGTCATGTAATGCCGTTTCACATTGTCCACGTCATCGAAGGCTTGGAGAGCCAAGGCGTTCTGTAACGATCGAAAAGGGCAGTAGTCCGTAGGTGTCAGCTCAGGGGAATACGCCGGGTGAGATAACACTTCCCAACCAAAGTCCAGTAATTTTTGGCGAGTGATTAAAGCAGCATGAGGTCTGGCGTTATCATGATGAAGGATCACGCCTTTGCTGTTAACGAGGGCTGGCCGCTTCGATGTCAGTTGTTCTCGCAATCTGTCCAACCGTTGGCAGCAGAGGTCAGTATGTATCGTTCGGTTAGGTGCCAACACCTCCCAGTGGATTATTCCCATGGACATACCACCAAACACTCAACAAAACCTTTTTGGAATGCAGTCCTCCTTTTGATGTCGATGGAGCATCCTCTGCACCTTGGCACACAGTCCGTAGACGCTTTACATTACGGGACAGTACCCATTTCTCATCACCCGTTACAATTCGTCCCCAAAACGGTTCATTTCTGTGACGAGAAAGCAAAGAAACACAGGTACGGATTCTCTCCTCTCGTTACTTTGCAGAAAGCTGATGCGGAACCCAGTTATCGAACTTGGTGATGAACCCAAGCGCATGCATCCATCTTTCGACTGTTGTTCTGTGTACTGACAACGTTTCCGCAAATTCCTGAACAGTTGAATGTGGGTTATTTGTTATTACGTGGTCCACAACCTCGTCAGAAACCACGGATGGATGTCCAGAACATGGTTGATCTTCACAGCTTCTGTCTCCGTCCCGGAATTTCCGAAACCAACGGCGACATGTGCTATCATCAACTGCATCCTCCCCATACGCTTGACAGATGTTGCAGCAACCCGCGACTGCAGTACTGCCTTTATCAAACTCGTACAGTAAACAATGTCTAACGTTCTCCTTATCGCATGCCATGTTACACCATCCGTGATTTCCGTTACGAATGACTAACTCGGACAAACCTAGTATCTCTATATATGCTCTACTGCTCCACGCTTTATTGGCCGAAAATTCGGCATCGCAGTGTCATCTGTGACGTAACTACTCGGATTGAAATTTGCATGTATTACAAAAACGGGTAGAACTTTTGCACACACCCAATAGTTCCTGGCTCCGTCTGCGAGGCTACACATGTAGAGGGAGAGCCGGAATCTGAACTAGAATATTTTGTTGGGTAATTCTTACACGTATGTAGAGGACAGTGTAATTTAATTTTTTAATGGGGATTACTATAGGGGGGGCGAAGTCGTTAAGTTTCATTTTTGAGACGTCCTTGCATTTATAAACCGTGATCTTCGTGTGATCAGTTATACAAACATCCCTGTACATGCAAGCACATCAGCATGATTTGTAATTTTGTCGCTTTCAGCACGTAAGCAACAAATTATTGATATTGTGGTGTCGTTCGTGTTAAAACACATTAGTACACGCGCGCACACGCAGACACACAAAGTGCAGAAAGAAATGAAAACTATTCATTTCTGAAGTGTTTCATCTCCACTTTGTGCGTTCTGGTATTTATACAGCCCTGAAAACAGAAGCACCAGGCAGATCATTTTTTTTTTAAATATATTATCGCTAGGACAGTTAGGTTTTTTCGATTTCTTTAAAATATTGTAAATTTTGTTAGCACAGGTGTGTTAAAAAAAGGGTAGGGGAGAAAGAAAGAAAGAAAGAAAAACATATGTGAGCTTAAATTTTCACGTTAGAGGTCCGATACTGGCCCTCTATTATCATGATATTATGTGAAGCAGTTTTAAGAGCCATTTTAGCCGATCGGATGTGATCGCAGCAGCGGTAGCTTCACTGAGCAATTCTTAAGCACTGCTGGAAAAATTATAGAAGTAAAGAAGAAAAGAGGGGGGAGGGGATAAACATACGGTCGTGTACTTGGTCTCATTTTATAGTATTTCCACATATAAAGCTAGAGCAGTTGGTGCAATTTTAATGAAGCGATGCTTAAGTGGTGTTGCAATTAAACACCATATAGTAGCAACTGTATGTTACAATAATAATTTTAAGCTGAATTCTAAGATGTACTCTTGTCGGAGATTTCAGAAAACTCGTCCAATACCGTAGATTATTTTTGCAAGATAATCTACGAATCAACATGAGTTTCTCCTTCGGGAGGAGCCACAGATGCGCCGATGAAACTCCCAATTATTAGCGGGATATTTTTTTCCCTCTTTTGGTTCGATTAGTAGCGCAACCCATTTTTAATACAAAAGGCAGTAAATGCACTTGTAACTTTTCTATAATATTAGTTAAGGTTTATTGTTATACTGGTTATGCTTTCGCTCTGAAATTATCTTAGTTATGCAATTAATTTACAATTACTTCACTTTCTATTTTCAACTGATCATTCCCTCAACATTTTTCCTTTTTACACTTCCGTTACCTTTTTTTGCATCCCATCTGGGAGCCCTCCTCATTCGCTGTCAGTTTCCTACTCCGTTTCGTAGCCCTCTGTCCTGCTTCAGATTCCTTCTATTCTTTGTTTCGGATCCACTTGGCTCTCCTTTCTTTGAAAAAAAAAACGTATTTTAACTGGTTAAGTAGCCTGGGATCACTTTCGTTCACTGTGCTACGGATAGCTGGAGGTACAATTAAAATGACTGCAATAAAACTTTTAAATGGAAGAGCTCCCCTGATGTACAATGTTCAATTGCTCTGGGAATCGATTTTGAACTGTTTCTAATGATTATACAGTATTAGCGTGGCTGATATGCCGTTTATGGCCGTCGCAAGGTTCTCTTTTTGCCGACTGTATAAGATGGTGACAAAGGGACAGATTGTTGTAAAATATTCTTTGATAGAGTATTTCCAAGTATCAACGTAACACAATCTTATGAAACACACTGTAAAAAAAACTTCTTGAAATTCGCGAGCCATTTTCCGGAATTCATTTCGGGAAATTCTTTATTCGTGAAATGACGGAGAAAACCTGAATTTTAAGGATTTTTAAAACGTGAATTGCCAGAAATACACCTGTTAACCTTCCTTAATTAATAGATATTAGGGCGGCCAAGACCCATAGCACGATGCATCGGATGCATCGTGCTATGGGTCTTGGCCGCCCTAATATCTATTAATACAAGTCTGCACGAATAAGTAATGATACTAACATGTTAACCTTCCTTAGGTTAATAACGGAAAAATTCCCGCGAACAAGGAGGAGATTTCTTTCACCTCGTAAGTCAGAAAAAGTCCTGCAATAGGGTGTTACATTTAGGCTGCAGAAAAAGAAAAAAGTGGGAATCAAAATTTCTTCTGTCTAAGGACTAAAAAAGTCCAGAGCCAATGGCTTTGAAAACTCAAGAAATTTCTGTATAAAAGCAGAAAACCCCTTAGCTGATATTTCTGTAAAAGAAAGGAATTAGTGATAACGGAAAATCTATCAAAATACCAAAGTTTCCGTTATTAGAAACGGAATCTTTTCAAAACTAAAATTTCATTAAAAGTCGGAGACCTTCCGGCAACTCTGCTGCATGTTATGCTCAAGAATTTTCCATGAATTCACACCAGTTATTTTTTACAGTGCAGACAACTTATAAGAAAAGGTAAAAACGATGTAAAGTGGCATTTTGGCACATTTTTACCCCCCTTTCAACATAAGACAGAACTGCAGGCTCAAAATACTCACGCCGACTTCGGGCATGTTCAAAATACTGGCGCCGACCACGGGCATGCTTTTGCTTAAGCATGCTTCGACAAAAATTAACGTATTTTCTGATTTCTACGCGGGTAATCTAAATTATCTTTTGGTAAACATTTGCATATTGAGAACTTGCAAAACTTGATGTTTCTCTCTGTTCATTATCAAAAGCAATGTATTCAACACACATTTTTGAATTAGTGTGTTAAAAAAATCATTTAGTAAACTGAATTCCGTAATACGAGCATATTACATTAGTTATAATTTTATGGTGAGCTCAACTTTTTTTTTTTTCAAATCTATTGAGAAACAAAACAGTTATTGAGAAAAATGTGAAGGAAAACAAGGCCATTTTTTCCCTCAATACCTTCAGATTTACTCACAAGCATGAGATTGATTTCAAACGGTAGTAATTCAAATGTTCGAAAGATAGTAATAACAACACATTTTTATTTATTTTCTTATTTATTTTAAAGAAAATTAGTGCATAAACGCTCTAGCAATTACTTTTTTTTACAAAATTCTTCACGTATGCTGTTCAAACATGAAAGGTAGATTGATTATTTTATGTACTGCTGATGGCACATTATAGTTTCGAATAATTATGCACTCTGAAATTTAGACAGATAAGGTGAAAATAATAGAAAGAAGTATACCACTTTGACTTTAGTCGGCAGGTTTTTTTTTTTTTTTGTTTTTTTTTTTATTTCATAAAGTTTAATTAGTAGGATGTGCAGTTCCTTCATAACAACCTCAGCCAATTCAGGTATTTTCAAAGTAGTGTCGCTTCTGATAAAAATTAATTGCTGTCAATAAACCGAAACAATAAATTTCTTGAATTCAGCATTGCAAGAAAGTATTTCATGAAATTTCATAAGCGGAATGCTTGCTGAAATCTGAACACCAAAATGGTATTTTGCCTTCTGTCAACTTTGTAACCGCCGCCGTTAAATCATACAAACAAGCAGGTTAAGATAACAAAAGTCTGTAATTTATTCCTTGTAACACGAATTTTGTGATATTCAGTATGTATCTGTGGACTAAAATCTCATATGAAAAAAAAAATACCAGCGCCCTTATTATTATTTTTTTTTTACAAGAAAAGATTCTTGTAGAAATTGAAGAATTTAACATACGTATAAAACTTGGCTAAAGGACATTTGAAAGAAAGATAAAAAATTTCAAGAGCAATTCACAGTTATGTCGTAAAAGAAAAGTGTTTCATCAATGCATTTCTCCAGTTCTTACTTAAGGATCAGAGGCATTGTCCTTAATTAAAAAAGACATAAATACATACAGAGGGTGCGGACAATTGAAAAAAGCCTGGAGAGAGGTGTCTGCTCGGTGTAATCAAGAGAAAATTAAGGAAAGGAACTAGTGGATCAGGAAAATGTCAGGAGCTGATGACATCATAATCAAAGTAAAGACCTTCAGGTGGCAATATGGCAATGGGTAAGACATACTGCTAGAACTGAAAACCAATGGCAACTGAAATACGACACTGGATTCCAAAGAATAGAAAAAGATCCAAAAGAAGTATAGAGGAGATGCGTGGGTGAAATTCGAAAGCATGCCGGAATAACATAGCAGCAGTGGTGTATATTCTATGCTAGCTAGGCTAGCTGCGAAGCCCAGAAAATGCACAAATAAAACTGAATTAAATATACACAAATAAAAGTCAATTATCAACGGTATAAAAATATGTCGATGCTTTCGCTGCGAAAAAAAACGCGTGCTGATTCGCTTCTTTGACTTAGTCTGGAGCGCGAACCCCAACGGCATAACGCAAGCAGCTCTTCCAGAGTCTTCGAAGTTTTGATGCGAAGACCTTCCGTACAATTGCCTCCTAGTGTTTCCATGACAACATGAATCAGCTGGTAGAGGGGATTGGCCCATTGCTTTAGGAAATGGTTCGCTCCGGAAAAAGAAGACAGACTATCTCAGTCACTCGCACATACTCCCGCCCATAAGAGTGTTCGCGAGAGTTGTTTCAGTTTTTGTGAAGTGTCATTGAATTAAAATCAGAGATATTATATATATCTTAAATGTTTTTTTGTTGTTGTTGTTTTTTCTTTCTTTTTTTTTTTTTTTTTTTGATTCCAACTGTTTTGATAAATTTTGTGAAAGCTTTCCTGAACATCTACTGTCAGAACTTAAAGAACTCTATACTTCAAATTTTGATACAGCTCGACTAAAAAATGAACTGAAAGTGTTTTATTCCCTTGATGAATACAAAACAAATCAGTAAGAGACATTACGTGTTACATAAAGTTGAATAAATTCGACATTGTGTTTAGTGAGGTGCACAAATTAGCAGACCTCATATTATACTTTCCATCAACAACTGCAACTTCAGAAAAATTTTCAGCATTAAAAGGAATCAAGGTATATCTTAGAGCCACATAAGGACATGCACATTCTAAAAACTTGGCTGTTTTGTCAATAGAGAAAACCATTCTTTTTAAATATGAAAAAGTACTCAGGAGAAACGTTTTATGAAAACGTAACAATCAAGTTCACACAAAAGGAAAGAAGAATGGAGTTCATGTACAAGTAAAGTATTCAGAAGAATGGAGTTCATGTAAAAATAAGTGTTCAAATCCTAATCTTCATAATTATTCGGTATCATGTTAGCAATGGCATGTACCTAAAATTTATTACTTAACAATTAAAAATTAAACTTCGCAATTAAAAAAAAGTGGAGGGGGGAGATAGCCCAGGTCTCGGACCCAAGATACGCCACTGCATAGCAGCAAATTGCTCAAGAGGTAGAGAGAGAATTGTGGAAGATACTTGGGGAGACCTTCTTCCAGCAGTGAACTGAAAATAATTGATGTTGATGAGGTAAAATAATAAAGCACTGAAATTCTATTCGTTCACCCTGACGATATGGCGTTTCCCTGAGCTCTAGTTTTCGCTTAAGATGTGTATGCTGTATTTGTCCTTTGCTTCTGGTTTCATAAACTGTACTGCGCAGATCGTTACAAATGGTATACATAATTGTCTGTGTGATATGTAGTTACAAAAAGAAAAAAGAAAAATGCCCAATGGCATTAAATGCTTTGAATTTTTGTGTTGCTAGTATTTTCGGCTCATCGATTGGCTTCCTTCCGCGACTGCTGAGATATCTGCATATAATAATAATAATAATAATGAGAAGAAGAAGAAGAATATGGCCTGCCTGTGTTGGTTGCCTATTGGAAAAACAACTGATAGCGGAGGTTTGAAGTTCGGCATAAAATAAACTCGCAGAAGCACGAGTGCTTTCTAAACCCATTTTTTGAAAATCGAATTTCTAAAATTCTAATTAATTTTAGTTTCCATAGCAACACTGTACAGTGGGCTCAGTGTTTCCGTTTTAACGAGACACGATATCACTGAAATGAAGCCGTACGATCTGCAGCCATCTTGTGGCAAAATTCATTTCTTTAAACCATGGGTGCACGATTTTTTGACACTTAGGGGCCAATTTCAGATTGACTGAAAAACGGCGGGCTGCAGCGGGTACTCCCGACAAAAGATCCCCAAACCAAAATATAAAAAAATAAATAAATAAATAAATAAGCATGTACAGAAATTAAGCAAATGAAACAATTTACTTGCTTAAAAAACTTTGCCGGCGTCGCCAGAGCCTTTTTATTTTTCGTAGGTCTTTAGTAAGAAATTTGACATTGTTTGTTTTTTATTAGTCTTTCAATACCCGGTTCATTGTTACAGACTCACTGATCTGCAGGCTTTTCTCGAAGTGTTAATCAGTTAGGCGAGAATGACTTCTTGATTTCGCTTGTTTCATTAGAGAAAAGGACTGTTTTCATAAGTAGGTGCTTCCGAATAATGTTGCCATTTTTTAAAAGTGGAGTTTCAGTCTCTTCATTTCACAAGGAAAGTAGTCAGACTTGGAAACGGGTCAAAAATTTTGGACCCGGACCCGGCCGTCACATAATTGGACCCGACCCGGACAGATCTGCTTTAAGCTATAAACTCTAATATATATCATCATCATTATCAATCCACTGCTGGATAAAGGTCTCCCCAAGCTTCTTCCAAAACGGACTGTCTTAAGCCAGTCTCCTCCATCCACACATCTCCCTCGTGGTCTTCTTCTGGCTTTTTCCCTGTCCTTTGGAATCCAGTCTAAAATTCCGTTGTTCATTGATGGTCACTTCTCCTGGCAATATGTCTAGCCTATTGCCATTTCAGGGACTTCACTCTGGCCACGATGTTTTCCACTCTTGTCATTTTCCTTACCCATGAGTTCCTCTCCTTATCTTACATCAAGCATGCATCTTTCAATGCTTCTTTCAGTTGTCTGCAGTCTTTGTATGTCTTTTTTTAGTTAAGGTCCACGTCTCTGCTGCGTACGTAAGCACTGAAAGGATGCATTGATTAAACACTTTTCTTTTAAGACATAACGCATATTGCTCTGAAAAATTGTACTGCTTCTTTCAAAAGCACTCCAACCAAGTCTTATACGCCAATTAATTTCTTCATCAATATGCCCCTCGCTTGATATCTGCTGCCCAAGGTAAATGTGGGAATTGGTTAACTCCAACTTTTCCCATTCAATTGATAAATCTTCATTCCTTCTAAAAGATTGTATATCAGTCTTGTCTTCTGAAAGTTAATTTTTAATCCCATTTCTTTACCCTTCTCAGCAAGTTCCTGGATCATACTCTGCAGTATTAATTCAAAGACCTCTGAAAAGTTCTTTGAAACATTTTTTCTTTTTTTCAATTCAAAGATAAAATGGAAATAAAACCGGGTCTAAGTTGGGTCAGGAAGACCTTGATCCGACCCGTTTGACCCGCAAGAAATTGTCGACCCGGCTTCCCCGACCCGTTTCCATCTCCGCAAGTAGTTTATGTGAAATTCTAGTGAAGAAACTTCTGCAAATTTAGCCTTCAATTCAGAGTTATTTTTAAAGTCAGCAAGTTTCATCTGAAAATCCATGGGCGCGTTTCAATATTATAGTTGCGAATGGTATTGCAAACCCGGAGTCTGTACCCATATAAAATGTTCATATCGTTATACACATTTGCGTGTGTACCGCCAGTGCCCCACAAAAGTTTAATATCCCTATGATTTTTCATTTTTTCAATAATTGTTTGACTGATTTCCGTTTTGTGCCCCTTGATGCGCGTTGGCTACACACAATACCGTCCGAGGGTTGTGCATGTCTGCTTTAGACGATCCGAGAGTAACGAGATACCTAAAGCCTAATAGAAATCTCACAGCATTCATGGTTTCCTGTGGTCATGCTCTAAACACCTTATGCTACTTACATACCGCACAAGCCCATTTCTGCCGACGATGCATTTCGAATCCACATATTCCTACTCCGGAGTTGGATATTTTACCCACTGAACTACGCCGACAAAACCTTATTTCTGCAACTTGCCGTTTTGACAAGTGCGTTACCTCTGAGATAGGTACGTCACATACTTATCTACCAGGTAATTTGCCTCTTTCAGTTATAAAACTAGGCTGTGGTACGTGGAGAGAGGGTCCTGTTCTTTCTTTTTGTGTTTAGCGACTACCATGTGCAGCTCTAAGGGCTATAAGCAATCGGCCGTTTTTAATTAAGGGCTTCTGGTTCCAGAGAAGGAAAATAGCCAGCGCCATAAGACCAACTCATCCGGGACTCGGGCTCATATTAGATACCCATTGAGAAACCTACGCTTCTGTCCACTCCGCTAACGAGGAGGAAGATGGGCCTTCTGCGGCTTTTCTTACGTTTTGAGCCGAAAGATCCCATCCAATTTTCAGCCGAAAACCTTGGATTTCTGCGTCCTTGCAAAAAGTGGCGAAAAAAAGTCACTTCAGAACTGGGATAGAGGAGCTCGGGGGGGGGGGGAGTATCGTACTGGAGATCACATATTTTGAAGTGCTAGGCAGAAATTTTGCCAAAAAATTCCGTTCATGTATATTTTGCTCGACGCTGGTGATGTTATTCCCTAGTAATAAAAAAAAAAAGAGCGTTTACAGGCACATATTTACGTAGTATTTATTGTTATAAGGCTGTTTATGAATTTTAGTTTGTGACCCGACAAGAAATCTCTCTCTCTCTTTCTCTTTAACTCTCCCTCACTCGCTCGTTCTCTCATCTTTTTAAACGAAATAAAAATCCCTTTAATTCGAAAAAGTCACATATTTTTATCCAAGTTTTCCAAAATCTGAGATGGTTGAACTCGCCATGTATTCTAACTGCTTCATTCAATACTGGGGGTGGAGGCTAAAGGATTTGCTCAAATAAAAATTAAGTTGGCTGAAGCCTACCCGCAGCGCCACGCTTGCTTGCGAATTATTAAATAAAATTTCTGACTTTCAAAAAGGGGACACATGCCCAATTTTATCAGAATCTTTAACAAATTTCGTTAAAAAATCAGATATAGATGAATGTACAAACTGAAGGACAACTAGAATCGCGTGTTTTTCATATGGCTTCTTAAAGAACGCCTAAAACTGAAAAACGTTCAATGTTAACTGCTATTACTTAGAAAATTTGTCGATATGGCATATTTCCAAAACACACGATACCGATTGTAGTTGTGTCAAACTGAAAAATCAACGCGATTTAAATTGAGAATAATTTCGGCCAATCAACTCTGCTGATGAAAATGGAGTAAAAATTAAAGAGGAGGTGTTGAAATGTTATCTATGGAATTAACTCAACGAACACCAGTAACAATGTTTATTTATGTATAATGATGTTATTTGTGTATTTTCCCTTTCTATTCCATCACACCAAAATTTGATAGTAAAACTTCACTGCATCACTGCAGCAATGTATAACCCTCTTGAAGTGGTAATAGACACAGAATAATATGACCTTTAAAGTAATGTCTTCAAAAACCCGATACAGCTCTTCACCCGAGAAAACCGCAGGCAGCCACTGCCAAAACCATTTTACCTGGGAAACTGGGTAGGTTTTTTTACAAACGTGATTAAACTATAAACTTCGATTTTCGTCCTTCGGTGGATTCTTATTAAGTTAATAAAAGAAGTAAAGAACAAATATTTATTTCATGTAATACTATTTCCATTTAATTCACGCAACCGTAACATTACTGCACAGAATAATCTCGCGAAAGATAGGTGGCCTCGGAACTTTGTAACTTAAAAACATCGATGGTCTGCATATAGAGCATTTATTTCATTCTGCCACACCACACAGAAATGAGAACCAAATCATTTTGCAAAATAAGGCACATTTGCGCAATCATAGAGTGATCGTATATAGAAACATTAAATAATGTTATCGCACGACACAAAACTGCTGCTCAAGTGATGTGATATAACATTGTAAATTAATAATGAAAATAGAATGCTTATAATGTAAATAGCATTCTTATATTGTAAATATAATATAAATAATTTACAATAAAGCATGCTATTGTAAATTATTATATTATAATTTACAATATAAGCATACTTTATTGTAATTATATATATATATACAAATAAGCATGTTTATATGCTTATTACATTATATTTACAATATATATATACATTATATTGTAATTACAATTATACATTTTTATATTATAATTTACAATATAATATATAATATTATTGTAAATTATTATATTATAATTTACAATGCTCTTCTTACCGTTAATATAATATTTACGGAAAATATTATGTTAATGTTAACAAGAGTATTGTGGTATGTTGATTGTGGTTTGTAATAATACAAATAAAAATTATAATAGAATGCTTATAATGTTAATTAATAATGGAAATAGAATGCTTATACTGTAAATTATAATGGAAATAGCACGCTTATACGGTGTTATATAACTGTTGCCATCCCATGCAAAATTGAAAACCATACGGTAACCCAGCTTCAACTATTTCCTTCAAAGCAAAAAATTGCCCGTAATCACTCAGACATTTCGTTCGTGTGTGTGGATGCGGAAACACAATTCAATTTCCGTCATTTTCAATACTGTGAGGTGACTGCAATCGAGAAGATAATTTTATGTGAGTTAACGACCGGAGAAGGCTGGGGTGCAAACTCTTCTTCAGTTAAAATTGGCACAAGCATGGTTGTCGTGATCCTAAAGAATAAATAGAATGGTTCAGTCGATTGAAAAAAATCACATGTTAGGAATGTCTGTGAAGGAAAAGTAAGCGAATGGGAAGACAAAAAATTCTGCTTATTTGGTGCATGAACAGAATAAAAAAAATCCTTTTGTCATCGTGTGAATGGAAAAAGAATATAATTTCTAGCATAACGTGTAAAATTTAAAATATTAGTTAGTAGTAACGGTAAATCGAAGGAAAATAACTGTTGTTGAATGCATAAGTGGAAGAAAACATGTCTTTTAGAATGTACAAATCGTGATATTTTCGGTGTTATGATGTGCAAATCCAATATTCCAGCATTGGATTTCCCTAAATACTATATATCAGTAGCCTGGCATGTGTGATGAAAAAATGAAAGATATTTAAGCGCTCTTGTAAAAAAATAAGTCCTTTTTTACCCCAATATCCCCAAAGAATAAATAAATAAATAAAACAAAAGAAAGAAAGAAAGAAAGAAAGAAAGAAAGAAAGAAAGAAAGAAAACGAAAAGAGTTTCAAAGCAATTTTGCTGATATTGTTTATGAATCACTCTACAGAAATAGTAACTATGCAAGTGATCCGATTTTATTGGCGTAAGAATATATAAATAAGCGTTTCCACGTTTTCGCACATCAACCAGATGGGCATGCAGTTTCTATCTAACTTTCTTGAAAAAGTCATCTGGTTGATGTGTGAAAGCTTGGAAACCCTTATGTGTACATTCCTATACGCCAATAAATCGGATCATTAGTCTATAGTTACTATTTTCTACATAACTGGTGTACTGTTCCTCGTCATCAATCACTCTACAGGATTTTTTTTTTTTTTCAATGGCTTTGCCTTCAAAAAGTGGACAAGTGGATCTTCTGGTTTCTTAAATTATGAATTTTAAATGTAAAAAAATCAAAATGTTATGTTTTTTATTGGATGAAATAACATGTAATTTAAAAACAGTGGACTTACGAGATTTCGTTTAAAGTAAAATATGAAACCAGAAAGTACTAGGAAAATGCCCATGCGAAACATCCTCTTATGCAGTACATTGCTAAATAATCACGAATAAGCTTTTTTCACCCAAATAATCAAGAAATTTCTGTTTTTAAAGTGAAAAAGAGTCAACTGTAAGGAAGGAACTGTTCTATTTTCCAACAAATCGTGCCTCCATAAATGAATAAATTAGTGAACGAAAAATCCATTTGTTCATAAATTTCAAATGAAAAACATAGAAGTCATTATTTTTTTTGTCTGAACACTCAATCCGGGTTTTTTCTCTTTTTCTTTTCTGGAAATCTGTGACACTTTGTATTAATTTCTAAGGTTTATTACCAAAAGCAGTGTCTAAAATTCTAATAATTTGAAACCAACTATGAACTGCAATATCAGCATTCTATTTCTGCAGCTTTTCTGATTAAATTTCATTAACTTAAAAAAAACTAGCAAAAGCGTAGAACTCTGAAAGATATATGAGCCCCAAAATGTTTCATCAAATTTCAATCAGATCACTAGAATTTGAAAACACGTGCATGCACCTTCTTCTGAAGATTCTAAATTTCTCAGTGCTTCAGTGCTTTTCATGCTGATTCATAGATGGAATTCGTTTTAATAAATACTGCGGTTTCTTTCCAGAATTCAGGAAAATAAATGTTTAGGAAATAACATCACATTGGACCAGTGGCGTAACCAGTTTCAAAATCTGGGGGGGGGTCCGATCACACATACACACATTATATATATACATTTGAGGATCCCCGACTTGAAAATCTGGAGGGTCCTGGCCCACCAGTGGCTACGCCTATGCATTGGTCCTTAGTCGTGTAGTTTGGCAAGAAACTTAAACTAAATTTAAGCTCTTTAGACGGACGTTCCCTAAATCAAATTAAATTTTTGATGAAATACTTTTTCAAACGTTATGGTGGTTAGAAGTGTTTGCACACGTTAATGAGCAAGCTCAAAGCGCGATTTGGGAGGTCGTGTGCAATGTATCAAAATCTTAGAAGTCACACTTGTTTATAGAAAAGATGAGACCATTTTCTTTCTCACACTTTTTTTTTATCGTTTTTAAGTGAAGTACATTTTGCTTTTAAGCGTATACCCGATGAACATCAACAACTTTTGTTTGGCAGAGAGTTAAAAACAACGACGCAATATGAAATTAGGAATTTGATTATCTTTTATAAATAGGGAATCTTGGGAGCATTTGCACTGAATTAAAACCGTTGAATATGCCTATATGACAAAAAATCGAATACTTTTTTGGTTTCTAAACGAAATCATTCTTGATTTAATCGAGAGTCCTGTAAATATCTATGATGAAGAAAAAACATTGATAATTGCTGCGGCAAGGCCGATTTCTTCTTGCGTTCTGAATAAAATACATTTCGGTTCAAAATAACCCAAAGAACCTTCCCAGTCCATTGAAAAAAAAAAAAAAAGAAAAGAAAAAGAAAAAGAAAGAAAAGAAGAAGATAGCTTCTTTCTATAATGAAAGATTTCAACTTCTACGAGATTTTGATGTAAATCTGCAATGCATTAAAAACTTTGACGCTGACAGTAATTAGCAATCTGGTTTTCTCCAGCATGCTACGAGAAGCACTTGCCAATTTAAAGAACGGAATGAATAGTTGTAGCATGCTGAAGATTTTTATTAGGTTACCGTTTTAGTTACGGTAATCCTTTGATTTCGATAAACATTAAATCATTCTTAATGTCAAGCAAACTGAAACAGATGTTTTTAGCGCATATTAAAAACCTATAAGCACGGAAAAAATTTAGGAATTCGGTTCATTTTTGTAATTTGAACGGAGTCCATCTTGGAAAGAAAATTAAACAAATCTTTGCAGTAGATTTCTTTTTTATCCGGATTGTGGTTAAGAACTCACTGGTTTCCTACATTCAGATAAAAACACAATCCAAATTTGATTCGAAGGAATCAGGTGAGCATTTCAAGCAAATTAAAAACTTTCCGAGAATTGCAGTTCTGAATCCTTCTTATTTTTGCATATTGAACAAAGCATATCTTAATCTGCCGGGAATAAGAAAAACATTTCCAACGAAATGAAAATTTTGTCTCAGACTGTATACTTAAGGAGTTAGTTTCTTTCTTTCACCCCAAATGAAGCACAATCTTAATTAAAGAAGAATCGGATGCATAGGCCTCAGAAATGCAGAAATAGAACTCTGTACCCTGTAAAAAGTACTGCTCCTTTTTTGTTCTTTTATTTAACACATGAGTATTGTTTTATACTCGCAAATTTTCGAGAAAATTTCTTCCTTTTCTTCTCAAAAATTTCCCTATAAATAACACAAAAGTTTCATTGTACTTGACATAGCCGGGAATTTCATAAAAGCGAGCGAAAATGAAGTGTACTGCCCTCCTAATTATTTCAAGGGAAAACCTAATCACTAATCAAATGTCGAGCCATCAGAGAAACAGAAAACCGAAAGTGTTGATTAAATCAAAACAAGATCCATACTAAGCACAAGAAAAGATGGATTAAGGAGAGAGAGAGAGAGTAACATTTATGTGAACAGCCGAAAGGAATGCTGTAGAATGATGAACGTAAACGTAAATAACGGGTTTCACAAAAAGAAAAAAAAATGGTAAATATATAAAACGGATCAACGTGAGAATGACCACCCACGAAGATCACCGTAAAAAAAATCGCTAAATAAATAAATTTCATAAAAAGTGCCAAAAAAGTAAAAATTAGGAGTTTTTTTATATAAAAAAAAGCCTGTTACTGAAAAAAAAACTCGCTTAACAATTAAAAACAAACAATTTTGAATATAGAAAAACTATTTAAAAAATTAATCCTCTCAAAACGAACTAAGAGCAAGAGAAAGCCCAGTACAAGCTCTTAATGTCTTTTTCTGGCGTGCAATAATATTTTCAATTTCTTGATAATATTGGTATCTAATCTTAACCTGATGATGATGAAGAAGATCGCTTCCTGGAGCATCTCCAAGTTTCATTTTGAAAAGAGGATGATGTTGAAGATTTAAAAATTGGAACCCTTGAAGCAAGGTTCTCTTCCAAATCTCCTTCACATATCTCCGAACAGACACTATATAACCGAGCAACTCGGGAATTTCAGGAATGTCAGGGGTATTTAGTAAAATGATGGAAAATGAGGAGATTGTTTTATTACCAGAGAATTCCTGATTCGTCATTCAAGGTGATGCGTACCCTATGATAGCAATCTCATGGGAGGCAGCTGAATAATGAGCTTTGTAGCGACAAAGTAGGAAAAGTTTCTTTTGCAAGTATGGCTAGGTAAATTTCGCTAGTGCTACATTCCCCGAATCATAAAAGTTAGTACCCAGCCCCAAAAAATGTTTGAGAGTGTTTCTTTCCGACGTAGAAAGTTGGTGTAATGCAAACAATAATAACCCTAATAAATATTTGAATTTACCCTCATATTTCGAAATTTTTGTTATTGTTGGAAGAAAATTTTCTAGAACAAGATCTGATTTTTACGATCCGGCGTCTGTTGTCAGATGAAATATTGCGACTAATTAGAGACAGTAATTAAGAATCTAGATTTTTGTGCCTTTCGTTACAAATGAATCACAATTTGATTGGTGATTTGTGATTAGGCAAATTGAGTCTTACCGTAGACATCTGGTCCCGTGCAGTGATAATGAAAGGGTGCCATTGTCGGAGTCCACACTGTCGGCAAAGGAGTAGCGGAAGGGACGTCCCGTGACAAGATACTATCGATGGAGAAGGCGTTGTTGTTTCGTTGTTGCTGCTGCCGCGGAAGTGTAGCGGCTGTGCTGGGATGCTGCTGTTTCAGTACGTCGGCCACCAGGCAGCACGGATACGCCGGCAAGGCGTGAACTCTGGGGAACGACATCCCGCTTGGCTTTGGCCTAGGGCTCAGTTCACATGCCGGGATTACGGTCGAATGTTCTTTGTCGGCGGATTTCGCTCGGTAATTAGTTCGACCCAGGCGCGGGACTGATCGGCTAATCCAGGCTTACTTGCCCGTTCGCCGATCCCAGATCACACAGCTAAACCGATTAGGCCGCCTCCTCCTCTCCCTCGACATTGGCTGGAAAATACTTCTCCCATTGGTCTGGCAACTCACTTCTCCGTTTTCATTGGACCAGCACTTGGGGATCCGCCTTCTTTGCATCTAAAGTGGATGCCGGAATAGAATCATTGCCGGTTTTCGAGAAGAAATACAACTAAACGGAACAAAGCATTCGTTTATAGTTTCGCGGGTTAAGACTTCTTTATTATACTGCCGACATTCCACAGATACCGATATATGCCACTGCTGTGGTCTGGTTAGCTTGTTTTGGGGCAAACCAAAAAACGCAGATACTCTGCCCACGCAAATGTCGGCAGTTCGCTGTTATCTCCAGAAACTGTGTTGGGAGTTAAATAATAGCTATCCAGTACCGGACACATTGCGGATAATTGATGGAACTTCACAGGCCGAAGCTACCATGAAAAAAAATTAAATATTCACTAAATCAAAAGAAAAAAAAAGGGGCACAGATAATTGATTGCATTGAATTTTAAAATCAGATATCAAAGAGTTGTATAATCAAAACAAATATGTCAATCACACCTAAAACCTCTGAACACATTTACATTGTTTTCATTTTGAAAAAGTGACAAAATTGTATTACACACAGATTTAGGATTGGATTTTTTCTACTATTTCAAACAAATTGTATCCCACAGATTTATTCAAAATTAAGGAGACGTTATTTTCCGATTACTGAGAAATATGGTAGTGATGTGTTCCTAACAAAAATGCATTTCTGCTTCAAAGTTAGAGAAACGCAGCTGAACGCAGGTTTTAGAAAAACCTCAATACATTTACGAGTTATCAAAACAGATATTCTTCTGACAAAGATCGATCTGTAAATAAGTTTCACATATTTCATCTACGGAAATGCTTGTCGACGCGCTAAAGTAATGTCAAATGCTGAAATTAACTCACAGTGTGAACTGATTCTCTTGCAGAAGTGTGAAAACACAGATTTGACGAAGATCGGAACCGCGCCCCTTCATTCCGGAGTAAGTTGCTCTCCCAATTAAGCTACACGGACGAAATGTATTGCTGCAGATCTGTCGCCTTGACACGTACTTTTGCCTTTGTAGTACGACACATCATCTCCCTCGTATCATTATTATTATTATTATTATTATTATTATTATTATTATTATTATTATTTTGACGTAAGACTAGGTTGTTTTCGTGTGAACGGGTTAACGTTTTCGACAATGCCGCGGAATTCGCAGAATGAACGCAAGCAAAAGCGGAGAAAATCAAAACGAGAGGCAAGAGCAAGTGATGAAGAATGTAAGAAGCTCAAGGAGAACAAGTGATGAAGAATGTAAGAAGCTCAAGAAGAGCAAGTGATGAAGAATGTAAGAAGCTCAAGAAGAGTAAGTGATGAAGAATGTAAGAAGCTCAAGAAGAGCAAGTGATGAAGAATGTAAGAAGCTCAAGAGGAGCAAGTGATGAAGAATGTAAGAAGCTCAAGAAGACGGCAGCCCAACGAACTAGAGAGTACCGAGAATCATTTCAACTCTCCGATCTGCAAGTCGTAGTCCCAAGTTCCAAATTGACGACCCAGTCAGAACTGAGCCTATCTATTTTTTGTTTTTTTCTTTTTGTTTTTTTTTGTTGTTTTTTTTAAGCGAAGAACGAATTTTTATTAATTTTAGAGGACGTGTGGAACAAACATCACATATTTTTCGAAGAACCCAACGCCCAGTACATCGATTTTAGTTTTCACATTTTTGTTTTCACATTGGCGCCCATCCATTTTTTCGTTCGGGCGCCAATGTGAAAACAAAAATTTGTCCGTGACGGAGTAAGTTGCTCTCCCAACTAAGCTGCGCGGACGGAATGTATCGCTGCAGATTTGTCGTCTTGACACATGCTTTTACCTCTGTAAAGCATGTCACCGAAGACGCATGTAAATATTAAATGATTCGACCCCAATAAATAAATAAATAAATGAATAAATAGAATAAGTGATGGAAAAATAAAACAATATACGTATATCTAAGTACATTAAAAGTGTTGAACATATCTATATTGAAGCAGCTAATTTTTATATCTGTTAGTCAAGTGTTAATATTTCTTGCTTTTTTTTTTTTTTTTTTCTAAAGATGAAACGTTAAGTTAGAGGGCAGAGCAATCGAAAGCGAGGTCTGCAGTTTTCAGAGCATTGATCTAGAAAATGAGTCGAATGTTGCCTTATGGGAATGGCCGAATTCTCCCCACTCGAAACACTAGTGATCCATTTAATATTCATAGAGAACACAAATATATCATTTTGCAGCAGTGATACATTCTCAATTTTCTGAGAATCTGTAGAACCCTGTCGCAAATCCTGTCATAAGCTGTAACGTATATTGTATTTTAACTTTCCTTTTGAGTTTCTTTTCCTATGTAACCTTTCCTATGTAACTTGAGTCCGTTCTCTTAGATATTTTTAAACCTTAACGTTATGTCTTTTCCCTCAAACGAGAATGACGTTGGCAACAATCTGAGGTCGGAAAGAGAGTGACGTATGAAAATATGTGATAAGAATGTTAGATAAAAATACGATGAAGAGGTTGTTTTTGTGTGGAGATGTTAGATCGTTGCTGAATTTGATTGTTTGAAAGCTAATTAAGGTATGTGAAGTTGCGTATGTACCTCGCCGGTGTGTGTTTTAGATTTCGTCTAAAGTTGCTGGACCAATAAAAAATTACGTAACTGAAATTGACGTTCTGTTTCGTCTTGCCGTAAAACCTTAATTTAGCGTGAGCTATCCGGTACAATTAGTTGCATCGCATTAACCATGGGTTTAACATGCACTGTAAAAAAAAATTCTGAAATTCGCGAGCCACTTTCTGTGATTTTTTTCATGAATTAACGAAGCATATTTATGATACAACCTTTTCCGTCAAATTACGGGAAGAAACTATTAATTTCAGCAATTTTTCGTACGCCAGAAAAATTCTGTATCTTCAGAAATGTTTCCGCGATTCCTTTCTTATGTCAATGGAAAAACAAACTCTGTCCTCACTTTTCCCGTATCCTATGACGAAAAAAATCCGATAATAGAAGTGATTCACAGTAATACTTGGAGGTTTGATTAACTGTTAAATTTCAATGGTCTGTCGAAGTTTTGTTTTTGAAGTTCTGCAGCAGTATAGGACATTGTGAATAGTATATTGCATGAACTTTGGTTACTCTGGCACAGGGTATTTCTTCTCTTCCCCATTTTGTGCACCAGCTATTGTGTTAGCGTACGAAATCGGTTACTTAATTTATTGTACAGGTGATTGTACGATGTCTATGTATGTATGTATCAGTCTGTAAAGTCCTTAAGACAAAAGTTCTATATATAGCTATCAAGAGTAAATTTTATATTTAGAAGTTTTGTAAAATAATATTATAAAACAGTAACATTGTACCTTCTCTTAAAGATAGTTGAAAGTTATTTCCAGTTGAAAAAAATATCTCAAACTCCAAATCATTCTGTTGCTTCGAAAAATCACTATGAAAAAATACATGATTTGTAATAAGACCTCGTACAAAAAACATAAAATTATTACAAAAGTATTAAAAAAAATAGTAAGCTCCAATACAAAATAAAATGACTAAATCACTCACATTAATGGGAAAAAACATTCAACATCGCCCAATTAGTTTGACCTTGAACGTGAATCGGGTTTTGTGACTTTCTGGCTCAGTGGTTAAGAAGCGCGATTTCAACCCAAAGGACCTTAGCTCGATCCCCACCACCGACACAAAAGGACTCTCTCGCGTAAGGGCTGAACTGCATGTTCACGTGTTGGATTTTGCGAAATTTCTTTCTCAGTACGGAAAAACTTGAAATGGAATTTTCTGAAATAAACGGAATTACTGAATACGAAAAACCTACGAAAATACGGAAGTTAAAGAACTGGAACTTTTAAAAGTGGTAATTCTGTTAAAAGACGGACACTTGCCGGCAACTTTGCTGCACGTTATTTTTCAGAAATTTTTCGTGAATTCACACTACTTCTTTTTTACAGTGTAAGCAGAGACAAGATAAGATTCAGCCTTCCTCAGCTTTTGTCTCATTCCGATGGGATGGTAAGGGGGACTTCTAGAATCTGAATCCAAAATTAAAAATAGAACCAGGAAGAGGTTGACGTTTTAAAGCTGTGAGGCATGCAAGAACTGTCTCTTTCGACTCAAATCGTTATCTTGTCTTCCACGTAATATTGAAATATGCCACACAGAGATTCGTTAGATGCTTCTCTATTACACGCATGGATGATACGCCAACAACCGTTTCCCTAATCCGTTTCCCCTAATTCCCGTTTGCCTTAAACACGTTTACCCAATGGCGTTTCCCCCAAATCGCTTTTACCCGAATTCCCATTTCCCCTCATTTTGTTTGCCCTAATCTCGTTTCCCCAAAATCTCGTTTCCCCTAATTCACGTTTGCCTTAAACACGTTTACCCCAATTGCGTTTCCCCGAAATCGCTTTTACCCGAATTCCCATTTCCCTTAATTTTGTTTGCCCTAATCTCGTTTCCCCAAATTCACGTTTGCCCTAAACACGTTTACCCCAATCACGTTTCCCCGAAATCGCCTTTACCCGAATTCCCATTCCCCCTAATTTCGTTTGCCCTAATCTTGTTTCCCCTAAATCTCGTTTCCCCTAATTCACGTTTGCCCTAAACACGTTTACCCCAATCGCGTTTCCCCGAAATCGCTTTTACCCGAATTCCCATTTCCCTTAATTTTGTTTGCCCTAATCTCGTTTCCCCAAATTCACGTTTGCCCTAAACACGTTTACGCCAATCACGTTTCCCCGAAATCGCCTTTACCCGAATTCCCATTCCCCCTAATTTCGTTTGCCCTAATCTTGTTTCCCCTAAATCTCGTTTCCCCTAATTCACGTTTGCCCTAAACACGTTTACCCCAATCGCGTTTCCCCGAAATCGCTTTTACCCGAATTCCCATTTCCCCTAATTTCGTTTACCCTAATCTTGTTTCCCGTAATTCACGTTTGCCTTAAACACATTTACCCCAATCGCATTTCCCCGAAATCGCCTTTACCCGAATTCCCATTTCCCTAATTTCATTTGCCCTAAATCTCGTTTCCCCTAATTCAAGTTTTCCCTAAACATGTTTGTCCGTATCAAGGTTTCCCCTAGAAACGTTTCATGTATCAGGTTTGCTCTAAATGCCGGGCCAAACACTCTGCGAAACTATAGTCGATGTTAATAAAACATTAAATTGTGAATAAACGTTGATAATTTCTTCTAAATTCTTTCCCTGATGATCAATTCTTTCAATTTTGTGATTCATTTTTTCCCTGATAATCTCACTGCAGCATATAGATGCTGCAGTGAGGTGAAACAATCGAATTTCTGACTGTACAAGAGCGAGCAGTACGAAAAAAAAAAAAAAAGAGAGAGAGAGAGAGAGAGAAAGAAACTGAAAACGAGGCTGTACACAAAGAAGTTTGAATCGCCTTTCTTTCATCTCAAGCAGTTTTGCACGTATTTACCGTCTGCTCTGAGGTAAAATAAATCCATTAATTTCTTAATTTTTAGGTAACACCTTATTCAAAGTTAAACGTTCTCATACTTTATATTATTAATTTAAATGTTCTTGCTCACTTTTACTGTTTTCTATTAAGACGTCTTTTGAAAAAAGAACCTTGTATCCATCCAAGAACATGGTATCCATCCAAAAACATGGTATCCATTTCATCATGTCCTTCTGACCTTCTGTGGACACCGTATTTCTGCACCAATTAGTCTGATTAAAAAAAAAAAGAAAAAAAAAAAACTTTTTGCACTGAGAAGTTTGAACTGTGAGAACGATGATCCTTGCCTTTTGGTCTTTTTCCGCTGCACAAATTTGCCACTAGGGAGCGTAACGATAATACCTAATGCGAAATACATTTTATCTCATATCGCTGATTCTAAAAAATCGATTGAAACCATTCTTCATGGGATACCTTCAAGCGCGAAGATCATTTTGCCAACAATTTCTTTTTCAAGTAACACACAGTTTTTCCACTATACAGAACGTCAATATATTTCGCATTTTTCCCGATATCTCTGTTTCTAAAAGTCCGATTTGAGAAATTATGTTTGCGTTGCATAGCGTTTATCCTGGACAATACTTTTCATGAAATTTTTAAGTTATATGAACGCACAACTTTCCACTATGGGGCGTAATGACATATTTTTGTTTGCAAAATATCTCCAGCGATATCTATGTTTCTAAAACCCCAGTTGAGAAAATTCTTTGATCAAATAAATACCTTTTGCTGCGGAAAACGCTTTGCGAATAGTTTTCTGTAAAGTGGAGGCGTAAATATAAACCTCAGACGACGACGAGGAGATATCTGGGCTTTCAAGAGTCCGATTCGGGAAATTCTTTTTGGCATTGTATAACTTTCATGCAGGGCCTGATTTACGCCTATAGGGCCCCGCATTTTAGGGGGGTCCAGAATCTCAATGCCAAAAAAAATTTGCTTTTTTTTAACTAATTAATTATTATGAATGATAAAAAAACATTTGGGGGAGTCTTTTTTCCCCCGAAATGAAGATTAACTGCTGTTTTTACTATAGACTCCTTCACTACCACCTCATTTTAACTGCAAATAAGTGATGTCATGTCGTGTCGGAACAAGAGGAGTCCACAGGAGCAGCAATTCTATAACCGCAACAGGGAAGTTGTAAAAACTGATTTACGTGCAGGCCGGGCGGATTGGCCCGCCGGGACACCGGGATATTCCCCGGTAGACCACTCGAGAAATGGCCCACTTTGTCGTATTCTCTTTGTCTGGATTTTTTTTTTTTTTTTTTTTCTGGAAAGAACGAATAATTATTTTGGTACTTATGAATTAGAATCGTTTACTTCATTTGAACTTTATGTTACCTGTCTGAGACGTTATTGCCTCTAACCAATTCGTTTCCTTCTATTTATATATAGATTTGGCGTTTACTCTAAATTCACAAAGTAAAATTCTCTCTTCTTCGGTGAAACCTTACCATCCGTTTGTAATCTTGAAGAAGGCACTGGTAACAATTTTAATAGTCCATCATCCCCACACCCAGTGGCGTATCTTGGGTCCGAGACCTGGGATATCGCCCCCCCCCCCAGTACTGTTTTTTTTAAATTGCGAAGTTTAATTTTTAATTGTTAAGCAATAGAAGTAACTTTTTTCTAATTTTTTGGTACATGCTATTGCTAACATGATACCAAATAACTATGAGGATTAGGATTTCAACACTTATTTGTACATGAACTCCTTTTTTTTTTCTGAATACTTTATTTGTACATGAACTCCATTCTGCCGCCCCGGTGGCGCAGTGGTCTAAGCGATGGCCTCTGATCATTCGTCCGAACGGGGTCCGGGTTCGAATCCCGGTGAGGCATGGATGTTGTGTTTGTCTTACGGCACTGGCTCTCTTCCTTCCCTGGAACCAGTGACCGCCGCCCCGGTGGCGCAGTGGTCTAAGCGATGGCTTCTGATCATTCGTCCGAACGGGGTCCGGGTTCGAATCCCGGTGTGGCATGGATGTTGTGTTTGTCTTACGGCACTGGCTCTCTCCCTTCCCTGGAACCAGTGGCCCTAAATTAGGGACGGGCGACTGCTTATAGCCCATTGAGTTGCTCACGGTGGTCGTTAAACCTCCAATCAAAAAAAAAAAAAAAAAAGAACCAGTGACCCTAAATTAGGGACGGGCGACTGCTTATAGCCCATTGAGTTGCTCACGGTGGTCGTTAAAAATCCAATCAAAAAAAAAAAAAAAAGAACTCCATTCTTCTTCTGACGTGTGTTTACAGTGCTCCGTGATTTCGAACTCGTTTGGTGGTTTCTACAGTATTTTAGGTTCTGAAAAGCAGTGTGGCTTACCTTTAAAGGTTCGTGTCTTCGTTCTATCAACTTCCCAGTTGGTGAGTAGAACCCATTTTGTTCTATTTGACTTTATTTACCTTCTGACCGAGCTGTTCAACGTCCTCTGGGCGCCGCCATTTGCATTGATGACGACACCCGGAGTGCGGGATCGGAGTCCGATCAGCAGACCCGATGACCTGCAATCCACTGCCTTCCCTTCCACCTGTGACGCTGCTGCCCAACCTTCTCCTTCTGGCGGTACGGCTCTGCCTTTTCTTCCTGGCGGTGCTCCGTCACCCTCAACGAGTGGAACATCCAGAATCGTCTCTGGTCGTCAACCTTTGCCTTCCCCAGTGCCTCAGCGTTTACTGGCTGATCCTCTTCCTGGTGCTGCTGGAGCCCCTCCAACTTTAACAACCCTTAAGAAGCCATCTGTGTCGTACTCAGCGGTTGCTGCCTCGAACCCAATACAACGACCCACTAAAGTATTATATCCTGGTGCTGCGGCGCTCCAATCATGCATTCAACGAAATGGACACAACATTGTGCTGGAACTCCCGTCTGATTAACCAGTGGCGGACTCCTTTATATCTACACTTGATAGGGGTGTTTGTTTTGAATCCCTGAATACTGTTAAAATGAAGGAATATGCCACAAAGCTTAAGCAGATGTTCTCCGCCTCTGCCATTTCACATATGTTCCGGCGTGGTAGGACCATAATCGTGTATTTCACCACGGCAGAATATGCGCATTCGGTGATTACTACTGGACTCACCATCGGTCAGCACCATATATTTCCGGAGCCAGTAGCGCAACGCCCAAATTAACGTCTCCTTCTATCCTGTACCCCCAGAGGTATCTAATACAATGCTGTTCGCAGTCCTCTCCACTGTAGGACGAGTAGTAGGAGACATCAAAACCTACTCGGCTGCGCCGAGAGACAAGGATGACAGGAACATTTGCAGCGCGCGCCGTGTTGCTCGGGTCCTTTTTTCTTCTCAGGATAATATCGCACATATCCCTACACAACTTACCATAAAGTGTGCTGAACACACCCGCCGAATTGACTTCCTGACGGAGTTCCATTGCAGTGCTTGCAAGTCCTTTGGACATTTTTACAAGAACTGCCCCAGCTTTACCACATCTTCTACGACAGACCGTCCAGATGGATCCCCAATATCATCAAGATCTAAGGTTCCGCTAGATCTTACTACAGAGACGACCCGTGCAAAGTTGCCTCCTGCTGTCGAGTCAGACACTCCACCTCCACTGACGGCGGCGCATTATTTCTCGCTATCCGAGGTGGCCCCTCAAGCAACTGAAGTTCCGTTGAAACCTGGTTTCATCGGAGCGCTTTCAGACAGGGATATCTCATTCATAGATATTGACCCTCCTGAAGCTGCCTTGGATACAATCTACCAAAGTGCGGTGCAAGGTCATAGTGGAGGATCTGACACTGAGCCTCGTTCACGACCGGTGAAACGTGACGCGCCTATGTCTCCTCGCGCTTCTGTCAAATGCAGACGTCACCCGGATGGGGGACCCATCCGACCCTCCAATCGAACACGCTCTGCTCATAGTAGCACGCGTGAAACAGTCTCAGACGACGACTCGCTGGTTGATTCTGATGATATTCCCAATTATGAGATTTTTGCTGGCCATCTTGAGACAGCGTGTGTTGAAAGCTCTCCTCTCACACAAAGAGCTGTATGAATTAATCGCGACCAAGAAGAAACCTCATAATCTCACTCGGTATGTTAAAGACCACGAATCCATTCTTCAGCCACTCCTTGCACAACTCGACCTGATATCTACCATTGTTACGGCCAAACCTGCTTCTCTTGGTCTTTCTACTCCTTTCATTTGTCACCTCCGTCGACGGATTACGTCTATTCGCAACGCTGCCACCAAAGCTGCGACCCCACCTGAAGGATTGGAGATTTCAAGTTGATTTCTTTGAATTGCCGCGGGTTCTCCTCAGCCCAGGCTAACTCTCTTGTCTATGAGGACCTCTCCGATGCTTCTGCGGACTTTCTACTGTTACAGGAAACGCATTGCTCTTCCACCACTGCATTCCATACCTGGAGGTATTGGCCCTATGTGTTTCGTCATGCATATTGCCTAACAAGAACTGGTGGGTTGGCGATTGGAATCCACCAACGATTGTCAAACATCCTCATCACACCGATTGTTACTAATTTACACGGTGACCAGTTGCAGTGTTTAACCTTCTCTTACACTAATGTTCAATATCATATTTTCAATATATATATACCATCTGCTGATTCATTAATTGCCCCGTTATTTCAAGCTTTACGTTTAGCTTTTACACTGATTCCTCCTGAGGACCCTTGCGTCCTCGGAGGAGATTTTAACTGCACCCTATGGCCTTCCTTAGATCGTGGCTCTATTCGCGGCGAGTACTGCACCCATCTAGTTGATGAATTAACGCAGTTTCTGTCGGATTACCATTTTGTAGATGCAATCCGACAACTATATCCATCGCGTATCTCCTGGGAGAGGAGCCATTGCAACCAGATTGGATCGAATTTATATTTCTTCTTCGTTAGTCCCAGTTATTACAGCTGCTTCACATCTACCTACAGCTTCTTCAGATCACAGTGCGGTTTTGTTGTCACTCTGCACTTCCTATCCGCCTTCCTCCACACGACGCTCCTGGACTTTTGATGACTCCTTACTTCAACGAGAAGACTTTTGCGCTGCTGTCAATTCTTTCTTGACAGCTAAGCGAACTCTTCTCGATAGTACTCCGAGTGCCATACGCCTTCGGCTGGATGTCAAGAAGGATTTATTTCCATTGGTTCGGCGCCTTGCTCATGCGATTATCAATGACAGGAAGATGAAGATTGATAATCTCCGACGCTTATAAACATCTCTCCCCATGACGGATCCACTGTACGCAGAGTTGGAAGACGACCTTCGTGCTCAACTTCTGCCTCTCGCACAGCAAGCCATACATCGCCTGAAACTGCTGCACCTGTCAACATCATCGGTTTCATATGAGGTCTTGTCTCGCTTGGAATCAACTCGTCATGCTTCACAGTCCCTTCGATGTCTTCGTCTCCCTGATAGGACCGTCTCTTCCGATGCCTCCACAATTTGTTCTGAGGTTTACTTTTTCTTTGAGGGTAAATACCGAGCGGTGGCTCAATCCTCCGATCCCTATAATTCTTCTCTTCTATGTTCTCTTCCTCGGGTCCCCTCACATCTAATTTCCTCCCTTCTAGCTGACTTCTCCTCTGTGGAAGTGGGGGAGGCTTTTGCCTCCCTTAACTCTCACGCTTCTCCAGGACCTGATGGCCTAACATATTCTTTCTATCGCATTTTCCTCCCGTCCCTTCTACCTTTTCTTTCTGCCTGTTTCTCATCAGCTCTATCCACCTCTGCGCTTCCGCTGGAATTTACCAACGCACATATCGTTCTCATTCCAAAGAAAGGCGACCCTTTGGACATTGAAAATTGGCGCCCAATCTCTATCCTAAATTTCGACTACAAATTCCTCACGAAACTTCTGTCACGCCGTCTTAACCCCATACTTCCTTTTCTTCTCTCACCCGACCAGTCATACACTGTGCTTGGTCGGTCTATTAACAACAACATCTCCTTTCTTCTAAATCTTGTTTCTCTTGCTAAAACTCGCTCCGAAACACTAGCACTACTTAACCTTAATCAGAAATCCGCTTTTGACAACATCTCTCACCACTATCTCTCTGCTGTTCTCCTCCGCTTTGGTTTCCCCTTTTCCTTCGTTACTTTACTCCTTAGCCTCTACCGTGGCGCCCATTTCCATGTCCGAACGACCTCCTTCTTGACTGCTCCAATTCCTTTTAATCGTGGAATCCGACAGGGCTGTCCTCTTTCAGGACAGCTTTTTGCCTTGGCGTTTGAGCCTTTTCTTTTGGAGGCCCAACGTTCGCTACTGTCTCTTCTGCCACCTCAACTCCCGAGTACTCGACCTCATCGTTTTGTCTTCTCCGCCTACGCTGACGATGCAACGTTTTGCCTTAGGAATGATGCTCAATTTTCCAGCCTTCTTACAGCCTATCAACGTT
Organism: Macrothele yani; assembly: GCA_039090855.1. NCBI lineage: Eukaryota > Metazoa > Arthropoda > Arachnida > Araneae > Macrothelidae > Macrothele > Macrothele yani. Next base: position 1,439,988 of record CM076991.1, read on the forward strand.
GTGCAGACATATCGAGAGCAACACTTAATGCTTCCAAGAGTACTGGCCTTTGGTTTGGGTCGTGGGTGGGCCGCACCGATGCTCCGTGGGGTGCGGTGTGGTCCTCCACGGTCCAGAAGATATTGGGAGCCTATGCTGGTTCCCCACTCCAAGCTGCCTCAACCTCTTGGGATGTACTCCTTTCTCGGTTGCGACGTACTGCTGCTTTTTGGAAGTTCTGTCGCACCTTCACCTCATAATTTCAGCGCGCTAACATTGCGCAACGGTATCTTCTTTCACTCTGCTTTTTTTCGTGGTCGTTCACAACGCTGCGGAAATCTCAACTAGCGACACTCAACAACCTGCTCATTTCCATCATATGGCCAGCAAAACATTGGATCGCCGCGGAGACTTTGTTCCTATCTGAAAACCATGGTGGAATTATGATGCCTGACGTCCGACTGTTGTACAGGGCGAACCGAGTAGTCTCCTTCCTCCGCCTTCTTCTTGCTCCCTCACCCTCACTTCACTCTACTCTGAATGTACTCACTCCCCCACTTGATCCATCCTTTTCTTTTCTTCTTTTCCTCAGGATGGATTCTTCTACTTTTTCCTCCTCCCACTTCCCTGCTCTCCTGTCTGAGTCGTTGGTGCTTTTTCGTTCTCTTCCCCTTATCCGAGCCTTACCTACTACAACACTTGATCTCCTGGCCGAACCCCTCTTCTATTCCACCCTCATCCATCCACCTGATCAATCTTTCTTTCTTTTCCTTCCGTGGGTGCGCTCCGGCATCCTTACGGTTCAATCTCTCGTTAACACTGACCTCTCTTGGAAACCTCTCACATCTCTTTTCCCCAGCTCCACTGCTTCTCTTGAGGCTGACTACGCTCTTCTTCGCTCCTCACTTCACTCTCTGTTTCCTTCATTAGTCTCTGCTCATGGCCTCCTCTCCGTTTCTGGACCGAGTCTTTTGGTTCCTTTTTTTCTCCCTTCTAGGGACTCGGTCGCTCTCACTACCTCCTTTCCAACAGCTGCCCTCTATCGCTTTCTTCGAGCCCCCTGACTTCTCCCCATCCTATTCCTAGCGCACCTCCCTCTCTTTCCTTTCCTATCTGGTCAGCCTCCCTTACCCCTCTTTCCTCCCCGTCTGAACGTGACACCCACTGGCGCTTTCTACACCAACGGTTACCTGTCCCTCTTTCCCTTTCTAGGATGTCTTTACTTTCCTCCCCTCTGTGTTCTTTCTGCGGGCAGGAAGGAGATGTTCAGCATGTATATTGTTATTGTCCCACAATTATGCCGTTGTTGTGCTATGTTTTCCGCTTGGCTAACCATATCAGTGGACACGATCTTCCGTTTCTTGCCTATGCGTGGCTCCTATTGACGAAACACCCGCCTACATTTCTATCTCCACTATGTTCTTATATTTTTGTTTTGGCTAAGGACGTCATTTACGTTTTTCATAATTCACAGCGACTTTCCACAGCTCCGCCCTGCATTCTTACTGCAGGAGGGACAATGTGTTCAATCTTCTGTAATCGCATTCGTGCTCGTCTGCGTCTTGGATACACCTAGGCGTGCTCTAAGCATACTCTTCCCCTTTTCCATCGGACGTAGGCCAGTAACAAACACTGGTTCCACGTCGATGGCACCTCTGTTATTCTTGACATTTAGTTACAGTACTTAAACTTCTTGCACCGTTTATCTTGTTCTATGCACTTTATCCAGCTCTCACTAGGCCCGATACTGGTTTCTAGCTTTCTTTCTTTTTGGTGAAACTACTCCTCTGTCGTGAGCCAGTCTTACTACATCTGCCTATACATTGGAAGCTCTTCCTTTTGAGTTTGTTCGCACAGGCCGCTTTTACTACTTGCACACTACTTGCATATGTGACATTCTTTCACATGTTTTATTTGTGCTTACTTTGCGAAGAATTTTCTTTACACTGTTCATCGGTTGAATGTACAATTTTTGTTTTTAGTGGATCTTGTTCCACGCTGTGTAATGTTGTATTTCAATAAATCCATAGCGCTTATCACTCGAACTTCATGTTAACTGCTATTTTCACTATTATACTATTCTAGATTATGTAATGTTGTAATTCTATTTTGTATAAAGAGCACAATGTTTATATCACGCGTACATGGCCTCTTTTACATTAAGTGCCACATTCCTGTACCCGCATTTTGATTATTGTTTTCTTGTAATCCTTATACCTCACGTTTTGCGCTTTTTTGATCGATATCCGAAATACTGTCTGTTCACTATTTATGTTTTTTTGTATACCACTGAAAATCTTTCATACCCAATTCGATGTCGCACTTTTTTTGTTCATCTTTAGTACGCCTCTAAAGTTTATTATGTGCGTATGTACGTTTCCGCAACTTTCTCATGTTATATCTGTTATTTTAACACTTAATTAGTATCTTGTCCCTCATGATATTGTCCTGCACCATACATATCTACCTGTATAGATATCCCTGTGCAACCTATGTTTTTATCATTTATTACGTTTTTGTTTTTGGGGACCGTTGTTCCCCTCATTGTACATTTTCATCGTCATTTCACCTTTGTTCACTGTTATATTTTTTCGCCTGTCCAGCTGGCAGATCGTCACACAATTTTCACTCCAAGAATCTCATTCTTGAAAAACACTCTGCTGTACTCATACCTTTTCTCGATTAAATGTTTTCCTTAGTATCTGTTGTTTGATTGTTCTGTATGACACATGTTCTCTTTGTTGCACTTATTTAAGCATAATGTTTGCCCTACATCATGTGATTGTACCCTATGTCAAAAATTTATGACTTTTTTACGTATATATTCTATGCACGCCACTGAGAGTTCAGTGTTTATTTCGACATTTGTTATCATCAGCATACCTGCAAAACTTCGCCATACGGCAGTCTTCGTTTCCTGCTGTTTCTTATCATGTTGTTTTTGTTTTTCTGTATTTCCACAGCATGTATCCCTGCATATCTTTGTCTTATTCCAAGATTCTGTTCTGTGCATTTTCTCCATGTATCACCACATAGATTTCATCATTTTATGTTTCATTAAATGGCATGATATTCCTTTCATTGTATATATTACATCGTCATGTTAACCGTTGATGTTTATGCTTTCGACTGTCAAGTCGACAGACTGCCATGTATTTTATTCCACCAATAAATTTGTTGAACACATGAACTGCATTCTTCTTCTGAATACTTTATTTGTACATGAACTCCATTCTTCTTCTGAATACTTTATTTGCACATGAACTCTGTTCTTCTTCTCCTTTTGTGTGAACTTGAGTGTTACGTTTTCATAAAATGTTTCTTCCGAGTACTTTTTCATATTTAAAAAGAATGTTTTTCTCTATTAACAAAACAGCCAAGTTGCTTGAATGTACATGTCCTTGTGTGGCTCTAAGATGTATCTTGATTCTTTTTAATGCTGGGAAACTTCTTTCGGCAGTTGCAGTTGTGGATGGAAAGTTTAATATGAGGTCTGCTAATTTGTACACCTCACTAAACGCTATGTACAATTTATTCAACTTTATGTAGCACGTAATGTCTCTTACTGATTTGTTTTTGTATTCACCAAAGGAATAAAACACCTTCAGTTCATTTTTTAGTCGAGCTGTATCAAAATTTGAAGCATAGAGTTCTTTAAGTTCTGACACAAGACGCTCAGGAAGCTTTCAAAAAATTTATCAAAACAGTTCGAATCCAACAAAGCCACGAATTTAAGATATAATATCACTGATTTTAGAAGATGGAAAATTCTACACCAATAACTATTTTTAGAATAAACACTTCGTATCTTGGTGTAATTATGAATTTATTAACTCGCTGAGCTTTCTTCACATTACTTCACATTAACGGAAAAAACTGGACAAATTGCAAAAATGGATAGGGACGACTATGATCGCAAATTGGAATCCTTTATTTTAAAATCGGGATCTGTTAAGCTGAATCTAACCCATTAAACTCTCTAATTTCGATAGTGAAAAGGACATATAAGTTGCTGGGTTTGCCACAAGAACTGTCATAAGGTCAGAATACCCCGCCAGGGGCAGTTATACCCCCTTTGTTCGGTAGATTAAAAAATCACAAACCGGGAGCAAAACTCCGCCCCCTATTGTAGCGAAGAACAAATGCACTACAATTGGTCTTGAATGAAACATGGCAGTTTGTTTGTTTTTTGAAAAGATATTTACCTGAATCTAATAGAGTCGTGGACTCCACTAAAGAACTGATTCGTAGGAGTAAAAATTGGAGTATCAGAAAAGATTATATTCTAGGCAGTTTGGGTGTATGCTCTCTGTTTCCATCAATACCGGTAGAAGAGGCCAAGGAAAACTTGAATGCATGGTTACCAGATTCAGGGAATTTCACGGAAACAGCGCTAAAGAGCATGAAAGGTGCATTGAACGTAGTAACGGATTACAACTTCTTCACTCATAATAAAGGAATTTATAGACAAACGAAGGGAGCACCGATGGGTTCTCCCATGTCGGGGATTTTAGCTGAAGCGATATTTAGGCCATTGGAAGACAGGGTATTCAGTACATTTGATAAAACACCATCCACGTGGGTAAGGTACGTTGATGACATTTTTTATCTGGCCATATGGAGAAAGGGCCTTGAACGACTTTTTAATCAAATTGAACGCCTTAAGCAGGAACATAAAGTTCGAGATGGAAATCGAGAATGAAAGGAAAATCCCATTCCTGGATGTAATGTTAAGCAGAAGAGAGGATGCGAAGATAGATACAGAAGTGTATTATAAGCCCATGGCGATCGATAACTTTATATTATAGATCCCAAATCTCATGTGCTGTGGTCTTACAAAACAGCGGTATTCCGGGCAAGATTCCATAGAGCATTCTTAGTGAGCTCTAATGAAACTAGTTACAAGAAAGAAATCGAGAACGCAATGAACCGGGGAATAGCAGCGGGGTACAGTCATAGAAATATGAATAAAATCTTAAATCAAGTGAGAAAGTCAAGGGTGATAACGGATACAGAGAAGAAAACCAGAAGATTGAAATGCGTGGGTGCGATCCCATATATACCGGTCTCTTTATTTTTGAGTTTTAAATCATGTAACATATTCTCTATAGTTACATAAGCCTTGAAAAAAACCTTCTGGTAAGGAGAGAAAGCTCGGCGAGTTAAAAAATTCATAATTACACCAAGATACGGAGTGTTTATTCTAAAAATCACTTATTTTAATTCATTGACACTTCGCACAAGCTGAAACAACTCTCGCGAAACACGTGCTCTTATGGCCAGGAGCATGCATGCGAGTGATTAAGGTAGTCTAGGTCTTCTCTTTCCTATCAACCATCCAATATCTATAGCTTTTTCAAGAACTATAGATATTGGATAGTTGATAGCATGCCGACGATAATTTGTCCCCTATCTCCACGCAGTATCTCCCAGCTAATTCTATTGAGCAACTCATGGGCGGCAAAACCCGATAATTTGAGGGAGTGAGGGGCAACTTTTCCGAGAGTTAAAACAATAAAAAAAACGAGACAGACAGTAAGTTATGTATATAAAAGTATTCTACCAAGTCATCGTCAACCATTATCAATCCACTGCTGGATGAAGGTCTCTTCCCAGCAAAAACACAAGTGTTGGGAAACTGCTGGCCACCAGCTGGCAGTAATGGGTCAGTGCTGGATGAAATTTGCTGCTCACGGCCCGGTAGCGGTCCGTTGGTGACAGCGCCATCAGTTGGAAGCCATTGATGGCCCTGCAGCATCGCCGTGAATTGCGGGCCACCAAGCAAGTTTCACTAGCAGCCAGTAGCTGCAACCGATGAGACCCCAACACCAGGAGGAAGCAACGCAACACGTGCTGTGTCTCTCGTGGTACCAGTTAGTTGAAGACGACGCTATCACCATTGTGTTATTTCAGTGGACGTTAAGAAAAAAACACATGTAGAGAGGCGAATTAATTTTCTAATGAAATGCCACATCTTCGAAGATGTCAGATTAAGTCATGAAATACTAGATTACAGCCATAAAATACAGCCACTCCATTCCCATGAATAACAAGAAATAATTTCTGTGTAATCTTCCGTTTTAACATTCACTAAACTGCTTGAAACAAAAGTCCTGGAAAAACATTAAAATAGCGTTATGTTGAAAAAAAAAAAAAAAAAAAAGAATTATACGCGTACAAAATTTATCAATTATTGAAAAAAAAAAAAAAAAAAACGCTATGTAGATATAATGTACTCATCCATGGGTTGAATACACAAGACTGGAGGAATTCTCTTCTAAAAATAACGAGAAGTAAAATAAAATATCTTTCCTCTTTAAAACAAATGTAGCTTCGGACAGCGGAAAGGAAAGATACAACGTTAAAAATGTAAAAGAATGTGACATGAACGGGTAAATATATTAATTCAACAATCGCCTTTCAAGACGACAAGGACAGCTCGAAACTTTGGAATGCGACTTTAGGTTGGTACTATCGTTGAAAAAGTAAAGTTCCATTAAGGTAAAAAAAAAAAAAACAATCGTACGTTGAAAAAATAAATTTATGAATTATATGAAACTGAAATTTATGAAAAATACCACGCAATATTGTAAAATTAAATAGAGAACCATTCGTTAGCATTCCGCAGAAGAGGGTCAGCTTCAACCCATGCTCGTGCGTTCCAAATCAATCCAGTTGGTAAAGCGCCCGCTTGCCATGCAGACAGTCCTTAGTTCATTTCCAACTAGATCCGAACGGGCGTTTTTCCGGACCTGTTGAGAAAATTTCTCCAGCGCTGTGCTGTAATTCAGAGGTTTCGTAAGAAGAAAATAAAAGTAGTTGTAGCTTTGGGAAACGGTGGTTGTCCTTTATTTATTTTTTTTTTTTTTATGGCGACTACTGGGGAATTGGCGGACAAGATTCGGCAAGCCATCAGTTACGTCACGTGATTGCTGGCTGCCACTGCTGGGAAAGTAGCGGACCATGTTAGGATAGCCATCATTTATGTCACATGCTTGCAGGACCGCTGAAGGGCCATTTGTGACAGCTACTGCCTGTGATGGATAACTGATGGCCCTGCTGTGGCATATGACAGCTGATGGGGGTTGCAACTGTTGGCCAGCTGATGGCCTGAACTGCTGGTCCTTCTGTTGGCCGCCCGGACATTTTATTGACGATTCGGCCGCGGCAACATAGTGCTGGGCCAGCAAGACTGTTTTTGCTGGGTTCCGTAATTTTTTTTCGTCTTGGGCACATCTCTTCCAAGGCACTTCAGCATACTTTCGAATTTCATCCGCCCATCTCCCAGGTGGTCTGCCTTTGGGTATCTTTCTGTCCTTTGATCAAACCCAATTTGGTATCCCAGTTGTTTAACGGTGGTCAGTTAGTTCATTCAGCAATATATCCAGTCCATTGCCATTTGAGAATTCTATAAAGATCTTCTTTGAAGTGAAAAAGACAATGGTGAGCTAACTTTTCAACTTATTTGTGCAAAATCAATTTTCAAAGTTATGCTTGAAACGCTTTCCAAAAAAACTGTTAAAGGTGGTGATGGTCTCCAGGAAATTTGCATTAAAAAAAAAAAAAGTTATACCATATGTGAAACAGAACAGAAATTTTTAAGATGTTTCGTACGAAGACCCTACGCTAGTGAGAGAACCATGAAATTCCAGAGGAGGGGGTTCATACCCCCGTGTCCCCTACCTTCCGCGGCCCATGGAACAATGAAAATATTGCAATGCATTATATCGCGATAATATTAGCATTATTTGAGTAATAGTCCATGAGCCATTACATATAGTGGTATCACCTGTGGTGGCAAATGCTATCAAGCATTTTTGGACACATTTTCGTGTCTAGATCACAAATATATGTGATAGCATGGCCAACGTGACAGCTTATGGGGTTAACTAGGGGTCAAAAGGTCAAATTACTGTAATCTTCAGTTGGCTCTATCTGAGTGAAAACCTGTTTGAATCAGCTGTACACGCTCTCTGTATTGCTCTCGACAAGACCTTTAAAACGAATGGCAACATAAGGGGTCTGCACATCAAGGTCAAGGATTTGACCTTATTGACTTATTATCACTCGGGTTCCTAATTGGGTTCACCCGGCGTAATATTGGGAGCCAAGGGGGTGTCGAGTGGATTGTGATTCTGCGATTCCCTGATTTAGGGCTGACGCAGCTTCAGGATCCACTGACGGGGCGTTGTGTTTCACACAGCAGATTTTCCTTTGAGAGTCAAAGGGTCCGCTGTGTGCCGCAATGTTTTTGTGAACGTCTAGATTTAAAATAAAAAGCATAAGTGAAGTGATTTTCTAAGTTCCGGTTCCAAAAGTTATATATTCTCCAAATAATCTAGGGTTGAGCACACATATTGTAGTTAACGACACACTCATCATAGAACTTAGACAAAATTAAGTAACAAAAACAATTTATTGGTTATGATTTGGCATAATAATAAATATACGCTCATGATACTAGCAAGAAATGATTTACGACTCTCTGACAGGAACCTGTACTCAATTAACTATTTGCTTATAAAAAATATTAACTCTATGTGTGGACTGCTCCGATAAAGATTTTATGAGGGGACACCAAAGAAAGAATAGGATGGATTTCCTACCTTAACATCCGAATCTGGCCTAGATATCGCGCTGCTGACCACTCCTGATCCGGGAGAATTCTCGTCCGGTGGTTATTGTAGCTTCCATCCGCAGTTGCGACCGTCGTATGGGCCCTAATGGTCCTTAGTGGGGGTCCGTTCATCCGGAAACCTCGGTTTCGGTCTCCCATCTGCAGCTTACGGTAGCTTCAGTCCTGCCGCTTCTTAGGTGACAGTCATGGAGGACAGTGCACGCGATGCACGCCGCGAAACCAGCCAAGGTAAAGTTTCGTGCAAAAACTGTAAACGTGAAGTGACGAAGTTTCGTTCCATGTTGAATGAAAGAGTAAAAGTGAAGTGACTCGTGTAAAAACTAAACGTGAAGTGACAAAGTCAAATACTCCGTTCCATGTTGAACGAAAGAGTAAAAGTGAAGTGAAGAAGTTCTTCTCTTCCCTTGTAAAAATCTTTCGGCGACCCCCAAGAAGACCCACACTACCTCAAAACATCGCATCATCCAATCACTAGCTGGCAAACGCAAGCCTCCCTGAATTAAATTCCCCAGTGTAGATCTTACTGGTCGGAAAATTAACATTTTGATCTTCCATTCGTTAGGGGGTCTACCCGCTCCAGTGAAATTCTGAGAACCCCTCTTTACGTTTGTCGCGTGATACTACTCCCGGCCGTAAATCCTTACCCCAGTTAAACTGTTAGCTCTGGTTCCAACAAGTCTACGGTCGGCCCAACACGCATTGTGGATTCTATAGACGGTGGACACTTCTATTGCCCCAATAAAACATACTATAAAGCCAGCTCGCCGATGGCTGTCGCCAGCGTTTACTCCTTACAGTGTCGGTCTGTCCTGTGACGCCTTGTGCTGGGAGAGGGGGGACGGAGAGAAAAAAACAAAAAAAGATTCACCCGAAAGTATATGGCAAAATAAAACGTACTCTTTCTTCAAAAAAATTGCATGAATTAATAAAAATGAATAAATAAATAAATAAATGAATAAATAAAGTAAATAAATGAATAAATAAAATAAATAAATGAATAAATAAAGTAAATAAATGAATAAATAAAATAAATAAATGAATAAATAAACTAGGGAATGGGTTTTCGACCTAAATGTGCAGCGCTCGAGTATGGGCGCTGTCACAGACTTCAAATGTTCAACTTTCAAAAAAAATTTTGTATACCCCTCGTGCAACCATTCGTTTTGAAGCTTTCGATCTCAGGATCACAGAAAATGTTGCCGTTCATGAATCAAATTATTTTCAGCGAGATAGAGCCAATTAAATAGGTTTTACACTATATGGTTGCCTTAGAGTTAACGTCTGATTCTCTATTGTTTCAGGTTGAAGTAAATAAACAGTAAAGATGAGTGAGGAGGTTCCCAGAAAGAAGTTGAAAGAAAATGCAAAATGTATCATACATTGAAGCAGTGGCGTAGCCAGAGGGGGGAAGGGGGTTGAACCCTTCCCTTGAGGGAATACTGAGCACGAATTTAAAGCGTTATGCCACATGGGAGATGGGTGGATGAAATTCGAAGGTATGCAGGAGTAACATGGAGGAGACTGGCACAAGATAGACCGTTGTGGAAGAGACTTGGGGATACCTTCGTCCAGCAGTGGATTGAATATAATGGTTGACAATGATGATAATGATGATGATACGTATATACGAGGCTTTCACCAATGAACCAAACCCATGAACACCCCCCCTTAAGAAATTTCTGGCTACGCCACTGCATTGCAGCGAAATTAATATGTCCAGAAAGAAAGAGCTGGTGAGTTGCGTAACCATAAAGCAATACACGTTATTACAGAGAAAACAAAAGTGAATAAAATTCTCGATGGCATGTGGCCCCACAGAAAGTGTGGAAGCCTCTTCCCCATGAAAAGAAACATGGACAGGATCCTGGCGTCAAAAACGAGGGAAGAAACAAGTTCGAGCAGTACAAAGAGAAGACAATCCGTACGGCAAACAATTCCTATAAGACGAGTGATGGAGAAAGTTTGTATCTTCTGTAAAAAGATGCTAAAGAAACAACTACCAGAGAAAGTCTGACACAAGCATGTCAATTGAGAGTAGATGACACATTAAAAGCCAGTGCAAAATCTAAAGATGATACAAGAACGCTTGCCATGTTCGTCGGGAATTGGTTGCAGCGAAAGGTCACTATCACCATTCCTGTTACCGATCATACACGAAAACTGTAGAACAAAAAATAATTTCATAGGTAGAAAATGACTGTGATGATGCTTATGCTAAAATACAGTGTAAAGCTCATGTAAAGTTGTTTGAATACATACGAACTCATGTCATATCCTACAACAAGGCCATTGAGCTCGTTCAGCTCACAAATTCTGCTGCAATGGATGAAGGATTTTGGAATTGTTGATATCAAACCATCAACAAGTAAACACATCAGCCGGAAGATCCAAGCAGAATTTCCAAATCTCTTGCATATGGTCCTAACAACCAAAAACAAAGTTTTGAATTACCCTGATAGTATGACTTGAGATTAATTGGTACTTGAAAATTCGGAACTGAAAGCAAAATTGGAACTTCCTCTACTCTTTCAACATCTGTTGAAAGAGAAAACCAATTAGCACTATCGATTAGGCAAAATGTGTATGAAAGCCTTGTTGTCTCACCCTGGCCACCAAATTCTGAGGAACTGATTGAGGAGAATATCCGTATCCCAAAGCTTCTTGGATAATTTTTCATCGTTTTCTCACAAGAAAAGAATCAGCTGTAGAGACAGAACTAAGTGGCTGTTACATCATTTGCTCAAGATTTGATGTTTGTAACCAGCAAAGGAAGATACAAACTACCGAAGCATATCCTATTACCATCCATCATAAAGTCACTGTCGGCAATGTTGAGCTGTTGAAAATCCTAAGCCACCTTCGCCATGGAGTATCCTACACACAATTGGAGGATATTAAGTCATCACTATGTTTTCAAAAGTTAGCCGCAGTACCGGAAGCTGTAGTCTTTCCTGGAAATATTTACCCACATACTGTATACGAACTGTACTTGCAGTCGACAATATTGACAAATTGGAAGCGATGTTATCTGGTGGTGGTACATCGCACTGCGTTAATGGTGTTGCATTTCAGCCTCTTACCTATGGACCACAACCAGAAGCTCCTGTTTTACCAACTATCATGAGGGAAAAACACAGAAGTATTAAACCAACTGACGAGCACCTCCCAATATACATACACTATATTGACAAAAGTCACCGGACACCTAGAAGATAAACACAACATAGCATTTATTGACATACATTAGTAAAGTATCGTTCCACCTTCGGCCTTAATGCATGCACTGACCCTTTGAGACCTGCTTTCGACAAAGTTTTGGAACACAACGATAGGTATCTGCTTCCATTCAGTACGTAATGCTGACGCTAACTGTTGCTTAGTAGTAGGCCTTAGTTCTAAACTTCTTATGCGGCGCTCTAATTCATCCCATAGGGGCTCTATGGGATTAATATCAGGGCTCTGTGCTGGCCAGTTCACGCACACAATACGGAATTATCGTCAAACCACGCCGGAACGGTCCTTACTTTATGGCTCGGTGCATTATCCTGCTGGTACCAACAACGCTCGGTTCCATAATATTGCCAAAGAGTTGGTAGGGCATAATTGTCCAGAATATCGAGGTAGACGTGCTGGTTAACAGGTTTGTTCACGATAACCAATGGGCCGGGACCATACCACGAAAAACACCCCCACACGAGTGCATTGCCAGCCCCAAACCTGACCGCAGGAACAGTACACTGCGGCAAATACCGTTCTCCCGGCTGCCACCATACCTACACACGGCCATCAGACTGATGGATCGTTTATCTGGATTCATCAGTCCATGTGATCCGTTTCCATTGATCTACGGTCCACGATAAATGTTCTTTACACCATGCCAAACGACCAGTAGCATTCCGAGTGGAGATGAAAGGAATATGAGGAGCCGCATGACCACGGTAACCCATGGAATGAAGTTCACTGCGAATGGTACGTGTACATACCTAGGTTCCATAATTTTTACTCTCCTGTACACTGAGGTCCTGTGCAGTACTCCGTCGATTAGCTGTAACGACTTTCCTGATGCTTCAACGTCCTCTATCACTGATTTTCTTTGGTCTGGAGGTGCGTTTTGCTGCTTCAGGCACGCCATGTGTCTTCCACTTATTCAGTACATCCAAAACAGTTGACTTGGGTATGTTTAAACCCCTCTCGGTTTCCTTTATGGACAACCCACTAATATAACACCAAACAATCTTTCCTTTCTCAAAGCCAGTTCTCTCCCGCCGCGACATTTTCACTCAACCTCACAATGCGATATGATCGCAGTCAGTTGCAGACTTGTTTTTATACCGTTTACAGCTGTACCGCGCATTTTAACAACGCAGAGGATCCGTTCATTTGCTTTTGAAGGGGTGTCCGGTTATTTTGTCAATATAATGTATGTGGGAAAAGAGTTGGTCCTCCTCGGAGAATTGTAAACGAGATGAATGGGAAAACCAACACAGAAGACTCGAGAATGAAAGACATCCTTTTTATTCTTGTTCGTCTGTCCAGTAAAAGTAATCAGCAGGTTAGTAGCTGAACTGATTATTACAACATTAAGAACCATATGGACACCAAAATAGTTCAAAGTAATATTGGTTACTTGCCAACTATCGATGCGCCTTCTACAAATATGTCAACAGTCAATGAGATGCTAATTCGAACATTAACCATTATGAAACGGCTTCAGGTTCCAAATGTTGTTTGAGTTTTCGAAGCAAGCCATCTTCTGCAAAGCATCAGAAACCAAATGGAAACACGAAGGTACATATCAGCTAGTTATTCTCCAACTTGGAACTTTCCAAAAAAAAACTCAGAACTTTCCGAAAAAAAAAACGCGTGCGGATTCGCCTCTTTGACTCAGTCTGGAGAGCGAAAACCAACAGCATAACGCAAGCAGCTCTTCCAGTCTTCGCAGTTTCGATGCGAAAATCTTCCGTACAATCGCCTGCCAGCGTTTCCATGACAACATGAATCAGCTGGTAGAGAGGAATGAGCCATTGCTTTGGAAAACGGTTCGCTCAAAAAAGAGAAGAGTTAGACTATATCTCAGTCACTCGCATACTCCCGCCCATAAGTGTTTCTCGAGAGTTGTTTCAGTTTTTGTGAAGTGTTAATTAATTAAAATCAGAGATATTATATCTTTAATTCGGGGCTTTGTTGGATTCGAACTGTTTTGATAAATTTTGTGAAAGCTTCCCTGAACATCTACAGTCAGAACTTAAAGAACTCAATGCTTCAAAATTTGATACAGCTCGACTAAAAAATGAACTGAAGGTGTTTTATTCCTTTGATGAATACAAAAACAAATCAGTAAGATACATTACGTGCTACATAAAGTTGAATAAATTGGACATAGTGTTTAGTGAGGTGTACAAAGTAGCAGACCACATGTTAAACTTTCCGTCAACAACTGCAACTGCCGAAAGAAGTTTTTCAGCATTAAAAAGAATCAAGATATATCTTCGGGCCACACAAGGACATGTACATTCAAGCAACTTGGCTGATTTGTCAATAGAGGAAAACATTCTTTTTAAACATAAAAAAGTACTCGGAAGAAACTTTTTATGAAAACGTAGCCCTCAAGTTCACACAAAAGGAGAAGAAGAATGGATTTCATGTACAAATAAGTGTTCAAATCTTAATCCTCATAATTATTTGGTATCATGTTAGCAATGGCATGTACCTAAAATTTAGAAAAAAAGTTACTTCTATTAACAAATAAAAATTAAACTTCGCAATTAAAAAAAACAGTACTGGGGGGAGGGAGGGATAGCCCAGGTGTCTCGGACCCAAGATACGCCACTGTATGAGGTGTATGTGTGGAGTCTGATGTTATTGTGGAGAAAATAACTGCTCTATCATTTTTAACACACATATGATTTCAAAGATTTAGTCTTGCAATATTTTGCCACATTCAGGATCATTAAATTTATAATTGGCTCTATCTCTACTAAACATACTTTGATTCATAAGCAGCTACATTTTCGGTGATCATGTGACCGAGATTCCGAGAGCTTCAAAACAAATGGTTACACGAGGGGTGTGCAAAGAATATTTAGAAAGTTTAACATTTGAGGTTAGTAAGCTAATCTACGCTGATGACTTTACCTGCACCGTCTAATTGCAGACTTCGCAGGGATATGTGAAACTCACTCACAAGTTTGAATTTACTAGATTTCTGACGGCGCTGCGACAGTTAGCCCGTCAGTCACCAGAAACCACAGTCTTTCACTCGGAAAGAATTGGTCTAGAGACCTGTGGTGTTCTGCCTCCCCCACGGGACCAGTATCTTGCACCCTTCGATCATTGCCCGTGTGTGCGACGTGCTATGGGCGCGGCAAACAAATTTTTCAATAGTTTTCTCATCTCGTTGCCAGGAGATCGTCCGCCAACGCGAGTTTTTGGGACTAGAGTCCTTTATTTGGTATCTAATAAAACAAGTACATGCACATTGACAATATGAGTGTCTCATGCACCCCTCTCACAAATATTCAGCACAGAATCACATTAAACACACAAAATTAATTACATGGTCCGAAGGACTAGGGCCAGTGCTGCGGTGATGACCCCGGGCCAGAGTCATCAGAAACACCTTGGTCAAGAGACCAACCAACTCATAAATCGAGAGCAACGTACCTCTGGGGGTACCACAATCTGTCAGCCATGGTTGACCCGATTTTTTCTTTGCTCAAGTTCCCTAATAAGACTTGGACTTGTCTTACTGAAGCTACAGTGGGCATCATCCAGCTTCAGGTGGAACTTAACATTTGCAGCTGAGCAATTGCTTCACTTCGGTGTGGCTGCACGCTGGTGGTGCTGGTGCCCAACTACTACCTATCTTCGGACTCTGTACAGTTACTCCGGAAATGACCGAAGCCATTGCACCGGAAGCACCTGACTTCGCGTAGAAACTCCTTTAAGCGGAGCACTGACCAACCCAAGTTCAGTGACTTCCGCCTCATCAAGAGCTTGAAGGCCTTGGGCTCCACATCTACCACCCGTTGGACCCTACCTCCCTTGCCATTGATGGGAAAACGAGCTATAAGCCCGTCTTCGAGGTCATGGTTCTGCCCTCGAACCCCTTCCTCGAACTTGTTACTCGAGAGTTCCCCGTCGAGCCTATATACGATCAACCGGGGTAATCACTTCCGTGAGGAGAGTGCAATCTTTGGTCAACGGATTGGTACTCAACTCCTGGGCGAGGCGGTCGAGCTCCTCTGGACGGGAACACTCCACCGCAACCCCACCCCTTCAATGTTCCGAATGCTCTTGACCCCTTGCTGCTGTTTAGCTGGGTTGACTGCAGGTCGCAGGGTCCTCTTTACATCCTCTGAGGACGTACTCTCGACAGTGGGATAGACCAGGAGAACGTGTCTCCTGTCCCCTGACTTTTTCTTTTTCCCACTTGGGGCGGGCGAAGGCCCTTTAGCCGTACGAGCCCCTTTTCTGGCCGCTTCGGCGTAGGAAAACACTTTGGCGTCGGCCAGGAGGCGCGACTTCAGAGCTGCGGAAGGCCTGCCTTCTAGGGCTGCCGACTCACGTGCTTGCGAGATACAAGCCTTGCGGATCTCATTTAGGCCCGCTTCCATTTGTTCTCGGCCTGCGTAAGTGACCCGAGAGTCCCTAATAGCGGACCCTACTTCCTCTAGGAGAGAGATGATCCGCTTGTGAAGGCCGGTGGTGTTTGCCCCTGGGGTGTCCAGGGATGCTGGTTGGCCTCCAGAGTTGCCTCTAGAGGACCAGCGGACAACCCCTCAGAATCCCGAGAGGACTCGTGTTGGGGCGATGATGTTCCCTTGTTTGCCATGGACGGAGGTGGCAAAAGCGTGCTTTCGCCACGTTTTGACTGATTTGGCTCAGTCGATGTGGGGGAGGCCCCCTGCGTGGGTGTAGTGGCCGATGGACCCTTCGCACCAAGGAAAGTCTTTGAAGAAGGCTTCAACCTGGCGCTGGGCTTTACCTTCCGGTTGGTCTCAGAAGTGGGGCGGGGCCCCTTAGAACTACCGACAGGGTTAGGTAGATTTTCGGCCACTACCTTCAGATTCCTGGTTGACCCGGACGGTTTAGGGGCTGACCCCTTTGGAATTGCTTTACCCATGTGCGTAGCTGACATCTCTGTGAGAGAGATGAGAACGCACGAGAGTTTTCCAAGTGCTGAGTGGTTCTTCCCTGGGGTTCTCCCACTCTCGCTAAAACTCAGAATTCCGGATGCTCGGGCTTTGGCCTAGCCAAGGTGTAACGTACCAGGAGATGTGACGTACCTGCCTGGGGGACGCACACGACATGGAGGCAAATAGGAATCAGAATAAAATGTCTGCGTAGCTCAGTTGGTAGAGCGACTTGTTCCGGAATAAGCAGACTCGGGTTCGAATCCCGGCGTAGACCAGAAATGACGGAGAAATTTACTTCGTTATAAAGGATCAAAGAGTCCTTTGGCTAGGGGGACCAGAACGACGACGACGTACCCAAAGTCTGGTACTAAAGTCACTGTGTGGGCTGCACGGAACTTCGCCTTTAGAAGGGCGTTTTTCTAAATCCGTAACTGCTCTAATTTGAGGCTTGGTAAGAGAGAAAAATCTTACTGGAAAAGCGCGAGAGTGGGATGAATCCCTCTCTCGCGCACAAGAAAAGCAGTTCTGCTAAAACAGCGCAGTAAACCTCGGCCAAAGCACACACAACTCGCTTCCCGGTTCGGTATCAGATCTGGTTCGGTATCAGACTTGAGGTTAGTAAGGTCAAATCCTTGATCTTGACCTACAGACTCCTCATGTTACTATTCGTTTTAAAGGTCTTGTCGAGAGGAATACAGAGAGCAATTTGCAATTGAAATGCAAACAGTTTTTCACTTAGATAGAGCCAACTGAAGATTACAGTAATTTGACCTTTTGACCCCTATTTAAACCCCATAAGCTGCCACGTTGGCCATGCTATCACATAAATTTGTGATCTAGACGTGAAAATGTGTCTAAAAATGCTTGGTAACATTTGCCATCACAGGTGGTACCAAAATGTCGAATTTCAGTGATTGACTCGTGGACTATGTTTTGGGAAAGTAGAACCATACAGCATAAGCTTATAAAATAAAAACACCCGACATCAATAGTAAAATCGCCTTAAAATTGGAAAAAGAGAGTGAAACTTCAAATTTATGAAAAAGGCGATCAAACGCGGTGATGTGTTGAGCTCTTTCCAAAAAAACTATGGACGCAACCAGAACTTTTATTTTGCAAAAAGATAAAATGCGTAATAAGCTTATAAACTGCATCAGCCGAACACCTTCGCAGGTTTAACCAGAAACCTTCACTTTAAAGCAATACTTAGTCTCGTGAAGGACACAATGCTATAGTAAAAACTAACTCAAAAGTAATATTTAGAGGTGAAATAAGCGTAATAGGTTACTACCTGAGAAACCTACACATAAAATACAAAAATACCTCAAACATTTTCCAAAAACTTAGGAAAAAGGAGAAGACACCTGGAGCGAAAAGTGCAAGTCACGGTGCCTTTGCTGGCTACGGATTGAATCGGAGAAAAGATAATATTGGGAGCATGGTCATCTCACATTTGTTCTAAAGAATACAGCCCCTAAATTCCCCCGGTGGCGCAGTGGTCTAAGCGCTCGCTTGTAACAATTCGTCTAAGATGGGTCCGGGTTCGAATCCCGGTGAGGCATGGATGTTGTTTTTGTATTAGGGCACTGACTCTCTCCCTTCCTTGGAACCAGTGGCCCTAAATTAAGGACGGGCGACTGCTTATAGCCCATTGAGTTGCACACGCGGTGGTCGTTAGACCTCCAAACGCCCCCTCCCCTCCTCCCCACAACCCTAAATTTATAACCCCGAATAAAAAGTGCAAACACCATAATTGGCTTACCCAGAAACCTGCCTTATACGGCGGAATCAGTTGAAAACCAAAGTACACCCACATGCAGTACTGGTAACGACATTAGATTAATGCAAAATCCAAGACCCTCAATGAGGTGAAATAAGTGTAAGAGGTTAATAGCTAACTATCCTGCACTTAAAATAGTAAAACACCTTTATTATTTCCAGGAAAAGCTTAGAATAAGAGGTGGGAAGCCTAGCTTGATAATTTCAAGCACAGCTACATTGCTGACTGTGAGCCTAAATCGGGATGGAAATATGAATATGTTTCTTTTTTTTTTTTTTTTTTTTCTCAGTCTGATCTTCCTTTGGTGAAAACTCAGCCTTTGCACTTTTCTTTTCTATTTTTAGACAGGAGATATAGTAAGACCCAGTGGCGGCTCGTGATAAGCTGAGATGGGGGGGGGGGGGCTGCATCTCAATTTTGTAGATATCGCTTCGAATAAGCTAAGTTACTGGGCCTGTGCTGATGTGCTGATGCTGTCCGTTTAATAATAATAATAATAATAATAATAATAATATATATATATATATATATATATATATATATATATATATATATATGATACCTAAATTAGGCAACAGATATTAAGCGATGGCCACATCGCCACATTTATGAAGATAATAATCGAACTATAAAACTTGGTCAGATGCATTATTTCTTAAAAAGAAACTGATTAATCAGTGCATCCTTCCAGTTCTGATGCATGGAGCACAGACATGGACCTGAACTAAAATAGTCCAGATGTTGCAGACAACTGAAAGCAGCATGTAGAGCTGCAAGTTTGATGTTACCAGGAAAGATACAAATACATTGCTGCCACCCAAAATGCAACACCAGAAGGAAGCATTTAATTGGCCTGAAATTCACAGCATACGTCGCCCGCGAGAGGACATGCAAACGATTAGCATTGCAGGGCATAATTTGCGCCCAGCACGCTACCGAGAAGCACTATAAGAAAGGTGCACAGAAGGCGGGGTGTAAGTAGTGGAAGTGTGTTGTGCTGTCGGACCAGCGCGTGGGAAGCTTCCTGCTGCCTCGTCACAGAATACGGCAGTCATTCCAGCACGTTTCGGAGTTCGACACAGGACGAATAGTGGCTTATCGCGACAGCGGTTTATCGTACCGAGACATCGGCGCCCGTGTGGGACGACATCCAACCACAGTGAGGCGAGTATGAATTCGGTGGGTGCAGGAGGAACGGACGGACCGACGTGAGCGATTGCCGCAGCCGCGGCACACCACCGAATGAGAGGACCGGCATGTTGTGCGGTGGGCATTGACGGCTCTCACCGTCACATCACGAACGTTAACGCAGGAATTAGGGTGTGTTGCGCAACAACCTGTGTCAGCACGTACCGTTCGACGTCGTCTGCAGGAGCGGGGACTTATCGCACGGCGCCCATTGCTCCGATTACCTTTGACTTTACACCACCGGCGAGTGCAGCGGCAGTGGGCCGTTGAACGCCGCACCTGGACTACGGAATGGTACGACATTGTCTTTTCCGACGAATCCCGCTTCTGCCTGCAACACCACGATGGTCGGATCTGCGTGTGGCGGCACCGCAGCGAGAGACTGTATGACGCCTGCATTAATCTGGCTTTGCTATCTCGTGTCCTTCTTGGTGTTGCATTTTGAGTGGCCAGAAGTGTATAATGATTTTCAGTACAGTTACGAACAACGCCCCGTGAAAGCCTGTGGTTGACACTCATCACGTGACTACCCTCTGGAAATGTTTGTGCCGCCTTCGGAGCTCCTAGCTCTGTCTACCTACGCTGCTGGCCACCCAAAATGCAACACCAAGAAGGACACGAGATAGCAAAGCCAGATTTACTGGACACATAACAACAGATACAAAGATGAAACGATTGAGCTTACAGGCCCGTGCGACTTGCGGAACACGCAGACATCAATAGTTCTTGTGGCCCCCGTGGCTGGCAATAACGGTCGCTACACGCCGCGGCATCGAACGAAAGAGGCTTTGTATGTGGGCTTGGGGTTGTCGGTCCAGGCTGCTTCCACACATTGCCACAGTTCATCAGGCGTAGCCGCGAGTGGTGCTTGCCGGGCCACTCGGTTGCCGATCAGCGACCAGACGTGTTCGATGGGCGACGTATCGGGAGAACAGGCGGGCCACGGCAGCAGTGACATCTGGTTAGCCGTGAAGAATTGTTGCACGATGCGTGCCACGTGCGGGCGCGCATTGTCCCGTTGAAACGTGGCCGCTGGCAGGTCCTGCAGGTAAGGAAGGACTACAGGCTCCAAAACGTCGGAGATGTAGCGGTGGCTGTTGAGTGTACCGGCGATGCGTACTAGAGGGGTGCGGGTGTCATATCCAATTGCGCCCCAAACCATAATGCCAGGGGACGGACCGGTATGGCGATGCATAATGCAGGCATCATACAGTCTCTCGCTGTGGTGCCGCCACACACGGATCCGACCATCGTGGTGTTGCAGGCGGAAGCGGGATTCGTCGGAGAAAACAATGTCGTGCCATTCCGTAATCCAGGTGCGGTGTTCAACGGCCCACTGCCGCCGCACTCGCCGGTGGTGTAACGTCAATGGTAATCGGAGCAATGGGCGCCGTGCGACAAGTCCCCGCTCCTGTAGACGACGACGAACGGTACCGTGCTGACACAGGATGTTGCGCAACACACCCTAATTCCTGCGCTAATGTTCGTGATGTGGCGGTGAGAGCCGCCAATGCCCGCAGCACAACATGCCGTTCCTCTCGTTCGGTGGTGTGCCGCGGCTGCGGCAATCGCTCACGTCGGTCCGCCCGTCCCTCTTGCCCCCACCGAATCCATACTCGCCTCACTGTGGCGGGATGTCGTCCCACACGGGCGCCGATGTCTCTGTACGATAAACCGCTGTCGCGATAAGCCACTATTCGTCCTCTGTTGAACTCCGAAACGTGCTGGAATGACTGCCGTATTCTGTGACGAGGCTGCAGGAAGCTTCCCACGCACAGGTCCGGCAGCACAACCCATTTCCACTACTTACTCCCCGCCTTCTGTGCACCTTTCTTATAGTGCTTCTGGGTGGCGTGCCGGGCGCACATGATTTGCATATGCCCTGCAATGCTAATCGTTTGCATGTCCTCTCGCGGGCGACGCATGCTGCGAATTTTAGGCCAATCTGATGCTTCCTTCTTGGTGTTGCATTTTTGAATGGCCAGCAGTGTATATTCATGCTCAAAGGTAGATCCTTGCGGCCGCCCCAGTGGCGTGAATTGTATTTCGACATGTAATGCGCGATTACGCTCTGTAGACCAATCACACGCTATCCAGAGATTAAGGATTCCGTTCAAGGGGCGGAGCTTAAAACTGGGGTCACGTGTCCACCTAGTATGCAAGCTGTTCTGACGCCGTGTAAAAAGTTGGAAGATGTTTTCCTCAAACATTCAAGCATAAAATAATTGAATGTAAGGTAGTTTCTGATGAAAGCTTTCTATGTAAACTGCACGTTGAATTAAAGAACGGCAATGATTTTCAGTTGTGGCTTCAGAATTTTGCAGATAATACTCATACCTCTTGGATTGTCAAGAACGCTGTTGCATGCAGTGAAACATCAAAATCTGTTTTCTACAGAGTTTATGTCGGCCATCATTCAGCACATGGAAAATATAAAAGTTAAGGGTTCGGTATTCACTATAAAAAATTATGAAAAAAAGAATAATTAAATAAATAATAATAATAAATAAAAAGTAAATAATAAGAATAAATGTAAGGTGACCAGATTTCAGAGAACGAAATTGAGGACAAAATGGCACGTTGTCCTCAATTCCAATTCAAAATTAAGGAAAATTTCGTTTCAAAATGAGTGCATGATTGAGGACAACATGTGACACATTGTGGAAAACAAGAAGATTAGCAAAGAATGTTATGAACTGTATCATAACTGTCCAGTTTCATGGGAAAATATACGAAGAAGGATAATTTTCACGTGAAATAAATATAAAATAGCAATAAAATACTATCATCTGAATATTACTTTTGATAAATTCTAAATGTCACTCATAGGAGGCAGCACATGCAATCGAAGCTATATTTTGACTCTGTACTGAAATTTCATTGTGATTCTCTACAGGAAAAAATATCTGAAGCAGAAAATTACTGTACACTGAGCCGACAAAAATCATGGGATACTTGTATGTTATCTCAATGAGAACGCATGTTTCAAGTCCAATAACTTCACTTGAAGAAATAGTTCACTGAAAAAATGCACTGAGCAAAAGTTGTAGAACTCTCAATGGAATCTACCAAATGCAACGAAATTTAGCGTCAATTATTTATTTAATTGCCAGAAAGTGGATGTTTAAAAAAGATCAGATTTATTCTGCATCCTATAAATATTTTAGTTAAATCCAGTTAAAACAGAAACAAAATAACACCACAATTATTGACATGACTTTGTACGATGTTCGGCATGTCTCCCATGAATATTGTGTGTTATGAAGCTGGTGACAATGATGTTCCGACTTCTCTGAGCATCCCGAAAGTTTAAATTTCTTTTAATGGCCACTATTTCAGTTTTGGATGTAAATTTCAAACACTGAGTCAAAAAAATAAGAAATTGAGGACATTTGACGTCCTCAGTCAATTTGTACGGAATTGAGGACGAAGCATTGAAATTGAGGACATTTGACGTCCTCAGCAGTTAATTTTTACGGAATTGAGGACGAAGCATTGAAATTGAGGACATTTGACGTCCTCAGTCAATTTTTACGGAATTGAGGACGGAGCATTGAAATTGAAGACATTTGACGTCCCCAGCAGTCAATTTTTACGGAATTGAGGACGAAGCATTGAAATTGAGGACTAACCCCTGAAAATGAGGACTAGTCACCCTAAAAATTGAATGGACCCCGGGCCCGAACACTATGATTAATATTTTTAATAAATAATAATCTGTTTAATAAAGTAAATAATAATAAATAAAAATATATAATAATAAATAAAAATATATAATAATAAAAAATAAAATCGGTTTCTTATTTACAAGGATTAAGAGCTGACAAAGAAAAATAAAAACTGCAAAGCAAGTTTAAATCTAGAATAAAACGGGATAGTAAAGATGTTTCGCTACAAAGATGCATATGTTAAAGAAGGCCTACTGCTATCATAGAGGTAAATCATAATCACCAGGGGGCCGCCCCGGGGGCGCAGGCCTCTGATCATTCGCCCGTAAGGGGTCCGGGTTCGAATCCCGTGAGGCATGGATGTTGTGTTTGTCTTACGGCACTGGCTCTCTCCTTCCCTGGAACCAGTGACCCTAAATTAGGGACGGGTGACTGCTTATAGCCCATTGAGTTGCTCACGGTGGTCGTTAAACCTCCAATCAAAATAATAATAATAATAATAATAATAATAACCAGGGGCGGATTGGCCCGGTGGACATCTTCCGTATATTTTGCCTCTTTCTTCTTTACTTTCTTAAAATGTTTTCAGTTCAGTTGTTTTAAACACAAAACTGAACCACAATACTTTCTTTATAAACAAAATACACATAATGTATTTATAACAAGCGGGGAAAAAAACTTCTATTTTGAATTAGGGGAAAAATCCCCTCACCAGGCAACTGGTAGAATTCCAACATACAATAGATGGGCCATGTGCGTTTGCTAACTTCTGGGTTCACTTAGTAGCTGAGGAACAAGAATGTATGTACCGCATGTTGCGGGGGTGCGTACAAGATGTTCTATGTATTCCAATAGGAAGGGGTAGTTGATTTTCCTCCCGTTGGTTGTAGCAGGCATTAGTGCTGTGCTGATAAGAGCTGAGTTCGGGCTCAATTTTAAGAGCCCGAGCCCGAAGTATGTAAGCCCTAGCCCACCCGGGCGGGCTAGGGCTGACATACGAGCCCGAATATTATATTGTAAGATGGACCCCGGGCCCGAACGAGCCCGAAAACTATGACTAATCTGTTTAGGCATTAAAAAAAATCTCCTCTTCCAAACTTCCACTCCTTCCTCTCCGTGCAATTAACCGATGTATTTCTCAACTGCGGAGTGGGGAAGGGATGTCTATCTATTTCTATAGTTTCTTTGACCATTCATTTCATCCTGAAATGTTTCGAGGGGCCCAGCATCAGGAAAAATTGCGAGGTACAACAATCTACGTATGTTAACAGCATTGGGGTGGGGGCTGAACAGGGCTAAATGATTTTCACTATTTCAGTTAAAATAGTGACAATACTCACCCATGTTTGATGAAGTTGCAGAACAATGCTAGATAATGGTCTTTATGGATGTACTATCGACTATATGACAACACATATAGTCGATAGTACATCCATACCACATCCATTTGCGGGTGTGCTCATATACGATCCCTTTCCCCCGAAATGTTCTACCTACACAGCCTACGCTCTTTGTGATAACTGACAAATGCTGCAAATGAAGGCATTAACGAAGATATCATTTGAACATGAAGTTGCAAAATGTTTTGTTTACGTTATTTAGTAAAGTGTCTTTACATTACATAAACGAAACGCAGCATAAAAGCACGTTTTGTAATTGAAATACATACAAATATATCATCACTAAATGAAGAATCCGTTTGCCACGATATTAAAAAATCTTTAAATTTCTAACTGTGATTGTCCACAATAGAAAAATTACGAAATTGCAGTACAAATAGAAATGTTTACAGTGTAAAAGCTCTGTATCTTTTTTCATTTCTTTAAATTTGAAACTCATGTCTTATGAGAAAGGATTTTTGGTACAACTCCAACATAATTTTGGTAGTAACCAAAAATATGTTGGAGTTGTACCTCTCATCAAATATTTGTTGGAATTTCAGCCCACTTCGTTGAAAATTTAAGAACTGGAAACTCAAAGGTATGAAAATCAAGATTATTTTACGGTCTGTCAAACATGAAAAGGCTATATAAGCATTTTTTTTATTTTTAGAGTTCTTACTTCAGCATTCTTAAGAGAAAATTTTAAACAAATATAAATAATGAGTGTGTCCAAAATTAGAAGTTTCTCCAGCGCAATTACATACACAACTAACTAAACTAGTGATTTAAAACTGGTTATTCGCTTTTTCCACGTAGATTAAGTGAGTTTGCTACGATATTTAAATATCTTGAAATTTCTAACTGTGATTGTCCACAACAGAAAAATTGCAGTACAAGTTTTCTGCAGTAAAATCTTGGCATGGGCCGATGAAAATTTTTCCGCAACACCACTTCAATTTAAGGATGACTGGTGTACTTTTTTTAACACCACCACCCCTCAGTACTATGTTTGCCACTGTTTCCAGAGCAACTGTACTTTTTGTTTTGTATCTTAAATAAAAAACGTGATTTTCAGTTGTGATACAATAGTACCGTAGAACTACAACTGAACGGGCCCTTTTGCGACCGCCAATCCGCCCCTGATAACCACAGCCCTTTAGTAGAAAATGCTGATGCTTGAACCTGGCTTAGAAGGAGTGATGAAACCAGGAATATTTTTCTCAAATATTCTAAGAAAGGTAAGCAACATTATTATTGATGTTGCGTCACCGATTCTTTTTTTACTAATAACACCAAAATTTTACTGTGAAGGATTTCACGCAGGAGCGTCTTTCTGTGACGCGGAAAACCATTCGCTTTGCAGGGAGCAGGCGGTGATTATTGCACGTGACCCCAGTTTCTAGCTCCGCCCCTTAAACGAAATCCTGAATTCTTCTAGGCACTGTACTCTAAGTAATGCCAAAAACATTTTAATGTAGCCATTTGTTTATTCTTAAGAGAAGTTGCAAGAACAAAACTTTTAATTTTGGAAGTTTTTCCCGCAGTGTTATGAGTTCGTAATATAGCTACTAAACGGAAGAAAAAATAAGTAAAATTAAATATGATAGAAATAAATTTCCTCTTCATATAATTTAGAGTTTAGACAATTACAAATCTCGAGGATGAAAAGTCTCGGAAAAGAAACACGAGTTAGCAAATCATGTGTAGGTTTAGCCAGAAACCTTCACTTTAGAGCCATACATACTCTGGTAAATGACACAAGGATATTGTAAAAACTAAGTCCCTCCATTTATTATTTAGATATCAAAAAAGTGAACAAGGTTTCTAGCTAACTATCTTGCACTTGAAATACTAAAAGAACTCTATTATTTCCAGGGAAAGATTAGAAAAGGAGGTGAGAACCCTAGATTGAAACTGCAAGTCACGGTAAATGTAACAAGGTTCTAGTAAGAACTGAGTCCCTCAACTTAATATTTAAAGATAAAGTAAGTGCAAAAGGTTACTAGCTAATTATCCTGCACTTAAAATACTAAAACAACTCTATTATTTCAAAGGTTAGATTAGAAAAAGATGTGAGAAGCCTAGATTGAAATTGCAAGTCACGGTAAATGTGACAATGTTCTAGGAAAAACTGAGTACCTTAACTTAATGTTTAGAGATAAAGTAAGTGCAAAAGGTTACTATCTAACTATCCTGCACTTAAAATACTGAAACGTCTCTATTATTTCAAGGGAAACATTAGAAAAGATGGTGAGAACCCTTGACGAGATGTGACAGATTCTTGACGTACAACACTGAACTTCAAATGTCGCCCGGCCGCCCCGGTAGCGCAGTGGTCTAAGCGATGGCCTCTGATCATTCGTCTGAACGGGGTCCGAGTTCGAATCCCATGAGGCATGGATGTTGTGTTTGTCTTACGGCACTGGCTCTCTCCCTTCCCTAGAACCAGTGACCCTAAATTAGGGACGGGCGACTGCTTATAGCCCATTGAGTTGCTCACGGTGGTCGTTAAACCTCCAATCAAAAAAAAAATGTCGCTTGGTTAACTTACGGTTTTTCAGTCTATGTATCTTAAAGGTCTTTGATTTGTTCTAGCCATTCGTTGTACGTATTAGGCAGTTAAATTCACAGTTAAATGACAGGATTTTGAACCGTCGCTACCATCATCATCATCATCATCATAAAATTCTTGAAATTTAGTGTGATTAAGTTTTGAATTGCTGCGGGGGAATGTGACACCCGAGGGCCAAAGTTTGTGTAGTGTTTACGAAATATTTTGACGTCTGTAGTTTCAACCTGTTTCATAAGGATTTTCATTCGGAAATTATATTACCATGCAGTTGTTTGTTTGCCATCTGTGTTCATGGATATTTGCAGGTTTGCTGAAACGTTGTTGTCACAATGTTAGTGGTAAAGTAATTCCTGTACGAAAAAGAATCACTCCTCATTCAATTCAAGTGATAGAATCGAAATCAGCAGCATCTGCGCTGAAACAGCTTAACTGGGAAAATAATCAGCTTTTCGGCAAGGTTATCAGCAGTGGGAAAACCAAAGAAAAGAACTGGGCATCTCGGAAAAACACCTACGCTTCCAAATCCCCAGAAATAAATTTTGAACCTAATATTAAGATTTCTACAGGAAGTACTGTTAGTGAAACTGTAGAGGGCTCGTCTACGAATTCAGATTCTGCTGCTGATAACTGTAATAAATTGGATAAAGTCTGTGCCTCAGTGAAAATGAATTATTCAGAAAAGGTGTTGGATGCTATCCTAGAATTTCCTTTACTGAATAATAGTTCTGTAGAAAGCAAGTTAAACAGTGAAGCCAATGATTTGCGACAACATTTGCAAACACTTAGTTCATCCATACCAAGTGTAACCAGAATATTGGATCGGACAATGCCACCAGAACAAGCTGCTGCCTTAGAGAAATGGAAGAAGCATATGACTGAGGAAATGGGAGAAGAGAAATTTACAGCATACCAGAAAGGTAACTGATTAATGAGGAGGCTGTGGTGTGATGAAAGCAGAAATGTAAAATGTGTGTTGATATCTCCGAAGCAAGCTTAAAGGTGTTCCTGAACATGCCTGCAGGAAGGTAACCTTTTATACACTGAAATAACTTTCCCGGTACAAAAATATGAATGTTGGTGTAACTTATAAGCTGAGGTAGTTGAAGTTGGAGAGAAAAAATAAAATGGCCAGCTTGTTCAGAAAGCTGAAGCTTAACTTACTGGTCAGATGTGAATATGAGTGTTATTTGCTTTTGGTTCTTATGAACATGTAGAGCTTATAACCTTGTATTGAAGTGACACCCAACCTTTAATGTTTTTAGGAGATGGCCAAAACAAACAAGAAAAAAATTCAGCTGCTGTATTACAGTACCAGAATTTTGTCTCGTGAGTAAGTAATGAGGTTAATAAGAAAATTAGGAAGCTGCGTCAAATGATGGAATTCAGATTAAGAATTTGAACAATTACCGGGTTTGATATGGTTGTTTTTACATTTTCATTTTGCAGAGGAATCAAATTCCTACATGTATTTTAAATGTAAAATGTTTAGTCTTTTGATAATTGTGTTTAATTATTGGTAAGCACAGAGTTCTTCTGGGATTAAAAATCAGAAAATTCAAAAATACCGGCTAAGAATAAAATTGTAATACATTTTGGGAAAGAAACTGGCATAATCAAACGTTCTTTTAAAATGTAGAGGCACCAATTTCTATGAAATCTAAGTACTTTTTTCTTACCTGTTGTTATCTTATTTCACTGTGCTACTGAAACAGATGTTTTAGGTGGCAGAAATATTTCACATTTTTATTCATATAACTTCATGATAAACATGGTGAGTAGCAGAATGTAGAGGTACGCCGTACGCGGATATTTTCCAAATTATCAGCAGGTTTTACAGATAGTTTTTGCTTGTAGATTAAAAAAAAAATTATTTACAGCAATTAAAACACTCAAGGCTTTACTCAGATTGATATACTTAATTTTATTTTAACTTGAACTTTCAATTATTTTTCACATCTGAGTTCTTTTGTTTTTGCTGACATTTCTAGCTTCTATCAAGGCCTGTTCTCAATGTATAGGAACTATATCAAAAGCTTCGTTTGCACAGAAAGAAATAAAATTTTATTTCCAGGTTTCTCTTGCAGTTGCCAGTTATTAAATTAAAATATTTTCCTTGTGTATTTTGTAAGCTTGTATAATTAATTGTTGAAAATGCTATTTATAATTTTTGAAGTTCATTATGGAACTGTTTTTCTGGATGTAATTTTTTTTAATTAGTGCCTTGTTTTTATGAAGTTCATGGTCCAATATTTTATCGTAAAGGTCTATTTCACACACATTGCTGCACATTTCATTGTAATGCACTTATTTTGCCCTAATTAGAATCTGTAATGTTCTAATAATTATTTTTTTATTAATTTTTCTTTAAATTATCTTATTCTATTGTTATCGTGATTCGTCGGTGTGCAGCAAGATTTCTGCTTCAATGGTTGTGTACGCAGATACATTTTATTTTTATACAACTCTGGTGAGCAGTATGTGATATTTCTTCTGGAAATTCCAGTTTGTGTATATTTGTACGACTGTTTAAACCACAAAGTAACGTGCACTGCAATTATTCGTTACTGAGCCTACCTACTTGGGAGGGGAACACAGCTAAAATGTAACTGGCAATTGGTCCAAAGACTGCTTTTTGATTTAATTTATTCTCTCATGTGTTATTGCATATTGGCTAAGCTAGTCATGACACTGCATTTTCACTTAACTCATTAGGCTAGAAAAGCAGAGTTTTCCAGGTTTCTTTGCTCTGCAAACTGTATGATAGTTTTATGACCTTTTCAAGTTATAGCACAGTTGTATCCCTCTCCCTTCCCATCAGGGGTGCACACTCATGGATCGTAGCCTACGTAATAGAAGATGCGTCATTTCCCAAATTTCCTTTGTCCAGGCACGGGACAAAACTCAGCTGAAACGGACGTCAGATGGCAGTACTGATCCGCACAAACAGAATCGACGGTCGCAGCGGAGAACGGCAAACTTTACGCTTTTAGGTTACGTTACTGATAACGTAGGCTGAGTCTTAAAATATTCAAAAAGAAAAAAAATCTCGTGCACATTTTCTTGGGGTGTCAATCGACAAATAAAACTGAAAGAGTTAATTTTCAAAATGAAATTGACAGCAGGTTGAGGTATGATCATCATTAAAAACTTAATTTCTTAACATGACAGGGGTAGGCATCGCCGGCGATTGAGTTAATTAAACCCCTTGAAATGGCCATTCTTTAAGTGTTTTTTATATGATGTTTCACCGAAATGGAATATATATATAACATCCAGTTGCTGCTCAAGATTTTTTATTTTATTATCTTTTTTAATATATAGAAGGATTTAGGGGATGCTTTCTTTTCTTTTTGATTAATTTTTTATTGTTATTTTTATTTAGGGTGCTGAGCAATTCCATGTCAGATCAATCACCTTCTTGACCTCACCATTTCTGATTTTGATAAAATTTGGTATGAAGCACACATATGACAAGGTAAGTAATTCTGCCAATTTTCAGATTTTTATTTTGAAAATTGTCCAAGATACACACATAATAAAAATCGAAATTTTCGTAAAAAATGACAAACTCGCACACTTATAAATGGCTGTGATTTTTTTCCTAATTGTAGTAGAGTGACAATTCAAACACAGTTGCAAAGCTAAAGGATTGAGCTTTCTATAGATACCATACATGACCTTCTTACAACAGATTAAAGTTTCAAGGTCATCCACTGTGACCTTTGACCTTGAATATCTCAAAACATGCCATCTTAAAAAATTACGAAAAAAATATATTTTATTGCTACAACATTCTTCTACCCATGTGCCAGATATTAGGCTGGCACCGCTATGGCAAGGCAGTGTAGGATTAATAGGAGTGTCATGCTGCACCCTTCTGTATGTAAGGCACAAAGACATACCATGCAATAAATATTTCTTACGTTGAGGATTTGTGTTTATTATACATGAAATGTGTATATATTATAACAGATCAACAGATTTATCAGAAATATGCTATGTGATAGCAATTTTACTTGATAGACACAATTTTCAGCAGTAAATAATGTCAACAAATCTTTGAGATCAGAGATTAAAACTCCACCCATTTTAGCCAATGGCAGGGCTTCTTCTTAGCCAATGACAAAGCTTCTTATTAGAGCCAATGACAGGGTTTCTTATTAAAGCCAATGAGAAATCTTACTGGTACACCATTTTACATTTGCTGTTATTTCAATTCTGAGCTTGTGAGTGTGTGGTTATCAATTTATCTGTAACATTGTTAACTGTTTAATTGTTATTTTATTTTATCTTTATTGTTATCTTTATTTAATCAATTTCTTTTTATCAAGCTATATTTATTTATCATTTTTTTTTTTTTTTTTTTTTTTTTTGCAGGTGCAGTTTCATTAACCATAATGGACTTTAAAAGTCAAATTTTTTGTTGCAATCCTCTGGGTAAAAGTGGACACACAAGGTTTAGAAAGAATCTGAGAAAAGTACAGCCTTGGATGGTTCAGAAATGTCCAAATATAACATTAGAACAGAAAATATGTAGTTCATGCAGAAAATCTATCTCTGAAATGCCAGGTCCTTCATGTATAATTGAAACAGATGCAGAGGCAGAACAACCTCGATTAAGTGAAGATAATTCAGAAGGAGTTGTAAAGAGTGAGATATGGACTGACAGAAACACAACTTTGGATAGTCTGAATGATATGTTACTTTCTCTAGGCGAATCTCCTGTGAAAAAAAAAGATTAGGTGTTGGACAGTACAGTAAGAAGAAATATCAGAAAATTGGTGAAGTGATAAAAGACTACATCGGTGTTCCAGAATGTGATAATCCTGTGACAGTGTCTGATGAATCGGTCATGATTTCACAGTTGAAAGAAAAATTTCAAGAAACAGACTCTAGCAGTGTTAAAGTCCAAATACTAACAATATTACCTAGAACCTGGAGTATTCGTAAAATTCAGGAAGAATTTGGTGTAATATATATTACATGGCACGAAAGTCTAAAAATCTTGTGGAAGAGCAGGGTATTTTAGCAACTCCAAATCCTAGGCCTGGGAAAACTCTCAGTGACAGCACAGTTGAAAATGTTTTTTTTTTTTTTTTTTTTTTTTTTTGATTGGAGGTTTAACGACCACCGTGAGCAACTCAATGGGCTATAAGCAGTCGCCCGTCCCTAATTTAGGGTCACTGGCTCCAGGGAAGGGAGAGAGCCAGTGCCGTAAGACAAACACAACATCCATGCCTCACCGAGATTCGAACCCGGACCCCGTTCGGACGAATGATCAGAGGCCATCGCTTAGACCACTGCGCCACCGGGGCGGCATTGAAAACGTTATTGCATACTATAATAGTGATGAAGTGAGCCGTTGTTTACCAGGAAAAAAGATTTTGTTACAATGATGGAATCAGGATCAAAAGTACAAAAACAGAAATGTCTTATTCTAGGAAATTTGAAAGAGATATTTCAAGGATTTAAAGACAAGAATCCTAATGTCAAAGTAGGGTTTTCAAAGTTCTGTGGTTTACGCCCAAAGAATTGTGTGCTGGCTGGTGCAAGTGGAACACACTGTGTCTGTGTGTGTTGTGCTCATGAAAATGTAAAACTTATGCTAGCAGGGTGCAAATTGCAAGACTTAACTCGTAATGATGAATTACCAGTTAGGACATACAAAGATTTCCTTGCAAGAATAACTTGTAACCCTCCTCTTCCAGAATGCTTCTTCTTCAAGTGTGATTCTTGTCCTGGTATAGCACACTTACTAGAGCAAATAAGTAGCTTATTCACCATGAATGGGATTGATGAAATTGTATATAAATTGTGGACAACTGATCGCACAACACTTATGAAAGTCTGTAACACTGTAGAAGAATTCCTTAAGACCTTTGAATCAAAAGTGAAATTGCTATTGCCACATTCTTTTATAGCTATTCAGCAGTCATACTTTCTGTCAAATCTGAAAGAAAACCTTGATGATAATCAGTGTGTTGTGTTGTGCGATTTTGCTGAGAATTATTCCTTCATACTGCAGGATGCAGTCCAAGGATACCACTGGAACAATTCCCAAGCTACTATTCTCCCTTTCGTTGTGTACTACAAAAGTTCACACACACTTCAGTTGGATCGTGTTTCTTTTGTTGTCATCTCAGAATGTCTTAAGAAGCATGACACTATCAGTGGTCACCTTTTCCAGAGCCAATTGTTGCAGTTTATATCATCACATTTTGACAAGAAAGTAGAACACATCTATTACTTCTCAGACGGTGCAGCCTCACAGTATAAGAACAGGAAGAATTTTGTCAATCTGTGCCATCATGATGTAGATTTTGGTATCACAGCTGAGTGGCATTTCTTTGCCACCTCACATGGAAAGGGGCCATGTGATGGCATGGCAGGCACCATTAAGAGATTAGCTGCACGTGCCAGCCTTCAGTGTTCATACAATGACCAAATTATGACACCGCGACAACTGTATGATTGGGCTTCCAGAAACATTCCTTCGTGCCATTTTAAATACAGCACGGACAAGGACTATGAGAACCACAAGGAGATCCTCGAGATACGTCATGCTAGTGCTCGACCAATTCCTGGTACACAAAAACTTCACTGTGTAATACCAGTAAGCCGCACAGCTATTAAAACCAAGATGTATTCAAACTCAACTGAATACAAGGTTGAGTCAGTATTGCTAAATCCAATAGAACTGGATCTGGAGGATATTCGTGGCTATGTTATGGTTGAGTATGATAACCAGTGGTGGGTTGGTTGTGTTTTGGATGTGAACATTCATACAGAACAAGTTAAGATAAGTTTTCTGCACCCACATGGACCTTCAGTGTCTTTCACCTACCCACAGAAGCCAGATATATTAGAAGTGGATAAAACAGCGGCCATTACGAAGGTTGACCTACGAACAGCAACAGGTCGGACATATTTTATGGAGAGAAGCGAAATAGAGATGGTCACTAGCAAGATGGCATCACATTCTTTTGGTTTGCAACCTTATTAACCAAGCGGTTCACTTGTATGTGTACACCACTAATATAACCTGTAACACATTGTGAAATTAATACATACATGCATCTGGAAAACAGTTATTGTACATTTGTCCGAACCTAACCTGGAGGACATATACTCCTATTAATCCTACACTACCTTGCCAGTGCCAGCCTAATATCTGACACATGGGTAAAAGAATGTTGTAGCAATAAAATATATTTTTTCGTAATTTTTTAAGATGGTATGTTTTGAGATATTCAAGGTCAAAGGTCACAGTGGATGACCTTGAAACTTTAATCTGTTGTAAGAAGGTCATGTATGGTATCTATAGAAAGCTCAATACTTTAGCTTTGCAGCTGTGTTTCAATTGTCACTGTACTACAATTAGGAAAACAGTTAAAGCAATTTATAAGTGTGCGAGTTTGTCATTTTTTACGAAAATTTTGATTTTTATTATGTGTGTATCTTGGACAATTTTCAAAATAAAAATCTGAAAATTGGCAGAATTACTTACCTTGTCATATGTGTGCTTCATACCAAATTTCATCAAAATCAGAAATGGTGAGGTCAAAAACTTATTTTTTTTTATTGATCTGACGTGGAATGTCCCTGCTTTGGGATGTAATTACAGCCTCCAAACACAATAGCGACATCATTGAAAATACTTGAGCATTAAGAAATCAAAATAAATAAAACCAATTTTGAAAATCCGCAACTAAAATGGTTCAAAATAAAAATTAACAGCAAAGAAGTGTTTTACAAGAAAATTCAAAATTTGACAATTTTGTATTGTTGGGGGGGGTAGTAAACATGGCAGGGGAAATTTATTCTGCAAATGGAATTACCAAAAAAAATTATTTTACATTAGGGAAATGTATTTGAAAAATATTTTTAAAAGTAAAAGTTTTTCAAATTATAATTCAGTATTAGAATTAAAAATAGTTCTTCTACTGGCACAGCGGACCACTAGAATTTGCAAAACACTTGTCCGTAAAAAAAAAAAGTTAGACATTTACAATATATTTTGGAAATAATGTATCATTTCAATGGAATTATATCCAATATTTCTTTTTAAACCTATCATTAGTTTACAGCCTAAAAAGAAAACCATACAGCAAGGTAAACAAATTAAAAATTCATTTTTTAACTTGGTACAAATTAGAAAAAAAAAATTGCTCATCAGCAAATGAACAAGGAAATGGAAATATTCTTTTGGTGAATATTAATATTTTTTAAAATAAAATTCAGCCTGTTTTTTTTATAAATGTATCCAGCAATTTTATTTCCAAACGTTTAAAAAAAAACACAAAATTATGTGGATTACTTAAACAAACAAGAAACGCAAAAAAATAAATATATACATAAAGGTGACAGAAATCATACGTTTCCATCTTTTTATTTGTTTTATTTTTGATAATTGTTTTAAACATTTACTACATATTAGGAGGATATGTCAAACACAATATGGGGATGCCAATCACTGTAATAATATCACTTACCTTGTCATAAAATAATTCTCAGCCATTTTCCCCTCAATTCAGCTCTGCTGGGTATCTGATGAAAACTCACCTCATCGCATAAGGTGTTTGAAAAACAGAAAGGTACACAGTACAGCGCCATTGTAACGTAGCGTAGGTGATGAGAATCAAACAAATGAAGAATGCCAAGTGCTTAATTGAAGTAAAAAACAATCCGAAATAATTTGAAACTCGTGAGCTTAATCCAAGTACAACCAAACGATATCAAAACATGGCAAACCACGTGAAGCAACGGCGAGAAATGACTTGCGAAGTGTTTGTACATAAGCTACTGTTTGTGCGGCTACTGTTTCGGTGGCCAAAATCAGAAACTTTGCTGTCAGACAAGTTTTTCGAAAAATGACAGGCATCTTCTATTACGTAGGCTATGCATGGATAATAACTTGTGTATGATGATCAGTAGTCATATGAATGTAAACAAACTGGATGTTGGCTTTCCTACAGAGCATGTCACACTTGCTAACATGTGGTTCAACAAATTCATCCAGGGCGATTCCATATTAAATCAACGCAACACCTGGAATGACTGCTTTAGATTTGGGGGTACTTGCGTATTAAACTGAGGCCTATCTCCCTGACAACGATTGAGCTGCAAGGTCCGTTGTTCCTGAGCCATCTCGCTAACGACGTTCGCTCTCAAAGGCCATTTGTTCCGTTCTTCATAATGAACTCGTGACGTCACGTGAGAACAACTTCATTGGATACTTTGGTTCCCATTCCATGTACTTAGTTTGTTTTGCTTTTCGTGTGCTTCAATCGTCCTGAGAATTTCATTGAATACCTTGTTTCCCATTTCCGTGAGAACATCCTTGGGCACTTTGTTTCTCCTTCTTAGTTTGTTTCGCTTTCTGTGTGCTTAAATTGTTAATTGATAATGCTGTTTAAGTAAGTAAGCTTTCACCATTTTGTGGAAATACGATGAAAATTTGGGATCAACCTAACACTGAGGAAGAGGCAGTGAAATTTTTTTCAGAGTATAGGAGTATTACCAAAACAACGTATATGTAAGAATGCCCATAATATGAAATTATACTTTTAATTTAAATCTTGGCAGTGTAACGTAAAAAGCTGTAACGGCAAAGTAGATATGCATGTCAGAAATTGGTTCTAAGGATCTTGTATACCTTTTGTAACTGCTTTGCGATTTATTTACTATTGGTGTGAAGAGCTCACATCTATTGAACAGTGTAATAGGCAACTTGATGTGTCAGACAAAACTGTAATTGACTGGAATAACTATATGAGAGAAGTTTGTGTTGAAATGTTGGTTAAAAGAAATAAGAAAAAAATCAGAGGGCCGAATACGATAGTGGAGATTGATGAAAGTTTACCAAACAAAAGAGCAACTCAGGACGAATATTCTCACAACAGTGAGTTGTAGGGGGACTTTGTACAGAGACAAATGAATGTTTTATAATTCAAGTTGCTGATCGAAATGCTTCCAAATGTTATTGTTCAAAATATAAACGAAGGCAGTGCATTCAATATATTTGGATTTGGCAGATGTATAAATCTAATGAACAGAAAGAGGCTGGTTTTCGTCACTTTACTGTGAATAACAAATACAATTTTGTTGACCCCAAAATTGGGGCACACCCACAATCTATAGAAAAGTTATGGGGTTCTACAAAACGATGCAACAAGAAATACCATGTTACTGCAAGTCATCATATTGACTCTTATTTGGCGGAGTTCATGTGGCGAAAAATGGCACAAAGAGATGAAAACGTGTTTGAAGCCATACTTACCACTATTGCAATGTGTAATTTAGGCAGTATATGTTTCTTTTCTTTATATTAAACTATTTCACTCTTGTACGTGTACTTGCCATGGTTAGATTTGCACCAAATGCAGTCTCTTCTGAGGGCAAACTCTCCAAATGTCACAAACTAGGAAATCTACAAAGAGCTTGAATTTTCAGAAGTATTAAAAATTCAGGAATAGTTCAGTTAACATTTCAAAGCCTAGGAAGTGAGCTTTTAAATGAGTTACAGCGGTTGCTCTGGCTTTTGCAAATATTTTCACCAAGACTTTTTTCCCGTCACCAAAACATTTTTTTGTATGCAAATTGCAAAAAATGCAATTGGCAGCGCGACCCCTGAATTATGACATGACCTGGAAAAAATATTTTACGTTTGAAGATCATTAAAATTTTCATTTGCCTCGGATTTCCCAGAAATGTATCAATTGCTTTTGCAAAAACTTACAAATGTTTGTAGAGATATCACTTACAAGTGTGGCAGTTTCCATTATAGGACAGCAAATGGGACTACTTAAAAAAATTATGTACATGTGTGCATACACAGGCCACTTCATATTTAATTAATAATTGCTACTGTATTATGTAGTGCAATATTGGCAAACAAATTCAGCTGTCATACCTTTAAACAGTGTCAAACAATCTCACTTAAGCTTTGGCTTCTAATCATTTGTCTGAGATGGATCCAGGTTCAAATCTTAGGTAAGGGTGTGGATGGTTTGTTTGTCTTAAGGCACTGGCTCTCTCCCTTCCCTGGAACAAGTGGCCCCAAATTAGAACTAGGCAACTGCTTATAGTACACTGAGTTGCTCACTGTGGTTGTTAAACCCCCAAACTAAAAAAAAAAAAAAAAAAAAAAAAAAAATTATCTTTGAGTGTCACTCCATTACCCATGATGGATGTTCAGGGCATCTCAAGACTAAGAACATTTGGGGGCATTTTAACATTGGGGTTAAAAATTAGCCATTAGCTTGCCTGCTCATTTTTTTCTGCAAGAAAATGAACACATTTAAAAAAATTATGATTGAACTACCCAATTTACCCATAATTTTATTTTGAGTACTAGTCATATGTGCCAGTCATTATCCAAATGTAATGGAGGCGAGGAGACAACTGACAGGTCACAAAACTATATCAATCACTATCACAGAGCAAATAAATATCTGTGCTTCTGTAGAAAGACATTAAAACATACAAACAAAAAATATATAGAGTTTTTTTTAATAGAACATATTTAAAACATTAAATGCATAAAATAGGGGAAAATCAAAACATAGGGAGAATCAGTCTGTCAGTCAAATGTTCTGATGTTCAAGTGTAGTGCATAGCTTTTGCTTTATAGCTGTCCAATTCAGCTCAATGTAGTGTGTGCATGTGATTATTACTCTACATTTCTTTTGTATAAAAGATGTATAAAAAGAATTCATTTTTTTGTATAAAAAATGCAATATTACAATGTCTGAATTATTATTCTAACAAATACTCTGCATGAAATGCAGCAGGGAGGAGCTAGTTTTTTTGTCCCATGATGACAGGCCTTATGTGAACAAAGTGAATCGATACATGTAATTACTGGATGCACTGAGATTCGGAAGCCCACCTAATACTTCATTGGCATAGTTAGAATAAATAGCCTTGACTTCTGCTGAACTACTGCTCAGGCTGTAGAAAGCCCTGTAGTTAGAGTGGCTGGCTTGCAACTCAATGGTCAGTTCAATCCCAGTTGTTGCCTAACTCCAAAATATCTACTTTGCCCCATTGAGCTGTTGGTTCCTTACGTCAAAAATATGGTAATCATCTCTCCCTATCTGTCTTCCATCTTAACCTGCTGTGCTTCATCTTGTCTTCCAACTTTCCTGTCAAGGTCTTCTGATTCACTTTTACATCACTTCCTGCTATGATATATTTCCTAAAAGCCCAAGTAGACCCAAGTGTTCATGCCTAAACCTAACCTCTGGGAGTACTCACTATGTGTAATAGCCATGTTGATGAGCTACTGCTGTCACACTTAGTTATTGCTCTTGTTGTTGATGAGAGGAATAACTTCCAGCTCCAGTTTTGCTAGCTATTAGATCATGTGAATTATTTGCCCAGTGAATGCTTAGCTCATTTGTACAGATTAAAACAATTTGAATGGTATTGAGAAAGATACACGAAGCAGCAGCAGTGGAAGCTTCCCCAAATAAACTTCATTTCTTCAAATCTGCATAGAATTCTTGTCTCATATGTATGTTTTGTTTCTTTACTGGAATATTTATCTACTCTTGGACAAAATCTGGAGATACAATAGGTTAATGACGGAGGATACCCTGAGTAGTGCTGAGAGCAATAGGTACTATGCTTGTGTAAGGACAGTGTTCTTCTTAGAGCTTTTTTACAGCTGGGTGATACTTTAAACGACCCCTTCCTCAATCGAAAAAAAAAAGAAAGGATGTTTTGCTTAATATGACTGTACTTATTAAATACTTACTGATAAATCATGTTCAACACAGATTTCAGTTGTTTTCACCAATATTCATGGTGTATGTGGGAGTAAGTTTTCCACTCTTACTATTATGTGTGTTGTGAAAACATTCACTACAGGAAATTTAGCTGGGCGGCAGAGAAAATTAGCTGAGCGGGCCACCCAGTAAAAAGACTAGGGAGAACACTAGACAGTAACCACCTGGTTGTTGATGGTATTGGGACAGTGATAAATTCAATCAAAAATTAAGTATGTTGGTTGGTGTAAATATGGATAAGATAAGGAAAAAATCCTGGTAACTCACTCTTTCATAGTATTTCATGGCAAAACACCACTTAGACAGTAGTTCCACTTTTGTCTTAAACCAATCAGTGAGTGAATTTATACTAGACCATCATGAAAGTGACAGTGTTGTTTGTTGAAGAAATATGGAAATTGTTTGCAAGTTGGATGCACTTTTTTTACACAACTTTTTTTGTACAAGAATTATTTTTTCATGACAACAGTCTAAGCTTCTTTTCCATTTTAGATGGAAATAATTTTTCATGTGTTTTTGTTTTTCTTTACTCATATAGATTTGTACACCAATGAGCCTATGCTCTAGCAGGAAAGTTAGCATCTAGTTTGTTTCCGAGACTTACCTAGACAAGGGATGGTGAACCTTTTCTGACTAGTATGCCACTTAAAGTTTGCTTTACTGCTTTCAAGTGTCTAGTGTGCCACCTCTCATTTAAATATTTTTTTAATTAACATTTTGTCATGAAACTTTTTTTGTGAATACCATAAAAATGACAACAGCCTAGGTAAGTAGGTGAGTTTTAAGACTAAGACAATTTCAATTTGAACCTGATTTAATTTGTAAGAAGATAATTATAAAAATCATACATAGTCACATTATTGTGAAATGTGTTGTTGAATGCTACTAGCTAAAGCATTTGTTTGGTTCATAACCTGTTGTCTTCAAGGTTATGGGCACCATGAATAGTCACAGACACTCTTATTTAAATCAATTCCCATTTTTACCACAAATTCCTGCTTCACAAATTATATCTTTACTTGTGATTGTAGTTGGCAAACTCAGCAATTGAATCAATTCCTCCCTCATTACATTTCCACGAGGAAATCTAACAAAAACAGCTAACCTTGCTTGTGAGGTCACATCAGTGTTTTCATCAAAGACTTATTGAAAACATATTGGCTTTGTCCAAATCAGATTTAATTTGGTCTGAAACATCTTCACTCATTCTTGTTATTCTATCTTTGACAGTGTTCCTGCTGGCTGGCATTTCCTTAATTTAATTCTATTCACAATTTGTTGCTTATTTGAAAAATCTTGAATATTGTGTTGGATGGGGCTGTGAAAGCCACCTTCAAAAAATCACTGTCACAAAGCGATTTTGCATGCTGTGATATACTGCAAGATAAATGAAAACCAGCTACAATGATATTATTTCCTAGGCTTGAAAGAAGATGTAAAACAGTATGATTGTTTTTAATTTTTTTTCACTTTTTGTGAAATGTACTCCCTTCTTTCTTCATTTGACATGAAACAAACGTTTTTATGATTCCTCTCAAAATGATGCTTCACATTGAATTTGCGGGACACTACTGTTTTCGTACACAGGCGACAGAAAGCTTTATTGTTTTTTTCCAAACACTCCGATGTCCACTGTTCTTGAAATACTCAACCACCATCTTTGTAAAGTTTCTTGTTTTTTTTTTTTTTTTTTTTTTTTTTGGCACCGAAAATGTTTGCATGGTCCAGATTCAAAAACACCAGCAAAAGAACAATTACAATACATGAGAAATAAGCAGCAGCTACAAACAAATCAGCCTTCACTGACTGATGTTGCAGTGTTGCTAAGTTATAAATTTAAAATCTCTCAATTCATTGTCAAGGTTACTTTCAGTTCGTACAGGAACTCGCTGTCTCACATCTTCCTGTCAGACTGGTTTTCTCTCCCTCCTGCAAAGGTAAGGGGAAAGCAGGAGACAGGGAAGCTTGAGCCAAAGCAGGTGTGGATGTGTTGTGGTGGAAGTCTGAAGGAGCAGAATGATAACAAGAAAAATTGTGAGTGTGTGATGCTGGTCTTTGGGGAATTAATGCATAAGGTGAGGTTGATTTACTGCCCCTTTGGAAGATACTTCTTGGCTAGTTTAATTTTCTTGTCGGAGCTCATTTATTTGCAAGAAGTTAGAACACACTACAGACATGCTGTTGAAAACTTGTTTTCAAAAAACAAAATTTTTATTTAATGTAAATGTTTTCGTATCAGTGTGCCTCCCAAATCATGTTTATGTGCCACCCACTGACATGCGTGTCATAGGTTCACCATCCCTGACCTAGACCATCTTGTGTGGCAGTTATCCATAACTGTGTCCAAGGCTGTGATACAACTGGTAAAAATTTTCATTGAAAATTGAAGTACGTCGATACAGTTGCTGACAAGGTTGTGCTTCATATTGCTTATTAGCTCAAGTGCATCAGCATCAAAATAAGTGTTGGAAATGCCTTATACACAGTTTTAATGTGAGTGTCTCCACACCTACATAAGAATTGTAGTTGTTTAGAAACTGATGGCTCACTTTTTCTCTTCTTTCTCATTGGTGTAAGGCAAATGCAGCCTTTGTACAGAAGGCTTTCACAAATCAAGAAATTCCGACAATGCATGAAGGGCACATCATAAGTGCTATGACTCCTATTAAAGATGACTTGGGGAGATCCAAAATGCATCCAGGAAACCCATCTTACTCCATTAGCTCTCAGTTAAAAATTTAAATTAATTTTTACTTTTTCTTCACTGAGATTTTAACTTTGAAGTAGCGCACGAAGCATTTCCGATGCTCATCTTGTTACTGATTCACTTGAGTTTGTCAGAAGATTGTATGAAAGGCAATTTTATCAGTGACCAGATCCACATGCTTTGCTTTTTAATAAACTGAAGATTATCATATTACTTATTGTAAAAACATAATAATTTTTCTTTTAATTTTTATTTTCGTCATTCCTCTTGAGAGCTTTCAGTGCAAAGTTTGCGATTTTTTATTGCAATGAAGAGAACATTTCAACTGCAAAAGGTAAATAAATATCTTAGTTGATGTAGCAAACTGAATGTTGGCTTTCCTGCTGATCATCTCACAGACTCTTCAACATATGACAGCATAACAGATCTGTGTGAATAAAAATAGCAAAAAACATGAAATGTTATTTCCATTGGGAATAAAAAACATTGAACATCATTAAAAAAATCATTTTTATGCAAAATATAAAATAAAATTGCATTTAGTACCTTCAAGTTGTAAATGATCGCATGTTTTTATTTGTCATTTCTAATGCATTTCACATCAAATTTATAAATCACTGTTATTGTGTAGTGATTTCTGTTTTTAGATTTTTGCAAGGCATTAATACCCTGAATACTTTTCCCTTCCAGAAATATTGGAAACAGGTTCATCATTTCATAGTACTATGAACTCATTTTTATGTGGTGTCCCAGAGAAAGAACTCATTATTCCTGCGTCCAATGCTGGGCACTGGAAAAGTGTCAAGAATGTGTTTCCCAGTATTCGCACTGTGAGGTTGCTGGAAGAACATGTCACCCATCCTTTTCTT
Organism: Macrothele yani; assembly: GCA_039090855.1. Taxonomy (NCBI): domain Eukaryota; kingdom Metazoa; phylum Arthropoda; class Arachnida; order Araneae; family Macrothelidae; genus Macrothele; species Macrothele yani. The sequence goes on from CM076991.1 coordinate 1,483,700, forward strand.
TGGTACAAAGGTGTTGTGGACTGTTTTGCACAGTATAGGTATGTAAATTTTGTTTTGAATAAGTTAATAGAAGAGTATAAGTAAAAAAAATTCTTCATTGGTTTAACTTTTTTGCCTATTATATGAACATTTTAATATATGTAAATTTTGTTTATTTTCATACTTATTCTGGATTTGCCCATGTACTATTATAATGTACTATAAGCCATATACATACAATTCCTTGGGGGGGGTCCATGGATTTGCTTCATTGATGAAGCCTCCTAGGGAATGAAAAACTCCAAGTAGGAATAAACCTAAAATCTTTAAAAGTCAAAAAATGAAGAAACATCATTGAGAAAAAAAACCACTTTAATATATATATATATATATGGGATGTAAGGTCAGGTGATGCGTAACATCACAGCCTCTCCTTGACAAATGTCAACCCCGCCTTCTCGTGGTGCATCCTGTTCCCACTAAAGGGGCTGTGACGACCGCCAATAGCGGTATAACTATACCATCGGGATTAGAGGAAATGCTATCCCACACTCACCAACCCGCTTGGCCAGTGTGGTGAGTTATGGCCAAACCCCTCCAAAATGACTCCACAATTTAAATCTTGGCCCTCAGTCTCCGGCAGCTGGAATGTACCTGGCCAAGGCAGCGGCCAGTGCGACATGAAGGCAGAGGGTGCTAAGAATCCCCGGAGGACTGGACTAGGCTGCCATCTGATGCTGACCTTAGCTACATATAATGGACGCTCCCTATCTTCTGATTCAAGGCTTCTTGAATTGGAAGAGGAACTACAAAGGGTCAAGTGAGACATCGTTAAGCTAAGTGAGGTAAGGAAAAGAGGAGAAGATCTCATTGAACTGAAAAGTGGACATCTCTTCTACTATCGTCGGACAGATACTGGCAGAACTAGTGGTGTTGGATTTATAATAAACAAGAAACTGAAGGATAAAGTTGTAGAAGTTGAAAGTTCCTCTGACACAGCTGCACGACTCGTTATCCAACTCTCGAGAAGATGCCAGGCTCAGATTATTCAAACTTATGCACCCACCACAAGTCATCCTGAAGAAGAAATTGAGGAATTTTATGAGGAAATTCGTCATCTAAATAATAAAGGTAAGCAGCACTTAAAGATAATTATGGGAGATTTCAATGCAAAAATAGGGCAACGGCAACAGAATGAAACTTCAGTAGGTAAATTCGGTCATGGCAACAGAAACCAGTGTGGAAATACTCAAGTTGAGTTTGCAGAGGCAGAAGGGTTTTTCATCTTGAACTCCTTTTTCAAGAAAAAGCCACACAGGAAATGGACATGGAGACATCCAAATGGGACGACAAGTGAAATTGATTTTATTATGTGTAACAAAAAATTCTCCATCGAAGACTGCAGTGTGCTAAACAAGTTCAACACAGGTAGTGACCATAGATTGGTGAGGTGTAAGATGCACCTCAACACTAAACTCGAACGTGGCAAGCTCATAAGACAAACAAAATGTATTGACATAACCAAGCTTAAAAAAACACCATAATACCTTCAAGTTGGAACTGAAGAACAGATTCTCTGCTTTAGAAGGCCTAACATCAGAAGTGGATATTTCTGAAGTAAACAGAAAAGTAACAAAAGCTCTTATGGAAACAGCAACAAAATTAGCTGGGTCTAAGAACAAGTTGCATGTGAACAAATTATCAGGAAAAACCAAAATGTTAATGCAAAAAAGAAGAGAGATGAGGACAACTAAAGAAGATGTGACTTCCAAAGTGGAATACATAGAGCTATGCAAGACAGTACGAAAAAGTATCACTGAAGACGTAAGGAAATTCAACTGTGAACTAGTGAGAAAAGCAATTGAAAACAACCAAAGCCTAAAGATAGCAAAGGGACATCTCAGTAAGGGAAGAAAACAGATTATGGCACTGAGTAAAGAAGATGGTTCTGTAACAAGAAATAGAGGCGAAATTTTGACAAGAGTGAAAGATTTCTACTCCAAGTTATATGAAAGGGATGATGCATGTACTCCAGACATCATTGAAGGTACCAGTACCAGAGTTCTTCCAGTCCTCCCAGCAGAAGTTGCACATGCAATCGAGAACATGATGTGTGGAAAAGCTTTAGGAGAAGATGGAATTACTGTAGACATCATACAAGAAGCAAGTGGAGAAATCGAAACAGTACTCGCCCAAATTTTCACTCGATGCCTTAATGAAGGGAAGATTCCTGAGGATTGGAACAACGCTATAATGATCCTGCTACATAAAAAAATTGACATTGAGGATCTCAGGAACTACAGACCTATCAGCCTCCTATCAGTGGTTTATAAAATCTTCACTAAAGTTCTTTCACGCCGTTTGAAGGTAACACTGGACATGGCTCAACCAAGAGAACAAGCTGGATTCAGGAGTGGCTACAGCACAATAGATCATATCCACATACTGAGAGAATTAATTGAAAGAGCGAGGGAATATGAACTTCCATCGTGCATGGCTTTTTTATCGATTATGAAAAAGCCTTTGATTCGGTGAAACCATCAGCAGTTACAATGGCTCTGAAATCCTGCGGTATTGAAGATGCATACATTAATATTATTAATAACATCTATGAAAATGCAAGTGCAAAGATTAGGCTGTTTGAAAATACAACACACATAAAAATTGGAAAGGGAGTGAGACAAGGTGACACCATATCTCCGAAGCTCTTTAATGCCACATTGGAAAATGTCTTTCAATCACTGAACTGGGAAAACAATGGGATAAAGATTAATGGAGATTATCTAACCCACCTTCGTTTTGCTGATGACATAGTCATTTTTGCAACTACCCCATCAGAGCTGCAGAGTATGATCCAAGAACTTGCTGACAAGAGTAAAGAAGTGGGATTAAAAATGAACTTTCAGAAGACAAAAGTGATGTTCAATGCTTTTACAAGAAATGAAGATTTATCGATTGATGGAGAAAAGCTGGAGATAACGGACACGTACGTTTATCTTGGACAGCAGATATCAAGTGAGGGTCACATTGATGAAGAAATTAATCGGTGTACAAAACTTGCCTGGAGAGCTTTTGGAAGAAACAGCATAATTTTCAAGAGCAATATGCCATTATGTCTTAAAAGAAAAGTGTTTGATCAATGCATCCTTCCAGTGCTTACGTATGGTGCAGAGATGTGGACCTTAATTAAAAGAGACATACAAAGGCTGCAGACAACTCAAAGCAGCATGGAGAGGTGCATGCTTGGTATAACCAGGAGAGATAAGAAGAGAAACTCGTGGATCCGAAAAATGACGAGAGTGGAAGACATCATGATCAGAGTTAAATCCCTGAAATGGCAATGGGCAGGGCATACTGCCAGAAGGACAGACCATCGATGGACAGCCTAAATTTTGGATTGGATTCCAAGGGACAGGAAAAGACCCAGAAGAAGACCACATGGGAGATGGGTGGATGAAATTTGAAAGTATGCGAGAGTGACATGGAAGGAGACTGGCACAAGACAGACCGTTGTAGAGGAAACTTGGGGAGACCTTCATCCAGCAGTGGATTGATAATGGTTGACAATAACGATGATGATGATGATGATATATATATATATTGCTTTAAATACATACTCAGTCCCCCTCCAGGGGGAGGGGCCAGACACCAGGATGACCCCCTTCCCCCTTGGCTGTACCTCTGGTACATACATATGACAAAGCTGTTATCTGAGATTCATAGGTTAGCTCCTCAATAAAAGCTCACCTGCCAGGTTAAAGTTTAAAGCTGATGGAACTAGATTTTCTTTACTGTTGCTGTATCAAGCATCTCCATTTTCAGCAATCTTGGCACATAACTTGAGCTTAACAGACATCCATCACACATCTCTCTCCAAGGGTGTATTTAGAAGGGTGCCAAATAACATCTTGCCATCCATTCTTTCAACAGAATATTTGTTTCCACCCTATTTACAACATTTTGTATCAAATTACACATCATTCCTCACATTATCATAACATCCCTTGCCACAAACTCCCCATAAGTAATGGATCTCACCAACACACAAACAACTCCAGTGTCTCTTCTGCAGTGCCCAGGTTTCATTGCCATCCATCAGAGTAGGAACAATTACACTTTTGTACACAGCCATTCAGGACCTTTTCATGAACCCATCAATCCTGTGAAATCCTCCTAAGGCAACTATGGCTTTGAAACATGAATTCACTCACCAGCTAGTTTCATCATTATTTTATCATTTTGTCATCATCATTTAATAATTTTCTCTGTCAAACATGCATTCTAAATATACAGATCAATTCACCTGTTCTATCTCTGTACCATTTAGACTGATATTAGATTCAGCGTTAACATTTCCTCACCCCAAAACAACAACTTTGGTTTTTTCGTTATTTATACTCAGTTTGAATTTCATACTGTATCACTGTAAGAAGTGTGAAGCAGGAAATCTGGTTTATCAGAGTAAGGCAAATGATAGGAATTTCTCAAATCCAATAAGATTGAAGAAATCATATGGGAGCCTAATGAATTAAGTGGAAGGTAAAGTGAATATTTCTGCGAGTTATTAGAACATGAAAGCAAAGGGGATTTAGAACATGAAAGCAAAGGGGATTTTGAGGCGAAAGCAGATGATGCCACGGTGAGAGAATGAAGTACAGAAGGCATCATAAGGGAAGAGGTTTATAAAGTATTTTTACATGATAGGGCTTCGGTACATGATATAACTGCTGAGATGTTAAAACATAGTAGTGACTGTAATTGACTGATTAACTGAAATTTGCCAATTGTGCTGGGAATTACGAATTGTCCCTCCTAATATAAGGAGGGACAATTAGTAGTGACTCTGTCCTTGTATAAGGGGAAAAGGTGATCACACTCAATGCAAGAACTATCATGGTATTGGCCTGCTGAGTATTCCAGGGACAGTGTTTTTTATCTCATTGGGTTTACATGTAATTAATTTTAAAAATTTCGAAAAATCGTCGTTTTTTGGCTTGCATAAACCTTTTCAATCTTGAATTTCTCAAGTTCTATAAGGCCTAGAGAGTTGTTTGATCCCTCATTTTAAAGATAATTTCATAAGTTTTAATTTGATATGCAACTTGACTATGCTTGGTGAAAAAAATTTTAAGAAAGTGTTTTTTTTGTTTAAATTTTGAAAAAAAAATATGTTTTTTGTGATATTATAAGCTTTAAATCCTGAAACTTTTAGAGTGTGATCTCAATGGGATCGGGAGGTATGGCAAAAAACTTAGTTACTGTACAAATAATAATGGATTATAATTCTCGTTTTAATGTGTTTACATGATAACAGGCACTGAGTTTTAAAATCTACATAATACATCATACTAATACATAGTCAAACATAAAACAAGGGAAGGATAATCCCAACAGACTAAAAGTTTTACCTGGTAAAATTAATAAAAGTTTAGTATCTGAAACAACCATTTGATGTATCTGAATATTTCTGTTTCACATGTTATGTTATGTTATGAGTGCAAAATAAACGGCGATGTACGTCGCCATTGCGAGACAAAAAAATACGATTATGGGAGAAATATTCATTTCGTTTAGCTTCCGTTTTCAGAAATTTTGAAAAGCGGAAAACTTGAATCTGTGATAGGGAGTCTGCAAGATTATTTATTAGGGTTCAGGGGATAATGTTTTTGTCTTAAAGACCAAAATAAATCTGCGACATACGTTGCCCGTCGCAGCGATTCTGCTGCGGGTCTGTCAGCCAAGCAGATTTATCAAGTTCTTCTCTTACTAACAGCTCAGATGGAACCACAAATATTGATTTTGAAGCTGGAAAGCACATGAAAGACCATGAAGCAAAATACCCCAAGTTCAGAGCTCCTCTAAAGACATGCATACACACACTGTGGGGGCAATGATTTCTACGCCTACCACATACACCTACACCTATTCCTATTCCACATACGTACCACTGTATCCAGCCTAGCACAGAGTGTGCTAGGCTGGGTGGATAATTGACTTTCCAGTATTAATTTTTTCGTAAAAGTCATTTAGTGATTTTATTTTATTTTCCGCTGTAGAAGCACCTGCATAGTGAATTTCTGATTTCATGTGCTTTACAATAATGTGCTTTTTAATTATGCAGCCTAGAACTCTGTCCACAAAACAATCATTATAATTTCAAACATTTTTATACTCTCTGCATGTCTTGCAGCACAAATCATAATAAACCTAATTAGATTTTATCAGTGAACCTACCTACCTACCTACCTACATACATACATACATACATACATACATACATACATACATACATATCACTGAGCTGTTCTCTGAGATTCAGAGGTTAGTTCCACAAAGAAATGCAAACTACCAGATAATTTTTACTTACTGTTGCTTTATCAAACTTCTTTATCTACAGCGATCTTGACATACAACTCAGGCTTCACTGATATCCATCACACGCCGTACACAAGACCTTCTATACTTCATACTCATAATCTTTTTCTCATGCAGACACTCCTGAATCTGATCCTCCCATGACTTCTTTGACCTACCTGCCACCTGGGCTAAAAAGATTTTCTTAGTAAGCACCTCATCACTCATTCTTTCGATGTGGCCAAACCACCAAAGCATTACTAGTCTCCACCTTGCTAACAACATATTGCTTCACATTGCACAACTGCAACACATGTTCATTCCGCACACAATCAGAACGTGTCTTGCCACAAACTCCCCGCTAGTAACGCATTTCTCCAGCACGCATATGACTCCTATGTTTCTTCTGTAGTACCCAGGTTTCACTGCCATACATCAGAGTAGGAGCAATTACACTTTTATTCACAGCCATGCATGACTCTCTTGAGAACCCATCATTCCTGTGAAAACCTCCCAAAGCAGCCATGACTTTCAATGAAGAATTCACTCGCCTACTAATTTCACCATCCAGTTTATCTCTGTCAAACATGCTTCCTAAATACACAAATTCATTCACCTGGTCAATCACTATGCCATTTAGGCTTATATTACATTCATACATATCACTAAGCTGTTCTCTGAGATTCAGAGGTTAGTTCCTCTCTCAAAAAACATAACTTTGGTCTTTCCCTTGTTTATACTCGGGTTGAATTTCATGCAAACTTCGTACATCCTAAACCACATACTCTGCAACTCACTTTTGCTCTCTGCCAACAGGACAGTGTCATCAGCATACAGCAATCTGCACCCACGAATATCACCAAGACATAAACCACTATTATCTATTTTGGCATCACGCATGCACACGTCCATAAATATATTAAACAGCCTTGGTGACATTACACAACCTTGTCTAACTCCTGCACCAATAGAAAACCATTTTGATGAAACGCCATTCACTCGTACACAAGCTCTATTGCCAGCATACATGGCGTTTACACTGTTCTGTAGATTTTGAGTAACACCATATTCATTCAATACCTTCCACAAAAGTGTCCTATTGACTCGGTCATAAGCTTTCTCTAAATCTATGAAGGCAGCAAAAACTTTCTTACCAACAGCCAGATACTTTTCAGTCATCATGCATAATGCAAAAATTTGGTTAGTGCAGCCTTTACCAAGCATAAAACCACTCTGAGCATCCTACACTTTCCCTGGTGTAACTTCAAGATATAATTGCTCTATTTTCAATGGACTGTTGAACCAACAGTGATCTTTGAGTCAGAATGTTCCCAGAGCTTCCCATCCAGTCAAATCTCAAACTTTTGAAATGTTTGTTTTTAGAGTTTGGCGATAAATGTTTTGTTTTCCATTTTCAAATTGGTTTGTGAAGCCCTGAGAACAGGCCTTGGTAAACAACAAAATTACCTGAAATGTCTGCCTTAATGAAAGAACTCAGTAGTATTTTGAAGCTCTTCTTTGTCTCCAAGGAAAGACAAAATCAGTTATTTAATCATGTTGCCATGAGAATTCCTTCCTTAATTAATTTAATAACTTTCAACTACACTTTTCACTTCTATAGGTAATGGTTAAAAACTATGTTTTTGTTTTGCTTTTTCAACTCAGATTGCAATGATTTCTGTGAATCATTACTGAAAAGAATGTTAATGTCAGATATTTAGTATTTTGCTCAGTACACGATTCAGATTTTTCTGTGTACATGAATATTGGTATTGTTTTATTCCCTAATATACTGTCATCAACATATGTGGGTCATTCTAAAAGTAACAAGACTGATTTCACATGGGGCAGAAGTGTAATGCAATAAACATACACTCACATATTTTCGAAGTATTCTCACTCTACCTGAATGCATTGGTCCCACACTCTTATCCACTTCTGGAAGGTGTGTTTGATTCTCTTCCTCCACATGTGGTTCAGGATACCCATCACAGCATTGTTCAGTTCAGTATTTGATGTAAACGGGCGCCCACAAAGTTGTTTTTTCACTTCAGGAAATAGATGGAATTCACCCGGCGCTAGGTCCTGTGAATACGGAGGGTGTGCCAACATTTGGATGCATAGATCTTGGATAACCTTCTGGATAAGCAAAGCACGATGTGCAGGGGCATTATCTAGATGCAAAATCCAACCAGTTTGTACATATTCTGGCCGTTTGGGGAATTTTTTTCTTTAGAGGACCTTTGAGAACTTCAGAATAATAGGCACCGGTAACAGTTTTTCCTTGTGGAACAACATGGTCAGACACAATTTCCCTTTTATCGAAGAAAACCAGGTGCATGACCTTCCCTGCATTTGCTTGAACCTTTGCTTTCTTGGATTGGGGGACTCTGTGGGTGTTTACATTGGGTGCTCTTTTGTTTTGTTTCTGGATTGAAATGGTCCAAAAATGTTTCATCACATGTGATGACTTGATCCAAAAAGTGTGGCTCACATCGTAGCTGGCACTTCCGTTGGCAACAAGTGATAACACAATTTGCCTTGTGTTATCCTTGAGCAAGTGGGGAATCTACTTTGCAGGGACTTTTCGGTACCCCAACCGGTTTCTCATACTGTCATCAACGGAACCAATGGACACCTGCATCACATTAGCAACCTCCTCAATGGTCATTCAGCAGTGTTCTCGCAGGAGTGCCTCGATGGTATTGACATTAACCTCCATAGTCTGTGTCAAAGGCCTACCGGAGCATGGCACATCTTCCAGACACTCTTCACCATTCACAAATTTCTTGTGCTACTCAAAAAAACTTGCATGGGACAAAGCACCTTCCTTATAGGCTGTTTTAATCATTTCATGCATTTCTGTGGTGGGTTTTTTTCAAATTCATATAAAATTTTATAGCTGCTCTTTGCTCCAGTTTTAAATCCATACTGGGTTACAGAAATATGTCTGAACCCTACACTGTCTACTACAAGAAGGAAGTAGCGGAGTGCTGTAAAAACGCATCGTCCCATGACTGCAGGTGTTCCGACACAGGCAGCTGCATTTTTCTGTGTGGGTTTGTTTTGGCACTATTACACCAGTCTTGTTATTTTTTGTATGATGTACATATATCTCTAGAGAAATTTGAATTTCATGTAGTTTAGCAGAGATGATGCAGTTAAAATGAAATAAAGCTGAATGTTGAAAAAAAAAAATTCTTCAACCTTATAAAGAAACTGCTTATTGTTTAGCTTGGAATTTTAATCCTTTAATGATTGCTTTGCTCATTTATTCATTTTGTATTATTTTATTTGTTTGAAAGATACCAGAAAAACTAAATGGAAGAAAGCATGTCATTGTGCAATTATGTCTGAAGCAGCATTTTTTATATATATATATATATATATATAAATTTCTTTTTGTATTCATTTTAGGGGTGACTTTGTTGTTGTAGAATGGAAGACATCCAAAAAACCTAAACTATCTCTGAAAAGCACTTATGACAACCCTTTGCAGTTAGCTGCATATATTGGTGCATTAAATTTTGATCCAAGATTTCAGTATACGGTATGTTTCTTGTTCTTTGCAAGTTGCTGTACAAAGAAAAATTTATTGATAAGCTTAATCACTCCATCAAACTGAATCAGGCTTAACTGATGCTGTAAAATAATAATTTTGTTTTAGATAAGTCATAGTAATGAATTAGTTTTGCTTATTTCTTTTTGCCCTGTTCAATTCATCAGTTTGTTCTTCCCAAATGCTGCCATCAAATTGACTTTTAAGTGGTGTAAGTGACAAATTAGCAGTGTACTGTTGCTGTATAATTTGCTAATTTACTGATTTACTACTAAATTGTTATGTCTGTTTCAATTTTGTCATTTTCAAACCTGCCTTTAACAACAACAAAATTAACTGTATTTTGTGATGAACTCTTCAAAAAGGTGATAGATACTCCAACTAATAAGAGATCCACATACTAAATATCAGGGAAGATGTGTAGAATTGGAGAACTGGCCATGCCTATTATCTAGTGTTCTAACCCCATTTCTTTCTTGTGTGGAGCAGAAGCTCCCTGTAAAGTACAGAGAAAGATGAAAGGGCAGGCCTACCAAATCAGCTAGCTCAATGATCTGTGATATACTTTGGCTAGCAAATTCACATTACCCATTTCACATTACATTACTGAATTGTATAGAACTGTGCTGAGAACTAACTGGCACTCCCATCATGTTTTTGTGAATGATCTCTTTTGGGAAACATAGTGAAACGCCATTATAATCAGCCTTCCATCTCCATAGGACAGTGGAATTTGGTCAGCCAAGGTGAGTTTGTATGTTACTCCTCTGGACTTGTGCATTTGCTTTCTGGTTTGTGATAGTACATTCAGGATTCACCTTTGGTTATGATACATTCTGAGGAATCCCCTTCTAGTTCACATTGTCCAAAAAAAGCATGAAAGACTCCTGAAGTCATCAGCCCTTCAGTTCTTGTGTTTAAAAATACCAAATTCATTAAGCATACACTTTTTTGAAATTCCAGTTTCTTGCTAGTGATATTATTTGCGTAGAACCAAGTAAATAAATATATATAGAAAGAGCGAAAATTATCATAATTGTCAACCATTATCAATCCACTGCAGGATGAAGGTCTCTCCAAGCCTCTTCCACAACAGTCTGTCTTGTGCCAGTCTCCTCCATGTTACTCCTGAATACTTTCGAATTTCATCCACCCATCTCCCATGTGGTCTTCTTCTGGGTCTTTTCCTGTCCCTTGGAATCCAATCTAAAATTTCGACTGTCCATCGATGGCCTGTCCTTCTGGCAGTATGTCCAGCCCAGCCCATTGCCATTTCAGGGATTTAACTCTGATCATGATGTCTTCTACTCTTGTCATTTTTCTGATCCATGAGTTCCTCTTATCTCTCCTGGTCACACCAAGCATGCACCTCTCCATGCCTCTTTCAGTTATGTGCAGCCTTTGTATGTCTCTTTTAGTTAAGGTCCACGTCTCTGCACCATATGTAAGCACTGGAAGGATGCATTGATCAAACACTTTTCTTTTAAGACATAATGGCATATTGCTCTTGAAAATTATGCTGTTTCTTCCAAAAGCTCTCCAGGCAAGTTTTGTACGCCGATTAATTTCTTCATCAATGTGACCCTCACTTGATATCTGCTGTCCGAGATAAACGTATGTGTCTGTTATCTCCAGCTTTTCTCCATCAATCGATAAATCTTCTTCTCTTGTAAAAGCATTGAACATCACTTTTGTCTTCTAAAAGTTCATTTTTAATCCCACTTCTTTACTCTTGTCAGGAAGTTCCTGGATCATACTCTGCAGCTCTGATGGAGTAGTTGCAAAAATGACTACATCATCAGCAAAACGAAGGTGAGTTAGGTAATCTCCATTAATCTTTATCGCTTTGTTTTCCCAGCTCAGCGACTGAAAAACACCCTCCAATGTGGCATTAAAGAGCTTCGGAGATATGGTGTCACCTTGTCTCACTCCCTTTCCAATTTTTACGTGTGTTGTATTTTCAAACAGCCTAATCTTTGCACTTGCATTTTCATAGATGTTATTAATAATATTAATGTATGCATCTTCAATACCGCAGGTTTTCAGAGCCATTGTAACTGCTGATGGTTTCACCGAATCAAAGGCTTTTTCATAATCGATAAAAGCCATGCACAATGGAAGTTCATATTCCCTCGCTCTTTCAATTAGTTCTCTCAGCACGTGGATATGATCTATTGTGCTGTAGCCACTCCTGAATCCAGCTTGTTCTCTCGGTTGAGCCATGTCCAGTGTTACCTTCAAGCGGTGTGAAAGAACTTTAGTGAAGATTTTATAAACTACTGATAGGAGGCTGATAGGTCTGTAGTTTCCGAGATCCTCAATGTCACCTTTCTTATGTAGCAGGATCATTGTAGCGGTGTTCCAATCCTCAGGAATCTTTCCTTCATTAAGGCATCGAGTGAAAATTTGGGCGAGTATTGTTTCGATTTCTCCACTTGCTTCTTGTATGATGTCTACAGTAATTCCATCTTCTCCTGGAGCTTTTCCTCGCTTCATGTTCTTGATTGCATGTGCAACTTCTGCTGGAAGGACTGGAGGAACTCTGGTACTGGTATCTTTCATGATGTCTGGAGTGCATATATCATCCCTTTCATATAATTTGGAGTAGAAATCTTTCACTCTTGTCAAAATTTCGCCTCTATTTCTTGTTACAGAACCATCTTCTTTTCTCAGTGCCATAATCTGTTTTCTTCCCTTACTGAGATGTCCCTTTGCTATCTTTAGGCTTTGGTTGTTTTCAATTGCTTTCCTCACTAGTTCACAGTTGAATTTCCTTACGTCTTCAGTGATACTTTTTCTTACTGTCTTGCATAGCTCTATATATTCCACTTTGGAAGTCACATCTTCTTTAGTTGTCCTCATCTCTCTTCTTTTTTGCATCAACATTTTGGTTTTTCCTGATAATTTGTTCACATGCAACTTGTTCTTAGACCCAGCTAATTTTGTTGCTGTTTCCATAAGAGCTTTGGTTACTTTTCTGTTAACTTCAGAGATGTCCACTTCTTCCGATGTTAGGCCTTCTAAAGCAGAGAATCTGTTCTTCAGTTCCAACTTGAAGGTATTATGGTGTTTTTTTAAGCTTGGTTACGTCAATACATTTTGTTTGTCTTATGAGCTTGCCACGTTCGAGTTTAGTGTTGAGGTGCATCTTACACCTCACCAATCTATGGTCACTACCTGTGTTGAACTTGTTTAGCACACTGCAGTCTTCGATGGAGAATTTTTTGTTACACATAATAAAATCAATTTCACTTGTCGTCCCATTTGGATGTCGCCATGTCCATTTCCTGTGCGGCTTTTTCTTGAAGAAGGAGTTCAAGATGAAAAACCCTTCTGCCTCTGCAAACTCAACGAGAGTATTTCCACGCTGGTTTCTGTTGCCGTGACCGAATTTACCTACTGAAGTTTCATTCTGTTGCCGTTGCCCTATTTTTGCATTGAAATCTCCCATAATTATTTTCAAGTGCTGCTTACCTTTATTATTTAGATGACAAATTTCCTCATAAAATTCTTCAATTTCTTCTTCAGGATGACTTGTGGTGGGTGCATAAGTTTGAATATCTGAGCCTGGTATCTTTTCGAGAGTTGGATAACAAGTCGTGCAGCTCTGTCAGAGGAACTTTCAACTTCTACAACTTTATCCTTCAGTTTCTTGTTTATTATAAATCCAACACCACTAGTTCTGCCAGTATCTGTCCCACGATAGTAGAAGAGATGTCCACTTTTCAGTTCGATGAGATCTTCTCCTTTTCTCCTTACCTCACTTAGCCCCACGATGTCCCACTTGATCCTTTGTAGTTCCTCTTCCAATTCAAGAAGCCTTGAATCAGAAGATAGGGAGCGTCCATTGTAAGTAGCCAAGGTCAGCATCAGATGGCAGCCTAGTCCGGTCCTCCGGGGATTCTTAGCACCCTCTGCCTTCATGTCGCACTGGCCGCTGCCTTGGCCAGGTACATTCCAGCTGCCGGAGACTGAGGGCCAAGATTTAAGTTGTGGAATCATTTTGGAGGGGTTTGGCCATAACTCACCACGCTGGCCAAGCGGGTTGGTGAGTGTGGGATAGAATTTCCTCTAATCCCGATGGTATAGTTATACCGCTATTGGCGGTCGTCAGAGCCCCTTTAGTGGGAACAGGATGCACCACGAGAAGGCGGGGTTGACATTTGTCAAGGAGAGGCTGTGATGTTACGCAGCTAATTTTGTTGCTGTTTCCAATAAGAGCTTTGGTTACTTTTCTGTTAACTTCAGTATATATATATATATATATGGGATGTAAGGTCAGGTGATGCGTAACATCACAGCCTCTCCTTGACAAATGTCAACCCCGCCTTCTCGTGGTGCATCCTGTTCCCACTAAAGGGGCTCTGACGACCGCCCATAGCGGTATAACTATACCATCGGGATCAGAGGAAATGCTATCCCACACTCACCAACCCGCTTGGCCAGCGTGGTGAGTTATGGCCAAACCCCTCCAAAATGATTCCACAACTTAAATCTTGGCCCTCAGTCTCCGGCAGCTGGAATGTACCTGGCCAAGGCAGCGGCCAGTGCGACATGAAGGCAGAGGGTGCTAAGAATCCCCGGAGGACCGGACTAGGGCTGCCATCTGATGCTGACCTTGGCTACTTACAATGGACGCTCCCTATCTTCTGATTCAAGGCTTCTTGAATTGGAAGAGGAACTACAAAGGATCAAGTGGGACATCGTGGGGCTAAGTGAGTAAGGAGAAAAGGAGAAGATCTCATCGAACTGAAAAGTGGACATCTCTTCTACTATCGTGGGACAGATACTGGCAGAACTAGTGGTGTTGGATTTATAATAAACAAGAAACTGAAGGACAAAGTTGTAGAAGTTGAAAGTTCCTCTGACAGAGCTGCACGACTTGTTATCCAACTCTCGAAAAGATACCAGGCTCAGATTATTCAAACTTATGCACCCACCACAAGTCATCCTGAAGAAGAAATTGAAGAATTTTATGAGGAAATTTGTCATCTAAATAATAAAGGTAAGCAGCATTTGAAGATAATTATGGGAGATTTCAATGCAAAAATAGGGCAACGGCAAACAGAATGAAACTTCAGTAGGTAAATTCGGTCATGGCAACAGAAACTCATGCGTGGAAATACTCGTTGAGTTTGCAGAGGCAGAAGGGTTTTTCATCTTGAACTCCTTTTTCAAGAAAAAGCCACACAGGAAATGGACATGGAGACATCCAAATGGGACGACAAGTGAAATTGATTTTATTATGTGTAACAAAATTCGTCATAGAAGACTGCAGTGTGCTAAACAAGTTCAACACAGGTAGTGACCATAGATTGGTGAGATGTAAGATGCACCTCAACACTAAACTTGAACGTGGCAAGCTCATAGGACAAACAAAATCTATTGACATAACCAACCTTAAAAACACCATAATACCTTCAAATTAGAACTGAAGAACAGGTTCTCTGCTTTAGAAGGCCTAACATCGGAAGAAGTGGACATCTCTGAAGTTAACAGAAAAGTAACCAAAGCTTTCTTATGGAAACAGCAACAAAATTAGCTGGGTCTAAGAACAAGTTGCATGTGAACAAATTATCAGGAAAAACCAAAATGTTGATGCAAAAAAGAAGAGAGATGAGGACAACTAAAGAAGATGTGACTTCCAAAGTGGAATATATAGAGCTATGCAAGACAGTAAGAAAAAGTATCACTGAAGAGGTAAGGAGATTCAACTGTGAACTAGTGAGGAAAGCAATTGAAAACAACCAAAGCCTAAAGATAGCAAAGGGACATCTCAGTAAGGGAAGAAAACAGATTATGGCACTGAGAAAAGAAGATGGTTCTGTAACAAGAAATAGAGGCGAAATTTTGACAAGAGTGAAAGATTTCTACTCCAAATTATATGAAAGGGATGATATATGCACTCCAGACATCATGAAAGATACCAGTACCAGAGTTCCTCCAGTCCTTCCAGCAGAAGTTGCACATGCAATCAAGAACATGAAGCGAGGAAAAGCTCCAGGAGAAGATGGAATTACTGTAGACATCATACAAGAAGCAAGTGGAGAAATCGAAACAGTACTCGCCCCAAATTTTCACTCGATGCCTTAATGAAGGAAAGATTCCTGAGGATTGGAACACCGCTACAATGATCCTGCTACATAAGAAAGGTGACATTGAGGATCTCGGAAACTACAGACCTATCAGCCTCCTATCAGTAGTTTATAAAATCTTCACTAAAGTTCTTTCACACCGCTTGAAGGTAACACTGGACATGGCTCAACCGAGAGAACAAGCTGGATTCAGGAGTGGCTACAGCACAATAGATCATATCCACGTGCTGAGAGAACTAATTGAAAGAGCGAGGAATATGAACTTCCATTGTGCATGGCTTTTATCGATTATGAAAAAGCCTTTGATTCGGTGTGAAACCATCAGCAGTTACAATGGCTCTGAAAACCTCGGTATTGAAGATGCATACATTAATATTATTAATAACATCTATGAAAATGCAAGTGCAAAGATTAGGCTGTTTGAAAATACAACACACGTAAAAATTGGGAAGGAGTGAGACAAGGTGACACCATATCTCCGAAGCTCTTTAATGCCACATTGGAGGGTGTTTTTCAGTCACTGAGCTGGGAAAACAAGGGGATAAAGATTAATGGAGATTATCTAACCCACCTTCGTTTTGCTGATGACGTAGTCATTTTTGCAACTACCCCATCAGAGCTGCAGAGTATGATCCAGGAACTTGCTGACAAGAGTAAAGAAGTGGGATTAAAAATGAACTTTCAGAAGACAAAAGTGATGTTCAATGCTTTTACAAGAAATGAAGATTTATCGATTGATGGAGAAAAGCTGGAGATAACAGACACGTACGTTTATCTTGGACAGCAGATATCAAGTGAGGGTCACATTGATGAAGAAATTAATCGGCGTACAAAACTTGCCTGGAGAGCTTTTGGAAGAAACAGCATAATTTTCAAGAGCAATATGCCGTTATGTCTTAAAAGAAAAGTGTTTGATCAATGCATCCTTCCAGTGCTTACGTATGGTGCGGAGACGTGGACCTTAACTAAAAGAGACATACAAAGGCTGCAGACAACTCAAAGAAGCATGGAGAGGTGCATGCTTGGTGTAACCAGGAGAGATAAGAAGAGGAACTCGTGGATCCGAAAATGACAAGAGTGGAAGACATCATGATCAGAGTTAAATCCCTGAAATGGCAATGGGCTGGACATACTGCCAGAAGGACAGATCATCGATGGACAGCCGAAATTTTAGATTGGATTCCAAGGGACAGGAAAAGACCCAGAAGAAGACCACATGGGAGATGGGTGGATGAAATTCGAAAGTATGCAGGGTGACATGGAGGAGACTGGCACAAGACAGACCGTTGTGGAGAAACTTGGGGAGACCTTCGTCCAGCAGTGGATTGATAATGGTTGACAATGATGATGATGATGATGATATATATATATATATACACATGCAGGGGCCTTGAAATATACCATGCCTGAGATGCCCGGAGCATGCAAATTATTGACCTGGGCAAGTAAATAAAAGATCTGGTCCCCCGGTCCTGGCAAGTGAATTAAAAAATAAAGTTTGAAATAGAATTTCCTACTACAAGGAAAAAGACAGTCGTCTTGTATCGTGTTTCATATTACTGCTAACTATATTGTGCTCTAGATCCAGAAATTAGTACCATATGTAGTTTTGCTCCAAATGTTGTTATAGTCAGAGACAGAACGCATGCCTCTGATGTTTATAGTCAGCGATGGATGCATACCCTTCCGGTGTTTAGTGACAAAGGGCGAAAACTTTAACATAAGGAACATAGCAGAATCACTAAATTTCTCAAATACCAATTTCCCTTCATCATACCAATTTCCGCATCATCTTATAACTTTAAGATGCACGCTTTTGTGCATTGAACGTTTTAAATACAGACCCTTACAACAGAAACGCAAAACATGTAAAAAAGTTATCATCATATTTTTTTCTTAAAAAAAATGAGGGTTCTGATCTGTTTTCTTAAAAGTGAAATTTTCCTGAGCATCCAGTTTTTACTATCTAGGCAGATAAAAAATTTCTGCACATGCCCAGCTGGGCATGTAAGTTTCAGATATTTTTCAAGCCCTGATACATATATACAAAAATAATATGAGTATATATACACAGTCAAGACACGTTATTGTGATCACCTCCTACTTTTCACGTCTACAGTGCGTAGCCAATGACAGAAGGCATGTGTCGTGAGCTGGCTTGGAGGGTGTATATAAGGTGTGGTGTAAGCATTCTGAAAACATATCACTTGTTGCTGTCATGGATAAAAGGAGCGATGTATCATATTTGCAAAAAGGGATGATTATCGGCTTTCGGGCCAATGGTGGCAGTATTTCTGAAACAGCGCCGTTTGTGAACTGTTCGCGTGCTGCTGTGGTTAAAGTGTATTGTGATTGGAGAAATGGCACCATTGCGAATAAGCGATGTGGAAATTGTGGAGCAACACATGCCATTGATGTGAGAGGTAAACGTCTGCTTCAAAGGTGCGTGAGGGCCGAATGACACACTACAGTGGAGCAACTCACTGGCCGAATGAACCAGGGGGTTACTGAAAATGTGTCTAAAATGACAGTTCATCGAACCCTGCTGCGTATGGGGCTCCAATGCAGACGGATGGTCACTGCACCCATGCTAATGGAGGTGCATTGGCAGAAAAGGCTTACATTTGCTCTAGTATCGGAAGTGGACCTCTGCTCACTGGCAAAGCATTGCTTCTCCAATGAGTCATGTTTTCTGCTTCATCGAACAGATGGACGTTGGCGTGTAAATCAAGAAACATCGGAGAACAAACACTTTTCAACCATTGCTGGAAGAACATAAGCTGGTGGGGATAGCGTTATGGTCTGTGAAATGTTTTTGTGGCATTCTCTGAGTCCACTCATACCTGTGGAAGGCACTATGGACCGAATTCGTAATGAATCCATCCTTGCAGACCATGTATGCCCATACATGCTGTTTTCCCTGGGGCAGATGGGATCTTCCAGCACAACAATGCGACTTGTCACACAGCTAGAAATATTCAAGATTGGTTGGAAGAGCACGTTGAAGACTTCAAAGTACTTCCCTAGTCCCGTAATTCCCCAGACTTAAACCCAATTGAGCATCTGTGGGTCCACCTCGATCGCGTTGTTTGCTCTATGGATCCTCCCCCAAACACCCTCCAGCTGCTGTCAGATGCACTGCAGTCAGCATGGCTCCAAATGCCTGTGAACACCTTCCAGCACCTTATTGAGTCATTCCCAGCTCGTCTAGCTGCTATCCGCACTGCACACAGCGGTTACTTTGGATATTAGCTGGTGGTCACAATAATGTTTGACTCAACCATGTATGTATATATAAATAGAACCCCGTAGCAGAATCGCCGTGACGGGCGACATACATCGCAGATTTATTTTTGTCCTGCAGACTATAAAATTATATCATCAGAACCCTATTAAATCCTCTTGCAAATTTCCGTCTTTCAAAATTTCTGAAAACAAAAGTTAGATGGAGTGAAGATTTTTCCTGTAATCTTTTTTTTTTTTTTTTCGCACGATGTTTTTCTCCCCTGTAGGATCGTTAAGTGTCATTTTGTTTGATAAATGTTTTAAGATTGGAAATAGAGGAAGATTTGCCGTAAACAAAAGTCGGACGGAGTTAAAATTTCTCCCGTAATTGTAGAATGGTAGCAAAAACTTTCTACAACGAAAGCTAACGGCAGCAAAGATTTCTCCTGTAATAGCACCCCCCCCCCACCCACTCCCGCCACCACCGCTGGTTTTCCCCGAACTGTATCCTTGTTTAATCATCATTTAATTACATAAATTTTTGTATTTGGGATTGAAAATGCAGAAATTTTTTTCCGAAAACCAAAGTATGACGAAGCGAAGATTTCTCCTGTAATCGTAATTTTTTCTACTGATGCCCCTGTCCTTTATTTTTGCTATATATAATTTTATTCAATAAATCTTTCTACATATTTCAGCTTTAAAATGTTGGCAAAATTCTAGGTGCAAAGGACCAATGTTCCTGATACTAGTTATCATTTCAATTACTGTAGTACCTACATGTATGTTAGACATTCTTTTTAGGTTGAAGAAATAAAAAGTGGTCAGTTCTTTTCTCTCTTTTTTTTTTAATTTCCACCTGTGCAAATCTTTATTGTTTTTCATATGTAGTATTTACACTGTACGTCAAAAAAATAGTTGCACCCAGAAGGACATGTCGGGTTGCATTGCTATTCGGGAGGAAGGTAAAGGTTACCAGGAACAATAAATGATTAAACATTGAGACTGATATGGGCAATATTTATTGAGCTACACGCCAAGAAGTAGTGTCTCTCAGTTTGGCGTCGGACCTCCATGTTTGCTCACACAGCATGCCAGACGTCTCAGCGTGGAGTTGTAGGGGTTTCTAATGGTGTCCTGCAATAAGCCATCCCGTGCAGTTTGAATCTTCTCACGCAGTTCCTGCAGATTGTGTGGCAGGGGTGGAGTGTGGATAGTGCGTCCAATAACATCCCACATATTTTCAATCAGTGATAGGTCGGGCAAAGCGTCTGGCCAGGGCAGAGTGTCAGTGCCTTGAAGGCAAGCTCTGGAGACGGTTGCAGTGCGCGGACGAGTGTTGTCCTGTTGGAAAATCGCACCGACGTGAACGTTCAGAAAAGGTAGGGCCACTGATTGCAGGACCTTATTAATGTAACGTTGGGCTGTCAAAGTGCCTGTAATGAACACCAAAGGTGATCTGGCATCGTAAGCAGTTGCACTCCACACCATGACACCAGGCCTTTTGGACATGTGACGCTCAACAACAAACCATTCCTCTTGGCACTAACCACGATGCCTCCACACACCACAGATTCGTTGTTCGTCTCCTCCAAGACAAAAGCGTGACTCATCACTGAAGATCACCCACTGCCATTCTGAGTGGCTCCTTGACAGTCTGGCACGGCATCTTTGCAGTCTTTGGCAATGATGCAATAAATGTGTTAAGGGCAGTCGTCGTAATGGTCTGCGTGCATGTAGTCCTACATCATGCAGCCATCTGCCAATGGTGCTGGCACTAATGGGATGATGCATGGAGGGCACCATTGCTCGCTGAATATCTGCAATTGTGGCTGTTGGGTCACTTCGCATGCCGGACAACCCGTCGGTCCCCTCTCTCTCTGTGGTTAGTCCAGGTCTCCCAGACCCTTCCTGTCACTGCTGCATGCCTTGTTCTATCCACTGCCGCCAACAGCGTGCTATGGTGATATCCGCACGACCAGTATGGCGCGCAATACGGCGATAACACCGTCCCGGAGTCCGATGACGCAGCCCCTCTCGAACTCCTCCAACTGCTCTCATTGCTTCCGAACTTTTATCCGAGGCATACTTCACTTGCAAAGGATACAATCAACACAACAGCACTAGTCGGAAGGGCAAGCACTCACTACTGGATGCCCTTATATAGTCGGTCAGGCACAGCGCTACGACCCCTCCTTGCTTGCGTCACATGTGTGATGCTTGAATCATATGCATGTCTCACGATGTCAAACTTACCCACCTAGTTTCATTTTTGTCAGTTGCTTCCTTCTAGGTGCACCTATTTTTTTTTTTTTTTTTTGGCTTAGAGTGTATTTTACCCAGTGACCAAGCGCAGAACATTTTGTGGCACCATGTTGTGTTTTGCAGACTCTCCAGGAACTTTCTGTTATGGCTGTTACAAATATGAAATTCAATTCCAAAAACTCACCACATAAGATCCACTGTAAGAAGATCCACTGTAAGACCAAAATGTAGCAAACCTATAAAACATAGAACAAATCAACACGACCATGATTTAGGAACTATACATTGTAGACTATCTATACATAGTTTCCTAATGCCATATCCACCTCTCAAACAAAGCATATGTAGGCCCCTGATAAGAATGGCCTATATATGCGTTGTTTGAGAGGTGGATATGGCATTTGGAAACTGTGTATAAAGAGTCTACAATGTATAGTTCCTAAATCATGGTCGTGTTGATTTGTTCTATGTTTTATAGGTTTGCTACTTTTTGGTCTTACAGTAGGATCTTAAGTGGTGAGTTTTTAGAATTACATTTTATATTTGTAACTTGTATATATTTATATTGTATTTTAAAGCTTCTAGTCGTGCAGCTTTGCGGGGGCTAGTAGAGTATCGAATATATTTAGTGTTTTGGTGTCTTGATTATTTTGTCTTTATGAGGTTAAGCATATATATAGGAAATATGAGTACATACACTATATTGACAAAAGTCACCAGACACTGCATCAAAGCAAATGAACGAATTCTCTGCATTGTTAAGATGTGCGGTACAGCAACAAACGCTATAAAAACAAGCCTGCAGCTGACAGCGATCATATCATACTGTGAGGTTGAGTGAAAATGTCGCAGCGGGAGAGAACTGACTTTGAGAAAGGAAAGACTGTTGGGTGTTATATTACTGAATTGTCCATAAGAGAAACCAAGAGGTGTTTAAACATAACCAAGTCGCCTGTTTCGGATGTACTGAATAAGTGGATTTGGATGTCTGATGGTACGTTTTGCTGCTTCAAGCACATGGCATGCCTGAAGCAGCAAAACGTACCATCAGACCAAAGAAAATCAGTGATAGAGGACGTCAAAGCCTCAGGAGAGTGGTTACAGCTAATTGACGGAGTACTGCGCAAGACCTCAGTGTACAGGTGAGTAAAATGCTGGAATGGTATGTACACATACCATTCGCAGAGAACATTTCATGGGTTACCGTGGTCGTGTGGCTGCTCATAAGTCTTTCATCTCCACTCAGAATGCTACTCGTTTAGCATGGTGTAAAGAACATTTATTGTGGATCGTAGATCAATGGAAACGTGTCCTACGGACTGATGAATTCAGATACACGATCCATCAGTCTGATGGTCATGTGTGGGTATGGCAGCAGCTGGGGAAACGCTTTTTACCACAGTGTACTATTCCTTCAGTCAAGTTTGGAGCTGGCAGTGTACTCGTGTTGGGTGTTTTTCATGGTATGGTCCCTGCCCATTGTTTATCGTGGACAAACCTGTTAACCAGCCCATCTACCTTGATATTCTGGATAATTATGCCCTACCAACTCTGTGGCAATATTATGGAACCAAGCCTTGTTGGTACCAGAAGGATAATGCACTGAGCCATAAAGCAAGGACTGTTACGGCATGGTTTGATGATAATTCCATATTGTGTGGGGACTGGTCCCCACAGAGCCCTGATCTTAATCCCATAGAGCACCTATGGGATGAATTAGAGCACTGCATAAGAAGTTTGGAACCAAGTCCTACTACTAAGCAACAGTCAGCGGCAGCATTATGTATGTACTGAATGGAAGCGCATACCTATCGCTGTGTTCCAAAACCTTGTCGAAATCCTGTCTCAAAGTATCAGTGCATGCATTAAGGCCAAAGGTGGACTGACACCATACTAATGTATATCAATAAATGCTATGCTGTGTTTCTCTTCTAGGTATCCAGTGACTTTTGTTAATATAGTGTATATATACATAAGATTCTCCCGCGGATTTGCGGAATTCCGCTTTTCTTGCCATCATTTGGGCCATTCTCGAGTTCGATGCAGAACTGAAGAGAAATTTAGGGGGGGGGGCGTAGGAAGGGGTCGTTTTCCATCTGGGAACGGTATTTCATTTTTCAAAACTTTCGAAAACGTGAGTTAAACGGAGTAAAGATTTTTCCCGTAATCGTAATTTATTTTTGCTCATGATGTCGCTTGTGTCTAGTATTGCTGTTAAATATCATTTTACTGCATATATTTTTGTATTTCAGCATGAAACTGTAAGCAACGATTTCCAAAAACGGAAGTTAAGACGATGCAAAGATTTCCCTGTAGTTTTCAGGCATGACATTTTTCTGTGAATTCGAAGAATTCTGCCATTTCCATTATCATTTTGGGTATTCAAGAGATCAATGCACTACTGAACAGAAACTTTGGGAGAAATGGTGGGGGAGGGCGATTCGTTTTCATTATTGTCATCTGAGGGAATAAAAGGGGGAAGGAGAAGAAAAGTGACAATGAAAAAATGGGAAGGGAATAATATCAGCAGAAAAAAAAACTAAGCAAAGATTGCTGTGCAGCTGCAGAGTCAACAAAAGTCAAATATGGGCATGAAACTTGCAAAGAAAGCAACACAAGAGGAAAATTGAGCTGAAGTTCTGGCAAGCGTAAAAAAAAAAAAAAAAAGCTGGTTTGAAGCAATGTCTTTTAAAACAATTTTATTTTGTTTTGAATTCAGTAATTTCATATTGTTAACATAGTGGGGTCCCTAGTTTAATATTTACATAAAAAATTAGAGTGAACTATTCCATCTTGCTCATGCTGCATTATATTCACACTTTCTCGCCACACATTTTGATTTTTTAAAATTTGAGAGAACTATTCCATCTTGCTCGTGCTGCATTATATTCACACTTTCTCATCATGCGTTTTGATTTTTTAAATTAGAGCAAAATATTCCATCTTGCTCGTGCTGCATTATGTTCATACTTTCTCACCACACATTTTGATTTTTCACCTGGTTTAAAAGTTCAGCTTTTTGGTTCATTGGTCAGTCTCATGTATGTATATAGTGAGAAAATATGACTATACACAGTGTGGCAAAGAATTTTTAAGACTGGGTCTGTAAAATGAAATATAAACAAGAAATTATAATTTGTTTTGGTTTGTTATTCAAAATAAGTCCCTCTGGCGTCAATACACTTGTTACAGCGATTTAATAATGATTTGAATGCCTGTTCCAGTTCACTTTGCGGAATTTCCTCCAAAGCACACGTCGAAGCTGTTTGTATGGTCAAATAACACCTTTTTAACGTCATTTTAAGTTTTGGGAATAAAAAAAAGTCGCAGGGTGCTAAATCAGGCGAATACGGTGGATGATTCAACACACAGACGTTATTTTTCGCCAAAAATCTATGAACAAGAAGTGAGCTGTGACTGGGTGCATTATCGTGCAACAAACACCAACTGTTTTCATCCCGATATTCTGGACGAATGCGACAAATTCTGCCCATCAAACGCCTCAAAACATTTAAATAAAACTCACCAGTAATTGTTTGTCCACTTGGAACAAATTATTTGTGGATAAATACCCTTACTATGGAAGAATGTAATGAGCATTGTTTTGATTTTCGATGGAACTTTTTTTATTTTTTTGGCTTCTGGTGAGGTTTTTGACTTCCATTCTGCACTTTGTTTTAGGATCATATTGAAAACACCATGTTTCATCATTTGTAACAATTGATTTTAAGAAGTTTGGATCATTTTCAGCGGCTGAAATGATGTCTCTGCAATGTGCACTTCTCCTTGATTTGTGTTCATTGGTTAACGTGTGTGGAACAAATTTAGCACAGGCTTTCATTTTGCCCAAATCTTTGTGCAGGATGGTTCGAATCGTTTCTTTGTTGATGTTTAAAGACTCTTCCATCATTCTTAGTGACGCACATCGATTGTTTGCCACGAAATCACGCACTTTTTCAATAATCTCAGGTGTCCTAGATGAACTTGGTCTTCCGATATGCTTATCATCTTCTAGCGTATCTCTTCTGTCCAAAAAATTTGTGCCACAGGAAAACATTTGATCAACTTAAACAAAACTCACCGTAAACTTGTTTCATCGTTTGGTACGTTTCCGAGGCACTTTTACCAAGTTTTGCGTCAAATTTAATAACCGCCCTTTGTTGCATCTTAATAATTCAACATGAAAAAAATTTTACTTCTCTAATGAACGGCCATTTCGTTTGAGTTACTTTAACAACTGCACAGTACTTTTGGCAGAAAGTAAGCAGATGGTCACGGTTTATAACGCATTCGCGATTACACTGGTGGTGCCACCGTAGGCTGAAATCTAGCGCAAGTCTTAAAAATTCTTTGACGCACTGTGTATATATAATATATATATATATATATATATTCTATAAAGAAGATACCTAAGCAAAAAAATACATATATAATTTTGACTCACACCTAGTACAACATAGAAAAGGTTATGTATCTACCTGTGTGAGTAAAAGGAGAAAAGATAAAAAAATAAAATAAAACAACTGAATGTAGAAGGTGTCGAGAATACTGAGCCTTGGCTTTATCAAGGACCAGCAAAAACTCTGCATTTTCTCACTTCCACAAAGACCTAGTTGGAAATGGGTTTCTGCAAGGCCATAGATGCAAGTAATATTCCCACCTAAAATAGTTTAAAAAATATATATATAAGTCATGTCCTCCGTAGAGTAGCATGACCTAGCACTAGTTAACAATTTCGCTTGCATCCATTAACCTTCATGGCCCGACCCATGCTCTTCATCTGTTACTATTAAACAGAGAGAAGAAGATTAAAGAGAACTCAAGCTGTGAGAGTGACATAATAAATAGAAATGATTTTCAGCTATAACGAAATTCCAAGTTCGTTTGAGAGAGAATTTAAACCTGAAAACAATGCAAAAGAAATCCAAATTTTACATTGCAAGTAAAAAAGGAAATGTTAATTTATAACGAACAGATTTTTGAAGGAAAACTTGAGTCTAAAACCCCCTACTCTACAACTTATGACAGCACGAAAACGAGAATAAGTTAAAGATAATAATTAACTAAAGAAAACTTTGTGAAAGTTATATACCTTAAACAGTTAGTTGCAATATGTACAAAGTATTTCAGCAGTGCTTTTAAGTGCATAATTAATTAGTTATTAAGAACTTAACTACTTTGAAAAAACAGCGCATAGACAGCGCATAGAAAAGGAACGAGCTTAGCCATCTTCTGTTCCTAGGTACCCCAAAAGACGCTCAAAGTTACAAAGAAAAGTAAGAGTTAAAACCCGCATAAATGTTAACAGACAAACCAATGCTTAAAAGCTGAAAAGCTAAAAAACGACAGAGAAAAGGTACATAAAGTACAAACATTGAACTTATAAAACCTAGAACCCAAAAACAAGGAAGAGAGCTTACCTCTTGTGTGACAAAAACTTTTCTCCTCACAAGAGGAGAACATGGCTGACCTCTTCCGCCACTCCCTAGACGCTGGGGGCAGTGAGGGTGGGGCTGATGGCCTCCTCATACAGCAAGAAACCAACGCGCGGAGATTTTAACTAGAGAAAAAAATATATAAACTTAAGACTGTGGATCTGTATGATCAGAATGAGCAGAATTAACTCTCCAGAATACATGAGAAATATTATAAAATACACGAGCAGTTTATTTAATAATCTTTGCATGTATTAAATCACCTTAGTGAGCTTCTATAGATTAATCAGAATCTTATTAATTTTAATGTTGGTTTTACTATTTTTAGTATAGCTATCCTAGTGATGAATAACTAGTTTTCTTTTTTATTTGTTTTTATTTTCTTTTTATAAACAGATTTTTAAGCTTTTTTTGTGATTTTGTTTATATTATTTAATTTTTTGTTTTAATAGGACCGTCATATCCATAGCACTAAGGTTCCTTTAGGTAGTTAATAGGCATCCTCTAGCCAACTTCCTTACGGCTTTGATTGGTCAGAATCATATTATTAACTGTGTAGAAAATTAAAGCAGATCTGCCAACCTTACTCTATTATTCAGAATAATTTTTCTTAAAGTTCTTTTGATGAAAGAAGAAGGAATTTCGTTCTCTAGAAAACTTTCTAATAGTATATTAATGTGGTAATTGAAGTCCAAATTGTTGCTGCAAATTCTTGAAATTCTTAGGACCTGAGAAATTAGTACATTCTCAATTACTTTGGTTGAAATGTTATTATTCCAGTGTAGATATTTAATTACTTTGAAAGGAAAATTAACTCTTTTATCAAAGAGGCTAATAGATGGGTTACCTCTGTTGAGCTTAATGCTTAAGTCTAGGAACTCAAGTTCCTGATTACTGTGGTTGGTTTTACATAAGTTAACAGAGCTAGGATAGATATTATCAAAATCACTCTCTATAACTTCTGAATTATTGATACACAGCAGATCATCAATATATCTAAAAGTGTAAAGGTAGTTATCTGAGCAGGTGGGGTGATTCTAAGAATTTCAAGAATTTGCAGCAACAATTTGGACTTCAATTACCACATTAATATACTATTAGAAAGTTTTCTAGAGAACGAAATTCCTTCTTCTTTCATCAAAAGAACTTTAAGAAAAATTATTCTGAATAATAGAGTAAGGTTGGCAGATCTGCTTTAATTTTCTACACAGTTAATAATATGATTCTGACCAATCAAAGCCGTAAGGAAGTTGGCTAGAGGATGCCTATTAACTACCTAAAGGAACCTTAGTGCTATGGATATGACGGTCCTATTAAAACAAAAAATTAAATAATATAAACAAAATCACAAAAAAAGCTTAAAAATCTGTTTATAAAAGAAAATAAAAACAAATAAAAAAGAAAACTAGTTATTCATCACTAGGATAGCTATACTAAAAATAGTAAAACCAACATTAAAATTAATAAGATTCTGATTAATCTATAGAAGCTCACTAAGGTGATTTAATACATGCAAAGATTATTAAATAAACTGCTCGTGTATTTTATAATATTTCTCATGTATTCTGGAGAGTTAATTCTGCTCATTCTGATCATACAGATCCACAGTCTTAAGTTTATATATTTTTTTCTCTGGTTAAAATCTCCGCGCGTTGGTTTCTTGCTGTATGAGGAGGCCATCAGCCCCACCCTCACTGCCCCCCAGCTGTCTAGGGAGTGGCGGAAGAGGTCAGCCATGTTCTCCTCTTGTGAGGAGAAAAGTTTTTGTCACACAAGAGGTAAGCTCTCTTCCTGGTTTTTGGGTTCTAGGTTTTATAAGTTCAATGTTTGTACTTTATGTACCTTTTCTCTGTCGTTTTTTAGCTTTTCAGCTTTTAAGCATTGGTTTGTCTGTTAACATTTATGAGGGTTTTAACTCTTACTTTTCTTTGTAACTTTGAGCGTCTTTTGGGGTACCTAGGAACAGAAGATGGCTAAGCTCGTTCCTTTTCTATGCGCTGTCTATGCGCTGTTTTTTCAAAGTAGTTAAGTTCTTAATAACTAATTAATTATGCACTTAAAGCACTGCTGAAATACTTTGTACATATTGCAACTAACTGTTTAAGGTATATAACTTTCACAAAGTTTTCTTTAGTTAATTATTATCTTTAACTTATTCTCGTTTTCGTGCTGTCATAAGTTGTAGAGTAGGGGGTTTTAGACTCAAGTTTTCCTTCAAAAATCTGTTCGCTATAAATTAACATTTCCTTTTACTTGCAATGTAAAATTTGGATTTCTTTGCATTGTTTTTCAGGTTTAAATTCTCTCTCAAACGAACTTGGAATTTCGTTATAGCTGAAAATCATTTCTATTTATTATGTCACTCTCACAGCTTGAGTTCTCTTTAATCTTCTTCTCTCTGTTTAATAGTAAAAGATGAAGAGCATGGGTTGGGCCATGAAGGTTAATGGATGCAAGCGAAATTGTTAACTAGTGCTAGGTCATGCTACTCTACGGAGGACATGACTTATATATATATATTTTTTAAACTATTTTAGGTGGGAATGTTACTTGCATCTATGGCCTTGCAGAAACCCATTTCCAACTAGGTCTTTGTGGAAGTGAGAAAATGCAGAGTTTTTGCTGGTCCTTGATAAAGCCAAGGCTCAGTATTCTCGACACCTTCTACATTCAGTTGTTTTATTTTATTTTTTTATCTTTTCTCCTTTTACTCACACAGGTAGATACATAACCTTTTCTATGTTGTACTAGGTGTGAGTCAAAATTATATATGTATTTTTTTGCTTAGGTATCTTCTTTATAGAATGTGAATTCTGAATTTTCAAAACTGCTGCGTTGCGCGTTTTGGATTTTCAGGTTATTTTGCACCCTTCGTTTTAAATTCTAAAATTTTTTCCTTAGTCTTCAGTTTTGCTCTTAAGTATATATATATATACACAGGAAATGGACATGGAGACATCCAAATGGGACGACAAGTGAAATTGATTTTATTATGTGTAACAAAAAATTCGTCATAGAAGACTGCAGTGTGCTAAACAAGTTCAACACAGGTAGTGACCATAGATTGGTGAGATGTAAGATGCACCTCAACACTAAACTTGAACGTGGCAAGCTCATAAGACAAACAAAATCTATTGACATAACCAACCTTAAAAAACACCATAATACCTTCAAGTTAGAACTGAAGAACAGGTTCTCTGCTTTAGAAGGCCTAACATCGGAAGAAGTGGACATCTCTGAAGTTAACAGAAAAGTAACCAAAGCTCTTATGGAAACAGCAACAAAATTAACTGGGTCTAAGAACAAGTTGCATGTGAACAAATTATCAGGAAAAACCAAAATGTTGATGCAAAAAAGAAGAGAGATGAGGACAACTAAAGAAGATGTGACTTCCAAAGTGGAATATATAGAGCTATGCAAGACAGTAAGAAAAATATCACTGAAGACGTAAGGAAATTCAACTGTGAACTAGTGAGGAAAGCAATTGAAAACAACCAAAGCCTAAAGATAGCAAAGGGACATCTCAGTAAGGGAAGAAAACAGATTATGGCACTGAGAAAAGAAGATGGTTCTGTAACAAGAAATAGAGGCGAAATTTTGATAAGAGTGAAAGATTTCTACTCCAAATTATATGAAAGGGATGATATATGCACTCCAGACATCATGAAAGATACCAGTACCAGAGTTCCTCCAGTCCTTCCAGCAGAAGTTGCACATGCAATCAAGTACATGAAGCGAGGAAAAGCTCCAGGAGAAGATGGAATTACTGTAGACATCATACAAGAAGCAAGTGGAGAAATCGAAACAGTACTCGCCCAAATTTTCACTCGATGCCTTAATGAAGGAAAGATTCCTGAGGATTGGAACACCGCTACAATGATCCTGCTACATAAGAAAGGTGACGTTGAGGATCTCGGAAACTACAGACCTATCAGCCTCCTATCAGTAGTTTATAAAATCTTCACTAAAGTTCTTTCACACCGCTTGAAGGTAACACTGGACATGGCTCAACCGAGAGAACAAGCTGGATTCAGGAGTGGCTACAGCACAATAGATTATATCCACGTGCTCAGAGAACTAATTGAAAGAGCGAGGGAATATGAACTTCCATTGTGCATGGCTTTTATCGATTATGAAAAAGCCTTTGATTCGGTGAAACCATCAGCAGTTACAATGGCTCTGAAAACCTGCGGTATTGAAGATGCATACATTAATATTATTAATAACATCTATGAAAATGCAAGTGCAAAGATTAGGCTGTTTGAAAAATACAACACACGTAAAAATTGGAAAGGGAGTGAGACAAGGTGACACCATATCTCCGAAGCTCTTTAATGCCACATTGGAGGGTGTTTTTCAGTCGCTGAGCTGGGAAAACAAGGGGATAAAGATTAATGGAGATTATCTAACCCACCTTCGTTTTGCTGATGACGTAGTCATTTTTGCAACTACCCCATCAGAGCTGCAGAGTATGATCCAGGAACTTGCTGACAAGAGTAAAGAAGTGGGATTGAAAATGAACTTTCAGAAGACAAAAGTGATGTTCAATGCTTTTACAAGAAATGAAGATTTATCGATTGATGGAGAAAAGCTGGAGATAACAGACACGTACGTTTATCTTGGACAGCAGATATCAAGTGAGGGTCACATTGATGAAGAAATTAATCGGCGTACAAAACTTGCCTGGAGAGCTTTTGGAAGAAACAGCATAATTTTCAAGAGCAATATGCCATTATGTCTTAAAAGAAAAGTGTTTGATCAGTGCATCCTTCCAGTGCTTACATATGGTGCAGAGACGTGGACCTTAACTAAAAGAGACATGCAAAGGCTGCAGACAACTCAAAGAAGCATGGAGAGGTGCATGCTTGGTGTAACCAGGAGAGATAAGAAGAGGAACTCGTGGATCCGAAAAATGACAAGAGTGGAAGACATCATGATCAGAGTTAAATCCCTGAAATGGCAATGGGCTGGACATACTGCCAGAAGGACAGATCATCGATGGACAGCCGAAATTTTAGATTGGATTCCAAGGGACAGGAAAAGACCCAGAAGAAGACCACATGGGAGATGGGTGGATGAAATTCGAAAGTATGCAGGGGTGACATGTAGGAGACTGGCACAAGACAGACCGTTGTGGAGGAAACTTGGGGAGACCTTCGTCCAGCAGTGGATTGATAATGGTTGACAATGATGATGATGATGATGATGATGATATATATATATATATATATATATATATATATGTTGCTGTTTCCATAAGAGCTTTGGTTACTTTTCTGTTAACTTCAGAAATATCGGAAGAAGTGGATATTTCTGAAGTTAACAGAAAAGTAACCAAAGCTCTTATGGAAACAGCAACAAAATTAGCTGGGTCTAAGAACAAATTGCATGTAAACAAATTATCAGGAAAAACCAAAATGTTGATGCAAAAAAGAAGAGAGATGAGGACAACTAAAGAAGATGTGACTTCCAAAGTGGAATATATAGAGCTATGCAAGACAGTAAGAAAAAGTATCACTGAAGACGTAAGGAAATTCAACTGTGAACTAGTAAGGAAAGCAATTGAAAACAACCAAAGTCTAAAGATGGCAAAGGGACATCTCAGTAAGGGAAAAAAACAGATTATGGCACTGAGAAAAGAAGATGGTTCTGTAACAAGAAATAGAGGCAAAATTTTGACAAGAGTGAAAGATTTCTACTCCAAATTATATGAAAGGGATGATACATGTACTCCAGGCATCATGAAAGGTACCAGAGTTCTTCCAGTCCTTCCAGCAGAAGTTGCACGTGCAATCAAGAACATGAAGCGAGGAAAAGCTCCAGGAGAAGATGGAATTACTGTGGGCATCATACAAGAAACAAGTGGAGAAATCGAAACAGTACTTGCCCAAATTTTCACTCGATGCCTTAATGAAGGGAAAATTCCTGAGGATTGGAACAACGCTATAATGATCTTGCTACATAAAAAAGGTGACATTGAGGATCTCAGGAACTACAGACCTATCAGCCTCCTATCAGTGGTTTATAAAATCTTCACTAAAGTTCTTTCACACCGATTGAAGGTAACACTGGACATGGCTCAACCGAGAGAACAAGCTGGATTCAGGAGTGGCTACAGCACAATAGATCATATCCACGTACTGAGAGAACTAATTGAAAGAGCGAGGGAATATGAACTTCCATTGTGCATGGCTTTTATCGATTATGAAAAAGCCTTTGATTCAGTGAAACCATCAGCAGTTGCAATGGCTCTGAAATCCTGCGGTATTGAAGATGCATACATTAATATTATTAATAACATCTATGAAAATGCAAGTGCAAAGATTCTGCTATTTGAAAATACAACACACATAAAAATTGGAAAAGGAGTGAGACAAGGTGACACCATATCTCCGAAGCTCTTTAATGCCACATTGGAAAATGTCTTTCAATCACTGAACTGGGAAAACAAAGGCATAAAGATTAATGGAGATTATTTAACCCACCTTCGTTTTGCTGATGACATAGTCATTTTTGCAACTACTCCATCAGAGCTACAGAGTATGATGCAGGAACTTGCTGACAAGAGTAAAGAAGTGGGATTAAAAATGAACTTTCAGAAGACAAAAGTGATGTTCAATGCTTTTACAAGAAATGAAGATTTATCGATTGATGGAGAAAAGCTGGAGATAACAGACACGTACGTTTATCTTGGACAGCAGATATCAAGTGAGGGTCACATTGGTGAAGAAATTAATCGGCGTACAAAACTTGCCTGGAGAGCTTTTGGAAGAAACAGCATAATTTTCAAGAGCAATATGCCATTATGTCTTAAAAGAAAAGTGTTTGATCAATGCATCCTTCCAGTGCTTACGTATGGTGCAGAGACGTGGACCTTAGCTAAAAGAGACATACAAAGGCTGCAGACAACTCAAAGAAGCATGGAGAGGTGCATGCTTGGTGTAACCAGGAGAGATAAGAAGAGGAACACGTGGATCCGAAAAATGACAAGAGTGGAAGACTTCATGATCAGAGTTAAATCCCTGAAATGGCAATGGGCTGGACATACTGCCAGAAGAACAGACCATCGATGGACAGCCGAAGTTTTAGATTGGATTCCAAGGGACAGGAAAAGACCCAGAAGAAGACCACATGGAAGATGGGTGGATGAAATTCGAAAGTATGCGAGAGTGACATGGAGGAGACTGGCACAAGACAGACCGTTGTGGAGGAAACTTGGGGAGACCTTCGTCCAGCAGTGGATTGATAATGGTTGACAATGATGATGATGGTGATGATATATATATATATATATATATATATATATATATAGAGAGAGAGAGAGAGAGAGAGAGAGAGAGAGAGAGAGAGAGAGAGAGAGTATGAGTGTATATATACACTGAAGAGCAATTGAATTAGAGACAGCTGGCGTTATGCAGATGTGACGTTGTGGGCGGCCCTGTAAACGGAAACGACATGACGTATAGAGTAATCCGACAATATAAGGAGTGATGCGATGGGAATCAGTAAGAGTCAGACGCAGTATGGGTAAGACGAAGGATCTAAGCGCATTTGATCGTGGGCAAATTGTCGGGGCCCAACGAATGGCTCACTCCATCTCGGAAGTCGTGCAGCCCCTGGGATTTTCACAAGCCACTGTGTCACGGGTGTACCATGAGTACATCGAATCCAGTAAAACCATCCCTGCAAGGACCAACTGCCGTGGACAACAGTGTGTGGATGAGCGGGGGTCATCGTCGGCTAGCTCGCATTGTAACAGTTGATAGACAGGCCACAGTGCAAGAAATCACTCTGCAATTTAACGCTGGTGCACAAAAACATGTAAGCAGCCACACCATCCAGAACCATCTCCTCGCCATGGGGTACAGAAGCCATCGTCCCACGAGGGTACTGCTGCTGACCGCACATCACAGGGTGCAAAGATTAGCATGGGTGCGGGAACATGTCCACTGGACCGTAGACATGTGGGAAAATGTTGCCTGGACTGTTGAGTCAAGATTCACATTGGTGCATGCGGATAGCAGGATATGAGTACGGCACAAACCACATGAAGCGATGGATCCTTCTTGCCAGCAGGGTACTCTTCAAGCTGGTTTGGGTGGGATTCTCGTCTGGGGACTATTTACGTGGACTGAAATGGGATCCCTGGTACGTGTGACATCGTCCCTCACAGGTCAACGTTACTGGGATATCCTGGATGACCATTTGCTCCCGTTTGTGCGTCTTCAACATCCCACTGGGGACCTCATCCTGCAACAAGACACTGCACCGTGTCATCGCTCCCAAATTGTATCCGAATGGTTGGATGAACACTCTACTGACATGACCTCAGTCCCATCGAGCACATCTGGGATGCCATTGAAAGAGATGTTCGAGGCTCTGACCCCCTCCATCAAATCTTCGTGAACTGTGGGAGCTTGTTCAGGGGTCGTGGATCGGTATGGCTTCCCAACGCTTCCGGTGTGTTGTCGAGTTCATGCCGAGACGAATCGCCGTCGTCATCAGGGCGAAATGTGGTGCTACACGTTACTAGACAGGTATCTTTAATTCAATTGCTCTTCTGTGTATAGCTATTTCATATCTCATCCTGTATTTAAAATTTGATTGTGCAGTAGTTGAAAAGTCACAATTTGAGTAATCTATGAATTTGAAATAAATTCTAAAGAAAAGTGCCCACTGCTTTCCTGGCACTGGCTCTCAGGTATCAATCAATGGGTATACACATCTGTGGCATTATGTTTCCATGAGCTACTGATTATGCAAATACTTTTCCTTCATTTTATGAAGAAATACTTCTTCACTTCATTTTATGCAAAATATGAATTGGAGAGGTGAAGGCCATGACTAACCTAATGATAGGATGGAATCTCTTCTTGTATAACAAGCAGGAAATTTTCTGGAATACAATATATTATGAACCCTTCAATACTTTACTAGTGTTTTTGTTGGTCTTCGGAAAACTAGACTGAACTGATGCTACATAATGGTGCTTTTTCAAGATGGAAACTTTTTTCTGGTAGAGTATCCTTGAAGTCAACATATAGGGTTCTATAATTGTTACTAAACTGTATCAATCTGCTGTCACCTATTATTTATAAGGCATTTCAAACAGATTATTTTGTTGCAAGGTGTCTAAACAATCTACAACCAGGGCAGAATATACATCCTTGAAGCATACACACTTTGCTTTTCATGTTGCAAACAATCGTTGAAAGTAAGTCCTTGTTAGTATGGTTAAGTTTTACACTATTAATCATGTTGACATTTTGGTTTATGCAGGAAGCGCACACTTAAGTGTGTTCCTGATGCACCAGCTAGCATCACATAGCATTTTTGGCACAACCCACAGAATTTGAGAAATGTAAATTTGGCATTTAGGTAGTAAATCCTTAAACCTTGCATATACAGTAAAACCTCGAAAATCCGGCACTTTTCTTATTTCGTTTTTGTGAGAACATCCAATATTTCACCAATAACCATTGCAATCTCCCGGTGTACCGTCTCAACAACACGTCAGAAGATCATCCGATCTCAGCGTACTAATTGCCTATAGCTGCCTACGTGTAACATCGGGAGGTTCACAAATTCGTCATCTCATTGTGCTGCGCTAAAGTGACGCAGACCAATGAGGCGACGAATCGGCGTGTACGTTTGAAATTCGTGTCAAACGTGTGATGATGATCTGTGCTTAGTGGTGGAAGTATGTGGATTCGATCGTGTAATGACATCTACGGCGGCCTTCATAATGCATCGTGGTAATCGCCTTTGCAATTTATCGTAGTTTCGTCAGTCGAAAAACCGTAACGACAATGTAAAGTTCATATAGAGTTTTTGCGATGTATCGCCCAGCCCTAGCGGTTGCTCTGGCGGTTTTCAAGTTTTTGCCGAACCACTCCCCAAATTCAATTTTTTTCGACAGAGTTTTATCATAAATAGTACAAAAAAGTAATCACCAATATTTTTGCCAAAACTTTTTTCCATCACCTAATGATTTTTTTTTTTTTTCGCTAATTGCGAAGAATGTGATCGGCAGCGCTACACCTGCATATTTATAAGACGTAGACGCGAAAATTTTCGTAAGTGTCCTGTTGCCTGTAAGTACGTGCTTTACGTGATGCCTGTTACGCAATTTTTGGATAGCTTCATAAATCCGGCACTTGTCCTGTCCCATTGATGCCGGATTTTCGAGGTTTTACTGTAGTTCTTCCAAAATGGCAAGTCACTAGCCACTTTTGTTTATGTTCTCTGATGCCATGGCTGTTCCACATGCTAACAAAAAACCTTTTATCCCTGAATATGTTCTGCTGCATCCATTATCTTCATAGAAACTGATTACTTAGGATAAGACACTATCAGAATTTTTTTATACTCTTTCTAATAAGTAAAGTTTGGCAACACACCATGCATAACTTTCATAATTTTTTCTTGTCCACTAGTGATGACATAATCAATCCTTCTTGAGAGTTCATTTGTCCTTCATGTAAGAGGGCCATTCATGAATAATCATTCAAGCAAATGATCCAGTTGTCACTGTGCTCACTGGGTAAGTTTTTTGTTGCAAGAATCCCATGTTGTGCTTTAAAGGCCACAACTCTTGGCAAACTACCCCAAAAGTGCAAGCTCTTTGGCCATTTACAATGAGCAATTTGCCAGCAGCCAGCTCATGGCAAATGATTCGGGCACACTGCTCAAATGAATGGCATTCATGTGTCACTCACATTTTTGAGTTTCACCATTATTTCCTAGCGGATCGCTCACTCACATAATCAGCGGTTGCTCTGGCTTGTTTAAAGCTTTCACCAAATGTAATTTGAAGTTGCCATTTTTTTTTAACTCTCCATTGGAAATATAGAAAACTAAACAAAGAATTTTTTTACTGGAAAATTTTCAAATTGAAAAATTGGATATTACATTTATTCTATGGCTTGGTTCTGAAAGGGCCAGAGTAAAAAAAAAATTACAGATGTTGAAAAATTGCACTTTATTACTTATAGAACTTTCATCTAAGTTGTGCAATATTGATTTATGATTCACATCAAAAGATACGAAATTCATAAATGTGATCATTTAAAAAATTAACAGATTTTGGCCAACTTACCATTCTCTGGTTTTTGCTCCATAATTCACATTTCCAGCACGTGATACAGCCGTGGTCATAGTGTTGCATGTCTCGTGGGGGCTCTTTATTTTTTTCAGCTGAAGTCATTCACTTTTGTTACATTCTATTCTTGGTCATTCTGCAGGCTTCATGTAGTAATCTGCATATATTTCTTCATTTATAACAAAAAGGTGGTCACATCAAATATACCAACACAACATAGTTGCGATCCTATTGTACATATCAACATTCATAAATCGAGTTATTTTTCTCCCTTGTCATACATACATATCTTACGTTTATACATTTCTTTATACTCTATATACAATCTGCAAATACTCAAGCAACTCACTATATACAAATATACAAATGACGCTTCCACCTCAGTTAACTACATCTATGTTTTATCAAAATAGCCTTCCCTTTGCTCATAGCTCCTATTCTTTGTGAAAAGGTTTCGCAAAGCTCTCCCATGCCACTCTCCACCCTCAGCAAACACCTCAACCTTCTGTAGCTTTCCGCTGCCATCCTCAAAGGGGACGGAAACTCTGACCAATACTCACGGTATCTGCAGAGCAAGTAAGTGACTCTTTCAGGGCAATATCAACCTTCGAAGCTTTGTTCTCTTGGCTACTGTGGTGCCATCTCTTGTTGGCTTTAGATTTCAATTTGCTAATCTTTTTATTTTTCATAAAACTTGTGATAATCTTTTATTATCTAATCTTTTTATTTTTCATAAGTTTTTATGAATATACTTATATTCATAAAACTTATGTAAAATAAAAAGATTAGAAAATTGAAATCTAAAGCCAACGAAAGATGGTGCCACAGTAGCCAAGAGAACGAAACTTCGAAGGTTGATATTGCCCAGGAAGAGCAACTTACTTGCTCTGCAGATACTGTGGGTATTGGTCAGAGTTTCCGTCGCCCCCTGGGGATGGTAGCGGAAAGCTACAGAAAGTACTTGGGTTGAGGTGTGCTTGCTGAGGGTGGGGAGTGGCATGGGAGAACTCCTTTGCAAAGCCTTTTCACAAAGAATAGGAGATATGAGCATGGGGAAGGCTGTTTTGATAAAACATAGATGTAGTTACTGAGGTGGAAGCGTCATTTGTATGTGTGTATATAGTAAGTTGTTTGAGTATTTGCAGATTGTATATAATGTATAAAGAAATGTATAAATGTAAGGTATGTATGCATGCATGACAAGGGAGAAAAACAACCCAATAGTATATGCAGATTACTACATGAAGCCTCCAGAGTGACTAAGGATAGAATGTAACAAAAGTGAATGACTTCAGCTGAAAAAGTTAGAGCCTCCATGCTACCCTCTACGAAACATGTGACACTATGTGCACCGCTGTCTCACGTGCTGGAAATGTGAAATATGGAGCAAAAACCAGAGAATGTAAGTTGCCCAAAATCTGTTATTACAGTATTGCACATTAATTTAAACCTTGGGTATTGGACAGGTGTCCAATACATGAGGTATTCTGAATTTAAAAAAATTATCTCTCTCATATATATGTGTGTGGAGACTGGCTCCTTGCCATTGCCTGCCAAAGCAAAATTTGGCATGAGCAAAAATTATCTTTTTTAAAGATTGTTTTTGCTCAGACATCATTAAGAAAG
Organism: Macrothele yani; assembly: GCA_039090855.1. NCBI lineage: Eukaryota > Metazoa > Arthropoda > Arachnida > Araneae > Macrothelidae > Macrothele > Macrothele yani. The sequence goes on from CM076991.1 coordinate 1,523,339, forward strand.
GTAATCGCCAATATTTTTGCCAAAACAATTTCTTTTTTCACAAATTGTGAAGAGTGCGATCGACAGCTCAAGCCCTGCATAATGGTTGGCACTTACTAATTCTCGACTTTACTTTTCTTATTGGAAATTTGTTTGTGAATTCGTGCTGGCAGACGAAAGTTAAACATTCTACAACTTCAGTGTGTCTTACCGTAATGATGGACTGAATGATCATTCACAGCAGTAAGTGCGAGTAGTCACTGCATGTTCTGAATTTTCACCTGGCAAAAAAGTTCAGCTTTTTTTTTTTCTTTGTCAGTCTCATGTATAATTTATACAGTCACCCTGACCTCTTAGTTTCCTTGCAATGTTGTTGCAAATTTTTCTATAATCGAATTCAGTTTTTGAAATGGTTCCCATAGTCATTGAATGCAAGTAAATGTCACCATCCATTCATTCATCCCACCAACAGATAAAATGCTGGTATTAGGTGTAAGTCTTTTTTTTTTTTTTTTTTTTTTTTTTTAAGAAAGTGAGTGATGAGGTGCTAACAAAGAGAATTTATTCAGCCCAAGTGGCAAGAAACAAAGAAAGAGGAAGGCCAAGGAAATCATGGTAGGATCAAATTCAGGAATTTCTTCAGGAGAAAATTATAATCTTATATATAAAACACAAAACGTCTGTTTGTCTGAAGCAGCAAAAACTCTCAAACGCCGAACTGTGGCATCGTGAAATTTTCATAGCTTATTAATACCGGAATTTCTAGGTCAACGCAACTATTTTAAGATCTCTATGTTGTTCTGTTTGCAATTTATAAATTAATTAATAAGCTAATCAATAAAGTCAGCATCGTTTGCTACATTATTCTGTTCCAAATCTGAAAGCACGTGACTGCATTCATCGCCGCCGCACATCCACAGGTGTTTCCATTCTTTGAGAACTGTGCATAAAAAAATGCAAAAACGAACTTTGCGAAATCTTAACAAAACGGGCTGAAATTTTTATCAACACCATGAATTTGTAATAAGAGGAGTCCCTCAAAATTTCACCGGAATCTGGTCAAAACTTTTTTAAATAGGCATGGAATTTTTAATTCATCGAAAAACAGAAATACACTGCTGGACAATTGCTAAGGACGAATCATAAATGGCTATATAGCACATAAAAAAGTAAGTGTGGTTGGATGACAAGTAAAATAAAATAATGTCAGAATGCCAGGACATTATAACAAAGACAATTTATTGTGCTCTGAAATCCAGAAGGCTTTGGAACGTGTTCAAGGGACAAACAGGCCATTTTGTGCAGAATATGTAAACGTGAAAAAAATGCAATTACCGTCCGCAGGCGTTCCGGCGTAAGATGTCAATACGGGATATGGCCACCATGGAGGGCGATGCAAGATTCCACACGTCGTGTCATGCTTTGCACAACATTATCATGCAGCTGTTGGGGTAAGTTATCCCATTCCTCTGTCAGTGCACGGAGGAGGGTGTCCTTGTTTATTGGAGGGCATTGGCGACCAGCAAGACTTCTCCCCAAAGCATCTGACACATTTTCAATGGGATTCAGATCTGGAGAACGTGCTGGCTATACGAGGCGTTAAATATCCTCGCTCTCAAGACACTCCTGGACAGCGACTGTTCGAAGACATGTTGCGTTCTCGTCCATGAAAATGAATCTATCACCGACAGCAACACGGAACACGCGAACATGAGGTAGCAGAACATCATTAATGTATCGTTGGCCAGTCATAGTCCCAGTTGGAAGCACATAGAGGGACGTACGGCCATTGATCATGGTACCAGCCCATACCATGACACTACATGTCGGATATCGGTTCCGTTCCTGTATGTTTGCTGGACAAAATGCAGTACCACTATCACGCCAGATCAGTTGTCGTCGACAATCAGACGATAGACTGTATCTACTCTCATCTGAGAAGAGGACAGCAGACCAGTCGTTATCAGTCCAATTGCGATGTTGATGGCACCATTGCAAACGGGCGGTACGGTGACGTCTTGACAATGGGATGCACACAACAGGACGGCGGGCGTATAGTCCTCCTTCGTGCAAACGTCTGGCGACAGATTTTCGGGAGATCCACTTGCCAGTAGCAGCCATAAACTGATTTGCTACCTCACTAGCTGTGCTGCGCCGGTGTCTTTTTGTTGATAGCACTATGTACCGATCTTTTGCAGGTGTCGTACTGCAAACACGACCTCCCCGTAACGTTTGCTACACTCTCCATTTGTTTGAAATGATTTCCAAAGCCTTGAAACAACACTGTGGCTGACGTCGAACTCCCTGTCAACATCTATTATTTTTCGCCCTTCTTCAATCTTGCCAATAATACGGCCACGCGTAAAATCATCTAGGTGATGTCGGGAAGACATACTGAAAATTGTAAGTTCGTCAATTGATTCTTTCCCTTTCAACTTTGCGTTTCAACAACAACGGTCAATAAGCGTCAAATCCTTTATATCTCTTATCAGCGCTATGACGTCACGAACAAGTTCGGCAATCCAAAATTTGCATACGCACAACATGTCTTACTGTATCCCGCACTTATGCTAATTTCCACATTTTCCTGCCTTCCATTTTATGGTTGCTATCGTTGCTATTGTCATCCGTCCTTAGCAATTGTCCGGCAGTGTATATACGCAGAAACGGTTAATAAAATGTTGACGGCTAATTTTAAAAGTTATTTACCGATTCAGGCAAAATTTGGAGGTCATGTTCCTATTAACAGTTTATAGTGTTCATTAAAATTTCAGCCAGTTTCATAAAACATTCGCAAAGATACGTTTTTAACTTTTTTATCCCAGAGATTCGCCCCTCAAAGATGTCTGAAACTGAAAGCACGTGATGTGTTTGATCGTTGATTCTACAGATTCCATTCATTTTGTTGCTTTAATTCTCGACAAATATTTGCAACAGCATTGGCCAAAAAGAAGAGACCAATTTTTTAATCAAACACAAATCAATACAAAATGCCAAAAGATGTCATGAACCAAGCAATCGAAAGAGGAAAGATCAAAAGCACGTGGAGTGGACAAAACTCAACAAGGTGTTCGACGGAGCAATGAAACTACTGACGAAACAGAGGTGCAACTTGCTGAACAATGATTTCAAACTGCTACAAGATGAAGTAATGAGACTGCTGAAGAGACGAACGAGCGCCAAGCGTCCGATCGCCAATGAGCATTTGCAATCACCATTAATAAATCGCAGGGACAATCGCTTAAAGTTACAGGCTTGGATCTGACAGATGAATGCTTCTCACATGGACAACTGTATGTTGGAATGTCAAGAGCAAAGGATCCAACAAAATTATATATTGTCGCCGATGAAGGAGAAACCAAAAATGTTGTGTACGACCAAGTGCTGAAATAATCACACTATGAATAAATAATTTGTAATGACCAAATTTGTGAATTCAGCTTTTTTCTTTCTTGCAAGCATCAAATTTTATTTCTCGATTTTTTTCAGTGACATATAAGGGAATATGAAATTAATAAGCCTAAATCCCGGGCAAAGCTGGGTAGTAAAGCTAGTAATAAGTATAAAATACAAAAGGTCTCTCTTATGTGAGACATGAGATAGATGTCAGTGAATGCTGAGCCACGAATGCCGAGCCACGGATGGCTTAGTGGTTAGTGAGTTAGACTATCGATGTAAGGTCCTCAGGTTCGAACCTGGGCTGATCTTTCAGAGATGGTGTGATTTACTAACAATCGCTGAATATCCGCCGTGCATCGGACAAGCACATTAAGTGACGGCCCCCAGGCTGGACCCACTGGTTAAATGGGTATCCTTTCCTATTCCCCTTCCCCCTGAAATTCTCCCACCCCTCTGTGTGCAACATCTTACTTGTACGGTGGCGCCATCTACTGTACTCTTATCTCACTACAAACTGTTCTGTTAAAGTCGCTAGACTTGCTCTCATTCCTTCCGTTTCTGTGTCCTGCCCAAAAGGCGATCTCGCTGTAGGTGGCTGGGACCTAAACTCTACTCACTGTGGACGGAAGTCCTACAAGAAAATGGCAAATACTGTACTGTCAGTGAATGCCCCATGAGTTGTGTGCCAAGATCGCTGTAAATGGAAATGTTTGATACATCAGCAGTTGATAAAAGCTAACACCATCACTAACGTCAATTTGACAGATCTTGTTTCTTAGAGAGCTAATCTGCATCTCAGAGAGCAGCTTAATTATATTTGTGCCTGCAAGAAAAGATTTTATTTGTGTTTTTGCCTTCTACTTTTTAGCTGTCAGTAACAAACAAAGACAACATTTAAAGGTTCAAAAGAGTTTAAGTAAGGATTTTTTTAGGGTATTCAGATGATTTTCCTAGAACATTTGAACACTTCACATAGTGTGTGTGTGTGTGTGTGTTTTGTGTGACAAATACTCTCATTTGTTCCTTTACTGACAGCAGCATTATCATTTTTTTTTTTTTTTTTACTTTGATACATCAAGCTGGATCAACTTTAATTTTTTGCAGCAAAGCTTTTGTTAAGCTATTCATGTTTTTCATTGTATTTTAATAGTTAAAATAAATATCATTATATATGGATTTAAATACTAAATAAACGTACCTCATAATCCATAATTGATATAAAGCACATTATGGGTGTAACGGGATGTAAGGTCAGGTGATGCGTAACATCACAGCCTCTCCTTGACAAATGTCAACCCCGCCTTCTCGTGGTGCATCCTGTTCCCACTAAAGGGGCTCTGACGACCGCAAATAGCGGTATAACTATACCATCGGGATCAGAGGAAATGCTATCCCACACTCACCAACCCGCTTGGCCAGCGTGGTGAGTTATGGCCAAACACCTCCAAAATGACTCTACAACTTAAATCTTGGCTCTCAGTCTCCGGCAGCTGGAATGTACCTGGCCAAGGCAGCGGCCAGTGCGACATGAAGGCAGAGGGTGCTAAGAATCCCCGGAGGACCGGACTAGGCTGCCATTTGATGCTGACCTTGGCTACCTACAACGGACGCTCCCTATCTTCTGATTCAAGGCTTCTTGAATTGGAAGAGGAACTACAAAGGATCAAGTGGGACATCGTCGGGCTGAGTGAGGTAAGGAGAAAAGGAGAAGATCTCATTGAACTGAAAAGTGGACATCTCTTCTATTATCGTGGGACAGATACTGGCAGAACTAGTGGTGTTGGATTTATAATAAACAAGAAACTGAAGGATAAAGTGGTAGAAGTTGAAAGTTCCTCTGACAGAGCTGCACGACTCGTTATCCAACTATCGAGAAGATACCAGGTTCAGATTATTCAAACTTATGCACCCACCACAAGTCATCCTGAAGAAGAAATTGAAGAATTTTATGAGGAAATTCGTCATCTAAATAATAAAGGTAAGCAGCACTTGAAGATAATTATGGGAGATTTCAATGCAAAAATAGGGCACCGGCAACAGAATGAAACTTCAGTAGGTAAATTCGGTCACGGCAACAGAAACCAGCGTGGAAATACTCTCGTTGAGTTTGCAGAGGCAGAAGGATTTTTCATCTTGAATTCCTTTTTCAAGAAAAAGCCACACAGGAAATGGACATGGAGACATCCAATTGGGACGACAAGTGAAATTGATTTTATTATGTGTAACAAAAAATTCGTCATCGAAGACTGCAGTGTGCTAAACAAGTTCAACACAGGTAGTGACCATAGATTGGTGAGATGTAAGATGCACCTCAACACTAAACTGGAACGTGGCAAGCTCATAAGACAAACAAAATGTATTGACATAACCAACCTTAAAAAAACACCATAATATTTTCAAGTTGGAACTGAAGAACAGATTCTCTGCTTTGGAAGGCCTAACATCGGAAGAAGTGGATATTTCTGAAGTTAACAGAAAAGTAACCAAAGCTCTTATGGAAACAGCAACAAAATTAGCTGGGTCTAAGAACAAGTTGCATGTAAACAAATTATCAGGAAAAACCAAAATGTTGATGCAAAAAAAGAAGAGAGATGAGGACAACTAAAGAAGATGTGACTTCCAAAGTGGAATATATAGAGCTATGCAAGACAGTAAGAAAAAGTATCACTGAAGACGTAAGAAAATTCAACTGTGAACTAGTAAGGAAAGCAATTGAAAACAACCAAAGCCTAAAGATAGCAAAGGGACATCTCAGTAAGGGAAGAAAACAGATTATGGCTCTGAGAAAAGAAGATGGTTCTATAACAAGAAATAGAGGCGAAATTTTGACAAGAGTGAAAGATTTCTACTCCAAACTATATGAAAAGGATGATACATGTACTCCAGACATCATGAAAGGTACCAGAGTTCTTCCAGTCCTCCCAGCAGAAGTTGCTCATGCAATCAAGAACATGAAGCGGGGAAAGCTCCAGGAGAAGATGGAATTACTATAGACATCATACAAGAAGCAAGTGGAGAAATTGAAACAGTACTCCGCCCAAATTTTCACTCGATGCCTTAATGAAGGGAAGATTCCTGAGGATTGGAACAATGCTACAATGATCCTGCTACATAAAAAAGGTAACATTGAGGATCTCAGGAACTACAGACCTATCAGCCTCCTATCAGTGGTTTATAAAATCTTCACTAAAGTTCTTTCACACCGCTTGAAGGTAACACTGGACATGGCTCAACCGAGAGAACAAGCTGGATTCAGGAGTGGCTACAGCACAATAGATCATATCCACGTACTGAGAGAACTAATTGAAAGAGCGAGGGAATATGAACTTCCATTGTGCATGGCTTTTATCGATTATGAAAAAGCCTTTGATTCGGTGAAACCATCAGCAGTTACCACGGCTCTGAAATCCTGCGTATTGAAGATGCATACATTAATATTATTAATAACATCTATGAAAATGCAAGTGCAAAGATTCGGCTGTTTGAAAATACAACACACATAAAAATTGGAAAGGGAGTGAGACAAGGTGACACCATATCTCCGAAGCTCTTTAATGCCACATTGGAAAATGTCTTTCAATCACTGAACTGGGAAAACAAAGGGATAAAGATTAATGGAGATTATCTAACCCACCTTCGTTTTGCTGATGACGTAGTCATTTTTGCAACTACCCCATCAGAGCTGCAGAGTATGATCCAGGAACTTGCTGACAAGAGTAAAGAAGTGGGATTAAAAATGAACTTTCAGAAGACAAAAGTGATGTTCAATGCTTTTACAAGAAATGAAGATTTATCGATTGATGGAGAAAAACTGGAGATAACAGATACGTATGTTTATCTTGGACAGCAGATATCAAGTGAGGGTCACATTGATGAAGAAATTAATCGGCGTACAAAACTTGCCTGGAGAGCTTTTGGAAGAAACAGCATAATTTTCAAGAGCAATATGCCATTATGTCTTAAAAGAAAAGTGTTTGATCAATGCATCCTTCCAGTGCTTACGTATGGTGCAGAGACGTGGACCTTAACTAAAAGAGACATACAAAGGCTGCAGACAACTCAAAGAAGCATGGAGAGGTGCATGCTTGGTATAACCAGGAGAGATAAGAAGAGGAACTCGTGGATCCGAAAAATGACGAGAGTGGAAGACATCATGATCAGAGTTAAATCCCTGAAATGGCAATGGGCTGGACATACTGCCAGAAGGACAGACCATAGATGGACAGCCGAAATTTTAGATTGGATTCCAAGGGACAGGAAAAGACCCAGAAAAAGACCACATGGGAGATGGGTGGATGAAATTCGTAAATATGCGGGAGTGACATGGAGGAGACTGGCACAAGACAGACCGTTGTGGAGGAAACTTGGGGAGACCTTCGTCCAGCAGTGGATTGATAATGGTTGACAATGATGATGATGATGATGGGTGTAACACTGCTTTATGGAAGCATTGATGAATCTCGACCATGCCGTGATTCCTCCAAGTACAACTCCATTGGCAGGTGAATATCTTGCCTTTATTCTCCAATTCACATACAAAAATTACACATTCCTTCCAACTCTTTGAACTGTTAAAATATATTATATACACACTAGTAACAATTCTCATTCAATCGATGTTCACATATAATAGTTGTACAACCAGTTAAAAATTAAGTCCAAAAACATTTCACTATTGAAATCAAATAAAGGACATTCTAAAGTCATGCCATGCTCAAAAACACCAACCATTCCATCATAGAATACTGCTGTTAAAGCTTTTCAACTTCTATGAAGCTGTCATCAGAACTATCCTTTGGTACAAGATGTTTAGATTGACCATGTGCGTTAGATGATCCTTTATTGGGTCCATCTATGTGTGTGAAGGGCTGTGTGGTCACGTGCTTCTTCTCTCTACATTCTTAAGTTTTTATCTTTTTTGATACTGTGCTGCCATCTACACTCTTATTCGCTGTTTAATTCTCCTATATTTATTTCGTTCCTTTTCTTCCTATTTTTCTTTTTCCATTATTGTTCGTTATATTCTTTTTTCTCTTTTAATCAATGCTTTCCAGGGATCTGCTATGATATATGGTTCTTTATTATTACAAGCTCTGTTTATTTTTTTCTATGGTAACAGCCTTGGAGTACCTTAGTTCCCATTCATTCTTATACCCACTCTTAATTTGAATATCTTCAAAATTTGGTTTTGCATTTTCCTCTATGCAGTACTGCACCATTGCTGTAACATTCTCTCCTTTTTCCCAATTTTTAATGTGTTTTCTTCTTTTTATAAGTATGTTCTTTGTTGATCCATAATAATACATATTCTTTTTTACTTGATTTCTTTCATGTTCTAAAGGTATTCTATGAGTATATACTCCTTCTTTTTGTAAGTTAGGGATTTGTTGTTTTGTGTTATTTTATCATTGTTGCCATTTTTGTTACAGATTGTCCAATACTTTTTTTTATATTTTGCTATTTCATGATTAATTCTTGATGATACTTTATCTATGCATGGAAAAGATCCTGTGTATTGTTTTTCATTTTGCTCATGTTTATCTTCTCTTTGCTTGGTAGTCTTGTTCATATTATTTATTGCAGTTTTACATTTTTTAATTAAATCACTTATTACATCCTCAGAATATCCATAAGTTTTTGCAACTGTTGTTATCCACATTAATTCTTCTTTCTTAAATTCAATCTTGCTTGTATGTGTATATGCTCTCTTTATCAAATTGTAAAGAGCATTTCTTTTTTATGCTATCGGATGGTACGGGTTCATAGGATGTTTTACGATTTTCTTTAAATTGAAAATCTTAATTTGTTCTTGTTACACACATCTAAAAAGGATATACTATTGTTCTGTTCCATCTCTAGAGTTAGAACTATAGTTGGAAAAATTTCTATAAACCTTTTTGCTAAAATTTTTAAATTCTTTTCTTGCATATTTGAAACTAAAAGAATATTGTCTACATAACATTTATATACTAATGGTTTTTCTGTTAATATGGTTATTAATTTGCTTTCAAGTTCTTGTAATATTATATCAGCAAATAAACATGAGACATGTAATATTATCTCAGCAAACAAACATGCAATAAATAATATGAACAAGACTACCAAGCAAAGAGAAGATAAACATGAGCAAAATCAAAAACAATACATAGGATCTTTTCCATGTATAGATAAAGTAACAGCAAGAATTAATCATGAAATAGCAAAATATAAAAAAGTATTGGACAATGCAGAACCTTGCCCCCCCCCCCCCCCATCATGCTGCATATATGTGCATGCCCTACCGTACCGGACCCCCTAGTCTATCTCCTGAGTGGTCTTTCAGTCCGTTCTGCCTGTTCGTTCCGCTGTTATGCTAATTTCTCCTCTTCGTCCTTAGTTTTTGCACACCAGTGTATAACGTGACGAAAAATGTATTGCATACGATCTATAATGATTTCTAAATTCTGTATAGCTACAAAACCTGTGTATATATGTAAGTCAGAAAAGTGTGTCACCCAAATAATATTTATACAATTCTGATTGACTTTTACTAAAGCATCACATCTAAACTACCAAAAACTGAAGGGGATGGGGGGGGATGGTATTGTAACTGCAATGGCAATTTTCAGACTGTTGACTGAGTGGTGAGTTTGACATTTATATATTTTAATTATTTTTTTTTTTTTTTTTTTTTTTTTTTTGTATTGCAGTGGTTATTTTTTTTTTTTTTTTTTTTTTTTTTTTTGTATTCAGATTTCCACCCAACTGTGAATAAATTATTAAATTTGTAATTTATGCGTAAAGGCTTGGTAATTATCCTAGCAACTACTTTTTCTTCTTTGGTGAATATTTGTAATGTCATTTATTTTAGGAATCCAATAATTAAAAAATAGCTGGGGAAATTTTTAGGGCAGCATACATGTTACTAAAAAATGTTCCTTTTTTTTTTTAATAGTTGTGCTAAGAAAAGATGCCACCCATCTTTTTTAAAACACCCTGACTGGCAAGTCCTGAAAAAGGAAGCAAACAAATAATTCATCGCCAAGTTAGTTATTCAAATTTCGTATGTTGCGAGCTAGGGCCTTGATTTTTGTACTTAAATGTCCTTGAAAAACCTTGAATTTTTTTCTTCCAATGTGTACGAACCATGCATTACCCATGAACAAGAGTTTTGAGTTTGTATAAGATTTCTGCTTATTGTATTTTAGTTTTGCTTTAGGATGTAGCAATGCTCTTGGTGGTGCTTTTTATGTATTTTCACAGCTGCTTCATAGTTGACTTACTGTCACCATCTGAATCTGTGACAAGGTACATTGTTATTAAATGTAGATAATCAGTCTTGTGAAGATTATGTGGTACGAGGGCTAGCATCAGGTTATGGCAGCAATTTTGTACTGCCCAGGCCATTGACATATGATAATTTTTCCAAATCGACATATGATACTTTTTTCAAAAGACCACTATGTGAGGAACTACTGGCCAATAGGAATTTGAGAATGACTGCCTCATATTTGCATGCACTGCAGCTGCAGAGAAACAGGCATGTGTCTTTACTTTCACTAGACATCTGCAGAAGGCAAGACTGTTCACCTATCAGTCTACAGTGTTTATTCCTTGATCTCCAGGCAAAAAAAAAAAAAATTGCAATGGTCTCTCTGTGAAGGATGAATCCTCTTCATGAGTGAGTCTAGATTTTCTGTGCAATTTAACAGCAGTTGTATACTTATATTATACATAAATGTCAACTATTCAGTTGTTGCATTATTTACTGTTTCTCACGTTATTGTTGAAATGCTTTCGGGAAACGTCTTTGTTTGAGGAAGGGTTAGAATTATATAATATGCCCTAAAGTTTATAATATAGAAATAAATAGATAATAAGAGTTTAAGAATGTTACTCACATTTGGTCATGGAGCATACCGGGATATTGCAGGGTCCAAGACTACAAAATGGTAGTTGAAACTAGTATGGGAATTTGGTGCTATGGGAAATGAGGATCGAACTTTCGTCAGTACAGGATATTTCTTACCAGATCAACTCCCTTCAATATAAGGTTCGGAATATTTAGTTGGTTTAATGTTCTTAAATATCATCTTTTAAATGACGACTCAAAAATCAAAAAGAGCGATACTCATTTACCGCTTTTACCTTACCATTTGAAAACAAAATATAGAATAATAAGATTAAACATCAAGCCTGAACTCAACCTTTCAATTCGAAGATTTAACTGAATAACAAGCCTGAACTTAACCCTTTAATACGAAGGTTTGACTGAATCAATGTTCATGTGAAGAAAAAAGAGATGTCTACCATTTGAAACATAATGAGCAGGATTTCGTCACAATAGGACTACAAAGGACCCTGCAATATCCCGGAATGCTCCATGACCAAATGTGAGTAACATTCTTAAACTCTTATTATCTATTTATTTCTATATTATAAACTTTAAGGCATATTATATAATTCTAACCCTTCCTCAAACAAAGACGTTTCCCAAAAGCATTTCTACAACAACGTGAGAAACAGTAAATAATGCAACAACTGAATAGCTGACATTTATGTATAATATGAATTAGAACCACGTAAAAAATACAACACATTGAGATGTTTGAAGAATTGATAGTTGTATACTTGTCTGGAGAGAGGTAGGAACTCACTGAAAGCTGTGTAGCATTGTCATGCTGAAGTATTTTTGATGATAGTAATATGATTATATGGGCTGGATTTCCATGTGACAGAACATTTCATTGTTTGCAGGAGGTGCTGTTACTGATCAGAAGTACACTGGCATGCAAAAATTAAGGACGAGACGGTTTTTCGAATGTAACGTCATGCAGAAGTGCTCCACATCGACTCAAATCATACCAAAAATTTCCCAAGATGTAAAAATATGGGACAAGTGAGCAAAACCGTCCAAACAAGGAATCCAAAGGCACTTTATTGAAAAGATAGCTTCAAGCACAACTGGACAGAAGACAGAAATGTCCATGTGACAGGCCGCTGCCAAGAAAAATTGAGTCTTTAGTAGGGGATATGATCACCCCTGACTGCGTTGCAGGATTTACAACATCTGTCCATGCTGAGGACGAGGTTGTCAAGGAGCTGTTGAGGCATCGCGGCCCATTCCTCTTGTAGCGCCAATCGCAGCTGCAGAATCGTTGCTGGCTGCTGGTGACGTGCTGCCAAGCGTCTCCCGAGAAGGTCCCGCACGTGTTCGATTGGATTTAGGTCCGGGGACCTTGCGGGCCAATCCATGCATTGAATATCTTTACTGTCCAACAGCTCTGCAACAGCCACTGTATGATGAGGTGTAGCGTTGTCGTCCATGAAGAGAAACTCAGGACCCACAGCACCTCTAAACAGACGCACGTGAGGCAGGAGAACCTCGGTACAATAGCGGACACCAGTGACTGAACCTCCTTGGAAGATCTGGAGGTCAGTACGGCTACCAAGCATGATGCCGCCCCAAACGAGAACTCCGCCACCTCCAAACCGGTCCCTTTCGATGATGTTGGAGGTGTGATTGCGTGTTCCCTGCTCTCTCCAGATGTGTATACGTCCAAAATCGCTCATCAGACTAAATTGGCTCTCATCCATAAAGAGAACTCGACCCCATTGCTGATGTGTCCAGTTCTTGTGTTCCTGGCACCACAGAAACCGCCATCGCTGATGTGCAGGCGTTAATGGCACACACCGTACTGGTCGTCGTGCAAATAGACCACCTTTGTGCAGCCTCCTGGCCATGGTAAAACACTATAACGGACGCCCAGTTGTCTGTTGCATGTGCCTTGCGATTTCTCCCGGTGGTTGCTCATGGACGACCTCTGCTAAACTCTCAGACAGCTGTTCCTGTCGTTTGAAATGCTCTCCAAGCTCGTGAAACGATGCTGTGAGTGATCCCGAACTCCTCGGACACACTAGTCACACTTCGACCTTCTTCCAATTTCCCAACAGGATGGCTGTGTCAGGCCTTAAGCTAGTGTAATTGGTGGGGATTTCAGGTTATGGGTGCTAATATATTCAGGTATACCAAGCAAGATCAACCAATACATTGGAGAACTGAATATTCGAAGAATAGTTTGGCATCTGCATCCAGTATCAGTTTCATCTGTGAGAATCTCCCATAGAAATTCTATGGAATTAAGATTCAGGGTACATATGGAGCTGGAGAAAAACAGCATAAAATATCAGTGATTGGGCTGTTTGGCTCCTTTCCAAAACCTTTTGAAATCTCAAGACAGCTTTTATTCGTCGCTGGCAAAGTATTGCCTTTCCACTTTGTGGAGGATGATCTTGATCCTGTGAATTGACATTTCCAGGTCATATTCATGTTAGTGGAAGCCACATTTCTTATTGACCATATACTTTGTATTTCAGACTACCCGTCCATTTTCAATTACTTTTCTTAATTCTTGTGTTTTGGGGATATACATACCTGCCAACTTTTACAGTTTACCTGTGAAATTTATGGAAATTCTACTTGTTTTGTATCTGATTTATGGATGACATATTTTACAGATTTTTGTGCCCCCCCCCCTTCCTTCAAGATTAATACAATTTGGAAAGGAGAATAAGTGTCCCCAAGGACCACAGCACCTGTATATTTTTGATTTACATGATCACATTTTCACCCAATTCTGTGCCCCAACTCTCTCCATTCACTGCCTAGCAGGAAAGACTTAAAATGATTTAGACTGATGATAACTGCTAAAAGAGAGAGAAAATTTTGTAAATATCAGCTTCACAGAAGACATAAGATTATGTTCTTTAAAGGTATTCTAACTAACATGTTGGCACAAAAATTGAAGGTCAAAGCCAGTGGCATACCAGAAAAACTCGGGGCCTCCCCTGCAAAAAATATCTTTGAGGCCCTTTTATGAAAATCCATTAGATTTCAGTTACTGAAATTTTTGAATTCCATTTTATTAACTAGGTGTTACGGGCATCTTGACAATTCAGATTCTTTGGAATCAACAATTATTTTTCGTAAAACCAAAAATATAGCATTTTACTGCGTGTAACGCAAATGTGCACATTGTAATTAAAATTAGTGCCCTAGTTTTATACCAATACAAAGTACTATAAAACCCTTAAATGCCAAAATTAATCATATGCATTTTTTTTTCTTTTATAGAACTAAGGCTATCCATCCTCTTCGAAATGCCTCACGACCACATTCACAAAACACGTAGCTGCCGTGCGATAGTGTCTATAAGGACCTTTCTGGTTTATAGGAAAATACAGAACATAAGCACAAATAAGTGAGTAACAATTAAGAATTATGGCACAGAAAAGAGAAAGACTTCTTAAGTTATTTACTCTTTAATATAAAAGGCACATTTAACATCATGCTTCAATATTTTGCACATAACAAATAGTCACAAGAAAGAACATCTTTTGGTTCATTATATTCTGACAGATGCATAGTTATGTGCAAATGACTGTAATATCCTCATTGGTATAAAATTTCATTAATTTAACTGGTATTTTTTAAATATTCTATTGTTAATATACATTTATGGGGACTATTGCTATGGCTGTGAAAATGGGCTTCAAGTCCTCTGGAATAGCTGCTTTCCCGTCATCCAGTTTTTATAAACTAAAACCACGAAAATGATTTCTACATATTTTATTTACCTTATTGAAAAAAATTGCTTTCCTTTTTAATGCTTCATTCAAAGCTGTCGTAAAAATTCCTGGCTATTTACTTAAAACAGCTTCATATTAAACTTCCACAAAAAAATTTGTGAAATATCTTTTTGCTGAGGCTAGAAGCCCTGTTAGCTGTGACCCCCCCCCCCCCACACACACACACACAAACAGCGCAGGAGTTGTGGGGACTATCAGTTTGCCCCTGGTCAAAACCTCAGTTCAGTTAAAGTAAAAAGTTATGCAATATCATAATAATTCCTCTTTATGTGTAACCTAATGATAGTGTTAAAGAGGTAATTTCATATAATTTGCATTTTAATCCCTCTAAATGTTAAGTAGTGTTAAATACCTTAATTATGGCATATGAAATCAGTTAAAATTGAGATATATCACTTGCATAATAAATAAGCTTTTAAGCAATCTGTTTGAAATGTTCAGTCAATACCTTCGATACATCAGTCAGTTGAACTTATTGATTAAACATTCGCTGAATAATTGCTTTTACAGATTTCAATTCTTAAAATTTGGCAGGTCTGGGTGTATGTGAATCAATTTTCACCAACTTTGCATGGCCTATGTATAATGCATACTTCTGTTCTCCTGTGTGTTTTGAATAAAATATGGCCACAGTGCTTGAAATATAATCATTTTTGTCTTTTGCTTTTGACATTTTATGCGCACTGTATATGTATTAAGTAACAGCATCTTCAAAGTTTACATAAAGCTCTTTCTTTTTCAGGTTGATAAAGGAGTCATTGTTATTGCTTATGAAGCAGGTTATCCCGCCCACACTCATTTTTTACAAAAAGAACTTTTGCATAAATATTGGACTGAGTGGCTAAAGCGGCTAAAGAAGTACTGGGAAAGCTTATGACCACGTTTTTTTTTTTTTTCTCTCGTTGTAGGAATGTACAGAGTTTGTAAATATCATGAATACAATTTGTATGACTTACACCAAGAAATTAGTCTCTCAGTAAATGAACTTGGATCATTAAATTATTAATATAAACCATATTTTCAGTGATTTTGTTGCTTCTGCATTTAAAATAAATACATCCTTATCATTTTTGCAAAGTACTGTCCTAGAAAAGAGTTGTGTTCAGTCAATTACTTTTGTTTATTTAAATACATAAAATGATAGTTAAAATGTATCTCCTCTTGAAAATATCGTGTATATTGACCAAAATATGAAGGTGAAAAATGAACATTAAAAATTTCAAACTGAGGCATTGTAGGATTTTAAAGTTACAGTTAAAATCATGTAATATATGAATACCTAATATAAAAAATAGTTTAAATCACATGAAGTGCAGCACTTTTTCAGAAAAGGTGTGAGAAGAGAAAGTGATTGTGTGTGGCTGAATGTGCTGTAAATGTCATGATTTAAAAAAAAGGCATGCAATTTATTATGCATTAACTGAAAGAAATTGGGCCATTCGTCAAAGACTGGTCTGGGTTAGAATCCCATTGAGGCGTGGATGTTGTGTTTGCCTTTTGGCATTGGCTCTGTCTCTTTCCTGGAACCAGTGGTCTGAAATTAGGAATGGGTGACTACTTGTAGCTTGGTTGGAAACAGCAGGCTTCATGCAGCAATGCCACATTGAACATAAAAATTAAGTGAAAAACACAGAGTTGTATATAGTAATAAAATTCGTGAAGCAGAAGCTTTCAACCGTGCTATGACCTCGATCACTCATGGTCAACTGAATGTGGGTGACCAAGGCCACAGAATGGTCAAAACTTCCACTTAGCAAACTTTATTACTATATGTAACTCTTTGTGTTTTTCCTTAATTTCTAAGCTCACTGAGCTGCCCATAGCAGTCTTAAAATCCCCAATCAAAGAAAGAAAAAAAAATTAGGTTTTAAACCAAAATCCAAGTATTAAAGAAAATTTTGTTTATTATTATTGATTTTAGCTGCTAATGATTGTCTAGCAATAAAGGTATATGAAAGTGTCTGCCGACAACGTAAAATTGAAAGGGCATGTTTTTAAATGAAGCAAAACTTACTTCACAATGTTTTAAAGGTCTAGGAATAAAATAATCAATATTCCAAAGTACTTAAAAATAAAAGGCAAATGCAACACTAATATTAGAAAAGAAGCAGAAAAACTTAAAAATGATTCTGTGGAAAAATGGAAGAAGTAAAACATATCCAGCATGAATACCTAAAACATATCCAGATTTAGAAAATTGTGTTATAGAAAGGAGATGCATTTTCCAAATTGTAAAGAAAATTGAGGAGGTGGAGAATATTAAAAAAAGTCATAAAATTTTAAGAGAAAAACTATCTTAACTGTATGCAGATGAAGGTTCAAATCAGTAAAGAAGCAGATGTCAAGGAAAATGCTGAATTAAATTGTGCAATAATGCAATTGTGGTAATAATGGTCATTTAGACTGAGGAAGCTCAAGCTCTGTACTTTGTATAAATTCAAATGAAACAAAAAAAAATCATTAATGTAGTATAGTACTCTTTTCTTTTTTTCTTTGTGGCTTCAGGCAAATAAACTGCACACCATGCTAGGATGAACTAAGTCATATAGAATATATAATATATATATAATCATATATAATATAATATATTATATTATATTATATTATATTATATTATATTATATTATATATGAGAGAGAGGAGAATTTTGAGAAATGAGAGAAAATAATGTGACTTTTGCATGATCTGTGGTGACAGTGTCATCTGTGGTTCATTCATCTCCATTTTGTGTAAACAAATTGGCACATTTTCAAATGTTATTTTAAAAAATTCAAAAAGGAAGTGAAAGGTTGCTGCACTTTCCCTGGGATCTGTACTTTTAGGAAATAGATATTTTTTGAAGTTAAATTCCATTGTGTGCAGTGGCGGCTTTTGGGAAGAGATGGTACCTCCCCATTTAGTATGTTTAGGCACATCAGTTTATGCTAATTACTTTTTTTTTAAATGTCCACATTTATGCAGTCTTTTAAATTGAGCATTTCTCCAAAAATGAAAGGCAGCTCTTAGTTCTGGCATCTCATCAATTTGTGATCTCTGTTAGCGAAGCAGAGAGCCCAATTGCCTCTCAAACAGATGGCACATTGGATCTGTTTTTCCTCACTGTGCCAATGGAAAGCAGTGGAACCACGAATAACATGAGCATGTACAGTGTGGGCATCCAGACTTCAGCGAGAGGCAGATCTTAGTTTGCCTCTCAGAAACAGCTTTTTAGGAGAACTTCTGCAGCTCTGGGTTTTCAAATTTATATAGTTTCCAACTTCATGTGCATTACTTTACCTTATTAACATACAGCTTGCTCACACCCACCATTAATGGACAAATGAAGAAGCAATAAGAACAAAAAAAAAATTTTGCATTTGGAGTGTTGTTTATTTAATTGAATTTATTAAAAATGTGAAGTCTGTGAAACAGAGAATAAAGGGTAGATGTTATAAGACAATGTAAGGTAAACTTTATCTTTTGCTCCTTAGGAGAATGTTTTCTGCTGTAGCCTTCAAGACATTTTTTCATTTCTGTTCAATTAAGGAAGAAAGTGTGTGTGTGGAGTAGCATTTGAGATGAAAAAGATGTTCATTTCAGCTTTTTTTTTAATCTTCTGTAAATCTCTTGAATAAAAAAAATGGATTTGATGTAATAGATTTTGTATGGGAGCTAACTTAGCTGTTTTTAAATGGCTGAAAAGGACAATGCTGATAGAGAACATTTTATATTTAGTCATAAGGCTAGAATCTTGCAAAGCAATTCCGAGTCAGCCTCGGGGCATGTAAAGCATGCTTCGACAAAATCTTGATTAATATTTCCACAGTACAGGTTACATGAGAAATTAATAATATATTTATTCCACTACTGCTACTAATAGTAATAAAATCGCACTAGAATAAATATGCATTTGAATTCAGGCAGGATAATAATTTACTTCTGCTGTAATTTCAGTCACAGCCTGCCATGGATTGTGTGGATGTGTATATTATCGAACAAAGAAGGCCCCCTCCCCCTTCAAAAATTGCATAAGCTTGTTATGTAAGAAATTATGTGTTTGGGTTTATTTGTTGTCACTTAGGCAACTAGGGCCTCTGTGAATCTTGGAGAGGTGCAAGCTAGTTCTGTGTGACATTGGCGAAAAGACCCAACTCACTGGGTTTTTTTTCCAGAATCCTTAAGTTGAATGACCAACTGGAACCCTCAGCTGTGGGCTAATCCCCCACACTGATGTACTTACCTGATTAAAAAGACAAAAAGAAATATTAAGAATGACTCAAGTGTGGAATATGGTGGACCTACCACACTTGAGAAGGACGGTCCACCACGGAATTGACCTAGACTTTCTAAACAGCGTATGAGAAAGCGATCTCGGCTGAGTGAATGTAAGATTGGTGTATGGAATACTAGAGGTATAAATGGCAAGATGAGTGAGGTGATTGAGGAGATGAATAAGTATAGACTGGATGTGCTGTGTGTAAGTGAAACCAAAAAGAAGGAAATTGGGGTAGAAGAAGTGAATGGCACGGTGAGTGTGTGGTCTGGAGTATTGGATAATATGAGAGGACAGGCTGGTGTAGGTGTGATTTTAAGTGAAAAGATGAACAACTTGATTCACTATAGTTGCATAAGTGAGAGAATTCTCTGGATTTGTTTGAAAGTGAAACTTCAGAGAATTGTAATTGTTTTAGTGTATGCTCCTTGTGACTCGGAACCTTCTGATAAGAAAGAAGATTTCTGGAATGAGCTAAAAGCTGTTTTGTGCCAGTTTGGTGCTAAAGAAAAAGTTATAATAGCAGGGGATTTCAATGCTAGAGTAGGTGTGCAGAATGCAATTTCTGACAATGTTCTGGGTAAGTTTAATGATCCTTGTGTGAATGATAATGGTGAAAGATTATTTGAACTCTGCATTGCGAATGATTTGTGTGTATCTAATACATTTTTCAACCACAAGTATATCCACATATATACTTGGGAAAATCGTACTCTTGGTCAAAAGAGTGTGATAGATTTTTTTGTTTACGATCAGCGTTTGAAACACTTAGTTGTTGACACCCGTGTGATGAGAGGTGCGAATGTTGGTTCTGATCATTACTTGGTAGTGTCACGAGTGAAACTTAATGTTGGTTGGAGGAAAAGGAATAGGAAGAGACCCAGGATAGAAAGAATAAAGGTTGATAGGCTCCTTGAAGATCATCAGCGGTATTCTGACTTACTCAGAGAACGACTGAAGGATCTGAAATCTTGTGAGAGGGATGTAGAAAAGAAGTGGGAATGTTTTAAGAACTGTGTTGTTACTGCTGCTAAAGAGGTCTGTGACACCACAATAGTGGTTAACAATAGAGGTGATGCTTGGTGGAATAGTGAGATTGATGAGGCAGTTAAGAAAAAGAAGGAAGCCTATTTGGGGATGTTGCAAGGTAGAGTCTCTGTGGATGAATATTGCTGTAAGAAGCATGAAGCTGCTAAGCTGGTTCGCCACAGTAAGGCAAAAGATAGGAAAGAGAAAGTGGAAAGGCATGAACTGGCTTTTTGGAAAGATAGAAAGTCCTTCTGGAAGTACATGAGACTCAGGAAAAATAGGGGAAACAAAGTTGTAAGTTGTGTGAAGAATGAGATTGGGGAAATGATATGGGAGCCCAATGAGTTAAGTGACAGATGGGGCAAATACTTCTGTGAGTTATTAGATCAGGAGAGCAAAAATGATTCTCAGACAGATGCAGATGATGTCACAATGAGGGATGAAAGCACAGGAGGGATCTCAAGAGAAGAAGTGTGTAAAGCTCTAAAATCTCTTCAGAATGGTAAGGCTCCAGGAGTTGATGGCATAACTGCAGAGATGTTGAAGAATGGTGGTGACTCTATAATTGACTGGTTAACTGAAATTTGCCAGTTGTGCTGGGAGTTAGGAATGGTCCCTCGGGATTGGAAGGATGCTATCATTGTTCCCTTGTATAAGGGAAAAGGTGATCAGACTGAATGCAAGAACTATCGTGGTATTAGCCTACTGAGTGTGCCAGGGAAAGTGTTTGGTAAGGTTGTTATTGAAAAAGTACGGGGTCTTACATCAGAGAAAGTGTGGGATGTTCAGAGTGGTTTTATGCCTGGTAAAGGCTGCACTAACCAGATTTTTGCATTACGCATGATGATTGAAAAGTATCTGGCTGTTGGGAAGAAAGTTTTTACTGCCTTCATAGGTTTAGAGAAAGCTTACGACCGAGTGAATAGGACACTTTTGTGGAAGGTATTGAATGAATATGGTGTTACTGGGAATCTACTTAATAGTGTAAAAGCCATGTATGCTGGTAGTAGAGCTTTTGTACGAGTGAATGGTGTTTTATCAAAATGGTTTTCCATTGGTGCAGGAGTTAGACAAGGTTGTGTAATGTCACCATGGCTGTTTAATATATTTATGGATGCATGCATGCGTGAGGCCAAAATAGATAATAGCGGCTTATGTCTTGGTGATATCCGTGTGTGCAGATTGCTGTATGCTGATGACACTGTCCTGTTGGCAGAGAGCAAAAGTGAGTTGCAGAGTATGTTGACTCGGATGCACGAAGTTTGCATGAAATTCAAACTGAGTATAAGTAAGGGAAAAACCAAAGTTATGGTGTTTGAGAGAGGAATGGGTAGCACTGAATGTAATGTAAGTATAAATGGCACTGTGATTGACCAGGTGAGTGAGTTTGTGTATTTAGGAAGCATGTTTGACAGAGAGAACAAGTTGGATGGTGAAATCAGTAGGCGAGTGAATTCTTCTTTGAAAGTCATAGCTGCTCTGGGAGGTTTTCACAGGAATGATGGGTTCTCTAGAGAGTCCCGCATGGCTGTGTATGAAACAGTAATTGTTCCTACTCTGATGTATGGCAGTGAAACCTGGGTACTGCAGAAGAAACATAGGAGTCGTTTGTGTGCTGGAGAAATGCGTTACTTACATGGGGTTTGTGGCAAGACACGATCTGATTGTGTGAGGAATGAAGATGTATTGCAGTTGTGTGATGTAAAGCAAAATGTTGTTAGCAAGGTGGAGACCAATATGCTTCGGTGGTTTGGCCATGTTGAAAGAATGAGTGATGAAATGCTTACTAAGAAAATATTTTCAGCCCAAGTGGCAGGAAGGAAAGGCAGAGGAAGGCCAAGGAAGACATGGGTGGATCAGATTCAGGAGTGTCTGCATGAGAAAAAGATTATGAGTATGAAGTATAAAAGATCTTGTGTACGGCGTGTAATGGATATCAGTGAAGCGCGAGTTGTATGTCAAGATCGCTGCAAATGGCGAAGTTTGATACGACAACAATAAGTAAAAATATCTGGAAGTTTGTATTTCTTTTTGGAGCTAACCTCTGAATCTCAGAGAACAGCTTAGTGATATGTATGTATGTATGTATGTATGTATGTATGTACTTAGGCTATTCAAAGAAAACGAAATTGCAGGGTTCCCACTCAACCTGAAAAACAGGGAAAACCTTGAATACTCAGGGAAAATTAACCTTTTTTTGTAAAAATCAGGGGAAACTCAGGGGGAAAAAAATAACTTTTTTTTTTTTTTAATCAATGGATACTTTATTTTGCCAAAAAAAAACTTATTTTTCAAGACTTCGAACTTTGGCTTGCAATTACTGCCTACCTAGAATTTGGTAGATCTTAATTTCAGTTATATTAAGTATTTCCTTTATTCTCTAAAAACAGATGCAAAATTGAATTTTTAAAATTGCCATTTAAGCTTTTGTTCAATTTCTGCAGGCAGTTGTTATAACATGGAACAATTAGGCACAATGGCTCCTGTTTGAAGAAACACTTCACAAGAGAACCAACCAAATGATGGATCAGTCTTATTATTGGGTGTATATAGGTATTGCCAGTTTCAACGTCTAATGTGTCTGTTGGTTCTCTTGAAACATGTTTCTTTAAACAGAGCTATTACATCATTAAGCTTAGCTGCATTGTGTTATAGAAAAACTGAAACTATTCCACTGACAGATTTTTTCTTATATATGACCTTTTCTATGAGAATGTATTTACAAATTCCGTGTGGCTAGTACTCACAAAAGTTCACAGAACTTTGGTACAGAAAATAATGTGCACAGTTAGTTATTAATGAAAAGCAGGTAATTTTATAAAGACAAATTACGTAAAGAAGTTACAAGTATGTGCTTTGGTGAGAAAAATGAATGGAATAGAATGAAATGCAACAATTCTTTGCAACATGCCACTCTGGAAAACTTTAAAAACCACCTGGAGAACCTGGAAAAGTCAGGAATTTTTTTTATTACTTTTGAGTGGGAACCCTGAATTGAGTCATGGACTTCTCGTGCTCATGTTTCAGTTTTATGTGTCGGATGCTTTTCTTTGAAAGTGTGTGAAAAATTTGTAAATGTGCTTTATCAAATGCAAACTGCATTAGAGATAATGATGTTGTGAAGTGTTTTGAGATGTCTGTATTATAACAGTAATTCATACTTCAGCCCTAAGACAGGGTTCCCATGCAACCTGGAAAACAGGAATAACCTGGGGTTCTCAGGGAAAATCCCTTTTTAAAAATTAAAAAAAAAAAAATCAAGGGATACCTTATTTTTCCAAAAAAATCTTTTCTTTTTTCAGATTTCAAACTTTTGTTTGCAATTACTGCCTGCCTAGAATTTGGTAGATTTCACTTTCAATTGCACTACATTTTCCCTTTATTCCCTAAAAAAAAAAAACTGAAATTTAAAATTTGCCTGTTATTAAGTTTTTGTTCAATTTATGCAGACAGTTGTTGTAACATGGAACAATTTGGCACTATGGCATAACACACTCCTGCTTGGGGAAACACATTACAGGAGAACCAACCAAACAATGGATCAAAGTCCTTTATCTGTTGGTTCTCTTGTGGCATGTTTCTCTGAACAGGAGCCATTCCATTACTAAGCTTAGCTGCATTGTATTGTTGAAAAACTGAAACTAATCAAATGAAAGATTTTTTCTTACATACGGCATGTTTCTATGGGAGGTATTTACAAATTCTATGTGGGTAGTAATTCACAAAAGTTCATGGAATATGATACGGAAAACAATGTGCGCATTTAGTTGTTGTTAATGGAAAGCAGGTAATTTTATAACGACAAATTACTTGAGGAATTTATAAATGTGTGCTTTGGTGAGAAAATGCATGAATGGAATGAAATATAACAATTTGTTGCAACATGATAGGGGTTGCCACTCTGGAAAAACTTTCAAAACCTCCTGGAAAAGTGAGGAAGTTTTTTTATTACTTTTGAGTGGGAACCCTGTAAGAATCAAGAGCATTGCCCAGTTTGTATGTAAAAGAACAGGCTGAGTGAAGCAAAGGGTAATGTTGACAATACCGATTTTCCACATTTAATTTGGCTTAAAATGGATGTTTTCCCATTTCTTAGTCACTTCTTGCTGCATAAGAGAACAGAGCAAACACTTTTCTTTTGCTTAAAACGAAATTACAGTTAAAAAATGCTACTACTCACTCATTGGGCAGAGAAAATGACTTTATGGGGAATGAAAGACAATGACAGAGTTCCAACTCTAAGCATTAATTTCGTTTTAAACAAAAAAAAAAATATATATATATATATATATATATTTGTTTTTAGCACATCTTTTGTAAAAAAAAGTATGTGCTTTGTAATATTACTTTGCTCATCTGTCTGTCTGTAAATACCATATATCTGCAGCTATTAGCCCAATTTGAAAAATTCCTTTGCATTGAGAAGCCCAAAATGTGAGAACAATGAACCTTGATTTCCAGTCCTTTTCTGATACATAATTTTGCTACCAGAGGGCATATATGCAGATGCAATGGAATTCAAAATTGATTTTATTACATACCATTGCTTCTAAATATCTGATTCAAATAGTGGCGTATCTTGGGCCTCAGAAACCTGGGCTATCTCATCCCCTACAGTACTGTTTTTTTTTAAATTGCGAACTTTATTTTTTAATTGTTAAGTAATAGAAGTAACATTTTTTTCTAAATTTGAGGTACATGCTATTGCTAACATGATACCAAATAATTATGAGGATTAGGATTTGAACACTTATTTGTACATGAACTCCATTCTTTCCTTTTGTGTGAACTTGAGTGTTACGTTTTCACAAAAATGTTTCTTCCGAGTACTTTTTCATATTTAAAAATAATGTTTTTCTCTATTAACAAACCAGCCAAGTTGCTCGAATGTACATGTCCTTGTGTGGCTCTAAGATATATCTTGATTCTTTTTAATACAGAAAAACTTCTTTCAGCAGTTGTTGATGGAAAGTTTAATATTAGATCTGCTAATTTATACACCTCAATAAACAGTATGTCCAATTATTCAACTTTATGGAACAAGTAATGTCTCTTACTGATTTGTTTTGTATTCGTCAAGGGAATAAAACACCTTCAGTTCATTTTTTAATCACGCTGTATCAAACTTCAAAGCATGGAGTTCTTTAAGCTCTGATAGTAGATGTTCAGGGAAGCTTTCACAAAATTTATCAAAACAATATAAATCCAACAAAGCCACAAATTTAAGATATAATTTCAATTCATGATAATTAACACAGCAATCGGACATCGCCAAATTAACTAATTACTGTTTCACACGTAAATTAAATCACATCAGAAAACTTGAAAATTCCATCGCTGTGATTTAATTCACGTGTGAAACAGTAATAGCAGTCAATTCGGTGTTGTCCGATTGCTGTGTTAATTAACATGACGTATTTACCACGTATTATGAGAAGAATATTTCTTCACTCTGATTGATTTCAATTCATTGACACTTCACACAAACTGAAACAACTCTCACGAAAAACGCGCTGTTAAAGGCGGAAGCATGGAGGGACTGAGGTAGTCCAAAGGCGTTTCTCCTTTCTGAGCGAACTGTTGCGCAAAGCTATGGCCCATTCACCTCCATACACCCATTCATGTTGTCATGAAAATGCTAGCAGGCGATCGTATCGAGGTTCTTCACATCAGAACAGTGAAGACCTGCTTGTGTTATGCTGTTAGACTGCTTGCCAGACTGATTCTCAAAATCGAGAGAAGCGAATAAGCTAGGGTTTTTTCGCACCGAAAGCATGAACATATATCTCAATAGCGTGGATTATTTACTTTTATTTGTGTATATTTAATTAACTTTTATTTGTGTATTCTCTGGGCTTCACAGCTAGCCTTGAATACACGCCACTGGATTCAAAATATTCTTTTCTTTGTTACCATTTTATGACGAAGACTTTTTTGAGTTGCATTTCCTTTTTAAGTTATGCACTATTTTTTTGCTCGAAAGCATGAAGATAAATTGCAATTTCTGTCATATCTGGGTTTCTAAAAGTCTGATTTAGAAAATCATCTTTGTGACTGATGGTTTTTGGTGGGAAATGTTCTTATAGTTTTTAGTTTTGGTGAAGTACTCTTTTGCCACTAAGGGATGTAAGTATATATTTATGTTTCCAATGTATTTGCAGCAATATCTGCATTTCTGAAAAGCTGATTTAAAAGTTCCTTTGCAGTCAAATATGGCTCACCATGGAAAACTAATTGCTCATATTTTCTGCTTAAAATAATTTACAGTTTTTTCACCAAAGGAATTTTGTGAATTTTCGTGTATTTTCTATTTTTCCATTATTCACATTTCTGCTGCCAGAGAAGAGCAACGCATATTTCTATTTGAAAGACTTTGATTCTAAAATTCAATTAGAAATTATTTTTCTTATTTGGACGCTTTTCATTATGAAAACATAAAAACAAGGTAGCAGAAACTTGTAACAAGAAGCAGATGAAAACAAAAGAATTCTGAATGACATATCTTCTCAAATGTGGCAACACCTGATTCAACACGTTTTACCACCTTGTTCCATCTTCATTCACTGTTAAGCTGATGAAGGGAGAAGCTACTACCGAAACATTACTCCTTTAAATGTTTGTTATGTGTTGATTTCTTTAGAATTCTTTTTACTTTTCATCATTATGAAGAGTATTTTGCACCCATTTTCCACCCTAAGTAGAGCACAGCTTTTCCTCTAAGTTATATCACATTTTGCTGTATATCTTCTCCTAACTGTTCAATTTGAAAATACCTTTTGCCTCTGATACCTTCTGCTATGAGAAACTTTTTGTGCAGAACTTGTTAATTTTCATAATACATTATCCAGCTGCTAGTGGGAGTAAGTATCTGTTTTTGTGTATGCTTTATCCATTATAAAAACATGGTTATTATTTTATTTATTGATTGATTTTTTGTGATATTCTATTCACTATGAATAACCCATCTCAGTTGCATGTTTTAAATTATGCAAGTTTTCCCTAGATGGTGTAAGTGTATTGTTTTTAACTGAATTTTTAGATTTTACAAAAATCTGCTTTGAAATATTTGTTTCATGTTGGAAAGAATTCAAAAGACTTGCTCATTACAGCTCAGTATTCTGTGTCATCTTTCTTGTTTGATATAGCAAGAAGTTGTGGAAAAACCATGCATTTTCAGCAAAATTAAAGTTTGAGAAGCGATAATATCTCTTCTCACTCTGCTGTGAAGTCAACTATAGAGTTTACAGGAAGCGGTGCAATTTCCAGCGTGGACAAGGTAAGTAACGATTTTCAATTTTAATTTCAACTTGATGAAATACAAAAATGCTTACTCTGTTGATTGCTATAGAAAGAAAGTACTGTAAGAAAGAAGAAAAGGTGCACTTCATTAGAAAACTTTTGTAGAAGTTACTTTTGTGCACTATTACCATTTTTTATGGAAATGTTCTGTGGTTTCTTTGGGTTTTTTTTTTTTTTTTGGGTTTTTTTTTTTTTTTGTTTCGTGGTTTAAAGATGTCCATGCGAATCTTCCAACCTGTGTAGGTACTTACCATGTTTACTGCAAAATTCTCATTGGAACATACACTATATTATCAAAAGTATTCGGGCTCTACCAAATATTTACATAAGTGCAAAGAACCGTTGCGCAGGATGGTGTGCGCTGTGAGTGGGAGCTACATATCTAAAGCTGAGATGTTCTGTCATGTTATCAGTAACTTTGAACAGGATATGCCACGTGTTCGTGAACTTTTCAAGTTCCAGCATGGGCTGGTCGTTAGATGACATTTGAGTAGCATTTCCATACGGAGCATTGCAGCTAAACTAAACATAACAAAATTGACTGAAAGTGATATCATGAAGAGATGGAAGCAGGACATTGCAACTCCAGCAAAAAACGTTCAGGAAGGCAGAACAAGCTGACGGAACGTGACAGGAGAGTCATGGTAAAAAACGTTAAGGAATCCCTTTCGTCCTCTGCCGTTTCCATTGCTGCTGAAGTAGAAAATGCTTGTAATGGCTCGGTTAGTACCATAACTATCTGCAGAGAGTTGCACAGTGTGGGCTACTATCGTAGAGCAGTAGCACACAAGCCACACATCACTACCGTGAATGTAAAGCGCCATTTGGAGTGATGAGTCACGCTTTTCACTCTTCCAGTGTGATGGGTATGCAATTTACATTCTGATAGTTCGTATAACGAGCTAATGGAACCATTACAACAGGGCTTATGTAACTTTTGAATAGCTGTCAACAATATAATTGTGACCCACGCAATACTGTTTCACACATTACTCGTGAACAAGTTGACTACACGCGGGAGCATGTCATATGTAACATGATATATGAAAACGTTATGTATTGGATTATGGAATTAATTAATGCTATCAAAATGTACTCACCTGGCTTCAGTTCGGTTGCATATTCCATTAGGGTTATTACTGCAGTGCTTGATATTCGTCTCTTCGACTGGCCAAAGGTTGCAAGTTTTGAAAGTATGAAGATTCGTATGATGAGTGGCGTGAAGTAAAATCTTTAACTGGTTGCCATCGTGGGCAGCACAGAGCAAACGTGCATTCCACGAACCAAAAAACATAAAAACTTCCGTGAGACGAGAAGGCATCTCATCGACTGTTCTTGAACAGTCAATAAGATGCAACACAGCGTCGACATAGCACAGTTGTAACATGGTCCAAAAGCGAATGCAATGAGAGTTGGGCTTCTTAACAGCGGGCGTTCAACGCGCATATACCCACAGATGATGGCTATGATGAGAGATAGTTGAAACTAATTTGGGCACATTACCTGTAGGAGTACGAATTGTTTCCCCTGAATATTTTGATTCCTTACTTCGGTTTCTTTGTCTTTTAGATGTTAAGTCGCACTTTCTGTAAATCATCCACTTTTTTCATAAATACTTTTAATTTTAACAAAAGGGTTTGGTTTTAATGTTGGCTGCCAGTCACAAGGATTCATCGTTCACCGATTTTACAATCATTTCATGAATGCCTGCTCGTTTCATGGAAGTTTTTGGTTTGTGGAATGCACGTTTGCTCCGTGCTGCCCACTGCGATTACCATTTCAAGATTTTACTTCACGCCACTCATCATACGAATCTTCATACTTTCAAAACTTGCAACCTTTGGCCAGGCGAAGAGACTAATATCAAGCACTGCAGTAATAACCCTAATGGGATATGCAACCGAACTGAAGCCGGGTGAGTACATTTTGATAGCGTTGATTAATTCCATGATCGAATACATAACGTTTTCATATATCATGTTACATATGACATGCTCCCGCATGTAGTCAACTTGTTCACGAGTAATGTGTGAAACAGTATTGCGTGGGTCACAATTATATTGTTGACAGCTATTGAAAAGTTACATAAGCCCTGTAGTAATGGTTCCATTAGCTCGTTATACGAACTATCAGAATGTAAATTGCATACCTATCACACTGGAAGAGTGAAAAGCATGACTCATCACTCCAAAGAACAGCTTTCCAGTCACCCACAGTCCAGGAACGATGTGAGATACACCACTCCAAATGGCGCTTTACATTCACGGTAGTGATGCGTGGCTTGTGTGCTGCTGCTCTACGATAATAGCCCACATTGTGCAACTCTCTGCAGATAGTTATGGTACTAACCGAGCCATTACAAGCATTTTCTACTTCAGCAGCAATGGAAACGGCAGAGGACGAAAGGGATTCCTTAACGTTTCTTACCATGACTTTTCTGTCACGTTCCGTCAGCTTGTTTGGCCTTTCTGAACGTTTTTTGCTGGAGTTGCAATGTCCTGCTTGCATCTCTTCATGATAATCACTTACAGTCGATTTTGCTATGTTTAGTTTAGCTGCAATGCTCCGTATGGAAATGCTACTCAAATGTCATCTAACGACCAGCGCATGCTGGAACTTAGAAAGTTCATGCCCATGTGGCATATCGTTTTCAAAGTTACTGATAGCATGACAGAACATCTCAGCTTTATATATGTAGCTCCCACTCACAGCGCTCACCATCCTATGCAACGGTTCTTTGCACTTCTGTAAATATTTGGTAAAGTCCGAATACTTTTGATAATATAGTGTATGTTCGAATGAGAATCTTGCAGTAAACATGGTGAGTACCTACACAGGTTGGAAGATTTGCATGGACATCTTTAAACCACGGAACAGAAAAAAAAGCAACCATAGGACATTTCCATAGAAAATGGTAATGGCGCACAAAAGTAACTTCATATTTTTTACAAAAGTTTCCTAATGAAGTGCACCTTTTCTTCTTTCTTACAGTACTTTCTTTCTATAGCAATCAATAGAGTAAGCATTTTTGTATTTCATTAAGATGAAATTAAAATTGAAAATCGTTACTTACCTTGTCCACGCTGGAAATTGCACCGCTTCCTGTAAACTCTATAGTTGACTTCACAGCAAAGTGAGAAGAGATATTATCGCTTCTCAAACTTTAATTTTGCTGAAAATGCATGGTTTTTCCATGACTTCTTGCTATATCAAACAAGAAAGATGACACAGAATACTGAGCTGTAATGAGCAAGTCTTTTGAATTCTTTCCAACATGAAACAAATATTTCAAAGCTGGTTTTTGTAAAATCTAAAAATTCAGTTAAAAACAATACACTTACACCATGTAGGGAAAACTTGCATGATTTAAAACATGCAACTGAGATGGGTTATTTATAGTGAATGGAACATCACAAAAAATCAATCAATAAATAAAATAATAACCATATTTCTATAATGGATAAAGCATGCACAAACAGAAACCGATGCTTACTCCCACTACACTTACACCATGTAGGGAAAACTTGCATGATTTAAAACATGCAACTGAGATGGGTTATTTATAGTGAATGGAACATCACAAAAAATCAATCAGTAAATAAAATAATAACCATATTTCTATAATGGATAAAGCATGCACAAACAGAAACAGATGCTTACTCCCACTAGCAGCTGGATAGTGTGTTATGAAAATTAACAAGTTGTGCACAAAAAGTTTCTCATAGCAGAAGGTATCAGAGGCAAAAAAAGGTATTTTCAAATTGAACAGTTATGAGAAGATATACAGCAAAATGTGATATAACTTAGAGGAAAATCTGTGCATTACTTAAGGTAGAAAATGGGTGCAAAATACTCTTCATAATGATGAAAAGTGAAAAGAATTCTAAAGAAATCAACACATAACAAACATTTAAAGGAGTAATGTTTCGGTAGTAGCTTCTCCCTTCATCAGCTTAACAGTGAATCAAGATGGAACAAGGTGGTAAAACGTGTTGAATCAGGTGTTGCCACATTTGAAAAGATATGTCATTCAGAATTATTTTGTTTTCATCTACTTCTTGTTACATGTTTCTGCTACCTTGTTTTTATGTCTTCATAATGAAAAGCATCCAATTAAAAAAAAAAAAAATTCTAAGGGAATTTTAGAATCAAAGTCTTTCAAATAGAAATATGCGTTGCTCTACTCTGTTAGCAGAAATAGAAATACATGAAAGTTCACAAAATTCCTTTGGTGAAGAAACTGTAAATTATTTTAAGCAGAAAATATGAGCAATTAGTTTTCCATGGTGAGCCATATTTGACTGCAAAGGAACTTTTTAAATCAGCTTTTCAGAAATGCAGATATTGCTGCAAATACATTGGAAACATAAATATATACTTACATCCCTTAGTGGCAAAAGAGTACTTCACCAAAACTAAAAACTATAAGAACATTTCCCACCAAAAACCATCAGTCACAAAGATGATTTTCTAAATCAGACTTTTAGAAACCCAGATATAAGAGAAATTGCAATTTATCTTCATGCTTTCGAGCAAAAAAACAGTGCATAACTTAAAAGGAAACGCAGCTCAAAATAGTCTTTGTCATAAAATGGTATCAAAGAAAAGAATATTTTGAATCCAGTGGCGTGTATTCGAGGCTAGCTGCGAAGCCCAGAGAATGCAGAAATAAAAGTCAATTATCTATGCTATTAAGATATGTCGATGCTTTCGGTGCGAAAAAAACACGAGCTTATTTCGATTATGAGAATCAACCTGGCGAGCAGTCTAAAGGCATAACACAAGCAGGTCTTCACTGTTCTGATGCGAAGAACTTCTAAACGATAGCCTGCTAGCGTTTCCACGACAACATGAATGAGCGTCTGGAAGTGGGTGGGCCATTGCTTTGTGGCAACAGTTCGCTCAGAAAAGAGAAACGACTTTGGACTACCTCAGTCTCTCCATGCTTCCGCCTTTAACAGCATATGTTTTGCGAGAGTTGTTTCAGTTTGTGTGAAGTGTCAATGAATTAAAATCAGTGATATTATTTCTTAAATTCGTGGCTTTGTTGGATTCGAACTGTCTTTATAAATTTTGTGAAAGCTTCCCTGAACATCTACTATCAGAGCTTAAAGAACTCTATGCTTCAAAGTTTGATACAGCTTGATTAAAAAATGAACTGAAGGTGTTTTATTCCCTTGACGAATACAAAACAAATCAGTAAGAGACATTACTTGTTCCATAAAGTTGAATAACTGGACATAGTGTTTATTGAGGTGTATAAATTAGCAGATCTAATATTAAACTTTCCATCAACAACTGCTGAAAGAAGTTTTTCTGTATTAAAAAGAATCAAGATATATCTTAGAGCCACACAAGGACATGTACATTCGAGCAACTTGGCTGGTTTGTTAATAGAGAAAAACATTATTTTTAAATATGAAAAAGTACTCGGAAGAAACATTTTTGTGAAAACGTAACACTCAAGTTCACACAAAAGGAAAGAATGAGTTCATGTACAAATAAGTGTTCAAATCCTAATCCTCATAATTATTTGGTATCATGTTAGCAATAGCATGTACCTCAAATTTAGAAAAAAATGTTACTTCTATTACTTAACAATTAAAAAATAAAGTTCGCAATTAAAAAAAAACAGTGCTGTAGGGGATGAGATAGCCCGGGTCTCTGACCCAAGATACGCCACTGTTTGGATCAGATATTTAGAAGCAATGGTATGTAATAAACTGAATTTTGAATTCTGTAGCATCTGCATATATGCCCTCTGGTGGCAAAATTATGTATCAGAAAAGGACTGGAAATCAAGGTTCATTGTTCTCACATTTTGGGCTTCTCAATGCAAAGAAATTTTTCAAATTGGACTAATAGCTGCAGGTATATGGTATTTACAGACAGACAGGTGAGCAAAGTAATATTACAAAGCACATACTTTTTTTTACAAAAGATGTGCTAAAAACAAAAATATATATATATATATATATTTTATTTTTTTGTTTAAAACGAAATTAATGCTTAGAGTTGGAACTCTGTCATTGTCTTTCATTCCCCATAAAGTCATTTTCTCTGCCCAATGAGTGAGTAGTAGCATTTTTTAACTGTAATTTCGTTTTAAGCAAAAGAAAAGTGTTTGCTCTGTTCTCTTATGCAGCAAGAAGTGACTAAGAAATGGGAAAACATCCATTTTAATTGTGGAATAACTTTTTTTACGGGTCTTTTAGAGGTTATTTTTAATGAAAGTTGGTTGTCAAATTTTCGAACTAAAGCCTAGTTCGTCATCAGGACTATGTCACTGGAGTAGTTGCTGCCACTCAATTGGAAGAGACCATCCGCAATTATCGTTAATTGTGGTACTTCTTCTTCTTGCTATTTCGATCCCTTCTTCTAGTTTTCTCTTTACTAAGTTTGACTGGTGGGCGATTATTTTCACTGAGTCCCAATTTATGGAGTGTCCACTTGCTTGTACATGTCTGTCTAGCCCTGTTTTTGTTCCTGATGTTCCTAATAGCTGCTTGGTGTTCTTTCATTCGGACCTTAATACTTCTCCCTGTTTCTCCTATATAGCTGAGTCCGCAGTTACAGTCGATGCAGTAAATTACTCCTTCTTGCAATTGGATGTCCAATTCTTTCTGCTTTAAAGCTGGCAGGAATTTCTTTATTTTGTTATTAAGATCTGGAGCTAGCCTGATATTATATTTTGCTCCGATCCTTTTCAGTTTCTCGAAAAGTCCCTTGTGGTACGTAATTTTGCTGGTGAATTTGAAGTTGGTTTTTTCCTGCTTCTTTTTTGGCACTTGTTTAAATATTTTCTCAACATATGGGGAGGGGTAATTGTTTTCTGCCAACATTTCCTTTAATTCTTTGTGAAGATCTTTTGAGAAGCTGAAGAGACCAGGATTTCAATTTTTTCCAAAAAATTGTCTCGCTGTATTCGATTTAATATAATCAGGGTGGAATGAGCAGAAGTCTTAACATCTTCCCTGTGTTGGTGGGTTTTCTAAAAAGCTGAGTGAATATTTTCCCTTCTCTTGAGGTCAAGGTTAAATCCAGGTATTTGATGCTATGGTCTTTTTCCTGTTCCAGGGTGTACTTCAAAGGTATTCTATAGTAAGTTAAATTCTTCCAGAATCTGAGAGGGTAGAGATTGGTCCACAGTATCTACTATAATTAGGACATCATCCATGTACCTTACATAGAGAGCAAACAAGGAGGGTTGTATAAGGATTTTTGCCTCTAGTTTACTTATATAATAATTTGCTAGCAGAGGTGCTAGTGGAGAACCCATTACAAGTCCTGAAGTTTGCCTGTAAAATATTACAGGCAAACTTCAGGACTTGCAATGGGTTCTCCACTAGCACCTCTGCTAGCAAATTATTATATAAGTAAACTAGAGGCAAAAATCCTTATACAACCCTCCTTGTTTGCTCTCTATGTAAGGTACATGGATGATGTCCTAATTATAGTAGATACTGTGGACCAATCTCTACCCTCTCAGATTCTGGAAGAATTTAACTTACTAGAGAATACCTTGAAGTACACCCTGGAACAGGAAAAAGACCATAGCATCAATTACCTGGATTTAACCTTGACCTCAAGAAGAGGAAAATATTCACTCAGCTTTTTAGAAAACCCACCAACACAGGGAAGATGTTAGACTTCTGCTCATTCCACCCTGATTATATTAAATCGAATGCAACGAGACAATTTTTGGAAAAAATTGAAATCCTGGTCTCTTCAGCTTCTCAAAAAGATCTTCTGCAAAGAATTAAAGGAAATGTTGGCAGAAAACAATTACCCCTCCCCATATGTTGAGAAAATATTTAAACAAGTGCCAAAAAAGAAGCAGGAAAAAAACCAACTTCAAATTCACCAGCAAAATTACGTACCACAAGGGACTTTTCGAGAAACTGAGATCAGCAAAATATAATATCAGGCTAGCTCCAGATCTTAATAACAAAATAAAGAAATTCCTGCCAGCTTTAAAGCAGAAAGAATTGGACATCCAATTGCAAGAAGGAGTAATTTACTGCATCGACTGTAACTGCGGACTCAGCTATATAGGAGAAACAGGAGAAGTATTAAGGTCAGAATGAAAGAACACCAAGCAGCTATTAGGAACATTGGGAACAAAACAGGCTAGACAGACATGTACAAGCAAGTGGACACTCCATAAATTGGGACTCAGAAAATAATCGCCCACCAGTCAAACTTAGTAAAGAGAAACTAGAAGAAAGGGATCGAAAATAGCAAGAAGAAAAGTACCACAATTAACGATAATTGCGGATGGTCTCTTCCAATTGAGTGGCAGCAACTACTCCAGTGACATAGTCCTGATGACGAACTAGGCTTTAGTTCGAAAATTTGACAACCAACTTTCATTAAAAATAACCTCTAAAAGACCCGTAAAAAAAGTTATTCCACAATCACTATGAATAGAGGTGCCATAAATGCATTTACATCCATTTTAAGCCAAATTGAATAGAGGTGCCATAAATGCATTTACATCCATTTTAAGCCAAATTAAATGTGGAAGATCGGTATTGTCAACATTACTCTTTGCTTCACTCAGCCTGTTCTTTTACATACAACCTGGGCAATGCTCTTGATTCTTACAGGGTTCCCACTCAAAAGTAATAAAAAAACTTCCTCACTTTTCCAGGAGGTTTTTAAGTTTTTCCAGAGTGGCAACCCCTATCATGTTGCAACAAATTGTTATATTTCATTCCATTCATGCATTTTCTCACCAAAGCACACATTTATAAATTCCTCAAGTAATTTGTCGTTATAAAATTAACTGCTTTCCATTAACAACAACTAAAGGCGCACATTGTTTTCCGTATCATATTCCATGAACTTTTGTGAATATATACTACCCACATAGAATTTGTAATACTACCCACATAGAATTTGTACCCACATAGAATTTGTAAATACCTCCCATAGAAACATGCCATATGTAAGAAAAAATCTTTCATTTGATTAGTTTCAGTTTTTCAACAATACAATGCAGCTAAGCTTAGTGATGGAATGGCTCCTGTTCAGAGAAACATGCCACAAGAGAACCAACAGATAAAGGACTTTGATCCATTGTTTGGTTGGTTCTCCTGTAATGTGTTTCCCCAAGCAGGAGTGTGTTATGTCATAGTGCCAAAATAAAAAACATCAAAGCAAACTCGCAGGGAGACAAAAATGGAGTGCAGAAAGCTTTGAAAATGCTGAGCTGTGGCTTATCAAGGACCAGCAAAACTCACTTGCACAAAAACCCAGTTGAACATGGGTTTCTGCTATGTCATAAATGCAAAAGGTACAAGTCCCCAAAAATCACGAAAAAAAAATATATATATATATAACTCTCGAGATAGGCTCAAAAACTTATATATTAAGCAAAATTTTGAATTTTGCATTACATCTATGCGATAAAGCCAAAGCTTTCTGCACTCCATTTTTTCTCCCCCGTTCGTTTGCTTTGTTGTTTTTATTTTAACTATTTTTTTCCTATCTTGACTCCTGCTGTAATTTTGCCAGAGAAATTCGGAAGAACCGCCCCAAATCGATGGGCCACATCCGCGAGGAGTTTCAACAGGCATCCGGGAGTGTTCTTTCGATGAATACCATCCGTAAGGAAGCTCATCTGCTCGGTTATCATGGACGTGCTGCCGCCCACAAGCCTTTGATCACCAAGTCCAATAGCGCTGCTCGGCTAACGTGTTGCAAAGATCGTAGACAGTGGACCGTTGAACAGTGGAAACAGGTTCTCTGGAGCGACGAATCAAGGTTACTCCTCTACCGTTCGGATGGCAGGGTCTGGGTTTGGAGTCTGCCTGGAGAACGCCTCCTACCGGAATGTATTGTGCCAACTGTGAAGTTCGGCGGCGGTGGAATTATGTTATGGGAGTGTTTCTCCTGGTATGGCACGGGACCCTTGGTCGCAATTCCTGGTAGACTCAACGCCGAGACCTACTGCACCATTTTGGATGACCATGCGCTTCCTACGTTGTAGCAGTTTTACGGGGTGGACCCATGTTACTTTCAGGATGACAATGCCACTTGTCATGTTGCGAGGTCCACCATGGCTTGGTATGGTGACAATGGGGTTAATCGAATGGACTGGCCTGCGCAGAGCCCGGACGCGTATTTCACAAGTGAATGTACGGAGTTGCGATTAAGGCCATTTCCGTCAAGCGATTGGTTCAGAGCTACTTTGGAGATTGCGAGTAGGCGGGCCCTACTAGGACAGTCATGTGCGTGAAACATGTAAGCTTTGCTGCACACGCCACATGCCATTTTAATGTTCGGGTGTTTTCATTGCGACAATGGTTAACCCCAGTTGTTTTACCCGTACAGTTGGAATGCGACAGGAGGTAAATAGAGAGCACTTTATTGGTAGGGGAACTTTTGAGTTTTTATATCAACATGACTTCATGGATTTGTGACTTATCTTTGATTAATCTCAGAAAGCCAGGCTTCAATCTGTATAATTCTCACAGCGCCGATAGATGTCAGCGCGCACTGCTGTAGAACAGGATTAGTACTGATGTGTTTTGTATGGAGAACCATGAGCTTACTATTTTATCAGACACAATATATGGCAAACAACATTCTGGAGTATTTATTCTAACGAAAGTATCTTATTTCAACATAACACTGTGTTGAAGTCGTACTCAGCGTTGCATTCAGAGAGTTTTTTTCCCGGTGGTCAATCGCAAATTTTGAGGGGCTCAAACTTGTTATTTATTTATACATTAATACATATTATATTATTTATATATACATTAATACATATAACAAATTTTCTAAAATCTACACAGGCAAGTGATTAAAAATGTAAAAAAGTTATATCTTTATTTTAATTCAGTAATGCACCACGGATTTCACCATGCTGCGGTGGTGTAAAATATTAAGGATGCTAGTAAGATAACGCTGCTGTGCTGGAAAAAATCCCCCGCCCCTAAACATTAGCAGTGGCAAAAATATTTTAGTCTTACAATAAGCGTTTTTCTGATTATTAAGGAATCATTACAGTGTTACCTGAAAAGGTATGGTGCAAACCATTCCGCTGCCGCTTGGTTTCAGCCCCTTTAGATTATTTAGGTTAGCACATAGTAGTAAAAAAAAAAACTAATTAATTGTTTGAAATTCCTGGGCCGCCCCGGTGGCGCAGGGGTCTAAGGCGCTGGCCTATGATTATTCGTCCGTAAGGGGTCCGGGTTCGAATCCCGGTCAGGCATGGATGTTGTGTTTGTTTTACGGCACTGGCTCTCTCCCTTCCCTGGAACCAGTGACCCTAAATTAGGGACGGGCGACTGCTTATAGTCCATTGAGTTGCTCACGGTAGTCGTTAAACCTCCAATCAAAAAAAAAAAAAAAAAAATTCCTGGATTTTCTTTTTGTCACAGAGCGTAAACCACATACCGCCAGGAAAAAACATATGGGAATCGTTTTTAATAATTTGCTATCGTTAAAAATTAGGTAGCGCAAATATTCTGTATTGGAAGCTCAAACGTCATGTTAGCTACATTGAGGCTTACTTAACCATATACATGGGAAGTCGGCATCCAGAAGACTGAAATAAAGCTGAATGCCAGCTTCCAAAATATGATGATGTATTGCAGTGCAAGCAGCAAGACGCTGGTGATTACAAATCCACAGTAAACTTAACTATCAAATACAAAGGCTCTAACAAATTTACCGAATTGTGAAACAATGCTTGGTTTTCTTGTTTGCCCCTCTTGCATATGTGATCAAGATGAACTGGTCTTCTTCTACCCTCCTGATTTTTATCGGGAGAAAGTATTGAGTAATTTTGGTAGGACTTCATAATAGATTTTTAACATGGACAATTGTTCCATTTATAAACAAATTTACAAAAACATTCTCATCTAGAGCAACAAATTTTTCGATATGGTATATATATTTTTATAACTACTTTGATTTCAGACCTACATTTAAAAAAAGTTATTTAAAGTGTTAACACTTTGTGTGAAGTCATTTATGGCTCTAATTAACAACGGAAATTCCGTTCTTTTTTTTTCTCGAGGTATTGTATACATTATTGGCTGCATTGACTAGTCGGATTTAGAAAATGTAAATATACATGCCGATGGCAATTTTAGTTTTAGTTTATAGAGCAAAACAATTATTTTAATACTTAAAATACTGCCGCCCCGGTGGCGCAGTGGTCTAAGGCGTTGGCCTATGATCCGCCCCGGTGGCGCAGTGGTCTAAGGCGGTCTAAGGCGTTGGCCTATACTGCCGCCCCGGTGGCGCAGTGGTCTAAGGCGTTGGCCTATGATCATTCGCCCGAAAGGGGTCCGGGTTCGAATCCCGGTGAGGCATGGATGTTGTGTGTTTG
Source organism: Macrothele yani (assembly GCA_039090855.1). Classification (NCBI taxonomy): domain Eukaryota; kingdom Metazoa; phylum Arthropoda; class Arachnida; order Araneae; family Macrothelidae; genus Macrothele; species Macrothele yani. The sequence goes on from CM076991.1 coordinate 1,563,271, forward strand.
TCTTACGGCGCTAGCTCTCTCCCTTCCCTGAAACCAGTGACCCTAAATTAGGGACGGGCGACTGCTTATAGCCCATTGAGTTGCTCACGGTGGTCGTTAAACCTCCAATCAAAAAAAAAAAAATACTTAAAATAATCTTAATGCTACTGAGATATGAAGTCCATGTGAATGAGTTTGTTTTATTATAATAGTTTTTCCCGTTTCAGACCTACATTTAAAAAAAAGTTATTTAAAGTGTTAACACTTTGTGTGAAGTCATTTATGGCTCTAATTAACAACGGAAATTCCGTTCTTTTTTTTTTTCTCGAGGTATTGTATACATTATTGGCTGCATTGACTAGTCGGATTTAGAAAATGTAAATATGCATGCCGATGGCAATTTTAGTTTTAGTTTATAGAGCAAAACAATTATTTTAATACTTAAAATATTGCCGCCCCGGTGGCGCAGTGGTCTAAGGCGTTGGCCTATGATCATTCGCCCGAAAGGGGTCCGGGTTCGAATCCCGGTGAGGCATGGATGTTGTGTGTTTGTCTTACGGCACTGGCTCCTTCCCTGAAACCAGTGACCCTAAATTAGGGACGGGCGACTGCTTATAGCCCATTGAGTTGCTCACGGTGGTCGTTAAACCTCCAATCAAAAAAAAAAAAATACTTAAAATAATCTTAATGCTACTGAGATATGAAGTCCATGTGAATGAGTTTGTTTTATTATAATAGTTTTTCCCGTTTTCTTAAATTTTTAAAATTAATTTCTCCAAATTTTCATCTATAAACAAAAACTTAGACTAAATATAAAGGGTGATCACTCAAAAAACCTACGGGTGTGTGTGGGCGTCCATGAATTTTCGGGAGGGCTAACACCCCCGAAAAGATGCCTGAATACATCACTGGTCGTACTTCGTGCCATTAGGTAGTTCTTTGCTAATACAAAATTACTCTACTTGATTTTATTTTCCAGCTAGACCTCCTCACATTCATGAGGAAAAAAACTTGATCGTCGGAATATTTCCTTGTGGAGAGTGGAGACATACTTTTCATTTATATACGCACTTTCACAACAGCATGTGATGGGTAGTTGACGTGCTGCCATCTATTGGCCGATACGGAGTATGGTATTCAATTAGTTAGTTATTAAAGTTGTCCTCAGTTTTAATATTAAGATAGATTTCGACTTGTATTCATCTGAGAAACTGTAGATATTCCTTATGATATCGGGCACAAAATTACTTTACCGTATTATTCAATACGATCACTTGTCCCATTTGTTAAATAACCTCACTGAACTTCTTAGGAAGCAGAACTTCCCACGATATAATTCAGTATGAATTATTTGTCACATATGTTACGTAACCTCACAATGAATTTCTTAGCAAGCAGAACTTCCCTAGATAAAAAGACAGTGTTCCTGTCACATGACTCTCCTCATAGGCCCAGCCCACTCGCAATCTCCAAAATAGCTCTGCAGTGCCTAGAAGAATTAGTGTGTCGTGCTCGCAGAAAAACTTGCTGCCCGCAATCATGAAGGCGGTAGATGGCGCTACCATTTTTTATTTTTTTCACGTCGCTTTTCACGCAGGAAGGACGACGAAAATGCACATCTTTCTATGACACGCACCCAGCTCGTCAGTATTATGTGTACTCCTTGAACGATATTTTATAAGCAGATAACTTAAGTATATACGAAATAATCGCCACACCTCTTTCACCCCCCACCCACCCCCCAAAAAAAAGAACTAACGGGATGCTCAAGATTCATTTATAAGGGTATCGTAGTTTAAGTTAAGCTTTGCATTGTGCTAACGTCAACATTAATGTTAGATATTTCGGAAGTTTTAGAGTCATACATGGGTTACATTATGCAAAAACACTGAAGACCAATTTTTTTTTTTTTTTTTTTTTTTGATTGGAGTTTTAACGACCACCGTGAGCAACTCAGTGGGCTATAAGCAGTCGCCCGTCCCTAATTTAGGGTCACTGGTTCCAGGGAAGGGAGAGAGCCAGTGCCGTAAGACAAACACAACATCCATGCCTGACCGGGATTCGAACCCGGACCCCTTACGGACGAATGATCAGAGGCCAGCGCCTTAGACCACTACGCCACCGGGGCGGCCCAATGAAGACCAATATGCAGTTTACAATCACTGAAACATCAACTTGCAGTATAAAGTGAAAATAAAAAAAAAATAAAAAGTTTTGCCCCTCAAAACCTTACCAAAAAAAAAGGGGGAAATATTTTTTCAATGAGACATCGGCTTTATAATTTGCATTCCAATAATCCAATTAGATCTTGAAATTCAGTAACCTAAAAACTTTATAAATTATTTAATAATGTACTTCATTTTTCAGCATTGGTAAGAACATGGGAAGCCTTTTAATGCGTTGAAAATAGCATACAACAAATGCGATTACTGTTTTTAAAATTGGTCTGTTTTCTAATAATATACCAACTATAATCCATTTATAAAAATCATTCCTAAAAAAACTTTGCCTGTGATATGATAAACAAAATGAATCATACTGAACAGAAATAAATATACAAAAACTGAATGTATATGATGACATTCTTTTAAAGAAAAATAATTATAACATTTTTCTTTACTTTTCTTCACCTTATAATAATTATGTGATTTTTTTTATTATTTTTTTTAGGTTTAACGACCACCGTGAGCAACTCAGTGGGCTATAAGCAGTCGCCCGTCCCTAATTTAGGGTCACTGGTTCCAGGGAAAAGAGAGAGCCAGTGCCGTAAGACAAACACAACATCCATGCCTCACCGGAATTCGAACCCGGACCCCTTTTGGACGAATAATCAGTAGCCATCGCTTAGACCACTGCGCCACCGGGGCGGCAATTATGTGATTAAATTTGCTATTCAAATGGGTTTGCAGTGAAGAGAGGAAAATTCTTTTGCACCTTAAGTAAAAAGTTTAATGAGGTAAAAATTAAGAAGTGGGTGTTCATGGAGTCTCTCTAAATGTGATAATTCTATGCAGTTCCTGTAAACTATTTTTACCCTTAAAAAAGGAAATTATTAATGTAGCATACACACAAGCGTAACGGGGGGAAGGCACAGTAGAGCATGTGACCCCCCCCCCCCTTAAAAATTGGAAAAACTAATTAATCGTTCGCCTTTTAAATGTCTTTTAAATTTGGGAAAATAGTAGGTATGGCGTCAGGCTTGATAATGGTTTGTCTCGGCATGTTAGAACTTCCTTACCTTGAATAGTGGAACGATAATGCATCTCCATGAATTTGGATTCAAAGTTCAAGGTACATACAACACAACTTTCATCAAGTTTCTTATCAGCTCTGGGAATTGCCTTATCCCATTTGCTCAACATATCAGGAATTTTGGGGACAGCAAAGAGGGATATTTTATTTTCGCAGGATTTATAGCCAGTGTTACATCCTGGCACAAAACAGCTGCTTTGCCTTTTCTTTGTTTTTAAAAAGAAAAGGCAAAGCAGCTGTTTTCTATGTTTTTTACTATTTGCTAATGCAGAATTTCCCAGTCCTTTCATAGCTGACATTATTTCCCTGTGATCTTATAACTGTTGCAATCGATTTCAGTACTGCACTTAAGTTTAACCACACTATAGCGTCTAGAAGGGAAAGTGTGCCGAGCGCCTAGCGTACGTAATGATTGGCGTGGATACCGAAATTTGTCCCCTTCGTAGATGGCGCTTCGATCGCCTTCCCTTCCCTCTTTCTTACTGTGATGGGAGCGGGAAACTAAATTCGTGTTGCTTACTGTGAAAAGAACGGTAATTTAGACGAAAACGTGTTATGTTTTAGGTTTTAGAAGGAATGTGGATTACCTAAATATTGTATATAAGTTATACTTAGCTCATTATGCGGAAGAGAAATAACCATAGTTTTGTGCCAGGTTGCAATACTCAGTACAAAAACAGTAAGCCGTCACTCTTTGGAATACCCAAAAATGATAAACTTTTACAGCAGTGGCAAAGATTGATTCCCGGTGCAGATGTGCAGATAAAAACTTACGACAAATTTAGTGCTGTATGTGAACTGCACTTTGAGAGATTTGTGGTTCGAAATTTTGTGCATAAAATAAATGAGGAGACTGTGTTAATACCCAGAGATCGGCCCATCTTGACACCAGATGCAATTCCAACAATATTTCCAAACCTTCCCCATTATTTGTCAAAAACTCTGGCAAAATACAGGAAAGTTAGGGAAACCGATGATAAGCCTGATGGTAATTTAAATAGCTTGGAATTCACTTCCCAAAGAGTTACACGGAACTGCCTTCTGAATATCACAGCCTTCAGTATTTTGGGGTAAGCAAATTCCTGCAAATAATTCAAAGTGCATAATTTTCCATGTTCATTCATTCAAATGTGAATTGTCAAATTCATTGACAACAGAAAAACTGGTTGTTGTTACCAAAAGTTAACCAGAGGTTACCTGTAAAGTGTATTTACGTGGAATAAAAATTAACTCAGTTTCTAATATTACTTCTAAAGATGAATCAAAATCCATTATTCGAGACACTGATAGGCTAACAGTATGTCATGGCACAGGCTCCATTTCAGAATTTGAAAATAACATGAAGTACCTTGAAAGTGGAGTTATTTTTTAGAATAATTTGTACAGCAAAAATTGTGTAACGAAAGGAACAACAAAGACTTGCCTCAGATGTAAGTATCTGCAGGGCTTACTTTTGCACAAAATAGCTTATCATAGAAGAAAGGCTACATTTAAAAATAAGTATCAAAATACAGTTCGGAAAATCAACAGGCTGAAGAAACTAGTTATTTCGCTCTCTAATTAAACTTAAAAAAAAAAATAAAAAAAAAAGGAATTTTACAGAACTTTCCATTAATGAAAAAATAGCAGAATTACGCATTAAGCAGCAGCAAATGGTTATTCATTGTTATAAGGCAGCAAAAAGAAATCTGCAAGAGGTATGTCATATACCAAAGAATGGTTACTTGAATGCTTACTAACGCACATAAAAAGTCCAAAATTGTACGAGCACATACGGAAACACAAAATCATGATCCTACCTAATAGAACAACTATTAGAAAGTATATTTCAAATTACAACAGCAGTTTTGGATTCAATGCACTGACGTTTGAAACTATTTCAAAGAAAACAAGTGAAATGGAGCCTTTTGCAAGACATGGTGGTATATTAATAGATGAAGTGAAGCTTACAGAAAAACTGCATGCAAAATCATCTGGTGAAATATTAGGGTTTGTTCATATTGGGCCATACACTTCAAAAACTGTTAAGTATACCCCATGTAATCACGGACTGGTAATGGTGTTTCAGCCATTAAATGGAGATTGGACCCAAATAATTGGTGTTTTTGCCACAAGTAACAATATAAGTGGAACTTTGCTAGCAAAATTAATTATTAAAGCTGTTATTCTCACTGAAAATGCAGGTCTGTTTGTTAATTTCATTACGTGTGATGGGGCTTCTTGGACCAGGAATATGTGGAAGACATTTGGTATATCAGCAGACTGTTCTGGAACTAAATACAGCATTATGCATCCTACAGATTGTTCTAGTTTACATTTCATATCAGATTTTCGCCAGTCAAAGCGAGCCTTGCTTCATCGTAGCTCAGCTATTTAGAGTCAGGTCGATGCTTAGCAAATTCCCAGTTATACAGGTAAACACTGGGGAAGAAATATTTCTTCTTATTATACGTGGGAAATATATCTCTATAAGCAATCTGAAATCGCATATTTACTGTTACGTAACTGAAATCAAACGATCGTCCATGGAATGGAAACATGTCACCTCCCCAACAAGGAAGACGTGAAAAGTCCAACTGTCTCTGTCTGCGGGAGTGGTCATGATGACTGTGAATCTGTTGTTTACACAGAATTTCTGTCAAAAGAGACAACCATCAAGTGACTCATATTGCCAAACACCATTAAATTTGCGAAATTCAATTAAGGACAGATGCCGGGGTAAGTTGAGCGAAGGTGTCACACTGATGTCCAAGAACATTACACAGCACGGAAAACTAAGGGAATTGCTGCATTAATTCAAGTCGGAATTGTGGCAGCATCCACCTTATAGCCCCAACTTATCCCCATGCGGCTACCATTTGTTCGGTAAAATGAAACAGGAGCTTAGTGGACAATGATTCCCAACGGATGAGGCTGTGAAAAGTGCGGTCCTTAACTAGTTGCACCAAACTGGACTTTTCTTGTACAGGTATGGGAAAGTTAATCGCACGTTCCGATAAATGTTTACAGTCCTTAGGCGACTATGTCGAAAAATGAATTAATGTTGTAAACCAACATACATCCCCTGAGTATATCCTTGATTTTTTTATTCAACAGTGTAACTAACTTTTTGATCCACCCTCATATTATTAAAGCACTTTGCTACAATTCAGAAATTAATTTTTTAGTTTGTTTTAAAAATTAGCATAAATACTACATTTGGATAAAGTATCAACTTACCTATTGACTATGAATTTGTCTTGTATCTTCAAGCGGAACAAAGTAAAAATACTATTAAAAATAAACAAATGGGTCCATTCTTTTACATAAATGTACCTCAAATGTCTGTTTCAAATAGTTTGAAAGAAGGAAGTCATCACAAGCTAAACAGTATTCAGCTTCAGATTGTTACCCAAACTTCCTTTATGTGATAGCATCTGCAACAAAGTTATAGATACACACAACAAAATAAAAAAAGAATTCTTGCTAACCAATGGCAGAAATTAAGACATCTGTTTCAAATAGTTTGAATCATCACAAGTTACATCAAAATTATCTCAGCTTTAGATCCTCCAGTGTGTGTTACCATCTGAATATTTTATGTATGAGTTATGTCAATTATTTTCTTTACCTAAAATCTACTCTTGTAATGTTCATACCTGTGATCTACTTTTTTATAAAACATATTTGATATCACTTTTTAGATTAGACAACATTTTAACAGTATAAATAAATATTTCCCACACATTTCTAAAGGAATTAAGCAGAATTGGTTAGTAGTTTTTCATAACACTAGGGAATTTATACATTTTACTAACATTCTTTACTAGAAGCCAAATTTGCTCATTATAGTAAAATTAAATTTTTACTTTCAATATACCTACTATAAATGTCAAGCTAAGCACTAGTACACACACACACCAGTGCTGAGACGGGCCGAGCCCGAACCGGGCGCTGGCTGTGTAATACTTACTGGAGTTCGGGCTTGGAGAGAGGGGAAGAATTTTCTTCCTTTTTCTTTTAATGTGATTTTATATAATTTAGCACACGAGACTTTTTTTACACTTTCTAGTTGTGAAAGAGAATTCTTCAGCAACTGGGTCAAATGGGGAGTAGGAATTCTGCAGGGCTATCCATTCCGGGCTTGGATAACAAAATACCATAGGCCATGAATTACAGGATTTCTGCCAAGGATAAGTTTTAAGAAGCATAGATAGTAGATAGCAAGCTGACGGAATTTTGCTCCCTACCTCAAAGGGGCAGCTCCCTGCTAATTCTATTGAGCAACATACGACATAGTTTGTTGTGCCTCCAGATGTCCCCCCCCTCCCCCAAAAAAACATTTCGGGAATAAATGAATGGTTAAAGGTAACTATAGAAATAGATAGACATCCCTTCTCCACTCCGCAGTTGAGAAAGACATCAGTTAATTGCATGGGTAGGAAAGAGTGGAAGTCTGGAAGACTTTTTTCAATGCTTAACAGGTTAATCATAGTTTTCGGGCTCGTTCGAGCTGACATACTTCAGGCTCAGGATCTTGAAATTCAGCCCGAACTCAGCTCTGACACACACACACACAGTAACACTTCAGTTAATTTCTCACAGGTGTTTTTATCAAAAATTTTATGGCAATGAAGTCATAGTGGTAAGTATGAAAAATAAGAGAAATTTCCTGGAATTTTTTGGTACAGTATTGAAACATAAACAAAAATGCTACAATATTACTGCTAACATTTATTAATCTGAAAATAAGTGACATGGAACTCGTACGGGTATGGTGTCGTTGAGGGACTAGCCGGACCCCATGACGCGAAGGAGTACAGCATCATCTTCCACGGAAAGAAAATAGTCCATAGATTTTCAAATGAATTTTGACAGATGAAATCAAACCTGCTAGTAAATGAGGACCTCTGGTCCATTTTGAAGACGGGCAACCACTGCACAAACAGTATTAGTTCCAATTTGAAAAAAAAAGACACCACCAAATATTAAATACAAATCTTCAGTACAGAATGCCACCAACCACTCCGCATCACTGTGTGAATATGTGATGAAGCAGAAAAAGATTGGAAATATGTTACGAGAAGCTAACTGAAGTACTGCTTCCTGGTATACAAGTTTCAAATAAAATTAAACCAAATATGACGGATCTTTACTTTCCAGTTTCAAAGATAACTTTTCAGAAATGTTATCTTCATTTATTACAGAAGAAAAATACATTTCAATACTTTAACCAACCTGGCTATACACTTTTGCATATAAAATATTTGATAAGTTTGAACTCTTTTTCCTATCTCAGGACTTACTCTGTGCACACTATGCACTAAGGAGAGGCACACAAAACTAAGCGTTCAGACTTTCAACTTCTTAATTTTCCTTTCACGTGATTTCAAATAATTTCAGTTGTCATGTTTGGCTTTCACTAAGTTGTTCAAGAGTATTTTCCAGCTGAGGAGAGTTATGTTTTCCTATTTAGTTTTCAAGCTACTCATACACAAACATTCCACGGAAAATGAACAAGGAAATCTAAAATCAGAACTTTGTCTGTTTAAATGTATGCAGCAGATTTTGTATAAGACAATTGGTATGGCAAAAGTTGTAAGTCTCCTTTTGACTTCTATAATTTAACTAGCAGCCACTAACACTGCAACACTGTGGCATGGCAAATTTTGGCAATTCCTGTAAAAAGAATTACACCTTTTAATACAAGTGAAGAACTAGATATGAAATTTTTAATCGAAAGTAGTTCCCTATGTTTTGTACAGTTAGAATAAAGTTGACCATGCAAGTTTTTCAACATAATCTGTCCACACTGTTCAGACAGCTTTAGTAAATTCAATCAGACAAATGCTATATCACAGTTGCATTAAGTTACGAAATTAAAAAATGTACTCTTTAATTCAGAGACACATTACAATGCAACAACAGTTCAAGCATTAATTTCGTAAAGAAAGGGCTAACGATTGTTGGAGATGCAAATGTTATACAAATTACGAAGGCTAATTTCCTGAAAAGTTGCCCTGATTTCTGGTAATATTCAAGCTCTATGTGAATCGGCATTGGCAAAATATATTAATTATTCTATTTGAAATAAGAATTCAACACTACAGAATAACTCACTTCTTTATACTTCACTATTCACGAGACATGAACAGATTTCAACACGTGTGAAACTAAGATCTACTCATTAAACCTATAATTATTACTAAAACTAAATAAAACGTTTACTAAGAATTAACCTTACCTTAGAAATATAATAATACCTACCTTACAAAACTATACGTGTATCCAAATGGCAATAAACGGAACACTCACTCAATACAAACAAATGTGAACCAACAATGAAACGCAATGGCTGTTCAACCGATTGACTTGGCGACAGCACTAAGTTGTGCACGTGACTATTTCGCACCGTAGCCTGTCTTTTTCGTCAGATTCGACTCAGCTTACCACTAGCCGCTACTAAGTGACATACATTTAAATTTTCCAAACAGCACTTCTTTACTTGGCACATACAAGCCATTTGTTAGCCTTTTGGTAGGCATTCTTCGAGGAGGTAGCATATCAATTTAAATCACGCATAATTATACTTTCAATTACATTTGCCGACGCTGCACTCTGCGCCAGACGTAGACATTTCACTGAACCATAAAATGTGTTTCCATAATCACACACTTAAGAAAATCGTACATATCCTAATCCAACCCCTGTTGTTTGGTTCACATTGCACAACTGTACACACAATCTTTGACACAGACGCCGTCTGCAGCGCCGCGATGCGGCGTGGGACATATTTCGAACGCAGATTTTGAGTTCGCACGGCACACTTCCCCTTTTAGACGCTATAACCACACAGTAGGTTTAACGCGTGACAGCCAATACTTGATCAACTTCTACATCTTCACGAATAAAAAGTTACTAATTTCGGAAATAAATTTCGTTATAAACAATCCACAGTTGAATAAAACTAGCACACTAACACCCGAATAAGCCTATTGCGTTTTAGTTATCAACTGTTGAATTGCCTAGTGTATTACTGTTATGATCGAGCTACAACGAATTAGCAATGATACTGCCAAAAAGATTTCCCTCCACTAACCTTTGTTTTGTGAAAATTTGAAGTTTCGTAAGGCAGCAAATCCTTGAAGCATCCTAACGTAACTTCCGATGCCAGCGCCCTCTGTCATTTCATGACGATTGGTCAAAAAACCGTGAGGGACATCTTAGGGAGCACGTCACACTAATTTTTCTAGGCACTGTAGTAGCTCTGAACCAATCGCTTGGCGGAAATGGCTCTAATCGCAATTTCGTACATTCACTTGTGAAATACGCAGCCCGGACCTTAACCCTATTGAGCGCTTCTGGGACGAGTTGGAGCGTCGACTTAAGGGGTGCCCCCACCGTCCGAAATCGGTGATGGAACTGACCTGTCTTCTCCAAGCCGAGTGGAAGAAAATACCGCTAGCCGTCGTTCAACGCCTGTTTGAGAGTATGCCCCGGAGGGTCGCAGCTGTAATCGCCGCTCGTGGAGGCTCCGCCAACTACTGAAGGTGAATAAACTTCGTTTTTCTTTGCTATCACATGTGTCCAATTATTACCTATAGTTCGATACAAAACACTTGCGCCCATGCTTAAAACAGAACTGAACAGATTCTAGTCCGACATTTAGCTACACTATAAATTTATCTCCCGTTAAGTAAAATCAGAGTTGACGTACTTTACCTTCTATATAGAAACTTCAAATTTTCTGGAACTCCACACAATATAATTACACAAAGTAATAAATGAAAAATACTCAAGATAACCAAGCAAAAACACAAGTGTTGGGAAACTGCTGGCCACCAGCTGGCAGTGATTTGTCACTGCTGGCTGAAATCTGCCGCTCACGGCCCGGTTGTGGTCCGTTGGTGGCAAAGCTATCAGTTGGCGAGCCATTGATGGCCCTGCAGCATAGCCGTGAATTGTGGGCCTCCAAGCAAGTGCCACTAGTGGCTCGTTGCTGGTAACCAATGCAACCCCCCAACAGCACGTGGATGCATCGGGACTGCGCCTGCGCAGAAGCAACACTTGCTGTGTCTCTCATGGTACCAGTTAGTTGAAGACGACGCTATCGCCATCGTGTTATTTTAGTGGATGTTAAGAAAAAAATCCATATCTGGAGAGGCGAATTAATTTCCTAATGAAATTTTACGTCGACGAAGATATCAGATTAAGCCGTGAAATACTAGATTACAGCCATGAAATACACCCACTTCATTCCCATGAATAACAATTCATGGAATGGAGTGGATGAATAACAAGAAAAAATTTGAAACCGCTTGAAACACATATCCTGGAAAACCATTAAAATAGCGTTTGTTGGGAAAAAATAGAATTATACGCGTACAAAATTTATTAATTATTTGAAAGAAAAAAAAAGCAACGCTATGTGGTGTAAAATAAAATATCTTTTACTCTTTAAAACAAATGTAGCTTCGGACAACGGAAAGGAAAGACACAACGTTAAAAATGTAACAGAATGTGACATGAACCCGGGTAATTATATATTTATTCAACAATCTCTTTTCAAGACGGCAAGGACAGTACAAAATTTTGGAAAGCGACTCTAAGTATGTAAACGCCTTGAAAATGAGTGAAGTTCCCTTAAGGTAAAAAAAAAACTATCCTTACGTTGAAAAAATTAATTTATCAATTAGATGAAACTGACTTTTATGAAAAATACCTCGCAATATTATAAAATGAAAGTGGGAAGCATTCGATTACAAATTGCATACCAAACAGATAGCTTCCAGCACGTATCTAAGCGTAGTGAATTAGTCCGGTCGGTAGCGAGCGCGGCTTCCACGCAAACGGCTCAGGATCGAAGCTAGTCAGATGCAAACGGCGTTTTTCCGGTCTGTCGAGAAAATTTCCCCAGCGCAGTCCGTTAATTCACAAGCTTCGTAAGGGTAGAAAGAAAAAAATTGCAGATTTAGGAAACAGGAAACTGCGGTTATCCTTGCTTTTTTTATTATTATGGCTACTACTGGGAAATTGGCGGACAAGATTCGGCAAGCCACCAGTTACGTCACGTGGTTGCTGGCTGCCACTAACGGCCTACTAGCGGACCACATTAGGCTAGCCATCATTTCTGGCACGTGCTTGCAGGGCCACTGAAGGGCCACTTGTGGCAGCTACTGCCTGTGACGGACCACTGGTGGCCCTGTTGTGGCATATGGCAACTGATGGGGTGCCAGCTGTTGGCCTGTACTGCTGGCCCTTCTGTAGGCCGCCCGGACATTTTATTGACGGTTCGGCAGCGGCAGCATAGTGCCGGGCCATTGCTGGCAGTGCTGGCTGCCAGCAATGGCCCACTGCTGGCCCAGCAAGACTGTTTTTGCTGGGAAATACCGATTTTGCACGGATGAAATCATAAACACTATATAATCCTATGATGGCTAGCGTGAACGATCGGCCCATAACTCTTGAGCACCCCGTGGCGAGCTGTGACATTAACAGTCCGTTTTTCAAACTGTTGACAGCACGGAGAGTCGTATCACCTGACTTATCATACACTTTACGTCACAGCAAGGTAAACCAGCCTAGCAGACGTCGTGATCAACAACTGGTGTACAAGCACTGCTTAGATTTGCATTGTGGAGTGTTCAGGAATATGGTGTTATGTGCTATTTTCGGCTGCTGTTCATAAATTTACTAATGCATTATGTACAAAAACTCTATGAAGATATTTAGACAAAAATTAACCTTTCTTATGAGTAAGATTATGCCGTTCTTTATCGTGAATGTACAGTATCCACTGCTACAGGGGAGTGAATATCTTATGGAACCTTGATATGTTGAGTTCCCAGGCCGATTTTGGAAAAATGATCTCATGATAACATTCACCAGCTTATTATTATTGTCATTATTATATATAAGGTAGATAGACTTGGTGCTGCTTGCCAGAATTATTATTATTATTATAGCCTTACCTGTGTAAAGCTGAGGATTTTTACCTTAGCTGAAGTTTCAGGTTAGTGAATATCTAAATTATTGAAAGGTAAACTTTTAAATTAAATGATTAGCCAAAGGTGACACGACGTTTTTATCTTAATTAACTGTGTAAATATGCTGTTAACACAAAAGCTGGTGGCTATGCTGGAATGCAGAATTTTGAGTTCGTTTCAGGCAGAGCGTTCCCCTTCCTACGATATTGTTCAGGAAAAGTGAGTATGGAATTTCATAAGGGTAACCATAATTGCCCAAAAACTTTAATTTATCAGAATAAAGCTGTTTTGATCACCACACAACCCACTGACATAGCCCATGCAATGCATCTTTGATCTCACTTGTACACTAGTTGCTCTGCAAGAAAGCAGCAGACGAAAAAGTGAAGTGAGCCGCGGTTTCGTGACGTCAATGCATACGGTCTATAAACCTAGGGACTTCTTTAATTTTGCTACAAATTTAGAACATTACATAATTTGCTAAAAGCAAGCAAATCACAGCAAAATATACAGTTGTCATTCACAGTAAATTGCAATCGACGATTGAATCCCAAAGAACTTAATTAAACCTAGTAAACGGAAAATAAAGTGATACTAACCGGTGGAATGACATACCTGGTATTTTCTTTTTAAATTTATTTGCCCAGCTGGATGCTACACAAGATTCCATGGAAACTAAATATAAACAAGCTAAAGTATGTTGTCAAACACAGAAAAAAATCTAGGCTGACAAACCAGTTTAACGAACAATATGAGCTTCTAAAAATCACAAATTTTTAATGCTTTCCTATGGCAGACACGACCAAGAGGGTAACCAAGCACGCGGAGGTATATCATAACAGTTAACGGATCGGCTTCAGAAATCTGCGGTTTAAACGGATATTATCGTTCTTTACCTAGCCCTTAAAGTTGCTCATAGTAGCCATCAAACCTCAAAACAACTCCAAAAATATAAGTTCGAATATTAGGCTGTCATCAGTAAAGATGACTCAGATTTTATTACACCTCGTTTAAATATCATTTTTATTTAAACCGAGGAGATAATTTTTTTCAAGTTTCATTTGGATATAACATTGATTAACCATTCTAAAGAGCAGTTGCTTCAAGTTCAAGCCAATAGCACATTCCGAACGCACCTATTTTGAAAACAAAATTTCTGCCATGCTCCTTTTTGTTAACCGTGATATGGACCATGATTCCATGAAGAAGAATAGATTCTGTGTTACGACGAGTTTGAAAATGATTTTGGATAGTTGATGTTAATGAGCTTTATTTGCAGTCAAAGTAAAATTAGTTATTGAAAATTCTTTATTCTGGAAGAAAATGTTTGCTGTAGAGTTTAATAACTTGACTCGTAGCGATGGATCGGCATTGTTTTCTTTAAGTAAGTGTTAATTTGTAGTGACGGTGTTTTTACAGTAATTGCCATTTTTGTCGCAATTATTAAATTTTAAAGTTAATCTTTGTTGTTAGTAATACGTCTTCTTTCGCAGATGAAGATTGAGATGTGAATAAAAAGGGGAATGCGGTTTCGTTAGCAGCATAACCCGTTCCTGTTCTGGAGACATGGCTTATCTTTTTTTAGTTTTTGAAACTGCCATATTTGTTACAATTACAGTAAACTTCTGTGAATGGACACCTCCCGGTTATTGCTACTGTTTATAATCCCTGCGGAGTAGCATGAGAGTATACGTTGAAAATGACAGAGGGGCAGCTGAGGCTGCATCAAATGAAAAATGAACCCCTCCCCGGTCTTGGACGAACTATCCCAAACCCTTTGTTTTGACCCTTGCTAAAAGTCAACAGTACTTAGCGTTTCTTTCTTATTCTGACAGTTCTTTTTGTTATTTTGCGAGTGTTCTGCTGGACGTAAGGATAGTAAAGTTATGGACCTTAAGCTCAGCTGGGTCATTCCATGTCAGATCACCCAGGACATGTCACCCACCCATCTCAGATTTTTGTGAAAATTGGCACAAAGTATTGTACTAGTGAGATGAGAAACCAGTTAAATTTTAGGTCAGTTGGTCCAGTAATCTTGAGTAATGCCACGTTAAAAATTGGGTAGCTCTGCCTCTGAAGTTTTTAGCTGAGTTTTCACAACTACACTGTATGACAAAAAAATTCATAACTTCACAACTAACTGTTTCTTTTTTAAAATGATCTGCATCATGATCCATAAATTTGGAAATAATTGTTTCTGCGCATTTTCAAAATTAAAAGAACGCCTTTTTAAAAAAAATTAATAACAAAAGACATGGAAAAATGAGGCCACATTTTTATTAAACAAAGCAATTTTTTTCAAAATGAGCCCACACTTCAAGTTTGCTAAAAGTATTTTCATGTGTGTATCATAATGTAACCTTTCATTAAGAGAAAAAAAATACTTTGGGCAATTTGCAATTTTGATGAGAAAAAAAAAATCCAAAATGGCATGTTTTATATATGGAACATTCTGACACATGATATTATGCAATTTTTTAATTAATGGTTGCTTGACCATTTTATACACCCCCTCCTCCCCATAGTTTAACCCTATCAGAGAGTAGCTCAAAACAATTTTTATATGCCACCATCTTGGATATACATAAAATATGAAAAATTTCTCGTCCGATCCGGAGATTTTCAGCATTTACAAGCTACGTACAACTCGACACATTATTACTCTGCAAACCCTTGGGGAGGGGGTTAATACCAAAAGTGTAAGATATGAAGAATTTCTCGTCCGATCGGGAGATTTTCAGCATTTACAAGTTACAACTCGACATATCTGAGTGTATGTGCCTACTCTGGAAATCTGTCTGGGGGGAGGAGGTTAATACCAAAACTGTAAAATATGAAGATTTTCTCGTCCGATCCGAAGATTTTCAGCATTTACAAACTACACCCCCCCCCACCGGGAGGGATAGGTTTCCTGTGTATCGGGAGGGATAGGTTTCCTGTGTAGGCACATGCCTTCAGATAATGTGTCGAGTTGTAGCTGTTATGCTGAGAATCTCCTGATCGGACGAAATTGTTCATATTTTACACTTTTGGTATCTCCCCCCTCCCGGCTTACTGAGTAGGCACATGCCTTCAGATAATGTGTCGAGTTGTAGCTGCTAAATGCTAAAAATCTCCCGATCGGAAGAGAAATGAGGAATTCTTGATATTTTACGCTTTGGTATCCCCCCTGGACTAGTTTCCTGAGGCAGCAGTTGTCCTCAGACAATTCAATTACTTTGTAGCTTGCAATGGCTGAAAATCTCCCGATCGGACCGGAAATTCTTTATATTTCATATTTTAGGTTTTAAGCCCCCCCCCTTATACACACACACAAGTTTCCTGGGTTTGCTCATACTCGCAGAGAATTTGTTTAGTTATAGTTTATAAAAAAATATCGTAAATAAGAAAATACGAAATTACGGACATTTTATGTGTGTCAGAAACCACTCTTGAGGAGACGTAGCCACGGAGCAGCCCAGAACGCAATTTTTATACAGCCCCTTAAAATTTTTGTGGCCAGTTCTCCGCTTGGTCTTAGCTCCGAAAATCATGGAAATGTCTAAATTTCTTACTGAAAATGAAATATTAAAAAAAAAAAAAAATTGTGAACAATAGTTGCTCAAGTAGTGGGGAATATAGCCACACGAAATTTGTTTTTGCAGAACAGTTGTATGGCACTGAAATTGCAATGTATCCATTTCTCTGGTGGCCAGTTCTCCGTACCCGCACCAAAAGAGGACTTCACAATAGTTTTGAAAAAATTCAATTGTTTTCCTCTTGTAGATCAAAAGTTTTGGTTTTCACTACCTTAAAGAGGACATTTTAGGCTTACAGAAAATATATAGAAATGATAGAAAATATATTTTTTTAAATCTTGCTTAAAATGGCGTTGAAATCTGCAATACTCGCAAGCGGAAATAGCCATTTTTGATGGGTTGTTAAGCTGACTAGGAGTTGGAACCGCAAGTTGGGAATTTTTGTGTAATAACTATGGCTCATAGTCTTCATCTATGGAGAACTTAAGTCTGGGTTTGGTCCCCTTCCACCCCCCTTCAAAGTTGCAAAATTTTCAAGGTTACGTACCTCAAAAGAGGTACCAGATAATTTTTTTTTTTTCCACCAAGAATGCCCCTACTGGTACTCAACAAGACCTGAGAGTTTCATTTTGTGGTTCAAACTGGTTTAGAAGTTACAGGCTGAAATATTTGTGAATAAATGGTAATATTTCATCACTTCAAAATGCACAGAAACTGATGAATATTTATGCTTATTTCTGTTTTCAAAGTATTTTTTAAATCTCGTGGAATTATATTTTAAAAACCTTTACCAAATATTATTTGTGAAATTTATTCATGCAGTAAATAAAAAAATGAACACACTTGTCTAGATGTTATAAGCCTTACTTCTGTGAGTGCACTGCAACTCAATATATTTGTTACTGTTGAATTTAATATTTTGTCCAATTTCAATTTGTAAAGTTTTTTATAGTTGCTGTGCTTTAACAGGGTTCCCACTCAACCTGGAAAACAGGGAAAACCTGGAATTCTCAGGGAATTTGAAAATGGTTCCATAAATCAGGGAAAACTCAGGGAAAATTACCCTTTTTTTTGTAAAAGTCAGGGAAAACTTGGAAAATTATCCCCCTTATTTTTTCAAGATTTCAAACTTTTGCTTGCAATTACTGCCTGCCTAGAATTTGGTAGATCGTACTTTCAGTTATATTAAGTATTTCCCTTATTCTCTAAAAAAAGATGCAAAATTGAATTTTAAAAATTGCCAGTTATTAAGCTTTTGTTCAATTTCTGCAGGCAGTTGTTATAACATGGAACAATTAGGCATAATGGCTCCTGCTTGAAGAAACACTTCACAAGAGAACCAACCAAATGATGGATCAAAGTCCTTCGTCTGTTGGTTCTCTTGAAACATGTTTCTTTGAACAGAGCCTTCCATCATTAAGCTTAGCTGCATTGTGTTATAGAAGAACTGAAACTATTCAACTGACAGATTTTTTCTTACATATCACCTGTTTCTATGGGAATGTATTTACAAATTCCATGTGGGTAGTATTCACAAAAGTTCACGTACTTTGGTACAGAAAATAATGTGCATAGTTAGTTGTTATTAATGAAAAGCAGGTAATTTTATAAAGACAAATTACGTAAAGAATTTACAAATGTGTGCTTTGGTGAGAAAAATGAATGGAATGTAATGAAATGTTACAATTCTTTGCAACATGCCACTCTGGAAAACTTTAAAAACCACCTGGAAAAGTCAGGGAATTTTTTTATTACTTTTGGGTGGGAACCCTGTTAAAAATAATCGCCAGTTGCAAAAAAAAAAAGTGATCGACAGGGCCACCTATGCTATCCCAAGCTGTTTCTTTTCTTTTTTGTTTTTAAGAATACAAGCAACTGCAAAGATTAGGTGTCTCTAAATTTCTTACTAATTTTAATAAAAATATAAACTAAGGGAACAAACCATTTTGTGAATTATTTTGACATTGAATGATACATTTATGTATGATTTATTAATGAACTTTTCCTTGGTTACATAAGAGATGTGAATTCTTTTCTCTGTCAGTTTGAATTAAAACTAGACACAATCACTAATTTTCTTATGAAAAAAAAAAAACTTTGACTGAGCCCAGGTCTTCAGCCTGTTTATATAGGGTACTATGGTTCTTCCTGTTGTAGTGTTTACCTCGACCAAACATAATATATGTGTCAGAGGTACTTCACAACCATTATTAGGCCAATAAAATGATGAAGGCCCATGTGGGTGCATGAATCGAACAATCACATAATCTTCATCATAGTTAATCTTTTCAATAAATCCCACATACCAACAGGAATCATATACACATGCTACACAGCAGTTAACATGTAACTGTAACTCATCTTGAAAATTAGTTACACTGATTTCAGAAAGAATACTGTAATATTTATCACAAGGTTTGCCCGGGTGAGCCCAGTTGAAAAAACCCGCCTGGGTTTTTTCAAAATTAGATTCTATTTTTTCTTTTACAGTATTCCAAATTTAATGAGCACCCAATAAAATATTTTCTTTTACAATTAATAACAATAGGAATAATGACGAGATTCTCTTTCTTGCCTTCTCAAAGGTGATGGTTAACTGAATTTATTATTTAGCAACATAGAACAATCCTTTCAGATCAGCTAACAAAGCAATTGATCTGAAATAAGAAAATTAAACAATAAACCTGTAAATAATAAATGGTTGCATATAAATAGCTTTCCACCTATAAAGAATAACTATAGAATAGACCAACATTATAGTCTATTCATACTATAGAAATAAATAGAGAAACAGAATATAACATACTTAGCTTGTAACTAAAATATTATCTTTAAATAAAATTTGCCTGATATTATTTGTGTGTGGCATGTAAACTGCAGTAGTTTTTGACTATTTACAAAATTAGCCTAAAAATTACAATGGTACAAATAATAAAGTATTTTTGTTTTGTGTTTTAGTAAAACCTCAAATGCAGTCTGAAATTATTTCTGTTTCTGCTTTGTGTTTCTCTGGAACCTCAAACGCAGTCTGAAATTATTTCTGTTTCTGCTTTGTGTTTCACTGGAACCTCAAACACAGTCTGAAATTATTTCTGTTTCTGCTTTGTGTTTCAGTGGAACCTCAAACACAGTCTGAAATTATTTCTGTTTCTGCTTCACTGGAACCTCAAACGCAGTCTGAAATTATTTCTGTTTCTGCTTTGTGTTTCACTGGAACCTCAAACGCAGTCTGAAATTATTTCTGCTTTGTGTTTCACTGGAACCTCAAACGCAGTCTGAAATTATTTCTGTTTCTGCTTTGCGTCTCACTGGAACCTCAAATGCAGTCTGAAATTATTTCTGTTTCTGCTTTGCGTCTCACTGGAACCTCAAACGCAGTCTGAAATTATTTGTTTCTGCTTTGCGTCTCACTGTAACCTCAAACACAGTCTGAAATTATTTCTGTTTCTGCTTTGTGTTTCACTGGAACCTCAAACGCAGTCTGAAATTGTTTCTGCTTTGTGTTCCACTGGAACCTCAAACGCAGTCTGAAATTGTTTCTGCTTTGTGTTCCACTGGAACCTCAAACGCAGTCTGAAATTGTTTCTGCTTTGTGTTCCACTGGAACCTCAAACGCAGTCTGAAATTATTTCTGTTTCTGCTTTGTGTTTCACTGGAACCTCAAACGCAGTCTGAAATTATTTCTGTTTCTGCTTTGGGTTTCACTGGAACCTCAAACGCAGTCTGAAATTATTTCTGTTTCTGCTTTGCGTTTCACTGGAACC
Source organism: Macrothele yani (assembly GCA_039090855.1). Taxonomy (NCBI): domain Eukaryota; kingdom Metazoa; phylum Arthropoda; class Arachnida; order Araneae; family Macrothelidae; genus Macrothele; species Macrothele yani. Next base: position 1,583,749 of record CM076991.1, read on the forward strand.
TCAAACGCAGTCTGAAATTATTTCTGTTTCTGCTTTGCGTCTCACTGGAACCTCAAACGCAGTCTGAAATTGTTTCTGCTTTGCGTCTCACTGGAACCTCAAACGCAGTCTGAAATTGTTTCTGCTTTGCGTTTCACTGGAACCTCAAACGCAGTCTGAAATTATTTCTGTTTCTGCTTTGTGTTTCACTGGAACCTCAAACGCAGTCTGAAATTATTTCTGTTTCTGCTTTGTGTTTCACTGGAACCTCAAACGCAGTCTGAAATTATTTCTGTTTCTGCTTTGCGTCTCACTGGAACCTCAAACGCAGTCTGAAATTATTTCTGTTTCTGCTTTGCGTCTCACTGGAACCTCAAACGCAGTCTGAAATTATTTCTGTTTCTGCTTTGCATCTCACTGGAACCTCAAACGCAGTCTGAAATTATTTCTGTTTCTGCTTTGCGTCTCACTGGAACCTCAAACGCAGTCTGAAATTATTTCTGTTTCTGCTTTGCGTCTCACTGGAACCTCAAACGCAGTCTGAAATTATTTCTGTTTCTGCTTTGCGTCTCACTGGAACCTCAAACGCAGTCTGAAATTATTTCTGTTTCTGCTTTGCATGTCTCACTGGAACCTCAAACGCAGTCTGAAATTATTTCTGTTTCTGCTTTGTGTTTCACTGGAACCTCAAACGCAGTCTGAAATTATTTCTGCTTTGTGTTTCACTGGAACCTCAAACGCAGTCTGAAATTATTTCTGCTTTGTGTTTCACTGGAACCTCAAACGCAGTCTGAAATTATTTCTGCTTTGTGTTTCACTGGAACCTCAAACGCAGTCTGAAATTATTTCTGCTTTGTGTTTCACTGGAACCTCAAACGCAGTCTGAAATTATTTCTGTTTCTGCTTTGTGTTTCACTGGAACCTCAAACGCAGTCTGAAATTATTTCTGTTTCTGCTTTGGGTTTCACTGGAACCTCAAACGCAGTCTGAAATTATTTCTGTTTCTGCTTTGCGTCTCACTGGAACCTCAAATGCAGTCTGAAATTATTTCTGTTTCTGCTTTGTGTTTCACTGGAACCTCAAACGCAGTCTGAAATTATTTCTGTTTCTGCTTTGCGTTTCACTGGAACCTCAAACGCAGTCTGAAATTATTTCTGTTTCTGCTTTGCGTTTCACTGGAACCTCAAACGCAGTCTGAAATTATTTCTGTTTCTGCTTTGTGTTTCACTGGAACCTCAAACGCAGTCTGAAATTATTTCTGCTTTGTGTTTCACTGGAACCTCAAACGCAGTCTGAAATTCTTTCTGATTCTGCTTTGTGTTTCACTGGAACCTCAAACGCAGTCTGAAATTATTTCTGTTTCTGCTTTGTGTTTCACTGGAACCTCAAACGCAGTCTGAAATTATTTCTGTTTCTGCTTTGTGTTTCACTGGAACCTCAAACGCAGTCTGAAATTATTTCTGTTTCTGCTTTGTGTTTCACTGGAACCTCAAACGCAGTCTGAAATTGTTTCTGCTTTGTGTTTCACTGGAACCTCAAACGCAGTCTGAAATTATTTCTGTTTCTGCTTTGTGTTTCACTGGAACCTCAAACGCAGTCTGAAATTATTTCTGTTTCTGCTTTGTGTTTCACTGGAACCTCAAACGCAGTCTGAAATTATTTCTGTTTCTGCTTTGTGTTTCACTGGAACCTCAAACGCAGTCTGAAATTGTTTCTGCTTTGTGTTCCACTGGAACCTCAAACGCAGTCTGAAATTATTTCTGTTTCTGCTTTGTGTTTCACTGGAACCTCAAACGCAGTCTGAAATTATTTGTTTCTGCTTTGTGTTTCACTGGAACCTCAAACGCAGTCTGAAATTATTTCTGTTTCTGCTTTGTGTTTCACTGGAACCTCAAACGCAGTCTGAAATTGTTTCTGCTTTGTGTTCCACTGGAACCTCAAACGCAGTCTGAAATTATCATTTTCGTGACCTACACAATTTTCAAATATTTTCAAACCTCTTGAGTTTTTCTGTAAAACAGCCACATTTAAATAATTAATGTAATCTCAGGGGGTTTAGCCACAAACAAAACTACAAATCTACAAGAAATTTTGATCCAAAAAGGTATAAACTGAACAAGTCTATTTCGTAACTTATTCCAAACTAGTTCAACATAGAGAAAATTCTCTTAATGGAGGCAGATGAAGCTGGTGCTGAATCAGTATAATATGGCCACCTACCTAATATTGGGGTGACAGTGGTGAGATGGCGTGGTATGGACTCGTTGAAGCTCTGGAAGGTTGCCCGAGGCGTGTGTGCCCGTTCGGACTGCAGCGGAGCGTGGAGGTTCTGGAGATGACGTGGTTATGGGTCGGCACGCCGAACGCGTCGATTTAAATAGTCCCGTAAGTGCCCTAGGGGATTGAGGTCGGGCTATTTTGCCGGCCGAGCGAAAACGGAGACGTCACTGTCGTGTTCCTGGAAATGGTCGTGCGCCGCCTTAGCGAAGTGACGGTGCGTTGTCCTTTAGATACCATCACCACCAGGGTAAACGCCCAATGTGAAGGGATGCATGTGGTCTGCAAGAATGGACAGGCAGACATTCACATTCGGGGACCCATCCAGTGGTACCAGCAGTTCCAGGGCATACAAGGAAAACATCCCCCAGACATGCACACTGCCACCGCTGGCCTGCACTTGACCGACGAGCACGTCCGAGTGTTGGCTCGCGTGTGTCTGATGCCGTGTTCACCACCGCCTGTAACTTCTGTGGAGTAAAAACCTATATTCGTCAGTGAAGGCAACCTTTTCCCCACTGTCCAATGATGGTAGTCCCATGTGAACTGCAGACATCATTGCCAGTGGCCCTGGGTTAACATGGGTGCCTTGATGCAGCGTCGGCTCCGGAGACCCATGCGTAACAGGGTTTGCTCTACTGTTGTCTGCGACTCTTACTCGGGTACCCCAGCACAGAATTGCAGAATGTAGACGTACACCGTACGCGGATAGTTTCCAAATTATTAGCAGATCTCGCAGATAGTTTTTGCTTGTAGATCAAAAAAATATTTGCTGGAGGTAAAAACACTTATTCAAGGCTTTACTCAGATTAATATATTTAATTCTATTTTAACTTCAAGAACTTTCAATTATTTTTCACATCTTCTAAGTTCTTTTGTTTTTAGAAACGTTTCTGGCATCTAAATTTTATTAAGAACTGTTCTCAATGCATAGGAAATGTATCAAAAGTTTTGTTTATGCAGAACCAGTTTAAATTTTATTGCCAGGTTCCTCTTGCAGTTGCCAGTTATTAAATTAAAATCTTTTCCTTATGTATTTTGTAAGTATACTATTTTTGAATTAAGTCGTTGAAAATGCTATTTATAATTTTTGAAGATTCACTAACGGAACTGTTTCTAAAAATAAAAACTTCAAATTTTAGTCTTGTTTTTATGAGGTCATAATCCAATATTTTGTCATAAAGGTGCTGAACATTCATTTGCAATGTACTTATTTTGTCCTCACTGGAATCTGTAATGTTCTAACAATTATTTATTGTTTTATTAATTTTTCTTTAAATTACCCTTTTCTTTTTGTTATCGTGAATTGCGGGTTTGCAGCAAATTTTGTGTTTCAGTGGTTGTGTACGCATATACATTTTATTTTTATACAACTCTGCCTTAGCATTCAGTTGCGTGGTCAGTTGTTGCGTGTAGATTGCCCTTTACAAGTTGACGGAGGTGACATTCTCCTCTGGTGTTGATGGTCTTTGTGGCTCCACAGTTATGATGTCGTGAAATACTCGGTGTGCCGGCGGTTCGATCTTGGTACACCCATACTACAGCACCTTGCGAACAGCCCCCAACGTCTGCTGTTTCTGAGATGCCTCCACCCTTGGCGTGGTAACCAATGATCTTTCTTTTTCGAACATCCATCAAATCACTACATCTGCCCATTGTGCTCACGTTACGCACTATGGCTCATGCGTCCTGGCCAGCCGCTTATATCTCTGTGTGGTTGACCTTGTCACATGCACTCTGTGACACACCTGGGTGAGTACACAGTGATTCTGGGGCTGGCCATATTATTAGACTGTGTAATCAGGGGAAATTTGGACATCCACTCTTCTGCAATACTCTCCTGCTCTTGGTTAAGTTTCTTACTGCTGTATTTCGGATCCATGAGGTTTGCTAGAAAATGTGGTGCAAGAATTGCTTGTTCAAACCTTTTTTTAAATCTAGATGCAGGATTTCTTCTTGTAGTAAATCCGGCTATATTTCAGCAGCAACTGAAACAGACGTTGTGCCTCTCTCTGAAGTGTCCAGTGTGCTAGCAACAATGGATAATTGCTTTTCCAGATACATAGGATACATAGCTTCACGATAAATGCCCATTTTATCAAAGATTTTTTAAATAAATTGGATCAAATTCCTCAATATGCTCTTAAGATATTTCTCTGTATTTATGATAATTACCCGCAAATGTTTTAACACTATCAGAATGAAAGTTGCACCTTGTTTCGTTAGGTAGTTGTGGTATTAAGCCAGGCTTTTCTTTGAACCATCCGTGTATTTGATGTAGGCCTACGTTACGAAAATATTTTTGCACTGCCACAATCTGCTTTAAAACAGTCTTCGGGGAAACATCTTTTTCTAACAAATTCAACGGATGTGCCGAGCATCCATTCAAAAGTTTCCATGTTTTTTATCATTTTGTTTTTGCTCTCAGTTACAACAGCAAAAACAGGTTTTCCAAATTTTTCTTCACACTCCTTTATGGCCGCCTCTAATTTAGAAGCACAATGTTTTGTTGTTTTCTTTTCTGATCCAGTATCATCAGCATACAGCAAAAACTTTCTGTTCTAGTATGGACACTAATAGCTTAGACTGACTGGCTCATTCTTCACACTGCACTAACAATCTATGGTGAGAATCAAACTGCCTAATTTTATTTTTCTGAAAGCTGAGATTCAGTTTCTTCTGCTACAGTATCAAACAGTTTTCTACCAATGGCTTTTGCTGAGGGTGGTTGATGTCCAGGTTTCAGTGTTTCAATCATAATTATAAACTGATCCAATTCTGCTGCACTGAATGGTATGCTAGCAGCATAAAAAAAATAGCCACTGTTTCAAGAGATTCCTTTTGCCCTTTTATGCCTTTAAGACAAAATTTACTCATTGATTGTCGCTTCTTTGTTGTTTTGCAACAGTACTCGAAAAAGACCAATAAAACCCAAAAAAGCCAAGTGGGCTAGGTTTTACTTTTTTCAAACCCTGATTTATCAGAACTTAATCTCTTAGCTCCAATTCTAAAATTGGGTATAAAGTGATGCATTGTGCATGTACCAGGAAGAGCAATTTGCTTTCTCAAAATGGGGACTAAGCTAATTATGCACTTTGTTCATCTTTTCTGCACACACAAAGAAAAATGTAATTTCCTTTATATTATCTTTGCAGAAGTTACATCATTGCAGCAGATGCTATTTGTTGAGCTAAAGGTCACTGCAAAACTGGCTTTTGTTTAAGCCTTTTTACAATCTGCACCAATACCATCACATGGTGACTTGCCATGGCTTGTTGGAAAAAATGACCACTTTCTTACCAATCTAAAAAAATCCTGTTCGCGATAGCGCAAGTTCAGAAAATTCTTGTAGTTTTTATATTGTGCAGAACAACCGGCAGTGAAATACTCAATATTTCTCAGTCTGTGGTAATGCACAATTTTTTTTTTCTAAACTGAAGGAAGTAGAAACATCCACAATGACTAGGAATTTTAGTAGGAGGCAAAAACAGATAGCAAGTGAGGATAGAAATTTATTTTGAAGTCCTGTAAAGAGGAATAATTGGAGGGGGGGGCTCAACATTCATTAGTACTTATGGTGGGCATTTCATTATTAATACAAAAAAATTAAGGTTGCACTTTTTTTTTTTCATTTTCTTAAAAGTGTTTACATGCGCTGGATGAAAAACTAACTGAAAAAAATTCTTGTACCTTTTACAACTTTACATTCAACAGCTTAAATTACTTTTCTTTGATTGCACATTTTAAATATGAAAGTAGAATATTTCTCCTTGTTAAGTTTATGTACTTAAAAAAAAAATCTGAAGATCCAAAATAAATTATTTTATTTGCTGATCTGAAACCTACGCGTGTGTGCGTGTGTTCTCCCAGACTTATGTTCTACATAACTGAAAACTACTAGCCATAGTTTTTACACAAAAATTCACAACTTGGGGTTCTAACTCTTGGTCACCTTAACAGCCCATCAAAAATGGTGATTTATGCTTGTGACTGAGTATTGCAGATTTCAATGCTGTTTTAAGCAAGGTTAAACAAATATTTTCTATAATTTTTACACATTTTCTGTAAGCTTAAAATGTCCTCTTTAAGGTAGTGAAAACCAAAACTTTCAATCTACAATAAGAGGAAAGCAATTGCCTTTTTTCAAAACCATTGTGAGGCCCTATTTTGGCCTGCCTCAGAAAAGAAAAATTAACCCATATGCAAGATGGTGGCACATAAAAATAAAATAAAAATTTTATTGAGCTACTCTCACTGATTGGGTTAAATTATGGGGGGGGGGGATATATATAAAATGGTCAGGCAACCACTTAATTAAAAAATTGCATATGTCATGTTGGAATGTTCCACATAAAAAACACGCCATTTTGGATTATTTTTCTTTCTTCGCCAAAATTGCGAATTCCCTGAAGTATTTTTTTCTCCTAATGAAAGGTTACATTATAATGCACACATGAAAATATTTTTAGCAAATTTGAAGTGGGGGCTCACTTTGAAAAAACTTGTTTTGTTTAATAAAAATGTTGCTTCATTTTTCCATGTCTTTTGTCACTAAATAAAAAAAGTTTTCTTTTAATTCTGAAAATGTGCAGAAACAAGTTGTTCCCAAATGTATGGATCATGTAGATCATTTAAGTAAAAAAATGATGTGGCTACAACAGTTAGTTGTGAAGTTATGAATTTTTTTGTCCTACAGTGTAGTTGTGAAAGCTCATAGCACAAAAACTTCAAAAGCAGAAGAGTTGAGTCATTCCATCTCGGCTCAGGCGGGGCATGTCAGGTGACCATTTTTGATTTGTTGCAAAATATTACAGTAGTTACAACTACTGGAGACATAAAATATTCTGAAAGGATTTTCGTAAAAAATAATTTTTTCTCCAGCTACAGCGTTTTGAAGTTTGGCTAAAATCTAGCGATCTTTAAAAAATGGGGGAAATGCTGTATTTTAAAACGAGCGCTGCTTCAAAACTATTTAATCTATTCACTTATTTTTATTTTTATTTTGTAGCTATTGAATTAAATTTTAACTTGCCATAGTTTGAATAAACCTGACTGACATTATTAATAAAGGGAAAAAAACATTATTGCAAAAATTTTCGGAATTTTTTTTTCCCCCACTAAATAATTATTTTTTAGGTAAGTAAGGATGGCGAATGTTGTGGGATTGACATTTTTGGTTTGATTAAACACATTGACTGAAATAAAATCCTTATTTTGTTCATAAAGAAATGTTAGACAATTTTATTGGTTTTATATATGCATATGAGACAATTTTATTGGTTTTATATATGCATATATGGTGCTGAGAGCAGCTAATAAATGCTGAAAGGTTAATTATTTTCCTATGTGGGAAAAGTTCAGCCTTTTTCTGCCACGACCACTTTCATTCCCATCATGGGCATGTTCTCTCAGTAACTGCTACATCTGGCCATTTTATCACTGACATCTCATTGCACTGGCAAGTTATTAGGATGCTCTACATCTGGCCATTTTATCACTGACATCTCATTGCACTGGCAAGTTATTAGGATGCTAGCCAATTCCATACCTAAAGCTGAGGTTTTAAAGTCTTGTTGGTATATGCAAGCATCTTGCTAGTGGTTGTAACCTTTATGGCTTAAGAGATTATATTATACCTTTTAGAAAGTCACTTGAGATAATCAAATGATTTGAACTAACAGACTGTGAAAGTGTGAGATTTAAAATTGTATAAAATGGTTAATGGTAGGCTATTTTATCACGTACTTAGTTTGAAGGGCACATCTTCTTCCTTAATTTCTCTGAAGTGCTGTATTTGCAGAATCTAAAAAAAAAAAAAAAGTTTCCCTCTGTGAAATTTCAAAAAATGGGTATAATAATGATATTTTAAGGTGTAATAGTGTTGCTCTGTTGAACTCTGCTCTTTTGTCAGCAGGGTGAATTTCATTGCATTCATTTGTTCTTGTGAAAGTCTGAGTAATTCTGCAGATTATGGAAGCACTTTCTTTTATGTGTGGTATATTTTTTTTTCTTCCTCAGAACAGAATCTTTTTTATGAGAAATTCTTTTGATTCTAAAGTTAACAAATAATAATTAACCTGTTTTTTTGCTCATATGGACTTGTAACATAACAGATAATCCTACTATAAAATGACAGTATTGATGAAAAATGCAAGTTAGATATTATTTGCATGCTCTAAAATGTAAATATCTGCAATAATTGTCTTAAAAGTTTTTAAAAAAATGTGAAAGAGGTGCTTCCATAATTTGTAGAATTAGTCATTTGCTACCAACAGAAATTTCCAGTTTTATTTTTCATAACAATTAACTATTTTAGGGATAGTAGTTATTGCTGATTGACATGTAGACATTTTTTCTCTTCAAAAAATCTACTGAAGGAACTAATTATGCTTCAGACTAGAAATTGTTTTTCTTTTGAACAGTTTGCAATACTTAATGTTTTGTAAATCTCACGTTCACCCAACCTTATGAACTTTTTCATTCTGTGATAAGTTCATGCACAGGAGCAGAAATCATTCTGTGATAAGTTCATGCACAGGAGCAGAAAGTACTTAAAACTGCGACATACATTACAGAACAAAGTCTCCCTTGCAGAACATTTTCTTTTTAATCTTAGATTTCAATGCCTTGCACATTATATATTTTTAATCTTTGATTACAATTTCCTTGCAGAATATTTTTATTTATAGAATATATTTCAATCCCTTGCAGAACATTATTTTTTATCTTAAATTTGTGAGCGCAGCGCTCCCTCACTCACCCAGCCTGTCTTCCGGAAGCTCCTCTTGTCTATACTCTGGTATCTGCCAGGAGAACTGACCAATCCTCCCCACCACTATCCACACACGTGTGTCCATCCACCCCTGCCATTTGGGATGGTAAGAGATTTTGTTTCTTCCTGCTCTTTTTGAAAGACCCCCCCCCTCCTTCGCTAGTACGTTGTGAAAACAGGAGATGCCAAGCCATGCGAAACCAAATAATATTGCTGGAAAGAGAGTTTCTTAGGTGTCTGTCTTGGAGAAAATCGCCTCAAGTCAACAACAGCAGAACACATGCGCAGTCCCAGTATGCACTTGGCTTTTATTTTTCGTAAAAATGTCTGTGAGAGGAAAGATTGCTTGTTTCTGAATGTGATAGTCAAAATGTCAAATTAAAAAAAAAAAAAAGCTGCGTCATCAGCGCAATCGTCCTGAGAAAATAGTAAAATGCCGTTTGATTAGCAAAAAAAAAAAAAAAAAAGAACTTTGAAATATGAAATACCGAAGATATTTAACGAAAAAGACCCTGAAAGAACAGTGCTGCTGTTGCAGTGTTCTAAGTTTCTGTTCAATTTCAAAATTTTTCAAGTAGTGCTGAATATGGAAATAGGTCAGATGGTACAAAAGATAACTGCAGGGAAATGGCACAGAAGCGATCTCGAGTGGACAGCATTATCGTCATGGATAAGGATATCTTAAATCAACTGTTGGCTTTCATCAAATGCAAGAAGTGTAATATTTATATATATATATATTGGCAATTTTCTCAACAATCGGCCAAATAAAATATGAAAATTTAAATGCTGGGTGTTTTATTTTTTTAAGACATCTGGCTAAAATTTTGGTTAGGAAAAATGTGCAGCAAAATAACAAATCTGAAAGGCATCTGTTAATTTGCAAGTCACTATAAAAGAACAAAATGATGATCATCAAATGTATGATTATAGGGCCTAAAATTCAGGGCAGGATGGCGGGATTTCCACCCAAAGTTTTATATTCCCACCAAAATAAAGTTGCTAGGAAGAAGTCTCCTGCCTTAAAATTTTTTAAGAATATATATATATATATCATTGACAATGATGATGATGATATATATATATATAATATCTGGGTTTGTATTTTGACCACTCCCAAAATTCAAGCTTTAAAAAACATATCCTTCGGGAAATTACGTGCGTTAAAAACGAATTCTTCACAGAGTTCCAAAAATAGCAATCGAATACATTGTTCATGTCGAAAATGTAATCAATTTATGGATGTGAATTGGCTTCCATGCATAATGACATGAACAATTAATTTTGCATATCGCTGACTGTTACAAATTAGACACAAGATTCTTTTGAGGAATACCACTTCATCATTTTGGATCGATACAAAACTGAAGAGAATCTTGGTTCCATCTCTAGGGACAGTATTAAAGTTTTCAAAACATAAAGATTTCCCCATAATCATTATTTCTTCTCACAAAATTGCCTCTGTTCAGTATTGTTTGTTGCTAAATATAATTTTATTGCATAAATGTTTGTATTTGAGCTCGAAACTGTCAGCAACAATTTCCCAGTAATTTTTTAGCTCAAGTTTCTCCCACGGATTTCGCCTTTGTTGTCGTCATTTGCATCATTCTCGAAAGCTAAGAGAAGGGGGGGTTAATATCGTGATGGTATGTGAAGTGGACATTTTCCGGCTGGAAACAGAATTCTGTTGTTTCTAAACTTTCGAAAACTGAAATTAGATGGAGTGAAAATTTCTCCTGTAATCATATTTTTTTTTCTTGTGATCCCTCTGTTCAATATTAATGTAAAATATGATTTTATTTGATAAATGATTGTGTTTCAGCTAGAAAATGGCGAAAAAAAAATTCTAAAATGGAAATCGGATAGAGTGAAGAGTTTGGAAGAACTGCAATCCACTCAATAACTTTGACATAGCTAGCTTCCTCTAGCTCCCTTATGTTGTGATATTTAGATGGTAACAGGCTACATTGATTATCTACACTGCTCAACAAAATTAGGGGAGCAGGTGATTTAGTGAGAATAGACAACTGCTGGTAAATATGCAGCACAATATAAAAATATATTAACTATATGTCAACAAAATAGTTTCCATATCATCTACTGTTTCGCACGTTACTAGAAATTCGAGCACGGGAAAAACTTCCATATAATAAAAAAATGTTTATTTCAACTTGTCACTAATATTCCTTTTTGATGTTCCTTATAATAGTTTAGAATTTTATTATATGAAGATTACAAATTTATATGAAAAAATGTTTTTATATGTACAGTCATATGCATCATAAGTTGTCAAAGTCCTCCAATACGTAGAGACAATATGTATTAAATGATTAACATTATTCCAGTTTTTTAACTCATGATTCACGAAATTAATACAATAGAAAAGAACTTTCGAGCCTCTTGACTATGATGCGTTGAATCAGTAATAAGCCATCTTGTTATCGAAGAAGGCACGATTTTTCTTTCCTGTGGTATCAGCTTCCAAGTTGAACTTCAATCTTATAATTTCTTATTATAGATGATGGTTGCATGTTTCGTTTTCCGTGGCTCGATATCCCAAACTAGTTTCAATTCCTTCTTTTTGGAATCATCTTCAGTGGGTATTATGATCTACTTCTCATACACGTTGTATTTCGGCCACTTGCATCGATTTTACTGGCGGCGTCCAACATTTCACGGCAGTTGTACTCTTGCGCATGCTAATTTTGGTATTAATGCTCATTCTTAGTCGTGTTTTGATATAATTGGATGATATGAATTTCTGATTCTAAATTAATTGGTGTTGCCATTCGTTTGTTGAAAACAATTAATAAGGTCTTTTATTATATTTTTTAGCGTTATTTGCTTTTTCAATAAAATATTTCCAAGCATACGGTAGACTCATTGGATCATTATTATTACAATTTATTTCTTTAGTTTTTTCAATCATTACTGCTTCTGAGGTTAATATTTGATTTTTAGTTTTATGTGAGGTTATTAATTTTGCATCATACCTATAATCAGGATAAACTTCATTTTCAATACAATGATTTATTAATGATGTTTTTCTTTTTTATTCCAGTTGGATATATGTTCTTTTAATCTGGTCTTAAACCTTCTTTTTGTACTTCCTATGTATACTTTATTTCTTTCATTTCTTTTTTTTCTGTATAATATTTTGTTGGTATAGAATATAATCCGGCTTTATCAAGCATTGATCTTCTTTCATTTCCTGTAGTTAATATAGTTTCGTTATCTATGACGGTTTCTGCTAATATCATTTTTTCTTTAACGCATTCCTTCTTTAGGATATGTTATTGGAGGAATGTAGGGAATTTTACCAGCAAATTTTATTTCATTTTTTGTTTATTTTTACTTTCATTTAAAGATTTCTTTAAATGAAAGTAAAAATAAATAAAAAATGACAAAGTTGGCGAACTTTGTCATTTTGTTTAATAAGGTGTGTGATCACCTCGAACATGCAAGATGACAGTCACACCTATGGGGCATTGAATTGATCAGGTGTTTGAGGAGGTTTTGGGGGATTCTTCCCCACTCTTCAAGAAGGGCATTTGTGAACTGAAAGTGAGTCAATGGAGGTTGTGGTCTAGCAGCAATGCGTCTGCCTAATGTGTTCCAAGCCTGTTCGATCGAATTCAAATCTGGGGAGCATGCAGGCCATTCCCATACGCTCTATAGCTTCCTCCTCAAGCATCTGCTTCGCAAGGCACACTTGATGAGGTCGGGCGTTGTCATCCATAAAAAGGGCTGAATCGCTGATGGCAGCAAAATAAGGCATGAACAAGGGTCTAAGAATTTTGTCCCTGTATCTTTGAGCAGTCAGGGACCCATTCCAAATGACGTACAGGTCAGTATGCCCACCTAAGCTTATCCCTGCCCAAACAAGCACACCGCCTCCACCAAAACGTGATCTTTCTTGGACATGCGCTGAGTTGTATCGGGTGCCACGTTATCTCCCGATCAAAAGGCGTTGATTATCCTGCTCTAGGCTGAATCTGGACTCGTTGGAGAAAAGAAGTTGGCTCCACTCGGCAGGTCCCCAATCACAGTGTTCTTCAGCCGAGTTTCTTCGAGCCATACAATGTCGGGAGGTCAGTGGGACACAAACAACTGGCCTGCGTGCATGAAGACGTCTGGGTCATTCTCTGAAAAGTGGCATTTCATGTCCCAGGATTCCTGGGGATGTATTTTTAAAATTACAAAAAACAGGGTGCTCACGTGTCCTTGAAAACCTGAAAGTCCTTTAATTTAAAAAAAAAAATTCAAGGCCTGGAATGCCGTTGAATTTCTTTAATTAGCCTGGAAAGTCCTTGTTTTTTAAAAACCCACAGCTGAAAAATTTCGATCGAAATTTCCGATCTTTTTCCTTTTGTTATTTTTCACTTTTTTTCTGCAATCCTCCATTGACATCAGAAGTCAAAAAGAGTAAACTTCAAAGCAGCTGCGTCACTGGGAGAAAAGGTGTACTGCAGTCTAACGGGGAGTTAAGTAGGTCAAGATTGGATCCCCCCCATCTACTGCGAGAGGAGTTGAGTGTTTGCTACCCCAGAGCACTTGTTCGACGGGAAAACTATCTTATCGTTTCTTTCATTTTCCTTGCGGCAAGGCGGGGATTTCCCCTTCTTGTTTCTTCTTTATCTGCTTGAAAGCGGGTTCATTCGATGCTGTTGATAGGTGCATTTCACCAGCCCCTCACCACGGTCAAGCAGTTTTAGAAAAAGGTGACCTTGAACGCGCACAGCACGTTCAAACTGCTCGGAGGGTTAATAAAAAAAAAGTGTATAGTTTATAAACTTTTCATTGGATCGAAGCGAAATTTGCAGGGTAACCTTATAAGACCAAGTTATGGTATCTGTCAAAAATTCAGTTCTGTTAAATGAAAATTTGGAAAATTATTATTATTATTTTGCATTTTTATCGTTAGTTAGGGAAGGAGGCAGTTCAACAGGTGGCCAACGGGACTGCGAATGAAATGGTAGACGTGATTGACAAATTGTGCATGCCAACAGTTCCTGCTTGCTGCTGTTGTTCCACGAGAACAAAAAGTTGAAATTATTTGTTTGTGTTTGTTCATTTTCCGTATTTTAGTTGCACTTTTTTTCTGGCCACAGAGTATTATAATAACTTTTATGTATCTGGCAATAGCTTAGGATTACAAACAATGCTCATGGCATTACTGAGTAGGAATTCCTTACATTACTTTTCCGGAAAGTTCTTTGCGATGTGCGCGTAGCCACTGAAAAAAAAAAATCTTTGATTTTTGTTGGCTTAGTGTTTTGCTTTGAGATGTCTCTAGTTGTCATCTAATTGTTTGATATCGGAATTTTCTTGTTTTTGTGTTTAATAAATGAGTCGTAAGTGCAATTTCAGTGATCTTTGGTTGCAAATCCCAAGTATTCCACACGGGATGGTAAGGATTGCAGCAATAATCATGTTGCGAGATGTTTGTTATGCTTAAAGAACGTCGATATTTCGTCAATGGGAGAGTCTGCATTGCGAAGCCACATGAAAAGTAAAAAGCACGTGACCCGTTCTCAAAACAAAAGTCGAAATTCCACCTTAGATGGACTGTTTGAAAAAGTACCAGCACCAGCATCACAAACACCATCATCACCAGAGCCATCTTCATCATCAGCAGCAGGTTGTTTACCCAGAAAAGATCCTACAAAAGCCAAAATATTATGGGCTTTAAAAGGGGTAGAAAGCCATTATTCGTACAGATCATGTGCTGGAATTTATAATTTGTTTCGATTGATGTTTTCAGACAGCGAAACGGCTCTCAACTTTTCTTGTGGGCAAACAAAAAATGTTCATATATTTGCTGCTTTGGCTTGGCACCCCATTTTAAATCACCTTTGTTGCAACAGATTAATGAAAGCAAAGATTTTGTTGTTTTGTTTGATGAGAGTTTAAATAAATACTCTCAACAAAAACAAATGGACATCCATATAAGATTTTGGGACAAGAACAGAGTAACATCACAGTATCTGACTTCTGTGTTTTTAGGACATGCAAGTGCAGAAATTTTATTAGACAAACTTCAGCAATCTTTGAAGGGTTTGCCTTTAGAAAATACAGTTCAGTTTTCTATGGATGGGCCGAATGTGAATTTAAAGCTTTTTTCTTTATTTCAAGATGAATTATTGGCCAATTCAAATGCATCTCTCTTAAACACCGGGACCTGTGGATTGCACATAATGCATTGAGACATGCTACTACTGTGAGTGATTGGCAAATAGAAAAATTTCTCTCAAGCCTATGCAGGTTATTTAAAGATTCACCGGCATGGCGTGAGGATTATTTAAATGTGGATAATGCTGTAAAAATGCCACTAAAATTCTGTTCACACAGGTGGGTTGAAAATTCTCCTGTGTGTGAATGTGCTATAGAAATTTGGCCCTTTATTTTGAAGTATGAAACTTTGGTAGCCCAGAAAATTGTAAATAATCCTTGCACAGTTTCCTTTTAATATTGTCCAAAAATGGACGTAGGATCCATTGGCACTTGCCAAATTATATATTTTTTCATACTGTTGCAAAGCAACTGAGTCCCTTTTAAAAAAAGTTTCAGGCAGACAAGCCAATGCTGCCATTCATGGCTAAAGACTTAGAGAAAATAAATGTTAAGGAATCTGATGAGTCGCTTTGTTAAAATGGATGTATTAGAACAAACAAAGACCATTACGGCACTTCTAAAAATTGATCCAACTGATAATAAAAATTGTTCCACTTATAGGATGATTGATATTGGATTCCAGGCCGAAAAGGAGGTGAAGACTTTGCCATCAAACGCAAGTAAAAGGCAGATAATGGAATTTCGTGTGAAATGCAGATCAATTTTGCAAAACCTTATCAAAAAATTGCTCACTAAATGCTCACTGCTCTTGTGCGGCACATGAAGTGCTTAGATCCTAAATTAATGAGTGCTGAGAAGGAATCTTGCTTAAAAAGTTTCAAGATTATTCTAGAAATTCTCGTGGATGTAAATAATCTGAAAATAAATTTAGAAGAAAAAGCTCGGGAAAAGGCTAATTCTGCTGTAACCCAAAAGAGAAAACAAATACTGGATGAAATAGAAAGTATGAAAAAAAGAAAAATGTGTAGAAAATGAAGTATTAGATTTATTAAAATCAGCTGATGACTTGGCAACAAAAGCAGAAGATACTCATAATTTTAACTGCATTGCTAAATCAAATAGCTTTAGAAAGACAGCTCAAGACAAACAATCATTGATAAAAGAAATAGATTTTGAACTTAAGAAAAAAATGGATTTAGTGAATAATTGTAAATAAATTATTCACCCATTTGCTTAATATTTTTTTAATATACTTGTTAATTATATTTTCACAATGATAAATTTAATGTTGTGTATAAAAGTTTACCTGGTGATTTTTGAGCATCCATCAGTTGTGTTACTGGAAAGTTATGGCAAATGTGATTTTTCTCAGCTGTTTGTTTTGTATCGGGGTTGCGCTGCCGATCACATTCTTCGCAATTTGTAAAAAGAAATTTTGGCGATTAACTTCTTGTACTGTTGTAACACTTTGGTGAAAAAAATTGAATTTGGTGAATAAGTTGACAAATACTTTGAAAAAGCCAGAGCAACCCCTGTGTATGTCATCCAGTAATCCTTAAATTGATATTTTTGAATGAGTGATTACTTGTTTGTTGAAGCTGCTAAATGTGCCTTTTTATTTATTTTTGTTTTGTTTTAGATGAAACAGTTGTGCAAGCATCTGTTTTTGGTCCTGCTGCCACGACAATGTCAAAATCTCAATGTGACAGAGCTATAGTTGAGGTGATGATTAAAAGGAAAGTTGGCCAGACAGGTACCTCAAATTCATCGTTTATTTATTCTTCAGTTTCCTGATTTTGAAAACTGAATTAATGTAGCCTACTTTTGATTGCAGGTATTCCTATTGAGATTGGATTTTTGCAGAGTAATTTCTACAGTTCCATTTGTTAACCATTATACAGTAAATTTTCATTTGTAGTTAAACCTCATTTTAATGATTGGGCTTCCATGGTATTGCATTGAACCAATTACTGATGATGGATTCATCAGAGTAGTATAAAAAATAAAATGTATCTGCATGCACAACCATTGAAACAGAAAACTTGCTGCAGACCCACAAAGTGCAAACCGCAATAACAACAGAATAAAGTTTTGATCAGTACGATTCCAAAACTGCAAATCGTTCCAAGTCATAATAAATGCTGCTGCATGTTTGCATGCCGTGACTGCAATCTCCGGGATCTCAGGAATTTACCGCAGTCTGGGAAGTAGTTGGCGGGTAATTGGCATGTCTTTTGTAAAAAAAGAACGTGTATACAAATCGGTTTGTCCGTCCGTGGACACCATATCTTTGCAACTGTTCGTCCGATTTTAATATTTATTTTTATTTATTTTTTGCGTTGGAAGCATAAAATGTGAGAAGGATTATCTTGGCGTTCCGAGGTTTTCGGATGCGCAACTTCGCCGTTAGAGGGCGTAAATGCAGATGATATCAAATTTAAAATGCATTTTTTGCATGTATTTGCTTCTAAATATCTGATTGAAAAAATTCTTTCTTCCTCTGGATGCCATTTTAACGAAGACTGTTTTAGACGCAGTTTCTTTTTCAAGTAATGCATAGATTTTGCACTAGGGGGCGTAAAGGTTACTTGCGCTTACCCTGATATCTCTGCTTCTGAAACTCCGATTTGAAAAATTCTTTCTGCATCGAATACTGCTGCTAATAAGAAATGTTTTTCATGTAATTTCAAAATTTTGATAAAGTATGGTTTGGCTACCAGGGGGCGTAAGTGTTTATTTCTGCTTCTGATGTATTTCCAACAAAATCCGAGCTTCTGAAAAAGTAGACTGAAAAAATTCTTTTGTAGACCAATACAGCTCACCTCGGAAAATGTTTTGAGGACACCTCCTGCTTAAAATAGCGCATACTTTTCCTGCCAGGAGCGTAGATGTATATCTTATTTTTGTTGATATCTCTGCTTCCAAGAATACGATTTAAATTTTTTTTCTTTGTTGGAGAGCGTTTCTAGTGTGCAAAATGTTTCTCATATAGTTTTCAAGTTTTTCATGTAATTAATATATTTTCCACTAGGGTGGCGCAAAGGTAACTGGAGTTTTCCTGATATCTCCGCTTCTAAAGCTTCGATTTGAAAAATTCTTTCTGCTTTGGATACTGCTCCTGATGAGGAATGTTTTGCATATAATTTCTAAATTTTGATAAAGTATGGTTTGGCCACCAGGGGGCATAAGCATTTATTTCTGCTTCTAATGTATTTGCAGCAAAATCCGAGCGACTGAAAAATTCTTCCTTAGACCGATACTGCTCACCTCGAAAAACGTTTTGAGAACACCTGCTGCTTAAAATAGCTCATAGTTTTCTCGCCACAGGTTGTATATCTTATTCTTGTCAATATCCCTGCTTCTAAGCGTCTGATTTGAAAAGTTCTTTCGTTTTGGGGGAATGTTTCTACTGCGAAATGTTTCTCACATATTTTAAATTTTTTCTTGGCGCACAAGATTTCCACTAGAGGGTGTTAGCTCACATTTCCGTTTACAGCAATATATGCGGGACTAAAAACCCGATATAAAAGATTCTTTCACGGTCGGATACTTCTGTGAAAACTCCTCCCAAAATAATGCCCAATTTTGCCGTCAATGTTCAATCTGTTTTTCTTAATATCTCTGCTTCTAAATGTACGATTTAAGAAATTCTTTCAGCACCGGATGTCATTTGCCTTGTGGAACACTTTAGATTAGTATTTGAGGAGTTTTATAGTTGGCAGTTATACCACTAGGTGGTGTTTGTGTACTTCTGCTTGCAGCTGTATCTCTGCTTCTAAAAACCTTTTGAGAAATTTCTATTTTTTTTTTTTTTTTTTTTGTAGCATGCCATTCTCCACAATAGAGATGTGGTACATTTTCCTCTTAAAACAATGCACAGAATTCCTGCTAGGGTGCATAAAGGTCGGTACCTTTTTCTCACTGTCACTTCTTCTGGGAGCCATATTTGAAAAGTTCTTTATCGTTAGCATATTTTTTTCCATGAATATTTTTTTACTTTCCTATTGGGCGTAGAGTTATATCGGGCTTCTTTCTTTATTTCTCACTTTTAACTGTTCGATTTGAAAATCTGTCTCCGATACCTTCCTTCTGCTGTGAGAAACTTTTTATGTACAGTTTGTTCATTTACATTACGTACTTTTTAGCTGCTGGTGGAAGTAAGTAGCTGTTTCTATTTCTGGATGTTTTATCAATTGTAGAAATCTGGTTGATATTTTTCTAACCAGTTGCATTGATTTTGAATAACTTTGATAAATATAATTA
This sequence comes from Macrothele yani, assembly GCA_039090855.1. Taxonomy (NCBI): domain Eukaryota; kingdom Metazoa; phylum Arthropoda; class Arachnida; order Araneae; family Macrothelidae; genus Macrothele; species Macrothele yani. Next base: position 1,603,115 of record CM076991.1, read on the forward strand.
GCATCAGAAAAGATTCAAGACATGCTCATTACAACCCAAAATTTGGTGTCATCTTTCTTGTTTTCTTTTTTTGTTCAGGTTTCAGCAAAACAGTATGAAGAGATGTATAGGCATTTAAAATTACATCTGTATAATTTTCTGAATATCAGTTAGTGCACTTCTTTTCCTTTGGAGAATTATTTCATTTTTTTCAACATTTTCAAAATATTTAATCAAGTCTAGGCAGGAAAAAAAAAAAAAAAAAAAGCCTAACTGCAGATTTCGGTACTTCCCGATGGAATTGCGCCATAAAAATTAGTATAAATGCACTGCACATTGAGTAGACAAACACAAAAATATTACACTTTGAAAATTTTTTGTCAGGCCTAGCCTAGGCACACAAAAAGAAAATGCCTGACTGCAGATTGTGGATACTTTCTGATGGAATTTTACCATGAAAATAGTTATAAATATACTGTATGTTGAGTAGACAGACACAAAAATATCACACTTTCAAAAATTTTAATAGGCTTAAGCTAGGCGCAGCAAAAAAAAAAAAAAGAATAAATAAATAAATAAATAAAAATAAAGGCCTAACCATAGGTTTGGGTACTTCCGGATGGAACTTCACCCAGTGAAAAAATCTGTACAAATGTACTAAGCGTAAAGTAGATGGATAGAATAACATTATATTAAAAAAAAAAAAATCAGGCCACAAATTAAAAATAATAAAACTAAATGCTGCATCAAAATGTAAAGAAGTGCTAAGAAAACAGAAAAGTCAGCAAGCAGAGAAAGAAAAGGAAATCAGATGTGCTGTGGGAAGAATTCAAAAACTGAAAGAAAAAGTTATTGGAACAGGCTGAAGAAGCTAATGCAATAGAAACAGAAATTAAAGCAACATACACATACAAAAAAACTGCAGAGTTAAAGCTATGTCATACATTGCATTTGGATTGTTAAAGCTCTTCATTAGTGCTCTGGGAGCTAAATGTTATCCAATGAAGAAGTGTTTGATTTAGATAACTTTTTAGTTTTATGTATGCACAGTAATATGTCTACTTAATGCATGTTCGCTATAACGTATGTACAACATTTTTACCTGTTACCAACATAACTTATATTAACATCACGCTGAAATTTTCCACCAATTGGAAGCTGCATAGTTTGAAGGACTTCTAGAAATCTTTGTTTACGGTACACTTGTTTCTGGCTTCTCTGATCGGAGGAGGAGGAATTCGCATTGGTATTGCTTTTCTTATTGATTTACTAAGGACATTCTTGTAAAAATGTCTGTTAATAAAAGAAAAAGTGATGCTGAAAGTGAAATATTGGTAAAATGCTACATAAATCGATAAAATTACAAGAAATTTTATGGATTTATGTAGCTGGTGAGTTAATAACTTAACTTTCAAACTTTATAAAATGGGCCCAGCCACACCACATATTCAACAGACCATACTCTTTTGTTATTTTTTTTTCTTTTGCTACGTAACAAACATCTTAAGTTCAACCTATGGAACACGGAGCTATGCCACTTTTGAATCGTATTATTTATCGCATCGTGATCTGAAGACAGCTTATTTAGTAACCGTTAGTAAGGACAAGGCAACTGTTCAACAGTTTAGTTGTGATTATAATATTTTATATGCAGTATCACAGGAGGTTCAATATTGCGTGAAAAATGACACTGTAGTGCATGGTTGGACTTTGACTGGGAGCAGAAGTCCTAAAGATTTCCAATTCAGCTCTGGTTAAATGCAATAACATTCAAAAGCATGAAGACCACCCCCTTACTTTTATTTGAAAAATTGCACAGTGTAGTCATTTTGTTATTCTGCAAAATATATCTCATTAAGAAACTGCAAAATAATTTGTTCAGCAAAATAAGATGGTCTTTGGCTTAAAACGTATTTTGCTATCCGTTCTGCATGCATCAAAATATATTATGAAGTTGATTAGGTTATGCTATAAATACAAAGTTGAAAATTTATTTTAAAGTACACATTGTTAGAAAATTAAAAGCAGTTTTATTATATTATGCCATCTATGTATTTGCATCACCTTTTTGTACAAACAAAAATTTGGAAGTATGACACTAAAATAAAGCAATTTGCAAATTAAAAAGGATGGTCATGTTTTATAAATTTATTGAAATAAAAAATATCTCAGTATTATATTGTGTGACAAAAAAATGGGCATTTCTGCATTTTCAGAAGTGAGTGCTGTCCTCTGTCCACATAAATTTTTTTTGTTAAATATTTTAAGTTTCTGAATTAAATATTAAGCTTGTCAGAAACAATGTGAAATTACATATATCATTTCTCATATTTGTTTGTCCCCGCACGGGGATAACTGGTTTTCCAGTTATTTGGGGAGCGGCGCCCCCACGGCCCGAGCTGACCTTGTGACGGATCCATTTATATATTTCGTCTTGAACGATTATGTAACCGAAGGGACAGCTGTTCATCCAGCTGCTGGGGGATGGCGTCCCCACGGCCCGAGCCGAAACGTGCTATATGTGATGATATTCACATTTTTTTTTTATGTTTTTTCACTTGACACGTTCCTGCCTCAGTTGTAGGTTGCTGAGGTTGTGATTATGCGCCAGCTCAGGATTTTAGTTTCTCGTTTTCTCTCCTGTCTTCTCCATTTTATGTTCCTTTTGTTTTTCCGAGCTGGTTAGCTAGACCTACCTGCACGTTTGCCGTGTGTGGTGACCCGTAAGGTGGAAAAGGAGATGCTGGAGGCTGAGGTTTCTGGAGGCCTGGGTGTTGTTGTCGCCAGTTGCCAACACTCCTCTTTGCCCCCTGCTTCACCCTAAACGGGCGGCTGGGAACTAACCCACTCCTAGTCAATGAGGTCTGTGGCCGAGTGGAGCCCAGACCTCTAACGGCTTGTCGTCTCGTACAACTGGGTGAGTCTGGGGATAGGGTGGGCATGCCAAAGGGGTGTTCCCCAGGCATGGGAAAGTCTGGGTGCACGCCGAGCGCATGTCTGCCCTATCAACTTGCTATATCCGCTTGCTATCCCTAGAGCCGTGTCCTGCGTCCACTTGGGCTTGCGGACCTCCGGCTCTCCCTCGTTGGGCTCGATTGTGGGTGGGGAAGTCGGCGGACGAATTATTAATTTTTCTTTATGGATGAAAATAAAGTTTCCCACGAACCAAAAAGCAAAAGAAGTAATGAGGAAGGCTCATCCCCTTCCGCTAAAAAGCATGTGCCTGATTGTTTGAATGCTCGTTTCCTTTTTGTTCATTCATTAGACCTTTCAAAGCCTCTGAGTGCCAAAAGTCCATTTTGGATAAATAAAGCACTTCAATCCATCGCAAGCTCTCCTAAGAGCGTAAAGAAGCTCCAATCTGGAGATCTTCTGGTAGAAATGTCCACTGTGGCCTACAGCTCTACACTTCTTAACACCACCACGCTGCTTGAGACTCCGGTAAAAATAACACCTCATGGATACCTAAATTCATCTCGAGGTGTTGTCTCCTCTCAGGACCTCGTTGAGTGTGCTGAGGAAGAATTACTTGAAGAACTGAGGAGTCAACACGTTACGGGTGTGCGGCGTATTCTATTCAGGTGGAATGGGCAGTCCGTCCCATCCCGGAACATCATTTTAACTTTAGATAGCCCTTCCCTGCCTACATCCATCAAGGCAGGGTATCTCCACCTCGAGGTACGCCCGTACATCCCTAACCCTTTGAGATGTTTTAGGTGCCAGTCTTATGGCCATTCTCAGCAGTCGTGCAGGAGCAATCTCCGGTGTGCACGCTGTGGTGCCACAGAACATCTTGTGCAGGAATGTGTGGCCGAGGCTGAGTTTTGTGTGAACTGCAAGGGTTCACACGCAGCATCAGCCAAAGATTGTCCCAAGTGGAATTAGGAGAAGGAAATCCAAAGGATCAAAACGGTGGAAAATATTTCCTATCCTGAGGCCAGAAGAAAAGTGGTTCCTGTTACATCTGATCGGCGATCATACGCTTCAGTGGTGGTTGCCAAATCTACGGTTGCCATTCAGACCGACATTCAGATCCCCCTTAAATGTCCATACAATGTAAACGACATCATCGCAGCCGGACTGGAGGCACTCCAGTCTCGAGCTAGGGGTCTGAAAGCGCCACCCACCACTTCGCCGAAGCAGACTCATCCCACCACCGAACTCAGGCCACTTCTTCTAACAAAAAGACCAAAGCCCAGGATAAGAAAAGCATTTCTTCTCCTCCAAAATCTCAGGAAACTACTCAACGTCGTGCGCCTCCCGGTAAGACACTTGGGACAAAACATGCTCCCATCTTAGCCCCTGGTCACACGCCTCCAGATCTGGGGGAACCCCCAGCAGAGGCGATGGAGCCGGACTTCGTTTGATCATTTTCATTTTCATTTCACTTATAACCATGGCTTCAATCATTCAGTGGAACTGTCGAGGTTTTCGGACGAACTTTGATGAAGTGAAACATCTGCTTTCATTTTACTCTCCGGTGTGCCTTTGTCTACAGGAGACGAAGCTTAAACCATCAGACCTGCTTTCAGTTCGAGGCTACAGTGCATTTCGGACAGATAACTCGTCTGGAAATATAGCCTGTGAGGGAGTCGCTATTCTCGTCCCTCACAGGGTTCCGGTATCTTCTGTCGCGGTTTCCACAACTGTGCAGGCCGTGGCGGTTCGTATTTCTATGCCTGTACCTCTTACTGTCTGCAGTGTCTATCTGCCGCCGGACGAGAACGTGAGCGTCTCTGTACTGGAGAGATTGGTTGATCAGCTGCCTTCACCCTTTCTTCTACTGGGTGACTTCAATGCCCATCATCATTTGTGGGGTAGCGTCAGCATCAGCACGAGAGGTCTTCGCATAGTCTCTTCTGTCCTCGGCCTCTTTGTGCCTTTTTAACACCGGTGCTGACACGTACTTCCATGAACCGACACGATCCTTCAGTGCGATCGATTTGACTTTGGGATCACCATCAATTATTGCCGACTGGTCGTGGGCGGTGTGTAACGACCTCCACGGGAGTGACCACTTTCCAATTGTCCTCTCGCATCATGCGAACATGCCGCCTTCTGCCTCCCGCCCTCCTCGTTGGAGGATGGAGCGTGCGAGATGGGAGGTCTTCACACCGTCAGCTTTGATATTTTCTGCAATGGTGACCCAAGAGTCAATCGACGCTGCGGTTCTTGAAGTAACAAATTGTATTCTTCAGGCAGCTGATCTTTCTATACCAAAAACATCTACGACACTCTCCAGAAGTCCGGAGCCTTGGTGGACCCCTGAATGCGCAGCGGCTAGGAGAGCTCAACATAAGGCCTGGTCTACGTTTCGGCGTTATCCAACCGATGCTAATCTCGTTACATTCAAACGAGCAAAATCCTATGCTCGGTTGGTGCGTCGACGTAGCAAGAGGGAGTCTTGGATCCAGTATGTTTCATCTCTCACTTCACGTGCCAGTTCGAAAAGTGTGTGGGACAAGATTCGTAAGATCCGGGGTAACTACAGCTCTCACCAGATCTCCATTCTCGAGTAACGGCTGCACACATGCTGGAGTCGGGGAGATTGCTGATTGTTTGGGGGAGGCGTTTGCCTCCGTGTCGAGTGACCTGGCGTATCCTTCCTCCTTTCTGAGGATTAAATCCACTGCGGAACGCCAGAGAATCTCCTTTGCGCCTTTTCTCGACACGGAATATAACTCCCCCTTCAGCATGGTAGAACTCAGGGTGGCTCTGCATCGGTCCGGCGCTACATCTGTCGGTCCCGATAGAATCCACTATGACATGCTCCGTCATCTCTCGCAGTCGTCTCTCGAGAATCTCTTAATCTTGTATAATCGTATTTGGTCGGAGCAGTTTCCCGGATTCTTGGCGAAAAGCTTTTGTTCTGCCTTTTCCCAAACCTGGCAAGGATCCTAAGTCTCCCTCTAGTTATCGTCCAATTGCTCTCACTAGCTGTCTGTGTAAAGTTCTTGAACGCATGGTTAATTCCCGGTTGATTCATTTTTTAGAATACCATCAAGTACTTTCGCCGTCATCGTTCACCTCACGATCCTCTCATGCACCTTGAGACATCTGTGCGCGAGGCGTTCGTGCGTAGGCAGCACCTGGTTTCAGTATTTTTTGACATTGAGAAAGCCTATGATCGAGCGTGGCGGTACAGTATTATTCGTGACCTCCACGCATGCGGGTTGCGAGGAAATCTTCCAACCTTCATTGTAAATTTTTTTCGCAATCGGGTGTTCCAGGTGCGCCTGGGTGCGACGCTCTCGGCACCGTTCCATCAAGAACAAGGTGTTCCTCAAGGTTGCATTTTATCTGTCACATTGTTCATCCTCCGCATTAATTGTCTCTTAACAAATCTTCCTCCTGCGGTTTCGGCTACAGCTTATGTTGATGATTTACACATTTTCTGCTCGTCATCCAGCATGAATTTTATTGAAAGGCAGTTGCAGTCTGCGATTAACCAGATCTTTAAAGCGGCGAATAGCAATGGTTTCGTTCTTTCTCCCGACAAGACAGCGTGTGTCCATTTCTGCCGGAGGCGCGGCCTCCATCCAGACCCAGAGCTGTTTTTAGACCGTGCAGCCATACCAGTTTTGCCGGAGACCAAGTTCCTTGGACTGACCGTCGACCGTGCGCTTACATTCTGTGCGCACGTTCGGCGGCTCAAGATTTCCTGTCTGCGGGCTCTATCTATTCTTAAGATCCTTTCAAGAGTCTCATGGGGCGCAGACAGGATGTCTTTGATTCGCATTTACCATTCCTTAATACGGTCGAAACTGGATTATGGTTGTATCGTGTATGGCTCTGCGCGTCCTTCCGTTCTCCGGCCTTTGGACACTATTCACCATTAAGCACTGCGTCTTTGTTCGGGAGCATTTCGAACATCTCCGATTCCCAGCCTTTACGCTGACGCGAACGAACCATCGCTTGAATTACGCCGTCTGCAGCTGTCTATTCAATTCTACCTGAAACTTAGATCTCTTCCAGACCATCCTTTATACGATGCAGTTTTTCATCCCCAGCATGCTCGTTTATTCGAGAACCGGCCCTCGTGCGTTTCAACCTTCGGTCTTCGTATGGCGGCCGTAGCCCGTGATGTAGGGCTCGACTTGTCACTTGTTGGAGAGACCAGGGGCTTTGGGGATCCGCCATGGCACCCACTTGGTGTCATGGTTGATGCCACCTTTACATCTTTCAATAAATCCTCAACCCCTGCGTCAGTGTACCAGGAGCTCTTCGCTGAGCACCGTGACCTAAATTCTGATTACACTCCCATTTTTACTGATGGCTCCAAGATACATGGAGTCGTTGGATCCGCGGCTGTCTGTGTAGATGACGTTTCAGTAGCGCGGATTCCAGCTGAGGCCACTGTGTTTTCAGCGGAGATGCATGCTGTGTATCTCGCCCTTCTCCATGTTCAGTCGAGTTCTCATCACCGGGCTGCGGTGTACACTGATTCCTTGAGTGTTTAACAGGCTTTGTCATCGTTGGACTGCTGTGACCACCCTTTTCTTTTTACCGTACGAAGGCTTCTTTGTTCTTTGCTCGAGGCCGGTGTCCAGATACAATTTTGTTGGATTCCCGGGCATGTTGGAATCTCGGGTAACGAGTGTGCTGATGCGGCTGCTAGATCTGCTTCCTCTTTGGTCGTCACACGCTTGCCACTGTTTTATCGGGATTTCCGCTTTCTGGTTCGCGGCCATATCAAGCGAACGTGGCAAGGTCTGTGGGACCAACAGGTGGAAAATAAACTGCATCGTATTAAACCTAATCTTGAAGTCTGGAAATCCTCATATCGTCGGAACCGTAGGGAGGAAGTGGTGCTTGCTCGTCTCCGCATTCGGCATTGTCGATTCACTCACCGCTTTTTGCTGTGTGGCGACACTGCGCCGATGTGTGAGACGTGCAACTGCCGACTCACCGTCACACATCTTCTGTATACCTGTGTTCGTTTTCGTGATGTACGTTTTCATTTCTTTCATTCTCATTTGTTGAACGAGGACGCCGCTACACTGCAGCGGCTGCTAAATGACCACTGCAATACTGTTGCTGTTTTTTTCATTTTTTAAACAAATTGACTATTTTAAACGTATCTAGATTTTAGCCCTATCATCATATTCATTTTTCAGTTTTACTGAATCAGCTACATTTTAATCTTTGTATCATGTTTTTAGTACTGTTTGTTTCATTATCTTTTTTAGCCCTTTCATCGTTCTCATTCTTCAGTTTTATTTGATCAGCCATATTTTAAGCTTCATAGCACGTTTTTAATACTGTTTGTTTGTCTGTCTTTTGTCTGGCGCTCTTTGGCCAAACATGGCCCTTGCGCCATAAAAATCAACCAACCAACCATCATATTTGTTTGTAAGCCTAACTAGAAATTTTTGAAATACTGGTTTAGTATACCATAGGAAAAAATCAAGTGCGAAGAGTCTATTTTTAGCCATACTTAGGTCTTATTCAAATGTAACATGTTCAAGCATATTTACTGCACATGCAGTGCATTTATACCAATTTCCAATACAATACGTATATATAAATTTCAAAATGTTACATTTTTGTCTGTCTACTTCACGTGCTGTGCATTTGAACTGATTGCCGTGGTAAAATACCATTCCAAAATGCCAGATCCTGCAGTTAAGCCTTTTCACAGCCTATCCCAGGCCTGATGAAAACTTTTAAGAATGTAGCATTTTTGGGCCTATTTACTTTGCATTTAGAACATTTTTGTATCAATTTTCAAGGCAAAATTTCACTGGGAAGTATCCAAGCCTGCTGTTATCACACCTGTTTAATTTTCTTTTAGAATATAACATTATGGTGTGCTTTACGTTTAGTAAATTTGTATTGATTTTCAGGGCAAAATTCCATGGCGAAGTGCTCAAGCCTGCAGATAGACCCTCCCCCTTTTTGTGCCTATCCTAGCACTGATATCTGGGGGGGGAGTATAACATTATTGTATCCATTTACTTCATGCTTAGTATATTTGTATAGATTTTCATGGTGAATTTCCATCAGGAAATATCCAAGCCTGCTATTTGGCCTTTAGTGTGCAGCCTTGGCCTGATTAAAACTTTGGAGAATAACATCACTGTATCTGTCTACTACACAATTACTACATTTGTACCGATTTTCAGGACGAAATTCCATGGGGAAGTGCCCAAGCCTGCTGATAGGCTTTTGTGTCTGTGTCTGGCCTAGGCCTGATTAAAAAAAATTTGAAAATGTAATTATAATTTTGTGTCTGTCTACTCAACGTGTAGTGCATTTATACCAATTTTTGAGGCGAAATTCCGTAGGGAAGTACCCGAGCCTGCTATTAGAGAGGCCTTTAGTACCTAGCCTAGGCCTGACTATAACTTTTGAGAATTTAATGCTATTTTCTGTCCACTTCACACTTAGTACATTATTTATACTAATTTTTGGGATAAAATTTCATTTAAAAAAACTGAAGCGTGGCATTAGGCCTTTTTTTTTCATAGCCAAGGCCTGATTTATAATTTAGGGATTTTAGCATTTTTGTGGCTGTATACTGCATGTATGTCGATTTTCATGCCAGAATTCATTCAAGAAGTGTGGAGACTGACTATCAGTTGCGGAAACCATTCATTTAACCATTCAAGAATTACACTGACGTGGAAAAAATCGCAACACCACGAAAGAATAGTTGTAGAGGAATGAAATGGCGGCAATATATTTGTATAGGTAACATATTTAATCGATTAAGGTTTCAAGATCACAGCTTAATGTAAGCGCGAGAAGAGCCATTTTAAATGTGAAATGCTGGTACATTGATAACCGGTGTAATCGCCATAATGTTAATTGCAAGCACGCAAACGTTCATGCATTGTGTCGTACAGGTGCTGGATGTCAGTTTGTGGGATGGAGTTCCATGCCTGTTGCACTTGGTCGGTCAATACAGGGACGGTTAATGCTAGTTGGGGGTGACGCTGGAGTTGTCGTCCAATGATGTCCCATACGTGCTCGATTGGTGAAAGATCTGGTGATCTAGCAGGCCGCCACAGCAACATGTCGACACTCTGTAGAGCATGTTGGGTTACAACAGCGGTATGCGGGCGAGCGTTATCCTGTTGGGAAACACCCCTTGAATGCTGTTCATGAATGGCAGCACAACAGGTTGAATCACCAGACCGATGTACAACTGTGCCGTCAGGGTGCGTGGGATAACCACGAGAGTGCTCCTGCTGTGATAGGAAATTGCTCCCCAGACCATAACTCCAGGTGTAGGTCCAGTGTGTCTCGGCCGCAGACAGGTTGGTTGCAGGCGCTCACCTGGCCTCCTTCTAGCCAACACACGGCCATCACTGGCACCCAGGCAGAACCGGCTTTCATCAGAAAACACAACAGATCTCCACTCCGTCCTCTAATGAGCTCTAGCTTGACACCACTGACGTCGCAAACAGCAGTGGTTTGGAGTAAGTGGAATGCACGCTACAGGGCGTCTGGCTCGGAGCTGTCCTTCAAGTAACCGATTTGTAACAGTTCGTTGTGTCACTTTGGTGGCAACTGCAGCTCGAATTGCTGCCGCAGACGCGGTACGATGCGCCACGGCCATACGGCGTATGCTGCGGTCTTCCCTCTCAGTAGTGCCACGTGGCCGGCTGGAACCCGGTCTTCTTGAGGCAGTACCTTCCCTTGACCACCGCTGCCAACAATCATGCAGAGTGGCTACATTCCTGCCAAGTCGTTCTGCAATATTGCGGAACGAAAATCCACCTTCTCGTAGCCCTATTACACGACCTCATTCAAACTCCGTGAGCTGTTGATACTGGCTTCTTCGTCTTCTTAAAGGCATTCTTGACTAACATCAACACACTACGTCGAATCTCAACGATAACTTACGCTCACGAACGTTACAGCGCGTATTTACAGCAAACCTGCTTTGCATGTTCCGAAGGGCGCTACTAGCGCCACACGTATGCGCCGAGCGCTAAGACGTCATCTTACAGATGTACTCTCACCGCCTACCAACTGTCGTGTATCTAACACAACCCCTTCTTGGTGTTGGGATTTTTTTTTTGCCTCAGTGTATAAATATAATTTTAAATACCTTTGCATTGTGTTGCAAAAAACGCGAAAAACAAAAAACCCTGCCACATACCTCCTATTGTTCCTAAGCTGTGATGAATTCCCGAGATTCAGCATGTAGAATATGCTGCCTCTTAACAGCATCGTCGACGTACGGAGGCCCGATAAGAAACCTGTTTAAACATCATGTCTGCATCTTGATGGAACTCCGGATAGGATTGCTCGCAAAGCTGCGATGTCAACGATTGCTGGGCTGGCAAGTGAATCTCCGGCGAGTAATCTCCCTATGTAGCGTCTGGAACAAGACGCGATAAGAAACCTGTTTAAACATAGTGTCTGCAACGTTATGGGACTCCGGACGGGATCGCTCACGAAGCTACAATGTCAATGATTGCTCGTCTGGAATGAGACATCGTGAAAAACTACATCAGAGACCCGTGCGCTTGCATTAGGATCAGTCGATGTTCGCGCGTCTCAGACTGGGAAAACTGGTTTGAAAAACAGGGCTTGGTCACGGCTCGGTGGCGCGCAATGACAATTACATCGCGCACATTTGCATCACAGTGCCGATTAATCGTAGTTTCGTCGGATGAAACACTGTAACATCGTTAAATTCATACCTGTTTTTTGTGAGTATAGATACATCGGCGAGTCTTAGTGGGGTGGAAAGTTGAACGAAATGGTTGCTCACTTTGGGGGGGGGGGGGATCTACTCGCCGTCATTGGCTACTATATTAAAAAATGTAGTAGCCACTACAAAATATCTAGTCACCATTTGACGACTGACATTCGTAAGGGCTGGTCAGGACGCAAGTTGAGCACTGTGTCCACAATACTACAGACAGCTTGTGGAGTCCATGGCTCGTCGTGTTGCTGCCGTTATCCAATCACGACAATGACCAATGCAGTATTCAAGGGGTATTCCAGTTGTTTTTTTCTGGACCAGTGTATGTCCTACCTATTCTCATTTTAGGGTTTTTGCCTAGATCGTGATGTCATCAACTCTTGTCATTTTCCCAACACAGGAGTTCCCCTTCCTATCTCTCCTGGTTATACCAAACGTGCATCTCTCCGTGCTTCTTTCTCTCAAAATGTTTTCATTTTAAATTTTTTACTACATATGCACGGTCAAGTCACATTATTGTGACCACCAGCTAATATCCAGAGTAACCGCTGTGTGCAGCGTGGACAGCAGCTAGACAGGCTGTGAGTGACTCAATAAGGTACTGTAAGGTGTTAACAGGTATGTGGAGCCATGCTGACTGCAGTGCATCTGACACCTGCTGGAGGGTGCATGGTGGAGGATCCATAGAGCGAACAGTACGATTAAGGTGGTCCACAGATGCTCAATTGGGTTTAAGTCTGGGAAATTAGGGAGCCAGGGAAGTACTTTGAAGTCTTCATCATGCTCTTCCAACCACTCTCGAACATTTCCAGCTGTGTGACACGCCGCATTGTCGTGTTGGAAGATCCCATCTGCCCCAGGAACAGGGCGTGATTTCACCAATTAGCAACTAGCAAATAGGTAGTAAAAAATCAAATTTGCTAGTGAAAAAAAATCGCAGTTGCAAATATTGCTAATAAGGTAATTTCTTTATTTAAAGTAACCAAAAATCATTATCAATCCACGAAGTTTACATAACAGTTTCTATTATCACTTGTTAAAACAGCGACGATCAGCGATTCTCTTTTGCCAATTTCCTTTCGACACTTAATACCCATCCTCCCGATATCTTTCATCCATCCCGTGAGAACTGTCGTAGAAGCGCATTGAAACTCCTCTCCATCGGGCCCCTCATTGGTCTATTACAGAAACTGAACGTGACGTCGGCAATGGTTGCTGTTGCAACCCAGAGCTCTGGGATGGATCGGTTTTTGACCACCTGCTCTGCCACCCTCCCTTTTTTTGCCCCACGAACTTTGTCCTCAACTCCTGTCGTAACCTAAGCCAAGCGATCGCCTTCTTCCACAAGTCTTGATAGTCGTGCATGCATCAAATACTGTGCTCTAATGATCAGTGATGAATAAGCAAGAATAATTCCACTTATTCGGATGGTAGACAAAACCAAAAGAAAAAAACAAAATGTTACTGGAAAATAGTCTGCCAACACTGGCAAAAGTCTTATAGTAACTAGCCTTATTGCGTGGCATAGATAGACGCTTTTTTACGAAATGTCTTCATGTTTGTGGAGGGGGTAAACGATTATGGAAGAAACTTTTGCTTCGTCTGACTTCCGGTTTTGGAAATTTTCCTCGTATTTTCAAGCTGAAATACAAATATTTATCAAGTAAAATGTTATTGAGCAATAATATTTGACAGAGGCAACATCGTGAGAAAAAAAAATTATGATTACAGAAAAATTCTGAATTTCGTCGACCTTTCGTTTTCTAGTTTCGTAAAGACAGAATTCCAATAGTAACAAAAAAGCCGGAATTCGCTGAAGAATCTAATGCCTGAAGATTACAGAAAAATTTTGCAGCAGCCAACTTCCATTTTTGCAAATTGTTCTCCACAGTTTCAAGCTAAAATGCAAACATTTATGCAATAAAATGATATTTAACAAGAAAAGCGGACACAAAGACAACAGTGGGAGAAAAATTTGCAATTACGGCAAAATTTTCTTACTCCGTTTCACTACTGTGTTTGAAAGTTTTGAAGCACGAAATTTCATCTCCAGATGGAAAACGACCCCCCCCCCTTTCCCAAATATCGATCTTCAGAATGATCTAACTGATGACAAAAAGGCAGGATTCTGCGAATCCATGTAAGAATCTCGTGCATATCATAAAAATAATAGCAAAAGAAAAATTTGTAGAATCCGTAGTTTTGATATTTTAATCATGTGTCGACAGTTGTCTTTGTATTCATTTGTAAACAAGCGACGGCGAACTTCTGATCAAAAGCCTTCATCTCGAAATGAGAACAATGCTTTAAATTTTGTGCAAGATATCGAAAGCTCCACCGCGCCAGGCAATGGAACAGGAAATCAAAGCACGATAGTTGGTGAATCACGTGGTGATCATTCGTCTCAGCATAGTTCCCTTAAGCGAAAATTGTGTACAACAACTGCAGTTAAAAATGTGAAGGTTGCTACTGTACAGAACTGGAGATTAACCAACAAATGGAATTGGATTAATTACAGTTTAATAGATACATCTCCTTCACATGTGAAAGAAATTTGGTGCGAAATTTGTCGTGAGTATGGCATAAAAAAGTATCAGACTCAAAAAGTAAAAAAAAAAAAACTGTTTCTGCACATAGCAAATCTTCTGATCATCTGACAGCATTATCAGTAAAAGCTTCCAAGGAAGGTGAATTATGTGATACTGCTATAGTGAAATCATTTAGAACAGCAGATGAAGAGCGTCTGAAAAAGATGGACAGATTATTTCATATTACATACACTATGGCAAAATCAGAGGTAAAGTTTAAATTCTTTGAAAAATTTATTTCCTGTCACAAAAGGATAACTGAAGGTAAATCAGATGTTGGTGTTACCTATCACAACGATAAAGCTTGCAGTACTTTTACTCGCTTCATTGGTAATGATATCTGTGAGACATTGTGTTCAAAACTAAGAAATGCTCGGTTTTTCTCTCTGATGATTGATGAATCTACAGATATTTGCACAACAAGTAAATTGGTGTTATGTGCCAAGTTTGTCAATCAAGGAGAACCTCTGACACACTTTATTAAATTAGTTGATTTAAAATTTACTACTGCTAATGACATTTTAAAGGCAATAAACACAGAGTTTTTAGACAAGTTGAACTTTCCTCAGTGGATGGATAAAATTGTTAGTTTGGGAACTGATGGTGCTGCAGTTATGACTGGAAGAAAATCTGGAGTTGGGACTAAAATAAAAGATGCTTGTTCTTGGTTGGTTAATATTCACTGCATGTCTCATCGCCTGAAGTTGGTCATGAAATCGGCTTTTTCAAAACATATATGACTATTTTGGAAATGATAATGAAGCAAATATATAGTTTTTACTCAAGGTCTCCTAAACGTAGGACCATGTTAAAAGATATTGCATCAATATGCAATGAAAATATAATAGTTCCACAAAGATTAGATGGTGTAAGATGGATACCTCACCATTACAGCACATGTCAAGGTTTGATTAATAACTGGAAGGCAGTTGTCATGCACTTGGAAAATGTCTGTGTTTCTGGATCACCTGATGAAAAGGCAGTAGCACAAGGAATTGTGAAACACTGTCTGACTTATACTTTCCTACTGCATTTACACTTTTTCACAGATGTACTGGGTGGAATAGCTAGACTCTCTCTGCATACAAACACACAACATAAGTTTACATCAAATACTTAACAGACTTCACAGTGTTCAGGAAAAGCTAAATGAAATGAAAGTTTCAGAAGGCATTAACTTACATGAATTTACAAATACTGTTAAAGTGGATCATCTTTCTGGAAATTGTACATTTAAAGGTCAATCTTTAAAAAAAAGAACTGATGCAGTTTTAGAAAATATTAACATTAGATTTGGATCATTGCAAGACGATGAAATATTAAAGCTTTCAACAGTATTTGAAGTAGCAAATTGGCCAAGTGATGCTCAAAAACTAAAAAATTATGCAAATTCTGAAATATTGACAATGGTTGAGCATTTTAAGGAACCACTGCAAAAGTGTGTAGTTGAATTATTCAACGTAAGTGGATAATTTATTGAATTAAAAGTGGATGCTGCAAACAACCATCAAAGTGACATGAAAAAGGAGTCAAAGCATTTTTGGAGCAGGATGTTCCAAGAAAAATATGAAGCCTATAAAAACATATTAAGTTTAGCAGAAATTTGTGCAATACTTCCACTTAGTACTGCATGTTGTGAGGTGGGATTCAGTTTTTTAAAAAGAATACAAGGGGATTGGAGGAACAATTTGTCTGTTGAAACTTTAAATGCCCTGATGACAATTGAAATACTGTAGAAGGACCACAAGAAGAGATTTTTAATCCACGGTCAGCAGTTATAAAGTGGTATGATGACAAAGTCAGACACCCTGAGCGTAAACCATATGGGAAGAAATCTGAATTAGAATGTCAGTGAAATATATTCATGTGGTGTGAGAATTTGTTAGAAATTAATAATAAAAATATTCACTAAACTTATCTAAGATTCTATTCATCATTCAAAAAGGTAAGTCAAAATATTTATATACATATTTAAATTTCTGTGTAACTTTATTAGAAAATAAGTTACGATGTGATTTAGTTTTACTTGCTAGTGAGCATAAAAGATGAAATCTTGCCCTGCCCAGGAAAGACAATCAGCATGTATGGGTATACGTGGTCAGCAAGGATGGATTCATAACGAATTCTTTCCATAGTGCCTTCCACAGGTATGAGTGGACCCAGGGAATGGCACGAAAACATTCCCCAGACCAATAATGCTGCCCCCACCAGCTTGTGTTCTTCCTGCAATGGTTGAAAAGTGTTTGTTCTCCGATGTTTCTTGCCTTATACGCCAGCGTCCATTTGTTCGATGAAGCAGAAAACATGACATCGGAAAAGCAATGCTTTGCCAGTCAGCAGAGGTCCAATTCCGATTCTGCGGTTCAAATGTACCTTTTCTGCCAATGCACCTTCATTAGCATAGGTGCAGTGACCATCCGTCTGCATCGAAGCCCCATACGCAGCAGGTTCACCAAACTGTCATTTTAGACACCCTTCCGGTATCCCCCTGGTTCGTTTGGCCAGTGATTTGCTCCACTGTAGCATGTCAATCGGCCCTCACCCATCTTCGAAGTCGACATTTACCTCTCACAACTATGGCACGTGGTGCTACGCAGTTTCCACATCGCTTATTCGCAATAGTGCTGTTTCTTCAATCATGGTATACTTTAACCACAGCAACACACGAACAGTTCACAAATTGCACTGTTTCAGAAATACTGCCACCCTTGGCCTGAAAGCCAAACATCAACCCCTTTTGCAAATCTAATAAATTGCTCCTTTTATCCATGACAGCAGTGAGGGATATGCTTTCAGAATGCTTACAGCACACCTTATATAGCCTCCAAGCCAACTCACGACATGTGCCTTCTTTCATTGGCTACATGCTGTTGATGTCAAAAGTAGAAGGTGGTTACAATAATGTGAATCGACTGTGTATTAATTAATGCATGCTTGTGATTGACTCTAAGTCAACTTTGAAGGTACAGCAGAGTTTGTGTACTTAAAAGTTAAAAATAGTTCATCCTTGCCTTTTTTGTGATAACATTTTTGGTATTTTACTTATCCACTCTCTGAGAAGTCTGTGATTTTATTATAAAGTGCAAATTAGTTATGGCTTTACAAAAGTTTTTTTGTCTATCATAATGTATTGTAAAATTTACACTTTAGGATGTGAGGAAAGGATGTGGGAAGACCGAATCCGCTCTGGTTTGGAGGGTTCATGCCTTTTAGTCCATCACCATCCTAGATCCTCCATTACTGTGATTCTCCAAGAGGTTCAAGATTGTGGCAGTGTATGTTCCATTATATTAAATTTCTATTTCTTTTTCATTATTTTTAGTTGCTGTTATGCTCAACTGCACGTTTTTATGCACATAGTGGCCAAAAAAATAAATATGATCCTTTATTTAGCATCAAGTGAGGCCACCTTTGTTGTGAATGACAAAAAGTATGCAATGTATCTTGGATTCTATGAAGTGCTTGAGTTAGTTTTGGTCCAAAGATAGCCAAAATATTTAGAAACTTGTCGGTATTGGTGAAAGTCTTCCGCGTACTCATCAAGCCATTCTTGCATGATGTGTGCTGTCAGAATTGTCATCCATAAACAGGGTTTCTGTGATCCTTATAAATTCTTAAGTGCTTATATTTTTTTGGGGTGCTTAGAAGTCCTTATTTTTTGCCAAAAATGGCAAACGGTGCTTGTTTTTTCCTAAATGCCTGCACAAAATCCTGAAGTTACGATGTAGTACTTTGGTTTTGCAGTTTAAACCATGAGGTGGTTATGCACAAAATTCAAATATTTGAACTCATAGCTTTAGTTACAGTTTTACAATTTACATACTTTTTATTGCATTTGTGATTATTCTCTCTCTCTCGTGTAGGAAAATTGATTTGATCAGCAGAACTGTTTTAACAGCATAAATTCTAATTTTTTACATCCACAAACTTAAATTATATGGAAAAGTATTGCAAACTTTATTAACATACTTCAGTTTGCATCATTGTGTGTGCAATTGTAAGGTCCTTAAAATTTTTTGGAGGGTGCATAAAAGTTCTTATTTTTTATGGGAGAAAAAGTGAGAACCGTGATAAAGATGCCATCACATTCAGGGAAAAAAATAACGTTCCAAAGCGCACATGGTAGGCTACAACACTGAGGTTTTCCTTGGTTCTTATAACAAACAAACAAACATAAATCTGTGTTTTATTGGTGTAGGAAAAACAATATAGCCTTCCGCAAGCTTTCCCCGTCAACGGGCGGCTTCATCAGGCGGCTACAACGATTTCAGTTTGATTCTGTTTCCGTTGTAGCCGCCTGATGGAGACGTCCGTTGACGGGGGAAGCTTGCGGAAGACTATATTGTTTTTCCTACACCAATAAAACACAGAATTATATTTGTTTGTTATTGTTTTGGTGTTGAGAACCCATAATTTACTCATCTTATCTTATATTCTGCTGATATTAGCAGACCCAATCCATTTCAACAAGTCATTCCCAAAGCATGGTGCCACCTTGAAATACTAGGATTGTGTTCGTAAGGTATGCCAGGTCCATTGTTTCATGATGTTCTCACTACACTTTGCCAACCATCAGTGCAAAACAATTGTATAGCATGATTAATCTGACTATACTTTCTTCTATTGCTCTACTTACTGTCCATTCATGGTATTCTCAGCACCAGTGTAAATGGATTTCTCTGTTTTTTGCTGAGATGAGTGGCTTCTATATGAACAGACAACTTCCAAGACCCAGCTTCTTTAACTTCCAGTACATAGTTCTAGTCAAAATAAACTGCTCCTTGCCCTCGTTCAATTCAGTTGTCAATTGCTGCACACTTCCAAGACCTGTTCTGTACAGTTCTCCTCGCAGCACGAAGGTAACAAATGCTCTTTGGGTCTAGTTTTCTTGCCACAAAACAAAAGAAATCAGTAGTATTTCTTTTGTTCTGTAAATCATGGCACCAAGTAATGTGCTCCTACAGTTAGATCTTTTTGAATTCCAACAGATCCTTTTTTTCCCATTTTTACATTAGTTACTGCAGTCAGATAATCTGTACTCTCTGTATAAAAGACAAGGCTTGAAATGCTGTCAACCCATGTGACTGTTACATTTGCATATATTGGTGTTTGTTGGTGTGACTGTCTTGTAGTAAAGATTTGTATTTTTTTTATTTATTTTTTTGGCCAGTATGTGTAGTTTACTATGTTGCATATGAAATTCTTCATGCTGTCTGTGTTTAAAAAAGTTTTATGTTTGATTAAATGCTGTTCTAGTCCCATAATGTATCAGATGATTTGCCATACAAGTTAGTTTCTGTAATACAGGGTGATCCATTTAAACCAGTACCATGTGATTTACTTATAACTTTTTTATAAATAACAATAAAATCATACAGTAAGTTGAGAATTGTACATGTGGTATTGGAGAATCATTTTATGAAAGTAAATTTTGGAATTGTCCTCCATTTTCTTGTAAACACAGTTGAACACGCCACACCATATTCAGTGATGTCTCATGTAGAGTACGAGCAGTAACATTGCCAATTTCAGTCGTGATTGTTTCACGCAATGCATCCAATGTTTTTGGATGGGTTTTGTAAACTCTATCCTTTAAAAGTGGCCCCATAAAAAAAAAAGTCGGGGGAAGTTAAGTCCGGAGATCGGGGAGGCCATATGTTTTTTGAAATTAATCTGTCGTCAAAGAAGCTGGTTATGAGTTCCATTGAGACTTTCGATGTGTGTTAGCGCCATCCTGCTGAAAGTAGCCCTCTGTCAATTCAATGTCATCAAGTTGTTCCACAAATTCATTGAATATGCGGCAATAAACGTTAGTGTTGACAGTCTCAGAGAAAAAAAAATGGGGCCAATAATTTTCGTAGACGAAACCGCACACCATACACCAACCTTTTGTAAATGCTTCAGTGTTTCACACATAACGTGTGGGTTTTCGGCAGCCCAGTATCTGCTGTTTTGCGAATTGACGTAGCCTGACAGATGAAACCAGGCTTTATCCGTAAACCATGTGATGGAAAGAATATCAGATCACAAATTAAGAAAATTTTGAAACCATTTGCAGTAACTTTCTCTCTTGTCCGGTTCCTGCAGCTAATGGATTACGTGCACTTTAAATGGTTGAATATTCACTTTTATTTTTTCTGCCCTTTGACTAGTTCCGTATGAATATCCTGTCTGTTGGCTTAATCTGCGCAACGATTTCGTCGGAGATTGAAGTAAATGTTGCTGAACATCATCCACATGCGTTTGGGGCATCGGAGGGTGATGTCTACCTCTACCGCTGAGAAGAGAACTGGTGAACCGGTTTGCTCCTGTTTTTTTGCCATCAACAGAATTGTTGACTTGCTTGGCACTTTTTGAACTCCAAACTCTCTTCGAAATGGTCGTTGCGTTTTGATGACAGAATTGGTTACCCAATACGATTTCACTAAAAAAAAAAAAAAAGCACGCTCTGGAACAGAGTACTGCATGTTTCCGAATGCACGCAAGTGAATGATAACGCAACAACAAACAAATCACGAGCTGAGTTACAATTACGGTTAACAATCTTCTTCACGGTGGCGGTTTTCATTCTCCAGGAGTTGCTGCTTCTATTGAAAAAAGAAGTTCCTTGCACGATCCCTTGCAAAAATGTAAGGTTTTTTCAGGGTACTGGTTTAAATGGATCACCCTGGGAGCAGAAACAGCGTGACGCCCATTGCAGATTCTCTGGAAAGTGTGCAGATTGGTTTTCTGTTTTCTTAACATTGTTTTGAAGATTTTAAATCTTAAAACAAAGGAAGGGAAATTTTTAACGTTGGCTCCCGTTCAAGACGTGAAACTGTAATCGATAGATCACGCAAACAACTGTTCTCCCTCACCCATTTTATTTCAGCTTTCATTCTTCCATATTTTTCAAGCAGATAACTTCAACTTGATGAGATGTAACTGCTTTTCTTCAACTTTTAATTTTGGAAGCGATAGTTTTATGCACTTTTAACACCCAAATTTTATGTGGCATTTCGGAAGCTAATGGTCGCAATTTTTTTTATTTTTTTTTGCATGGAGGCTTAATTTTTTTTTTTTCTAATTGAAAGTTAAATTAAGGTGATTTTTTTTTTTTTTTTTTTTACAAGAGCCATATTTTTATTAAAGTGTTTTCTCTGTTTCCACAGCTGTTGGCATTCTTCTCAAGAACCATATTTTTATCGACCGTCTTCTGTTTTTCACGGTCGAATTATGAGGCATTCCGGAGATAATGTTTACTATTTTGTCTTTTTGGCTTCCAAATGTTGAATTATGAGGCATTCCGGATGATGTTTGCAAATTTGCTTTTTTTTTTTTTTTTTTCCCCCCTTCTAGATAGCTTTATTTCAATTAAATTAATGCTGGTTTTTTTTTTTTTTTTTTTTTTTCCGTGGCCATGCAGCATTTCAAAAGTTGACGGTCGAATTTTATTTTATTTCATTTCATTTATTTTACTTCCAGGCATCTTTATCTTGGATTTTTTTTCTTACTAAAACCATATTTTTACACATTTTTAACGCCCCTTGCTTCGTTTCCAAGGCATTGCGCAGTATTGCGAAAGCTGATGGTCACATTTTTTATTTTATTTTTTACTTATTTTCTTTCAAAATAGTTTCATCTCAGACTGATGAGGTGAAAAGTTTTTTTTATTTTTTTGTTTTACAAGAACCCTTGCCATTTTTCTTGCTTTAATTTTATAGGGTTTAATTATATCAATGAAAATGCTCCAATCACATTTTCATAAATTCACCAAATTTTTCTTAAAACTAATGAATTCACAAATTGGGTTTCGAGCAAAAACCTTACATATGATATGGATTCCTGTTTTACAAATCAAGTTAAATGTGGCTAAATTACTGTTGTTTCTAAAGTTGACATGATCCCCCCGCAACTCATTCACCTTGTGAGGCCCCTGGTACAACATAATTGCTGCAGGAAATACTAAGAGCAGAATGTCTATCATGCAAAACATTTTTCGAAGGAGGGAGTTAAAGTTTGAATTCATTAACTAAATGCAAAGAAAAAAAAAAAAAGTATCGATTTCAAATTATTCCTTATACTTTCTGACCATTATTTTTAAAAATCCAAAAGCATTTAAAGAATGATGTTTAAGTACTGAATGAAATAAAATAGTTAAAGTTTCTTCCGCATTTCTTGTCAGGGAAAAGCTAGTTTGACTTATTGCAACTGAATACTAATTTGCATTATTAGCAAAATCTCAAATTGACTCATTTTTTAAAACATCACTTTGTCGCCGTGCAGAAAAATAAATTGTATTAAAATTACTGTTTTACAGATGTACGGAAGACTCGAACGATTTTACGGATTTTTGGCGGTTCTGATGTCCTGAGATTTTTGTTTACTTCTGCGTAATTTTGCCTTAGCCTCCTCGCTCAATGCACCGAGGAGTGAGTCAGATTCGATTTCTCTCTACCGTACTCCCGCTTTAGGTGACGTGATAATTGGTGCTTCTCGTAACGCCATCATGGCTGCGCGTGTACGTCGCAGCGTTTCGAACGCTTCGGTTTTGGTACTTTCTGCGCAGCAGGGGAAGAGAATTCATGGAAAGTTACGCACGCACGTGCTTGCTTGCAGTTTTTCGTATTATCGTTACTTGTCTCTTAGCTGTGCAATGGCCTTGAGTAAGGCAAATCTTTTCAAGCGTTTAAGGACAGTTATACTAAAGAATTTTGCTGCATAAAACGATCACAAAAAGTGCAAAGTTTGCATTTTATGTACTGTGCCGATCTGACTTTAACATTTCCCATGCTGGGAAAAACTATATTTCTCTGCACATGAAATGGCCCAAGCACATAAGCAATGCACAATGTGTCGAAAAAGTGTGAAAGTGGACTCTTATTTCAAGGCGAGCGACAGTCAGTCGGATGTGCTGAATTGCTATTTACGTCATTTTTAATTTTACTGATGTGATGTGCGATTTTACTGATGCACATTTTCCCAGGTTGGCAGGTATGTCATTGTGCCCACCACATTGCAAGCTGTTTTGTCGAAAGCACAATTTCTTTAGTAGTATTCTTTTTGTCCCATCGTGCCCACCCTTCAAAGTGTTGAAAGATCTAAGTAAATTCTAAGGGACAAGGTGCCTGTTCACCTTCTCCTGGACTGACTGAAGTATCCATTAATGCAAGTTTCACTGTATTAAAATTTAAATTAAACTTTTCCTGGTAGTATTGAGAAGTGTTATACATAGGCTAATTATTAGTGCAAAAAATAGTTTAAAGAAATACTGTCTAGTGTTCTAATACAGGGTGTGCCATATAAAAGAGGCCCGAGTATAATGAACGATAACAGTCAGCCAATGTTACTATACATGGTAAAGAATAGTTTAAATGACACAAAATAGAAGTAATTTACCAGCATTTACAACAGTTGCTGAAAGTGCTGTCCTTCTACATCAAAGACACAGCTGCACACGACGGAACATGTTTGTAACATGCCACAACTCATCAGCAGTAATCTGGGCTATGGCATACATAATGTTCACTTTTAATTCATAGAGGATGTGCGGATTAGTTGCGTACACTTTCCCTTTCAATGCTCCCCACAGATAAAAGTCACAGGTGGAGAGATCGGGTGATCTGGATGGCCATAGTCCCTTCGATACAGTTCTGTCCTCCCCAAACACTTCATGCACAGCACGTAGACTGTTCCGCGCAGTATGCGTTGTTGCACCACTCTGCTGAAAGAAAGCATATGTTCGCTCTTCTTCTGTAAGTGCGGCAACAAATGGGTTGAACAGTTGCTGAACATAGCGCTCCGAGTTGATGGCGTCAGTGAAAAAGAATGGGCCGACTATCCTCTTGGCAGACACAGCACACCAAGCGCCTATCGTATGGTCGTACAGAGGAGTCTCCATTGTCCGTCTGAGATTCGTGTCGGTCCAAATCCTGCTGTTTTGCGTATTGACATACCCGGACAGATAAAACCATGCTTCATCTGTCATTTACTAAAGTGTTGGGTCCATTTCACCGCTGACAATGGTCTCCTGAAACCACTTACAATATTGCATCCATTTCGCATAATCAGGAGTTTTAAGTTCTTGGAGTGCCATAACTTTGTACGGCCAAAAATGGAAATCCACCTTAAGTAGGCGTCAGCATAACATGGCAAATATTCCTGTTGCAGACGTTAATCGGCGAATCGACTTCCGAGAACTTTGTAACATCATGGTGCACACATCCTTAATATTGTCTTCAGTACGAATTGTCTTGGATTTGTTTCTTTTCCTGTTGCACACCGTGCCGGTTTCACGAAATTTCCGCACTAACTTCTGTACCACTGATTGCGCCGGTGCTGCACAATGTGGAAATTTTTCTGTAAAGAACTCATTTAAAACCTTGTACGAGTTATTTCTAAAATACTGTTCCACAATAAAAATCTGCTCTTCCGTACTTAAAACCATTTCCGTTGCCTTTGTTCTCTCTTCACTTACACTTATGACCGTGTACCTACACTGCTCTGGTTGTGACTAACCACTCCAGAGAATTCCTTTGCAGCTGTACACGCAGAAACCGGTTAGAAGTGGAACAAAGCGGTTTTAACCGGAAACCCGCTTAACGTCTGGCCAGGGGCCTCTTTTATATGGCTCACCCGGTACATTATATGCACTCGCGGACAATGAAATTTTTGCACCTAGAAGAAAACATGCTACGACCACAACACTTTGCATATAGGTAGAGTGCATGCTGGCATGCAAATGATCCGCGTTTGGTGCGATTGCGTATGCCCACACACCGTGTGGTGGTGTAAGCATGAACTGGCGGCCTTATAAACTGGTGTGTAGTCGATGCACCCATGGAAGCGTAAAGCACCTGCCGACGCAGGCAAGAGTACCGAGTGACAAGAATGCTAGGTAGACACCAGAGACGTCGATTTACGCAACTTCAGACTTTGAGAGAGGCCTGATCATTAAGCTGAAAACCACAGGGTGGTTGCTGCCCCGTATAACCCGCCTCATGAATCGTTCTGACCATACCGTCCAACTGTGTTGGGAGCAGTGGACATGTGACGGCACTGCCACATGGGGGGGGGGGGGCAGCTCTGGACGGACCAGGAGGAGCCACAAATCGTACGCCAGGTACAAACGTATCCCACGGGGACCTGATCCACTATACGGGCAGATGAAGCGTCTCCTGTGTGTCCACAAATCATTTCCTGGCATAATATGTAGAGATTCAGTATCTCTTTTAGAATTGCTATTACACACATTAAAATATGGGCATGTGATTATTGTGGTGCAGTTAATTATGACGTTTATTATTTAAAAAAGTAAAGACTAAAAGAAGGTAGGAGCAATTACTCACATATATTCGTCCTGAGGTCGCCTTCGTTCGCATACCACCACAATTCCGCAAGTTGTTTGGTCCCAGATGTTCAGCGGCTATGCATTGCAAAAAGTCCGATGTGACTATAATAAAGTGATTAGCAATGTCAAAGTAGTAGTCGACCCAAAGAACCTTGCTATATATTGTATCGTAAGCTCCAAAGAATAATACAACTGAAAATAAAAACCCTGTAATGACCTATGCCACAGGCAGGTTAAAAGGCTAACAATGAACAATCTAAGAAACTATAGTGAACGAATCTAAAAGGCTGATAGTGAAGGAATTTAAAAGAACAAAATAATATGAATGGTCAGAAGAAACGATGAATGAACTATTTACATAATGCGTGCACCACCTTTTCACATCCACCAGCGTCCCCGGACGCGTTTCGCCTTAGCCTTTCTAGGCGTTTTCAACGGGAAATGAAACGTCTGTTGGCAAGTGAACACGTTTCGTATCTCCAGAAGTCATGATGTACATTGCGCATGGGTCAGTTTTCCTCCTATATGGTGGTGCCGTCTGGTGTCATAGTTTGATTTTCCTGTATTTGTCGTTGTCTTTTAATTTTATTTTTATGCTCCTCTTTTAATCATTTTTCGGTGTCCACTAAATTTCTCCAGGCATATGAAAGGTCATATGATGAATTGCTATTGCAGTTTGATGATTTGATCTTCTATTATGATGGATTCGGCAATCTGTATGGTCCTCCAGCTATTTTGCTGATTTATCAATTTTATTTCCTCCCATAGCACTTGGTGTGCATTGATTATTTATACAGAAGTCGATAAGTGCAGTCTAATTTTATTTTTTGAACCAATTGCCGATGTGTTCCAATAATCTTGTCGTGATATTTCTTTTGGTGCTTCCTATATATTGGCTGACAATTTTGTTTTGGTTGTCCCCTATTGGAATTGAGTAAACACCCACTTTCTGTAATATTGGTGTGTTTCCGTGATCAGGAGTTAATGTGTCCTCGATATTTTTTGTTTTTATGCCAAAGCCCAAGTTAAATTTCTTGCATGCTTCTTTCAATATACTATTAATTTCATGGTTGTAAATATTGATCCACAATATTTCATTTCCTTTTTATCAGTTGGTATTCTAAAATGATCATTTCTTGTCTTCTCTGTTATTTTCTTAAGATTGTTTATTATTCTGATGTCATATCTAAAAGCAGAGGCCACATTTCTAATCCATTTGAATTCTTTATTTAGCAATCGGTTATTGTAGGTATGGGTTATCGCTCTACTGATGTATGATCTGAAGGCTGAGTATTTATATGATGTAGGATGGTGAGAATTAGCTGGAATAACGTTGGCTATATAATTAGGTTTACGGTATATCTGGAAGTCAATTATAATATTTCGGTTATTGTGAAATAAAATATCTAAGTAAGGTAATGTATTATTCTGTTCTTTTTCTATAGTCACATTAATTGATGCATAATATGTGTTATATGCTTCAAGAAAGACCTGTAATTCTTCTTCACTACGCTCCCAGATCATAAAGATGTCATGATAGAGAAGACCAAATCATCAAACTGCAATAGCAATTCACCATATGACCTTTCATATGCCTGGAGGAATTTAGTGGACACCGAAAAAAGATTAAAAGAGGAGCATAAAAATAAAATTAAAAGACGACAAATACAGGAAAATCAAACTGACACCAGATGGCACCACCATATAGGAGGAAAACTGACCCATGCGCAATGTACATCATGACTTCTGGAGATACGAAACGTTGTCACTTACCAACAGACGTTTCATTTCCCGTTGAAAACGCCTAGGAAGAGGCTAGGGCGAAACGTGTCCAGGGACGCTGGTGGGTGTGAGGAGGTGGTGCACGCATTATGTAAATAGTTCACTCATAGTTTCTTCTGGCCATTCATATTTTACTTTGTTCTTTTAAATTCGTTCACTATCAGCCTTTTAACCTGCCTGTGGTATAGATAACTACATGGTTTTTATCTTCAGTTGTATTGTTCTTTTGAGCTTGCGATGCAATATATAGCAAAGTTCTTTGGGTCGACTACTACCTTTGCATTGCTAATCACTTTATTATAGTCACATCGGACTTTTTGTAATGCATAGCCGCTGAACATCTGGGACCAAACAACTTGAGGAATTGTATTGGTATGCAAACGAAGGTGACCTCAGGACGAATATATGTGAGTAATTGCTCTTACGTACTTTTAGTCTCTACTTTTTGAAATAATAAACGTCTTAATTAACTGCACCACGATAATCACATGCCCATATTTTAACGTGCATAATAGCAATTCTAAAAGAGATGCTGAATCTCTATATATTATGTATTTTAACCACGTTTAACTTGTGACTTCCTTATACGGAAGATATACATGAAGTATCCATTTCCTGGAGCCTCACAGAAGCAAATCTGAGATCCCCACGGCCCTACATGTGCTGCTGCCATTAACACCGGAACATAGCCGGCTCTGTTTGCTGTGGGGCCAGGACAGAGCAACGTGGAACACCACAGGATGGCGGCCTGTGATATTTAGAGATGAGTGCCGCTTCGTTTTGGAGACAAATGATCATTGTTTCCATGTGTGGAGGTCAATGGCATGATCCCAACTTCGCTATCTAGCACCATACCTCCCCCACTGCAAGCATTATGATCTTGGCAGCCATAGCCTACGATAGCCGATCAGCTCTAGTAGTGGTATGTGGATGAGATCCTACGGCTTCATATGCTCTCATTCCTGGCTGGGATTTCAGGTGCGCTATACCAACAGGATAATTTCATTTTATTTATTTTGTATTTCGGTTCTTACAATGTGCAGTAGACATTCAAATGTAAAGCAAATTAATACAGCAACAACCAGGAAATAAAGAGGGAAAAGGCCTACGCAAGGACTGACGATATCCAACAACAAAGCAAGCCAGACACACCGTACAACCCGTTTAGGAGGTAAAAATGTTAATAAGGGCATCACGAAACTGATTTGAATATAGTAAGTATTATTTAAGTTTTCTTTTAAACAAATTATAATTCTTAATAGCCAACAATTGTGGTGGAAACGAATTCCAAATCTGCGGACCAGCATAATTAATTAAAGCTCTAGAATGTTCATGTGAAGGGAAACAAGGGATCAATGAGGTTTTATGTCTAGTTGAATAAGAATGGTCAGGAACAGTCAAAAAAATTAAAGAAGAGAATAAGTCATTCTTTACCCTTTTAAACATGAGTTTTGCCATGTTAAAATGTTATAACTGATCAATATGTAATAACTGAACATCATTAGGTTGCAATCTGGAGAGCAAATTGAGATTTAAAAGGAGGAACCGGAAAGTCTGAATATCCACCAGTCTCAAAAATCTATTTTGTAATCTCTGAAGTTTAGTTAAGTTATAATTGGTAGTCGAGCCCTAGACCAAAATACAATATGAGAAGTAGGGATAAATTAAAGTGTAATAAAGTAAAATCATAATTTTTGGAGACAAATAAGCCATTACTCTTCCAATGATTCCAATATTTTGAGAAATTAGGGAAATAAGATAATCAATGTTGTGAGAGTTGGATTTAAGATCCAACTGAATAAAAACACCTAAATATTTAACACTTTGTACAACCTCAACCTGTGTTATTTAAA
This sequence comes from Macrothele yani, assembly GCA_039090855.1. Lineage (NCBI taxonomy): Eukaryota > Metazoa > Arthropoda > Arachnida > Araneae > Macrothelidae > Macrothele > Macrothele yani. The sequence goes on from CM076991.1 coordinate 1,632,308, forward strand.
ATTATAGAATGTGTAGGGCTTGTATTCCGACTTGAGAAAATTAAATTTTTTTGTTTTCTGAGAATTACAGGTAAACCAATTGACCGCAGTTAGAAAATGATTTTGTAATATCTGGATCAATATGTCAATTTCATTACCATGAATAAGTAGGGTTATATCATCAGCATGCGGAATTAGGTCAGCATCCTGAAGTTGTAAGCCTAAATTGTTAATATAAATGTTAAAGAATAAAGGTGAAAGAATAGAGCCCTGGGAAATCCCTGATAAAAGTAATTGGCGATTAGATTTGATGTTGTAAATCTCTGTATATTGATACCGATCGGAAAGGTAACTTCTTAAGAGTTGGATGACTGAACCCCTAATACCAAATTTGTAAAGTTTATTTAACAAGGCCCTATGATTTAAAGTATCAGAAGCTTTGGAGAGATCAATAAATAAACCCATAGAATAATTAAAGTTTTAATAGATTACAGTCTGAATTTTATTGAATAACTGATATTTATTGAAAAATGAGAAAAGTCTTCCAAATCATATTTTCTCAAAAATTTTTGCAAAAATAGGAGCTTTTGCAATTAGATGGTAGTCATTAACATCAGTTGGTGGCCCCTTTTTTAAGATAGAAGTAATTTTAGATATTTTAAACGAATTCGGATAAATGCTCGAGGATAACATTATAAATGTGTAATAAAGGATTTGTAATGTAATAAATTGTTGGCTTTAATACAATAGGAATAATACCATCCGGTCCTGAGTAGTATTTAAATTTATTGATTGCATTTGATGAATAAGTTCCGCGTGTTGGAAGTGTGTTGTCATTGGAGGTTACCATGATCTTTATGGTGAGTGAGTGGTTCTTTCTAATGGTTTTTTCATTTATGAATTGCACATAAACTATGCGCACTTTGCAAGAGGTTAATACCTTAAAAGTGCAAATATAATAAGTTCCACTTTAGTAATTTTTAACATATAAATAGAATTGGAACAGCGTTTTTTTACGCTTTCCAACTAGGTTGAAAATGCTTTTATATGCTCCAGCTTTGTCCGTCTGTCGTCAAGATAACTCACATAAAAATGGTTCGATTTCAATGAAATTTTCGTCCTTAATTTTTGCACACCAGTGTATAATCTCTAATGCCAATCTATGTTGAATTTCTTGCTCTTTTCCAAACAGAACGGACATTAGTTCATGTATTGTACAGCAAAGCCAGTGATCTATTGTTAGGTATTTTAAGAAAATTTGTTAAAGATGTTTTATTGCAAACAAGGAGGATGCAGAGTTATAGCACATAGATGTCACAAAAATTGTACTTCCCTTAAGGAAGATGGATGTTGGAATAGGAGCTAAGAAACTGTTGCATACTCTTTCAGAAAATTAAGTTCAAAAAGTGCTGCACAATTTCCAACAGTGTTTTTCCAAAATGGCAGAATATCTACAAAAAAAAAAAAAAAAAAAAATGCCACTTGACTGTCAGATTCTAAAAGATCTTCAAGTTCTGAATCCATCAATGAAGGACAGTGCAAGCAGATCACGCCATTAGTAGGCTGTGTGTAACTTTAAAACCTTTGAAACTGATACCATTGTGCAAGAATGGAGACAGTACAAATTAGATAAGATCAGAGATTATTTTATCAAATCTGAAGAGATTATCAGTGGTATGCCAATGCAAAATGTGAAATACCAGCAAGCTGACATACTGGGGCAAACATTTTCAGATCGTAGATACTGATACCGGGAAACCAAAGTATGGAAATTTAGTCAAACTTGTTACAACTTGTCTTACCCTTTTCCGTGGAATGCTGATGTAGAGCGTGGCTTTTCTGTGAATAATGCTTTACTAACCAAAGATCGATGTCAGTTAAATGAAAAAGCCATTGTGGGTGTAAGAATTGTGAAGGACAAAATCAAAAGAAGTGGGAATTGCATTTCTAATATTCCAATTACTCAGCTAATGTTGAAATTTGTTAGAGAAGCTCGTGAATCTTATCAGGCTGATTAAGAATATTAGAAAAAATGTGTGGAGCAAGACAAAAAGCAGAAGAAATTGAAATTAAAGAAAAAAAAATGTGCAGTTGAAAAGAAAGATAGATTTGGAGTTGGAAATTAAAAAATTTAATTTTAAATAAGGCCAGCTGCAGGTTGAAGGCCAGCTTGGGCAAAAATTGCTTGATGAAGGAACTGAAAGGCTCAAGAAGGCAATAATTGCTAAGAATATGAAAGAGGCATCTATTGCAAATTCAATTATTGAAACTGGTACAAAGAAATTAAGAGAAAATATGGAGCTTATGGATGAAACTCAGCAGAAGCTATAAAAGATATTGAGACTGAACTTGGATCAGTAACTAAAAAACATAAGTAAATTTTCAAAAATTAAGGATCATATTGGGTCTAAGCAAAAGTTCTGTTGTTTTTCTGATGGACACTAATATGTGTTTACGGCATGCAAACCAAGCTTGTGCACATTTATGCAAATCAGTTCGAGATAAGGTTGTGGCTTATGTTGGTTAGGCATTCAGTTTAACTATTTAGTGTAAAGTGGACCTGTGCATTCAATATGTCTGTGGATAAAGTGCATTTGAGACAGTGTCCTTCAGGAGCTCCAGAAAGGAAACAATGCAACAACGATCACAAGTCAAAACTTATATGAAGTGTTTGTAGAAAACACTGTTACAGTTCGTACATGTCAAACTCTACCAGATTCCTTTCTAGAAACTTCAGTTTAGAGGATGAATCACTATTTGGATGGTCCAATGTTGTCAGTGAATTATGAACAATAATTCAATATTATCCTTGCCAGACCTCTGGGAAATGCCAAAATTTGTGAGAAACTCGCAATTCACAGGCAAATGGCTTACAACACATTCATTAACTTATATTATTATTATGGTTATTATTATTTGTAGCACTTGGGTACCAAAATATTTGTTCTAAAAGAACTTGTGTGATCAGGTTAGAACGTATGCATCATGCCCCCCATCTTGCAGAGTCCTTTTTGGAATAAGAGGTTATTGGTTATTAAAAGTGGGTTCTGTACAATGATGTGCAATAAAAAAAAAATAATATTGTGAAGCAGAACAAACTCCAATTCCTACTCCAAAGTAGGAATTGGAGTTTGTTCTCAAACTCCAATTGAAGCAGAACAAACTCCAATTCCTACTCCAATTCCTACTCCTCAAGCGAAGCTCAGCTTGAGGTTATGCTTTGTTATTGGTAAGATCATAATGGAATTGTCTTAAGGCGAGCTTCTGAGATCCAACAGAAAAACTGTTAATGGAAACAACTCTAAAAACTCAGCTCAATACCTGCTTTTGTAAAGCATCCATCTTTGGTAAACAAAAGGGACTTCATGTTCAACCAGGACAACAGCAAATCAGGGCAAAATGAAAGGTATGACATTTTTAAATAAAATCTTAAGTGTTATATATATGTATAAGTTTCAAATATCAGCAACAATATGTTACATTTTTGGATATTGGGGATGGCATGTTAAGATATTTGTTTTACATAGCATAACTGCAACAGATTGAGACTGCTAAACTTTTTAATAAAAGTGCAACCGTTTATTATTGATGAATCATTGATATTACTTTTCAGAGAGAAATAATTCAGAAAAGAAGGATTTCAAATATTTTTACTCTTCAAAAATTCTAGAGTGGACATTTCTCAGAGGGAATTGGCTAATATTTATGCATAGCATACTACATAGTGAGAAATATACTTTCTGATAGTTGGTTTGCACTAGTATGCATTAAATTGCTCTTTGCAGTACATTTTGAAAATTCCTACTTTTTACCTACTTTTTTTTTTTTTTTTTTTTTTTTTTTTATTTTTTTTTGTGCAATTCCTACTTTTTTCTGAAAGATGGCTATACTCCCTAAAAATTGCTCCTGAATGTCAGCAGGTATTTCCATAGAAATAGTGAAATTGTGTGTGTGTGAGAGAAGAGAGAGAGAGAGAGAGATGACACTCATTCAGTGAATTACGTACCTAGTTTCATTGGTGTTAATAGTTAATTTCACTGTTTCAATTGCAGTTTATGGCTTGTTGCGTCAATGCATCTGTGCTTGCTCTTCTTGATGCTGGGCTTCCTATGAAATGTACTTTAGCAGCTGTATCAGCTGCCGTAACTGATGATGGAATTGTCGTTTTCCCTTCTGAGAAACAAGAAAAGGTATTTATTTTTTAACTATCTTATAACCAGTAAACTGCAAGGATATTATATTTAAAAATGTTTAAATCTTTTTGCTCACTTTTATTTTAGGATTACTCTATATATTTTTGCACTGGTGTTTAGTATAGAGCAGTACCAATAAAAAACTAGAAACAGCAATAGTGAAAAACTTCATGAAGTTGCTGGGATGAAAGTAAACTCTGGTATCTAAATTTTTTTTTGTGAAGTAATACTAATTTACCAATATTTTGGTGCTAAAAAGGTGTCATAACCAGTACTAACAGCATATAAAAGACACAACTACTGAAAGGGAGTAAAAGTGTTATAATACCATCAGTAGGTATTGATAATTCAAACAAGAATGTTTACCTGTACTAAGTTACGTGGAAAGAGCGATGTCTTTGTTTATTTACCTGTACTAAATTCATTCCTCCTGTTAAGGCTAGTAACCTAATATTGAACTACTAAAGAAAGGGATATTGTCTGGAATGTGAAAATATTAAGATGAGGGATTACTTAATCACTGAAATAATTAGTTGAAGCAAGGGAACAAGATCTGTTAAATTGCATCAAAAGAAAAATTAAAGCTAAGACTATGCAACAGGAATAAATAACCTTCCATAAACAAGTTTTAGATATGAAATCAACTAGAATTCTTCTTTAATTCATATTGTCCAATAGGTCTCGATAAACTCAACATTCATGTGAATGACTTGTGAACCTATAATTATGCAGAATGGCTTACATATATGTACAAGTGCAAGTATTCAGAATTACTGAAGAAGGTCCCAGTATTTAGATTTAAAAAAAAAAAAATGCCACTAGAATACTACTGAATATCAATGAACTATGGATTGCTAGAAGGTGGATCACAAGTGTTAAATTGTTGGTCATAAACATCAATGTTAAATCATATAAGTGTGTGTGGTGTGAAGTTTAGTTTCTGTCCTAGTAAGATTGCTATTGGTATAATGCAGACGTATAGTTGCATGCTGTTTGCTCTCAGCTGTCTTGCTATTCCATATGTGCATAATAAATGAAGCAAATTGTTTGCAGTATTTTGTTCGAGGTTGTAACAAGGGGAGGCGAGGGGCATCAAGAGTTAGCCTAACACTTTGTAGAGAAATTAAGGAAGAAATATTCATCATAAATTTATGTGGAAATTCACAAGATTGTTCACAACGATCAGAATTGTGTACTGAAGTGCCTGTAGTTTACAAGTTACCATGTCTCATCAAACACACTCAGTAGCTAAGAAACCCAAGACAACTGAACTACATTCAGGAATCAGGCTGCCAATCATAGTCTTCGCAAATTGCGGGGGGACAAAAAAACATTTTGGCGAAAATATTAGCGATTACTTTTAATGACATCTGAGCAAAAATCATCTTCAATTTTTATTCGATTTGGTATTTGAAAAATGAAACTTGAATGTTTTTTTTTATTTCACTGTTTACATTGCACATGAGACAAAAAACGATTACATGAAAAGAGAGGATGCAATGGCTGACGTAAGACCTGTATATTTTTATGGGTTTCATAATTCCAATAGAGAGTGAAAAAAATTGACGACTTCAGATTACATTTGACGAATGGGTTGGCAAAAGCTTTAAAAAAAAAAAAAGCCAGAACAACTGCTGGCACTGATATAATATTAGGTATCATATAGAATGGGATGTAAGGTCAGGTGATGCGTAACATCACAGCCTCTCCTTGACAAATGTCAACCCCGCCTTCTCGTGGTGCATCCTGTTCCCACTAAAGGGGCTCTGACGACCGCCAATAGCGGTATAACTATACCATCGGGATTAGAGGAAATTCTATCCCACACTCACCAACCCGCTTGGCCAGCGTGGTGAGTTATGGCCAAACCCCTCCAAAATGATTCCACAACTTAAATCTTGGCCCTCAGTCTCCGGCAGCTGGAATGTACCTGGCCAAGGCAGCGGCCAGTGCGACATAAAGGCAGAGGGTGCTAAGAATCCCCGGAGGACCGGACTAGGCTGCCATCTGATGCTGACCTTGGCTACGTACAATGGACGCTCCCTATCTTCTGATTCAAGGCTTCTTGAATTGGAAGAGGAACTACAAAGGATCAAGTGGGACATCGTGGGGCTAAGTGAGGTAAGGAGAAAAGGAGAAGATCTCATCGAACTGAAAAGTGGACATCTCTTCTACTATCGTGGGACAGATACTGGCAGAACTAGTGGTGTTGGATTTATAATAAACAAGAAACTGAAGGATAAAGTTGTAGAAGTTGAAAGTTCCTCTGACAGAGCTGCACGACTTGTTATCCAACTCTCGAAAAGATACCAGGCTCAGATTATTCAAACTTATGCACCCACCACAAGTCATCCTGAAGAAGAAATTGAAGAATTTTATGAGGAAATTTGTCATCTAAATAATAAAGGTAAGCAGCATTTGAAAATAATTATGGGAGATTTCAATGCAAAAATAGGGCAACGGCAACAGAATGAAACTTCAGTAGGTAAATTCGGTCACGGCAACAGAAACCAGCGTGGAAATACTCTCGTTGAGTTTGCAGAGGCAGAAGGATTTTTCATCTTGAACTCTTTTTTCAAGAAAAAGCCACACAGGAAATGGACTTGGAGACATCCAAATGGGACGACAAGTGAAATTGATTTTATTATGTGTAACAAAAAATGTCATAGAAGACTGCAGTGTGGTAAACAAGTTCAACACAGGTAGTGACCATAGATTGGTGAGATGTAAGATACACCTCAACACTAAACTTGAACGTGGCAAGCTCATAAGACAAACAAAATCTATTGACATAACCAACCTTAAAAAACACCATAATACCTTCAAGTTGGAACTGAAGAACAGGTTCTCTGCTTTAGAAGGCCTAACATCAGAAGAAGTGGACATCTCTGAAGTTAACAGAAAAGTAACCAAAGCTCTTATGGAAACAGCAACAAAATTAGCTGGGTCTAAGAACAAGTTGCATGTAAACAAATTATCAGGAAAAACCAAAATGTTGATGCAAAAAAGAAGAGAGATGAGGACAACTAAAGAAGATGTGACTTCCAAAATGGAATATATAGAGCTATGCAAGACAGTAAGAAAAAGTATCACTGAAGACGTAAGAAAATTCAACTGTGAACTAGTGAGGAAAGCAATTGAAAACAACCAAAGCCTAAAGATAGCAAAGGGACATCTCAGTAAGGGAAGAAAACAGATTATGGCACTGAGAAAAGAAGATGGTTCTGTAACAAGAAATAGAGGCGAAATTTTGACAAGAGTGAAAAATTTCTACTCCAAATTATATGAAAGGGATGATGCATGCACTCCAGACATCATGAAAGATACCGGTACCAGAGTTCCTCCAGTCCTTCCAGCAGAAGTTGCACATGCAATCAAGAACATGAAGCGGGGAAAAGCTCCAGGAGAAGATGGAATTACTGTAGACATCATACAAGAAGCAAATGGAGAAATCGAAACAGTACTCTCCCAAATTTTCACTCAATGCCTTAATGAAGGAAAGATTCCTGAGGATTGGAACACCGCTACAATGATCCTGCTACATAAGAAAGGTGACATTGAGGATCTCGGAAACTACAGACCTATCAGCCTCCTATCAGTAGTTTATAAAATCTTCACTAAAGTTCTTTCACATCGCTTGAAGGTAACACTGGACATGGCTCAACCGAGAGAACAAGCTGGATTCAGGAGTGGCTACAGCACAATAGATCATATCCACGTGCTGAGAGAACTAATTGAAAGAGCGAGGGAATATGAACTTCCATTGTGCATGGCTTTTATCGATTATGAAAAAGCCTTTGATTCAGTGAAACCATCAGCAGTCACAATGGCTCTGAAAACCTGCGGTATTGAAGATGCATACATTAATATTATTAATAACATCTATGAAAATGCAAGTGCAAAGATTAGGCTGTTTGAAAATACAACACACGTAAAAATTGGAAAGGGAGTGAGACAAGGTGACACCATATCTCCGAAGCTCTTTAATGCCACATTGGAGGGTGTTTTTCAGTCGCTGAGCTGGGAAAACAAGGGGATAAAGATTAATGGAGATTATCTAACCCACCTTCGTTTTGCTGATGACGTAGTCATTTTTGCAACTACCCCATCAGAGCTGCAGAGTATGATCCAGGAACTTGCTGACAAGAGTAAAGAAGTGGGATTAAAAATGAACTTTCAGAAGACAAAAGTGATGTTCAATGCTTTTACAAGAAATGAAGATTTATCGATTGATGGAGAAAAGCTGGAGATAACAGACACGTACGTTTATCTTGGACAGCAGATATCAAGTGAGGGTCACATTGATGAAGAAATTAATCGGCGTACAAAACTTGCCTGGAGAGCTTTTGGAAAAAACAGCATAATTTTCAAGAGCAATATGCCATTATGTCTTAAAAGAAAAGTGTTTGATCAATGCATCCTTCCAGTGCTTACGTATGGTGCAGAGACGTGGACCTTAACTAAAAGAGACATACAAAGGCTGCAGACAACTCAAAGAAGCATGGAGAGGTGCATACTTGGTGTAACCAGGAGAGATAAGAAGAAGAACTCGTGGATCCGAAAAATGACAAGAGTGGAAGACATCATGATCAGAGTTAAATCCCTGAAATGGCAATGGGCTGGACATACTGCCAGAAGGACAGATCATCGATGGACAGCCGAAATTTTAGATTGGATTCCAAGGGACAGGAAAAGACCCAGAAGAAGACCACATGGGAGATGGGTGGATGAAATTCGAAAGTATGCAGGGGTGACATGGAGGAGACTGGCACAAGACAGACCGTTGTGGAGGAAACTTGGGGAGACCTTCGTCCAGCAGTGGATTGATAATGGTTGACAATGATGATGATGATCATATAGAATGTGATATGTATTTGTATTATTATATTCACTGAAGCCTGTCTAACAAAGTCATACATCAGGGTCAGGAGCCGGTCACATTTCTCACCGTTTTAAACCTTTTTTAAAATTAGTCACCTTTTGCATCCTTTTTCAGCTTTTGTCACCTTTTTTGACCATATTGGGGGCTTTGAAGCTATTTGACCAACAATATAGTTTCAAAAGCTGCTACTTTAATCAGTGTCCTCGTGGTGACGTCACGCTCCCCAGTGAGGGGGGTCACGTTCGGATGCTCGATGAGCCAGCCGTTACTCTTTCAGAAGCCGTGCAGAGCTGGTCAGCAGAAAGGGAGTTGTCATAGCAACGGTCGGTTGATTGGCTGCTTTCAACGCCGGGAAATGTTGCATCATAGCTGTGAACTGGACGGAGAGGGGGGAGGAAGGGGTTTGCAAAAACTTCCTTGTTTAAACGGGCGTGCAATGTTGACTGATAAACATCTGGTATGCTACTGGAATAAAACATGATTTTCTATCTTCGCGAAATTTCGACAAAACTGGCTACAAATTTAATGAACTTCATAAATTGCTAAAAGGAACAAACCCACCAACTTTCCTGCGAAACAGATAAAAATTGTGAAAATTAGATACTAAAATTTTTAAACACGTTTTCAATTCCGTACGACGGCAGTTTTCTGCTCTGAATGTCATAATAAAAATTGTTATGATCAATTAAAAAGTTTTCATTTGATTGTAGTGACATTTGCAGAATAGCCTTGTATGACTCAGTTACATCTCACATCTGTAAAAAATTCAGATCTTTTAATTGAAAATTTCGAAGAGAGGAGAGAAATGCAGCGCTTCGCTGCATCATTAAAAGGTTGACCCAAAACAAATCGCCCTCCAATCCGAACACATCAAAAATCAATGATGGTGGGAGACTGGGACTTCACCATCTTTCTTTTAATTGGGTGTGGGGGTGGCAGAAATGTAGGCACCTTATTAATTATTTATTGTTACAAGGAGGCTGGGCGGGCTATCAATCAGTTAATGAACAGGTTTTCTTCTTTTCATAAAGCTAGGGAGACCCATTTCAAAGCCAAAAGCCTCGTGGATTTCTGGTGCGTTGAAAGCCCAAGGTGCAGTTTTAAACGGTAATTTCCTGTTAAGAATTGCTACTAAGTACTTATGTTTTAGAAACTGAAAAAAAAAAAAAAATTCATAAAACTCAGCATTTTCCTTGTTCATCTGTTTTAACTCTTTAATATCCATAAAAATGGTAGGCTTGATCTAACCCAATAGTTCTGCTAAAAATTTCAAAATGGAAAAATGTAAGTTCCGTAATGAATGGCTGGAAAAGACAGATAATTCGAAGGCTAAAGTTTCTGCATGGGGTAGAAAACATAGTGAAAGTGAACTATTTTGTACTGTGTGTTGCTGCACCATTAATTTTGAAACAAAAGGTTTCCAGGCGATTTTTAATCACTCGCTTAAATCAAACTTTGAATCTAAATTTGGACTAAACCAACTACGCTTAGAACTTGCACCTTCTCCTGCACGCTTAGAGCACTTACAACCTTCAAGTTCAACTTGTGCACCAACACTTTGCATTTTTAGTGCCAAGGAAAGTTCTACTACTGCTGAATTGATTTGGACCATGAAATCGGTGTAGTAATTATTCAATGGAATCATCACAAGATATGCATAATGCTTTTAAAAAAATGTTTCCTGATAGTGTCCCTGAACATTTTTCTCTTTCCCCTAAGAAAATGTGATACTTAATCACTGATGGACTGGCTCCTTATTTCCGGGAACTAATGTTAGAGGAAACATGTTCATCGTACTACACATTGAGTTATGGTGAAACAACTAATGTTAAAGATAAAAAGGAGCTACAAACAACCATTACATTATGGTCAGAAAGCAAACGTGGCATAACGACACAGCACCTCAGAACTTTCTTTTTAGGTAAAGCGGATGGTGAAACATTGCATAAAAAACTATGTGAAGCACTTTTTGAGGCCAATTTATCACAAAACAGATGCCTAATGCTTGGATCAGATGGACCTAATGTTAATAAAAACATTTTTAGGCTTTTCAATAGTAATGTCCAGAAGATACAAGGGACAAGTCTTATAAACATAGGTACCTGCAACATCCACGCAATACATATGTAAAATCATTGGAGTATTTAGGTGAAGAAGCTTCTGAGCTGGCCTGCCCGTTGGGAAGAGTTTGAAGAAATCCAATCTAAATATAACGTTCCACACCACAAATTTTTGAAACGTGCAACAACAAGGTGGCTTACCTTGGGGCCTTCAGCCAACAGGATTTTGGAGCAGTGGGACATTATTCAGTTCTATTTCCTTAAGCACATTCCTCTGAGAAAAAATTCTGCTGCTCTTCAATCCAGATCCTACAAGGCTGTTGTGAATGCCTTAAAGAAACCTTCAATAAAAGCTGAACTATTCATGAAGTTCACACAACATTTTCAGTGCCAAGCACCCATGGTCCCCAAATTGCATGAAGAAATAGGGAACGTTCTTCAGACCTTTATGGCTCGTGTTTTGAAGACTGTTGTCATTAGAAAAATCACTAATTTTTCTAAAGTTGATCTTGATGAACTCAGGGTGCGCACGCGTGCTTGAAAACCTGGAAAGTCCTGGAAAATCATGATTACGTTTTCAAGGCCTGGAATATCCTGGAAAAACGGTATTTTTTTAATGTTGTCTTGAAAAGCCTTGAAATTTGAAATTAGTGCTTAAAAAAAATGCCCTTTTAGGAAATCGTGTTACTGACTGTTACCCCTTAATTTTTTTAAGTTCCTCTCCTCTGTTCTCAAAGAAACCGCCGGCTACAGTGGTGTTTCGGATGTGCCCAAATCCTAATTTGGCTGGGGGGGAGCACTACTTCCAGTGCAATAAAATTGGATGATTACTAGCAGGTCTGTTAGGGAAGGGGAGCTTGATGCATTCTCTAGCCCTGAGCTTGATGTCCGTCCGACAACTACTGAGAACAACAGAAGGGGAAAGAAGAGACATTTAGCATTTGCAAGGGGGGTCGCGTGTTTACCAAGTCAGCTGGCATCCACCAGTGAAGAGTATGCCTGAACAACACATTCATCTGCTCCTTGTTTATTGCATTAAGATGCTTGCTTCCGGCCCACCCCTCAAGAGACTTCGGCTACTTATGATAAAAAATAAGAAAACTATCTTTGCGAATTTTTCACAAAAGTGACTGAAATTTTTACATTTACTATAATTGGATTACAGAAGCTCACTCCCAAAATTCCATTTGAATCGGTTTAAAACTTAAAAAGTTAGCATTGGAAATTTTTATTATGTGTGCCTCTTTAGACAGTGAGCCTTGAGCAGAAAGTGTGTTACCAAAGCAACGGTTGATTGACAGCTGGGAGCGCTGATCCGAAGCCCTTGGTTGGGAAGAAAGCAAACACCTGTTTATCACTTCCACGGCTCAAAAGGACTAAGAGATATTTTCAGAAATCCATTTTCCGGAATTTTGAAAATAACACAGTAAAATTTTTACAGTGGTTAAAATACATCACAATAAAGTTCTAGTGCAAATTTCGCCGAATTCCGTTTGAAACTTTAGCAGATGCAAAAAAAAAATCTTCCGTTGCAAAATCGGATGCAAAAAAAGAAACGGCAATTATAAATTACGGGAAAAGCAAGCAAATTATTTTTTTTTAGATGCCATGGTTTATTTAAACAGAGTGATCCTTAAATTTTGTTTCTGTGATGATATGGACTCTATTTTAATTACAAACATACATTTTTATTCAGATGTCTGAGTTACTGTTTTAATAAAAAAATCTATAATTAAAAAGTTTTCAATGGATTTAGGCGAAATTCAGCAGATAAACGTATTTTAGTAAATTGCAACGTTATGACGTAAATTTGGTCATTTTGTCGAAAATTGGGCAGCATTTTTTTTTTTTTTTTTTACGTTTTCTCCTATAGTTAAGGTGAAGGAGGAAGACACTTCAGTGAGCTGCAGGTGGTGATTTATGGCGATGTGCCAAATGAAAAGAAGCCGTTCCATCGGGACATTCCAGAGGTTGGGTGTGCTTGGACGCGTGCTCCTGCTGTTTGAACTTAATCGGAATGTTTTCGGGAGGGGGAGAAATATCCGTTTCAGCTTTACAGCTTTCAGGCTCCTTTTTTTTTTCTTGGTAATAAATAAAAACCATAGTTGCTGCATTCACCATTGATCCATATTCGCATTTCTTGAATATAAACAGCAGACAATCGGAAACATGGTGTTGGGTGGGTCTTGATGTTCTTCATTTGTATCTGCTGAATTTTGTTCTGTGGGAATACGGAATGAGTTATACTGTGAATACATACAAAACTACATATTTTTAAGCTGAAAAAATATGTCTACTTGTACACAGTAGCTAACGTGTGAACTCAGACGAAGACAATCAGACATATGGACGTCTGATTCCATAAAAAAATCAACCCATTTTATTATACACGACAGGTAAAAAAGAAAAAATGTTACACGTTTTTAAACATTATAAAGGAAAGCGGATTTTTGAAACACCATGACTTGATGATATTAATTTCTGAAAGTTTTTTTTTTTTTCGATTTTTAATTTCTGAAATCTTTTTTTTTTTTTTTTTCAATTACAATACATTGTAACAGGATACCTGTGTGTTGTATTCCTTAGTTGTATGGCAGATTTTCAGTTGGCCGATATCCGCGATCGTAAGTGGTAGTTACATTGCTATTGTTGATGATGACAAGATAAATACTGGAGTAATGTAGAATGTTGCATAAAGTAAAAAAAAATCGCCCCCTCCTCCCCCTTCGAACTTTTATGCGGTTATCATAGCTGATCAACCATTTCATTCCATGAACATCAGCACATTTCAATCATTTGACCATTGGGGGTCTGACGGAATTCAGCAGTGCTTAAGCGCCTAGCGCAACGAGAACATGCTAATTATGGACAGTTCTATTCCCTTCCCCCTATCATCCCTAATAATTGAGAGCGCATACTGTAGTTTCAAATATTCTGTGTATGAGCTAGTTTTCACGCTGTTCGTTATGTTTTTATTTTAGAAATTACTAACCCTTTCGAACTGTAGGTTGCAGAAACGTTTATGCTTTGGTTTTTTCCATTTGTCCGTACGATAATTCACGTAAAAGGGGTTGGATTTTGGCGAAATTTTAGTATGCTGTTAGGTACAACCTAGGAACCTACCCTGTTGAAAATGGTCGAAATTAAATTCAAAGGCATAGATATAAGAGCAGTATTCATTCTCCAAGCTTGAAGCCCTACGTCCACTCCAGCTGGGTAAGTATGAAAGATTTGAGACTTGGAGGAGACCCAGTACAAAGTTTTGCTTCCCTCAGGCACTAAGTGTTTGTTAACATTTCCTTTCCTCTGGTTTGGAGCCCAGCTGTAAGAGGTGATGCTTTGTAACAGTCTTTTAGCACAACACTCTGTCTACTGATTGGCATACAGGTCATAAAACAGTAACTTCACTAAGTGTTGTTTCCTTGTTTTGAATGAAGACTAAATCAATGCCAAAGCATTTGCAACCCAGGCTGCCTAAAGGACAAAGCTGGGGGAGCAGGAAAGAACATAGCAGTAAGACCCCTTTTTCTTTAATTACTTGAAATCTGGCCTATAGTAATTGGTCACATGTGTAGCCCCTTACTCAGGGGAAATTCTCAATTTTTAGTTGTGTGGTTCCTGATCTTAGATATTTTTTTGGTTTTCATTTACTGTTTCAGTTGATTTACCCATTTTTTTCACACACACCCCCTATTAAATATGGGTAAGTGTACTTTTAGTGATCTTTGGCTAATAAATGCTAAATATGCTGGATGGATTAAAAAAGATGAAAGCAATTGCCATGTTGCAAAATGCATTTTTATCCATTAAAATAATAGATGTTTCGAATATGGGGGAATCCGCTTTAAGAAGCCACATGAAAGGAAAAAAACATAGTATGTTGACAGAAAGCTGTAAAAATGTTCCACTAACTGTTGATAAATTGCTATGTGTATCAAGTGATAAACAAGTACAGCCTATTGCATCCACATCTAATCCTCTGCATATTCCTCTTGAAAAAAATGCAACCATTAAAGCAGAAGCATTGTGGTGTTTAAAAGTGGTTAAATCCTATTACTCTTACAGGTCTTGTGCAGGTAATGATGTTTTATTCAGCCTAATGTTTTCTGACAGCAGAATTGCTGGAAACTTCAGCTTTGGCGAAAAAAAATGTTCCTACATTTGTTGCTTTGGTTTGGCACCTCACTTTAAATCAGTGTTGGTTCAGGAAGTCGAAAATGAAAATTTTGTGATTTTGTTTGACGAAAGTTTAAACAAGTTTAGTCAGTCAAAACAAATGGATATACATGTTCGTTTATGGGGAAAAGGAACAGTTTCAACCAGATATTTGTCATCAGTTTTTTTGGGTCATGCTAGTGCAGACATAATGATGGAAAAATTTCTTGAATGCATGGCGTGCCTCCCACTGTGTAACATTGTGCAGTTATCAATGGATGGACCCAATGTTAATTGGAAGTTTTTTGATATGCTGCAATCAACACTTAGTGCTGACTCAAATGTCCAACTCCTAAACACAGGGAGCTGTGGACTTCACATTGTAAACAATGCCTTTCGACAATGGAGCCTC
Source organism: Macrothele yani (assembly GCA_039090855.1). Taxonomy (NCBI): domain Eukaryota; kingdom Metazoa; phylum Arthropoda; class Arachnida; order Araneae; family Macrothelidae; genus Macrothele; species Macrothele yani. The sequence continues at coordinate 1,647,989 of CM076991.1, forward strand.
AGCAACAGGGTGGGAAATTCAAAAGTTGCTTTCATCATTATTTAGGCTTTTTAAAGATTCACCTGCAAGGAGGGAAGATTTTTCTAAAATAATTTTAGCCAGTAAGATGCCATTAAAATTCTGCCCACACAGGTGGCTAGAAAATACTCCTGCCTGCGAGCGAGCATTAGAAATTTGGGCAGACATTGAAAATTATGTTAACCAAGTTGAAAAGAAGTGCATCAAGAATCCCCACACTGTATCATTTGATGCTATCAAAACTTTCACTAAAGATCCTTTTGTTTTGGCTAAACTGCATTTCTTCAATTCAGTTTCAAAACAGCTGGTACCATTTCTCAAGGCATATCAGTCAGATAAGCCAATGATGCCTTTTATGGCCACAGATCTTGAAAAGATGCTAAGAAATATGATGAATCGCTTTGTTAAAAGAACCGTAATGGCAGAAGCTAACTCTGCCTTAAAGCTGTTACAAGTAGACCTTACAGATGCATCTCAGTGTTGTCACTATAAAGAAATTGATGTTGGGTTTCAAACAGAGAAGGTATTGAAAGAATTAAGTGCTAAGAACATTAGTGAACGCAAACTTACGGAGTTTAGAATGGAATGCCGAATATTTTTGCAAAAGCTAGTTGTGAAGCTATTGGAAAAAATCCACTTAAGTACTCCCTTGTTCGCCACATGAAGTGTTTAGATCCTCGGTTGATGTCAAAAAATAGTGAGACTTGTATTAAGAATCTAACATTCATTCTCACACTTCTTGTTGATGCTCATAGAATACAACCAGAATTATGTGATGGTGTAATATGGCAGTTTAAGGAATTTGTGACCAGTGTTGCAGCAGTAAAATCTTCATTCATAAACTTTGATCCAGAAGATAAACAACAAAGAGTAGACACATTATTGTATGAGTACATGTCTTCTACTAAAGCTTTTAGTGAACTGTGGAAAGTTGTGAAACTTCTTTTACTGTTGTCACATGGGCAAGCTTCTGTTGAGAGGGGTTTTTCAGTCAATAAGGAGCTCATTGTAGAAAACATGAGAGAGGAGTCAATTGTAGCACAGAGAATTATTTATGATCATATATCCTATGTAGGTGGTATTGATAAGGTAAATATCTCAAAATCCCTTCTGTTATCAGTTGGAGCTGCAAGGCAAAAATACATACATTATTTGGATGATAAGTCCAAAGAAAAGGAAAAAGCAGCCATATGTGGAAAAAGGAAAGCTATTTTAGATGAAATTGATAGCATAAAAAAGAAAAGGAAACTCATTGAAGGAGAAGTCAAAGAATTACTTAACTCTGCTGATGATTTAGCTTTAAAAGCTGAAACTACAAATAACAATACATACATTGTAAAATCTAATAGCTTTAGAAAAACTGCTCATGAGAAAAGAGCAGTACTTAAAAAATGGATATGGAACTTGAAACCAAAGTCAGCAATCTTAAATCTGTATAACCATCCATTGATACTCCATATTTGTGGTATCTTCCAAGCATATAGAGAATTAATACTAAAACATAAAAATTTTATATTTGTACAATTTACAATAGAAATGAACTTTTTTTCTTTCTTTGAAGCATGTTGAACTTCAAACCAGTTTTGATCTTTTATCTTCATAATTATTTAGTGTTTTTCATATGAAGTTCATGTAAATAGACTAATGAACTCTTCTGTTCCAAAAACTTATAACTTTCTGCAACTAACTTCCACAATTGGGCTTCTTATTGGACTAAAACTTTGGTAAGTAATATAAAACCTTATATATACTTGTACAGTAAATACTCATGGGCTCCTAAAACATATTTTTGCTGTACATTTTACTATGAATTTGTGGCCAAAACAATTCAATCAATTGTCCTTAATGCATTGATCAGATTTTGGTTTATATAACTGACAAACTTCCAATTTTTTTAAAAAAAGCTTTTAAAAACTTAATTCATATAATTGTCTTATGTTTTGGGAGTTGAACCAAAAGTGGTTATTCTGATTCTGGTTATGATTGAAGCTTAACTGGAGGTAGAGATTCCTTATGCTCATCATTTTTCATTTATGTAAAATACTTAAGAATATCCTAATTTATACCAATAAAAAACTGAAATTGTTTTATGTTTAAGGTTTTTATAAATAGTTTAGCTAGTTCCACATTTTGGGGTAGCACTTCATAAATTTAGTTTAGCAGTGATTTTGATTTAAAAAAATAAAAGTAAATTGAGGCAATCTTGTTTGATATGAAAAATAATTTTTGGAAAGTAATATGAGGCAAGTGTACTGGTAGACATAAAGGTGGTTAGATTCTTTTGGGTTGGGTGGTGGGCCAGGACTTTCTGACTTCTATGATGAAACTTATTTGAAATTTGTTGCCATGTTCCTAAAATTACACTTTCTGTTTTAAACTCTATTGGTTCACCTTTCTATGATCGTCCACTCCCGAATCATTTCTTGAGGTGCATAGTGATTCCGTGGCTTATGCTTTTTGATTTAACATAACTGTACTACAATTGGGGGAAATTTTCCTCAAGTCTGGAACATATTCTGTCTAGTAATAAGATTTTCATTGCCTTCAAAAGTCACATCCCAATATGCAGCCACCAGTGGCAGTTATTGGGAATGTTAAAAAGAAAAAAATCATTCCCATGTATGGAAACACTTTTTATCAGAGCTAGAATCCACCTGTGGGCATAACAGGCACATGCCCCATTTCAAAAAAAAAGGGGGGGGTTGAGTAAGTAGATAAGTGCTTTGCTTTGTCTCACGTTTCTTGTTTTCAGACATCACACTTTTTCACTTATGGATTTGCAACTCCACGTTTTGTCTTACATTGGCCCGAACTTTTCAGTGATCCACACAGCAGTACTTCAGAACTGCTGTTTGTGATGTACTCTGACAGGCAAGCACCCCATCTCCCCCTTATGGGTCCTCCATGTTTTACCACCGTGTTTTTTGGAGGAAATAAATCTCAGAGATTTTTTTACCAGTCCTCTGTTAGACGTGCGCCCTCCCCATTCTTAAATTCTGAATCTGCCCTCACTTTATTTTATAATAATTTCAGTTGTTATCAATAATAGTCTGATTACATGGAAGATAGTGCAGAATAGTGATGCAGCTGAAAATGACTGATTAAATTAATCATTTTCTGATTGAGGGAAAGGATTTTCTGAATAGCCTTGTGGTAATTGCATCATGATTCAATTTAGCATTATTGGGTAATTCGCCAATTAAAAACTTTAAAAAGAAATGTAATGGGTAAAAAAGCACACTCATCCATTTGCATCTTTCATCATTTTTATTACTTAAAACTGAAATTGCTTTTAAAAACTAATTTGAGCATGATACTGTAAAGCGTAGTAATCATCCTGGAATTTTTTGTATATGGCCTGGAAAAGGCCTGGAAAGTCCTTGAATTTTTTTCCCCAAAAAGAGTACGAACCCTGAGTCAGTTTACAGTTGGTAATCTGTTTCCTCTTGAAAAACTTGTCATTAATGAAAAGGTCACAGATGAGCTTTCTAAACTGAAAGAAAGTGATAAGTTGTTGTTTCTGAAGGAAGCTTAAAAGCACTATGTTACTCCTTGTAAGCATGTGATGGAAAAGACTTGTTTATCAAATGGATCACTTAAAATTTTTAGATTTTTAGACCCAAAAGAAAGAAAGAATGATAGAAGCTGCAGAGACATATTGAAAGTTGCAAAAATTATGCCATTTCATGTTCAACTGGATTATTTGTTAGATGAATGGAACATTTTGCAACTAAAAAAGATGATACAGCATTTGAAAACAAAACTATTGATGATTACTGGCAACAACACATCTCAAAAAGGGACTCATTATCAAAAGATATAAAGTTTCCAAATGTTGCACAAAAGTCATAAAGGCAGCTCTTACTTTGTCACATGAAATGCTGACATAGAGAGACGATTTTCCATTTCTAAGCATATATTAGGGAAGATAAATCAGCAATGACTGAAAGATTTTTAAACAGTGTACTGACTGCGAGGGATGCCTTGAAACAGTATCCTAATTTTCTTTTCGTACCCATTGATCCAAAACTCGTTAAGTAAGGACAACAAGCACATTCAAAGTACACTGCCTTTATGGAAGAATGTAAGAGGGAAAAGAAAATTCAATTAGAAGAAAAGCAAAAAGAACAGCAAAAAAAGAATGGATTATGAAGAAGATATGAAAAAGATAAAAAAGTCGTGACGATTATGGGCAAAACACGTAACAATATTAACAAAGAAAGGTGACTTGATCACGCTAGTTACGTTAACTAAAACTTTTACAAAAGTTCGTAAGTTGAAGCTTTCGACCTTATCTTAGGTCTTCATCACGCCAATGGAGGACTAAGATTGTTGCCTAAGATAAGGTCGAAAGCTTCCAACTTACGAACTTTTTGTAAAAGTTTTAGTTAACGTAACTAGCGTGATCAAGTCACCTTTCTTTGATAAAAAGTCAATCAAATGTGAGACTGCTGCTCTGAATGACAAGAACAAAGAACACCTACAAACTAAGGAGGCAAGAGAAGAACTCTTTTTGGAAGCTTCAGCTAAACTGAAGAAAGTGCTTAAAAACAATGATTTAAAGGGAGCAAAATAAGCTGAAAGCATGCTCGAGGGAGTAAAATGTATGCAAACAGAAGAAAGAGTGAAAGAAAAGGAAGTGGAAATTATTCAGAAGAACCTTGAGAAAAGAAAATCAAGTACGATTACATCATTTTTTGCTAAGATGTCTAGAAAACAGTAAGCCAAACAGTTTTTTCGTCAGAATTTTTTTTTTTTTTTTAACATTAAGGAGAATTAATTACATGTCATAGATTTTCAGAATTTTCTGTAATTTTTTTTTTCTGTAATATTATATAATGACAATAAAATGGCCATACCCTATCCAGGACCATAATAAAGAAACATATTATGATGTTACCTGGCCCTTTTTTGGTACAGGAGTATAAAGAAAAATAAAGAAATATGTTTTTGTAACTGTATTTGGTGTTTTGTGCATTGGCAAGAAGTCTCTTTTAGTCACCTTTTTTAAAAAAAAAATGTCACCTTTTTCAAAGGTCCCCTTGGCTCCAGACCCTGTACATGTTCTGTGAAAAAGTGACTGCCATCACAGGTGACCACCCAATAGTGAGGTTCCAAAGGGCAGAAAGTACTTAAAACTGTGATGTGCATCACAAAACGATTTTTTTTAAAGTGGGACTTGAAATTGGAAAATACCAGAACTTCATCATTAATGACTGTAAGTGGTTTTCACTGCCTAACATCTGGCAAGACATTTTGCAAAATTGCCGTAACCGTCAAGGTTAACCGTAACGGAGATTGAAAGAAAGACTGCCTGACGAAGGAGAGGAGTTCTGTCCGAAAATTTGCAGAAATTGTAAGAATTTACCTAAATAAATCCAATAAAAGGGTTAACTAGTCCGTACGATTTTTTTTTTTTAATCTTAGATTTCAATTTCCTTGCAGAATGTTTTTATTTATGGAACATATGTTGTTAAACCTTAAATTTCAATCCCAGATTTTTTTTATCTTCAATTTGCGAGCGCACTCCACCTGTCTCCATGAGCATATGTCAAAGATACGTTGCGAATCTGCACGAAATTGTTCAATCTTCTTTCGGTAGGCTTCATCCATTCTTGCAGCGTGTTTTTTCAGCTTTCAGATTTCAGTGTTGTATGCGGTAATACGCTTTGCAACAGATTTGTGGAGAGATGTCGGAAGAGATGCTTTCTTCCATATACTTAGCACTTTGTCCGCGACTATACTTGCTATTTCTGCTGCAGCGGGCTCGTAATTTGCACCTTCCTGCCTAAGAGTATTCCTCACAAGTTAGTAATGGCGCATTACATCTTCGTACGTAGGCAACACATTTTCATGCATCTCCTTGAACTCCCGAGGATAAGGCAATCAGCTTTATTTCTTGTTTCAGCCATCTTAAGTTGTTGGACGACAAAACGAAAATGCCGGTATGATCCAATCAACGTCACTAGGAGTGAAAGAAACTGTTGCATCATTATGACGCAAACCCGCCAACACTTACTCCCAAACGGACCTGTGCGACTGTGATGAGATGACTCAGAGAGTTCGCAAACAGAGCTCCGCTGTGAGAGAGGGGTGGGCTGAGATGAAAAAGGTAACAAAAACAAAGCAGAGCACAAAACAGCAAGTTATGTTTCTGAAAATCAACAAGAATTTTCCAGAAAGTGTGAGGGGGGGGGGTTGTTAATGTTAAGCTCAAATTGGTTATAATAAGGCTGCTGTCGAACTTAATGCTCACGCAACTTATCATGCCATTTTCGGCAAAAATCACATACTTTAAGGGATCTGGGGAAGCCTAAGTAATTAACTCGTGTCTGCTGAACTTTTACCCGTGTTTATACACTCAAAGGGTTAAATAACATGGTGACAGTTTTTTTTTTTTATATTTACAAAATGGAGAAAGTGGGTGCTTTTAAACCATTTTTCCCTATAACTTTCAAACTTCGAGGTTCTTGGGGCAGCCTAAGATATCAAATGATGTTATCCATATTTCGGGGGGGGGTCATTTCAGTAATAAAAGCGCAACTATCGCACATGGTGACGTTTCAAATAAAAAAAAAGTATTCCTCACAAGTTAGTAATACAATATTAGGTTAGCTCCAAGTTTAGAGAACAAAGTTAAAAAAAATTTCCCTAAAATAGTTCAAAGAGAAGAAGATATTTTAAAAATGCAAGGAGTAGTTTATGAAGTAAATTGTAGTTGTGGACTATCTTACATAGGTGAAACAGGTCGCAGACTAGAAACTCGTATAGCTGAGCATAAAGCAGCTATAAAAAATTGCTCCAACAAGACTGGATTAGATAGGCATGTTAGAGAAACTGGGCACAGCATGGATTGGAATTCACTTAAAGTAATCAGTTTCCAAAGCAATTTCCAAAAAAGAAAACTGAAAGAAGGAATAGAGATTGAGAAAAATCAAAATTCCATCATCAATGACTGCAAAGGATTTTCCCTGCCTAACATCTGGCAGGATTTGTTGAAAAATAACCTAAACCGTCAAGGTTAACCGTAACCGTCAAGGTAAACCGTAACCATGATAGTGACAAGCAAAAAGTGACAACAACAAGAGAGCCTGAAGAAGGAGAAGAGTTTTCTCTCCGAAAATTTGCTATAAATGAAAAAATTTCCTAGTAAATTCCCATAAGTTGCTTTAGATTATTAATTCAATTAAACTAGGAAGCCATTTCTCAATATGAGCTTTATTCAAAGAATTAGAACAGAGTATGGGTCAGATACTTGGCAAACAATAAAGAAAGTTCAACATGCTACATTGAAGATGGAAAGATCCATAGCTCAAATCAAGTTCCTGAAAAATTGCAAGGTAAATAACTTTATTCCAAATTCATTTAGACTTAGAAAACCATTTAAAGATTTACTTTCAGCCAACTTCATAAGAAAAATAGAGCAAAAAACGTTAAAAAGAAGTCTTGAAGCAAAATATAAAAATGTTGCTTATTATAAAAAAGTAAAAGTAGAAAATGAAAAGAAAATTTCTGGAATCTTAAGGGATACAGTAAAAGCAGAATTGGATGACTGGCTAAAAATTGGAGTAAGAAACAAAAATAAGAAATTTGTTAAAAAGCTGAACCTTAAAGAAGAAAAATTTTTGAAGAAAAACTATTCAAGTAAAAACAAAAAAACTGCAGTTCTTAGTCACGTGAAGGACAACACTGCTACTGGAGTTAGCCAAGAATTATTACAAGTGATAAATAAAGGAAGTAATTTCAATCTATCCAAAGAAAAAATAAATCCAGAAAAATTGGTAATTGAATTGGAAAGCATCTGCAGCACTTTAGAAAAAGAGGACCAAATTAAAGCAGACCTCCTCAGAAAAGATTACTACAATAGCCTTACAAAATTCCAGAAGCAAGTAAGGAAACCTCAAAAAATTTTGATAATAGTCAATTAAAAGCTCTTAAAGATTTCAGAAAAAAATGAAAGTATAGTTGCTGTGAAAACAGACAAAAGTAAGTTGATTACTATTATGGATAAGAAAGATTATCTAGAAAAGATGGAAGAAGAACTAAAAAACCTATGTATGAAGAAGTAAAAGAAAACCCACTACCAGATTTGATTAAAAAAGTCTCTAAGCTTATTTCACTTCAAAAAAAGAAAACCAGCTTCCAGAAAACTATAAACAATTCTCAAAATTACAGTTCAGATTACCTCAAATATATGGAATAGTCAAACTGCATAAAGAACACCAACCAATTAGACCAATAATAGACTCAAAAAACTCTATTCTTTCAAATCTAAACTATTTTTTAAAGTCACACCTTCAGAATCTTTTAAAAGAGCCACCTAACTTGATTAAAAACTCAATGCAGCTAAAAGAAAAACTAGAACTTCTTCCTAAATTAGATTCTCCTATTATGGGTAGTTTAGATATAGTGTCTATGTATACTCACATTAATATAGATCAACTTATAGACTTTATAGCGGAAGACTTGGCAGACCTAATAGTTTTTCACAACAAGGAAAAAAACATATTAGTAGGAATTTTTGAAATGCTTACTTTCTCTTTGCAGAACAACTACTTTCAATTTGGGAAAACTTTTTCATTCAAAAATCGGGGCTAGCTATGGGCTCCCCACTCTCCCCACTCTTAGCTAACTATTATGTGGGAAAACTAGAAGAAAAGATACTAGTACAACCCACATACTTCTGCTTATATAGCAGATACATGGATGACATCTTATTTATAATAGATAGCTCAGAAATTGTTCCAGAAAGAATTCTAGACTCATTCAATGAATTAGATGATTCCCTTAAGTTCACTATTGAACTTCAAAAAGAAAGAAGAATAAACTTCTTAGATATTACTATCTATTATGAAGATGAAAAATTCCTCACTAGTTGGTATAAAAAACCAATGAATACTAAAAGACTACTGGATTTCAATTCGTATCATCCAGTTTCTATTAAGAAAAATGTAGCAAGTCAGTTTTTAGAAAAAATTAATAAAATAGTTTCTACTGCAGATAAAAAAGAAGCCCATAAAGAAGAGCTTAAAGTCATACTTGCAGAAAATAACTATCCTAAAGAAGAAATTGAGAAGCTTCTGAATTTTAATGGTACGAAGAACTCACAAAAGCAAGAAGTAAAATTCACTAGAAAAATTTCTTATCACAAAGGTTTATTTGAGGCTTTAAAGAGAATTAGTAAAAAATACAATATTAGGTTAGCTCCAAGTTTAGAGAACAAAGTTAAAAAAATTTTCCCTAAAATAGTTCAAAGAGAAGAAGATATTTTAAAAATGCAAGGAGTAGTTTATGAAGTAAATTGTAGTTGTGGACTATCTTACATAGGTGAAACAGGTCGCAGACTAGAAACTCGTATAGCTGAGCATAAAGCAGCTATAAAAAATTGCTCCAACAAGACTGGATTAGATAGGCATGTTAGAGAAACTGGGCACAGCATGGATTGGAATTCACTTAAAGTAATCAGTTTCCAAAGCAATTTCCAAAAAAGAAAACTGAAAGAAGGAATAGAGATTGAGAAAAATCAAAATTCCATCATCAATGACTGCAAAGGATTTTCCCTGCCTAACATCTGGCAGGATTTGTTGAAAAATAACCTAAACCGTCAAGGTTAACCGTAACCATGATAGTGACAAGCAAAAAGTGACAACAACAAGAGAGCCTGAAGAAGGAGAAGAGTTTTCTCCGAAAATTTGCTATAAATGAAAAAAATTTCCTAGTAAATTCCCATAAGTTGCTTTAGATTATTAAAAAAAAAAGTGTTTTCCGCTCCACCCTAATGCGCTCTCTCTCTCTCTCTCTCTCTCTCTCTCTCTCTCTCTCTCTCTCTCTCTCTCTCTCTCTGTAGTGCAAAATCACACAGCTTGTTCTTCTGTGGCAAGTATATGAATTTGACATGAAAACTGTCTAAAGCACACGTGATGATTGAATTATTTTCTTTGTTTCTTAATTGATTTTTAGCTTAATGTACACTTTTTTTGCATTGCATAGTAGTGGGTAATTCAAAATGATTGCCCCGATTACAAATGACAATACCTGGTTTATAAGAAAGTTTAGAATTTTGTTTCCAAGTGATTCCGTATCAACTCAACACAATTTGAAGACATTTTTTACCTCACCATCTCAGATTTTAATGAAATTTGGTACATAGGTGGCCTCTATATAGATTAAGAAAAATACCGAATTTCATCGTCATATATCCACCGGTTTTGAAAATACAGCTGTATAAAATGTCCAAAAACACCCCAAAATCAGAAGATTGATATGTTTTTAAATTGTGATTGCAGCTCCCCCTAATTAAGATAGAGAGATGGGGAAAGGTGTCTTTTTGTAGTATTTTTTATGCTCTTTTATTTGTTGTACAACATCATAGGGACTAAGATTTTTAAAAAATTTTGAATTTAAATTTTGAATTTTTCAAAATGCGACGCTCCAAAAACAATCTTTATATGTTTGGTATTTGATTGTGTGAGTTGTAACTTGGGATGATAATTTGTTTACTTAGAAAGCTATATTCAAATTTAGCCTAACACAAGAGTTTAATGAAAAAAACAACATATAACTGAAAATAAATTTGGGCTAAATTTTTAAAAAGTTTCATTAATAACAATAGATATAGTATTTTTGTTATTTAAAACCATTTATTTAAACAATGTTTTATTTTTAATTGATTTGTTTAAAATCTGAGACTACATGGGTTTAAAAATTTTATTAATTTCATTATTCAGAATTTGTAATAATTCACAATTCAATATAAAAAAATAAACACTTTAAAAGTAATTTCAATTACTGCTCAAGAAGCACATCAAAATAATAATAACATATGGCATTGAATTGCTTACATTTATGCAAATTATATTCCTAATCTTAAACTTAGATCGTCACTTGAAGCAGAATCTCCTAAAATTAAAAAAAAAAAAAAAAAGTTGCATCATTGTTTTGAAGTGAAATCACAACTGTAGATCCTTGACTTTAAAAGCTTCAGTAGTTTGGTGTATTTCTGTTTCAGAGAGATTGTAGAGTCTTCCTGTCGGAGTCACGGGATTTACTTTACACAAGACGTAACTTACAGGAAGCCATAATACATCTTGTGGGCTAGGGTAGGAAAAGGATGTAGATGGACCAGCTGGATGTAAAAAAGAGACCTTAACTTCATTCTCACTCTCTTCTTTTGCTAGAACATATGCTACCCACCAGTTGTTTTCATAGATTATGGTTATGTAACCACTAATTTCTGTTATTTGCAGTCTGTCTTGTAATGCTGATTCTTTTTCAGTAGCTGGCTCATTTGATTCTGAGAACATCTTCACTTTTATTTTTGAATTACTGAATGGGATAGGAATAAAAGCATGAAGTTTCTGGGTACCTTGTATTGTTGGAGACTTGCTTAGGCGATTTTCCAAAAATTGGTCTGTTTCTATGTATTCTTCTTGACTTACATATGTAAAATTTTCCACAAAAATGTTCTGAATCGCCCATTCGTACATAATGTTCTGAATCGCCCATTCTGAAATGGTGTTTGAATTTGCTTCTCGTAAGGGCGTTGTAAGCTGGCTCGGGCAGCTAACCTTTTCACCGTTCCACAAACGCCATCACATGGCCCCTTCCCGTGTGCTGTTGCTTGAAAAATGCCATTCAGCATCAATGTTGAAGTCATCTTGATGGAAACATAAATTTGAAATTTTTCCGATTTTTGTACTGGGATGCAGACCCGTCAGAGAAATAGTAAATTTTGTTGACGCTGTTGTCACCAAACTTACTTTTCAAGAAGTTAATAAGTTTTTTTTGGAAGCAGTACAGTGCAATTGTGTTGTGCTCTAAACATTCAGAAATTACTACAAAACTTGCATGTTCAGTCTTTTCTGTTTTGTAATAGATGACAAATGTTTGGACTGTGGCTTGCCCACTGGTCCAGTGATAGCTCTGGGCTTCATCTTGAAGAAGAAAACTATAATTTTCGGCAAAATCACAAATGACGAGAAATTCTGAGTCCTTGAGGTTTTCCTTAGTACTGTTCATAAAAGAGCTTTGCTGATTAGCAATGAAGTCATGTCTGACCAAAGCAGACAGTTTTTTGCAAAAAAATCTGAAGTTGATTTTTCTAATGTCTCCAAGTTGCACTATCAACTGTAATCCATTGGCGAAAAGTTAGTTTTTCAACCAAGTTCTCCTCAAAACCGTGTTCCATTACATTTCTTACTTCCTCATTCCCAGGACAGGTGGGACACTTCCCCAAATGACAATCTATGGAAGCAGGGTTGCACAATACTCTTGCAAGACAATGTTTGTTGGAAGATAATTGTCCATTTGTTAGTGAACCAATTCTTGCATTTTCCATCATCAGTTTTACATTTTGGTGTGTGGTACATACACATACTGTATGAGTACCACTAGACCCTGCCAGGACACAGTTTTTTGGTCTGAGCTCTGCGAATTTGGAAAAACTGACTTTCGTGCCTGCAAATTTATCTTTGAATGACTTATATAAGCTTCTGTCAAATTACATAAAATCAGCCTCTTTTACAATTTAACTTTATCTCCGTTTTCAGTCCTAACAGAAACACAATCTTTCATTCCAGGTAAAACCCGACTAATTTCATCACTTTGGTAAAACGATCGTACTACATCAACTACTTCAGAAGAGACTCTTACCTGGTTTTCTATTATTAAGGCTTTCCAAAATTAACACTCCATGACTCTGGTAAGCAAATCAAAATCATCAACTGTTTATCTCTAGTGCAGTTAGAAGAATTACTTTTAAGATTGTCCATAAGAGTCTTGAAGTATTTCATCCTCGTCATCAGATGACTCTTGAATATTTGTAAAAAGCTTCCGTTTCATAGCAGAACTGAATTTTGGTTGAAGCATAACATTTGGATTTTAGCTTTTTCTTATTGACAGGTGATTCACCCAATTTATGGAGCAAAGCATTCAGTGTTTCAATTATTTCTGACGTAGATGCAAAATTGTTGTCCATTTTCTCATCAGCACAGGTTTCATTTACTTCTTGACTAATTTTTAAAGTTTTCACCTGCTTTCTGCAAGAATCACAAATTTTAGTCTCTTTTGATAAGTCATCAAAATTTTCCAACATCCAGTCTGTCACATTTCTTAGCTTTTTTTTTTTTTTGTTTATCCCTTACTTTTTGTTAATTTTTTAAATGGATTGAAACATTGTATTACTGCATATCTTGTACTTTCCATTGTTGATTATTTGTGCATAAAATATAAAATTCAAATAGTAAAATAACTGCCTCCCATTACCTGTTCTTTTTATTTTTCCTAAAAAAATCCTGCACAGCTTCAATTTATAAAAGTGTAGTTTCAAAACTGAAAAGGATATACTTTATTCAATTTAACGTTTTCAACCACAAAAGCTTTCAAACACATCACTTTCACTGCATGAAACACATATGATCACAATCAAAACCTAAAGCAGATTGAGGTCTGCAAGGTAGGAATGCAAGTTGCTGCTTGTTGGGTCTTGTTACCAATGATCTAAACAACAGAAGCAGTTTTTCAAGTCAGAACATGCAGAGTTTTGTCCAAAACAAAATGTAGCCTGCAGTACAACTGCAGTCTTTTATTTTTTTATGTTGTATTGTGAATTATTACAAATTCTGAATAATGAAATTAATAAAAAATGTAAACCCATGTAGTCTCAGATTGCAAACAAATCAATTAAAAATAAAACATTGTTTAAATAAATGGATTTAAATTACAAAAATACTATATCTATTGTTATTAATGAAACTTTTTAAAGATTTAGCCCAAATTTATTTTCAATTTACATGCTTTTTTTTTTTTTTTTTTCATTAAACTCTTGTGTTAGGCTAAATTTGAATATAGCTTTTTAAGTAAATCCATTATCATCACAAGTTACAACTCACACAATCAAATACCAAACTCATAAAGATTTAAAAAAAATTGAATTTTTTGGAGCGTCTCATTTTGAAAAATTCAAAATGTGAATTTCAATTTTAAAATTTGAATATTTTTTTAAATCTTAAACCCTATGGTGTCAGTTGTATATCAAATAAAAGAGCATAAAAAATACAACAAAAAGATACCTTTCCCATCTCTCTATCTTCATGTGGGGAGCTGCAATCACAATTTAAAAACATATCAATCTTCCAATTTTGGGGTGTTTTTGGACATTTTATATAGCTGCATTTTCAAAACCGGTGGATATATGACGATGAAATTCAGTATTTTTCTTAATCTATATAGAGGCCACCTATGTACCAAATTTCATTAAAATCTGAGATGGTGAGGTAAAAAATGTCTTCAAATTGTGTTGAGGTGATACGGAATGACCCTTCCATACTTTACAAATGTTCTACGTGACTCCCCTGGGTCATGCGAATGTCTAGGTAATCCATTTCACGCCATACATGATGAAGCATGTCCGGAATCACTGATGCCAGTGCAAGCTGAATGCGCATCTTTAGTTCTCGCAGTGTTCTTGGCAAAGGTGGCGCATGCACACATGGTTTTGACATACCCCCACAAAAAAAAAAAAAATAACAATAATCGCAAGGAGTGAGGTCCGGAGACCTGGAGGGCCACTTGCAGAAAACTCTGTTGTGCTGTCCACAATGACCAATCCAACGGTTTGGAAGAATTAACAAGACCATACCATTTTTGGAAGACCATAGAAACAGTAGTAGGTTTCAATAAAATTTTAATCTTCCTTCCTTCTTGTGTGGGGATATCAGCCGTCTATTTATCTTCATAAACACGTTATTGTTATTTGTAATCGGGACAGTCATTTTGAATTACCCTGCCCTTAAAGCAGGGCAGGGTAAATCAAAATGACTGCCCAATTATAAATAAAAATAAATTTCTATTTCTTTTACCTCACTGTACAGTTTTCTTTTCAGGCTGCAAACCAGTGATGGTTTCATAAAATGCTATTGGACAACAGCTTTTTTTTTATTATTATCCCTCATGATTTGTAAAGAATGAAAGAAACAGCTAATACAGAAAGGCAGTTTCCCAGTCCCAGTCTTTGTCTTGTAATGGCTACGGCAGTTTTTTATTACCTTCACTTACCCTAGTGAATGTAGCATACACTGACACCATACACAAGCCAGCTTTTGTTACTGGCCCAAGAAAACACACTAGCACAAAAGGTCAATTGGATACATGAAGGTAATTTTTGTAAAAGAGCAATTCACATGAAACAGATTTTAATGGGGGACTAAAACTAACTTCATGGAAAAGTAGCAGGGATGAGCAATAAGACTAAAAATAAGAAAAGGAAGCTAAATCCTAAACAATAAAACATATAAAAAAGGCTAACATATAAGAATTTTTTGTACACTTGGAGTCTCCTTCTTACTTAAAAACAGATCAAGAATGCACTCTTACTCTGTTATATCACCAATCCATTGGGATCTTATTCTGAAAAATTCTTTGTCCTGTCAGTTGCATTTTCAAATTACATGTTTTAAAAACAAATATTGCAGATAATTCCATTAAAATGACCCATTGTTTTCTACATATATTGTAAATGTCTTAATATTTTATTTTATTTTTTACGGGCCAGTGGACATTTTGGTGTGGAAGTGACTGTACCACATAGACATCTCGGAAGGCCGCCCCGGTGGCGCAGAGGTCTAAGCGATGGCCTCTGGCCATTCGTCCGTAAGGGGTCCGGGTTCGAATCCCGGTGAGGCATGGATGTTGTGCTTGTCTTACGGCACTGGCTCTTTCCCTTCCCTGGAACCAGTGACCCTAAATTAGGGACGGGCGACTGCTTATATCCCATTGAGTTGCTCACGGTGGTCGTTAAACCTCCAAAAAAAGAAAAAAATCTCGGAAGATTTGAAAATTTCTACCCTGAGCCTGGAATCAGACCTGTTGAAGAATGCTGATAACACTGCTTGAAACATATATTAGAATCTTAATGAACTGCAGATTGTGCTAGTTGATTACATAAAAATAACCTGCAACTGTTGATGGGGAAAAAAAGCTAGTTGGATGTGGATCTCCCCTTTAAAGACCGCCCTGATAACACATATGCACTGTTTGCATCTGGACAGAGACAGTTCAAAGAATTGAGTGTCTCGGTGCTTAGTCATTATCCTCATTTTAAATTCATTTATGTGATAGGAGACTTGAGACCTAATTTTCCTTACTGAATTTTGGTAGATGGTGTGACCAGGGCTAGTGCTCAACTGAAAGCTTTTACTGTTTTTCATGATTTGTTATACAACTTCAAACATGAATAAAAGTTCGTCATTAATATGCTGATTTATTCAAAGTACTTTTTTTTTCTAACAGGAGGCCAAGTGCTTGATGATATTCACGTTCAAAAATCAAGGACTAGAAGTGGTGAGTTGTGGATGTTTTGGAAGGTTTCTTACAGAAGAATTTAACATTTGTGAGGAAGAATGCAGGTCAAAAGCTACTGAAGTTTTTGACTTTTACAGGGAAGCTTTGAAACGTAGATTCAGCAAGTTGTCTACAGCTTCAAGTGATGAAGTATCTGGTAATGCTAGTAGTCAACAATAAAGTTGTGAATGTCATAGGTTCTTTCAAGAGTGGTTTCAAAGAGGAAAAAGTAAAAAGAAATCTGTTGCACAAAGCAGCTCAGGGCTGAAAGTACTGTGTGTCTGCAGTTACTTGTGATATTTCTGTAAAAGTTGAAGTATTTTGCATACATTGTGAGATATGTACAGAACATCTATGTTTTATAGATCATGACTTTCAATAAAAGGGCGTATTCCTCTAGCTTTTGAAACCAAATTGCCTTTTTTTTTTTTAATTTAAACTAGTTGTTTGAAAGGTGGTTTTCTATTAAAATGCTAAACATAATTTTTGTACACTGACAGCACATTTCATAAACAGATGTTTTAGGTACGCAAATGTTAATCAAGCTGTATTTATTTGCTGTGATGTAACTATCTATTCCTTAATTATTATTTTTTCTTTTTTTTTTTCCTGTTACTATTAAAGTAACAGGAAAAAGTTTCATAAATGGAAATTCTGGATTCTATTAGTTTTATAGATGGGAACTTTATATTCTGGCCAAACTCACTGAAAATAGTGGAATGAATAACAAAATAGATTTACTAGATGTTTCCCTTTGCAAAAATTCTGATCTCTCCATCTCACGTCCTGTTTATGGTAAACCATGCCACAAACTTCATTCCCTTCCAGTCATTTACCTTGCATCTCTACAAGTTTGCAGCGCTAAAGTCTTTTATCCACAGAGTTTGTCTCGTATGTAACAACCAATCTTCTCTTCAAAAAGAATTTTCGGAAATCTCTGAAATAAAAACTTGACATGATTTTTCCTCTCTTAGTCAGCAATCTCATAAAGAAATATGAAACAAAATTGAAAATTACATCCCTCCACTCTCAAAAGGATAACTAAAATTCTTCAGATCTGTTCTATGCCATCCTTCCTCTGTTTATAAGTTACAAAATCTATTCAGAATATTTGGTTACCATCTTTCCATTAACCATGCCCCCCCTGCAAATATCATGAAGCTATTATACAAAGGGATGGGACAAAGTTGGAAATTTTGATCTCACAGGTGTTTATCTCATTCCTACCTCTTCTTTCCAGAGGCGATAGTTTTTACATCAGAAGTACATACAGACGGATTAAAAACAGAATTTTGGAACATAAAAAAGATGTTTTGAAAGGTAACCCAAATACTGCCTTGTCTATTTTAATCATGAAAGATATTTCTGCAATTTTCTGCTAGAATGAAACAAAACATATTGCTTCTTTTGATAATCAGTTTGCTCCCATTACTCTGAAAGCCTGGAAATCCTTTTTTCACCAAAGACTTGCAATTCGGGATCTCTACCTTGTGCCTTAATGATCTGGAAATCTATTCTAGATTCTGACAACAATAACTACAACACACGTTTAAACTTGCGGAGTCTGGAAATCAATCTCAGTCCTCCGTGTGACGTGATGAAGACCGAAGCTAAGGTTCAAAGCTCACAAGTTATAAGTTTTTTAAAATTATGGTCTTCTAACACAACAAAGCGTGATCTACTTTACCTTCAATTGGCTATATGTAAATGTGTATTTTCACAGAAAACAGTTTTTGGCTTTTTATATTTCTCTCAGCTTGCAATTTATCAAATACAGGCACTTCTTGAATACACTAATCTATTGGGTTGATGCATAAGTTCATGCCGTTTTATTTCAGGAATGTTTCCCAGGCCAGCAGTGATGATGCAGATGGCCAGTTGTATATCAAAGTGTAGCCAGTAATATTGTGTGTCTAATGCATATTGCTTTGTGTGATTGTGACTAATGGTTTTTTGGTCCGGAAATATGGAGTGTCTGGTAGAGAGCAATGAACATTTTGTACATCTGCTCCTCAATGAGTTTAACAAGGGATCCACAGCCACCGAGGGTACTCAGCAAATTTGTGCTGTGTATGGGGAGGCTGCTATTGCTCACAGGACAGCCTGCAAATGGTTTCAGCAGTTTCGAGGTGGCAATTTTTACCTCAACAGCTCTCCACCCTCAGGTTGTCCATCTCATTTTGATGAGGATCGTTTGAACCATCTCATCCACTTGGATCCGTGTTAAACCACGTGCGAATTGGCCACTGAGATGGACTGTGGTCGGGCCACGATAGTGTGACACCTAGAATGTATATGAAAGGTCCAGAAATTGGGTTCTTGGGTGCCTCACACTCTCACCAAGAACAACAAGAATCAGTGTGTTGCCATATGTGGTTTCTTGCTCTCCCATTATCGCAAATGTTCTCAGCAACACAAACCCTTTCTGTCACGTATTGTTACTGGAGATGAAAAGTGCCTGTACGTGAATTTCAGGCTTTGGAGGGAATGGTTAAGCCCAAACAAGCCTCCCACACCACGTCCAAAACATGACCTTTATCCTGCAGATATCATGTTGTGTGTCTGGTGGAACATGGAAGACATTATTCACTGGGAAATGCTGTCGAGGAATCGGACCATCAGCACTGCACTCGGCTCCGTTGTGTAGAATGAGCAATTCAGTCGAGTAGAGGGAGCAATTCAATAGAAATGGCCACATTGGCGCCATGGTGTCCTCCTCCAACATAACACATTGACTTGATGACGGATGATTCGTGTTAGAAATGTTGAAAGTTAAAATATCGACTAAACACGATAAAATACATCACATGTAATTAAGCTTTACTGCTGAAACCCACACTACATGAGATCATTCACGAGTAAGACCAAGATATATACATATATATATATATATATATATATGGGATGTAAGGTCAGGTGATGCGTAACATCACAGCCTCTCCTTGACAAATGTCAACCCCGCCTTCTCGTGGTGCATCCTGTTCCCACTAAAGGGGCTCTGACGACCGCCCATAGCGGTATAACTATACCATCGGGATCAGAGGAAATGCTATCCCACACTCACCAACCCGCTTGGCCAGCGTGGTGAGTTATGGCCAAACACCTCCAAAATGATTCCACAACTTAAATCTTGGCCCTCAGTCTCCGGCAGCTGGAATGTACCTGGCCAAGGCAGCGGCCAGTGCGACATGAAGGCAGAGGGTGCTAAGAATCCCCGAAGGACCGGACTAGGCTGCCATCTGATGCTGACCTTGGCTACTTACAATGGACGCTCCCTATCTTCTGATTCAAGGCTTCTTGAATTGGAAGAGGAACTACAAAGGATCAAGTGGGACATCGTGGGGCTAAGTGAGGTAAGGAGAAAAGGAGAAGATCTCATCGAACTGAAAAGTGGACATCTCTTCTACTATCGTGGGACAGATACTGGCAGAACTAGTGGTGTTGGATTTATAATAAACAAGAAACTGAAGGATAAAGTTGTAGAAGTTGAAAGTTCCTCTGACAGAGCTGCACGACTTGTTATCCAACTCTCGAAAAGATACCAGGCTCAGATTATTCAAACTTATGCACCCACCACAAGTCATCCTGAAGAAGAAATTGAAGAATTTTATGAGGAAATTTGTCATCTAAATAATAAAGGTAAGCAGCACTTGAAAATAATTATGGGAGATTTCAATGCAAAAATAGGGCAACGGCAACAGAATGAAACTTCGGTAGGTAAATTCGGTCACGGCAACAGAAACCAGCGTGGAAATACTCTCGTTGAGTTTGCAGAGGCAGAAGGGTTTTTCATCTTGAACTCCTTCTTCAAGAAAAAGCCACACAGGAAATGGACATGGAGACATCCAAATGGGACGACAAGTGAAATTGATTTTATTATGTGTAACAAAAAATTCGTCATAGAAGACTGCAGTGTGCTAAACAAGTTTAACACAGGTAATGACCATAGATTGGTGAGATGTAAGATGCACCTCAACACTAAACTTGAACGTGGCAAGCTCATAGGACAAACAAAATCTATTGACATAACCAACCTTAAAAAACACCATAATACCTTCAAGTTAGAACTGAAGAACAGGTTCTCTGCTTTAGAAGGCCTAACATCAGAAGAAGTGGACATCTCTGAAGTTAACAGAAAAGTAACCAAAGCTCTTATGGAAACAGCAACAAAATTAGCTGGGTCTAAGAACAAGTTGCATGTGAACAAATTATCAGGAAAAACCAAAATGTTGATGCAAAAAAGAAGAGAGATGAGGACAACTAAAGAAGATGTGACTTCCAAAGTGGAATATATAGAGCTATGCAAGACAGTAAGAAAAAGTATCACTGAAGACGTAAGGAAATTCAACTGTGAACTAGTGAGGAAAGCAATTGAAAACAACCAAAGCCTAAAGATAGCAAAGGGACATCTCAGTAAGGGAAGAAAACAGATTATGGCACTGAGAAAAGAAGATGGTTCTGTAACAAGAAATAAAGGCGAAATTTTGACAAGAGTGAAAGATTTCTACTCCAAATTATATGAAAGGGATGATATATGCACTCCAGACATCATGAAAGATACCAGTACCAGAGTTCTTCCAGTCCTTCCAGCAGAAGTTGCACATGCAATCAAGAACATGAAGCGAGGAAAAGCTCCAGGAGAAGATGGAATTACTGTAGACATCATACAAGAAGCAAGTGGAGAAATCGAAACAGTACTCGCCCAAATTTTCACTCGATGCCTTAATGAAGGAAAGATTCCTGAGGATTGGAACACCGCTACAATGATCCTGCTACATAAGAAAGGTGACATTGAGGATCTCGGAAACTACAGACCTATCAGCCTCCTATCAGTAGTTTATAAAATCTTCACTAAAGTTCTTTCACACCGCTTGAAGGTAACACTGGACATGGCTCAACCGAGAGAACAAGCTGGATTCAGGAGTGGCTACAGCACAAGAGATCATATCCACGTGCTGAGAGAACTAATTGAAAGAGCGAGGGAATATGAACTTCCATTGTGCATGGCTTTTATCGATTATGAAAAAGCCTTTGATTCGGTGAAACCATCAGCAGTTACAATGGCTCTGAAAACCTGCGGTATTGAAGATGCATACATTAATATTATTAATAACATCTATGAAAATGCAAGTGCAAAGATTAGGCTGTTTGAAAATACAACACACATAAAAATTGGAAAGGGAGTGAGACAAGGTGACACCATATCTCCGAAGCTCTTTAATGCCACATTGGAGGGTGTTTTTCAGTCACTGAGCTGGGAAAACAAAGGGGATAAAGATTAATGGAGATTATCTAACCCACCTTCGTTTTGCTGATGACGTAGTCATTTTTGCAACTACCCCATCAGAGCTGCAGAGTATGATCCAGGAACTTGCTGACAAGAGTAAAGAAGTGGGATTAAAAATGAACTTTCAGAAGACAAAAGTGATGTTCAATGCTTTTACAAGAAATGAAGATTTATCGATTGATGGAGAAAAGCTGGAGATAACAGACACGTACGTTTATCTTAGACAGCAGATATCAAGTGAGGGTCACATTGATGAAGAAATTAATCGGCGTACAAAACTTGCCTGGAGAGCTTTTGGAAGAAACAGCATAATTTTCAAGAGCAATATGCCATTATGTCTTAAAAGAAAAGTGTTTGATCAATGCATCCTTCCAGTGCTTACGTATGGTGCAGAGACGTGGACCTTAACTAAAAGAGACATACAAAGGCTGCAGACAACTCAAAGAAGCATGGAGAGGTGCATGCTTGGTGTAACCAGGAGAGATAAGAAGAGGAACTCGTGGATCCGAAAATTGACAAGAGTGGAAGACATCATGATCAGAGTTAAATCCCTGAAATGGCAATGGGCTGGACATACTGCCAGAAGGACAGATCATCGATGGACAGCTGAAATTTTAGATTGGATTCCAAGGGACAGGAAAAGACCCAGAAGAAGACCACATGGGAGATGGGTGGATGAAATTCGAAAGTATGCAGGGGTGACATGGAGGAGACTGGCACAAGACAGACCGTTGTGGAGGAAACTTGGGGAGACCTTCGTCCAGCAGTGGATTGATAATGGTTGACAATTTATGATGATGATTATATATATATATATATATATATATATATATATATATATATATATATACTATCTACCAACAAGTAAGTGGACACCCCTGCAATCGACGATATCTGCGGTCCTGATACAGGTCACGGCCACCGCCGTTAAATATCATGTGAGAAACAACAACGCAACCAGTCGCATGCAAGATGCCACGCAGTTCGGAGCTCTCTGATTTCGAGAAAGGTGTAATCGTCGGGTATCACAGAAATGGCCGATCCATACATGACACATCCAGCGAATTGAAGTACCCGAAATCGACAGTGACCTACGTGATTGGCAAGTGGAAGATGGGAGGTGACTGTCGGAATGTGCCCCGACCCGGGAGACCCGGTCACAAAACTGGGAGTTAGAAACCGACGGGTGCTGGCCAGAAAAATTCGGAAGAACCGCACCAAATCAATGGGCCACATCCGCGAGGAGTTTCAACAGGCATCCGGGAGTGTTCTTTCGATGAATACCATCCGTAAGGAAGCCCATCTGCTTGGTTATCATGAATGTGCTGCCGCCCACAAGCCTTTGATCACCAAGTCCAATAGCGCTGCTCAGCTAACATGGTACAAAGAATGTCGACAGTGGACCGTTGAACAGTGGAAACAGGTTCTCTGGAGCGACGAATCAAAGTTCACCCTCTACTGTTTGGATGGCAGGGTCTGGGTTTGGCGTCTGCCTGGAGAACGTCTCCTGCCGGAATGTATTGTTCCACCAACTGTGAAGTTCGGCGGCGGTAGAATTATGCTATGGGGGTGTTTCTCCTGGTATGGCACGGGACCCTTGGTCGCAATTCCTGGTAGACTCAACGCAGAGACCTACTGCACCATTTTGGATGACCATGCACTTCCTACGTTGTGGCAGTTTTACGGGGTGGACCCATGTTACTTTCAGGATGACAATGCCACCTGTCATGTTGTGAGGTCCACTATGGCTTGGTATGGTGACAATGGGGTTAATCGAATGGACTGGCCTGCACCGAGGTCGGACCTTAACCCTATCGAGCACCTTTGGCACGAGTTGGAGCGTCGACTTAAGGGGTGGCCGCACCATCCGAAATCGGTGAAGGAACTGACCTGTCTTCTCCAAGCCGAGTGGAAGAAAATACCGCTATCCGTCGTACAGCGCCTAGTTGAGAGTATGCCCCGGAGGGTCGCAGCTGTAATCGTTGCTCGTGGAGGCTCCACCAACTATTGAAGGTGAATAAACTTTGTTTTCCTTTGTCATCACAGGTGTCCAATTACTCGTTGGTAGATGGTGTATATAACACCGTTGTCAGAAATCAGCAATATCGCAACGCCATCTAGGATTTACACAATGCATTTAAAATAAATCCTGAAAATGTTCAATTAAAATGGTCCATGGTTTCAATATAACTTTAGGGACATAATCATTACAGCAACATGATCCGAATGATGCAATATATAGGCTCTCCATAAATAAGAACAGTGAGAGCTTACCTAGAGAGTTTATGGATACCTCATTCCACTTTGGAGTATGGGAACCGGTCGTAACCAGACGAGACATGGCGGTTGTTAACTTGTGATTACAAAGATCATATTTATGCTCCCTGACTCTTGGTACTCAAGTTTATTTTTGTAGAACCAATATATACAGTATCATTGGTGTCTGGAACAATGGCTTGTAGAGGTATGTTGTATACGCCATATCTAGTATGTGGAGGCACCCTGTCCCGATCCTTCTCATGGTTCGTACGCTCCTTGTAAACCTTAAAAAGTCCTTGAATAAAAGTTGATTTTCAAGTCCTTGAAAGTACTTTAAAAAGTTTAAGGCTCTGTGAATAGTACTTGAAATTTTGTTTTTTAAGTAATTATATAGAAGTGCATGTGTAAAATAATTGTTTGTGCTAAAACGACTTGAAGGAGACTTCTGTGTAGTTCTGATAAAAACACCAAACTGATCAAATAACACAGAACTTGCATTAAACTTAGGGGAGCTTGTGGACAGCTGGTACCTTGGCTGTGGCATCACTATGCAGTAAAATGTCAGCCATGGGAGTAAAATAAGTGAAATGATGTATTCGCAAATTATGATGGGCTTCTGTTTACTGGGGTTAGGGACGCATTCTTTCCCGAAGGTTGTACTTCCAGGAATTGCTTGTGCTTCATATGTGGGCCCTTTGTCACCTGGCTGCATTAGAGCATCATAGTCATGCATCAAAAATAAAAAGTTAAAGCAAACATAAAGTGACATACCAGCAGATGAATATGAAAATAATGTACTTTTTCAAAATATTCCACAAAATAAAATGATTTCGAAAACCACCAAAACAGAGGGGAAATTCAAAGCTAATAAAATAAACCAACTGGGGCAAGGGGCAACAGTTAGGTCATTGAAGGTGTGCCTGCCCCAGCTAAGTTTAATGGTTTGAACTTAAAATAGTATAACTATGGTAGTAATCCAAATTGATTGACATGGAATACAAATCAAAGTTTCCAAGCTTTTGCACATCAACCAAATGGCTTTTTCAAAGAAGGAAGACAGCAAACTGAATAATAGAACACTTCAACAATTTGAACGTGGTGACTTGACTAGACAATAAATGAATAGATGCAAAAGTGATTATTCATTTGAGGAAATGAGGAGTTACATTGTTTGGGTGTGCGGCACCGTTGGAGAAAATGCAGCATTATTTGAAGAATTTATACCAAACAAGTGTCAACTCTAGAGAGATGCTATCATTGCGAGCTTCACTGTTGGTAATGCTCCCTAAGGTTTTGCAAATGGCAATAGGTTTAGGCATAGAGTAGGAAGCTAGTTTCTTTATATTGTCCCTCATAGTGATGATATCCACATAGGGGTCTGAACTTACTAAAATTTACACCTATTTACTGACTGATCAACAGCATACACACATGATAATTTGAATGTAAAGCATCCTTGAAAAGTGCTTGAATTTATTTTGCTTGGAAGAGTATCAACCTTGCTTCTTGATTAAGGCATAAATATTTCTAGTCAAGAGGCCAAAGTCAATATTATATGGTTTGCACTTATTTCTAAGTACATTAACAATCCTGGGCACATAAGGAAGTGATCCCACAAAAGGGGGTTTACGCAAGTCTCTAGAAAGAGTCGAAACATTAGACTTCTTAATTTGCCGGAGGAAGCGATTTACCACCGAGGGCTCATATCCATAATGACAGCCAATTTGTTTTATCTGGATCAGTTCCAAATGTCTTAATCTAGTGTTGGACGAGTGCGAAAATGCTCTACGTAATAAAGACCGAATAGCCGCAAATTTATAATTAGTCTGGTGATAAGACGAGAAGGGTATAATTTCAACACTGAAAGACGGTTTTCTGAAAACTGCAAATGGTTCGAGGGGCTCCATTCCAAAATAAAATCCAAAAAAGGTAAACTCCAGTTTTGTTCAATTTCAAGGGTGAAATTGATAGACTGAACTTTTGAGGAACAATACTCAGAAAATAAAACTAGATCTGAAACAGAATATGTCCAAAACAACAAAATGCCATCTGCATATCTCTCAAATAATAATAATAATGGAGTTTGAATGTAGACTGATAAGATGTCCTCCTCCAATGACTGCATCAATATCTCCGCAGAAAGGGGGGCCCATAGGGGCCCCGCTCTCCTGGCGGTAGATACTGTCATTAAACTTAAAGTACGATTTTGTCTGAACAAGGCGCAATGCTGTTAGCATAACACATGCCATCACAGTGCAAACGTGGCCATTCAGGACACGAAATGGGAGATCCTTCCCAATTTCTGTGGAATGCACTTCGTGACAGAACGTTCAACAATGAAGATCTCCAGAATTTCCTCGATGATTTCTTTGCAGCAAAACCTGCACATTTAAAAAAAAAACAGCATGAACTTATGTGTCAACCCAATATATCGAGTGAAGTATCAGCAGATCTCTATGAAGAGGTCTGCTTTGTTGTATTTTGGTGTTTGACAACCAGCATGAGCTGCCAGGACTTAGCAGATGTAGGCAGGGCTGTAACTAGGGGTACAGCCAGTGTGGCTCCTGCCATAGGCGCCAATTAATTGAAAGTGCTGTACGAGGTTTCAGATAATTAAATAAACAGTGCTGCTTTTTAACTGTAAGTTTTAAAACAGCAGTGATAGCATGAACTTTCTAAATATTTTAATTGATTTTATCTAAATCTGAATTTTGTAGTAATGTGAACTGATGGTATTTCTCCATAAGCTGACTGAACGTATTTCGGTCACAAGACCACGAAAAATTTTGATCCTTTTCTTGTCTGTTGAACCAAGCTGATGTAGCTTCAGTTTATAACTGTAGAAAGAGAGTGTGTATTTTAATATTGCTCAGCAAGAAGA
The DNA here is from genome assembly GCA_039090855.1 of Macrothele yani. Lineage (NCBI taxonomy): Eukaryota > Metazoa > Arthropoda > Arachnida > Araneae > Macrothelidae > Macrothele > Macrothele yani. Next base: position 1,674,772 of record CM076991.1, read on the forward strand.
GCTTGTCAGGTAGAAAGTCAAGCTCTATGGTGGAGGTGAACCTAAACGATTGGTGGACAGGGCAAGAGTTATGCACTCAACAGAGGTAGAAAGATTTTCGGATGGTCTCCAAAAAATGGTCTGTGTGTAGAAACAGATTTTTTGACGGTATTATTGATGAATCTGTAAAATTGAAGGCACCAAAAGTCAAGTTAATTTAATTTGCAGATAGTTATTGTAATGTACACAAAAGTTTTAAAGGAATGGTCTTTATTTTTTGTATAAATAATATTTTTTGAGTTGAATTTTTGTTATTGTTTTACAGTAATTACATTTTAAGTTAATGTTTTTTCCTTCATTAAGTCACATTTTTAATGTTTGGCCATAAACACTCAAACTCCTCGTTATGGCTCTGTGCAGATGCACCGGTGTACTTCATCTGGGACTTGGTCCTGGGCGTACCTTGGCAGCTGCTGATCCAGAAGCTTAGATTGGGGCCGTAGTTGCTCCAGTCTGAATGAAAAACAGAACACCAAAAGATTACAGAAAAATTATTTACTTATACCAGGGTGTCTCAAAAGTTTGTCCTTTTTGCAGCTATAAAAGTTTAACGATGCAGAAAAGTCGCACACACTCACCTCATTCTTCAAACTACAGACCAATGTTTTCAAAGTTCTTTGCCAGCATTCCACCAGAGCACCATTGCACGGACTCTACTCGGTAGGATTCGTTAAAGGACAGTCCACGTCCACCACTTAAAAGCAAAGTGCCATCCTTGTAGGAAATAGGCCATAGAGCGAAACAGGTAGCAGTCAGATCGGGCAAGGTTCGGACTACATGGAGGTGGGGTAGGATTTCAATTCCTGTAGTTTTTGGTCGACCACTTTCGCAATGTGACTTAGGGCATTATCACTTTTAGCAACACCTGCTTCCTATTGATGAGAGCTGGGTAGCATTGGTGCTGTGTGTGTGTGTGTGTTACCTCCAAATGAAGGAATGTTGATATTTTTTATGGGAGGGGGCATATTAAAAAAATTTAGGGGTGAGGAATGCATACCCACCATGTTTTAGAATTTACCTATAAACTTTTGAAATTCTACTTGTCTTATGGATGACATGTTTTACAGATCTTTGCCCCTCCCTTCCCCCAACTTTACTGCAATTTCAAGAGGGGAATAAGAGTCCCCTTCTCAAGGACCCTGAGCCTATATGTTCTGATTAACGTAGCCACACTTACTCCCACTTCTATGTCCCGAACCCTCCTCTGCTCACAGCCTAGCCAGAAAGACGCTGTAAAAGCCCTGTAGAATTAGGATTGGTAATAGGTGCTGAAGGGGAAGGGAAATAAAAAGAAGAAAATATATATACTAGGGTGTCCCAAAAAAATAAATTTTTAAATATTTTGACACTCTCCCCCTAAAAAGTTTTGTTTGGTGTACTTAAGATCTTCTGTAAAATTTCAGCTTAAAAAAAATATTTAGATGTCCCTCAAGGTCGTCAAAAAGTTTTAAAAATAGTTTTAATTCGATAATTTTGTTGTTACTTACGAAATTATTTTTTAAATATTTTTTATTTAAAATGTTACATACTTTTAATATGTTGTCTCTAAAAAAATGTACCCTATTGATAATATTTAGTATAGAAAATATAAGAAAAATTAATAAAAAAATGACAAAAAATGAACTTTATTCAACATTGCAAAATGCAATGTAAAAAGAATGTTTTACAGCAAAATTCACCTGTCAAGTTTAGCAAGATAATAAAGAGGAAAATATTGCATAACATTCTATAAATAACATAATTAATACTTTTTTACAAATCTTGAAGATCTTTACGGTTGCACTTTGCAAAGTTCTTTCTATGCATTTCAACTACCTGCAATAAATACTGTTTTTGTTCTTCATCTTTTGTTGCATCATTTAAACTTTTGATCAATGCTATGCCTCGCTCAGCACAGTCATTAACACATGGCAAATGTATTTAAGTCTTCAAATTTTAAAGTAAGTTTCTTTAATAGGTGTGTAGAGGTGGAAGCTCATTATGTTAATTAATTGCTCCTCGGCCAAACATCCACTGGCTTCCAGCGTTGATGGAAATTTCCCCACAGCAGGAAGGAAAACTATTTATAAGGTTCTTTGTCTGGAGACTGTCTATCAGTGAAAAGTTGAAGACATCCCAGCGTTCTTTCTCTCCCAGCTTTACTATAAATCTGCTATTCGGGAGAGGGGAAGTAAAAATAATGGCAAGACAATTCCAAGTATGAATTCACTCTCAGGCTTGTTGAAAACATAACAAAACATTTAATAAAAAGTAAATTGTTCCGGCAGCTATTGTTCCTTGACCTCGAGTTCCTGTCTCCAGCGTTCTACATACATATAGGCCATTTCTCCTACCGCTTAGCTCCTGATCTAAACTCACTCACTACCTACACATATTTCTGGGGTGTGATTTTTACTAGAATCAAGTTTTCTTTCAAAAATCTGATTTTTAAAAAAATTAATATTTCCTTTTTTAATTGCAATGTAAAAATTTGGATTTCTTTTGCATTGTTTTTCAGGTTTAAATTCTCTCTCAGGCGAACTTGGCATTTCGTTATAGCTGAAAATTATTTCTAATTATTATGTCACTCTCACAGCTTGAGTTCTCTTTAATCTTCTCTCTGTTTAATAGTAACAGATGAAGAGCATGGGTCGGGCCAGGAGGGTTATGGATGCAAGCGAAATTGTTAACTAGTGCTAGGTCATACAACTCTGCGGAGGACATGACATATATATATTTTTTAAAACAATTTTTGGTGGGCATGTTACTTGCATCTATGGCCTTGCAGAAACCCATTTCCAACTAGGTCTTTATGGAAGTGAGAAAATGCAGAGTTTTTGCTGGTCCTTGATAAAGCCAAGGCTCAGTATTCTCGACACCTTCTACATTCAGTTGTTTTATTTTATTTTTTTTATCTTTTCTCCTTTTACTCACACCGGTAGATACATAACCAACATAGAAAAGGATACATAGAAAAATAACCAACATAGAAAAGGATACATAACCTTTTCTATGTTGTACTTGGTATGAGTCAAAAATATATATGTATTTTTTTGCTTAGGTCTCTTCTTAATAGAATGTGAATTCTGAATTTTCAAAACTGCTGCGTTGCGCGTTTTGATCTTCAGGTTATTTTGCAACTTTCGTTTTAAATTCTAAAGTTTTTCCTTAGTTTTCAGTTTTGCTCTTCAGTATATATATATATATATATATTGTCAACCACTAGAACCTAAATTTAAGGCTTACCTGTAATCTAACATTCTCCAAATGCTGCTAGTGTGCTATTTGTAAATGCCATCATTGTCAGTTGTTTTTTGGTCACATAATTGAAAGTTAAACTTTTTGTAGGCAATGAAGATTCTGAACATTTTTTTCTTGAGCAATAAAATTGTCATCATAAAGTCTTCTAGATGAGGGTAGCATCTTATTTTCTAATATCCAAATGTATTTCTGAGCATTTACCATACCTTTGACAACAAGGAGGTTTCTAATGTCATGTGCACACCTCCAGGCTCTGAACCATGACCTTCACCAGATGCTTAACAGTGGTCACTAAGCAACTTGGATAGAATTCTTCATGCTTGAATATCCTTACATAGGCACTACTATGATTCCCATTAAGACAAAATTCTGATTGATCACTGAAAAGAACATTTTCCCATTGCTTGGCTGTCCACGAGACATGCTGTTTTGCCCACTGAAGTCTACGCCAGAGTTGTATAAAAATAAAATGTATCTGCGTACACAACCATTGAAGCAGAAATCTTGCTGCAAACCGGCGAATAACAATAGAATAAGATAATTTAAAGAAAAATTAATGAAAAAATAACTATTAGAACATTACAGATTCCGATTAGGACAAAATAAGTACATTACAATTGAATGTGTATGAAATGGGCCTTTACGATAAAATATTGGACCATGAGCCTCATAAAAACAAGACTAAAGAAAAAAGTTTATATCCAGAAAAACAGTTCTATAATGAACTTCAAAAATTATAATAGCATTTTCAACAATTTAATTAAAAATAGTAAACTTACAAAATACATAAGGAAAAGATTTTAATGTAATAACTGCCAAGCAAGAGGAACTTGGCAATAAAATTTGAATTTCTGCGCAAACGAAACTTTTAATAGTTCCTATACTTGAGAACAGGTCTTGATAAAATTTAGAGGCCAGAAATTTCTGCAAAAACAAAAGAACTCGGAAGTTGTAAGAAATAATTGAAAGTTCAAGTTAAAATAGAATTAAGTAAAGCAATCTGAGTGAAGCCTTGAGTACGTGTTTTAATTGCTGTAAACAACATGTTATTTTTTTTAATCTACAAACAAAAACTATCTGCAAAACCTGCTAATAATTTGGAAACTGTCTGCGTATGTGTGTAGGTCTGCATTCTGCTACGCTATCTTTAATTTGCAGACAACAGTGGTTTACACCTACCTCTGCAACCACGTAAGTCATAGTGAAGTAGCCTCCTCCAAACAGATGTACTAACAGTAACATCAGTCACTTTGGACCATCTTTGAAGCAATTCAGGTGAATAGAGCCTCCTATCTGCCAAGCTTAGCTTTCTGAGCACTCTGTCCTGCATGATTGTAGGGTATCTGGGCATTCCACTATGACGCATATTTTTAATATCACCAGTGTCCTGTACTTTCTTCAGTAGCCTAATAACTGTAGATTGATTACACCCCACACTTTCAGCAATTTGCCTTGAAGAATCTCTCTCTTCATGCAGAACAACTATTTTTTCTCGGTTCGCTGTGAACAATTCCGCAGTTTTAACCATTATTGAGAATGTACACAAATTATAACCCTAATAACAAGAAGCGACCACGACAATGCTCTAGTAGCTCTGTGTCAACCCTTATAAAGGCTGGAGTAGGATTAGGAAGCATTCAATCAGGTAAAATAATGTCTGCAATTGGCTGTAACAACTGATACACAGCTAATGTGAATTTCAATGTGTCAAACCCCACATTTTATGTCGTATCGTAAGAACAGAAGTAGCTACAGGAAAAACTAAGACACTTGCAAACCATTAAATTTCACATCTAATGACATAAATGATGAAATAACTATGAACATTAGTTAGTTAAAAAAGAGTTAAAGGCTGGGGGGGGCAGGTGGTAAGAGATCCAACGTGGGAGGGGCACTTCTCTCTTCCATTGTCACAAGGAAAAAAAAAGGCAGAAAGATAAACTATGAAATTCGATATATATTTTAAAACTCAATTGTAATTGCTCATCAGCAAATGAACAAGAAAACAAATATTCTTTTGATGAATATTAATATTTTAAAAAAGAAATTCAGCTTGTGATTTTATAAAAAATATGCAGATATTGTTTTCAAACTTTTTTAAAACAAATATAAGAAATTGTGCTGTTACTCAAGCAAAGAAAAAGAAGCGAAAAAAATAAATAAGTAAATGGCACTAAAGATTATACGCTTCTGTATTTTTCTTTATTTTATTTTTGATAATTGTTTTAAATATTTGCCAAATATCACAAGAACATATTGGACACAAAACATGGCTGGCAATCAAATGAGCGATGCTGAAATATGGGGGGTTACTTATTGTTTTATTCATTCATTTTTTTAAATAAATTGCTTTGATCTCATGAGGTGGCACTTGGCACATCTTGTAAAGAATAATGCATTTCTGTAAAGAAAAATGAATATTTTGTAATAAGCACAGCACATGGTAGCCTGAATATCATGGAAAATATTTTTTTAGAAGTATTTCAACTCGTGTATTTTGAAAAAATGACATCCACACAAAAAATTAAACAGTGCCAAAAATATGGGGGGGGGGGGGGCAAGGTTCACCTTGCCTCCTCATAGTGCCTATGACTCATTTGCTGTTTTGCTTTTAAAGCAGGTAGTAAAAGATATCGACCTTCACTTCGAAGCAGGGGGGCTGTTTTTATATAACTTCATTTAATGGTATCCCCCCCACACACACACACACACAAAACCTGAGGGAGTGGAAGTAAAGCGAAAAGATGCACTTCGACTGTATCCTGTGAGCAGCTCAATGGGCTATATTAAGCAGTCGCCCACCCGTAATTTAGGGCCACTGGTTACTAGGAAGGGACAGGGTCAATACCGTAAGATAAGCACCACCACCCGGACGAATGCTCAAAAGCCAGCACTTAGACCAACAGGGCAGCCAAAAAAGGAAAGAAAGAAATTGTTGATAAAAACAACTAGATTAACATCCGTGACCGCCAGAAATAGTTTTACGCGGCCACCTTGCCCGCCTACACAATCTTAGAACAGTATGACCACCCCTGGAATTACTGTGTACCCGCCCAGGCATTTAACGGAGAGCACGTGACAAGGTTGGCCAGGAAAGATGAGCCTTAGTGCATTACGTGAACAGAGGTATGATTTGACGGACGTTCAAAAGGAATGATCATCGGCTACCGCGCCAAGGGTGGAAGCATCACAGAAACAGCAGATTTCGTGGGCTCTTTGTGGGGTGCTGTGGTAAGGGTGTACAATGAATGGACCGCTGGCACACTTGAGTACCTTCCGACGTCATAACTGTAGAACCCCAGAGAACGTCGACAGTACAACAAATTAACGCTGGGGCACCCAGGTATGTGTTCCCGATAACAGTAGAGCGAACCCTGTTACACATGTGTAGGCTTCCGGAGTCAAGGCTCCTATGTTAACCCCGGTCCATCGGCAACGACGCCTGCCGCCCCGGTGGCGCAGTGGTCTAGGCGATCGCTTCTGATCATTCGTTCAAATTCCGGTGAGGCATGGATGTTGTGTTTGCCTTACGGCACGTGCTCTGTCCCTTCCCTGGAACCAGTGGCCCTAAATTAGGTCGTTAAACCTCCAATCAAACAATCGACACCTGCATTTCGCATGGAACTACCTTCATTGGATACTGGAAGAGTGGGAAAAGGTTGCCTTCTCCGATGAATCAAGTTTTCTACTCCACAAAAGTGACAGGTGGTGGCGGATACGGCGTCGGACACACGAGAACCAGTACCCTGACATGCTTGTCGGTCAAGTGCAGGCCGGCGGTGGCAGTGTGAATGTGTGGAGGATGACCTGGGACCACTGGAAGTCTTCCTGAACGCCAATGGCTACCTGTCCATTCTCGCTGACCACATGCGTCCCTTTATGTTGGACGTTTACCTTGGTGGTGAGGGCTTTTACCAGTAGGACAATGCGCCGTGCCACGTCGATAAGGGGGTGCATGACTTGTTCCAGGAACACTGCAGCGATGTCACCGTTCTCCCTTGACCGGCGAAATCGCCCGACCTCAATCCCATAGAGCTCTTGTCGGACTATTTAAATCGACGTGTGGCGCAGTGGTCTAAGCGATGGCCTCTGATCATTCGTCCGAACGGGGTCCGGGTTCGAATCCCGGTGAGGCATGGATGTCGTGTTTGCCTTACGGCACTGGTCTCTCCCTTCCCTGGAATTAGGGACGGGCGACTGCTTATAGCCCATTGAGTTGCTCTCGGTGGTCGTTAAACCTCCAATAAAAAAAAATCGACGTGCCGACCCACAACCACGTCATCTTCGGGACCTGCGTCCTCTGCTGCAGCCCGAATGGGCACGTGTGCCGCGGGCAACCTTTCAGGGCTTCATTGCGACCATGCAACGCCATCTCGCCGCTGTCATCCAAGTTAAGGGTAGTTATTCCCATTTTTAGGTAGGTGGTCATGTTATTCTGGTACGACCGTGTATGTTGAACAAACCTGGGATTCTTCCGCATATACGCGGAATCCCCCCCCCTTTTTTTGTCATTTTTTGGGTCAATTCTCGAGGTCGATGCAAAACTCAAGAGGTTTTTTTTTATTGGGGGTGGGGGAGATATTTCGTCCTGCAAAACTTTTGAAAACAAGTTAGCCGCCCCGGTGGCGCAGTGGTCTAAGGCGTTGGCCTCTGATCATTCGTCCGTAAGGGGTCCGGGTTTGAATCCCGGTCAGGCATGGATGTTGTGTTTGTCTTACGGCACTGGCTCTCTCCCTTCCCTGGAACCAGTGACCCTAAATTAGGGACGGGCGACTGCCTATAGCCCATTGGGTTGCTCACGGTGGTCGTTAAACCTCGAATCAAAAAAAAAAAAAAAAAATAAAAAAAATAAAATGAAAAAATTTCCCGTAATCGCAATTTCTTTTTCTGGTGATGTTGCCACTGCCTGGTATTGTTGTTTAATAACATTTTATTACATAATGTTTGTATTTTAGACTGAAACTGTGTGCAACAATTTCTGAAAACGGAAGTTAGACTGCGCCAAAATTTCTCTGTAATCTTCAGGCGTGGGATTCTTCCGTGTATTCGAAGAATTTTGCCTTTTCCGTCATCGTTTGGTTATACTCGGGATCAATGCATAAATCTTTCGAAAACGGAAGTTTGACGAAGTGAAGGTTTCTCCCGTAATCGTAAATTTCTAGTATTGTTAAGTTCATTTCACAAATATTTGTGTTTCAGTTTGAAAGTGGAAGAATTTTCCGACAACGGTCAGAGTGTTCCCGACCTCCCACCCCCACCCCCAGTTGTAACGACCCCTCGTCCCTTTCTAGCTCTTAACAATTTTGTTTTGGTTCGTTCAGTAGTAGAATCACGCACTCGAAGAAAATTACAATCCATGCCCTTTTTAACACTAACAAAGACGAACAGCTTATTTCGCTAAAACTATGTAACCTGCATACTATACTATGTATTCTATTAACCTACCTTTCGAAAGGCAAGTTAATACACTGGTGTGCAAAAATTAAGGACGAAGAGGAGAAATTAGCATAACAGCTGAACGAGCAGGCAGAACGGACCGAAAGACCACTCAGGAGATAGACTAGGGTCCGGTACGGTAGGGCATGCGCATATATGCAGCATGACGTAGGGGTTGAGGGGGAGTGTCGGACGGGTATAAAGCACACGGGCGGTGTACGATCAGCAATTCGGTGAAAGCTATTGCACGGTGTACATCGGTTTGAACGACGGCTAGTAGCTGCCACCGTGTGATACGGCCAACGGCAATCCAGTAGACTACATCTGGATGACTTTACCCGAGATCGCATCGTTGGGAGAAGGTCGAAGTGTGACTAGTGTGGCCAAGGAGTTCGGGATCGCTCACAGCATCGTTTCACGAGCTTGGAGAGCATTTCAAACGACAGGAACATCTGTCCAAGAGTTTAGCAGTGGTCGTCCAAGAGCAACCATGGCGGCGAACGACCGGTATATTGTCCTACAGGCGAGAAGAGACAGCGGGAGAAATCGCAAGGCACATGCAACAGACAATTGGACGTTCGTTATCGCGTTTTACCGTGGCCAGGAGGCTGCACAAAAGTGGTCTATTTGCACGACGACCCGTACGGTGTGTGCCATTAACGCCTGCTCATCGGAGACTGCGGTTTCTGTGGTGCCAGGAACACAAGAACTGGACACATCAGCAATGGGGTAAAGTTCTCTTTACGGATGAGAGCCGATTTAGTCTGACGAGCGATTCTGGACGTATACACATCTGGAGAGAGCAGGGAACACGCAATCTCACCTCCAACATCATCGAAAGGGACCGGTTTGGGGCGGTATCATGCTTGGTAGCCGTACTGACCACATCTTCCAAGGAGGTTCAGTCACTGATGTTCGCTATTGTACCGAGGTTCTCCTGCCTTGCGTGCGTCTGTTTAGAGGTGCTGTGGTCCTGAGTTCCTCTTCATGGACGACAACGCTACACCTCATCGTACAGTGGCTGTTGGAGAGTGAAGATATTCAACGCATGGATTGGTCCGCAAGGTCCCCGGACCTAAATCCAATCGAACACGTGTGGGACCTTCTTGGGAGACGCTTGGCATCACGTCACCAGCCGCCAGCAACGATTCCGCAGCTGCGATTGGCGCTACAAGAGGAATGGGCCGCAATGCCTCAACAGCTCCTTGACAACCTTGTCCTCAGGTTGTCAAGGAGCTGATCATATCGCCTACTAAAAACTGGATTCTTCCTGTCACATGGTTTCTGTCCAGTTGTGCTCGAAACTACCTTTTCAATAAAGTGACTTTGTATCCTTTGAATTCCTTGTTTGGACGGTTTTGCTCACTTGTCCCATATTCTTACATCTTGGGGATCTTATGGTATGATTTGAGTCGATGTGGAGCACTTCTGCATGACGTTACATTCGAAAAACCGTCTGTTGCACGCCAGTGTAGAATGCTTCGTTGATGTTGTACCCGTCCATGCTAGACCCGAACATCGTGTTTTCCTTAAAGCAACGTCGCTGCTGCCGCCGATGGCGAAACTTCTGACCCGACCTATCGCTCCAAAAATCCGGTCCCGTCTCTCTAGCTTCCATTTCCAAAGTGAAAAGTGCCAGTTCTCTCTCGAAACTTCAGAAAAGCTCCGCTATCGGACTTCCGAGTTAATTTCACCTTCCTAGGGATACCAACCACACCCTTAAGCTTCTGCTCCACTCCTTAACGCGCCCTTGGGATAATCCCATCGTCACACAAGACAGGTACAATGCACTTCAAATACTTATATACTAAGCCGATTGTAATTCGGGGCAGTGGATGGCCTAGTGGGCAACGTTCTTGACCCCACCGGGGAATCTCAGGTTCGATCCCAGCAGGTACGAACCACTAAATATCCGCTGTTCGTGGGATGGGCACGTTAAGCCGTCGGACCCTGGGTACTGGCTTCCTGGTGATAAATAAGGACGTCTTCCTCCCACTTTCTACCTCACTTCCGTGTTACTTACCTGTTGGGCGCTCTAGCCCAAATCTCCTAGCTTCCTATTTCTAATGGTTGTTTTAAGACCTGCGGTCAGACACTCCGTTCCTAAAACTCTACGCATGATCTGATTTCTTTATAATTCGGCTAATCATGTATATCCGACAGCAACGGCCTTAAACATGCTGATTTCTTCCGCTCTGCCCGAAAATGGTGCGAACAAAGGAATTCCACTTAGGGAATGCATATATACACTGAAGAGCAATTGAGTTAGAGATACCTGTCTAGTAACATGTAGCACCACTTTTCGTCCTGATGACGGCGGCGATTCGTCTCGGCATGGACTCGACAATACACCGGAAGCTTTGGGAAGCCACACGGCCGCCCCCGTGGCGCAGTGGTCTAAGGCGCTGGCCTCTGATCATTCGTCCGTAAGGGGTCCGGGTTCGAATCCCGATCAGGCATGGATGTTGTGTTTGTCTTACGGCACTGGCTCCCTTCCTTCCCTGGAACCAGTGACCCTAAATTAGGGACGGGCGACTGCTTATAGCCCATTGAGTTGCTCACGGTGGTCGTTAAACCTCCAATCAAAAAAAAAAAAAAAAGCCACACGGATCCACGACCCTTGAACAAGCTCCCACAGTTCACGAAGATTTGATAGAGGGGGTCAGAGCCTCGAACATCTCTCTCGCTGGCATCCCAGATGTGCTCGATGGGATTGAGGTCAGGTGACCTAGCTGGCCTAGGAAGCGATGGCACGGTGCATTGTCTTGTTGCATGATGAGGTCCCCAGTGGGATGTTGAAGACGCGCAAATGGTCGTCCAGGATATCCCGGTAACATTGACCTGTGAGGGACGATGTCACACGTACCAGGGGTCCCATTTCAGTCCAAGTAAACAGTCCCCAGACGAGAATTCCACCCTCACCATCTTGAAGAGTACCCTGCTGGCAAGAAGGATCCATCGCTTCATGCGGTTTGCGCCGTACTCGTATCCTGCCATCCGCATGTACTAACGTGAATCTTGACTCATCAGTCCAGGCAACATTTTCCCACATGTCTAGGGTCCAGTAGCGATGTTCCCGCGCCCATGCTAATCTTTGCACTCTGTGATGTGCGGTCAGCAGCGGTACCCTCGTGGGACGATGGCTTCTATACCCCATAGCCAGGAGATGGTTCTGGATGGTGTGGCTGCTTACACGTTTTTGTGCACCAGCGTTAAATTGCCGAGTGATTTGTTGCATTGTGACCCGTCTATCCGCTGTTACAATGTGAGCTAGCCGACGATGACCCCGCTCATCCACACGCTGTTGTCCACGGCAGTTGGCCCTTGCAGGGATGGTTTTACCGGATTCCATGTACTCACGGTGCACCCGTGACACAGTGGCTTGTGAAAATCCCAGTGCCTGCACGACTTCCGAGATGGAGTGAGCCATTCGTCGGGACCGACAATTTGCCCACGATCAAATGCGCTTAGATCCTTCGTCTTACCCATACTGCGTCCGACTCTTACTGATTCCCGTGGCATACTCCTTATATTGTCGGATCGCTGCATACGTCATGTCGTTTCCGTGTTCTGAGCCGCCCACAGCGCCACATTTTCATAACGCCAGCTGTCTCTAATTCAATTGCTCTTCAGTGTACATACATATTTACATTTAGTTTTATTTATTTATTTTTTACCTGGGGGCTTGCGGATCTTACACCGGTGATGTCCCTTTTACTTTGTGGTGGTGTTAAATGTTATTTTACCCCATAAATGTTGGCATTTGAGCTTGATAAGGGAGGGGAAGTTTTCCGAAAACGGCAGCAAAGAAGTTGGAAAATTTTTAAGAATTGATGTATAGTGTTCAAAGGTATTCATATTCCCAAAGTTACACGATTTATCTAAAACAGTAAAAGCTTTAATATCATGCATTCATGATCCTCACGGTGAAAGTTCTTTCAGCATGATTGATGAAATTATTGTCATGTGAGGTCATAAAAAAAAAAAAAAAAAAAAAAAAGGAAGAAAAGTTACAATAAAGAAATTGGAAGGCTAAAATATCAGCAGAAAGAAAAATTTAAGCAACTGATGCTGTGCAGCTACAATTTTTTTTTTTTTTTTTTTTTTTGTACCGTTGTAGTAGTGGTAATATGTCATTTCCTTAATAAAATTCCTGTTCCACAACAGGGACATGGCTAAGGGTCCGCCAAGGCCACCCTGAAATTTGTCTTGTCCACCCAGTTCAAAATGTGCCATATTTCAGCATATATATCTTTAAAATGTAATCTGGCCTGGCCTTTGCCAAGTAAGAAGTCTTGTTTCACGTAGACCAGTGGCGTACCGGAAAACTCGCCCCCTCCCCCCCCCCCCCCGCAAAAAATAACTTCGAAGGCCTTTTGGGAAAATCTTTTAGTTTTTAATTACTAAAATTTTTAATTCAATATTATCATTATGGACGCTTTAATAATTCAAATGCTTTGGAACCAACAGGTATTTTCGTAAAACCAAAATTGTTCGGCTTTATTGAGTGTAACACAAATGTGCACGTTGTAATTAAAATGGTTGCCCTAGTTTTATACAAAGTAGTACAAATCACGTACGCCAAAGCAAGTTAAATTCTTTTATGGAATTTTTTTTTTTTTTTTTATTGGAGGTTTAACGACCACCGTGAGCAACTCAATGGGCTATAAGCAGTCGCCCGTCCTTAATTTAGGGTCAGTGGTTCCAGGGAAGGGAGAGAGCCAGTGCCGTAAGACAAACACAACATCCATGCCTCACCGGGATTCGAACCCGGACCCCTCACGGACGAATGATCGGAGGCCAGCGCCACCAGGGCGGCATTTATGGAATTAAGGACGTCCTCTTTGAAATGTCTCACTATCAACAAAAAACACGCAACCGCAGTAAGTTGGTTGGCCGCAGTTCATTGGCGCAAGAGTCTCATGGGCCTAAGAACGCCATGCCAAACAAACGGTTTACATCAGAAATGAAAGCAAAATAAAAACTATAACAATAGGTAAGGTACAAAACAGGTACACGACAAGAAACGGTCTAAATAGCCGACAATCAGGCAACGGACAACACAAAATAAAAAGCACGGCACGTTAACTGCCGTGTGACAGCGTCTAAGGACCTTTTCCGATTTTTACAAAAATATAGAACATAAATAATTAATTAACAACTGCACAAAAATGCCAAAATTTCTCAAATTATTTTCTCTTGAATATGAAAAACGCATTTAACGTCATGCCACGATATTTTGCACGCAGTAAAAAGTCACCGCGAAGAACATCTTTTAGTTCATTATATTCTGAAGAATGCATAGTTATTTGCATTTTGCAAACGACTACAATACACAACTTCTTATCCTCATTGGTATAAAAGTCTCATGCATTGAAAGCATGTTTCTTTCACATTATCTTGTTATCAAAACTATAGCTACGGCTGCGGGAAGAGACCTCAAGTCATCTCGAGTAGCTGCTTTCCCGTCATCCCGTTTTTATGAACTAATACCGCCAACATATTTCCAAATATTTTATTTATTTATTGAAAAGTTGCTTTTATTTTTAGTGCTTCATTCAAAGTTGTCATGAAAATTCCAGGTTATTTCCGTAACCAGTTTCATATGACATTTCCGCTAAACATTTTGTAAAATATTTCTATAAGTACTCCCCTGCATGTAGCCCTACGTATTTTTCCCCTAGGAAGTGAGTCGTTCACTTCTCCGTAGAAAGGCAATCGAAAATTCGAAATATCATCCGCAAGGCCATGTTCTCCACTCTTCTAAATCGTTAGTGTAAGCCTCCTTTTTATGTTAGTATGGCCAGGGGAGAATGAGGAGAGCGGACAGAGAGAAATTCACTGTGGGAGATCATTAGCAATCGCTCTGCTGTTTGTTTTAGTTCCTAAATATGGGATTCCAAAACGGAAAGTGGACTCTAAAGCTACACTGGCGCTCTTAAGACTGCCCCGGGACAGTGAAAGTGCAGAAAGTGGCCAACGACTACTTTGTAGGAGAGAAGTGAAAGGCAAAGTCGCTGGCTGGAATTGAGGCAGTTAAGGAGGGAGGGTATTGTGTCTACGTAGCACGACGGTAAAATTGTATTTAAATAAACAAAAACGGCATTTTCTTTTAAATAAATTGTTCAAGTACGGTACTACAGTATTTTCATAAGCAAAAATGCAGAATTTTGAAAAGTAGTCTAAGACAATGCATTCGTTTTTGTTTGTTAATTTTTTTATTGAGGGTTTAACGACCACCGTGCGCAACTCAGTGGGCTATGAACAGTCGCCCGTCACTAGTTTAGAGCTAATGGTTCCAGGGAAAGGAGAGAGCCAGTGCCGTAAAACAAACACATCCATGCCTCAATGGATTCGAACCCGGACCCATCTCGTACGAGTGATCGGAGCCGCCCAGGTGGCACACTGGTCTAAGCGATGGCCTCTGATCATTCGTCCGTAAGAGATCCGGTTTCGAATCCCGGTGAGGCATGCATGTTGTGTTTGTCTTACGGCACTGGCTCTCTCCTTTCCCTGGAACCAGTGACCCTAAATTAGGGACGGGTGACTGCTTATAGCCCATTGAGTTGCTCACGGTGGTCGTTAAACCTCCAATGAAAAAAAAAATATATCAGAAGCCGTCGCTCAGACCACTGTGTCACCGGTCCGGCGACAATGCATTCAGAACAAGCAAAATGTTGAAGGGGGCATTCTACCAACACTTGTATCTTACACCAGTGGCGTACCTAGTAAAATCCGTGTATGTATGTAGGCCTATATGTGTCCAGGTGGTGGGGGTGGGGATTGCACGAATTCCTTTGTAGCTGGTAGTAAAACGCATTAAAGCCGTTCTGGTGGCGCAGTGGTCAAAGTGCTGGCTTATGAGAATTCGTCCGAGAAGGGTTCGGGTTCGAATTACGGTGAGGAATGGATGTTGTGTTTGTCTTACGGCACGGGCTCTTTCCTTTCCCAGTGACCTCAAATTAAGGACACGCAACTGCTATATTATAACCCATTGAGTTGGTCACGGTGGTTGTTAAATCTTCAAAAAAAAAAAAAAAAAAAAAAGACATTAAAAACTCGATCTTTTCAGTGTTTTCAAAAAAAAGTTTCTATTAAGCTTGCCCCACCAAAAATAATGCTCGACCATCCTGATTTCGAAGTCTGGCGACGTCCGTGTTCCACAATAATTTCGTAATTTGAAAATTCCTCTCTAGCCACTACCTCTACAAGTTAATGGCGGCCAGTGTATTCAGCGAAATTAAATAAAATGACGATATGATTTATTTAGGGCCTATTTTGAGATTTCTAACAAAAGTTGAAATAGATTTTTTTTTTTTTTTTGTGTTTAGATTTGAGCAACTTCGATAACGAATTCTTTGCTGTTTTAAGAATAATTCACAACTGTTCGTGTTAAACTTTTAGGATCTGTGTTGGTGTTAAATTCATGTAGATTTGTCTTTTCCTGGATATACCTTAACTTTTTGTTTTAAGAATACATGTTTTTGGCGTCTGGTTTATTATTTCATATCTGCAAACTAAACTGAGGAGAGTGATTTTGTTAACTGCGGTGCTGCCATCTAGCAGCAACGTAGTTAACTAGTGTGAACTTTCATGGTATGGTAAGATGAGAATAGAATTGAATAAAATTAAACAAATCGAGATGAAAATTGTGGTTAGGCATAAATTGTGTGAAAACAGTGTTTCCCTGCATAAATTCAGTGTTTACCATGTGGGATCATCAGCAGTTTCTAGACCTTGGCTCATGGAACTCGGTGGATAAACAAAAGGATAGCATTTTCTAACATTACATAACTAAGGGAGATTGGCAGTTGATATTCGCGCGAGAAAACTTAAAAAAAAAGGGCACTTTTCAATTGCACTTTAAGGTAACGCTGCGTTACAAGTAGCAAAAATAAACATATATATATATATATATATGTAAACATCAGGTATAGTAAGGAGTTGGAACTGTTTAGTGAATTAGATATGTAGGCAAGCGATAGTAAATCGGGTATGCATGAAAGATAATACGGAACGCTTTTCAAAACGTCAGCCCGAATAAGCGAAGAATGTTTTTCAAAGTCTGGCATTCAGCAAAGTAAGAGCAATCAGATTTCATTGAAATCCGATCATATTTTAGACCCTGACTTGTGACTCCGTTTCCAGTATCTTCAAGAGGGCAGTTTCGAATATGCTTAATTTTCACTAAATTCGAATTGAACTTAATTTTGGATGGTGATGATTTCAGTGAGGTGAAATAATATTAATAAACAGTGGCGACGCCATCAGTTTCATATTATAATATTAATAAACATTGACATCACCATCCATTAGTTGGAATATTAATAGTTGAAATAATAGCCAACAGTTCAGAGCTGGGAAGGCTAAAAGTATCGTGCATGGGAATATTTTGAAGTGTTTTCAGAAATTTTGTCAAAAAAATCCGTTTCATGTGGATTTAACCCGCCCCTGCGATTGTTAACCCCGGTAAAAAAAAATCAGGTACGTACTGCATGCAGTAAAGTAATTAAAATATTTTAAAGAAAAAAACAAAGAAGGAGATAAAGGTGCAATAGGAATTGATTTGAACGTCGTAAGCCTTTTTGTGGTTTTTCACTTTTTTTATTTATTTTTCTTTCGTATTGTGTGTACCAGCTCTCGCTGGTAGAACGGGATGTTGTCTTTTTTTTTTTTTTTAATTTTAAAAGTTCTTTAAATTTTTCTTCCGTTCACGGAAATCAACTTCAGGCATGTGTCTCTCATATTTCAAGGCAGACTCAGTCGAATAAATAAAAACTGATTTCGACATGCAGTGTTTCTGCCAGTATTCACACTCTTTATAATAGCGTTTCGTCATAACACATGGGCGTAATGAAATTTTTTTAATCTCCTAATACTGTTTTTTTCTGGTGTTTGGGTATTTCTTTAGATTATGGTACTTCTGCAGTACTTTTTTAAATGCTATTTTGAATTCGCCATTCATGCAAGGAAAGTATTTACTCCATTCCTCAAGTGGTAAATGTGTGTTAAGTTAGCATAAATGATCCAGGGTGAAAAAATCGATACCTGCCACTCATTCTTTAGGTCCAAAAAATAAGTATGTACTTGTTGAGGAAGCTCTAACTCCTTAGTTCCGTCCGAAAATGTCTGTTAACATGGGTTTGCGCCGAGGTGCAAAAGGTGTTAGGACCGACTAATGCACATTCCGTCCACGTTCTCGAACAAAGGGAAAAAGAAAAAATCCCTATCGCTACGCCAGTGAACAATCAGTGTCAGTTGTTTACAGACCTTTCAACATGCATTGTTGTAGCTGTTTAAATGAATAGCGTTCATGCTGCAGCTGTCTTCACTCATGGAAGGCTCAGTAACGTCGCGAAATTTCCCAATTAGCACAGGATGCTGTCTGTAAATAAGTTCATTAAACCTATGATCTGACTCCCACATGTCTGTTTGATTGTCCATTTCCTTTCTAGTGACGGAGGCAAGCCTTGGTGCGAAGGGACGTATGGCCAGCTCACTCTCCACTTGACCTTGGCAACCTTAACAAGTTTTCCCTGCTCTTGGTGTTTCCCTTACGGAAGGAGTGTCACTGTTGGGGTGGGGACTGGAAGGGGATGATCAGCAGTCGTAAAAATCTCCGCCTGTCGCGGTTGCTTAGTCCTTTACAGCAACTGTATCCAATGCTTTACCTCTCCGTTATGTTCTACAGACGACGATCTTTCCAACGAACCCTTGCCCTTACTTATTGTTAAGGAAAAAGGGCAACACAAAGGAGAACGAACATCCTCACAATGTTTAAACCTTGAAGTACCAACTGCAAAACATCACCCTAAGAATCATCCTTTCGTTACCCTTGTCTTCTTTTTTTTTTTTTTTTTTTGGCGCCAATAGAAAAAAAAAAACTTTTGACAGAAGTTCAATATCATTCTTTATTTTTTTTTCTCCCTCTCCCCATTTATGGAGAATCGATCGCGAAAGGCAAAACAGTGTTCAATATTGTTTCCCTATCGTAAAGTACAGAACTGTTCAAAAGTGTGCATCAGCCCCTTCATCGAGTAACGCATAATTGCATACTCCGATTTTATGCACAAACATTTTAAAAACAAAAAGCCTTCTATCGGGTCAGGATTGTATGAAAGAATGCCCACTGAAAAAACGCCCACTTTTCGAAAATAGGAAAAAACGCCCACGGAAAAAATGCTCACGGGGAAAATGGTATGAGGAAAGAATGCCCACGGAAAAACGCCCACTTTTCGAAAGTAGGAAAAAACGCCCACGGAAAAATCGCCCACAGACAAAATGCTCACGGGAAAAAAATGTGATCGACTGATAAGTTTATATGTCTGTTATAAACGGTGTTCGGACAACTGGTCGCACACTGCTGGCCAAAAAAGCGTTAGGGGTCATATAAAAATTGCGGTTTCTTGGCCACCTCACCTACATAACGAAAATGGGTGTAGGAGAATTGGCCACAGGACAACTGGCCACAAAAGTTCAAGGGTGGGGGGGGGGGTTGTAAGTATTATCGATTTTTGGCCTACATCGAGAATTGAATTAGGAACTCCAAACAAATTTCGAGAAAACGTTCTATGTAAGCCAAGCGAGAATTACAGCATAATTCATGTATGTTCGGAAAAAGACCCTAAGGGGTGGGATTTTTTAATAACGCTGCACTTTTACGTAGGTACTAAATATTTACATAACATGTCAAGTTTGCAATATTTTTCTTTTACTTAATTAATTCACAGGCGAAGAAAAAAGTGTTGAATAGGCTTAGGCCTCACGGCCTATTAATTAATGTATGGATTGAATGTATGGTGCATAAGTAGAAGCGCAATATTATTGACAATTAATACAGACATTTGACGTGGAATAGGAATAGCTGTGGTGCAGTGGAAGCATATCCGGCGCGTAACTGGAAGACCCTGAGTTCGATTCCTGGTGGCGGCCACTGAGAATTTTTCCGTGACTCACTTATAAACGTGGAAAGAGCGATGACTTCTGTTTGATTATTGACAATACTTGTTATGTAAATTTACGAATATGGGAATGACGGAACGAAAACTTTTAGAAGGGCCTAAACGTTAGTCCTAATATTATTTTCTGCCTGAGTAATACCGCAATATTAATAATTTGATGTGTTACGTAAACGTTATGAATATAACATCGTTAGAATAAAAACTGTTAAATAGGCCAAGGCCTAGGACTTATGACTTAAGGGCCGCGGGTGGCCTAGTGAAGAACCAAATAAGATTGTTAACTTTCAACTTACTACTGTAGAGTAGCTACTTTCTTAAAAAATTCCAGTTCGGCTTTACTGTAATAAATTTGTGACTATTCTTATTTTTTAAAGTAAGGTCTTAATTTTTATAAAACTATGCATGTTTGTTATTTAACTATATCAATTAAAAGGGAAATAATTAAAAGTCAGATTATTTTATTTATAAATACTTTTAAAGTATAATGCATTTAATTGTAAAAGCGATTTTCGTAAAAGGCGCAATGTACAGATATAACTTTGTGTAATGTGCTTTCTTACCACTCTTGTCTCTTTTGGAAATCCTCTTTTGTATACGGCGAGCGGAAGGGGGGCGGGGGCATCTGTCTTTCGTCAAAGTGGTGCTTTGCAGCTGCAGCTGGAACGTTTGCTAGCGACCGCACCCCAAATAACAAGCGATATATTTCATTTAAATTTATCGGTTGGCCACCGGTCGGGGTGTGTCTTCCCCGTGAGTAGTATAATCTCAAGTTACAGGCATACTTCTTTTCTTCCCAGTGTAAAGAAAAAAATACGCACTCATAGCTTCCTGGGAGTTTTCCAAAGGACAACTAAAACAGTTAATTTCTACATGACGGGTGTAGGAGAACTAGCCACCGGAGAACTGGCCACAAAAATTTTAAGGGGCCGTATAAAAATAACGTTTTTGACCGCTTTGTGCCCACAACCCCCAGAGGTTGGTAATCAGAGTCATATATAGTTTCCGTAATTTCGTCTTTTCTTAATTGCGATAATTAATGTAATTCTTTATAAGAAATGTTTATGATCTACATCTGAGCAAAAGATTTAAGGGTTTTCAAACTACAAGTCTGCAAATTATCTGAGCGCATGTGCTGACTCAGGAAACCTGTCGGGGGGGGAGTAATATCAAAACTGTAAGATTTGAAAAATGTATCGTCCCATCGGGAGATTTTCAGCATTTACAAGCTACAGCTGGACAGATTATTTGAGGGCACGTGCCTACTCAGCAAACCTGGGGGGTGGGGTGGGGTGGTTATATGATAATTGTGAATTATATAGAATTTCTTGTCCGACCCGAAGATTTTCATCATTCACATGCCTTCAGATAATGTGTCGAGTTGTAGCTGCTAATTGCCGAGAATCTCCCGATCGGACGAGAAATTGTTCATATTTTACACTTTTGGTATTACCCCCCCCCCTCTTCGCCGACAGGTTTCCAGAGAGTGACATGCGCTAAGAAAATTTGTCGAGTTGCAGTTTCTAAATGCTGAAGATCTCCAGATCGGAAGAGAAATCTTGATATTTTACGATTTTGGTATTACCTCCCCCTCCCCACCCCCACCCCGACTAGTTTCCTGAGGCAGCAGATACCCTCAGATAATTCGACGTGTTGTAGCTTGTAAACGCTGGAAATCTCCCGATCGGACCAGAAATTCTTTATATTTCATATTTTAGATTTTAAGCACCCCCACCCCAGACAAATTCCTGGGTTTGCACATACTCGCAGACAATTTTTTTATTTGTAGTTTCTAGAAAAATATTGTACAGCAGTTGGCTTGAAGACAACGGTGAATCATTAGTATGTTTTTAAATAACTGTTGCATAAGACTACCACGGCTTTCAGGCCAAGACCATACAATTTCTACAGTCAATCAGTGCAATCCGAACTTTCCTCTCATATTTGTAAGGTTTGCAGAAAATATTTTACACATCAAATTATTAATATTGCGGTATTACTTAGGCAGAAAATAATGTTAGTACTAACGTTTAGGCCCTTCTAAAAGTTTTCATTCCGTCATTCCCATATTCGCGTTATGTAGGTGTGGTGGCGAAGAAACCGCAATTTTTATATGACCCCTAACGATTTTTTGGCCAGCAGTCTGTGACCAGTTGTCCTGTCACCGTTTATAACAGACATAAAAACTTATCAGTCGATCACATATTTTTCCCGTGAGCATTTTGTCTGTGGGCGATTTTTCCGTGGGCGTTTTTTCCTACTTTCGAAAAGTGGGCGTTTTTTCCGTGGGCGATTTTTCCGTGGGCGTTTTTTCCGTGGGCATTCTTTCCTCATACCATTCTTTCATGCAATCGGGTGTGGTCGACTGATAAGTTTTTATGTCTGTTATAAACGGTGTTCGGGCAACTGGTCACAGACTGCTGTCCAAAAAACCGTTAGGGGTCATATAAAAATTGCGGTTTCTTGGCCACCTGACCTACATAACGCGAATATGGGAATGATGGAATGAAAACTTTTAGAAGGGCCTAAACGTTAGTCCTAATATTATTTTCTGCCTGAGTAATACCGCAATATTAATAATTTGATGTGTAAAATATTTTCTGCAAACCTTTCAAATACGAGAGGAAAGTTCAGATTGCACTGATGGACTGTAGAGGTTGTAGGGTGTTGGCCTGAAAGCAGTGGTAGTCTTATACAACATTTATTTAAAAACATACTAATGATTCACCGTTGTCTTCAAGCCAATTGCTATACATCAATATCTCTGTAGTTCTGACATCTGTTTGTTATATTTGCGAACAACATGCACTTTGGATCAACAACTCCTTACGACTTAAACACCCAAAATGAACTGCGATTCTCACAGCAGAAGTTGTGTATTTTGTAGGGACCAAAAAATTTAAAATGTGGTGCCATTTTGTGTTGTCATGTAGCGGGTGCGGAGAACTGGACACATTGCAATTTCAGTGCCATAAAATTGTTCTGCATAAACAAATTTCGTGTGGTTATATTCCCCACTTCAGCAACTATTGTTCATAATTTTTTTTTTTTTTTTTTATATTTCGTTTTCAGTAAGAAATTTAGACATTTCCATGATTTTCGGAGCTAAGACTAAGCGGAGAACTGGCCACAAAAATTTTAAGGGGCCGTATAAAAATTTCGTTCTGGGCTGCTCCGTGGCTACGTACAGCGGTGGCGTGACAGGGAGAGACATCTGCCTTTCGTCAAAGTTGTGCTTCGCAGCTGGGAGAAGGGAACGACCTGCCAGCGACGCGACCCCACCCCATTTCATCTAAATTTATTGGTTGGCCAGCGGTCAGTGTGAACTTGTGGCGGTATCAAGTTACATCGTTACGGGGTATGAGGAAAGAATGCCCACGGAAAAAACGCCCACGGAAAAATCGCCCACGGAAAAAACGCCCACGGAAAAAACGCCCACGGAAAAAACGCCCACTTCGCGAAAGTAGGAAAAAACGCCCACGGAAAAATCGCCCACAGGCAAAATGCTCACGGGAAAAATATGTGATCGACTGATAAGTTTATATGTCTGTTATAAACGGTGTTCGGACAACTGGTCACACATTGCTGGCCAAAAAACCGTTAGGGGTCATATAAAAATTGCGGTTTCTTGGCCACCTCACCTACATAACGAAAATGGGTGTAGGAGAATTGGCCACAAAAGTTCAAGGGGGGGGGGGTGTAAGTATTATTGATTTTTGGCCTACATTGAGAATTGAATTAGGAACTCCAAACAAATTTCGAGAAAACGTTCTATGTAAGCCAAGCGAGAATTACAGCATAATTCATGTATGTTCGGAAAAGGACCCTAAGGTGGGATTTTTTAATAACGCTGCACTTTTACGTAGGTACTAAATATTTACATAACATGTCAAGTTTACAATATTTTTCTTTTACTTAATTAATTCACAGGCGAAGAAAAAAGTGTTGAATAGGCTTAGGCCTACGGCCTATTAATTAATGTATGGATTGAATGTATGGTGCATAAGTAGAAGCGCAATATTACTGACAATTAATTCAGACATTTGACGTGGAATAGGAATAGCTGTGGTGCAGTGGAAGCATATCCAGCGCGTAACTGGAAGACCCTGAGTTCGATTCCTGGTGGCGGCCACTGAGAATTTTTCCGTGACTCACTTATAAACGTGGAAAGAGCGATGACTTCTGTTTGATTATTGACAATACTTGTTATGTAAATTTACGAATATGGGAATGGCGGAACGAAAACTTTTAGAAGGGCCTAAACGTTAGTCCTAATATTATTTTTTGCCTGAGTAACACCGCAATATTAATAATTTGATGTGTTACGTAAACGTTATGAATATAACATCGTTAGAATAAAAACTGTTAAATAGGCCAAGGCCTAGGACTTATGACTTAAGAGCCGCGGGTGGCCTAGTGAAGAACCAAATAAGATTGTTAACTTTCAACTTCCTACTGTAGAGTGGGATGTAAGGTCAGGTGATGCGTAACATCACAGCCTCTCCTTGACAAATGTCAACCCCGCCTTCTCGTGGTGCATCCTGTTCCTACTAAAGGGGCTCTGACGACCGCCAATAGCGGTATAACTATACCATCGGGATTAGAGGAAATTCTATCCCACACTCACCAACCCGCTTGGCCAGCGTGGTGAGTTATGGCCAAACCCCTCCAAAATGACTCCACAACTTAAATCTTGGCCCTCAGTCTCCGGCAGCTGGAATGTACCTGGCCAAGGCAGCGGCCAGTGCGACATGAAGGCAGAGGGTGCTAAGAATCCCCGGAGGACCGGACTAGGCTGCCATCTGATGCTGACCTTGGCAACGAACAATGGACGCTCCCTATCTTCTGATTCAAGGCTTCTTGAATTGGAAGAGGAACTACAAAGGATCAAGTGGGACATCGTGGGGCTAAGTGAGGTAAGGAGAAAAGGAGAAGATCTCATCGAACTGAAAAGTGGACATCTCTTCTACTATCGTGGGACAGATACTGGCAGAACTAGTGGTGTTGGATTTATAATAAACAAGAAACTGAAGGATAAAGTTGTAGAAGTTGAAAGTTCCTCTGACAGAGCTGCAAGGCTTGTTATCCAACTCTCGAAAAGATACCAGGCTCAGATTATTCAAACTTATGCACCCACCACAAGTCATCCTGAAGAAGAAATTGAAGAATTTTATGAGGAAATTTGTCATCTAAATAATAAAGGTAAGCAGCACTTGAAAATAATTATGGGAGATTTCAATGCAAAAATAGGGCAACGGCAACAGAATGAAACTTCAGTAGGTAAATTCGGTCACGGCAACAGAAACCAGCGTGGAAATACTCTCGTTGAGTTTGCAGAGGCAGAAGGGTTTTTCATCTTGAACTCCTTCTTCAAGAAAAAGCCACACAGGAAATGGACATGGAGACATCCAAATGGGACGACAAGTGAAATTGATTTTATTATGTGTAACAAAAAATTCGTCATAGAAGACTGCAGTGTGCTAAACAAGTTCAACACAGGTAGTGACCATAGATTGGTGAGATGTAAGATGCACCTCAACACTAAACTTGAACGTGGCAAGCTCATAAGACAAACAAAATCTATTGACATAACCAACCTTATAAAACACCATAATACCTTCAAGTTGGAACTGAAGAACAGGTTCTCTGCTTTAGAAGGCCTAACATCGGAAGAAGTGGACATCTCTGAAGTTAACAGAAAAGTAACCAAAGCTCTTATGGAAACAGCAACAAAATTAGCTGGGTCTAAGAACAAGTTGCATGTAAATAAATTATCAGGAAAAAACGAAAATGTTGATGCAAAAAAGAAGAGAGATGAGGACAACTAAAGAAGATGTGACTTCCAAAGTGGAATATATAGAGCTATGCAAGACAGTACGAAAAAGTATCACTGAAGACGTAAGAAAATTCAACTGTGAACTAGTGAGGAAAGCAATTGAAAACAACCAAAGCCTAAAGATAGCAGAGGGACATCTCAGTAAGGGAAGAAAACAGATTATGGCACTGAGAAAAGAAGATGGTTCTGTAACAAGAAATAGAGGCAAAATTTTGACAAGAGTGAAAGATTTCTACTCCAAATTATATGAAAGGGATGATACATGCACTCCAGACATCATGAAAGATACCAGTACCAGAGTTCCTCCAGTCCTTCCAGCAGAAGTTGCACATGCAATCAAGAACATGAAGCGGGGAAAAGCTCCAGGAGAAGATGGAATTACTGTAGACATCATACAAGAAGCAAGTGGAGAAATCGAAACAGTACTCGCCCAAATTTTCACTCGATGCCTAAATGAAGGAAAGATTCCTGAGGATTGGAACACCGCTACAATGATCCTGCTACATAAGAAAGGTGACATTGAGGATCTCGGAAACTACAGACCTATCAGCCTCCTATCAGTAGTTTATAAAATCTTCACTAAAGTTCTTTCACACCGCTTGAAGATAACACTGGACATGGCTCAACCGAGAGAACAAGCTGGATTCAGGAGTGGCTACAGCACAATAGATCATATCCATGTGCTGAGAGAACTAATTGAAAGAGCGAGGGAATATGAACTTCCATTGTGCATGGCTTTTATCGATTATGAAAAAGCCTTTGATTCGGTGAAACCATCAGCAGTTACAATGTCTCTGAAAACCTGCGGTATTGAAGATGCATACATTAATATTATTAATAACATCTATGAAAATGCAAGTGCAAAGATTAGGCTGTTTGAAAATACAACACGCATAAAAATTGGAAAGGGAGTGAGACAAGGTGACACCATATCTCCGAAGCTCTTTAATGCGACATTGGAGGGTGTTTTTCAGTCGCTGAGCTGGGAAAACAAGGGGATAAAGATTAATGGAGATTATCTAACCCACCTTCGTTTTGCTGATGACGTAGTCATTTTTGCAACTAGCCCATCAGAGCTGCAGAGTATGATCCAGGAACTTGCTGACAAGAGTAAAGAAGTGGGATTAAAAATGAACTTTCAGAAGACAAAAGTGATGTTCAATGCTTTTACAAGAAATGAAGATTTATCGATTGATGGAGAAAAGCTGGAGATAACAGACACGTACGTTTATCTTGGACAGCAGATATCAAGTGAGGGTCACATTGATGAAGAAATTAATCGGCGTACAAAACTTGCCTGGAGAGCTTTTGGAAGAAACAGCATAATTTTCAAGAGCAATATGCCATTATGTCTTAAAAGAAAAGTGTTTGATCAATGCATCCTTCCAGTGCTTACGTATGGTGCAGAGACGTGGACCTTAACTAAAAGAGACATACAAAGGCTGCAGACAACTCAATGACGCATGGAGAGGTGCATACTTGGTGTAACCAGGAGAGATAAGAAGAGGAACTCGTGGATCCGAAAAATGACAAGAGTGGAAGACATCATGATCAGAGTTAAATCCCTGAAATGGCAATGGGCTGGACATACTGCCAGAAGGACAGATCATAGATGGACAGCCGAAATTTTAGATTGGATTCCAAGGGACAGGAAAAGACCCAGAAGAAGACCGCATGGGAGATGGGTGGATGAAATTCGAAAGTATGCAGGGGTGACATGGAGGAGACTGGCACAAGACAGACCGTTGTGGAGGAAACTTGGGGAGACCTTCGTCCAGCAGTGGATTGATAATGGTTGATGATGATGATGATGATGATGATGATGACTGTAGAGTAGCTACTTTCTTAAAAAAATCCAGTTCGGCTTTACTGTAAAAAATTTGTGACTATTCTTATTTTTTAAAGTAAGGTCTTAATTTTTATAAAACTATGCATGTTTGTTATTTAACTATATCAATTAAAAGGGAAATCATTAAAAGTCAGATTATTTTATTTATAAAAACTTGTAAAGTATAGCATTTAATTGTAAAAGCGATTTTCGTAAAAGGCGCAATGTACAGATATAACTTTGTGTAATGTGCTTTCTTTGCACTCTTGTCTCTTTTGGAAATCCTCTTTTGTGTACGGCGAGCCGAAGGGGGAGGGGGAGCATCTGTCTTTCGTCAAAGTGGTGCTTTGCAGCTGCAGCTGGAACGTTTGCTAGCGACCGCACCCCAAATAACAAGGGATATATTTCATTTAAATTTATCGGTTGGCCACCGGTCAGGGTGTGTCTTCCCCGTGAGTAGTATAATCTCAAGTTACAGGCATACTTCTTTTCTTCCCAGTGTAAAGAAAAAATACGCACTCATAGCTTCCTGGGAGTTTTCCAAAGGACAACTAAAACAGTTAATTTCTACATGACGGGTGTAGGAGAACTGGCCACAAAAATTTTAAGGGGCCTCATAAAAATAACGTTTTCGACCGCTTCGTGCCCACGAACCCTAGAGGTTGGTAATCAGAGTCATATAAAGTTTCCGTAATTTCGTCTTTTCTTAATTGCGATAATTAATGTAATTCTTTATAAGAAATGTTTATGATCTACATCTCAGCAAAAGATTTAAGGGTTTTCAAACTACAAGTCTGCAAAATATCTGAGCGCATGTGCTGACTCAGGAAACCTGTCCGGGGGGGGGGGGGGGGGGATATCAAAACTCTAAGATTTGAAAAATGTATCGTCCCATCGGGAGATTTTCAGCATTTACAAGCTACAGTTGGACAGATTATTTGAGGGTACGTGCCTACTCAGCAAACCTGGGGGTGGGGTGGGGGGGTTATATGATAATTGTGAATTATATAGAATTTCTTGTCCGATCGGGCGATTTTCAGCATTTACAAACTACAACTGGAGACATTATCTCCGGGCATGAACCTACTGAGCAAACCTGTCGGGGGGTAGGGGGGTAATACCAAAAGTGTAGAATATGAAGAATTTCTCTTCCGACCCGGAGATTTTCATCATTCACATGCCTTCAGATAATGTGTCGAGTTGTAGCTGCTAATTGCCGAGAATCTCCCGATCGGACGAGAAATTGTTCATATCTTACACTTTTGGTATTACCCCCCCCTCCCTCTTCGCCGACAGGTTTCCAGAGAGTGACATGCGCTAAGAAAATTTGTCGAGTTGCAGTTTCTAAATACTGAAGATCTCCCGATCGGAAGAGATATTCTTGATATTTTACGATTTTGGTATTACCCCTCCCCCGACTAGTTTCCTGAGGCAGCAGATACCCTCAGATAATTCGACGTGTTGTAGCTTGTAAACGCTGGAAATCTCCCGATCGGACCAGAAATTCTTTATATTACATATTTTAGATTTTAAGCACCCCCCCCCCCCCTCCCCAGACAAATTCCCTGGGTTTGCACATACTCGCAGAGAATTTTTTATTTGTAGTTTCTAGAAAAATATCGTATAGCAGTTGGCTTGAAGACAACGGTGAATCATTAGTATGTTTTTAAATAAATGTTGCATAAGACTACCACGGCTTTTAGGCCAACACCATACAACCTCTACAGTCAATCAGTGCAATCCGAACTTTCCTCTCATATTTGTAAGGTTTGCAGAAAATATTTTACACATCAAATTATTAATATTGCGGTATTACTTAGGCAGAAAATAATATTAGTACTAACGTTTAGGCCCTTCTAAAAGTTTTCATTCCGTCATTCCCATATTCGCGTTATGTAGGTGAGGTGGCCAAGAAACCGCAATTTTTATATGACCCCTAACGATTTTTTGGCCAGCAGTCTGTGACTAGTTGTCCGAACACCGTTTATAACAGACATAAAAACTTATCAGTCGATCACATATTTTTCCCGTGAGCATTTTGTCTGTGGGCGATTTTTCCGTGGGCGTTTTTTCCTACTTTCGAAAAATGGGCGTTTTTTCCGTGGGCGTTTTTTCCGTGGGCGTTTTTTCCGTGGGCGATTTTTCCGTGGGCGTTTTTTCCGTGGGCATTCTTTCATACAATCCGTTACGGGCTCACTTCTTTTCTTCCAGAATTTAAAGAAAAAATAAGCACTAACACACTTTTCTCACTGGTATGCTTATTACACCCGAAAATTCGGCGCCATCTTTCTTGTTTAACATTAAGCCGAATTTCAGAATTAAGAGGTGCTGTCGTTGGGGAAAGACAGGTTGCGTATCAGCTTTGTTTGATGTTGTTCTGGCCTGTCTGCTTAATAACTTGGAGTTTTCAGGTTGTGTTTTGATGCCTTAATGAAGGGAAGATTCCTGAGGATTGGAACAATGCTACAATGATCCTGCTACATAAAAAAGGTGACATTGAGGATCTCAGGAACTACAGACCTATCAGCCTCCTATCAGTGGTTTATAAAATCTTCACTAAAGTTCTTTCACACCGCTTGAAGGTAACACTGGACATGGCTCAACCGAGAGAACAAGCTGGATTCAGGAGTGGCTACAGCACAATAGATCATATCCACGTACTGAGAGAACTAATTGAAAGAGCGAGGGAATATGAACTTCCATTGTGCATGGCTTTTATCGATTATGAAAAAGCCTTTGATTCGGTGAAACCATCAGCAGTTACAACGGCTCTGAAATCCTGCGGTATTGAAGATGCATACATTAATATTATTAATAACATCTATGAAAATGCAAGTGCAAAGATTCGGCTGTTTGAAAATACAACACACATAAAAATTGGAAAGGGAGTGAGACAAGGTGACACCATATCTCCGAAGCTCTTTAATGCCACATTGGAAAATGTCTTTCAATCACTGAACTGGGAAAACAAAGGGATAAAGATTAATGGAGATTATCTAACCCACCTTCGTTTTGCTGATGACATAGTCATTTTTGCAATTACCCCATCAGAGCTACAGAGTATGATCCAGGAACTTGCTGAAAAGAGTAAAGAAGTGGGATTAAAAATGAACTTTCAGAAGACAAAAGTGATGTTCAATGCTTTTACAAGGAATGAAGATTTATCGATTGATGGAGAAAAGCTGGAGATAACAGACACGTACGTTTATCTTGGACAGCAGATATCAAGTGAGGGTCACATTGGTGAAGAAATTAATCGGCGTACAAAACTTGCCTGGAGAGCTTTTGGAAGAAACAGCATAATTTTCAAGAGCAATATGCCATTACGTCTTAAAAGAAAAGTGTTTGATCAATGCATCCTTCCAGTGCTTACGTATGGTGCAGAGACGTGGACCTTAACTAAAAGAGACATACAAAGGCTGCAGACAACTCAAAGAAGCATGGAGAGGTGCATGCTTGGTATAACCAGGAGAGATAAGAAGAGGAACTCGTGGATCCGAAAAATGACGAGAGTGGAAGACATCATGATCAGAGTTAAATCCCTGAAATGGCAATGGGCTGGACATACTGCCAGAAGGACAGACCATAGATGGACAGCCGAAATTTTAGATTGGATTCCAAGGGACAGGAAAAGACCCAGAAAAAGACCACATGGGAGATGGGTGGATGAAATTCGAAAATGTGCGGGAGTGACATGGAGGAGACTGGCACAAGACAGACCGTTGTGGAGGAAACTTGGGGAGACCTTCGTCCAGCAGTGGATTGATAATGGTTGACAATGGTGATGATGATGATGATGATAATATACATTTCCCTCACTGCAAAGTATTTAGCTCGATTAGTATCTGCTTGTTCGCTGCTTTTTTAGGCAGTAAATATTTACATAAATGTTTGTAATATTTTTCTTTTACTTAATTAATTCACAGGCTTCGCCTTTTTAACAGCTTTTAATCCGCCGACTTCATATTCATAATGTTTGCGTATCAAATCAAGTCAATAGCATTGCGCTTTTACTTAGGCACTAAATATTAAGTCTTAAGTCGCAAACAAAAAAATGATCATGATCATATGTAGAGGATTTTAGGAAGGGAGTGTCTGACCCCAGGTCTTAAACAACCCTTAGAAATAGGAAGCCAGGAGATTTGGGCTAGAGTGCCCGATAGGAAAGTGACACGGAAGCGAAGTAGAAAGAGGGAAGAAGACGCCCTTATTTATTACCGGGGGCCAGTACCCGGGGTCCGACGGCTTAAAGTGCGCATCCGACGAACGGCGGATATTTAGTGGAACGAGCGTTCGTACCTGCTGGGATAGAACCCGAGGTCCTTTCCGTGGCAGTCACGAACGTTGCCCACTAGGCCACCCGCGGCCCTTAAGTTATAAGTCCTAGGCCTTGGCCTATTTAACAGTTTTTATTCTACCGATGTTATATTCATAACGTTTACGTAACGCATCAAATTATTAATATTGCGGTATTACTCAGGCAGAAAATAATATTAGGACTAACGTTTAGGCCCTTCTAAAAGTTTTCATTCCGTGATTCCCATATTCGTAAAATTTACATAACAAGTATTGTCAATAATCAAACAGAAGTCATCGCTCTTTCCACGTTTATAAGTGAGTCACGGAAAAATTCTCAGTGGCCGCCACCAGGAATTGAACTCAGGGTCTTCCAGTTACGCGCCGGATATGCTTCCACTGCACTACAGGTATTCCTATTCCACGTCAAATGTCTGTATTAATTGTCAATAATATTGCGCTTCTACTTATGCACCATACATTCAATCCATACATTAATTAATAGGCCGTAGGCCTAAGCCTATTCAACACTTTTTTCTTCGCCTGTGAATTAATTAAGTAAAAGAAAAATATTGCAAACTTGGCATGTTATGTAAATATTTAGTACCTAAGTAAAAGTGCAGCGTTATTAAAAAATCCCACCTTAGGGTCCTTTTCCGAACATAGCATGAATTATGCTGTAATTCTCGCTTGGCTTACATAGTACGTTTTCTCGAAATTTGTTTGGAGTTCCCAATTCAATTCTCAATGTAGGCCAAGAATCGATAATACTTACACCCCCCCCTCCCCACCCCACCCCACACACACACCCTTGAACTTTTGTGGCCAGTTCTCCGGTGGCCAATTCTCCCACACACATTTTCGTTATATAGGTGAGGTGGCCAAGAAACCGCAATTTTTATATGACCCCTTTTTATATGACCAATTTTTGACCAATTTTTATATTGCTCATATAAAAATTACTTGTTCATATAAAAATTATGACCAATTTTTATATGACCAAGTGTTGCTTCTGCGCATGCGCAGTCCCGTTGCTTCCACCTGCTGTTGGGGTTGCATTGGTTGCCAGCAACGGGCCACTAGTGGCACTTGCTTGGAGGCTCACAATTCACGCGGATGCTGCAGGGCCATCAATGGCTCGCCAACTGATAGCGTTGCCACCAACAGACCGCTACCGGGCCGTGAGCGGCAGATTTCAGCCAGCAGTTTCCCAGCACTTGTGGTTTTGTCGGGAGGGATATAAAATCATGCTCTGAAAATTTTGAAATGCGGAACTTTAAATAAATTTCCTGAAAATTGGAGCTCAAAAAGAAAGTTATACACTTCAGTAATTTTTTTTAAGACTTTAGTTAACCACATACAGTGTTTGGAGAATGACATATACACTCACGGGCAATGAAATTTGCGCACTGAGAAGGAAGCATCGGATTGAACTGAAGTTTTATGGACGAATGGAGAAGCACTGATGCCTGGGCTTTTTCAAGTCTAAGATGTTTTGGAACTCATGTCTGGAGTTACGAATTATTTTACTCAATACAAACGGAAATACCATTGAATAAATATTGCCGTCACTGCACGATGAATAAATGAATAACTAAAAAACGATAATAAAACCTATTCTAGTTATATCTACACGAGATCTTTCGAACCAGCTACTGGTTCATCTTCAGTTAGGAATACTAAAACATTACAGACAGTGCATGCCGGTGGTGAATGTTCTTTATGTAAGGTAAGTATTGGGTCGCGCGCATCTTCACAGAGATGATATGACATAGTTCAACAATTCATCATAAGCCAAGTCATGTTAGGGTAGTTGAACAGTACTTCACTTCCCAGTCAGAACCCCCAAATAGAGGTTTCCATTTAGGTAGTACATCATTATAGCTGGATTTCGAATTACTGTAAATATATAAACTTTCAGTCACTAAGGTTGAATTCTTTAAAGCTGGAAACGGTAGTCTGGGGGGTAAAGAGTCCCCCAATTCGAAAGTCTTGAAAGTGACATGGAAGCTGAATGATTTTTGCCGTCGTATTGTATTTTCGTTCGGATAATCTGTTACCCAATGTCCGAAGAGTAGATCCAAAGTAGACTCGATCGGCTTCAGTTGGGTCCAAAACCTTCAGTGGTATTTGGTATACACTGTGCCTATTGATCATGGGTACGAAGGCCTTCAGTGGTATTTGGTATACACTGTACCTATTGATCATGGGTACGAAGGCCTTCAGTGGTATTTGGTACACACTGTACCTATTGATCATGGGTACGAAGGCCTTCAGTGGTATTTGGTATACACTGTGCCTACTGATCATGGGTACGAAGGCCTTCAGTGGTATTTGGTATACACTGTACTTATTGATCATGGGTACGAAGGCCTTCAGTGGTATTTGGTATACACTGTACCTATTGATCATGGGTACCAAGTCCCGATCTTTTTTAATCATGGTCATTATATTTTGTGTCTTGACATCAAAAACGAGATTGTGTTTTCTGCTGGCGTTTTTCAAGATAGGTCACATTTAGGGATGTAATCGAAAGATCCAATAAATTTATTCCTGACTCCGTCTCTCTGCAGAGTTGAGAAAGGAAATGAATAGGTGCATATCCCTAACTTCACAGAACAGGCAACCTTAAAGTACTCTTTATTTGTCTGCGCTCATGAATAACAGTTAATGTGCGTGTATATAAAATAACCGTTACGATAATATGCTGGAAGAGCACTTATAATAATTTGAGCGTCAATAAATGCACTATAACATTCTGTTTATTTTACTCTTATTTCACATTTACATTTAAGAATGAGGCAGTATATTTGTAGTACTTACCGATCTGAAATAGCAAGATTAACCTGAATGTAGCAATGACGATACTCCTCTCTCTCTAAATTGCCTGAAACCATGTGTATGCTTTGAAACAGGGCCGACTGTAGTTTGGTGCTGTTGATTTAAATATTTGAAGATTGCAGCTTTCTAGGAAGATGTAAAAAAAGTAAAGAATTCCAAAATTTGGAAGTAGCAGGAATAAATAAGTTTTTAAAAGGCAGCACATAATCACAGCTGAGACGTCGCCAAGGGGGTTGCCAGAACCCACTCTGAAATCTTTTTTGCCCACCCAGTTCAAGATATGCCATTTTCATTTTTTTTAATTTTAAAATATGATCTGGACGTTGCCAAGGAATAGTGAGTCTCGTGCTTTTCGTAGTGTAGCCCTACGTATTTTCCCCTAGGGAGTGCGTTGTTTACTTTTTGGTTATCAAAATAGCCTCCTCAGGGCCATGAAAATTCAATTATCCTCCACTGTTCCAAATCCTTAGTTTAAGCCCTTTTTCCTGTTGGTATGGCCAGTGACGAATGAGAAGGGTGTGTAGGAATTCACCGAGGGAGCCATTACCAATTGCTCTACTGATTGTTTGTACTTAGTAGTAGATTCCAACAAGGAAAGTGCAGTCTAAAGCTGTTCCATCAATCTTAATCCTACCCTGGGACGGTGAGGGAGCAGGATGTGGCTTCCGACTGCTTTGGGGGATAGGAGTACAAGGCAAGGTCGTTGGCTTGAAGGAAAGGAGTTACGAAGGGAGGAGGTATTGTGTCGCGCCGTTAAAATTTGATTCAGGCAAACAAAAAGAACATTTTCTTTGGAAAAATTGTTCAAGTACAATACTATTTTCATGAGCAAAAATGCAACATTTTGAAAAGCTATTAAGATAATATATATATATACTCAGCAAGAAAAAAGTTGACTGCGATATTTTAGCAACATTTATATCTTACACTACTAACCCACTAGTCATTGTCATGTTATGTTGTTCGTTTAGCAGTGGCGTAACTAGTCACATCCAGGTATGTGTGTCCTGGGTGGGGTACGGGGTTGCACGAATTCCTTTGTAGCCGTTAGTAAAAAGCATTTAAAATCATTTCCTGTAGTGTTTCGTAAATGAAGTTGCTGTCAATGTTGCCCCCAAAAGTAATTCTCGCCCACCCAGATGCGTTTGACTTGATTTAACATTACTTCCAGAGGTAAAAACAATATTCCAAGGTTGGACGAATTTGTAATTGCAGTAATGTCAGAGGAAAAGTGTCGTTTTTACTTTTATCAGTGAAAGAAATGTGTCTGTGCCAGGATAAATCGGAAGACACATTCAAACCAAAGGCAGAGAAATGCTCGTTGTCATCGGGTTTGGTTACGTGGAAATAACAGAAGCATGTATTTTTAACCTTCTTTGCTGATTACGACGAGAGACTGGATTTTGCAAAAGTTGAATTTAATGTTTTCCTCAGCCCTTTAACAAATAGGTGGTATCGTAGTACAAGGCACAGACTGTATCACTGAACTGATGTTCAATAGTGTCATGTGAGCAGTCCAGATCATATGATGCATGAAGAGCACTACACTCATTAAATCTGTGCAGTGACATAAAAGAAGTAGAGGTGATAGAACCGATGCGCCTGCTATTTAAAAAAAAAAGCCACTAGATCATGTACCTTTAAGAACTCGACGCTACAGAGCCAATACCGCAAGACACGATGGAAACCGTATAATTAGAGTTCCGTAATGTATAAGAGGAAGGAGATAGCACTGTTGTATATCTGTACAGTGAAAAAAAAAAAAAAAAAAAAAGAACTACTGTGGAATGTTATACAGAATTCCTCAGTCGCGGAAACATTCCATAAACTTGCAACGTAAGGAGACATAGTGCGTACGAGCAGATATCTTTCACTTCCTTCGTTCTAAATGTGCTGTATGACACCGGTATGTTATCACTAGCTAGAAAATTTAGGAACCTTACTGAGCCGCCCCGGTGGCGCAGTGGTCTAAGCGATGGCTTCTGATCATTCGTCCAGAAGAGGTGCGGGTTCGAATCCCATGAGGCATCGAAGTTGTGTTTGTCTTATGGCACTGGCTGTCTCCCTTCCCTGGAACCAGTTGTCCTACATTAGGGAAGGTCGACTGCTTATAGCCCGTTGAGTTGCTCACGGTGGTCGTTAAACTTCCAAACAAAAAAAAAAAACCCTTACCGCTATTGGACTCAAAAATAATTCTTCGAATCTGCCTTCCGGACGGACAGACACAGAAACATACGCGTCCAGCAGAAAAATTCTAAGCTCGAGACAGCTGCAAAAAGCATATTACGAAATTTTCGAACCCAAACTTGAGACAATGCTAATTTTTCCAATCCATATCCAGAAATGGAGCCAGGTACATTATCGACAGACTGAGGGGGGTGGAAGCAACTAGAAAGTCTTAAGAATGCTTTCCAATATCCGTGCAATTTTTTTCTCATGCGGCTTCATAAACAGCGATAAGGAGCCGACAGACAAACGGACAGCTAACATACTGTATATTTTGCTTTCTAGAGGTATGCATTGGCTTGGCCAGCCTCGATGATGAAGTCTGGCGTTGTTGTTCTGCAGGATGATGCCGTCGCTGCTGTTCAAGGTGTGTGAGACTGGGCAATCGGTAGAACTTTTCCACGATACTGCATTCCTGTTAAGATTGCTCTGGAATAAGAGGAGTGTTGCATCCATACATAATTCTGCATGAAATCGCCACCGAGATATCGCCGTGTTGAACCTGCTTGGGAGGGTGTTGGAGAAGTACACAGTACAATGGGTCTTGGCTCCTTCTACCAAAGCAAAAGCTGGTTTAAACAGTACACTGCCCTGAGTCAAGAAAAATTTGACTGGCCCAACTAAATTTTTTTTAGTGTAAAAAATTTACTTCAATTTGAATTTCGCATTAAAATTATATATAATTGTTTATCACAAAAAGAATCAGCATATTCTCAAGAACAAATCTGCAAAATTTTTAGAACATGTTTTTTTTTAAACTGGACACTGAAATAAAATTTTTAAATATAGTTTTCGCGCAAGTTTTCTTTGTACAGTTTTGTAGCATCATTTCACCGTCATTTTTTATATTTGCAATAAAATTGACTGATTTTAACATATCTAAAAAATATTTGCCTGCAAATTTTGCACTTAAATTTTCAACGTAAGCAATGCTATTTTTTGGATTTTTAAAGGAATATAGTGCTGCCACCAATATTCATTGTAAATCGATTGAATGACAGAGAAAAAAGAAATGAATAAACACAAATTACAGATAGTGTTCAGAAAGCAATGCCGCCATATTTAGGTACAAGCCCAGTGGCAAGGCATCAAATTGAAACAAAGCTCACAATTTCTACTCTAATTCACATATTTTATTTTTCTAAGTAGTCCCCCTCACGTTTGATACAGATACGCCAATGAATTTAACAAGTTTTTTAACCTCGTCTCTGTAAAAATCTCCATGTTGTTCTCGGAACCATTTCTTCGTAGCGGCTTGAACACCTTCGTCACAGGTGAACTGAATTCCTTGCAGATGTCTCTGGAAACCCGTCTCTGTCAAAATTTTGAGGTTGTTCTCGGAACCATTTCCTCGTAGCGGCTTGAACATCTTTGTCACAGGTGAACTGAATTCCTTTCAGATGTCTCTTGAAACCCGTCTCTGTCAAAATCTTCAGGTTGTTCTCGGAACCGTTTTCTCATAGCGGCTTGAACACCTTCATCGCAGGTGAACTGATGTCTCTTGAAACCCGTCTCTGTCAAAATCTTCAGGTTGTTCTCAGAACCATTTCCTCGTAGCGGCTTGAACATCTTTGTCACAGGTGAACTGAATTCATATTAGGTGTCTCTTGAAACCCGTCTCTGTAAAAATCTTCAGGTTGTTCTCGGAACCATTTTCTCATAGCGGCTTGAACACCTTCGTCGCAGGTGAACTGAATTCCTTTCAGATGTCTCTTGAAACCCGTCTCTGTCAAAATCTTCAGGTTGTTCTCAGAACCATTTCCTCGTAGCGGCTTGAACATTTTCGTCACAGGTGAACTGAATTCCTTTCAGATGTCTCTTGGGAGCAGAAAACAATCAGAAGTCGGACGGCACCTAATATGGGCTGTAGGTAGGGTGTTTAAGAACTTCAAACCCGATTTTCTGTATGGCTTCTGAAGTGAAATAACTGGCGTGGGGTTCAGTGTTGTCGTGCTGCATAATCATTAGCTTTTATTCCCACACACGCAATTTATTCTTTGCTTTAACTTTTTGAAAGTATGCACGTAGCTCTCAGAGTTGATAGTCGTACCTTCGACCATGTTGTCCAAGATACAGTGAGCATGCACTTACCGGCGAAATTTGATTTTTTTTTCGCTTGAGAAGATGGGTGTCGGTATTCCAGCGATTGATTTTTCATTTCTGGGTCATAATGGTGAACCAACTCTCATCACCAGTCACAAGGCTCTGGAGAAAATCACTTCCATATTTTTCATAGCAAGCAAGGAGTCTTTGGTATGTTTCAAATCCTGATTTCTTCATTTCAGCCGGTGACGCGGTACCCAACGAGCACACAGTTTGTTGTATCCTGAAACGTTAACGTCATTGATACTAATGTTCAGTTTACCTGCTATGATTCTTTGGGTTATTTTTCGATTTCCATGCCTGTTCAAATCTGTAGTTCCGATTACGGGCCTTCCCTCTACGGCTGATACTTTACGGGCAACATTCCTCCACAGCCCTTTGGTTTTCTTAACCAACGAAGAACAGCGCTTATATCCAAAGTTCTAGAACCACACACTGCCACTAACTTGCGTGAATTTCTTAGGGAGATACATTTTCATGAGTTAAAGATTCTGAAACTGACCGTTGTTCGGCACCCATCGACAGAGTTAAAAAAGAATAATCTATTTAAAAACAAATTAAATGCGAGCAAATAGATGTACGGAGTTTTATTATGCAGTAAAATGAAGCTAATTGCCCAAAGAATCGTTTGCCGTCTGACTGGTTGCTAGGCAGCAAGTCATGTGCGAAACACGCGGAGGCATTACTTATTGAACATGCCTCGTAGTAAAATTATTTACAGCTAAAGATCTTTTGACGTAGGACTAGGTCTAACTCCGCGGGCAGTATGGGGCCACTTACGGCCGACAGCTTGTGACAAAAATAGGTCACAATTGAAATCGTTATAGCGTTAAAAATACCTGCCGCCGCATTTGACTCAGTCTATCTGGGCAACCATGAGCGCAACACGACTGTGCGTGGTATCGTTTTAAAGCTCTTGACGAGATCTATTCAAATATACGAAGAATATTTCGCAGTGGTTTGAACTGAATATTTAAAAAATTGTTTTCTTGTGAGCCGGTGAACACTTTTGACAACGCCGCGGAATTCGCAGAATGAACGCAAGCAAAAGTGGAAAGAATCAAAACGAGAAGCAAAAGCAAGTGATGAGGAATGTAAGAAGCCCAAGAAGACATCAGAGCACCACTTGGGTAATTCGTGAATCGATTTACTTTGTGTTCGCAATGTATCCAGCATTATTTGTAAATATTATGTGAGCTACTTTTAATGTCATGGACTTGTGTTGGCTATAACAAATTAAATAAACGCTTTGAAACCATACTCGACTAGCTCATTTCAACTCTCCGATCTGCAAGTCGTAGTCCTACGTTCCTATCTGTATTCTTTTGTCTCGGTTTTTCTGTGGCAAAATCTTCTACTACATCATCAGATGTCAGTGTTTCTACAATACTTGAATTAAGTGACAAAGTTGGAAATACGCTCGTCCTTTCTTGAGAACTAAATGTCCTCAAATAATTATGAATAGTTTTCAAAGAGAAAAACTTCATTCTATAGAGGCGTTATTGATGGATATACATAGGCTGAATCGATTCTTGTTTCCCTAATAATATTGCAACACATCCTCAACAGAAACACTTGAATCTGTTACCTGAGTTTGACTTTGACAAGAAGTAGCTTCGCTGGCTTACAGAATTCACCTTTTCCTCCGATTCTTCTGATCCTGTCTGCCGTCTTTGTTTCAAAATGAATTGATATTTCTAATAATTAAATAAACTGAAAGAGTACAAATACGATTATAATTTTAAGTAACTGTGTTATATAACACAGTTGCATTTGCTAAAAATACAAAATGCTATTTCATTGCCAGTTTTGTTTTTTGGTGTTGGGTTTTCCCTAATAAAGTAAAACGGCTTTTTCCACATGCATTCTCAAAATGCTAGCCCAATGGTAAACTCGCCTCTCACACAATTCTAAGACTCACAGTCTTTCTCTCTCATTCAGGCGCTACTCGGGAACGTTACTTTTTTCACTCTTTTCCTCACTTAATTTTTGAACTTCTTTCTTTCTTATTCGAGCAAGTGCCATCTTTCTGAAACTCCCGCGTATACGGTACGAGAGGCGCGAATTGTCCTTAGACTATTAGTTATCCCGGGACTCTTTACCGCGATAATCCACTGACTGTCTTTTATTCTCTGGGTTGTAATGGTGGACCCATGTTTCATCTATCACAATCTGGCCCAGAAAAAAAGTATCCCCTTCATTATTGAAATGTTGCAAAAGTTCACGTGAAATTCCCACTTGTTCAGCTTTCATCTCATCAGATTATCAATCGTATTCCCGTGGCACAAACTTTTCGAAATCCAAGAACAGTGATAATGTGTCCTACCCTTTCTTTAGAAGTACCTGGTTCAGGAGAGAAAATACGTGCTTACCATAAATTTAGCTCAAAAAATGAGACGTGCTTTAATTTGAAGCAGTAATTTCCTGTGAAAATGTTTCCCCAGTATAGATTTCTGTTACGTTTGTAAACACATTCAAACATTTCTGTAATATCAAAAATAATAATTATTATTATTATAAAAATATATAAAATAATGAATATCCAAAATATTGCTATTAATTTATTTAAGACATCATTTTTCAAATGTTCATGCTAACATATTTCGGCTTCAAAGAATCACCAACAATAACTTCCCTGACCAATCCAACATTTAACATTTCTAAATTAAGCATTTGCCACCTATTGGTCTTGCCAAGGTACTTTCCCTCTGTTATTAAAATAATCCAAATACATATTACGGTTTTGTTTAGCTGCGTCGGTAGAACTTTTTAGTTTGTTTTTGCAAGACAGAGAGGTACTGTGGCTGCGTTCTTCATTATCCTTCTGTCAGTTCACAAGTTACTACGTTTTCGTGGTCAATCAGACGAGGATGCATATATAGGAGTTGTCCAAAATAATAGAAACACCTCGCTGAAAACAGTGACTTTGGCATGTGCTGCTTTTTGAGTAAAACGAACATGTAGCTACAATTTTTTTTATAAAAAAGTGCTGCTTATAGTCTCAAGGATCTGTGTGATTGTATTGTAAATCGTTGTTTGCATAATTTCTTTCCAGGTGAAGGCACAATGAGTGACCTGTCGGAGTTCCAAAGAGGGCAGATTGTAGGAGCCTGTCTGGTTGGTGCGTCGGTAACCACAGTGGTACAGGTATTGGGGGTATCGAGAGGTACCATGTTGAAGGTATTGGGGGTATCGAGAGGTACCATGTTGAAGGTATTGGGGGTATCGAGAGGTACCATGTTGAAGGTATTGGGGGTATCGAGAGGTACCATGTTGAAGGTATTGGGGGTATCGAGAGGTACCATGTTGAAGGTATTGGGGGTATCGAGAGGTACCATGTTGAAGGTATTGGGGGTATCGAGAGGTACCATGTTGAAGGTATTGGGGGTATCGAGAGGTACCATGTTGAAGGTATTGGGGGTATCGAGAGGTACCATGTTGAAGGTATTGGGGGTATCGAGAGGTACCATGTTGAAGGTGTTAGGGGTATCGAGAGGTACCATGTTGAAGGTATTGGGGGTATCGAGAGGTACCATGTTGAAGGTATTGGGGGTATCGAGAGGTACCATGTTGAAGGTAT
This sequence comes from Macrothele yani, assembly GCA_039090855.1. Lineage (NCBI taxonomy): Eukaryota > Metazoa > Arthropoda > Arachnida > Araneae > Macrothelidae > Macrothele > Macrothele yani. Next base: position 1,717,155 of record CM076991.1, read on the forward strand.
TGGGGGTATCGAGAGGTACCATGTTGAAGGTATTGGGTGTATCGAGAGGTACCATGTTGAAGGTATTGGGGGTATCGAGAGGTACCATGTTGAAGGTATTGGGGGTATCGAGAGGTACCATGTTGAAGGTATTGGGGGTATCGAGAGGTACCGTGTCGAAGGTCATGACAGCATACAAAGTTCACGGCACAACATAATCTGCGAGACGCAACTGTGGAAGGAAAACCAAACTCACTGCGAGAGACAGGAGGACATTAAAGAGGATTGTGACTGCAAGAAGGAAGACCGCGGCGACGAAAGTGACTGCTGAGCTTAATGCACATCTCCAAAATCCAGTGTCGATCCATACAGTGCGAAGGGAATTGCATAACCACAATATTTACGGCAGAGCTGCGACTGCAAAACCATTGGTGCCACAGGTGAATATGAAACGGAGACTACAGTGGTGCCAGGAACATAAAACGTGGACTGGGGATCAATGGAAACATATCTTGTTTTCCGATGAATCAAGTTTCTTACTATTCCCCACCACAGGACGGGTTTACGTGTGGAGAACCCCCGCAGAAGCCTACAACCCGACTGTCTACTTTCTACAGTGAAGCATGGGTGCGGTTCCATAATGGTTTGGGCCATGATCTCGTGGTTTGCAGCAGGTCCCATTATCACCTTACACGGACGGACCACTAGCGGTGTCTATGTCACTCTTTTGGTCGACAATGTGCATTCAATGGCGCAGACATTGTTTCCTTCAGGGGATTGCACCTTTCAAGATGATAATGCCCCTGTTCAATCATGGTTTGAGGAACAAGAGGATGAAGTTTCACACCTTCCCTGGCCTGCACAATCACCGGACTTAAACATCATTGAGCCCCTGTGGTCTGTGTTGGAAAACAGAGTGCGATCCCGTTATCTTCCTCCGATGTCTCTCAAGGAATTGGAGCAGTTTCTTGCAGGAAGAATGGTACAACATACCACTTACCACCATCCAGGACTTGTATGCGTCCATTTCAAGGAGGATTCAGGCAATTTTAAATGCCAAGGGTGCTTCCACGCCATATTAGGTGCGTAACACATATTGTTTCAAAATGTTTCCATTTTTTGGACAACCCCTGTATGTATTTTTTGAGTTTCATCGTAGAAAATTAGGCAGTATGCATGCCCAAGCACGATGTAGTCTAAGTTTTTCACAGAAACATTTATCTCTGTGTGGAAAATCCTGAACGTCGAAGCCAAAATCCCAAACGCGTTTTCCGACACACTTCTCGCCCTCGACAACCTGTTGTTGAAAATTGGTTTATATATATATATATATGCTTTCCCTTTTTTTTTTTTTTTTTTTTTTTTTTCGTTTACCAAAATTATAAAATTATTACTGTTAACTCCATGCTCTTTTCTGCGGAAAGGAAAAACGACATTTTGTAGAGTTCTGTTGGAAACTAAGTTTGACTGAGACACTTGGGAATGAAAAGCGCGAGGTTTTTAAGTTTGTGCCTGGGACCAAACCTAGTCAAAGAGACGATCTCTCTCGGGACCATAGGTGGTCAATCGTGATTCTCTCTGTGGGGGGGGGGCTTTATACTATTGGGAAACCCTGCTGTCCGCCTATTTAGGGCCGGGGGTGGAATAGTGGGTAACGTTCGTGAGTGCCACGGAGAGGACCTCAGGTTCGATCCCAGGCAGGTACGAACGCTTGATCCACTAAATATCCGCCGTGCTTCGGATGGGCACGTTAAGCCGTCGGACCCCGGGTACTGGCCCCCGGTATTAAATAAGGGCGTCTTCCTCCTCCTTTCTACTTCGCTTCCGTGTCACTTTCCTATCGGGCACTCTAGCCCAAATCTCCTGGCTTCCTATTTCTAAGGGTTGTTTAAGACCTGGGGTCAGACACTCCCTTCCTAAAATCCTCTACATATAATCATTTGATAATTTGTCCGCCTATTTATCACCTGCTTTCGGTTGGGATCTGTTCCACTCTGCTCGGGGGATGCCCATGCCAACTGCCCATCAAACCTATCTGTTTTGTCTACTGAGTATACATACAATGTATAAAACATTTAAGTTTTGTGTTCCGGCTTTCGGAGAGGGCGGAATTAGAAAGGTTCACAAAGGAAGGGTCCAGTTCCCTTGCTATAGGAGGATAAAGCCGGGGTCGGACTAAATCCCGGGAGCCCCGATAAAGCGCAGACACACAATCCATGTCGAATCCGGGACTCGAACCCTGGCTTATTATTAGTGCGGGTGATTGGAAAGTCAAGCCGTGCCTTAGACTACATGTTTATAATTGACGTAGTGTACTGTATATCAGTATGCATTATGCTAATTGCAAAACAAATTCTACTCAACATTAATATATTTTATTTAATTTTACTTGTTTATGCAAACGCGAGGTATTATAGTTCACAAAACGGTAAAATTGTCTTCACCAAAATCATTACTTGCAGAAACTGTTACGCAGGACAAGCCTTATCATTCTTTTTTTTTTTTTTTTTTAGAAATTCAAATGTTGACCTCCTTTAGCTCTAGTATCTTTTTTTCTCTTCTAATTTTTACAACTTAAAAGACACTTGAATTAGCTGCTTTGTTCTCATCGAATGACTTATTAACAAAGCAGAATTGGAAAAGACAGGTGAAAAACACCTTTTCTTTCCCTATTCAGATTAATTTAAATCATCATATGTGGATCCCTGATGGCAGGAAACGACCCCTTGGGGCGTTTAAAGGATTAATTCGCACCTGACCTTGAGCTGCTTTCAGAGGCCTTTATCCCCATTGTGAAAGTAGAAGTGCACTGAACCAAAGTGCAAGTGGCAATGGAAATGCCAATCCTCCCTTCTTAGGTTTTTCACCCACATCCTTAACTGAGTGAAAAGACTTGAACTATTCCCTTCCCGCACTTTCCACTCCCTTCATATAAACAAACCCCTTGGAATCTGTGGAACGATGTTTATCTTGAAGTATAGACGAAACATGGGAGAAATTGGCCTTCCTCAAGAGAAAGAGAGAAGCATAAAGCTGGTAAATATTTCAGAAAGGAATGTAAAATACCAGAAGAAAACTACAATGGAGCTGACTCGACGATGTTCGTGGCTTGAATGGGCAAATAGGAAAAATCCCAAAATATGGGAGTACAAAAAATAGGGTTTCGCTGTATTCGGTTTGTAGTAGTGCATACATTAAACTTTGAAGGCAAATTTTGGACAATAGAGTTCCCGAACTTCAGAGGTGATCCAAAGTAGAGGTTTGCACGGGCTTAACATACCCATCCGACGCACGGAGGATATTTAGTGGTTCGAGTGCTCGTACCTGCCTGGGATTGAACCTGAGATTTCGCCGTGGCAGTCACGAACGTTGACCACTTGGCTATCCGCGGCACTACAGTTTACAACTCGATGAAGACGACGACGTTTGTAGAAGTGTTAGGAAGGGAGTATCTGACCCCAGTTCTAAAACTATCCTTATAATTTAGGAAGCTAGGAGATCCGAGTAAGGGAACTCAATCGGAAAGCTAAACAGAAAAAATAAGTGAAAGGTGAGGGGGCATCACATTCGAACTACAACCGTGTCACCAGTCAGAGCGGGAAGGGAGAGAGGGGAAGGATATGGGGAATCAAGCACCACAGACCCATCACAGTGAATCACAGCACCACCCACCCGTCAGTGCCCCCAGCGGGGTGGGGCTGACTCTTACCGAAACCAATCCGAAAGCCGGAGCAGCAATCAGTACTCACCATCACAATGCCAGACCTGAAAAAGAAGGGGCTGACGGTTTGTCTAACACCCACTAAAGTTCACACACTTGCACTCCATCCGATCCAGTTCCCCATCTGGGCCAAGGCCTCCAGCCCAGGAAACATTGTTCAACAGTGCTGCACGACTCCGTGTCTCTGACGGGGGGGGGGACAACGATCGCCGCCTTAGCTCTGGAATACTTAAGGAATTCGCTGGGATCGTAGTCAACCGCACCCCTTACAAGCTCATTAGGGTGAGCTTCCGCTTTCTTGAAGAACTTCTTGGCGAGTTTGGTGGAAAACCTATGTACCTTCTCAACTCCAAATCTGTTCCTCAGGTTCCGAAGTGGGGACCAAGGGGGAGCCCCAGTTATCATACGAAGTGCTCGGCTCTGCACCCTTTCGATTCTCTCTTGCTGATTCCTACTAATACCTATCCAGATGGGGGAGGCGTAGGTAAGCACTGAGAGTTTACAGCTAAGATCATATCATATCATATGTAGAGTATTTTAGGAAGGAAGTGTCTGACCCTAAGTTTTAAACAACCCTTAAAAATAGAGAGCTAGGAGATTTGGGCTAGTGTGCCCGATAGGAAAGTGACACGGAAGCGAGGTAGAAAGGGGAAGAAAGACGCCCTTATTTATTACCGGGGGCCAGAACATGGGACCCTACGGCTAAACGTGCCCATCCGACGCACGGCGGATATTTAGTGTTCCGAGCGTTCGAGACTGAGGTCTCCGTGGCAGTCACGAACGTTGACCACTAGGCTACCCACGGCCCGAGTTTACAATTCTCTCCGTGGTGCTACTTATATAGCCACCGGTACTGTATCACGTGACAGACGCTATCGTAGTTTCAGGTCCGACCACTGGGGCGCTGTCATAAACACGAGAGTTGGACCTCTGTCTCTCCTCCTCTGTGTTATCGGTATTGCGTTAGACGTTCAGAACCTTCGTTCTTGATGGACGTGTCAGAAAGAAAGCGCACACACAGCATTCATTGCATTGCACGAACACACATCCAAGACCTACAGGGATATTGCTAAAACAGTTGGTATCAGCAATGTCATCAGTTTTTAGAACAAAACTGGGTCAATTTTTCAAAATCGAAAAAGCATATTTGGACGAAAGATGAAAACAACGCGAAGAGACGACGCCTACTTGATTCGGGAAAGTAAAGAAAAGATCATCGGAAGACAGGTGACGCACTGAACAGATTTGAAAGAGAAAGGAATAGAGGGCAGCTCTTCAACTGTACGCAGACGACTTCTGGCATTTGGTTCTAAGGCCCGACGACAGAGCTCCTGACGAAATTGAAAGAGAAAAGATACAAGTGGACGCTGAAATACAAACGCTGGGCCAAAGAACATAGGAAAAATGTGATGTTTAGCGATGAAAATAATTTCTTTGTCCAAGGTTAGCGGAACCAACATGTTCGGATGTCACCGGGAAAGAATCTTCGGGATTCCACATCAACCAGACTGTGAAACATTCGTAAAAGGAGATTTTTTGGCGAAGTTTCAGCTACTTCGGCGTCGGAAATTTTCATCCGGTCGAATGTATGATGCGCTCGTCACCGTACGTCTAAGTTCTTCAAAGGAGAGTTGTTCCCGAGATGGCGAAAACGTTTCCTGGTGGATCGGGCATCTTTCAGCAGGACCTTGCTCCTTGCCACACGTCAAAAATGGTGAAGAACTTCATACACCAGCAGCGCATAAACGTACTTGACTGGTCTGGGAACTCACCAGATGTAAATCTGATAGATAATCTTTGGTCAATTTGCAAGAGTCGTGTACATGAAATAGACTGTACTACTGTTAGAAGTAAAATTATTTAAAATAAATTTAGTCCGACATGCACGCGAAAAAGGGGATAGCCCCAGGGGTTGTCGGCAGGGCCCGACTTACACAGAATTGGGCTCTAGGCACGACCCAAAACGAGGCCCCTCCACTAGACATTTACTTTACGGAGTAGAGTAGGTAGTGTGACCATTTTGGGCGACTGTATTACAATCCAGCGTAATAATTTAATAAACACAATACATTTATAAGACTGACATTAAATTACGGTAGTACCTGGTAAAAATATTGTTTTCTCCTAGATTTTTATGGTGTCCTACTGATTTGCATCTGAAAAGACTTGAACCTTCATCGATGAAACAGTTGTGTGTGACAAAGCCATATGACGGTTAAAATTCAATTGGACATTGGATTTTTTGCCAGGTGTGTCTAAACTATACTATTACCATATTAACCAGGGGTGTATTTAAGAGAGAGGTTAGGGGGATTCAAACCCTACCCGAATTAAATCCAAAGATTTTTCAAATATAACTTTTGGGAGATAAAATGTCAAAATGTTAAAAAATTGCTTCAGAACCATGCAGTATTTGAAATTGAAGTATATAGTTGGTCTTAGTAAGCCATAATTACAAACATACACATACTGCTAGTTTTTATTACACAACACGACAATTTTTTGTTTAATCTCACACAAAAACCCTCCCCAAATTATCTGGAAAATGTTACGGATATTAACTAGAAATATCACATATTATATTGCCAGTACTTGCTTGTGTTTTGCCAGCGATTTATATATAGTTACTCCACATCACATCTACCCACGTATAAATATTTTGAAAAAGGGAAAGATTTTTTTTAACCAAGTTTTCGGGGCCCTTTCAATTTGAGGGCCCTAGGCATGTGCCTGGTGTGCCTAGCCGTAAATCAGGCCCTGGTTGTCGGATGGGTTGCAAGATTCGATGCGGTCAGCCGCCTGGAAGGGAGCGAGGTGACCTTGACCTCCGCGGATTAGGTCAACCACCCAGAAGGTCAAGTGACCTTGGCATCCGCAGACAAGGTGAAACCCGAGAAGGTCAGAGGGGATTAGTCTGGTCAAGGAGCTCGAGCAGTGGAGGTCTATAGTAGCAGACGGAGTTGAGTTCGAGGGAGAGTGAGTGAATGGTGACAGTTGAGTACGGAGGTTTTTGAGAGAACCTTGTTTTTGGAGTGCTGAAGCGGGTGAGCGATATATACGGATATGAGCGGACACAGATTCCAGTCTCATGGAAATTCCAGATAAGCTATGTTTTTTTCTTTTCCCTGTTATTGCATGTACTTGCTTAAATGTATTCATAAACCTACTTAGAGCACGTGGCGTGTGTGATGGTTATGATCAAACAATGAAACCCCAGTTAGCTAGGTAAAACATTTAAGTAAAGCATAGGAGAAAGGGACTAGAAGTAAAATAAATCACTAAGCATTGCACTTATATTTATATATATGTATGCAGAAATGAGCGGAGACGTTATAGAGAAAAATCGTAATAGTAATAAATGGAGAGCCAGACATATCAATTCTTAGATAATACCTTTTGTTTCCCGCCGTATAGCGAGCTACCGCCTCGCCTTTACTATACGATCTGGCTATCAAGGCGGCTGAAGGCGTCCTTGTGTAGAAGAAGAATTACCTCGACAAACTCAGTTCAATACACGGAAATAAAAACAACAACAAGACTTTATTATTCCGATAACATTTGCTTCACGGGTTTCCGTTGACCACGTGCTACCTTTCCACAATTCTTTCCGCGATACCCGGTGGACGAAGGAATCCTCCTTCCCGTTCACCACGCTGCACGTCTGCGATAACCGCAGTCCTTCCGTCAGAAACCGGTGTCCAAACCACGACCCTCTCTACTTGACGACCGAAGCTCAACTGTCTCACTCAATTCTCCTCGCCCTTTCTGTCCTCTACCACGCATGCGCAAGGAAAATTGGTTTCTCCGGTCAGCACGTGAAATACCTGTACTCAGGAATGTCGTCGGATACCCGCAGGGGATTACAGCCTTGCACGTATACAAAAGCAGTATGACAACTTGTTTAACAGAAGCACACGAGCAGCTGACTCTTCAAGGTCAGATGCCCCAGGTGTTCTTGCATCCCTCTCTTAATCCCACATAGGATTAAAATTGTACCACGTGGGTGGTGAAGAATATCAGTTCTTATCTGAAAGAACAAAATGGCGGAATGAAACGTCCGTCCGCACGTGTTCATCACAATATTAAAAGTACATACATTCATAATTGACAGTTTCATTGCGGGCGACCCTTACAATAAATTTTATGTGTAAGGTATTATTAACGCCTGCGCCCTCGCACGTGGTAGCTTAATGTTCCTAATTCTCACGTATTAAACCATTTTGATTACTTCCACATAAGATTCCTGTTTGTTTTCCTTATAACCACACAAGACATAAATTAAGGTATGTGTAAACTAAGATATGTATTTATGTTTCTAATTTCCTTCACGAGCGGCACCTTTATTCCCCCACCATTCCAGTGACGGGATAAAGGTGAATCACAACGCCGTGCTTTATTATATGCTAGTACATATAAGGGGTACGTTTTTGTCCATATACGATCACTGTAGAACGAAATTCCCATAGTTATAGCATTAGCACATTAAATTAAATTTAATCAATAAATAATCTATAATTGATGCACACATAATTTGTTCATAATAATAAATCTAACATAACTGCAATGAACCCACTGTGTTTATAAAATTAATGCATTATATATATCATTGAATAACATGAACACGTGTCCCATTGTTTCACATAGAATATAACTATAGTGAATTGTTTATAACATATGATTAGAATGTTAATAGTATATAACATTGCTATTAATCCTTTGTATATAACACTACCATAAATAAGCTCCTCCAATCCCTGATTCAGGTGTGGTACTGGGACCTAAAATTTAGCATTAACGGTTCAAATTTAGTGGACTTCATGCCAGAACGCGTTCAGGCATGAAGTCCGGATTTTTTTTGTAGAAAATCCGATTTTGTGGATTTCTTATATTTTTTTCTTTTATTTATGTACTATGCATGGTATTTCCTCCCTCCTCATTAATGATATCAGCGATCAGTTTTCTCCAGCGTCAAGGGTTGTGGGAGTCGGAAACGCATGGAAGCAAATGTCTTTTTGTTAATCCACGGCACGCCTAGGTCGTGAGCCCTGCGATGGTAGCAAGATAGTCAGTGCCTTGGAAAGTTGAAGTACTGGTTTATGACGTCACATCCACGACGCTTGTGCGGTGCCTCGCACACGGATGGGAATTCTGCGCCAATGTGCGCTAAAACAAAAATCTTGCGCCTTCTTGTTACAAAAGGCAGATTTTGTACTACTGTGCGCCAGAACCGTCGTCATCGTCGGGACTTCGGCACAGTAAATTCTCCTTGCACATCGCTCCGTTTCACGCTGAGTGTGACCATGCCGTGGAAAGAAAGATTAAGAGACGCCAAGTACTACGGATTTTACGTAGTTACTATAGAAATTGTCAGCCAGCTACGGACGACGGAAAACATCGAGTATGCTATGAAAATCCAGAATCGCAATGAAATAACATTGTTAAACTTCTGTGTAAAGTTTATTTTCGTATTTTCAGGATGTTTCGATTGAAAAAGTCGGCGAATATCGCATATGCTCGTAACCACACCGAAAATGACTGCTGTAACAGTGATGAGAATGTCACGTCGTTTTACATTTCCGCATATTAAATTTTTCTGACTTCTTTTTCTCTGCCTGGTTATATTTTCATTTTTTGGCCTTCTCTGTGTGTGTGTGTGTGTGATCATGTTCTTCGGTAACAGTAAAAAGGAGCGACTTCGTATTTTTTAAGAATTGTTTCTAACGAAGTACATGTTTCCCTACTTCTAATACATTATTCTTCAAAACTAATCAACAGAGAGCAATCGTTTTCACCCCTTTCCCTTTTTTTAAAAGAAATTAAATTTCTAGATCGGTATTTAATTTGTCCATGGTGAAATTCGCGCCGTTTTCGTGCTCAGTAAATTGTTTCACGGCAGAGTGAGAGACGCAGCATCGATTTTTCACATTTAATTTTCCATAAAATTCGTGCTTTTCAATTTCTTTGTCACTTCATATTTATACATGAAATTCTATCGCAGATTCGCGGAATTCCTCTTTTTCTGTCATCATTTGGGACATGTTCGAAATCGATGCAAAACTGAAGAGACGCAGTTTTTTTTTTTTTTTTTTTTGGAGGGGGGTGGGCTTTCTCTTAATCCTATAATATATAATTTTATTATTCATAAATTGTAAATTCGCGCAGCGCTGAATACGCGTTGTTGTCCCGGCTTTTGATTTTAAAAAAATGGCAGCTCTGTACTGGGAGAAAGATCATATCATGTATGTATCAATGAGGCAAGTTGACATGGAATTTTTCTGTACAAATTGAAGTAAATAAATTTTTCTCACTTTGGTGTGCTTGTTTCAATTAATTATGTGAATAACATTGCACAAGGATGTAAGTGTGCAAGGTTATTAAAAGTGAGCAGATCTTACCAAAACGCACGCATTTCTTACTGAGTTTGGTTCATGTGATACTGAAGTTGCAAATCTTTGCATCTTCAGTGCCGTTTAAAAAATAAGCAAATGATACCAGAAATGAAGTGAATTTTATCACTATGTGCTGTTAAAGATTTGAACGTGACTTTCCGTTTCTGTAATAGACGATGAATTTCGTCTTTGGAGATAGATCAAACGAGCAACGTTTATTCGTAGTGTATTTTATTTTAAGATCTACTGTAGTTTCGCAGAGCGTTTGTCTCGGCTTCATTAGGACAAATGTAGTGTAAATTTGATGAAGGGTGATTCGTGTTGAAAGTTAAAATATCGACTAAACACGATAAAACACATATGTAGCACACATACGCGACATGTTATTAAGCTTTACATTAAGCTTTACTGATAAATGTTTACATCACTGAGACAGTGTTCTGACGGTCACAGATTTTTTGTGTGTTAAGGTGGACGTCAAGTAATTTTGCTTCCTATACTTCTAATGGAAAAACTTCTGCACACATTTTCTTCACAATTAATGCGTTCCCAAGGATGAAAATTTGAACATCGATTGAAATAGCTTCATTTTATAACTTGGAATACTTAATATTTTCTAAAACATAGCCATAATTATGCAATCCAACATTTGTTTGTCTACTGACGTCATCAAAGTACAGGTAGCGCCATCTTTTTTCTGGTTTCAACACCACCAAAGGAAAAGTTATTGATTTTTAATATAATTATGGTTATGTTTTAGAAAATATTACGTATTCCAAGTTATAAAATGAAGCTATTTTAATCGATGTTCAAATTTTCATCCTTGGGAACGTGTTAATTGTGAAGAAAATGTGAACAGAAGTTTTTCGATTGGAATTATAGGAAGGAAAATTACTTGACGTCCACCTTAAGAGCATGGTTTTCTTAAAGGTATTGCAGCACGCAGGGGATATAGCCCTTCCGTTATAGATAAAGCGGTTCAATACTTCAGGAAAGCGAAGCCCCTGCACGCTTACGCCTATGGGAATCCCACTACGAGATAATTGGGCTATCATCCCATTTGCACCTGAAGTTTACTTCAAAATTTCTAAAATTCACAAAAGTATTAATTTCAGAGTTATTTTCAACCCCATAAACAAAACGAATTTTTACAGATCTCTTGTGAATGTAGGCTTTCATTTATGAGACAGGCTTACGTTTCTGTTTGAAGGAACACAAGGCTTACGTTCGGAACTGTGAACTGAGGAAGTCTGCATCACAACATTGTCACGAAAATAACCACAAATTTCGTTTTGAAGACGCTAAACTTGTTGATTACCTGATTCAACAATAAGTTTTATAGTTTAGAAGCTTTCCACATGTATTGCACATTTTTAGGAGTGGTCAACGACGTAGCATCAACTCCATTTCTTTCAATGGCGTTAAAACAACACCCCTCCCCCCACACACACAAAGGGACCGTCAGAGTACTGATGATGTTTCAGTGAATTAAATATTTACGTCCGACTTGTACTGATGAAGTCGAGCAAAATTATAGAAGACCTTAAAATAAAATATATTGTGGATAAACGTTGTTCGTTTGATCTGTCTTTAGGCCTTTATTTTAAAAATTTCATTCAAATAAATACAACTCGTTAAAATAAGAAAACAAAACAAAAAACTCTTTGAAGTTTCATATAATTTTGCTATATATACACTTATGTCCAAAATTAAAGTCCGGTAAGGAAATAACTGGCAAATAATCCAAAGCACTCTAGGAAATGTTATGATGTTCAAAGGACATACGAAAATGACACGCGAAACAAATGCCCGCAGTGAAATTCGAATATCAGTGAGCAAAATGCTGTCCAGTTATGTAAATTGAGGCCAACGGGAAACGGCATGGGCATTTCTCGTTCACAGCTTGTGGAAGAATCCTGAAAAATAAGTGGTGCGAATTCACGGAACATTTCTGAAAATAACGTGCAGTAAAGTTGCCGGTAAGTGTCGTCTTTTTCACAAATTTCCGTTTTTAAAAGTTCCCGTTTATTTTAACCGTATTTTCACAGATTTTCTGTAGCTTATTTTGAAAAAAAAAAATCCGTTTATTTCAGAAAAATCCATTTGAGGTTTTTCCGTATTTAAACCGAAATTCTGAAAAAACCGATGACTGCATTTTTCAGCCCTTTCCCCAGGTAATCCTTCCGCTCCAATCAGATTGAGCCCGCGCCGGTTGAACAGGTAACGCACGCCTTTAACCACTGAGCCACAGACACTCGGAAGTTCGAATCACGTACATCGTAAAACAAATTGCGCGACAATGAAAATTGATTTTCGTCATTAATACGAGGGATTTAGTCATTTTATTTTCTGTTGGAGCTTATTATTATCCCGAATAGGTTTGTAATAATTTCTTTTTCTGTAGGAGGACTTTTCACAAATAAAGCATTTTTCATCGTGATTTTTCGAAGCAACAAAATGCTTTGCAACTTGTTTTTTTTAAAACAGACAATGACTTTCAGTTATCTTTTAAAAAAGTGAAATGTACTTTCTTACAGTATTATTTCACGAAAACAACAACAACAACAACAACAACAAAACTCCTTCTAAATATAAAATTTATTCTTGATAGCTATAATAGCTTTTGTCTTAAGTTGTCCAAAGACTGATACACAGACATCGTATAATCATCTGTACAATAAGTCAAGTACCCGGTCTCTTACATAACATAATACTGTATATACGTTATATTGACAAAAGTCACCGGGTACCTAGAAGAGAAACACAACATAGCATTTATTGACATGCATTAGTACGGTGTCGGTCCACCTTTGGCCTTAATGCATGCACTGACTCTTCGAGACATGCTTTCGACAAGGTTTTGGAACACAGACATAGGTATGCGCTTCCATTCAGTACATAATGCTACTGCTAACTGTCGCTTGGGAGTAAGCCTTGGTTTCAAACTTCTTATGCGGCACTCTAATTCATCCCATAGGTACTCTGTGGGATTAAAATCAGGGCTCTGTGCTGGCCAGTCCACACACGATACGGAATTATCGTCAAACCACGCCGTAACAGTCTTGCTTTATGGCTCGGTGCATTATCCTGCTGGTACCAACAAGACTCGGTTCCATAGTACTGCCACAGAGTTGGTAGGGCATAATTGTCCACAATATCGAGGTAAACGTGCTGGTTAATAGGTTTATCCAGGATAACCAATGAGCCAGGACCATACCACGAAAAACAACTCTACACGAGTACACTGCCAGCTTCAAACTTGACCGTAGGAGAAATAGCGTTTCCCCGAATGCCGCCGTACCCATACACGGCGATCAGACTGATGGATCGTGTATCTGGATTCATCAGTCCATAGCATCCGTTTCCATTGATCTACGGTCCACGATAAAAGTTATTTGCACCATGCTAAACGACGAGTAGCATTCCGAGTGGAGATGAAAGGCTTATGAGAAGCCGCACGATCACGGTAACCCATGGAATGAAATTCTCTGCGAATGGTACGTGTACATACCAAGGTTCTAGCATTTTTACTCACCTGTACACTGAAGTCTTGTGCAGTACTTCGTCTCGATCAGCCATAACGACTCTCCAGAGGCTTTGACGTCCTCTATCACTGAGTTTCTTTGGTTTGCCGGTACGTTTTGCTGCTTCGGGCACGCCATGTGTCTTCCACTTATTCAGTACATCCGAAAGAGTTGACTTGGGCATGTTTAAACGCCTCTAGGCTTCTCTTATGAACAACCCACTAATATAAAACCCAACAATCTTTCCTTTCTCAAAGTCAGTTCTCTCTCGCGGCGATATTTCCACTCAACCTCACAGCGCGATATGATCGTGGTCAGCTGCAGGCTTGTTTTTATACCGTTTGCAGCTGTACCGCGCATCTTAACAACGCAGCGCATCCGTTCATTTGCTTTTGAAGGGTGTCCGGTGACTTTTGTCAGTGTAGTGTATATTAAACAGCTGGTGCACAAGATAGGGGAGAGGAGAAGAAATATCCTGTGCGACAATAAACAAAATTCATACGCTATGCTATTCACAATATCCGATCTCCCTACGGAACTTCAAAATTCAACAAACGATTGAAATTTAAAAGTCAACCAAACCTCAAGTATATATTCTCACCAGTCATTCCTATTACCGGTAATTTCTCGCCATACGGATACGGGAAAACTGAGAACGGAGTTTTTCCGTTAATATACGAAAGGAATTGCGGAAAGGTTTCTGAAAATTCAGAATTTTTTCGTGGTACGAAAAATCCGTGAAAGTCAGGTCTCTTTCTGTCATTTCACGGAAAAGGTTGCATCAGAAATAAGCTTCGTTAATTCACGAAAGAAATGGCGGAAAGTGGCTCGTGAATTTCAGAATTTTTTTACAGTTTGTCTGCAAATGCTTTCCTTATTGGGCCGCGGATGGCCTAGTGTTCAACGTTCGTGACTGCCACGGAGAAATCTCAGGTTCGATCCCAGGCTGGTACGAACTCTCGAACCACTAAATATCCGCCGTGCGTCGGATGGACATGTTAAGCCGTCGGACCCCGAGTGCTGGCCTCCCAGTAATAAATTAAAGCGTCTTCCTCCCCCTTTGTACCTCGCTTCCGTGTCACTTTCCTATCGGGCTCCTAGCTTTCTATTTCTAAGGGACGTTTAAGACCTGGTGTCAGGTACTCCGTTCCTAAAACCCTCCGCATACACTCACGGACAATGAAATTTTATGGGCGTAATGATACAGATGAATGATACACCTGATGGCCAAAACAGAGCTGTAGGACAGAGATATCTGTGACACCCAGTCCGGTCATCTTCAGTAGCGCGTCACACGCACGGTTTATTGCGCTGTAGGCGAATTGGACTCCATGCTGTTTACGAAGATGCTAACGCGATTAATATGCTGCACGTGCGCGTATTTTTAACGCTATAATGATTTCAATTGGGGCCTGTTTTTGTCACAGGTGGTCGCCAAAAAGTTGCCCCATACTGTCCCCGGAGTTAGACGTAGTCCTACGTCAAGAAGTAACATAAATTAATCCTAATTATTTACACTTATGGTTCTGCTTCAAAAGAGGTCCAAAACACAAGGGCAGGACATGAGTTTCTGGAACTTTGTGGTTTTCATTGGGGGGGGGGGGGGGGGGCTGATGAAAACCATAAGCAATTATTATAGCTTTTATAAGCAGTTGCCAGTTTTTAACTTGGTACCACTGATTCCAGGGTGGGAAGAGAGCCAGTACCGTACGAAAAGCAAATCAACCATACCTCATCCGGGACTCGAGTCTGAGATCAGCTCGGGCGAGAAGCCAGAAACTAGCGTCTCTGACCACTCGTTCACCGGAGCGGAAGCCGAAGCTGTAATGAAGTTAAATGATCTGTTGGAGGAAAGTCCAGGCCACATAATGAAATTTGCTCCATCATGAACATTTTCTATGGCGTTTACATAAAGTTGATGTCTGAACTGTCCCCAGCCGATATCGCGTGTTTGAAATATGCTTTCTGTGCATCCTGCAGCGTTGAATGCAACTTCTATTCAGTTTAAGGCAATTATGAGAGAAAACAAAGAGTCTTGTTTAAGAACTTAGAATTTTCTTTTGTTACCTGTTGCTTTGCAGATTGACAAGTCTCCAATTTTAAAATTTTTAGGTAATTTTTTTCTTTTTTTCCTACCAACGGAACAAGTTACTAAAGCATGAGTTAATTTTTAATATCTTTGCATAGTTGTTTTGATCTAGAATACGTATGGTGAGTACGCGCAATAGTTTCTTAAAACATACGTAGTAAGTCGTACATTTTTTGAAAACTTGAAATTGATTTTTTTGTTCTTGCTGCTTGCAGATATCTTCTTTTTTTCTTTTTTTTGTATTCTAAAACGATTTGTACGCGAATAAACTAAAAAGTACGTATGCCCATATTTTATTACGTTTCTTTCATGTGCATATTCTTCACCTATAAGTACATATTTTGCAGGAAATAAATAAATATCTATTTAACGTAAAGTTTTAACCTTAAAGCTTCAATAAATATTTTATGAGAGGTTTTTAAATCAAAGTAAAAAAAGAGATCCCATCGCCAGCGCTGTGTCATCTCTGTTGTTTCTAGATAGTAGTAACGAAGTATTTCGGCAAACAAAGGAAATGCATAAGAAAACCCTGGTGGTGCAGACCAGGAAGTTTTGCGCTGAAGTAATGAAATACCTGAAAGCCGTAAACAATGGAGATTTTGTGGAAAGATCGCTTGAAGGACAACTATTCCTCTCTTCTTTGCATACCATAAATGATGGAAAGGAAATTTTTTGCACACGACAGCAACAAGCATTCCTATAATTTCAATGGTGAAGGTCAACCTGCAGATATTCTGTTTTCTGATAAACGATTTTCTGATAAAAGAGAAATGGCAAAAATGTTTAGAAGCAAAGTATATCAGTAGTGGGAATGAGATTGGCCGGCTGATTTCGTGAAGAAAAGTCGTTTTTCAAGAAAATGTAAAAGGAAAAATAGCCATTTATGATACTTCAAGTACCTTTTTATAATAACGGATTTCTTCTTTGTATTTGAATGTACCATACGTCAGGGGAAGATGCTCGTTCCAAATTTAGGGCCACTGGCTTTAGAGGAATAACGGAATAACCTCTAAGACAAAAACAACGTTCAGGTCTTAAGAATTGAATCGAGACTGCCAGTGTTTGGTTTAAACAAGGAATTACACATAAATTGCTAGTAACGGCTCTGAACCTTTCCGTTACTTTATGTAAGCCTAGATTAGCCTTGGGATCGAACGAGTCATCACATTTGATTCTTTTTGTTCCTTCAGCGATAGGATGCCATTTGTCCCTCTTTTTTGAACGCATCTGAGGAACTAACTTCTTTCGTCAAAGCAGTGAAATAAGAGCCAAGACTCCTTTTCTTAACAATGTGGTTTGAAAGACGTTCGCAGCACAATCAGTTCGGCTTCAGTGCTTCTCGTTCTGTCAGCGAGAAGTACTGTTGCCGAATTCACGATCAAGCAATTCAATCTGACATTTCCTATTTTGCAAAGACCTGAAGCAAGATCACCTAACAGAAAACTATTTCATCCCTAAAGTAGACCTTTGCCTTAAAAAAAATTGCTAATTCAACTCAGGCTAAACCCATACAAAACTCTTCCTAACAGCAAATACACTGAGGTGCCAAAAGTAATGGGATATGTACCTAGTGCCGTGTAGGACTTCCCTCTACCCTGGCGAAGTGCAGCAACTCGATGTGGCATCGATTCCACAAGTGGCCGGAAGACTTCTGGAGAGATGTTGAGCCATGCCGTCTAAACAGCCGCACACAGTTCCCTGGTATTGGTAGGTGCAGGATCTTGGGCCCTGCACGGGGATAACTGGTTTTCCAGTTATTTGGGGAGCGGCGCCCCCACGGCCCGAGCTGACCTTGTGACTGGTCACCATCTGATGTCACGCCACCGCTACTTTTTTATTTTGGTGTTTGCAGGGACAGCTGTTCATCCAGCTGTTGGGGAGTCGCGGCCCCACGATCCCGAGCTGGTCTTGTGTCTCGCTTTTTCGTTTTTGTTTATTTTCTCCACTGGCTAGTTGCCCGTGTTGTGTTCTCTACCTAATCTCTACCACGTTATGTACTAACACCCCGGTCTTGTGGTTTTGTTACCCTCCACCACTAACTGATTTATATTAACCGCTCAGTTCGTAGGTTGCTGAGATTCCGTTAAGGTTCCCTGCCAGGATTTGTCTTCTTTGGATTTCTGTTTTTCCTTTTAGCTGGTTTGGGTGCTAGACCTACCTGCATGTTTGCCGCGTGCGGAGACCCGTGAGGCGGAAATGGGATGTCTGGCGGCTGAGGTCGCAGGAGACCGGTTAAGTGCCTCCTGTGTACCAACACTCCTCTTCGACCCCGGCTTCGCTGTAAACGGGAGGCTAGAGCCTAACCCACCTCTGGTCAGAAGTCTTGTACCAAGTTGTGTGCAGGGCTTTAGCGGCTTTTTGTCGTATTGCACGGCAGGGTGAGCCCGGGGGCTGTGGGATCATGCCAAAGGCGTTGGCATGACGGTACCCGGAGGCCGAAGTGTCCGCCGAGTGCGTGTGATCACAGCCAACGGACTATATTTGCAACTAAGCTCTAGAACTGTGTCTTGCGTCATATGTTTGGCTTGCGGACCTCCAGTTCTCCCCTGTTGGGCTCGATTGTGGGCGGAGTACGTTGCAGATGAATTCTTCTTACTCCCATGGGGAAACATAAACCCTCCTCAAAATTTAAAAAGCAACAGGATATGGTGATTGATCAGGCGCCAAATTTGCCTCAACCACCTCCCACACATAACACACTGAAGAGAACTTTCGTTGAAAAACGACATCACCGCGACGTATCTTTAGATCCAGGTGTTGAGCCGTCAGCTCAGAAACGTCGCATTACACTTGCAGATTCGATACCTCAAGCTACTTTTCTCGTCATTTCTTCTACTGACCAGATGTTGAAACTTTCCTCAAAGTCTCCTTTTTTCATCTCGAAGGCACTTGCGGGTGTTGCTGGCTCTTTGAAGTCAGTGAAGAAGCTACGCTCTGGAGACCTGCTTGTGGAAACTTGCACTCTCTCTCAGAGCAAATCTCTTCTGCAGTTGACCAGACTTCAGGATATTCCAGTTCAAGTGACGGCACATCCGTATCTCAACACCTCCAAGGGAGTCATTTCTGAGCCCGACTTGTTGGTCTGCGATGAAGATGAACTTGTGTGTGAACTTGCTGATCAGGGTGTCATAGCTGCCAGACGCATGACTTTCAGGCGCGATGGCGCGCTGATCAAATCACGAAATGTTATTTTGACTTTTAACAGCCCGAAGGTACCTACTGAAATCAAGGCTGGTTACTTGTTATGTGCAGTTCGTCCTTATATACCAAATCCTCTACGCTGTTTTAAGTGCCAGAGGTATGGACATTCCCAGCGGTCCTGTAACAGTGTTGCGAGGTGCGCCAATTGTGGTTCCCGCGACCACGAAGGGACTGGATGCACTTCAGAGCCCTGCTGTGTAAACTGTGGTGACTCCCACGCTGCTTATGCCAGGTCCTGTTCGAAGTGGAACGACGAGAAGGCGATCCAGCGCCTCAAGACCCTGGAGGGCCTCTCGTACCCTGCTGCCAAGGCCAAGTTGGGTATTCCCAACAACCGACAGCGTACTTTTGCCGCAGTTGTTCAGTCTCAGCCACAACCCGTGCAGCCCTTTGTTCCGCGCCCTGTAGCTCTCGCAGCGCTTGCCAAGCGATCTACAGCTGACCAAGCGACACAGGTGTTTTTCCCCGAGCTCGCGATTTTTCGCCTACCTGATTCTGGGGCCTTCTCTTTTGCAGCCGACCCTCTCTTCCAGTTTAAAGCAGAAAGCCTGCACGTGCGGACGACCCGGCCCTCAATCCGCAAAGGTGTGCAGTGTCCATCCAACTGTCTCGGCCTCAGCGAGGTCCCCACCCTCAACCAACATTATAGAGGAACATAGGGGGGAGGAGAGTGACAGTTCGTCCCCAGCCTCAAACAACATTGCAGAGGAACATGGGGGAGAAGAGAGTGACAGTTCGTCCCTGCCCTCTGCCAGCATTGCAGGGGAGTGTGGGGGGGAGGAGAGTGACTCATCCTTTGTGTAGTTCTGTTTAAAAAAAAAAAAAAAAAAAAAAAAAAAAAATTATAATTATAATAGTCAATTGATAAATTTTTCTATTAACCTGATTGACTACCTTGTCTTCACAGCTTTCATCATACTCTTTTTCAGCTTTTGCCGGGCCTGTCTGCTCTTGGTCATTTTCCACGTTTTTTTAAAATCTGTGGCTGATAGTTCTTGGTCTGGCGCTCTTTGGCCAAACCTGGCCCTTGCGCCAATAAAATCCAACAACCAACCAACCAACCAACCAGGATCTTGGGAGCGAATGGACCTTTACACCACGTCCCATAAGTGCTCTATTGGGTTCATGTCGGGCGAACGTGGTGGCCGCAACATCCATCGGAACTATCCAGAATGCTCCTCGAACCACTTTTGGAACAACTTGGGCCGATGACATGGCCCATTTTCCGCCTGGAAAATCCCATCGTTGTTGGGGTACATGAAGTCCATGAAGAGCTGCAAATGGTCACCCAGCAGAGCAACAAAGCGATTACCGGTTAATGACGTGTTTAGGAGGACCCAATGGAGGACAGTCTCCGGGCAAGACGATTTGATGACACACATGAGGTGAAAGTGGCTGTGAAGAAGTGGGTGCCACAGTCCACACCTGAAAATTTTCAAAGAGGATTCGAGAGTTGAGTTCAACGATGGTGCAAATGCATCGCTTGTGATCGATACTATGCTGAGTAGTACCTTTGTATAGAGGAAAAGTTACTCTACCAGCATGTGCAATTTGAACGACCTCTGTCAGTTAATAAACAAGTTACGCCCATTTTTGTATTACTTTCAGTACAACCTTCGTATATTCAAGCAGCACATATATTCAAATCAGTCAGAATTATGCACTGAATTGCTTGCGGTTTACTTGTCTTCTATGTAACAACTCCTCAGAAAACTTGAAAATTACATCGCCCTGGAGCAGGAATCAAACCCGCATCTTGCGATTTCCGTTAGAGTTTGCTAACCGTTACATCATCCAGGATAATGGAGTTCCAAGCAACGAAAACCTTAGGAACATGGACGCCCACAGCTTAATTTCCAGGAGGGGGCAAACACAAATTGGAACTATGAGTAATGTATACAAATATTCCTGTGCCTTCTTGTTGTCTAACCGTTTTTACCACACTCTTAACACGTAAATTTAATTGGAAAGTGCAAGCTTCTGACCATTCTTCAGAGATGGGATCGGGCTCGAATCTAGTGAGGCATGGATGTTGTGTTTGTCTTATAACGCTGATTCTCACCCGTCCCTGGAACCAGTAGCCCTAAATTAGGGATGGGTGACTGCTTATAGCTCATTGAGTTGCTCATGGTGGTTGTTAATCCCCCCCCCCCCCCCGAAAAAAAAACATACATAAAAATATTTGATAAATGAAATTAGCCGACAGCATGATAGGACAATAAGAAAAGTTCTTTTTTGTTCTTTTGATTATTTTGGTCACTTGCGCCACGAAACCCCTGAGATCACTCAGTTGGTCATCAAGAATGAAAACATACCCTCAAGATAAATTCCTGGGAATAATTTATTTTTCATTTCTTCGCCTTTCATACTTTCCCATACTCCACGCTCTTCTCCAACATGCAACGGAAATTTTCATTATTTTCTACTGTAAATATTTCCAACGTTTTTCCTATGTTTTCTGCCTAAACGTGCATCCGCCGCCCCGGTATCGCAGTGGTCTAAGCGATGGCCTCTGATCACTTGTCCTGAAAGGGGTCCGGGTTCGAATCCCGGTTAGGCCTGGATATTGTGTTTGTCTTACGGCACTGGCTTTCTCCCTTCCCTGGAACCAGTGACCCTAAATTAGGGACGGGCGACTGCTTATAGCCCATTGAGTTGCTCACGGTGGTCGTTAAACCTCCAATCAAAAAAAAAAACAAAAAAAAAAACCGTTCATCCAGAAGTTCTACTGGAGAAATTAGCAATCAGGACAAGGGTTATCCTGAAAATCTTCGTAATGCCTTCCAAAAACAGAAAGGTCATCCAAAAACAGAAAGGACATGGTCCAATTTCCAGGGGAGAGCAAATGCCCCTCTTGCCTCCCTCCCCCTTCCCCTGTATGGGCGCCCATGCTTAGGAATATGAAACCTCACATTTTTCGCCAGTCGAAGCAATCAGCCTCATCATAGCGTCATTTGACCATCTCACATCTAGGATGCTGGATGTGAGATGGTGAAATGGCACTACGATGTGGCTGATCATCCAGGATAACGTAGTTCCAAGCAACAAAGGCCTTATGAATATTAAACCTCAGATTTTTCGGCAGTCGAAACAATCAGCCTTAGATAAAGTGTATTCATTTCTTTCTTTCTTTTCTTTTTTCTGATTAAAGCACTTTCTTATAAGAAGCATTCTGATGTATCAGTGTTCCACATATTCACGCAATAATTTCAGATTTCCTATCAAACTGTAAATTCTGGATTAAGAATACCTTAATTGGCATTTCCAAGCAGTGTATTACCGTAAAATACTAAATCAAATCGTTGACAACTAAAAGATATCAAGCAAGAGCTTCATGAGTGCGTCTCCGTGGTTCTTCAGAAGAAACAACTTCTACTGATGATGGCAAAACAAGGCTAGTAAATAGTTAATGATACTCAAATTGCTTTATAAAAGGCTACGCAGGATGTCATTTTTGATCCTGGTCGCCCATATAAGGGGGAAAGAGGGGGCATTTACCCTCCCTTGAAAATCGGGCAATGTCCTTTCTGTTCTTGGAAGGTACTACAGTGATTTTCGCAATAACACTAATTCTTATTGCTAATTTTTCTGTAGAACTTCCGGATGTGTGTGTATGCAGTAAAAACTGAAACAAAAAAAGTTGGAATTTCCAGTAGAAAAAGAGAAAATTTACAGTTGAAAGTAATAGTGAAATTTCGCATTGCAAGTTGGAGAACAGCTTACCTACGTACGGTATGGAAAAGTATGAAAGGCGATAAAATGGAAAACATAAATCATCATTTGCAGCAGCTGTTTACAGCTGGACAAATAAGATCTCTCGAAAATTTTCCCCAGAAATTTGTCTTGAGGTTTTTTTTTCGTCCTTTGTGGCCAACGAGTGATCGTTTCGATATGATACAAAGGGCAAAAAAAAAATCGAAAGGACGACAAAGAAATGTCCTTATTGTCCTAACATTTTGTCTAATTTCACATTTTCATAATTTTTTTGTAGTTCTCGGGCATGTGAAAACCAAAATTTGCCGGCGACAGAGATTAAACCTCAGCATCCTTCTGCTCCGGAGCAGAATGCTTGTGACATTCTGGTAGGGTTTCGTCCCGAGGTCAGTGACCGGAGTTATGTAGTGCCTTAAAATAGATAGATTATTAGTTTAAAGTAACATTAAAATTTAGTTAAATTTAAATTTGGGAATTTATTTTATTACAGGTAAATTCTAAGTATTTTACTTTATGGTAACAACTCACGTGCTGGCGTTCTGGAAGTACGATTGTATAATTTATATTCTTCAAATGTGTTTTTGTTGGAAGTTAAAATTGTTGTTGTATATTTTTCTTTGCTATGTAAATGTTATTTACGTTGTGTGTCGTAAAAGAGTTCTGGGGTAGAGTTATGTAAATGAGTGATGCGATGACGTCTGTTGAAAGCGAGATGGGAAGTCGTCGGGTCCGAGGCTTGCTTCACTATTTATATCGACTTTCACGGATCTTGTTTTTTTGTTACGCCTGGCCTGTTTGCTTGGCCTTTTGGTTTGGTTCTTTCGTTTAGTTTTTTTTTTTTCTTGTTTCGTTGCCGCCATCCGGGGTAACCTGTGTCAGGGCTTGAGAGTATAACGAAGTAAATTTCTCCGTCATTTTTGGTCTACGCCGGGATTCGAACCCGAGGCCGCTTATTCCGGAACAAGTTGCTCTACCAATTAAGCTACGCGGACGATTATTCTGATTCCTATCTGCCTTTATGTCGTGTGCGTCCTTCTGCCAGGTACGTCACATCTCCTGGTACGTTACATCATCTCCCCCTTATTTTTTATTTTTTTATTTTTCGAAGTGCTGGAGAAAGGATTCTCTTATTTTTCCTATCTCGCGGTGTGGAAATAACATCACACCAATGCGAGATTTTGAACGGTCGGGTCATCCGGATAGTTCGGGCGCCATTATAACGAAGTAAATTTCTCCGTCATTTTTGGTCTACGCCGGGATTCGAACCCGAGGCCGCTTATTCCGGAACAAGTTGCTCTACCAATTAAGCTACGCGGACGATTATTCTGATTCCTATCTGCCTTTATGTCGTGTGCGTCCTTCTGCCAGGTACGTCACATCTCCTGGTACGTTACAAGAGGAAAGGGTTAGTCTAGCACTTAACCCCCTGCGACATACACACCAAAGGTTGATGACGTGGCCTTTCCGAAGCCAAGAGCCAAATGAAACTGTGCGGAGCTCCCTAGGAAAGGCACTTTCAGTCAATGTTATTAGTGTATTTAACATATTACAATGTGCTATCTATTTCAATGCGCACGCAAATATTAGAAAATGGTCTTTTTCGAGAACAAAAGTTAAGGATTTTGGGTCCTAAAATCAGAAAACGTTGATGTAGTCGTATATAAATGCGATAATTTTAAATGAACAAACTTCTATCATGCACGCTTTTTATTTAAAAAGTATTTTGCTTAATATACTAACTATATTTTTCTGAAGTCAAAAACTCAGTGTATCTTTCCTCTCTTTTTTTTTTTTTTTTTTTTTTTTTTTTTTTGTAATTCCATAGAAAAAGTTTGTGGTTGGTTTAAAACGTTTTTCTCTCTGTCACAGACATTATTTGTTTAAAACTTTTAAGGCACGGAAAGTTATTGGGTTCTTCAAACTCCCCGCAAAAGTAGTTCAAACACTCTGTTAACGTATAGAATAAAAATTATTTATTTACATTTTACATCCATCATGATTTCTGAAGTTCACTGCGTTTAAAAAGGGGTGAACAAAATTTACTTCGTGAAATGAAGATGTGTTCCTTATTGCAGAAACTTGAAAAAAATGTGAAACAGTTTTTTTCATTGCACAAATGAAAAAAAAAAAAACACCCATAAAAACTCATGTTTTTCTCACTGCGTTTGAGTCAATCCAATTTTTCATTTTTCTTCAGAGCTTTCAAGCGCAGCATAATAGTGAATTTCTGTTTAGAAAACGTATTTGAATAAATGTTCGGATTCTGCGAAACAGATGAATAGCATCTTTGTTGACAAATGGAAAAAGTTTTTCTAGTTCATTTACGAGTTCCCGAATAACACCTTTCCCTTCTTTTAATGTCCTGCAGTGGACTGCACAGAAAATCTGCTCAAACAGTTTCACAACATTATTCCAAGAACATGATAGTACTATCAAAGAGGCAGCAGATATTAGTCTTACACAATTGTCTCGAACAGAATTAGTTTCGGGGCAGTTTTTAGAAATACTAGTTCCTAAAGAAGGATCTTTATCAGAACGCGATAAAGATCCTTCTTATAAACACGAAAGGACGTGGAAGATGATGTCCCATCCTTTCGTGTTTATATGTGTATTTCAGCACGTTGCACCGGCACATGACATTTCGTTAAAAAAAAAAAAAAAAAACGAAATAAAAATCAACACTCAGTATGCAACTTAAATGAAACACGATGTGAAACAAATACTATAAACCAAGAAAAGGCTCGGACCTGCAAAACCATAACAGAGGAAAATCGGGTTTGTATGGAAGTTGATAAACGAAGCTCGAGGAGCAGGCCAGCGCGATGACGTAGAAACAAGTGGTCAACCCGTTTTCCACCCACCCTTTCAGACACGTGTCGGCATTCAGTTCCTCAAAGGGATGGACTAGCCCTTTCCTCTGTAAAGCCCTGAGCCTGTGTGAGGCTTCCGGTGGCTTAGGGTGCTGACCGTTCTCGGCGAAGTCCTCATGAAACGATGCGAGCAGTGATACCGGTATTGGCTTGATGTGGGTTTGAAGTTATTTTCGCTGTATGCCGTCTTAAAAGTCACCTAGCCGTTAAACCTTAGAGGTTCATCGGTTGGATACCTGCTACGTCATGCTGGAATTACCTAGGGATATTCTATTATTGGCGTCTTCATGGAGGGAACGTGGTTCCTGAGGTGCTATTACTTGATAAGACTGAGTACGTTCTGATCGAGAAACTGTTCTGGGAACTTTGGCTGTACCGTTGTTTTTGCTGGATGGCGTCCTGGAGATTACCTAGCTGATATGCCTTGGAGGTTCATCTGTGGTATATCTGCTGCGTTATATGCTGACCTTACTTGAAAGGTGTTCTTTTGATTGGAACTGATTTTTGACGTATTGTGCTTGGATTATGTGCGGGTTAATTCTGTTACATGGAATTGGATTAAGAAGTTCTATGAAGAAATCTTCTGGATTGCAGTGCGTGAGTTATGATTTATTTTCATTTCAATAATCCTTAATAGTTTACTGGCAGAGGATATTGAGTATGATTAGAGACATTTAGGGTAGGATAGTGATTAGAAAACTGAGCATTTGTAAAAGTAATTTACTTGTGTTATTGTTAAATTCTATTGTTCTGTAACTTGATAGTATGTTGCAAATATTAAGTGCTTACCGAATTTGAGCTCGCTAGATGATTTGTACAATTATGTGGAGTTATGTATAAATTGTTAATAATAACTCAATAGATGGTGCAAGATGTCAAGTGCTTGCTGAGTTTTTCTACAACAATGTTGCAATTTTTGCCTAATCTAACTATTGAAATATTTCAACTTACTTTTTGATTACATAAAGAGTTACAAATTGGATTTCTGTGTATGAGTACTTTTTAAGTTGGTTATTTGAAGAGCCTGTCTAACCGCATCTTACGTCCTAGCCTGATTCGAACCCAAAAAGACAGGTGGAAGCCAAAATATTAGCCGGGCAATATAACCTCATTCAGAGGGTTGGGGAAAGGGGGCTAGGAGCGTTGCATGCTTTCCCAATTAAGCTATACCAACGGAATTTATCGCTGCAACTCTGCAGTCTTGACATATGCTTTAATTCTGTAGTACGTCACATATGCTCCCCCTTTGAGAAAGGGGGCACGAAATCGCAGGTTTCGGCATCACCGCAAACCATGCTTGAAAGAACGCTTTGTAGAATGAATTCTCTCCATTTCCAGACGATGTGTGGAAGAAGCATCATCCATTTTTGAAGCAAAGGAGGAATTCTCATTTCTACACGATGTGTTGAAGAGGCATCACACATTTTGAAGCAAAGAAGGAATTCTAATTAATTCCACACGATGTGTGGAAGAAGCATCACACATTTTTGAAGCAAAGAAGGAATTCTCATTAGAACCATACATAATGCCAAGACTTTGAATTCTCATTAATTCCAGACGATGTATGGAAGAAGCATCAATCGCTTTTGATGGAAAGAAATAATTCTCATTAATTCCAGATGATGTGTAGAAGAAGCATCACACATTTTTAAAGCAAAGAGGTAATTCTCATTAATTCCAAACGATGTATGGAACGAACATCACGCATTTTTGAAGCAAAGAAGGAATTCTAATTAATTCCAGACGATGTGTGGAAGAAGCATCACACATTTTTGACCAAAGAAGGAATTCTCATTAATTCGTGACGATGTGTGGAAGAAGCATCACACATTTTTGAAGCAAAGAAGGAATTCTCATTAATTCCAGACAATGTGAGGAAGAAGCATCACACATTTTTAAGCAAAGAAAAAATTCTCATTAATTCAAGACGATGTGTGGAAGAAGCATCGCACATTTTTGACCAAAGAAGGAATTCTCATTAATTCGTGACGATATGTGGAAGAAGCATCACACATTTTTGAAGCAAAGAAAAAATTCTCATTAATTCAAGACGATGTGTGGAAGAAGCATCACACATTTTTAAGCAAAGAAAAAATTCTCATTAATTCAAAACGATGTGTGGAAGAAGCATCACACATTTTTGACCAAAGAAGGAATTCTCATTAATTCCTGACGATGTGTCGAAGAAGCATCACACATTTTTGAAGCAAAGAAGGAATTCGCATTCATTCCAGACAATGTGTGGAAGAAGCATCACACATTTTTAAGCAAAGAAAAAATTCTCATTAATTCAAAACGATGTGTGGAAGAAGCATCACACATTTTTAAGCAAAATAAAAATTCTCATTAATTCAAGACGATGTGTGGAAGAAGCATCACACATTTTTGACCAAAGAAGGAATTCTCATTAATTCGTGACGATGTGTGGAAGAAGCATCACGCATTTTTTGAAGCAAAGGAGGAATTCTCATTAATTCCAGACAATGTGTGGAAAAAGCATCACACATTTTTAAGCAAAGAAAAATTCTGATTAATTCAAAACGATGTGTGGAAGAAGCATCACACATTTTTAAACAAAGAAGAAATTCACATTAATTCAAAACGATGTGTGGAAGAAGCATCACACATTTTTAAGCAAAGAAAATATTCTCATTAATTCAAAACGATGTGTGGAAGAAGCATCGCACATTTTTGACCAAAGAAGGAGTTCTCATTAATTCGTGACGATGTGTGGAAGAAGCATCACACATTTTTGAAGCAAAGAAGGGATTCTCATTAATTCCAGACAATGTGTGGAAGAAGCATCACACATTTTTAAGCAAAGAAAAAATTCTCATTAATTCCGAACGATGTGTGGAAGAAGTATCACGCATTTTTGACCAAAGAAGGAATTCTCATTAATTCGTGACGATGTGTGGAAGAAGCATCACACATTTTTGAAGCAAAGAAGGAATTCTCATTAATTCCAGACAATGTGTGGAAGAAGCATCACACATTTTTAAGTAAAGAAAAAGAAAAAATTATCATTAATTCAAAACGATGTGTGGAAGAAGCATCATACATTTTTAAGCAAAGAAAAAATTCTCATTAATTCAAAACGATGTGTGGAAGAAGCATCACACATTTTTGACCAAAGAAGGAATTCTCATTAATTCGTGACGATGTGTGGAAGAAGCATCACACATTTTTGAAGCAAAGAAGGAATTCTCATTAATTCCAGACAATGTGTGGGAGAAGCACCACACATTTTTAAGCAAAGAAAAAATTCTCATTAATTCAAAACGATGTGTGGAAGAAGCATCACACATTTTTGAAGCAAAGAAGGAATTTTCATTCATTCCAGACAATGTGTGGAAGAAGCATCACACATTTTTAAGCAAAATAAAAATTCTCATTAATTCAAGACGATGTGTGGAAGAAGCATCACACATTTTTGACCAAAGAAGGAATTCTCATTAATTCGTGACGATGTGTGGAAGAAGCATCACGCATTTTTGAAGCAAAGAAGGAATTCTCATTAATTCCAGACAATGTGTGGAAAAAGCATCACACATTTTTAAGCAAAGAAAAAATTCTGATTAATTCAAAACGATGTGTGGAAGAAGCATCACACATTTTTAAACAAAGAAGAAATTCACATTAATTCAAAACGATGTGTGGAAGAAGCATCACACATTTTTAAGCAAAGAAAATATTCTCATTAATTCAAAACGATGTGTGGAAGAAGCATCACACATTTTTGACCAAAGAAGGAGTTCTCATTAATTCGTGACGATGTGTGGAAGAAGCATCACACATTTTTGAAGCAAAGAAGGAATTCTCATTAATTCCAGACAATGTGTGGAAGAAGCATCACACATTTTTAAGCAAAGAAAAAATTCTCATTAATTCCGAACGATGTGTGGAAGAAGTATCACGCATTTTTGACCAAAGAAGGAATTCTCATTAATTCGTGACGATGTGTGGAAGAAGCATCACACATTTTTGAAGCAAAGAAGGAATTCTCATTAATTCCAGACAATGTGTGGAAGAAGCATCACACATTTTTAAGTAAAGAAAAAGAAAAAATTATCATTAATTCAAAACGATGTGTGGAAGAAGCATCATACATTTTTAAGCAAAGAAAAAATTCTCATTAATTCAAAACGATGTGTGGAAGAAGCATCACACATTTTTGACCAAAGAAGGAATTCTCATTAATTCGTGACGATGTGTGGAAGAAGCATCACACATTTTTGAAGCAAAGAAGGAATTCTCATTAATTCCAGACAATGTGTGGGAGAAGCACCACACATTTTTAAGCAAAGAAAAAATTCTCATTAATTCAAAACGATGTGTGGAAGAAGCATCACACATTTTTGAAGCAAAGAAGGAATTTTCATTCATTCCAGACAATGTGTGGAAGAAGCATCACATATTTTTAAGCAAAGAAAAAATTCTCATTAATTCAAAACGATGTGTGGAAGAAGCATCACACATTTTTAAGCAAAGAAAAAATTCTCATTAATTCAAGACGATGTGTGGAAGAAGCATCACACATTTTTGACCAAAGAAGGAATTCTCATTAATTCGTGACGATGTGTGGAAGAATCATCACACATTTTTGAAGCAAAGAAGGAATTCTCATTAATTCCAGACAATGTGTGGAAGAAGCATCACACATTTTTAAGCAAAGAAAAAATTCTCATTAATTCAAAACGATGTGTGGAAGAAGCATCACACATTTTTAAGCAAAGAAAAAATTCTCATTAATTCAAAACGATGTGTGGAAGAAGCATCACACATTTTTGACCAAAGAAGGAGTTCTCATTAATTCGTGACGATGTGTGGAAGAAGCATCACACATTTTTGAAGCAAAGAAGGAATTCTCATTAATTCCAGACAATGTGTGGAAGAAGCATCACACATTTTTAAGCAAAGAAAAAATTCTCATTAATTCCAAACGATGTGTGGAAGAAGTATCACGCATTTTTGACCAAAGAAGGAATTCTCATTAATTCGTGACGATGTGTGGAAGAAGCATCACACATTTTTGAAGCAAAGAAGGAATTCTCATTAATTCCAGACAATGTGTGGAAGAAGCATCACACATTTTTAAGTAAAGAAAAAGAAAAAATTATCATTAATTCAAAATGATGTGTGGAAGAAGCATCACACATTTTTAAGCAACGAAAAAATTCTCATTAATTCAAAACGATGTGTGGAAGAAGCATCACACATTTTTGACCAAAGAAGGAATTCTCATTAATTCGTGACGATGTGTGGAAGAAGCATCACACATTTTTGAAGCAAAGAAGGAATTCTAATTAATTCCAGACGATGTGTGGAAGAAGCATCACACATTTTTGACCAAAGAAGGAATTCTCATTAATTCGTGACGATGTGTGGAAGAAGCATCACACATTTTTGAAGCAAAGAAGGAATTCTCATTAATTCAAAACGATGTGTGGAAGAAGCATCACACATTTTTGACCAAAGAAGGAATTCTCATTAATTCGTGACGATGTGTGGAAGAAGCATCACACATTTTTGAAGCAAAGGAGGAATTCTCATTAATTCCGGACAATGTGTGGAAGAAGCATCACACATTTTAAAGCAAAGAAAAAATTCTCATTAATTCAAAACGATGTGTGGAAGAAGCATCACACATTTTTGAACAAAGAAGGAATTCTCATTAATTCGTGACGATGTGTGGAAGAAGCATCACACATTTTTGAAGCAAAGAAGGAATTCTCATTAATTCCAGACAATGTGTGGAAGAAGCAGCACAAATTTTTAAGCAAAGAAACAATTCTCATTAATTCGAGACGATGTGTGGAAGAAGCATCACACCTTTTTAAGCAAAGAAGGAATTCTCATTAATTCCAGACAATGTGTGGAAGAAGCAGCACAAATATTTAAGCAAAGAAACAATTCTCATTAATTCGAGACGATGTGTGGAAGAAGCATCACGCATTTTTAAGCAAAGAAGGAATTCTCATTAATTCCAGACGATGTGTGGAAGGAACATCACACATTTTACGAAGAATCCAATGACCAGTAGATCCATTTCCACAATCGGGTGCCAATGAGAAAACCCAAATTTGCAGGTGACGTGGATCGAACCAGCATCTTTCTGCCCTGGAGCCAAATGCTTTCCCAATTAAGCTACACCGACGAAATTTATGGCTGCAACTCTGCCGTCTTGACATGTGCTCCACCTCTGTAGTAAATCACAGGTCTTCTGGTTTTCAATTAAATTTATGCGTTGAGAGTAAAAACGGTTAGATAACAAGAAGACACACTGGAAATTTGCATGTTCCTAATTAGGATTTCTGTTTGCCATTCCTGAAAACTAAGCTATGGGCCCCCATGATCCTGGTTTTTAATGTAGCAGAGCATGCCTTCAACGGTAAAAATACCCCCGGAGAAAATACCCCTGTAAACTGGAAAAAACGCTCCCGGAAGAAATACCCCCAGAACAAACGGTTCACTGTAAACTGCTACACAGGAACACTGATGTGTGGCAGTGTTCCGGTGTGGCAATTTACCGGCAACCCTGCCACACATCTTTCAGCAACTTGGCCACAAAAGTTCAAGGGGGGGGTGCTATAAAGATTGCCTTTTCTGGGCCTACATTGATAACTGAATTGAATTGGGAACTCCAAACGAATTTCGCGAAAACGTTCCATGTAAGCCAAGCGAGAATTGTACTTTAATTTGAAGAAATAAATTGTCGAGGGTTCGAGGTACACTTGGTGGTGGGGGAGCTCAACCCCCAACTTCCGTAATATTAGATTCTGGGCCGCTGGAGTCTGTCAGTGTAACCAAGCTGTTGTTCCCCTTGAGGCGCTCGCCAGGTCCGTGAGCTCTAGAAGGGGGGGATTCCCCCAAAATGTTAAAATGGACGTAGAGCTGTAAACATTAGAACCATGCTTTACATAATGATTCTGTACACGACCACGAATTTTCAGGAGGGTGGGGTGCAAGTTTCTAAGAGCGCAGACAAGTGTTCGAGGCAAGGGATTTGCTCGCAATTTCTATGCTTCCTGTTGTCTTTAATGGTAAACTATGTATGCCCTTCCCCCTCCCCCAGAAATTTGGTGAAGCCTGTGAAAGGGATACGAGTCTAGAGTCGGTCAGTGTATCCTCGATGTTACCCCTGAATAGCTCTTAGAAAATGGGGGGGGGGTTACCCCACCCTCCTGAAAATTCGTGGACGTGTACAGAATCATTATATGAAGCATGGTACTAATTTTTACAGCTCTACGTCCATTTTAACATTTTGGGGAAAAGCCCCCCAAAGCTCATGGACCTCGCGGACACTTCAAGGGGAACTTCCTGGATACACTGACAGACTCCAGCTGCCCAGAATTTAATATTACGGAAGTTAGGGGTTGAGCCCCTTCCCCCACCAAGTGTACCTCGGACCCTCGGCAATTTATATCTTCAAATTAAAGTACAATTCTCGCTTGGCTTACATGGAACATTTTCGCGAAATTCGTTTGGAGTTCCCAATTCAGTTCTCAATATAGGCCCAGAAACGGCAGATCTTTATAGCCCCCCCCCCTTGAACTTTTGTGGCCAAGTTGCTGAAAGATGTGTGACAAGGTTGCCGGTAAATTGCCACACCGGAACACTGCCACACATCAGTGTACATGTGTGGCAGTTTACAGTGAACCGTTTGTTCTGGGGGTATTTCTTCCGGAGGCATTTTTTCCGCTTTTCAGTTTTCAGGGGTATTTTTTACGGGGGTATTTTTACCTACATCCGTCTTCAACAATGATTTTCAAATAGTAACTCCGTTCAGAAAGTGAACAGGAAAGATGACACCGAATTTTCGGGTGTAATAAGCACGTCTTTTGAATCCGTTCTGACGCAAATTAAATTTATCAAAGCTATTCAAAGTCAATGGAACCGGTATGGAAAACAATAGTATCTGACGGAAGAAAGAAGTTTTTCAATCGGGTCTTTAATCCCTCAGATATTGCTGTAAACGGAATCGTGAGCTTACGAACTCTTAGAAACAGTTTTATCGACAAAAATAAGATGTGACTTTACGTCCCTTGGTGGGAAAACCATGCATTATTTTAGGAAGAAAATATTCACAAAAGGTTTATCCATATGAGCGGTATCGGTCCAAGAAAAAAAAAAAATAGTCGAGTTTTCAGGAGCCCAGATTTTGCTACAAATACATCAGAAGTAGAAATTAACACTTATGACCCCTGGTGGCCAAACCATTCTTTACCAAACATTAGAAATTACGTGAAAAATATTTTCCGTCAGGTCTTGTATGCGATACAATAAGCATTTTTCAAATCGGAGTTTTGGGAGCAGAAAACGCAACTTACCCTTGTGCGCCCTAGCGGAAAGTCTATGATTTACTTGAAAATTTTGAATTTATAAGAAAAACATTTCGCATCGGAAACACTATCCAACAAAGAAGGAATTTTTCAAATCGGACTTTTAGAAGTAGAGATATTGACAAAAATAAGATATACATCTACGCCCCTGGCGTAGAAACCCTGCATTATTTCAAAAGAAAATGTCCCTAAAATGTTTGTCGACATGAGTAGTATCGGTCCACAAAAGACTTTTTCAGTCGAGATTTTAAAAGCTCATATTTTGCTGCAAATGCATCAGAAGCGGAAATTAAGACTTACGTGCCCTGGTGGCCAATCAATTTTTTACAAAAAGTTGAAATTACGTGCAAACGATTTCCCATCAGGAGCTGTATCCGTTGCAGAAAGAATTTTTCAGATCGGAGATTTTGAAGCAGAGATATAGGGGGAAACGCAATTTACCTTTATGCCCCCTAGCGGAAAGTCTATGAATTACTTGAAAATTTTGAATTTATAGGAAAATCATGTCACACTAGAAACACTATCCAACAAAGAAGGATTTTTTTTTAAATCGGACTCTTAGAAGTCGAGATATTGACAAAAATAAGATATACATCTACGCCCCTTGGCATAGAAACCGTGCACTATTTTAAGAAGAAAATGTTTCTAAAAGGTTTGTCGACATGAGTAGTATCGGTCTGCAAACGATGCTATTTTCAATCGAGAATTTAGAAGCTCATATTTTGCTGCAAATACACTGACGGAAAAAAAAATCCCAACACCAAGAAGGGGTTGTGTTACATAAACGACAGTTCGTAGGCGGTGAGAGTACATCTGTAAGATGACGTCTTTGTAAATTTCGCGCTCGGCGCATACGTGTGGCGCTAGTAGGGCCCCTCGGAACATGCAAAGCAGGTTTGCTGTAAATACGCGCTGTAACGTTCGTGAGCGTTAGTTATCGTTGAGATTCAACGTAGTGTGTTGATGTTAGTCAAGAATGCCTTTAAGAAGACGAAGAAGCCATTATCAACAGCTCACGGAGTTTGAACGAGGTCGTGTAATAGGGCTACGAGAAGGTGGATTTTCGTTCCGCAATATTGCAGAACGACTTGGCAGGAATGTAGCCACTGTGCATGATTGTTGGCAGCGGTGGTCAAGGGAAGGTACTGCCTCAAGAAGACCGGTTTCCGGCCGGCCACGTGACACCACTGAGAGGGAAGACCGCCGCGTAGGGCGTATGGCCGTGGCGCATCGTACCGCGTCTGCGGCAGTAATTCGAGCTGCAGTTGCCACCACAGTGACACAACGAACTGTTACAAATTGGTTACTTGAAGGACAGCTCCGAGCCAGACGCCCTGTAGCGTGCATTCCACTTACTCCAAACCACTGCCGTTTGCGACGTCAGTGGTGTCAAGCTAGAGCTCATTAGAGGACGGAGTGGAGATCTGTTGTGTTTTCTGATGAAAGCCGGTTCTGCCTGGGTGCCAGTGATGGCCGTGTGTTGGTTAGAAGGAGGCCAGGTGAGCGCCTGCAACCAACCTGTCTGCGGCCGAGACACACTGGACCTACCCCTGGAGCTATGGTCTGGGGAGCAATTTCCTATGACAGCAGGAGCACTCTCGTGGTTATCCCACGCACCCTGACGGCACAGTTGTACGTCGGTCTGGTGATTCAACCTGTTGTGCTGCCATTCATGAACAGCATTTCAGGGGGTGTTTTCCAACAGGATAACGCTCGCCCGCATACCCAACATGCTCTACAGAGTTGTAACCCAACATGCTCTACAGAGTGTCGACATGTTGCCGTGGCCTGCTAGATCACCAGATCTTTCACCAATTGAGCACGTATGGGACATCATTGGACGACAACTCCAGCGTCACCCCCAACCAGCATTAAGCGTCCCTGTATTGACCGACCAAGTGCAACAGGCATGGAACTCCATCCCACAAACTGACATCCAGCACCTGTACGACACAATGCATGAACGTTTGTGTGCTTGCATTCAACATTCTGGCGGTTACACCGGTTATTAAGGCACCAGCATTTCACATTTAAAATGGCTCTTCTCGCGCTTACAATAAGCTGTGATCTTTAAACCTTAATCGATTAAATATGTTACCTATACAAATGTATTGCCGCCATTTCATTCCTCTACAACTATTTTTCGTGGTGTTGGGATTTTTTTTCCGTCAGTGTACATCAGAAGCGGAAATTAAGGTTTACGCCGCCTGGTGGCCAAACCATTTTTTTACAAACATTAGAAATTATGTGGAAACGATTTCCCATCAGGAGCTGTATCCGGTGCAGAAAGAATTTTTCAGATCGGAGATTTAGAAACAGAGATATAGGGGAAAACGCAATTTACCTTTACGCCCCTTAGCGGAAAGTCTATGAATTACTTGAAAATTTTGAAATTATATGAAAAACATGTCACACGGAAAACACTATCCAAAAAAGAAGGAATTTTTCAAATCGGACTCCTAGAAGTCGAGCTATTGACAAAAATAAGATATACATCTACGCCCCCTGGCAGAGAAACTGTGGAATATTTTAGGAAGAAAATATTCCGAAAAGG
The DNA here is from genome assembly GCA_039090855.1 of Macrothele yani. Lineage (NCBI taxonomy): Eukaryota > Metazoa > Arthropoda > Arachnida > Araneae > Macrothelidae > Macrothele > Macrothele yani. The sequence continues at coordinate 1,753,538 of CM076991.1, forward strand.
TTTATCGATGTGAGTGGCATCAGTTCACGAACTAATTTTTCAATCGATATTTTAGAAGCTCAGATTTTATGGCAAATACACCAGAAGCGAAAATTAACGCTTACGTCCCCTGGTGGCCAAAATATTCTTTAGCAAAAATTCGAAATTATATGCAAAAGATTTTCCACCAGGAGATGTATCCGCTGAAAAAAACAATTTTCAAATCTGAGTTTTAGAAGAAACGTTATCGAACAAAAATGCTATTTACTTTTACGCCCCCTAGCGGAAAATCTATGCGTAATTTGAAAAAGAAACTATATCCAAAATACTCTTCGACATAAATGGAATCGAAAGATAAAAGATTTTTTTCAATCGGATGTTTAGAAGCAAATATGTGGAATAAAACGTATTTTTGAATTCGACATCATCTGCATTTACGCCCTCTAGCGGCGAAATTGTACATCGTAAAAAAAAACGAAATGAAGGATCATCATTCGCATATTTCAAGCTTTCGAATGCAAAACGAATTTTTCAAATCGGACTTATAGTTGCAGAGATACCGTGGGTACAGACGGACGGACGGACAAACCGATAACATAAGCACGATCTTTTTTAACAAAAGACGTGCTAAAAATGGTATGACCACAACTTCCAGTATTCGGTCAGTTTGGTATGAGGAAAGAATGCCCACGGAAAAAACGCCCACGGAAAAAACGCCAACGGAAAAAACGCCCACTTTTCGAAAATAGGAAAAAACGCCCACGGAAAAATCGCCCACAGACAAAATGCACACGGGAAAAATATGTGATCGACTGATAAGTTTATATGTCTGTTATAAACGGTGTTCGGACAACTGGTCACAGACTGCTGGCCAAAAAAGCGTTAGGGGTCATATAAAAATTGCGGTTTCTTGGCCACCTCACCTACATAACGCGAATATGGGAATGACGGAATGAAAACTTTTAGAAGGGCCTAAACGTTAGTTCTAATATTATTTTCTGCCTGAGTAATACCGCAATATTAATAATTTGATGTGTAAAATATTTTCTGCAAACCTTACAAATACGAGAGGAAAGTTCGGATTACACTGATGAACTGTTTTAAGGGGCCGTATAAAAATTGCGTTCTGGGCTGCTCCGTGGCTACGTTTCCCCGAGATTGGTTATCTGACACACATAAAATGTCCGTAATTTCGTATTTTCTTATTTACGATATTTTTCTAGAAACTACAACAAAACAAATTCTCTGCGAGTATGTGCAAACCCAGGAAACTTGTAGGGGGAGGGGGTGCTTAAAACCTAAAATATAAAGAATTTCTGGTCCGATCGGGAGATTTCCAGCGTTTACAAGCTACAACTCGTCGAATTATCTGAGGGTATCTTCTGCCTCAGGAAACTAGTCGGGGGGGGGGGGGGGGTAATACCAAAATCGTAAAATATCAAGAATTTCTCTTCCGATCGGGAGATCTTCAGCATTTACAAACTGCAACTCGACAAATTTTCTTTAGCGCATGTCCACTCTCTGAAACCTGTCGGCGAGGGGGGGGGTGGAATACCAAAAGTGTAGAATATGAACAATTTCGTTCGATCGGGAGATTCTCAGCAATTAGCAGCTTACAACTCGCCACATTATCTGAAGGCATGTGAATGATGAAACTCTCCGGGTCGGAAGAGAAATACTTCATATTTTACACTTTTGGTATTAACCCCCCCCCCCCCCCCCCGACAGGTTTGCTGAGTAGGCACGTGTCCTCAAATAATCTGTCGAGTTGTAGCTTGTAAATGCTTATAATCTCCCGATCGGATTAGAAACTCTTCATATTTTTTTTACTTTTAGTATTAACCCCCCCTCCCTCCGACAGGTTTCCTGAGGCAGCACATGCGCTCAGATAATTTGCAGACTTGTAGTCTGAAAACCCTTAAATCTTTTGCTGAGATGTAGATCATAAACATTTGTTATAAAGAATTACATTAATTGGAAAAAATCAGAATACAGCAGCTGGTGAACAAGCATATACTGACCGCAACTCCGCATTATCCACGAGTGACTGTTTATCAGTCAAATTAAAAAATGTAGCAACTATTGAAAAATATATATTCTATATGTATGGATGTACAGATCCTTCTTGCTGACCACCGAACTGATTGTATGAAATCAGTCGCCGAACAAGGCCGCTCCTTCTCTCTCTCTCTCTCTCTTTTCTACAGCGGGTAGAGAGAGCCATCTGCTTTTTCGTCACAGTCGTTTGCTGTCCAGCTCCGCAGGTGCGAGATAGATAATTCAACGGAGCTCACAAAGCGACAAGACCCCACCCACCCCAAGAAACAAACCATATATGTCATCTAAATTTATCCGTTGCTTCGAAATTTGCGGCAGTATCAAGTTACTTCTTGCGCCCAGAACCAGAATTTGCCCCCCCCAGGGGGTTGGTAATCTGAGTCATATAAAGTTTCCGTGATTTCGTCTTTTCTTAATTGCGATAATTAATGTAATTCTTTATAACAAATGTTTATGATCTACAACTCAGCAAAAGATTTAAGGGTTTTCAAACTACAAGTCTGCAAATTATCTGAGCGCACGTGCCTACTCAGCAAACCCGGGGGGGGGGAGGTATATGATATTTGTGAAATATATAGAATTTCTTGTCCGATCGGGAGATTTTCAGCATTTACAAACTACAACTGGAGACATTATCTCCCGGCATGAACATACTGAGCAATGTTATATACAATTATTTGAAACGTTATAATCATAGGAATAATCATATGTTATAAACAAATATTTAGCTCATACCAATTCACCATAGTTATATACTTTATGAAACAATTCACCATAAATCTTCAAACGTTAATCTGTACCAACGTTACATTCTAATACAAAACACGTGTTAAAGTTATGAACAATGGAACACGTGTTGATGCTATTCATTGGAACACGTGTTACTGTCATCAATGTTAAATACAAGGTGTTAATTTTATTGTTATATTTATTATTATGGACAAATTATAGGTGCATCAGTTACAGATCATTTACCGATTAAATTTACTTTATTGTGCCTTTTTATAACTATGGGACTTTTGTTCTACAGTGATCGTATATGGACAAAAACGTGCCCCTTATATGTACTGGCATATAATAAAGCACGGCGTTGTGATTCACCTTTATCCCGTCACTGGAATGGTGGGGGAATAAAGGTGCCGCTCGTGAAAGAAATTAGAAACATAAACACATATTTTTTAACTTACACATACTTAACTTATGTCTTGTGTGGTTATAAGGAAAACAAACAGGAGTCTTATGGAAGTAATAAAAATGGTTTAATACGTGAGATTTAGGAACACTAAGGTACCACGTGCGTGGGTGCAGCCGTTAGCAATACCTTACACATAAAATTTACTATTATTACGATTTTTCTCTATAACGTCTCCGATCATTTCTGCATACATCTATCTATATATATAAGTGCAAAGCTTAGTGATTCATTTTACTTCTAGTTCCTTTTCTCCTATGCTTTACCTAAATGTTTTACCTAGCTAACTGGGTTTTCATTGTTTTATCATGACCAATACACACGCCACGTGCTCTAAATAGGGTTATGAATTAATTTAAGCAAGTACATGCAATAACAGGGAAAAGGAAAAATCACTTAACTGGTATTTCCATATGTCTTTCAGGTTTTCAATCCAAATCTTTATCCAATTGTCAGCGCAGGCAGTACTTCATCTATCTCTCGTCACATCGCTCGACGATCCGCTATCCACGTCTGTGTTTCGCTGCTCCTCGAACTCAACTCCTCGTGACCAGTGAAGACCTTCTGAGCTTCACCTTGTCCGCGGATGCCAAGGTCACTTGACCAGTCTGGAATTCATCTAATCCGTCCGGGGAACGTCACTTCGATCCCTCCTTGGGAACTGACCCTTCAACTTTTCCGACCCCCTATATCCCCTGGGGCTATCTATGCACGTGCATGTTGGACTAAATTTATTTTAAATAATTTTATTTCCAACAGCAAACCTGTCGGGGGGAGGGGTTAATTCCAAAAGTGTAGAATATGAAAAATTTTTTCATCATTCACATGCCTTCAGATAATGTGTCGAGTTGTAGCTGCTAATTTCTGAGAATCTCCCGATCGGACGAGAAATCGTTCATATTTTACACTTTTAGTATTACCCCCCCCCCCCCGCCTCACCGACAGGTTTCCAGAGAGTGGACATGCGCTAAGAAAATTTGTCGAAGTCTTGATATTTTACGATTTTGGTATCCCCCCCCCCCAACTAGTTTCCTGAGGCAGCAGATACCCTCAGATAATTCGACGAGTTGTAGCTTGTAAACGCTGGAAATCTCCCGATCGGACCAGAAATTCTTTATATTTTAGGTTTTAAGCACCCCCTCCCCCGACAAGTTTCCTGGGTTTGCACATACTCTCAGAGAATTTGTTTAGTTGTAGTTTCTGGAAAAATATCGTAAATAAGAAAATACGAAATTACGGACATTTTATGTATGTCATATAACCAATCTCGGGGAGACGTAGCCACGGAGCAGCCCAGAACGCAATTTTTATACGGCCCCTTAAAATTTTTGTGGCCAATTCTCCACTTAGTCTTAGCTCCGAAAATCATGGAAATGTCTAAATTTCTTACTGAAAATGAAATACCAAAAAAAAAAAAAAAAAATTATGAACAATAGTTGCTGAAGTAGTGGGGAATATAGCCACACGAAATTTGTTTATTCAGAACAATTTTATGGCACTGAAATTGCAATGTGTCCAGCTCTACGTACCCGCTACGTGACAACACAAAATGGCACCACATTTTTAATTTTTTGGTCCCGATCGGGAGATTTCCATTCACATTTTTAATTTTTAATTTTTTGGTCCCGATCGGGAGATTTCCAGCGTTTACATATACACAAATTCTGCTGTGAGAATAGCAGTTCATTTTGGGTGTTTAAGTCGTGAGGAGTTGTTGATCCAAAGTGCATGTTGTTCGCAAATATAACAAACAGATGTCAGAACTACAGAGGTATTGATGTATAGCAGTTGGCTTGAAGACAACGGTGAATCATTAGTATGTTTTTAAATAAATGTTGCATAAGACTACCACTGCTTTCAGGCCAACACCATACAAACTCTACAGTCCATCAGTGCAATCTGAAGTTTCCTCTCGTATTTGTAAGGTTTGCAGAAAATATTTTACGCATCAAATTATTAATATTGCGGTATTACTCAGGCAGAAAATAATATTAGGACTAACGTTTAGGCCCTTCTAAAAGTTTTCATTCCGTCATTCCCATATTCGCGTTATGTAGGTGAGGTGGCCTAGAAACCACAATTTTTATATGATCCCTAACGGTTTTTTGGCCAGCAGTCTGTCACTAGTTGTCCGAACACCGTTTATAACAGACATATAAACTTATCAGTCGATCACATATTTTTCCCGTGAGCATTTTGTCTGTGGGCGATTTTTCCGTGGGCGTTTTTTCCGTGGGCGATTTTTTCGAGAAGTGGGCGTTTTTTCCGTGGGCATTCTTTCATACAATCGTCAGTTTATATGACAGAAAGCCCGTTATTGACTCAAGATTTTCATTTGCAATCACGTACAGAAATGTATTTATGGAAATTTAACTAAAAATTTAAAAAAGCAGATTTTTTTTCTAATCCGTAAAAAGTGCATCAATTAGAAGCATGAGTCCTAATTGCGTTATCCAGGCAGATGTGAAACTTTATACTGAAATCTGAAAATAAAAGAAAAATTGCTCCCCTCTCCCCCCATAAAACTATGAGCTTAGTGCATGTGATGCATACACACAAACGTGGGCGCGCAAATAAAAATGTCAAAACCTCCCGTCAAAAATTTCTGGATCCACCACTGCATAACAGTATTCGAAGAGTTAAACTCTTCTTTATTTTCAAAAGGCGGCAGGTGTCGCTACGTACTATGAGGTCAGTTCGTTCTAGAAAGAAAAAATAAAGAAATGTGTGCTTTGCCATTTACAATCTGTACACTATAAAAAAATAAATAAGGAAATGCTAGTGACATAAATGTCGTACATGATAAAAAGAAACTTGAAATGAGTGCTTGCTAATAAAGCGAAAAGTGAACAAAAAAATCAGGAAAAGCGAGAGGATTTTATTAGAATAGCCCTTCCCTCTTCTTCTTTTTTTTTTTTTTTCGGGAGGGGGGGTCTGCTTTCCCTACTTGTTTCGATACAACCTGTCTTCTGGTAACGAACGAGTTGTCGCTGCTGCCAGCACTTTGAGGCGCATCGACTCATTGACCTTCACGATCACTAACCCTCCCGCTCCCCGACGTAGCCCCCTCCCCTCCCCTTTGAAACTTGCCGTTACGGCCCTGAGAAGAATGCACCAATGAGAGAGAATCTGAATAGGACCTCCTCCCCCTCTCATGACGGTAGAAGCCAGTTTCCTCGCTCACGACGACAGGCAGGCTTCGTAGCACACAGCATGCGTGCGCGAACCACACCGAGCTCCAGCCTCAGACAGCAGCAGTCCCTGTCGGAGTAAGCAAGTTCGGGAAGCAGACGGTTGTGTGGAGAAAGAAACATCACCACGTGGTCGGTGGCCGCCGGAGGATATGCAATACGAAGACGGGCTGCCCCACTATGCTTCGGCCGTGGACGGTCCCCCGCCGCCCCCGGGTCTCTACGACCCACACAGGCCCACAATGCAAAGCCTCGCCCACATGAATCATGCTGCCAGTGTACACCAATACCACGGGAATCATGTACCTTTATCCAATCATGTCATGGGATCTGTACCGGATGTACACAAGAGAGATAAGGATGCCATTTATGGGTAGGTACTATTTCTTTTTTATTTCCCCTTGCTTTCGGAATAAAATTAACAGTTATGGTGATGCATCATAGTCACGTGAGTGAAAGCTACATCCACATGTTTTTAGTATGCTGAATGTGCAGCCTCCCCGGTCGCCGAGTGGCCTGATGCACTGGCTTCTGACCATTCGTCCGGTGTGACATGGGCTTTATATTTGGCTTATGGCACTGGTTCTCTCTCTTCCCTAGAACGAGCAGCTCTAAATTAGGGACGGACTACTACTGATTATAATCCTATGAGCTGCTCATGTTTGCCGTTAATCCCTGAAACAAACAATTCTGAATGTGGATTTCGCAATCTTCCTGGCATCGAAATTCTCGCTGGGTGAAAAGCAGAGCACATTTTCCCACCATTTAATTGTTGTTGTTAGGTTCCATGAAGTCGTGTTCGACTCTTGGTGACTTGACTCTATGAACAAAATCCCGCCACTCCATCTGTTCTCAGCAAGATCTTGCAATTCTCCTATGATCATTTTACAAGCTTCTTTGATTCCATCCAATCATCTTGTCCTCTGCCTTCCCCTTGTTCTGATTCCTCCAACCTTGGCAAGCATGATCATTTTTTTAAAACCCACTATTGCCACTCCACACATGTCCAAAGCGAGTTTTTGCTAATACAGTGGACAAAAAATATGCCATACATACATTACTTCGCACAAATAAATGTGGAAAGCAATTGTGACGAAATATTTTTTACCTTTGGATTACTTTTATAATAAACACACGCACACGTGTTTCTTTTTTTACTAATCAGAAGAAATATGTATATAACAAATGAAAATGTAAATTTTTCATGCTAAAAAAGTATCTTCACACATAACACTCAGTTTCAAAGCAGTTAAACATTACATTATGCAAATCGATAACAAATGCAAGCCCCGCCACTGTTTAAAAAACCAAGCCCTGTAACACACACAAAAAAAAAAAAAAAAAACGAGAAAGATTTCTGATCCATTAAATTTAGAATAGTAAAATACTTGCACAGGCACACATGTGCCGCAATTCAATGACGTCGAATTTTGCTGTGTCAGAAAGCTGCAGTTCTCATGTGAGAGAAAAAAAAAAAATGCGTAGGAAAGATTTAGAAATAATTCCTAGTTTTACTGATTCAGTAAACATATTAGGAAACCTAATCACTTTATCGTGCCTTCAGTTCAGGGCCGGATTAAGCCATTTGTGTGGGCCCCAAGGCTAAGATAGCTAAGAGGGCCCCAAAGAACCAATGACGGAGAATCATCATGGAGACCTTTAAGACACGAAACTGTTGCAATATGCCTTGTGGTAATTAATACGTAGGGCATTCTTTAAACTCATAAATTATCTGCAGAGTTACTGTCTTTTTCATTGTTCTCATAAGAACATGAGTTAAAAGCTTAAGATTCCTAGATTTTACCATGGATTTTCTAATGATTTATCATTGTATACCTTTCTCACTTCATCTCTTTTGCTAAATGCAATGTGAAGACACAGGGGACTTCGACCATTAAGGGTTTCAAGTGCAAATTGGGAGGTGTGAGTGGATGGTGGTAGTGAAAAAGTTGAAACTGTCTGGCCGACCTCGCTGTACATAGGGACATGAAACCTTTTAACTTTACCCCTTGGAATCTGTTCCTCTTCCAGCCTTTGTTTGTTGCCAATCATACGGGACAAAAGTAAAACTATCTTATAGACCTCTCTATCTATTTGCCTAAGCATGCTTTCTTGGTCATGGTGGGTTCCAAGGCTATAGACCCCCCCTCCCTCCTTTAATCCGGCCATGCCTCAGTTTCATTCTGAAAGTCCAATACATTTCAGCCTCCTGTGACTAGCCTTAGATGGTTAAAAACATCACCCAGGTATGCAGCTGAACTGGCTTCGCACAGCAAGTGTACTGTTAAGAAGCCAGGCGGTTTTACAAGCTCCCCTTTTAACACCCCCTCCCTTATCCCCGCCGATGTCTTGGGGAAAAGGCGAGAGAGTGGATTGTGGCCTGCTGGTTGGGAGCAGATCGCGGAAATAAGGGTAAGGTATTTTATTTTTGTTCCAGTATTATTAAGCTGCCCTCTGATATTCAGAAGTTCGCTGCTGATATCCAGACATTAACAAATGTTTATACAACAATGCAAAAGGTTCCGTAGGACTGCATTCATATTTCAAAAAGCCTTGATGTAGTCGAAGTCTAAGCAAACTCCAGTCTTGCGTCACTGCTTGCCTTCAGTCGAAGGCATAGGTATTGTTTGTCTTGTTGTTTGCCGACTTAACGCTCACCATGAGCAACTCGATGGGGCTATAAGAAGTTGCCTGTCCCTGATTTGGGCCAGTAGTTCCAGGTGAGGTAAAAAGCCAACGCATTAGTAAAAAAGCGCATGACCGATGCCTCATCCAGGCCAGGTCCAACAACTAGCCAGAAACTTGCGCTTCTGACCACTCAGCCACCGAGATGGCTAGGTTCTGTTGTTGAGTCTTCAGTTCATGATGCAATCTCCCTTCCAGCAGGCATGCCAATAGGGGTCTATCAGTGGGCAATGATGGCGCCTCCGGTCATTTAAGGTAGTGATGATTATTATTATTATTATTATTATTATTATTTTTCGAATTTGTCGCCCCACAAATAAAAGGCCTAAGTAATTTGTTTTAATTATACATCGATGATCCCTTTTTATCTCGTTACAAACAAAAACACGTGCTTTTACAATCGCCTTGCCCTTGGTTCTGTGCACGTCAGTTTTTTTTTTTTTTTTTTTTTTTTTTGATATTTTAAAAAATTCATTTTGTGGCTGATCGAACATAATTATATTAGACACATTTATATTTTTAACATAGTTCGTAATTTTCCCACTTGGAGCTTGTGAAAGGGTTTGTTTCACGTCGATAAAAAAAATAAAATCAGTAGGCTATGTGAAATCTTCAGTATGTTTTCTTTTTATTTACTCCTCAAATTTCTTGCTAGAAAAGTTTATGATCATGTAGATTTTCGATTGCATGTCATAGACTACAGCAAAAATAATCTTGCACTTAAAATCTCAAAGCAAATTAAAACTGAACATATTTAAAAAAAAAAAAAAATATTTACGTTTTCGAATTTCCCGTTGTGGTGCATTAAGCGGGAAAATTTTATTTCTTCGAAATGACCTTATTTCGACGTTTTTCTACCAGACCAAAATTTCCTTTGCTTCCTGATTGGCCATAAAATTTTCCTTATTTTCGTACCCTTGTATTTCCATTCATAAATTTCTTGTTAATACCTGAAAAACGTGTTTTTTTTTTTTTGTAGTTGAAGGTTTAATACCACCGTGAGCAATTCAATCGGCTATAAGCAGTCGCTTGCCCCTAATTTAGGGTCAGCGGTTCCAGGGAAGAAAGAAAGCCAGTACCGTAAGACCAAAACAACATCCATACCTCACGGGATTCGAACCCGGATCCTTCACGGACGAATGGTCAAAAGCCAGCGCTTAGACCTCTGGGTCATCAGGGCGGGCGGCTGTGGGTTTTTAAATGACTTCTATCAAAAAGATTTACTTCTGACAGAGGCCGAGGTTCCTGTTCAAATCAAACTGCTGTCGAAATTAGCAGAACAACCCATTTTCTTTTGTTTCTGACAGCTCCTTAAAAACACGTTCACTTAATTTCTCCTCGCTCATACAAACTTTAGGGGTAGAGCACTGATTTCCATTTTCGCTTCTTGGTATGGTATAACAAAACAAAAAAAAAAAAAAAACTTTGCTTCCTACGCGTTAACATTCTTTCGCATCCTTTTTTTAATTTTCAGAAATCTGCCATCCCCTTGAATCTGTCGCTCTAGGCACGTCCACAGTTACAACGTTGTAGTCCGTTCTGTCACGCACTTCCTCTTCATTACTGTTAAACTAGTTCGTAGTTTTTCCTAATGATTGCGTTTCACCTATCTCATACCCCACGTGTTTCACATTATGCTAATGTCAACAACTGCAGTACGCAGCCCCGGTGACTCACTGGGCTACGCGCTAACCTCAGACTGTTCGTCCCAGACATGGTGTTGAGTGTTTGTCTTATGGCACTGGCTCTCTCCCTTTCCGGGAACCAGTGGCCACAAATTAGGGAAGGGCGACTATTTATTTCCAAAAAAGTTTTTTTTTTTATATGGTTGAGGGTTTAACGACCACCGTGAACAACTCAATGCGCTATCAGCAGTCACCCGTCCCTAATTTAGGGCCACTGGTTCCAGGGAAGGGAGAGAGCCATTGCCGAGACAAACACAAGATCCGTGCTTCACCGGGATTCGAACCCGGACCCTCTTAGAAGAACGGTCATAAGCCAGCATTTAGACCATACGCTACTAGGACGGCACCCATAAAATGGCTCTCGGTGCTTGATAAACCCCGAAACAAAAAAAGAAAATCAGTTTAATGCATTGCCTCTTGTTGAAACGAAATACTGAGTTATTTGTCCACTGGAGTGTAACTAACTGGCATGCAGGGTATACAATGCAGAGAGGGCTCAGCGTTTGAAGGGCCCACTTCATTCAGTACTTTTTTTGTTACTTGAGTTTGTTTTTCAAAGATCTGAAATTTTCTTTTTATCATTGAGTTTAATGAACACAGATTGAACCGAAGCACTGCAGCAGTTCTTACGTATATGCAAGCAGTGTTGGATTCAGATATTTGACAGCCCCCTCCCCCCAATTTTGACAAGTTCATTTGTAGGCGTGGAAACAGGTGGGTCCAGGAAAGGCCTCCTCACGGTCATTTTCATACTTGTTTTTTTGCGCGAGAACAGCTGTTCTAAGCAAAGACATTTCTTTTTCTAATTTGCCGTTGCGTCCCTCCCCAACGGCAAATTAAAAAAAAAAATATGGTATACAATGTCAGTAATATTTATTCGGTTGAGAAGTTTTGTCTGCTCTGTGCCGACTGTCTCAAAGGTTATTCGGGTATGTACACATACAACAAATACAAAGTTACACGACGTTGACATCAGTTACACAAGTGTTTCATAAGAAATCCTAGACTGCTACTCTCACATTTGACCACTTTTTTGGCTTGTTTATGTAATAGAACACTAATAAAAAGAACACAAACGAGAAGGAATGACTTACACATAACAAAATAACATTTTTTCTTTCCCATCAATCGAATTATGACATGAATAAAATTACGTCTGATTCTTTAAATTTTGATCAAAGTGAAAGAAAACATTACGAATATCTTCAGCCCTGGGATTTATATGGAATCCTCTTGATTTATTTAATTTTATGCTGAAGATTTTGAAAATACCCCTCCGCCGTTTTTTGCCACTATGTTTGATAAGATGTCTTGCATTATTTTTTGGTCTTTTTTTTTTTTTTCATTTTTTTATTTTTCTTTCACAGTTATGCAATAGTTGTCGTAGGCCGAGCAGAATCTGAGCTTACTTAAATTGTCAGAACTTTTCCTTGGGTCTGTGGTATGTGTACATATCTGTACAACCTTTAATATAGAGGGGCTAGATGGGCAGGGCCCGACTTAGATATGATCAGGATCTGGGCTTACCTTCAAATCAAGGGACCCTATTTTTGAGGAAAAGCCATAGAGCAGCATGTTTTTGTCCGACACTGTGTATCGTTGTTACTGTGAAGTTGAAAATATGTATTTCGCTTGGAGAAATTTGTGGGCTGTAAACCGGGACCCAGAGCGTAAGCCTTGCAGGTCCGTGCATAAATTAGGCCCTTCTAGAGGGTGCAGTATAGACCAGCTTTGTAATTGAATCATGTTACGTTTACTGTGTTATAATCAAAAGTTTTTGCCCTGTAAAAAACCAAGGAACTGCATACATATACACTTTAAACTTTTTTTTTTTTATTATTGGAGGTTTAACGACCACTGTGAACAACTCAATGGGCTATAAGCAGTCACCCATCCCTAATTCAGGGTCACTGGTTCCAGGGAAGGGAGAGAGCCAGTGCGCCGTAAGACAAACACAACATCCGTGCTTCACGGGATTCGAACCCGGACCCTTCTCGGACGAATGGTCATAAGCCATTGCTTAGACCACTGCGCCGTCGGGCTTTAAACTTTCATATGTGATCGTTGTTGATGATAAAAAATACCCCTTGTACATGTAACAAGCAAAATGACACCGAATTTTCGGTTGTAATGAGCACGCCTTTTCGATACAAATAAACGATTTCAAAGTTACTCGTAGTCAATGGAACCCGTTACACAGAGAAAAAAAATCAACAGAATTTTTATAATCGATAAAACGTCTAGAAACAGAAACAGTTACGCCCCCCCCCCCATTAGCGGTTGAAGAGTCTGTTACAAAAATAAGAATTGTGCTCAAAAACTTTGTCTTAGCTGAAGAAACATATCAGAGACAAAGTGATTTTTATATCAAACATTTAGAACAGATAGAGAAAAACGTGATCTAACTAACTAGAGAAAGAATTCTGAATAATGGAAAAGTAGAAAATATATAAAAGATATTCTTTACAGCCAAAAACTATATTAAGGAAAAATAATTTTTCAAATACGTCTCTTGGAAGCAGAGACAATGAAAAAGAGGTTTTGACATTTCTGCTCCCTAGTGGGTAAACTGTGAGATATTTTTTAAAGTTAGTATTCCCCATCTTTACTGTAACGAACAGCATACAGTAAAAAAAGATATTTTTCAAAAGGATTGAGTACACACTAACACCACCTAGTGCCAGAACTGTGAACTACAAAACCCCCCACGAATAGAGGCAACCGTGTTCCACAAAGTAAATAGTATACGGCGTTCAAAGAATTTTTTAAGTCTGACTCATAAAAGCAGAGCTATTAACAAAAACCGATAAGACATTGCACCCTTGCGGGAAAATTGTGTACTATTTTTGGCAATAAATGTACACAAAAACAAAATGTTTTGCCGGTTAGTAGTGTCAGACCGAAAGAGAATTTTTCAGTCGGGTTTTTAGATGCGCAGATATTGTATGCTACAAACGGAAGCGTGAACTTAAACACTTGTAGTAGCCCTCGTGTGCGTTAAGAAATATTTGAAATTATATGCAAAATATTTCGCACCTGAAACGCTCTCCGACAATTTTTTTTTCCAAGTCGACCTGTTAGAAGCAGAGATATCAGGAAGATCGCAATTTAACTGTACGTCCCCTAGCGGAAAAACTATGCATTACTTGAAAAAAAGAAACTACCCAAAATAGTCTTCGTTATAAGTAGCATCGAATGGAAAAGAGAATGTATTTAATCGGATGTTCGGAAGCAATTGAATAAAATGTATTTTGAAGTCGATAGCATCTACAATTACGCCCTCTAATGGAGAACTTGTGCATCATAGAAAAACCGGAAAGCAAGGATAATCGTTCTCGCATTTTAAGTTTCCCAATGCAAAAAGATTTTTCAAATCGAACTAATTGTTGCAGATATGGTGTCCACAGACGGACGGACAAAGTGATTTAACATAAGCACGATCTTTTTTTTTTTTTTTTTTTTTGTAAAAGACGTGCTATAAATATATAAGTACCACGTTGTGTTCTACCCTTTCTTCGTCATTAGTGTAGAGAGATAAGAGCGCTGCCCGTGAATATGTACTGTAATTAAGTTGCTGTAATTTAAAAGCTGTATTTCTTTTGAAATTTAGTTATATTTGACCGAGATCATACGACATATACCTGGAAATAACTTTGACTCAACTGTAACCGCGGTGGCACAGTGGTCAGCGTTGAGTTCTGACCAATCATCCAAGATTGGTCCGGGTGAGGCATGGCTAGTGTGTTTTTCTAACGGCATTGGTGTCCCATCCCTGGAGCCAGTGGCCTTAAATTAAAGACAGGTGACTGCTTATGGCCCACTGAGTTGTTTACTGTGGTCGTTAAACCTCCAAATTATACACATGCACTCTATCTCATTCTCTATATCTCTCACTCCCTCTCTTTCTCTCTGTCTGACTCTCTCTCTCCCACTCTCTCTGTCTGTCTGACTCTCTCTCTCTCACTCTCTCTGTCTCTCTCTCTCTCTCTCTCTCCCACTCTCTCTGTCTGTCTGACTCTCTCTCTCTCACTCTCTCTGTCTCTCTCTCTCTCTCTCTCTCTCTCTCTCTCTGTCTGTATACCAAAATAACATTCAACTTTCTTTTAAGTTTTATGTTGGAGTTACCATTTTTTTCGTTGCTTAAAAAACAGATGTTTTGATGCAAAATGAAAACATTGATAAAACTTACTGGGCCTCCAGGCTTTCCTTCTGTATCGGCATCTGTACATGACGTGTCCTTATCCTTTCCCCACAACTTCTCAGCTTTAAAACAGGCCCCATTAGAAAGTGACATTAAAAAATGAATTCAACAATTGCTTGACCGAATACTTAAATATTTTCAGTCTTTTTCGTATTTCTGAATGTGTGTGCTACTAAGCAAATTTTCTTAAAGCTCCTGTTGCTAGTCTAGAACTGGTTTAATCAGTGTTACAGATCGTAGAAATATTACCTTAGAAGTCGTGTGTGTGTTCTGCGAGATTGAGTGACATCTCACTTTTGGCCATGGAAAACGCACGAACAAGGAACATGAACCTCGACAAAATTGTGGATGAATTTGTTAACAGTAAGGTCTGAAGATGATTTTAGTATGAATTAGAGATTATAAATTTAAGACGCAAACTGCAGAAAAACACTGTAATATTCAAGTTATGAATTATCAGGTATGTTGTATGATACTTGGAGCATGTATCTTCTTGATGACGTCTCAGTTCTAGATTTCTCCCCTTGATTATATGTGGTGGGGGCCCACTTTTAAATCTGGAACAGGGCCCCATAAATAAGAGTTTATGCCTCTATGTATCCACGTGACAGCTTGGTAGGGTTAAGTAGTCTTGCAACAAGAAAAAATATTTCTCTCCTATTTCATTCTGAAATACATCTTCTGAAAGATGAGCTTTTATATTTTCTTGTTGCATCTTGCCTTACTTAGTCACATTCTTTTTTTGGCGTGTTCACACTTTTTATAGTAAAAATATAGCGATTGTGCCAAATCTACTTCAGAAAGGTAGAATGTTTTTCATCTGAACATTTTTTTACATTATGGAAGTCAAAAGCACTGTGCTAACCCTAAAGTATTGGTCTCATATTTAGGGTAATGCTCCGAAACCAAGCCCGCAACTTGTTGATGCTGTTCACAAAAGCAGGCTGCCTGATCAGCGATCTAGTACTCGCTTATTCTTTTAAACTTCGTTCCGACAGGCGCGTGGTATCAAATCTTTTGTACTTTGTTTTAAACTAATAATATAATCAAGAACTCGATTTTCAGATGTTGTCGGCCTTTCTTCCGTTTGGTGAAGCTTCTCTTCATGCAAGTAGCAACACAGCTACCCAGACATCTATTTTGTGATACTGCAGTACTAACGGCTTCGCCAACTCATTCGTTTCCGCTGCTTCAAAACTCTGGAATTCCTACCCGGTGCATTTTCCCTTAAGTATATTCAGATTTTTTAATCAAGGGCAATAAGGTAAATGCGGTTATATCAGTGATCGCAAAGGTGAACAAACTGCTTCATACAACAAATAGTATGTGTGAGTGTGTGTAGAATCACCTTACTATGTCTTCAATACGTGTTCCCCAAAACACCTGGATTTCTCAGTTACCACTAATAAAAGGAAATCAGTACTACGTACAAGGACATCTTTCAAAGTTCCTCAAACTCTACTAGGAAGATACAAAGAGCCAAGGGATTCCATTCTTCCAGATATAAATGAATTGTTGAGAAGCAGGTGTGTTTCTTAGGCGGGGCATGTGTTGGAGGACTACAACCTCAACAGAAAGGTCATGGTATAAACTTTGTTATGAGTTTCGTCCTGCTAATTTTGTGGTTAACATAAACGTGTGCCGGAGATAAGGCAATTAGAAGAGAATAGACTGACCAACGCCCGTTTAATCTCAGCCGGAGGCAATGGCGCAGCTTGACATGATGAACAATGTGGCCAACGGTCAGCGCTCCCGGAAGAGGTATCTGAGTTTTTCAACCTGTGACTCATAGTAAATATTTATACGACACACAGCTAATACTAATTTTTTGTTTTAATTCAAGTAAAACAAATTTCTTTTGCTGAAGGCACAACACGAAAGGTAAATTCTGTGGTCCCTGCGGTACGGACAATTGGCCACAAAAGTTTAAGGGGGCGTATAAAAATTGTCATTTCTTGGCCCTCTAATGGAAATTGAATCAAGAAAACTTTCTATGTAAGAAAAGTGAGAATTGTACTTTCATGTAAGGAAATAAAAGTGCACATTCGTGAAAACAAAATAAATTACAGTACTTAGTACATTTTTCTAAAATGCGGTGGTCGACGAAATTAAGGAATTAGAACATGACTCATACTATGTTCGGAAAAGGACGATAAGGCGGGAATTTTTTAATAACGTTGCTTTTTTACTTGTGCATAAAAATTTTAATTACTAGGCCTTATGCCTAAGCCCTTTTAACAGTTTCTATTCTACCAAAGTCATATTCATAACGTATCAAGCCAAGTTAATAACATTGAGCTTTTAGTTAGACACTAAATATTAGTTTGTAGGCCCAAGGCCTAAGGCCTGTGAATTGATATTTAGTGCCTAAGTAAAAGCGCACTGTTATTAGCTTGAGTTGATACGTAAACTGTGTGAATATGACATTGTCAGAATAAAAACTTTTAAAACGGCCTAGCCATAAGGCATCGTAATGAATATTTGGTGCTTAAGTAAAAGAACAGTATTAATAACTTCACATGTTACGTCAGTATTTAGTTTCTGAGAAAAACAGCGCGGCGTTATTAAAAAATCCCACTTTATCATCCTTTCCGAACATAATATGAGTTATGCTGTAATTCCTTTGTTTCGTCGAACACCGTAAGTTTAAAAAATGTACTAAGTAATTTATTTCGTATTCACGAATGAACTTTTATTTGTCCAAGGTAAAGTAAAATTCTCGCTTGCCTTACATGGAGCGTTTTCTTGATTCAGTTCTCATTATAAGTCTAAGATACTGCAATTTTTGTACGACCCCTTAATCTTTTATTTCCGCCCTGTCATTCAGCCAAAACATCTTAAATATTTCTTTAATAATAATGAGGTATGAGGAGAAAAGTTTCTGTGCACACCAATTACTCAAGTACAGAGAAATATAGAAACACTATAATTTTTACCTTCTTCATCAGAAATTTCCACTACAAAGTAAATTTCCTCTACCATATAGTTCAGCCAGAGTCTTCTTACACTTCTCTTTATCCAAGGCCATCACTTCATCCAGTCTATTATTTTGTAAACTTGATTTAATCTCCTCCATCCACTTTCTCCTTGGGTTTCCTCTTCTCTTTCCTGGAGCCTCCCACTCCATCAGAATTTTTGGAAGTCTTTGTGATGACATTCTCCTTACATGGCCAAACCATTGAATCTCTGTATCTCAATAGTTTGAATAATGTCTACTTTAACACTCATAATATCTCGAATTTTTGTATTACGCGCTTTTTCACATCTGGATTTTCTTGCAGAACGCCTCCAAAAGTCCCTCTCTGTAGCCAGTAATGTTTCTTAATGTCTTTTATTCAACATCCATGTCTCCGGATCATATAAAATGCTGCTCTGAACGTCGCAGAAAAAATGTTAAATCTTGGGAAGACATTGCCATTCCAAAGAACAGGATTCAGAACAGAAATAGCTTTCGTGCCCTCCGCAATTCTCCGATCAATGTCATGATGACATGTACCATCCTGATGTATTATGGATCCGAGGTATTTAAATTCCTGAACGGTTCTTAACTTTTAATGCAGAGTAATTTCATGGCTCTAAAATTGAATGTGACCAATTGTCCTAAACTCGTGATCCTTAGCACGATGGGCATAACATGACATCCGTAAACGACACACAGTTAGCTGTCTATGCCTTCCGGCGTAAATTGAATGCCTGTGCCTGCCTTAAGAGAATTCGAGCGTAGATCTTGAATCGAAACATTTCTTCCGGAGAAAGGAGGGATAATACAAATCTTCATCATGCTAATGTTATTCCCATGGCATGAACTTTCTCCGGGAGAGGGGGATATTGGGAGCTTCTCGTTCTTCTGAAGTATGCCAGTGAAAGGCATTGGAGAGAAGACAAGATTACCCGCTCAAGAAGCCAGAAAATCAGGAATGGCTTAGATGTTGAACAAATCAATCCTAACACTTGAGAACCTAAATCTGAGAACAATACGCAAAGGGTAGGTGAACTTTTGATTATATTATGTGAAAAGACGTTCACGCAAAAAATTGAATCAAGGTCAATCAAGCCTTTTCTTAAACAGATTTTGGAATGTGGTTAATCCACGATAAGTTTGAAGAAACTTCTGATCAAAGGAATGTAAAATATGTATTTCGTAAAGGATTATTTTTACTAAAATAGGAAAATTTTCACTTACGCTGTTATGTACATAAGGGGTAAGATTTTTAAGAACTGAATTTAACTGGGGCTGTCACACTGAGTTTACGACAATTGGCCACACAGACAGTTGACCACATTCAATTTTAGAGCCATGAAATTGCTCTGCATAAATATTATAGTGATCCTATATTTCTCCCTACTTGAGTAATTGGTGTGCATACGTTTTCCCCTCCACAAACTTCATTATCATTAAGAAATTAGGAAACATTTTCGATTTTCTGGTTGGAAAACTGGGCGGCCAACCGGCCACACGGACAACTAGCCACAAAACTTAAGGGCCTGTACAAAAATTGTCGTTTCTGGCCCTATAATAATGAGAATTGAATCGATAATATTTTCCATGGAAGTCAAGCCAGAACTGCACTTTAATGTGGGGAAATGAAAGTTCATTCGTGAAAACAGAATAAATGACTTAGTACATTTTTTGAAACTACGGTGTACGACGAAATGAAGGAATTACAGCATGCATGACTCATACTATGTTCGATAAAGGTTCATTTGGCGGGAATTTTTTAATAAGGGTGCGCTTTTTTACTCAGGCACTAAATATTTACATAACATGTGAAGTTATTAACATTGTTCTTTTACTTAGGCACTAAAGATTAATTACAGTGTCTTATGCCTGGGCTCTTTTAACAGTTTTTATTCTAACGATGTCATATACATAACGTTTACACATAAGTTAATAATACTGCGCTTTTACTTAGGTACTAAATTTTAATTCATGGGCCTAGGCCTTGGGCCTATGAATTAATAATTTAGTGCCTAAGTGAAAGCTCACAATTATTGACTTGATATGTAAACGTCATGAATGTGACATCGGTAGAATAAAAACTGTTAAAAGGGCTTAGGCATAAGGCCTAGTAACTAACATTTTTATACGTAAGTAAAAGAGCAATATTAATAACTTGACATGTTATGTAAATATTTAGTTCCTAAGTAAATGCGCATCGTTATTAAAAAAATCCCACCTTATCATCCTTTTCGGAACATAGTATGAGATATGCTGTAATTCTTTTGCTTCGTCGAACACCGTAGTTTTAAATAAATGTATTAAGTAATTTATTTTGTTTTCACGAATGTACACTTTATTTCCCACATTAAAGTACAATTCTCGCTTGGCTTACGTAGAACATTTTCTTGATTCAGTTCTCATTAGAGGGCCAAAAACCTGCAATTTTTATACGACCCCTTAAACTTTTGTGGCCAGTTGTCCGTGTAACTAGTTGCCCGTGGCCAGTTGTACGAACCCCGTCTCAGTACCAGAGCCCAAAAATCTTAACAACAAAGCTCAAAAATGCAGCAACATTGTAGAGCAGTTATTTCCTTTCATTTGAACCACATGGCTAATAAAGGAAGTTACAACACTCTTCACGATTGTTGGAAATGAACAGGGCAGCCCGGTGCCTCAGTGGTTTCTGACCACTCGTTCGAGATGGGTTCTTGTTCGGATCCCTGGGTGAGGCATAGATGTTGTGTTTGTCTGACGGCACTGGCTCCCTCCCTTCCGTGGAACCAGTGGCCCTAAATTAGGGACGAGCGACTGCTTATAGTTCATCGAGTTGCTTACGGTGATCGTTGAACCCCCCAATAATAATAATAATAATAATAATAAAATGTACAGTTTATGATTATGTAAAAAAATACCGCAGCACTATGAATATTTATGATCAGAGGTTTCCAATAGTTGGGCAGAAGCGTCAGCAACTGGTAATAAAGTATCTCAAATACTTTGTACGAAATCTTAGGAAGGAAGGATGAACTTCAAACGTTTTAATCGCTATTTCCCTATTGAAAAACTTTCTAGGAATTCTGAATTCTAGCTGTTGCAAAGTTATTTTCACTAAATTATGGAGCCAAAACTCGTTATAATTCAGGTAGAGATAAGAAAGACGAGCAAATGTGAAGAAATTATTAACACAAAAATATGAAGCCGTTTGGCAAGTTCTCTGCAAAATCGTTGCAGTAAATCTGCGGAATAATCAAGTTCGAAAATGTAATTCTGTGAATTCCGTTAAAGTGGTTTTAATGACAGGGCTTTAAAAAATAAGAAAAGCAAAATTTAGTGGTGGAAGTTGAAATGGGATTAAATCTTCGAATGTAACTAAGTACGTACTTTGACACGCAAAAAAGAAGTCCAAAATTTAAGTCTCAAAATTACGAATAATCTTCTTGAAAGTTTCGGGGACAGAAACGGAGATATTAAAAATAATGAAAAATCTTGAAGTTGAACCGATCCAGAAAGGCATATTACAATCTATTTTCTAGAAACCTTGATAACTGGGCAAACAGTAACATATTAATGGTGGTTTATGGGAATGCATGGACTACACTTGGAACTAATGCTGAAAGTATTGCTGGAAAAATGCCAGGCATTAATAAAAACACTACTTTCGGGAGACCTCACAAAGTCGTACAAACAAGTCCTTTCTGCGACCTTCGTTTGGGTCGCGACCTTCGACCAAACAAGTCCTTTCTGCGATCTTCGACCGGGTGTTTAGGAACTACTGATTGGTATGAGTTTGGCAAGTTCTAATTTAGGGCCACTGTAGCAATTTAGGGCCATTGTAGCATTGTTCCACGAACAATGCTACAATGATCCTGCTACATAAAAAAGGTGACATTGAGGATCTCAGGAACTACAGACCTATCAGCCTCCTATCAGTGGTTTATAAAATCTTCACTAAAGTTCTTTCACACCGCTTGAAGGTAACACTGGACATGGCTCAACCGAGAGAACAAGCTGGATTCAGGAGTGGCTACAGCACAATAGATCATATCCACGTACTGAGAGAACTAATTGAAAGAGCGAGGGAATATGAACTTCCATTGTGCATGGCTTTTATCGATTATGAAAAAGCCTTTGATTCGGTGAAACCATCAGCAGTTACCACGGCTCTGAAATCCTGCGGTATTGAAGATGCATACATTAATATTATTAATAACATCTATGAAAATGCAAGTGCAAAGATTCGGCTGTTTGAAAATACAACACACATAAAAATTGGAAAGGGAGTGAGACAAGGTGACACCATATCTCCGAAGCTCTTTAATGCCACATTGGAAAATGTCTTTCAATCACTGAACTGGGAAAACAAAGGGATAAAGATTAATGGAGATTATCTAACCCACCTTCGTTTTGCTGATGACGTAGTCATTTTTGCTACTACCCCATCAGAGCTGCAGAGTATGATCCAGGAACTTGCTGACAAGAGTAAAGAAGTGGGATTAAAAATGAACTTTCAGAAGACAAAAGTGATGTTCAATGCTTTTACAAGAAATGAAGATTTATCGATTGATGGAGAAAAACTGGAGATAACAGATACGTATGTTTATCTTGGACAGCAGATATCAAGTGAGGGTCACATTGATGAAGAAATTAATCGGCGTACAAAACTTGCCTGGAGAGCTTTTGGAAGAAACAGCATAATTTTCAAGAGCAATATGCCATTATGTCTTAAAAGAAAAGTGTTTGATCAATGCATCCTTCCAGTGCTTACGTATGGTGCAGAGACGTGGACCTTAACTAAAAGAGACATACAAAGGCTGCAGACAACTCAAAGAAGCATGGAGAGGTGCATGCTTGGTATAACCAGGAGAGATAAGAAGAGGAACTCGTGGATCCGAAAAATGACGAGAGTGGAAGACATCATGATCAGAGTTAAATCCCTGAAATGGCAATGGGCTGGACATACTGCCAGAAGGACAGACCATAGATGGACAGCCGAAATTTTAGATTGGATTCCAAGGGACAGGAAAAGACCCAGAAAAAGACCACATGGGAGATGGGTGGATGAAATTCGTAAATATGCGGGAGTGACATGGAGGAGACTGGCACAAGACAGACCGTTGTGGAGGAAACTTGGGGAGACCTTCGTCCAGCAGTGGATTGATAATGGTTGACAATGATGATGATGATGATGATGAGTGATTTGACTACCACCGAAGTCACCCATCCCTAATTTAGGGCTGCTGGCTCCAGGGAAGGGAGAGAGAGCCAGTAACATAAGACAAACACATGTATCCCTCATCTAGGATTTGAACCGGGACCCATCTTTGACGAAACGTTCAGAGAGTGAAATTTTATTCTAAAAATAATGGGGAATTCTTGCTGATTCGGAAAGCTGAAAAAATCTTTCTCGTTCGTTTACTGGAATGTGTGATATCGCGACAAACACAAATGACATTTAATTTATTCAGTAGGAAAATTATACACTTGGTAAACCTGCAATTGTTTGGAAAACATGGGCATGTTCTTTCCTCTGCTATGTACACAGTGCTGGAAAAATTAATAGCAACTCTTCGGATTTCGGCTATTTTATCTGTTTTTACTCAGAAATTCCGAATCATTTTTTTTTCTTAACCATAAGTTATGTGCAAAGAAGATTAAATTGTTGAGATCCTATTCAAACAAAAATTAGTGCTTGTTAGCGGAAATTAAAATACTTAGGTATGTGGCACTAATGTGCAAAATAATGGCAATTGGTTAGCATTTGTTGTGACAGCCTCTCCCCCCCCCCCGCCGTCTTCTTCGTGATTGTTATATGATTTATACTACCTTTACACACCCCAAGGAATGGTGGGCTTAGTATATTGCTTACATTCCGCGACTTACTCCTCCTCACCTGTTGCAGTATAAATGGTCTAAGGCCTGTCTGGAAAAATACGTGGCCTAGTGGTCAACGTTCGTGACTGCTATGGAGGAACCTCAGGTTCGATTCTAGCAGGTACGAACGCTCGAACCATTAAAACGCTAAGCCGTCGGTCCCCGGGTACTAGCGAGGGGTGGGTCCCGGGAGCCCCGGTAATAAATAAGGACGTCTTCTTCCCCCTTTCTACCTCGCTTCCGTACCACTTTCCTGTCGGGTACTCTAGCCTAATTCTCCTAGCTTCCTATTTCTAAGGGTTGT
Organism: Macrothele yani; assembly: GCA_039090855.1. NCBI lineage: Eukaryota > Metazoa > Arthropoda > Arachnida > Araneae > Macrothelidae > Macrothele > Macrothele yani. The sequence continues at coordinate 1,777,645 of CM076991.1, forward strand.
TTAAGATCTGCGGTTAGACACTCCCTTTCTAAAATCCTCTACATTATGATCTGATCTGGAAAAATACGTTCCAGATCTAGGAGGCAGCTCCAAAATTTAGGAGCCATGTGAAACCAATTCAAATTTCAGAGAATAACTCATAAACGTAATAAATGGGAATGATGCTGAAATAAAACGTAATGTAACGAAAATCGTGTAGTGCACTTGCGGCCTGCCAAACCGCTTATTGGTAAAAAAAATTCCAATTTGATCCATGATTTTCTTTTCCTGTTCTGTTTTTGCCACTGCTCCGCCAAATTTAAAATTTTAGTTTTATTAAAATACATTTTGTTGAAGGTAAATTTTGCACATATGAACTCAGAGTATCTTATTTTTCGTATAATCCGCAGACGTACAATTCGTGACCCCCCCCCTCCCGGATTCGTATATCGTGCGGTTGCGTATAATCCACAGGCCGTGAAATTCAGAAACAAATAAAAACATTCTTGCGCATAATCCGCCGCGTTGTATACGTAGATCGTGAAATTCGGACAAAAATATATATACATATCGTTCGTATAATCCTCGGCGACGCATGCTGTGAAGCTCAGAAAAAAGAGGCATCGTCGTTTAATCCGCACCTGTTATGTTGATCCCTTCCGTTATTTCCCACAGAAAAGTTGCCGTTCACAGAATGGCTCTAAAGTAAGAAAGAAGCGACCTTCTTATTGAAAACAGCAAGTGTCCATTTTTAAATACTTTTGTGCTATTCTCAAGTGAATATAGGGCCGTGGATGGCCTAATGGTCAACTTTCGTAAATGCCACTGAGAAACCTCAGGTTGGATCCCAGGCAGGTACGAACACGCGAACCACTAAATATCCGCCGTGCGTCGGAGAGGCACGTTAAGCCCCCGGTAATAAATAAGGGCGTCTTCCTCCCCCTTTCTACTTCACTTCCGTGTCACTTTCCTGTCGGGCACTCTAGTCCAAATCTCCTAGCTTCCTATTTCTAAGGGTTGTTTGAGGCCTGGGGTCAGACACTCCCTTTCTAAAATCCTCTACATATGATCTGATCTCATTAAGTGAATATAAAGTTAACAAAAATCCTTAGTTTTTTCAGTATTACCGTTGTTCATTAGTTAGACCTAAAAATATCCGTAGAAACTGCGAACAATCCTTAGTATTTGCCCTTTTTGGGAAACTGAAGAACGAACAAAAACCTTATCTAATGTGGTTAGCGCAGCAAAACTATCAAATACGATTCGCAAAATGATTACGCTACCGAGACAGTAACGATTACGTGCTGTGGAATAGCTCACAGTGCTTTCCACGGTACGTAGCCTTCCGCGAGAGCAAATAATATCGCCTTTGGATTGGATTATACTTTCTGTCAAAATGCTCGTAAGTAAAAAAAAAACAGTTTCCCCGTTTTTGCGGCCATCAACCTACATGCGTATTGCGGTACAAATTTTCTGTTAACGTGTATTTTTGGTACTTTTTCAATACTACCAGCTCTCCTGACTAGAAACGGGTCAAAAATTTTTGGACCCGAACCTGACCCGGACAAATCTGCTTTAATACTAAGGAGTGTTCGCAGTTTCTACGGATATTATTAGGTCTAACTAATGAACAACGGTAATATATATATATAATATATCATCATTGTCAACCATTATCAATCCACTGCTGGACGAAGGCCTCTCCAAGCCTCCTCCAGAACGGTTTGTCTTGTGCCAGTCTCATCCATGTTACTCCCGCATACTTTCGAATTTCATCCACCCATCTTCCATATGGTCTTCTTCCGGGTCTTTTCCTGTCCCTTGGAATCCAATCTAAAATTTGAACTGTCCATCGATGGTCTGTCCTTCTGGCAGTATTATCCAACCCATTGCCATTTCAGGGATTTTACTCTGATCATGATGTCTTCCACTATTCTCATTTTTCTGATCCACGAGTTCCTCTTCTTATCTCTCCTGGTTACACCAAGCATGCACCTCTCCGTGCTGCTTTGAGTTGGTTGCAGTCTTCGTATGTCTCTTTTAGTTAAGGTCCATGTCTCTGCTTCTCGAGAGTTGGATAATGAGTCGTGCAGCTCTGTCAGAGAAACTTTGAATTCTACAACTTCAACTTTATCCTTCAGTTTCTTGTTTATTATAAATCTAGGGAGCGTCCATTGTAAGTAGCCAAGGTCAGCATCAAATGGCACCCTCTGCCTTCATGTCGCACTGGCCACTGCCTTGGCCAGGTTATATATATATATATCATCATCATTGTCAACCATTATCAATCCACTGCTGGATGAAGGTCTCCCCAAGTTTCCTCCACAATGGTCTGTCTTGTGCCAGTCTCCTCCATGTCACTCCCGCATACTTTCGAATTTCATCCATCCATCTCCCATGGGGGTCTTCTTCTGGGTCTTTTCCTGTCCCTCGGAATCCAGTCTATATCTTAATATCCCAATTCTTGAGGATTACCGGAATATGCAACAACAGAAATGGTATTATTAAACGGTTAAGAATTCTTTTTATAACACGAAAAAAGAATGGTTATCCTCAAAGTTTTTGTTATACGCAATAAAAGAGATTAATAAATATTACCAATAAAATGACATTGCACAATATCAGAATTTGTAACATTATTGATAAAAACTTTCTTAATTAACAATTTTCTTCGGGCCACCAAAAAATACTCTTCTTCCTCCGAGTCGCCCCGGAGAAATTTAATACAGGGCTCTACTTTCTATACATTAGGGATAATTTGCTCTAAAAGCAATATACATTTTGTACATACAGTGGGTAGATGGCGTGACCTGTGGAGCTGTGATATATTACGAACGCACCTCTGTTGAGCAAATCCACATAATTACTTATGTGAGTAAAAATAGCCATGATACCTACAAAGTGTTAACCTTAACTCATATATTAGGCTTGTCTTCACGGTGCTGAAAGTTTGTTTTAGTTTAACTTAGAGTTTTAGTTTACCTTCATTTGAATTTATAATTCAAGAGGTTACAGATATTAGGGTAAAGTATTGGTTATCTTGTTTTCAGTTGAGTTAAAAGATTTTATACATATTGCTATTTCAGTTGTATTAAATGTTGGTATAAAATGTTCGGGTAGGGAAAACAGATGGCTCTCAAAAATATTATTTTGAAACAAATTTTTATGTTGAAATTTGGCCGTTACCTGGAATTTAAAAAAAATAGTTACCATCTTATGAAACCCGAACACATTGGTTCCTGGCTCCCGGGCGTTTCCCCCTGAAGAGTGGTTCGGGGGTCGGGAGCATTTCTTGTATTTCTTTATTTTTGTATTTTATTTGTTTTTTTGTTATTCATTTGTATTTTCATTTTTTATTTGTATTTTTGTATTTTATTTGTTTTCTTGTTCTTTTCACTAGTATTTTTTCGGGGAACAATTGCATGTGTGGGTTCTGATGTGATGTTGGGTCTACCTGTTATTGTGTGTGGGGGAGGGGTGTTGTGGGGGATATTTATAGTGTATATATATATTAAAAATCATATAAATATAGTACGGATACGTATAATTTACTCACTTGCAGAACGTGCTGAAACTGTCGTTCTTTACACAACCTAGCTGTTTTACACATGTTTTCAAACACATCTGCGAGAGTCAAAAAGTCTCCATTTATTAATGTTAAGATTGTTCCACTTAATTTTGATGGTTCTGCAATCAAAAATTTTGAATTAAGTAACTTCTATGTTTCATTTAATTTTTTGCTGTTTTCTTGATACCCATGTTAAGCTTCAAAATATGTTTCAGAGCAACACCAATTTTCACCAGCTTCTGATGAGTTGAAAGTTCCCAAAATGTGGATGTTAATTTCATCATCGACCCTCAAAGAAAAAAAAGGAACACTCATGAAATCAACATTAACGTTTTGGAAAATTTCAACTCATCACAAATTTGTGAAAATTCGTGTTGCTGTGAAACAGTATCCTGGTTTCTTAATGAGACGAAACAACTCTGAGCATTCACTCTTCCCTTTTTTGTTTTCAACAACAACGTATTTGTTCGCCTCGACGCCTTTGTCAATCTCTTTAATATTAAATTCATCCATATTAACAAATAAGGCATTAATTGCTACACGATATGCAATGGAACAGGATGTTAGTACGTCAAACGGAAACCTGAATGCTCAATGCAGAAGATGCGATGTGAAAAGTAACTCTGTGTTACAATGAGACAACCGGGTGTGAGGGAGTGTGAGAGAGTGAATCACCAGAGAAGCAGTTGACAGGTGTTTGCCTGTTATCGTTTTGCGATATGGTATCGTCGGTCGGTGGAAATCTTTGCTTTAAGAAAGAGACGGCAATATTTTTGTATGTATGATAGATCATTTTTCACTCCGCTGACACTAGTGTTGAGTACAAAATTACACAGTACGAATTTTTCTTTGAAATATGTTTTTTTCTTTCTTTTCAAAATTAAAACGGAAATATAACCGGGTAGGAACACCTTGACCTGACCCATTTGACCCGCAAGAAATTGTTGACCCGTAACCCATTTCCGTCTCTGGACACAAGCTGATTTTTTTTTTTTTATAATTAAAGTGCTGCAAAAACTTTTTTTAAGCAGTGTATTATCCGCAGAACCTAAACTCGAAATTGTTTACCATTAAGTACCGTAATTTCAGTCAGAAATTACGGTATTTACTTGCAAATTATGAAATGTCAAATACAAATAAAAATGGACGCCACCGTCTAACTTCTGGTACCCAATGTTTTTCTATCCTTGGTCTAAGTGTAACTTTCAAAGTGGTTCTGGAATTTCGTGAAATTCACACTTTAGATTACTAAGTGTTTGTATATGACTCGTAGGAAGGCTGTTAAAATCAAGAATATCAAAGAACGTGGAAGGGCAAGCACGGAAATTGCCCAAATTATCAGTTTGGTGTCAGTTAAGGAAAATGGCAGAATTGGAAAAATCTCAAGGTGGAAAATTGGCAAACTGGGAAGAAATTACATATCAACGGAAAGGGCCGATAATGAACTTTCATATCTGTATCAAGGACAGAAAATCTTGCCAAACAGTGGAAAGACGCCTACGGCTTAAAATTCAAATTTGAAATGGGAGTCTCCCCACCTGTGTTTGTAAATAGAGGGGATTGAAAATTTCAGGTGGAGAGTTTTGAATATGTGACTTAATATTATTAAAATACTAGGAAACCAGTAGTAATTTTCAAACAATATACGCTATACTTGGTTTTTGAAACAAACAGGTGAATTATATCAAAACTTTACTATGATTCTACTACAAATTACCATGATTCATTTTATAAAAACAGTCGTTCATTTTATGGTACATTGACATCATAAAATTGTGCCTGAAATATTTGTGTCTGTCTTTCATTTCTTTCCTCAACTAGCAAGCTCTGATCAGCTGGTTTTCTGAGGGTTTATTTCGCCCACTTTCAGAAATATGCATTAAGATTTTCTTGCTCAATAAATCTCTAAATTTTGACTTAATTCTGCTTTGTGTGGTACATTTGTTAAATGCAACACAAGACCTACTTGCAGAATCTTTGACACTAATGGAAATGTGTACAAGTGACTGCTCCCAAAACTCTTACAAAACTTCGGAAATTGGCACATATACTCTTCAATCTTTACAGCTATGTCTGAATAGTGAACAGGGGTATAATTAGAGGGAGCCGAATGGGCCTTGTTCCCCGAAAAGTGGTTTTTTGTTTGTTTGTTAAAATGTGACTTACATTAGATATAATAATTTAATTTAATAAAAATTCATAAACTTGTATTAGAAAATAATGCTTCATTTTTTTCTTCTATTTTTCATTAACTTTTTTGTCCTATGGATTTCAAAAACTCCTATTTTCTGTTGCCATTCCCCCACATGAGAAAAATTTTATATATACCCTTGATAGTGAATATTTCATAACTACATCTTCTTAATTAATTTCTGAAAAAATCTGTTCTGTCTTGCAACGCTTTTGAAAGAGTATACCAAAATATATGTTGTCTGCATTGTTATATATATTCAAGTTCCACACACTCAAACTTCAAAAGGAGTTCCGTTGTAGAGGAAGGAAATCTGCAATCCATCTCATTCGCAAAAGAGGAAATAAACCTTGACTTTACATTGTCATGTGCAAGTTTTAAGCATTACAAGGGTCAGCTAATTTATTTTTGAACGTGTTTCTCTTCAGCACTGAAAAAAACATCTTCTTCTTGAATACTATAAGGCAGGGGTCGTGCTAGCTCTTTTGAAGTTTTCGCTAAATTAAATTTTTTTATCGCTAAAGTGTTATAACAGTACGAAAAGGTAGTCGCCAAAGTGTTATAACAGTACGAAAAGGCAATCGCCAAAAGTCTCTTTCCTTTGCCAAAACAATTTTTTTTTTTTTTTCGCAAATTGCGAAGATGGCGATCGGCAGCGCGAGCTCTGCTATAAGCTGTTTCCAGTTCAGTCTTGGTTGATTCAACCATTCTTCTGATATGTGAAATGTCCAGATTTTCACTTTGCAGCTATTTATGGGGGAAATAACATTTAGCGGTAACTTCGCGAAAAAAAAAAAATTATGATTACGTAAAAATCTTTACTTCGTCCTACTTCCATTTTCGGAAATTTCCCCCTCCATTTTCACATTTTCAAGCTGAAACACAATCAGTTATCGAACAAAATTGTTTTACAATAATGCGGAACAGAAGGAACATCGCGAAAAAAAAAAAATCGATTACGGGTGAAATCTGCACTCCGTCTAACTTCCGTTTTCGGAAGAACCGCACCAAATCCATGAGCCACATCAGCGAGGAGTATTATTTCGATGAATACCATCCGTAAGGAAGCCCATCTTCTCGGTTATCATGGACGTGCTGCCGCCCACAAGCCTTTGATCACCAAGTGCAATAGCGCTGCTCGGCTAACGTGGTGCAAAGAACGTCAACAGTGGACCGTTGAACAGTGGAAACAGGTTCTCTGGAGCGACGAATCAAGGTTCACCCTCTACCGTTCGGATGGCAGGGTCTGGGTTTGGCGTCTTCCTGGAGAACGCCTCCTGCCGGAATGTATTGTACCAACTGTGAAGTTCGGCGGCGGTGGAATTATGCTATGGGGGTGTTTCTCCTGTTATGGCACGGGACCCTTGGTCGCAATTCCTAGTAGACTCAACGCCGAGATCTACTGCGCCATTTTGGATGACCATGCGCTTCCTACGTTGTGGCAGTTTTACGGGGTGGTCCCATGTTACTGAAAGTAACCTGTCATGTTGCGAGGTCCACCATGGCTTGGTATGGTGACAATGGGGTTAATCGAATGGACTGGCCTGCGTAGAGCCCGGACCTTAACCCTATCGAGCACCTCTGGGACGAGTTGGAGCGTCGACTTAAGGGGTGTCCCCACCGTACGAAATCGGTCAAGGAACTGACATGTCTTCTCCAAGCCGAGTGGAAGAAAATACCGCTAGCCGTTGTACAACGCCTGATTGAGAGTATGCCCCGGAGAGTCGCGGCTGTAATCGCCGCTCGTGGAGGCTCCACCAACTATTGAAGGTGAATAAACTTCGTTTTCCTTTGCTATCACAGGTGTCCAATTACTTGTTGGTAGATAGTGTATTACTTAAAAGTATATTACTTTCGTTAATTATTTGGAAGGTATAATAGACATACTAAAACACTTTCGTTTTGCGAAAAAATATCAGAAAGGTCCCCGGTTATTCCCGACACTTACGCCCCCTCACGAAAATGCTGGATCCGCCCTTGTGAGTGCGTCCAGAAGAGACTGTGAGATCCATTCTTCCAGAAGAGCACCCGGAAAGTCTCCTGTAGAATTGTGGGAGGAGGAGAGCCAGAAAAGCAATTCATCGACCTAAAATGTCCGAAGCATGCCCAATCAAATTGCGATCTAGTGACCTTACCAGCCAGTACTACGCGTGCAATATTTTTTAAAAATATTCATTGGCGAGCAAAGCCCTGGGAGGCCGGGTGTTAAGTTCTTTTAACAGAAAATCCTGACACAGCGCACCTCTAAAAAGACTAACATGAGGATTTCGTCGCAGTGTCGGACAGAGTGCGCCGGATTTTTCCTGATTTATCATTAAGTGGAGAGGCGACCGTTGTTACCGATTCCGGCAAAAAGACATTTCACCACCACCTATGGTCCCGTTCTCAAACGTTCATCAACAGATACTGTGTTCTACGTTCGCGCCATATGGTTGTCGTTCGAGAAACTATAGTTGAAAACAGAATCTGCTCTCATCGGTAAAGAGCAAGCGTTGGCATTCTTTTTGGATGCAATGAACATGTTGAGGACACCATTCGAAGCGATCTCAAGGAAACAAACACAACTTCCCGTCTTGCATACAGGCCACTGTTTTACAATCTTCGGTATACCGTATATCGGCATACACTCCGAGTTATTGTCGCAGTGAGCGCCTGGGCCAATTAACGTGCCATGTCGCTTGGATTGCTCTATGATTAACACCAATAACCGGTTTTGTCAAACAGAACTAACCCTCCGACGTCCTTGCCCAGGTCTCCTCGCGATGTTTTCAATCCTGAAATTGCCTCCAGAGGCGGTAGACAACAGATAGATCAAGATTTAACCATCTGGCCGCCTTAAGTTTGAGACAGTCTTGCTTCTAATCACTCCAAAGCTCTCTACTGCAATGAATCATCTAAACGAACTCTCTGAGACATAATGACGCCTTATCATTGCACTTGATAGGGCAAACCCAGAAATTGCTTACGTATTCGACTCCAATCGCTTGTATACAGAATTCATTTGTATGCGGCATATGCAAATTTTGCTGTATCGTGGCTTCCTATAACGCCGTTGTTCGTTTATTGGCCACAGCATTTACCGCTTTACATAACTGGCTTCTTGTGTACCATTTATGTGTATTTTAGAGCGGAGTTTCTCTGTTAAATAGATTTTTGTTGCTTTAGTTTTGAGCACCAATGTATAGTGTGATCAAGTTATTACAGCTGAATTATCAAACGTTTATTAAACATTGCAAAAAGTTTTAGTGTATGGAAGGTCAAAGGTCACACAGAATAAGTTCTGGGGCCAAGAGTAGGGATCCCGCTCCGAGCTAAGTCATAAGTGCGAATAGATCAGTTTTTCAATAAATACCGAAATACCAGTGTTTTACCAATGAAAATAACAATACTTCGGTACGTAAAAATAGCACAGTATACCGACATTCTGAGTACCGAAATACTGGGATTGTAATTGCTACTATCGATTCGATGGCGTTCATGGGGAGAAAAAAAATCACTCCGTGTATTTCTGAGGGGTAAATGCCATAAGGGCGCGGTTTGTTCATTTCTGTGGCATTTATTCTCGAGTTTCCGGGATAATGAAGTTTATGAAACAGACCATGCGAAAATCAATTACTGAGTCATCGAATTAGAAAAGAAACCTGGAATAATTATGGAGTCACCGAAATGGGCCATTCTCAAGTGTAGATATAAAAACTCACGCCACCCAGGGTTCAGCATTGAGGCTCGGTTTTCTACGGTCATCGGAGCACGTGCACTTTCGTGTTAGCGCGCATGCATGCGTGCATGTGTTGCACGTGTCAGGATGAAAGTAGAAGTCTTTTCACCAAGGAAACCATTGGCAAGTCTGTGTCACACTATGTCTTAGGCCTCCGCCACTGGGAACTGTCTCAGAATTCGTTGTCACGGCAGACCCCCCCCCCCCCCATAAATGACAGGAAACCTGCGGATCGATAAATTACTAGAATATTTATTAAATCTCGTGGAATACACACAAACAAGTAATTTTTTTGTGTGCCGATAGCCAGTCACAATCTGTTCGTTAGAGAAGTTTCTAAAACACAAATTACTGATGATCCTTCTTAGGGATATATCGGTAAAATTCGGTGTGCAGTTTTTTTTTTTCACGAATGGTAATAAGTACTCAGCGCTGCCACTGAAGCGCCGAAGCGCGTAAATTTCCCCAAAATAAAAAAAAAACGACCCATAAAAACAAATTCTACGCGTCCTTTGAGACCAACATTTCATTTCGGATTTTTTTAACATGCCGTTTGGCAAAACTCAAATTCGTGAGATTTAGGGAAAGAACGAAAACAGCAGCAATGCACCGTCGTCCCTCAAGATTATGTAAATATACAAATGTTCTGATTAATTTATTAAACCTTTCAGCTCTTTTAATCAATATTGAAACAGTTGAAATTTAAAATTTGAAAACAAACAAACTTACGTTTAATGAGAGCGCACTGTGAACGATTATACTCTGCTAAAAGTTGAACGTCTGCTTCAATGATTGTTCGTTAAAAAAAAGAAAAAAAAGCTGTTCAAAAGTAGTCATCACACAGTTCCTGTGTTTTAAAAAATAAAAACCGTTCTGGTGTTGTGAGCGGACTTAAAGTGCATTGTCTTTGTGTAGTTCCATTATGATAAAATTTAGTTGAAATTGATAAAATTTAATTCTGTCAGTACTTGATTTAAAAAAAAAAAATGCTTTCAAGAGCATAAATTAAAGTGTCGAACAATGTACATTGCATTTATTTTCTATTAGCTTATGTAAGTATAAATATTCATTATCTCTAGATTCTTTTGATTTTTTCAAAGGACCCAGAATATCTCACCTTCTCACTTTTTTAAAATCTGTGGGTCCGTATAGGACCCAGCTTGATAACTATGCAACGGCAGCTCTGGTAGCACAGTAACCCTACGATTGGAAACTAACTGTCAAGTACGTATAACAAACAAATAAGATGATTTTCTCAGATATGTTGTAACTATTATTGCTGATTTTCGCCATTTTGGAGGGTTGCATCGCATATAACGCTACATGAAGCATTTTCGTAGAATTTCGATTTAACTGCCAATAAAAAAAGTGTTCGTCTGCTTGTAAGCAAGAAATCTCCTTCTAAAAGACGCATCTGCAAAATTCTTTTTACATCATATGTAGCTAAGTATGACAAAGATGTGGACATTTGCAGTTACAGTTGCAGTACGTGTGATTAACAAATAAAGGGAATTCCTGAACGTGACTGTACTAAGATTTAACTTGTTCTGCGCAGGATCAGATTTAGGGGTCGATTTTGGTGTTTTGTCTAAATAGTGGCATAAGGGTATAACTCCAGACATAGGTACTAGGAATTTGTACAGTATCAGGTTTCGGAGGAAAACTATCGTCCTGTTCGAAAAACTTATCTGAGAGTTTAAAGAAAGAACTTTCCTATGGAAGAAACGTATAGCTGTACTACGAAACAGGTTCGAAAAATAATCAACTAATAAAAGATAAAGAATCGCATCTTGCTACTTGATATGATAACAGCAGGAAATGTGTATTTCATTTGCTTACAACAGAACGATGGATCTTGCAACGATCAAACGCTGCAAGGTCCATCGTTCTGGCTAAAGCCAGCCGCTATAGTTCAGTTTTCTGTATTGAAAACAACATTACAACCCTGATTTTGGCGGTTGTTGGAGCTGTGTGAATTTCCCAGGAAATGACAGTTCAAGAGAACTTCCCTCAATGAGACTATCTAATGCAGTAATGGTTATAATTATACAAGAAGAATCACAGCACGCGTGACGGATGAATCCCATAGATACGTCGGAATTAATGGTACAGTAGTAATCGCGAATTTGACTCAATGCTAAGTTTCCTGTATATTGTATTCTTGCCTAAAGCGAACGCAGTGCTTTCAGTGTTGAGTGTACCTAACACGATCCTAGTGCTTTACCTAACGCGACTGCACTGCTTTGAGTGTATGGTGTAATTAACGTTACCTCAGCGTTTTGAGTGTAAAATGTATTTAACGCAATTCCCGGTGCTTTGAATTTAGAATGTACCTAATGCGATTCTAATGCTTTGAGTGTGGAATGCGATCTCAATACTTTGGATCGCATTAGGTACATTCTAAACTCAAAGCACTAAGATCGCGTTAGGTACACTCAAAGCATTGGGATCGCGTAAGGTACACTAAGAAACTATGTTCGCGTTAGCTACATTCTAAATTCAAAGCACTGGGATCGGTTTAGGTACATTCTAGTGCTTTCAGTTCAGTCTAACGCGATCCCCGTGCTTTGAGTTTAGAATGTACCTAGCGCGATCCCAGTGCTTTGAGTGTGAAGTTTACCTAACGGGATCTTTGAGCGTACCTAACGCGATTCCAGTGCTTTGAGTGTGTTGTTTACCCAACGTGATCCCCGTGCTTTGAGTTTAGAATGTACCTAGCGCGATCCCAGTGCTTTGAGTGTGGAGTGTACCTAACGCGATCGCAATGCTTTGAGTGTACCTAACGCGATCCCAGTGCTTTGAGTATACACGGATCGACGACCATGTTCCAGGCTCCGCCTTAACCTCTAAATGCCATATTCCACTTAAATTTATGCTGCTTTCAAATATAAAATGCCTTATGTTTCCTATTCTATTAATTATAAAACGTTCAAATAAAAATTATTTTATTGGTAGTTTTTTTAAGAGAGAAACGTCAGTGCACAGTATGTAGCAAAAGAAAGAAACATGCAGGTATGGTGTAAGTCTGTAATTTAACAAATGGAACCTAATAAGTTTTTATTATGCTCCTACTGAAAATCAGTTTGAATTACTACAGGTTCATGTGTAGCAATTCAAACTGCGTCCATCTGTAGTAATTCAATGTGTGTAGTAATACAACTATGTAGTGTACAGTACTGATTTGAAGCATCAACTCCCTTAGTTCTCACAGGAATTAAAAAAAAACTGTTTATACAATTACAGTATTATTTCGAGATATGTAGCAGTTTTCTGTACTGGGATATTGTTGCTTTTCTTTATTAAACACTGTATGTGAGAAAAAGACTGACGAATGTAACAGGTTGACATGTGCTTTTAGTTCCCTTAATCCTGCCCTTCCCCAGAAGATTTAAGTCTACGAACAGCGAAGTTTTTCATCGCTGTGGCTTGGCGAAGGTGATTGGCTCCCGGGAGCAAGTTATATAACTTGCGCCCCTCCCCTCCCTTTGTAAACCTCAATATAGACGGTTGAAAAGTGGTTTCTGGAAGTGTCTTAAGTGTCGGTAAACCTACCAGAGAAAATTTTGTTCTATTCCTATGTTACATATACACTGTAAAAAATAAGTGGTGCGAATTCACTGAAAATTTCTGAAAATAACGTGGAGCAAAGTTGCCGGTAAGTGTCCGTTTTTTGACGACATTTCCGTTTCTAAAAGTTCCCGTTTATTTTTTATTTTTTTTTTAAACCCGTATTTTCACAGATTGCCGCAATCAGTAATTCCGTTTATTTCAGAAAAGTCGGTTTCAAGTTTTTCTCTATTTAGACAGAAATTTCGCAAAATCCAAAACGTGAACAGTTCAGTCCTTACGCGAGAGAATCCTTGTGCGCCGGTGGTGGATATCGAGCCCAGGCAGTTTGGGTTGAAGCCGCGCGTCTTAACCACTGAGCCAGAAAATCACAGAACCCGATTCACGTTCAAGGTAAAACTAAGTGGGCAATGTTGAATTTTTTTTTCATTAATGCTAGTGATTTAGTGATTTTATTTTCTAGTGGAGCTTATTATTTTTTGGAATATGTTTGTAAGAATTTTATTTTTTCTGTAGAAGGTCTTAGTACAAATTACGTGTTTTTTTTTCATCGTGATTTTTCGAAGCAACAGAATGATTTGGAGTTTGAGATCAGTTTTTCAACTGGCAATGACTTTCAATTATCTTGAAGAGAAGGTTCAAAGTACTGTTTTATAATATTATTTTACAAAACTTCTATAAATACAAAATTTACTCTTGATAGCTGTACATATGTAGCTTTTGTCTTAAGGATTCCACACACTGCTACATAGACATCGTACAATCCCACGAAACTATATTGTATCGATACTTAACCACGATACTATACAGACATCCTAAAATCACCTGCACCATAAATTATCTGGTTTCGTACGGTAACACAATATGTAATGGCTGGTGCACAAAATGGGGAAGAGGGGAAGAAATATCCTGTGCCACCGTAACCAAAATTCACGCGACATACTATCCGCAATATCCGATCTCGCTACAGAATTTCATACTTCGACAGACTATTGAAATTCTACAGTTAATCAAACCTCCAAGTATTGCTGTGAATCTGTCCTGTTACCTGAAATTTTTCGTCATATAGACAGAGAAAAGTGAGAGCGGAGCTTTTCTGTTAATACAAGAAAGGAATTACCGAAAGGTTACTGAAAATTTAGAATTTTTCTGGCATACGAAAAATCCGTGAAATTCTGGTTTCTTTCCGTCATTTCTCGGAAAGGTTGTGTCAGAAATATGATTCGTTAATTCACGAAAGAAATCACGAAAAGTGGCCCCTTGAATTTCAGATTTTTTTTTACAATGTATTTTGACAGTTTTTTCAAAGAACTGGATTTCATGGCCTTTAACTTCGACCTAGATTATACAGCCAAAAACGAATAAATGTTATGTAGCATGTATCGCTGCATGGTAGAATCAATGGTCACCAAAAATGCTTAGCACCTAACAAAGTGCAAAAACTAAAAAAAAAAAAAAAAAATGTATCTTTAAGAATGAGCGTTGTTATCCGATTTCCCATACTGATTCGATATTTTTTTTTTCCGCACCCAAAGTTGAACGAAATGCTTTACAAAAACTAATTCTGGTGAAATATGAAAATGTTTTGATACAAATTAGAAAGCTAATTATTATGTCCAAAGTTGATTGCGGAAACACAAATGTGGGATTTATATACTGATGCATTTTCTGTCACTAAGAAGTTAGTCCATTCTACTTTTAAATGAGTGAATTTGTATTCAGTTTGTTAGTCGTCATTCTGATTTTTGTTATCTTAAATACAGATTGATTTTTTTAAATAATTTGTCGAAGTTTTATGAATATTCGTTCAGTATTCCATGCAATTTTTTTCACTAAAAGTTAGTATTCTTGCTTTAGGACACAAAACAATTTCAGTTCGTTGCAAGGATACCTATAGGTGGTTGCAGGTAAAATGTCGGAATATTGATGGAAACTTCCAACACCCAAAAATTACAGCACAAAATAATCTTTATAAATCAAAATAATCATCGCCAGCAGCAACACACTTCTCACAACGAGATGCAAGGTTCTCTATGTGGTCGTGAGAAAATGTCGGGCTTCGGGATACGACAAACTCTCAGAATGCGGGTTCAATTGATGTTTGATTGCGAAACGATTTTCCCTATCGAAAGGTGTCCGAGTGCTGTAAGTGATATTTCATATGGGACAGATCAGGCGAATGAGGTAAGGTCTCGTACCTCAATTAGTGCAGCTTCTTGATTGTTTGGCATGCAACGTGAGATCTCTTGTTATCATTGAGAGGTATGGGCACATTCCGATTGACTAATGCTGTCTGGCTGCTTGGTGGACAGTTTTCCATGCATAATACTAAGTTTTTGATACAACCTATCAGTTGTGATGGTTTAATCCGGTTGTGAGAAGGAGGGAATCACGCCGGCTGTGGATCACCGAATGTCTTCTTGCTCTGCCTTATCCCGTTATGCCTTCTATTGGGTCATTAGTGATTGTAAAATAGGGAGGGCAGCGGATGACCTAGTGGCCAACGTTCGTGACTGCCACGGAAAAACCTCAAGTTCGGTCCCATGCAGGAACGAAAGCTAGAACCACTAAATATCAGTCGTGTGTCGGATGGACACGTTAAGCCGTCAGACCCCGGGTACCGCCCCCGGTAATAAATAAGGGCGTCTCCCTCCCCTTTCTACCTCGCTTCCGTGTCACTTTCCTATCAGGCACTCTAGCCCGAATCTCCTAGCTTCATATTTCTAAGGGTTGTTTAAAACCTGGGGTCAGACACTCGCTTCCTAAAATCCTCTACATATGAACTGATCTGTAAAATAGGGAGACGAAATTTCAGACGGATTAGAAGTCCCATTTTACTTTTTCGCGCTATGCCTTATATCGCGGCCAAAAAAAGGGGGAAACTTTACCTGCTAGAAAGGAGAAGTGTACCTTTTAAGGGGGAATCACCTGGTTTGTTTCAAAGCAGTTAGCGGTGTACAAATCCGTGAAAGAATTGATCCTGCTCATGCCCTCTGCATATTAATCCGATTTCAGTCATTTTCAGCATATTCCTTCGATATGGACTATTTTTTCCCATCGAGTTTTGAAGTAAAAATTGGCCCCCACGGGATCCCTAAGAACAAACAAAAATTTCGATGGAATTGAAGGTATGCGTATTTATAATGCACAAGTTTGGAAGAACATATCTGAAACCAGATGAAAATTTCGAAACCAGATAAAAATTTCCCAGAAAAGCGCGTAATCAAAAAACATATTTTAAAGTACTCCAAGCATGGTTTTTTTTTCTTAATTTTCAAAATAGTTAGACATATGCAACATACATTCAAAAAGTTTCTGGATTGGCGGCAACATGGCGTTACTGCCGTTAGTATAGAAATATTTCCACTATGTGAATCTATAAATCAATGTACCCCTCAAGAAACTGATTGGGTAACATTCTATGCTGGAATCTTCTTGGATTGGTTATTTTGTTTTTATTTTTATTTTTTAGGTAACAGTAATTGGTAATTTATCTGTATTGCCGCAAATAATAAGCTGTAGTGAAACTACCTGAGTTTGATGTCTTATTGGATAGTATACAGGTATCAGAGTATATTATCCATTATAATAGCATATTATCTATCGGATCATACTATCTCAGAATACACTGGCGTGCAAAAATTAAGGACGAGACGGTTTTTCAAATGTAACGTCGTGCAGAGGTGCTCCACATCGACTCAAATCATACCATAAGATCCCCAAGATGTAAGAACATGGGACAAGTGAGCAAAACCGTCCAAACAAGGAATCCAAAGGATACAAAGTCACTTCATTGAAAAGGTAGCTTCCAGCACAACTGGACAGAAGACAGAAACGTCCATGTGACAGGCGGCTGCCAAGAACAATCCAGTCTTTAGTAGGGGATATGATCACCCCTGACTGCGTTGCAGGATTTACAACGTCTGTTCATGCTGAGGACGAGGTTGTCAAGGAGCTGTTGAGGCATCGCGTCCCATTCCTCTTATAGCGCCAATCGTAGCTGCGGAATCGTTGGTGGCGGCTGGTGACGTGCTGCCAAGCGTCTCCCGAGAAGTTCACACACGTGTTCGATTGGATTTAGGTCCGGGGACCTTGCGGGCCAATCCATGCGTTGAATATCTTCACTCTCCAACAGCTCTGCGACAGCCACTGTACGATGAGGTGTAGCGTTGTCGTCCATGAAGAGGAACTGAGGACCCACAGCACCTCTAAACAGACGCACGTGAGGCAGGAGAACCTCGGTACAATAGTGGACACCAGTGACTGAACCTCCTTGGAAGATGTGGAGGTCAGTACGGCTACCAAGCATGATACCGCCCTAAACGAGAACTCCGCCACCTCCAAACTGGTCCCTTTCGATGATGTTGAAGGTGTGATTGCGTGTTCCATGCTCTCTCCAGATGTGTATACGTCCAGAATCGCTCGTCAGACTAAATCGACTCTCATCCGTAAAGAGAACTGGACTCCATTGCTGAAGTGTCCAGTTCTTGTGTTCCTGGCACCAGAGAAACCGCCGTCTCCGATGAGCATGCGTAACTGACACACACCGTACTGGTCGTCGTGCAAATAGACCACCTTTGTGCATCCTCTTGGCCACGGTAAAACGCGATAACGGACGTCCAGTTGTCTGTGCCTTGCGATTTCTCCCGCTGTCTGCCGTCTGTCTCTTTTCACCTGTAGTACAATATACCGGTCGTCCGCCGCCGTGGTTGCTCGTGGACGACCACTGCTAAACTCTTGGACAGCTGTTCCTGTCGTTTGAAATGCTCTCCAAGCTCGTGAAATGATGCTGTGGGCGATCCCGAACTCCTCGGCTACACTAGTCACGCTTCGACCTTCTTACAACTTCCCAATAATGCGACCTCGGGTAAAGTCAACCAGATGTCGTCTACTGGATTGCCTGTTGGCCATATCACACGGTGGCAGCAACTCGAAGTCGTTCAAACCGATATACACCGTGCAATAGCTTTCTTCGAATTGCTGAGCGTACACCGCCCGTGTGATCAAATACAGAGGATTTTAGGGAGGGAGTGTCTAACCCCAGGTCTTAAACAACCCTTAGAAATAGGAAGCTAGAAGATTTGGGCTAGAGTGTCCGATACGAAAGTGACACGGAAGCGAAGTAGAAAGGGGGAGGAAGACGCCCTAATTTATTACCGGGGGCCAGTCCCCGGGGTCCGACGGCTTAACGTGCTCATTCGACGCACGGCGGATATTTAGTGGATCGAGCGTTCGTATCTGCCTGGGATCGAACCTGAGGTCCTTTCCGTGGCAGTCACGAACGTTGCCCACTCGGCAACCCGCGGCCCAACCACCCGTGTGCTTTATACCCTTCCGAGACTGCGCCCTCCCCTCCACGTTATGTTATGCTGCATATATGCGCATGCCCTACCGTACCGGACCCTAGTTTATCTCCTGAGTGGTCTTTCGGTCCGTTCCGCTGTTATGCTAATTTCTCCTCTTTGTCCTTAATTTTTGCTCACCAGTGTGTATTGTCATATGTTGTTACAATGCTTCTGCATATACCACATTTTTGGTTTGGTTGCTTGTAGTAATTAAATGAATTGATTTTCTGATTGAACAGTGGAGCAGTGTTACGAACCCATTAATGTAAAGAATAAAAACGTGGCTGATAACAATTAAGCAGTTGTTGCTTCCTTCCCCTTTCGTTTAAATCAGTCGACAGATTATAGCAGATGCTGTTTCGTCGTAAAGATATGAGATATGACCCCCAAAACACTTCATGGGCCCTACACAAAATGCCCGCCATAAAATTGTTAAAGATCTATTCTCATGTGCAGTGAACTTTATTTTTTATAATTAATTAAATACAATTTAAAATTTTGCAGTTGATTTGCAAGTTACAAAATAAGTTACAAAATATTGTCAACAAGGAAGTTTTTACGCTTGTTCAATTAAGGTGGACGTCAAGTAATTTTGCTTCCTATTCTTCCAATGGAAAAACTTCTGTACACACTTTCTTCGCAATTAATGCGTTCCCAAGGATGAAAATTTGAACATCGATTAAAATAGTTTAATTTTATAACATGGAATATCTAATATTTTCTCAAACATAACCATAATTATATTAAAAAACAATAATTTTTCCTTTGGTGATGTTGAAACCAGAAAAAAGATGCCGCGACCTGTACTTTGATGACGTCAGTAGACAAACAAATGTTGGATTGCATAATTATGGTTATGTTTTAGAAAATATTAAGTATTCCAAGTTATAAAATGAAGCTATTTTAATCGATGTTCAAATTTTCATCCTTGGAAACGTATTAATTGTGAAGAAAATCTGTATAGAAGTTTTTCCATTGGAAGTACAGGAAGCAAAATTACTTGACGCCCACCTTAATTGTACATGCTAATAATAATTTGGTAAAAGAATGGAAATCATAATAATCATTATGCTAATGATAATTTAGTAAAAGAACGAACTTCATAAATATAATTTATTTTCAATAATTTTGGTATGCAAAATTTACCGTAGAAACAAAGAGCAATTCAAAATTTCTTTTTCTCAAATGTTGGAATTTTTTTTTCCTATCACCTGTAACACTTGTACGGATATATATAAAAATTTTATTAAAAAGAAATAGAGAAGTGCATTTTCCGGCTTTTAAAATCAATGCCCTTCTCAATTTCTTAGTGTATAAAGGTTTAACGACCACCTAACAATGGGAAACGTCTTACCTGCGTGAATAAACTGGATTGAATGAATATTAAATTGTATATTTACATAACACAGTCCAACGGCATAACGCAATCAGGTGTTCAAGAGTGTTTGCTGTTCTGATGAGAAGATCTTTGATATCAATACCTGCTAGCATTGCTTTGCGCAACGGTTCGTTCAGAAAATATGACTTTGGACTGTCTCAGTCCCTCTATGCTGCGCCTTCAACAACGCGTGAGTCAACCGCAGGCGATCGAATGTCAACCGCACGCTTCTACCATAGACTGTACACGGGTACTTTGCCGCCCCACAACGCCCGAACCGTTGCCCCAATCTCATTTTTCTGTTGGATTGGCACATCTACATGGTAAGACCTTTATTTTGATACCTGAACCATATCTTTACGTTTAGCCGTTCTTTCAAAATAGGACTCAGTAAAAAACTTATAGAATTAATATATAGATTTTACTATGCTTTTAGAGTGTTGAACATCTGGGGTTTGATCTCAGCGGTGTCGGAACAACAATTTTTCAGTTGCTATGCGTTGTTTATAAAATAACGTAGACAGAGCGATCACATCGTCTATTTTCTCTAAAAGAAGTTTGTACTGATTTTAAATCCAGAACTTTGGAGTTTTACGACTGTGAATGTTGGAAGTCTGACAGCTCCATAATCCACTGCATTTTTTAGTGTTTCCTTATATAAAATATTCCAGCTAGATAAGTTTGTGTGCCATTTTTTTAAGATGACTCATTCGGAAAATGACGTGGCGACTTTCCATTTGCTTTCCGTTAAGTTAATGAACTTTAGTCATGGCATTTGTTTCTAGAAGTATGAATAATTTTTATGTATGCAGGATCAATCGTTTTTCTAGTTTTTCTTTTAGTACAGAATTTTGCTTTAGTTGGTGATAACGTTTTTTTTTTTTTTTTTTTTTGTGGTTCGTTAAGAGCATGCGGTATTTTCTGTCTGTGGGCATCTATTCGCTGCTGAGGAAAAGGATTTGTTGTGGAACACGGAAGAACACTTAAAACATTTTAAATCAGTATCTTAATGTGTCTCCACCCTCTACATTTAATCCTAATGCAATCCCACCATTGGTGCATACGGACTGATAAACATCAGCTTAAGTATCTACTTGGTTTCTCGAAAAGGCATTATTTCCATATGGGCATTGATCGGGTCGAGCGAGTCCATGTCCCCTTCACGCATTTGAAATATTTTAAATTTTTCCCAAAATTCTGAACACGTATTTTTGCAAACAGTTCCTCGCCTCCAGATATAGTAGTGTTTAATCCCAAAATCTGTGTGCAACACTGAACTTTTGCATGAGTTACTTTTGAAATCATAAGAATTCCGGAATTCGGACAAGGAATTAGGTCCTCTGGAGGAATTAGTTTTCTGCTGGTTTTCTGCAAAACGCAGAAAATATTTTCGCACGCAAGTTTGGACACTGAATGGATTCACTGTGATAACGTGCGTCTCTTTTGCCCATTTCTGAGATAAGAGATCGTGGAGTAGAGGTCTCGTCCTTATCTGAAACGTACTGCATTGTTTTAATAGGATAATTGAGCGATGTTCAGTTTGCGTGCAACGAAGGTTTCATCAAGTTGTTAAAGCTCCCTCGAGTCCAGGGCTATTAGTAAACAAATATAGTTCAAAGCCTGATAACAGTTCAGTTCAGAATAGCATTAAACCAAAAATTTTGCTTTTCCAACGAAATGTGTTTTAAAGTTTGATTTCACCTTTTATTGTCTGTTCACTGGTGTGAGTGTGTGTGTGGAGAGGAGGGGGGGGCAGTGTTTAAAAGCGAAATAAACATTCAAAGACAACATGAACAGACGGTTTTCTTGTCGTTTTTTAGGGTGGGGGAAGAGGAAAATTTTCGTTTTATGAATCCAAACGACGTAAATATTCCTTTAGGTTTGATTCCCTGTTAGAGGGCTAAAACTGACAGAAATAAGTGGAAACCGAATCCCAAGAAGAAAGTTCTTCGAAAATACATGAAAGGCGTATAAATGCCTTACATTTTTACTGTTTTCCATGCAGGCCACGGATGGCCTAGTGGTTAACGTTTGTGATTGTCGTGGAGAAACTTCAGGTCCGATCCCAGCAGGTAAAACCATTAACTGACACCTCACAATTTCATGTAGGACTTCCGTCTACAGAAAATATTTAGGCACAATCCCAGCAGGTACGAACACTCGAACCACTTAATATCCACCGTGCGTCGGATGGGCACGTTAAGCCGTCGGACCCCGAGTACTGCCCCCCCCCCGGTTATAAATAAGTGTGTCTTCCTCCCTCTTTCTATCTCTCTTCAGTGTCACTTTCCTATCTGGCACTCTAGCCCAAATCTCCTAGCTTCTTATTTCTAAGGGTTGTTTAAGACCTGGGGTCAGACACTCCCTTCCTAAAATCCTCTACATATGATCTGATCTGTTTCCCATGCAGTCATCCTTTGCCGTTCCAGTGGTGCAGTGGTCTAAGTGCTAGCTTCACGTCATTCGTCCGAGATGGGTCTGGGTTCGTCTCCAGGTGAGGCATGCATGTTGTTGTTTGCCTTACGCTACTGGCTCATTGGATCTCCCCTTCCCTGGAACCAGTGACCTTAAATTAGGAACAAGCGACCTTTTATAACCCGCTGAGTTGCTCGCGGTGGTCGTTAAATCTCCAGACTAGTCATCCTTCAAAACACTTGATAATTGCGTCGCCCTGGAACGCTATTCGAACTATCATCTCCCAATTTAAATTCGAGCGTTCTACAGTAACAGCAGAACTGCCGTCCTATTGTTATCAATCTGGGTCCTAGGAACCCACAGATCTTAAAAAAGTGGGTACTTTGTGAGATATTCTGGGTCCTTTAAAAAAAAATCAAAAGAATCCAGAGAATAAATATTTATACTTACATAAGCAACTGAAAAATAAATGTAATGCACATTGTTCGACACTTCAATTTACGCTCTTTGAGAGCAATTTTTATAAAAATTACTGACAGCATTAAATTTTATCATTTTCAACTAAATTTAATCATAATGGAACTACACAAAGACAATGCATTTTAAGTCAGCTCAGAATACCAGAGCGTTTTTTATTTTTCAAAACACTGGAACTGTGTGATGACAACTCTTTAACATTTTTCTTTTTTTTATATATATATATTTAACGAACAATCATTGAAGAAGACGTACAACTTTTAGTAGAGTATAATAATTCACAGTGCCCTCATTAAATGTAAGTTCGTTTGTTTTTCAAATTTTAAATTTCATATATAGGATTATTCCGCCGTCTCAGCACGATTAACACAAATTAAAATTGTATCACGAATTAAAAGCATTTAATATTTATACAGGTTAAAAAATGCCTTAAAAACATGAGTATTTTCAGACCCACTATGGGTCCATCATCAGATGTTAGTACACTGTGGAACGTAGTTCGAAGCTCATGTATAAGTATAAGCACTAGAGTTCAAACACTGTGACGTAAAAGCGTAAAGTGTGGAGGAAACGATGTTCTGCGCATTTGTCGCTGACCAAAGTCATTATTTTTGTTCGTTGATTTTATACATTTGGTGGTGAGTTATTTGCCTCGTCGTTTTAGTTTTATCCAATAGGCGTTTCGAAGCTTGTGGTATATATAGAGGTGTGGAGTCATTGCAGCATAAATGTCCTAGGCTATGTATGATGAGGCTTTATGTAAATAGCAAGGATGATTTTTTAAACGGTGTGACTAAGATTGAGGCCTCGTTTCAGTTGGGGAAATATTCACCTCCGTTCAATAATCGTGAGAGGGCTTTTGCCTCTAATTCAATTCTATCATTATATCAATGTTCCCTAATTCTAGTTTCAAGGGAACGGGAGGTCGATCCTATGTACACCATATCGGCTGCTGTAGATGACTCTGCTTTCAAATGAATTTTATATATACCAAATTTCTTTGACATTTCGATGAGATCTCTGTCTTTTTTGATCATGGATAGTATATTTTCTGTTTTAACACCAAAATCAATATGGTTTCTTTTACAAATATTTTTCACAGCTGGTATGATCCGGGGTTTATAATCAAGTCACCCAACGAATCTGCTTTTATTGTTGTCCCGGGATAGAGGTACAAAGTTTTCTTACCCTGTGAATGGTATAAACAAATTTAAACTGATCCCTCAAGTGGAAGAAATTATAAAATCACTCCCACTAGCAGAGCAAGAGTCTTCCAGACATGATGTAGTTAAAGCCGTACAACGTGCAAATAAAGGATATAGGTGCCGGAGCTAAAGACATATACGAACGAACGACAACTGTAACGAAATAAATTTCTCCGTCATTTCTGTCCACGCCAGGATTCGAACCCGGATCCCCTCATTCCGGAATAAGTCACTCTACCAATTGAGCTACGCGGACGTTTTATTCTGATTCCTATCTGCCTTTATGTCGTGTACGTCACATCTCCTGGTACGTTACATCATCTCCCCCATAGTTTTTTTTTTTTTCTTTTTTTTTGAAGTGCTGGAGAAGGGATTCTCTTATTTTTCCTATCTCGCGGTGTGGAAAGAACATCACACCAATGCGAGATTTTGAACGGTCGGGTCATCCGGATAGTTCGGGCGCCATTATAACGAAGTAAATTTCTCCGTCATTTCTGTCCACGCCAGGATTCGAACCCGGATCCCCTCATTCCGGAATAAGTCACTCTACCAATTGAGCTACGCGGACGTTTTATTCTGATTCCTATCTGCCTTTATGTCGTGTACGTCACATCTCCTGGTACGTTACATCATCTCCCCCATAGTTTTTTTTTCTTTTTTTTTTGAAGTGCTGGAGAAGGGATTCTCTTATTTTTCCTATCTCGCGGTGTGGAAATAACATCACACCATTGCGAGATTTTGAACGGTCGGGTCATCCGGATAGTTCGGGCGCCATTATAACGAAGTAAATTTCTCCGTCATTTCTGTCCACGCCAGGATTCGAACCCGGATCCCCTCATTCCGGAACAAGTCACTCTACCAATTGAGCTACGCGGACGTTTTATTCTGATTAATATCTGCCTTTATGTCGTGTGCGTCCTTCTGGCAGGTACGTCACATCTCCTGGTACGTTACACAACAACTTAGAATTCTGCACAACAACCCCAACTTGGCTATAATAACTGCTGATAAAACTGAACAAATTATTATTTTAAATAAAACTGATTATGATAGTAAAATGGTTGAAGCCTTGGAAAAAATACCTCACAGTGTGATCCGTGGTGACCCTACGGCCGGAACTTTAGCAGCTGTAAGTAAAATAAAAAATCGTGGCAATCTTCCTACTTCAATCATTGAAAATATGCAACAAGTTAATGGACCTCCAATCCCTGAGATGTTTGGAAAAATTAAATTACACAAAGACGGTAACCCCCTCAGACCGTTAGTCTCTGGATACCGGAATCCAACAAGACCATTCGAAAAAGCTTTGAAAAAATACCTGATGCATCTGACAAAAAAACTCCAACTACTCCATAAAAAGTTCTACCGAGGCATTACATCATATTAAATCATTCCGACATGGCAGTGAACCATATATAATGGCATCTTTGGACGTGACATCTCTGTACCCAAATGTACCTCTAGACATTACACACGACATCATTTCTTCGAAACTCCAGTCTGAGGGTCATGCCTCCGATACCAAAATACAAGCTGTATTAAACGCTTTAAAGTTAATCCAAAACCGCACATACTTCAAATTCAATGGAATAATATATCAACAGACTGAGTGAGGCCCATGGGTTCCCCACTCTCCCCTGTATTAGCGGAGCTGATCCTCCAGGACTTGGAAAGAAAGTACTTACCGAGTATAAAAGGGGACCAGCTCTATGCATTCGCTATGTAGACGACATCCCGATATTTTGGAAATATTCGCGTGAGGAATTACATATATTTGCAGAATACATGTCCTCAAGATATGCTACAATAAAATTCACTACAGAATTCAAGACTAACTACTCACTGCCTTTTTTGGACACACTACTCGAACGTGACCGTGAAACGTACAACATCCGACATTCTGTGTATAGAAAACCCACTGCATGCACAACAATAATTCCTATGGAGTCCTTCCATCCGATGAGATATAAGAAATCAGCAATTCATTTTATGTTAAATCGGGCATTTACGCACTGCCGTTCTCACTCATCACGACAGCACGAGATTAACAACATCAAAGATATTGCAGCAAGACATGGATACAATGAATATATCGTAAACATCGTACTTGGTAAAATAAAAAGAGCCCGACAAACCACTCTATCCCGATACAACAATAAAAGCAGGTTCGTTGGGTCACTTGATTATAACCCCCGGATCATTCCAGCTATAAAAAATATTTGTAAAAGAAACCATATTGATTTTGGTGTTAAAACAGAAAATATACTATCCATGATCAAAAAAGACAGAGATCCCATCGAAATGTCAAAGAAATTTGGTAAATATAAAATTCCTTTGAAAGCTGAGTCATCTACAGCAGCCGATAAGGTGTAAATAGGATTGACCTCCCGTTCCCTTGAAACTAGAAATAGGGAACATCGATGTAATGTCAGAACTAGATCAAAGGCAACAGCCATCTAACGATTATCGAACGGAGGTGAATATTTCCCCAACTGGAACGAGGCCTCAATCTTAGTCACACCGTTTAAAAAATCATCCTTGCTATTTACATAAAGCCTCATCATACATAGCCTAGGACATTTATGCTGCAATGACTCCACACCTCTATATATACCACAAGCTTCGAAACGCCTATTGGATAAAACTAAAACGACGAGGCAAATAACTCACCACCAAATGTATAAAATCAACGAACAAAAATAATGACTTTGGTCAGCGACAAATGCGCAGAACATCGTTTCCTCCACACTTTACGCTTTTACGTCACAGTGTTTGAACTCTAGTGCTTATACTTATACATGAGCTTCGAACTACGTTCCACAGAGTACTAACATCTGATGATGGACCCATAGTGGGTCTGAAAGTACTTGTGTTTTTAAGGCATTTTTTAACCTGTATATACACTGACGGAAAAAAATCCCAACACCAAGAAGGGGTTGTGTTAGATAAACGACAGTTCGTAGGCGGTGAGAGTACATCTGTAAGATGACGTCTATGCAAATTTCGCGCTCGGAGCATACTTGTGGCGCTAGTAGCGCCCCTCGGAACATGCAAAGCAGGTTTGCTCTAAATACGCGCTGTAACGTTCGTGAGCGTTAGTTATCGTTGAGATTCGACGTAGGGTGTTGATGTTAGTCAAGAATGCCTTTAAGAAGACGAAGAAGTCATTATCAACAGCTCACGGAGTTTGAACGAGGTCGTGTAATAGGGCTACGAGAAGGTGGATTTTCGTTTCGCAATATTGCAGAACGACTTGGCAGGAATGTAGCCACTGTGCATGATTGTTGGCAGCGGTGGTCAAGGGAAGGTACTGCCTCAAGAAGACCGGGTTCCGGCCGGCCACGTGGCACTACTGAGAGGGAAGACCGCCGTGTACGGCGTATGGCCGTGGCGCATCGTGCCGCGTCTGCGGCAGCAATTTGAGCTGCAGTTGCCACCACAGTGACACAACGAACTGTTACAAATCGGTTACTTGAAGGACAGCTCCGAGCCCGACTCCCTGTAGCGTGCATTCCACTTACTCCAAACCACTGCCGTTTGCGACGTCAGTGGTGTCAAGCTAGAGCTCATTGGAGGACGGAGTGGAGATCTGTTGTGTTTTCTGATGAAAGCCGGTTATGCTTGGGTGTCAGTGATGGCCGTGTGTTGGTTAGAAGGAGGCCAGGTGAGCGCCTGCAACCAACCTGTCTGCGGCCGAGACACGCTGGACCTACACCTGGAGTTATGGTCTGGGGAGCAATTTCCTATGACAGCAGGAGCACTCTCGTGGTTATCCCACGCACCCTGACGGCGCAGTTGTACGTCGGTCTGGTGATTCAACCTGTTGTGCTGCCATTCATGAACAGCATTTCAGGGAGTGTTTTCCAACAGGATAACGCTCGCCCGCATACCGCTGTTGTAACCCAACATGCTCTACAGAGTGTCGACATGTTGCCGTGGCCTGCTAGATCACCAGATCTTTCACCAATCGAGCACGCATGGGACATCATTGGACGACAACTCCAGCGTCACCCCCAACCAGCATTAACCGTCCCTGTATTGACCGACCAAGTGCAACAGGCATGGAACTCCATCCCACAAACTGACATCCAGCACCTGTACGACACAATGCATGAACGTTTGTGTGCTTGTATTCAGCATTCTGGCGGTTACACCGGTTATTAAGGTACCAGCATTTCACATTTAAAATGGCTCTTCTCGCGCTTACATTAAGCTGTGATCTTTAAACCTTAATCGATTAAATATGTTACCTATACAAATGTATTGCCGCCATTTCATTCCTCTACAACTATTTTTTCGTGGTGTTGGGATTTTTTTTTCCGTCAGTGTATATTAAATGCTTTTAATTCGTGATACAATTTTAATTTGTGTTAATCGTGCTCAGACGGCGGAATAATCCTATGTATAACTCATTAGCACGAAATTCTTTGTTTTAAATTTCAGTTGAGCCAGTATTGATTAAAAGAGCTGAAAGGTTTGATAAATTAATCAGAACATTTGTATATTTACACAATCTTATATCGTATGATGTAAGGTCAGGTGATGCGTAACATCACAGCCTCTCCTTGACAAATGTCAACCCCGCCTTCTCGTGGTGCATCCTGTTCCCACTAAAGGGGCTCTGACGACCGCCAATAGCGGTATAACTATACCATCGGGATTAGAGGAAATTCTATCCCACACTCACCAACCCGCTTGGCCAGCGTGGTGAGTTATGGCCAAACCCCTCCAAAATGATTCCACAACTTAAATCTTGGCCCTCAGTCTCCGGCAGCTGAAATGTACCTGGCCAAGGCAGCGGCCAGTGTGACATGAAGGCAGAGGGTGCTAAGAATCCCCGGAGGACCGGACTAGGCTGCCATCTGATGCTGACCTTGGCTACGTATAATGGACGCTCCCTATCTTCTGATTCAAGGCTTCTTGAATTGGAAGAGGAACTACAAAGGATCAAGTGGGACATCGTGGGGCTAAGTGAGGTAAGGAGAAAAGGAGAAGATCTCATCGAACTGAAAAGTGGACATCTCTTCTACTATCGTGGGACAGATACTGGCAGAACTAGTGGTGTTGGATTTATAATAAACAAGAAACTGAAGGATAAAGTTGTAGAAGTTGAAAGTTCCTCTGACAGAGCTGCACGACTTGTTATCCAACTCTCGAAAAGATACCAGGCTCAGATTATTCAAACTTATGCACCCACCACAAGTCATCCTGAAGAAGAAATTGAAGAATTTTATGAGGAAATTTGTCATCTAAATAATAAAGGTAAGCAGCACTTGAAAATAATTATGGGAGATTTCAATGCAAAAATAGGGCAACGGCAACAGAATGAAACTTCAGTAGGCAAATTCGGTCACGGCAACAGAAACCAGCGTGGAAATACTCTCGTTGAGTTTGCAGAGGCAGAAGGGTTTTTCATCTTGAACTCCTTCTTCAAGAAAAAGCCACACAGGAAATGGACATGGAGACATCCAAATGGGACGACAAGTGAAATTGATTTTATTATGTGTAACAAAAAATTCGTCATAGAAGACTGCAGTGTGCTAAACAAGTTCAACACAGGTAGTGACCATAGATTGGTGAGATGTAAGATGCACCTCAACACTAAACTTGAACGTGGCAAGCTCATAAGACAAACAAAATCTATTGACATAACCAACCTTAAAAAACACCATAATACCTTCAAGTTGGAACTGAAACACAGGTTCTCTGCTTTAGAAGGCCTGTAACGTATACTCTATATTCACTTTCCTTTTGATTTTACTATCTCTGGTTATTTTATTTTACTATGTAAATTATCTTCCTACTGAACGAAATATTATTTTACCCGCTGAATGAGATCTGGCAATGAGTGTATAAGTCATGACGTGGTGGTAGCTAGTATATAGGCGCGTTCATCGAGACTTGTGTGGAGCGTTGGTTGGTGTGTTGGCGTTGCGAGGTGTTGTTATGAGAGAGTGTGTACAATAAAAGGAAAGTATGCCGATGCAGGTTTGGTTTGTTCTACACTACAAATTTCACAGTCGAATACAGATTCGTAAATTGTCATGCCAAGTTGATAATGTAAATACGGCTACCACCAAACAACAAATAAAAAAAAAGATCGAGAAACGTCAATCATCGAAATGTAAGACTTACACTCCAAAATTGATAGGTTTTTCGGACATGAAAAAAAAAAAAAAAAAAATTAAGGGGGAGATGATGTAACGTATACTCTATATTCACTTTCCTTTTGATTTTACTATCTCTGGTTATTTTATTTTACTATGTAAATTATCTTCCTACTGAACGAAATATTATTTCACCCGCTGAATGAGATCTGGCTATGAGTGTAAGTCATGACGTGGTGGTAGCTAGTATATAGGCGCGTTCATCGAGACTTGTGTGGAGCGTTGGTTGGTGTGTTGGCGTTGCGAGGTGTTGTTATGAGAGAGTGTGTACAATAATAGGAAAGTTTATTCATTATTATGTACAAGATATATGAGTGCCTTAGTTGACCAAGAGTCTTGGAAATAAACAAGTTTTCAGTAAGTTCAGTCATTCTCAATTCATAGTTTTTGTCAGACCTCTGTCTGGCTGTTAGGTTTATGACTTTTATTACGTAATATAAATAACCAGCGTTGAGACTTTGTTTAAGTTCGTAATTAACTAGTAACAACACCCTTTTGGGAATTCATTATTTTGAAGCTTAGTGCAAGTATATCATTAGCTAGCTGGTAAGAAGAGAATCATTCATAATAATTAGCTTAGCGGAAAGCAAATAAAGCTAATTCATTATAGGCCTAACATCGGAAGAAGTGGACATCTCTGAAGTTAACAGAAAATTAACCAAAGCTCTTATGGAAACAGCAACAAAATTAGCTGGGTCTAAGAACAAGTTGCATGTAAACAAATTATCAGGAAAAACGAAAATGTTGATGCAAAAAAGAAGAGAGATGAGGACAACTAAAGAAGATGTGACTTCCAAAGTGGAATATATAGAGCTATGCAAGACAGTAAGAAAAAGTATCACTGAAGACGTAAGAAAATTCAACTGTGAACTAGCGAGGAAAGCAATTGAAAACAACCAAAGCCTAAAGATAGCAAAGGGACATCTCAGTAAGGGAAGAAAACAGATTATGGCACTGAGAAAAGAAGATGGTTCTGTAACAAGAAATAGAGGCGAAATTTTGACAAGAGTGAAAGATTTCTACTCCAAATTATATGAAAGGGATGATACATGCACTCCAGACATCATGAAAGATACCAGTACCAGAGTTCCTCCAGTCCTTCCAGCAGAAGTTGCACATGCAATCAAGAACATGAAGCGGGGAAAAGCTCCAGGAGAAGATGGAATTACTGTAGACATCATACAAGAAGCAAGTGGAGAAATCGAAACAGTATACTCGCCCAAATTTTCACTTGATGCCTTAATGAAGGAAAGATTCCTGAGGATTGGAACACCGCTACAATGATCTTGCTACATAAGAAAGGTGACATTGAGGATCTCGGAAACTGCAGACCTATCAGCCTCCTATCAGTAGTTTATAAAATCTTCACTAAAGTTCTTTCACACCGCTTGAAGGTAACACTGGACATGGCTCAACCGAGAGAACAAGCTGGATTCAGGAGTGGCTACAGCACAATAGATCATATCCACGTACTGAGAGAACTAATTGAAAGAGCGAGGGAATATGAACTTCCATTGTGCATGGCTTTTATCGATTATGAAAAAGCCTTTGATTCGGTGAAACCATCAGCAGTCATAATGGCTCTGAAATCCTACGGTATTGAAGATGCATACATTAATATTATTAATAACATCTATGAAAATGCAAGTGCAAAGATTCGGCTGTTTGAAAATACAATACACGTAAAAATTGGAAAGGGAGTGAGACAAGGTGACACCATATCTCCGAAGCTCTTTAATGCCACATTGGAGGGTGTTTTTCAGTCGCTGAGCTGGGAAAACAAGGGGATAAAGATTAATGGAGATTATCTAACCCACCTTCGTTTTGCTGATGACGTAATCATTTTTGCAACTACCCCATCAGAGCTGCAGAGTATGATCCAGGAACTTGCTGACAAGAGTAAAGAAATGCGATTAAAAATCAACTTTCAGAAGACAAAAGTGATGTTCAATGCTTTTACAAGAAATGAAGATTTATCGATTGATGGAGAAAAACTGGAGATAACAGACACGTACGTTTATCTTGGACAGCAGATATCAAGTGAGGGTCACATTGGTGAAGAAATTAATCGGCGTACAAAACTTGCCTGGAGAGCTTTTGGAAGAAACAGCATAATTTTCAAGAGCAATATGCCATTATGTCTTAAAAGAAAAGTGTTTGATCAATGCATCCTTCCAGTGCTTACGTATGGTGCAGAGACGTGGACCTTAACTAAAAGCGACATACAAAGGCTGCAGACAACTCAAAGTAGCATGGAGAGGTGCATACTTGGTGTAACCAGGAGAGATAAGAAGAGGAACTCGGGGATCCGAAAAATGACAAGAGTGGAAGACATCATGATCAGAGTTAAATCCGTGAAATGGCAATGGGCTGGACATACTGCCAGAAGGACAGATCATCGATGGACAGCCGAAATTTTAGATTGGATTCCAAGGGACAGGAAAAGACCCAGAAGAAGACCACATGTGAGATGGGTGGATGAAATTCGAAAGTATGCAGGGGTGACATGGAGGAGACTGGCACAAGACAGACCGTTGTGGAGGAAACTTGGGGAGACCTTCGTCCAGCAGTGGATTGATAATGGTTGACAATGATGATGATGATGATATCGTATGTTTATATAATCTTGAGGGCGGATTAGGGAAAGAACGAAAACAGCATTGCTGGCTGTTTTCGGAATTTTAAAACGTGTCATTTGCCAAAAGTCGAATTTTTGGCAAATGGCACGTTTTAAAATTCCAAAATTAAATGTGGGTTCCGAAGGGCTCATAGAATTTGTTATTTTGGGTTCTTTTTTTATTTTATTTTTATTTTGGGATAATTTAAGCGCTACAGCGCGTCATTGGCGGCGCTGTACAGCTCCCTCATTTTAAAAAAAATATTTCTGTAATTCAGGAGCCACTTTCCGTGATTTCTTTCATGAATTAACGAAGCATATACAATGGCTTTGAAATCCTGTGGTATTGAAGATGCATACATTAATATTATTAATAACATCTATGAAAATGCAAGTGCAAAGATTCGGCTGTTTGAAAATACAACACCCATAAAAATTGGAAAGGGAGTGAGACAAGGCGACACTATATCTCCCAAACTCTTTAATGCCACATTGGAAAATGTCTTTCAATCATTGAACTGGGAAACCAAAGGGATAAAGATTAATGGAGATTATCTAACTCCCGTTCGTTTTGCTGATGATGTAATCATTTTTGCAACTACCCCATCAGCTGCAGAGTATGATCCAGGAACTTTCTGACAAGAGTAAAGAAGTGGGATTAAAAATGAACTTTCAGAAGGCAAAAGTGATGTACAGTGTGTGCCGTATAGTCTAAATTAACTTTCCTTTTTAGTTTATTTCCCTATGTAAATCTTGAGTTTATTCGCAGTTAAACTTGACTCTTAACGTAATATCTTTTCTCTCAAACGAATATTGTTGGCAACATAATTGAGGTTGAATGAAAGTGACGTATACCTGTTTTGATAAGAACGAGAGATAAAAACGACGACTAAACTGTTGCTTAACGAGCGTTGTTAAAGAGAGCGTTGTGTTAAGAGCTGTGTAGAGCTGTGTGGTGTGTGGAGTACTATGTGATGTTATGATTTGTTATGGAAGTGCTACATCCTGAATAAAGCATCTTTTCCGTAAGTTTGACTTCTGTTGTTTACATGTTTCGTCTGGCCGTTAAGGTTTAATTTAGGAACTATTTCATCTTATGGTTATGTGTTTAAAATAACGTAGAAGTACGAAAAGACTTCTACGTCATAACTGCTTTTACAAGAAATAAAGATTTATCGATTGATGGGGAAAAGTTGGTGATAACCAATACCTACATTTATCTTAGACAGCAGATATCAAGTGAGGGTCACATTGATGAAGAAATTAATCGGCGTACAAAACTTGCCTGGAGAGCGTTTGGAAGAAACAGTATAATTTTCAAGAGCAATATGCCATTATGTCTTAAAAGAAAAGTGTTTGACCAATGCATCCTTCCAGTGCTTACGTATGGTGCAAAGACCAAAGAGACATACAAAGACTGCAAACAACTCAAAGGAACATGGAGAGATGCATGCTTGGTGTAACCAGGAGAGATAAGAAGAGGAACTCGTGGATCCGAAAAATGACAAGAGTGGAAGACATCATGATCAGAGTTAAGTCCCTGAAATGGCAATGGGCTGGACATATTGCCAGAAGGACAGACCATCGATGGACAGCTGAAATTTTAGATTGGATTCCAAGGGACAGGAAAAGACCCAGAAGAAGACGGCATGGGAGATGGGCAGATGAAATTCGAAAGTATGCAGGAGTAACAAGGAAGACACTGGCACAAGACGGACTGTTGTGGAAGAAACTTGGGGAGACCTTCGTCCAGCAGTGGATTGATAATGGTTGACAATGATGATGATGATGATGACGATTTCTGATATAACTTTTTCCGTGAAACGACGGGAAAAAATCTGAATTTCACGGATTTTCCGTATGCCAGAAAAATTCTGAATCTTCAGAAACCTTTCCGTTATAGCTGTAGACTGGAATTTTCGCCAAGTGGCCAGTGGCCGGTAAGTCCAAAAAAGTTAGTGCCCCCCCCCCCCCCCAAACCAGGCTGGTAAGTTCGCAAATTTTAGTGGCCAAAATGATGTCTCCAGCATTAAAAAAAAAAAAGAGCGGGGGGGGTTGGAATAGAAACTTTAATGTAACTGCTATTATTTACATGGATGACTTTATCCGAACATAAAAGAAGCCACTCACTGTGCAAAATAAAAAAAAACATTTTGTAATCGCGCCCCGGGATTACTCATTCCCAAAACAACCATAGTATCTGTGGAAATTTTCGATGTATCTGTGAAAACCTCCGTGTTTCAGTATTTTTGATAATAAACTGAAGAATTCGTACTTTTCCATCTGCAGCATTAAATGGGCACATCGGTGGATAAAATCTCTGCTCAATATAACGGTGATTACTCACCAATCTAATTCAAGTAACCAATAATATTTGTTAAAACGATCAATGGATCGGGGGAAATCTCGGCGTTTTTTCGATGTATCGGTTCCTTAGTATCGAGGAAAAGAACTCCATTTTGCCGACGAAACATCGGCAACCAAACATCCAATTCACGATGTAAAAAGATTATATTCCCTTCCTCTATACAAGAACGCAACAAAAAGAAATTAATTTACTTTACGTAGAGAATATTCTTTACCAGTTTCAAATATCGTTCATGAAACCTCATGAATCGGCTTCTGCAACATCGAGGTTTAAACACTGATTATTTATTGGTGGCAAAACTTCGATGTTCAAAAACATCGCGGTTTTTTGCCCATCCTTAGTTAGGACTGGTTTCACGCCCTTTTACTTCAGAATTATTATAATTTGTAAATTGGCACTAAAAATGACAAATGGCCAAATTGGCGACCACTGAAATAAATTTAATCGGCCAAGTTGTCAGTTAATCGCCATGTAGCGAGTGGCGAGTGCTAATTTGCACCTATACTTTCCGCAATTCCTTTCTTACGTTAACGGAAAACTTCGTTCTCACTTTTTCCGTATTCATATGACGAAAAATTTCCGGTATTAGGAGAAGTTCGCGGCAATACTTGATTAACTCTTGAATTTCAATAGTTTGTCGAAGTATTTGATTTTGAAGTTCTGTAGCGTGATTGGTTTTTGTGGATAGTATATCGCATGAATTTTGGTTTCTGTGGCACAGGATATTTCCCCTCCTTTCTCCCATTTTCTGCACCGGCTATTATATATTGTGCTTCCATAAATTCGCACCACTTATTTTTTACAGTGAAGGTCAACCGAAATTCCAAGCAACTGAAGCTTAAGCTGTAGCTTAGGATTCCGAGTAAATCGCCGTACGTCGAGAGATGCGGGTTCGATTCCCATTGCAAGGAATATAATTTTCAAGTTTTCTGAAAGATGACTACATGGGAAACAATACAAATGTACGGCAACTATTTGCCGACAGTCATACATACGTTGAAGTAAAATTAAACAATCGCAAGCGCTAAACTAAACAATCGCAAAAGCTCTTTATGAAAAAAACGCCAATGAAGAATATCGGAAATTAGTTTTCTGTATTAAAGATGCTGATAAAATGTCATGTACTAAAAGAATCACTCCTGCAGAGTCAAAATACTTAATGCTATTTTCACGGTACACTGTGTGTGTGTGTGTGTGTGTGTTTGCTGTTGTAAGAACAAATGACATCGGAATGAACTGTTATAAACCTTTGTGGACGTACCTTATCTTCCAGAAAAGCTGTAAGTCAAAATATATTAAATGGAATCTCTCTCCATTAACTAAGGTAATTATGGCACCTTCAGGAGAATATTCAACTTTCTGCAGATCACTGTGACTCTGGTGAGGTCTAAATGCTGTTAACCAGATGTAAAAAGGTACTGGCCACTGATCATCGAGTGAGGTGAAAGAATAGGAACAGAGTTATCAAGACAATCCTACACAACCAAAAGGAATTTCTTACTTCATCAATCATGTAATCCTTGAATCCAATTCCATTTTCAGAAATGCTACCCTCGGGATGTAATTATCTGTTACCAACATGACTTTCCCCAGTAATTTTCAGT
Source organism: Macrothele yani (assembly GCA_039090855.1). Lineage (NCBI taxonomy): Eukaryota > Metazoa > Arthropoda > Arachnida > Araneae > Macrothelidae > Macrothele > Macrothele yani. Next base: position 1,814,244 of record CM076991.1, read on the forward strand.
TTTCAAAATGATTTTTTTATTCATTAATTTTCAGTTACAAAACATTGTGTCAAACTTCATCCATATGATAACATCCATCACAATGTTGCAATAAACACATTTTTAAGCATAAGAAATGAAATTCTCTTCACACCGACACAGACTTACATAAGCAGTGTGCAGCAAATTACCGCCACAGATTTAATTTCGAGCTTTTGGCTTTGTGCTGTTCTACTGGCGAATACTACTGGTAGAAGAATTTATTATTTGCAAGCAGTTTGTTTATTTATTTATTTCCATGATAGATCGTATAGTTCATTTTTCCATTGATCTTGGGGAGTATGAACGTGTTGAGATGGCAAAAATTTTAGAAATAAGTGGGCCTACACAGTACGAAAATGCCTAGTACGGGCAAACAAAATGCAGTTTCCAGTGACAAAAGCACCTCCATTATGCTTTCTGATAATGATCCCCAGTATGAAATAATAATAATATTAACAATAATAATAATAATAAATCAACAAACATTATCAATCCGCTGCTGAATGAAGGTCTCCCAAAGTTTCTTCCACAACGGTATTTCTTGCCCCAGTCACCTCCATGTTACTCCTACATGTTTTCGAATTTCATCCACCCATCTCCCATGTGGTCTTCTTCTGGGTCTTTACGTGCCCCTTGGAATCCAGTCTAGAATTTCGGTTGTCAATCGGTGATCCGTTCTTCTGGCAACATTACCAGCCCATTGCCATTTCAGGGATTTTACTCTGATCATGATTGTCTTCCACTCTTGTCATTTTCCTTACCCATGAGTTTCTCATCTTATCTCTCTTGGTTACACAAAGCATGCATCTATCTCTAAATGCTTCTTTTCAGTTGTTTGCAGTCTTTATGTGTCTTTTTTAGCTAAGGCCCACGTCTCTGCTCCGTACGTAAGCACTGGAAGGATGTATTGATTAAACACTTTTCTTTTAAGACTTAATGGCATATTGCTCTTAAAAATTGTACTGTTTCTTCCGAAAGCTTTCCTCCCAAGTTTTACACATCGATTAATTTCTTCACCAATGTGAGTGACCTTTGCTTGATATATGCTATCCAAGGTAAATGTAGGTAACTAGGTATCAGTTATCTCCAGCTTTTCCTCATCAACTGATAAATCTTCATTTCTTGTGAAAGCATTGTACATCGGTTTTGTCTTCTGAAAGTTCATTTTTAATCCAACTTCTTTACCCTTGTCAGCAAGTTCCTGCTGTTGGTTTCTGACCATTCGTTCGAAATATTGGTGGTGTTGGTAAAGTGCGGCGAGAGCCACGGGTGGTTTCCAACCCCATAGGTAAATTGCGGCTATAGCCTAAGGAAAGGGTAGATGACAGCGGCTTTGGATTTACCCGCAACTCCATAGGTAAATTGCGGCTAAAGCTTACGGGAAGGGAAGACAACACTTAGCATAATAGCTAACTTTTTGACAGCAACGAAAATCAATTAATATTTCCAAGTTAAAATTGTGCTTATATGGTTGCTGTAAGAGAAATAAAAAAAAAACGTTTGCCCTACCGGTACTGAAGAGAGAAAGACGAAGTAACGCTGTCATCACATATACAAAACTTGAATATAACATACTTTATTACGCTTTTGGGGAAAGCTGAATATAGATAATTTCATTTCTTTTTCAGGAGTCAAAATCAGCTTACCCAAAATTAATATTTTGAAAAATATGATGCAAATTGCACCACAAGTCTGGTTATACGTGCTCTATTTTCTTAGACATTTCTTTTCTTTGCATGGCAGTTTTCGATTTCCTTCTCCGAGTGACATCACCTGAGCTTTGGATTTTAATATATGTTTGAGTTTTTGAAAAAGTTTCAGAGCTTCTGTAAAGTTACATAAGCTTGGATGGGGATGATAAAAGTGAATATTAAACTGGGCATGAAAATACTTGCGTGCATTCGTCGTGTGTTCTTTTGATGCCTGGCATTCAGCATTTTTTAACGCAAGAAATATCCTTTTATGTGAGGGTCTCCAAAGCGCCAGCATTTTCTTCCACAGCATGCGTTTATTGTCTGTGATGGACGTTCAGAAATATCCTCTTCAGCTTTTCGCCGCATTTTCCTTGTGGAATTACAATGAGCTAGAACGTCTAAGGATGAGACATGGGGTGATGAGTTTGTTTAAGGGCTCTGTCCCTTCCCTAGAAGAAGTGGCCCTAAATTAGGGATGGACGACTGCTTACAGCTCTGAGTTGCTCCTGCTAGTCGTCAAACCACGTAATAATATAACGTGCCAGAAAGGAACACACTTGCAAAAATTGTCTTTTAGTTTTCCTCTTGAAGCTGTACGCTGTTTTCATTCGAGATTCTGTTAAAGTAGCTCGGAACTCGACTTCCAATTGTTCCTTAACCTTGATATCTTTTTTTGCGGTTGAATCTTATATTCCAAAGATAGTTCAAAAGATATACACTGCTGGCCACCCAAAATGCAACACCAAGAAGGAAGCATCCGATTGTCTTGAAATTCGCAGCATGCGTCGCCCGCGAGATGACACGCAAACGATTAGCATTGCAGGGCATATGCAAATCATGTGCGCCCGGCACGCCACCGAGAAGCACTATAAGAAGGGTGCACAGAAGGCGGGTTGTAAGAAGTGTTGTCCTGCTGGACCTGTGCGTGGGAAGCTTCCTGATGCCTCGTCGCAGAATACGGCAGTCATTCCAGCACGTTTCGGAGTTCGACAGAGGACGAATAGTGGCTCATCGCGACAGCGGTTTATCGTACCAAGACATCGGCGCCAGTATGGGACGACACAGTGAGGCGAGTATGGATTCGGTGGGTGCAGGAGTGACTGACGGACCGACGTGAGCGATTGCCGCAGCCGCGGCACACCACCGAACGAGAAGACCGGCATGTTGTGCGGCGGGCCTTGACGGCTCGCACCGCCACATCACGAACGTTAGCGCAGGAATTAGGGTGTGTTGCGCAACAACCTGTGTCAGCACGTACCGTTCGACGTCGTCTGCAGGAGCGGGGACATGTCGCACGACGCCCATTGCTCCGATTACCATTGACGTTACATCACCGGCGAGTGCGGCGGCAGTGGGCCGTTGAACGCCGCACCTGGACTACGGAATGGCACGACATTGTCTTCTCCGACGAATCCCGCTTCTGCCTGCAACACCACGATGGTCGGATCCGCATGTGGCGGCACCGCGGCGGGAGTCTGTATGACGCCTGCCTTATGCATCGCCATACCGGTCCGTCGCCTGGCGTTATGGTTTGGGGCACAATTGGATATGAAACCTGCACCCCTCTGGTACGCATCGCCGGTACACTCAACAGCCACCGCTACATCTCCGACGTTTTGGAGCCTGTAGTCCTCCCTTACCTGCAGGACCTGCCAGCGGCCACGTTTCAACAGGACAATGCGCGCCCGCACATGGCACGCATCGTGCAACAATTCTTCACGGCCCAACAGATGTCACTGCTGCCGTGGCCTGCCTGTTCTCCCGATATGTCGCCCATCGAACACGTCTGGTCGCTGATCGGCAACCGAGTGGCCCGGCAAGCACCGCCCGCGGCTACGCCTGATGAAGTGTGGGCAACGACATACGCCAAGCCCACATCCAAAGCCTCGTTCGTTCGATGCCGCGGCGTGTAGCGGCCGTTATTGCCAGCCATGGAGGCCACACGAACTATTGATGTCTGCGTGTTCCGCAAGTCGCACGGGCTTGTAAGCTCAATCGTTTCATCTTTGTATCTGTTGTTATGTGTCCAGTAAATCTGGCTTTGCTATCTCGTGTCCTTCTTGGTGTTGCATTTTGGGTGGCCAGCAGTGTAGTTGTATTACTCCTCTGAGAATTAAAATTAATAAATTTCTGCTTATTCCATTTTGATGTAGGGCCTATAGTCTAAAAATAGTTTTGCTAAAACTGAAGCTACACTACGGTTTAATTTATCTATCTGTCCATTTGCTGTTGGTAATCCTGTAGTTTTTGAACTGTGATCCAGTACCTCCAGTTCCTTCTTGAAAATCAAGAAATATGGAAACGGGCTAAAAACTAACCCTAATAAAACGTAGCTTGTGATAATTAGCAATGCAATAACATCAACAGATCTAATTTAAACGGAAAGAAAACTGAACTAATAGGCAAATTTAAATGGCTGGAATGCTGGCTGAATGATAGTGCTGTGACTGTGTTGTGACAGATAAGATCAAAATTGAGTTATCAATCCCTCATAAAAATGGTCATAAAAATGAGGTCACTATTTAAATTAGATTGTGAATGATGGAGTGCTGTGTGTGAAGAATAAATTAAGTCATGAATTGCTAAGTGTGGTGAAAAGAAGACAAACGGCTATTTTGGGACATTTAATGCGGAATGGTAAATTTAACATCCTGTAATCGGTATTAGAAGGGAGGAACAATGAAAGACGAGACCTGGGTGAAGAATATCCTAGCTTGATAATATAAAGGACTGGACTAAATTAAACACGGAATCATTAATCAGCGCCACTGGGAGAAAAACGGAATTCGCCAGGCGATCGCTGACCATTGTTACAAGGGACCCTGAGAAGAAGAGTCCAGTAAGTAATTAGAATATATTCTTTTTTTTTTCTTTTCTGAACAGTATTCCACGAACTCCTCATGCTTAGCTATAGTGTCAACTCGACGTAGCCAAACAAATTCCATAAAGCCATCTGTGAATGCAAAAATTTGTTTGTAATTATTATTGGTGCTTTCAAGGGATCGTAAATGATCAGGGCGATAAGTATGGAAGGGACTTTATCATTGTAGAAAGGGTGTGGATATAGTTTTGCTTTCCGCTTTTCCGGTTAAACAAAATACAGGACATACAGTTACGAATGTGTTTTCCTCTTTTTTGGTTTACTTTTGGGATATAGTGATCTTACTTAAGTAGTTCTGTCGCACGTTTGCTAATAAAATTACTTTTTTAATGGGCATTTCGAATGATTTCTGTCTGTATAGCTTCCTGCACAACTGAAACTTTTCGTCAATCCACAAACTTATAGATGACGTCACCACGGTTGAAATAACTGTCATACTCACTTACTTTGAATAGTTTCTTTTATTGCTTTTATCCTATTATCTTCTCTTGAGCTGCTTGCACTTTAACAATGCATTTTCAACAGAAATTGTCATAACAGGAAGCCTACTCAAAGCATCTATACTTGGTGTATTTTCAAGTCTGATCTGTGTTCAGTTGTATAATTAAATTCCTCCAGTAGGACGGCCGCAGCTCGCGTCGCAAGATTCCGTCCGTTCGGTGTCTTTTGAAAGATAAAATATTTGACTGTAAATTTTACAGGTTTGAACTGTTAACGAGGGTGGCACCGTGGTCTAATCGCTCGCTTCTGATCATTCGTCCGAGATGGGTCCAGGTTCGAATCCCAGAGAGTCATCGATGTTGCATTTGTCTTACGGTTCTTTCCTTTTCCTGAAACTAGTGGCTCAAAACTTAAGACAGGTGGCTGCTTATAACCCATTTAGTTGTTTACGGTGGTCGTTAAACCCCCAAACAAACAAACAAAACGAGGTTGCCACTACAAAACAGCAAAACTAGCATTTTTGTGTGGTATTATTCACAGAAAATAGCTACAGCAAGAATTGTGTATCGTATATCTTAGTTCTATACCTTGTAATGTACTGTGAAGGAACAGTGTTAGAACCGTAAAGCTGACAGTTTACATATCGTGTTATTTGATGGATATGACTCTGTTCTGCAGCAGTAATGAATTGTTAAACTGACTCTATAGTATCTTATTTACTGCAAATAATTGCCATGCCAACACCTGTGAACCATGACACTGGCTACACCGGTGGTGCAGCAGTCTAAGCGCTGGCTTCTGTCGGGTCCAGGTTTGAATCTCAGTTTGGAATTGATGTTGTGTTTGTCTTACGGTGCTGGCTCTGTCACTTCCCTGGAACCAGTGGCCCCTAAATTAGGGATGGGCGTCTGCTTATAACTCGTTTAGTTGCTCACGGTGATCGTCCCCCCTCCAACAAGCAAACAAAAAGGTGGTGTAAAACTGTAAAAAACTGTACCTATAGGACGATATAAAAATTAATGCAAGTACAGATACATCAAATTCCACACAGTTTTATTGCGTTCATATTACACATACACTGCTTACAAGTTTTTCTGTTACGTGTGCTGAACTACGTTGGCCGCCCCGGTGGCGCAGTGGTCTAAGGCGATGGCCTCTGATCATTCGTCCGAAAGGGGTCCGGGTTCGAATCCCGGTGAGGCATGGATGTTGTGTTTGTCTTACGGCACTGGCTCTCTCCCTTCCCTGGAACCAGTGACCCTAAATTAGGGACGGGCGACTGCTTATAGCCCATTGAGTTGCTCACGGTGGTCGTTAAACCTCGAATCAAAAAAAAAAAAAAAAAAGAACTACGTTGAGCATCGTCGGTCCATTTCGAATATGACTCAGTAACAGCGCTCTCGTAGGTAGTGTCTGTGGGATATGAACACAGTAAAACAGTGTGTAATATGATGTACGCTTATTTGTATTAATCGTTATGCTGTTCTTATCAGCATCTATCGTTGTTGCGTGAATTTGTATCCAAGCCTTGATACACGTAAGCCTTACCACAAGTGCTGGAGGAAGGGAAAATTTCACAACTGTTCACGATCCACACACACACACACACACACACAGAAATAGGACTTTCGCAATGTCAAAAAATTTCAGGTGAGAAACATCGACTGACTTGAGAGAAAAAAGCTTTAGCTTTTTTTCTTATATATAGGCACATTCAACATCAGAAGAAATGCGGCTATGTCCGGACATGATGGAGTAAACATTCTTCGGGGCAGAGTTATCTGTTACCCAAACCTTTCTTTTTTTTTTCTTTGTCAAAGAGTTATCTGATACCCAAACCTTTCTTTTTTTTTTCTTTGTCAAAGAGTTATCTGATACCCAAATCTTTCTTTTTTTTTCTTTGTCAAAGAGTTATCTGATACCCAAATCTTTCTTTTTTTTTCTTTGTCAAAGAGTTATCTGATACCCAAATCTTTCTTTTTTTTTCTTTGTCAAAGAATTATCTGATACCCAAATCTTTCTTTTTTTTTCTTTGTCAAAGAGTTATCTGATACCCAAACCTTTTCTTTTTCTTCTTTCCGCTTTGGATGCTCACAACATAGGTCTGCTTTCGAAAGAGTCAACTCAACAAGATCGTCTTCAATCTGCAGGCAAAGGGCCTCATATTGTCATTCAAAAAAATCCTAAAGTCACAGCACAGATCGTTGGCATTGATTAGCACTACGTGAATTAATTAACACATGATATGTATGAAGAGTGTCACCAGCAGAACTGTGAGCTACATTCAATGGAGCGAAAAGCATTTTGCTGTATCAAAGAATGTGAGAAAACGGATGATATTGCTAAATCAAAGAATGGGAGAAAAAGGATGATATTGCTAAATTAAAGAATGGGAGAAAAAGGATGATATTGCTAAATCAAAGAATGGGAGAAAAAGGATGATATTGCTAAATCAAAGAATAGGAGAAAAAGGATGATATTGCTAAATCAAAGAATGGGAGAAAAAGGATGCTATTGCTAAATCAAAGAATGGGAGAAAAAGGATGCTATTGCTAAATCAAAGAATGGGAGAAAAAGGATGATATTGCTAAATCAAAGAATGGGAGAAAAAGGATGATATTGCTAAATCAAAGAATGGGAGAAAAAGGATGCTATTGCTAAATCAAAGAATGGGAGAAAAGGATGCTATTGCTAAATCAAAGAATGGGAGAAAAAGGATGCTATTGCTAAATCAAAGAATGGGAGAAAAAGGATGATATTGCTAAATCAAAGAATGGGAGAAAAAGGATGATATTGCTAAATCAAAGAATGGGAGAAAAAGGATGCTATTGCTAAATCAAAGAATGGGAGAAAAAGGATGATATTGCTAAATCAAAGAATGGGAGAAAAAGGATGATATTGCTAAATCAAAGAATGGGAGAAAAAGGATGATATTGCTAAATCAAAGAATGGGAGAAAAAGGATGCTATTGCTAAATCAAAGAATGGGAGAAAAAGGATGATATTGCTAAATCAAAGAATGGGAGAAAAAGGATGATATTGCTAAATCAAAGAATGGGAGAAAAAGGATGCTATTGCTAAATCAAAGAATGGGAGAAAAAGGATGATATTGCTAAATCAAAGAATGGGAGAAAAAGGATGATATTGCTAAATCAAAGAATGGGAGAAAAAGGATGATATTGCTAAATCAAAGAATGGGAGAAAAAGGATGCTATTGCTAAATCAAAGAATGGGAGAAAAAGGATGATATTGCTATATCAAAGAATGGGAGCAGTTGTCTGAACCGATCTTTCAAGTACACGTCCGTATTAAGTGAAATATACACTACAAAATGCAGTCTTAATAACGACACAAAAGCTGCTATCAGATGGGAACCTGAGGAGTCAGGAACACAGAGCAGGGTTAATATAACGTGAACAGCATGACAAAATTCATGACTTCATCAAAATCTTTTGATAGATCAACTCCCTGAGCTTCAGCAGAAAAATTCGTAGCCGTACTGTACTGTGAAACACGGAAAGGAAGGATTAGAACTTTTCCTGTTGATCCCTTTGAAGGAAATCTATTGAGAATTATCTGGCACTTGTTGTATATGCAAACAAGTTGAAAACCAATTGAAAAGATTCCAGCATAAAATGACAGCCGGAATGGGTGTACAATAAACTGGGTGTCAATTCATCTGCGCAAGGGTACAGAACGATATCAGGTACGCCATCTGGATGAATGGTTTTATTAGTTTGAAGTCTGAAGTATTTCTGCGTATCTTACGATGTATGTGTGCGTTAGATACCAAAACGCAGTTTTTCTGTTTTCCCCTTTTAGCGGACTGTTGTTTAGAGAGAGCCGATAGTGGGACCAGTTTTGGAAATGTGTTATTCTAAACATTTGCAGAAACTTTCACCTTAGCTTCCGTTGCGGCGAACCTCGTGGAGGTCATTTATAAACAGGCGTTGGCTTTTTCATCGATCTCCAACTTTTGTTTATTTGAACGCGTAAACACGAAGTTCGTGATAGGAGAAAGGATAAAAGACCTCGATGGTTTAGAAAAGACGTGTGTGTGTGTGGAAAGAAACGGCTAATTGAAATTTTGATCAACATGGCGGTGCCACGTGTGCAACTCAGAGTGAATTTAACTCATTCAAAGCATGGCGAATTTGGATATTTATATGGCTGAATCTAATCTTGCGTACTCTCAGATAGATTTAAATCCGTGGGTTCCACAATTTTAGACGTCGAAGACAAAGACCTGTTAGGAGATCAACCTCTTAAACTGAGAACCTAAGTTTGAGTCGCGTGTGACACGGGTTTTGTGTTCATTCTTGGATTCCCCCCCCCACACACACACACACACTTCCCTAGTGTCAGTAACTAAGGAAGAGTGCTATAACAAGCATGTAAACAAGCACAACTTATTTAGAATGTCCTACATTATTATACAATCACCAAAACTATTCTAGAAAATTGCAATAGCAAAGCTATCTAGCAAACATCTTGTTATTGCAATTTTAATAGACAATATCGTTCTTTTTTACGCTTTCCAACCGTAGGTTGAAGAAGGGTATATTCTCCAGCTTTGTCCGTCTGTCTGTCTGTCGGCACGATAACTCGAGTAAAAATGGTTCGATTTCGATGAAATTTTAGTATGTGGTAGGGGACCACCTGGGGACGAACCATGTTGAAAATGGACAAAATGGGGTCAAAGGTCAGGACATAGGAGCGGGATCCAGTCCATTTCCCTTATGTGTCATAACTTACGTAAAAATGGTTCGATTTCGATGAAATTTTAGTATGTGGAAGGGCACCACCTGGGGACGAACCATGTTGAAAATGGGCAAAATGGGGTCAAAGGTCAGGACATAGGAGCGGGATCCAGTCCATTTCCTTTATGTGTCATAACTTACGTAAAAATGGTTCGATTTCGATGAAATTTTAGTATGTGGTAGGGCACCACCTGGGGACGAACCATGTTGAAAATGGGCAAAATGGGGTCAAAGGTCAGGACATAGGAGCGGGATCCAGTCCATTTCCCTTATGTGTCATAACTTACGTAAAAATGGTTCGATTTCGATGAAATTTTAGTATGTGGTAGGGGACCACCTGGGGACGAACCATGTTGAAAATGGACAAAATGGGGTCAAAGGTCAGGACATAGGAGCGGGATCCAGTCCATTTCCCTTATGTGTCATAACTTACGTAAAAATGGTTCGATTTCGATGAAATTTTAGTATGTGGTAGGGCACCACCTGGGGACGAACCATGTTGAAAATGGGCAAAATGGGGTCAAAGGTCAGGACATAGAAGCGGGATCCAGTCCATTTCCCTTATGTGTCATAACTTACGTAAAAATGGTTCGATTTCGATGAAATTTTAGTATGTGGTAGGGGACCACCTGGGGACGAATCCTTTTAAAAATGGGTGAAATGGGGTCAAAGGTCAAGACATAGGAGCGGGTTCCATTCCATTGCACTTATGCGTCATAACTTGACTAAAAATGCTTCTATTGCGACAAAACTTTAGTATGTTGTTCCGGAGGTATACTGAACGAATTCTGTTTAATATAATCAAAACGGGGTCAAAGGTCAAGGCACAGGAGCAAGATTTATATAACAGTCATTATCCTCATAAGTTGAGTAATGATTTCTGGTATGTTGGAAAGCGTATCATAATCAATGCATTGCATGATTTTACCAGCTTGTTAAAATTTTCTGTAAAACCGTGATATAACGACCACTACAAGACCTACTTGTTTTACTTGTATGGACTTTATTTGCTATGTTCGTGAAAAAAACAAGTTCACGAGTTCAAATGGTTAGACTATTTTACATGGAGAATGTTCTTTAAGAACACCTTTACCTCGATAAAATATGCAAATGGAGATGACCGTTTATACAAGCGCTATTACAACTAATCTGTCCTTTTCGCTCCTGTGTTTTTACATTCAAAACTGAAGCAATTTTAATAATGTGCAAGTTGGATCACATGGCATGTTTTAAATATCTAGTTCATCTTTAACATCGATACTCTCTTCCCTACGGCATTATTAACATTGCAGCCTAATCTTCTAGTCACGTGATGTGTATGCATCCGCTGATATGATCCCTCCACTGAATTTTGCATAAACAATGCTTTGTCTGTTTTTAACATTATCAACCCATCAGCTACAACTTTTTGATTGTATCGCTTCCACAATATTACATCAAAAATTTAAACTTCCCCACAGGGGATTTCTTTCTATAACATTTTACTGTTTTGTTTTACTAATCGGTGTGTTTTAAATTTTCTGCTTTTCCGTTAGTTTCCAGATCAAACTTAGTTTTGTTTTAAACGCAGCAGAACTACGTGCAAAAAATAAAAATAATATTGATAAGATAATATTGATAACCAAATAAAATAAAATAAACATTTAAAAAATAATAAAAAATTAAGAAAAGGGAGAGGTTGGACATACGCTCGTATGCTTGATGCATAGGTCCGATTTCCCCGCTCAAGTACAAACCATCCAAGGTGACAGTGTTTTACAGGAATACAATATTAAGTAAGTGAAAGAGAGAAAAGAGACCCCCTCCCCCCCAAAGAAAAACATTACGGAGTGATGCATGGGATATCATTAAATTAATCGAGAGAAAGGCATTGTGCAAGAATCGTATAATTTGCACTTCAGAATTGGAATCATATATCCTGAAATAATAATTCAAGCTCCGGTTTTTCGAAGGGCTTACAGGAGAGGATTTTGGCATTGCATTCAAAGGGGGTCCTTAATTTTCTTCTTCTAGGTGAACATGAAGCTGTGTGGTGGGGATTAGGTGGAACGAAATGATGTTGAAGCACCTGTGAATGTTATGACAGAAGTAAGAAAGCGAAATGTCGAAAGGAAGATAGTTTGCTCAAAACAGTCCAGTGAGTAATTAATAATAATAATAATAATAATAATAATAATAATAATAAAAAGGCTTACGAGAGTTCGGATGAGAAGAATCCGCCACATCTTAAAAAGTGTAGCTAACTCACAACAGGACACTTACTACTTTTACTGCGCAATGATTCGGACCGAAGTACATACCATAATCATCATAATGATAATTATATGTAGAGGATTTTAGGAAGAGAGTGTCTGACCCCAGGTCTTAAACAACCCTTAGAAATAGGAAACTAGGAGATTTGGGCTAGAGTGCCCTATTGGAAAGTGACACGGAAGCGAAGTAGAAAGGTGGAGGAAGACACCCTTATTTATTACCGGGGGGGGGGGGGCAGTACCCGGGGTCCGACGGCTTAACGTGCCCATCCGACGCACGGCGGATATTTAGTGGATCGAGCGTACGTACCTGCCTGGGATCGAACGTGAGGTCCTTTCCGTGGCAGTCACGAACGTTGCCCACTCGGCCACCAGCGGCCGTAAGAAGTACATACCAAGGCAAGTAGACCTATTTAAATAACGTGGATATCTAGCACGTGACCAGGGGCTTATCGTGTCTTCCAAAGCACGGCGGATGTTCCGCGGCAGCAGGGCACTAACCTGGGAACTTTCGGTCCGAAGTCGTATGCGCTAATCTGTTAGGTCCCATTGATTTTCAGCTAAAGTTAGCATCAATAATCTTCTTTAATATCATCTCATAAGTTAAAATCATTTCCGTTTCTTGTCAGTTTTGATTAACTTTTTTTTTTTTTTTTTGGAGGGGTGGGTATAAGCTTTAAGATGGTCCCTTTATTAGTTTTCAGCCAGCTGTTAATGAGGGAGGAGAGATGACAACTCCCTGCAGTGCTTGGGATGTTTGAAGAAAACTCTATCATTGGCTGTTTCCTTGCATAGGATGTTCACGATGTTCAGTTTGAAAATTACTATTTTGCTCTCTTACAGCATTTGTTTGTGTTATGATTGTTCACACTTTTTTACAAGAATTGTGGAAGGAACAATGGCTCACGCGTAAGAGCAAGGCGCATTGATGGTAATGCAGCGGTTGCTGTGTCTTTTTGAAAGCTTTCGCCAAATTAAATGTTATTTCGCCAAAGTGTTATAACAGTATAAAAAAGTAATCACCAATATTTTCACCGAAACTTTTATTCCATCGCCAAAACTTTTTTCTCACAAACTGCGAGGAATGAGATCGGCAGCGTGACCGCTGGTAATGTATATGTGCAAAGTCAATTGCTAATGAAGGGGTCACAGGGGACAACAAGTTGGCATAAACATTCAGTAACTGCTTAGACAATACTAGAGAGAGAGTGTGACAAATAAGAGCCAGCGTTTTACTGAGAGAAGGGAGGAAAGCGATGGAAGTTTAATAAGGCGCTCGAAGGTGATAGGTAGTAGGTTTGTTGATTATCCGTGCGGAGGAGAAAATTTCGCCTCCCCGCTCAAAGGAAATATATTTTTTTTAATATCGAGATAAAAATCTAATTGGAAACCGAAACAAGGGAATTTGGCGGCGAGATAACCGAGAAAAACGCCTGATAGAATACAAATCAATGTATAAACAATAAACAGAGGAATAAAGTTGTAATATAGAAATTGGGATAAGCAAAACCTGGACCTCCCCATAAACAGCATTAAATTAAGAGCCCCATTGTGGAAGAGCGAGTTCTCATTTAGTTAGTTTCATTCGAATTTTATCATAAGGGGGAAATTTAGCACAAACCCCAGTACTGCTTAATACAGAGGAGCCCTTACGAACATACGAGACAGGGCACTGAAAGGAATCATATGAACAGCCCTGTACCAAACCACTAGGCCCTTCAAAAACAAAAGTGTATCATAAAACCTCATGAACCTAATTTACTCTCTGAAGGCAAAATCAAACACTTGGATTTTGCCTTCAGAGAGTAAATCAGAGTGATGAGTTTTGCTGAACCCCAGATTTCTAAGCAAAAAGAAAATCTTGGACAGTGAATGACAGAGAAACCTCTTGGTGGATGAAGGACATGTTAACAAACTTTCGGGGGGGGATGCAGGATGCAGTTCATTTGTGGTTGCAAATCGTTAAATACTTAATGAACCTTGTGCAAGCTTTATTGTTCTATTCCCGTGGCGCTTTATCTGCTTGAAAGACAACGAAGAATTCATTATTATTCTGCTTTTTGTCGATTTACGAGATCAAAAAATGTTTTACCCTATCCTGATAGACATTCTTGGTTGTATATTCGATAAGAAGAGTTTCCCGATGATGCAGACCCTCATCAAACCGCGTCAAGCGTCAACCTTTTATAACGAAGTAAATTTCTCCGTCATCTTTGGTCTACGCCGGGAATCGAACCCGAGTCCGCTTATTCCGGAACAAGTCGCTCTACCAACTGAGCTACGCAGACGTTCATTCTGATTGCTATGTGCCTTTATGTCGTGTGCGTCCTGCTGGCAGGTACGTCACACTCTGACGTACGTCGAGCTTGAACGTGCGTATTTTCCGGTGCCAGAGTGTGCAGTCGTGCCAGTTAACAAACCTATATATGCAAGGTCACTTCATCTACGAATAAACCATTGTTCGGGAGCTCCGGTTCGTCGTCAAATAGGTACTAACAGAACGTACGTAGTTCTTTCTTGATGACTACCCATCGCAACAGAAGCATACGAGACGAAACATTACTGTTGAAAAATGTAAATGGGTAAATAAGACGAACTTGTGCTGGACGTTGTAACAGCTACTTAATAACTAGATCAGCAAAATCTAAGCTTATTAAGGTGTTTATGATAACAAATTCTAAAAAACGAACGCGTAAAATTTATGACTTCCAGAACAAAAGTACGAAACATTCTAAAAAAGAAATGCCTAAAATTTATCATGAACTACTTTCCTTCACGCCTTCACGTTGGTTGTGATCAGGTTGCATGTAAGCAATGCGGAAAGACACACTCAGATCGGGAACCACGTTTTTTATCAAGACTCACTGAACCGACAAGCGACATCATTGACGCCATATTGCTGGCCTCGACCGCGACTTCAGCAGTTACAATTAGAAGAAACAAAAACGAACAAACAAAAAAAACAAAAGAGGCCTACTGGTGCCAATTCTAACGTTTTTTTTTTTTTTTTTGTGTCTACAATGTGCTCCACTTCATTTTTTATCAGTTTGAACCAAAATAATTTCAAATTGACGGCAAAAGAACTAAAAAAAACTCGAGGAAATTGCGTCGTGAAAAATTGCGACTATCGAATGTAAACAAATGTAATGGAATGTTCGTGCGTGTTTTTTTAATTGAAAAAATCAATGATTAGTGGCATGTGGTTGGTATCATGGTTATTGGTCGTGTCCTATAGGAATAATGACCATTAAAAACGGACCAATTTTAATAATTTTAATTGAAATTCCTCAATGACACGGAATTTCGGGAATCGGAAGGCCTCAAAACCTGACCATGGGCGATGTCCAATCGCATGCCGAAAATCACTGTGATCGGATGTGTCGTGTCGTGTCGTAGCTATGCCCGAACAACTAATTGCCCCGAGTCTCGTATAGAGAGCGGATTTTTTCAATTATTATTAAAATTGGTCAGTTTTTTAATGGTCATTATTTTTATTCGACGCGACCAATCATCATGATACCAACCCCATGTCACTCACCATGTCCGTCCCTTTCTCTGTGGCAAGTGTCACCGCGATCGGCTGAAGATCTTTGGAGGAGATGGGTAACAAACGACCCTTTCTCAAAACCCGGAAAAAACCCTTAAAAATGCAAGTTTTGGGACGATTATTCCTCAATGTCACGAAATTTCGGGAAGCGGAAGGCGTCAAAACCTGACCATGGACGATGTCCAATCGCATGCCAAAAATCACGGTGATCGGATATGTCATGTCGTAGCTATGCCCGAACAACTAATTGTCTCGAGTCTCGTAAAGAGAGATCCGCTCGGCCGTCGGCCTCGCTTCGCTCAACTAGGAGATTTGCAACTGACCTGTGTGTGCTTAAAAAGAAAGCTCTTTGGAATGACCTTTCTAAAAAAACGGAGCCCAAGAGATTGCAGCAATAGCACTACTGGAAGTCTTCAGAAACATATTTAAAATTAACTCATTTTAAGATGTGATGACTAAGAAAAGTGAACAAGTAATCTGAATATTTACACAACTTTATATGTATACAGGGTAATTCATAATTAGTGTCGTGGTTTCAGTCGCATAAAATCGGAAAACGGGAAACAGCAGATTAAAACCGCAAACAGAATATGACAGATGACAACTAAAAGTTTTATTACCTGTAGAATCGATACTTCAGATTGCTAAACCACTTCGACATGCGCGCCTTTCGTGGAACGTATGATATTCAAGCGATAATAAATTTCCCGCCAAGTGTTCGCCAGCATTTGTGGCGTTATTGTAGCTATCGCAGCACACAGTTCTGCTGGTTTTGATGCTGCATACTACCAGTCTCATTGGATGGTGGTGTGATTATACTAGTAGCTACGGAAATTGAAATACAGAATTCACGAAATCATTTCCCCAAATGAGTTTCAATGAAATGATCAAATAAATTTGCATTCGATGAAAGGGAAAATAATTTTCACAGCCTATTTTAAAACTTCTAAACAAAAACAAAAAAGAACAAACTAAATTTTTACCTATGCATATTTTTATCAACGTTTCATCGTTAGATATTCTTTGGTTTCATGCGCGGCGCCATTTGTAATTTCGAAACGGAAACATCTCACACTGTCAGAGTTAAAATATTACCGCAACGTGTGATGTGTTATCCATAAATATCATCTATTTACAAAATTTGCTACATAAGAAGTTGACATTTTGTATAGAACACTATATAAAATTCTGGCAGTGCAAGATGTTTATGGCGCAGTGGTCTAAGCGATGGCTTCTGACCATTCGTCCAGAAGGGATCCGGGTTCGAATCTCGGCGAGGCATGGATGTTATGTTTGTCTTACGGCACTGGTTCTCTCCCTTCCCCGAACCAGTGCTTATAGCCCATTGAGTTGCTCACGGTGGCCGTTAAATCTTCAATAAAAAAAAAGTTTACGTTTCGAAATTGCAAATCGCGCCGCTCACGAAACATCGGCAAAAACTCATAGGTAAAAATTGCATTTATTATTTTTTTTTTCTAAAAAAACACAGTACACGGGGAAAAAAAGAACTATTAACCTCCGCTTCAAACTTGCTGTTTCACAAAATAAAAATGAAAATAGCCCACTTAAAGGTCCAAAAGGTAGAAAGAAATTTCTTGCCTACTATTCTATACAATTGGCAAATGAAAAACATTATCTACTTGAACGAAATAAGTAGAAAGCCCACAAAATGCAAAATTTAAATAAAGAATACCTACAATAAAGTTGCTCGATTAGAGACGATAACTTCAGAATGTCGAAGAAAGCTTAGAAATCCATGTACAAGATACATTGACATCACGTGCACAGAATAACGATAACAGTAGGCTAACAGCGCCTCCAGACTCAGAAAAACAGAACTACTCAAAACATGGTGATTCCTGGCATAAGAGTCGCGTCGTTTTGCTCTCATCGCACAAGCCGTGGAGTGCGTCGCCTCACGCTCTATCGACTCAGGCCCTTGATGTTGTAGGCAGTTTTATTTGGTCGGTAACGGTTTGACCATGCCTGGCCACGGAAACTCCGACAATAATTATGAATCACGCTGTATATACGAGGGTTGCACCAAAAGTAATGCAAAAATGGGCATAACTTTTTTATTAACTGAGAGAGGTCGTTCAAATTGTACATGTTGGTAGAGTAACTCTTCCTCTATAGTAACCCTTCTTCATTGCAGTTAAATAATGGATTCCAAGCAGAAGCAACGTGCTGCCATTGAGTTCTTGACAAAGGAAAGGAGCAGGCTGTCCGACATCCATAGAAGGCTACCAAATGTTTACAGGGATGATACTATTGACAAGAGCAATGTGCACAGATGGATGAAGAAGTTTAAAGAAGGGAAACCAGCACTGAAGGCAAACCACGCAGTGATAGAGCATCATCTGCGACCACTGACGCGAATCGTCAGCGAGTGGATAAATTGATTCGCGCGGAGAGATGAACCACAATCCGTGAGCTTGTTGCGCAACTGGACTGTGGTCACTATGCCATACAGAAGATGGGGAAGACTTAGGGTATCGGAAAGTGGGTACCTCGGCACTTGACACCCGATTTGAAGGAGAGAAGGGCGGAAGTCTGCTCTTATCTAGTGGAAGCGTTTGAAGCCAAGGAAGACACGTTTTTTTTTTTTTTTTGCGATCTGTTTTTTTTTTTTTTTTTTTTTACGATCAGGAAACGAAGAATCAATCCATGGAATGGCGTCACACCTCTTCACCAAGGCCTAAGAAGCTCAAGAGCCAGCGATCAGCACAGAAAATCATGGTGACTGTTTATCGGGATGACAGGGTGTCTTTCTCCTTGATTTTCTGGAACATGGTCGTACCGCGACCAGCGAGCGGTACATTGAAACACTCAAAAAGCTTAGAGAAGTCATAATGGAGGAAGTGACCGAACAAGAATCGGAAAAGTATTCATATTCACCATGACAATGCGAGACTGCACACATGTTTGGCAACAAATCAGGCGATCAGCAAATTAGGCTGGTTGGTGGTCCCCCATCCACCGTATAGCCCAGATCTGGTGCCCTCCGACTTCCAACTGGTCGGTCCAATGAAGGACAGTCTCCAGGGACATCAATTTGATGACAGACGAGCTGTGAAGTGGGTACAACAGTCCACACCTGGATTTTTTTCAAAAATGATTCGACAGTTGGATTTAACGATGGCGCAAATGCATGGCTTGTGATGGAGACTATGTTGAGTAGTACCTTTCTATAAAGAAAGAGTTACTCCACCAAAATGTGCAATTTGAACGGCCTCTGTCAGTTAATAAAAAATTATGCCCACTTTTGTATTACTTTCGGTACATCTCTCTTATATCCCAGGACGTATCCAGTATTTTAGATCAAGAGAGATTACATCGAAACCCCCGGTATGCAACTTTTGAATCCTTTCGGACACATTTTTTTTTTCAAAGGGTATTTTTAGAAAAGGAGAAAATCAGTGAAAAAGAGGGAACCCACTTGTGCCTCCTGGGAGGAAGAATTTCGCATAATTTAAAATACCGAATATACGAGCATATCGTACATACTGTATATAACTTGTGCTTATAAAATAAATATCTCTATTGTGTGGCCCCTAGAAAAAGCTAGAAATGGAGATATCGCAACAAAACTTGGTAGGTAGCTTATTGAAGGCATGGGGAAACGCTTTAGCGGAAAAATAATAATAGTTGGAAATTGCACCGCTAGAAAAACAGTGGCGCTTCGGACGCAAGAAAAAAACAGACGTGTGCATGAATTTACTGGTTGTTGGCAGCACAAAAGTTTCAGGACAAAATCTGCTTAATACGTTGTCTATCACAAGAGAATATGACCTATGACGCATAGCAGAAGCATCACTACTGAAGTCCAAGAAATTAAAGGCCGTTCACCTGAAAAGTTTCGTATGCAAATGTTCAGTCGAACGTTCGGCAATGAACGCGCAATTTCTCAAGAGGTTTCGGAGTCCTGGGTAGCCCGCTGACTGGAACTTACTTTTTGTGATTTCTGGCTTTGGGGATACCTGAAAGACAGAGTTTATCGGGAAAGCATACGCAGTCTCTCAGTTCTGAAATGGAGTATCAGACGTGAAGTGGCCAACATCGACCGCGACATGTTGCAAGCATCCGTGTCACATGCCGTTCAATATGTCGTCTCTTGTGATGTTCAACATATTGAGCAGATTTTGTCCTGAAGCGTTTGTGCTGTCAACCAGTAGATTCACGCACGTGTCTGTTCTTTTCTTAAGTCTTAAGCGCCACTGTTCCCCTAGCTGCACAATGTTAAACTGATTTCTTATATTCGTTTCTTCATGCTCCTTAAGGAGCTATCAACAATGTTTCGGCACGATATCCGCATTATACATATACGTATTATTTATGCAAACCAGTAACAAAGATAATTTTTCTACCGGACTTCTAGAATCGGTAAAACACTTGCAATCAGAAATTACTACTTACGCCCACTAGCGGCAGAAATGTGCATTACGAAAAATCAAAATTGTACGCAAAATATTCCGCATAAGGAAAGATATCGAAAGCAAAGGTAATTTTCTAAATCGAGCATAACGATATGGAGGAAAATGTAATATAAATTTACGCCTGGCGGGAAAAGTATGCGTGAGCTGAGGAAAATGAGCGTGAAATGTTCATTTGCAGTCTCAAAATACCTGACCAAGAAAGGGTTTTTAGAGTATAGGTGATATTCTTGCAAAAGTAGAAATGTACGCTTATGACCCTAGAAGCAGAACTGTACCTTATGAAAAGGTAGAACATGTGCACAGAACATTCTGCATAGTAGAAGCTATTCGAAGAGAAAGTTTTTTTTTTTTTTCAAGTATGAATCTTAGACAAGAAAATTTTTTATGCATGTAGGACACCTAGCAGGAAAACTGTGCATTATATATGAACAAGGAAGTATGCATAAAATATTTTCCGTGTGAGTTGTGCCTGACCAAATTGCCCCCCCGTCTGGTTTTTAGAAGGGTAGACATGGTTGTAATATGTGTTGTAAACTGAAATATGCACTTAGGCCCCTAGTGGCGAAATAATGCGCTAGAAAAAAAAATAGGTATTATATAAAAAGGTATTTTTCACCGTGAGCGCGGTAGTCGATGGCAAAACAATTTCTCAAAATCGGGTTTCCAGAAGCTGAGATATCGAGAAAAATGCAATATATTTTTACGCCCCCTAGCGGGTAAACCGAGTTATTTGAAATAGAATTACTCAAGATGATTTTCGTGATATAAAAGGCTGTCAATGGAAAGAAAAGAATATTTTAATTGGTTATTTGAAGCAATGATATTTTGAAATCAATAGCATATGCATTTACGCCTCTAGCAGCACAATGAGCATTGGAAACAAATAAAAAAGTATGGATATTAGTTCAAACTTCTTAATGTGAAAAGAACTTTTCGAATTGGACTGTAAGTGCAGAGATATGTTGTTCACAAGCACGTTCTCCTTTTCAAACGACGCGCTATTAATCCTTTAGTATTTAACAAAAGTGAAAGAAAATATATTTTTGATATACTGAATGTTTCGGAAGAAACTAGTACCAAGGGGGTGGGCATTAAATAAAAGACTCGACCTTTTTTATGCTTTGAAATGTTTAAAGAAAAGTAAATTTGAGATGTGTTGAATATTTGGAAAATAGTGGCCTTCAGAGATACTGTCTAAGATGTTAAAGGAGAAGGTGGTCTAAGCGCTGGCTTCTGACCGTTCGTCCTACATGGGGTCCTGATCCCGGTGAGGAATGAATTTTGTTTGTCTCACGGCACCGGGTCTTTCCCTTTTGTGGATTCAGTGGCCCTAAATTAGGGACGAACAACAGCTTATAGCCCATAGAGTTGCTCACAGTTGTCGTTAAACATCCAAACAAACAAAAAGTGGTCTAAGATGCGATGGTTCTTTAAGAAAAAATGTGATAATGATCTTTAAATTTGGTGAAAGTGTAATGGAACGGCAATGTAAGATATTCTGAATATTTTGAGAACAATTGCTTTAAGATGTATGCTGAATATTTAAGTTCAGACGCGGCCCAAAGTGGGCAAGAGAAAAAATTATCTTAAAACGCGTTGGGAAAAACAAAAATAAACAGTTCGCATAATGTTTCTTTAAAACTACCTTAAAGGTAAACTGAATGTTGAAGGGGAAAAGCATGTGAGAGTTTAAGAAAGTGGTCTCGAGAGGTGATGAATTTTTTAGAGGAACGGATCTTAAGATATGTTGAATATTTAAAAACAAGGTGAGCGTAAAGCGTGCGGAGTTTCTGCCGCTCCAAAAAGCATTTGAAAGAAACCTCCCGATCATCCACAATCGGTTTGGATTGTCATACAATGTGCCCATGAATGCAAGGGGAAAAGATACTATGCCAGATCAGATCATATGTAGAGGATTTTAGGAAGGGAGTGTCTGACCCCAGGTCTTAAACAACCCTTAGAAATAGGAAGCCAGGAGATTTGGGCTAGAGTGCCCGATAGGAAAGTGACACGGGAGCGAGGTAGAAAGGGAGAGTAAGACGTCCTTATTTATTACCGGGGTCGTCTCGGTTGCGTAGTGGTCTGATCATTCGTCCGAAAGGGGTCCTCTGATCATTCGTCCGAAAGGGGTCCGAGTTGAAATCCCGGTGAGGCATGGATGTTGTGTTTGTCTTACGGCATTGGCTCTCTGTCTTCCCTGGAGCGAGTGACCCTAAATTAGGGACGGGCGACTGCTTATAGACCATTGAGTTGCTCATGGTGGTCGTTAAACTTCCAATAATAATAATAATAATAATAAATATATATATATATATATATATATATATATATATATATATATATATATATATGCGTAACATCACAGCCTCTCCTTGACAAATGTCAACCCCGCCTTCTCGTGGTGCATCCTGTTCCCACTAAAGGGGCTCTGACGACCGCCCATAGCGGTATAACTATACCATCGGGATTAGAGGAAATTCTATCCCACACTCACCAACCCGCTTGGCCAGCGTGGTGAGTTATGGCCAAACCCCTCCAAAATGATTCCACAACTTAAATCTTGGCCCTCAGTCTCCGGCAGCTGGAATGTACCTGGCCAAGGCAGCGGCCAGTGCGACATGAAGGCAGAGGGTGCTAAGAATCCCCGGAGGACCGGACTAGGCTGCCATCTGATGCTGACCTTGGCAACGTACAATGGACGCTCCCTATCTTCTGATTCAAGGCTTCTTGAATTAGAAGAGGAACTACAAAGGATCAAGTGGGACATCGTCGGGCTAAGTGAGGTAAGGAGAAAAGGAGAAGATCTCATCGAACTGAAAAGTGGACATCTCTTCTACTATCGTGGGACAGATACTGGCAGAACTAGTGGTGTTGGATTTATAATAAACAAGAAACTGAAGGATAAAGTGGTAGAAGTTGAAAGTTCCTCTGACAGAGCTGCACGACTCGTTATCCAACTATCGAGAAGATACCAGGCTCAGATTATTCAAACTTATGCACCCACCACAAGTCATCCTGAAGAAGAAATTGAAGAATTTTATGAGGAAATTTGTCATCTAAATAATAAAGGTAAGCAGCACTTGAAAATAATTATGGGAGATTTCAATGCAAAAATAGGGCAACGGCAACAGAATGAAACTTCAGTAGGTAAATTCGGTCACGGCAACAGAAACCAGCGTGGAAATACTCTCGTTGAGTTTGCAGAGGCAGAAGGGTTTTTCATCTTGAACTCCTTCTTCAAGAAAAAGCCACACAGGAAATGGACATGGAGACATCCAAATGGGACGACAAGTGAAATTGATTTTATTATGTGTAACAAAAAATTCGTCATAGAAGACTGCAGTGTGCTAAACAAGTTCAACACAGGTAGTGACCATAGATTGGTGAGATGTAAGATGCACCTCAACACTAAACTTGAACGTGGCAAGCTCATAAGACAAACAAAATCTATTGACATAACCAACCTTAAAAAACACCATAATACCTTCAAGTTGGAACTAAAGAACAGGTTCTCTGCTTTAGAAGGCCTAACATCGGAAGAAGTGGACATCTCTGAAGTTAACAGAAAAGTAACCAAAGCTCTTATGGAAACAGCAACAAAATTAGCTGGGTCTAAAGAACAAGTTGCATGTAAATAAATTATCAGGAAAAACGAAAATGTTGATGCAAAAAAGAAGAGAGATGAGGACAACTAAAGAAGATGTGACTTCCAAAGTGGAATATATAGAGCTATGCAAGACAGTACGAAAAAAAGTATCACTGAAGACGTAAGAAAATTCAACTGTGAACTAGTGAGGAAAGCAATTGAAAACAACCAAAGCCTAAAGATAGCAAAGGGACATCTCAGTAAGGGAAGAAAACAGATTATGGCACTGAGAAAAGAAGATGGTTCTGTAACAAGAAATAGAGGCGAAATTTTGACAAGAGTGAAAGATTTCTACTCCAAATTATATGAAAGGGATGATACATGTACTCCAGACATCATGAAAGATACCAGTACCAGAGTTCCTCCAGTCCTTCCAGCAGAAGTTGCACATGCAATCAAGAACATGAAGCGGGGAAAAGCTCCAGGAGAAGATGGAATTACTGTAGACATCATACAAGAAGCAAGTGGAGAAATCGAAACAGTACTCGCCCAAATTTTCACTCGATGCCTTAATGAAGGAAAGATTCCTGAGGATTGGAACACCGCTACAATGATCCTGCTACATAAGAAAGGTGACATTGAGGATCTCGGAAACTACAGACCTATCAGCCTCCTATCAGTAGTTTATAAAAAAATCTTCACTAAAGTTCTTTCACACCGCTTGAAGGTAACACTGGACATGGCTCAACCGAGAGAACAAGCTGGATTCAGGAGTGGCTACAGCACAATAGATCATATCCATGTGCTGAGAGAACTAATTGAAAGAACGAGGGAATATGAACTTCCATTGTGCATGGCTTTTATCGATTATGAAAAAGCCTTTGATTCGGTGAAACCATCAGCAGTTACAATGGCTTTGAAAACCTGCGGTATTGAAGATGCATACATTAATATTATTAATAACACCTATGAAAATGGAAGTGCAAAGATTAGGCTGTTTGAAAATACAACACACATAAAAATTGGAAAGGGAGTGAGACAAGGTGACACCATATCTCCGAAGCTCTTTAATGCCACATTGGAGGGTGTTTTTCAGTCACTGAGCTGGGAAAACAAGGGGATAAAGATTAATGGAGATTATCTAACCCACCTTCGTTTTGCTGATGACGTAGTCATTTTTGCAACTAGCCCATCAGAGCTGCAGAGTATGATCCAGGAACTTGCTGACAAGAGTAAAGAAGTGGGATTAAAAATGAACTTTCAGAAGACAAAAGTGATGTTCAATGCTTTTACAAGAAATGAAGATTTATCGATTGATGGAGAAAAGCTGGAGATAACAGACACGTACGTTTATCTTGGACAGCAGATATCAAGTGAGGGTCACATTGATGAAGAAATTAATCGGCGTACAAAACTTGCCTGGAGAGCTTTTGGAAGAAACAGCATAATTTTCAAGAGCAATATGCCATTATGTCTTAAAAGAAAAGTGTTTGATCAATGCATCCTTCCAGTGCTTACGTATGGTGCAGAGACGTGGACCTTAACTAAAAGAGACATACAAAGGCTGCAGACAACTCAAAGAAGCATGGAGAGGTGCATACTTGGTGTAACCAGGAGAGATAAGAAGAGGAACTCGTGGATCCGAAAAATGACAAGAGTGGAAGACATCATGATCAGAGTCAAATCCCTGAAATGGCAATGGGCTGGACATACTGCCAGAAGGACAGATCATCGATGGACAGCCGAAATTTTAGATTGGATTCCAAGGGACAGGAAAAGACCCAGAAGAAGACCACATGGGAGATGGGTGGATGAAATTCGAAAGTATGTAGGGGGTGACATGGAGGAGACTGGCACAAGACAGACCGTTGAGGAGGAAACTTGGGGAGACCTTCGTCCAGCAGTGGATTGATAATGGTTGACAATGATGATGATGATGATGATATATATATATATATTACGGGGGAGATATCCGGGTCCCGACGGCTTAACGTGCCCATCCGACGCACGGCTGATATTTAGTGGTTCGAGCGTTCGTGCCTGCCTCTGGCATCGAACCAGAGGTTCCTCCGTGGCAGTCACGAAACGCTGGCCACTAGGACATCCGCGGTCGATACAGTAGGACGCGCTTATCAAGAGGAGCTTGGGCAGGGCCGGGGAGGGGGTCTATAGGGTCAATAGCCTTGGGGGCCACCACGATCAAGGGCCCAGGAGGCATGCCTGGGCAAATAATAGATAGAGACGGGGTGGGGAGGAGCGGTTATGAAATAGTTTTAATTTTGAAACGTATGGCTTCCAATTGGTCAGAAACAGAGGCTGGAAGAGGAACAGAATTCAAGACGGTGATTCACCAAGGGTTAAGGTTTCATGCCATTGTGTACAGTGGGGTCGGCCAGACAGTTACAACTTTTTCACTATTTTCCACCCACACCTCCCAATTTGAACTTAGAACCGTTAATGGTCAAAGTCTCCGGTGGCTCCACATTGCATTAAAAAAAAGAAAAAAGGCAAAGATACGCTGAGAGAAGTATGCAATGCTGAATAAATCATTAGAAAATCCAAGACAAAATCTAGGAATCTTAAGCTTTTAACTGCAGAACCCACTTATGAAGAGGAGCTCAAGATTCCTAGATTTAACTCATGTTCTTATGAGAACAATGGAAAATACAGTGACTTATTATGAAAACTCTACAGATAATTTAGAAGTTAGAAGTTACAGTTTGCCGCCCCGGTGGCGCAGTGGTCTAAGGCGTTGGCCTCTGATCATTCGTCCGAAGGGGTCCGGGTTCGAATCCCGGTCTGGCATGGATGTTGTGTTTGTCTTACGGCACTGGCTCTCTCCCTTCCCTGGAACCAGTGACCCTAAATTAGGGACGGGCGACTGCTTATAGCCCATTGAGTTGCTCACGGTGGTCGTTAAACCTCCAATCAAAAAAAAAAAAAAAAAAAAAGTTACAGTTTTGTATTTAAACTGATTTCATAATAATTCCCCGTCATAAGTTCCTTGTTGGCCCACTCAGATATCTTAACCTTGGGTCCCACTAAAATGTCTGAGTCTAAGGGCCCACTAAGGCCTTAATCTGGCCCTGAGCTCGGGATCGACGGAAATCCTCATTAAATACGGGTGCTCACTATATCCGTTTTACGTGGAAGTCCCATCATATTAAGGCATGCATATGTCATAATATGCCTATACACTGTAAAAAAAATTTTGAACTTCACGGACAAGTTTCCGTCATTTCTTTCGTGAATTAACGAAACTTGTTTCATAGTTAGCCCTGTGTGGTGTAGAATATAAGTTCGAAGATATCGTGTCTATACACTGATAGAAAAAGATTCACTTTTTAGCATGTATTTTTTTTTTTTTTTTTCAAAATGCATGCCAAACATCGCTTTTCGTAGTTTTTGGCGTTTGATAAGGGAATTACGTTTATATATATACATGTATATATAAAAAAAATCTTCGGTTTTCTTTCATTACGTTTAATCATATGATTCGTCCCCATATAAGCAGAATAGTTATTTTTACCGTTACAGAGAATGGGCCATATTTTATTAGTGTTGTATAGTTTCAACGTTTTTTCCGTCTGTAAACTATATTGCAATATTTGTGCCTCTCATGAGAGAATTTCAGCGCATGCGCTCAAATTCCCTCAGGGGTGGCAAAAAATAAAATAAAAAAGCTAAGTCAAACTGAATTCATTTCACTTAATTATATAATATATTTAATATTTTGGCAAATGAGTGGTTTATAACGTTGAAATTTGCTACTCAAATCTTTATTATTGTTGAAAACAATTTTATAATGTTAGAATCATAGAGAAATAGATCTGGAATTTGTTTTCATGGGGCAAAAATTTAAATTTCATTTTCTGCCGTGAAAAACGAAACAGTTCTATTTCTTATGAAAATGATAACCCTCCCCAGGAAATGTCAGGCAGTGAAAGTGATTTCATTAAAATCCTTTTGTTGAAACTGACAGTTCTTTATGACTCCAGGGTATTTACTCCGAGAGACGAAGGGAAACGCCAGAGGAAAAAAGCAAGAGTTCTGCAGGTCAAAATACAGAACCAGGAAATATTTCGGCATGAAAACTGAATGGTAATACTAGCGTGTGTGTGGGGAAGAAAGAAGGGGATTGGACATTGAATATGATATGAATAAATCAGTTTTGCAGTGTCTTTGACGACACAGCGTTTCTCTACCTTGCCGTATTCAAACGCTGATATGCATTTCCAACAGCCTCAAAAGTAAACAGAAAAAAAAAAAAACATTTCTTTTTTTAACTAGCTAGAAAACTGACCCATTATATCAGTAAGCGTGCGACAGTTCGCTGCTTTTGTTTAACGATTTGGCGACAAAGTTTCCTGTAGATGTAGAATTTTCTTTTCTTTTTAATGAGATTTATAAAACTGTTTTATTTTCTTCAAAACTCACTCAGAGAATTTGTGAAGTTAGCCAGTTATATTTCACTTTGATTTATTAGCCTCTCAGGGAATTTGTGAAGTTAGCCAGATATATTTCACTTTGATTTATTAGCTTATCTCCTTATGTGAAAAGCACTAATCACAGAATAAAAAAAAAAAGTTTCTATTTCAGCAAGTAGATGGAGAAAATTTATTTCTCTTAGTTTCACATTCAACTCAGAAAGCAAGTTTATGAGCAGTGGTTGAATGATAAGATGGTTCGAAATCTAACTTCACAGACTCAGGGATCAGGTTTATATCACAGGCAGGACATGGGCAGTATATTTGTTTCTCAACTGCTGGATGTTATCCGTGCATGTAACAAGACTAAAAAAGAAAAAGGAAGGGGAAGGGGTGGCAAATGCTTTTAGCACACTACACTAAGCTTGGTACTTCCGTCAAAAAGAGTGCTTATAAAGAACCCCAGAATTTGATGGCATTCTTTCTGCTTGTTTTTGCTTTTCAACAAACTGTCCACGCAGTGCTAACGTGACATGCATACTACTACTACTAATTAAATTATAAGTATACTTATTCACAGGGCTGGGCAAATCTCGGACGCCGGGTTGTCCTGGCTGGCATTTTTTTTTTTTTTTTTGCGTCAAATTTCGTAATTTGCAGTACATGCCGTAATTTCCGTCCAATAATCCGCGGATTATCTGTGAAAAAGTTTTGAAATCAGTTTTCGTGGATAACATACCTCTTAATGATTAAAAATAAAGTTTTTGCGGTATTTTTAAAAATTCAAGGGATAATTCTCAGGAGAGAAGGTATTATTGGAAAAATACCGGACATGCACTAACAAAATATGTAACGCAAAACAGAGACAGAGGACCGGCAAAGACATTGAAAGAACACTTTTTTTTTTTTTTAACTTGAGAGCATTCTGATAGAAAATATGATGCAATGCTTTTTTTACTAATTAATTAGTTTTTTTTTTGTTAGTTTTGCTGGGCTAATCTTATTAGTTAATGCTTTTATTTGCTCTTCAGTTGGAGACATGCAACAGATTGTCCGTAGTTTCTGCGGATTTTTAGATCTAGCTAATGAACCACGATAATACTAAAAATACTAGGAATTTTTGTTTTCCATTCACTTGAAAGTACCACTTAAAAATTGCGGATACTTTTTAAATAAGAAAGACTGTTCTTTCTTACTTTTGGGCAGGGACGTACTGATAGCCCCCGCAATCCCCGCAGTGCGGGGGACCATATTTTACAACATTTTTGTTGTAAAATATGGTCCCCCGCAACATTTTTGGCGGAACATTTTTAGAACATTTTTGGCGGAAATTTCATATGAAGCTGATTAAGAAAATAGCGGGGAATTCTGAGAGCAGTTTTGAAAGAAGTATTAAAAAGAAAAGCACTTTTTTTTTTATTTTCAGTAAATAAAGTAAAATATTTAGAAATACGTTTTTCGGTTTTTGTTCATAAAAACTGGATGACGGAAAAGCAGCTACTCGAGATGACTTGAGGCCCCGCCCCTTTTCACAGCCATGGCAAATGTGAAAGAAACATCAGTTCAGTGAATTAATTTTTATACCAATAAGAAGAAGTTATGTATTACAATCGTTTGTAAATACCTACGCATCCTTCAAAATATATTCTCTTTGCGGGACTTTTTACTACGTACAAAATACTGTGGTATGATGTTAAATGTGCTTTTTATATTCCAGAGTAAATAATTTAAGAAGTTTTGCTTTTTTGTGCTACAATTCGTAATTCTTACTTATGTTTTATATTTTCGTATAAATCGGGAAAGGCCCTTACAGACTGTCAGATGTCACTTACGTGTGGTGTTTTTCGTTTTGTGAAGTCTGTTGTCTGATTGTCAGCCATTTACTACATCGTTTCTAGCCGTGTTTCTGGTTCTTACCTTACTTTTTGTTAATTAGTTTTGATTCTGCTTTTGTTTCTGACGTAAACCGTTTGGCATGTCTCTCTTTGGCTCACTGAGACTCTTGCGCGAATAAACTCCAGCCAACGACAGTTACGTGTTTTTATGTGTGTGTGTGCTCGTAACGGATTTCAAAGAGGAAAGGCTTAGTTCCGTAAAAGAATAAAATTTGCATATATCACTACCTTTCATGTAAGTGTTTTGTAGTACTTTGTATTTGTATGAAACTAGGGCGATCATTTCAATTACAACGTGCACGTTCGTGTTTCACACAATAAGGCCGACTCGAAGCAGGGCAACGGCAGGCAGACGTCGCAAGATGGCTCAACGTGGATCGTTCTGTAGTCAGCAGGATGTGACATCAGTTCCAAGTCACGGGTGCAGCTTCCCGAAGGTACAGCGAAGGTAGACCAAGGGCGACGACCTCCGCGGATGACCGGTATTTGCAGCTTTCGGCACGGCGGAACAGGACGGCTACACCGACTCGTCTCAGATTTGTGCTTGCGGAAGCCACCGGACGGAAAGGGATCAGCTTTGACGGTACGTAGAAGGTTACTTGCAGGACAACTGTATGCTCGGCGACGGGTATTATGCGTGCCCCTAAGTTTCCGCCACCGGAGAGAACGCTTCAATTGGACACGAATGCATGTGAACTGGACTCACAATCCGTGGAGGTCCGTTCTGTTCACTGATGAGTCGCGGTACTGTTTATAGACGGATTATTGCCGAGTTTTCATCTGGAGAGAGGCCGGTACTCTCTATCTTCCTTCTAATATCCAGGAAAGGGACACCTGTGGTGGTAATGTTCTGGTGTGGGCAGGCATATCGTTAGGCGGCCGTACCGACCTCTATGTGTTACCACATGGAAACCTCAATGCTCAGAGGCCTAGAGACGACATCCTGGATCCTATTGTTCGTCCGTATGTGACCACAATTGGCGATACATTTGTACTGCAGGCGGATAATGCCCGCCCTCACGCAGCTCGCCTCGTGCACCAGTACCTAGAATAGGAGACTATAGTCGGTATGGAGTGACCAGCACGCTGTCCAGATCTGAATCCCATTGAACATGTCTGAGATGCTCTCGGGAGGCGTGTTGCTGTCCTCCAGTTCCCTCCCCGGAACCCTGCAGGGGCTCCGCACTGCTTTGCTCGAGCAATGGACGCAGCTACCTACGGAACTGCTTGGCACCATGGTTAACAACATGGAACATCGCTACCGGGTCCTGTATTGCTGTTCGGGGTAACCACACTCCGTATTGAAGTACCTTTTCCTATTTCATCTTGATACCTATACCTCTGTACTTTTAAATTTGCATCACTCATACAAAATATAAATGATTTGTATCATATGCTCTTACGTTCTTTTGTCGCATTTGTTCTGGTGAAGCCTCCCACCAAATTTCATCCGAATCGGTTGCATACTTTTTGAGTTATCACTTCCATTTGTTGCTTAATTTATGAAAACCAGTGTATCTAAATTTTGGTTCCTCCTCCTTTAATCAGTTTTAACTTAACGCCACATTTCTCTCTCGAATCAATGTTTTGTAGCAACCTGAATTGAAGTCAGGAGTAGAGTGACGTATAGATTCAATAGAGATAAGAGCGATGTTTACAATATGTGAGACATTCGCTCCTTTCTAGCTCTTGCTATAGCCACGATCCCGCAAGAACCGTCACATCATTTTGTTGATTCGTTCCCAAAAGAAACGAATCAACTTGAAAGAAAATTATAGAATCCGAAACCTTTGTAACAATAACAAATACATTTTATTTCGTTAAACCCATGTGGCTTGAGACTTCTCGAAGGGTAGGTTAACGGAATGTTTCATTTGGCTTGGTCTCCGTCC
This sequence comes from Macrothele yani, assembly GCA_039090855.1. NCBI lineage: Eukaryota > Metazoa > Arthropoda > Arachnida > Araneae > Macrothelidae > Macrothele > Macrothele yani. The sequence continues at coordinate 1,846,075 of CM076991.1, forward strand.
GTGCTGTCGAAAACAGACCCGAGCTTCGTGTTTCCCGTAAAACGCCGCTGCAGCTACGCGACACGATTACAATCTCTCCGAAAACAACTCGTTTCGTTCGCTCTCTAATTTGAACGACCCGACTTCTCTTTCCAAAACTAAGGTCCCGTCTGTCTCGCTTCCACTTCAAAAGTCTCTCCTAAAAACTACAGAAAATGTGCACTTCCCACTTAATCGGATTCCTCAGATATTACTCACCTCCGTGGGGCTACCTGCACACGCCCTTAAGCTTGTATTTCACTCATTAACGCCCTCGAGATAATCCCGTTGCCACACAAGACATGTACAATACACTTCAAATACTTATGTGCTAAGCCGATTGTAATGCTGCTAATCGCGTGTAAAGGACAGCAACAGCCTTAAACATGCTGATTTCGTCCACTCTTCCAGAAAATAGTGCGAACAAAGAAATTCCACGTAAGGTAACCATATATACATACATACATATTTACAATTATTTTTTTATGACCTGCGGGCTTGCGAATCTTACATAATGTGCACCAATGAGTCGTTATATTATGACAATCCCCAGCCTAGGTAAACGAGCGCGCCTGGAGACCGAACGGTGTCGCAGGTGAAGTTCACAGAGCAGTATATATACAACCCGAGAAACCGCTTTCCATTAGTTTCTGCCACGGAGGAACCTATAATAATAATAATAACGCCGGGGGGGGGGGGGGGGTAGCTTCATTTTCTTGTAGAACTTCCGTCCACAGGTAGTAGTTTAGGTCCCAGCCACCTACAGCGAGATCTCGCCTTTTGGGCAGGACACAGAAACGGAAGGAATGAGAGCAAGTCTAGCGACTTTGACAGAACAGTTTGTAGTGAGATTAGAGTACAGTAGATGGCGCCACCGTACAAGTACGATATTGCACATAGAGGGGTGAGAGAATTTCAGGTGGGGTATAGGAAAGGATACCCATTTAACCAGTGGGTCCAGCCTGGGGGCCGTCACTTAACGTGCTCGTCCGATGCACGGCGGATATTCAGCGATTGTTAGTAAATCACACCATCTCTGAAAGATCAGCCCAGGCTAGAACCTGGGGACCCAGCATCGATAGTCTGAAACACTAACCACTAAGCCATCCGCGGCTCTGCACGGAGGAACCTCAGGATCGACCCCAGGCAGGTACGAACACTCGAACCACTAAATATCCGCCGTGCATCGAATGGGTAAGTAATGAATAAGGGCGTCTTTCTCTCTCTCTCCCACGGAAATGAATAAGGGCGTCTTTCTCTCTCTCCCCCACGGAAATGAATAAGGGCGTCTTTCTCTCTCTCCCCCACGGTAATGAATAAGGGCGTCTTTCTCTCTTTTTCTACCTCGCTTCCGTGTCACTTTCCTATCGGGCACTTTAGCCCAAATCTCCTAACTTCCTATTTCTAGGGGTCGTTTAAGACCTGGGGTCAGATACTCCCTACCTAAAATCTTCTACATATGATCTGATACTTTCGGTTAGTAGAGTGTTCGGAGTCAGAATGGAAAAAGCTGCCGATTTATCGGAGTTTGACGAAGGACAAATTGTGATGGCGCGGCTCCTCGGAAACGGCGCGGCTTGTTCACGTGTTGTTGAAGTTGAGTACGTATCAAAAGTGGTGTACAGATGACCAAATGACGAACCGTATTCCAGCCGTGTGTCGTCCGTAGCTCATTGATGCCAGAGGAAAGCGGAGACTGTCGTGCATTGTTCACAGGGCCACATTGCGACTTATTACGCGCAGCTACAACAGTGATTATCAGAGCAATGTGTCACAGCACGCAGTTCATCGCAGCCTTCTGCGCATGGGCCTGCGTAACCGAAGACCCGTCCGGATTACCATGCTCACTGAACGTCATCGCCAATAACGCATGAAGTGGGCCCAAGATCATCGAGATTGGACCGTGGATGATTGGAAGAAAGTGGCCTGGTCTGACGAATCAAGATTCCTGGTGCATTGCGTAGACGGCCGAGCGTGGATACGCCGATTACCAACGGAGGCTATGGCACCTGGATGCACTGTCGGGCGGAAACAAGCCTGCGGCGGCGGTGTTATGCTGTGGGCGATCTTTTCTTGGGACACTTTAGGTCTCATTATCCCAATATCAAAATCCCTGGCAGCTGTCAGGTATCTGAACATCGTTGCGGACCAAGTTCACCCATTCATGGCAACTGTGTTCCCTTCTGGTGATGGCCATTACCAACAGGAAAATATGCCATGCCACACTGCCAGAATCGTCAAGGAGTGGTTCGAGGAACATGCTGGTGACTTTCTGTTAATGCGTTGGTCTCCAAATTCACCTGAAATGAACCCAATCGAATATTTGTGGTTCTACTTGGAAAAGCGGGTTCGCGCTAAATCACCATCACCCCGTAATGTACGGGAACTGGAGGACCTGTTGGTGACATTATGGTACCAGATACCCCAGGATACCTATCGCCACCTCATCGAATCGATGCCTCGTCGAGTGGCCGCTGTTTTGCAGGCTAAAGGGGGTCCTACAGCTTATTAGGTAGGTGGTCATGATGTAATGACTCACCGGTGTATACGTTCCCTTGCTTTCGAGCTTGGTGGCTTTCTAGCTGACTTTCATCAGGTGTTCTCTAGCAGATTTCCGTCTAAGTGCTGTTTCTTGTCAGTTATATTCTGCTGTTAACGTTAAATTGATTTGAGTCACTAGTTACGTGTTTTGAGTCCCTCATTTTTAGGGCCGAGTTTGTAAGAAGTTGATTGTTATATTGTTTTGAGCTTATAGCATTTACCCGTTGCCAAGTTTGCTATACTTGAAGAGTGTTTCCCGCTACGAGTGATATGACTCGTTGTTCTAATAGCTAAAAGGTGACCAATTTTGGATGATAATAAAGAGGTTAAAGTTTGAGTATGTACAGACTTATTTACTATCCGTTTAAGCCAAACAGTGCTTAATTAATAAATAACTATGTTTAGCTAAAAAAAAAAAAAAGTACCACAGTATGTATTGTTCTTAATTGTATTAAAAATGTTGGGATATTAGCCACAATGGTCGGCCAATCGTTTGATGGAGCTTCTGTTATGTCAGGTGTCAATAACGGGGTTCACGCTATTGTTCAAAGGGTGTACCATTATTCAAATTATATCCATTGCATGGCGCATAAACTTAATTTAGTTTCAGTAGCTGCATGTAACAGCATCGACTTGTCTTGTAATTTTTTCAATGTAATGCAAGCACTGTATTAGCTTTTTCTAACCCAGAGTCTCATGCCATATTTATAGATACACAAAAAAAAAGCTGAAAATTGATGCTGGCCACCTGAAAAAAGCATCTACGCTCGATTGTAAAACTGTCTGACACTAGATGGTTCTGCAGAGCTAGTGCAGTTTCTGTAGTTGAAGATCTTTTTAAACCCGTAGTGGATGTTTTGAAAAGTTTTGCGAATGATTTAAGACATTCAAGGTCTCCTGCAACTAAGGGTTACCATGCTATCAGTAGAATTTTTGTTTGCTTATTAGTTTTTTCTTTTCTGAAAATCTGACATATTTGAATGTTTCGGAAAGCCTTACAGAAAGAAGACAAATTATTGCATTTTGTTCTAAATCTATTAGGAGTGCAGCTGATATACTTGAGGGTCGAATAAAAGAAAAAGAGTGGGAAAAGTTATGGGGCAGAATCATACAGTTTGCTAGAGACAATAATATTGTCCTTCCTAGTGTAAATGAGGCTGAAAGCACAGATGGAAGTAGTAAACGACGTAGACTACTTTCTAGTAAGCTGGACAGTTATGTTGCGATGACACCTGTTGGGCATAGACTTCCAGATTCTGGTCTACAGACCAATGAAGACCATGGGAAGATGTTCTTAAGGAACCTTTTATTATCCTGTAATGGATATAATCGATTGATTCAGCAAGTTCATTGAAAGATATAGTAAAAGCTCTAAATGAACATTCACAGAAGAACTCTACCCCAATCTTTACAAGGTGATGTGCATAGCTTTAACGCTACCGTCAAATAGTGCCACAAGTGAGCGTACATTTTCAACGATGAAGAGAATCAACAACTGACTGAGATCAACTATGAATAAAGAAAGGTCTTCCGATTTGATGGTTTTATTTTCTGAGAGTGAAATTTTAAAAACTATAGATTGTAACCTCATAATTGACACTCATTTGATGAAAGAAGGACGAAAAACATTTTAGGATTAAAATTGAGAACAAAAAGCAAATCTTGTTTTGGTAAATTTTTGTAAGTAAAGATTTTATGCTGTAAATACAGTAGTTTTCTGAGTGCTGAAAATGTTTTAAAATAAAACATTAGAAGAATACTCAAGTGTTTCATGTACTGTAGTTGTCCTCATTCGTTATTAAACCTAAATAAATGTTATGGAAACTTAACTTATTTAAAGAGCGTCCAGTAAACTTATTTAAATTAGCCAGAATTAGGTCCGAAAGAATGACTTTTGTTTGTGCTTTTTTCTTAATGCAATCAAAATATTGCACTTTCTTACGAGGGTTTAGATTTCCCCTTTCTCACAACTCAGCCGGCACCCCAAATTAGACCCTAAATCCGCCTATGATCAATGGACTTTGTTGGTCTTTGCTAGCAACACTGCATGTAGACTGTGCAGTCATCAACCTCACGCTGATTACAAGGGCCAGTTGAACACGAGAACTCTTCCCAACTCGAGGTCCGAGTTTTTATAGCGTTTTTGATGCCAGAAGTGTGTTTCATAGAGGAACTCATCGGCGTCTAGTGCATGTTTACGGACAAAATGTAATGCGTAAATACGGTGAAAGCAAAATGTTGCGTGAAGTTTCGTGCCGGAAGAGTCGGTATACAGAGGATTTTTGATAATATGAACAGCTAACACCGTGAACAATGGGATGGATGCTCGTGGAAAACGCTATTTCCGGTAACGAAGATTGAAGAGCTTAAGGCGCAACAAGATTTTGAATCAGCACACGTAACAGTTCTGAAGTCACTTGGGGTTTATTTTACAATAAGTGCGCTGGTGGGGTGAGCCCGAGGTTGCCAACACCGGGAGCACCCAACGTGCGCACTTGTCAGCAAGAAATCGAAAACTAGCCCAGATATATGCTTTAGTTTTTGTGGGCTTGTTTGAAGAAAGCATGAGATAGCTGTGTGATTAATACTGTGCCGAGCTGAAATTAAGGAAACCAAAGTACATATGTGCCTTGTGACGTACTACAAAGGTAAAGCACGTGTCAAGACGACAAATCTGCAGCGATACATTCTGTCCGTGCAGCGTAGTTGGGAGAGCAACGTACTCTGGATAGTGGCTGCCCGGGTGCAATCTCCGTCATGGACAAATTTGTTTTCATAGCCTTAATAACCTATTTGCTGATTTTTACCCTGAACGCAAGGTGGCTTCAATGGGTTTCTCAGTTTCATGTACCCATCTCCAAATTTGTCATTTCCATCCTGAGAATTTGAATAGAAAGCTGTTTATACTTGTCATACTAGAAAGAATGCAGTCTTCAACACTTATATTTTATCCAGTTAATAGAAAAACTGTAGAGATGGCATTGCAAATTCGTGCATTTCCACTGCATTAAAACTTTCGGCGTTTCCTACCAGAAAAGATAATTCCTGTAAACGCAACCCAGATTATTTAAATCAAAGATAAGCACTTCTGAAAAAATTCTCCTTTTAAAAATGCTTATTATGCTATACCATATAGGTTTTGCCTGTCGCAATCAGTTCGTTTTTTCATTCTCTTTTGGCTAAATGATGTACTCATAATTCTCAACCGTGTAGTGACGTTCCTCTCATTAAGACTCGCAAAGAACTCGCCAAATTGCTTCTAACAATTCGTTTAAAAAAAAAAAAAATGGTAGCTGTCCGCCCATAAAACCGGAACACAGAGCGATAATGTTTTGAATTTTTGATCGGGGGGGCAACTTCAAAGGTAAAATTCCCCCACCCTTCCTTTTCTTCCCCTTTCCCCGCGACTGTAGTCCACGTAGCCGGATTAGAAATCATCTTATTTCTACAGAGGGAAGCGTAAAGGTAAAACGGAGCCAAACCTAAGTTGTACAGTCACGTGGTCGTTAATTAGCGGTTAACAGGAGGCGGAGAAAAAAAACCGTAATCAACTTGAGCCAGCGCCAAACACTTCGTCCTGCCGTCGACCGGTCTCAGAACCAAAGAACAGGGAGAGCGCGGAAACAAATCGCATGGAGGAACTAGTAGGGAATTCATCGGCAAAAACGGGTAAGTGAACTGCCAGCAATAAAATAAAAGCTGTTTTGCAGTCGGTTGCTCAAATCCACGACCCTCTTGTCCAATTAATGTTATTTCTCTTAATGGTTTCCATAGCTTCAAGCTGCCACGCCTGGATGATCAGAACGCATCAGTTGCTTTAATCAGTAAGAGTTGTTCGTTCCATCGCTCTTTGACTTTTTCCCTATGGAGAGCTGATTATGGTCGGCAAATCCCGTAGAGTACTCTGAATGATTTTTATTTTCGTTTGGGCGCGCGTTCTTCAGCCCGTATGAATTATTTTCTTAATCAGCACAGATTTAACTGGTTTCATTTCATCCGTTTCCACAAAACTTTCGGATGAACAAAGACTTCCTCGCATTTAACGGAAAGGCTTTTTTTGTTTAAGCTGAAAAAGTTGAGATGATGTAGCGTAGAAGTTGGTAGCGTAGTTATTTTCTAGTACTGTATTTTTTTTTCTATGAAAAATTAATAGCTTAATGCTAGTACGTATATTTCAAACTACAACCACCATTTATCCCAGACGGATGCGTATCTTATAGTCAATCGTTCGAACTTTTGATTTGAGAAGGAAAATTCGAATAATCAGATTCGCAAAGAAATAAGTCATGGATGTCAATAAATACACTGGACTGTCCATTTTTACGTTGATCGGTCACACATTTTTATTTTATGCACGGTTTGATAACTGGGACAGAGAATTTTATGTAAGCTCTATGAAAATGCTCAGTTTCATATTTTGAAAGATGTATATAAACGACACTCCTCCGTACATTATTTTCACAAATAGCAGCAATAATAGTAAAACTTCACTGAAAGAGAAAATAAAGAAAGATTTCTGTATTTGGCCCTTTGGCTCAGAATACAAATTTATCCATTAAGCATTAAGCATTTTTTTTTTTTTTTTTTTTTTTTTTGCTTTCACTGTACTGACGTCTGAGGCAATGCTTTTTTCCTCATATTTGACATAAATCATTCCATTTTCTTCGTTTCTTCTAGAATTTTTACTTCGGTATACTTTCAATAAACACTATATTGACCAAAGTCACCGGACATCCCTTCAAAAGCAAATGAACGGATCCGCTGCTTTCTTAAGATGCGCCATACAACTGCAAACGGTATAAAAACAAGCCTGCAGCTGACCGCGATCGTATCGCACTGCGTGGTTGAGTGAAAATGTCGCAGCGGGAGCGAACTGACTTTGAGAAAGGAAAGATTGTTGGGTGTTATATTAGTGGGTTGTCCATAAGAGAAACCGAGAAGCGTTTAAACATACCCAAGTCAACTGTTTTGGATATATTGAATAAGTGGAAGACACATGGCGTGCCCTGAAGCACCAAAACGTAGTGGCAGACCAAAGAAAATCAGTGATAGAGGACGCCGAAGCCTCAAGAGAGTCGTTACAGCTAATCGACGGAGTACTGCACAAGACCTCAGTGTACAGGTGAATAACAATGCTGGAACCTCAGTATGTACACGTACCATTCGCAGAGAACTTCATTCCATGTGTTACCGTGGTCGTGCGGCTGCTCATAAGCCTTTCATCTCCACTCGGAATGCTACTCGTCGTTTAGCATGGTGTAAAGAACATTTATCGGGGACCGTAGATCAATGGAAATGGGTCCTATGGACAGTGTGTGGGTATGGCAGCAGCCGGGGGAACGCTATTTACCGCAATGTACTGTACCTACGGTCAAGTTTGGAGCTGGCAGTGTACTCGTGTGGGAGTGTTTTCCGTGGTATGGACCCGGCCCATTGGTTATCGTGGACAAACCTGTTAACCAGCACGCCTACCTCGATATTTTGGACAATTATGCCCTACCAACTCTGTGGCAATACTATGGAACCGAGCCTTGTTGGTACCAGCAGGATAACGCACCGAGCCTTGTTGGTACCAGCAGGATAACGCACCGAGCCATAAAGTAAGGTTTCAAAATCGCTTTATTCTAATTTATCATAAGAAAACATAAGAGGGAGACGTACAGTATTGGGCGTCTCACTGGGAAATAATACAAAAACTGTTAAAAACATGATGGTATATACACTGCAATGACAATGGGGATGAATAACAAATGCTGCAAGCAAAGCTTATGGAATAAAAATTGCAGAAGTGACAAAGAGAAACACATCGTGTCACATGACATTGGCTGGGCATGATTTACAGGATAACACAGGCGAAACAATAGTACACAATTAGAAAAAGAACAGCACAAACACCGCCGTGAAGGTAAAACATTACATACATGAGATAAAAACACAGCGTGCACAATTGTGCAAGTTATTTAACGAGGGCATCAAAGCAACATAATACAGGCGGGGTGAAAGTAAGTAAAGTACACGAGTAAGCATGAAAATACACTGAGATGGCATTAGCATTCACAATTCAACGGTAGCGTGGATTGCACGAGTCGTAGAGTGGAGGAGGGCCACCAGGGTGCCACGGAACTCAGCAAAGGAGGTGTAGAAAGTCCTAGGGTACTGATAGGTGTAGCAGTCCAGAATCAATCGCAAACCATGGAGCGGCCGGCGCCCAGGTAGCATAGGAGGTGGCTTCTCGACGACTGGAAGAAGCCGACTGGTACTCCAGGCGGAGTCGAGAAAGCAATCGATCTTGAAAATGGCACAAAAGTGCTGCGCTGGCCTGGTGTAAAGAGACCGGCGAGGAAATGCTGCGGAGTTGTTGAAGGTATACGTAAATAACGTGTTTAACCAGCACGAAAAGATAGGCACATACTGAAGGAAGAGTTGTAGGTGGATGAGCCCGCAGAAGAAGATGTCTGTAGGCAGTGAACGGAAGATCTTGAGAACAAGAGCGACTGGCAATCCGGAAAGCCTGGTGGAGGAGAGGCATCAGGATGGGACAGTAAAGGTAGACGTGAGAAACGTCTGCCTCCTGTGCGCAGAAGGAGCAGAGAGGGGAGGAGAGAAGAGACATGCGAAAGAGAAAATACGGAACAGGGAGGCGATTATGCAAAAAGAGCCAGTGGGTATTAATTTCAAGAGGGGCAGATAAGGGTGAGCGGGCAGCGGCCCAGACAAGAGGAAGAGAAGCAGGGGAACCTCCAGAATAGAAAGCAGTGAAGGGGTGGCAAGGTGCACTAGAAAACGATAAAGAGATTTAGAGGAGAGAGAGGAGAGAGGAAGAACCGAGTTTGTGAGTCGGAGGAAAAACGGCAGCGGAAGAGGGGCAGAAAAGACAGAGACGAGACCGGTGGGGGAGACAAGATCAGGGAAAAGCGAAAGAAGTGCAGTTAGCAGAGAGTCATAGACCAAATGGGCGGATGGGGATGAGAGAATAGCAGGGGGGAGGCCAGAGAAAGGGCGCCAGGATAGATCCGAGTTAGTACTGTTATGGCGTCGTTTGACGAAAAGTCCGCATGGTGTGTGGACTGGCCAGTACAGAACCCTGATCTTAATCCTATAGAGCACCTATGGGATGAATTAGAGCGCAGCAAAAGAAGTTTGGAACCAAGGCCTACTACTAAGTAACAGTTAGCGGCAGCATTATGTACTGAATGGAAGCGCATACCTATCGCTGTGTTCCAAAACCTTGTCGAAATCATGTCTCGAAGGGTCAGTTTTCACACAGTATTTATTAGAAGAAAGATACAGGAGATGTACTTGAATAAATCATCTCAAATGATGTATGACAAAAAAAAATATTTACAGATGCTTGTAGCTTACGCTACTGCTTATTTACACGGTTTTGTACATTGATGATAGTAAAAAAACAGTTAATTACACTCGAGTGTCTGGTGAGGCAACAAAAGTCTCTGACAAAGCAAAGAATAGGACCAATTCAGCTTGAAGAGCGTTATACAATATTAGTTTTGCACAGTATTGAAAGCAAGGAATAATACAGAATTCGAGCTTGCAGACATAGATTCAAAAGACAGGTGATGAGAAATTAACAGAATGTGCAGCTTGCGCTACGTTAATTACAGGATTCGGTGCAACGTTTGCATGACAACAGTTAAGTGCAGTAGAAATCTGGCGAGGCAACATGAATCTCTGGTAAAACAGAGAGTAAAATCAATCGAGAATGATGAGCACTATAGAGTATAAATTTTACACAATATTGATGAAAAAAAAAGTTCTGACCGAAAGGTGATACATTGTGGGTGACCTGGAAAACCAGGAGGTTTGCAGGTGATCAAGGAGACAAACATGAAATCAAAAGTTCGAAAGACAGATGATGAAAAATTTACAGATGAATGTGGCTCGCGGTACTACATGTTACATACAACGGTGATATGAAAAATAGTTACATACAATAATTTTCCTGAGAATACAAAAGAAAAAAATAATCTCTGAAAATACAGAGAGAAGACACAACTCATCACAGTGAGTATTGGAGAACACAAATTTACACAGTTGAAAAGTAAAATTACACATTTGAATCAGGAATTGAAGATAAGAATATACTGTAAAAACGACAAAGTTTACAGATGTCTATGGTTCGTGAAACGACCTATATACATGATTCTGTACAATGAGAAGTTACAATTTATATATATTGGTTTGTCAGAGGTGGTGGAAGTACAGTTTGTTTCCTGCAGAAGTAATATATCAGCATTCAGCGGAGCAAGATCCTCTCGTACCAGCGCATTCTCAAGAGGTGTCGCAAAACCACGACAATTAAGTGACACCACCTTGAATGTCTAGGTTAGTTGTGGGATGCAGTAGGAATTGACTGGCTGTAGTGATGGAGTGGAGTCGACGGAGAAAACAAGCACTCCACGGGACTTCGTCCGCAGTGCGCCGAAGAGTGTTTTCAAGTGAGTGTAATTGAACCAGCACTTGTGGAAGAGCTGCTTCAGCTGAATGGAAGTGCGTGCTGAGGAAGGGCTAGAGGACCCTAGAAGGCAATCCAGCACGTCCTCGTATGGCAGAGGCTCAGCAGGGAAAGCATTTTCAGCTAGAAAAGTTGTGAATTCATCTAGTGAGGGAAAGGCACCCCTCACATGCTGTCTCAGAGGAAGTGTGTAGAGACGACCTGGAGAACGGTCGTCGAGAGCTGACGGAGTGAGTGGATGAGCGGGTAGAAGAGCGAGATGATCTTCGGGACGCCAGAGTCTTCTTCGTCTTGGGGTGAGTAGCACCACTGCGTTTTCCAGCAACCACAAAAGCTTCATGATCGTCTGGAGAGTCTGAACCCGAAGCGTTACCTGTTACTCGTGTTATGGAGCTAACGGTAAAAACTGAGGAGTGGTCAACATGTACATCAGCAGTGGTTGTAAAAGTACTAGGGGGAGTCGATTTTGGAAGCCTGGGAAAATTCTTAGGATCAGCAGGAGGTGGAGGCATCAAAGTCGTTTGTTGACCAATGGCAGTAAGCTGACTTTTGGAAGATCTTGATTCCGCGACTTTCCTCGAATAGGAAGAAGTCTGTGAAGCGTTGGTGGACAAAGTAGAAGAAGATGTAGTGCGTGGAGCTGTTTGCAGGGAGACACGTGGGCACTGAGCCCTTATGTGACTTTCGCTCTGACAGATAGTGCAATACTGTGAAGTGATTATCTCAACTCTTCGGCATTGCTGTCCACAGCGGATGTGCAAAACATTCGGAACCGCTTTCAGCTGAGCAACAGATGAAAAGAGGACTCGAGCAGTGCGGCGGAAACCCCGAATCGATTTGTCTTCAGGGTCTCTGGGAGCCGCAGAGAGAGTTGTTATGGAGCCAACAACTCTGCCGTACCTGCTGAGCAAGGTGCAGAGTGCAGCGTCGGATACTTCTGGTGGTACAGGGTAGAAGGTCACCTGCACCGGGCGGTGCGCAACCGGTTGTGCTAACAGATGCACGTCATTGATGGTTAGACCTTCCGTAAGGACCTGGTCAGCATGCGCTTTATCCTTAAAATAGACCAAGACAGATCTGGGTTTTCGAGCTACAAAGTCTATTGCATCCTTTGGTAAGATAGTTTTGAGGGCTCGGCTATATTGCCACAGCTTAGTGTCGGGAAGCGCATCCAAATAGACGCCCCGTTCCATAGTGTAGGAAAAAAGGTGACCAGCTCGGGAATCCTCTGGTATGTCAATTGTAGCAGTAGAACCGACGACAGTGACATAGGATTCAGGAAAAGGCATAGCAGAGGAAACGGGGGTGTGAGGACCCCAGAAGTTGCAGAAGCATAGGACGCTTGGGCAGACATGGGTCGAGAATTCGATGAAGCGGCCTCTAGCAGTGAGGGCGGATCAGAAAGTTGATGAGAAGTAGAAGCTGTGAGCTCAGTATTGCTGATAACGGATACGTCATCATCTGCTGAAATGTAGATAGGAGACTTGGCACCACCGCACTTGGCGGGAGTTATAGCTGGAGAAGAAGAGGTGTCCATGACGTCGCAATGACGCTCGGGAGCCACCTCAATAAGCTGAGCAGGATCTGCCGTGGTAGAAGAAGAGGAAGCTGGCTGATCTGCCAAGATAAGGATGTGGGCGTCACCCTTGTCTGCCTCCGCCATCGAAGCAATGGCGAGACTTTAACGAAAAAAGACCAGCTTGGTTGAAAAATAAAACAGTGAATAATGAGAAAATATGGCACTCACCAACCTGGGAGATACACAAACGTAAAGTGTAGAACTTCAACTTGAAGATACACGCAACCACAGAAACTAAAGCACTCAATAAACACCTTATAGCAACGAAAATCACGGAGCTCAAAACCCAACCACTTCGAGCTTCGAAGGGTCAGTGCATGCATTAAGGCCAAAGATGGACCGGTACCGTGCTAATGTATGTGAAGAAATGCTATGTGGTGTTTCTCTCCTAGGTGTCCGGTGACTTTTGTCAATATAGTATGTATTTTAGGAGATGGCCACTTAAATCCGGAACCAGCAGTATCCCCCCAATTATGTAGCTTTAGACAGAAATTTTCCCTGGGACGTTGGCTAGTAAGCATCAAATTGAGTCAGCGCTTCCGTTAGAGGAATTGGAGAGATATTAGCTGTTCTACTTCGAAGTTGTCTATTCTGTTACTACGTAAATTCATATGAGAATTCCTTAGTATTGCTCTGCAGTTTTAATCTTTCATTATGCATTACAAATCTTTTTCCAATGCTAAAAACTAGCTTTTCTTAAAAATAAATAATTTCCCGTCCCCGCTTCATTGCTAAAAATCCCACAGATTTTCTAGTCCTAAAAAAATTCCGTCCTAACTGTTGTTTGATGGCAAATGGTTCGTGCAAGGTTTTTGAGTCTGTCCGTAGTTCATATTTTAATGAACAGTTGCATCGCTTTGGCTCATGCCCTACATTCAATAGCTTTAAAATATTCTTGGCACGCCTTTTGAAGAAAAAACAAAGTACTTGCGCGAGCGCTTGTTTGTGTGTGTGTGTGTGTGTGTGTGTGTGTGTACGCGCTCATTGTACCACACCGTCTGTCTGTACTGTATTATCACTGCACCTTCTGGTCCGATTTGAATTTTTTCTTTTTGTATTGAGAAATTTGAGCTGTGGGAGTAAATGCCGACTATAATATTTTTCAAATACATTTTATTCCTCTTCGTGGTTCCCAAAAATCAAATTGAAAAATAAATAAATCAGAATACTTTTCATCGCGAAGACCTTTTTGCTTGCACTTTCTGCTTCAAATAAAGTATAGGGTTTCTTCTAGGGGAGACCATAAAGGTATATTCTGCCTCTAAAGGGCCCTATTTGAAAAATTCCCTTTGTTGATGGTGAATATTTTGTATAAACTCTACAGTTTTGCCACTTGGGTGGATTAAAGGCATATTTATGTTTTAATATATGTGCTACAGCATCTCTTGCGCTGTAAAAATCTATCAACCAACCAACTAACCAACTAACCTCTGTTTCGAAAAATTCGATTGGAAATTGGAAGCTTGTTTTTTCAGTAAAATGCCACTCACTCCTATATAGAAAATGTTTATACATATTTCCTGCCGAAAATAATGCAAATTTTTCCCTGTTGGAGAATAAATGTATGTTCTGTTTCTCTTGCAATATATTTACCTCTAAAAGTCGGATTTGAAGAATTTCAATGGTAGATTTGAAGAATTCACTGCTGCGAGAACTATTTTACACATTTTTCATAAAGCACAGTCCATCCTTTTTGCATCAGATATCTTCCACTGTGAGAAGCATTTTTCTTACGTTTTCTGAATTTTCGTAATTCATAGTTCTGCCGCTAGAGGGCACCAGTGCATATTTTTACTAGGAAATGTTTTACTGATTCCGAAAAATTCTATTGAAAAAGATCGTTTGAAGAACTTGGGCACAGTTTATATTTTAAAGAATGTGCAGTTTTTCCTTTAGAGTCGTAAATGAATTTTCTTTAATTTCTTCTTTTCGTAAAATTCTGCTTTGAAATATTTTTTGATGTCGGAAAGTTTCTATTATGCCAAACGTTTCGTGTTCATCCGTTCCCCATAATGCACAATTCTGCTACTGATAGTATGAAATGCATATTCATATCCGAAGTCATTGCTTGGTTTCTAAAATATCGACTGAGAGTTTCTCAACATGGGATACCAGTCACTATGACACAGATTTGCATAATGATACCCACATTTTCCTATCATGGGCACAAATGTCTGTGACCACATTCCAGCTTCTACAGCCCTGCTGAATAAAGGTGCTTTGCTTCAGAACGATTTCTCTGCATAGATAAAAGTTCTTTGCTTCAGATCGATTTATTTGTGAGTAAAATTTCGCGTGAATTTTCTGCTATCTTTATTAAGATTTTTTGTAGGAATTGCGAATGTAGCTATTTCTGTTTACAACTGTTTAAACAGAGTGTATACTGTATATTACAGTAGTACAACAAAACAGTAGTATATATATTCCTTTCTAATCGAACTGTTTTCTCTATGACGCAAAGGTTGTTTGTTTACCTAAGAGATTTCATGTGCCAATAAATGTTTAATGATTGTTACCTTTTACATTACTGCATGTTTTTTTAATTCATAAGATGTGTTCATATCGGAGAATTCGGTATCATTTTTCTTGTTATTTGCATACGAACTATGTCCAGTTCCACGAGCAACGCTTTCATTTGCTGGCTATAATTTTCCAAATCTATCGGTTTTTATTTTTTTTTTCTCTTTCATGGATAACCTTAGATTTAATTTCCTAAATCTTCATTATTTTTATATGGATTTATTTTGGTTTTATTTGTATACTCAATACTTATTTTCATCCCGATTTCTGGTTTATTTGTGCATTTCCCAGTAATTTTTTTTTTTTTTTCTATCTCTTTTCTCTTTCTCCTTTTTTTTTTTTTTTTTTTAATATAAACTATATATACTACTGTTCCGTCAATAGTTGTATTACTGTTTCTACAGCATATTTTCTTTTTATAGGCTTTTGAGCTTTTCTTATGTTCCAGTAATTCTTTTTCAGTTCTTGGATCACTACAGTTAGCATTCGACCAGTGTTCGTTCTCAGGTGCTCCACACTGAGTTTGCTTCTGAAACAAATCACGTCATGGTTTATCTTCTTCCTGCAACCACCGAGAACCCATTGCCCATAAAAATCTACCTGGTGTGATAAATTTTAGGTGGATACGAACTTAGGTATTCTATTGTTTACCGCTTTCCTACTAAAAGAAAAGACTTAAGATAGACATGTAACTGAGTTTTAAACCTGGTTTTTCTTGTTAGTTATTAATTTTCGTCTATGGTAGCAAATCTGCGAACAAATTTCAATGTTCATAAAGTACAAAACCTGTGATACCAGTTTTTATCTTGATTTTGTCACGCACCCATGCAGACACTTTGGGATCAATAATTCCTTTCTAAAATGTGACTTCGCCAGTTGCTCTCATTAATTTACTTTCCGACCAAATCATTTTATTTCGTTCTCATATTTTTCTTGAATTTGTTTTACACCTATCGACTTCAGTTAGCATAAATTAATTAGGTTAAGCAAGAACTATTGCAGAGGGTGTCTGTAGCAAGCCACCAATAGAAAAGGATCACATTGAAAAAGACATTTGTAGTCACCTGAAACTTGACTATGGAATGCCTTTGGGGGAAACAGTGTAATTTTCAAGCGCAATTTACCATTGTGTCGTAAAATAAAAGGATTCATTCAAAATGCGTCCTTTCATTTCCTATTTGTGGACCTTAACTAAATAAAACATACAGTGTCTGCGTGCAATCAAAAAGTATGGGCAGACACATGCTTGTCGTAACCAAGAAAGAAAAGAAAAAATCTCTTGAATCAGGAAAACGAGTAGAATTGTTGACACGGTCAAAGCAAAGACCCTTGGTTCATTGAGAATGGTTGATCAGATAAGATTTTAGTTGAACAACAAATTTGTCCATGTTGGCCACAAATCTTGAAATATCCAAATGATGATCCTTTATTTCGTTTTTTTTTTATTTTTATTTTTTACGATGTACAGTTTAGCCGCTAGAGGGCGTAAATGTAGATGTTATATAATTCAAAATACATTTTATTCCTTGCTTCTAATCATCAGATTGAAAAAATTCTTTTACCTTTCGATTTTATTTACATCGAAGAGTATTTTAGGTATAGTCGCTTTTTCAAGTTACGCATATATTTTCCGCTAGAGGGCGTCAAAGTAAACTGCTTTTTTCCCGATATCTTTACTTCTAAAACTCCGATTTGAAATTTTTCCTTCAGCAAATACAGCACCTGAAGGAAAATCTTTTGCATATAATTTCCAATTTTTGGTGAAGAACGGTTTGGCCACCAGGGGGCGTAAGGGATAATTTCTGCTTCTGTGATGTATTTGTCATAAAATCTGAGCTTCAAAAATCTCGATTGAAAAATTTGTTCGTGGACCGATGCCACTCACATCAATAAACTTTTTCGGAATATTTTTCTTCTTAAAATATTGCATAGTTTCTCCTCTTGAGGGAGTATGTACGTCTTATTTTTGTCAATATCTCTGCTTCTATATGTTCGATTTGAAAAATTCCTCCTTTATTTGATAGTTTTCAGTGCGACACGTTTTTCATATAATTTCAAAATTTTCAAAGAATTCATAGACTTTCCATTAGGGGGCGTGAAGGTAAATTGTGTTTCCCTCGATATCTCTGCTTCTAGAACTCCGATTTCCTGTTGGGAAATATTTTGCATATAATTTCTAATTTTAGGTAAAAAATGGTTTGGCTGCCAGGCGGCGTAAGATTAACACTTTCGCTTTTGATGTATTTGTTGCAAAATCCGAGCTTCTAAAATTTCGACAGAAAAAAATTCGTTTGTGGACCGATACTACTCACGTCGATAAACCTTTTCGGAATATTTTCAAGTAACTCATAGACTTTCCACAAAGGGGCTTTGAGGTAAATTGCGTTTTCCCCGATATTTCTGCTTCTAAAATTCTGATTTGAAACATTCTTCCTGTATCGCATACAACTCTTGATGGGAAATGTTTTTCGTATAATATCTAACATTTGGTAAAGAATGGTTTGACCACCAGGGGACATAAGCGTTAATTTCTGCTTCTGATGCATATTCGGAAAAATCTGAGCTCCTGAAAACTCGACTGAAAAAATTCTTTCCCGGACTGATACCGCCCACATATGGAAAAACCTTTTGAGAATACTTTCTTATTAAAATAATGCATGTTTTTCCCGCCAGAATGCTAATATTTGTTGATATCTCTGCTCCTAAGAGTCAGATTTGAAAATTTTTTCTTTGTTGGAGATCGTTTCCTCTGCGAAATGTTTCTTATACACAGTGCGTCAAAGAATTTTTAAGACTGGTGCTAGATTTCAGCCTACGGTGGCGTTACCAGTGTAATCGCGAATGCGCTATAAACCGTGACCATCTGCTTGCTTTCTGCCAAAAGTACTGCGCAGTTGTTAAAGTAACTCAAACGAAACGGCCGTTCATTAGAGAAGTAAAATTTTTTTCATGTAGAATTATTAAGATGGAACAAAGGGCTGTTATTAAATTTAACGCAAAACTTGGTAAAAGTGCCTCGGAAACGTACCAAATGATGAAACAAGTTTACGGTGAGTTTTGTTTAAGTAGATCAAATGTTTTCCTGTGGCACAGACGGTTTTTGGACGGAAAAGATTTGCTAGAAGATGATAAGTGTACCGGAAGACCAAGTTCATCTAGAACACCCGAGATTATTAAAAAAGTGCGTGATTTCGTGGCAAACAATCGATGTGCGTCACTAAGAATGGTGGAAGAGTCTTTAAACATCTACAAAGAAACGATTCGAACCATCCTGCATGAAGATTTGGGCAAAACAAAAGTCTGTGCTAAATTTGTTCCACACACGTTAATCAATGAACAAAAATCAAGGAGAAGTGCACATTGTAGAGACATCCTTTCAGCCGCTGAAAATGATCCAGACTTCGTAAAATCGATTGTTACAGGTGATGAAACATGGTGTTTTCAATATGATCCTAAAACAAAGCGACAAAGTGCGGAATGGGAATACAAAAAATTTACCACAAGTCAAAAAAACAAAAAAAGTTCAATCGAAAATCAAAACAATGCTCATTACATTCTTCGATAGCAAGGGTATTATCCACCAAGAATTTGTTCCAAGTGGACAAACAATTACTGGTGCGTTTTATTTAAATGTTTTGAGGCGTTTGATGGGCAGAATTTGTCGCATTCGTCCAGAATATCGGGATGAAAACAGTTGGTGTTTGTTGCACGATAATGCACCCAGTCACACCTCACTTCTTGTTCGTAGATGTTTGGCGAAAAATAACGCCTGTGTGTTGAATCATCCACCGTATTCTCCTGATTTAGCACCCTGGGACTTCTCTTTACTCCAAAACTTAAAATGACGTTAAAAGGGTGTTATTTTGATCATATTTCAACCATACAAACAGCTTCGACGCGTGCTTTGGAGGCAATTCCGCAAAGTGAACTGGAACAGGCATTCGAATCATTATAAAATCGCTGTAACAAGTGTATTGAAGCCGGAGGGATTTATTTTGAATAACAAACCAAAACAAATTATAATTTCTTGTTTCTATTTCATTTTACAGACCCAGTCTTAAAACTTCTTTGCCACACTGTGTATAATTTCAAAATTTTCTTAACGCACAAGTCTCTAACTAGAGGGTGTAAATTCACGATTCGGTTCACAGCAATATCTGCGGGATTAAAAACCCGATTAAAAAACTTCTTTCTTCGGTCAGAAACTACTCTTTTCCATACCGGTTTCATGACTTTGAATAGCTTTAATAAATTTAATTCGCGTCAGAATGCATTCCAAAGACGTGCTCATTGCATTCGAAAATTCGGTGTCATCTTTCTTGTTTAATGTACGTACGCAGAACGTTTAGAATAACTATGTACTTTTTAGCCACAGTTAACACTGCAAAAAATATGGGCTATGAATTCACGGACAATTTCTGAAAATAACGTGCAGGAAAGTTGCTGATAGGTGTCCGCCCTTTAACGAAATTACCGAGTTTTTTTTTTTTTTTTTTTTAACTTCCTTATGTTCACAGATTTTTCGTAGTCAGAAATTCCGTTTATTTCAGAAAAAATCCGTTTCGGGCTTTTCCGTATTTAGACAGAAATTTCGCAAAATTGAAGGTGCTGAATTTTCAAGCCCTTGCACTAGATAATCCTTTCGCAGTGGAAGGGATCGAACCAACGTCGTTTGGGTTTGTTCAACAGAAAACTTGTTTCTTGACCTTTGAGTAGAAAAAAACAAAAAAAAACAAAAACTGGGAAATTTGAATCGCGCTCATGGTAAAATTAATTTCGCGATGATTTTTTTTTTTTTTTTTTTTTTTTGTCATTAATGGCAGTGATTTTGTCATTTTATTTCTTGGTGGAGCTTTTTTTTTTTCTTCTTTTGAATAGGTTTGTAATTATTTTTTCTATAGGATGACTTATCACAAATTATTTTTTCATCGTGATTTTTCGAAGCAACAGAATGTTTTGGAACATGATCTTTTTAAACTACCAAGGACTTTCAATTGTCTTTAAGAAAAGATGAATCGTACTATTTTATATTATTATTTCACAAAACTTCTAAATATAAAATTTACTCTTGATAGCTATATACTTATATAGCTTCTGTTTTAAGGACTCCACAGACTGATACATGCACATCGTACAATAACCTGTGCAATAATTTATGTACCCGGTTTCTCACGGTAACACAATTTACAAAAGCTGGAGCATATAATATGGGAGAAGGGAAGGATCCTGTGCCATAGTAACCGAAATTCATGTTATATACTATCCACAGTGTCCGATCTCGCCACAGAACTTCAAAATCAAATACTTCGACGGGCTATTAAAATTTAACAGTCAAACCCCCAAGTATTCCCATGAATCTATTTTTCGTCATATGGATACGAAAAAAGTGAGAACGGAGTTTTTTCGTTAATATAAGAAAGGAACTGCGGAAAGGTTTCTGAACATTTTTTCCGTTAACACATTTTAAAAACGGCAATTTACCGTCAATATAAGAAAGGAATTGCAGAAAGGTTTCTGAAAATTCAGAATTTTTTTGGAGTACGAAAAATCCGTGAAATTCAGTTTTTTCCGTTATTTCACGGAAAAAGTTGTATCAGAAATATGCTTCGTTAATTTTTACAGTGTATTCTTAAATTTATGTGATTTCTTTTTTGCTCTTAACTTTTCACTAGGTGCATATCTTTAAAATGTAAGTATGTAAGTGTTTCGATGGTGTACATCATAAGCCATGAGACTCGCCTCAAGTAATCTTCAACAGTCAACGTTAGTATGTTTTATATGCACTTAGGGCCTTTTAGCAGAAATATATAATTTTCATAAATCCGTCAATGATTTGCTAAGAAATACGTTCATTGAAAACTCTGATGTAAATGGACATGTTATATCGCTTTTGTTCCACACACGCACCAAGCCGAACAATAGAATGCTATGACAAATGAGAGAATGATATAAATTATTTTCATTGAGCATGTGTATTGAACATCGGCTTTTGTGTTGTGTTTTTCAGACATCCATTGTTCCCTCTGCTGGCACTAATTTTTGAGAAATGTGAATTGGCAACGTGTACACCCCGTGAGCCTGGGATAGCTGGGGGTGATGTCTGTTCTTCAGAGTCATTCAACGAAGACATCGCTGTCTTTGCCAAACAGGTGAGACAAATATTTTTACCTGAGTTATTTGCCTATGCATCCATAAAACAATAGAATCGGGAAGAAAAAAATGCATTGTTCATGCATGTCTCTGATGACATTTGTTTTAAATTATTATTTTTCACCTTTTTCTCAACTGTCTTTAGCTGCTGTTTCGTTTCCTTTCTACTGAGAAACTACAAAATTGTGCGACATGCATGCAACTACAAAACCCAAGAACTCATCAAATATATTGGAGTCGTGTATCTGAGTTCAGATACAGGATTCAATATACAGTATAACTGACTAAGAACCTGGTCTAGGGTGCTACTTTTCGGCTCTGTGTTTGAATCCTGGGTAAAACATGAATGTTGTTCGTCCTCATGACACTCTTTTTTCCCTTCTCAGCAACCAGTCATCCGAAATCAAGGGGCTTCTTTTAGCTTTAAATACTCATGTGGATAATTTTAAACTTTTGTTAATAAATGAATAAATTACCGGTTCTTTCATATTGTTTGCATGTCTCTATTCAAATTGGTCTCGATCATTTGTGATCCGTTTTTAAATATAGAATGTTTTATGTATACATGGTGTCTAAATAATGACCCTGATTTATCAATGTTATTCTTCTTCTTAGCCTGTTGACACCCACTGCAGGGTATAGGCTTCCCTCAGTCTTTTTGAACTTCCTCGATCCTTAGCCTTAGTCCACCATTTAACACCTCTAAGTTTCTAAAGGTCATCTCACCATCTTGTTCTCTGGCGCCCTCTTCGTCTCTTTCCACCTCTGGGTTGCCATTCTGTTATTAATCGTGTCCTTCTTTCAGTCTTCCAACTTGTCCAGCCCATCTCCACTTTGATTCTTTTATTATTTTTATATCTTATACCTGTTCCTTCTCTTATAAGTTCATTTCTAACTCTGTCTCTTCTTGCTATTCCTAACATTCTTCTCTCTAGCTTTCTTACCGGTACTCTTATTTTTTTACATCGCAGTGTGATACTTCACGTTTCACTTCCATAAGTAAACACGGGGATAATACCTGCATTGATGATTTTTCTTTTTAAACACAATAGGAGATCACCGGTTGTCTTTTCGCATCCAAAAGGCTCTATCACCTTGGATAATTCTATTGATTTATCTTTCTTGTCTTTCTTTAAAACTCATTACTTGACCTAAATAGATATATTCGATTCTTTTTCAATTTCTTTTCCTTCTATCAAAATCTTTTCTGTATTGTTCATATATTTAGTTTTTGCTGTGTTTCCGGAAGGATGGTTTGAATTACTGTTACGTAACCGAAGACCCAGCCGGGTCCCCATGCTCACTGCACGCCATCGCCAACAACGCATGGAATGGGCCCAAGATAATCGAGATTGGACAGTGGATGACTGGAAGAAAGCGGCCTAGTCTGACGAATCAAGATTCCTGGTGCATCACGTAGACGGCCGAGCGCGAATACCAACGGAGGACATTGCACCCGGATAGACTGTTGGACCGAAACAGGCTGGCGGCGGCGATGTTATTCTGTGGGCGATGTTTTCTTGGGACACTTTAGGACCCATTATCCGAATAGCACAATCCCTGACAGCTGTCAGGTATCTGAACATCGTTGCGGACCAAGTTTACCCATTTATGGCAATTGTGTTCCCTGCTGGTGATGGCCATTACCAACGGGATAATGCGCATGCCACACTGCCAGAATGGTCAAAGAGTTGTTCGAGGAACATGCTGGTGACTTTCTGTTAATGCCCTAGCCTCCACATTCACCTGACATGAACCCAATCGAACATTTGTGATTCGACTTGGAAAAGCGGGTTCGCGCTAAATCACCACCACCGCGAAATGTACGGGAACTGGAGGACCTGCTGTTAACATTGCAGCACCAGATATCCCAGGATACCTAGTGGCCGCTGTTTTGCAGGCTAAAGGGGGTTGTACAGCTTATTAGGTAGGTGATCATAATGTAATGGGTCATCGGTGTATATTGAGTTTCATTCAGCATTTCAAGAAAGAACTGCAACCGTTTTCTTTGTGTATAAGGTGCATAAAAAAAACACGGTTGAATATGAAATTGTATTTACTTTTGTACAAACACAACGAAATAGCGAGGTAAGCATATGCCTAACTTCCGAACAACAGCCACCTTTCAACAACGGTCACTTTTTCCTGGTCCGAGCGGTGACCATTTTTCGGAGGTTTTGCTGTACTTCCGTATTTTGAGTAATGGATAGACGGGGATTCAATTTCAGTTCCCAGAGAGTACAGTCTCTAAGTTACCTGTGGAGTTCTCAGCATGGATGAGAACTGCTCATAGCAGTTTTTCGCTTAAGTGGTTTCTTTTGGACTGCTGGGCGGTTGTGAGATTAGAGGGTAATTTTCCATGATGTTTCGGAGAATTATAGAAATGAAACTGCCTCTTTTACCATAAATGTACCACTGCAGCTAAAATCGACGAATATTTAACAACAAAAGTCGAACGATGATAAAATCATTTAATGTAATCGAATAGAGAAAATGTGCTTTAATTAATAATAAAGACATTTAACGTGGACCAGGAACATCAAACAAAGATCTTCGCTCTTTCCACGTTTATACGTGAGTCATGGAAATGACTCACGTATAAAAGTCATGGAAATGACTCACGTATAAACGTGGAAAGAGCGAAGATCTTTGTTTGATGTTCCTGGTCCACGTTAAATGTCTTTATTAATTATTCATTCGCCTTCTAATTATTTCTTCAGTTGCTGCTTACCATCTTTGGTGAATCCCCAGCATTGTGCGGTGCTCCAAGAAGCAACCTGCCATAATTGGCTTGGCAGTTAGCATGTGTGAGTCTGGAGGAATTCGAGGCCGCTGTGGTGTAGCGGAAGCATATCCGGCGCGTAACTGGAAGACCCTGGGTTCGACTCCCGGTGGCGGCCAATGAGAATTTTTCCATGACTCACGTATAAACGTGGAAAGAGCGAAGATCTTTGTTTGATAAAATGTGCTTTGTTTGAAAAACTCAGTTCCAGTACTTGGCAGCAGAATTCGAAAATTCTGCTGCCAAGTACTGGAACTTTAAAAGATGAGAGTTAAAAAATTGATTCTATTTCGAATCAGTTTTTGAAGTCTCATCTTTTTAAATAAAATTTTGCAGTTTTTATTCATTCATTTCTGGTTATGTTTTTCTTTTCTGTTTATTTGTTTGAATCTCGCATATTTTGCATTTTACATATACTGTACAAGTGCTGAAAGATGTGCGTTAATACAAAATACCCAATTGGACAATTAATAGTTTGAGGATATTAATGAGAACCAAGGATATAGAAAAAATGAGAACCAAGGATATAGAATATTAATGAGAACCAAGGATATAGAATATTAATGAAAACCAAGGATATAGAATATTAATGAGAACCAATGATATAGAAGCCCGCACACGTATGCAAAATTTCCTTCTGAAGAAGTACCTTTCTCATGCAGTTGTTTTTTTTTTTTTTTTTTTTTGCGAAGTTTTATTACTTTTAAAGTATTTTACAAGTTATATGGAAGTCAACTACATAGTTAGTATGTGTACAAAACATGCAATTTACTATACTTGAGTTTGGGGAAGAGCTAAAATAATAATGAAGCTTGTTCAATCAATTTTGTTAGGCTAAAAGCACGGACAGAAATACTCGCACGTAGAGTTATCATGTGGATTAAGTTTTTTCTTTTCTGCAAAAGTACGGGTTGTATACGCAAACCTTCTATTTCGAATCATATGTATTTCATAAACGTGCCTTAAAATAAACTTATAAAACCATCTCATAATTCGCTCGTGAACGTGCTTTAATAGATAGAACTCCCATGCACAAGTACGTTAAGAATTTGTCTTCTTAACGTGCTTGAACAATGTAAAAAATAAAATAAAAAAAAATCACATCGTTCGTGTCTCACCAACCTTTCTCTGCTAGAAAGCCGCCATAGCAAGAGCGGGTATGACGTCATACAGTGCTCAATAAATCAACTCGGCCGTGCTTTTTTCAAAAGACCAACATGAAAGGGTTAATTGAAACCTGCCAGCATAACTTCAGTTTTTTTGCCTGCAGTATTCACGCAGTAGTGCGTTCATGGCATTTTTTTTATTTGTTCCCCCATCTCCGTTGTAGTAAAAAAACAAAGAAAAATGGAAATGTGTGTATGCTAGTGACACAAGGTACATTTCACGACCTTTATCTCATGGCTTACAAATTCTGCTTATTGGATTGTGTGGACTCTTTACTTATTATTACATGGATATGTTGCGCTAATTGGGCGCGTTCCTAATAAATCTTGGTGAAGGAAGTGTACGCTCCTATTATACGATGTGTTTCTAAAAAGTACCGGAACTACAGCTGTAGTTATTGTGTTGAGTGTTGAACACTGCAGTTCTGTTCATGTATAGGTATACCAGTGGCGGATTGCTCAAGGCTTTGCACATTTTGAGGAGTACTCCATTTTTAATTCTCGCTTATTACTCTGTTGAATGTTATGTTTTAGTGGTTTGGCTGATCTTTCAATGGGCGATTTGAACGAGGACCCAGTATGTTAAGCTTTCTCTAAAACTTAAGAAAACCAACTCAGAAACATTTGAAATGTTGCATACTGCATTTGAAGAAGGAGCTGAAAGCCGTCGCAAAACTGTTGAATGATTTAACCCTTTAAGCGGCCGATGTATCTGAACTAAATGGTGCCCCAAATGTTCTGCCGTCCTCAAACATAACTGTTGACGTAGTGGCCAGGTTATACGAAAGCTACGGCAAAACTGTTCCTTTCCCTCTCTCATCTCAGCAGAATCGACTATATATCTGTCGCTAGTAGTAAGTACTCACTTTTAGTCCCTAGTCTTATACTTTATAGTCTGATTCCCTTATAGTGCTTTATTCTCTGCTCCATGACCCAAGGAATGATTGGGAAGGGATAGTCTCCCTAACATGGACATCAAGCCAATGGGTAGAAGCAAGTTACTCAAACATCTTTTCTCTCCTTTCTTAGGTTCTTCGCCGTTTTTGTAGTGTTTTCAGGAGAAAAGGTAATATGACAGGAAGGATTAAGGAAAATCATTTCCCTTAAATGACCATTTTGAATAACAACCTAAAGGAAACGCAACGCTTTCTGATATGCAGGTTCACTCGTTCTTGTCGAGTTCGGTCCACTATTAGACAACGTATATATACAGGGTGATTCATAAAGAAGCATACAGTTTCAACGCATTATAAAACAAGAACAATGTAAGATATTTCATGTTACCTGTAACGGAATTGTAGGGGAATGTTTCAAGTTTTTTAGAGACAGTCACAGATGTTCTATTTGTGCACCCTTAGTTGCACAACATACGTCGAGCCGGTAATCCATTTCTGCCTAAACGCGAGGTAAGATATCTGAATTTTGAAAAAGAAGCTGAAAATGTATGGAATCATTTTCAGCTTCTTTCTCAAAATTCTCCAGACAGAGGGCTGTGAAATCTGCACTTCACGACTCACCCTGCGCGTTGATTTTCCCGGGCTTCGTTGAATGGCGGGGCAAAAACTATCGACGACTTCTTCCGATACACGCGGTCGTCCAGGATTTTTTAAGTTTGTACAAACAGCCCGTAGTTTCAAATTCTTCATGCCAATCGTAGGTAGATTTTCTGGTTGGAGGTTCTTTTTCGAATCGCGATCGAAAATACCGTTGCACCACAGTTACAGATTCCGTTTTGCTCAATTCAAAAACACAAAACTCCTCCACTGCAGACGCTGTCATTTTGACTGACTAGTCACGTGACACGCACTATCGCTTACGTCACTTCCCTCAGTAGCGGGACACAAACTTTATTAGTACATCTACCTAACGGTTCGCAGTTGTGGTCCGTGTCTTCAACTGTTACTGTTTTACAGCATCTGGAAACTGTATGCTTCTTTATGAATGACCTTGTATGTTCGTTCAAGCTGATTTCAAACAATTTTGCTAATCCCAAGTTAATTCGTTTTAGCCGGTTAAAGGGTTAATAAATTTAAAGAGTGCCCGACATCGATTGAACATTACTCTCGTTCTGGAAGCCCGTTAACTTTAAGAACAGACTATTCCATGTACCGCGCGAGGTAAGTAACCAGAAATAAAGAAGGTTAACTGTTAGGGAAGTGTCTCCATAAACCGACGTCACAACTGTGTCATGTTATACAACTTTGATATATTGGGTTGATGCATAAGTTCATGCCGTTTTATTTCACGACTGTTTCCCAAGTCAGTAGTAACGGTGTAGATGGCCAATTATACACTATCTACCAACAGGTAATTGGACACCTGTGATAGTAAAGGAAAGCGAAGTTTATTTACCTTCAATAGTTGGTGGAGCCTCCACGAGCGGCAATTACATCTGCGACCCTCCGGGGCATACTCTAAACCAGGCGTTGTACGACAGCTGGCGGTATTTTCTTCCACTCGGCTTGGAGAAGACAGGCCAGTTCCTTCACCGATTTCGGAAGGTGGGGGCATCCCTTAAATCGACGCCCCAACTCGTCCCAGAGGTGCTCGATAGGGTTAAGGTCCTGGCTCTGAGCAGGCCAGTCCATTCGATTAACCCCATTGTCACCATACCAAGCCATGGTGGACCTCGCAACATGACAGGTGACATTGTCATCCTGAAAGTAACATGGGTCCACCCCGTAAAACTGCCACAACGTAGGAAGCGCATGGTCACCCAAAATGGTGCAGTAGGTCTCGGCGTTGAGTCTACCAGGAATTGCGACCAAGGGTCCCGGGCCATACCAGGAGAAACACCCTCATAGCATAATTCCACCGCCGCCGAACTTCACAGTTGGCACAAAACATTCCGGCAGGAGGCGTTCTCCAGGAAGACGCCAAACCCAGACCCTACCATCCGAACGGTAGAGGGTGAACCTTGATTCGTAGCTCCAGAGAACCTGTTTCCACTGTTCAACGGTCCACTATCGACGTTCTTTGCACCTCGTTAGCCGAGCAGCGCTATTGGACTTGGTGATCAAAGGCTTGTGGGTGGCAGCACGTCCATGATAACCGAGAAGATGGGATTCCTTACGGATGGTATTCATCGAAAAAACGCTCCCGGATGCCTGTTGAAACTCCTCGCGGATGTCGCCCATCGATTTGGTGCGGGCTTCCGAATTTCTCTGGCCAGCACCCGTCGGTCTTTAACTCCCAGTTTTGTGGGTCTGCCGGGTCGGAGCACATTCCGACAGCCACCTCTCATCTTCCACTTGCCATCACGTAGGCCACTGTCGATTTTGGGTACTTCAACTTGCTGGATATGTCAGGTATGGATCGGCCATTTCTGTGATACCCGACGATTACACCTTTCTCGAAATCAGAGAGCTCCGAACTGCGTGGCATCTTGCATGCGACTGGTTGCGTTGTTGTTTCCCACACGATATTTAACGGCGGCGGCCGTGACGTGTATCAGGACCGCAGATATCGTCGATTGCAGGGGTGTCCAAATACTTGTTGGTAGAAAGTGTATATCGAAATGTAGCCAGTAATATCGTGTATCTAAATCACATTGCGTTGTGTGATTATGGCTAATGGTTTTCAGGCCCGGGAGTATGGAGTGTCAGGTAGAGAGGAATGAACATTTCCGACATCTGCTCCTCTACGAGTTTAACAAGGGATCCTCAGCCGCCTCCTCAACAAATTTGTGCTGTGTATGGGGAGGATGCTATTGCTTCGGGGACAGCCCGCAAATGGTTTGAGCGGTTCCGAGGTGGCAATTTTGACCTCAACGACTCTCCACGCTAAGGTCGTCCATCTCACTTTGATGAGAATTGTTTGAAAAATCTCATCCACTTGGATTCGCGTCAAACCACACGCGAATTGGCCACTGAGGTGGACTGTGATCAGCAACAATGGTGTGATACCTGTAATTTATCGGAAAGGTCCAGAAATTGGGGTCTTGGGTGCCTCACACTCTCACCGGGGACAACAAGAATGAGTGTGTTGCCATATGTGGTTCCTTGCTCGCCCGTTATCGCGAATGTTCTCAGCAACACAAACCCTTTCAGTCAGGTATTGTTACTGGAGATGAAAAGTGTTGCCTGTACATGAATTTCCCGCATCTGAGAGAAAGGTCAAGCCCAAACAAGACGCTCACACCACTTCCAAAACATGACCTCCATCCTACGAAGATCATGTTGTGTGTCTGGTAGGACATGGAAGGCATTATTCACTGGGAAATACTGCCGAGGAATCGGACCATCAACGCTGCACTCTATTGTGATCAACTCCGCCGAGTGGAGAAGGACTTCATTAGAAACGGCCACATCGGCGCCATGGTGTCGTTCTCCAACATGATATCGCACGCCCTCACAGTGCAAAGATGACCAAAATGGCTAGTCGGGACATGAAATGGAAGATCCTTCCATATCTGGCCTATTCTCCAGATGTCGCCCCTTCAGACTATCACCTGTACCGATCTCTATCGAATGCACTCCGTGGCAGAACGTTCTACAATGATGTTGATCTCCAGAGTTTCCTAGATGATATCTTCGTGGCAAAACCTGCATATTTTTTCAAGAATGGCGTCGCAGACCTATCCGGACGTTTGGACACCATCGTAAACAATGGGGGGGGGGATGATACATAGTTGATTGATTCCGTTTTCCCTTCTAATGTAATACATTCCTGCAGTGCGGTGAAAAAAACGGCATGAACTTATGGATCGACCCAATATAATTTATGGGTGAGAACGGTAACAGCAAAGTTTGTGCTTAGGATTTCCACACACGATTAAAAGGAGTACAGTCTCGTAGCTTGTTAACGTCGCCCAAATCGAGTGCTAATGGGCCCATACTTTATAGAAAATATTGTCACAGTCTTAGGTCAATGGCTATGCCACAAAAACAAAATCCTAATCATCCAAAGGGAAGATAAAAATAAATAAATAAATAAATAAATAAAAATAACTCTCTTCCACCCAAGAAATGAAATCAAATGTGGTGATGTCGACTTTTTTTCTTTGACGTTAAAGATGTGATGCATTTCGGATTTGGGCAGGCTGTGAACCAGGCTTATTACAAAGAGGGTTTAAAGGAGCCAATGGCCTCAACAATAGTTTCAATCCTGGCTGTAGCATCACAATGCAGCTGCAAATTCAACACCGTTGATCCGTTAGTACCTGACCAGACACCTATCTCAGTGGTACGTCATCCACCTTATTCACTTGATTTACTCAAATTAAAAAAAAAAAAAAAAATCTTAAGGGACACTGATTTGAATGTGTACAGAGCATCACCAAAAATAAGACGCAGAAAGTAAACTTGGCCCCGAAAGACACCTTTCAAACGCGTGTCATGAAGCGGCAGAAACGCCGAAGCCACTTCATTAGCTAAGAAGAAAAGCGTTTTCCATTCAATTACCTTGTGTTCTGTATTTTGAATACAACACGGGGAACAAACCTCGTGTATTTTCTGAATAATATCCTAAATAAACTCCAACCAACTGGTCTGAATCCAACTTTCTGTCATATACTCTATAACTTGCTTTTTCTTCATGGCATGTTAGTTGTTATTGAGAACCCACATTCTCATTTGTTTTCACATCACTGAAGGCACACGACAGGGATCAAATGATTCTTTTGCCGGCTGTCATCTTTTTTTTATACCATGACCACCTTTCCATCGCAACCAATCCAAGTCATTATTTTGCTGATTTCTTCATAAACAGTATATCCTGCTTTATTGAAATGGTGCTCATGAAAATCAGAGACTGAGCTTGTAAGGCTCCCTCATTCTTGAACGGTGATATTGAAACCATTTGTCACTGTAGTAGGATAACTACTTATTTTAGCTGTCGCAGAAGCCGGTCACTCGCAGTAGAAAAAATGAAAAGAATCTTTCCGTCCTGTTTCCCTGTCAGGCGATTCTTTCACTTTCCTTGGTGTGAATATTTCTTTAACTTGTCATAGTCTTATTTCCTCTGCAGCTAATTCTGTTTGTCTGGAATTTCTTTTTCGAAGAAGCCGCCCCCCGTCCCCCCATCCCTCATGGACATCTTTTGACTGTCTACAGGATATGTATCCTGTGCATAGAAGGGCAAAACTTAACATGATTGACGGCTAAGGACAACTTTTGACTTCACATAAAGCGCTGGTTCAATAGCTGAGAATGAAAGGTCATAAACTGGAGAGGAAGACAGAATGTGACTGAACTTTAATTCTGTGTCTCTTGAGCATATGCTCAACAGAAAAGGATTTGCCATTTTAATTATGAACTGTAGAAACTGACTAAGGACGTCAATGCCCTCAATTTTTGAAATTTCACTAAAAAATTTAATAGTGGAAGTTAATAATACTGGTTTATGTCTTGGTGATATCCGTATGTCACATTGCTGTATGCTGATGACACCGTCCTGTTGGCAGAGAGCAAAAGTGAGTTGCAGAATATGTTGTCCCGGATGTATGAAGTTTGCATGAGATTCAAAAAGAATATAAATAAAAGAAAAAAATAAAAAAAGCATGCGATGCATTGATTATGATACGCATTCCAACTTATCAGAAATCATTACTCAAGTTATGAGGATAATGGCTGTGGAATAAATCCTGCTCCTGTGCCGTGACCTTTGACCCCATTTCGACGACATTGAACAGAACTAATTCAGTGTACCTCCCGAACAACATGATAAAGTTTTGTCGCAATCGAAGCATGTTTACGTAAGTTATGACGTATAAGGACGATGGAATGGATCCCGCTCCTGTGTCCTGATCTTTGACCCCATTTGGCCCATTTTTAATAGGGTTCGTCCCCAGTGGTCCCCTACCACATACTAAAATTTCATCGAAATCGAACCATTTTTACGCCAGGTATGATGCTTAAGGGCAATAGAATGGATCCTGCTCGTATGTCCTGACCTTTGACCCCATTTCGCCCATTTTCAATAGAGTTCATCCCCAGGTGGTCTCCTACCACGTATTAAAATTTCTTTGAAATCGAACCATTTTTACGCAGGTTATGACGCATAAGGGCAATGGAATAGACTCCGCTCCTATGTCCTGATCTTTGACCCCATTTCGCCCATTTTCAATAGGGATCGTTCCCGGGTAGTCCCCATACCACATATTAAAATTTCATCGAAATCGAAACTTTTTTACGCGAGTTATCGTGCGGACGGACAGACAGACAAAGCTGGAGCATATAGACTTCTTCAACCTACGGTTGGAAAGCGTAAAAAACAAAGTTATACTTTTTGAGAGAGGAACTGGTAGTACTGATGTAATATAAGTCTAAATGACACAGTGATTGACAAGGTGAATGAGTTTGTGTATTTAGGAAGCATGTTTGACAGAGAGAACAAGTTGGATGGTGAAATCAGTAGGCAAGTGAATTCTTCATAGAAAGTCATGGCTGCTTTGGGAGGTTTTCACAGGAATTATGGGTTCTCAAGAGAGTCCCGCATGGCTGTGTATGAGAGTCCAATTGTTTCTACTCTGATGTATGGCAGCGAAACCTGGGTACTACAGAAGAAACATAGGAGTCGTTTGTGTGCTGGAGAAATGCGTTACTTACGGAGTTTGTGGCAAGACACGTTCTGCTTGTGTGAGGAATGAAGATGTGTTGCAGTTGTGTAATGTGAAGCAAAATGTTGCAAGGTGAAGACTAGTATGCTTCGGTGGTTTGGCCATGTTGAAAGAATGAGTGATGAGATGCTTACTAAGAAAATCTTTTTAGCCCAAGGGGCAGGAAGGAAAGGCAGAGGAAAGCCAAGGAAGTCATGGGAGGATAAGATTCAGGAATGTCTGCATGAGAAAAAGATTATGAGTATGAAGTATACAAGATCTTGTGTACGGCGTGTGGTGGATGTCAGTGAAGCCCGAGTTGTATGTCAAGATCGCTGTAAATGAAGTAAGAAAAAATTATCTGGTAGTTTGTATTTCTTTGTGAAGCTAACCTCTGAATCCCAGAGAACAGCTTAGTGATATGTATGTATGTAAAAAAAAAAAAAAAAATCAAACTTTCGGGATGCTCAGAGTAGTTGAAACATCATCATCACCAGCGTCAGCATCGAATAAAGACATCCCGATAATTGTAGTTTTATTTTGTTTCTGTTTTAATTGAATTCAACTAAAATATTTATAGGATGGGAAACAAATCTAATCGTTTTCAGAATCCACTTTCTTGCAATTAAATAAGTAATTGATGCTAACTCTGGTTGCATTTTGGTAGATTCTATTGAGAATTCTACACAACTTTGTTCAGTACAGTTTTTCATTAAACTGTTTCTTCAAGTGAAGTTATTGGACTTGGAATATTCCTTCTGATAGAGATAACATACAGGTGTTCCATGATTTTTGTCCGCTCAGAGTACAGTAACTTTGTGGCTTCAGATATTTCTTCTTGTTACAGAATCACAATGAAATTTCAGCACAAAACCAAAATATAGCTTTGTTTGCATGTGCTGCCCTCTATGAGCAACATTTAAAATTTATCAGAAGTAATATTCTACATGATAGTATTTTATTGCTATTTCATACTTATTTCACATGAAAATCATCCTTCAAATTCGTCATATGTTTTCCCATGAAACTGGGCAATTATGGTACAGGTCATAACATTTTTCGCTAATCTTCGGGTTTACCATAATGTATCAAATTTTGTCCTCGATCACGTCCTCATTTTGAAACGAAATTGTCCTCAATTTTGCATTAAAACTGAGGACAACATGTTGCTTTGTCCTCAATTCCGTTCTGAAAAATCTTGTCACCTTAGTCTAGTGGTCAATTTGTCTGGGCTGGAGTGTTTCCCACTCTGTACCCCGTTGCCACCAAACACGCCGTAGTTTTCGGAAGTCACGTTAAACTGCTGGTCCCCTCCGACTTTGGTTGTAAGCAGTGTTCAGAAGAAGCAGCGCCAGTAGGGGGGCCAATAACCACTTAGTAATACAAATTAAAGATCAAAGATAAATTTGGATAGTGAATTTTTTTGTTAAAAAAAATTATGTTTAGATTTTAAGCCAGACTGTTGGACTAATTATCTACTATCTGGTGTAACCTCATAATAAAAATCCAGTTGATCATTAACCATGCATGCGTGAGACAGATTGTCGGTTTGGGTTGAAAAGTAGAACTCGTGGTTTCTAAATTTGTAATAGGTTCTCCTGCGTGTGAGAGTACAGCGGTTATTTCCTCTTCCTCTGTTGTGACTTCACAAGTGGTGCAACTCCTTTCATTCATTTTTCTTTTAAAACAACAACAACAACAACAACAACAACAACAACTCTGGTATAATGTGGGAGAATTCGTGCCAGAACTTCGCACAAGGAAGCTTTAAGAACTATCAATAAAATTATCACTTTGTTGTGATTATGCTGAAACCATTATAAGGAGATGTAACAATTTCTGTCAGTAGCAGCTTTCATGGAAGAAAGCACAGAACTGGAAAAATTTAATTATGCCACAGCTTCTCTCTATATATAAAACAGATGTGTGTCTGTCTGTCTGTCGGTCGGATTTCACATAGAATAGGCGATCTAGAGCGACGAAATTTGTTATGAAGGTACCTGTAGACATCTTCTGATGCACCTCCAAGCGATTTTTTTAAAATTTGAATTTGATTTTTAGTTATTTAATGTTACGCGTTTCCACCCGATCTGAGTGTGTCTTTTCGCTTTGTTGACATCAACCTGATCACACTGAACGTTAAGGCGTGCAGAAAAGTAGTTCACCATAAATTTTAGGCGTTTCTTTTTTAGAATTCCGTTACGACTATTTTCATTCGTAAATACATTTATTACGCCCTTTTTTGTAAGCGTTGTTTGCCGATTGTATTATGACTTTGAGGGCGGAGAAGAAAAAAAAAGAAAATAGGAAGTAGTTTTTCAATCTGCGTTATTAATTCAAAAGTGTCATACATCAGAAGGTCATCATACTGTGACGACGTTGTGAGCTAGAAAATAGAACGTCGTGTTAACGTAATTCTAAAAAAGAAATGGCTCAAATTTATCGTGAACTACTTATCTTCGCGCCTTCGCGTTGGGTATGATCAGGTTGCATGTAAAGAAAGCGGAAAGGCACATGTTTTTTGTTAAGCGTTGTTTGCCAATTGTATTATGACCCTGAGGGCGGAGAAGAAAAAAAAATAGAACGTTGTTTTTCAATCTCAATTATTAATTCAAAAGTGTCATACGTCAGAAGTTCATCACTAGCCCGTCAACGACGGGTACAACAGGCTAGTATTAAATAAATCTTTATAAACAGTTTGGTGGATCACAATTGTTTCGCGTTTAGAGGCGGTTTTCTCTTCTACTTGCTTTTACGTTAGTGTATTTCATGGCTTTCAATCTGAAGTTTAGTTTCAGCACGTCGGTTTTTCTTTTTGGTTTTTTTTCTTTGACATATTTAAAAAAAATGTGGTGTTCTTATGTTGTTTCATCTGTCTGCTCATCTGAGGGCAGAGTATATCTTATAGCTCTATCGTTGTGAAAATTCCTTTTGTGTCGAAGAGTTTTATGTGTTAATATTTTCCCATGCAATTTACTCTTTTGCCAGTCCATAGTTTTCCCGCTGAGGTAAATGTATGTTTATATTTGTCACGATGTATTCATGTTGTGGGAGACTAATCACAAAGATTCTTTCTGAACATTGACATGCAAATAGGAAAATGCGTTCCTGTTTAGGTACTTTGCGATATGCATCCGCCGCCAAGTAGGATTTTCTCTACTTTGCCCAGTACCAATGCCGTCTTATTCTGGAGGTAACGCCTACTAACATTCCCACTTAAAAAATCCGTTAGTCCTTTATGCTTTGATGAATGTTAAAGGTGCTTACGGCACACATAGGGAATGTGCTTTTGCCCTCTCCTCGACAAATAGACGAAAAATCTATAACATTACAAGAAATGTGGACGAAAGTTGATATCAGTGAGACCGAACCAATTGTAGGTCATGAGTGTAAATAATATTTTATACAATAATCCTGCTTTTATATTTATCATTTGAGCTAATGCATTGCTTCTTAATATTTTTCAGGGCTTCATTTAGAAATATGAAAGGCGATTTTATTGTTTAAAATTAAACCAAACTTTTGAAATAGTTATATAAATCTAAAAAATCAGCCATAGCCACTAGGTAAATGTGAAAACATTTTTAATTCCTTGTGCTCTGCGGCCCTGTGAAAATAAAACCTGTTAATAATTTTAATTTTACTCTACTTTTTTTTCTACTGCTGGTGAACTTGTGAGAAATAGCTAATTTTCACCAGCCAATTTTCGCTTTTCACCTCAAGAGATTTGTATTGATAATTGTAATAGTGTTTTTGGATCTTCTCATTAGCAAACTATTTCCAGTTTCTCAGAATTACAAGTATAAACAATAAAGGAGAGGAGACTATTTATGAAAGGAAAAACAGAAGCATGTGTGTATCGAAACCAGTTAAGGACACAGGGCGCGAAATTTGCCCGTTTTGTTATTTGTGTGAAAAAAAAAAAAAAAAAAAAACCTCCTCCCTTGGGAAGAGAAAGCACTCAGCAGTACTTTATGTATCGAACCTTTACCTTCTTGATGTTATGTGTTTTTGTGTGTGCGTGAGGCTTGAGTGTTTCTTCGCACTCATGGGACCTCACTAGATTTCCTCTGTTGTTTCAGATAATGGCTGAGAACATCCACTACTCATCCAATGAGGAGTTAGACAGTCTTGTAAGTATTCTTTGCACTTACCCACTCGCTTTGTTTTCTTACTTTGCAGATTAGACAAGAAAAACCCTTTTATACAGCCAACCAGGAATTGGACAGTCTCGTAAGTAAATATCTCTAGTTTTTAGTTCGCCCTTCATCTAACTTTCTTCCTTTCTGCAGAACTCTTATTACTTTAGTTTGATATGCTACCTTAAGAAAATTACTATTTTTCTACTGAGAATAACTTCACTTTTCTGTGCTATTTTTACTTCAGAGATTGTTAGTTTTATTCTGTCAGAGATTGTGTTTGAGATATTTTCCTTTTGCAATGTTGTTTGAGAAGGGGACCATTGAAAAGATCTGTTATATATATATATATATATGATTATTCGATTTATTACCTTAACGTTAACATCCTTCAGTGTCGTCACAATCTTGTTGAAAGACCGTTTCTTCGACTAGTTTTTCTCGCAGTCTTCAGTGAACAGATCACTTCATCAGGCACTTCCCAAATGCTTCTATTACCTTTATCGCGCAATGAGTATCCCAGTTTTGGAAAAAATTTCGTGGAGACCCTGTTATCCGTATTTTCCCAGAGTACGTACAAGCTCAGTGCGATCTGGCGTTGTGCGTATGGAAGTGCAAGAATGTTGGTTGAGACTGTTGGAACAAATTTTTAAAATCCCCTGACTGTTGTCAACAATCGAAAGTCAAAATGAGGATGATTACTGCATGCCACTATCGGTGTACATTCCAATGAGAACTCGGTCAACAGCTTACGAATTCTTTTTTATACTGAATAACAGAAGAAAGAAATTTCTATTAATTTGTACAGAGGGTGAGTCGAAAGTTTTGCAATATTTGCATAAACGCATGTGCTGCGGCGGGTATGTCACGTGTTTAAACTATTCCAAGTCGCGCACTGCAGTCAGTCGAAAGGGATATAAAGTGGTAGTCGTTGCTCATGGGCGCCGCGAGGGGAGTGCAGGGGTGCACTTGCACCCCCTGGCTTATGAAATAAGTGGGGAAGGGTAAATATTCCACACACATGGAGAAAAAAAGAAGTAATGTAATATAGAATATAATTTTTTTAATTGAACAGAAATTCAATGTATAAATATAAAATATTAATTAACATTTGTAATAGAACTTTGGGAAATCCATTTTAGAAAAATCAATATTGGAACAAAAACTTGAGTCGTCTTGGTTGCTGTCCAAATTTGTTCGTCACACTGTCAATGGATTCAGTGTCCTCTTGCACTCTTTTCCAATGAACGCTGGGCATGCGCAGTCCACTTAGCCTCTCGACTCCCATCGTGGACTGATTCCAAGTCTAGACGAGCCCTGATGTACTGAATGAGCGTTCAATACTATATGTTGTAGATGGAAGAGTCAGGCCAATATTGACAGCCTCAGCTACACTTTGGTAGAACGGTGTTGCTTGACAAATTAAATCTGCGTACTCGAGGGATTCATTTGGGGTTGCTTCATTTTTCCACATCTCATACCATGTAGCCTCGGCGATAAAAGTCGGTAAAATATCTGCTTAAAGACTATTTATGTCTTCTGCAACAGCAAGAAATGACGCTTTACCTAATTTTTTAATAGCATCTGGGTGGAGCTGCATAAGCGAAAATGCTTTTTCGTGCGTAGAAGAGAAACGATCTCTCAGAGAAGAAATAATAGAGTCCAAGTAAGGTATGAATATAGATCTTCATCCCATGCTTGGAGGTGCGGGCCCGATAATATATCGGTCAATGGTACTTGCACCCTCCTGTACAAAATCCTGCCGGCGTTGCTGTAAATAGAACTGCACGTCTTCTTTCTGTCTCTGGTTGGGACGCCTAAAAGATGAACAGCCACAACCGGCTAATTTGGGAACTTTTGTTGTACGAGTTTGAACTCTACCATAACACTGCTCAAGCAACACGAGACATTTGTCATGCGAAAGAGAAGGGGGGGGGGGTCCGTGAGTCACAGCACCGCAACCAGATGGTTCAAGAAATTTCGCTCAGGTGACAGAAAGCTCGATGATCAGCCAAGGTCAAGTAGGCCGCGAACAGTGGATTCGAAGGCTGTGCGCCAGGCCGTATAGAGGCAAATCCGACAATCAGCACTCTGAGATTATCAGGCACGCTGGGCATATCACAGACCACCGTGGTTCGTCACCGTCAAGACCTCTGCAAGGTCTACAGAAGCTGCCGCATTGTCCCTCACAAACTGACGCCAGCTGAAGCAAACTGCCGAGTGGAAGTGTGTACGAAACTCTTAGAATACCCACGCAATGTACGTTTCATCAAGAGAATTGTTACGTGCGATGAAAAGTGGGTCTTTATCCGTAATACTAACACCCAACGGTAGTGGTTAAGCTCGGGCCAGCTTCCAGAGCCTGTTGTTAAACGTGGGTGCTTCGAGCACAAGGTGATACTCTGCATCTGGTGGAATTTCGAAGGGATAATCCATTACGAATTTGTTCTAGACGGTCGGACCATCAACACCAAACTACTCTGAACAGCTCGAAAGGATATATGTCGTTTTGGAGGAGAAGTACCCGACACTGGTGAACAGAAAGCTGGTTCTGCTACAGCAGGACAACACTCAGCCTCATACCGCGCGAACGACCCGGGCAAAACTTCAGGCACTTGAGGACATCGAACTGATGCCACACACAGCATATACTCCGGACCTTTGCTCCATAGGATTAATACTTGTTCCGGTCCATGGCCCATTTCCTTCGCGGGCGGTACTTCAACAACCAGGAGGAGGTGGCAGCTGGGGTGAAGGAGTTCTTCTCCTCGAAGGACAAGAAGTGGTGTCGCCGCGGAATCGAACAACTGGCAGACAGATGACTAAAGACGGTGCAACACGATGTCCTATAATTTGAATGCTAGTCAGCTTTCGTCGTAAAGGTGCATATAAAGACATACTATACCGTGCAAATTAATTGGGACAAGCTATTTTATTCTCAGAAATGTAATGTGATCGCCAGTTGATGTCGGAAACCCACGTAAACCGGTTTTATCAGCTGTGAGGTGATGTGACTGTTAGAACTTGATAGTAAGAATGTGGTTTGACCGGTTTTAAACAGGAAATAGACACTTCAGCTTCAGTTGTGAGCTTTCGTGTGTGACAGGTGGATGTTAGTTTTTGTTCTCTGTGAGTACGTTTTGCTTTCGTGTATTGAAAAATGAATATTTCCCCAAGGAAGCTTTCAAAAATAATTGCTCTGAAGGATCACACTTGTATGACAGTGAGAGATATCGCGTCTGCAGTTGGTGTAGGCAAATCAAGTGTATCAAGACTGCTTACGCGATACAATGCATCTGGATTATCGTCTTCAAAAAGGAGAGGTAAATGTGGAAGAAAACGAAAAACAAATCCAGGAACCGATAAATATCTAATCAGAAATAGTAAAATGAATCAAAAAAAAAATAAATATAAATAAAAGCCCCGACCTTCAAAGAGATTTATTGGCTAGTGGTCGTTATGTTAGTGATTCAACTGTACGCCATGGGCTTCTGGAAGTTGGCAGGAAGGCAAGAAGACCAACGAAAAAAAAATATTTGAATGCGAAAATGAAGATAAAACGTTTAGCATGGGCCCTAAAATATAAATCATGGACTGCTGACGGCTGGAAAAAGGTGATTTTCAGTGATGAATCTCATTTATTTGTGCAGGGTTACCAAGCAAATGTCGTATGACGAAGCAACTGCGAACCCTTAAGACTTGAGCATGTCAAACAAACTGTAAAACACCCTCTGAAACAGATGTTTTGGGGTTTTTTCACATCAAATGGCACTGGAAGCTAAGTTCCTGTTCAAGGTATGATGAATTCAGCCAAGTACGTAGAAATATTACAACGTAGGATTGTTCCATCCTTGCAAACTTTTGACGGGACATTTTGAACATGACTTGGCCCCCATGTCACAATTCAAAATTGGTCAAGAATATCATGCTGGAATATCAAATTCATTTGCTTGATTGACCTGGAAATTCACCAGACTTAAATCCCATAGAAAACTTGTGGAATATTTTAAAGAGACGTTTAGGTAAAATGGACTGTACAACCAAAGAACGTATGATAACGAATGCTATAAAAGTGTGGTTCCACGATTATGAAGTCCAAAATATGTGTACTCAATTAGTGGAGTCAATGCCAAAACGAATTCAAGAGGTCATTTCTGCTAAAGGAGGACATACTTCATAATAATACAGGTATTTATCAGTGTATATCAAGGCATAGAATGATATAAAGGCATCGTTTTGGAAAAAAAAAGAGTGATTTTTTACTTTGTCTTAATTAATTTGCACAGTATAGTAGTGTGATCCGAATATTGTAAAAATTTCGACTCACCCTCTATAGTTAGCGAGATCAGTACAATTTACATACGCATACAAAAAGAAGCACTATTATTTCGGTGTTCTTTTTTTTTTTTTTTTTCCTTCTTCTTCTTGTGAAAGTTGCTAATAAACGAAGATTTTGGGATCTTTCCATTGCAACAATGCCATTTCAGACGATGCCCTTCAGTATCTTTGAAGAAGTTAGATGTCAATGAGACCTAAACAATCAAAAATACATCGACCAAAAGAACTCTGCATGGCAGAAACCGCCGGCACGGTGGCATAGTACGTTCGTAGGAGTTGGGCTCCGTCTTTCTCACTTTCCTGAAACCAATGACCCCACATTAGAGATTTATGTAGAGTATTTTAAGGGAGTGTGTCTGGCACCAGGTTTTAGACAAAGTTTAGAAGTAGGAAGCTTGGGAATTTGGGTTAGAGTGACGGACAGGAAAGTTACTCTGAAGCGAGA
Source organism: Macrothele yani (assembly GCA_039090855.1). Lineage (NCBI taxonomy): Eukaryota > Metazoa > Arthropoda > Arachnida > Araneae > Macrothelidae > Macrothele > Macrothele yani. Next base: position 1,887,763 of record CM076991.1, read on the forward strand.
GAAAAAAGTTCGAACCACTAAACATCCGACGCACGGCAGATATTTAGTGGTTCGTGTCTGCCTAGGATCGGTCCTGAGACTCTTCCGTGGCAGTCACGAACGTTGACCATCCGCGTCCCATGAACCCACATTAGGGACAGTTGACTACTTTATAGACCATAACTGCTCACGGTAATCGTTAACCCTCCTCATAAAACAATTATGGTAAGCTGCTGTGGTTGAGAAGAACTTAATTTATGGCGACCGACCGATAATTTTTTTTTTTTTTTTTTTTTCTCCGACGGATTGAGGTTTGATGCTTAGGTGTTTTACTGCGAATGTCATTTTGCGAATTCCGATGGAAATTGTGCTGCGCGAAGTTTAAATTTCGGGGAAAGAGCTCTGGCCACAAAACCTTTCCTGATTGTATTCTAATTTACACCTCATAGAGATATAATCCATATTATGTACACGATTCGTGGGGTAAGCCAACACACGACGCTCGTCAACCAACATAACTTCAACATTGGCTTAACTCTCTTCCCTCACATCAAGGTGCAAAGTTTTCAAAATAGCATTAGCGCACAAACACACACACAGGGGTTGATGTAAAACATATTAAGAGTGACTGAAAGTCACGTAACCCATTACGAACATGTGTATTAGTTGACGACAAAGTCAAATAATATGTTTTAGTAACGGGGCAGTAAACCAGTAAATTCAAAATACTGGTAAATCTTTAGAGTATAAATGGAATTACTGACTACAGAAAAGCTGTCAAAATACGGAAGTCAAAAGAAACAGTAATTATTTTATTTATTTTTTTTATTGAAGGTTTAACGACCACCGTGAGCAACTCGATGAGCTATAGCAGTCGTCCGTCCCTAATTTTGGGCCAATGACTCCAGGGAAGGGAGAGAGCCAGTGCTCTAAGACAAGCACAACTGTTATGCCTCAGGGGATTCGAACCCGAACTCTTCACGTTCGAATATTCATAAGCCAGTGCTCAAATACGGAAATTTCGTTTAAAGACGGACACCTACCGGGAATTTTGTTGCACTTTATTTTCAGGAATTTTCCGTGAATTCAGACCACTTATTTTTTACATCGTCCCAATCGCTTGCTCATCCAGAACCATTTTGAAGCATTCTGCGATTGCAGAATTGTAGCGTAATTTAAGAGGCTGGACTTGATTTTTCAGGGATGGGATTCGGTAACGTTAAAGGGAAAGGAGAACTTTTAATACTGCCATTTTTTGGCTTCATGCACCAAATGAGTTAGATGTTTTTTGGTCTTCTTCTCAGACTTTCTCCATTCCGTGGAGCCAGTAAGCAAAATATTCGGGAAGGGCAATATGAGGAGGCACAGAAGGGAGAAGGAAGTGTTGACCAAGAATTCATTTCTTGTTTTTACAGCTCTTAAATATTATTCACAGAGTAGGAGAGGGGGGGGGGGGTCAGTCCCGAAGAACAAACATAGCATCCATGTCTCATCCTGGTCTCTAACCCAGTCAGCAGTCGACAGGACACCCAGACCTTGTGAACAAAATTGTTCAGTGACGGAGATCGAACTCGAGCTCCCTCACTCCGGAGTAAGTTGTTCTCCCAACTACACTAACACGGACGGAATGTATTGCTGCAGATTTGTCGTCTTGGCACGTGCTTTACCTCTGTCGTACTCACATCATCGCCCTCTTAATTTATTTTTTTCTAAGCGAAGAACGAACTTTCATCAACTCTGGACGATGTGTGGAACAACGATCACACATTTTTCGAAAAACCCAACGGCCATTACATCAATTTTTACATTCGGTCACCAATGTGAAAACATAAATTTGTCCGTAACGGAGATCGAACTCACGCCCCGCCCCCTCACTTCGGAGTAAGTTCCTCTCCCAACTCAGCTACACGGATGGAATGTATCGCTGCAGATTTGTCGTCTTGACACGTGCTTTACCTCTGTAGTACGTCACACCCTCTAGTTAAGTGTCTGTCATCAGTCTGACCATCTGAAATCTAAAATTTGAAAACGGCGTCCGTCGCCTTTGGTTATATGTAAGCGCTTTTTTATTTTCGTCCTAGGTATATGGTTGGCCCCCTAAAAGTGCGCAGATGAATATCAACGATATTGTCGAGGTCAAAGCAATCTTTTTATATCTGTACCGTTAGCCTTCCCAAGAATCAGCGATTATGGGAACCTCATAAACTCACTAAGAACCCAGTGATTTGTGTCACACAACACAAAAGCTCGTCGCAGAACGATTTTTTTCTTTTTTGTTCACCGTGTGGTTTATGCTGGATGTCCCAAGAGCAATAATTTCCATTTGATGGACAGGCGTTCTTGAATGGCCTTTATTTGACACGGTTAGTGTCTCTCGCATTATGTCTCCTAAGCACGCCAAGCTCTGCACTTCCATGCTCCCACCTGAGAATTGAGAGTCATTTTTATGGCTGGTTACTGTCCTCTTCCTCGACTGAGTTAGCGAGACAAACAGGTTCGTTGCACCGAATGCACCTAATAAACAGGTTCAATTCAGAAGATTCTTTTTCTTTCCTATTTTTGCTGACAGATGTAAAAGAGGACTGTTTGGAAAGAACTTTGGTCACTGACTCATTTTAAAATCTTGACCTTTGTCGGTAGTTACATTCGGTTCCATTCTTATCGTTTGGCCAGAGGCAAACGTGATTAGATTTTATTTTCAGATTATATGACACTGTCTTTTTTGCTTTCTTTTCTTCTCCAACAAAGAATAGAACTCTTTACAGCATTTCTACGTGGGAATATTTTAAATTATTTTGATGCGAAATTTATTTAGATATCGTCATTTCAACTGAGCAAAGAAAATGCTACTGGCAGTGTATGTTTTCTCTTGTATTACATGTGAAGTTCTTAGCTACTTTTTAAGGTTAGGTTTAATGTTTTTAGGTTCTAAATTTAAGCTGTAAGGTTTAAATGCTTAGCTATCAACGTTTTCTCTGAACTTGCAAAGATTGGACACTTCTAAAAACAAGAACACTAGCATAATTACATGAGTTCACATTTATTTGTTTTTCATTGGTACTTCGTCACAGCAGAACACGCTAGCCAGAACATGAACTTGTTAGCTTTAAATCATATAGCAATCACAGTATCAGATTGCCTGTATCAAAAAAGCAGTTCTATTAATATCTAATGTTTTCTCAAAAATGCACACTACCAAGATGTCAGTCGATTATTCTGATATTCTCGATCGAGGCAATCAATCTGATATTGTGAGTGTTATACACTGACGGAAGAAAAAATAGTTGTAGAGGAATGAAATGGCGGCAATACATTTGTATAGGTAACATATTTAATCGATTAAGGTTTCAAGATCACAGCTTAATGTAAGCGCGAGAAGAGCCATTTTAAATGTGAAATGCTGGTACATTAATAATGGTGTAACCGACAGAATGTCGAATGCAAGCACGCAAACGTTCATGCATTGTGTCGTACAGGTGCTGGATGTCAGTTTGTGGGATGGAGTTCCATGCCTGTTGCACTTGGTCGGTCAATACAGGGACGGTTAATGCTGGTTGGGGGTGACGCTGGAGTTGTCGTCCAATGATGTCCCATACGTGCTCCATTGGTGACAGATCTGGTGATCTAGCAGGCCACAGCAACATGTCGACACTCTGTAGAGCATGTCGGGTTACAACAGCGGTATGCAGGCGAGCGTTATCCTGTTGGAAAACACCCCCTGGAATGTTGTTCATGAATGGCAGCACAACAGGTTGAATCACCAGACCGACGTACAACTGTGCCGTCAGAGTGCGTGGGATAACCACGAGAGTGCTCCTGCTGTCATAGGAAATTGCTCCCCAGAGCATAACTCGAGGTGTAGGTCCAGTGTGTCTCGGCCGCGGACAGGTTGGTTGCAGGCGCTCACCTGGCCTCCTTCTAACCAACACACGGCCATCACTGGCACCCAGGCAGAACCGGCTTTCATCAGAAAACACAACAGATCTCCACTCCGTCCTCCAATAAGCTCTAGCTCGACACCACTGACGTCGCAAACGGCAGTGGTTTGGAGTAAGTAGAATGCACGCTACATTGCGTCTGGCTCGGAGCTGTCCTTCAAGTAACCGATTTGTAACAGTTCCTTGTGTCACTGTGGTGGCAACTGCAGCTCGAATTGCTGCCGCAGACGCAGTGCGATGCGCCACGGCCATACGCCGTATACGGCGGTCTTCCCTCTCAGTAGTGCCACGTGGCCGGCCGGAACCCGGTCTTCTTGAGGCAGTACCTTCCCTTGACCACCGCTGCCAACAATCATGCACAGTGGCTACATTCCTGCCAAGTCGTTCTGCAATGTTGCGGAACGAAAATCCACCTTCTCGTAGCCCTATTACACGACCTCGTTCAAACTCCGTGAGCTGTTGATAATGGCTTCTTCGTCTTCTTAAAGGCATTCTTGACTAACATCAACACCCTGCGTCGAATCTCAACGATAACTAACGCTCACGAACGTTACAGCGCGTATTTAGAGCAAACCTGCTTTGCATGTTCCGAGGGCGCTACTAGCGCCACACGTATGCGCCGAGCGCGAAATTTGCATAGACGTCATCCTACAGATGAACTCTCACCGCCTACCAACTATCGTTTATCTAACACAATCCCTTCTTGGTGTTGGGAATTTTTTTCCGTCAGTGTATGATCATAGGATTGAATCATTCCATACATCATCATCATCATCATTGTCAACCATTATCAATCCACTGCTGGACGAAGGTCTCCCAAGTTTCCTCCACAACAGTCTGTCTTGTGCCAGTCTCCTCCATGTCACTCCCGCATATTTACGAATTTCATCCACCCATCTCCCATGTGGTCTTTTTCTGGGTCTTTTCCTGTCCCTTGGAATCCAATCTAAAATTTCGGCTGTCCATCTATGGTCTGTCCTTCTGGCAGTATGTCCAGCCCATTGCCATTTCAGGGATTTAACTCTGATCATGATGTCTTCCACTCTCGTCATTTTTCGGATCCACGAGTTCCTCTTCTTATCTCTCCTGGTTATACCAAGCATGCACCTCTCCATGCTGCTTTGAGTTGTCTGCAGCCTTTGTATGTCTCTTTTAGTTAAGGTCCACGTCTCTGCACCATACGTAAGCACTGGAAGGATGCATTGATCAAACACTTTTCTTTTAAGACATAACGGCATATTGCTCTTGAAAATTATGCTGTTTCTTCCAAAAACTCTCCAGGCAAGTTTTGTACGCCGATTAATTTCTTCATCAATGTGACCCTCACTTGATATCTGCTGTCCAAGATAAACATACGTATCTGTTATCTCCAGTTTTTCTCCATCAATCGATAAATCTTCATTTCTTGTAAAAGCATTGAACATCACTTTTGTCTTCTGAAAGTTCATTTTTAATCCCACTTCTTTACTCTTGTCAGCAAGTTCCTGGATCATACTCTGCAGCTCTGATGGGGTAGTTGCAAAAATGACTACGTCATCAGCAAAACGAAGGTGGGTTAGATAATCTCCATTAATCTTTATCCCTTTGTTTTCCCAGTTCAGTGATTGAAAGACATTTTCCAATGTGGCATTAAAGAGCTTCGGAGATATGGTGTGACCTTGTCTCACTCCCTTTCCAATTTTTATGTGTGTTGTATTTTCAAACAGCCGAATCTTTGCACTTGCATTTTCATAGATGTTATTAATAATATTAATGTATGCATCTTCAATACCGTAGGATTTCAGAGCCGTGGTAACTGCTGATGGTTTCACCGAATCAAAGCCTTTTTCATAATCGATAAAAGCCATGCACAATGGAAGTTCATATTCCCTCGCTCTTTCAATTAGTTCCCTCAGTACGTGGATATGATCTATTGTGCTGTAGCCACTCCTGAATCCAGCTTGTTCTCTCGGTTGAGCCATGTCCAGTGTTACCTTCAAGCGGTGTGAAAGAACTTTAGTGAAGATTTTATAAACCACTGATAGGAGGCTGATAGGTCTGTAGTTCCTGAGATCCTCAATGTCACCTTTTTTATGTAGCAGGATCATTGTAGCATTGTTCCAATCCTCAGGAATCTTCCCTTCATTAAGGCATCGAGTGAAAATTTGGGCGAGTACTGTTTCAATTTCTCCATTTGCTTCTTGTATGATGTCTATAGTAATTCCATCTTCTCCTGGAGCTTTCCCCCGCTTCATGTTCTTGATTGCATGAGCAACTTCTGCTGGGGGGACTGGAAGAACTCTGGTACCTTTCATGATGTCTGGAGTACATGTATCATCCCTTTCATATAGTTTGGAGTAGAAATCTTTCACTCTTGTCAAAATTTCGCCTCTATTTCTTGTTATAGAACCATTTTCTTTTCTCAGAGCCATAATCTGTTTTTCTTCCCTTACTGAGATGTCCCTTTGCTATCTTTAGGCTTTGGTTGTTTTCAATTGCTTTCCTTACTAGTTCACAGTTGAATTTTCTTACGTCTTCAGTGATACTTTTTCTTACTGTCTTGCATAGCTCTATATATTCCACTTTGGAAGTCACATCTTCTTTAGTTGTCCTCATCTCTCTTCTTTTTGCATCAACATTTTGGTTTTCCTGATAATTTGTTTACATGCAACTTGTTCTTAGACCCAGCTAATTTTGTTGCTGTTTCCATAAGAGCTTTGGTTACTTTTCTGTTAACTTCAGAAATATCCACTTTTTCCGATGTTAGGCCTTCTAAAGCAGAGAATCTGTTCTTCAGTTCCAGCTTGAAAGTATTATGGTGTTTTTTAAGGTTGGTTATGTCAATACATTTTGTTTGTCTTATGAGCTTGCCACGTTCCAGTTTAGTGTTGAGGTGCATCTTACATCTCACCAATCTATGGTCACTACCTGTGTTGAACTTGTTTAGCACACTGCAGTCTTCGATGACGAATTTTTTGTTACACATAATAAAATCAATTTCACTTGTCGTCCCAATTGGATGTCTCCATGTCCATTTCCTGTGTGGCTTTTTCTTGAAAAAGGAATTCAAGATGAAAAATCCTTCTGCCTCTGCAAACTCAACGAGAGTATTTCCACGCTGGTTTCTGTTGCCGTGACCGAATTTACCTACTGAAGTTTCATTCTGTTGCCGGTGCCCTATTTTTGCATTGAAATCTCCCATAATTATCTTCAAGTGCTGCTTACCTTTATTCCATACATACATGCATACATACTGTATCATTAAGCTGTTCTCGGAGATTAGCTCCTCAAAGACAGACCATCTAACAAGTAAACATTTACCTAATGGAACTAAAATTTACTACTATTGGTGTATCAGATGTCTCCATTTACCACGATCTCAGCAATTCTATGAATCATCCCAGAATCGTAGAATTGCATGAGATAATGATCTCGTGCAATTCTATCGCGTCACGCATTCCAAAATATACTTATCGTTGGCAAGGGGTTTTCTCAACTCTGATCTGCCCTTCTACAATCACTATTTACGTTTTATTGACGTCTGACGCATTGTCAGTTCGTCGCCCCGGTGGCGCAGTGGTCTAAGGTGATGGCCTCTGATCATTCGTCCGAAAGGGGTCCGGGTTCGAATCCCGGTGAGGCATGGATGTTGTGTTTGTCTGACGGCACTGGCTCTCTCCCTTCCCTGGAACCAGTGACCCTAAATTAGGGACGGGCGACTGCTTATAGCCCATTGAGTTGTTCACGGTGGTCGTTAAACCTCCAATCATAAAAAAAAAAAAAAAAAAAAAAAAATTGTCAGTTCTTCCAAAACTTAGAAAGCTCTTTGGGGGAAATAATGTGCCGTTAAGTTTGCAAACGTTTAACGAGAAGAAACTAAATTTACATAACACAGAAACTCACAAAGGTTACATTAGAAGATATACGTCACACACATATATATATATTCCGTTTTTTACGCTTTCCAACCGTAGGTTGAAGAGGGGTATATGCTCCAACTTTGTCCGTCCGTCTGTCTGTCGGCACGATAATTCACGTAAAAATGGTTCGATTTCGATGAAAGTTTAGTTTGTGGTAGGGGATCACCTGGGGACGAACCCTATTGAAAATGGACGACATGGAGTCAAAGGTCACAGTATAGGAGCGGGATCCATTCCATTGCCCTTATGCGTCATAACTTGCGTAAATATGGTTCGATGTCGACGAAATTTTAGCAAATTGTAGGGGACTACCTGTGGATGAACCCTATTGAAAATGGGTGAAGTGGGGTCAAAGGTCACGGCTTAGGAGCGGGATCCATTCCATTGCCCTTATGCGTCATAACGTTCGTAAATATGGTTCGATGTCGATGAAAGTTTAGTATATTGCAGGGGACTACCTGGGAATGAGCTCTGTTGAAAATGGGTGACGTGCTGTCAAAGGTCAGGACATAGGAGTGGAATGCATTCCATTGCCTTTATGCGTTATAACGTGCGTAAAAATTGTTCGATTTTGATGAAATTTTATTATGTGGTAGGGGACCGCCTGGGGACGATCTTATGACGTCACAATCTCGCGCTTGCGATGTTGGAGCGCGGTCACGCCATCTGTCTCATTACGTCACGCATTGTGTTTGGATCCTATTAAAGTTTTATGACGTCACACTTTTGCGAGCAGATGGTTGCGATTCCCATCTGCCTCATTACGTCACGGATTGTGTGCGTATGTCCGTCCGCACGATAACTCGCGTAAAAATCGTTCGATTTCGATGAACTTTTAGTATGTGGAAGGGGATCACCTGGGAAGGAACCCTATTGAAAGTGAACAAAATGGGGTCAAACGTTAGGACATAGGAGCGGGATCCATTCCACTGCTCTTATGCGTCAAAAAAGGTTCGATTTCGATTAAATTTTAGTATCTGGTAGGGGACCACATGGGGACAATCCCTATTGAAAATGGGCGAAATAGGGTCAAAGGTCAGGACATAGGAGCGGAATCACTTTCATCGCCATTATGTGTCATAACTTACGTAAAAATTCTTTGATTTGGATGAAATGTTAGCATGTTGTAGGGCCTGCCTGGGGACGAATCCTATTGAAGATGGGAGAAATGGGTCAAAGGTTAGGACACAGGAGCGGAATCTTCTATTCCACAGCCCTTATGCATCATAACTTACGTAAAAATGCTTCCACTGCGACAAAACTTTATCATGCTGTTTCGGAGGTATACTGAACTGGTTCTGTTAAATATAATCAAAATGGGATCAAAGGTCAGGGCACAGAACCGAGATTTATTCCACAGCTATTATCCTCATAACTTGAGTAAAGATTTCTGGTATGTTGGAAAGCGTATTATAATCAATGCATTGCATGATTTTACTAACTTGTTAAAATATAATCTCATGCAAAGTATCCGGTGACCAAATAAAGGTAGTGGCTTTTCGTGTAGATGGCATAGGTTCAAGTCCCATGAAGATATTGTCTTGCATTTTCATTCTTTGGCATTGGATCTTTTTCTTCTGAAAATCAACATCGTTGGCTATTTAAATCTGGAGCTAAAAGAGCTACGGTTGATTAGTTCACTATTTGAAACAGGAAAATTAACTAAATCACGGTACTATATGCATTATTATGCTTACGTTGTATGATAGATTCCCCACTTAAATTAATAAATTAGCAATGGCGGCACCTCCTGAACTGATCCACCTGAGGTATTGGAAAAGTCCCATCAGTGTGGACCAGAGTTCGAAACAGGTAAAAAATTTTGGACACGGACCCGACCCGGATCAGTAACTCCGGGCAAATCTGCTTTGAACTATAATATATACATAGGGCGGTCAAAAAATTCTTTCCGCCTTGTTCTACCGCCGATTCTGTTGAAAAGAAAAGGTCCTGTAAACAGTCTCGGGATCAGTCTCCGCACGAAATGGGACAGTCTCGGGATTAGCAAAGATTCCATGTGAATGTTTGGATCGACATTATTGGAGACTACCTCATCGGTTCGTTGTTCCGGCAGTCGACGCTCAACGGCTAGCAGTACCAGCACTTCTTGGATTAGTAACTTCCGGCCTTGTTTCTTTTTTTTTTTTTTTGATTGGAGGTTTAACGACCACCGTGAGCAACTCAATGGGCTATAAGCAGTCGCCCGTCCCTAATTTAGGGTCACTGGTTCCAGGGAAGGGAGAGAGCCAGTGCCGTAAGACAAACACAACATCCATGCCCGACCGGGATTCGAACCCGGACCCCTTACGGACGAATGATCAGAGGCCATCGCCTTATACCACTGCGCCACCGGGGCGGCCCCGGCCTTGTTTGAAGACATGCCATTAGCAACACACAAGGCCATGTGGCTCATGCATGGAGTGCCAGCACATTTTCGCTGATCTCTTGGAGAACATTTCGATCGTGCCTATATCCCGGCCGTTGGATAGAAAGAGGTGGGCAGTTGCATGGCCACCAATATCTCCCTATATGAATCCACTGAATTTCTTTGTATGAAGTCAGCTGAGTGATGTTGTTCATGTTACGCCAGTACCTAATGAACAGGCTCTCCGCTGAAGAATTGTGGATAACCATCCACAATTCTTCAGCGGAGAGCCTGTACGATCATTTGGAATACCCCGGGACTTCTGGAACGTGTACAGCAATCACCCAGCCAACGCTGTGTGGCATGTATTATTGCTTACGGAGCCAATTTCTAACCTTTACTGAGGTGTAAGCGTAAGTAGTTTTTCACCTCCGTCACTTCCACTGAACTGTACTAACTGGAATAAAACCTTGTTGCCTTCTTGGGAAAGCGTTTCCGACCCTGGGTGCACATGACTTTTTTGTTTTTTCTCATCGGAATCGGCGGTAGGGCAAGTTCCACAAATTTGGCCAAATATTTTAGAGGCGCACTGTATTTTGGCTGTGAAAGGTGAAGCATGAAACAAATAAATGGGCATAGTTCAAATTTTATTTAATCAATTTGTCAAATTTGACAGTATGATACAATGATGTTATAGCATATACACGCCTTACCAGTTTGAGGCAATACATGCACACCTAAATTGAAAAATGCATACCTCAAATATACAACCAAACAATAGAGTGGACGTTTGGTATAAAAAATTAGTCGTTTAATATGAAAACTGATCCTCTTGTGGAAGTAATACGGGCTTGGCATTGATGAATTATATCGTCAATAAGACGTTTCCGCCAGTGGCAACGCAACACCACTAGAAAAAATGGGCCATCTTTGAGATATCGGATGTTTCGGGAAAGCTGGAGATTTAGGGTATGGAGAAGATGCAGGTAACTCCATTTGTTATATACCTTGAACTTCAACATATGCCGATAGCTGTTTGGACACGTGCATTGTCATCCATTACAATATTATTTACGTCAACCGCACCGGTGTAAGGCCCTACATAAGAATTGAGAATCTCATCCCGGTACTTCACCACAGTCACATGTTCTTTAGAAAAAAACAAACAAAAAAACGTGGAGATCGGTACGCCCTTCCAACCATATTACCTCTGCGAAAAGCACTTCTTTCCATCTTACGAGTCGGGTAGAGCATTCTAGACTCTCATCACGCAAAGATATTACAACACTTATCGCGACACTATATTAAGTAGTACCATCTGCGGTTGGCATGTAACGACATAGATACATCAGGTCTGCGGACATAGAATACACAGTGCAGATGGACAACTGGGTTCTTGAGACCGACGAAGTCTGAAAGCAAACTGAGTTCCGTTGCTCTCGCATTCTGTCGACCAATAATGCGATGTCGTGGTCATCCGGGGGGTCGTTATTTTTGGAAGGTTGGAACAGGTATCCAGACGATTGTTCCACTTATTTCAAATTAGTTTCAGAGCTTTGAGAAGACCGATTGCTGACGCCTAAGAATCCGTGATTGATTAGCCGGCCTCTGGTCTCCCGACGGCTATCTATCTTTCTGGTTGTTCTAGATATATTCCTTTCGTCCTGACGAAGAAAATGGCTATTCCTGATCAGCGCGTACACATTTTACGTTGTTCTGATAGTCTTCGATGGAAAACAGTTTTTTCATCTGGTATTCTGATTTTCATATTATTCACTTGTCGAATCGCCGTCCAACACGTGTTTTGGCACTTACATGTTTAACTACGCAGCTCAGTGAAAATTTTCCATAAGTCTCTTCTTATTCGTTTGCTGTTCACACTTTTGCTTTGCATTCTTAACTTTTGACGGGCAGCATATATTAATCATTAATTAAATAGACCCAGGTATCAAGATTTCAATCACCAACAAAAAGTTTTTGTAGGATTCTCCGATCTCTTTCAGGAATAAATGTTCCCACATGAAGTTTCTTTGGGCCATTTTCAGCAGAATCGGTAGGACAAACATGATCTCTAGATGTGCTAGCGCCAAACAGCCAAGGATTAACAATTTTGGCAAACAAACGAACGATATTGATTACGCGATAAGAAAGCGATATACGCGAATGTAACTTGTTCTGCTCATATTGTCGGCACATGTTCACCGCTTTGCGTTAGTGAATGGAAGATGAAGAATTAATTCAGATTTCAAAATAAACCGGGAAGGATGATTAAAGGCTTAACACAGCTAGTCAAACGAGATTAAGGGTTCTGGGTTTTTTTACGAAGGTATAAGATTATTGTTTGATGTAAATGAAGTACTTTTTCGTACTAAAGCCATGACGAGACGCTCGCTGTTACAATTATCGACTGGAAACTGCAGGAAGGCATTTCTTGGGCGATTCGGCGGCGAAAACGCAGAGATGAAAAATTGAGCTAGCCATGAGGAGCGGCCAGTTTGCACTGTTAATAATGAACGGAGTTGCAGATATCCTCGGAAGTTTCCCCATTTACTGCAGAACGATTGGCACTGAAGCCAGATTAATCGTGCTTGGAAAATACACTAAATCTCTTCATTGCTTTCATTATGAGAGAAGTCTAGACAAGGATTTTGCCTGTACTGTCTTGTTTGATGATCTACGTTTAGTTTCCTCAGATACATTTAGAAACACAGGTACTAACGCATCTTGTCGTAGAGGGAACGAACCAGAAATCATTGTGATGGCTCTAGCTGGATCCCAAGGTTACTTAACCCATACGTAAAGCGGCAGATATGTGCAAGAGCCGTTACAGTGTTCTTTAAAAGGTGTTCATCATAACCGTCCTCAGCCATATTAGGGATCTGGTCATGGGTATTAGCTTTTTCTTTCACAATTTGCCGTCGTGATTGAGTAGTTGTTTTTCGCATTGTTCCAACATACATATTACTTTCACCTACCTGTTTTGCTTTTGCAATATATTTCTGAGATTTTTACTGTTTTTTTTTCCTCCTTTGTCATTTTTACCTGATTGAGTGTTCCCATTTTATCCAGTTTGCAATCTTCTGGCAGTTTGTTTCCAGTCGAGAGTATTTGCAATGGTGATTATGTACATCATTCTTGCACGTGTTTTTCATGATTCACGGGTTCCGTCTCGTGTCTTTCTTTGAATGCTACCACACAGTTACGCTTGTTTATTTGGACCGGCTGGATACATAAGTGAGGCCTGGAAATGTATACACTGCAGATTGTTTTTCTCCAGTCATAACGCTCCTGATAAGTTTAAGGATTTCTTAATTAATATATGAATTAAAATTTTAAAAGATTTGATCATTTTAAGAATTTCTTCCAAAAATATAACAATTGAATTTTATACATTTAATATTAATAATTTCTTCTTCAATGCTACCTTCCCTTCAACTGATACGTTTCGTCCACTGTTGACATGGAGATCAATATTATCCATCGTCAGTCAGAGAATCATTCTCTCCTGAAGAAAGTTGTTGAGTATAAATTATGTCCACTGTGATTCCTCCCTCCCCCTTTTTTGAAGCGATGTCATCAACAAAATCAAAGTGAAGTTGGTTCTTAGTGAACCCTTTCAAGTTCTTGTCATTGGTTAAACAATCTCAGGCAATTCTGCCATCATAGGCACTGCGATTTTACTATTTGAGTCAATCTTTTGACTTTCTCGTAACCAGTCAGTTATAGGCATCTCTGTTTCACCTCGGGCACTATAATTTTACGATCTTAGTCAACCTTTCAACATCTCAGGGTTACTAATTCAACTCTTTTAATTAAACTTTGGACATCGAAGTCATCAAATAATCTCAGGCATATTCTATAGTGTGACACTGAAAAAAATTGGAGACTGTCTTGTAGTCACTCCAGTTTCTGTTTTTATACTATGGAGTTTGAAATTCTGTTAGCTGTAGTTTTAAAGGTTAACTGATTAGCTAATCAATCGGCTAATATTCTTCAATACCTTCGCTGCACATAAATCACACTTTGTTAACAGCCAATTAGAAAGAATTAGTGATTCAATTCCACAGTTTATTCTGCAAACATTTTTACTTTGGCACACCAAGATAATCTTTTGCCTTTCAATACTTGCCCTGCATCTTATAGTATAACACATTTTATCATCGATCTCAATAGATTTTATATCAACGTTTAACAATCTATTCTTGACCAACTCTTTTCTCTCCTCCAACTCTCTATCAACCTCACACTCGATACATTTAATCTTTTCATTTCATGTTGCTCTGACGCACTGCGCTGTCAGTGTTGCGATATTGTAAAAGCTATTCAGGAAAGTAATGTATCGTTCAGTGAGGGGAAAAAACATATTACCAAGATGTCCCTAAATTTACAGAAGAAAACAAACTCGAAAAGCATTTTATTTATTCAGAGGTACGCAATACCTTTTATTTGAAAATGACAATCCGATTTTGGGCGTAAATGTGACAAGGATGGTAAGTCAGATAATATCCGAAAACTTGAAAATTTTCATCGTCCTGGAGCGGGACTTGAACCCGCGTCTCCCAGAAAACGTCCGGGTATGCTGACCACTGCACCACCCAGAACGACCAAGTTTCAAGTTTCCGGTCAATTTGAATTTAACCCGGGCGTTTTCTGGGAGACGCAGGTTCAAGTCCCGCTCCAGAACGATGAAAATTTTCAAGTTTTCGGATATTATCTGACTTACCATCCTTGTCACATTTACGCCCAAAATCGGATTGTCATCTTCAAAATTTGTGTTATATGGCGTAATCCCGTATTTCTTTCATAATACCTTTTATGTTATCAAATAAACCATCAAGTTTTTAATTACTTTTGATTACTGCAGTAAAGATGTTTACAATGTATCAGGCCGGAAATGCATAGCGTTAGAGTGTAAAATTCAGCAAGATTTCTAAATCAAAGTTTCCAAATATTTTTTTAGTTTTTGGTTGTCATTTTAAACAGAACTTACGTTCTCAGTTATCAGGCAAGAGCTGGGAGAAAATCGCTATTTCCGCTCATAAAAGCATTCTTGAAAAATCACTCACGCAACACAACTTTGACCTTTGGATCTTGTTTGGCGCACGTCCGTTCAAAATAATGAGTTCGTATGACAATGTAGTGATATCATTTTGATTGTCGGATAAAATGAATCCGCACTGCACACGTCAGGAAATGAATGATGAGGCTTTCTCGGTAAACACACCTCAGTTGGATTGTTTTATGCACACACTCAACAACATTCACGCAGTGTGATTGCAGAACAGAATGGATTTAAACGTGTGAGGTGGACGACCCTCGAATAGGATGTAGCAATTTCCGCCACTGCTGCAGCCGAGAAGATCTTTCTTAGAAGACGAACCCCAGGCAAGCAGTGGCATCACGCGAACATTACATAACCGAAATCAGCGACCCGGTATAAGCTCGTGGACACTGATTCTCAATATGTAGGAGTTATCAGATTTTACTGCATGAAAACACAACAGCCGTTAACCCAGGTACTCAGTCGCAAGGTGTAACAATTAGGTAAGAAAAATACTGTGGTTTCTTCATTATTAGATTCAAATCTAGTTTGTGGCAACCATTTCTTTTTCTTTTTTTTATGTAATGTTTTTGTGTACAGTATTCCTTATTAGGTAACTTCCACAGATCTAAAGAAAAATTCTATGCTTTATGTTTTCGGAAAACACTATCAAAACACATCGCTACAGATGTAGAACTGAATTCAAGGTGATTATAGCCCATACAACACGAAGTAAAACACAAAAAACATTTCTCGGCTGTGAAACAAATCCGCCTCCATATTTGGTGTTTATTACATCTTCATGTCAAAAAGCCTTTCAACGATGCGATTCGAGAAAATAATGGTACGGATCGTTTACAATTTAAATCTGGCGAACTGCAGGAATGGAAGTTTCCTCCACTTCTGTGATAAAACTGTTAAAGTAACTTCATGAGGCATGTTAAATTGGCAGTGTGATGTATATTGAAATCTGCAGTTCTAGTATTAGTAATTTCTTAAAATAGTATAACTATACTAGTAATCCGAATTTCTTGGCGTAGATTATAAATCAGTTTCCAAGCTTTCGCACATTAAGTTTGATGGCTTTTTCAAGGAAGATAGATATCAAATTTGCTGTCTACCTTCCTTGAAAAAACCATCAAACTTGATGTTTGTTCAAGCCAACTAATTTTACTAGATGGCTTATACACTCTTAGCTTTTCAAATTCTACTGCATAATTCCTTTTTGCAAGCTTCCTTACCTCACAAATTCAAACTCGTAAACAGTTAAGATTTGTTCGTTACCTGTTTTAGAACTTTCCCCTGAACTACAAAATTAATACTTTTATCTGTTCAACTAAAAACCACAGATTTAGAATTCACATTTATCTTCATTCCAAATTCTACAAGTTCTACCCAGCTGATTAAGATCAAGATACTAATACTCTTAGATATTAACAGCAGATCATGGGCACATTTAAGAAATTACTAATAAATAAAAAGGAATTGTACACCAATTACACTTAAAATAGTATACCTATACTGGTAGTCCGCATTTCTTGGCGTAGATTACAAATCAAAATTTCCAAGTTTCACACATCAAACAGATGGCTTAGTCAAACATCAAGTTTGATGGCTTTTTCAAGGAAGGTAGAGAGCAAGTTTGCTTCTGGTTAAGTTTGCAAATTTTGATTTATAATCTACATGAAGCCATCTGGTCAGGTTTGCTGGCTTGATCAAACGTCAAGGCTTTTTCAAGGAAGGTAAGCAAGTTTGTTGTCTACCTTCCTTGAAAAAGCCATCTGGTCGATGTGGAAAAGCTTGGAAATTTTGATTTATAATCTACCCCAAGAAATTCAAATTACTAGTATAGTTATACCATTTTAAGTGTAATTGGTGTACACTTGTTATTAATTAGTAATTTTTTACGTGTGCACATGATCTGCTGTTAATATCCAAGAGTGTTAGTATCTTGATCTTAATCATCTGAGTAGGACTTGTGTAGAATTCGGGATGAAAATAAATGTGAAGTCTAAATTTATGGTTTTAAGTTGAACAGATAAAAGTAGTGATTTTGTAGTAAAGTTCTAAAACAGTTAACGAACAAATCTTAACTGTTTAGGTGTAGGAATTTGTGAGGTAAGGAAGCTTGCAAAAAGGAATTATGCAGTAGAATTTGAAAAGCTAAGAATGTCAGTTGTGTAAGAATACTCTCACTAAGGTGAAGATTGGTAAAAAAAAAAAAAAAAAAAAAAAAGCTTCCTTTACCGTGTGGTATTTAAACCTATTCTCTCATACGGCAGTGAGTGATGGGTACGAAGTTGGGGTATTACGGTTAGGTGCCGCTGTGGTAAGAGAAGTATTGGGTTGGAAAGAAAGTAATGTCTGCAATAGCAAGGCAACAGAAAAATGCTAATTACCGTATATTAAAGTAAAAATTAATCCAAATTGTACTTTGCCATCGTTTGCCACGACTCGCTCCCATCGTCTGGGCAGCTGTAGGATACCGTCCCTGTGGAACTGTGGCAGCTAGGATACAAGGAAGTAAGTGCGCTTTCGACATAGTGCTGTCCGGGAAATAGTACAGCTACCAGAAAAGATAATAGTCGCTTGGAGCAATGTTCGGGGGATAGCCCTGGCCCCTGATCTTGTGACAGGTCTCCCGTGCTGTGTGAGGCTCGTTCCATCATTTTATAAGATGACGCCCTTGCGGTTCAGTGGTGCTGGTCGTTTCGACGTGAGCGATACGTGCAGATCGTTGAGCTGACGGTGGTACACGTCGGCGGTGATAGTGGTGTTTTCCGGCAGCAGCTCAAAAACACGACACCCCGAATATCTCATCAAACAGACAGCAAGACTTTACGTGGGTGTAAGCCGGCTTTGGGGGTCGGCATGGGCTTCTGTTTTGGGTCCAACCACTGTTTCCGGGCGCGGACATTGTCATATAGGACACATTTCTAGTCACCTGTCACAATGCGGTGCAAGAACAGTTCAACTTGGTCACAAACAAGCAGGGAGACGCATGTAGTCAGGCGATTTGCTTTCTGCTCAACTGTCAGTTGATGGGGTACCCAAACTCCCCTCTTTCTCAAGTTTACGCAGTTGTTTGATAATGCTCGTGTGTGTAGACCCCAGCTGTTCGGTCAAGTTCCGCGTGGTGAAGCGTGGGTTATCTTTACTTCTGCTGAAAAAAGGGCGATGCTGCGATGAGCTTCGATTAGGCCATAAAGTGCGGAGGGGGTCTTTTGTTTGTTTGTTTGTTAGAAGGTTTAACGACTGCATCTCAGTGGGCTATAAGCAGTCGCCCGTCCCTAATTTAGGGCCACTGGTTCCAGAGAATGGAGAGAGCCAGCGCCGTAAGACAAACACAACATCCATGCCTCACCGGAATTCGAAACCGGACCCATCTCGGACGAATGATCAGAAGCCATTGCTTAGACCACTGCGCCACCGGGGCGGCGCGGAGGGGTCACTGCTGGAGTAATTTTTCACAGCAAGGGATACAGCAGGAGTGAACTGTGGCTTGGATTGGTACCTTTCTTACGCTCCAAGCAGATGCTGCGTGTTTGGCTGTGCTATCTTCCACAATAATAAACTCAGGTTGACATGGAGTCTCTAGATGGTATCAGATCGAAAGGAAAAACCAGAACAAGATGGGTTGATGGTGTTGAATGGGAAGTTAGTGAAAAATGTGGTGCTTTGTCCCAGACGGAATTTTTCAACGGGCTTAAAGAGATAGAAAAGGTTTGTGTGTAATCAGAATTTTATATTTTGTTTTTAATTCTCTTTTCTGTTTTCATAGTTGGTATTTATGGTATTGTGCCTCACGAACTTGAGCTCAGTGATGTATTCAGGTATCTTTTCGGGGCTGTTTAGCCCTCCCGAAAATCCATGAACGCCCTTCCCCCTGTAGGTTTTTGGACGATCTCCCCTTATATTTAATCTAATTGTTTTCGTTTATAGCTGTATGTTTGGAGAAATTAAGAGGAAAAACTTAAGAAAATGAGGGTAAATATTATAATAATAAAAAAAAAATCCACATGGACTTCAGTCTGAAATTTCTATCATCCTTCAATAAAACCTTAAACAGTCCTCGCTGAAGGGGCAATTTTTCAAGCACTGACAACTCGGACTGCTTCCTCAATAAAAATTCAATGCCACAGAGTCGAGATGTTTGCACTGCAATACATCGTCATATTTTGGAAGCTGGCATTCAGCTTTATTTCAGTCTTCTGGATGACGACTTTCCATGTATACGGTTAAGCCTCAGTGTTAGGTAACGTGATGCTAGTGCTTCTAATACCACAAAATATTTGCCAACTAATTTTTAACAATAGCAAATTGTGAGATTGTTCCCATAAAAAAAGGGGGAGGGGTCCATGGCGGTGGGTGATTTACGCTCTGTGACAAAAAAAAAAAAAAAAAAAAAAAAAATCAAGGCACCTCTAACTGTCATCCACACACACAAACGGTTAGTTAGTTATTTTTACTATGTGCTAATCTAAAGAATCTAAAGGGGCTGAAACCAAATGGCAGGGGAATGGCTTACACCATACGTTTTCAGATAACACTGTAATGATTCCTTAATAATCAGAAACACGCTTGTAGTATGGCGAGGACATTTTTACCACTCCTAATATCTTGGGGGAATTTTCTCCAGCACAGCATTAGCTTACTAGCATCCTCAATATTTTACACCACCCCATGGTGAAATTCGTAGTCCGTTACTGAATTAAAGCAAAGTTATAACATTTTTACATTTTTAATCATTTGTAAGTGTAGATTTCTCGGAATTCGCATTTGCGATATACGAGCATAAGAAAATTTTTATACTCCATTTAAAATTTTTATGTGTTAACGTACATATAAGTTTCAGCCCCCCAAAATTGTAATCCCCTCCCCTTCCCCGGAAGAAACTCTGAATGCAACACTGCTGGAGCTTCTTCGGTATGCAGGTGTGATACGGATATGAATGAATCATGAACACTTCACAAAAATGACTAAAGTGGTTTTCTGTTATCTTTGTCATTCAAAAAGAGACATTGTTTATACATTCAAAAATACAGAATAATTTTCACTCATTTAACTGAGATGTAAAAAAGTAAAGATTAACGAAGTTTATTCAACGAACATTCGTTTTGTTTGTAACATCATTGATTATAACATTTCGTAACTATGAATCATGAAGCAAAAAACAGAATTCGAGACTTACTCACTGAAGACAAGGCATATCGTTCAACCCTTCCATATTAGGAATTTACAAGGGTTGATATTTGTGACTGTGTGTGTGTGTGTGAGATAATTAATTAAGCCATATATGAAAGAAAATACTTGCCTGGAAAGCATAAGTAGGGTTATTTTCATGAGCAAATTGCCATTATGTCTGATTATTAAATGCACTGCACGATCAAAAGTATCCGGATAGCCCTTTTGTACGGATTAATGACTTAGTGTGCCCGTAGGCTTAGATATCTCAGTTGGCTACCAAGGCTAGGATATCTGAGTGGGCTGCCA
Organism: Macrothele yani; assembly: GCA_039090855.1. Taxonomy (NCBI): domain Eukaryota; kingdom Metazoa; phylum Arthropoda; class Arachnida; order Araneae; family Macrothelidae; genus Macrothele; species Macrothele yani. Next base: position 1,908,478 of record CM076991.1, read on the forward strand.
AAGAACTTATGACGGACAATCATTATTGAAGTCCGTTAAGACACGGAGCTCCAGCAATATGCTTGTGATAATTAATACGTAGTGCATTTTCCAAACTAATAAATTACCTGCAGAAGTTTCATAAAATGTCACTGTGTTTTCCATTGTTCTTACAAGAACACGAGTTAAAAGCTTAAGATTCCTAGATTTTGTCTAGGGATTTTTAATAATTTAGGTGTATACTTTTCGTTTTGCATCATTTTTGTTATGCAATGTGAAGCTCCATGAAACTTCGGCCATTAACGGTTCCAAAAGCAAACAGGAAGATGTCGGTGGGTGGTACTGAAAAAGCTGATACTGTCTCGCCGTCCCAGCTATGTACATAGCGACATGGAACGTTTACCCTTAGTGAGTCACTGCCTTGAAATGTGTTCGTCTTCTAGACACAGTTTGTGATCGAGTGGAAATCATACGTGACAAATGTAAGACTATAAGAATTGTTGAGAGCGAATTCGTCGATATAATTTAATTTATTTATTTATTTTTGAGCGAAGTGTGCAACACGCCACGGATTGCTGATTCTCAACAATCCATGGCCATGTCGTGTTGCCTACAGGTACGGAGGTGGCCATCCGGACCGTTTTCAGACGACTTTCCGCAAGGGAACTACATTCCAGGAGATCACTCCACCGCCTACCACTGACCAGCAAGCATCCCGGTCATCTGTTCCAGTGGTGTCAGCCCCGATCAACGTCGGACAGTGTTCAATGGCATCGTGTTGTCTTCAGTGATGAGTCACGATTTGCACTTTGTGCCGATGACCAACGCATACGTGTCTGGAGATGAGCCGGCCAGCACAGGGATACTGCCTTTACCGTGAAACGGTACACTGCTCGCACATCGGTAATAACCGTCTGGGGAGGCATTTCCTACGATAACCGGGGCACCCTTAGTAGTTCTCCGTACCACCCTCACGGCTCAACGGTATGCCGACGACATTCTACGACCTGTTGTGTTGCCATTCCTGTCACAGCATCATCGAACAATTTTTCAACAGCATTATGCTCTGCCACACACGGCACGGCTCTCCCAGGCATGCTGCCGTAATGTCGACACCCTTCGATAGCCAGCCCGATCGCTCGACCTTTCATCGATCAAACATGCTGCGAATGTCACCTTTGCCCATTCCTGAATGTAGCCGAACTGGCCCACAATTTGGACACCCATCAGGTATGTTATACCTCAGCACAGTATTCGTGAACTGTGTGCGTCTATGCCATGCCGGTTAACCGTTCGTATCCGAGCCAGAGGTGACGCTACAACGTATTGACTTGTTCCACTCGTCTAGCTATTTTATCCGAATAAATGGCCCATCTGCTCTGGAATTGCACTTATTTCTTTTCCTGTACATGCACATTGCACATACCAATTTTCATCTCGATTGGATGATTCCTTCTATGTGTTTCGTTTTTTTTTTTTGTTGTTGTTTTTTTTTTTTTTTTTTTTGTTGTTTTTGCAAAGAGTGTATTTTGCGATAGGCTGCGCACGTAAAGCAGGAAGGAGGAATCTGGCATGATTAGCCAAATGGTCCAACCCCGATTTGTCCAAAGGGGAAATTTAATCCAAGCCAGTGCCCATTGCTCCCGTTCGTCCAGTACCCATTGCTCCGATGTCTATTCATCCAAAAGTACCAATAGCCCAAAGAAGATAAAATGTTACTTTTCATGTATACTATTGACAGATAAGAACCATTCTTATCTAGAACCAAAAAGTTTCTTTCCGCGCATAGAAAAAAGGTGCACTGTGTTATAAAATTTCCTTGCATCCCTGGAAGTAAGTATACTAAAGTAAAGGCAAATTCATTCAGTTTGTTTTCAGATATTTCTTTTATCGCAAAAGAGTTTTTCGTGATAAGAAGCCAAAATTCAGATAAAGTTTGTCTTTTATCTCAATTGCTTTTTGTTTTATTTCTAGAGTGAAACACCAGTATACTTAGAAATTATATTATGGACTGCCTTTTGTTGCTTATTCTTTTTTGTTTTTGCATTATTCTAAAGTGCAACTTTTATGTAATAAATTCTGATTTATACTGACAACGAAATGTAATTTTACACAGATGGTTCAAGCTATCCAAGTTTTGAGGTTTCATCTCCTGGAGTTAGAAAAGGTAAGAAAATTTTCTCAATTTTGTTTGTTTACCTCAGAAAAGTGGCTTAATTTTATTGAATCTCGTATGGTAATGTTTAAAATATCTGTCATTTTTTGGCACGTCTCAGTTAATATCAAACCATGAAAGTGAGAACAGTTTGAAGTAGTGAAAAAGTTGCACAAGTTTTTTAACCACAGTGAAATTCATACAGAAGGAAACTTGATGCTAAAAATCCCGAACCTTTTTAGAAAAAATAAAATAAATAAATAAATAAGAAAATCAAAACACAAACTGAGTGCTAATCGTATTTCGGTTTGTCTGAAATAAGGGTCTAACTGGCAACTAGTCTTTCATGTGGATTCCTTCAGACTCGTTAATGACAGTCAGTGGCAGTGTAACTTTTGTTCAAAATTATTAACTCTAATATTCCATTACCCTAAGTTTCAAATATGGTAATGGTAAAGTTTGGTAATGCTCAAAACATGATACTTGGTGTTTCAAAAGCTTTTATTTAATTTGGCATTCTAAAGCCGAAGTCTCCTAAGGAAAGACTATTCATGTGATTCTCATCGTGCTTTTTAGTCGTTGTACAGGGTGTTTGTTTCGTGAATAAAAGTCTCAGAAATCAGTGATTGTTTCGTTGAAAGTCTTCTAAATACGTGGAGACAATGTAAATAAACAAAGTCATCGCTCTTTACTTGTTATTCTTTAGCACACAGCAACCGAAAAATTGTATTTCAACACCACTGAGATCGAACCCCAGATCTCTCGATAACTAGCCAAGTGCGTTCAATTGATGGTGCGGTGCCAACAATCCACGGCGCTATGTGTGTTTACCTGTCAGCATCTGACTTCACAAATCCGTAGAGATGGGCTCAGCAACTGAGACGTCTCCATCTGGTGGGGCTTAACGGCACAAGCTATTTAATTATAGATAATAAATCCAAAGGGCGACAGAAATGGTGAAAATCTTCCAAATACGTGGAGACAATGTAATTAGACAAAGTCATTGCTCTTTCCACGTTTTCTTAAATTAACACATAGCAACCGAAGAATTGGTATCCGGACAACCCTGGGATCGTATCCCAGATCTCTCGATAGCTAGCCGAGTGCGTTCGCCTTATGGTATGGTGCCAGCAATCCATGGCGCTATGTGTGTTTATCTGTCAGCATCTGACTTCACAAATCCGTAGGGATGGGCTCAGCAACTGAGACGTCTCCATCTGGTGGGGCTTAACGGCACAAACTATTTAATTATAGCTAATAAATCCTAAGGGCGACAGAAATGGTGAAAATCTTCCAAATACGTGGAGACAATGTAATTAGACAAATCATCGCTCATTACACGTTTTTCTTTAATTAACACACAGCAACCGAAATATTGTATTTCGAGACCGCTGAGATCTGGGGTTCGATCCCAGCGGTGTCGAAATACAATTTTTCGGTTGCTGTGTGTTAATTAAAGAAAAACGAGGAAAGAACGATGACTTTGTGTATTAGGTGTGCAACTTGATTCTCGGCCCCTAACTGCAAGCGATCATAAAACGTTGGCAAATGCAAATAGCTGTGTGCAATAATGGCTGATTGCAGCGCCATGCAACAGCTTTCCAGGCAACCGTGACCGCTCACGGCTGTAGTGACAGAAGGGACGAAAGTTGACGGTGAAAGCAATGTCGTTCGAGAAGCAACATTTGAGGCACTGCCTCCTGTTCGCATTTCAACTGAAATAACGTGCCGCTGAAGCCCAGCAAATGATCTGTGCTGCTTTGGGTGAGGCTGCTGTGTCCTACAGTACGTGTAAGTGGTTCCAGCGGTTTAAGCAGGGAAATGTCGATCTCCGTGATGTTGAACGTCCGGGAAAGCCACAAAAAGTTGAGGATGAGTAAATGGAACAACTGTTGGACGTGGATCCCTGTCGCACACAGTCAGAGCTCGCCCAGGAACTCGGAGTAACACGGCAAGCCATTGCAAAGCGCCTGCACAAGCTTGGACGGATTCACAAGGAGGGCCGTTGGGTGCTCCATCAACTCACAGCTGCGAACAAGTCTAGGCGCTACGATGTTGCCGTGTCCTTGCTCTCCAGATTCAAGGAGAAGGATTTCCTCCACAAGATTTTGACCTGTGATGAGAAGTGGATCCTCTACGATAATCTTAAGCGGCGCAAATCGTGAGTTTATCCAGGTCAGCCTACCACCAGTACCGCCAAATCGAATATCCATGCCAGGAAGTTGTTGCTGTGCATATGGTGGGATCAACGCGGTGTCGTACACTATGCGTTGCTCAAACCTGGTGAAACGGTCAGTGCTGAGCGTTATTATCAGCAGCTCATTCCTATGAGTGACGCAGTGGCGGCGAAAAGGCCGTACACCGTCAAGGGCAGAAGGTTGGTCATGTTGCTTCAGGATAACGCGCGTCCTCACACCGCGAAAACGACTTTAAACACGATCACTGACCTGGGATAGGAGATGTTGTCCCACCCGGCGTATTCTCCAGACTTCACCCCGTCGGATTATCTCCTCTTTCGCTCCCTGCAACATCACCTGAGTAATACGCACTTCACTTCTGTCGAGGAGGTCCACACAAGTATTTTTGACTTTATCAACTCGAAACAGCCCTCTTTTTTCCGAAGTTGCATTCGGCAGCCCCCTGACCGATGACTCAAATGTATCCAATACGACGGGGATTATTTCCCTGATTAGGTACGTATTCGATTTGCTATAATTTGCTGTCAACGTGTCGTGCCTGTGGCCGAGAATTAAGTTGCACACGTAATATTTACAGTGAATTGTTTCTTTTTTTGGACAGACTGAATGGGGTTTATTTTCGTAACGTGCTGTCTTCGTTTAGCTTACCAGGGACCGACTTTCCATTATCGTCATCTCGTTTCGCTGTTTCACTAATACAATATTCTTCGCGCATCTTTTCTTGTAGACTGTTTCTTGTAGTTCAAATGAGTATCAGTGACTCCACTGCAGTATTGCGTTCCTTTTACAGCGATGCACAGGTCGTTTTTCGACAGACAGTCTTGCTTAGATTTTGGCAAAACCCCGGCATGTAATAAGCGACAAAACAAACTGATCCTTCCTGTTTCCATGTGAACAAAATATCACTTTAATAAGAACAGCTCGCAGTAGTTTGATATTTCTGCGAACGCAATTTGGAGGAAATACTCACACACGTTTCTTATATATCTATATCTGCTTTTAAAGAAAAAGCTAGGATTTGTCTTTTGAGCTGGGTTATACTTTTCATCTAAACAAATTCTGATGTTCTGCAAACCAACGATCCGTCTGAATCTAAATATATACTATATGATCAAAAGTCTCCGGATACAACTTAGTGGATTGGTCCATTTACTGGGTTGGAAAGAAAGTAATGTCCTATGACGAGTTACCCCAATTCGAAGCCCCGGCCACGGCGCACATTGGCCACTGAGATTGCGTAGCACACCGGCATGACATCAGCAGGTAAGTCACTGGCAGTTTGCCGTTAGAAGGCGAAGAATGCAAGCGCCAGCCAACATGGAAGTGGACAAGAAGCACACCCGTCATTTCATGCTGTCTGAGTTTCGTCGCAGTAGCATCCCTCCAAGTACTGTAAGGAACATTACCAGTGTGTACCCCAATGCCATATCACATCGTCAGTGCTGTTGTTGGTCCGAACGGTTTCGAGAGGAAAATTTTGACCTGCCAGACCGTCCCAAAGCGGGAAGACCAGCAACAGTACATATTGACATGCTGAAGACCTTTGTGGAGACCGACCTACGTGTGATCACGCGGGAGTTGGCAGAACGGCTGGGGAGCATTATCAAGGACCTACATGTGATCACGCGGGAGTTGACCGAACGGCTGTCGAGCATTATCAAGCCCCTACGTGAACTTGGGAAAGTGCACAAGAGGGAAGTTTGGGTAACCCATCAACTCGGAGTTGAGCAGAAAGCAAATCGCATGAGTGCCCTGTTTGCACGTAACCAAGCTGGACCGCAATGGAACAGGTGAGGAGAAATAGGTCCTGTATGGCAATGTCAGCGTGGTTGGACTGAAAATAAGCAGACGTGACTACCCCCAAAGCTGGCTTACACCCACATATGGTCCTGCTGTCTGTTTGGTGGGATGTGCGGGGTGTAATGTTTTTCGAGATGCTGGCGGACATCACCACTATCATCGCCGATGTGTACTGTTCGAACGATCTGCATGCATCGCTCATGTCGAAACGATAAGCACTGCTGAACCGCAAGGGCGTCGTCCTACAGCTGGATGAAGCGAGACCTCACACATCACTGGTGACCTGTCACAAAATCAGGACTGGGAGCTGCTGCCGCACCCAGCCAATTTCCCGGGCATTTGAGCCAAGCTAATACCACCTTTTCCGGTCATTGCAGCATTTCCTAGACGGACAGCGGTTCAGCAACTGGGACGGTATCGAACGCGCACTTACCACTTCTTTTCGTTCAAGCCGCCAAAATTTTACAGGAATGGCATCCAACAGCTGCACAGACGATGGGAGCAGGTAGTGGCAAACGATGGCGACTACATTTTGGATTGATTCGTACTTGCATATACGGTAATTAGCACTTTTTCTGTTGCCTTGCATTTGCAGACATTACTTTCATTCCAACCCAATACGTCGGAATACAGATAAGAAAAAGACGCGCATTGCGTGGCAAAAATTATAGGCACGCACTGACATTACAATGGGCCATCCTATGACGGTGCCACTTGGCCTTCAACGTGGCACGGTCATAGGATGCCATCTTAGCAGCAAGTCGGTTCGGGGAATTTCTGTCCTAATCAACTGTCAGCGATGTTATTGTGAAGTGAGAACGCCTGAGGGCAACATCAGTGCAATCGCGACCTGATAGGCCACATAAAATGACAGAGCGGTGCCGTCGAGTGTTGTGGCGTGTGGTGTGACACAATCGTCTGTCCTCGGTGGCAGCACTCACCACCGAGGTCCAAAATACCTCTGGAAGCAACGCCGCCACCATCACGGTTCGTTGGGAACTGAAGAGATTGGGTTTCCATGATCAAACAGCCGCACACAAGCCTAAAATTAGCAAGAGCAACGCCAAGCGTCGGTTGAAGTTGTGGAAAACTCGGCGGCAGTGGTGTCTGGGGCAGTGGAAACGCGGTCTCTGGAGTGAAGAATCACATCTTACCATCTGGCTGTCTGACGGAAGAATTTAGGTATGAAGAATACCAGATGAACCATTTCTCCCTGACTGTTGTGCGAGAGTTAGTTTGGTGAGAGAGGCATCACGCTCTGGGGCCGGTTGTCATGGCTTGAATTGCCCCCCCTTCTAGTTCCAATGCTCTGGAATCTTAACTCTGCTGCCTGTAATGATATTCTTGACGATTCTGTGCTCCCAACATTATAGCAACAGCTCAGTGAAGGCCTTGTTTTTATCAACAGCACAAAGTGACATTCGTGCAAGATGGTTTGATGAGATGAGTGTGAAAGAACTTGACTGGCCTGCATAGAGTCCTCATTCCCATGGAACACCTTCGAGGTGAGGTGGAACTCCGACTGCGAGGTAGGGTGAACCGCTCGACATCGGTGATCGACATGACTTGTCCTCTTGTGGGAGAACGGAAGGTAATTTCTGCAGCAACGTACCAAAATCTAGTGGAAAACCTTCCAGCAGAGGGGAGGTTGTGACAGCAGCGAAGAGTGGACCAACTCGGTATTCCTTTCCTATTACAAGGAGTTCGTTATATAGTTGGCAAGTGTCCGGATACCTTTGATCAGGTAGTGTAGTTTCCACATTTGTAGTTGTGCACCAAAATCTGTGTGAAATCTTCTTAATGCTGTGGAGAAAAGGGAAGGTAAGGTGAGACACACAATCATCGGATGCAAAAAGGAATTTCTGAAATTGCAATTTTTGAAGCCCAAACATATTAACCGTCCGTAGTGGGGAAAATAGTGCAAAAACAGTTAGAATGGAAGTAGATTCACTGAGTGTTTGGTGAATTACGATCAGCTTCCTAATACTTCGTGTGCAGTCCTTTCGCCCTGAGAACGGCCGCCATCCTGAGTGGCATCGACACCACGATGTGTCTGTACAGCAGTGTGGAGATCTGCGAACAACTGTTTGTAATGTGGTTCAGAGTTCCAATATAGAGCGTCGGTATGTGTAGAGCTGCTTCAGCTAGCATTCCACAACGTCTCTCAGCTTTGTATTGAGATCAGGAGAGTTTGTGGGCCATTCGTGATGCCTCACATCAGTACTATGTCCGTCGAACTATTCCTGCATGATGCTGGCCTGATGATATGGAGCACTATTCCCTGAAAGAACCCATACGTTTATGAGAGAAGGTACAACATTGTGAGGTGTACATGGTCCGCAAGCCGTCCCTGGTAGTAGAACCTATACCCCTATGGGTGAAGGTACAACTTTGTGAGGTGTACATGGTCCGCAAGCCGTCCCTGGTAGTAGAACTTATACCCCTATGGGTGAAGGTACTACTTTGTGAGGTGTACATGGTCCGCAAGCCGTCCCTGGTAGTAGAACATATACCCCTATGGGTGAAGGTACAACTTTGTGAGGTGTACATGGTCCGCAAGCAGTCCCTGGTAGTAGAGCCTATACCCCTAATGGTGAAGGTACAACTTTGTGAGGTGTACATGGTCCGCAAGCCGTCCCTGGTAGTAGAACCTATACCCCTATGGGTGAAGGTACAACATTGTGAGGTGTACATGGTCCGCAAGCCGTCCCTGGTAGTAGAACCTATACCCCTATGGGTGAAGGTACAACTTTGTGAGGTGTACATGGTCCGCAAGCCGTCCCTGGTAGTAGAACCTATACCCCTATGGGTGAAAGTACAATTTTGTGAGGTGTACATGGTCCGCAAGCAGTTCCCTGGTAGTAGAACCTATACCCCTATATGGTGAAGGTACAACTTTGTGAGGTGTACATGGTCTGCAGTCAGTCCCTGGTAGTAGAACCTATACCCCTATGGGTGAAGGTACAACATTGTGAGGTGTACATGGTCTGCAAGCTTTCCTGGTAGTAGAACCTGTACCCCTTTGGGTGAAGGTACAACTTTGTGAGGTGTGCATGGTCCGCAAGCAGTTCCTAGTAGTAGAACCAATACCCCCACGCATGAAGGTACAACTTTGTGAGGTGTATATGGTCCGCAAGCTGTCCCTGGTAGTAGAACCCATACCCCTATGGGTGAAGGTACAATTTTGTGAGGTGTACATGATCTGAAGTCAGTCCCTGGTAATAGAACCCATACCCCTATGGGTGAAGGTACAACATTGTGAGGTGTACATCGGTCCATATACAGTCCCTGGTAGTAGAACCCATACCCATTTTGGTGAAGGTACAACTTTGTGAGCGGTACTTGGTCTGCAATCACTCCTTGGTAGTAGCAGGCATTCTTTTGTTGGTCCACATGCAACAGGAGTTCTTGTTCATGATAGCTATATATATACAATCACCCCCAACGACATGGATAGTCGATGACATGCATATGGGATCCACATCCTCATGCTGCTTCCGCCAAATACAGACTCTTACCATCGACAAATGGAGTACGTATCCTGATCCGTTGGAACAGCCTACCTGCTTCCAATATTCTATTGTCCAATCCTCATGCAATTGGCACCATAGTATTGTTTACGTCGATGGACTGTTGTTAGGAGAGGGTGGCATATAAAGCATCTGCTCTTGTATCCCATCCGTGCTAGTGTGCGCCGCACAGTCACGGGGGATATTGCTTTGTGTTGATCTATATTCCATTGGGCCGTCAGCTGCGTAATTGTGCTGATAGCTCTGCGACGCAGCCGTGATTCACCCCTAGAATACACTCATCTCCCCTCTTTAGAGCTATGTCGCCGGTTGACTGTTTCGCGATTTTGACATCACTACTGGTACACTTTTACTACTAAAGCCCTAGAACAACCTACAAGTTTTGTTTGTGGTTTCGGAAATAGATGCACCAACCCTTCGTGCGCTCAAAATTTGACATCTCGTACACTCGGATAAATACTTGGTTTTACCCACTACGTCCGTAACTTCGCTGTCAACTGAGCCATCTACCTCTTTAGCCTATATAGGCCACACCTTCCTTCCCGTTACCCCAGTACCGGATTTAGCTTTACTTTGCATAGGGGTTTCATATTTTGATAATGAACAAAAAAAAAAAAAGGTTTTTTACTTTGCACAGTAAGCACCCATTGTACATAGCTACGGTTAAAAAAAATTTAATCCCTCGGGTAGAGCCTGAAGCACCGAATATAAAAATCCTGGAATGCGCGTGGAAAGTTTCCACAGCTATAGTAATCTGCTGCGAAAGGAATTTAATGAGATTTCTAGGAGCTTAGAAATAGTTCCAGATGCAAATTTACCCCAATGCTCCTTCTACCAGGAAATGTGCATTTCGATTGTGACTAAAGCTAGAAAATGTCAAAGCCTTTTCTGAGTTTATAGAGTCGAAATAAATTAAAAAAAAAAAAAAAAAGCGTGAGTTACATCATTTAGCAAGAACATTGAACACCAGAAAAAAAAAACAAAAAAAAATCTATAATACACAGCTATCTGATGAAAAAAAAATCAAGTTGCAATTCTAGGAACATAGATATTGTGCCAGATGCAAATATACTCGTATATTTTCGCTTTTTGCGGTGATATGTATTTACGCCTCGATGAGAAAAGACAGCGCATGACTGAAAATAAGAAATGCAAGTATTTTGAACCACCGAATACAAAAATAATTTTTCTAGTTCGTCTTTTCGAAATATAGATATTGTGCTAAAAGTTAAAATGGGTTTACTCCACCTAACACGAAAAAAGTTAATCTCAGCTTTGAAAGCGAATCGGTCGTAATTTTTATGAATGAACACTGTTCTGTAGATGAACATTTGTAGATGAACATTTTACCGAATCTCGTTTATTGATGTTTGGACTGTTTGGTCACTGTGACAGTCTGATGGGTGAAATGTTACCGTTGAGACGAGGCAACATTGACTCACCCAAATCGTGCACTTTTCCCCGTTTTCGTTTATCGGCACATCACAATCGATGTTTCACTGAAATGTAGCTCTATCATGCAATTATGTGATTAGCAATGCCACTAGAATGTATAGCAAATATCATGAGGAAGACACAGATGTACGTGCAGACAGCTTGGTTTGTTTTCTGACGAACCGGGAGAAGAATATAACTTCTACACTCGTTGCGTGTGCACCTTCACATTTAATGATCACGTCCAATCGCGTCTTACATTCAGGAATATATATTTTTGTTGACCTATCCAGTTAAAAGAATTGCCTTTGAACTGAGCTGTCAGAATGATTGAATATTGGAAAGAATGTGATACAACATGAGGAAAACCCCTGTCGATGTCAATAGTATGTGGTGGAATGAAGATTCCCTCGCTAAGTTCACCTACAGCGAAAATTCCATCAGAATTTTCTACAATCTTTAACGTGTGCGTTTCTTACTTTGGGGCTAAAGTCTTGACAAAAGAATGATATAAACGGCTCATTTATTTTCCTATCATTTGGTTTGCACGCATATGTATATTTTAACTTTTTTTTTTTTATTGGAGGTTTAACGACTACCGTGAGCAATTCAATGGGCTATTAGCAGTCGCCCGTCCCTAATTTAGGCCCACTGGTTCCAGGGAGAGAAGAGAGCCAGTGCCGTAAGAATAACACAACATCCATGCCTCACCGGGATTCGAACCCCGACCCCATTCGGGCGAATGATCAGAAGCCATCGCTTACACCACTGCGCCACCGGGGCGGCATATTTTAACCTTGGATTTGCGGTGTTGTTTCTATCTCTGCGAGTAAATAATGAGACTGATTTATTTGCAAATGTATATGAACTTATACGAGAGTTGTATCGAAAGTAATGCAAAAGTGGGCACAGAGCACATTTAAGGAGACAGGAGCCCGGCGGCTGGGCAGCAATTTGGGTCCCCAGTATTAGTCGCAGATCTAGAATTTCATTATGGGTGGCCGAATAAAAATACCTTGGAGAAAACATTCCCAGAATATCATGAAGACATAAAAATATCCCCGCCATACGGAAGTGTGTATCCTATAATTCATGGTTGAAAAACAGACACCAGATCAGGTCTGCATTACCCCCCCCCACCACCACCGCCCCTCCTCCAGGGTTCAACTTGTTAAAATCAAACACTGAAGAGCAATCGAATTACAGACAGCTGGCGTTATGCAAATGTGGCGCTGTGGGCGGCCCTGTAAACGGAAACGACATGACGTATGCAGCGATCCGACAATATAAGGAGTGATGCGACGGGAATCCGTAAGAGTCGGACACAGTATGGGTAAGGCGAAGGATCTAAGCGCATTTGATCGTAGGCAAATTGTCGGGACCCGACGAATGGGTCACTCCATCTCGGAAGACGTGCAGGCACTGGGATTTTCACGAGCCACTGTGTCACGGGTGCTCCGTGAGTACATTGAATCCGTTAAAACCATCCCTGCAAGGGCCAACTGCCATGGACAACAGCGTGTGGATGAGCGTGGTCATCGTCGGCTAGTTCGCATTGTAACAGCGGATATACGGGCCACAGTGCAAGAAATCACTCGGCAATTTAACGCTGGTGCACAAAAACGTGTAAGTAGCCACACCATCCAGAACCATCTCTTCGCTATGAGGAACAGAAGCCATCGTCCCATGAGGGTACCGCTGCTGACAGCACATCACACGGTGCAAAGATTAGCATGGGCGCGGGAACATCGCCACTGGACCCTAAACATGTGGGAAAATGTTGCCTGGACTGACGAGTCGAGATTCACGTTGGTACATGCGGATGGCAGGATACGAGTACGGCGCAAAACGCATGAAGCGATGGATCCTTCTTGCCACCAGGGTACTCTTCAAGCTGGTGGGGGTGGCATTCTCGTCTGGGGACTGTTTACGTGGGCTGAAATGGGACCCTTGGTACGTGTGACACCGTCCCTCACAGGTCAACGTTACCGGGATATCCTGGACGACCATTTGGTCCCGTTTATGCGTCTTCAACATCCCACTGGGGACCTCATCCTGCAACAAGACAATGCACCGTGCCATCGCTCCCGAATTGTATCCGAACGGTTGGATGAACACTCCACCGACGTGACCTCGCTTCCTTGGCCAGCTAGGTCACCTGACCTCAATCCCATCGAGCACATCTGGGATGCCATCGAGAGAGATGTTCGAGGCTATGACCTTCCTCCATCAAATCTTCGTGAACTCTGGGAGCTTGTTCAGGGGTCGTAAGATCCGTACATCTTCCCAAAGCTTCCGGTGTCTTGTCGAGTCCATGCCGAGACGAATCTACGCCGTCATCAGGGCGAAAGGTGGTGCTACACGTTACTAGACAGGTATCTCTAATTCAATTGCTCTTCAGTGTATATCAAAATAGTGGGCAAAATGACCTGATCCAAATATTATGAGTCAAACGAATTCTTAATGTATGGAAATTTCCCCCAATTGCAGAAATGTACAAAAATAAAAAAATAAAAAATATCTGCAATGCTTTCAAAAGATTTGAGGATAGACTGGGATAGACTGTATTTTTTGCGGGCTCCTAAAACAGCGGGAAAAAATTGAATTTTTTTTTCTACAAGGCAGCTTCTTATAGTTCTTGCTATGCTATCTGCAAAAAATAAAAAAAATTAAATGTAGAACTCTGTCAATTTTTTCAAGCATGCTGCATGATTCTGGCGCTACAGCCCCCCCCCCCCCCTAGCCCCGCTTACTTGGGCTCTGAGTGAGCACAACTTTTTTTAACTGACAGATTTCGTTCAAAGTGCACACGTTGGTAGAGTGAATCTTCCTCTATAGTAAGCCTTCTTCTTCATTGCCGGTAAATAATGGATTCCAAGCAGAAGCAACGTCCGTCATTGAGTTCTTGACGAAGGAAGGGTGCAGACTGTCCGATATCCACAGAAGGCTACAAAATGTTTACAGGATGACACCATTGACAAGAGCAATGTGCACAGATGGATGAAGAAGTTTAAAGAAGGGGAAACCAACATTGAAGACAAACCACGCAGTGGGAGACCATCATCTGCGACCACTGACACGAATCGTCAACGAGTGGATAAATTGATTCGCGCGAAGAGATGAGTCACAATCCGTGAGCTTGTTGCGCAACTGGACTGTGGTCACTATGCCATACAGAAGATGATGGAAGACTTAGGGTATCAGAAAGTGCGTGCAAAGTGGTTACCTCGGCAGTTGAGTCCCTATTTGAAAGAGAGAAAGGTGGAAGTGTGCTTGGACCTGCTGGAAGCGTTTGACGCCAATAAAGACGCGTTTTTTTTTTTTTTTTTTTTTCGGTCTGGTGACGGGGGATGAAACGTGGGCGTACTTTACGATCCGGAAACGAAGTTTCAGTCCATGGAATAACGTCACACCTCTTCACTAAGGCCTAAGAAGTTCAGCACAGAAAGTCATGGTGACTGTTTTTCGGGGACGACAGGGTGTCATTCTCGTTTCGCGGGCGCTGCTGAAAATGTCGGGGAGAAAAAAAAAGCCCTTTCGGACCGAATGTGAAAGTTAAAACATATTTACATATTTGGCCGCGAAGAACTGGGTCTGAAAATCTTACTATGTCCGTAAGGGAATGTTACAGTTACACTGATATTGCTCAACACATTGCTTGGAACTCTCTATCGGAATAGCCCGCACATTCTCTTGAATCCGCGGTAGTGTCAACCGGTGTGCTTTGTGGGTGATGTTATATTTTGAAGAGATTAAGAGGAACAATGATATACTGTAATGGGGTGAGGAAATGTAATCAAACTTTACGATTACACAAGGGAACAAATTAATGTGGTGACTAACTCCTGAGTGAATTTCTAATCATTCAGACGATTTTTTTTATGTTTTTCCTTTGTGTCATATGTTTAGTCTATCCAATTACATTATGATTAAATAACAGTAGACAACGACGCGGCTGATTCAATAAAACGAAGGAAATGTTATTAAACGTTAGCTAGTCTAATTTTAATCTGAGCCCATAATATGAGCATTTAAAACTGTGGAAGAATAACCCAATTAATTATCTTAAATTTAAGTTGTGCGAATCCTGTACTTTATATCATTACTAAGTTCTAATGAAGGAAATTTTATTTTAAAAACTTTAGTTAACAGCATGACTTTTGTTTGTGGATTAATATTTTAGTTCAAGATAAAGGTTTTGAAATTAAGGAGTGTAATACTAACCTATGCTAAAACATCAACTAAGAGAAAATTATATTGTTTAATTTCAGAGATACTTTTGGCACTACGGACTCAGTATGACAAATAAAATATGACTGAGAAATTAGCGTAAAAACAACAACAACAACAACAAAAAAACCTGCCACCACCTTTCTATCTGGTCTGGTAGCAGCAAAAGTGGTATTCACTTATATCGTCAGACATAGTTTTCAGCGTAGCAAAGGAATGTGCATGCATGCACACGTTTAGGTAGCCCAAGCGACATCTCCTTGTGCGCGCTACAAGATTCTAAGATCCGACGTTATCAATGTAACAGAGGAATGCGCACATATGCACACACTTTGGACGCATTGCAAGATTGAGACTTGAAGTGCATCTTCAGTGTGACAGAGCAACGTGCACACGCTTAGGTAGCCCAAGCGACATCTTGGGCGCACTATAAAATTGAGACTTGAATTGCATCTTGGTACACTCGCTTAGATAGCCTCGTGCGACATTTCTTTGAACGCGCTATAGAAGTTTCTGAAACTGGAAATCAGACGTTATCTTAAAAAAAAAAAAATGCGACAGAGAATGTGTACATATGCACTACCTCGGGTAACCCAAGCGAAATCTCCATATACGGGCTGCAGCCTGATTATTTTACTTTTCAACACTGCTTAAAGTCCCTTCTCGTCGACCTGAGAACTCTTCTTCGCCTCAAATTATCCGAACTGCTCCTGACTACAACTCACCGAATGCGTATTCGCACGATAACAATAGCCTGTGATCTTATAAGGCAATCTGGGTCAGGTCATTCGAACAGAGACCAACTGCTATTGGCACATGACAAGGATTAACTTAAAGGGCTTATCTTGAATTGTAAGAAAAAATCGCTCAGGTCATAAAATACTTCGTCTAACGAACTTTCTGGCCATCTTCCTAATCTGCGTTCATTCCACAAATTACTAAATGAAACTTCTCACACGTATATTACGGCTTCTGTGTGACCATCGGTGGATTAGCACTAGTTATTTTTCTTTACTTCTTCTTTTACCAAAATTGGATATTAACATAACCCTCTGGTTTCTGGCAAAGATTCTCCTATCTCTAACTAACATGGACGTCAAATTCAAGAATCTACGCCGGCAGCCAGTAAACCGCCACACTGGAAAAGTGCTACACATCCTTCAGCAAATTGGAAAACTACTACACGTTGGAAAACTAGCACACAGGAAAACCATCCCATGTTTTTCACAAATGCTTTTCGTCCGAGTAATGCTTGAACGTGTGGCAGTTTTCGAAGGTTCCCAACGACGGGAAGGAGTCCTTTTGTTTGTCTAAATTTTCAGGCTTGGGTTCGTACAACAGGCCACAAATATTTAAGGGGCGGTATAAAAATTGTCGTGTCTTGGCCTATATTGAGAATTGAAGTGGAAACTCCAAACAAATTTCGAGAAAACGTTCTGTGTAAGCCAAGCGAGAATTGTTCTTTAATTTGGGGAAATAAATTACCGTGACTTAGTACATTTTTTAAAACTTCGGTATTCGACGAAACAACGGAATTACAGCATGACTCATGCTATGTTCAGAGGAATCCTAAAACGCGATTGGATGGCGCCGTCTAAAATCCGTCATTTCCTGACTAGGGAAATAAATAAAACTTTCCGAGGCCTAAAGACAGAACACAAGGCAAAAGAAATGTTACGAAAAAAGATTTAACATTTTTTGCAAAAAATTCCTATATTAAATCTCCGTAACATATTAATATTTCTCTTCTATTTAATTCATAGGCCCTATGCCTTTTTAACAGTTTTTAATCCGCCTACTTCATATTCATAACATTTACATATCAAGTCAAGTTAATAATATTGCGCCTTTACTTTGGCCCCAAACATTAAATAATAGACCCTAAGGCTAGGCCTTCTTAACAGTTTTAAATCCACCACGCTGATATTCATAACGTTTATATAATAAGTGTTGTGGTTGATAGCTGAGCTTTCACCTCGGCATTAAATATTAATTCATAGGCCCTGCGCCTATGAATTAATATATAGTGCCAAAGTAAAAGCGCAATACTAGTAATTTGACCTGATATGTAAACGTTATGAATATGACATCGGTAGAATAAAAACTGTTAAAAAGGCCTAGGCCAGTGGCCTATTAATTAGTATGGTGTCAAAGTAAAAGCGAACATTATGAATATGACATCGATAGAACAAAAACTTTTAAAAGGGCATAGGCATAAGACCTAGTAATTAATATTTTCTGCCTAAGTAAGAGAAATATGAATAACTTGACATGTTATGTACATATTTAGTTCCTCAGTAAAAGCGCAGCGTTATTAAAAAATCCCAAGTTATCGTCTTTTTCCGAACATAGCATGAGTCATGCTGTAATTCCGTTGTTTCGTCAAACACCGTAGTATTAAAAAATGTACTAAGTACCGATAATTTATTTCCCAAAATTAAAGTGCAATTGTTGTTTGACTTGCATAGAACGTTTTCTCGAAATATCTTTGGAGTTTGCAATGCAATTCTCATTATAGGGCCAATGAAACACAATTTTTATACGACCCCTTAAACTTTTGTGGCCAGTTGTCCGAACCTCGTTGCGGTGGGCTCTGGTCCTCCCTACTCCCTAGTCGATCATGGAAGATGAGTTCGTGTCCGACCCTCCCCCTCTCCCTCCCCTCGTATACCTATATAACAACTGTAACATAAAATCTATCTAAGTTTCCGCCTGCCTAAGTGTCTTGCAAATTCCAAAGGACTAAAATACTGTATTCTCTTCATTAGTTTTCATTAGCTTTTCGTATACATCAAATATTAAAATCATAACCTGAAGTTTATTAGAAAGGTCTGAGGCCTTGGCTGTTTGTATGAACCAGCCTGAAAATTCAGAAAAACGAAATAACTCCTTCCCATCGATGGGAACTTGGAAAACTGCCGCACATAAATCGGAAACCTGGAAAATTGCCCCACTAGAAAACTGCCACACATTCAAGTTCAAGTGTTCGTTGGAGGAAAACAATCTGTGCACGGCCCCTTAGAGAAAAACATGGGACAGTTTTCCGAGATGCTGAAGGTAGTTTGGCACTTTTCCTGTGTGGCAGTCTTCAGGGAACCGTCTACGCCGCAATTTTTTTTTTTACGAGCAGTTGTGAAATCTCAGACGCGTAGCTCACTTCCCCTTAATCCGTTTGCCCTAATCATCCCAATCGCGTTTCCCCGAAATGGCTTTTACCCGAATTCCCATTTCCCCTAATTTCCTTTGCCCTAATCCCGTTTCCCCTAAATCTCGTTTCCCCTAATTCCCGTTTCCCCTAAATCTCGTTTCCCCTAATTCCCGTTTGCCCTAAACACGTTTAATCCAATCGCGTTTCACCGAAATCGCTTTTACTCGAATTCCCATTTCCCCTCTTTTTGTTTGCCCTAATCTCGTCACCCCTAAATCTCGTTTACCCCAATCGCTTTTACCCGAATTCCCATTTCCCCTCTTTTCGTTTGCCCTTATCTCGTTTCCCCTAAACACGTTCACCCCAATGGCGTTTCCCCTAAACACGTTCACCCCAATGGCGTTTCCCCTAAACACGTTCACCCCAATGGCGTTTCCCCGAAATCGCTTTTACCCGAATTCCGATTTCCCTAATTTCGTTTCCCATAAATCTCGTTTCCCATAAATCTCATTTCCCCTAAACGCGTTTGCCCTAAATCGCGCTTGCCTTGTTTCGCGCTTGCCTAATTTTTTTTGTTAACCGAAATAAACGGCGGGTCTTGATATCTCGAGAGAATTATTCTTTCCCTTTCTGTTGATGATGTCGACAACCACGCCAGCAAAAGTGTAAAGTGCAAGTGGTTATCTATATAATTTTATAAGGTTTTTTACTGTAAGACCAGTTGTGAGAGAACTGCTGAACGTAAACATATGGTTGAGGTACCAAATTAAAGGTCTTACCATGTAGATGTGCCAGCCGAAAAGAAAAATGAGATTGGAGCAACGGTTCGGGCGTTGTGGGGCGGCAAAGTTTCCATGTAAAGTCTATGGGAGAAGCGTGCGGTTGACATCAGATCGCCTGCGGTTGACTCACGCGCTGTTGAAGGCGGTAGTATGGAGGGACTCAGATAGTCCAAAGTCTCTTCTTCTCAGCGAACCGTTCTGCAAAACAACGCTAGCAGGAATTTGTTTGAAAGTTCTTATCGGAACAGCGAACACTTGAAGACCTGATTGCGTTGTGCCACTGGACTGTGTGATGTATACATACAATTTAACATTTATTCGATCCAGTTTATTCACGTAGGTAAGACGTTTCCCATTATGTAAAGATGTAAATAAACTTTTCATATGAGTTTATTCTTTAAAAAAAAAATAATAATAATTGTTGATTCCGACGGGTTTCATCTAACGGGTTCGAATCCCGACGAGGCATGGATGTTGTGTTTGTTTTACGACACTGGCTATCTCCCTTCCCTGAAACCAGTGATCCTAAATTAGGGACGGGCGACTGCTTATACTCCATTGAGTTGCTCACGGTGGTCGTTAAATCTTTAGTCACAAAAAAACAAAAAAAAAAAAAAAAAAAAAAATCACGAACCTGGACTGTCTTTACTGAAGTGGTTGAATGAATTTGTCAATCAAATAAAGTTTACATTTGTTGTTTCATATGAGTTTATCATTTTCAAAAAAACCCAAAAGAAACCAACAAACTTACTGTCGATTCCGACGGGTTTCGTCTAGTTACCATTATTCGGATAGTCCGTAACGCAGCCATTGTATTCGTCATCCCCCACACCCTCACAGATAAAGTACTACATCGCGGTAAAGGGGCCGTATAAAAACTGCGTTTTCGACCGCTTCGTGGCCACGTCCCCAGAGGTTGGTTATCTGAATTACATAAAGTTTCCGTAATGTCGTATTTTCTTAACTAACATATTTAATGTAATTTTTTATAAAAATGTTTATAATCTGCAACTCAACACAAGAATTTCACGGTTTATAATCTACAACTCAACACAAGAATTTCACGGTTTAAAAACTACAGCTCAATATATTCTCTACAAACGCAGCGTGTATGTCTGGAGGGGGGTGTACCAATAATATAAAATATAAACAATTTCTGGTCCGATTTTCAACGTTTGAAAACTACAACTCTACAAATTATCTGAAGACATGTGCAATGCTGGAGACCTGTCGTGGGGGGGGGGGGCTTCATACCGAAAAAATGGAATGTGAAGAGTTTGTAGCCCAATCGGGAGATTTTCGGCCTTTACGTGCTACAAGTCAACAAATTATCTGAGGGCATGTGCTAACGCAGGAAACGGGAGGGGGGGGGCAAATACCAGAAATGTAAAGCCTTTGCAGCCCAGTTGGGAGATTTTCGGAGTTTACCAGTACAGCTCAACAAATTCTCTCCGAGCATGTGATAACGCAAGTAACGTATCGGGGGGGGGGCAGGTTTAAAATTAACGTGCAACGTGCCCTCAATATTTTGTTCAGCTGGACTTTGTAAACGATGAAAATCTCCCGATCTAAACAGAAATTATTTATATTTTGTTTTCCGTATTACCCCCTCCCCGTCCGACGGACAGATTTCCTGCGGTAGCAGAAGCCCACAGAATTTTTTAGAGTTGTAGTTCGTAAACGCTCAAAATCTCCGAATCAGACCAGAATTTCCTCATATTTTATATTTTCGACACCCCTCCCCCTCCCCGACAGTTTTCCTGCGTCAGCATATGCCCGCGGAATGTTTTTCGCACGGACAGTTGTATGTCGGTTTATCGAGAACCGGCAGTTCAGACAATCAATTTAGTTTGATAACGACTGAACAAAGAATGTTATATATGCGCATTATGAATTATTTTCAAAAAATAAAATAAGAATTATGTACTTAAATTTATATAAACATTAATTACAATTTCCTTTTACGTGAAAAACTAACTGCCCACCATTTAATCTTTCGACCAATTTCCTCCATCGGTTGCAATGAAATTCAACTACAGTGCTTATGGATGGATCGGTTTACACGTGTTATCACAGCCCTGTTTTTCAGGAATATATCTTCACCGCGAGCGAAGCCGTGGGCACAGCTAGCATATATATGTAACAATTGCCCCCTCCAAGAAAGAAGCTGTAATATGTCTATAATCGTACATGACAAAACCTTTTTTTACCGTTAAAGCGGACTTGTGTAAATTGACAGACAGAAAGCTGACTTCTTGGATTATTCAAAGCGTCAACTGAACTAGTGCTTTACAGACTTTTTTTTTTTTCTTTTAGTTTTATATGAGACTTGTGTTTTATGAAAACTTTAATTTACGGGAAAGAGAAAATGATGTTGCTAAAGGTATTTATTTCATGTAAAAATTAATAAAAATTGGAAAATATTCTCATACAAGGGGCGGCAAATGCCCTTGGTGCGCCCCGGTTTGGATGGAGAATGTTTGGAAAAAGACTATACAATTTTCAAGAGCAATATGCCATTCTGTCTCAAAAAGAAAAGTGTTTAATCAATGCATCGTTCAAGTGATTACGTACGGAGCAGAGACGCGGACCTTAACTAAAAAAGGCATACAAAGACTACAGCTAACTGAAAGCAGCATGGAGAGATGCATGCTTGGTGTAACCAGGAGAGGTGAGAAGAGGAACTCATGGATAAAGAAAATGACAAGAGTGGAGGATATCATGATCAGAGTGAAATCCCTAAAAAGGCAATCGGATGGACATGTTGCCAGAGGAACTGACCACCGATGGACAACCGAAATTCTAGACTGGATTCCAAAGGACAGAGAAAGATCCAGAAGACCACAAGGGAGATGGGTGGATGAAATTCGAAAGCATGTGGGATTGATATGAAAGAGACTGGGTCAAGACACACAGTTGTGGAAGAAACTTGGTGAGATCTTCATCCAGCGGTGAATTGATAATGGTTGATGATGATGATTAAATATACATATATTTTCCTGAATTTGACGATAAAAGAAACGTTTTATTTCGCTTAACGAGAATCAGGACAAACAGGAATTAGAGAAAACATAAATTTAGGAAAACGCGAATCAGGGCAAAGGAGAATTAGAGCAAACCTGATACAGGAAACGTTTCTAGGGGAAATTTTGATACGGGCAAGCATGTTTAGGGTAAACTTTAATCAAGGGGAAACGAGATTTAAGGCAAACGAAATGAGGGGAAATGGAAATTCAGGTAAAAGCGATTTAGGGGAAATGCGATTGGGGTAAACGTGAATTAGGGGAAACGGGAATTCTGGGAAACGCAATTGGGGTAAACGTATTTAGGGCAAACGTCAATTAGGAGAAACGAGATTAGGGCAAACGAAATTAGGGGAAATGGGAATTCCGGTAAAAGCTATTTCGGGGAAACGCAAGTGGGGTAAACGTGTTTAGGGCAAACGGGAATTAGGAAAAACGGGTGTTCACATTTCTATCGACTGACTTTTGAAGGCTTTGATGGCTAATTTATAAAGATTATACGCAAAAGTCAAACGTCATAAACGAAAATATCCTTCCGCCGATTTTCACTGACATCTTCCTAAGAAAAAAAAAAAAAAAAGACTGGAGAATTCAAAGCAGCTTTTGGAATAAAAAGGGTCAGGATTGAATGTGCTCTTCTAGTCGATTTATATCGCACAAAATATTTACAGAAACACTAGTTTTGCTCTGAATAGCATCAGGTATTTATTTACAATAAACTAGTGCAAAAACACTAGCTAAATCAGTTCTGAAATTGATAAAAGCTAAAGGGGGTAAAATAATTTCCAGTTTGCGAAGTAGCAACCTCAGTAGTAAAATCTAAATCCCTTCGATAACCATGAAGTAAAAATGCAAACAGGAATATGAAGAAGAAACACGAAACAAAATAGCTTACATTTCACTCTGTAATCATGATTATAGCACGAAATTAAACTGTAATGTCTGTTGGTTTGTTAAATACACAGTTGACGTGGACCAGGGATATCAAATAGAAGTAATCGCTCTTTCCACGTTTATAAGTGAGTCACGGAAAAATTTCTCATCGGCCGCCACCGGGAATCGAACCCAGGGTCTTCCAGTTACGCGCCGGATATGCTTCCACTGCACCACTATTGGTTTGCCTTAGAATCTTAATTTTCTGTTGGTTTGCCTTAGAATAATTTTCTTAGCAGCTTATCAATGACCATTTGGTGCAGGTTAGAGCAGCAAATGAACAATCATAATATAGGTGCACATGTATTACGGAACACGAATTGTTGAAATATCCTTTTTCTTTATTTTTCTCTTCATTAGCTATACTGCGGGTTCACTGGATTCGAGCTTAACCATAGAATACACAGCTGGGTGCTACAGCACCCCAGTAGTTCTTCGTTTGCTCACAGGTAACACAGTGTTTGATAAGGAAGGTTATTGTTTCCTGATAAATTGAATGATTTCCCCCTGGGATTCCATAGTACATCGCCTGTGCATTACAAGGTGAGAAAATAGTCAATGTATTCCAGGGTTTTGAGCTTCAGCCGGCCGCGCTCATTCTCCGTTAATCCTAGGGTTATTTACTTTTCTCTGCGCGAACCTCGAAACATCCTCGTCTGTTTGTCGCAAGTTATAACCCCCCCCCTCTCAACTCTTCTGCGTCTGACCCACTATATTTCTTTTTCCTATACTCGGGCCAAGGCTAACCTAACTATGGAGTTTCAGTTACGGAGTGTATACTTCCACTGCATAATATAGTTCCAGATTAAAAGTCGTGTTCGAGCTTGAACTGAGACCTGGGGCCGCGGGTGGCCTATTGGTCAATATTCATGACTGCCACGGAGAAAACCTCAGGTTTTATCCCAGGCAGGTACGAACGCTCAAACCACTAAATATCCGCCGTGCGTCGGATGGGCACGTTAAGCCGTCGGACCCCGGGTACTGGCGGTAATAAATAAGGGCGTCTTCCTCCCCCTTTCTTCCTCGCTTCCGTGTCACTTCCCTATCGGGCACTCTAGTCCAAATCTCCTAGCTTCCTATTTCTAAGGTTTGTTTAAGGCGTGAGGTCAGACACTACCTTCCTAAAATCCTATTTATTAATTGTCACTTCTGTTTTGCTTCAGAGAGGCTATACGTTAACAAGAGGATATTTACTGCGACTGGGAGGGTAGAATTGTTAGCGGGAGGCGGAGATAATGGCTTGGTGATCATTTTAATGAGCTTACTCCATTCTTCGTGGTTGCTGTTATAAAATACTCATTCAGAAATCGTTTGTCTGGTGGTCGGCTAGGTTGCGAAGGTGTGGGGGTGGAGGGGGACATCGTGATTGAACGCGGGAAGTTTTCTTTTATCTATAGCCTTCAGTCACCCTTAGGGGGAAGGGTCCTCTACACATTGCACCCCATTAGTGCGCGGAGAAATACCAATAAACAAGATATTTAATGTCACTGAATCGGTTTCACAACCTTAACAGTGTAATCACGTTAGCGTTTGCCCAACTGTAGGTGCAGGCATTCTGAGTGAAAGTCAGTCCTAAAAAAACAGTGTCCTCTCCCAATAAACTCCTTGCCCGACGGAAATACTTTCTACTTCGAGCCAAGAAGCCGGCCATAAAAAGAACCATTTATGTCAAAAACTTCGGCGCCTTGCGTACCCTAAATTCTGAGACCTAAGAGATCGTATCCGACCTCAGCCTGATTTGAGACACACGCCGGCACCTTATGAAAGAAAAAAATATTCACACTCTGGAAAAGGTTCCCACACATGGAAAAGGCTCCCACCTATTTCCAGCATTCAAACCATTTTTCATTTAAAAGTTTCTATTTGCGAAACGCTAAAAATTATTGTAATAAAATTAACAGCATTATCTGTTAGTCCATTACATTGAAAGTTATTATTGAACGTTGTTAACAAGCATCACTATTGAAAAAACTACGAACGCAAATTTAACGGAACAAAATATTGCTCGTCAAGCTGTACAGCAGTAATCATGATAGAACTAAAAAAAAAAAAAAAAAGTTATCAAACTCGGGTTCGATCATGAACAGAAAAGATAGATGTGGGCCGAAGAAATCCCTCGTTATCGTGTGTTTCCTGTAGCGTGGACACTGACTGGAAGGACACCATGCTTGATATTCCTAACAACATGTGCACCTGCCATTAGCAAGGAAAAAGAAAATGCTAAAAGCTCGATGTGGAATTCATAGTTCGCTTGCACACTGAAACTGACGTCACTCAATATGTCAAATAAATAAAAGCTTTAACTAGGATGTGTTGATTTACCCTGGTTTTGTTCGTTTTTGCTTTCTGTTTGCATGTATACTCTGTTTTCTCTGAAGGTCTTTCAAACCTCATTTGTGAATCAGCAAAATCACCATTTACAGCTTTGTGGGCACAGAGAAATTGGAGGCTTCAGATCGAACGCCCATGCCATCCTTCGGGGAAATCTCATCAACACATCCAGAGTTCTTTGACAGAAAACCAGCTTCCCCGAAGAAACTATTAAAGGCCAGTTCCCGATCATAAAATTCTAGAGGGTTATATATCTCCGTCTTCGCACCGTCAGCACGCCCACGAGGAAGCAATTCCCTGCAATCTACAATAATTGACGTCTTTATAACCCCCTATAATCGTAGGTGTCATTCTAACAAGAGAATGACGACACTTTCGCAGCTTCAACTGAGTAATAAATTAAAAAAATAAATAAATAAACGTCCACAACATAAAAAAACTGAGGGGGGGGGGGGGGAGGCAAACAGGAACATTAATCTTTGCCAATAAAACGAACCCCGCGAAAATTCCCGCCTGTTCGCGGATTTTCGGGACGCTTAGCTGGTCGGCCGTGTCTCCTGTGTGTAGCAAACATGTAAGCAGCCATGATACGCTGCCCTTTCTACACTACGGTTGCGGTGGAAAGGAGGGAGGGAGGGAACGGGGGCAGATTCCTGCCGTAGACCTCTTCTCCTCCCTCCAGTGGATGCGTCCCTTTCTTTTCTCTCTCTGTAATGAGGGGGCGAGCATGTGACAACGACAGGGCCAAAGAACAGTAATTGTAGCCCTGGGTAAACCTCGAGCCTCCGCGCTGACGGGAACACCACCACCCCCTGACGACCAACTGACAGGGAAAATATGGGTAATTAGCGAATCCCCCTTGGCCACCCTATGATCAGGGCCGAACGCACGGTCACGCACCTCTACTGCAAAGCTGCGAGTCCAGAGATTATATGCCTGAGAAACAGACATCCACTCCTCATAAGAGTCACCCCAATGGATGTCGGTCATCGCCGCAGCTGTGTGACCCATGCCTGTCAAACGCGCATCACAAAATACCTCTTCAAGCGACTCACTAACAATTTTCTTTGGCTTTTCTCACAGAGCACGTGACGCAGAAGGAAAAAAAAAAAAAAAAAGAAACCCGACGAATTTCGTCAAAGAGAACTGTAGGGCGTGGGTAGCGTAACATTCTCTTCAGATGGCAGCTGTAATGAAATCCCCCCCCCCCCGGATGCCATCAATGTATCCAGGCCGTCTCTATTTTCCATTTAACAATGCGATTGTTCAACTCTGATGCAGTAATTGCGGTAAAACTTCTCCAACTGGAGGCTTATTTAATTTCAGGGAAATAAGCCACAGCACCAAATCAGTATGAAAAAGTTCTCAATGCATTTCGACAGGCTATTTCAATCTTGTTATCTTTATCAAAGGCATAAATTATTTCCCGCATACGATAATGGTCGAAGCAAGTGAACACTGTTGCTAGATAACAATGTAGAATTCTTAGAAACATTCAATTAATGCACTGTGACAGCTTTCGACGCGATGAGCTTCTCCAAATGGAGGCTTATTTAACTTCAGAGAAATAAGCCACAGCACCAAATTAATACGAAAAAGCTCTCAATGCATTTCGACAGGCTATTTCAATCTTGTTATCTTTATCAAAGGCATAAATTATTTCCCGCATACGATAATGGCCGAAGTAAGTGAACACTGTTGCTAGATAACAATGTAGAATTCTTAGAAACATTCAATTAATGCACTGTGACAGCTTTCGACGCGATGAGCTTCTCCAAATGGAGGCTTATTTAACTTCAGAGAAATAAGCCACAGCACCAAATTAATACGAAAAAGCTCTCAATGCATTTCGACAGGCTATTTCCATCTACTTATCTTTATCAAAAGTATTTCCCGCATACAATAACGGCCGAAATAAATGAACATTTTTGCCAGACAACAATGTAGAATTCTTAAAAACATTCAATTAATGCACTATGACAGCTTTCAAAGCGATGAGTCGTTGTAGAAAACAAGTTCCCAAAGTTCCAGATTACTGGCTGAATCTAGATGAAAATTTTTGTTTACAACTCCCAAGACTGATTAATTTCTTTTTTTTTTTCTTAATTCACAAACGTGTCTGAGAAATTGCAAAAAATTTAAACGCCGTCAAATAGTAACAATGGTCATGTCCTTCTTCCTTCCACATTCAAGTTATTAGGAGCCTTGAAACGAAAACATTCATCTTTAAATTGTGATTTTGGTCCAGCAGGCAGGAATTCGGATACCTAACCCCTTCCTCTAATTTTTAATTAGAAAGATAGCATCAGTTCAATTCCTAATTCAAGTTTTAAGTCGTTGATAATGGATGTAGGTAAAATTACCCCCAGAACAAACGGTTCACTGTAAATTGCCACACAGGAACACTGTGTGGCAATTTACCGTCAACCCTGCCACACATCTTTCGGCAACTTGGCTACAAAAGTTAAAAGGGGGGGGGGGTCAATAAAGATTGCCGTTTCTGGGCCTATATTGAGAACTGAATTGGGAACTCCAAACGAAATTCGCGAAAACGTCCCATGTAAGCCAAGCGAGAAGCGAGAATTGTACTTTAATTTGAAGAAATAAATTGCCGAGGATCCGAGGTACACTTGGTTGGGTAAACGGTAAAAATACCCCCGGAGAAAATACCCCCGAAAACTGAAAAGCGGAAAAAATGCCCCCGGAAAAAATACCCCTGGAAGAAATACCCCCAGAACAAACGGTTCACTGTAAACTGCCACACAGGAACACTGATGTGTGGCAATTTACCGGCAACCCTGCCACACATTTTCAGCAACTTGGCTACCAAAGTTCAAGAGGGGGGGGGAGGCTATAAAGATTGCCGTTTCTGGGCCTACATTGATAACTGAATTGCGGAACGAATTTCGCGAAAACTTTCAATGGCCAAGCGAGAATTGTACTTTAATTTGAAGAAATAAATTGCCGAGAATCCGAGGTACACTTGGGTTGGGGGTTCAACCCCCAACTTCCGTAATATTAGATTCTGGACCGCTGGATCTGTCAGTGTATCCAGGCTGTTCCCCTTGAAGCGCCCGCGAGGTCCGTGAGCTTGGGGGGGGGGCAAAATGTTGAAATGGCCGTAGAGCTGTAACCATTAGAAACATGCTTTACATAATGATTGTCTACACGACCACGAATTTTCAGGAGAGTGGGGTGCAAGTTTCTAACAGCGCAGACAAGTCTTCAAGGTAAGGGATTTGCTCGTAAATTTCTATGCTTCATGTTGTGTTTAATGGTAAACTATGCATGCCCTTACCCCCTCCCCCAGAAATTTGGTGAAGCCTGTGAGAGGGATACGAGGTGCTTGGTTTGGAGGGCTCTACCCCCAACTTCCGTAATTTTATATTCTGGACCTCTAGAGTCGGTCAGTGTATCATCGATTTTACCCCTGAATAGCTCTTAGAAACGGGAGGGGGGGGTAACTCACCCTCCTTAAAATTCGTGGTTGTGTACAGAATCATTATATAAAACATGGTACTAATGTTTACAGCTCTACGTCCATTTTAACATTTTGGGGGAAAGTCACCCCCTAAGCTCATGCACCACGCGGACACTTCAAGGGGAACTTCTTGGATACACTGACAGACTCCAGCGACCCAGAATATAATATTACGGAAGTTCGGGGCAGAGCCCCCCCCCCCTCCCCACCAAGTGTATCTCGGATCCTCGGCAATTTATTTCTTCAAATTAAAGTACAATTCTCGCTTGGCTTACATGGAACGTTTTCCCGAAATTCGTTTCCCAATTCAGTTATCAATGTAGGCCCAGACACGGCAATCTTTATAGACCCCCCCCTTGAACTTTTGTAGCCAAGTTGCTGAAGATGTGTGGCAGGGTTGCCGGTAAATTGCCACACCGGAACACTGCCACACATCAGTGTTCCTGTGTGGCAGTTTACAGTGAACCGTTTGTTCTGGGGGTATTTCTTCCTGGGGTGTTTTTTCCGGGGGCATTTTTTCCGCTTTTCAATTTTCGGGGTATTTTCTCCGGGGGCATATTTTCCTGGGGGTGTTTTTACCTACATCCACTTGGTTGTGGGGGCTCTACTCCGAACTTCCGTAATATTATATTCTGGGCCGCTGGAGTCTGTCAGTGTATCCAGGAAGTTCCCCTTGAAGTGTCCGCTGGGTCCATGAGGGGGCTTCCCCAAAATGTTAAAATGGACGTAGAGCTATAAACATTCGTACCATGCTTTATACAATGATTCTGTACACGACCACGAATTTTTAGGAGGGTGGGCTAAACCCCCCCCCTCCTCCGTTTCTAAGAGCTATTCAGGGGTAACATCGAGGATATACTGACCGACTCTAGAGGTCCAGAATATAAAATTACGGGAGTTGGGGGTAGAGCCCTCCTCAAACCAAGTGGGTACACTTGGTTGGGGGGGGGGAGTATCGGATCCTTGGCAATTTATTTCTTCAAATTAAAGTACAATTCTAGCTTGGCTTACATGGGACGTTTTCGCGAAATTCGTTTGGAGTTCTCAATATAGGCACAGAAACGGCAGTCGCCGCCCCGGTGGCGCAGTGGTCTAAGCGATGGCCTCTGATCATTCGTCCGAAAGGGGTCCGGGTTCGAATCCCGGTGAGGCATGGATGTTGTGTTTGTCTTACGGCACTGGCTCTCTCCCTTCCCTGGAACCAGTGACGCTAAATTAGGGACGGGCGACTGCTTATAGCCCATTGAGTTGCCTCACGGTGGTCGTTAAACCTTCAAAAAAAAAAGAAAAAAAGAAACGGCAATCTTTATAGACCCCCCCCCTTTGAATTTTGTAGCCAAGTTGCTGAAAGATGTGTGGCAGGGTTGCCGGTAAATTGCCACACCGGAGCACTGCCATACATCAGTGTTCCTGTGTGGCAGTTTACAGTGAACCGTTGGGTCTGAGGGGCATTTCCCCCGCTTTTCAGTTTTCAGGGGTATTTTCTCCGGGGTATTTTTACCGTTGATAATAGGGCGTTTACTTCTGTATTGTTCAGTGCAGGGGCCTATATTGGATTTTTTTCGGAGGGGGCACGAGAAATGGAAATTTTGAAATCGACCAGAACAAAATAAAAGTTAATAAAAAAAATAGAAGAAAAAATTAAAGCATTTTTTATCTGTTGTAAATCACACTTTGGTTTAACCAAAGTCCTAAAAAATGAAGTACTTTCGGGAGGGGCAGCACCCCCTTTAAATACGACCTCTGGTTCATTACATATAAACCTAAAGCAATTCGCTCTGTACTGGCACATCATGTAAAATAAATCATTTATCGATGAGAGTGTTACATACGCTGCTGTCAAATTAATAGCGAAAGACTTGTGAAACAAGGTGAAACAGGAAAATTGGGCTGTGATCTTTTTCCAGGGTAATGCAAAATACGATGTATTTATTAGCGAATCTAACGAATTCTACAATACTGTGGTACCCTTTCCGTTTATGTTATTATCACGACTTCTGAAGTGCATTTCAGTTATATTACTGTGCAAATATTAACTAAATTGTGTACGTTTTTATATTACTTCTGCTTTCGTATCGTGGCTGTCAATGTTAATATCAGATGATGACTTCCAGCTCCGTAGTCCATCCCCAGTGGTACGAGAAGCTCAATCTTCAGCTGGAAGCTTTATGGAATTGTTTATTATGACACTGATGCACGAATATATTTTATCACTAGGACTTTGCCATGACTTCATTAATACACAAAATTACATTTTGTTGGTTCTTGATTTTATTATTGATAAAATAATAATTTGAGTAACTAGGAATAATCGTTATTGTCAGAAACAAGATAAGTTAATGTTCGTTTTCACCGAGAGAAAATTCATTAATAATATTCTACTTTTTTATTTTATTTTTATTTTATTTATTTTTTTTTTTTTTTTTGATTGGAGGTTTCACGACCACCGTGAGCAACTCAATGGGCTATAAGCAGTCGCCCGTCCCTAATTTAGGGTCATTGGTTCCAGGGAAGGGAGAGAACCAGTGCCGTAAGACAAACACAACATCCATGCCTCACCGGGATTCGAACCCGGACCCCTTTCGGACGAATAACCACAGGCCATCGCTTAGACCACTACGCCACCGGGGCTGCCATATTCTAATTTCACCACATTTGATATTAAAAAGTTATTTGTTAGACACGTAAGTCATGACGTTATTATAGGTTACGCATCGTATTTCCTTGAGCTTAAACATAACTAAATGATCAGATCAGATCATATGTTGAGGATTTTAGGAAGGGAGTGTCTGACCCTGATCTTAAACAACCCTTAGAAATAGGAAGCTATAGGAGATTTCGGCTAGAGTGCCCCATAGGAAAATGACACGGAAGCGAAGTAGAAACGGGGAGGAAGACGCCCTTATTTATTACGAGGGAGGGGGCAGTGTCCGGGGTCCGACGGCTTAACGTGCCCATCCGACGCACGGCGGATGGGCACGTGGATCAAGCGTTCGTACTTGCCTGGGATCAAACCTGAGGTCCTTTCCGTGGCAGTCACGAACGTTGCCCACTAGGCCACCCGCGGCCCTACATAACTAAATGATAACGAAATAAAGAATTTAAATCACAACTCATTTTTCAGTAGAATTCACAGACGGCACCCTTATCTTTCCGTACCAGGGCTTGGAAAAAGGGTGAAAAACAACTCCATATCCTCTTGTGTATTCCTTGCATATACAGGAGAGATTTTTGTATATTGACTACAATAACGTGTGTGTGGCTGGAAGTATATCTGTGTGTATGTGATTCTTCGTTTTTCAGCTCCTCGTAAATTATTAATTACAACATCTTGATTCATGTACACGTATTTTATTTATAACGTTGGTGCAGTAACGTTTTGGTAACAGGTTCCCATCCCATTTTTAAATATAACGTGTCAATGATATATTTAAAAATGGGATAGGAACCTGCTAATCGTTTTTTTTTTTTTTTTTTTTTTTTGATTGGAGGTTTAACGACCACCGTGAGCAACTCAATGGGCTATAAGCAGTCGTCCGTCCCTAATTTAGGGTCACTGGTTCCAGGGAAGGGAGAGAGCCAGTGCCGTAAGACAAACACAACATCCAAGCCTCACCGGGATTCGAACCCGGACCCCTTACGGACGAATGATCAGAGGCCAACGCCTTAGACCACTGCGCCACCGGGGCGGCCCTGCTAATCGTTTAGACGTATATGTGATGACGTTAACCTGACTTCTAAGTGTTTTTAATTTCACATTAGCATGTACACTGAAAAAGCAAATTATTAGGAATAACTATCCAATAACTTGTTGGGCCGTCTTCGATCTTCAAAACAACCTCTGCTCAATGTGACATGGATTCAACGAGATATTAATGTCATCCTACAAGTACGTTCTGCCAAGGGAATGTGATGGCGTCCGTTTATTTCCGAATATTTGCTGGAGGAGGATGTCTGTTACGAATCTCATCCTACAGGTGTTCAACTGGATTAAGATCTAGGGACTGTGAGGGCCATTTCCACACTTTCAAGTCGTTGTCCTCATCCTGGAACCACTGACGATCGAAGCCTTGTGGCTTGGCGCATTACCCTGCTGGAAATAGTCCTATCCATCTGAAAACTCCATGCACTGTACGAGCGTGCCTGGTACGTAGTGTTGTTAATATCCCAGGTCGCACAGCCTTGCAATTTAAACGTAGGCCCAACATTGAGCCATTGTCTTCTATTTGTAAAAAATGGTGGCGCAGTGTCGTTCCTACGTTAAATTGCAAGGCTGTGCTTCCTGCGATATCTCGTGGTATCCACATACTGTTTCAGAGGTATTAAAGAACTAATGTCAGCCACGGAAACAGACCTCAGACCATTACACCGATTCCACCAGCTTGTACAGTTATCACTAAGCAGCTGGGGTCGATGGGTATGTGCTGTTGACGCCATATTCTCTCTCGTCCGTCACCGTGTATTAACTGAAAACGTAATTCATCGTACCAGGTGACCTTTTTCCAATTTTCGAGAGTCCATGTGGTGCTCCCGTGTCCGCTGCTGGTCAATTTGTCAGTTTTTAGCAGAGACGAGTAGTACACAAAGAGGACATCTGCTGTTTTTAACCCATTCACAGCAGTGTGACAGACTGTGTATGTGGAAATTCTGAGCAATGGAGCTGGGCTGTTACCTCGTACAACCCTCTTCAGCAGCTGTTGCTGTCGATAATCGACCAGTCGTTTCCTCCCACTGAAAGACCTCTGACTTCTTGTTTTGTTGTTTTTGCTCCCACTTATTGTACTCTCGATACATTTGTTTTTTCATAGCCAAGAAGACTTGCTGCTTCTGTGATGCTTACACCTATCCTGCAGCGCTCACTATTACGCTTCTTTCCATGTCGATTAAATCATGAAACTTTACCATATTACCTCAATGTTTCGTACTGTCTGAATATCTGAGTTGTTTACAAAGCCTTCTCAACGTAATAGTTACGTGGGTAAATGGTGAGAGCACGTGACCAGTGCTGAGTTCGGGCCCAATTTTAAGAGCCCGAGCCCGAACTATGGCAACTCGAGCCCGAACTATGACAACTCGAGCCCGAACTATGGCAACTCGAGCCCGAACTATGGCAACTCGAGCCCGAACTATGGCAACTCGAGCCCGAACTATGGCAACCCGAGCCCGAACTATGGCAACCCGAGCCCGAACTATGGCAACCCGAGCCCGAACTATGGCAACCCGAGCCCGAACTATGGCAACCCGAGCCCGAACTATGGCAACCCGAGCCCCAAGTATACCAACCCGAGCCCGAACTATGGCAACCCGAGCCCCAAGTATACCAACCCGAGCCCAAAGTATACCAACCCGAGCCCAAAGTATATCAACCCGAGCCCAAAGTATATCAACCCGAGCCCAAAGTATACCAACCCGAGCCCAAAGTATACCAACCCGAGCCCAAAGTATATCAACCCGAGCCCAAAGTATACCAACCCGAGCCCAAAGTATACCAACCCGAGCCCAAAGTATATTAACCCAAGCCCAAAGTATACCAACCCGAGCCCAAAGTATACCAACCCGAGCCCAAAGTAATCAACCCGAGCCTGAAGTATGTCAGCCCGAGCCCGGGCTCGAACGAGCCCGAGCAATATGACTGATCCCTTTGGGCATTAATTAAAAAAAATCTCCTCTTCCATACTTCTACTCGTCTTCCCCCTGCAATTAACCGAGGTTTTTTCTCAACTGGGATATCTATCTGTTTGTATAGTATAGCTGTACATTTTCTTTGATCAATTCGTTTCGTCTTGAAATGCTTCGGGCGATAAGGCATCCAGAAAGATCAGGCGGCTCTGCAATCTGCGCACATTGCTTAATAGAATTAGCAGTGAGCTGCCGCGTGGAGGCAGAGGGCAAAATTTCGTCCAGGTGCTATCTAGTATCTATAATTCTTGGAAAAGTTTTCCTACGCTCGGAAATCCCCTAATGCGTGTCCTATGGCATTTACTATCCAAACAAAGAATAAATAGACCCAAGAATAAATATCCTAACCCAGAATAAATTGACCCAATAGCCAAGGAATTGACCTTACTAACTTGAAAGTTTACTAATATGCTGAATCATTCGAAATCGCATTTAAAAAGGAAAGAATAAAATTATCTCTCCCTCCGGAGCCCGGGCTCGCCCAGTCAAAAGTTATCAGCACTGCACGTGACTGATAGCTTTTGGGGCGTTCCTAATAATTCTGTACTTCGGTGTATGCACCGATTAAATTATGTATGTTTTAAGTAGAGATTATTTGAAAATTCATCTTTCTCTTCGTAGGTGCACGAACTGTGCGATAACTTTTGCCAGAGGTATATCAGTTGCTTGAAAGGTAAAATGCCAATCGATTTGGTAATCGATGAAAGGGATACCAAACCAGACATCGGGGATACGAACAACAACAGCAACGGTAGCAGCTATTGTGGAGGCCCCACCTGTGTATCCAGAGGACTTTTGGATACTTCCGGTCACAGTACTGACAGCGCCTCCACGCCCGATCAGGTAAGGGAATTAATTTTGAGATTCTGGGATTTCTTCTCCCATTTCTTCTGAAAAGATAAATGTTTTCAAGCAATTAAGTAATTTCTCTATCATTGAACGTCTAATTCAACTTCAAACGACAACTGAGTCTGCAGAAACACTAACAGCTTGTAAGCACTGGCATCATCTGTGATATAAACCACAGTATGTGAAAATCTACCATGTGCTCATGCATTGGGAAAAACAGTTCGGTAGAGGTTAAAGAAAATCCACCGCTGAAAATCTCAACCGAATGTTGTTCATTATAATCGAGCTTCCAACACTTAGACTTCCAGCTCAATAGGTTCCAGCTTAATCCAACAAAGAAGGCTGATTTCTGAAACGGAAATACGTGTGTGTTGCTTTCAACACCTGCTGAAAATTCACGAAAGTGCCCAATATTAGAAGATGGACTTTGGGGGACTTCGCAAAGTGTTCAACTTCACGGAAGTGTCCAGTTAGAAAAATCAAATACCAAGACTCCAAGAGTAGGTTCTTAACTAAGTGGCAGTTGTGGTGTATTTCTCTAATTTAACATTCTTTTGAGTTTCCGTTTCCTTATCTCATTACCTCTGTGATGTATTCCGTAAAAACGTGTACAGGCCTTTTTTTCCCCCCAAGAAAACACTGTAAAGGGAAGTTTTTATTTCGATATGCTAATTATTTAGTTGATGCCTCAACCGCACGAAGACAATGGCAACTTTATTTTCCAACAGGATGGAGCACCACCCCAGTGGCATGGGGAAGTTAGAAATTACCTCGCTGAAAATCTTCCACAGCCCTGGAGTGGCCGTGAAACAGGCGACATGTCACTCACTTGTTGGCCACCCACCACGAAGTCCGGATCTAACACCCTGTGATTTTTTCCTATGGGGCTATGTCAAGAACAAGATCTTCGCCCCTCCGTTTCCTGTTAATTTAGCTGATTTATACAATGTATCACAACAGCTATTGCTGGAGTTGATGAAGATATGTTAACGCGTGTGTGGCAAAAGTTCGAAAACATGTCTAAGGATGCACACATCGAACATCTGTAAGTTGCTGTAACAAACTTCGAGTTTTCCTACAAAACGGTTCAAACGGAGTGTCAATATGTTTTGGTCTTATAAAATGTTGGAACTGTCTATTTCCTTTGTAATAACCCTGTGTATTGTTGCTGTAGTGTTGATTGACATACATATATATATGTATTGTAAAAATCATGGTGTTATTATTGGTGCATAATTTAATATCATTTGGATGCGGACAGAGTATGTGTTTGAAGTTTTATAGTCAAGACGTTGTCTTTTTTTTTTTTTTTTTTTTTTTTTTTTTCCAAGGCCCCCAATTCAGTGTACATATATTATTACAAAATATAGTGTGCGTGAATGAATACGTTTGTCATTTTGAAAAAAAAAAAAAATGATATCCGATGTTTGAAAAATCAGCTCGTTTCGTGTTTCAGACAAGACGCCTAAAAATTGCCGTTCAGTCATTGTTACTGTATACTATGAGCGCAGTAAAATGTATGGACACTGCATTTATGAGTGCAGTAAAAATAAGTATGTGCCTTGAAGGTGTTGTGACACTTGGCGTATAGTGACAACATCTGCGTACATGTCAAATTTGGTGGCACTTGCGTACATGTCAAGGTCCCTATGTTCGGGGATAATTATATGTTTTTGCAATTATCCCCGAACAACACTGTCACTCTATGGCCCATATTTTGAATGATTTTAACTTTCCTTCACACTTTGTCGAGGCTTAGGACTGGCAGCATCTATGCTGGCGTGTTTAAAAGTTGTAGGCGATATTCGCCTCTTTTTTTTTTTTTTTTTTTTTTTTGTAGGCAATATTCGCCTCTTTTTTTTTTTTTTTTTTCTTTATAGATATTTCAGTTCATTTCTTAAAAATTTACTCTAATTTAGCAGTACAAGCTAAAGACTTCAAACACTTCTTTGCATCTTGCGTACTGTCGCAGGGTTCCAGAGATTCGCTGATCCAGCTTGATGTACCTTTTTGATCGTTTCTTTCCTTCAAGATTAAGGTCTGTTCGATATGAAAGTCAGTATTCTTAGATTCTTCTTTTAAGCTTTGAATGAGGGTCTTGATTTTGACAGTTCCACATGCTAGTTGTAAAGACAGAATTTTCTAGTCATTCATTCTCAAAAGTGTTTGAAGTCTTTAGCTCATATTTCTAAAGTAGAGTAAATTTTGAAAAAGTGAATTTCAGTGAAGATTATGTTACAGGGAAAATCTGATGTTGTACGCAAGTGCCACCAATTCACCTTTAAAGTGTGGTGCGTACAAAATACCTTTAGGAGAATTAAGACTGGTTCTATTTCGCTTTTCATCCTTAGAGATAGATTATCTTCTGCCCCTGTAGACGCATTCCTTTTATATAACCCTTCTTCCTAAAACCTGTACTGACCCTGCACTTTGTTAGAAATTTTTAATCACTTGTACGGAAATAGCAATTCCGGATAAGCAAAGTTCCCTTAAGAGCCTCGTGGTAAGGCTTTTTAAGCTTTTATCAATGATAAGAACAAAAAAAGGTCACGGTGTATTACATTACATCCATTGTCTAATGAGTATTGCTCAGTTTTTATGAATATCTGCATTGCTTTTTTCATGATTCGGGGGAAGTTGCTCTTCGCTTGAAAACACCCATTTTGTAGAAAATTCTACCAGTTATTGGTGATGCGTATGTAATCAATTTACGGTTACAGTGCTCTGCTGACCAAATTGCTTATTTCTATTTAAATGCAGTCATTACACAGAAATTTTATTAACTGGTGCATTTTGAGCCAGTTTCATAACGCTGGTTAATTGTGTTAGTGTTTCCCTGGAGCAGAGGAATAAAAAAGTTTTCTGACGCCAGTGTTTTTTGTTTTTTTCGCTCGCTGCCCAAAAACGTCTCAATAAATGCTATGAATAGTATATCGTTACCGTCAATCCATTTCGTGTTACCGCCACAAATCAAAAAGGTAAATAAATAAAGGGAAAAAAAAAGCGGGAAACTGCTGATGGGAGAGATTTGGCACGTCAGAGTGCCAAAGCGTTTTGCTCTGGAAGAGCAGATTTGAAAAAGGAAGGGAACTTTTTCCGGTGCTTTTGGGTGTTGTGCTGCTAGCGTGATAACCTTTTGACCCCCCTGGAACCGCCACTGCTTTCCGATGGCTCATAAATTATGGATGGCCGATCAACGAAGGCAATCTTCTTCAACTGGGGACTGGCATCAAGAAGTCAGCTGGTTACGACCAGAGAGAGAGAGAGAGAGAGAGCTCTTCCCATCCTTATTTCTCCCGCACCACCACTCTCTCCTTTTTTTTTTTTTTTTTTTTTCACTCGCTCTCTCTTTCTCTCGTGGCATGGCCATGTCAATCGCCAGAGACTACGGGGTCCTCAGTTTTGATGAACGAGCGGCTTTTAACCAGAAAGCGGGAAGCAGGCTTATCACAGCCCGACAGTGCTTTTGTAATGGCTTCTGCTCACATATTGGAAGTTCTAGTAGATATGGAATTCCTTCTTTTGTAATCTGATGGGTGGCTTCCATTTCATCATTTTTTCCCTAACCCCCTCTTTTTTTTATGTGTTTTGTTCTGGATCTGCAGCGATTTTTTTCCAATAAATCAAACGTGCCGCTTCCTACTTCTAAGACCTGAAAACTCATCACAGCGCGTAAAAAGAAAATATATATATATATATATACCATCACTTTATGGAGATTTGTGCTTTAGAAGTGCATCTTACCTTATCTTTCCAGTAGGAGTTCGGTCCCTTTCATTCGTTAACTAACGAAGCACATGACCTTTAGTGAAGGTTATTCTTCTTTTAATAACTGTGCAATCGGTATCCCCATTGTTTTAAGACGCTTCCATGTACCAAAGTTAATTTTCTCGATAAATGTGGATACGGCAATGCAATTTCAGAATCAAACGTTGTCCTGTCTCGAACTGAACACTTTAAGAAATAAGTGGTGTGAATTCACAGAAAATTTCTGGAAATAACGTGCAGCAAAGTTGCCGGTTGGTGTCTGCTTTTTTCAGAAATTGCCATTTTTAAAAGTGTCCGTTTATGTTAACTTCCGTATTTTCACAGATTTTCCGTAGTCAGAAATTCCATTTGTCTCAAAAAAATTTATTTCAGGTTTTTCCGTATTTAAACTGAAATTCCGCAAAATCGACGACCCTGCATTTTCAGCCCTTACTCCCAGATAATCCTTCCGCTGCAGTCAGGATCAAAACCCCGTCTTTTGGGTTGGTAACGCGAGGACTTTTCACAAATTAAACATTTTTCATCGTGATTTTTCGAAGCAACATTGTCAGTTTAAAAAATCAAGACGCAAAATGCTTTGCATCTTGATTTTTTAAACTGACAGTGACTTTCAGTTGTCTTTAAAAAAGGTGAAATGACTTCCTTGAGAGTTGTTCTGGCGTTATACTCCAGCAGGACAATACCCGACCACACGTGGTGTGGAATGTCCAAGACCGCTTCCATGCACGAAAGATATTGCTTCTTCCCCTGTCTGCACGTTCGCCGGATGTGTCCCCGATGGAACATGTCTGATATATGGTAGCTAAGCGACGGGCACGTCAAACGCCTCCGTCAGTCATCACAAATGAACTCTTGTCTCGTATAGAAATAAATTGGCAGGACATTCCCCAGGGCGATATCAAAAACCTCTTACATTCAATGCCACGCCGTGTAAAGGTTAAAGGTATTGTAGCTTTAGGTGGCTTCACACGATACTGGGTTTTGAAGCAAAAAATTTAGTATAGCTCTACAAATGTAATCAGTTATCTCCTGTAACATGAGGAATCTGTGATATAAATTTCATTTGAATAGCGCAATTCTTATTTGGTGTTGTGATTTCACAAACAGTGTATTTATTTGGGGGAGTGGAGGGGGGGGGTATTTATCCGATGAGCAGTTTCCGTACCGTACATACGATGCTAATAATTTTCTCGTTGGACGAATCGGATTTTCCGGAATGACTGAGTTTTAAATTATGTTAATATATTACCCAGTGACATAATTTTCAAAATTATGCATGCGAAAATTAATGACATGTATGTGTAAGAGTTTAGGATAACTGAGCACCAGACAATTGAGCACCGGACATTCGGGCACACGGACAACTGGGCACATTCACTTTTAGAGCCGTGAAATTGCTCTGCGTAAAAAAATTATACTGTTCCTATATTTCTCCCTACTAAATAAGTGGTGTACATAATTTTTTTCCCGTATCTCATTCTCATTAAGAAATGTTTACGATTTTCCGTCTGAAAGACGGTCCGGACATCTGGGCACCCGGGCACAAATGTTTAAGGGACCGTATAAAAATTGCCGTTTCTTGGTCCTATAATGAGAATTTGATGGAGAAAATGTTCACCGTAAGAAGACAAGTGACAAGTATACTTGAATTTGGGGGGGGGGGTTACATTCATGAATACAAACAAGTTAGTAAAATCCTGCAATGCATTGATTATAATACACTTTCCAACATACCAGAAATCATTACTCAAGTTACGAGGATAATGGC
Source organism: Macrothele yani (assembly GCA_039090855.1). Taxonomy (NCBI): domain Eukaryota; kingdom Metazoa; phylum Arthropoda; class Arachnida; order Araneae; family Macrothelidae; genus Macrothele; species Macrothele yani. Next base: position 1,949,566 of record CM076991.1, read on the forward strand.
TGTGGAATAAATCTCGGTCCTGTGCCCTGACCTTTGATCCCATTTCGATGATATTCTACAGAACCGGTTCAGTATACCTCCGAAATAGCATGATAAAGTTTTGTCGCAATGGAAGCATTTTTACGTAAGTTATGATGCATAAGGGCTATGGAATAGACTCTGCTCCTGTGTCCTAACATTTGACCCCATTTCGCCCATCTTCAATAGGATTCGTTGACCCCATTTCGCCCATTTTAAAGGCAGGCCCCTACAACATACTAACATTTCATCCAAATCGAAGAATTTTTACGTAAGTTATGACGCATAATGGCGATGGAAGTGATCCCGCTCCTATGTCCTGACCTTTGACCCCATTTCGACCATTTTGTATAGGGTTTGTCCCCAGGTGGTCCCCTACCAGATACTAAAATTTAATCGAAATCGAACCTTTTTTGCGTTAGTTATGACGCATAAGAGCAGTGGAATGGATCCCGCTCCTATGTCCTAACCTTTGACCCCATTTCGTTCACTTTCAGTACGGTTCCTTCCCAGGTGATCCCCTTCCACATACTAAAAGTTCATCGAAATCGAACGATATTTACGCGAGTTATCGTGCGGACGCATATACGCACACAACGCGTGACGTAATAAGGCAGATGGGAATCGCAACCATCTGCTCGGAAGAGTGTGACGTCATAAAACTTTAATAGGATCCACACACAACGCGTGACTTATTGAGACAGATGGCGTGACCGTGCGCCAAAATCTCAAACGCGAGATTGTGACGTCATAAGATCGTCCCCAGGTGGTCCCCTACCACATAATATAATTTCATCGAAATCGAACCATTTTTACGCACGTTATGACGCATAAAGGCAATGGAATGCATCCCGCTCCTATGTCCTGACCTTTGACCCCACTTCACCCATTTTCAATAGGGTTCATCCCCAGGTAGTATATGCTAAAATTTCATCGACATCGAACCGTATTTATACGCAAGTTATGACGCATAAGAGCAATGGAATGGATCCCGCTCTTATGCCGTGAACTTTGACCCCATTTCGTCCATTTTCAATAGGGTTCGTCCCCAGGTGGTCCCCTACCACATGCCAAAATTTCATCGAAATCGGACCATTTTTACGCGAGTTATCGTGCCGACAGGTGAACAGACGGACAAAGCTGGAGAATATACACTTCTTCAACCTACGGTTGGAAAGCGTAAAAAAGATTACATAGCACATTTCTTAAACCCAGGAGTTTCAACGAAATAAAGGAATTGCAGCAGAATTTATATACTATGTTCAGAAAAGGACGAAAAGATGGAATTTTTTTAATAATCCTGCACTGTTACTTAGGCACTAAATATTTACATAACATGTCAAGTTATTAATATTTATCTTTTACTTAAGGATTATAAATATTAATTACTATGCCTCATCCGTACGCCATTTTGACAGTTTTTATTCAATCGATGTCTTAAAGTTTACGTATCAACTCAAGGTAATCATTTGCGCTTCTTCTGAGGCACGAAATATTAATTCATAATCTCTAGGCCTTTTCAATAGTTTTTATTCTAACCATGTCATATTCATAACGTTTAGGTATCAAGTCAAGGTAATGATATTGCGCTTTTACTCAGGCACTAAATATTATTTCATAGGTCCTAGGTTTAGGCCTAGGGTCTATGAAATAATATGAGAAATTAATAACCTGACATGTTATGTAAATATTTAGTGTTTAAGTAAAAGTGCAGCGTTATTAAAAAATCCCACCTTGCCGTCCTTTTCAGAACATACACTGACGGAACAAAAAATCCCAACACCACGAAAAAATAGTTGTAGAGGAATGAAATGGCGGCAATACATTTGTATAGGTAACATATTTAATCGATTAAGGTTTCAAGATCACAGCTTAATGTAAGCGCGAGAAGAGCCATTTTAAATGTGAAATGCTGGTACATTAATAACCGGTGTAACCGCCAGAATGTTGAATGCAACCACGCAAATGTTCACGCATTGTGTCGTGCAGGTGCTGGATGTCAGTTTGTGGGATGGAGTTCCATGCCTGTTACACTTGGTTGGTCAATACAGGGACGGTTAATGCTGGTTGGGGGTGACGCTGGAGTTGTCGTCCAATGATGTCCCATACGTGCTCGATTGGGGAAAGATCTGGTGATCTAGCAGGCCACGGCAACATGTCGACACTCTGTAGAGCATGTTGGGTTACAACAGCGGTATGCGGACGAGCGTTATCCTGTTGGAAGACACCCCTGGAATGCTGTTCATAAATGGCAGCACAACAGGTTGAATCACCAGACCGACGTACAACTCTGTCGTCAAGGCGGGTGACGAGAGTGCTCCTGCTGTCAAAGGAAATTGCTCCCTAGACCATAACTCCAGGTGTAGGTCCAGTGTGTCTCGGCCGCAGACAGGTTGGTTGCAGGCGCTCACCTGGCCTCCTTCTAACCAACACACGGCCATCACTGGCACCCAGGCAGAACCGGCTTTCATCAGAAAACACAACATATCTCCACTCCGTCCTCCAATGAGCTCTAGCTTGACACCACTGACGTCGCAAACGGCAGTGGTTTGGAGTAAGTGGAATGCACGCTACAGGGCGTCTGACTCGGAGCTGTCCTTCAAGTAACCGATTTGTAACAGTTCGTTGTGTCACTGTGGTGGCAACTGCAGCTCGAATTGCTGCCGCAGACGCGGTACGATGCGCCACAACCATAGGCTGTACACGGCGGTCTTCCCTCTCAGTAGTGCCACGTGGCCGGCCGGAACCCGGTCTTCTTGAGGCAGTACCTTCCCTTGACCACCGCTGCCAACAATCATGCACAGTGGCTACATTCCTGCCAAGTCGTTCTGCAATACTGCGGAAAGAAAATCCACCTTCTCGTAGCCCTATTACACGATCTCGTTCAAACTCCGTGAGCTGTTGATAATGGCTTCTTCGTCTTCTTAAAGGCATTCTTGACTAACATCAACACCCTACGTCGAATCACTACGATAACTAACGCTCACGAACGTTACAGCGCGTATTTACAGCAAACCTGCTTGCATGTTCCGAGGGGCGCTACTAGCGCCACACGTATGCGCCGAGCGCGAAATTTGCATAGACATCATCTTACAGATGTGCTCTCACCGCCTACCAACTGTCGTTTATCTAACACAACCCCTTCTTGGTGTTGGGATTTTTTTACGTCAGTGTAGTATGAGTTCTGCTGTAATTAGATTGTTTCGTTGAAACCCGTAGGTTTAGGAAATGCGCTATGAATTTTTTTTTTTTTTTTTTTGTATTCACGAATGTACTTTTGTTTCCCCAAATTCAAGTATAACTGTCACTTGTTTTACGGTGAACGTTTTCTCGATCAAATTTTCATTATAGGGCCAAGAAACGGCAATTTTTATACGGTCTCTTAAACATTTGTGCCCAAATGCCCGGGTGGCCAGTTGTCTGAACCCCGTATGTAATGCTGTTTTGTCATTTCTTGCAGCAGCCTTAATTCCTTGCATCAGCCTTAATGTCCGGGTAGCCAGTTGTCTGAACCCCGTATGTAATGCTGTTTTGTCATTAATTGCCTTAATGTCCGGGTGGCCAGTTGTCTGAACCCCGTATGTAATGCTGCTTTGTCATTCCTTGCAGCAGCCTTAAATTCAGGACGCGCGGCATCCTTGTTACTATTGAAAATGGTTTCAAAATTTTGCTTTCTGGGTATCCACAAGTAATGACTGGCAAGCGTGTAACCCACTATCCAACCAAGATTCTTCGTTATTTAGGGTTGTAAGTATGCTTTGCGAGTTCCTCAAAATGCAATAAGAAATCTGTCTTGTTTTAAAATGTGGAACTCCTTGAAAGATGTAAGGAAGTGAGGATTCGCGCAGTATCGATGTAGCAGGAGTGAATGCATTAGCAAATAGATTAGTGCTGCGTTTGGACATAAAAGGTTGAAGTGCTTCCCGCAGGGTTACGAAAGTTCTGGCTGATTGTATTTCTGTACACGTGCGACAATGAGTATTCATACTGTCAAATAAAGATCGCGTGGCTGACCTTCCAACACTAGTCACTAACCTTCTATTCACAAAACACCTGAGTGAAAGCAAGTCCTGTGCTTTCACTCAGGTGTTTTGTGAATAGAAGGTTAGTGACTAGTGTTGGAAGGTTAGCCACGCGATCTTTCAGGCGTGTAGATGTTTAATAAGTGCATCGACTATAGCTGAACAAGCACTTAATGTCTTAACAGAATTTAGCAACATCCACCATGTTGTCATAGAGTATGTCCGTGATATTGCATTCTGAAAGGACCTATGCCGTCATTCCATGTATGTCATTCTAGGTTCTCTTTTTAAGGGTTAGCAATTTTCCAGTGCTCAATTTAATTGCAAAGGATGTTCATACATTTCTACAACCATTTCCCAGCTATATAATTGTTGTTTAAAATAAAATTATATCTTTCTAAATGTTTTATCTGATAGCCTTTTCTCCGGACATGAACCTTCACCTAGATTTCCTGGGGTATTTCTTAAAATCGGCAGTGGTATTTTATTCCACTCCTCTTCCACTGCTTTCCATAGTCCAATCATTGTTTTAAGTTTGCGTTTAGAAAGCCCTCCTTTTAGCAGTCCGAAATCATTGGTGACACATCTGTGGATTTTGAAGGTATAGGAGCAGAAGGTATAGATCAGATCATATGTAGAGGATTTTAGGAAGGGAGTGTCTGACCCCAGGTCTTAAACAACCCTTAGGAACAGGAAGCTAGGAGATTTGGGCTAAAGTGACCGATTGGAAAGTGACACGGAAGCGAGGTTGAAAGGGGGAGGAAGACGCCCTTATTTGTTACCGGGGGGGGGCAGTACCCGGGGTCCGACGGCTTAACGTGCCCATCCGACGCACGGCGGATATTTAGTGGTTCGAGTGTTCGTGCCTGCCTGGGATCGAGCCTGAGGTTTCTCCGTGGCAGTTATGAACGTTGAGCACTTGACTCTGCAAAAGGTATAGACTTGATACCCGTCTGTTTTTTCATTTATTTATTTTTTTCAAGAAATAGAGTGGTAGATTTCTACTGTATGAATGAATGGTGCCTTATCCTGATGGAGTTCTACTCTTTGAAGGCTCTGTGGAGAAGGGAATGTTGTTTCCTTTTTAAATATAGGAGTTAAAACAATATTTTGGTAATATGTAGAATTGATTTTAACCTTCTTTTAAACTTTTGTTAACTTTAATTTTCCATTGTACGAGAAATCAGCAATAATCATGAATCCTTTACGGGAGCTTTCTTTGGACTCTTGGTACCAAGTTTGTAAGTCTTTTTCTGCTCTTTTGCGATATTAAATCGATTTTTTTTGTTACAGTCATTTAGGTAGATTCATTCTTCATCAATAGTCACAATAAATTTTCATCTGTCTCCGGCTAAGTGATTTTCATAAGAAGTCTACAGCCATATACCTGAGCAAAAGGCGGTTAATATTGCAATGAAGTACCAAAAAACTAAACAAAACTGGGATACCTCTCTAATACCGCGTTGGGCCTCCTCGCGATCGGATAACGACAGCAACGCGTTGGGGCATGGACTCCACGAGCTCTCTGTGGTACTGTGGAGACAGTGCACACCATGCTTCCCGAAGAGCGTCCCACAATTCCGGAATACTCGCGTGTGGAGGATTCCTGGCATTGACGGCACGTTGAACAGCATCCCAAATATGTTCGATGGCGTTTAAATCTGGCGAACGAGGGGAAAAAGTCAAGATGCCAAATTCCATGGAATGTTTCTCCAGCCATAATCGGGTGACTGTTGACGTGTGCGGTGCGCACTGTTGTGTCGAAAGAGGTCGCAACTGTCAGAGTGGTTGCATGACATGAACGCATGCAAATCATCCCCAAGGATGGTTATATAGCCTTCACCAGTCAGAGTGGTCTGCAGACATATAAGAGGTTCCAATACGTGCCAGCTGAAAACATCCCACGCCACAACAGGGCCACCACCGTCCTGCACTGTCCCTTGTAGGCATGCGTGATCCATTGCCTCGTGGGGTTGTCACCACATCCGGAGTTTGCCATCTGCCCGAAGTAGTTGGAACCGCGATTCGTCGGACCAGGCTACACGTTTGTAGTCATCTTGAGTCCAATGGCGGTGTTCTCGAGTCCAGGCGGGGCATACGGCCTTGTCTTCGAGTCAGGAATGTCACCCTGGTGGGCCGTCGGCTCCGGAACCCCATAGAACACAGGGAACGTTGCACTGTCCGAACGCTGATACTACTACTGTCCCTAGCATTGAAATGCTATGTAATTTGCTGCAGTGTTGCACACCGCGCGGATGGTACGATGCGTGACAAACGCCGCTGTCTACGATCCTCCAGGGGTTCTATGATTAGGTCACACCGTTCTCGCACCCTGGATTTATCTCTGAGTTTGTGTAGTCCAGGTACACCCTTGAAATTGTTGACCGTGTAAATCCAAAATATGTGGTAATTTCCGAGACGGAGTGATCCATCTCGTTCGCCGAGCCGACTGTCATACCACTTTCGAAATCGCTTAAATCCTGATAAGCTGCTATCTGAACTACGAATGCTACTACCTGAGCTTGCGGAGATATCTGCCTCTATATTAGAAGTGCCTGCACGGGCCTAATTTAGTGACCCCGGCCCTGCCCAAACTTGTGCTCTTAAGGCCCAGCCCGGCCCGTGATGTGCCATTTGGTATTATTTTGTCTTTCTATTATATTTTATTAAACTGTAAAATTAAAAAATGAAATGAGATATTATTACAAATATTTAGTTGAATGTAAGCCTAAAAATATTAACTAAACTTAGACAATTATCGAAAAATATAACCTTTAAAGATAGAGAAACAGGAAGACTAAGCGCGTTTAGAATCTCCCATTCTCTGAACTAGTGAGCTGTAACACTACAAAAGTCAATCCCTACACAGATTACGGAGAGAAGAATCGATGTCGTTCCACTCACACACACACACACACACACACACACACACACACACACACACACACACACACACACCACTGCAGACATCCTCCGTCCCCCACTCTACGCAACACATACACACACTCTCGCTCGGAGTCGAATCTTTTTGTTGTCAACAAGCCCCAAAATGGTTTTATCATCTTAATACCTACAAATTGGTAAAAACACTGTGTGCCTCTCCTTGCTTTTCTGATTACCCCCTGGGCTATGTCATGGAAGTAAGTACAGTCAGAAAAACAGTTAAACACACCAGGAAATCGGGGAACAAGACTTTTTCTTTCTTTACCGTTGCGATAAAAAGAATGGGTCGACTTGGCCTGGCCCGGTCTTAAGTGTCTGGGAAAAGCCCTGCCCGGCCCGTTGCTTTGTTCTCTAAATTAAAAAAGGCCTGACCCGGCCCTCGGCCCTGGCCAGTCTCGGGCTTGGCGGGCCAGCCCGGCCCGTGCAGACATCTACTCTATATTTACATCGTTTGCGAATGATACCATTAATGAAAATGGTAGCGCCCTTCCCAGTTTTTTTTTTTTTTTTTTCAATTCAGTGTATGTTTTTTTGGTTTTCTTTAGATTCAAATCTTTATTCATTACCTTGTTTACAGTTGATACAGCGGTTTTTTACGACTTCGCGATTGCTCTTTGGGTCGGTGGATTATTTTCTTTTTAGACCAGAGACCTTACTTTTGAAATAGTCGTAAAAGTACGTACCTTCTTTGGATATTCATTTGGTGTTCTTTTTCTTGTTAAAAGCAACGTTTGACGATTTTCCCCTTTATCATTAATAATATTGCTTATTTTACATTTATAAATGCTAGTTCTATGATTTTCTCAGCGTTTTTTTAATTACAGAATACGAGTATTTCTCTTCGTAAAGAGCAGAAACATAACCTTCTATCCACAGCTTGTTTACGTGCGCCATTTTCTTAGCAGACGATATTTTAATGCAGCGGATGTTTCTTTCCTGTTCATCTAACAAGCTGTTGCCAGTTTCAATTCCTTGAACTTGTTTTATTTTCTGTAATTTCTTATCGAAAACGTCCTAAAAATGTGCGGACATTCTCGGTAGAAAGCTATCAGTTGTTGTGTCATGATGTTGAAATGACGCTAACATCAGCAGAGCGACCGAGAACAGAAAGCTGAAGAATCATTAACATTCTAATTTATTCCGTTTGCGTCTGTCCCAAGAGTTCCCTACAAACAAAGCATTTGCATAGTAAATTCTTTGTTTGGAAAACAAACTTAGAAACCTGTTTACACTTATCTCCCATTTTCTGCATTGTGGAGTATAACTATCTTGATAAAATGGCGTCGTATTCCGGTGGGAAAAGTTCATGCAGGCGCAGCGTAGAAATATACTCTGAAATCAAAGATAATAATCACGAAATGTCTGCCAACCATGCCAGAAAAATTTTGTATGCTGTAGGTCGAATGACGCGGTTTACTGATTTAAGCGAGTTTTCTGTTTTTTGTTTTTTTTACAATTGTTTATAATTTTATGCCATTTATCAAAATGACAGGAAAATGGGGAGTCTCAAAAGTTATGCCTTTAGTACATTTTACTCGGTTAGCACCGTTTTCAATTTTTCATCCTTTCAGAAAGAAATTAATGATCTCATAATTAATTAACCAATAATTCATTGTCTCTTCATGCGTTTCACTTTTCTCATTTTGTTTTCAAACTTTTAACCCTTTTAGTAAAAACTGTTAGTGTCTTTAATATTTCTTTTTCCACATCTTTTTTAGTTACAAATTTGCTTCTTTACTTTTCTTCAACAAAGTTTCTTGTTTTTTTTTTTTTTTTTTTTTTTTTTTTGACATTTTTATCTATAGTTTTATTGATTTTATTATTCTTCCGTTTGATTCCTTTTCTTTTTATTTCTTGGGTATATTGTCCTTCCATTTGATTAATGGCTTTAAATATTTTTCCATTATCAACTTTTGAAATGTTTCTGTTGGTTCTTTTTTCACAAAGGAGTATTTTAAAAGCCTTTATCTTATTATTTCACCTTTATTCTCGTATATTTTTTATTGCTCCGTTTGGTTCCCTTTCTTTCAGGTTTTTTTTTTATTTATTCAATTTCATTTTCTTTCTTCCGGTACATTTCTATTGAAATGTGTTTTGGGTACTGTGCTTTATATTCATCGTCATTCTGTGCTTGAGACGTTTAATTTTTAGCAGGGCCGTAGCAAGCTTTTCTTATCTGGGAGGGTGAGAGTTAAAAATACGGCCCTTCGAGTTCAAAATTACGCCCCCATTCAAGTTCAAAAATTACGCCTCTTCGAGTTTCACTGAAATAATACGTGGTTTTGACTTTCTCACGCAGCCCTTGTAGGAAAGTATTATGATCGTTCAAAAATCGCCTTTCAGGTTTTTGACATATTTTTAGAACCACAGATTGTAAATACCAAAGCCACCAACACAACACTTCACAGAAATGAGTATCGGATAGTGAGCGTAACAATAGGCAGAGGCTTTTTTTTTTTTTTTTTAATTGGAGGTTTAACGACCGCAGTGAGCAACTCAGTGGCCTATAAGCAGTCGCCCGTCCCTAATTTAGGACACTGGTTCCAGAAAAGGCAGAAAGTCAGTGCCGTAAGACAAACACAGCATCCATGCCTCACCGGGATTCGAACCCAGGCCCATCTCGGACGAATGATCAGAAGCCATCGCTTAGACACTGCGCCACCGGGGCGGCAGGCAGGAGCTTTAGGGGCAGAAGCTAAGGTTAAACGCTCAGAGAACTTTCTGCGATAGAGCACACATGGTTATCTCTTCATTCCAACATGTTCGGAAAGGTCATGAAAGTTAGACATTTCAGTATATTGTTTTCTATGCCTCCATTCACTGTTTTGGAAAATTCCCTTCATGGATATGAGATGTTCACACCTCACAGTGTATGTTACGCTGTACCCCGTTTGACTGAATGGAATACTATATGAGACTAACAAAAGTCTAAAAAGAAAATGCTGAAGGGTGTAACTTTCCATTTTAGTTACAATTTCTACTTTTACATCCCCCACAGCATGAATTTACGCCCCTGGAATGACCATTTTGGGAGGGCAACCACCCTCCCGGTAGCTACGGTCCTGATTTTCAGATATATTCATTGTTGTTCTTGCATTTATTTTGAAATATTTTAATGATATTCATGGCTATATTCACTTATTCTGCATATGACTTTTTGTTTTAATAATATTTTGTTGATATTTTTGGTCATTTAACTATTCTTCGCCCTCTGTTCTGTTTTTCGAGAATTTCAACATTCCAATCTTATTCATTTCTCGCTGCATTCAGCAAATTCTCACCACTTTGTAGGTATAGATTTTGTTTTTATTGCTGTTGTTGGTTTTTACTTAATTAGCTTTCATTACAAAAATAGTTTCGATGGTAGGAACTTTGTGATATATCTGCCTGTAATATTTATTGGCAAAGACGTAATGTAGGATTTTCGAGTTATTGTTGAAAGCAATTGCTGTAGCAGAAAATATGCAATTGATGTGAAGTAATTCACCATTTAGAAATCAGCTTTCTGTAAAGTATGTACACCGTCGCATCAGAATAATACGACCACTTACCTAATAATGGGAATAACCACACTTGGACTGGATGGCAGCGGCGCAGTGAGGCCCTGGAAGGTTGCCCGAGGCACACGTGCTCATTCGGACAGCAGCAGAGCACGGAAGTCCAGGAAATGACGTGGTTGTGGCTTCGCTCACCGAATCTGTCGATCCAAAGAGTCGCACAAGTGCTTTATGGGATTGATGTCGGGCGATTTCGCCGGCCAAAGGAGAACGGAGACATCGCTGTCGTGTTCCTGGAACCAGTCACGCATCCCCTTAGCGACGTGACACGGCGCATTGTTCTGCTGGTAGACACCATCACCACCAGGGTAATCGTCCAACATGAAGGGATGCATGTGGTCAGCGAGGATGGACAGGTAGCCATTGGCGTTCAGAGACCCATCCACTGGTACCAGCTGTCCCAGGTCATACCAGAAAAACATCCTCCAGACATGCGCACTGCCATCGCCGGCCTTTACTTGACCAACAAGCGTGTCCCGGTGTTGGTTCTCGTGTGTCATACGCCGTATTCGCCACCGCCCGTCACTTCTGTGGAGTAGAAACCTCGATTCATCGAAAAAGGCAACCTTTTCCCACTCTTTCACTGTCCAATGACGGTAGTCACATGCGAACTGATGGCGTTGTTGCCGATGGATCTGGGTTAACATAGGCGTCTTGAGGCAGCATCGACTCCAGAGACCCATGCGTAACAAGGTTCTCTCTACTGTTGTCGGGGACACGTAACTGGGTGCCCCAGCATTCATTTGCTTGGTCAATTGCTGCACAGTTGCAAGTCGATTGCCCTTTACCAGGCGACGTTCTCCTCTGTGGTCGATGGCCTTTGGGATTCCACAGTTATGACATCGGGAAGAACTCGGTGTGCCAGCGGTCTATTCTTGGTACACCCTTACTACAGCACCTCGCGAACAGCCCACGAAGTCTGCTGTTTCTGAGATGTTTCCACCCTTGGCGCGGCAGCCGATGATCATTCCTTTTTGAACGTCCGTCAAATCACTACCTCTGCCCATTGTGCTCACGTAACGCACTATGGCTCACCTATCTTCGCCGACAGCTTATATCTCCCGTGTGGTCGACCTTGTCACGTGCGCTCTGTGACGCTTCTGGGCGGGTACACTGTGATTCCGGGAGTGGTCGTATTATTCTGATACAACCATATACACTGAAGTGCCACAAAAACTGGTACAGACGAGCTGAGCGTATGAAAAATACATAGCAACAACGTCACCTATGCGCGCACTCGGTTGCGTTCGCTAGTGCGTATATAAATCGACAGACATCCTTGCCAGCTGTCAGCCGCGGATGGCTTAGTGGTTAGCAGTTCAGACTATCGATGCAAGGTCTTCAGGTTCGAACCTGGGCTGAACTTTCAGAGATGGTGTGATTTGCTAACAATCGCTGAATATCCGCCGTGCATCGGACGAGCACGTTAAGTGACGGCCCCCAGGCTGGACCCACTGGTTAAATGGGTATCCTTTCCTAAGTCCCCCTGAAATTCTCTCACCCCTCTAAGTGCAATATCGTACTTGTACGGTGGCGCTATCTACTGTACTCTAATCTCACTACAAACTGTTCTGTCAAAGTCGATAGACTTGCTCTCATTCCTTCCGTTTCTGTGTCCTGCCCAAAAGGCGATCTCGCTGTAGGTGGCTGGTACCTAAACTCTACTCACTGTGGACGGAAGTCCTACAAGAAAATGACAAATACTGAATCAGTAACTTGTATATTGCCAGCTGTCAGAGCTGTTTTCGGCATGAGAATGACAAGTAAAAACGATTTAGGCGATTTTCAACGCGGTGTCATAGTTGGCGCTCGTGAGATGGGCCGTAGTATTTCGGAGGTAGAAACGAAGTTCGGATTTTCACGGACGACCATTGCAAGGGTGTACCGTGACTGCAAGAATTCCGGCAAAACCTCCAACCTACGATACCAGTGTGGCCGTAAAAAGACATTGGGTGAAGGTGACCATCGTCGGCTGTCAAAAATCGTTTCACGCGATAGGCGTGCAACACTCTCGCTGGTATCATCGGAATTCAATGCTGGAGCGTCAACAAGTATCAGCGTCCGGACTGTGCAACGTACCCTGCACGATATGGGCTTTGGGGGCCAACGCCCAACTTGAGTCCCCTTGATGGGTGCACGACACAGAGCTATGCGCCTCGCTTGGGCACGGCAGCACCGCCACTGGACACTTGATGACTGGAAACAAGTAGACTGGTCTGACGAGTCGCGTTTCCAACTGTAACTTGCAGATGGAAGGATTCGTGTGTGGCTCAAACGCCATGAAGCCATGAATCCCGCATGTAAACAGGGAACTGTACCGGCTGGGGGGGGGTCCGTAATGGCATGGGGTGTGTTTAGCTGGACTTCACTGGGAACCCTGGTATCTCTACAAACGTCTGTTACCGGCCAACGCTATGTGCGCATCCTTTTTGACGAGGTACACCCGTTCATGTCCTGCATTCATGCTGATGGGTTGGGCCTGTTCCAAAGGACAATGCACCTCCACACAAGTGTCGGGACGCCACATTATGGTTAGAGGAGCATTCATCTGAGTTTGGGGTGTTGCCATTTCCACCCAAGTCTCCAGATCTGAACGTGATAGAACATATTTGGGATGCCATGCAACGCGCTATCGAACACAGGAATCCGAGACTTCGGAATACACCCGAATTGTGGAACGCTCTGCAGGAAGTGTGGCGTGCATTGCCTACAGCATATTTCCAGAAGCTGGTGGAGTCCATGCCCCGTCGTATTTCTGCAGTCCTGCGCTCCCGTGGCGGACCTACCATGTATTAGACTGGTGTACCAGTTTTTCTGGCACTTCAGTGTATATTCTTGTGTACAAGAATGATAAGTGTTTTGCAAGGCTGCTACTTTCTATCACAAATTCCTCATTGTGTTATAGTAATTTATAAACCTTAAAACTTCTTAGAAGATCCGTACTTGAGAAACACATTCGAAGTTGAAAATTATCTTTCATAATTTTACGCTTCGTTGGAGTTCTGTAATTTACAGCGCAGTTTAGTGTTAAGTCGAATTCTTTCGTTATTCAAAGCTTCTGTTCTTCTTTTGTTTCATTTAAAAATACAGAATGTACTGGAAATAAAGTTAATCGCAGCTCTAAAGTGTTCGTTATCTATGTCATCTTTTTTTCTTCTCCAAACCCGTAAAAGGATTTTCAATCTGTCTTGAGTGGCTGGAGCTTTCACCCCCTTCCTTTGCCTTCAGCTTAATGAGGGGGTGCTTAACAGAGATGGAAACGGGTCACTGGTCAACGGGTCACCAGATCGACAATTTCTTGCGGGTCAAACGGTTCAGGTCAAGGTGCTCCTGACCCGATTTGGACCCGGTTTTATTTCCGTTTTGTTTTTGAAAAGAAAAAAAATAACAAATATATTTCGTTTATAGGCGTAAAATTTACAAAACATTCCCAAGCTTTCACTGCCAACGGGCAGCTTTTTCAGGCTGCTGAATATAAACAGTTAACAGAAACAGATTAAGAATGAATGAAAGCTTGCGAATGTTTTGTAAATTTTACGCCTATAAACGGAATAAAATACATATTTTGTTATTACACGTGGCGTATGACCCGCAATCCTGTTTGTAGAAAAAAATATTTCAAAAAAATCTTTAGTGATATTTGAAATAATACTTCAGTGCTACAGAGTATGATCCAGGAACTTGCTGAGAAGGGTAAAGAAATGGGATTAAATATGAACTTTCAGAAGACAAAGCTGAAGTACAATGATTTCACAAGGAATGAAAATTTATCAGTAGATGGAGAAAAGCTGGGGATAACCAATTCCTACATTTACTTTAGGCAGCAGATATCAAGTGGTTGTTAGATTAATGAAGAAACTAATTGGCGTTTTTGGAAGAAAGAGTTCACTTTTTAGGAGCAATATGCCATTTTGTCTTAAAAGAAAAATGTTTAATCAGTGCACCCTTCCAGTGCTTACGTACGGAGCAGAGACGTCGACTTTAACCAAAAAAGACATACAAAGACTGTAAGCAACTGAAAGAAGCATGGAGAGATGCATGCTTGGTGTAACCAAGAAAGATAAGAAGAGGAACTCGTGGATAAGGAAAATGGCAAGAGCGGAAGACGTCATGATCAGGGTAAAATCCCTGAATGGGCAATGTAAGAAGAGGAACTCGTGGATAAGTAAAATGACAAGAGCGGAAGACGTCATGATCAGGGTAAAATCCCTGAATTGGCAATGTGTTGGACATTTGCCAGGAGAACGGACCACCGATGAACTACTGAAATTTTAGTCTGGATTCCAAGGGACACGTAAAGACTGAGAAGAAGACCACGTGGGAGATGGGTGAATGTAGGACTCTGGCCCAAAACAGTTCATTGTTGAAGAAACTTGGGGAGACCTTCATCCACCAGTGGGTTCTTAATGATTGAGAATGATGATGATGATGATATATTCGAATTTATAGTTCAAAGCAGATTTTTCTGGGTCTGGGTAGAGTCCAAAATTTTTGACCCATTTCAAACTCTGGTGTTTAACATTTTATGAGGACAATGAGTCATTTCCATCTTTTCTAGTTACTTTATTTTCTTGCAAAGTCCAAGAGATTTCGAGTCTTTTTTATCAAAAGATCCTTGTGAGAAAATACAGGGTGATTCATAAAGAAGTATACAGTTTCAATGCACTATAAAACAAGAACAATTTAAGATATTTTATGTTTACCTGTAACAGAATTGTAGGGGAATGTTTCAAGTTTTTTTCAGAGACAGTCACAGATGTTCTATGTGTGCAGCCTTAGTTACACGACACACATCGAACCGGTAATCCATTTCCGCCCAAACGTGAGGTAAGATATCTGAGTCAAGTGCAGTGATAGTGGCTGTGATACGCTGTTTCAGCTCCGCTAGATAAACAGGAAGGGGAGGGGCGAATACCTTGTCCTTTACGTACACCCACAGGAAAAAGTCACAAGGTGTTAAGTCAGGACTTCTGGTGGCCATTTGGTCAGTGGCATGTTGTAGTCCGCTGCTCGTCCAATCCATCGGTGAGGAAGATGTTCATCGAGATTATCTCGCACGTCGCCAAACCAGTGCCTACGTCACTTTCCTCAGAAGCGGGACACAAACTTTACGAGTACATCTACCTAACGGTTCGCAGTTGTGGTCCGTGTCTTTAACTGTTACTGTTTTACAGCATCTGGAAACTGATATACTTCTTCATGAATCACCCTGTACAATAGTTACCGAAACGCGAAGGAGCGATCTCTCGAAGCAAAAACGTATACATGATCAAGTTTCTATTGAACTTATGTAGGTATGTGCTCCCCCCCCCCCCCGTTCAGTCTTGACGTTTTCCCTATTGCACTGCTTCTCCTGCTATCAGCACCATATTTTCCATTCGAGATTTCATAATATTATTGTGCTTCGATCTTCGATGTAGCTACTCTTTCTTACATTTACGACTTTAAGACTTGGCCGCTGTTGTTCAATGTCATGTACAGTTAGTTGGCTTTAACTACCAATGTGGCTCTCCTGATTTTTTATATAAAAAAAATTTAACCATTTTTTATTTTGTTATTTTCTTTCATCGCAAATGGCCCTTAATAAAGGGAAAATCATATTTAGTGCCGATATATGTTCTAGGTTAGCGTTTGATTTTGAGATTGAATTCAAAAACATTAACCAAAAAAATTTCTGACGACAAAATTAGAATCGACGGAGTTTTTTTTAAGAGCGTTTTGGTTCCTTCCTCTTTTTATCACTTTTTATGAAGTGTTTTTATTGATGACTGAGCGTTAGAAATGCATGAATATGGAAACTAGCTAGCTCCTTTGATTTCACCTATCTTTATCATAACTGTAGCATTGACACTCCTGCATATCTGACAGAAGCGAACCTCAGCTTACTAACGTTATGTGCGGTTTTAGATATACAGGGTGACTCACTCGGAACTGAACACATATTATGTGGAATATATGAGATGGGGAACATAAGATGAGCGGGAAACCCGAACGGAGCGGTTCTTTATTCCCTAGCGAAGCAGTCGACATGCATTACCTGTGAATAAAATGTCTCCCGGCTGTTGGATGGTGCCGCACTGACGCGCCATCAGTCTAATAGTGGTGGATGAATAGCGTGTCACCGCATACAGTTTAAGCGAGGAAGTCGAATGTAGATGGTGTACTCAATTGAAAAGTGTGTGTTCATTGTGCGTCAGCACTGGGTAACTGGTTCCTTCAATCAATGTCAGAAGGAGTTTCAGAAGAAATTTGGTGGGCGTAAACCACCCACCGGAGCCACTATTTCGAAATTGGCGAAGAAGGTGTAGAGAACAGGAAGCTTGTTAGATCCGCATACAGGCGGACGACCCCAGATGGCAGAGAACGCAACAGGGAGTGTGAAGCAGCGGTTCTTGGCATCCCCCACGAAAATCTATTCGGCTACTATCCCAAGAACCTGACTATCATATTCGACATGTTAATAAAGAGCAGCCAAACAGGCGAAGATGAAGCCATACCGTATCACGGTTGTGCACGAGTTACAGCCACCGGATTTTGCAAAGCGATTGGTATATTGTCAATGGTTTGCCAAATTTTTCGCCGAAAACCCCGCCCTGTTGGACATACATGTTTTATTGACGAAACATGGTTCCATTTATCCGGCAATGTAAACTCGTAAAATATACGGGTGTGGGCCAGTGGTAGTCCCCAAGCCATCCACGAAGAGCCTTTGCATCCAATGAAAATCGGTGTCCAGTGTGCAGTGTCCACTGGACACCGATTTTCATTTTGTATGTTTTACATAGATGAAGGTATGTTTTACATTAATTTCATTCAAATGTGCCTTTGCAATCGTGAGTTAATTAAAAAGAATAAGTGTTCAGTCCCGAGTGAATCATCCTGTATTTGAAAAACTGAATGTTCATTAGTGAACAAAATATTGTTAAATTCTTTAATGTGTTGCTGAACCATTACTTTAATCGATTAACATAACAGAACGGTTGTACAAAATGATTTATTTGAAAACTAAAGGGGATATTGTGTGATTTAGAAGTGCTGAGAAGTTAATGAATCGAACGTTGACGCTCGAAATATTGAGTAAAGCTGATGCTTGTAACGTCCTGTTCGTCTGCTTTGTTGATGGAAAATGATAAAGGAATCCCAGCTAAAGACTTTCTTCACAGATTTGTTTGCGAAAACCAGCTCATTATGAACGCTTGTCAATTATTCAGTGCCACATTGCGCAATGTCTTTCAGTCGTTGGACTCTGAAGATAAGGGGATAAAAATTAATGGAACCCCACCTTCGTTTTACTGACAACATAGGTATTTTTCAAGTGCATCACCAGAGCTGCAAAGTATTATCCAGGAAATTACTGCCAAGAGTAAAGAAGTGGAATGAAAGATGAACTTTCAGAAAACGAAATTGATGTGTAGTGCTTTTACGAGAACTCAAGATGTAGAGTTTGATATACTGTAAAAAATAAGTGGTGTGATTTCACGCGGAAAATCTCTGAAAATAACGTGCAGCAAAGTTGCCGGTAGGTGTCAGCTTTTTTCAGAAATTTCCGTTTTTAAAAGTGCCCGTTTATTTTGACCCGTATTTTCACAGATTTTCCGTAGTCAGAAATTCCGTTTATTTCAGAGAACTCCATTTCATGTTTTTCCGTATTTTAACTGAAATTCCGCAAAACTGACGACACTGCATTTTCAAGCCCTTTCCCCAAATAGTCAGTCAGAATTGAACCCGTTCCGCCTCGGGTGGTTGAACAGGTAATAATGCACACCTTTAACAACTGAGCTACAGACACTCGGAAATTCGCATCACGTACATCGTAAAACAAATTGCGCGACAATGAAATTTCTTTTTTTTTTTTTTTTTTTTTTTTTTTGTCATTAATACGAGTGATTTAGTCATTTTATTTTCTGTTGGAGCTTATTATTTTTCTCAATAAGTTTCTAATAAAAAAAATTTTTGTAGAACTTTTCACAAATTAAGCATTTTTCATCGTGATTTTTCGAAGCAACAAAATTCTTTGCGACTTGATTTTTTTAAAACTGTCAATGACTTTCAGTTACCTTTAAAAAAAGGTAAAATGTAATTTTTTATAGTATTATTTCACGATAAACACCTCCTAAAAATAATATTTACTCTTGATAGCTATAACAGCTTTTTGTTTTAAGGGGTTCAAAAGACTGATACATAGACATCGTATAACCATCTGTACAATGAGTTAAATACCCGGTTTGTTACAATAACACAATATATTTCATAAATAGCTGGTGCACAAAATATGGGAGAGGAGAAGAAATATCCTGTGCCACAATAATATCCACAATATCCGATATCGCTACGGAACTTTAAAATTCGATAGACGATTGAAATTTAAAAGGTAATCAAACCTCAAGTATTCTCACCAATCGCTCCTATTACCGGTAATTTCTCGTCGTACGGAAACGGAAAAAGTGAGAACGGAGTTTTTCCGTTAATACACGAAAGGAATTGCGGAAAGATTTCTGAAAATTCAGAATTTTCCGTTAACACATCTCTAAAACAGTAATTTACGGTCAATGTAAGAAACTGGAAAGGTTTATGAAAATTCATAATTTTCATTTAACACATCTCTAAAACGGCAATTTATCGTCAATGTAAGAAAGAAACTGGAAAGGTTTCTGAAAATTCAAAATTTTCACGTGGTACGAAAAATCCGTGAAATTCAGGTTACTTTCTGTCACTTTACGGAAAAGGCTGTATCAGAAATATGCTTCGTAAATTCACAAAAGAAATGGCGCAAAGTGGTTCTTGAATTTCAGAAAAATGTTTACAGTGTAGGGCAAATTTAGAACTGAGGCCTACATCTCGCTTGGATAACAGACAACAAGCAAAACCCACATCTAAGACAAAATTAAAGGTCGCATAAAACTTGGCTGTAACGCATTTGAAAGAAACAGGGTAATTTTCAAGGGAAAATTTTCATGATGTCTCAAAGGAAAAGTGGTTAATCAGTGCTTCCTTCCGATTTTTACTTGTGTATTCGAGACATGAATTTTAACTAAGAAAGACTTTCAGAGGATTGAGGGGAATTCAAAGAAGCAAGGAGAGATGTATGCTTTTAGTGACCAAGAAAGCTAGGAACATGAACTCGTGGAACACGAAAACGACAAGATTTGATGTCATGATCGAAGTAAAGACCCTCAAGTCGCAATGGGTTGGACATATTACTAAAACGGAGTACCAATGACCAACTGAAATGCTAGACTGGATACCAACGGACAGAAGACCGCGAGGGAGATAGATGGGTAAAACTGGAAAGCAGTCCGGAGTGTCGTGGAAGGGAATTGTTGAAGACAGAGTTGTGGACGATTCTTTCTTCCAGAAGAGGATTGGGGATGGTAGATGATAATTTGCACTCAGATGGCAGGTTATCAGGTAGGCCTCCCTGGCAGCGTGTTGCGCCTCCCTTGGCGTACAGAACTCCCCGAATTCATCTGGACATGGAATATACCTGATGTTGGAGCCGTCGTCCAGGAATATTGTACAATTCCAACGTGACTGAGTTGCGAACTTGCTGCAAATTAATTTTTTAATTTTTAACTCGTCAGTTATTTCAGGCATATGTCTATGTTTTGTTTTGCTGTTCTGAGTTTTTATACTTAGCTTGCTAGTGTTGCATGGGATATTTTAATTTCCCCATTGTTGTTAAACTTGGTCTTGTACTAAGCTCTTTTGACTCATGTAGTTCGAAAAGGTAATTCTGGGCTAGGACGGAGTCGCATTCAGTGAAGAGCAGTAGACCCACGGTAATTACCGAGGCAATTCCTTGGCAGGATGGAGACCCTACCGTAAAGACCCGTGGATCCATGACGAACTTTGGTAATTCCTGTACCCTCGGCGAATCTTAGTAATTCCTGAGGCAATTACTTGTAAGATGCAGACTTCTTCCGTGAAGACGAGTGGACCCACGGCGAATCTTGGTAATTCCCCAGACAATTCCTTGGTTGGATGGAGACTTCTTCCGTGGAGACTAGTGAACCCACGGCGAATCTTAGTAATTCCCGAGGCAATTTCTTGATAGGACGGAAACTTCTGTCAAGACCAGTGAACCCACGGCGAATCTTGGTAATTCTTGAGGCAATTCCTTGGTAGGATGGAAACTTCTTCTGTAAAGACCAGTGAACCCCCGGCGAATCTTGGTAATTCCTGAGGCAATTCCTTGGTAGAATGGAAACTTCTTCTGTGAGGACCAGTGAACCCACGGCGGATGTTGGTAATTCCTGAGGCAATTCCTTGGTAGGATGGAAACTTCTTCTGTCAAGACCAGTGAACCCACGGCGAATCTTGATAATTCTTGAGGCAATTCCTTGGTAGGATGGAAACTTCTTCCGTGAAGACCAGTAAACCTACGGCGAATCTTGGTAATTCCTGAGGCAATTCCTTGGTAGGATGGAAACTTCTTCTGTGAAGAGAGTGGGCACACTGCGAATCTTGGTATTTCCCGAGGCACTTCCTTGTAGGATGGAGACTTCTTTCGTGAAGACCAGTGGACCCACGGCGAATCTTGGTAATCCCCGAGGCAATTCCTTGGTAGGGCAATGCTTGCGTCTTGCTGTAAGGGGCTGGAGGAGAGATAGCAAGCCTAGAAGCTTTTGATGAAAAACTTTGCCTACAGAAAATTTTTAGCTTCTTACTCAGTGCCTACAGTCCTTCCGCGACGTGAGAAACTACGTCCTTTTTGCATGTCTTTGTGAACTTATTTTTGATTTTTTGGGAATGGATAATTTAATTTGTGGTGTTCAAATGCCCATCAAATTTTAAGTTCTTGATATTACATTTGAACTGTATTTTTTTCAGTGTTGCCTATTCTTAGTGTTATGTGTTTTGCACTTGGTCTGTTCTCGTGCACAGATTTAAGGCAACCACCCTCCTCGTTTCTGGACTGCAAACGACATTCTGGGTGGGAGGGGTTTATTTTCTCTATACTGTGTTTAGCTACAGACTTTAACTTTTACATTTAATTTGGTATAATATTAGTTTTATTTTGTTTAATAGGGACTTGCTATTTTATTTGAGTTTTTGGTGAGGTGATTATTAAATTTCTATGTGCCGCTTCGGTGATACAGTGATCTAAATGCTGACTTCTGGTCATTCGTCCGAGATGGATCCTGGTTCGAATTCCGTGATGCATGGATGTCATGTTTTGTGTTACGGCAGTGTCTCTCTCCCTTCCCTAGAACCAGTGGCCCTAAATTAGGGACGGACAACTGCTTATAGCCATCGAGTTGCTCACGGTGGTCTTAAACCTCCGTACAAAAAAATGTGTACTTAATTTTCTACTTTTTGCTTTCTGATGAATTCCTGTGTTGACAGAAACTAATAACAGAGCTTTAAACGGACAGAACGCCATAATCTTAGTCATGGAGACACTATTACCTGCAGAACGTCTTTAAAAAGGTCAGTTCTGTTACCAATAAAATCTGCTATGCCATCGGAATTGGTTTAATGCCTCATGGATGTACGAATGAATGATATAGAAGCTAATAATTCTGCATGTTAGGGATTCGTGTGCACGCATTGTTCTGGTGGTACAGACTTGTTTAAGAATGCAGGTTAACTGAAAAGTATGCTGAGCAAAATTAAAAATAAACGCATGTCAGAGAAATTCGAGGTCCTGGGTTTTGTCTGAGGAACTATAAAGTATAAAATACAGAATCCGATTTAGTGATGTGAAGTTGGATCAAAGAAGTTTGTTTACGTGTGGGTAGAATAGAATTTTGTCTTCTACGTATTTAAAGTACAGCACAGTGGAAAAGAAAAAGATAAAATAGGAAAAGAGACTAGCAGACATTATTACTTGTATGTGAGAATGATGTTCCCTTTGCCAATCATTTTTTTAAGAAGCCTTAATTACAATCCGGGATTCGGTGACGTCATCCTTTGCTTTTTAACCATTATTCGTTTCTCTCTTTTTATACTTAAGTACTAAATTGCTGTCGAGGTCAATGTTTCGTTTTCATCTCCTTCTTAATAAAACACATTTCCCAAGCAAATCAAACGGAGGTTGGAGCTGAGGTATCACTGGATTGTGTGCGGATTTACTTTGCGCGCGCTTCTCTCATATGACGATAAAAAAGGTGGGGCAGCGATGACTTCTTCGTCCGCGGACCCCCATGTTGCCACGACCGGCTCGTTGTCTGTAAGGAAAGAGGTCATTAGATGTTGATGATAGTGATCAGTGGGCATTTGCCAACTGGTTCAGTCATACCTTTCCAAAAGGACAAGGAAGTCGTGGAAGCCTAGCTGTGGATGGATAGATGGGCGAGATCGTGCCGTTCGTTGGTCTTCTTAAATCATCCATCACGGAGTTAAAGATCCCGTCTTCATCGTAGTTGTTGTGGCTTCTACAACACACAGGAGGCGGTTTCGAAATCCCTAATATGAGGAAGGAGGCGAGCAGGCAGCTAACGCCAGACTTTAGGATTCGTTTTATAAGATCTACGGAAAGAGATTTTAAAAAATGAATAGCGGGGCGGGAGAAATGGATTCGCAAACCCCTCAAGTATAGTTCTGTAATAGCTGATGGCGGCAGAAATTACAGGTTTCAACATCAACGTTTTCCGACAAAAACACGTCTGTTGGTAAACAATAAACTGGTGAAGCTTTGGCCGGGGAAGTAATAATGAAAAGTTTGGCGATGTAAATTAGTTCTCGCTGAAACTTTGCCAGTTCTGTTTGTGTGTTTATATCGAAGTCTCATGTACTGTATAATATTTATAAACTCTAAGATGTCATGTATAATTCCATATGATATTGGCATTAACTCGTAGTGGCGGACTGGCGAAACATAAACGGCCCTGGACGTTAAGCTCATTTTGAGTGACCCACTTTTGGGGAAAATTATCAAGGTATACGTCCCCTAAAAAAGCGTTATGTGAGCATCACCGTCTAATGCTTAAACATCTTTTCAACACAATTCTACGAAACACTGAGGTTTTTTTGTACTGAGGCATTTAACATTTTACTAATTTAGTCTGGACACACGGCAGCTCTCTAGTAAGTAAAATGTTTTGTAAGAAAAAAAAATTACTTCCGTTGCTGAGAATAAACGACGTTCTCGGAGAGAAACTGTAAAAGACTTTATTCAGTTCTTATGAATTTTATTGCGATAACTGAATTCAGAACTTGTAACACTTTCTTTGGTTCTAGTGAGAACAGAAATCCAAATGTGCCAAAAATTAAGTTCTTCTCCAAGACTTGCCTGACATTAATAAAAAAAATAATAATCTCCTGAGAAATTTGGAAATGTCCAGAATTTCAGTGCAAAGTTACAAAGTGTAAAGAATGCGAAAATATTTTTTTCTTTTAAATTACTTCCAACGGAACAGTCTTTTTGCTGTTTTCCCAGAACTGCAGTTCAAGAATTCGTGTAATTGGAAGGCCCGAAAAATAGTAAATCGGATGCAGCTCTCCTATTTAAAAAAAAAGAAACAGCGACCCCAACATTTTAACGTTCATGAACCTCGATGCAGCATTAACGTACACGACGAATTTTAAATTTCTATCCCAGACTATATTATTCAAATGCGATTGGCAGAAGCGGACTAAGGTTGAGGATATTTGGCCAAAGGGACGAACCTTAAATTAAAAATTCAAGAAAGGGAAATAGATGCACCAAAACAGGGTTGGGCTCATCAGAACATCTGCTGCGTAAGTTTCTTGCTCTTTGAAGCCGTCCAAGTGGTAGACAAACTGTGTCGTTTTTGCATCACTTGCTTTTCTTCTACAAAAATATTGAAGTGCAAGTATATATTGATTTCTTTTTTTTTCTTGAGTTAGCATTAGGCTTACCGGCCAAGAATATGGTAGCCCACCGGAAATTCTCGCGGTATCCCAGCGGCCCAGTCCGCGCCTGTTAAACTGCACGTACTGCGCTTCGGAACTACGGATCATGTAAACGGCTATAGTAATCATAAACTTCTTAGGTGTTACCAAGCAGTAGAATTGAAAATTCTAAACTCATGTCTGACACTTTAACAACAGAAGAACTAATGGTAGATGGAACGAAATTATCAATGGTAGACGACTATGTGTACAGAAGTCAAATGATATATATTTACAGTGTTAGAATTAGAAATACATTTTCTACAGGCCTAGCAGACCACTCAAACTTACAAATCTCTGGTCCGCCAAAATACCCGCTGGTCCGTGCAAAAAAAAAAAAAAAAAAAAAAAACTTACACATTTACAGTATATGTAGAAAATAACGTGTCATTTCACTGCAGCTTTATATTGCAAATTTAGAACAGAATGTGCACATGTACTCCTTCAAATGGTACTAATAAATAAAACATGAAACATGCTACGCAGTAGTGGAAATTTGAAGAAGAAAAACAAACAAGAAAAACTTCACTGGTCTGCAGGACCAGGAAATACCAAAAGTTGGTAGTTCACTCATTTTCACTGTTCCAGAAATGGCACAAATATCAATACATTTTGTATGCACATGGTGCCAGTATGTAGGACGATACGCTGGTTATAACAGCACTAATATGAAACATTATCCACTATCAGTGCAGTTTATACAGTGCATTCATTATGAAGCACTTTGCAATATACCAAAAGTCACCTTCATAGAACTACCTTGCTTCAGTGTGAAAGGTAGGAAGTTTTCCTATGCGGACAGAAAGGCAGATGGGCAAAGCCAGAGCATAAATGGTTCTTCAACCTCCAGTTGGAAAACATTATAAAAGATCCATACTTTGTGCTCACTACTTGTGCAAAAAAGTGGCACTATCTTAATGCAAATATTTTGAGTCGAAAATTTCGGTTTCCTACTGTTCAAAATTTTCGCAAAACTTAAATATGGTTTGCAAATCCGATATTCAGGTTTTGAGTAGTAAATATCTGAATTTCAAAAAATCCATAGTGAAGCTTGGATTATTTAAAAAAAAAAACCCTGCCATAGCGAAACCTGGATCACTTAAACTGACGGCGAAACCTGGATATTTTGAAATTTGGTTCAATTCTTTATAACTTACAAAATTCTAAGACAAACTGAGAAAAAAACCAAAAACGTACTGGCCACCCAGGCAAGAAACAAATTTTTCAGTGGTCCCATGGAATTTTTAACTTTTTTTTTTTCTTCTTTTTGTCCGATGAAATTTTTACTATTTTTTAAAATTTCGTACCATCGGGTAATTCGAACGCTATATTTAGATTTGCGCTGGCAAAAAAAATGAACTGTAAAATTTGTCTACCGTGCATTTGGAAGTTCAAATATGCTATTCAAGAACAGAAGAGCCTCTTTGTCTGAAAAGGAAAGTATTTAATAAATGTGTCCTGTCAGTTCTAACTTACTACAGATTTCAAACCAAGACGGTTTATATGGGAGGGCGGGGGGAGGGTCACTTGGATCAGGGGGAAATACCACACTCGCCGATATGGGATCGAATTAAAGGGCGTGTGACGAACCTTCTTTGGAGGCAAGAACGCCGAGAGAATTAAAGACCGTTCCTCGTTTTAAAGAATGGAGGATAATTCCATGAAACTCATCGAAAGTGCATTAAAAGTTCATCACTTATTACAAAAGCAATATTGTGCTTTGTATTGCTCGGTGCCCCGATACTTTCTGCAATATACTGCCTTTTGTAGTTTAGCATAATAGCCAGAATAATATTGTAAAAATTGTGATGTAATAACTAGTCCTATACGGTGAAACATCCATTAACGGACACTTCTGAACAATGGTAAGCTCCGAGCAACGGGAAGTTCTGTTGGTGCAGGATAACTGCCGTAGGATTCACGTTAACCATGACCTCTCCGAGCAATGAAACCTCTTGGCATCAGTCAACGAACACTCCAGTCAGTCCCAAAGGAGATCTACCGGACACCTTTGTCCCTCTGTGACGTACTACAGAGGTGAAAACATGCGTCAAGACGACAAATCTGCAGCGAGACATTCTGTCTGCGTAGCTCAGTTGAGAGAGCAACTTACTCCGGAGTGAGTGGACACGGATTCGATGTCAACTTACTCCGTAGCTCAGTTGAGAGAGCAACTTACTCCGGAGTGGACAAACTTGTGTTTTCACACCTCGGGATATTACGTAGTTACTTCGGCGAAAGGAATGACATCGGGAGAAAGAATATTACTAAAGGAAGTGTGTCTCGGAAAAAAGGGTTGGATTACAGCTCGTACAATCGTGTGCTTAAGTGAAAAGAAAGAAGTCAAAGTTTAGTTCCACGTGAGGGCGAGCGCCACCTCCCGTGTATGTCTCAGTCATTCCCCCGGGCAGCGGGTCGGCGGTATCACCATTTGATCCCTGTGGACCCTGTTCCTGCTTACCGGCACGTTGCCAGTTAACTATGTAGTTCCGCTTTACTGTCTAACATTTTTTATTTTTTCCTTTCCTATAGCGAACCCTAAATCCAGAGCCGGCTGGACCATAGGGGCAACCGAAGCTGTCGCCCCTGGCCCTGCGTTTTAAAGGAACCCCGCAGTTTAGGGAAAAATCATGTTCGGTAGAATTTTTTTATACAAGTTTTGGGCCCTTAAAAAGGATTTAATTTTTTTTTTTTTTTTCCAATCCCCCCATTTTTGAATAGGTTATCGCCCTTCGTGTACAAATACTGAGTTTTTCAGATTTCAAGTGATTATTATAACCACCTTAATATTTTCCATATTCATGAAATAGCAAATTAAATTTCATCTTTTTGTGGTCCCTACTTTTTACATATTTAACAATTTATGTGCAAACCGGATACTTGAATTTAAAGAAATAAAAAATATATCAGAGTTGGTTGTGTGCTGTATATGGAGGCCAATCAGGGACGTCGCCAAGGGGGTGCGAGGGTCTGAAATTTGTCTCGCCCACCCTGCCTCCCACCCAGTTCAGAGTGTGCCATTTTCAATATATTTAATTTTAAAATATAGTCTGCGCTTTGCCTAGTAATAAGTCTTCTGTTTTATTTCATGCAACCCTAGGTATTTCCCAATAGGAAGTGCGTTATTTACGTCTCGAAAAAAGGTTATCAAAATAGCACCGCAGGGCCATGAAAACATGAATGTTCAGTTGTTCTCTACTCTTCCAATCCTTAGTTTAAGCCTCTTTTTCATGTTTAAATGGCCAGGAGGGCCAATGAGGAGGGTGGATAGGAATTCACTGAGGGGGTCACTACTAATTGTTGGCTGGAAGGAAGGAAGTTAAGGAGGGGTGAGGTATTGTGGCTGCGGGAAACAACGTTAACATTTGATTTAGATAAACAAAAGCGACATTTTCTTTTAAATAAATTGTTCAAGTACAGTACTATTTTCGTAAGCAAAAATGGAAAATTTTGAAAAGAAATTTAATACAATGCATCCAGAGCAAGCAAAAAGTTGAAAGCGACATTCCACCGACACTTGTATCTTACATCGGTGGCGTAACTAGTCAGGTCCATGTATGTATGTATGTGTGTGTGTGTGTGTGTGTGTGTCCAGGTGGTGGGTGGTCGGAATTGCATGAATTCTTTTGTAGCGGGTAGTGAAAAGCATTGAAACCTCCCGGTGGTGCAGTGGTCTAAGCACTGGCTTATGACCATTCGTCAGAGAAGAGTTTGGGTTCGAATCCTGTGAGGTATGGATGTTGTGTTTGTCTTACGGCACGGGCTCTCTCCCTTCCCTGGAGCTGGTAACCTTAAATTAGGGACGGGCGACTGCTTACAGCCCATTGAGCTGCTCATGGTGGCCATTTAACCTTCAATTAAAAGAAAAAAAAAGTATTAAAATTCGTTCTCTCATTGTTTCGTAAAAAAAAAAAAAGTTGCTATCAAGCTTGCCTCACCCAAAATAATGCTCGCCCACCCGTTGCCCATCCTGATTTCGAAGTCTGGCGAAGTCCCTGAGGCCAATTATTCGGTGACTTCCAAAATATTACTAGAAATTAAAAAGAAAAAAAAATTATTCATATCATCATCATCATCATCATTGTCAACCATTATCAATCCACTGCTGGACGAAGGTCTCCCAAGTTTCCTCCACAACGGTCTGTCTTGTGCCAGTCTCCTCCATGTCACTCCCGCATATTTACGAATTTCATCCACCCATCTCCCATGTGGTCTTTTTCTGGGTCTTTTCCTGTCCCTTGGAATCCAATCTAAAATCTCGGCTGTCCATCTATGGTCTGTCCTTCTGGCAGTATGTCCAGCCCATTGCCATTTCAGGGATTTAACTCTGATCATGATGTCTTCCACTCTCGTCATTTTTCGGATCCACGAGTTCCTCTTCTTATCTCTCCTGGTTATACCAAGCATGCACCTCTCCATGCTTCTTTGAGTTGTCTGCAGCCTTTGTATGTCTCTTTTAGTTAAGGTCCACGTCTCTGCACCATACGTAAGCACTGAAGGATGCATTGATCAAACACTTTTCTTTAAGACATAATGGCATATTGCTCTTGAAAATTATGCTGTTTCTTCCAAAAGCTCTCCAGGCAAGTTTTGTACGCCGATTAATTTCTTCATCAATGTGACCCTCACTTGATATCTGCTGTCCAAGATAAACGTACGTATCTGTTATCTCCAGTTTTTCTCCATCAATCGATAAATCTTCATTTCTTGTAAAAGCATTGAACATCACTTTTGTCTTCTGAAAGTTCATTTTTAATCCCACTTCTTTACTCTTGTCAGCAAGTTCCTGGATCATACTCTGCAGCTCTGATGGGGTAGTTGCAAAAATGACTACGTCATCAGCAAAACGAAGGTGGGTTAGATAATCTCCATTAATCTTTATCCCTTTGTTTTCCCAGTTCAGTGATTGAAAGACATTTTCCAATGTGGCATTAAAAAGCTTCGGAGATATGGTGTCACCTTGTCTCACTCCCTTTCCAATTTTTATGTGTGTTGTATTTTCAAACAGCCGAATCTTTGCACTTGCATTTTCATAGATGTTATTAATAATATTAATGTATGCATCTTCAATACCGCAGGATTTCAGAGCCGTGGTAACTGCTGATGGTTTCACCGAATCAAAGGCTTTTTCATAATCGATAAAAGCCATGCACAATGGAAGTTCATATTCCCTCGCTCTTTCAATTAGTTCTCTCAGTACGTGGATATGATCTATTGTGCTGTAGCCACTCCTGAATCCAGCTTGTTCTCGGTTGAGCCATGTCCAGTGTTACCTTCAAGCGGTGTGAAAGAACTTTAGTGAAGATTTTATAAACCACTGATAGGAGGCTGATAGGTCTGTAGTTCCTGAGATCCTCAATGTCACCTTTTTTATGTAGCAGGATCATTGTAGCATTGTTCCAATCCTCAGGAATCTTCCCTTCATTAAGGCATCGAGTAAAAATTTGGGCGAGTACTGTTTCAATTTCTCCACTTGCTTCTTGTATGATGTCTATAGTAATTCCATCTTCTCCTGGAGCTTTCCCCCGCTTCATGTTCTTGATTGCATGAGCAACTTCTGCTGGGAGGACTGGAAGAACTCTGGTACCTTTCATGATGTCTGGAGTGCATATATCATCCCTTTCATATAGTTTGGAGTAGAAATCTTTCACTCTTGTCAAAATTTCTGCCTCTATTTCTTGTTATAGAACCATCTTCTTTTCTCAGAGCCATAATCTGTTTTCTTCCCTTACTGAGATGTCCCTTTGCTATCTTTAGGCTTTGGTTGTTTTCAATTGCTTTCCTCACTAGCTCACAGTTGAATTTCCTTACGTCTTCAGTGATACTTTTTCGTGCTGTCTTGCATAGCTCTATATATTCCACTTTGGAAGTCACATCTTCTTTAGTTGTCCTCATCTCTCTCTTCTTTTTGCATCAACATTTTGGTTTTTCCTGATAATTTGTTTACATGCAACTTGTTCTTAGACCCAGCTAATTTTGTTGCTGTTTCCATAAGAGCTTTGGTTACTTTTCTGTTAACTTCAGAAATATCCACTTCTTCCGATGTTAGGCCTTCTAAAGCAGAGAATCTGTTCTTCAGTTCCAACTTGAAAGTATTATGGTGTTTTTTAAGGTTGGTTATGTCAATACATTTTGTTTGTCTTATGAGCTTGCCACGTTCCAGTTTAGTGTTGAGGTGCATCTTACATCTCACCAATCTATGGTCACTACCTGTGTTGAACTTGTTTAGCACACTGCAGTCTTCGATGACGAATTTTTTGTTACACATAATAAAATCAATTTCACTTGTCGTCCCAATTGGATGTCTCCATGTCCATTTCCTGTGTGGCTTTTTCTTGAAAAAGGAATTCAAGATGAAAAATCCTTCTGCCTCTGCAAACTCAACGAGAGTATTTCCACGCTGGTTTCTGTTGCCGTGACCGAATTTACCTACTGAAGTTTCATTCTGTTGCCGGTGCCCTATTTTTGCATTGAAATCTCCCATAATTATCTTCAAGTGCTGCTTACCTTTATTATTTAGATGACGAATTTCCTCATAAAATTCTTCAATTTCTTCTTCAGGATGACTTGTGGTGGGTGCATAAGTTTGAATAATCTGAGCCTGGTATCTTCTCGATAGTTGGATAACGAGTCGTGCAGCTCTGTCAGAGGAACTTTCAACTTCTACCACTTTATCCTTCAGTTTCTTGTTTATTATAAATCCAACACCACTAGTTCTGCCAGTATCTGTCCCACGATAATAGAAGAGATGTCCACTTTTCAGTTCAATGAGATCTTCTCCTTTTCTCCTTACCTCACTCAGCCCGACGATGTCCCACTTGATCCTTTGTAGTTCCTCTTCCAATTCAAGAAGCCTTGAATCAGAAGATAGGGAGCGTCCGTTGTACGTTGCCAAGGTCAGCATCAAATGGCAGCCTAGTCCGGTCCTCCGGGGATTCTTAGCACCCTCTGCCTTCATGTCGCACTGGCCGCTGCCTTGGCCAGGTACATTCCAGCTGCCGGAGACTGAGGGCCAAGATTTAAGTTGTAGAGTCATTTGGAGGTGTTTGGCCATAACTCACCACGCTGGCCAAGCGGGTTGGTGAGTGTGATAGCATTTCCTCTGATCCCGATGGTATAGTTATACCGCTATTTGCGGTCGTCAGAGCCCCTTTAGTGGGAACAGGATGCACCACGAGAAGGCGGGGTTGACATTTGTCAAGGAGAGGCTGTGATGTTACGCATCACCTGACCTTACATCCCTATTCATATATGAGCGCGTATAAAAGTTTATAAAAGTCACTAATTTGTCAATTACTCCACTTTGCATTAGAATTCAATCACTAAAACATGTATCATTGGGAGAATAATTATTTATACGAATTTATTTTAGAGGGATCCTTATTATTTCCTAAACAAAATATTCGCTACGCAGGTATCTTTTTATCATTTTGTTAAGAAGTTTTTTTAAGAGTCACAAAATAACCTCAACCACCCTCTCCCCGGAAAGAAAATCGTAGATTTTAACACTTTTTACTATGTCTGCCTGTCTGTCTCTGTCCGTTTCTCTTGGAACATTATATCAATTCATATTATTGTCTCTTTTTTTTTTTTTATAACTTAAAGCAGATAAATACTTCTTTTAGATTACAATTTTATCTTCATGATAGTTTTCCTGTATGTTCTTTACGGACGACATTTTTCACGTAGCGACTTTATTAAAATATTCGATTTATTTTCTAGTGCCCGCAATTAAATTTTGCCCCGGGTTCGCAAAACCTCCTTCCAGCCCTGCCTAAATCTAATCTCCCAGCTTGTTATTCCTGAGGGTTGTTCAAGACCAGACGCCAGGTACTGCTTTCCTAAAATCGTCTACATCAGGATTTATTTATTTAATTGTTATATTGAGTTTTATTCAGCATTTGGAGAAATCACTGCAACAGTTTTCTTTGTGCATAAGCTTCATGCAGTTATTCTGCTTTTCTACAAAAGCAGCGAACCAGGAATGTTAACTTAGGCCTACAGCCTCAGAACAACATTTACTTTTTCCTTGTCTGAGCAGTTACCGTTATTCGTAGGTTTCACTGTATGATGAAGTACATTAGGTATAATATAAATAATGCCTTTGAAATAGACTAATCGAGGATACAGCACCAATAAAAATTGGAAAGGGAGGGAGTCAAGTTGACATCATGTCTCCCTCCCAAGTTCCTTAATGCCACATTGCAGAATGCCTCTCAATCAGTGAACTAGAAAGACCAGGTAATGGAATTATTCAACCCAC
Organism: Macrothele yani; assembly: GCA_039090855.1. Taxonomy (NCBI): domain Eukaryota; kingdom Metazoa; phylum Arthropoda; class Arachnida; order Araneae; family Macrothelidae; genus Macrothele; species Macrothele yani. The sequence continues at coordinate 1,982,226 of CM076991.1, forward strand.
CTGTTCGTTTTGCTGATACGTTGTCACTTTTGCAGGTACCCCCACAGAACTGCAGAGTATGATCCAGGAACTTGACAAAAGTAAAGAAGTGATATTTTAAAATGAACTTTCAGAAAAAAAAAATCGATGTACAATGCTTTTACAAGAACTGAAGATGTTGCAATTGATGGGGGAAAATCTAGAAGTACAAACATTAACCTTCAGCAACAGATGACAGACGAGTGTCACATCCAAGAAGAAACTAATCTGTGCATAAAACTTTGTTGTAAAGCATGTGGAATAAAGAGTACAGTTTTCAAGATTAATTTACCATTATGTTCTAAGTGTTTAATAAATACACCCTTCCATTCCTCACGTATGGAGCAGAGACATGGACCTTAACTAAAAAAACATACAGGGGCTGCAGACACTGAAAGAAGCATGAAAAGGTGCATGCTGGGTAACCAAGAAAGATAAGAACAACTCGTGAATCAGGAAAATGACCAAAGCGGACTACGTCATTATCAAAGTAAAATCCCTGAAATGGCAATGGCGTTGACATTTTGCCCGAACTGGCCACCGATGGATAACTGAAATATTACACTGAATACCAAGAAATAGAAAAACAATCAGAAGAAGACCACGTGAGAGATGGATGGGTGAAATTCGAAAGCATGCTGGAATGACACGAAAAATTTGGGGAGACCTTCATCTAGCAGTGAAATCATAATGGTTGTTGCTGATGATATATGATATAGTACATTAGATACAGTTAAAAATGTGATTCATGCAGGTTGAAAATTATAGTCAAAAATAAAAGTTAATAAGGCCTTCATAAAAGCTTCATGAACTTATTATTTTTACTACTACACATACTTGGAATGATAATGAAAAACTTATTCCCTTTATTTGCAAAATAAATTAGGATCGTCAAATAGGGAATGTACAAAAGAATGCCCACACAGCAGCGCAGCCAGAAATTTTCCAGGGGAAGGGGACGTGGGCCATCGCAAACAGAATTTTCCCAAGGTGGAAATGACCCCTCCCCCTAAATTTACCGGGAAAAATAGTCAGGTGCCATAACAATTAAGGAGGTTGACTTTTTTTTTGTGTGTACATTTATTCTTATCCAGTTACTAGTAATGTTACAGCACAAGATAGTTAAATGATTAGAAAAATCAGTAGATGAAATTCTTTTTCTGGTTAGATATTTCTAAATTTATTTAACAGAACTGCTCCCTTACAATCATTGTATGTTATAATTATGCGGCACATGATTAAGAAGTATATGTAGATCGCGTATCGTGATTTTTTCAAACTTCGACGTAATAATTATGCTCTCTGTCAGCCCAGGAGGAGGGGGGGTACCCGGGCACCATCGGCCCACCCCATGGGTGCGCCACTGTGCCCCCAGAAAAATGCCCACTTCTCGAAAATGGGAAAAAAGTGCCCACATCTTGAAAATAAGAATATTCGCCAGCTGATGACTAGTGTTTTCTTACGTCTGTTAGGAACATGAGTGTCGCGAACATGCGTCATTGTATTGTGAACTCAAGTGAACTGAACTGTATTTGTGAACTCAATTCAAATAAACTGTATAAAGAATATTAGGAGAAATCGTAACGGCTTCACGATGTTATTAGCGGTTTGGTTCTGTTGGCAGTGTGTGTGTGTGTATGTGTGTGTGTGTGTGTGTGTGTCCTGTGATGTTGATAGTTGTAAATAAAGTACTTTATATGCAGGGTTATTCAGAAAGAATCATCCGATTTCAAAAATTTATATTCGAAAAATTAACAACAAAGAATGATAAGTAATACATCAATGTAAAGGGAAAATGTCAGTTTTTTTTACAAATGTTCGATATGACTTCCTTTAATCACACGTATAATGACAATGCGATATGAAAATTCCTGCCGAACACGGTCTAATGTGTCATTGGTAACTGTTTCTAAAGCAGCAGAAATGCGTTGTTTAAGTTCACATAGAGTTGTGGGCAAAGGAAGCACAAACACCTGATCTTTTACATACCCCCAAAGAAAGAAGTCGTATGGGGTCATATCAGGTGACTGAGGAGACCAGCTGTGTAACACCAAGTCATCTTGTCCACTCCGACCAATCCAACTGCAAGGTAACTCCGTGTTAAGAAAACGGCGAACCTCTGTCAAAGAATATATAACGCGTGAAGAAGGCCAACTCTCATATAGGTAACGTAAAACAGGCGACAACAGCGCCACCACATCTTAAGAGGTAATATGCTCTGCGGGAAAGTTAACATTCAGGAGCAAAACACGTTTGGGGGACTGCGGCAGTGAAGCTTTTTTTTTTTTCTTTTTTGATCCACTCTGGTTTTTTTCGATCTGATGACTATTAAATTTTAGAAATTACTATAGTTAGGCCTAAGGATCCGTACAAAATGCAGACATTCCCTAGTATTTGGCATTACTGAAAATGTTTCTGAAAAGCTGAAGAACAAACAAAAGCCTTAACTGACCCGATTGACGTAACAAAACTAACATATCCGATTTACGAAGTTATTATGCTACCGAGAAGGTAACAACAATCACGTGCTGTGATTGTTACCTCGGCTGACTGTTCTTTACCCAAAGAATTGAGGTCAACAGAAATACGCATGCGCAGTCTGCTCTCCGACATCAGCCTGTATGTTGGCTTCTGTGCACTGCATTTTAACTCTTAAGATATGGCGGCGCTAGTTACGTCTCACCGAGCCTTAACTTCTTCTCAGTTAGATATTATTTGCCTCTGTAAGGCTTCATTGCTTGCAAGTTCTGCAATTTGTATGGCTTGTAACACAATTTTTTCCTCAACACACGCCAAACAGTAGGCTGAAGAATCCCCAAGTCTCGACTAGCGCGAATGGTCGATTTCTTCAGGCTGCGTAGAAAAGTCTCTCTCACTCTTTCAACATTCTCTACAGATACGCCTGGTTGCCCTGGACTTTTTCCTTTTGAGTCGTTGGTGGATTAATTTGGTACTTCCTACGAAATTCACGCTGAACAGTGATTACCGACTGACATCCTGCAAACGAGAGAGCTTTCTGCTGACTACGACGCCATTTTCACTTCTTTGCCAAAAGAGCTTCATAAACGACATACTACGCCATCTATTGTGCATAATCTAAAGCTTAGATATTTTCCCTTTACATTGATGTATTGCTTATCATTCTGTGTTGTTAATTTTTCGAAATATAAATTTTTGAAATCGGATAATTCTTTCTGAATAACCCTGCATCTCCTTCATTGCACGAACGTTTGACTAGCCGAAGATATCTAGTGTCATCGCAAGGTATGAATTTTGCCTTAATGCTTTGAAATTGAACCCCAAAATGAGGTCTATCTTAATTTCATGAAGAAAACTAAAAAAAATTCTGAAACTCACGAACCACTTTTTGTAATTCCTTTCGTGAATTAACGAAGCATATTTCTCATACAACTTTTTCAGTGAAATGACGGAAAGAATTATGAATTGTACGGATTCTCGTACGAAAGAAAAATTTTGAATTATCAGAGACCTTTCCACAATTCCCTTTTCATATTAACGAAAAAACTCCGTTCCAAATTTTTCCCTATCCATGTGATAAAAACATTCTGGTAAGAGGAGAGATTCGCGGGAATGCACGGGGTTTGATTAACTGTGAAATTTCAATAGTCTGTCAAAGGGACTGATTTTGAAGTGGATAGCATATCGCATGAAGTTTGGTTGCTGTTGCACAGGATACTTCTTCTCCGCTAAACCATTTTGTACACTAGCTATTGGGTTGATGCATAAGTTCATGCCGTTTTATATATAGGTCAGTAGTGATGGTGCGGATGCCCAGTTGTATATCAAAACGTAGGCAGTAATGACGTGTATCTAAATCATATTGCGTTGTGTGATTGTGGCGAATCGTTCTTTGGTTTTCAGGTCCAGAAGTACGGAGTGTCAAGTAGAGAGGAATGAACATTTCCGACATCTGCTCCTCGACGAGTTTAACAAGGGATCCTCAGCCGCCGAGGCTGCTCAACAAATTTGTGCTGTGTATGGGGAGGATGCTATTGCTCCAAGGACAGCCCGCAAATGGTTTGAGTGGTTCCGAGGTGGGAATTTTGACATCAACGACTCTCCACGTTCAGGTCGTCCATCTTACTTTGATGAGGATTGTTTGAACCATCTCATCCACTTGGATCCGCGTCAAACCACACGCGAATTGGCCACTGAGATGGACTGTGATCAGCCACAGTGGTGCGATTCGTGAAACGTATGGGAAAGGTCCAGAAATTGGGGTCTTGACTCTTGAGTGCCTCACACTCTCACCAAAGACAACAAAAATCAGCGTGTTGCCATATGTGGTTCCTTGCTCGCCCGTTATCGCGAATGTTCTCAGCAACACAAACTCTTTCTGTTGCGTATTGTTAGTGGAGATGAAAAGTGTTGCCTGCACGTGAATTTCAGGCATCGGAGGGAATAGTTAAGCCCAAACAAGACGCTCATACCACGTCCAAAACATGACCTTGATCCTGGGAAGACCATGTTGTGTGTCCGGTCGGTGGGACATGGAATGCATTATTCAATGGGAAATACTGCCGAGGAATCGGGCCATTAACACTGCACTCTATTGTGGGCAACTCCGCCGTGTGAGGGAGCAATTCAGCAGAAACGGCCACATCGGTGCCATGGTGTCCTTCTCCAACATGACAATGCATGCCATCACAGTGCAAAAATAACCAAAATGGCCATTCAGGACATGAAATGGGAGATCCTTCCACCTCCGGCCTATTCCCCAGATGTCGCCTCTTCAGACTATCGCCTGTTCCGATCTCTGTCGAATGCACTCCGTGGCAGAACGTTCAACAATGATGATGATCTCCAGAATTCCAACTTGATGACTTCTTTGCAGCAGAAGTCGTCAAGTTGGAATACCAAATTTGGTGGTTCTAAATCGAAAACTGTAGATTTGCATAGCGGACAAACAAACAAACATTCATATACTGTATTAGATTTATGCATATTAATATTGTTGTGTGTGAAAACCCAAGTTTGTCCGCAACGAGCATCGAATCCGTGTCCCCTCATTCCGGAGTAAGTCGCTCTCCCAACTGAGCTACGCGAACAGAATATCTCGCTGCAGATTTGTCGTCTTGACACGTGTTTTTACCTCTGTAGTACGTCACGTGTTTCTTAGAGCAATGGCCTTTGCCATTTTGGGTACACACTGTACGATGTCCTTTGTAATGCTAAATAACGTTATGTATTTGAGCAGAAGAAATGTTCTGACTTATTTTGTCTATTGCTTAGTTGAAATTATGATTTTTTTGTTTTCATGAAATTAAAAAACACCTCATGTTTCAAACAGACGTAAGAAAATATGAGTTAACAGCAAGCGTATTTTTTTATTTTCAAGATATGGGCATTTTTTTTTTCTTCTTCAAGAAGTGGGCATTTTCCCCTCATACTGTTATACGTACTTCCGCTTCGGCAAAAAAAATCCTGTGAGAGAAAAGTGGCCGATTTGGTGTCATTCATCAAATGCACATATATGGAATCTGAAGGGGAAATTTTGTTCTTACAAGAGGAGGAAATATGTAGAAGATTTGAACTCCAGTCCACCTGATCCAAAATAAATATTTGAACTCCAATCTACCCGATCCAAAACGAGTCCGTATCCCAGGAGAAGAGGCATCGTGCTCACATGCGGTTGTGCGTCTTTTCACCAAAACTGGCGAGCATACTTGAGTAAGCCTTGAAACCTCGAAATACTAATTTTTGGTAAATACTGTCATGTCGTAAAGGTTCTTAAGTGCGTATTATTTTGACGTCATTTCTGCTTTTTTGCGACTTTTTTAAAACGACTTTTTTCTGACTTTTTTGAAACTGCGTGAATAATTTTAATATTCCTTCAACTTGTTCAGTCTGCATCGTTCGCGCGAAAATTTATAACACTGAATATTAAAGTAGCTGGAAGAAAGTGTCTTCTGCCACGCAATGTTTTTCGCCTACACAGTTTCTTCTATAAATTCAGTACAAATCACAATAATGCACTTAAGCGTGCCATTTCCAGTGAAACTGATAAAAACGTTGGGTTTTTCTCAGTGCTATGAACATACAGACTTTCGTATGGTCTTTTTTTATTGTTGGTCGCCCATCGGAGTTGCTTAGATGTTCTTATCGCTGAAAGGATAAGAATGAAAAAAATCAGTCGTCGATTCCAAGCGACTGATAAGTTTAGGAAGGATCACCTGTAAACTGGTTGCTAACAGATTTAGAAATTCAGTAATCCGAACGAGGCAAATCCTCTGTCACCAGATGGAATGAAGATACAATTATTTCAGCAGACTGATCTTAAGCTTAGAATACTTTTTTTTTGTTTATTCTTGCAATATAGCATGACTTTGTTGATGTTAGTAAGATGTCAGATGTATCGTAGCGAAGATCTATCGAGCAGATTCGCAGATTCTTGAAGTTATGTGGATAGAGTGACATTATCGGTTGAAAGATCTTTAAAGACCTGCATGACTAAATTTTTAAGACTCAAGGATGCCCGGTAGGAGATAAGATCACTCCCTGGAAGCCGATTAACGCCTCTAAAGTTTCGACGACAACCCATGACCCCATTGACGGACAACTGTGTTTTGGTTTCAAACAGCGGACACTTCACTGGCTGTGATTTTGTAATCACAGCAGTCATCTAACTACTTTGCAAAATCCCTATGAAGAACAAGGCCAGTTCTGAATCACATTTTTTTTCTTTGGAGAAATAGGTAATTCTTTGAATTCTGTGAGCATTTTTGAACCATAATGTAGGAGGTGCAAGACCTCAGTACTAAAATGGCCGTCGCGCGCTGTGGACCCAAAGATTTGTTTCCTGAGCAAAAGCTACGGAACTGGTATAATAATTTGCATGCATAATACTAGATTACCGTAGAAACAAAGGGGAAGCAAATTCCCGGAAGAATTAATTATTGGCAAATACATGAAAGGCATATATGTATGATTTGTCAGTATACAGATACCTAACATTTTTGCTCGTACACGAGCCTGCTTCCATTACGCCACCCAGGAGAACGAAGTTACTGGAGCGTTGTTGTCTTTCGTGGTGTAACGAAGACATGTAAACGACCAAAAATTTAAATTTGAGAAGGTAATTTACCTTCTCAAATTTAAATTTTTACCCGCAGTTGCAAGTCCGCTGCCGGAGGGACCTGGTAGAGGTTCTAACCCATGAAATCTCACACGTGCTCGATGCGCCACAAGTAGGCGAATCTGGAGGCCGTGAGAGAATGTTCACGCTTTGGAGACTGCCCCCTTGAAACACGAGTAGTGTGCGGACGAGCATTTTCCTACTTCAACATCGTTTCTGACATGGAGCCAAGGACAGGTCATATGACAGGATTGACGGTGACATCAACGTAGCATCTCGCTGTTATAGTGCCAAGAATACTGCCGTATTGAATTCCTGTCTGGGAGTGCACTATACCGCGGCGTTGTATGGCTGCTGATTGTAAACTCCGCATGGCGTAAATAACGGTAGCGCCATACCGGTGTGCTGCCAGTTGTCATGCCGAAACGTAATCCGGATTCCTCTGTGTGCATCACGCTCCTTCATTCGACAGTCGAGTTTCGTGTGTCACTACCCAATTTCTAACGACGAGCCATGTGATGTAGCAGCAGCGTGAGGTTCCGGGATGAGCGTCTGGCCCATACAGCCCGACATCATGTAACGTTGTCGTATCATTTGGGGTATATACCTCTGTACCCGTAGCAGCTTGAAGGCCACATTTCAGCATGGTCGCTGTGATGAAAGGGTCGCGAACTGCTCCTCTATGGCTCTATGGAGCAGAATTTATTCAAGTGCTGTGGTCCGGCATCTTGGTCTCTAGAAAAAACACCCAGAAGACGACCCTGTGGTGAATGGGTGGATGAACCGGAGTGACATGGGAAGGAATTGCTCAAGCCAGAATGTTGTGGAGACTTAAGGAGACCTTCATACAATAGTAGATCTAGAATGGTTGAAATGATAAAGTTATATACGAGTATACCATTATACACATATCATATGAAACTTTCATCATCTGCGACTTCCAACCAAACAACAGGAAACCGCTGTGTCGGAAATCATGCCATTCAGACTTAATGACTTTTGTGAAAGTTCTTCTTTTAAGTGATTACAAATAGAATTATTTTTTCCCCAGAAAAAATTCATTCCACGATAATGGAACATGTAATCATTTCTGTTGATGGTTAAGTTTAAATCTTGGGGAACTTACGAGAGCCAAGATTAATCCATGGTTCTGCTTGTTTTCCTCTCTAAAGCAAATGACCCGCCATTTCGAAACTGGAGTGCTCTGTACTTAAATACCCGCCATAGGGAATGGAAGTTCTTTGTACTCAAATATTCGTCACATAGAATCGGAGTCTTTTGTACTTTAATACTCGCCGTTGGAAATGGGAGTTCTTTGGGCTTAAGTACTCGCCGTAGGGAATGAGGGTACTTTTTACTTAAATACTGGCTGTAGGGAATGGAAGTCCTTTGTATTAAATACTCGCCGTAGGAAATGGGAGTTATTTGTACTTAATACTCGCCCTAGGGAAGGGGAGTCCAATCCATTGTACTTAAATACTCGCCGTATGGAATGGGAGTCCTTTGAACTTAAATACTCGCCGTATGTGATAGCTGAAGCTCATTTCTGGTGTTTATCACGGAAATTTGAACGAAACATCCTTAGAGTATTGCCATCTGTATAACTCTGAATTACATTAGATGTTTCAGAATGAATGACTTGCTGAATATTACTCATACTCCGTGCTCCACTGTACTTGTACAGATAAAATAATTACACGATTTGGATAATATTCTTTAATCGCTTTGGAACCTTAATTTCTGGGTATCACATCTGTACGGTGTAAGTATAATTCCTTAATATTTTAGTGCTTGTGATTCATTTGCTCTTTGTCATGATCCTTGACAGAATACAGCTTTTGAGTAGCAGTTACATGATTTTATTTCGTTAGCACTTTCTATTACAATCTTATGGTTTGAGTACAATTATTTCCCTTCTTGCAACTTAATTCAGTGGCTTCCTTACTTACATGCAGAGTTTGAGTATATTCCTTCAAATATTTTGCCGCCCAGGTGGCGCAGTGGTCTAAGCTCTGGCTTATGACTATTCGTCCATGAAAGGTCCGGGTTCGAATCCCGATGAGGCATGGATGTTGTGTTTGTCTTACGGCACTAGATCTCTCCCTTCCCTGGAGCCAGTAATCCTAAATTAGGGACGTGGGACTGCTTATAGCCGATTGAGTTGCTCACGGTGGTCGTTAAACCTCCAATTAAAAAAAATGTATATTTTAACCCTTTTTTCATTGTCTCCCTTACAATAACATTCTCTGATTTCTTTTTTTTTTTTCTTTTTGAGATGCTTGCTGCGTAAAATACCTATCTCAATCACATAGAATGAAATCCCATTTAGACGTTTTACAAGGGACCAAGTAAAATTAACGTATAACTGAAAAAACGTATGAACAAAACAAGGAAAATTAAACATTAAGGGAAATTCAGAATTTTTGTATTGGCGACATTTTACTTAAGTTAGAAATGTATAAACGGGGTTCTACTGTAGCTTTAATGTAATTTCTTCACTTCATACGATTCTTAGTCATAGGAATTAATAAAGAGGAACAGTACACCATTATGTAGAAAATAGTAAAACTATACTCGTGATCCGATTTATTGACGTAGGAATACATGAAAAAGCGTTTCCAAGCTTTTGCACATCAACCAGATGGCTTTTTCAAGGAAGTTAGACAGACTGAGAGTAAAGAAGTGGGATTAAAAATGAACTTTCACAAGGCAAAAGGGATGTACAATGCTTTATAAGATTACTTAAAGCACACGTTCTGAGTTAAGTCACTATTATGATTTTATTATATAGCACTAACATCGTAATATTTTCTAGTTTCCACTTCGAAATACAGAATTTCCATCCAATGTATTCAGAGCAGACTATATTATCCTCTTTCGTCTGTTGTTCAGACTCTTTCTACAAGTCATAGTGAAATATTTCCTTCACTATACATTCCCTCTGTCATAAATAAAACGTAAGTATCCGTATCTTGAACGCTGTATTCAAATCTGTTTTTGATTATTAATGAATATTTTGTAATCAGTGTCATCAACAGGGAGTGATATGCAGATTCTTGCAAAATTACTTAAATCCATTCAAGTTGTGCTGGGTTGGGGACATAGGCGCAAAAATCGTATGGTGTCAGTGGCCCATCCCCCTAAATTTTTTTAAGTACGGATCATTCCCTCAACATTTTGGCTTTAGTTAGTCACCCAAAATAATATGCATCCCTAATTTTTTTGAATTTCAAAAGCTCGTTATTTCTATAGTTTAAATTAAAATTCAGAATAACTGAGTACTGCATTTTTATAATACCAAATGTGTCGTTGTAGGTAATTTTTGTCTTCATGCCATTAATGTAATCGCACGAGAACTGGATTTGCTAGATGACCTGGGTGGGCAGAGCATGGTCCGACCTGTGAGCCTCCTCCCTCCATGTGGGTGCGAAATTTAGACCCCGGCCAAAATGCATGTGGATAATTTAGGGTAATTTAAGCATCCAGTCTTACCCACCTGTCTTATGAGATAGTCCTTGTAGACCCCCCCCTAATCTGGCTCTGGCAATGACATTAAAAAAATTCTGTCCCTACTGTTTTTGGAAAGCTTTCTGCTACCTAGAGATTTAATGAAAGATTAAGGAATAATTTCAAAAATACTGCTTACGTAGATGAAGTACTGGTCTTAAAGTTTGATATATGCATTCTGATTTTCATCAGTATTCTCTCATTGATTCCCAATTGCTTTCTTGTTTGCATTTGTAAAAATTAGACTCATTCGATGTGTTTGGGGGAAAATTCAGACAATGTAGATATGATGGGAAAACGCGTATTTGTAATTTTCGATTAAGAATTCTTTCAGAACTTTTTGAAAACTTTTTTAAGGGAAGACAACTTTCATCTCTCTTCGGAAAGGTACTTTCCGGTGTTCGAAGGCATTTTCTTGTAAGCATGTCATTTTTTTAATCCTAACTTTCCTCGTTGTTTTTGATTGAAAAGCTGAGTGACTGATACCTTGACGTTCTTGGGAGTTCCGATGCTCCAGTGTTTTGAATGCCATGAGCGTTGTCCATCCAAACCGGTCTCGCACCTCTCACTTATCAGGGAACTCAATCGGCATCCTTTATTTTATTTGGTTATTCATCTTTTTCCTTTTCTTTTTTTTTTTTTTTCCTCTTTTCTATGGCCGACCTTTCTTCTTTGGCCTTGGCTCTACTTTTTCCTCTATGAATTTCAATGCATCTCACGGTAGCCGCCGCCCGTTGGCTATTCTAGTCACGTGACAGACAAGTGAAGAGCATTCTTTTGTTCACCAACAGTTTTGATAATGGCGCCTTTCTACTCTTTAGTAAGTTAGGTGTCGTTTGATTTAAGCTTAGACTTTTTCCCCGATGAAAACAGAACTGTAGTTGGAGTCAAAGAACCTAGGTTCTAGCTCAAAGTCGCATTGTCAGAGTCTCGGACAGATTTCTTTTGCTTTCTTTTTTTCCCCTTTTAATGGGAGCGTTTTTGGACGCCATTTATTTACCAATAAAACGAATCTAACTTCGCATACATCTACCGTTTCGCTTAGTTCTTTTACGAACTTCTGCACTGATGGTTTGCCTTCGTGTGCTGAAGAACTCTCAGTGTAGTTTCAGACGCTCTTTCCTGTACTGAAGTTACCGTCAGGAATCGGAAGATTTTATTCCCATAAGAAATTCCCACACATTGTGATAGCATTTAGTACAAAAGAGTAGAGATTCAGTAGATTTGGTCAGTATGATTCAACTAGATTTAGTCATATTCTGTAGTATTAACTATAGTCATTTTTTATTTTTTTGGAGGTTTTTTTTTTTTTTTTTTTTTGATTGGAGGTTTAACGACCACCGTGAGCAACTCAATGGGCTATAAGCAGTCGCCCGTCCCTAATTTAGGGTCACTGGTTCCAGGGAAGGGAGAGAGCCAGTGCCGTAAGACAAACACAACATCCATGCCTGACCGGGATTCGAACCCGGACCCCTTACGGACGAATGCTCAGAGGCCAGCGCCTTAGACCACTGCGCCACCGGGGCGGCAAATTGGAGGTTTAACGACCACCGTGAGCAACTCAATGGGTTATACGCAGTCGCCCGTCCCTAATTTAGGGCCACTTGCTCCACGTAAGAGAGTGAGCCAGCGCTGTAAGACAAACGCAACATCCATGCCTCACCGGGATTCGAACCCGGACCCATCTCGGATGGATGATCAGAAGCCATCGCTTAGACCATTGCGCCACCGGGGCGGCATAGAGTCATTGAGTGATACTACTATGACTTTGCGGTCATGCGGCAGTTTGCTGTCTTGTCTTCACTTCGGGTCGTTCAATGTCAATGAAAGCTTAAGGAAAAGCAAAACAGACAGAAGAAACTGACCAGGGTGCTATAGTGTACGGATAAGACATTTCGGCACGTATGTGAATATGATCAGAATTTTCATAATGAATATTTAGTGGCAAACTAAATGTACACACCACATGCGAAGATTTTGCAAGAAAGCTGAAACTCAGCAAGACGTGGGAAGCTTGTTATCGTTGTTATATTTGCGGGCAATGATAATCATTATTAAATTTCGAGATTGGCACGGAAAGTTATTCAAAATACATTAGTATAACTATACTAGTAATCCGAATTCATTGGCATAGAACAGAAATGAAAGTTTCCGAGCTCTCGCACATCAAACTGATGGCTCTTTCAAAGGAAGAGTGCATTATTATGTTTTCACCCTTTTCTCTAGCACTTGAGGTTGGGGAGGAGAGTGTTGCAATAGTGTTGATGTACAAGTACGGTAATAACGTTAATCTAAATACTACATGTAACGGCTCTCGCTTCTCTTCTGTTACCTCACGAACACTTACTCTCATAATTACCCAAGAGAGCCATCACACGTTCTTTGGTTCACGTTCCTCTGTGTTAGAAAACACCATTAGTCCTCACCCGCCCTCCTTTTTTAAGTGTATCTGTGAATCCAATTAATTGTCTTCAAAATAGGACCAGTCTATTAATATACCAAGTCGCTTTTAAAACTTAACAAAATAATTTAATCGTTTCTCGAAGAATGGTAGTTTCGGCCTCCATGCTTTTAGTTTGGTCAGCGAATGGAGAAACCCTAAGTTTATGCTATCTCCGTAATCTCTTTATCGCCGGAGAAAAGGATTACTCCTGTTGTTGTTTATTTGTATTACTGTTACTGTTCTGGTTTCTTTTCGTGAATCCATCTAATAGCATCGCGGTGTTATTGATGCCGAATTTCAGCTCTTCTACAACTGTGATCGCTAATTCTTTTTCGCTGGTGCTCTGCGGTAGAATCTTCTTACCGCTGTCAACAGCCAAACCTCCGTTCTTAACTCAAAAACCAAAATTTCTCAGATTCTCGCACATAAACACTTTTCCCACAGCAAAACCACTCTTGCTAATAAAAAACAATGAACAGGAAGAAGGTGCAATCTCCCCCCCCCCCTCTCTCTCTTCTGTTAATGGCATTTTTTACGCTCTCCAACCGTAGGTTCAAGAAGCGTATATGCTCCAGATTTGTCCGTCTCTCCGCACGATAACTCGCGTAAAAATGGTTTGATTTCGATGAAATTATAGTATATGGTAGGGGACCACCTGGGGACAAACCCTATTGAAAATGAACAAAATGGGGTCAAAGGTCACGACATAGGAGCGGGTTCCATCCCATTGCCCTTATGCGTCGTAACATGCGTAAATACGGTTTGATTTCGATGAAATTTTAGTATGTCGTAGGGGACCACCTGGGGACAAACCCTGTTTAAAATGTGTGAAGTGGAGTCAAAGTTCATGACATAGGAGCGGGATGCATTCCATTGCCCTTATGTGTCATAACTTGCGTAAAAATGGTTCGATTTCGATGAAATTTTAGTATGTGGTAGGGGACCACCTGAGGACAAACCCTGTTTAAAATGGGCGAAGTGAAGTCAAAGGTCATGACATAGGAGCGGGATGCATTCCATTGCCCTTATGTGTCATAACTTACGTAAAAATGGTTCGATTTCGATGAAATTTTAGTATGTGGTAGGGGACCACCTGGGGAGAAACCCTATTGAAAATAGGCGAAATGGGGTCATAGGTCAGGACATAGAAGCAGGATCCATTCCATCGCCATTATGCGTTATAACTAACGTAAAAATGCTTCGATTGAGACAAAACTTTATCATGTTGTTTCGGAAGTATACTTTACCGATTCTGTTGAATATCATCGAAATGGGGTCAAAGGTCAGGTCATAGGAGCGCGATTTATTCTACAGCCATTATCTAGCTCATTAACTTGAGTAATAATTTGAGTAATGGTTCCTGGTATGTTGAACAGCGTATCATAATCAATGCATTGCATGATTTTACTAACTTTTTATATTTTACGTTTTTCTAAAAAAGAATAGAAGGAGGAGAGCTACCTTAAGTGTGTCTAAAGAGACAGTTCAGCGAACCCTGCTGCGTATGGGGCTCCGACGCAGACGGATGGTCACTGCACCTATGCTAACGAAAATGCATCGGCAGAAAAGGTTTACAATTGGACGGCAGTATCGGGATTGGACCTCCGCTGATTGGCAAAGGATTTATTTCTCCAATGTGTCACGTTTTTTGCTTTACCGAACGGATAGATGTTGTAGTATAAGGCGAGAAACGTCGGAGAATAAATACTCTTCAAGCATTGCTGGCAGAACACAAGCCGTTAGGTTTGGGGAATGTTTTCGTGATGTTCTCCGGGTCCACTCATACCTGTGGAAGGCACTATGGACCGAATTCGTTATGAATCCATCCTTGCAGACCACGTACACCCATGCATGCTGTTTGTCTTCTCTGGGGCGGATGGGCTCTTCCAGCACGACAATGCGACGAGTCACAGAGCTAGAAATGTCCGAGAGTTGTTGGAAGAGCACGATGAAGATTTCAAAGTACTTCCCTGGCCCCCTTATTCCCCAGACTTAAACCCAATTGATCATCTGTGGGACCACCTCGATCGTGTTGTTTGCTCTGTGAATCCTCCACCACGCACCCTCCAGCAGCTGTCAGATGCACTGCAGTCAGCATGGCTCCACATACCTGTGAACACCTTCCAGCACCTTATTGAGTCACCCCCAGCCCGTCTAGCTGCTGTCCGCGCTGCACACGGCGGTTACGCTGGATATTAGCAATGTGACTCGACCGTGCATATATACTTCTAATGAAAAAAAAAAAAAAATCCTGAACCATCGAAATAAAAGTTCACAGAATTTACAGCAAATTCCATTTTGCAGGGGGAACTCACTTGCCTTACCGGGGGAGGGGGCTGAGTGCCTGCTAGCTACGGGCTTGCACTTGGGGCGTCTGCATAATCTGACAAAGGATATTTCAGATTTTAAAGGTCATTCTTTGGTAGGATACACTTCAGTATGAATGATATTTTGCGCCCATCCCCCCCCCCAATAACGCAGCAGAAATTTCTCTCCAGAGGGAGGCCATATTGCGTGTTTCTGCGTATCTGTCTTTTGAATGGTTTTATTCCTTTTGACTCAGATACTTTCTACTATGCGGAGCATTTTGTGTACAATTTAATTTTTCGTTGCGCACATTTCTGCCGCTAGTGGGGGTAACTGGGAATTTCTGCTTTTTGGCGTTTCTACTTGTGCTCTGTTGAACTGGTTCCATTCTCTGTGATGAACAAGGCTCACATTGTATGTGTAGGGAGCCTCAATTCTTAGGTCCGCAAGTAGGTTTGTCCTCCGGTTCTCCCTTAGTATTTGTTTCATGATACAAGGTGAAAATCCTCCAAATACGTGGCGTCAGTAAATAAATAAATACATCGCTCTTTCCACGTTCCAGAAACACATAGCAACCGAAAAATTGTTTTCAGCCGCCGCCGTGGAATTGAACCACGGAACTGTGGATATCTAGCCGAGCGCGTTAACTTTACACGTTATGTGTTTTTGGAACGTGGAAAGAGCGATGTATTTATTTATTTATTTATTTTCATAATACCATTCGTTTCACGATTTCAAGGGTTCCATTGTCGCGGAAGACAAGTAAATCGATGCCGAACATGAGATACGTATTCGTTTCACGATATCCACATTACAACACAACAAAACATTATGAATTAGTTGCAACGCCACGTCATTGATTCAAATTCCTCTGCCAAAGACTGATATCTGCATTGGGTCTAGTCGCTGCTGGTTTCATTTCCCGACTGCCTGGCAGGAGCGTTTTGATCGCTCTTTCCACCACCCACAATACCTGTTTTTATTCGTTGAGTGAGCTGCGCGTCACTACAGGCGAAACCAACTCGTCGTACAAGGTTTTACCGACCCTGATCCAGAATCTGCTTGCGGATGATCCGTTTCCTCGAATGTGAACGTTAGCTTAAGCACTTCGTTGTTTGCACTGAGAAAATTAATGCATTCCTTTTTTCGCTGGTTTCTTTTTTCTTCTCCTAAAAGCGCACTTTGTAAAAGAAATTAATTGCTGTGTGAGAAAGCATGCAGAAGAGAATTTTGTGCCTTCTTTTTTTCTTTTTCTTAGCTTGGCAGTTATCACGATCTAGTGGTCGAATCAGTAAAGGCTTTCTTTTCGCGTTGTCGCGCATCCGAATTTCAATGCAGAAGACGTAGCAATATTCTTTATGTACATTATTTTAATTTTTTGTTTCCCATTTAAAGTTTTTCAGTTGCGTTTCGATGTAGATGTAGTTTTTTCACTTTCTATGGGAAAAACGAACCGGTTCCTTCTTGGAAGAAATCCATCTACAGCAAAATAGTGGTTGTTTAAGTGTTCGCTCAAAACTGTAAATAAGTGAAAGTCTGATGGAACCTATGTTTGTTGTGTTGTTGTTCACGTACCGACGATCAGGTGTTGAAGCTCCACCTCCCGCTGATTGGATAAGACCTTCTGTAATGGATTAATTGGTTGACCGCCCTTCAAAATGAACCGTTCCTATGGCTTCCACCAAAAGCTCAATATTACCTGTAGGTTTCTCCAATCCAGCTCAGCACTAATTATTGTAAAATATGTTTTTACGTCGCGTTCACTCGTTAAGTCTCTTTGTTTGCGCCATTCCCAGTTGCAACCGTGAGACTGTTGGTTTTCGCTATAAACGTTAGGGATTACTTTTCATAGCGCGGAAGTAGTTGTTCCATCACTTCCGCAGTAGTAAATAGACGATATCATCGCTCTGTTCACGTTATTTTTTACTCTGTTGAATGCCACTAGATGTCGACACATCAGTTGCTGAGCCCATCAATAAGCATTTGTGTAGTCAGATGCTAACTTATAAACCACGCATAGCGCTGTGAATTGTTGGCAACGTAACGTAAAGCGAACGCACTCGGCTAGTTATCGATAGATCTGGGGTTTGATCCCAGCGGTGTCGGAAGATCAATTTTTCAGTTGCTATACATTGTTTATTAAATAGCGTGGACAGAGCGATGACATCGTCTATTTACTTTATCGGCCACGTATTTGAAATACATTCCTCAGTAGTACACTCTTATGGTGACTCGGAGTACGAATCAATCGGTCCCAGTTTCCTTCGCTTAAACTATTGAAGCTGGCGGAGATGGTGTAATAGTCTGGGACCAGTTTTCATGGAAGCCATTGGGTCCTTAATACCTCTGGAATAGTAAATTGACTGCCACGAGGTATCATTGAGGATCATACCAGGGGTTTATCGAGAAATTTAAAATTGGAGAGTCCTGAAGAAGTTTGGGTGGGTGGGGGGGGGGTGGAATTTTTTTGGAGAATTTGAATGAAAATAAGTTTTTCGAAAGCTGAAAATTCTTATAGCGAAATATTTAGGATTTAAACCTAGGATTAAAAATGGAGAAAACTTCAAAAATGGAAAAGTGTATTTTTTTTATAGTTAAGAGTGTTTAAAGCCGGGAACTTTTTCGCAAAACGACACATGGTTATTTTATTCTGCCATTTTTTTTAATGTCTGAATGCTTCCATAAACAAAGCAAAAACAGCTAAGTACTAACGAGTTTCTGAAATACACATATAGTAGGTATTGCCATATTCACAAATTTTGTGCATGTTGAAATTACTTAGAATTACGTATATCTGCAAAATTTGGAAGTTATTAAAACGAAGAGACATGTTCATACGTTTTGTGGTTGTATGGACTGATTTTAAACATATGCAGACCATTCGTCCGAGATTGGTCTGGGTTCGAATCTCGGTGAGACATGGATGTGTTTTTCTTGCGGCACTGGCTCTTCCGTTCCCTGGAACCAGTGGCTGTAAATTCGGGACGGGCGACTGCTTATAGCCCATCGAGTTGCTCAGGGAGGTCGTTAACCCTCTCCCTCCCCCAAGAAAAGAGCAATAAAAAAAATCTTAACGGAGATGGTTCATCAGCAATTGGCCGCCCCGATGGCGCAGTGGTCTAAGGCGCTGGCCTCTGATCATTCGTCCGCAAGGGGTCCGGGTTCGAATCCCGGTCAGGCATGGATGTTGTGTTTGTCTTACGGCACTGGCTCTCTCCTTCCCTGGAACCAGTGACCCTAAATTAGGGACGGGCGACTGCTTATAGCCCATTGAGTTGCTCACGGTGGTCGTTAAACCTCCAACCCAACCCAAAACCCATCAGCAATTGAAGGGCGCCATTAGATTCGCTTGGCTTAACATACGTGTAGAAGATATCAAGTCCTCGTTGAGTCGCTATAGCGAATTGAGGCTGCTTTGAAGGCCGTGGGCGGCTCAACTCGTTGTTAGGTACGGGTTCCTGATAATTTTCTGATTCACTGTATGATTATTCGGAGTATACATTAAACAGTACTAAGCTCAAATGATCTTAGCCAGCATTGCCCAGAATTTGAAAATATTATTTTTTGTAGGATTTGATATTCGTGTCAAACATATGAAATAAGCAATGTCTCTAATAAATAGAGAGCTGTTGGATATAACTGTTAGATTTGTTTATGTATTTACGTGTGAGAAAGAGCATGAAAAGCACATGAGTAGGATCATTTATCTTTTCAGAGGCCACCCTCCCAGTCGCTAAACTATAGTTCTGTTGGAGACGATGTCAGGTCTCCTGCGGGATCAACGGGAACTCCGTGTCCACTGTCGCAGCAACCGTCTTCGCAGCAGAGCACGGACAATAACAGTGAAGCGGGTAAGCACTGCACTTTTTCTATTACAAAAACTGTTAAACTTAAAATCTTTATATTGAGGGTGAGTTTGTTATGCGCAGTGTATTTATAAAATATATTGTAACTAAGAACTTGCAAAGACGTTTTTCAACACAGTCCCTTGCTTTTTAACGCACCACTCTTTTCACTTTTTGTTCCGTGACGAAGAACTGTGCGTACGCGGCAGCGGCAGCCTCTTAAGTATGGTTTGAGTGGATCAAATATGGGCTTATCCGAAGGGGACGAGTTCAAGACTATACGCAGAAATTTCTCCAATGTTTCAACTGTCATTTTTAGCAGAGTTTCAGCAATGTGGGCAGAGATACGGGAACGGATAGTGTTGCGCAACAGCAGAATGCTTTGTGATACTTAAAATAGTATAACTATACTAGTAATCGAATTCATTGTCGTAGAATTGCTTCCTTGTGGAAGCAATCCTTCGCCCAATCGAGCAGCATATATTCACCAGCATTTCCCCAAGTCTTACTACTTGGCTGCGATATGCCGACGACGTATTTTTCATGTGGTCTCATGGAAAGGAGACTCCTGCTTTTCATGGATAAAATCAATTATATACATCCTACGATCAATTTCACAACGGAGCTCGAACACAATAGTGCCTTGCAGGCCCGTAGCCAGACAAGCAAGTTGGAAGGGGCGGCTGATGATTGAGATCGGGCGAAGGATGTAAAATGGTCGGGCAAAAGATGTGAAAGAGGGCGGACGCAGCCCGGGCTGGCCTTCCCCTGGCTACGGCTCTGGTACCTTGCCTAATCTGGATGTTTTACACAGCAAAATGCCCGAAAATCGCCTTCGTACACAAGTCTAATGTAAACCCACATCCGTCCTCAACCCCACAGTTCATTCTGCCAAGACAGCTATCTTCCGTTCTCGAATCAGCAGATCCTTTGCAGTCTTCTCCGATGTTCTTTCTAGACAAAGCATTTTCAAATTCACCATTGAAGCAGGGTACACCCCGAACACATGCTATATAGATATATCGAAAGAAACAGTCATGTTAATCTTTCTATGCCACAGCTACGCTACGTAGGTTCTATTCTCTACATACCAAATATTTCCTATCAACTCAAGAAGATGAACCTCGGTGTCGGCATAAAATCTCCGACATCTTTATATGCCATGCTTAAGGAAAATACTGACAAGTCTCCACTTTCCAACGAAGCAGGTGTTTATGCCATCCTTCTACAGTATCCCGACGGATCCAAGTGATACTACATTGGAATGACCAAACGTTTATTTAGAATTCGACTCAACGAACATAAGAGGGACACAAAGAACGGCAAATTAACCACAGCCCTTTCCATAGAAGTCCAGTTCAAGTCTGCTGATCCTATGTTGGATAACATGAAGAAATTAGCTTCCTACTCCACCCCTAAATCCATTGCCATTCCAGAAACTTTGGAGATCATTACCAACAGTGAGTCTTGCAATTACCGCGTCTCTCTGGAGTTACCACGAATTTGAAACCAATTGTTCAGATAGTGAATGCCTTTTGTTTTCCTCCCAGTTTTCCCCTTGCTAAACGAACATATAATGCCTCTCGTCTTTGAATGAATAATCACATTAGCATCTCTTCTTTTACTGTGAAGTCAAGTCACCGCATTAAAATTGTTGAAGCATTCTGTTATCCAGTTAGCGTTTTTCCGTCTACCTTCCTTGAAAATGCCATCTGGTTGTTGTGCTAAAGCTTGAAAACTTTGATTTCTATTCTACGCCAATAAATTCGGATTACTATATAGTATAGTTGATGTAAAATTCTTTGTATTATTATTTATTTGCTTTGTGATAGTAATTATCGGCGTTTGCTTCGAATTGCGTGCTTTGGCTTGTCACCTGGTATCACATTTACTGTTTAGTGTTAGCCCCTGCTTTAACTTTCGGTGTTGGCCCTTGTAAGTGTCAAGAAACAGTGAGCGACACTTTTCCAGCTGTTAGTTCAGTTTTGAAGTGGTGATGCTGTATATGTTTCTGTTCCAAACTCTAGCGTTTACCGCTACTGCTAGTACATAATGGTAGATCCATGTATCGTTCCCACCGATTGCTTTCAAAAAGGTGTCGCCTTTGTTCTCATAGTTTTCCAAAAGCTGTTGGCAGACGTTCAAACGATTCCCTTTGTGCTCTTCTGTGAAAAGTTCTGGAACTCATCTTGCACAGACTTTAGCGAAGTTTAGCATTTTATTTTTGGATTTTCCATGCACTCCCACACACATTACTTCCAAAAGGAAATTAAGTAATGGCAGAAACAATGGTTGGGGTTAGGGGGAAAAAAGCAACAACAACAACAAGGTGTGAAGAGAATTAAGATCAAGATATATCTAATACAAAAGGCAAAAGTTCCTTATAAATTCTCAAGTTTTATAGTCTTTCCAGTGTGCAGTGCCATCTTAGCCCTTTTGGGGTCCCTGGGCCATCACATTTTTCGAGGCGCCTGATCTTTATACATCATCATCGCCAACCATTATCAATCTATTACTGGATGAAGGTCCCCCAAGTTTCTTCCAAAACTGATATAGAAACATTCAATATCAAGCAATATCCAGTAACTTTTTAAATAGCACTTGAATCAAAAATGGTATATGACAAAAACTGTAGAACTCCGTGTACCAAATGCACTCACACATCGTTGATTAGTAAATTACGAGAAAATGGGCGCGGAAAGATATGTTTCTTCCTTTCTTCCTTATCCCACAAATTATTCAACGAGAACTAAATTAAAACAGAACATAGAAATAAACCAACCACCGCCGTTTCCTGACAATAGGACGCACGGGACAAAAATGCCGATATGCGCCCCCCCCCTTGTTAAACGGCAAAGATTGAATATGTACACTGAGTGGCGACTTTATTATGACCACCTAACAGTTTTAAGCAAATGAGCTATGGCTACACGCTGTTACTGCCAGAGGGCGAAGCTAGCATAAAAAGGGAAAGATTAGTGCTTGCTACAGAAGTAGAAGTGATTTTGGGGTGACTAGATGGGTAAAAAATGCGATTTGACGGACTTTCAACGTGAGATGATTGTAGGAGCTCGGAGCCATGGAGCGAGTATCACCGAAACCGCCGCATTCGTGAAATGTTCCAGAGCAGCTGTTGTTTAAGTGTTTCAAGACTGGACTGTCAGCCAAAAAACTGGGTCTCTACGTGCAACGCGTGGTCGTCATCGACTAGTGAATGCTCGAGCGGAACGGAGAGTGTCCAGACTGGTAACAGACAACAGAAGGGCAACAGTGCAGCAAATTACAGACCATCTTAATCAAGTATCCCCTCAAATGATCTCTGCACTTACTGTTCGCCGTACACTGCATCGGATGGGATATGGCAGCCGAAGGCCTGTTCGAACACCTTTGCTGTCTGAAGTTAACAAGAGAAAACGTCTCCAGTTCTCACAGGAGCACAAGGATTGGACAGTCGGTAATTGGTAACAAATTATGTGGTTCGATGAATCACGTTTTCAGTTGCACCATGCCGATGGCCGAGTGAGAATTTGGCGGAAACAGCACGAAAGCATGAACCCCAAATGCATTACTACAACCCTTCAAGTTGGTGGAGGCAAATTTATGGTTTATGGAATGTTTTCCTGGCATGCTTCGGGCCCTTTAATTCGTGTTGATCAACGTCTGACTGGCACACCATATCTAAACATCGTTGCGGACCAAGTGCATCCTGTCATGTGGATGGTTTATCCCAATGGCGATGGCTACTTTCAACAAGATAATGCGTCCTGCCATAGTGCTCGTATTGTACATGATTTTTTTCAGGAACATGCCGGTGAGTTTACTTTGCTTAGGTGGCCCCCACAATCTCCAGATCTCAACCCCATTGATAATTTGTGGGATGAAGTTGAACGAGCCATCAGACAGCTGGATCCACAACCCTGCAGTCTCACACTCCTGGAAAGTGCTATTCATCAAGCATGGTCTCAGATTCCACAAACTACCTATCAACATCTCGTGGAGTCCATGCCACGAAGAATCGACGCAGTATTAAAGGCAAAAGGTGGCCCAACGAAGTACTGAGGGGGTGGTCATTATAAAGTGGCCACTCAGTGTATAAAAGGCCCTGGTGAGCAAACCCTAGTAATAAACGTACTGTACGGGCACTTCTTCGTATAGACAACACAAGTGACTGTTTAAAAGGAAAAAGTAATTTCTATTTTAAACCTTCTTGAATGTTTTATATTAACTTATACGTCGGTCAGTGGAATTGAAAAGCTGTCCTGATTTCCATAATAAACAATGCTAGTCTTCAGCTTTAGTATATGAAATAAATCGGTTATTGGCGTAAATATACAAGAACGCAAATGCAACAAATGAGAAGTTCTAATTAAAAATTCAAAACCTAAACAATACAAAACGGGATATATGCTTAAATTAAACCTCGCGCAAGCTACAACAATTCTAGATTTAAGTGCGCGGAACGGGTGGCGGTAAACTCCGACTCTGCTAAGAAAACTGCTACACGGCGGAAATCTTCCAGTCAGATAGACTACTACACCTACTCATATAAGAGAATGTACAGACTGGTGTAAGTGTAATTTTAAGCGAAAAGATGAAGAACAAATTGTTTCACTATAGTTGCGTAAGTGAGAGAATTCTCTGGAGAATCGTTTGAAAGTGAACTTTTAGAGAATCGTAATTGTTGTAGTGTATGCTCCTTGTGACTCGGAACCTTCTGATAAGAAGGAAGATTTCTGGAATGAGCTAAAAGCTGTTTTGAGCAAGTTTGGTGCTAAAGAAAAAGTTATAATAGCAGGGGATATCAATGCTAGAGTAGGTGTGTAGAATGCAATATCTGACAATGTTCTGGGTAAGTTTAATGATCCTTGTGTGAATGATAATGGTGAAAGATTAATTGAACTCTGCATTGAGAATGGTTTGCGTGTATCTAATACATTTTTCAACCACAAGTATATACACACATATACTTGGGAAAATCGTACTCTTGGTCAAAAGAGTGAGATAGATTTTGTTGTCTACGATCAGCGTCTGAAACACTTAGTTGTTGACACCCGTGTGATGAGAGGTGCGGATGTTGGTTCTGATCATTACTTGGTAGTGTCAAGAGTGAAACTTAATGCTGGTTGGAAGAAAAGGAATAGGAAGAGACCCAGGATAGAAAGAATAATGGTTGATAGGCTCCTTCAAGACAATCAGCGTTATTCTCACCTACTCAGAGAACGAATGAAGGAGCTGAAGTCTGGTGAGAGGGATGTAGAAAAGAAGTGGGAATGTTTTAAGAACTGTGTTGTCACTGCTGCTAAAGAGGTCTGTGGCATCACTAAATAGTGGGTAACAATAGAGGTGATGCTTGGTGGAATAGTGAGATTGAAGAGACAGTAAAGAGAAAGAAGGAAGCCTATTTGGGGATGTTGCAAGGTAGAGTCTCTGTTGATGAATATCACTCAAAGAAGCGTGAAGCTGCAAAGCTGGTTCGCCAGAGTAAAGCAAAAGATAGGAAGGAAAAGGTGGAAAGGCATGAACTGACTTTTTGGAAAGATAGGAAGTCTTTCTAGAAGTTCATGAGAGTCAGGAAAAATAGGGGAAACAAAGTTGTAAGTTGTGTGAAGAATGAGATCAGGGAAATGATATGGGAGCCCAATGAATTAAGTGAAAGATGGGGTGAATATTTCTGTGAGTTATTAGATCAGGAAAGCAAAGATGATTCTGAAACAGACGCAGATGATGTCACAGTAAGGGATGGAAGCACAGGAGGGATCTCAAGAGAAGAAGTGTATAAAGCTGTAAAATCTCTTCAGAATGGTAAGGCTCCGGGAGTTGATGGCATAACTGCCGAGATGTTGAAATATGGTGGTGACTCAGCAATTGACTGGTTAACTGAAATTTGCCAGTTGTGCTGGGAGTTAGGAATGGTCCCTCGGGATTGGAAGGATGCTATCATTGTTCCCTTGTATAAGGTAAAAGGCGATCAGACTGAATGCAAGAACTATCGTGATATTAGTCTACTGAGTGTGCCAGGGAAAGTGTTTGGTAAGGTTTTTATTGAAAAAGTACGGGGTCTTACATCAGAGAAAGTGTGGGATGTTCAAAGTGGTTTTATGCCTGGTAAAGGATGCACTCACTAACCAGATTTTTGCATTACGCACGATGATTGAAAAGTATCTGGCTGTTGGTAATAAAGTTTTTGCTGCCTTCATAGATTTAGAGAAAGCTTACGACCTAGTAAATAGGACACTTGTGTGGAAGATACTGAATAAATATGGTGTTACTGGGAATCTACTTAATAGTGTAAAAGCCATGTATGCTGGTAGTAGAGTTTGTGTACGAGTAAATGGTGTTTTATCAAAATGGTTTTCTATTGGTGCAGGAGTTAGACAAGGTTGTGTAATGTCACCATGGCTGTTTTATATATTTATGGACGCGTGCATGCGTGATGCCAAAGTAGATGATCGTGGTTTGTGTCTTGGTGATATCCGTGTGTGCAGATTGCTGTATGGTGATGACACTGTCCTGTTAGCAGAGATCAAAAGTGATTTGCAGAGTATGTTGTCTGGGATGTACGAAGTTTGCATGAAATTCAAACTGAGTATAAATAAGGGAAAAACCAAAGTTATGGTGTTTGAGAGAGGAACTGGTAGCACTGAATGTAATGTAAGTATAAACGGCACTATGATTGACCAGGTGAGTGAGTTTGTGTATTTAGGAAGCATGTTTGACAGAGAGAACAAATTGGGTGAAATTAGTAGGCGAGTGAATTCTTCATTGAAAGTCATAGCTGCTCTGGGAGGTTTTCATAGGAATGATGGGTTCTCAAGAGAGTCCCGCATGGCTGTGTATGAAAGTGTAATTGTTCCTATTCTGATGTATGGCAGTGAAACCTGGGTACTGCAGAAGAAACATAGGAGTCGTTTGTGTGCTGGAGAAATGCGTTACTTACGTGGGGTTTGTGGCAACACACGATATGATTGTGTGAGGAATGAAGATGTTTTGCAGTTGTGTGATGTGAAGCAAAATGTTGTTAGCAAGGTGAAGACCAATATGCTTCGGTGGTTTGGCCATGTTGAAAGTATGAGTGATGAGGTGCTTACTGAGAAATTTTTTTAGCCCAAGTGGCAGGAAGGAAAGGCAGAGGAAGACCAAGGAAGACATGGGTGGATCAGATTCACGAGTGTATGCATGAGAAAAAGATTATGAGTATGAAGTATAAAAGATCTTGTGTACGGCGTGTAATGGATATCAGTGAAGCCCGAGTTGTATGTCAAGATCGCTGTAAATGGAGAAGTTTGACACGACATCAGTAAGTAAAAATATCTGGTAGTTTGTATTTCTTTTTGAAGCTAACCTCTGAATCTCGGAGAACAGCCTAGTGATATGTATGTATGTAAACAAATTGCGTTTCGTTCGCAGTGCTGAGATGAGAGGGATAATTTTTCTAGTGGAACAAAACAAAATGCACGAGTTTTCCTAGCGATATAAATGCGTACGTAAGATCAGAATGACAAAGGGTTTGTGTTTTCCGACTCTCTAAATCTTGAGCTATGATTTTAATACACTCACGGACAATGAAATTTGCGCACCTAGAAGAAAACATGCTACAACCGCGAAACTTAGCAAATAGCTGGAGTGCGTGCTGGTATGCAAATGATTCACGTTTGGTGCGATTGCGCATGACCGCACACCCTGTGGTGGCGCTGGAAGCACGAACCGGCAGCCTTTTAAACCGACCTGTAGTCGATATCCCATGAAAGCGAAAAGCACTGGCCGATGCAAGCAAGAGTACAGAGTAACAAGAATGCCGGGTAGACACCAGAGACGTCGATTTACGAAACTTACGGACTTTGAGAACGGCCTGATCATCGGACTGAAGACCACAGTTTGGTCGACGCGCCGTATAGCCCGCCACGTGGATCGTTCTGACCATATCGTCCGACTGTGTTGTGAGCAGTGGACACGTGACGGCACTGCCACTCGGCTGAGCGTCTTCGGACGGACCAGGAGGACCACCGGTAGAGAGGATCGACGGCTTGTGCGCCAGGCACGAACGGATCCCACGGGGTCCCGGTCTACTGTACAGGCAGATGTAGCGGCTTCTGTGCTCCCACGAACCATTTCCTCACTCCTCGCGGGAGCGAATCTGCGATCCCAGCGCCCCTTACGTGTGTTGCTATTAACACCGGAACATCGCCGGTTCTCTGTGCAGTGGTGCCAGGCCAGAGCAACGTGGAACACCGCCGACTGGCGATATCTGGTGTTTAGCTATGAGTGCCGCATCGTTTTGGGGACAGATGATCATCGTGTCCGGGTGTGGATGTCCCGGGTTAACGACATAATCCCAACCTCGCTATCGAGCGCCACACCTCCCCCTACTACAGGCGTTATGGTCTGGGGAGCCATTGCCTATACGATTGCCGATCAGCTCTAGTACCATTCCCTCCGATGCCTGAAATTCACTTACGGGCACCACTTTTCATCTCCAGTAATAATATGTGACAGTGATAGTTTGTTTTTTTGCGAACATTCGCGATAACTGGCGAGCAAGGAACCGCATATGGCAACACGCTGATTTTTGTTGTCCTCAGTCAGAGTGTGGGGCACCCTAGACCCCAATTTCCGGACCTTTCCCATTCGTTCCAGGTGTCGCACCACTGTAACCTGATCACAGTCAATCTCAGTGGCCAATTCACGTGTGGTTTGACGCGGATCCAACTGGATGAGATGGTTCAAACGATCCTCATCAAAGTGAGATGGGCGACCTGAACGTGGGGATTCGTTGAAGTCAAAATTGCCACCTCAGTATCGCTCAAGCCATTTGCGGGCTGTCCTCGGAGTAATAACATCCTCCCCATACACGGCGCAAATTTGTCAAGTAGCGTCGCGTCGGCTGCTGTGGATTCCTTGTATTAAACTCGTAGCGGAGCAGATGTCGGAAATGTTCATTCCTCTCTACTTGACACTCCATACTTCCGGACCTTGAAGCCAAAGAACCATTAGCCACAATCACACAACGCAATATGATTTAGGTACACGATATTACTGGCTACATTTTGATATGCAACTGGCCATGATATGCAACTGGCCATGTCATTACTGACCTGGGAAACATTCGTGAAATAAAACGGCATGAACTTATGTATCAACCCAATAGTATAAGAAGGTGTGGGAGTTTACCTGGATCCGCGCGGAACACCCAGAAGTGCGCGCCAAATAGTAGGAAGGTCGGTGGAAATGTCCTCGTTGCAAACATGGGGGTTGGTAAGATGGGGGGGGGTAACGACCACCGTGAGCAAAAGCAGTCGCCCGTCCCCATTGTTTCCAGAAAAGGGAAAAAGGCAGTACCGTAAAACAAAACACAGCATCCATGCCTCACGGGTATCGAACCCGGACTGATTGAGAACTAATGGTCAGTTGCCATCGCTTAGACCACTGCACCACCGGGGGCGGCAGGTAAGATTTTCAATCGTTTCCCTAAATGCAGTGGCTCTCGCGTTTTTTGTATTTTTTAGTTTTGATTTTAATTAGAATCTCTCACATTTACTTCAAAGTGAGCTACTTCCTGATGAAGCTAACCGTCTAGTGGTGAAAGTTTGCGTTTTTGTTCTTATATATTTACGCCAATAAAAGGATTTTTTCATACATTACAGCTATTATTATTGTTGAAGTATTATTGTTGAAGTATTCTACCCGGTGTTCTACAAATTTTTATAATGCTAATCTTTGTAAGGTAAATTGTAAGGTTTAAGGCCACGAATGTCTGTGTATTGACCTCACTTTTCCCGTAAAAGACAAAAAAAAAAAAAAAAACCCAACGGTAGGATTCAATGAATGAAACAGTAATGAATCGCACTTGAGTTTATTTTTTATCTTTGCAGCACTTCACTAAATTCACTTTGAAAACACAACTGTTGAACTCGTTAGCTGGTTAGTCTTATATGTTTTCCGCAATAATAGAAGCCTTAATTTTAAACATTACTAATAAATGGTAGTACGACTCGTAAACTAGAGTTCACAAGATTGATTAAGGTAGTGCATTTTGCAACAGCCAACAGTCCGCCTAAATATCGCGAACTCTTGTTCGCCCTCCCGGTGGCGCAGTTGTCTAAGTGGTGGTTTCTAATCATTCGTCCGAGTTGGGTCCAGGTTCGAATCCCGGTGAGGCTTGGACGTTGTTTTGTGTTACGGCACCAGTGGCCTTAAATTAGGGACGGGCGACTGCTTATAGCCCATTAATGTGCTCACCCTAGTTGTTAAACCACCAACCCCCCAACATTTGTTAAAAATCACTTTTATCACTTCCGTATTGTAACCTTTCACTTGGCTGACTGTCAGCATTTTGCAGACGCAACCAAGGAACCGTGACATTCAGAAGTAAAGTAACCAAGAAATAACACCTTATGTTTGGGGGGGGGGGGGCTCAAAGGGAAAGTTAGATCTAGAAGTATACGTCACACCTTCTCGAAATACACTGTCTACCAACTAGTAATTGGACACCTGTGAAAGCAAAGGAAAACGAAGTTTATTCACCTTCAATAGTTGGTGGAGCCTCCACGAGCGGCGATTACAGCTGCGCATACTCTCAACCAAGCGTTGTACGACGGCTAGCGGTATTTTCTTCCACTCGGCTTGGAGAACACAGGCCAGTTCCTCCACCGATTTCGGACGGTATGGGCACCCCTTAAGTAGACGCTCCAACTCGTCCCAGAGGTGATCGATAGGGTTAAAGTCCGGGCTCTGCGCAGGCCTGGCCAGTCCATTCGATTAACCCCATTGTCACCATACCAAGCCATGGTGGACCTCGCAACATGACAGTTACTTTCAGTAACATGGGTCCACCCCGTAAAACTGCCACAACGTAGAAAGCGCATGGTCCTCCAAAATGGTGCAGTAGGTCTCGGCGTTGAGTCTACCAGGATTTGCGACCAAGGGTCCCGTGCCATACCAGGAGAAACACCCCCATAGCATAATTCCACCGCCGCCGAACTTCACAGTTGGCACAATACATTCCGGCAGGAGGCGTTCTCCAGGAAGACGCCAAACCCAGACCCTGCCATCCGAACGGTAGAGGGTGAACCTTGATTCGTCGCTCCAGAGAACCTGTTTCCACCGTTCAACGGTCCACTGTCGACGTTCTTTGCACCACGTTAGTCGAGCAGTGTTATTGGACTTGGTGATCAAAGGCTTGTAGGCGGCAGCACGTCCATGATAACCGAGAAGATGGGCTTCTTTACGGATGGTATTCTTCGAAAGAACACTCTACGGATGTCTGTTGAAACTCCTCGCGGATGTGGCCCATCGATTTGGTGCGGTTCTTCGGAATTTCTCTGGCCAGCACCCGTCGGTCTCTAACTCCCAGTTTTGTGGGTCTGCCGGGTCGGGGCACATTCTGACAGTCACCTCTCATCTTCCACTTGCCAATCACGTAGGCCACTGTCGATTTTGGGTACTTCAACTCGCTGGATATGTCACGTATGGATCGGCCATTTCTGTGATACACCCGACGATTACACCTTTCTCGAAATGAGCGAGCTCCGAACTGCGTGGCACCTTGCATGCGACTGGTTGCGTTGTTGTTTTCCACACGATATTTAACGGCGGCGGCGGTGACGTGTATCAGGACCGCAGATATCGTCGATTGTAGGGGTGTCCAATTACTTGTTGGTAGATAGTGTATATTATAAAATTATTCGGAAAAGAGTTAATGCTCATTTTGTTGAAAATTTTGTGGAAAATTCGATGGATACAGACTTGTGGGTCCACGGATAATAAAGAAGACATATAACGATTTGTTTGAGGGGTGACAGCCTGAAAGAAACTCAATAATTTATTTGAACATAGACAAATCAAGAAAAAAAAAGTTGTCAGTCAATCCGTATGTCCCAGGCAGGCGTGTCGAAAATTTTCCTTTCACAGGTCATATAGAGTGCGTGAGAAGCAAGAAAAATGCATCATTGTGTAAGATGCCCCATCGATGTTTTTACAAAATAAAACCCTTCCGTAACTTCCGACGTTGTTTGTAATTTGAATTTTACTATGCTTTGCTGCTATGTAGCAGGAATTTAAACCTCCACACCCAAATGTACATAAAAATCATTTATTCAGAAAGGTGCAGTGTTGAACCCTCTCTCAGGTCCAAATTAAGTTATATTTTGGATTCAAATAAAAGTCTATGCAAATAGTAAATTCAACGACGAGGCGCGTGATATTCCTGTTTTTTTTTTTTTTCTTTCTTTTCTCTCTTCGAAATGCCTTGCATACAATTTGCCGTCGAAGTGCCGTCATGTCGAGATGAAAAGTAGTACTAAATTGCTTGCCTCGATTTGCTGTTCGCAGCCAATGCAAATGTGCACGGCCGGAGTCAGGGAGTGGTGCGGGGGTTTTGCATGTGCTCAAAGGTGCCTCTCCTCTTCCAAATTACGGTGAAAGGATCCCCATAATCAGGGCACAAAACGACCACGTTCCTGCATCCTCTTGAGAGCGAAGCACTTTGTCCGGGGGAGCGTTCTGAATGGGCCCATTACACCCGAGTCCCCCTCGACGCGCTATTAACCGAGTTAGAGTTAAATTTCGTTGGGCCAACTGCTCGGAGCCTTAATCCAATCAGTGGCTTACGTTTTGACAAAACAGATGGGAACCGACGGCAGGTACCTGGCTAAATAGACGCTGAGAGAGAGGGTTATGTTCGACCAGACCACCATCTTCACTCTATCTCCATCCTTCACTTACACTCTCGCTCCCCCGCGATTCTATGTCTCCTTCTATTGACTCTACATCCCTCCATCCTTTAGACATTACTGTCTTTCTATTTCCCGTCTCTCTTCCGGAACTTCCCCCCACCCACCCTTCCACCTTCTTCGGTAATGCGACAGAAAAGCGCGTCGTAAGTGCTTGTTCGGTTACATAATAATGCTAGCGTGTGAAACGAGAATCACTCCTTGCAGCGAGCGCTTACTCCCTGATTTGTTTGTTGCCCGGAAAAAGCTTCGTTTTAGAACTAAAACTTAGGGTGGGAATAGAGAGATTAATAATGTGAGAAGGGTTTTTTTTATCACCGTGAGAAAAAGGAAGAAAGGAAATGTTATAGCAAATTGGATTAAAAAAACCCGATCGTTGACTTTATCTAATATATTTAGCTTAAGTATAAATTGCGTTTCTCTTTCGATGCCACACCGTACAGAGTACACTTGAATAACTTTCTCTTTTGATGTCACACTAACAAACTACACGTGGATTACTTTGGAAATGTCTTCTTCCCTTTAGTTCAATTTGTTCATTAGTGCTCCGTATGTTGTATTCTGTGGCTAACTCACACGGAGCGCGCGATACCCTAGCCCAGAAATATGTGGATTTTGTGGTTGCCGGTAAACCGCCGCACAGGAAAATTGCCACACGTCTTTCAGCAACTTGGAAAACTGCCACACATTCAAAGTGTTCCTTGGAAGAACAGCAATTTGTGTCCGGCCCCTTAGTGAAAAACATGTGGCAGTTTTCCTGTGTGGTAGTTTTCCTGCGTGGCAATTTTCCAATACGTGGCAGTTTTCCAATGTGTGGCAGTTTTCCAAGTTGCTGAAAGAGGGGTGGCAATTTTTCTGTTTGGCGGTTTACAGTGAACCGGATTTTGTAGTACTATCAGTAAGCAAATTTAATTGCAAACGATCCGGTGTGTAGATCTTAAATACAGGACTCTGCACATAACATTTGTTTGTTCATTCGTTTTTGTGTCTAGTTGCTTTTTGCGAGCAAGCCACCAAACAGGGAAACAGAGAACAAGCAAACGAAGTGCTAAAACTATTAGCTTATTTTCCCCAAAGTTATAGTTCGTCTGGATCAAATCCTGGGTATCATGGGCAGTAATCAATCATTCGTTTATTTAAAGGTATTTCCCCATTCCAATAAATGCATGGTAAATAGTAACGAGTGATCCATGGAAAAAATTAATTTGAATCGATTGATAGCTGTCTCCGCCAGGGCACAACAGTTTGGATTAATTACCAGATATCACAGTGAATAAAATACATTAACTTGGATCAATTTGCTTGGTGTTACCGTGTTCAGGGTTAGAGGAAATTTTCCTTATCTGGGGAGGCGAGACTTAAAATTTCGTCCCTTCGAGTTCAAGAGTTGCCCACTTCCTGAAAGAGTATGCAGTTTTAACGTTCTCATGCCCTGTTACAGGAAAGGCATTATGACCGTTCAAAAGTTCTATTTTTTGACGAAATTTTATACTAAAAATATGAAAACTAAGTAAATATAAAAAAAATGGAAAAGACAAGTAAAACGGAAAAGTTACGCGAGCTTCAGCAATATAGTACTCAGCAGAAATGCAGAATAGAAAAGGAATCAGTATCAGATAGTGAACACAACAAAAAGATGTTTCGTTAAATGTTAAACACTCAAAGGGCTTCTAGACACGTGGAGCACAGATGACTAATTAGCTCATTCCTACTGTGTACAGAGAAAGGCCACGGAGGGCAGGCCTGTCCCCATCTTATTTTACATGCCTTTCACCGCTGTTTCGGACAATTCTTTTCATACATTTGAAAGGTCTACACTTCACATAGCAAGTTAATCTGCTTCCTGGTTAGCTGAGCGGAATGCTGTATGTGTCTAACCCACGTAGCACAGCCTTGCAATTTAATGTAAGCCACCCCTGAGCCATCGTCTTCTATTCCAAAAGACGTGGCTCATTGTTGGGCTTACTTTAAATTGCAAGGCTGTTCTATTTGGGTAAACTCAAGTCATAAAAAAAGGAGAAAGTACTGAAGCGTATAATTTCCTCTTTCTGAGTTGCAATTTTTGACAGATTTATTCAAACGTTGTGGATTTCTATCTTTTACGCCCCTCGGATCATGAATTTGCTCCCCTGGTATCACCATTTTGATATTCTGTGGGGCAACCCTCCCCCCCCCAGGTAGCTGCGGGCCTGAGCGTAATATAAGCAGTCAGTTCCGCATAGATAACGAAATCCACAGCAGTGAAGTGCAGTTAGTTTGAATCGATTGCAGATACCACTGCCAATGAACTACAGTGCATTCGGGTCGATTGCGAAGCATAGCTATGAATAGACGTGTTTAAGGAAGCTATCCAAAAAGCTCCAGATCCTCAACTCGTAATTTTTTCTTTTTTTACCTGTACTAATTTGTAGATCGTTTTTATGTAGCCAATTCATGTTACGAACATTTTTTAATATAAAATTAAACCATTTGTGTACTATTTTTCTCCCCTAGTCTGTAATAACCTTAACTGTCATTTTATGAAGGAATTTGAATAGTGTGTGTTATGTTACACATCTCACATTTTTTTGCAGATCATTATGTGTGTATGAGAGGGGGGGGGGATAGAGATAGAACTGTGTCCCTCTCTTCTCCCTTTGCCTGTACGCGAATACTATTGCGCAGTACCTTTAATTTGGTGAATTTCCACTTCCCGGTCTCAGAGCAGTAACCTGTGTAAAAAATGTTGTTAAGAAAATGTTGCAAATTTAATTTACATTAATTTCATATACACGTTTTTTCCTAGGATCGAAATAGGAAACGAATAAGCGAAACTTCAAAGTTTAACGATATTACTTTAAAAAAATACGAACCTCTGCATTTAAAAAATATAGTATTTAACGTAGAAAGCGAATGTTTGATGCACTTACTACTAATGAAACAGCATTCATTTACTTTATCGCGTTTCATTTTCGTTCAATTTCTGGAAAAGATATACATCTGCGTTTGCTGTACAGTATTTTTACCGATGCGTAGTAGTCTAATTCGAATTAACAGCAGGCCTTTAGGCATTATTTTTCAATTAGTTTTAAAATTCTGTGTTTGCTGAGCCTGAGATGGATCTTTTGAGCGCAATGCAAAAAAATCATTGTACACTGTAGTGATAGCATTTTAAGTACAATCGTTTATATCATGACTAATGAGAAATGTTTTGATCACATCTTAGACAGCAAGAGCTTGTGCAAAGCTTAGTGTTGGCTGAACTCGAAAATTTTGAAATTCAAATTCCATTTTCACTTTGTAATTTTCATGTCAGTTGGCATTATATGGTGTCCGTTAAAAAAGGGTAGAGATTACGAAAATAACATTATGAAATGAAAGGCGTGGAAGTGAATCGCGGCTCGAACACTTTCACTAACTGTCGCTGAAATAACGACTCATACTACAAGTTGAAAGTCTGAAATGCCGCCCCCATAACGCAGTGGTCTAAGCGCTGGCTTCTGACAATTCGTCCGAGATGCTTCCGTGTTCGAATCCCGTGAGGCAACGATGTTGTTATTGTTTTACGGTACTGACTATCTCTCTTCCCAGGAACCAGCGTGCCTAAATTTGGGACTGGCAACTGCTTATAGCCCACAGCGTTGCTCATTGTGGTCACTGAACCCCCAAAAAAACAGCAAAGAAAAAAAAAACCCGTCTAAAGTGTATCAGGCCTTGAAAGTTCAAAATGTGGAGCGCGTCTGAAAACAGAACATTGCCCCATTGCTCTCACTCCATATGAAGTGTTCACACCATCGATAGCGATCGAGTTGTTTTGCGGCTGGGGCCAATGGAACATACTGCACAGGTTTTCGGACATACAATTCGAAATTATTCAAACGTCTTGACACCGTTTGACGCGATATTTTGGGACCCGTGCTGTAATTCCAGCTGCTTTCCTAACTTGCCAGCAGTTATTCGGCGAGATCTTTTAGCCGTTACAACGACACAACGATCACCCGCCCAGACTTTCCAAATCAAGGCCTGTATTCTCTCGTGTGGGTCCGTAGAATTTAAGCACATGTCTGATGCGTTTTATTGGGTGTGTGCAAAAGTTCTACCCGTTTTT
Organism: Macrothele yani; assembly: GCA_039090855.1. NCBI lineage: Eukaryota > Metazoa > Arthropoda > Arachnida > Araneae > Macrothelidae > Macrothele > Macrothele yani. The sequence goes on from CM076991.1 coordinate 2,018,257, forward strand.
GTAATACATGCAAGTTGCGATCGGAGTAGTTACGCCACAGATGACGCTGCGATGTCGAATTTTCGGCCAATAAAGCGTGCGGCAGTAGAGCATATAGAGGCACTAGGTTTGTCCGAGTAGGTCATTCGTAACGGAAATCACGGACGGTGTAACATGGCATGCAATAAGGAGCACATTAGACATTGCTTACTGTACGAGTTCGATAAAGGCAGTACTGCAGCCGCTGCTTGCTGCAACATGTGTAAAGTGTATGGGGATGATGAAGTTAATGATAGCACATGTCGTCGTTGGTTTCGGAAATTCCAGGACGGAGACAGAAGCTGTAAAGGTCAACCACGTCCTAGACGTCCATCTGTGGTTTCTGACGAGGATGTGGACCAAGACATAACAAATATCCCACATCCAACCCTTCAGGAATTAGCGGAAACGTTGTCGGTACACAGAACAACAGTCAAAAGACAAATGCAAGCGATTAGGTTCATCACCAAGTTTGATGACTGGGTTCAGTACCTGAGTTTCTTTGCTTTCTCGTCACAGAAATGAACCGTTTTACGGACGAATTGTAACGGGTGATGAGAAATGGGTACTGTACCGTAATGTAAAGCGTCGACGGACTGTGTGCCAAGGTGCGGAGCCTGCTCCATCGACCTCAAAAGGAAGACTGCATCCCAAATAGTTTTGTTGGCAAACGGTAAAAATAACCCCGGGAAAAAATACCCCCGAAAACTGAAAAGCGGAAAAAATGCCCCCGGAAGAAATACCCCCAGAACAAACGGTTCACTGTAATCAGCCACACAGGAACACTGATGTGTGGCAGTGTTTCGGTGTGGCAATTTACCGGCAACCCTGCCACACATCTTTCAGCAACTTGGCTACAAAACTTAAAAGGGGTGGGGGTGGGGCTATAAAGATTGCCGTTTTCGGGACTACATTGATAACTGAATTGGGAAACGAATTTCGCGAAAACTTTCCATGTAAGCCAAGCGAGAATTGTACTTTAATTTGAAGAAATAAATTGCCGAGGATCCGAGGTACACTTCGGGGGGGCAACCCCCAACTTCCGTAATATTAGATTCTGGGCCGCTGGAGTCTGTCAGTGTATCCAGGCTGTTCCCCTTGAAGCGCCCGCGAGGTCCGTGAGCTTGGGGGGGGGTTCCCCAAAATGTTGTAATGGCCGTAGAGCTGTAAACATTAAAACATTAGAAGCATGCTTTACATAATGATTCTCTACACGAATTTTCAGGAGAGTGGGGTGCAAGTTTCTAAGAGCGCAGACAAGTGTTGAAGGTAAGGGATTTGCTCGCAATTTCTATGCTTCATGTTGTGTTTAATGGTAAATTATGTATGCACTTCCCCCTCCTCCAGAAATTTGGTGAAGCCTGTGAGAGGGATACGAGATGCTTGGTTTGGAGGGCTCTACCCCCAACTTCCGTAATTTTATATTCTGGACCTCTAGAGTTGGTCAGTGTATCCTCGATGTTACCCCTGAATAGCTCTTAGAAACGGGGGGGTTACCCCACCCTCCTGAAAATTCGTGGTCGTGTACAGAATCATTATATAAAACATGGTACTAATGTTTACAGCTCTACGTGCATTTTAACAGTTTGGGGGAAAGCCCCCCCCCCAAGCTCATGGACCTCGCGGAAACTTCAAGGGGAACTTCCTGGATACACTGACAGACTCCAGCGACCCAGAATATAATATTACGGAAGTTCTGGGTAGAGTCCCCCCCCCCGTGTACCTCGGATCCTCGGCAATTTATTTCTTCAAATTAAAGTACAATTCTCGCTTGGCTTACATGGAACGTTTTCGCGATATTCGTTTCCCAATTCAGTTATCAATGTAGGCCCAGAAACGGCAATTTTTATAGCCCCCCCCCTTTTGAACTTTTGTAGCCAAGTTGCTGAAAGATGTGTGGCAGGGTTGCCGGTAAATTGCCACACCGGAACACTGCCACACATCAGTGTTCCTGTGTGGAAGTTTACAGTGAACTGTTTGTTGTTGGAAATAAAATTATTTAAAATAAATTTAGTCCAACATGCACGTGCATAGATAGCCCCAGGGGATAGCGGGAGGCAATCTCAAGCCTTGTGACGATACTTAGGCCCCAGGGGATATAGGGGGGTCGGAAAAGTTGAAGGGTCAGTTCCCAAGGAGGGAGCGAAGTAACGTTCCCCGGACGGATTAAATGAATTCCAGACTGGTCAAGTGACCTTGGCATCCGCGGACAAGGTGAAGCTCAGAAGGTCTTCACTGGTCAACAGTGTGGAGTGCGTGTAGCGACAAGGGACAGAGGTGGATAGCGGATCGTCGAGCGATGTGACGAGAGATAGATGAAGTACTGCCCGCGCTGACAATTGGATAAAGATTTGGATTGAAAACCTGAAGGACATATGGAAATACCAGTTAAGTGATTTTTCCTTTTCCCTGTTATTGCATGTACTTGCTTAAATTTATTCATAAACCTACTTAGAGCACGTGGCGTGTGTATTGGTCATGATAAAACAATGAAAACCCAGTTAGCTAGGTAAAACATTTAGGTAAAGCATAGGAGAAAAGGAACTGGAAGAAAAATGAATCACTAAGCTTTGCACTTATATATATAGATAGATGTATGCAGAAATGATCGGAGACGTTATAGAGAAAAATCGTAATAAGAGTAAATTTTATGTGTAAGGTATTGTTAACGGCTGCACCCACGCACGTGGTACCTTAGTGTTCCTAATTCTCTCGTATTAAACTATTTTGATTACTTCCACATAAGATTCCTGTTTGTTTTCCTTATAACCACACAAGACATAAGTTAAGGTATGTGTAAACTAAGATATGTGTTTATGTTTCTGATTTCTTTCACGAGCGGCACCTTTACTCCCCCACCATTCCAGTGACGGGATAAAGGTGAATCACAACGCCGTGCTTTATTATATGCCAGTACATATAAGGAGCACGTTTTTGTCCATATACGATCACTGTAGAACAAAAGTCCCATAGTTATAAAAAGGCACAATAAAGTAAAGTTAATCGGTAAATGATCTGTAATTGATGCACCTATAATTTGTTCATAATAATAAATATAACAATAAAATTAACACCTTGTATTTAACATTGATGACAGTAACACGTGTTCCAATGAATAGCATCAACACGTGTTCCATTGTTCATAACTTTAACACGTGTTTTGTATTAGAATGTAACGTTGGTACAGATTAACGTTTGAAGATTTATGGTGAATTGTTTCATAAAGTATATAACTATGGTGAATTGGTATGAGCTAAATATTTGTTTATAACATATGATTATTCTTATAATAAATTTGTTCAAAATAAAAGATATAACATTGTTCTGGGGTATTTCTTCCGGGGGTATTTTTCCCGGGGACATTTTTTCCGCTTTTCAATTTTCGGGGGTATTTTCTCCGGGGGTATTTTTTCCTGGGGGTGTTTTTACCTACATCCAGTTTTGTTGGGTGTTTGGTGGGATGTCCAGGGAATAATCCACTGGGAGGTGTTGGCACCTAACCGAACGATCAATGCTGACATCTACTTCCAACAGCTGGACAGATTGCGAGGACAACTGACATCGAAGCGGCCAGCACCCGTCAAACGCAAAAGCTTGTTTTTTCATCATGATAACGCCAGACCTCATGCTGCTTTAATCACTCGGCAAACATTACTGGACTTCGGTTGGGAAGTGTTACCTCACCCGGCGTACTCCCCTGACCTGGCACCTACGAACTGCCACCTTTTTCGATCGTTACAGAACGCCTCCGTTCTCCAAACCTTCGATGATGTGGACGATGTAAAGACGGCATTACATGACTTTTTTTACTCTAAAACACAGGAGGTTTTTTTTCGGCGTGGGATTCACCTAGTCATAGACAGATGGCAAGAAGTCATACAGAACAATGGCAATTATGTGAAATCCTAGATACGTTATTTTTTGTGTTCTCCTTTCTTTGTAGCCTACAAAAACGGGTAGATCTTATGCACACACCAAATAATTTAAGCTCATATCGGATGCATCTTCACAATCAAAAGGTATTTCTTTCCTGTAGCAAGTATGCGCTGCAAGGCACAGGAACCGATTTGCTCGAAAACATTCTCTCTTTAGAATTTTGACGTTTGTTGGCTTCAACGAAAGGTTTTGTCGTTTCCCTGCTGCACGAACATGAACATGCCTTTGTAGATGTTCTTCTGTCGACTTTTTCCAGCTCACTGCAGATGGGTTGGTCCCGGGCTGTTCCCCTTCCCTCTTTCTTTTTCTTTCTTTCGTGCTGTGATTTTAAATCGAACGTCCAAAAGGCTGATTCCCTCTTTTCGCGCGGGGTCATCACAATAGCATTAGTTCGCTACAATGCCCTTCCCTGGATGTAGAGCAAATGGAGGTGGGGGGTTACATGGGTACATATTGTGGCCCCTCAGGGCCAGGGGAGAAAGTTTTGCGTTGGTCCCAAACAAGGGGTGTACTGCGGACGTCGAGGAAGCGGGCGTTTGAAAACCACGAGAATGGCGTTCGCTTTTTTATTCTCACACCTGAAGGGCATCGTTACAAAATGCTGTTATGAAATCTCCGCTTTTACTTCGATTCTTTTGAACCCATGACCAAGGATCGTTCGTCGTCGGGCATGACGTACTCTGTTGTTCTCTAATCGTCCCTAGAGGAAGTGATCGTCATCATTGTCTGTAAAAGTTAATATTAATCCGCGAGACAGAGATAGTTAGTAGCCTCAGGCTCCTTCCGTTTGGGTTTACTTTTAGTAAGGTTCTTCTGCGCAGAGCTTGATTTACGAAAAAATAAATGAGTAGCAACATTTGCTGTACAAATTGAGTTTCGTGCAGCAAATGAGAAACTTTGGATTAACACTAAGACAATACGTAATGATAGCAGTCCAGTACCTGCTCGAAAACCAACTAGAAAGAAATTTTAGATACATTATTTATTTATTACCTTTTTAATGCTGTTCCTCTCGTCACAATTCGCTTTCTCTTCACAAATTTTTGTTTTGCCATGTGCCTGCGTGTTGGACATACATGGTTTGGAAAAAAAAAAACATTTTTACAGCCTCATCAGGTGAAAATTTGTCCATAGATGGTCCTTCAACAGATATGCGCATTAAATTTTCCAACGAAGATTCACTAAGACTGTTGCGATAGTCACTCTTTATGAGACTCATGTAGGAAAAACCCTCTGTACAATGGCAAAACTAGAAATATTTCAAAAAGGTGAGAAACATTACAGTAGATATTTCTTTTGAATTACCACAAGTCTTATTTTCATAAAGTTGCCATATTCTGGAGCCCGCTAGATTTCTTTGAGCTCCCCCCATTCTTGGTTTGCAGCAATAAGGCAAAATGTTAAATCATTTAGCCTTAAGTAAATAAGGCAAAATGATTTAATTTTGATTTAATTTATAAGGCAAAATGATTTAACAAAATGATTAACGCATGCTGTAAATCATGTGCCTAATTTCATCCGGACCAAATTTTTTAAGGGAATCACGATCTTTTGGCCATAATGCCACATCTAGAACCTTCAGACACTTCACTGTATCGCTTGTCCTGTCTGGAAATTATGACTCATTCTCGCTTTCGGGTCTTTGAGGTTCACCTATTAACAGCAATTAACCTTTAACAACTTGCGTCCGCCAAAACACTTTAAAAAGAAGAGGAAATCATCTGGGGGGGGGGGGTAATATTGGCATCAGGGCCACAGTAACCACCATAAAAGTTCGAAAAGTTCACTGAAGGTCAGCGGAGCCGCGGATGGCTTAGTGGTTAGTGTTTCAGACTATCGATGCTGGGTCCCCAGGTTCAAGCCTGGGCTGATCTTTCAGAGATGGTATGATTTACTAACAATCGCTGAATATCCGCCGTGCATCGGACGAGCACGTTAAGTGACGGCCCCCAGGCTGGACCCACTGGTTAAATGGGTATCCTTTCCTATACCCCACCTGAAATTCTCTCACCCTTCTATGTGCAATATCGTACTTGTACGGTGGCGCCATCTACTGTACTCTAATCTCACTACAAACTGTTCTGTCAAAGTCGCTAGACTTGCTCTCATTCCTTCCGTTTCTGTGTCCTGCCCAAAAGGCGATCTCGCTGTAGGTGGCTGGGACCTAAACTCTACTACCTGTGGACGGAAGTCCTACAAGAAAATGACGCTGACCCCCCTTCCCCCCCTTCCCCCCTGAAGGTCAGCGTAACGGGAATTCAAAATGAAATGTATCGCAATGTATGCGAAGCAAAGTCATATCTGCGGAGTGATTCAGTTCGATTTGATTCGCAGTTTGCGATGCGATACCACTTAAATCGAGCCATGCTTCTGTGGAATGTGACAGGAATATTAAAAATTCGTTATAAAGCTTCAATCTTTTATTTCTTGCAACTGTAAACTACTAGGAATCCAGGTAAAATTCTACAGCGCAAAACACTTTCTTCTTCCACTAGGAAAACTGCTACACCGCGGTAATCTCCTACGCTTTTTCATATACACAGGGATGTCGCCAATGTGAAAGTGGGCGGGAGACCACCCTGAAATTCTTCTTACTCACCCTCCAACCCAGTTTAAGATGTGCCATTTCCAATTTCTTAGATAATGAGTCTCGTGTTTTTCGTCGGGTAGCCCCAAGTATTTCCCCCTAGGAAGTGCGCTGTTTACTACTCCGAAGAAAGGTCATCAAAACAAAGCCAGGAAAATGTAATTGTTTTCCTCTTTTCCAAATTCTTAGTTTAAGCCTTTGTTAACTGGTTTTAGTTAACTTTCATAGTCTTGCGAGATTGAAGATAATAAAATAGGAATAATAATAGATATAAGCAATAATTTTTATGCAATCCTTTTAGATCTCTTGAAGCACTTTATTCTTTCCTTTGCTTAATGCAGAAAGTTGTGCTCAGCTTTGCAATTCTTCCTTCCTGTTCCTCTCTATCCTGCGAACGTGGAGAAAAACCTCCATTCCCCTGGTTAGCTTAAGACGTGCGTTCCAACACCTAAGGCGGTTCCTCGCCTCCTCTCCCTGCGACCGCTCGCTTTCCATCCCTCGAGTCGACTGCCTAACTCCCCCTTTGTCCACACGCAAACTCACCCTTTTACTTCCACAAAAACCCTGGGTAAAACGCCGGCGTCGGCTTCACAAAACTTCAAGATTAAAATGAAGAGGGCTTGCGCTTTCAGTCGGCTGCCTTGAAATTAACAAGGCAAAGATTAAATGAGCTGGACAATACCAATGCGTCTATGAAATACAAAGGCCCAGACCCTAAAATGCGACAAACTGGCGTCTCTAAATAAACCGTGTTTCCGATGCTTCAATATCTCGTGACACAGCAAAATTTTCTGACGTGTCGTGGAAACAAAGCAACTGGAGCACAAAGGGAAATAAAAGTTGCGAAATGAGATTTAATATATCTTTGCCTGAAATTCTGGTATTAAATCTCCGTAACACCTTTATTTCATGTTAGTATGTGCAGGGGCGAATAAAGAGGATGGATACACTGAGAAAAACGTTTTGTTAATTCAGCAAAAAAAATTTTGAATCAACCAAAAAAATTTGTCGATATACAGTCAACAAAAATGTTTGTTGAACTTACAATTACAAATTTATTTTGTTGAAAAATATTGTTGATTCTACAAAATTTATTATTTTCATGACAAAACGTTTTGTTCATTTAACAAAATAATTTTGTCGATTTTTGGGAATTTCTTTGATCCAACAATATGTATTGTTATCGTGATAAAATGTTTTGTTGCTGCAACCAAACATATTGTTATCGTGACATAGTAATTTCTTGCTCCAACAAAATTGAGAGTTATGTAGCTGGGCCACTTTGTCCCTAAACTTTTTCCCGATGGCAACACTTTGCCGGTGCAATAATTTTGGCGGTGCCCTTCGACCCTGGGTGTCCGCCATTTTTTCCCTCGACGTATTTACTTTCTAGGGGTGTTTAAATGTGTATTACGCCACGAGGAAAGTTTTTTAGTGTCAGACAAAAACCCAGCACCGAGCGGATTCGAACCTGAGACCTTTAGTTTCGGAACTAGGAGTGCCAACCACTCGTCTATACCTGCCCTTACAAGCAGCTTCTTATCTGCGAATCTAGTATTTGAAGGTGGGTTTATTACCTTTTGTAATGTTCTATTAGGAATTCTTACCTCTGAATGTCTATATCACAATTTTTATTTTTATTTATTTATTTTTATTTGAGGTTTAACGACCACCGTGAGCAACTCAATGGGCTATAAGCAGTCGCCCGTCCCTAGTTTAGGGCCACTCGTTCCAGGAAAGGGAGAGAGCCAGTGCCGTAAGACAAACACAACATCCATGCCTCACCGGGATTCGAACCCGGACCCATTTTTCGGACAAATGATCAGAGGCCAATCGCTTAGACCACTGCGCCACCGGGGCGGCTCTATCAGAATTGACAGTTCCCAGTCTCTTAACAATGCACTCACTTCGTAGTCAGATATAATTCAAAGCGAAATCTTAAGCGCAAAACAAGATTCTTCTGTTCAGTACTAGTCTGGTAATGCCCGTATGGAATAACTAGTAATCACATGCGGTTAAGGTCGATGCCACCTCCATATAGTTGAATTAGCAAAATATAGCCAACGAAATAATTTTGTGTTGCCAACAAAACAATTCCGATGGAGTTTTGCTAAAGCAACAAAATAAATCGACAAAACGGCTCAACAAAATTATTTTGTTGTTTCAAACAAACTTTTTTCTCAGTGCATCTCCAATTAACAAAATATAGCCAACAAAATAATTTTGTTTTGCCAACAAAACAATTCTGATTGAATTTTGCTAAAGCAATAATAAATCGACAAAACAGCTCAACAAAATGATTTTGTTGTTTCAAAAAAACCTTTTTTCTCATTGTAGAAATTCACTTAGAGGGGTCGTTACTAATTGCTTTGCTGTTTGTTTTACTAAATACGGGACATGGAAAGTGGAGTGTAAAGCTATAACAGCGCTGCTCTTAAAACTTGTATCGGGGAAATGAGGGAGCGGGACGTGGCTGATGACTGCTTTGCAGGCGAGGAGTGCAGAGCAAGGTCGATGACTTGAAGGAAAGGAGTTACGGAGGGAGGTGTTTTGTGTCTGCTATGTCCGGAATGTAAATAAATAAATAGAACATTTTTCTTCAAAAAATGTTCAAGTATAATACTATTTTAATTAAAAAAATACAAAATTTTGAAAAGCAATTAAGATGCATTCGCAGCAAGAAAAAGTTGAAGGCGGCATTCTACTAACACTTAGCTATATATTACACCACTAACCGACTAGTTATTGTGGTGTTATCTTGTTGGCTTAGAAGTGGCGTGACTTGTCAGACCCAGGTGTGTGTATCTGGGGGACGGAAGAGGGGTATTGCAGGAATTCCTTAGCGGCCTGTAGTAAAAAACGCAGTAAAATTCTTTCAGTTTTTCGTACATAAAGTTGCCATCGAACTTGCTCCAGCAAAAGTAATACTCGTCCACCTGTACCCGTACCCTGATTTCAAAGTCTAGCGACGTCCCTGCATATACAGGGTTACAAGGAAAGTTCGTGATCAGGTAAGTTCGTGATCTCACGAACTATGGCAGTTAGCGATTTACTTCTTCTGCAGTTGTATAGGTAACCCCCTATGGCGCACACAATAACACCACGAGGAATCCCCTCGCCTGGGGGCTATTGCGCCCCTCTTTGCAGATAGGGCAAAAAAGTTCTCATTGCGTAAACTCCTGGTTGCAATAAAAATGCTAGAAAAGCATTTTTCTATTTCGTGACTGTAGTTGGTTAATCAAAACGGTGAACGGGAAGAAAAGGCAAGTTGTAAGTTCGAAAATCTGTTTTGCGGCGTAGAATTGGGTATATGAGGAGAAAACGCCCACTGAAAAAATGTCCACATCTTGAAAATAGAAAAATACGCCAGCTGTTGACTCATGTTTTCTTACATCTGTTAGAAACCTGAAATTACTCTTGAAGTGATTTGAATCATTTCAAGAGTAATTTCCATATTTCCTTGTGCATCAGTATTAATACGTTTCCATTATCACCATGTTTGAGTAGCACATACAGTCAAATACAACATCGGATTATTATATCAGATAAATCCTGAATTATTATTTAGAGCTCAAGAGCCATTAATTATCGTAATAATAAAACAAATGGCACATATTTTAGTGCTTCCCATTGTCCGTGTAGCAGAAGAACGCTTGGTTCCGAATTTTTGATCGAAAGTACTGGGTTGTTCTGGTGGCCATCTATCCGCATTCTGTTTGAATACATACCAAATAGTAAGCTTTTAACGTAAATATTCCAAGAAGGCCTGCTACTTAGGTGTTTTGTAAACGAGTTTAGGTCAACTGCGTACAGGAAAAATGACCACACACACACACACACACTGTCTCTCTCTGAGGGGCCGTATAAAAATGCTCTTTCTTGGCTACATAACAAAAATATTTTGTGTGTAAATCTGACCTTCGCTACAAATATCATTTGCTTTTTATAAAATGAGAGTGGAATTTGAAACTCCATCTAAATGTAAATAAATAGCTTTTATACCAATGGAAAGTGTGCTTCGTTGAGCTTAGGGCTGCAGCTTGGGGACCCAGATAAGGCTTAGCCTCTCTGAGATATACCCCAAAAAGATAGTTAGAATTAGCACGCACCATTAAAAAAAAAAAAAAACTGAATAAAAGAAAATAGAATATCATACTTAAAGCTCTATATATTCGGTTGTCCACCGGTGATCCGTTCTTCTGGCAACATGTCATCTCATTGCCATTTCACTGATTTTACTCTGGCTATGATGTCGTCCACTCTTGTCATGGATGACATCATAACCAGAGTGAAATCACTGAAATGGCAATGGGCTGTACATGTTGCCAGAAGAACTGATCACTGATGGACAACCGAAATTTTAAAATGAATTCGGGGGGGGACCACATGGGAGATGGATGGATGAAATTCGAAAGCATGCCGTAGTGACATGGAGGAGACAGGCTCAAGACAGAAAATTGTGGAAGAGGCTTGGGGAGACCTTCATCCAGCAGTGGATTGATAAAGGTTGACAATGATATATCGTATATACGATATACTCTCTTTTCTTCCAACTTTATTCTGTATATCGTATGTACAATGTATGGTCTTCTCTTCTGGCTAACATTCTGTGCTTGACTGACCCTCACAGTCAGAGCAGAGCTATTTTGTTTGATGTTGATGTTAAGGTGCCATTGATGTTATGGTGTCATGAACATCGTAAGCCGAAATCTTTGCAAGCTCATCATCTCTATCGGCCTGTGATCTACGAGAGACAGCAGCATAAAGGGGCACGTGTTCTAAAGTAGACGAAAACATATGTACCACAATCTCCTTCGTAAAGAATTTTTTTAAATGGGGGGGGGGCTGTTTTTCTGACTGAGCACAGTGTCAGTTTAAAATGATGTTATAAATGCACCAAATGCATCGAAGGGTAAGCGAAATTCATTACTGGACGTTCCATTCCGAGCCATCTGATGCGCATCACTGCGGGGAGCCTTGAGCAACAACAGACTACAATCTAACGTTTGCGGAAACCCTGGTTTAAAAAAAGGTCAAGGGGCAAACATTGCATTTCTTTCTGCGTGATGCCCATTAATCGTCGAAGTGATATTTTGTGTCATTTTTACTGTGACTAGTTTAGGAATAACAAATAGAGTTACAGAAGATTTCAGTCAGGACAAAACCACTTCAATGGAATAAATAAAATAATCAAATTTAGGGGAAACTTCCTTGCTGGGTCAAATAACTTAGCTCTAGTTTTCAGAAAAATCGAGGTATCGACATATTTCCGTTCCCTAGACAGTTTCGCGTTTCTCAAAGAAAATTAAATGGAGAAATGACGAGCCACATTGGAAGAATAGAGTCCAAATTTATTGGGAGAATATTTTTCTTTTCTTAAAACGACAACTCTTAACGTGATTCTAAGTTATTTTTCATGTTTTTAACAATGGCTATTGGAAAGAGAAAAGTTTGGACATGAGTTTATTGAATGAATTAAAAGAAAACAATCTTGACGATTTCAAGAATTACCTTTAGATGAGCGAGAAAACGTTCAGTGTGCTACTTGAGAGGGTAAAACATAGACTGGTTGAACAAGACTTGAGGACGAGAAAAGCAAATCCACCTAATGAAAGACTAATTGCAACTCTTCGATATTTGGCAACTGAACGTTTGTATGAAGATTTTAAAATTTACGACAGCCATTTCCCCACAATCTTAGGAATACTTTCGTACCTTCCAATTTTATCAGTTTTTTTTTTTTTTTTTTAAATACATATTCTCTGTTAGCACTCGAAATGTGTTAACTAATTTTCCAAAAGGTCAACTAATTTTCTATGAGGTTCAGCTTTTAATTCTTTATTCACATAATCCTTGCTTTTAATTTTGTATAAACATGGATTCTCGCGATATACATCAATAAATTCTATTGTAATTTCTTGGCTTACCTGCCGGTTCTCAGACATTTTAATTATTTAAACACGTGGCTCTGATCTCGCTCAGAACTGCAATTTCGTCCTTCTCAAGGTCAAGATTTCAGGCAGGCGTTGAAGAACTTCACTCCACGCTACAAGTCGCCTCAGGCACCAAACACCCCGAAGTGCTGGCTTGACATTTAAACGTGATACTCAAGAATGTGTGTGTGTGGGGGGGGGGCATTTTACGAAAGAGGAACGAAGACGTTTCATTCAGTCCCTCGAATCTACCCAGTAGCATTATGTCTGTGTCAGGGGACTAGGACTTCCCCATCATACCTTGGGTCATGGAGCAGAGAATAAAAGACTAGGGAGGGAAGCGTGAATTATTTTACCGTAGCTTTCGTAAAACCCGGCTAGTGTTTGGGGAACGCAAAAATTTTGAGCACGATTTGGTTCAGGTACCTAGGTTGCTTAAAGGGTTAAAAAGTGACTCGAAAATGGGTCCCCGTTATTTGCTTTTCCTCGTTCCCAGTCTTAGAACACCTTATCTGTCGGTTGTTTGGAGACTGATGCACCAATGGGCTGCCGGAAAACTGCCCCACGTCTTTCATTAACTTGGAGAACTGCCACACATCGGAAAATTGCCACATGTTTTTCATTAAGGGGCCGTGCACAATATTGAGAATTGAATTGGGAACTCCAAACGTTCTATGTAAGCCAAGCGAGAACTGTACTTTAAGTTGAAGAAATTGCCGTGGCTTAGTACATTTTTCAAAACCATAGTGTTCCACGAAACAACGGAATTACAGCATGACTCATGCTGTGCTCAGAAAAGGGCGGTAAGGTGGGATTTTTTTAATAACGCTGCACTTTTAACTTAGGCACTAAATATTTACATAACATGTCAAGTTCGTAATAATTTTCTTTTACTTAATTAATTCATAGACCCTACACCTTGGTCTTTTTAACAGCTTTTAATCCGCCGACTTCATATTCATCACGGTTACGTATCAAATCAGGCCAGTAGCATTGCGCTTTTACTTAGGCACTAAATATTAATTCATAGGCCCTAGGCCCAGGCATTTTTTACAGTTTCTATTCCACCAATGTCATATTCACAACGTTTACAAATCAAATCAAGCGAATAATATTGGGCGGTTACTTAGGTACTAAATATTAATTCATAGGCTCTATGCTATTTTAACAGTTAGGCCTAGCACTTATGACCCTAGGCCTAGCGCCTGTGAATTAATACTTACTACCAAACTAAAAGCGGAATACTATCTTAACTTGATACAAAGATGAAACGATTGAGCTTACAGGCCCGTGCGACTTGCTGAACACGCAGACATCAATAGTTCGTGTGACCCCATGGCTGGCAATAACGGCCGCTACACGCCGCGGCATGGAACGAAAGAGGCTTTGGATGTGGGCTTGGGGTATGTCGGTCCAGGCTGCTTCCACACGTTGCCACAGTTCATCAGGCGTAGCCGCGGGTGGTGCTTGCCGGGCCACTCGGTTGCCGATCAGAGACCAGACGTGTTCGATGGGCGACATATCGGAAAACAGGCGGGCCACGGCAGCAGTGACACCTGGTGGGCCGTGAAGAATTGTTGCACGATGCGTGCCACGTGCGGGCGTGCATTGTCATGTTGAAATGTGGCCGCTTGCAGGTTCTGCAGGTGAGTGAGGTCTACAAGCTCCAAAACGTCGGAGATGCAGCGGTGGCTGTTGAGTGTACCGGCGATGCCTACCAGAGGGGTGCGGGTGTTATATCCAATTGCGCCCCAAACCATAACGCCAGGCGACGGACCGGTATGGTGATGCATAATGCAGGCGTCATACAGTCTGTCGCCGCGGTGCCGCCACACGCGGATCCAACCATCGTGGTGTTGCAGCCAGAAGCGGGATTCGTCGGAGAAGACAGTGTCGTGCCATTCCGTAGTACAGGTGCGGCGTTCAACGGCCCACTGCCGCCGCACTCGCCGGTGGTGTAACGTCAATGGTAATCGGAGCAATGGGCGCCGTGCGACAAGTCCCCGCTCCTGCAGACGACGTCAAACGGTACGTGCTGACACAGGTTGTTGCGCAACACACCCTAATTCCTGCGCTAACGTTCGTGCTGTGGTGGTGCGAACCGTCAATGCCCGCCGCACAATATGTCCTCTCGTTCGGTGGTGTGCCACGGCTGCGGCAATCGCTCACGTCGGTCCATCCGTCCTTCCTGCACCCACCGAATCCATACTCACCTCACTGCGGCTGGATGTCGTCCCACACGGGCGCCGATGTCTCGGTTGGATAAACCGCTGTCGCGATAAGCCACTATTCGTCCTCTGTCGAACTCCGAAACGTACTGGAATGACTGCCGTATTCTGCGACGAAGCATCAGGAAGCTTCCCACGCACAGGTCCAGCAGGACAACACTTCCACTACTTACAACCCGCCTTCTGTGCACCCTTCTTATAGTACTTCTCGGTGGCGTGCCGGGCGCACATGATTTGCATATGCCCTGCAATGCTAATCGTTTGCATGTCCTCTCGCGGGCGACGCATGCTGCGAATTTCAGGCCAATCGGATGCTTCCTTCTTGGTGTTGCATTTTGGGTGGCCAGCAGCGTATTTAGTACCTAAGTAAAAGTGCAGTGTTATTAAAAATCCCACCTTATCGTCCTTTTCTGAACACAGCATGAGACATACTGTAATTTCGTTGTTTCGTCGAACACTGTGGTTTTGAGAAATGTACTAAGACACGGGAATTTAGTTCCTCAAATTAAAGTACAGTTCTCGCTTGGCTTACGTAGAACGTATTCTCGAAAGTTGTTTGGAGTTTCCAATTCAATTCTCAACATAGGCCAAGAAGGGGCAATCTTTATAGCCCCCCCCCTATTCCCCTTGAACTTTGGTGACCAGTTGCCTTAAACTCGTATGAACCGGCATGGAAATTCAGACAAACAAAAGAGCTCCTTCCTGTCGTTAGGCAACTTGAAAAACTGCCCCACTGGAAAACTGCCACACATTCAAAGTGTTCCTCGGAAGAACAGCAATTTGTGCCCGTTCCCTTAATGAAAAAATGTGGCAGTTTTCCTGTGTGGCGGTTGCCCAATGTGTGGCAGTTTTCCAAGTTGCTGAAAGATGTGTGGCGAGGTACGGTGAACCTCACCGATGACCCGAGCCGACTGCTTTACTAAACGTTGTACCTCTACTCGGATGCATCTTTTACCAGTCTATTTCTGTCAGACCAGAACACTCAGTCTATTGTCAGTTTTACTTACATTTTAACACCCTGTGACTAAGCGGTTCCGGTTCGCCCTGAGTTAGAGCCAACGTGTTTGGGCCCTGGGTCAAAACACAGGAGCTAAAATTGTTCGACAGTTTGTGTTCCTTCCATTTTCTGCAACTTTATATTTGAGTTACTGCGCGTAGTGCCCATGAGGTAGGAAACCAAAAAATTAAGATAATTTTTTTTTATTTAAATTTACCCAGTGTTTCTTACCAAGCTTAAGAAATGGCTAAGGTGTGAAAAAGGCTAACAGAAAAAATAATAACAAAGAAAAAAAAAAAAAAACGTGGCAAAAGTCTCCGACACCCCCCCCCCCCAACTGCAGTCTTGTTTACTTTGCGAGGTTTTCCCAAATGTATGCGTGTATTCCCTCAAAGAGTGAAGAAATCGGCTGGAAAACACTGTTTCACGAAGAGAAAGAAAATAGAAAAAATTGGACAATTGTTACCCGTGAACCAGGGTCAGTTCTTTGTTTTCTTTCCGATGCTAGAGCTGAAGGTGTGTCCATCAAGTGTCTTCCCCTCCCTTGTTATAGTAGACTTGACGAGAAAACTTGTTTCTGTGTGTGTGGGTAGAAACATTGAATGGTTTATTTGTTCCTTCTTAAATTGTCCCCCCCCCCTTATAAAGCCATCCGGTTGATGTGCGAAAGCTTGGAAAACTTTTATTTTTATTCTACGCGAATAAACTCCGATTACTGGTATATTTATACGAGGGATATACCGAAAACAATGCAAAAGTGGGCATAACTTTTTTATTAACTGACAGAGGTCGTTCAAATTGCCCATGTTGGTAGAGTAGCTCTTTCTCTATACAAAGGTACTACTCAACAGTTTCCATCACAAGCGATACATTTGCGCCATCGTTGAACCCAACTCTCGAATAATCTTTGAAAAAATTGAGGTGTTGACTGTTGTACCGACTTCTTCACAGCCACTTTCACCTCATCTGTGTCATCAAATCGTTGTCCCCGGAGACTGTCCTCCATTGGACCAAACAGGTGAAAGTAGGGGGCGCTAGATATGGGCTGTACGGTGGAGGGGGAGGGGGCACTGACTAGCCTAATTTACTGATCGCCTGATTTGCTTCCAAAGATGTGTGTGGTCTCGCATTGTCATGGTGAATGTGGATCCGTTTCAGATTCTTGTTCGGTCTCTTCCTCCTCATGGCTTCTCTAAGATTCTTGAGTGTCTCAATGTACCACTCGCTGGCGACGGTACGACCACGTTCCCGAAAATCAAGGAGAATGACACCCCTGTCATCCCAAAAAACAGTCACCATGACCTTCTGTGCTGATCGCTGGCTCTTGAACTTCTTTGGCCTTTTGTGAAGAAGTGTGACGCCATTCCATGGATTCATTCTTCGTTTCCGGGTCGTAAAGATACGCCCACGTTTCATACCCTATTACCAGATCCATTGGCTTCAAACGCTTTCACCAGATCAGAGCACACCTCCAGCCTTTTCTCCTTCAAATAGGGTGCCAACTGCCGAGGTGCCCACTTTGCACACACTTTCCGATACCCTAGGTCTTCCACGATCTTCTGTATGGCATTGTGACCACAGTCCAGTTGTGCAACAAGCTCACGGATTGTGACTTGTCTCTCCGCGCGAATCAATTCATCCACTCGCTGACGATTCGTGTCAGTGGTCGCAGATGATGGGCTCCCACTGCGTGGTTTGTCTTCAATGCTGGTTTTCAGGTACAAGCAACGGGACTGCACATGCGCAAACGTAACGCCTGTTGTGTCTCTCGTGGTACCAGTTAGTTGAGGAAGACGTTATCGCCATCGTGTTATTTTAGTGGATGTTAAAAAAAAAAAAAAAAAAAAAAAAAAGCCATATGTAGAAAGGCGAATTAATTTCCTAATGAAATGCCACATCGACGAAGATTACCGTTATTAATGAACTATAAGAAATAGTCAATTGCTCTCATGCATTTAGAGAAACTCATTACGGCAATAGTAAGTAAAAATTATCTGGTAGTTTGTATTTCTTTGTGGAAGTAACCTCTGAATCTCAGAGAACATCTTAGTGATATATATGTATGTGTATTTCGTAGCAAAATTCCTGCACTGACACACAAAGAATCGAAAATACAGACAGACATGAAACACACCCACTTCATTCCCATGAACAACAAGAAATAATTTCTGTGTAATCTTTCGTTTTAACATACACGAAACCGCTTGAAACAAAAGTCCCGGAAAAACATTAAAAAAATCGTTATGTTGGAAAACAAAAATGAGAATTATACGCATACAAAATTTATCATTTATTTGGAAAAAAAAAAAAAAAAAGTAACGGTATGTGGATATAATGTACTCATCCATGGGTTGAATACACAAGATTGGGGGAATTCGCTGCTAAAAGTAACCGGAAGTAAAATAAAATATATTTCTTATTTAGAACAAATGTAGCAATTGGACCGTGGAAAAAAAAAACACGTTAAAAATGTAACAATGTGACATGAACAGGTAAATATATTAATCAAACAATCGCCTTTGAAGACCACATGGACAGTACAAAACTTTGGAAAACACCTTTAAGTTGGTACACTCGTTGAAAATGAGTGAAGTTCCCTTAAGGTAAATGAAAACAATTGTTACGTTGAAAAAATAAATTTGTGAATTATATGAAACGGACATTTATGAAAAACACCTCGCAATATTGTAAAATTACAAAGAGAACCATTCGTTTCACATCGCGGCGGAAAAAGGCCCATCTTCAAGCAAAGGGTCGTGCGTGGCAAACCAGTCTGCGCCCGCTTCGCACGCAGACAGTCGTTGGTTCGTTTCCAGCCAAATCTACCCGGGTGTTTTTCAGGGCCTGTTGGTAAAATTTCCCCAGCGGAGATTTTACGGCACGTGCCTGCAGGGCCGCTTGTGGCAGCCACTGCCAGGGATGGATAACTAATGGCCCTGTTCTGGCATATGACAACTGATGGGGTTTCAACTGTTGGCCTGAACTGCTAGCCCATGTGATGGCCGCCGGGACATTTTATTGATGGTTGGGCAGCGGCAACATAATGCTGGACCTCTGCTGGCTGCCAGTGCTGGCTTGAGTACTGGCCCAGTAATACTGTTTCTGCTGGGTAGTGTCCGAATACTCTTGATAATGTAGTGTATGTCAAAATCGGTAGTGCAATCCTTGAACGGTCGTAGATTGCTTTCCTAAACGGAAGTATAAGGAAATAAAAACTGCGTGCTTATTTATATTTGAGTAGGGGGCTTTTGAACTCGACGGAGCGTCATCTCAAGTATCATACTCCCCATTATAAGAAAAAGTTTGCTTCGGCCTTGGTCCAAAGTAATCTGATTTCTTAATTTACACGGGAACGTGGTGGCGGAGCGTTAGGCTCTTTAGCGCGGTAAAACAAACAGTACTAATAATTGATTTCTTAAAACGTTCCGCATCCCTTGTTGTAGGAAAGGCAGGGGCTAAAGGGGCTTAAGCTCCCCCCCCCCCATCCATTAGATATCAAGGCACATTTTTCTCTTGAGAGAAAAATGTAGGCCTACCCCTTTTTGACAGTTTTTAATCCGCCGAATTCATATTCATAACGTTTACGTATCAAGTAAAGTTAATAATATCGCGCCTTTACTTAGGCACGAATATTAATTTCCAGGCCCATTCACCAGTTTTTATTCAACCAATGTCATATTCACAACGTTTACATATCAAGTTAAGATAGTATTCCGCTTTCACTTTGATAGTAAGTATCAATTCATAGGCGCTAGGCCTAGGTTCATAAGCGCTGGGCCTAACTGTTAAAATAGCCTAGGGCCTATGAATTAATATTTAGTACCTAAGTAAACGTCCAATATTATTAACTTGATTTGATGTGTAAACGTTGTGAATATGACATTGGTGGAATAGAAACTGTAAAAAATGCCTGGGCCTAGGGCCTATGAATTAATATTTAGTGCCTGAGTAAAAGCGCAATGCTACTGGCCTGATTTGATACGTAACCGTTATGAATATGAAGTCGGCGGATTTAAAGCTGTTAAAAAGACCAAGGTGTAAGGCCTATGAATTAATTAAGTAAAGGAAAAATTATTACGAACTTGACATGTTATGTGAATATTTAGTGCCCAAGTTAAAAGTGCAGCGTTATTAAGAAAATCCCACCTTATCGTCCTTTTCTTAACACAGCATGAGTCATGCTGTAATTCCGTTGTTTCGTGGAACACTATGGTTTTGAAAAATGTACTAAGCCACGGCAATTTCTTCAACTTAAAGTACAATTCTCGCTTGGCTTACATAGAACGTTTGGAGTTCCCAATTCAATTCTCAATATTGTGCCCGGCCCCTTAATGAAAAACATGTGGCAATTTTCCGATGTGTGGCAGTTCTCCAAGTTGCTGAAAGACGTGTGGCAGTTTTCCGTCAGCACATTGGTGCATCAGTCTTCAAACATCCGACAGATAAGGTGTTCTAAGACTGGGAACGAGGAAAAGCAAATAACGCGGACACATTTTCAAGTCCCTTTTTTATGACGGAACAGCTGTTCGAGAGTTTAGCAGTGGTCGTCCACGAGCAACCACGGCGGCGGACGACCGGTATATTGTCCTACAGGCGAGAAGAGACAGCGGGAGAAATCGCAAGGCACATGCAACAGACAACTGGACGTCCGTTATCGCGTTTTACCGTGGCCAGGAGGCTGCACAAAGGTGGTCTATTTGCACGACGACTGGTACGGCGTGTATACTTTTAACGCCTGATCATCGGATACGGCGGTTTCTGTGGTGCCAGGAACACAAGAACTGGACAAATCAGCAATGGGGTCGAGTTCTCTTTACGGATGAGAGCCGATTTAGTCTGACGAGCGATTCTGGACGTATACACATTTGGAGAGAGCAGGGGACACGCAATCACACCGAGTTCTCGTTTGGGGCGGTATCATGCTTGGTAGCCGTACTGACCTCCACATCTTCCAAGGAGGTTCAGTCACTGGTGTCCGCTATTGTACCGAGGTTCTCCTGCCTCACGTGCGTCTGTTTAGAGATGCTGTGGGTCCTGAGTTCCTTTTCACGGTCGACAACGCTACACTTCATCGTACAGTGGCTGTCGCAGAGCTGTTGGAGAGTGAAGATATTCAATGCATTGATTAACCCGCAAGGTCTCCGGACCTAAATCCAATCGAACACGTGTGGGACCTTCTCAGGAGACGCTTGGCACACGTCACCAGCCGCCAGCAGCGATTCCGCAGCTGCGATTGGCGCTACAAGAGGAATGGGCCACGATGCCTCAACAGCTCCTTTACAACCTCGTCCTCAGCATGGATAGACGTTGTAAATCCTGCAAAGCAGTCAGGGGTGATAATATCCCCTACTAAAGACTGGATTTTTCTTGGCAGCAGCCTGTCACATGGACGTTTCTGTCCAGTTGTGCTCGAAACTACCTTTTCAATAAAGTGCCTTTGTATCCTTTGGATTCCTTGTTTGGACGGTTTTGCTCACTTGTCCCTTATTCTTACATCTTGGGTATCTTATGGTATTATTTGAGTCGACGTGGGACACTTCTGCACGACGTTACATTCGAAAAACCGTCTCGTCCTTAATTTTTGCACGCCAGTGTGGTGCTTTAGGGCATCTGGCCACAGAAGTTTGAGGGGGGGGGTAAAGATTGCCGTTTCTTGACCTATATTGAGAATTGAATTGGGAACTTCAAACAAATTTCGAGAAAACGTTCTATGTAAGCCAAGCGAAAATTGTGTTCAGGAAAGACCAATAAGGTGGGATTTTTTAAATAACGTTTCGCTTTTACTTAGGCACTAAATATTTACATAAGATGTCAAATTTGCAATATTTCTCTTCTACCTAATTAATTCATAGACCCTACAAATCGGCCTTTTTAACAGCTTTTAATCCGCCGACTTCATATTGATAACGCTTATGTATCAAATCAAGTCAATCGCATTGCGTTTTACTTATGCACTAAATATTAAAGTCATAGGTCACAGGCATAGGCCTTTTTAACAGTTTTTTCTATCAGTGACATATTCACAACGTTTACACATCAAATCAAATTAATAGTACTGCGTTTTTATTTAGGCACGAAATATCTATTCACAGACCCTAGGCCTAGGCCCTTTTACCGGTTTTTATTCTACCAATGCCATATTCACAACGTTTACACAGAAAATCAAGTTAATAATATTGGGCGTTTACTTAGGCACGAAATATTAATTCATAGGCCTTAGGCCTAGGCGTTTTTAATAGTTTTTACTCTATCAATGCCATATTCACGACGTTTACACAACAAATAAATGTAATAGTATTGCGCTTTTACTTGGGCACGAAATGCCTAAGTAAAAGAGCAATATTCTTATATTTATTTATTTTTGTGTGTAAGCGTTGTGAATTTGGCATTGATAGAATAAAAACTATTAACAAGGACTAGACCTAGGGCCAATGAATCAATATTTCGTGCCTAAGTAAAAGCGCAATATTATTACATTTATTTGTTGTGTAAACGTTGTGAATATGGCATTACTAAAGTAAAAACTACTAAAAAGGCCCAGGGCCTATGAATTAATATTTCGTGCATAAGTGAACGCTAATATTATTAACTTGATTTGTTGTGTAAACGTTGTGAATATGACACTGGTTGAATAAAAACTGTTGAAAAGCCCCGTGCCTGTGGCCTATGATTTTAATATTTATTGTCTAAGTAAAAGCGCGAAAACTTGATTTGATACGTAAGCGTTATGATAATAGAGTCGGTGGATTAAAAGCTGGTAAAAAGGCGGAAGTGTAGGGCCTCTGAATTAATTAAGTAAAAGAAAAATATTACAAATTTGACATGTTATGTAAATATTTAGTGCCTAAGTAAAAATATAGCGTTATTAAAAAATCCCACCTTATTGTCCTTTCCTGAACACAGCAATTTTCGCTTGGCTTACACAGAACGTTTTCTTGAAATTTGTTGGGAGTTCCCAATTCAATTCTCAATATAGGCCAGGAAACGGCGATCTTTATCCACCCCCCCCTCCTCCCATTGGACTTCTGCAGACAAATGGCGTAAGTATGAACCGACATGAAAATTCAGACAAACAAAAGAGCTCCTTCCCATCGTTAAATACCTTGGGAAACTGCCATACATAAATCGGAAACTTGGAAAACTGCCACACATTCAAAGAGTTCCTCGGAGGAATAGCAATTTGTACCCTGCCTCTTAATGAAGAGCGTGTGGCAGTTTTCCTGTGTGGCAGTTTTCCTGTGTGGCAATCTTCCGGTGTGGCAGTTTTGCTGTGTGGCAATCTTCCGGTGTGGCAGTTTTGCTGTGTGGCAATCTTCCGGTGTGGCAGTTTTCCGGTGTGGCAGTTTTCCTGTGTGGCAATCTTGCGGTGTGGCAATCTTCCGGTGTGGCAGGTTTCCTGTGTGGCGGTGTTCCGCCGACCTTTTTAATACTGTCTCAACAGCCACTCCGGAAAGTACATTTTCTATTCTCAGGCGCCAGAAAATGTATCTTCGAAATACAACGTCCGATTTTCGGCTTTCTGGACTTGCATTGCTGAACATTTATCGATGCGTAGAAGTAAATACAGGATCCACATTTTGAAGGCAATGGCGGCGAAGCGCAGGTACCTTGTACAATGATGCTAAGATATGACAGTACAATTTTGTTAAAGTACTAGTAAAACTTTACATTTTCAATATTCCTGCACAATTACTTATTTCATAAAGTAACTAATTTTAAAATTGCGCCTTTAGAAATAACTTCGAGAAACTGAAATACTGAGAGAGAAGTACTCTATTTTACGTTAACCGCATTTAACAAATATATAGCCCTAAACATTACATTAGGCTTTGTATCAAAATTTTGTAAATCAGTATTTTATTTACCAATAAAATTGTTAATTTATTAGTGAATTTATATAATTATTCTAAATAAGGAGTTGTTAACAATTAACGCTTAATAATTAATCGATTATCTTAGATTAGCAATTATTTTCGGTGTTTGGGTATGAAAGTAACTACTTGAGCCCCCCCCCCCATAATTTTTGAATTACTACGCCCCTGTGCGTAATTTAACTAGTAACTTTCAAGGCAGCCCACCCCCAACTATAGATTGGTACCCATAATTGCATAAGTGTCTCTTATACAGGAATTCTGGAGTTTTCAAAGCACTATGGTTGGATGGTAAATTTACTTAATGCATTAGTGAAAGTGGAAATTCTTTTAACTTTAGAAATATGTCCAATTTTTATTTAAACGGAGCAATTGCCTGGTAAACGGTAAACATACCCCTGAAAACTCAAAAGCGGAAAAAATGCCCCCGGAATATTAAAGTACAATTCTATATTAAGTACAAATTAATTAAAGTACAATTCTATATTAAGTACAAATTAATTAAAGTACAATTCTATATTAAGTACAAATTAATTAAAGTACAATTCTATATTAAGTACAAATTAATTAAAGTACAATTCTATATTAAGTACAAATTAAGTACAATTCTATATTAAGTACATATTAAGTACAATTCTATATTAAGTACAAATTAAGTACAAATCTATATTAAGTACAATTCAATATTAAAGTACAATTCTCGCTTGGCTTACATGGAACGTTTTCGCGCAAAATTCGTTTGCCCAATTCAGTTCTCAATGTAGGCCCAGAAACGGCAATCTTTATAGACCCCCCCTTGAACTTTTGTAGCCAAGCTGCAGAAGATGTGTGGCACAGGGTTGCCGGTAAATTGCCACCCCGGAACGCTGCCACACATCAGTGTTCCTGTGTGGCAGTTTAGAGTGAACCGTTTGTTCTGGGGGTATTTTTTCCGCGGGCATTTTTTCCGCTTTTCAGGGGTATTTTCTCCGGGGGTATTTTTACCAACATCCCAATTGCCTATGAGAAACTCAATATGACGATAACATAAAAAATGAATAACATAAAAATTCTCACACGCACCTTCTGCCAAATAAATACACATTTTTCGTTAAGTCTGCATTTTCCCTGTGATACTGGTGTTACTTTTTACCCGCTATTTCATAAACCTCATCAGGCTTGAAAAAGAAAAACCATGTAGTGGTTGTCAGTGTTTTGATGTCTTAAGAGTCCCCGACGTTCAAGTCTTTAGCGTTATATTTGTTCTGATCGCCAGTGTTGTTGTTAAGAAGTTATAAAAACTGCTGTAAATTTGTTCTCGCGGGCGGAAATCCCGCCATAAATAAATAAATAAATAACACGGTTTTTTTTTCGACTTGCCCTTAGTCTGTACAATTACCGAAGAAAGGAAGTGTTTGCGTTACAACACTCAGTGTTTGGGAACGTCATTTGAGAAAGTACTTCCCTTACGAGAAAGTATCTGACACCGACCAACGAGCATTTCGCGCTATTTGCTCCTGGAATCCATTGTTTAACATAACGTGGAGTCGTAGCTGTCACAAAATGGTGAAAATGCCGTCGGGCGGGATTGAGCATTAACTCCGAAATGTGCTTGTTACGTCAATAAACTCGAGACAAGACGGCCCCACATGGTGGGAACGTTGGGTCTCCCCCATTGTTACATGGAGTGTCTTTTTGGTCTATGATGTCGGAGCAGCAGCTTCTATGATGATCTGGCGATGCAGTAGTTAAGTGGGGATAAAGCCCAACGAACGTACAACCCAGGTCTCACCTTGGGGGCGCGTTCGAACCGGCCCCCTCGTTAAAACCCCACACACCTCGAGTTCGGCTAATGCCGTATTAAGGGGCTGCTCTGCGAAAGATGTAAAACACTTGGCGTTCGGGGGCTTCCAAGATTGATGAGCGCCGTAACAAGGTGGAACAGCACCCCAGGGCGCCTAATACCGGAGAATCCAGCGCTCGTTTGTCACTGTCAGTGGTCGGGGATCATGGGGGTTTAAGCGGGCGGGAGCTCTGATCCTCTTCGGTGTCTGTCTCCTGCAGATGCTGGGGATTTGCTGCCTCATGTTTATTCCTTCGCACAGCTATTACGCCCTTTTCTCTCCCCCTCCCCCACCCTTTCTCCTTCCTCCATTTTCTCCCTGTTTTTCTTTTCATTTTATTTTACTTTTTTTTCTTTACATACAGCTCCGAAGGCTTTAGTTGTGTTTTGGATAACGTTACTACGGTAACCACGCAACCGGGGGTGGGTGGGGTGGGGGCAAGCGACACCAAAAGCCGCACCCAGCCAGAAGTGTTCCGCCATAAGGCCATTTTTCTATACAGGAAAGGAAATCTCGCCTCTGCTTTCCATTCACAAAACGAGGGTGTTACTGCGGTGTAAAAATCCATGGGATTAAAGTCTTAAAGTTTTCGGAGCATGGTGTCGCTGTTTATATGAAAGATGGAGGAGAGAGGGTGCGGAATTTTTATGAGCACCATTAGTCAGGAAGTTACTATTCAAACACAACTGTTTACAGAATTTGTTACGTCAGCTTTAATGATGATTAATGGCCGATTACGATGAATAATTCAATACAAGTTTACATAAATATCTAAATTTTACAGCGGGGAAATAAAGAAGATCGTCAGAAATATTGAAGCTAGGTGGGCACTCGATGTTAAACTGATAATAAACGTTTGATTCAGAGAGGAAAGGAACCTAATGAGTTACTTTGCAAATTGATTTTTGTACACACAAGAAAAACAAATTAAAATATCTCAAATTTACGTAACCTAAAATATCTCACTTTCTGTTCAGGAAATGAAAGCAGGCATTTTAAGGTATCGCTAATTGCTATCTGTCACTTCATTCAGAAGGTTTTATTATTTGATCTGAAACATATATTTTTTCACATAAAAGCAGGTTTTGCTATTTATGAAGATACACGAACGGCCTTGCACACATATATACATATATCATCATCATCATTGTCAACCATTATCAATCCACTGCTGGACGAAGGTCTCCCGAAGTTTCCTCCACAACGGTCTGTCTTGTGCCAGTCTCCTCCATGTCACCCCTGCATACTTTCGGATTTCATCCACCCATCTCCCATGTGGTCTTCTTCTGGGTCTTTTCCTGTCCCTTGGAATCCAATCTAAAATTTCGGCTGTCCATCGATGATCTGTCCTTCTGGCAGTATGTCCAGCCCATTGCCATTTCAGGGATTTAACTCTGATCATGATGTCTTCCACTCTTGTCATTTTTCGGATCCACGAGTTCCTCTTCTTATCTCTCCTGGTTACACCAAGTATGCACCTCTCCATGCCACTTTGAGTTGTCTGCAGCCTTTGTATGTCTCTTTTAGTTAAGGTCCACGTCTCTGCACCATACGTAAGCACTGGAAGGATGCATTGATCAAACACTTTTCTTTTAAGACATAATGGCATATTGCTCTTGTAAATTATGCTGTTTCTTCCAAAAGCTCTCCAGGCAAGTTTTGTACGCCGCTTAATTTCTTCATCAATGTGACCCTCACTTGATATCTGCTGTCCAAGATAAACGTACGTGTCTGTTATCTCCAGCTTTTCTCCATCAATCGATAAATCTTCATTTCTTGTAAAAGCATTGAACATCACTTTTGTCTTCTGAAAGTTCATTTTTAATCCCACTTCTTTACTCTTGTCAGCAAGTTCCTGGATCATACTCTGCAGCTCTGATGGGGTAGTTGCAAAAATGACTACGTCATCAGCAAAACGAAGGTGGGTTAGATAATCTCCATTAATCTTTATCCCTTTGTTTTCCCAGCTCAGCGACTGAAAAACACCCTCCAATGTGGCATTAAAGAGCTTCGGAGATATGGTGTCACCTTGTCTCACTCCCTTTCCAATTTTTACGTGTGTTGTATTTTCAAACAGCCTAATCTTTGCACTTGCATTTTCATAGATGTTATTAATAATATTAATGTATGCATCTTCAATACCGCAGGTTTTCAGAGCCATTGTAACTGCTGATGGTTTCACCGAATCAAAGGCTTTTTCATAATCGGTAAAAGCCATGCACAATGGAAGTTCATATTCCCTCGCTCTTTCAATTAGTTCTCTCAGCACGTGGATATGATCTATTGTGCTGTAGCCACTCCTGAATCCAGCTTGTTCTCTCGGTTGAGCCATGTCCAGTGTTACCTTCAAGCGGTGTGAAAGAACTTTAGTGAAGATTTTATAAACTACTGATAGGAGGCTGATAGGTCTGTAGTTTCCGAGATCCTCAATGTCACCTTTCTTATGTAGCAGGATCATTGTAGCGGTGTTCCAATCCTCAGGAATCTTTCCTTCATTAAGGCATCGAGTGAAAATTTGGGCGAGTATTGTTTCGATTTCTCCACTTGCTTCTTGTATGATGTCTATAGTTATTCCATCTTCTCCTGGAGCTTTTCCCCGCTTCATGTTCTTGATTACATGTGCAACTTCTGCTGGAAGGACTGGAGGAACTCTGGTATTGGTATCTTTCATGATGTCTGGAGTGCATGTATAATCCCTTTCATATAATTTGGAGTAGAAATCTTTCACTCTTGTCAAAATTTCGCATCTATTTCTTGTTACAGAACCGTCTTCTTTTCTCAGTGCCATAATCTGTTTTCTTCCCTTACTGAGATGTCCCTTTGCTATCTTTAGGCATTGGTTGTTTTCAATTGCTTTCCTGACTAGTTCACAGTTGAATTTTCTTACGTCTTCAGTGATACTTTTTCGTACTGTCTTGCATAGCTCTATATATTCCACTTTGCAAGTCACATCTTCTTTAGTTGTCCTCATCTCTCTTCTTTTTTGCATCAACATTTTCGTTTTTCCTGATAATTTGTTTACATGCAACTTGTTCTTAGACCCAGCTAATTTTGTTGCTGTTTCCATAAGAGCTTTGGTTACTTTTCTGTTAACTTCAGAGATGTCCACTTCTTCCGATGTTAGGCCTTCTAAAGCAGAGAACCTGTTTTTCAGTTCCAACTTGAAGGTATTATGGTGTTTTTTAAGGTTGGTTATGTCAATAGATTTTGTTTGTCTTATGAGCTTGCCACGTTCAAGTTTAGTGTTGAGGTGCATCTTACATCTCACCAATCTATGGTCACTACCTGTGTTGAACTTCTTTAGCACACTGCAGTCTTCTATGACGAATTTTTTGTTACACATAATAAAATCAATTTCACTTGTCGTCCCATTTGGATGTCTCCATGTCCATTTCCTGTGTGGCTTTTTCTTGAAGAAGGAGTTCAAGATGAAAAACCCTTCTGCCTCTGCAAACTCAACGAGAGTATTTCCACGCTGGTTTCTGTTGCCTTGATCGAATTTACCTACTGAAGTTTCATTCTGTTGCCGTTGCCCTATTTTTGCATTGAAATCTCCCATAATTATTTTCAAGTGCTGCTTACCTTTATTATTTAGATGACAAATTTCCTCATAAAATTCTTCAATTTCTTCTTCAGGATGACTTGTGGTTGGTGCATAAGTTTGAATAATCTGAGCCTGGTATCTTTTCGAGAGTTGGATAACAAGTCGTGCAGCTCTGTCAGATGAACTTTCAACTTCTACAACTTTATCCTTCAGTTCCTTGTTTATTATAAATCCAACACCACTAGTTCTGCAAGTATCTGTCCCACGATAGTAGAAGAGATGTCCACTTTTCAGTTCGATGAGATCTTCTCCTTTTCTCCTTACCTCACTTAGCCCCACGATGTCCCACTTGATCCTTAGTAGTTCCTCTTCCAATTCAAGAAGCCTTGAATCAGAAGATAGGGAGCGTCCGTTATAGGTAGCCAAGGTCAGCATCAGATGGCAGCCTAGTCCGGTCCTCCGGGGATTCTTAGCACCCTCTGCCTTCATGTCGCACTGGCCGCTGCCTTGGCCAGGTACATTCCAGCTGCCGGAGACTGAGGGCCAAGATTTAAGTTGTGGAATCATTTTGGAGGGGTTTGGCCATAACTCACCACGCTGGCCAAGCGGGTTGGTGAGTGTGGGATAGAATTTCCTCTAATCCCGATGGTATAGTTATACCGCTATTGGCGGTCGTCAGAGCCCCTTTAGTGGGAACAGGATGCACCACGAGAAGGCGGGGTTGACATTTGTCAAGGAGAGGCTGTGATGTTACGCATCACCTGACCTTACATCCCATATATATATATGTGTGTGTATTTATATATAAATTATATTGACAAGTCACCGGACACTTCAAAAGCAAACGAACGGATCCGCTGCGTTGTTGAGATGCGCGGTACAGCTGCAAACGGTATAAAAACAAGCCAATCCACTAATATAACTGCAGCTGTTATATTAGTGGATTGTCCATAAAAGAAACCGATTGGCATTTAAATATACCCAAGTCAACTGTATTGGATGTACTGAATAAGTGGAAGACACATGGAGTGCCTGAAGCAAGTAAAACGTACCGACAGACCAAAGAAAATCGGTGATAGATGATGTCGAAGCCTCAGGAGAGTCGTTACAGCTAATCGACGGAGTACTGCACAAGACCTCAGTGCACAGGTGAGTAAAAATGCTGGACTCTGTATGCACATGTACCATTCACAGAGAACTTCATTCCATGGGTTACTGTGGTTGTGCTGTCGCTTATAAGCCTTTCATCTCCACTCGGAATGCTACTCGTTGTTTAGCATGGTATAGAAAACATTTATTGTGGACTGCAGATCAATGGAAATGGGTCCTATGGACTGATGAATCCAGGTACACGATCCATCAGTCTGATGACGGTGTGTGGGTATGGCAGCAGCCGGGGGAACGCTATTTAACGCAGTGTACTGTTCCTACGGTCAAGTTTGGAGCTAGCAGTGTACTCGTGTGAGGGTGTTTTTCACTGCACCTATGCTAACGAAGGTGCATCGGCTGAAAACTTACATTTGCACGGCAGTATCGGAATTGGACCTCTCTGATTGGTAAAGGATTGTCTTCTGTGATAAGTCACGTTTTCTGCTTCAGCGAACGGATGGACGTTGGCGTGTAAGGCGAGAAACATCGGAGAGCAAACACTCTTCAACCATTGCTGGAAGAACACAAGCTAGTGGGGCCTGGGGAATGTTTTCGTGGTATTCCGTGGGTCGACTCATACCTGTGGAAGGCACTATGGACCGAATTCGTTATGAATCCATCCTTGCAGACCACGTACACCCATACATGCTGTTTGTCTTCCCTGGGGCGGATGGGTTCTTTCAGCTCGACAATGCGACGTGTCACACAGCTAGAAATGTCCGGAGTGGTTGAAAGAGCACGATGAAGACTTCAAAGTACTTCCCTGACCCCCTAATTCCCCAGACTTAAACCCAATTGAGCATCTGTGGGACGTGTTGTTCGCTTTATGGATCCTCCACCACGCACCCTCCAGCAGCAGTCAGATGCACATGGCCCCACATACTTGTGAAGTGTGAAAACCTTCCAGCCCCTTATTGAGTCACTCCTAGCCCGTCGAACTGCTGTCCGCGCTGCACACGCGGTGACTCTGGATATTAGCTGGTGGTCACGATAATGTGCCTCGCGTATGTATATCTTCGTTTTAAAGGAAGTCTCTACATTAATGAACAGTACATGCTGTATCATGTAATTTTTCGAAGTGTTTAACACCCGTACGCCATTTTGCACTGCATTTTTGTGGTAAACAGTTTTTTCATTATTTCCGTTTTTGTTTTTTTTCCGAAGTGATTGGTTCAGGATTATTTTTTTCTTTCGTACCCTCGCAGATGGGTGTTTGCAGACTTTTTATAATCTACCCCTTTTCACATATTGTGTGCTTTGCCGTTGCGATTCTTTCTTTATTTCTTTTGTCTCTGGAGTCTTTAATCACATTAAGTTTCCGGCAGAACTTTTGGCTTAACGATCGAGCAACATAGCAACCCTTAAAATTGCTTTTTTCATTGTGGAGGTGAATGCCCTGGCACTCTTGTTTGTGCATTTTTCTTTGTCTCAAACAAAATGCTATTTCTTTGTTCAATTTCTTTCCTCTAGTGGTGACTTCTTACATCTAGAGTTTTTGCAGTTCCTCTCATTCAGCAAAATCCCCCCCCCCCTCTTCTCTCTTTTTAATCCAGTTCTTTTTAATTGTTTTTCTATCTACAAAGGTTTTTTAGTTTTTTTCTTCTGTTAGCCTTTTTTTTTTTTTTTTGATATCTCGCTGATAAATGATAACTATATATTGCTACTTGACAGACTTGACTTAAGAGAAACTGCAGTCCTCTTTCTCTTAGGGATGCTCCATAACGGAGAATTATGTCACCTGGACATCATACAGTCAACCGACAAGCTAAGTTTTTTGCCAATGGTGAATTTTCCGTTCTTCCTTGCCATCTCAAGTATTTACTCGTACTTCCTCTCAAGTAAAGTTTCACTTTTTCCGTCGCCACGGTGCTGAAAATTTTAGGTGTCGGCGCATATGCGACCGGGGTTGCAATGGTAGCAAATGCGACCGGCAAGGGCAAAGAGGAGTGTGGAAGAAAGGAGAGAGGCGGTTTAGGTGTTGACCACCTGGGGTCTCCCAACGGTAAATGCGACCGGGGTTGAAATTGTAGTAAACGAAATTTTGGAGCATTTGGATTTTCTTTCTTACTAAAAGCGAAGAAACTTACAATTAATTCTGAATGCAGATATCGCAATAAAATTCACACACGAGTGGAATAAAATCTGCGGCAGTTTGTCGTAGAGAAAGTACTGTATGGTTATTGCTTGGGAAAAGAAAGTGTTTTATTTTTATATACAGATCGAGTTTCACAAGGGGCATCTCCAGCTGCAATCCAGAAACACGAGTAAAACCTTATTTTGTAAATACAAACAATACAATAATTATTAGACTTTTGCTAAAAAAGACTTAAACAGAAAAACACGCCGCATCGTCAGCAGCCCACTCACTCCTCTCACCCCCTCCCCTCCGTATGACCCTTCTTTCTTTCCCCATCCCTCTGCGTTAAGCCGGTCGCATTTACTGTTGGAAGACCCCAGGTGGTCAACACCTAATGTCCCCCTCCTTTCTTCCCTGCTCTTCTTTGCCCCGCCGGTCGCATTTGCTACCATTTCAACCCCGGTCGCATTTACGACTACCTCAAATTTTATGAAGCAGTCGTATTTGCGACCAGGGTTGAAATGGTAGTAAATGCGACCGGCTTAATGCAGAGGAATGGGGAAAGAAAGAAGGGAGATCAGATGGAGGGAGAGGAAGGATGGAGCTGCTGACAATGCGGTGTGACGAAATGGGTGGTATTTGCGACCATCACCTGAATTACGGAAATGCGTTTTCTCTACACCGTAAAAGAAGTTGCTTTGTACCAAAGTACGTACTTCAGTTTGAACACGACAGAACTTCCGTGTTTTGAACGCGTGTCTGGGCAGTCGCGGTTTCTCCCAATTGAATTTTAGATCTGCAGGAAATATTAAATAATAATATGGCTTTGATTCATCTGTCATTTTTAAGAATAGCTTATTTATGCTCTGACTTTATTACAACCACATAAAAACAATTGGTTAGAAAATGAAAAAATAATCATTCCTCAGAAAATATTCCTACCTTCATGTATTGCTCTTTTAATTCCTCATAGATTATTTTATACGTATCCGGAATTATTAACCTAAAAAATCTGCAGAAATAGCTGTTGTGAATTTCAGATCTTCATACGAACTCTCAGTATCGGACTGGCGTTCCATATACAGCTCTGGAAGCAGATTTTTTGCTGCTCACTCTTTGCAAAAAATATCCAAGTGCCCCAAACCTAAAATTAGCGTTATGCTGGCACCATCATTTCCTGTTTGATAGTCTTTTTTAGCAAAAGTCTGATAATTATTGTATTGTTTGTATTTACAAAATAAGGTTTTACTCATGTTTCTGGATTGCAGCTGAAGATACCTCTAGTAAAAATTGATCTGTATATAAAAAATAAAACACTTCCTTTTCCCAAGCAATAGCCATAGTACTTTCTCTACGACAAACTGACGGAGATTTTATTCTATTCGTGTGCGAATTTTATTGCGATAGCTGCATGCAGAATTTATTGCAAGTTTCTTCGCTTTTAGTAAGAAAGGAAATCCAAATGTTTCCAAATTTCATTTTATTTTCCAAGACTGTGAAAAATGAAGAAATTATGAAAGCATCAAAACACCGATGACAAAATTTAAAATTTCTGTTACTGCAAGAATTTCAATGGTAATTCATATATAAAGTGAGAAAAATTAAAGAGTGCGAAAATTGTTAATTCAATTAATTCCTACAAACATGATCTGCTCGGCCCTGAACCCACCTACCACCTGACCTATCAACCAGGAGTGCATTGACCCTTGGAAGAACCCCAGGTGGTCCGCACCTAATCTTCCCACCCTGCCTCCCTCCTTTCATCCCCAATTCTCTTTGCCCCTGCCGGTTGCATATGCTACCATTTCAACCCCGGTCGCAAATGCGACGACACCAAATTTTATACCCTGTTATACCTATGGTTTTTTTTTTATAAAGTTAATTAAGAATTGTCCATCATGAGCAAAGAAAATCATTTCTAATTTTATTTTTAATATTACTTTGAAAGAAAAGAAAATACTTAAGATATTGCTCGGCTTGACTCTCCCCTTCATGCACTATATTTTTCAGGTTTCTTTGTAACATTTTTTTTTCTTTGTTGAACCAGGTGTTCAGTTTTCCTTGTATCGAATGATTTTTCTGGTGAGCAATTTCAACGTTAAGTGTCATAAAAGTTGGTTCGCATTAGGGGTGGCGGAAAACTCCTACACTTCCTCATGTAAGAGGATGTACAGAAATTGCGTTTTGTTCCAAGATCCTGTTAAAGGGTGGGAGTTTTTCTATAGCTGACCAAAACGAAATGTACGAGTTTTCCTCGTTATATCAACAAGATCAAAATGACACAAGGTTTATATAGAAACTTACTGACTCACTAAATCTCGAGCTGTGATTTTAATATTTCGCATGTGAGAACAAGCATTGAAGACTAATCAACAGGGACTCAACGAATCGATCTTCAGGTGCTGATCTTTTCAGAAGATTTTAAATTACAACCCTGATATTCCGTATTTGTAAAAATTTTATGAAACCTAATAAAGACTCTCAACGGATTATTTTTCACCTGTTTACAAGGCACCTAGGCTGCGTGCCTTGGTGGCTTGTAAGGGGCTGAGGATTGATCTATTGAGCGCCCTTTATTAGGTTTCATAAAATGTTTACAAGTACGAAATATCTAGTTTGTGACCTAAAATCTTTTAAAAAGGCCCGATGAACAAACAGCCCATACGTGTCTGCAGACGATCCGGCCGGTAAACGATAAAAATACCCCCAGAACAAACGGTTCACTGTAAACTGCCACACAGGAACACTGATGTGTGACAATTTACCAGCACCCTGCCACACATCTTTCAGCAACTTGGCTACAAGAGTTGAGGGGGGGGGGCGATGAACAAACAGCCCATACGTGTCTGCAGACGATCCGGCCGGTAAACGGTAAAAATACCCCCAGAACAAACGGTTCACTGTAAACTGCCACACAGGAACACTGATGTGTGACAATTTACCAGCAACCCTGCCACACATCTTTCAGCAACTTGGCTACAAGAGTTCGGGGGAGGGGGCCCGATGAACAAACAGCCCATACGTGTCTGCAGACGATCCGGCCGGTAAACGGTAAAAATACCCCCAGAACAAACGGTTCACTGTAAACTGCCACACAGGAACACTGATGTGTGACAATTTACCAGCAACCCTGCCACACATCTTTCAGCAACTTGGCCACAAGAGTTCGGGGGGAGGGGGCGATGAACAAACAGCCCATACGTGTCTGCAGACGATCCGGCCGGTAAACGGTAAAAATACCCCCAGAACAAACGGTTCACTGTAAACTGCCACACAGGAACACTGATGTGTGACAATTTACCAGCAACCCTGCCACACATCTTTCAGCAACTTGGCCACAAGAGTTCGGGGGAGGGGCCCGATGAACAAACAGCCCATACATGTCTGCAGACGATCCGGCCGGTAAACGGTAAAAATACCCCCAGAACAAACGGTTCACTGTAAACTGCCACACAGGAACACTGATGTGTGACAATTTACCAGCAACCCTGCCACACATCTTTCAGCAACTTGGCCACAAGAGTTGGGGGGGGGGGGGGGGGGGCTATAAAGATTGCCGTTTCTGGGCCTATATTGAGAACTGAATTGGGAACTCCAAACGAATTTAGAGAAAACGTTCCATGTAAGCCAAACGAGAATTGTAATTTAATTTGAAGAAATAAATTTCCGAGGTACTTTTGGTTGGCGGGATGACTCAACCCCCAACTTCCGTAATATTAGATTATGAGCCGCTGGAGTCTGTCAGTGTATCCAGGCTGTTCACCTTGAAGCGTCCGCGAGGTCCGTGAGCTTGGGGGGGGGGGGGGGTCCCCAAAATGTTAAAACAGACGTAGAGCTGTAAACATTAGAACCATGCTTTACGTAATGATTCTGTACATGACCACGAATTTTCAGGAGGTTGGGGTGCCAGTTTCTAAGAGCGCAGAAAAGTGTTCAAGGTAAGGGATTTGCTCACAATTTCTATGCTTCATTTTGTGTTTAATGGTAAGCTATGTATGCCCTTCCCCCTCCCCCAGAAATTTGGTGAAGCCTGTAAAAGGGATACGAGGTGCTTTGTTTGAAGGGCTCTACCCCCAACTTCCGTAATTTTATTTTCTGGAACTCTAGAGTCGGTCAGTGTATCCTCGATGTTACCCCTGAATAGCTCTTAGAAACTATGGAAGGGTTACCCCACCCTCCTGAAAATTCGTGGTCGTGTACAGAATCATTATATAAAGCATGGAACTAATGTTTACAGCTCTGCATCCATTTTAACATTTTGGGGGACCCCCCCAGGATCACGGACCTAGCGGACACTTCAATTGGAATTTCCTGGTTATCTTCAAATTAAAGTACAATTCTCGCTTAGCTTACATGGAAAGTTTTCTCGAAATTCGTTTGGAGTTCCCAATTCATTTATCAATGTAGGCCCAGAAACGGCAATCTTTAAAGACCCCCCCCCCCACACACACACCTTTGAACTTTTGTAGCCAAGTTGCTAGATCCACGGAAAAAAAGCCAGGAAAAAAAATCCAACGGAAAAATGATCCATGGAAATAAAATCCAACGGCTTCTTTCATGTAGGTTAACCAGTAAGAAACTGAGGGGGTCATATAAAAATTTACATAAAAAAAGTTCTCACTTCTCAAAGATTACAAGGGCACCATAATTTGTTTCCATGGAGGTTCGAGCAATTGGGGGGCGTATAAAAATTGCATTTTTGTTTCTTGTGTCCACTTCCATGTTGGTTGACCTTGTAAGAAATGTAGGGGTCGTACAAAAATTACACTTTTGATTTTCTTTTGTCCACTTCCATGTTGGGTGACCTTATAGGAAATTTGAATCTAGGAAAAAAAATCCAAGGAAAAAAGATACACGGAAAAAAAAAGCCAACAGAAAAAAAGCCAGGGAAATAAAATCCAACTCCAACGAACCAGTTATCCATTTACATGATCGACACAGGGCCGGATTCAGGAAGGGAGGGGGCCGGGCACCAATTGCTGCCATATGGTTTTCATTAAGGGGCCGGGCACCAATTGCTGTTCCTCCGAAGAACACTTTGAATGTGTGACAATTTTTCCAGTAGGGCAGTTTTCCAAGTTGCTTAACGAGGGGTAAGAACTCTTTTGTTTGTCTGAATTTTCATGCCTGTTTATTTGAGTTTAATGCAACTGGCCACAAAAGTTAAAGGGGGTGGGGCTATAAAGATTGCCGTTTCTGGGTCTATATTGAGAACTGAATTGGGAACTCCAAACAAACGAATTTCGAGGAAACGTTCCATGTAAGCCAAGCGAGAATTGTACTTTAATTTGAAGAAATAAATTGGCGAGGATCCGAGGTACACTTGGTTGGGGGGAGCGGGGGCTCTACCTCCAACTTCCGTAATATTATATTCTCGGCCGCTGGAGTCTGTCAGTGTATCCAGGATCTTCCCTTGAAGCGTCCGCAAAGTCCGTGAGCTTGGGGGGTGGGGGCTTCCCCCAAAATGTTAAAATGGACGTATAGCTGTAAATATTAGTACCATGCTTTATATAATAATTCTGTACACAACCACGAATTTTCATTAGGGTGGGGTGAATTCTCCCCCCCATGTTTCTAAGAGCTTTTCAGGGGTAACGTCGAGGATACACTGACCGACTCTAGAGGTCCAGAATATAAAATTACGGAAGTTGGTGGCAGAGCCCTCGAAACCAAGCACCTCGTATCCCTTTTACAGACTTCACCAAATTTCTGGGGGACGGGGGAAGAGCATACATAGTCTGTTACTAAACACAACATGAAACACAGAAATTGCGAGCAAATCTCTTACCTTGAGCACTTGTCTGCGCTCTTAGAAACTTGGGGGAAGGTGAATTCATCCCACCCTCCTGAAAATTCGTGTTCGTGTACAGAATCGTTATATATAGCATGGTTCTAATGTTACAGCTCTAAGTCCATTTTAACATTTTGGGGGAAAGCTCCCCCCAGCTCACGAACCTCGCGGACGGTTCAAGGGGAACATCACTGACAGACTCCAGCGGCCCAGAATATAATATTACGGAAGTTGGGGTAGAGTCCCCCAACCCAAATGTACCTCGGATCCTCGTCAATTTATTTCTTCAAATTATAATACAATTCTCCCTTGGCTTACATGCAACGTTTTCTCGAAATTCGTTTGTTTGCAGTTCCCAGTTCAGTTCTCAATATAGGCCCAGAAACGGCAATTTTTATAGCCCCCTCCCCCTCCCCTTCCTTGAACTTTTGTGGCCAGTTGCCCTAAACTCAAATGAACCGGCATGAAAATTCGGACAAACAAGAGAGTTCCTTCCCCTCGATAGGCACCTTGGAAAACTGCCACGCATAATTCGGAAATTTGGAAAACTGCTCCACTGGAAAAATTGTCACACATTCAAAGTGTTCTTCGGAGGAACCGCAATTTGTGCTGGACCACTTAATGAAAAGTGTGTGGTACTTTTCCGGCAACCGCAGGGCCCGTGCCTCCTTTTTTGATTTTTTTTTTTAGAAATGACCTAATCATTATTGAAATTATTTTTGTTATTATTATTACTGTGGAGGTATTAATTTATGTTGGGTTTTATTGCACCCTTCTTATTGGTCAATCTGCAATGCATTCATAAAAGGAGCAGTTTCAATATTCACAAAACCCTGTGTTAATCTTCTATTAAATTGCTACCAAACTTCAAAATCGCAATCAGTTTTG
Source organism: Macrothele yani (assembly GCA_039090855.1). NCBI lineage: Eukaryota > Metazoa > Arthropoda > Arachnida > Araneae > Macrothelidae > Macrothele > Macrothele yani. Next base: position 2,057,099 of record CM076991.1, read on the forward strand.
CTTTACCAATTGTAAGATTATAAATATTTATTATTATTAATTCGTAGGTTATTAATTAATCAAACTCTGCTGCCCCTGTGGGGTCAATCTAGGAAAAAAAGATCCACAGGAAAAAAACGGAGAGCCAGGGAAAAAATCCAATGACAATTTTTATACGACCCTCTAGGCTTCTTACACAGAAGTGACGCAAAGAAATTAGAAAATAAATTTTTATACGATCCCTTAAGCTTCCTACATAGAAGTGACTCAAAGAAATCAGAAATGCAATTTTTATACGACCCTTAAATTTCCTACAAGGTCACCCAACATGGAAGTGGACACAAGATAATCAAAAGTGCAATTTTTATACGACCCCTACATTTCTTACAAGGTAAACCAACATGGAAGTAGACACAAGAAACAAAAATGCAATTTTTATACGCCCCCCCCTTCCCAATTGCTCAAACCTCCATGGAAACAAATTATGGTGTCCATGTAATCTTTGAGAAGTGAGAACTTTTTTTTATGTACATTTTTATATGACCATCTAAGTTTCTTACTGGTTAGCCTACATGAAAGTAGCCGTTGGATTTTATTTCCATGGACTTTTTTTCCTTGGCTTTTTTTCCTTTGGCTCTTTTTTCCCTGGATTATTTTTCCGTTGGATTTTTTTTTCCAGGCTTTTTTTTTCCGTGTATCTTTTTTTCCTTGGATTTTTTTTCCGGTTACCAGGAAATTTAGGGGTCGTATAAAAATTGCATTTCTGGTTTCTTTGTGGCATTTCTATGTAGGAAGCTTAAAGGATCGTATAAAAATTTATTTTCTGATTACTTTGCGTCACTTCTGTGTAAGAAGCTTAGAGGGTCGTATAAAAATTGTCATTGGATTTTTTCCCTGGCTCTCTATTTTTTCCTGTGGATCTTTTTTCCTAGATTGACGCCACAGGGGCAGCAGAGTTTCATTAATTAATAACCTACGAATTAATAATAATAAATATTTATAATCTTACAATTGGTAAAGCAAAACTGATTGCGATTTTGAAGTTTGGTAGCAATTTAATAGAAGATTAACACAGGGTTTTGTGAATATTGAAACTGCTCCTTTTATGAATGCATTGCAGATTGGCCAGTAAGAAGGGTGCAATAAAACCCAACATAAATTAATACCTTCACAGTAATAATAATAATGAAAACAATTTCAATAATGATTAGGTCATTTCTAAAAAAAAATTCAAAAAAGGAAGCACGGGCCCTGCGGTTGCCGGAAAACTGCCACACACTTTTCAGTAGCACAAATTGCTGTTCCTCCGAAGAACACTTTGAAGGTAAACGGTAAAAATACCCCCGAAAACTTAAAAGCGGAAAAAATGCCCCCGGAAGAAATACCCCCAGAACAAACGGTTCACTGTAAACTGCCACACAGGAACACTGATGTGTGGCAGTGTTCCGGTGTGGAAATTTACCGGCAACCCTGCCACACATCTTTCAGCAACTTGGCTACAAAAGTTCAAAGGGGGGGGGGTATAAAGATTGCCGTTTCTGGGCCTACATTGATAACTGAATTGGGAAACGAATTTCCTGAAAACTTTCCATGTAAGCCAAGCGAGAATTGTACTTTAATTTGAATAAATAAATTGCGGAGGATCCGAGGTACACTGGGGGGGGGTCAACCCCCAACTTCCGTAATATTAGATTCTGGGCAGCTTGAGTCTGTCAGTGTATCTAGGCTGTTCCCCTTGAAGAGCCCGCGAGGTTCGTCCGCTTGGGGGAGGGGGGTCCCCAAAATGTTGAAATGGCCGTAGAGCTGTAAACATTAGAAGCATGCTTTACATAATGATTCTCTACACGACCACGAATTTTCAGGAGGGTGGGGTGCAAGTTTCTAAGAGCGCAGACAAGTGTTGAAGGTAAGGGATTTGCTCGCAATTTCTATGCTTCATGTTGTGGGCCTATATAGATAGCCGTTTCTGGGCCTATATTGAGAACTGAATTGGGAACTCCAAACGAATTTCGAGAAAACGTTCCATGTAAGCCAAGCGAGAATTGTACTTTAATTTGAAGAAATAAATTGCCGAGGATACGAGGTACACTTGGTTATAGGGGGAAGGGGTCTACCCTGAACTTCCGTAATATTATATTCTGGGCCGCTAATTTTATAGTCTGGACCTCTTTCGCAATGAACCCCCTCCCAATTTACAATTTACGGATACGAGGTGCTTGGTTTGGAGGCTCCTACCACCAACTTCCGTAATTTTATAGTCTGGACCTCTGAAGTCGGTCAGTGTATCCTCGATGTTACCCCTAAATAGCTCTTAGAAACGGGGGGGTTACCCCACCCTCCTGAAAATTCGTGGTCGTGTACAGAATCATTATATAAAACATGGTACTAATGTTTACAGATCTATGTGCATTTTAACATTTTGGGGGAAAGCTCCCCCAGCTCATGGACCTCGCGGACACTTCAAGGGGAACTTCCTGGATACTCTGACAGACTCCAGCGACCCAGAATATAATATTACGGAAGTTCGGGGTAGACCCCCCTCTCCCCACCAAGTGTACCTCGGATCTTCAGCAATTTATTTCTTCAAATTAAAGTACAATTCTCGCTTGGCTTACATGGAACGTTTTCGCGAAATTCGTTTCCCAATTCAGTTATCAATGTAGGCCCAGAAACGGCAATCTTTATAGCCCCCCCTTTGAACTTTTGTAGCCAAGATGCTGAAAAATGTGTGGAAGGGTTGCCGGTAAATTGCCACACCGGAACACTGCCACACATTAGTGTTCCTGTGTGGCAGTTTACAGTGAACCGTTTGTTCTGGGGGTATTTTTTCCGGGGGCATTTTTTCCGCTTTTCAATTTTCGGGGGTATTTTTTTTTTGGGTGTTTTTACCTACATCCCACTTTGAATGTGTGGCAATTTTCCAAAGTGCCTAACGAGGGGAAGGAACTCTCTTGTTTGTCTAAATTTTCATGCCGGTTCATTTGAGTTTAGGGCAACTGGCCCCAAAGTTCAAGGGGGGGGGGTGAGCTATAAAGATTGCCGTTTCTGGGCCTATATCGAGAACTGAATTGGGAACTCCAAACAAACGAATTTCGAGAAAACGTTCCATTTAAGCCAAGAGAGAATTGTACTTTAATATGGCCCTGTATCGATCATGTAAATGGATAACTGTTTTGTTGGAGTTGGATTTTATTTCCCTGGCTTTTTTTTCCGTTGGCTTTTTTTCCCCGTGGATTTGTTTTCCATGGCATTTTTCCTTGCATTTTCCCCCTAGATTTGTTTCTGTGTGGCAATTTACAGTGAAGCGTTTGTTCTGGGGGTATTTTTTCCGGGGGGCATTTTTTCAGTTTTCAGGGGTATTTTCTTCGGGGGTATTTTTACCTACATCCGATCCGGCCAGCGGATGTAGGTAAAAATACCCCGAAATAATACCCCCGGAAATAATACCCCCGGAAGAAATACCCCCAGAACAAACAGTTCACTGTAAACTGCCACACAGGAACACAGATGTGTGGCAGTTTTCCGATGTGGCAATTTACCGGCAACCCTGCCCCACATCTTAAGCAACTTGGCTACAAAAGTTCAAGGGGCGGGGGGTGGTTATAAAGATAGCCGTTTCTGGGCCTATATAGATAGCCGTTTCTGGGCCTATATAGATAGCCGTTTCTGGGCCTATATAGATAGCCGTTTCTGGGCCTATATTGAGAACTGAATTGGGAACTCCAAACGAATTTCGAGAAAACGTTCCATGTAAGCCAAGCGAGAATTGTACTTTAATTTGAAGAAATAAATTGCCGAGGATACGAGGTACACTTGGTTATAGGGGAAGGGGTCTACCCTGAACTTCCGTAATATTATATTCTGGGCCGCTGGAGTCTGCCAGTGTATCCAAGAAGTTCCCCTTGAAGTCTACGCGAGGTCCATGAACTTGGGGGGGGTTCCCCCAAAATGTTAAAATGGACGTAGAGCCGTAAACATTAGTATCATGCTTTATATAATGATTCTGTACACGACCACGAATTTTCAGGAGGGTGGGGTAACCCTCACATAGTTTCTAAGAGCTATTCAGGGGTAACATCGAGGATACACTAACCGACTCTAGAGGTCCAGAATATAAAATTACGGAAGTTGGGGGTAGAGCCCTCCAAACCAAGCACCTCGTATCCCTTTCACAGGCTTCACCAAATTTCTGGGGGAGGGGGAAGGGCATACATAGTTTGCCATTAAACACAACATGAAGCATAGAAATTGCGAGCAAATTTTGAACACTTGTCGGCGCACTTAGAAACTTGGGGGAGGGTGAATTCACCCCACCCTCCTGAAAATTCGTGGTCATGTACAGAATCATTACGTAAAGCATGGTTCTAATGTTTTCCATTTTAACATTTTGGGGGAATCCCCCAAGCTCACGGACCTCGCTGGCGCTTTAAGGGGAACAGCCTGGATACACTGATAGGCTTCAGCGGCCCAGAATATAATATTACGGAAGTTGGGGGTAGAGCCCCCACCCCGAACCAAGTGTACCTCGGATCCTCGGCAATTTATTTCTTCAAATTAAAGTACAATTCTCGCTTGGCTTACTGGGAACGTTTTCGCGAAATTCGTTTGGAGTTCCCAATTCAGTTCTCAATATAGGCCCAAAAATGGCAATCTTTATACCCCCTGCCCCTCTTTGAACTTTTGTGGCCAAGTTGCTGAAAGATATGTGGCAGGGTTGCCGGTAAATTGCCACACCGGAACACTGCCACACATCAGTGTTCCTGTTACAGTGAACCGCTTGTTCTGGGGGTATTTCTTCCGGGGGCATTTTTTCCGCTTTTCAGTTTTCGGGGGTATTTTTTCCGGGGGTATTTTTACTGTTTACCCCGGCCAGCGTACGGATCCTGCCTATTGCGTCTCTGGCAGTTTCCCAAAACGTGAGAGCAACACCCACAGAGCGATTTTTTGAGCCATCTATCGCAGAAGATGAACTCCACAACTATGTTTCGGCCCCCTTAAAGCTTAAGGTTGGTTTCCACAATGTCAAGGGTCATTAGGTGTTAAGACAATTCTCCATCGATGGTCCGTTTGTAGGATTTACTTGGTGTTTACGAAGACCTGCCTGCATTAACCTAGAGGCTCACATCCCCTTTTCTTTACGAAGGAATTTTCCTTCGACCGTTTACCAGGAATGGCCATCAAATATGTTCCAAATGTCAAATGTTCATGACAACTGTTCTTTGATGTCCATTAATTATTCACATTATGCACCTCTTTACATTCAAATAAATCGAATAGTTATAATTAATTGGCGACCATCTAAACACTATCTATGCATAATCGCTGTCCCGGTGCCTGAGTAGTACGAAGCGTTAGATTCTAGTCATTCGTTCAAACAGGGGCGGAGCGTAGTTGATCGCAGCCCGGGAGCAAAAGCGCCCTCCTCGAGCCAAAGATTAAAAGGAAAAAGTAATAATTAAATCTTAGAACGGTGTTCGCCTAGAAAAAACAGCTTTACACGTAACAATCGTAAATTGTATATTTATTCTGCTTATTGAATAGGCAATATACTTAACTGATATCCTATGAATGCGTAATTTTTTTGTAGATTACGTAATTGTTATTATGGACAAAGAATTAATGTAACACTCCATATACCCAAGTATCCGTTGGTTGCTGATCAATCATCACAAAAATTTTGAAATCATTCAAATGACAATAATATACACTCTTTACCAAATAAAACGAATCACCCGGAGGAATCATTCAATTGAGGTGAAAATCAGTATGGGCGATGTACATGTATAGGAAAGAAAATCATGGCAATACCAGAGCAGTTGGGACATTTATTCGGTTAAAGCAAGTGCACGAGTGGAGCAAGTCAGTATAACGTTGTAGCCAGTGGCGCCTATATGGGTACTGGGGGGGGGGGCTAAGAAAAATCCTTACCTCCTTCAAGGCTGTCAAATATTTTAGTAAATGTACAAAATACTAAAATACAACAAAAACAATGGATACAATCAATCATTAATATCTTATTTTTAAAAATGCTTTAAAAAAAGGTATCGTCTATTTTAGTGTATTAAATTTATCAAAAATTTGGCTATACCAACGCCCCCCCCCCCCCCCCCCGCCTCCCTTATGGGCGCCCTTGGTTGTAGCGCCACCTCTGTCTCTGATACAAGCGGTTACCCGGCGTGGCGTTAATGTTTTTTGATGACTAGGGATATCATTATTAGCGTCAGGTAAATTGCACATGAGTAGAATGTTTTGCCAAAATTTCTACCAAACACTTCAAAATTTGTGCCCGCTTCCCATCATGCCTAGACCCCCCCCCCCCAATTGCCCACCCAATTCTGAGGCACTGGTGTCACCACTGTTTGCTGATAATCCAAAGGAGATTAGGATTAAATCCGATTAAGTGGGGAGTGAAAACTTTTCTGAAGTTTTAAGAGAGAAGAAACATTTTGGAAGTGGGAGGGAGAGACAGACGGGACCTTGGGTTTCAAGAGAGAGATCGGGTCGTGAAAATTAGAGAGAACAATTTATTTCCGTATAGCAATTGGTGTTTCATCGCGTAGATGCAGCGGCTGTTGACGGGAAGTACGAAGTTCGGGTCTAGGTCCCAGATAGCAACGGATGGAGTCCAAGTTGATGAAGCATTCCATTACGATGAGTGGAAGTTTTTGTCGTGCTAATTAAGATTTACCGGTAGACCATATTGCTGTCTTAAGCATTCCATTAACCTACCTTTTGAAAGATCCCAAGGCACATAGTTTTAGGAAAATAAATTGTTTGTTATTGTTAGAGGGGGGGGGCTTGAATTCAATTTTACTTCGAGTGCGTGATTCTACTACGGAACGAGCCAAAACAAAATTGTGACGGCACTCGCTGGATCGGCGCTATGTCGAGTATGAGCTAGAAAGGAGCGAGGTTCGTTACGCATCGCTTAATTCATTGTGACATAACAGAAGACTGATTATTCGGGAAAAACCAGTGGAATTTCACATGATTTTGAAGTTGTGAATCCGTTTACTGTGTAGATATAGCATGAATGGTAAGTCAGATAATATCCTAAAACTTGAAAATTTCGTCGTCCTGGACCGGGAATCGAATCCGCGTCTCCCGGATAGCGCCGGAGAGATACAGTGGTGTAATCCCATATTTTATTCATTCACATGATTGTTCATGCACAGCGTTTGTCCACTAAGAACAGAGGGGAGCCAAAAGCGCATGAAACGTCCTCTGAAAATATTGCAGCAGGTGATAAAATGACTTTTTAGGGCTTTTTATTATTCCCTAAAACTTAAACATTGTGAAGGAGAATGGTACGATGACGTATAAACAAAGAAAATGTGGAAGAGGGGAGGTTGGAAGTTTAAAATATTGATTTTTAGAGGTGCTCCTAGTGTGCAATCGCAGAAATTTCCCGGGGGGGGGGGGGGGTGGAGGCATAGCGCACAGAATTTTCCCAAGGTGGAGGTGGCCCCTCCGGGGAAAATAGTCAGGCGCCATAACAATTAAGGAGGTTGCCTTTTGTACATTTGCTCTTATCCAGTTACTAGTAATGTTACAAGTACAAGAAAGTTAAATGATTAGAAGCAGTAGATGAAATTCTTTTACTGTTTAGATTTTCTAAATTTATTTAACCGAACTACTCCCTTATAATTATTGTATGTTATCATTATACGGTGCATGATTAAGAAGTATATGTAGATCGTGTATCGCGATGTTTTCAAACTTGATAATAATTTTCCACTCTGTCAGCCCGGTGTCACACCCGTTTCCCCTAATCACGTTTACCCCAATGGCGTTTCCCCGAAATCGCTTTTACCCGAATTCCCATTTCCCCTAATTTCGCTTCCCCTAAATCTCGTTTCCTCTAATTTACGTTTGCCCTTAATACGTTTGTCCGTGTCAAAGTTTCCTCTAAAAACATTTACTGTATCAAGTTTGTTCTAATTCTTCTTTGCCTTGATTCGCGTTTTCCGAAAATCCAGGTTTTCCGTAATTCATGTTTGTCCTGATTTTCGTTGAGCGAAATAAAACGTTTCTTTTATCGCCAAAATTCAGGAAAAAAAATCGGCTTTATCGTCAAATTTAGGAGAAAAATCGTTATATGTAATTTTTATCGTCAAATTTAGGAAAATATATGTATATTTAATCATCATCATAAACTATTATCAATCTACTGCTGGATGAATGGAGATCTCACCAAGTTTCTTCCACTACGGTCTGTCTTGCTCCAGTCTCCACCATCTCACTCACGCATGCTTTCGAATTTCATCCACCCATCTCCAATGTGGTCTTCTTCTGGGTCTTTTCCTGTCACTTGGAATCCAGTCCAGAATTTCGGTTGTCCGTCGGAGGTCCGTTCTTCTGGCAACATGTCCAGCCGATTGCCTTTTCAAAGATTTTACTCTTGTCGTTTTCCTTATTCATGAGTTCCTTTTCTCATCTCTTCTGGCTGCACCAAGCATGTATCTCTCCATGCCTCTTTCAGTTGTCTGCAGCCTTTCTATGTCTTTTTTAGTTAAGATCCATGTCTCCCATCCATATGTAAGAACTCGAAGGATACATTGACTAAACACTTTCTTTTTGAGACATAACGGCGTATTGCTCTTTAAAATTTTATTGTTTCTTCCAAAAGCCCTCCATCCATCCATCCATCCAAACAAGGGCGAGCGAAGGACATTTGCCACGCCGTGTAAGAGAATATTTGTAGCACGTAGTTTGTAAAACAGATCGTGTTTATGTTTTCTGTTTGTCCGTCCGTCTGTCTGTGGACACAATATCTCTGCAACTATTAGTCCGATTTCAAATATTCTTTTTGCGTTGGGAAGCTTGAAATGTGCGAATGATGATCCTACATGTCGTTTTTTTTATACGATGCACAATTTCGCTGCTGTAGGATATAAATGCAGGTGATGTTGAATTAGAAATACATTTTATTCCATATATTTGCTTCTAAACATCCAATTGAAAAAAAAAATACTTTTAACTTTCGATTCCGTTTATGTCGAAGACTTTTTTAGGCATAGTCACTTTTTCATGGTTCGCATAGATTTTTGGCTAAAGGGCGTAAAATACAGCTCCTGATCTGAAATCGTTTGGATTATAGTTTCTAATTGTTTGGTAAAAATGGTTTGGCCACCAGGAGACGAAAGGTGGGGAGAGGGGAGGGGTCTAGTACGCTAGGAACTCTTAAAAAGTGGGCCTTTTGCGTTCACAATTCTATTTCTTATTTTAATAAAAGTTTAGTGCGATGTAGTACTTTATCTGTGGGGGCGTGACTGATACAATGGCTGCGTTAAGGACTAACCGTCTTCACCATGTGCACTCTTTACACTTTTGTTGGCATGATTATCGAAGTCATCAACAAGAAACGAAAGAATAATTCTCTTGCGATATCAAGACCCACCGTTTTATTTCGGTTAATAAAAATTAGGACAAATATAAATTAGGGCAAACGCGAAATAAGGCAAACGCGAATTAGGAAAAACTTGATACGGGCAAACGTGAAATAGGGAAAACGGGATTTAAGGGAAACGAGATTAGGGCAAACGAAATTAGGGGAAATGGGAATTCGGGTAAAAGCGATTTCGGGGAAACGCCATTGGGGTAAACGGGTTAGGGCAAACGGGAATTAGGGGAAATGGATTAGGGGAAGTGAGGCTACGCAGTCAGCCCTAGAGGGGTGAGGGACATCGGCGCTCTCCGTGGGTGCCCCACTTTTACCAACAAGCAGTGACGCCCATATGAGTACTTTTAAGGGGGGGGGCTGAGAAAAATTCTTACCTCCTTCAATGCTGTCAAACATTGTAGTAAATGTACAAGATACTAAAATACAACAAAAATACTTGATACAATCAATCATTAATATCTTATTATTTTTAAAAATGCTTTAAAAAAAGTCTTCTATTTTGCTGTTTTAAATTTATCAAAAAGTTGGCTATACCAATGGCTAGGAGGGGGTCGACCCCCCACCCCGGGCGCCCGGCCTTTGAACTATCACTCTTCAAAATTGACAAAACGTGACCAGGAGATAGTACTAAGGGCAAAAACCAATGGGTGTATTTCCGTTTTGGCCCAAATGAACTGACAAAGATGAACGAGTGGTCTGAAAATGGCTTTAGAGCACAAGTGGAGAAAATCATCGAATGTATCAATGAACAATCAATGGCAGTCAGAAAAAATTCAACAACATATTGTTATATCCGTGGATAAAAATTGGATACTTTTAAAGTGATGACGCTTCTTTTGATAAGGGGCCGTCCATAAAAGTACGTCTGAGATTACAGGGGGATGGGGGGGGTTGACAACCGGACCAAATGTGACATGGGGAGAGGGGGAGGTTTACTAATTCGGACGTCTAGTGTCAAAAGATAGTGAATGGCATTTCCTCGCTTTGTTTTCGCTTTTTTCTTCATTTAAGCGGTGGTTCCACCTAAATCTCTACCTCATGTTTCCAATAGTAAAATTTCTTTACATATTTTCTCCGCAATTAATGTATTCCCAAGGATAAAAATTCGCACATCGATAAAACTAACTTTAAGTTATAGCATGGGATGCTTAATACTTGCTAAAACATAACCATAACTGAGCAATCCACTATTTGTTTGTCTACTGACATCATCAATGTACATGTCGCGCCATCTATTAAAAGGTCTGAACATTACTCAAAGAAAAATGATCGATTTTTAATAACATTATGGTTATGTTTTAGCAAGTATTAGGCATCCCATGCTATAACTTAAAGTTAGTTTTATTGATGTACGAATTTTCATCCTTGGAAACGCATTAATTGCGAAGAAAATATGTAAGGAAGTTTTAGCATTGGAAACATAAGGCAGAGATTCTAGGTGGAACCACCTTAATACACTGGTGTGCAAAAATTAAGGACGAAGAGGATAAATTAGCGTAACAGCGGAACGAGAAGGCAGAACGGATCGAAAGACAACTCAGGAGATAGACTAGGGTCCGGTACGGTAGGGCATGCGCATATGTGCAGCATGACGTGGGGAGTGGGTGGGGGGTGTCGGAAGGCTATAAAGCACAAGGGCGGTGTACGTTCAGCAATTCGGTGAAAGCTATTGCACGGTGTACATTGGTTTGAACGACGTCGAGTTGCTGCCACCGTGTGATATGGCCAACAGGCAATCCAGTAGACGACATCTGGATGACTGTACCCGAGGTCGCGTCATTGGGAAGTTGGAAGAAGGTCGAAGTGTGACTAGTGTGTCCGAGGAGTTCGGGATCACTCACAGCATCGTTTCACGAGCTTGGAGAGCATTTCAAACTACAGGAACAGCTGTCCGAGAGTTTACCAGTGGTCGTCCACGAGCAACCACGGCGGACGACCGGTATATTGTCCTACAGGCGAGAAGAGACAGACGGCATACAGCGGGAGAAATCACAAGGCACATGCAACAGACAACTGCACGTCCGTTATCACGTTTTACCGTGGCCAGGATACTGCACAAAGGTGGTCTATTTGCACGACGACCAGTACGGTGTGTGCCATTAACGCCTGCTCATCGGAGACGGCGGTTTCTGTGGTGACAGGAACACAAGAACTGGACGCATCAGCAATGGGGTCGAGTTCTCTTTATGGATGAGAGCCAATTTAGTCTGACGAGTGATACTGGACGTATACACATCTGGAGAGAGCAGGGAACACGCAATCACACCTCCAACATCATCGAAAGGGACCGGTTTGGAGGTGGCGGAGTTCTCGTTTGGGGCGGTATCATGCTTGGTAGCCGTACTGACCTCCACATCTTCCAAGAAGGTTCAGTCACTGGTGTCCGCTATTGTACCGAGATTCTGCTGCCTCACGTGCGTCTGTTTGGAGGTGCTGTGGGTCCTGAGTTCTTCTTCATGGACGACAACGCTACACCTCATCGTACAGTGGCTGTCGCAGAGCTGTTGGAGAGTGAAGATATTCAACGCATGGATTGGCCCGCAAGGTCTTCGGACCTAAATCCAATCGAACACGTGTGGGACCTTCACGGGAGACGCTTGACAACACGTCACCAGCCGTCAGCAACGATTTCGCCGCTGCGATTGGCGCTACAAGTGGAGTGGGCCGCGATGCCTCTACAGCTCCTTGATAACCTCGTTCTCAGCATGGACAGACGTTGTAAATCCTGCAACGCAGTCAGGGGTGATCATATCCCCTACTAAAGACTGGATTTTTCTTGGCAGCCGCCTGTCACATGGACGTTTCTGTCCAGTTGTGCTCGAAACTACCTTTTCAATAAAGTGCCTTTGTATCCTTTGGATTCCTTGTTTGGACGGTTTTGCTCACTTGTCCCATGTTCTTACATCTTGGGGATCTTATGGTATGATTTGAGTCTATGTGGAGCACTTCTGCACGACGTTACATTCGAAAAACCGTCTCGTCCTTAATTTTTGCACGCGAGTGCAGTTAAGAAAAAGGTATGAAATATTTCAGATTTCTGATATTTAGCTAAATCAGAATATTAATATTAAGTTCTCGTATTCGTACTACCAAATCTATCGTGTTTTGTAGATGGTATAATCGGGAGTGTGGCAACCGTGAATGCATGCGTTCATTTGTAGATCCTTATTTGAGAATGATAAAGTCCGGGTAGCATTTGGGAATAAATTAATGCTTAAATAATAAATATTTTTGAAGCAAACGTGTAAATATATAGAAGATTCCTTTAAATAATTACATGTTTTCTTTCTGTTTATCAACGGACTTCTAAAAGCAGTCGTCAAAAATAAAGGTGGTTGTGGAATTAGGACGTGCTTTTTAGGGGGTGGGGTATCAACAATCGGACAAAATGTGACATGGGGGAGAGGGGAGTCTGAAAATAGTAAAACATCACGGACGTACTTTATGGACGGCCCCTAATGTTCAACGTATTTGTTTTTCAGATATCAATGACAAGTTTCAGTACTGTGATAACTTTGGGACCCTGCGTTGTTCTCAGTTTTCCAAATTACTTTGCTTTGGCCATGTGTTCAGTCATGTTCATTTACACCTGTAATAAAGGTTTTTGTTTCTTTTTGTATGACATGAACTTATTTTGAATCATGGGGACATAGCTGATATTTAGAGTTACATATCACGCACCACAACACATTTTAGATGATTTTTCCCACTTGTGCTTTAAAGTCATTTTCAGACTACTCGTTCACCTTTGTCAGTTCATTTGGGCCAAAACGGAAATACACCCATTGGTTTTTGCCCTTAGTACTATGTCCTGGCCAAATTTCTTCAATTTTGGAGAGCGACAGTTAAAAGGCTTCCCTTGTAAGTATTGAAAGTGCATTCTTTGAAAAGAATAAACTTAACACTGTTGTAAATTAAACATCACAGTGTGCAATGACTTTAATCAGCACCTAAAAATGATCTCATATTATCTCGATGCAATGTTTATCACACGTTTAGCCGATAAGAGAAAGTTTTACGATTTCCAACGGTGTCAGGTTCACAAAGACATCCTTGTATTCCTTTGTTAGATTTTCAGTTGCTTTTTCATGCACGTAGAGGAGAAATTCATGCTTTATCGAGCGGAATGTCTGCGTTTTGGGGGAACCTTTCGAAGCGCAACAAAAGGGGAGGGGGCGGGGAAGACTAGTGATTTTCCTGTTAGAGACATAAATGTTCCCTGTTATGTTTCCGTTTTCTTTCTTGTTGATCGCAGCTACCGACACCCACTTCCTTTTATGGAAAATAGATCGCTGCTTCTCTTGGGACAGGGATCACGGAGCCTTTTGACCTTTTCAGTCGCGAGCGCAAGCTCCGTGTCACTGGAGCTCCTCCTACCCGTCGTCTCCGCCTTTTCCTGTCAACAGAGGCTGCATAGACGTCTCGAGAAAGGAGGCGGTTCTTCGGACCACCGAACACCAACCACCGAGAGCGCCGGCGCTCCTCAACGAAGGAAGGAGTACCTGCCGACTTCACATGCACTACGCATTCATCGGAAATACGCAGTTGGTTCAAACCACAATGCTCTACTGCTACTCGTGTGCTCTGTTTATTTCTCCGAACGCAACAAACACTAAATGTATTCGCCTGTTTCATGATGTATGAAACAGAGGCGACCTCCTTTTATTTTAATAGTTCTTTGTCGCAGGTTAAAACCAGCTGCTTTCCGTTTAGCAGATGAATGAGCTGCCCTGGAATTTTCCTATAGAAAATCCATACAGATTCAAGGACGCTGTGATCTGTACCACTCCATTTTTGTAGCTGCTTATAAATAATAGGCGCATCCCTGTAATGGTACCTATATAGATTTCTGCTTTTGCCATGACCAGTACCAGTGTTGGAAACCAGTCAAAAATTTTAGACCCGGACAAATCTGCTTTGAATTACAATATATTACTACGTTCAAAAAGTTCCGGAACTTTTTATATTACAAAAGAATGAGTACAGATAATACCTGTTCATGCGGTGTTTCCTTCAAAGTAGTTACCCTGTGCAACTGCGCATTTTTGCCAGCACTCATACAAAGATTTAAAGGCAGATTGCAAGTTTTCTTCTGCCATATCCTCCAGTGGCTGCGTCGCAGCTCGTTGCACTTCTTCGGAACTTGAGAAGTGTCGCCCCTTAAGCAAATTCTTTATCCGGGGAAAAAGGAAAAAGTCACACGGGACGAGATTAGGGGAATAAGCTGGTTGTGGAAGAACTGGAATGTGATGTTTGGACAGGTAATCGAACACCAGGAGGGATCTGTGAGCCGGCGCATTATCGCGATAGAGCCCCCACGAGTTGGTCTTCCAAAGATCGGGTCGCTTGCGTCTGTCTGATTCTCGGAGACGTTTCAGGATGATGACGTACTCTTCTTTAGTGACTGTACGACCATGTTGAAGGAATTCCTTGTATACGACCCCCTTGCAATCGAAGAAAACTGTTAACAAGACCTTTCCTTTGGAGCGGTCAGCCTCCAAAGCAAAGGTCTAAGGTCGTCCTGACCTCTCAACATCCTCGATACTCTGTCGCCCGTTTTCGAATCGTCGGTGCCACTCATGAACTCTAGTTCGACTCATTGCACACTCACCGTACGCTGACTTAATCATTTGAAAAGTGTCAGGGAAAGATTTTTCCCCGAAGAACACAAAATTTTGCACTTGAATGCCGTTCAAAATTCGACATAGTTGAGCCTCGAATGCATGTAATCACGAACTACGTACATACGCTGTACGTGTTGGATCTGGATCAAAGCGGTTCCGGCTAGTCTGTCACATCATGCTTTTCGCTTGCTCAGCGGGGAATGACGTAATTTATTGGCATTTGGCAAATATTCAAAAAGTTCCGGAACTTTTTGAACGTAGTAGTATGTATACAGGACACGTTCAAAAAGTCTCTTTACAGTGGATATCTTAGGTTATATGGAAACCCAACAAGTGCATGCATTATGGAACGTATAATTTACTCACTTTCTTGCAAAAAGTATTGAAACGATCGTCCTTCATTTGCAAGACATAACCTGTACACTTTTAAAAATGGAAGTTTCTGAAAAACACAGATACCTACCGGCAACTTTGCTGCACGTTATTTTCAGAAATTTTCCGTCAATTCACGCCACTTATTTTTTTACAGTGTATATGTTAATAATACCCATGAATGCAGAAATATGCTATTGCACACATATAATAACATTAAGTAAATGCACACTATAATAACATTTAGAGTATTTTACAGTGTCCAAATATTCATAAAGAACATATGTAACAGTTTTGTGGGAAAATGAAACAATTATACTGTAAAAAGTGTGCTTTCAAAATTAAGTAAACAAAGCAAAAAAAAAAAAAAAAAAAAAAAGACGGCAAAGTTTTATTTATATCCCCAATCATTCATTCCGCGTATGTGTGCGATTCTGTTTTGTTTGTTTCTTAAGTAGGTGATTTGGAATTATAGCCCTCTTTCAAAGATTTCACTGTTTTAAGAATTTTTATTGCACATGAAAACATAAAATACAATATTTATCAGTTATAATAAAATTAACAAACCTCATAAACACACAGTATTTCTATTTTTGAAAGATTTTGGTTCTCTCCCTTCCTGGAACCAGTGGCTCTAATTTAGCGGAGGACTGTTTGTAGCCATTGCAGTTGCTCATTGTGGTCGTTAAATCCTAAAATTAAAAAAAAAATTAAAAAAAATAAGAAAAACTTCAAGAAGCTTTAGAAATGTGGTTCATAGGACATGATAAAGATTGCTATTGCTTAGGACTAAGTGTCGGACGAAGATGTTATAAGTTATTTGGAATTACCGAGAGCTACGTCGAAAAGTAATTAATAATTTAATCAAAATGCTACCAGCCAGTGTGCTTGGTAAGTTAAAATACGCGCTGGATAAGTCTAAATAGTGGGATTAAAATACCGTCTAGGCACGTTAAAAATTTATTCATATAAATACACAATCGCTTTGGAAATCAAGAGATTTTATCATCAGGTGTAATAATTAAAAAGGTAAAAAGGCGCTTCACATAACTCCATGGTGGCCGGGTAACCAGCGAGAGACACGCTTCACGTAGATACTAAATGAGATCTTGAGTTCAGATATGCTACATCGTAGATGACGCAGATTAGCTGTTGCCACGGAGATCAATATTGACTGTGACGACTGTGCATTTATTTCGCCAATATTAATAACTCAATATTGGCGAAATAAAATGTTGTGCATCGAATAATTGAACACATTTTGTTTGTGCCCGATTTAAATTTTGATATCAACAGCATTACCTAGCTAACAGTCACGTGTCTAATTTCAGTTCGGTAGGTTTACTTAGCTGTCAAATGAGTCAAACTTTACAAAACGAATAAAACTAGACTGTATAACCAGAGTCAGGCGTATTTAATTTAAATAATGTAAAAGCACGAGCATAGTGTTGTCTCGAGTTATTTTGCTTGGCGGCATTTGAAGACCGTATAGTGATGTAAGAAATACGTTTAAAATTTAGTTTTGTACCATGCGATCTTTTTCTCTGCTTCGTAATGAACTATTAGCGATCCATTGCTAGATGGTCTCCTTAAACTCCTTCTCTACATAACCTCGATCTCGAACAAGTGGTCCTTTCATGCTTTCTAATTTCGTTTATCCATCATCTTTGTTAGGTTATTTTTCTGGGGTTTCATGTTGTTTTGGTATTCAGTTAAGTGCTTGTTGTTCATCTAGATCTTAAAAGCATGTCCTTCCCATTGCCATTTGAGTTCTTTTATACTCGCGATCATGTGAGCAACCTTCGTATTTTTTTTATTTACGGTTTTTGCTTTTCTTTTTTTTTTTTTTTTTTCTTGATATCAAGAAAAGTATGAATGCACATATCCTCTCCCTTGGGGGGAAGGCAGTTGTGCGTTATTTGAAATTCACACCATCTTCCAATGCAAAGCTAAGTTTTTCAGCTAGATTTTTAAAAGTGAAGATACAGTCTCGCATAAGAATGCACATTTAAGCCTCCCAGAATTGTACACTGTGAAAAATTTGAAACTACACTATAACCCGCTTATAACCAGGAACTCTGGACCAATGGAAATCATTGCTATATCCGTTTTATGGTGAAAGAACCCTACCACTTAAGAATATGCATAATGTTTTCACCATTTTCTAGTTTTGTAATGATGGCTACTTTGTCGTTTATG
The DNA here is from genome assembly GCA_039090855.1 of Macrothele yani. Lineage (NCBI taxonomy): Eukaryota > Metazoa > Arthropoda > Arachnida > Araneae > Macrothelidae > Macrothele > Macrothele yani. The sequence continues at coordinate 2,074,676 of CM076991.1, forward strand.
GATGTCAATTTTCTAGTTTTGTAATGATGGCTACTTTGTCGTTTATGGATGTCAATTTTCTAGTTTTGTAATGATGGCTACTTTGTCGTTTATGGATGTCAATTTTTTCTTAGACATTTTGTCACTTATAAAAGTTTAGGATTTCCTACTTGAGACTGGCAGCTGTTTAATTGCATATATGAAGCAAAACCAGTAGCGATTCTTTTGATGCAATGCTCACTTGGCAGGTAAAAGTGATAACGGAAACAATTCCGGGAATTACCTTCTGTTTCCCCCTCACACAGGCGACATCACCATTACATTACTCCTCTCTGCAGTCGTCCCCCAGAAATCTCACCCATCCTCGTTTTGCCAAGGAATAAGCTGAAAGTATCTTGCACAGCTCGCTTGTTGAGCATTTGATACAGTCTCTCCCCCATTGCTTTTCTATCAACATTCTTCCACTAACACACAAGGATTCTCTGCGCTGTTACAATTTCCTCCTTATGCCACCATTTCTATTCCTACGTTCCACGACAGTGCGCAGAAGATTTTCTCTGCCTCGTTAAATATGGAATTTCACTAAATTTTGTCACTTCGCTTGTTAAAAGTTATCTTAGCTTTTCTGTCCCTCGTTAAATCCGGCGATTTTATTAAACTTTGTTCGTTAATAACGATCTAATTAGCTTTCAGTGACTGAAATAGAAGTTCTTGTATTGCTCGTTAAATCGGCGATCTCGCTAAATACGGACTCGTGTAACGGGTTCTACTGTACGTGCAAAATGTTCCCCGCACTGAATGATATCCCCACCCAAAAGGAATTTTTCAAATTCGACTTTCAGAAGTATGGCGGGGGGTGGGGGTATGTGATTTTGCGTCCCTTAGCGTGAAAAATCTTATTTTAAGCAAAATATGCGTGTAGGGTTCCCTTCGTTTACTCTGTATTCCGATTCTTGATGAAGGCATGCGCTTGGCAACCCAAAGGCTTATGATTTCGTTTTCTTTCATCGGGAAAGCTCTTCTGGCCTTCTTGTTTCACGCGATTCCTCCTGAAGAGGCACTTCCAAATCCTTTGGTGCCCATGTCTGCAGTCCGGAAAAAAAAAACAAAAAAAAAAAACACTCTTCGCTCCCAAAGTCAACGCTTAATCTCGGGGAAGAGTAAATCTTCCACTCTTCTCCCGGAGCTACATGAGAACACTTCTGCCCAGCTTACTTCCTGCGGTTCGATCAGCGCCTATCTCTCTCAAACTACGCCAGCAGTCTCAACTAGCTGGCTAGGCGAAAGATTCTCAGACGCTTTGACCCGAAACTTCTTACCTGCCGTCATATATAGGGAAGCATCATAATATAATAGTACGCTGGAACAAAGCTAGGATATTTACAGCGACTACCGTTTCACCAAATCAGAAATGAAAACGGGTCATGGGTCAACGGGTCTATGAGTCAACGGGTCGACAATATCTTGCGGGTCAAACTGGTTGTGTCAAGATGTTCCTGATCCAATTTAGACCCGTTTTTATTTCCGTTATATTTTCCAAAAGCAAAAAATAAAATAAAATGTGCGTTAAAAACGGTCTGTGGAATTTTGTGCTCGATACTGATGCCCGCGGACTGAAAAATGATTTGTCATACAATATGAAGGAAGAGTGTCCTCAGAAGTAAAAGTGTTCTTTCCTTCTGAGGGGCAATGATGAAAACAACATCCACATTTTGGAAACTTTCAACTCATCATAAGCTTGTGAAAATTGGTGTTGCTGTGAGACATATTCTGAAGCTTGATATGTTATCAAGTAAACGACAAAAACTGAAATTAACACACAAGTTACTTAATTAAAAAATGTTGTGTGTAGCGACATCAAAATTAGGTGGAACAGCCTTAATATTGGGGCGGAAAGACTTTTTGACACTCGCAGATATGTTTAGCTGTGTTTGAAAACATGTGTGACGCCCCGGGAGCGCAGTGTTTTAAGCGATGGCCTCTGCTCTTTCGTCCGAAAGGGGTCCGCGTTCGAATCCCGGTGAGGCATGGATGTTTTGTTTGTCTTACGGCACTTGCTCTCTCCCTTCCCTGGAACCAGTGACCCTAAATTAGGGACGGGCGACTGCTTATAGCCTATTGAGTTGCTCACGGTGGCTGTTAAATATCCAAACATAAAAACAAAAAAAAAGAGAAAGAAAAAGAAAACTTGTGTAAAACAGTTAGGTTATGTCTTGCAAATGAAGAACAATAGTTCCTGTATGTAAGTGGGTAAATTATACGTTCCCATAATACATTTGTTTGAGTTTTGTATAACCTAAGATACCCACTTCAGAGAGACTTTTTGAACGCCCTATATACACTGGTGTGCAGAAATTAAGGACGAAGAGGAGAAATTAGTATAACAGCGGGACGAGCAGGCAGAACGGACCGAAAGACCACTCAGCAGATAGACTTGGGTCCGGTACGGTAGGGCATGCGCATATATGCAGCATGACGGGGGGGTCTGAAGGGTATAAAGATATGGCCAACAGGCAATCCAGTAGACGACATCTGGATGACGTTAACCGAGGTCGCGTCATTGGGTAGTTGGAAGAAGGTCGAAGTGTGACTAGTGTGGCCGAGGAGTTCGGGATCGCTCATAGCATCGTTTCACGAGCTTGGAGAGCATTTCAAACTACAGGAACAGCTTTCCGAGAGTTTAGCTGTGGTCGTCCACGAGCAACCACGGCGGCGGACGACCGGTATATTGTCCTACAGCCGAGAAGAGACAGACGGGAGACAGCGGGAGAAATCGCAAGGCACGTGCAACAGACAATTGGACGTCCGTTATCGCGTTTTACCGTAGCCAGGAGGCTGCACAAAGGTGGTTTATTTGCACGACGACCAGTACGGTGTGTGCCATTAACGCCTGCTCATCGGAGACGGCGGTTTCTGTGGTGCCAGGAACACAAGAACTGGACACATCAGCAATGGGGTCGAGTTCTCTTTACGGATGAAAGCCGATTTAGTCTGACGAGCGATTCTGGACGAATACACATCTGGAGAGAGCAGGGAACACGCAATCGCACCTCCAACATCATCGAAAGGGACCGGTTTGGAGGTGGCAGAGTTCTCGTTTGGTGCGGTATCATGCTTGGTAGTCGTACTGACCTCCACATCTTTCAAGGAGGTTCAGCCACTGGTGTCCGCTATTGTACCGAGGTTCTCCTGCCTCACGTGCGTCTGTTTAGAGATGCTGTGGGTCCTGAGTTCTTCTTCACGGACGACAACGCTACGCCTCATCGTACAGTGGCTGTCGCAGAGCTGTTGGAGAGTGAAGATATTCAACGCATAGATTGGCCCGCAAGGTCCCCGGATCTGAATCCAATCGAACACGTGTGGGACCTTCTCGGGAGACGCTTGGCAGCACGTCACCAGCCGCCAGCAACGATTCCGCAGCTGCGATTCGCGCTACAAGAGGAATGGGCCGCGATGCCTCAACAGCTCCTTGACAACCTCGTCCTCAGCATGGACAGACGTTGTAAATCCTGCAACGCAGTCAAGGGTGTCTGGGTGATCATATCCCCTACTAAAGACTGGATTTTTCTTGGCAGCCGCCTGTCACATGGACGTTTCTGTCCAGTTGTGCTCGAAGCTACCTTTTCAATAAAGTGCCTTTGTATCCTTTGGATTCCTTGTTTGGACGGTTTTGCTCACTTGTCCCATATTCTTACATCTTGGGGATCTTACGGTATGATTCGAGTCGATGTGGATCACTTCTGCACGACGTTACATTCGAAAAACCGTCTCGTCCTAAATTTTTGCATGCCAGTGTATATATAAATTAGAGTTCAAAGCATTTGTCCGGGTCGGGTTGGTCCAATTATATGTCCGTCGCCCGGGTCGCACCCGGGTCCAAAATTTTTGACCCATTTCCAACTCTGCACCAAATAGTATAGGAAATGTATCTATACAGTAGTTACGCTCAGGGGTTCATTTGGGCCTGAGCGCTGCTCCGGTACTTCGTTTTTGGCGAAAATTTAAATACTAGTCGCCACTGGAGCTTAAAAATACGTTTCTTTTGCACGCACGAGCGCAAACGCGCCGTCAGAATAAACCCTCCTTTCGCAAAAGACTTGGAACGCTCAGTTTTAGTTACTAATTTTACCTTTAATAAGAAGTAGTGTTGAGCAAACTTCGCCAATTCCATTAATCGTGGCTTCGCTGCGGTAGTACTGCATATTGGTCTCAGGCCGCATTTAGGGTTCCTGCACTTTTTTTTGTTAGAAACTAAGTCCTAGGTTATGCTGCAAACTAATGGCGTTATTTTCTGTTCTTGGAGGACTTGAATGTCCTTCGGCGTCTGTCTGTCTAGAGGTTATAACGAAGTAAATTTCTCCGTCATTTTTGGTCCACGCCGGGGATCGAACCCGAGTCCACTTATTCCGGAACAAGTCGCTCTACCAACTGAGCTGCGCAGACGTTCGCTCTTGCTTCTATCTGCCTTTATGTCGTGTGCGTCCTGCGGGGCAGGCACGTCACAAGGTCCGTGCTCACTACAACGTAATACCGCCGCATCTTTAAACAAAGAACCCACCTATGCTATCACCAAAAGTTACAAAGTAGACATACATATAAATAAGAAAAAACATGTGACAGTGCAATGAACATTCACGTGGGGATGGTACAAGTCTTAACACTCGCGTAACATGTGTTTCGTAATGAGCGATGTTTGACGAAATCGGATGTACCACTGCAAATGTATATATTCACTTATACTTCCCTAGTAACAAAACTATGTTATGAAAAATTAGGAAATATGAGCAAAATTTTCGTCACTTTAGAATCTCTGCTATGCAGGACGAATTTTTCAATTAGGCTTTAGGAAGCAGAGACGTTATGAGGCGTAATATAGATTTACGCCCTGCAGCGGAAAAACTGTGTATTATTTGAAGTAAAAAATATGCCGAAAGAAATCTTCGTAGTAAATCGGATTTTTAGAAGCAACAATATGGAAGAAAATTCGAATAGCAGGCGCAACGCTACGGGTGGGGTTCAGCGCACTTAACTTTTCTTTGAACCCACCCTTGCCGTCCCAGTGGCGCAGTGGTCTAAGCGAAGGCTTATGGTCATTCGTCCAAAACGGGCCCGGGTTCGAATCCCGGGGAGGCATGGATGTTGTGTTTGTCTTACGGCACTGGTTCTTTCCCTTTCCTGGAACCAGTGGCTTTAAATTTGGGACGGCCGACTGCTTATAGCCCATTGAGTTGCTCACGGTGGTCGTTAAACTTCCAATAATAAAAAAAGAGAACCCACCTTCTATGCCCCTCCCCCCACCCCCGGGAAAAATTAAGCAGTTGAAACGCATGGCGATTGCAACCATATAATGTATTAGCAAACTTGGACAAACGTCCGTGAATTTTTGGATTTCACAGAAATCTTATGTGAAATGATTTTTTTTTTTTTTTTTTTTTTTTTTGTTAAATGTAGTGTCTGCACTTCTGGGAAATGGAGTCCTCTGACCGAATGTTTAAGAGTGTAGTAGAAAAACATTTTTTTTTTTTATTATAGTTTCAAAAGGAGAGAGATTCCTTGTCAGGTTACAAACTAAAATTCATAACTTTATGACATCAGATATTAAAATAAGATTTGAAACAGGTTAATAAAATCATGCATTATGATACGCTTTCCAGCATATTGGAAATCGCGCGCAGACGAACCCTCCTCCCTACCTTGACTATTGATTGATTCAAAATACCTCCGGAACAACATACTAAAATTTTGTCGCAATCGAAGCATTTTTAGTCAAGTTATGAGGATAATAGATGTGGAATAAATCTTGCTCCTGTGCCTTGACCTTTGACCCAATTTCAATGATATTCAATAGAACCGGTTCAGTATACCTCCGGAACAACATACTAAAATTTTGTCGCAATCGAAGCATTTTTATTTAAGTTATGAGGATAATGGACGCAGAATAAATCTCGCTCCTGTGCCCTGACATTTGACCCCATTTCGACGATATTCAACAGAACCGGTTCAGTATACCTCCGGAGTTCTGTCGCAATCGAAGCCTTTTTACATAAGTTATGACGCATAAGGACGATGGAATGGATCCCGCTCCTTTATTCTGGCCTTTGACCCTATTTCGTTAATTTTCAATAAGGTTCGTCCCCAGGTTGTCCCCTGCCACGTACTAAAATTTCATAGAAACCAAACCATTTTTACGATAGTTATCGTGCGGACGGACAGACAGACGGACAAAGCTGGAGCATATACGCATCTTCAACCTACGGTTGGAAAGCGTAAAAAAAGGCATATGTAAACTAAAATTGTGAAGAAACATTAACTTGTTAAACGCCATGGATGTTCGTATCCATGATTCCCAGTAATGCATTCACTGAAAAAATATTACGCACAGTAGGCACTGAGAACAAGATCATCGGCGTCGGGTGAAATCTACGTGAACTGATTTTTTTGCCAAAATTTCTGTCAAGCACTTCAAAATGTGTGCCCCCTCCCCACGTATGCTATTTCTCCCCCATATATGCCCCCCCCCCCTCTCTCAGCCCAGTTCTGAAATGCTGTCGTCGCTACTGGTCGATAGCATCTGCGTTTACGCCTCGTAGCTTCAAGATGATGCATTGGGGAAAGAGTAAAGATACAGATCTTCGTTCTCACAGCTCACCCTTCTCAACATAAAACGAATTTTTCAAATTCAGGCGGAGAGATATGGTGCCCAGACATACACATACTCCTTCTTTCTATCTTTTTCCCAAAAGACGTGCTAAAACTTCTGAACCTATCCAGCATAAATGTATGGCACAGCCCTGAAGTACCTACCTTCTGAAATACATAATACACAGTACTCGTTTTTATACAAATGTTATATAAAATTTTTAACAAGTTGCGGATGAAAGAAGTGTTTACCTGTTCATCCTCGAGATTTCCCACGCACAGAAATCGATTACCTATAACCTTTTGTCTAGCACTAGGTTCTGAGACTCCGGTTGGTGGTCGCAGGATAAACCATGCTTGACTGTTTTTTTCCTAACTAGTGTCTTCCCATCAGCTGTCATAAGGATAACGGTGCCCAAATTTTGGCGCCAGACGTCGGGAGCCTCCTGAGGTCTTTTGTCGTTAATCCTCTACTTCCTTTGTTGTATTTGTCGGGTGATTCCTCTCTATACTCCAAGTCAACTTCAAAGCGCCGCCCCGGTGGTGCAGTGGTCTAAGCGATGATTTCTGATCATTCGTCCGAAATGGGTCCGGGTTCGAATTCCGGTGAGGCATGGATGTTGTGTTTGTCTAACGGCACTGGCTATCTCCCTTCCCTGGGAACCAGTGACCCTAAATTAGGAACGGCCGACTACTTATTGCTGTGGAGGGTGGGGCGTACATCAGAGTAGAACGTTATCAGCCCGCGTCACACTTCACTCCTGCTGTATCCTTACTTTCAAGCATTATTTCGCAATGAACCCCCTCCCAATTTACGTTCATACTTTGAAGAAACGTGTCTTGTATGGCTGCGTGAGTAACCCCCTTGCATTTTCCCGATTGTCATTTTGTCTTTGTGTTGCAAACGTTGATAGAAGTCATCTATCCCTTCCACCCCGTCCCCTCAAAATTACATTTCCCAGCTGTACAGTCAGCTGCCGAAAGTGCGAGGTTCTTGACTGAGTAACTTCTCGTGTCAAATCTACTTCTGCCATTTTGACAATTTTGTCATCAACAGCAATTTTTCCTGATAAATTGCACGGCAAACAAAAATGATGATATACATACATACCTATCACTGACTTGTTCTCTGAGAGCCAGAGGTTAGCTCCTCAAACAAAGACGATCTGCAAAGTAAACATTTAACTGATGGAACTAGAATTTACTTAGTCTTGATGTGTCAAATGTCTCCATTTATAACGATCTCGGCACACAACTCGAGCTCCATTAACATCCATCACACGCCACACACAAGACCTCTTGTACTTCATACTCCTAATATTTTTCTCATGCAGACATTCCTGAATCTCGTCCTCCCAAGATTTCCTTGGTCTTCATCTACCTTAATTTTCCTGCCACGTGGGCTGGCTGAAAAAATTCTCTTAGTCAGCACCTCATCACTGATTCTTTCAACATAGCCAAACCACCTAAGAATATTAGTCTCCATCTTACTAACAACACTTAGCCTCACATTACATACACATCTGCAACATATGTTCCTTCCTGAAATGATCAGAGCGTGTCTTACCACAAACCTTCCGTAAGTAACGCATCTCCCCAGCACACGCACACGACGCCTATGTCTATTCTTCGTTGCCCAGGTTTCATTGCCGTACATCAGAATAGGAACAATTACACTTTCATACACAGCTATTTGGGACCCTTGAGAATCCATCATTCCTGTGAAATCCTCCTAAGGCAGCTATGACTTTCAAAGAAGAATTCACTCGCCTACTAATTTCGCCATCTAGTTTGTTCTCTCTGTCAAACATACTTCTTAAATACACAAACTAATTCACCTGGTCAATCTCTATGACATTAAGACTTAGCTCGCATTCTGTACTAACAGTTCCTTGCTCAAAAGCCGACTAAGTACTAACAAAAATGGTGTAAAGCTATGAAATACGCTTTATCATGTTTTTCTGTGTATTGGGTTAGTGCGAATGAAATGTCCGGCAAAGGACCAGCACACGTGGGCGGCGAGGACGAAAAAGTAGGACAACTTACCTTAGCAAAATAATCCCCCTCGGCATCGACGCATAGTTGCCATCTGTCCGGTGAGGCCATCATCCCGGAACGAAAAAATTCTTGTGGCTGTGACCCGAAGAAGTCATCAACTGCACGTTGAACCTTGTTGTCTGTCGTGAACTGTTTTCCGGACAGGAAGTGATCCAGGCCACGAAACGGATGATAGTCTGTCGGAGACAAGTCCGAGGAATAGGCAGGATGAAGCACTGCTTCATAGCCCAAGACATTTAGTGTCAGCATCGTTCGTTGTGCGACATGTCCTGGAGCAGAAGAACACCATGTCTGTTGACTAAAGCCGGTTGTTTCTGCAGCAATTTCCGGTGCATCTGGTGTAATTCAGCACAATAACGTTCTGAGGTGATGGTTTGGCCTCTTGCCAAGAAACTCCGATGAATTATCCCGGCTGTGGACCACTAGACAAGGAGCATCATCTTTTGGTGTGTAGGGGTGGTTTAGGATGCCGTCCAGCAGTCTGTGCCTTGCTTAACCATTGTACAGATCGTTTCCGATTATCATAAAGGACCCACTTCTCGTCGCAGGTGACGATTCGATGCAGTAGAGGTTCCTGTTTATTCCTGGCAAGCAACGACGAGCAGACTTCCAAACGCTTAGTCTTGTTGGCAGTTTTCAACTCATGTGGCAGCCACATGTCCAGCTTTTTGACCTTACCCAGCGCAGCCAGACGCCGAACAACTGTCGTGTGGTGGACATCTACCTCTGCCGCTATCTCACCACACGTTTTTCGGGGGTCCACTTCAACCACGCGTAACAGAACATCGTCAGAAACAGCAACAGGTCGGTGACTATGTGCTTCGTTTTGCAGGCCATATCTTTGCTTCGAAACTTCACAAACCATCACCCAATGGTTTGTTCGTTGGCCGTATTCTCCCCAAACGCTTTGTTAACGTTTCGAGCGGGAATTCCGGCAGAATGGCCCAATTTAAATTCATACAAGAAGATTACTTTTAAATCAGCTATCTGCATGTTTCCTTTGCAAGCCACGTTACGTCCAAACAAACCACTCCTAAACCTTGTTCTTCACACACGTGCTAGCTATTTATAGTAACTGTAACGTAATACCCGCAACACCTGTGGGTGGTTCCATTCCACTGTGGTGGGGGCCTGTATCCACTGTTCGTTCACGCCGGACATTTCATTCGCACGAACCCAGTATAATTTCTTTTAAAATGTAATTTAAAAAAAAAAAAAAACGTTTCCTGCATTACATTCTGCATTAAATTAACTTTTTCGTGATGTATAATTTTATTTTATTATTTAAAAAATAACATGTTATGAGACATCAAACCTCAGAAACGCAAATTTTCTAAAAGGTTTCCACAATTTTGCCCTCTAGTGAACATTGAGTCTTGTAAAAAAAGAAAAAAAAAAGAAAAAAAAATTCGTCTTGCAGCAATAAAGTTTTTAGAGCCGTCACGATGTTCTGCTAAACACTGCAGAAATCACGTTCTGCTTGCTAACTCAGATAAAAATTCGATACGAATATTAAGGAAACCACGAAGGTTAGATTTCCGTTTTACTTTACAGAAGTAAAGAATTTAAGACATTCATTTCTCGAAAAGCAAGAGATTTACCGACTTCAAATTCGAAACTTTCATTAAAAGAACTCAGAGAATGCTAGAATGCCCCGCAAAATTTTAAATTTGAAGTTAGTACAAACCCCGGTTATATATTTTTCATCGGTGTGTGTGTGTGTGTGTGTGTGTGTGTGTGTGCGTGCGTGCGTGCGTGCACAGACTGTTGGGTTGGTATACCCTGTGGGCCTTAGAGTGCTCTTCAAAACGGCAAAACGTACTATTAGAGCTAAATTTCTTTCACACTTTGAATGTTGCAACAACATTTTCAGCACTTTATCAAAAAGAACAAGAAGGTAAAGTGCATGCACCATGGTACGATATCTCCGCATCTATACAAGTATATAAGTAGGATTTTAAAACACTCTTTGTACCACGACGTTACAGATTCGCATGTTATTTTTCATTCGGTGAACTGAGAAGGCAAGGAAATATGGATAAGTGTGGGTCATATAACTTACCAGATTTTTTCTCACGACATTACTTTTGTTTTCCAAATGACTCATGAACCAAAGACTTCTTTCTGTAGGAAAATAAAGACTGTTTAACGCTTACGCGAGAATGGAAAAATTGCATATCACTGTAGTTAAATGCAAAACGGGTGTTAACTATGTTGAAGAGACATCAGTTTGGGCTGGCACACCAATGCATGCATACAACATCTTTGAGATGCAAGGAGACGTAAGTTTCAAAAGCTAAGTGTTGAATCGTGAGCCCATCAATTCTCTCTTATGAGTAACAGACACTGACACGTGGAGAGACACATGCTTAAAGTAACATCTTTGAAATGTAACGAGACGTACGTTTAAGAGCTAGAGAGACAGAAATGTAAGTGGACGTACGTGTAAAAGCTAGAGAGACAGAAACATAAAGAGACGCACGTTTAAGACTAGAAAGATAGAAATGTAAGGAGACGAACGTTTAAGACTAGAAAGATAGAAACGTAAGGAGACGTACGTTTAAGAGTTAAAGAGACAAATGTAAGGATACGTACGTTTAAGACTAGAGACACAGAAATGTAAGTGGACGTACGTTTAAAAGCTAGAGAGACAGAAATGTAAGGAAACGAACGTTTAAGAGCTAGAGAGACAGAAATGTAAGGAGACTTACGTTTATGAGCTAGAGAGACAGAAATGTAAGGAGGCGTAAGTTTAAGCTAGAGAGATAGAAATGTAAGGAGACGTAAGTTTAAGAACTAGAGGGACAGAAACGTAAGGAGACGTACGTTTAAGACCAGAGAGATAGAAATGTAAGTGGGCTTACGTTAAACAGCTAGAGAGACAGCAATGTACCTTTAAGACTATAGAGAGACAGAAATTAAGTGGATGTAGGTTTAAGACTAGAGAGACAGAAATGTAAGGAAACGTATGTTTCAGAGCTAGAAAAACAGAAATATAAGGAGACGTACGTTTAAGAGCTACAGAGGCAGACAACACATTGATACTTGAAAAGACACATGCTTACAGTAATTAGCAAAGAAAAAAATTACGGAGGAGTTAAAATTCAAGAGCTCAGCTTGGAAATTTTTAACAGTATATTGTCTTTCAAGTGCCATTATAGTATACATATACAGTAGCCACAAGTTGCATCTCCCCTTATGTAACACGCATTTGCGTATATCGCACTTTTCTCTCGTTAGCCGATTGAAATATATCGAGCGGTTCTAATTGTCAACAAATTCGTGAATACTATCTTCTGCCTACATGTCTTCCCTTGGGAGAACAACGATAACATAAACTCACCATCTTGAGCTTCTCTACTAAACGCTGCTCCCACACTCTTCTCTCAGTCAAGGCGACGCAATCTTTCCGAATAAAAATGCAGGAAAAAAAAAAAAAAAGAAAAAAACCGTGCATGAGCCGAGTTGCGTCACGTGTTCAACCGATGGATTTCACGTGCTTCCATCCGGGCACCAGCTGTAAGTCCAACATGGCGAAGGGGTTTAAAGCCAGATAACATTACCCTGAGGTAGCGACATAAGGTGGGCTCAGTAACGAGTTCAATGAATTAACAGGTGGCAGGGTGCCTGGAATTTTAAAACTTCTTGTTCGTCTGAGATGCTTTATCGGTTAAAATGACTGCAAAACGAATGGATGACTCTGTAAAATTAAAATTGGAAGCTATAAACAAATCCGAAAAGAAAAAAAGAAAAGATGAGCGAAACAGGTAGTCGTGACAAAAGAATTTGGAGTTGGTCCCGATACTCTTCGTGGATGGATCAAAGACGAGGCAAAACTACGAAATTTCTGAAAAACATTAATGAAACTGACTGAAGTTTTTGATATGGAATATACAAGCTTATCCAAAGAGAATGAATTTGATATAATACGGTCTCTTACTTTTTCTTTTTTCCGAAAAACGTGCTGATCCGCACTTATGAAAGAAAAACGAAAACTATTAGAGAGAAAAAAATAGAACCTGATGCAGAAACAAGATTTGAATCAAGCAAATTGGAACTGTAAGAAAAGGCACAGGTACAAATTCATGGGGGAAAGCGATCAGCTATAATCATGGTGGAGCACTTACAGTTCTAGCGAACTGAAAAAATCGGTTGGAATACGAAGGATTGAAAGATGACCAAAACTACAACGCTGACAAGGCTACTCTTTACTGGAAACTCCTTCCCAATATAGCATAAAATTTTAAGAATAACAAGCAGACAAGAAGCACAAGAAACAATACACGTTATTTGTTGCATCAAGCAAAAATGGAACCCGCAACTTAAAACTGCTCCTTGTGGAAAAATACCTGAACACGAGTTTTTAAAAGGTCAACAAGAACAACTTGCGAGTCATTTATAACAATTCGAAAAATGCTTGGACGGCCAAAGTTGTATTCAAGTGATTATTCTTTGAAAATTTTATTCTAATAGTGCTTATGACTTTGTGAAGCATTGCGTTTGGAAGGAAAATCTTTTCTTATAATTAACCGATGTTCAGAAAAAATGAATTCGTATTATCTGACAAAAAAATTAAGTTATCTTCCTCTAAAAACAACAACATAAGCCTTATTTAACCCATGCATAAGGGTATAATGAAAAGTATTGAAAAGAATTGCCGATAAGAATTGCTAAAGACTTGCTAGTAGTATGTAAGGATGATCCTCTGTTAAATGCATTGAGTAAAGTTACCTTTAAAGACGTACGATGAACGTAGCTCTTAAAGCATAGGAGAAGCTGAAATCCCATCAACAGCTAAATTTGGCTGAAGGTTTTAGTGAAAAAATTTAATGTGACGAAAATGATGCTCACCCTTCTCAACTCTTAGTCGAATCAACTAGGGGCATGTGAGTGGATGTTACTTAAAATGAACTTCAATAATGGTTTCATGTTGATGATAAAGAATCCATATTTCAAAGCGTTTCTGATGATGACATTGTGGAATCATTAAGAAGGGGAAAAAATGTGAATGCCGAGAGCAGCAGTAAAGAACTACGAATACCCTGACCCGCGGTTGTGCCTATGAAAGATGCTGTTGAAATGTTAGAGAAGGCTTACGCAGCACGTGAATCGTGCAATGCAAGTTATATAACTGAGATGCTATTGATGCATTTTCGTACTTTAATTTTAAGTGGCCGCCAAGTGATGAAGGAAAGAGAAAAAAATAATTTTGGATTGCTTTTTTCATCAAGACGTAGAACTTTAATATAAACAATATGTTGAATGTCTTTTACCAAAACTGCAGATATGAATCAATCGCATATGTAAGATTTCTTTGTGCACTGCATTTTTACGTTAAAAATAAAAAGCCATATCAATTCCCCCACCCTTTTTATACGGAAAAATTAAATGTTAGAAACTTTGCTTAAATTTTTGTGTTTTTGGTTGCGTTAAGGTCATGCAATGTACACTGAAGAGCAATTGAATTAGAGACAGCTGGCGTTATGTAAATGTGGCGCTGTGGGCGGCCCTGTAAACGGAAACGACATGACGTATGCAGCGATCCGACAATATAAAGAATGATGCGACGGGAATCAGTAAGAGTCGGACGCAGTATGGGTAAGACGAAGGATCTAAGCGCATTTGATCGTGGGCAAATTGTCGGGGCCCGACAAATGGGTCACTCCATCTCGGAAGTCGTGAAGGCACGGGGATTTTCACGAGCCACTATACCACGGGTGCACCGTGAGTACATCGAATCCGGTAAAACCATCCCTGCAAGGGCCAACTGCCGTGGACAACAGCGTGTGGGTGAGCTGGGTCATCGTCGGCTAGCTCGCATTGTAACAGCGGATAGACGGGCCACAGTGCAAGAAATCACTCGGCAATTTAACGCTGGTGCACAAAAACGTGTAAGCAGCCACACCATACAGAACCATCTACTCGCTGTGGGATACAGACGCCATCGTCCCACGAGGGTACTGCTGCTGACCGCACATCACAGGGTGCAAAGATTAGCATGGGCGCGGGAACATCGCCACCGAACCCCAGTCATGTGGGAAAATGTTGCCTGAACTGATGAGTCGAGATTCACGTTGGTACATGCGGATGGCAGGATACGAGTACGGCGCAAACCACATGAAGCGATGGATCCGTCTTGCCAGCAGGACGGATCCATCGCTTCATGATCGTACTCTTCAAGTTCGTGGGGGTGGCATTCTCGTCTGGGGACTGTTTACGTGGACTGAAATGGGACCCCCGGCGGTACGTGTGATGTCGTCCCTCACAGGTCAACGTTACCGGGATATCCTGGACGACCATTTGCTCCTGTTTGTGCGTCTTCAACATCCCACTGGGGACCTCATCCTGCAACAAGACAATGCACCGTGCCATCGAATGGTTGGATGAACACTCCACCGACGTGACCTCGCTTCCTTGGTCAGCTAGGTCACCTGACCTCAATCCCATCAAGCACATCTGGGATGCCATCGAGAGAGATGTTCGAGGCTCTGACCCCCCTTCATCAAATCTTCGTGAATTGTGGGAGCTTGTTCAGGGGTCGTAGATCCGTATGGCTTCCCAACGCTTCCGATGTCTTGTCGAGTCCATGCCGAGACGAATCGCCGCCGTCATCAGGCCGAAAGGTGGTGCTACACGTTACTAGACAGGTATCTCTATAATTCAATTGCTCTTCAGTGTATAATTGGGATGTATGACACCCATGTACACGTACAATTTAATTATGTGGATTTTTAACTATCAGGAGAAATTTACGAATAATCATAGCGGAGATTGTGCTTATTTTATTTTTTATTTGATTGAGTCCCGCGGTTACATTGCACCGCCGGATATATCGCGCATTTTCTTTGTCTGCGTATCAAGCACAATGTAACTAGGGTCTACTGTATTTTCAGAAGAACACGGTATCCTCAGTCCACAGAAAACGGACATCAAGAGACTGGGCAAGATCGATGTAGAGACCGCTAAATGAGAATGGGTAGCTAATATTTGGAAACTCATGGAAGGGAATTACTCAAGACAGAAAGCTTTCATCAAAGCACCAAACACACTGTGAAAAATAAGTGGTGCGAATTCACGGAAAATTTCTGAAAATAACGTGCAGCAAAGTTACAGGTAACTGTCCATCTTTTAACGGAATTTCCGTTTTTAAAAGTGCCCGTTTTTTTTTAACTTCCATATTTTCACAGGTTCTCCGAAGTGCAATACCGTTTATTCCAGAAAAGCTCGTTTCAAGTTTTTTCCGTATTTAGACAGAAATTTCGCAAAATCCAACATGCTGAAGATTTCAGCCGTTACTTGAGAAAATCCTTTTGCGCCGGTGGTGGGGATCGAGCCCAGCCTTTTGGGTTCAATCCACGCGTCTTAACCACTGAGCCAGAAAGTCACAGGAATCAGACTCACGTTCAAGGTAAAACTAATTGGGCGATGAGGTTTTTTTTCATTAATATACTGAGTGATTTAGTCATTTTATTTTCTATTGCAGCTTATTTTTTTAGTACGTTTCTAATAATTTTATTTTTTCTGTACGGTGTCTTATTACAAATTACATATTTTATTTCATCGGGATTTTTCCAAGCGACACAATGATTTGGAATTTGAGATTTTTTCTCAACTGACAGTAACTTTCAATTATATTTAAGAGAAGGTACAATGTACTGTTTCATAATATTATTTCACAAACTTCTGAATATGAAATGTACTCTTGATAGCTATATATTAGGTTTTGTCTTAAGGACTCAGCAGACTGATATATAGACATCGTACAATCACCTGTGCAATACATTAAGTACCCGGTTTCTTACAGTTACACAATATATGATAGCTGGTGCACAAAATGAGGAAAAGGAGAAGTATCCTGTACCACAGTAACCAAAATTCATGCGATATGCTGTCCACAGTATCCGATCTGGCTACAGAACTTCAAAATCAGATCCTCCGACAGACGATTGAAATTTAACAGTTAATCAAACCTGAAGTATTCCCGCGAATCGCTTTTATTACAGGACATTTTTCGTCATATGGATACGGAAAAGGTGAGAACGAAGTTTTCCGTTAATATAAGAAAGGAATTCCGGAAAGGTTCCTGAAAATTGAAAATTTTCCTTTAACACCTCTTGAAAACGGTAATTTACCGTCAATATAAGAAAGTAATTGCGGAAAGGTTTCTGAAAATTCAGAATTTTTGTGATGTAGTTTTGTTTCCGTCATGTCACGGAAGAAGTTGTATGAGAAATCATCATCATCATCATCATTGTCAACCATTATCAATCCACTGCTGGACGAAGGTCTCCCCAAGTTTCCTCCACAACGGTCTGTCTTGTGCCAGTCTCCTCCATGTCACCCCTGCATACTTTCGAATTTCATCCACCCATCTCCCATGTGGTCTTCTTCTGGGTCTTTTCCTGTCCCTTGGAATCCAATCTAAAATTTCAGCTGTCCATCGATGATCTGTCCTTCTGGCAGTATGTCCAGCCCATTGCCATTTCAGGGATTTAACTCTGATCATGATGTCTTCCACTCTTGTCATTTTTCGGATCCACGAGTTCCTCTTCTTATCTCTCCTGGTTACACCAAGCATGCACCTCTCCATGCTGCTTTGAGTTGTCTGCAGCCTTTGTATGTCTCTTTTAGTTAAGGTCCACGTCTCCGCACCATACGTAAGCACTGGAAGGATGCATTGATCAAACACTTTTCTTTTAAGACATAATGGCATATTGCTCTTGAAAATTATGCTGTTTCTTCCAAAAGCTCTCCAGGCAAGTTTTGTACGCCGATTAATTTCTTCATCAATGTGACCCTCACTTGATATCTGCTGTCCAAGATAAACGTACGTGTCTGTTATCTCCAGCTTTTCTCCATCAATCGATAAATCTTCATTTCTTGTAAAAGCATTGAACATCACTTTTGTCTTCTGAAAGTTCATTTTTAATCCCACTTCTTTACTCTTGTCAGCAAGTTCCTGGATCATACTCTGCAGCTCTGATGGGGTAGTTGCAAAAATGACTACGTCATCAGCAAAACGAAGGTGGGTTAGATAATCTCCATTAATCTTTATCCCCTTGTTTTCCCAGCTCAGTGACTGAAAAACACCCTCCAATGTGACATTAAAGAGCTTCGGAGATATGGTGTCACCTTGTCTCACTCCCTTTCAATTTTTATGTGTGTTGTATTTTCAAACAGCCTAATCTTTGCACTTGCATTTTCATAGATGTTATTAATAATATTAATGTATGCATCTTCAATACCGCAGTTTTCAAAGCCATTGTAACTGCTGATGGTTTCACCGAATCAAAGGCTTTTTCATAATCGATAAAAGCCATGCACAATGGAAGTTCATATTCCCTCGCTCTTTCAATTAGTTCTCTCAGCACGTGGATATGATCTATTGTGCTGTAGCCACTCCTGAATCCAGCTTGTTCTCTCGGTTGAGCCATGTCCAGTGTTACCTTCAAGCGGTGTGAAAGAACTTTAGTGAAGATTTTATAAACTACTGATAGGAGGCTGATAGGTCTGTAGTTTCCGAGATCCTCAATGTCACCTTTCTTATGTAGCAGGATCATTGTAGCGGTGTTCCAATCCTCAGGAATCTTTCCTTCATTAAGGCATCGAGTGAAAATTTGGGCGAGTACTGTTTCGATTTCTCCACTTGCTTCTTGTATGATGTCTACAGTAATTCCATCTTCTCCTGGAGCTTTTCCTCGCTTCATGTTCTTGATTGCATGTGCAACTTCTGCTGGAAGGACTGGAGGAACTCTGGTACTGGTATCTTTCATGATGTCTGGAGTGCATATATCATCCCTTTCATATAATTTGGAGTAGAAATCTTTCACTCTTGTCAAAATTTCGCCTCTATTTCTTGTTACAGAACCATCTTCTTTTCTCAGTGCCATAATTTGTTTTCTTCCCTTACTGAGATGTCCCTTTGCTATCTTTAGGCTTTGGTTGTTTTCAATTGCTTTCCTCACTAGTTCACAGTTGAATTTCCTTACGTCTTCAGTGATACTTTTTCTTACTGTCTTGCATAGCTCTATATATTCCACTTTGGAAGTCACATCTTCTTTAGTTGTCCTCATCTCTCTTCTTTTTTGCATCAACATTTTCGTTTTTCCTGATAATTTGTTCACATGCAACTTGTTCTTAGACCCAGCTAATTTTGTTGCTGTTTCCATAAGAGCTTTTGTTACTTTTCTGTTAACTTCAGAGATGTCCACTTCTTCCGATGTTAGGCCTTCTAAAGCAGAGAACCTGTTCTTCAGTTCTAACTTGAAGGTATTATGGTGTTTTTTAAGGTTGGTTATGTCAATAGATTTTGTTTGTCCTATGAGCTTGCCACGTTCAAGTTTAGTGTTGAGGTGCATCTTACATCTCACCAATCTATGGTCACTACCTGTGTTGAACTTGTTTAGCACACTGCAGTCTTCTATGACGAATTTTTTGTTACACATAATAAAATCAATTTCACTTGTCGTCCCATTTGGATGTCTCCATGTCCATTTCCTGTGTGGCTTTTTCTTGAAGAAGGAGTTCAAGATGAAAAACCCTTCTGCCTCTGCAAACTCAACGAGAGTATTTCCACGCTGGTTTCTGTTGCCCTGACCGAATTTACCTACCGAAGTTTCATTCTGTTGCCGTTGCCCTATTTTTGCATTGAAATCTCCCATAATTATTTTCAAGTGCTGCTTACCTTTATTATTTAGATGACAAATTTCCTCATAAAATTCTTCAATTTCTTCTTCAGGATGACTTGTGGTGGGTGCATAAGTTTGAATAATCTGAGCCTGGTATCTTTTCGAGAGTTGAATAACAAGTCGTGCAGCTCTGTCAGAGGAACTTTCAACTTCTACAACTTTATCCTTCAGTTTCTTGTTTATTATAAATCCAACACCACTAGTTCTGCCAGTATCTGTCCCACGATAGTAGAAGAGATGTCCACTTTTCAGTTCGATGAGATCTTCTCCTTTTCTCCTTACCTCACTTAGCCCCACGATGTCCCACTTGATCCTTTGTAGTTCCTCTTCCAATTCAAGAAGCCTTGAATCAGAAGATAGGGAGCGTCCATTGTAAGTAGCCAAGGTCAGCATCAGATGGCAGCCTAGTCCGGTCCTCCGGGGATTCTTAGCACCCTCTGCCTTCATGTCGCACTGGCCGCTGCCTTGGCCAGGTACATTCCAGCTGCCGGAGACTGAGGGCCAAGATTTAAGTTGTGGAATCATTTTGGAGGGGTTTGGCCATAACTCACCACGCTGGCCAAGCGGGTTGGTGAGTGTGGGATAGCATTTCCTCTGATCCCGATGGTATAGTTATACCGCTATGGGCGGTCGTCAGAGCCCCTTTAGTGGGAACAGGATGCACCACGAGAAGGCGGGGTTGACATTTGTCAAGGAGAGGCTGTGATGTTACGCATCACCTGACCTTACATCCCGTATGAGAAATATATTTCGTTAATTCACGAAAGAAATCACCGAAAGTGGCTCGTGAATTTCAGAAAAAAATTTATAGTGTAGAAAATGATTGAGAGTGGCTAAAAATAATATCCGTTGCGGCAAACAGCGATCCGTCAAGCTTTGCAAAACGACGACTAGAATCAAAATCCATGTTCCCAGGTACCATACAACAACGTAAAATGAATCCGATTGCAGAGCCATAATTGAGATATTAACATATCACAATCTTGGCTCTCTGCACTCGGGTTCGTTGCACGTTGTTGTATGTTTTACTTGTTGGGCACATGATGGTTCTTGATTCTTGTGGTTGTTTTGCAAGGTTTGTCGGATTGCTGTTTGCTACAACGGATTGGTCACGTTCTTTTTGCTTTGCTCTTGTTTGGTGGTGGGTCATGTTCTGATTCCTCATGTTCGTGACTGTTTCTTTTGTAGTCTTGTGCTTCATGCTCATGGGCGCCTGCAGGAAATTTTTCAAGGGGGGTTAAGTGTAATTAATTAAGGTTTGGCTAATATGTAGAAAACAGTAATTCGTGAAAATGAAAGATTAATACTATTACTTACTTACTTACTACACTAGAACACTATTATTATTATTATTATTATTATTATTAATTGATGCTGCTCTTGAAGAAAGTGTATGTTAGTAATAGTCATGTACTTGTTTTATCATGTACGTTGGTAACTGATTTCAAAATAATGAACAGCGTCGAGCAGAGCCACGCCAAGCCTTTTAAGTTCAGCACACACCACTCTGAGCGGAACTTGTTTGGGCGTACCTTACGGTTTGCTAGGTTTTCCGCTTTCACGTTATCGTTTTTCAATACCAAATTTCCAATAAAATTGGGATATTAAATTAAACGCCCCAAACTCCATTTTTTATTGTGGTCCCGTTCTGTGAGTGTAAAAAAAAAAAAAGTTAATAAATAAAATAAAATAAAGGGGAAAATAATTCTGCAGGGGGTGTCAAGTGGCCCATGTTCATATTACTTTTGACATAAATTGTGCATTTGTTACTATGGTTTGCTGGAAGATTGAATTTGCTTGAGGGTGTTGGGTGACTCCTTTTCGAGAAGATATTTAACTACAAATTTTGTGTTTTATGTTCTGTGGCTTAGGGAGGGGGGGGGTGCGTATTGGTATTCCTTCTCTTCACTGGTGAAAAGCCACTTCCACTGGATTGATACTCCCCGATAGATTACAGTCCGGTTGTATATTATTTTATACTTTCTACATCCATTTTAATTTCAGTTTTCATTTTTCATTTTCATCACAGGAACTTGTGTATATATGTGATTATAACGAAGTGAATTTCTCCGTCATTTTTATCCGCGCCAGGATTCGAACCCGGGTCCCCTCATTCCGGAATAAGTTGCTCTACCAATTGAGCTACGTGGACGTTTTATTCTGATTCCTATCTGCCTTTATGTCGTGTGCGTCCTTCGGGCAGGTACGTCACATCTCCTGGTACGTTACATGATCTATAGTTGCTTTTTTTCTTGACAGTCGGTAAAACAAAAAATAAAAGCGTACCATAAATGTATATACAGTATATAAAAAAAAATTATGATGGACCTATTATATCTTCAAGAAATAGTTTTTTTTTTTCCCCCTCTGTATTTCTTAAGAGCAGTATTGGACCTATTTATCTTTAAGAAATAGTTTTTTTTTCTTTTTCCCTTTGTATTTATTAAGAGCAGCGTTGGGCATCGAAAGAAAGGGAGCATTTAATTTGAACAAAACATTTCACAACGCATTATACATTTCAATTAATGACGCCATCGTGTATGAATTGTTCGCTGTTTCAAAAATAAAAATGTTCCTTCTGTTTTAATAAAGATCTAATAAGGTGTTTGGTGAGAGCAAAGATCACCACAGGAGCTGATTGCCGACCGTCTGGCGGACCTCCTCCTCGGTTCGCCAGACGGTCCAGAGTCTTTGGAAATTATTTTAGGAGATAGTTTTTTGTGTTTTCAAATCGAAGTTACAATAGATATTTCAGTTAAAATGAACGAATGTTTCGGACAGAACGGAGTTTCTTTATTTTTAGTCCAAGACAATTGCATATCTCCGCCTCAAATACGAGTTCACTTTTTTTCTCTAATGCTTATTGTCTTTTAATAAAGATACGTACGTACCTCTGAATAAAAAAAAAAAAAAAGCTCTGACTTCAGCTGAATGTGAGTAATTAATTTTAAAGTTTAGTAATGAAATTTCCTTATATGGTTTTATACCTACTGCGAATGGTTTGTACATATTAAATTTTTAAGGACTTCACTTGTACTGTTAACAAGTTATTTTTGCTATCTTTGTTCTAGTTGTTAACTTGTAATTGCGAATAACTCCGTAGTGGTTGATGATGATAGTAATTAACACGTAATAACCAAATGATAATAATTCTATGCAAATAATTCTTGCGATTCGTAAATATGTCTAAGACACTTTTATTCTTTTCTTCATTTACTTGCCTGCAAAGGTTGACCGTTAGCTGTGCTATCTTTCCTAACTCTCCCGCTTAAAACTCCAATTTCTTTTTTCTTAAGTCCTGCTTTCCTTCATCTCTCGCGCTGTCGAGAAAATCCCTATCCTGCCGGTCCGCCTAAACCTCCCAGCCTCGCCTGGGGCTATTACCTCATCGTACTTTTCATGACCGCTCACTCTCCTGGACCCGAGACCACTGTCTTCTCGCCTCCTTCTTCCCTGTCTCCCAAAAATGCCCTTAAGCATATCCTAAAGTTCCCCGTGAGAAACAACCACACCGCCCTCGATAAATCTCAAGCCTCAAAGTAAAATGTGAGGGGCTAGTGCATTTGTCGGCAGCCTTGAAATTGAAATCTGTAAAGCATCAAAAGAGGCGCGATAAAGTTAATCTCCATTCAACATACAAAGTGCAAATACTAAGCATAGACAAAATGTCGTCTTAATAAATAACCGTGCATCCGGTGTTTAATGGGGAACTAACTCTGAGAAATTTCTCTCACGCTTTGGGGAAACAAAGTAATGGGAGCACGAGATGGTAAAAAGGTTGCATTTTGAGATTTTATATGAAATCCTAAAACCCCGTATAAAATCTCTGAAACAGTACGTTGGGTTCCGGCAGCGAAAAATTCCTATTTGCACCGCTGCTTAGGAGTAATAGTTTCTGTCTCACACGTCGAACGAATGTTATATTAACATTAAGTAGGTCATTTAGGAAACTGCTACAGATTGTAAAACCCCGTTGCTTAGTCGCACGGGTTTCTAGATTTCCTCAAGAGGACATGTATGAAGATATGACTTTACTGACTTCTTAATTTCTTTTATTGCTTTTTTAACTTTTATTATATATATATATAATATTACATCATGTAAATCACATTATCCATAGAAAGCAAAAAAAGAAGCGTTAAATCCAAAATTTTGAAGCTTCAGGTTGAGTATAACTGAAAGTTAAAATTTTTTTTCTTTCGTTTTAAAACTTTGTGACCGTGGGAACACAAGGGCTGGTTTTTTGAGAATTCTGCCATTGCTCTTTCAGAAAGGTCACCAAGGGTTGGTGTTCCCCTGGTGAAGAAAACATTCTTCTTGGTTTGAATTTTTGGCTTTATGTTTTTGTCTTGGTTTGTGCTGTTGTTCTTTTTCTTCTTTGTGGGTCTGAGTTAGGCATTCTGAAACTTTGACTTGGTATTTGCATATATATATATATATATATATATATATATATGGAATGTAAGGTCGGGTGATGCGTACCATCACAGCCTCTCCTTGACAAATGTCAACCCCGCCTTCTCGTGGTGCATCCTGTTCCCACTAAAGGGGCTCTGACGACCGCCAATAGCGGTATAACTATACCATCGGGATCAGAGGAAATGCTATCCCACTCTCACCAACCCGCTTGGCCAGCGTGGTGAGTTATGGCTAAACACCTCCAAAATGACTCTACAACTTAAATCTTGGCCCTCAGTCTCCGGCAGCTGGAATGTACCTGGCCAAGGCAGCGGCCAGTGCGACATGAAGGCAGAGGGTGCTAAGAATCCCCGGAGAACCGGACTAGGCTGCCATTTGATGCTGACCTTGGCTACGTATAAGGGACGCTCCCTATCTTCTGATTCAAGGCTTCTTGAATTGGAAGAGGAACTACAAAGGATCAAGTGGGACATCGTCGGGCTAAGTGAGGTAAGGAGAAAAGGAGAAGATCTCATTGAACTGAAAAGTGGACATCTCTTCTACTATCATGGGACAGATACTGGCAGAACTAGTGGTGTTGGATTTATAATAAACAAGAAACTGAAGGATAAAGTGGTAGAAGTTGAAAGTTCCTCTGACAGAGCTGCACGACTCGTTATCCAACTCTCGAGAAGATACCAAGCTCAGATTATTCAAACTTATGTACCCACCACAAGTCATCCTGAAGAAGAAATTGAAGAATTTTATGAGGAAATTCATCATCTAAATAATAAAGGTAAGCAGCACTTAAACATTATTATGGGAGATTTCAATGCAAAAATAGGGCAACAGCAACAGAATGAAACTTCAGTAGGTAAATTCGGTCACGGTAACAGAAACCAGCGTGGAAATACTCTCGTAGAGTTTGCAGAGGCAGAAGGATTTTTCATCTTGAACACCTTTTTCAAGAAAAAGCCACACAGGAAATGGACATGGAGACATCCAATTGGGACGACAAGTGAAATTGATTTTATTATGTGTAACAAAAAATTCGTCATCGAAGACTGCAGTGTGCTGAACAAGTTCAACACAGGTAGTGACCATAGATTGGTGAGATGTAAGATGCACCTCAACACTAAACTCGAAGGTGGCAAGCTCATAAGACAAACAAAATGTATTGACATAACCAACCTTAAAAAACACCATAATACTTTCAAGTTGGAACTGAAGAACAGATTCTCTGCTTTAGAAGGCCTAACATCGGAAGAAGTGGATATTTCGGAAGTTAACAGAAAAGTAATCAAAGCTCTTATGGAAACAGCAACAAAATTAGCTGGGTCTAAGAACAAGTTGCATGTGAACAAATTATCAGGAAAAACCAAAATGTTGATGCAAAAAAGAAGAGAGATGAGGACAACTAAAGAAGATGTGACTTCCAAAGTGGAATATATAGAGCTATGCAAGACAGTACGAAAAAGTATCACTGAAGACGTAAGGAAATTAAACTGTGAACAAGTGAGGAAAGCAATTGAAAACAACCAAAGCCTAAAGATAGCAAAGGGACATATCAGTAAGGGAAGAAAACAGATTATGGCTCTGAGAAAAGAAGATGGTTCTGTAACAAGAAATAGAGGCGAAATTTTGACAAGAGTGAAAGATTTCTACTCCAAATTATATGAAAGGGGTGATACATGTACTCCAGACATCATGAAAGGTACCAGAGTTCTTCCAGTCCTCCCAGCAGAAGTTGCACATGCAATCAAGAACATGAAGCGGGGGAAAGCTCCAGGAGAAGATGGAATTACTGTAGACATCATACAAGAAGCAAGTGGAGAAATTGAAACAGTACTCACACAAATTTTCACTCGATGCCTTAATGAAGGGAAGATTCCTGAGGATTGGAACAATGCTACAAAGCCTTTGATTCGGTGAAACCATCAGCAGTTACAATGGCTCTGAAATCCTGCGGTATTAAAGATGCATACATTAATATTATTAATAATATCTATGAAAATGCAAGTGCAAAGATTCGGCTGTTTGAAAATACAACACACATAAAAATTGGAAAGGGAGTGAGACAAGGTGACACCATATCTCCGAAGCTCTTTAATGCCACATTGGAAAATGTCTTTCAATCACTGAACTGGGAAAACAAAGGGATGAAGATTAATGGAGATTATCTAACCCACCTTCGTTTTGCTGATGACGTAGTCATTTTTGCAACTACCCCATCAGAGCTACAGAGTTATGATCCAGGAACTTGCTGACAAGGGTAAAGAAGTGGGATTAAAAATGAACTTTCAGAAGACAAAAGTGATGTTCAATACTTTTACAAGAAATGAAGATTTTTCGATTGATGGAGAAAAACTGGAGTAACAGATACGTATGTTTATCTTGGGCAGCAGATATCAAGTGAGGGTCACATTGATGAAGAAATTAATCGGCGTACAAAACTTGCCTGGAGAGCTTTTGAAAGAAACAGCATAATTTTCAAGAGCAATATGCCATTTTATCTTAAAAGAAAAGTGTTTGAATGCATCCTTCGAGTGCTTACGTATGGTGCAGAGACGTGGACCTTAACTAAAAGAGACATACAAAGGCTGCAGACAACTCAAAGCAGCATGGAGAGGTGCATGCTTTGTATAACCAGGAGAGATAAGAAGAGGAACTCGTGGATCCGAAAAATGACGAGTGTGGAAGACATCATGATCAGAGTTAAATCCCTGAAATGGCAATGGGCTGGACATACTGCCAGAAGGACAGACCATCGATGGACAGCCGAAATTTTAGATTGGATTCCAAGGGACAGGAAAAGACACAGAAGAAGACCACATGGGAGATGGGTGGATGAAATTCGAAAGTATGCAGGAGTGACATGGAGGAGACTGGCACAAGACAGACCGTTGTGGAGGAAACTTGGGGAGACCTTCGTCCAGCAGTGGATCATTGTCAACCATTATCAATCCACTGCTGGACGAAGGTCTCCCCAAGTTTCCTCCACAACGGTCTGTCTTGTGCCAGTCTCCTCCATGTCACTCCCGCATATTTACGAATTTCATCCACCCATCTCCCATGTGGTCTTTTTCTGGGTCTTTTCCTGTCCCTTGGAATCCAATCTAAAATTTCGGCTGTCCATCTATGGTCTGTCCTTCTGGCAGTATGTCCAGCCCATTGCCATTTCAGGGATTTAACTCTGATCATGATGTCTTCCACTCTCGTCATTTTTCGGATCCACGAGTTCCTCTTCTTATCTCTCCTGGTTATACCAAGCATGCACCTCTCCATGCTTCTTTGAGTTGTCTGCAGCCTTTGTATGTCTCTTTTAGTTAAGGTCCACGTCTCTGCACCATACGTAAGCACTGGAAGGATGCATTGATCAAACACTTTTCTTTTAAGACATAATGGCATATTGCTCTTGAAAATTATGCTGTTTCTTCCAAAAGCTCTCCAGGCAAGTTTTGTACGCCGATTAATTTCTTCATCAATGTGACCCTCACTTGATATCTGCTGTCCAAGATAAACATACGTATCTGTTATCTCCAGTTTTTCTCCATCAATCGATAAATCTTCATTTCTTGTAAAAGCATTGAACATCACTTTTGTCTTCTGAAAGTTCATTTTTAATCCCACTTCTTTACTCTTGTCAGCAAGTTCCTGGATCATACTCTGCAGCTCTGATGGGGTAGTTGCAAAAATGACTACGTCATCAGCAAAACGAAGGTGGGTTAGATAATCTCCATTAATCTTTATCCCTTTGTTTTCCCAGTTCAGTGATTGAAAGACATTTTCCAATGTGGCATTAAAGAGCTTCGGAGATATGGTGTCACCTTGTCTCACTCCCTTTCCAATTTTTATGTGTGTTGTATTTTCAAACAGCCGAATCTTTGCACTTGCATTTTCATAGATGTTATTAATAATATTAATGTATGCATCTTCAATACCGCAGGATTTCAGAGCCGTGGTAACTGCTGATGGTTTCACCGAATCAAAGGCTTTTTCATAATCGATAAAAGCCATGCACAATGGAAGTTCATATTCCCTCGCTCTTTCAATTAGTTCTCTCAGTACGTGGATATGATCTATTGTGCTGTAGCCACTCCTGAATCCAGCTTGTTCTCTCGGTTGAGCCATGTCCAGTGTTACCTTCAAGCGGTGTGAAAGAACTTTAGTGAAGATTTTATAAACCACTGATAGGAGGCTGATAGGTCTGTAGTTCCTGAGATCCTCAATGTCACCTTTTTTATGTAGCAGGATCATTGTAGCATTGTTCCAATCCTCAGGAATTTTCCCTTCATTAAGGCATCGAGTGAAAATTTGGGCGAGTACTGTTTCGATTTCTCCACTTGCTTCTTGTATGATGTCTACAGTAATTCCATCTTCTCCTGGAGCTTTTCCCCTCTTCATGTTCTTGATTGCATGTGCAACTTCTGCTGGAAGGACTGGAAGAACTCTGGTACTGGTACCTTTCATGGTGTCTGGAGTACATGTATCATCCCTTTCATATAATTTGGAGTAGAAATCTTTCACTCTTGTCAAAATTTCGCCTCTATTTCTTGTTATAGAACCATCTTCTTTTCTCAGAGCCATAATCTGTTTTCTTCCCTTACTGAGATGTCCCTTTGCTATCTTTAGGCTTTGGTTGTTTTCAATTGCTTTCCTCACTAGCTCACAGTTGAATTTCCTTACGTCTTCAGTGATACTTTTTCGTGCTGTCTTGCATAGCTCTATATATTCCACTTTGGAAGTCACATCTTCTTTAGTTGTCCTCATCTCTCTTCTTTTTTGCATCAACATTTTGGTTTTTTCTGATAATTTGTTCACATGCAACTTGTTCTTAGACCCAGCTAATTTTGTTGCTGTTTCCATAAGAGCTTTGGTTACTTTTCTGTTAACTTCCGAAATATCCACTTCTTCCGATGTTAGGCCTTCTAAAGCAGAGAATCTGTTCTTCAGTTCCAACTTGAAAGTATTATGGTGTTTTTTAAGGTTGGTTATGTCAACACATTTTGTTTGTCTTATGAGCTTGCCACGTTCCAGTTTAGTGTTGAGGTGCATCTTACATCTCACCAATCTATGGTCACTACCTGTGTTGAGCTTGTTCAGCACACTGCAGTCTTCGATGACGAATTTTTTGTTACACATAATAAAATCAATTTCACTTGTCGTCCCAATTGGATGTCTCCATGTCCATTTCCTGTGTGGCTTTTTCTTGAAAAAGGAATTCAAGATGAAAAATCCTTCTGCCTCTGCAAACTCAACGAGAGTATTTCCACGCAGGTTTCTGTTGCCGTGACCGAATTTACCTACTGAAGTTTCATTCTGTTGCCGTTGCCCTATTTTTGCATTGAAATCTCCCATAATTATCTTCAAGTGCTGCTTACCTTTATTATTTAGATGACGAATTTCCTCATAAAATTCTTCAATTTCTTCTTCAGGATGACTTGTGGTGGGTGCATAAGTTTGAATAATCTGAGCCTGGTATCTTCTCGATAGTTGGATAACGAGTCGTGCAGCTCTGTCAGAGGAACTTTCAACTTCTACCACTTTATCCTTCAGTTTCTTGTTTATTATAAATCCAACACCACTAGTTCTACCAGTATCTGTCCCACGATAATAGAAGAGATGTCCACTTTTCAGTTCAATGAGATCTTCTCCTTTTCTCCTTACCTCACTTAGCCCGACGATGTCCCACTTGATCCTTTGTAGTTCCTCTTCCAATTCAAGAAGCCTTGAATCAGAAGATAGGGAGCGTCCGTTGTAGGTAGCCAAGGTCAGCATCAAATGGCAGCCTAGTCCGGTCCTCCGGGGATTCTTAGCACCCTCTGCCTTCATGTCGCACTGGCCGCTGCCTTGGCCAGGTACATTCCAGCTGCCGGAGACTGAGGGCCAAGATTTAAGTTGTAGAGTCATTTTGGAGGTGTTTGGCCATAACTCACCACGCTGGCCAAGCGGGTTGGTGAGTGTGGGATAGCATTTCCTCTGATCCCGATGGTATAGTTATACCGCTATTGGCGGTCGTCAGAGCCCCTTTAGTGGGAACAGGATGCACCACGAGAAGGCGGGGTTGACATTTGTCAAGGAGAGGCTGTGATGTTACGCATCACCTGACCTTACATCCTTACATGATGATGATATATATATATATATATATATATACTGAAGAGCAAAACTGAAGACTAAGGAAAAACTTTAGAATTTAAAACGAAAGTTGCAAAAAACCTGAAGATCAAAATGCGCAACGCAGCAGTTTTGAAAATTCAGAATTCACATTCTATTAAGAAGATACCTAAGCAAAAAAATACATATATAATTTTGACTCACACCAAGTACAACATAGAAAAGGTTATGTATCTACCTGTGTGAGTAAAAGGAGAAAAGATAAAAAATAAAATAAAACAACTGAATGTAGAAGGTGTCGAGAATACTGAGCCTTGGCTTTATCAAGGACCAGCAAAAACTCTGCATTTTCTCACTTCCATAAAGACCTAGTTGGAAATGGGTTTCTGCAAGGCCATAGATGCAAGTAACATGCCCACCAAAAATTGTTTTAAAAAATATATATATGTCATGTCCTCCGCAGAGTTGTATGACCTGGATGCAAGCGAACTAGTTAACAATTTCGCTTGCATCCAGGTCATACAACTCTGCGGAGGAAATGACATATATATATTTTTTAAAACAATTTTAGGTGGGAATGTTACTTGCATCTATGGCCTTGCAGAAACCCATTTCCAACTAGGTCTTTGTGGAAGTGAGAAAATGCAGAGTTTTTGCTGGTCCTTGATAAAGCCAAGGCTCAGTATTCTCGACACCTTCTACATTCAGTTGTTTAATTTTATTTTTTATCTTTTCTCCTTTTACTCACACAGGTAGATACATAACCTTTTCTATGTTGTACTTGGTGTGAGTCAAAATTTTATATTTGTATTTTTTTGCTTAGGTATCTTCTTAATAGAATACATATATATATATATATATATATATATAAAATGTATTGCGTAATACACGAATGAAGTGGGTTTTTTGGGGGAGAGGTGGCTTTCGTTTTGTCTTATGGTCAGTCTGTATAACGTCGTATTAGGCCTCGGAAAAGTAGTTTCACGTCATAATGGAATTCTGTGTTCTGTGGGTTAAACTTTTTTTTTTTTTTTAATTTTAATTTTGAACTTTTTTTGCATCAAGACATGCTTATTGCACTTTGGAATTTGGTGACATTATTCTGTTTTTCCAATTTTGTTTTTTCCTCCCATCCGTGCCAGTGATTATGGAACTTTTAGCCATTTTGAAGGATATTCTGCCGTCGTTTACGCATCTCATCGTTGCTTCTGTGATTGTCAGGTGTATTGTTGTGTGGTATTTTGGGGAATACAAGTTTTATTTTACCTCCTCTGTCTTCGTTGTTTCCCCTGCGGTCATACAGCGCACAGCTGG
This sequence comes from Macrothele yani, assembly GCA_039090855.1. NCBI lineage: Eukaryota > Metazoa > Arthropoda > Arachnida > Araneae > Macrothelidae > Macrothele > Macrothele yani. Next base: position 2,105,869 of record CM076991.1, read on the forward strand.
AATTCATCGAACGGGTGTAGTTGAGCGATGTGGGTGGCATGTTCTCGGCGCATAGGCTTGTTGTTCTGGTCTTCTCAGAACTGGGAAAAGAGAATAAGGAAAAAGAGAAAGCTCGTGTCAATACCTTTTGTGACAAGAGGAGCTCTATCAAAACAACAAACCCGAAATTAGCACAGAAAATGTGGAAGGGCAGAAACTACCTGGGACTTGCCATTCCATCGCAGAGGGAAAAAATAGTTCCTTTTCCTGCTCCTCCTCTTTCGACAAACAAAAAAATGCGTAAAACACTTACAATTTTTACAGGAACTGCACGGTTGGGCGCTATTTAAGCACTTCTTTGGATATAAAATGATGCACTTATGTTTTCGATTTGTTTGTCTTTGGATGCGAGACGTGTGCTAGGTTAAAATCTGTCGTCAAAAAAATCCTATCTCAAAGAAGAATGAGAAAGGGCGTGTCTTAAAGATCAATTCGTAACTATTCTATATACATTCTATATTTCCAGCTGCAAGATGTTTCTGCTGGATATCGTGTGTATTTATTTGCGTCTGCCGCAGTGTATCTGTTTTTAGGGAAGGGATCTGATAAATTTATTTGGTGTCGATAATCAATAAGCTTGACTAAGCTTTAACATGCATTTTTCGGTGAAAATGAAATATTAAAAAAATGTATGAACAATAGTTAATGGGGAATATAGCCACACGAAATTTGTTTATGCTGAACAATTTTATGGCACTGAAATTCCAATGTGGCCAGTTTTCCGGTGGCCACTTCTCCGTTCCCGAGGTGGTGTAAACAAACGCGCGCGCGCACACACGCACACACACACACACACACACACACACACACACACACACACAACATTGCTAACGAGTTTTCAGATATGGCTGCAGAAAAAAAAAAAAAAGAAATTGTAAGAATGCACATTCATTTTTGGCGTAATTTGACAGAAAGAGGAGTAGCCCCTCAAAGGATAGAAATAATAATTTTACCATTCCTTAAACGGGATGGAAAAACCCACGATGATTTCCATCTGCAAGAAACAAAACGAAAGTCGCTGTGCAGCATTAGACTTAATATCACTTCGCTTATCCGACAATGACTGGTGCAAAATTATGCGTATAATTCTCCGAAAGGCTCTCTGCCTTTTTATATATTAATGAGCCCCTTTATACACTGAGTGGCCACTTTATTATGACCACCCCCTCAGTACTTCGTTGGGCCACCTTTTGCCTCTAATACTGAGTCGATTCTTCGTGGCATGGACTCCACGAGATGTTGATTGGTGGTTTGTGGAATCTGAGACCATGCTTTATGAATAGCACTTTCCGGGAGTGTGAGATTGCAAGGTTGTGGATCCAGCTGTCTGATGGCTCGTTCAACTTCATTCCACAAATTCTCAATGGGGTAGAGATCTGGAGATTGTGGGGGCCACTTAAGCAAAGTAAACTCACTGGCATGTTCCTGAAACCAATCCTGTACAATACGAGCAATATGACAGGACGCATTATCTTGTTGAAAGTAGCCATCGCCATTGGGATAAACCATCCACATGACAGGATGCACTTGGTCCGCAACGATATTTAGATATGATGTGCCAGTCAGATGTTGATCAACACGAATTAGAGGGCCCAAAGCATGCCAGGAAAACATTACCCAAACCATAGCATTGCCTCCACCAGCTTGAAGGGTTGTAGCAATGCATGTGGGGTCCATGCTTTTGTGCTGTTTCCGCCAAATTCTCACTCTGCCATCGGCATGGTGCAACTGAAAACGTGATTCATCGGACCACATAATTTGTTTACAATTATCGACTGTCCAATCCTTGTGCTCCTGTGCGAACTGGAGACGTTTTCTCTTGTTAACTGCTGACAGCAAAGGTGTTCGAACAGGCCTTCGGCTGCCATATCCCATCCGATGCAATGTACGGCGAACAGTGCGTGCAGAGATCATTTGAGGGGATCTTTGATTAAGATGGTCTGTAATTTGCTGCACTGTTGCCCTTCTGTTGTCTGTTACCAGTCTGGACACTCTCCGTTCCTCCCGAGCAGTCACTAGTCGATGACGACCACGCGTTGCATGTAGAGACCCAGTTTTTTGGCTGACAGTCCAGTCTTTAAACACTTTAACAACAGCTGCTCTGGAACATTTCACGAATGCGGCGGTTTCGGTGATACTCGCTCCATGGCTCCGAGCTCCTACAATCATTCCATGTTGAAAGTCCGTCAAATCGCATTTTTAACCCATCTCGTCACCCAAAAATCACTTCTACTACTGTCGCAAGCACTGAACTTTCCCTTTTTATACTAGCCTCGCCTACTGGCGGCAACAGCGTGCAGCCATAGCTCATTTGCTTAAAACTGTCAGGTGGTCATAATAAAGTGGCCACTCAGTGTATACTTCCATGTATAATGTGGACGCTTTTTCACTGTAAAAGGAAATTTAGATGTTTGTCAGTTTAGGTGTCTGGAGCCTTGTAAGGTACAATAAAATTTATACATTTTAAAATCGAAAGCTTAGATAATTTTTTTTAAATTTTATCTGGAAAAAGTTAAGCATTCGATCACATCAGATAATTCTCAAATATTTTAAAGAAAATTATGTGTGCTTCACTCCTGACAAGCTAAAACACATTTGTATTGTGTTTCATGTAAATTATAGACCTATGCTGGGTGTCATATTGAGGCAGGTTTATTCATTCTGATCATTAATGATGAAATTATACGAGTGCGGCCAAATGATGCCAGTATCGTTACGGCGGCATGCGACAAATTTAAATATTATTTATATTGTAAGATTCGCTAGCCCCCAAGTAAAAATAACAATAATAATTGTGAATACTATATGTACGCCTATGTACATGCGGAATTTCTTTGTTCGCGCCATTTTGGGGCAGAGCGGACGAAATTAGCATGTTGCTGTCAGATACACGCGATTAGACGAGTTACAATCGACTTAATGCATAAGTACAGAGTGATCGTAAAGTTCCCGAACCCTGAATTTAAAAATATTATTGCTTATGCTTGTAAGCAAAAGTTCAACCAATTGATGTGGCAACACGAGTCAGCAACTCGTCAAGATCAAATACTGCGCTTGTCGAATGCCTGAAGGAAATTGGTAGAGTGTCAGAAATGAATAACCGTTTCCATGTGTGCTGCGCAAAGTTTGCCCCTCTTTAGCGTCGCCATTTTTACAGAGGCATGGGTTTGACGAGGGTGCAGAGAACTAGTTTACTTGGAACTTATTTGCAAACGCAGCCTTACAAACAGTGTATAGAAGAGTTCAGGGAAATTTTTCCGCAGCATACTGTGGTAAGTAAATCACCGATACATAGTTTATTCGTACGATTTCGGAAAACTGGAAGTGTTGATGATATGCCTAGAAATGGCCGGCCAAGTGTGTTAACGCCGGAAGTGATAAACAATGTTGAAAAACGTTTGCAATAGTCACTTACAAAATCGATTCGTCGCTTATCTCAGCAAGTGAAACTTTCCTACGGCTCAGTACAGAAAGCGACTAAAAGATTGCAGCTTCATGCTTACAAAGTGAAAGTGCGCCAAGAACTGAAGGCACCGGATACGCATAAGTGTTTGCTGTGTTGCCGTTGGTTTTGTAAATTTACTCGATACAACAAGGGCTTATTGAACAATGTTTTCTTTTCGGAATAACGTTTTTTGTGTTTGTTTTTTTTCCTGTGGGGATATTTAAAGGACCGTGTTCGTGTTTATGCAAACAATCCGCATGACTTGCAGTCCTTGAAAACAAACATTATTCAGGCTATAGCGGAAATCACGCCATCTATGCTGAAACGCGTTACGAAAAACATGTGCCGCCGCTTGGATATTTGCCTCCAGCAACAAGGAGGTCATTTCCAGCACCTTCTTTAGGTCAACATCAGTTGTTCAAAAGTCGATGGAAGATATATCACAGCTGTAAGTAAACTTTATGCATCTGTATAATACGAATAAAAATTGTTCAGATTAGGGTTCGGGAACTTTTCGATCACTCTGTATTTGAAGTATATTGTAACTCTCTTATGTGCCGATGGGATTATCTTAAGGGCGCGTTAAGGAGTGAAACGCAAGCTTAAAGAGGTGTTAGGTAGCCCGAGGTAGAGATTAACCCGAAAATCCGATAGTGGAGCGTTTTTGAAATTTTAAGAGAGAAGGATGCTTTTTACTTCTGTAGTGGGAGCGATGCAGACGGGACCTTAGGTTTAGAGAGAGCGAGGGTCTTGGACTTGACGTTGGAGACTTTGTTTCCGAAGAGCGTTGGGGATTGAGTCGCATAGCTGCAGCGGCGGGTTACCGAAGAAAACACGAAGTTCATGTCTAGTGTCGATAGCACGGACGGGAACGAAGTCATTGAAGCATTCCATTAACCTGCCCTTCGAGAGGTCCCAAGCCACATAGATTTAGCGAAATAAACTGTTTGTCTTTGTTAGTGTTAAAAAAGGGCCTGAATTCTATTTTTCTTCGAGTGCGTGATTGTACTACGGAAAGAATCAAAACAAAATTATGTGACGGCTCTCGCTGGATCGGGGCTATGTCGAATAAGAGCCAGAAAGGAGCGAGCGTCGTTACATATATACATATTGATAATTATACTAAAGAGCAAAGCCGAATGCATAAGAAAAACTTTACAATTTAAAACGAAAGTTTCAAAAAATATGTAATTATTAATATGAATATATTTGTTTATTGCATTATCATAAATATTATTTATATTTGCCTAGAAATCAATTAGTATATTTGAGACTTAAAGCTTTCAGCAGTAATACAGAGGTCGACCCACAACATACGTAGTTTTGTAAATTAGTGTTTCTGTAAAGAAGTTATAAGATTCGCCGCAAATTAAATGACGATTTCATTTGTCCTGGTGTTGAACATGTACATTAATTAATGGACATCAATGGGTGGTTAAGATGAACATTTCATATTTGAGACTTATATTTGATGGCCATTTCTGGTAAAAGCACGAAGGAAAATTTCTTTGTAAGGAAAGAGGAACATGAGCCTCTAGAACAGTACAGGCTTGTCATCGGAAACCACAAGGTAAATCGTGCAAACTAACAAGTGGAAAAGAATCTCCTTAGCACGGAACGACTCTTGACATTATGGAAGCAAAGCTTAACGGGCGGGAGTAGCGTCCGGGTGTCGTCGATGTGCGAAGGTGCAACAGGGAATGTTTTATGCTTGTATTAGTGATGCTGTATGGGGTTAACATTTTCTTGCTGTTTCTGAGAACTGCTGGCGAAAACGTTGTCAGGTCCAGTTTCGCGTGCGCAGTTGTTTGGCTGGATAATCCCCCGGGGCGAAATCCAGGGGTTATAAGCTCATGCTAGGAAGGGGAGACTTGCATCTTCACTGACGGAGATTCTCCCTTTTTTTTTTTTTTTTTTTTTTTTTTGAATGAAGGTTTAACGACCACCGTGAGAAGCTCAATGGGCTATAAGCAGTTGCCCGTGCCTAATTTAGAGTCACTGCTTCCATGGAAGGGAGAGAGAGCCAGTGCCGTAGGACAAACACAACATCCATGCCTCATCGGGATTCGAACCCGGACCCTTCTCGGACGAATGGTCATGAGCCAGCGCTGAGCCACCGGGGCGGCGACGTAGATTACAATCACGCAGAAAACGCAGAGAGTGGTGGGACTCTCTGTAGCCTGCGGACATATGTACGAAGGCTCCAGGATAAAGAAAGCCGGTATCGGGGATAAGTCAGGGAGTGGCGAAAACGATTGATTAAATAAATAAATAAATAAATAAATAAATAAGACAGTATTTGAGGAGATCGTGTTTCTACTACTATCAGCAACAGCTAGACCGGGAAATGGGTTGATTCCATAATAAAAATGCAGTTAAATTTCAAAACGTCTGTCTTCCCATTTACACTGTTTCTAGAATGGAACGCCTTTCAGCCACCTTGATTATCAGAATTCCGTAGTAAAGATAAAGCGGCGGCATGCTTCTTGCAGATAAATTAATTCGTTTTAAGTTGTAAAAGATACTTTGAACAAGTATAGCTAAAACTTCTGTAAGCTTTCGGCGGGTAAGCCAGAAATAACGGCGCTGGCCTTACAGAAGTGACACAAAAATAGGTCAAAGACAAAATATTCTATTCGATTTAATGATAACGTTTTCGTTTCATCCTACAGCTGTTTTGAAACGTTGGAGTACCTCGCATTAATAAGGGTAGTTTTCTGATGTAAAATATGCATTAAAAAAAGCAACTAAACTGTGGGTATATAGCATATTTTTTCAGTAGTTGTTTACACATACACTACTATTTGTGAACATTGCAACACCAAGAAGGAACCATGTGATTCGAATGAAATTTGTACCAAACATTACTGATGACTGTAAATAAGTGATTTAGTTTTCAGAACAATACAACAATTTTTACTTGTAAAAATCAGTATCTTGTAAAGCCTCCGCGAGCTGCAGTAAGAGCTTCTAGAAAACGTGGAATTGAATCGAAAAGGCGTTAGATGGTGTCTGGGTAAGTGCTTGCCAGGCGGCATGCATGCGGGTCCACAGATCATTGGTACTGACCGCTGGAGAACTCCCATATGGATGAGGTGATAGGCCAGTTGCCGAGTGACCATAGCCCAGACATGTTCAATAAGCGACATGTCTGGTGAACGTGTAGGACAAGAAAAAGCGGTATTTGATGTGCTGCGAAGATGGCTTGAACATTCCTGGCAACATGTGTTCGGGCATTGTTCTGCTGGAATATAGCACCAGGAGTGCTCTGCAGGAAGGGTATGACTTCTGTCTCTACAACGTCCCTGATGTAGTGGTCGCTCTTGAGATTGCCCTCAAGTCGTAGCAGCCGAGATAGCAAATAGTACCCAATGGCACCCCCACACCATCACACTTGGCGTTCGGCCCATTTGACGCTCCACAATGCATGCTTAACGAAGGCACTCGCCACAATACCGTCTAATGCGTATGCGGCAATCATGGTAGTCCAAATTGAATCGGAACTCGTCCGAAAACACGACATGTTGCTAATCCGCACGCCATTGTCTGTATTGAAAACCCCATTCCATCCTGAGGCGTCGATGGTTCAATTTCAAAGGAATCCGCTGCAAAGGGATGCGTGCAACCAGTCCTCTGCGTAGCAGACGGCGTCGAACTGTGGAAGCAGACAATGCCACACCTGTTGCAGTGCTCCATTGTTGTGCTAACACTTGCAAAGATGCGCCACGGTTAGTCACTCCCATATGGATGAGGTGTCGGTCATTCCGCGGTTTCTTCTCATATCTCGGTCCACTGCCGGATTGTCGATGCACCTGGTTCTTCTCGGTCAACTGCCGCCACACGAGCATCACTGTCGTGGCGCTATGTCCCGTCGGAACCCCAATGTCGCGGTACGGAAATGCACCTTCAAGCAGGCCCCTCATTCGTTCTCCTTCAAACTCTGTCGTACGGTGATATTGCGGCCTTCGTCGTCACCGAGGCATTATTGAATCCTGGAGACACTTACAACTCGGTGTCTGCGGTGCACTACTGATGTGTATATGATATGATATTTGAAGAAGTTTTAGGAAGGGAGTGTCTGACCCCAGGTCTAAAACTGCCCTTAGAAATGAGAAGCTAGGAGATCTGAGTAAGTGAACACAATAGGAAAGACAAACAGAAAAATGTAGTGAAAGGAGAGGGTGATCCGTGACACAACTCTGTCTGGAAGGGGGAAAGGGAACGAAGCACCGCACAACATCACAGAGAACCACAACGCCAACCAGCCGCCCGACGCACCAGGGTGTGACTGAAACTCAACGATACCAATTTTAAATGTCCAAGCAGAATCCATTTTCGCCATCTCGATGCCAATCTGAAAAAGAAGAGTGTGGTGGTCTGTCTAACACCCACCAGTGTTCACATACTTACTCTGAACAGCCCTCTTTTTATACCCCTCACTCGACTGTCCAGAGGGTGCTGCCGGGTCCATACATGCGCAATGGCTCTGCACTGCTAATCATTTGCATGTCCTAATCTGTTCTGCATATCCTGTAAAGTTTCACGTGATTACCATCATTCCTTCATGGTGTATGATATCGGCGTTCTCACGTTATTATGATATCGGCGTCAGACTAAGGTCTAGGCGTCCTTACGCCGTTACGATATCGGCGTGAGGACGGCTAGACCTTTGATAATCTCGCAACAGACCAGCGCGCATCATCTTCTACGCTATCTGACGTCGGGGTCTATGCTATTCCTTCAGATTACCCTGACGAATCCGTTAAGTTCTACATCGGGATGACAAAGAGGTCGATCCAGATACGGATTTATGAGCACCAAAGGGACGTTAAAGCTAAAAAACTTACGACGGCCCTAGCCCGTGATGTTGCAATTGTGGGGGCAGTACTCAGATGGAGAGACGTTAAGAAACTAGCGCCTTACGACAGCGCAAGAGCTACTGCGCTCCGCGAAACCATTGAGATCATCACGCGACGGAATGTGTGCAACAAGGACGCAACCACGAGCCTTGCTTTGATATGGCACCGGCTTCTTGAGGTTCCACGCGAGCACCCGACCCTGGGATTAAATCACTCGTGACATCGTGCAAGTGTCTTGCTTATTTTGAATTTACTTATATTCTTAGAAGTGTGTTTCCCGTTGTTTCTGCGATCTTAGCTACTAAATGTCTGATGAAGCTACCCGGAGGTAGCGAAAGCTAGAATCTCTTTGTTTTCTCATCATTTATACGCCTAATAAACGGAGTTCACTTTTTTTTATCGTCTCCTTCAATTGAAATCTGTGACATCTGGAATGCAGGAGGAAGGGTGACATTTATCCTTGGTTCTTACGTTAGTTCTATTTTAAATTCGACATCCTCTTTTCCGTCGTTCGATCCACTCGGTGTAAAATCCTCCTTTTTTCCCCTGCGGCAGTCTTTCCTATTTTACATAAGTGAACGTCTTGAAAAACACAGACATTTAGCCGCTCAAGTGGCCGAGGTGGTCAGAGACGCTTGCCTCTGACTAATCATCCGAGTTGGACCCGGGTTAGAGTCCCGGATGAAGCTTGTCTTCCTTCTCCGGAACCAGTGGCCCTAAATTAGGGACGGACAACTGCTTATAGCCGTTAGACTTGTTCATGGTAGTAATTAACCCCGAATAAATAAAAAAGTAATTGGACCCTCTTCTCTCCTTTAATATGTCCTTAACATTGAAGTACCACGTGATGTTAAGGACGTATTAAAGAAGAGAGCCTTCCTTTGATATGGCTAACCCTAACTACCGCCCTTTCGCTGCTGCGTTTCTCATATCCACCGTCATTAATGTATCATCCCCGGAATAATTGCTGACTGGTACACCGGCAGCAAGTACCAAGTTGCTGTCGTCTCACAGGCGCATGTGGAGCAGGTACAAGTTGTTATCCTCTCACAGGCGCATGTGGAGCGTATACCGAGTTGTTATCCTCACAGGCGCATGTGGAGCGTGTACCAAGTTGTTATCCTCTCACAGGCGCATGTGGAGCGTATACCAAGTTGTTATCCTCTCACAGGCGCATGTGGAGCGTGTACCAAGTTGCTATCATATTACAGGCACATGTGGAGGAGGTACCAAGTTACTATCATATCACAGGCGTATGTAGAGCTGATACCAAGTTGCTATCATCTCAATGGTGCGTGTAGATCAATATTTTCATATATCCTCTTGAGGCGCTTATACGATAAACGACGTGTAACCACGACCAAAGTTACACCTGCACTGCGAGAAAAAAACGGCAGTAAGAAAATATAAAAATCATAAAACCCATGTTCAAATGTTATGCTGAACAATTCTAAAAAAGGATTAAATGGTACTTAGGTTTGGCGAAACATCACCAACGTCTGACTAAAAGTCAGAAAAAGCCTGCTGAAACGCGTTTGAAAACTTCCGATCCGGCTTTTGCAGCTTTTCAAATTAGGAAAGAACGGCAGAAGAACAAGTCTATAGGATAATGCCATGGTGAAGCGAATCGCAACCTATGGGTAGAAGAAATAGTCGCCCAGCATGGACTGACCAATCCAGCGTCAGCTTTTTTTTTTTTTTTTTTTTTTTTTTGATTGGAAGTTTAACTACCACCGTGAGCAATTCAATGGGCTATAAGCAGTCGCCCGTCCCTAATTTAGGGCCACTGGTTCCAGGGAAGGGAGAGAGCCAGTGCCGTAAAAAAAAACACAACATCCATGCCTCACCGGGATTCGAACCCGGGCCCCTTTAGTACGAATGATCACAGGCCATCGCTTAGACCACTGTGCCACCGGGCCGACCGTCAACTTTTGGCATTAAGGAAAGTGCCCAGGTTCAGTCTGTGAGTGGGAGTCTCACATGAACTGTCATAGTAGAATCGAATGCATTGTATTAAGATATTCCTTTTCGTTTCAATGTAGTGAACCATTTTTGGAACCCATTGTTACTTGGGTCAACAAATGGGTCGTTTTCCCAAGCGTAAATTGTAGTAGAATGACCGAAATAGTACGACGGTTAGTCAAGACAGATATGGTTTGCCCTCACTGTAGGTCGTGCGGAGTGTTATATCAAAGAAATTTTTAACTTTGAGTTGCTACCACCACCAAATGAATTCGTTGAGACCTGTTCAGCAACTCGACAGTGTGAAGACTGCTCGTCAATACGAAGGACATTTAATGAGGATCCCTATTCGGAAAGAAAAAAATGACAGTACAATATTCTGGTTTTCTAGAGTAAAGAGTTCATAACCTGTATAGCCGTGATACATATGGGTTATGAACTCTTTGTGATGTCTGATTTTCTTGTTACAGGCGATTAGAACTATACTACGAGTCATCCTTATAGTATACAACTTTTTAAGGTACGAAACAGCTACTTCCGCTTCGGAAAATAGTCCTTTGTGTTTAGAGCAAAATGCAGCAGAATTATTGCTCAGAATCCATTTTTGTTTGCTCAGCAGTTTATCGGATAAATCTGCTACCTAAAACAAATTTTCCAAAAGTCAGAGCTTTTTTAAAAATAAGTTTGATATGAAAAGTTAATCAAAAGACTCGCACTTTCGGCTTCTTCTGTCCAGCTAGGAATAACGTGGGAAAGGAGGGAGGAGGAAGATCCCTCCAAACATTCACGACACAGAGACAATAAATTGGCAATCGGGGAACTCGAAGGGAAGGTTACTTAAAATTAGGCAGTAGGGGAAGAAGTTCGAGCCACTCCTCACCCCCATTCACAATAGCCACTGCTTGTGTGGTGTGTGGGTCGGTGGGGGTCAGTGCGAGAGTAATTGCTTGACTGAACGGAAACAGCATGAGTGAACTGTAACGCGGATTGATATTGTTTTACTTTCCACGGAGAGGGCGCGATACGACTCCCTGCCTTTTTTTTTTTTTTTTTTTTTTTTTTTTTTGAGGTTTAACGACCACCGTGAGCAACTCAATGGGCTATAAGCAGTCGCCCGTCCCTAAATTAGAGTCACTGGTTCCAGGGAAGGGAGAGAGCCAGTGCCGTAAGACAAACACAACATCCATGCCTCACCGGGATTCGAACCCGGACCCCTTCCGACGAATGATCAGAGGCCAACGCCTTAGACCACTGCGCCACCGGGGCGGCACTCCCTGCCTTTCCCTGCCTTTAACAACAGCGCATTCTTTGGATGTCTTGGAGTATAAGTGAGATGTAAGTATGTACAAGCTTGAGTACAAAGCCGTTATTCGTTTTCAGTTAATCATAGGCGAAATTCCGAAGAATTATTGGTGAGAAAATGAGTGCGCTGTATGGGGCTGTGTGGCCATCCTACATTGTTGTAACCGAGTGGTACAGACAATTCAAGCGTTGATGAGGAAATGGGTGCCCTGTATGGGGCTAAGTGACCATCCTACATTGTTGTAACTAAAGTAGTACAGATTATTGAAGTATGGATGAATCAGCATCCACGGCGGAGATAGTTCTGGCCGACCAACAACTGCTGTGACTGAGGAGATGGTGATGGTCAATGTATTGATCATGAAGATATAACAATCCGAGAATTAGCTAATGAGGTCAAATTTAGTGTGGGCCCTGTGGAAAAAGATCATTCACAACCCCTGGCAAAATGGATTCTGCTGCTTCTCACACCTATTCCAGAAAAGACAGAGAGTGAATTGTTCACGGCAACCTTTGGCCATGGCCAGCAATGACACGGAAGACTTCTTTTCCGATTAGTGACGATGGACGAAATCTGGTCTCATCACTTTGACCCAAAAACAAAGGAAACATCTCTTGGAATGATGTCGGTGTTTGTGAGATCAACAAGGTGTTACCCTCATTTATTTCCTTCCAACGGACTCCAGCATCACCGAAACATGTTACGCTAACCTTCTTGGCAAATTGCGTGAAACTGTGAATAAGAGCAAACGAAGAATGTTAACGAAACGTGTCTTGCTGCGTCCATAACAACGTTAGCTCATTCCTTCCTTGTTGCCACAGCAAAAGGCCATGGAAGCTGTTTTGATATTTTGTTCTGTCCATTCTACCCACCTAACGGCTTTTTTCCTGCTTCGGATTTCTTTCTGCTTCCATCCTTAAAGTCATTTATGTAAGGCAAGCATTTCCCCGATAATATTGTAATACGGGCATTTCTGCGACGGAGTCGTGGTTTAAAGTACAGTTTGACTGCTTACGTATCCATCGCTGTGAAAAGGGTATTTCTTTGGGGGGTGGGCATGTGAAAAAGGGTTAATAGACCTCGAGTTTCAGCTTTCCAGCGCCATCGTGCGTGAGTGAACATGGGTCTTTGTTGAACGCTCCTCGGCTGCCCCCGGTGGCCCAGTAGTGTAAGCGCTGGCTTCTGACCATTCGTCTGAGATTGGTCCGTGTTCGAATCCCGGTGTGCAACGGATATGTTGCATATGTCTTACGGCACCGGATCTCTATCCGTTCCTTGGACCAGTGACCCTAAATTAGGATCGGGAGACTGCTTATAGCCCATTGAGTTGCTCACGGTGGTGGTTAAACTCCCAAAGAAAAGAAAAAGAACACTCCTCGTAGAGTCGTAGTCCACAAGAATAAAGGTCGTGTGAAAACACAAATTTGCCAGTTGTGAAGGTCGAATCCGCATCCTTCTGCTCCGAAGCTGAATGTTTTCTCCATTAATTTACACTGATGGAACTTATCGCTGCAACTTTGCTGTCTTAACAAGTGCTTCACCTCTGTAGTACGTTACATAAATCCTTCCCCCTTGAGAAGGGGGGGGGATATGGATTCGTAGGTTTCCAGGTCAGCCGGTAAATCACGCTTGAAAGAGAGCTCACTATAGAAGAAGGAATTCTAATTCGACACAATGTGCGGAACGAACATGACACATTTTTCGAAAAACCCGACGACCAGTGGACCTATTTTCACAGTCAGGCGAAAATGCAAAAACACAAATTTGCAGGTGGAGATATCTAACTCGCATCTTTCTGCTCCGGAGCCGATTTTTTTCCCAATTAAGCTACAACCATGGAATTTATCGCTGCAACTTTGCCGTCTTGACATGTGCTTCATCTCTGTAGTGCGTCTCAGTGGGAGTAACCATACATCAAGAAAACTATGCAAAACCAATGAAAAAATAAATCGGGAGTTTGGCTGGAAACCGATTTCCCCATCCACTGTGTTCTAGGAACTTTGCCTCTATCATTCTTTCACTTTGTGTTGTACAGCACCTGAATTTTCTTTACCTTTCTCTGGCTTCCCCAGTCTAATTGCGTTATAAAATGAAAGTAGCTTAACCTCCCTTCAGTTGACTGTATTCTGTCTATTACTTTCGATAGCCCCAGTCAATATCCGCTTTAGTTTCTCCTTGTTTTCACACATTTCGCAATTTCGAACATGCGTACTTATTGCAGTTGATTTTCAGCCTTGAAATCATGACGAAGTGAATGTAAAAGGATTAAATGAAAGAAATTTCCATCCAATCTGTGTGGAAAGAGAAGTATTTTTTTAGCTTTAACGCCAAGAGGCACATTAATCTCGTTTGTCTGTAATTTTTATGACTTATAACTCGGAAGTCGTTTCCGAAACTTATGTAAAACTTTGTAAGCCAACAAGGCGAAGTTGTGTGTGTGTGCAGCTGCGATCACCGGGACTCCGTGTATTTGCTCTGTCTGTGTTTGCCCTGTAGAGGGGGAGGGTGCGCCTTGATGCCCTGTCGAACTAATCCTGCTTTGCTGGGCTCAGCTTTCGATAGCCACAATTCTTATTTATATCAACCATGTGTCATTAATATGCATTTCCTGATCATTCGACGTGGCGTTGACGTCGGTTATACCACTGTATCTTCTTTGTCCAACTGTAAGACTCAACTGTTATGGGAGTACATGATATCCTGCTGCCGTACCGTGAGGAAGAGTACCGTGGTATTATCGTAGTACTAAGTACTATTAGCTATCGTTTCTAAACATGGATTCTTTTGCTGGACGTAAACTGGTGATGAAGCACAGAGATTCTGTCATACGATCTTCTTTATACAGTAAGTTCAGTTTATTTCTCATACAGTTAATTTTCTTGGCATTAGGCGAGAAATTTTCGAATAAGAAACGATTGTGTCATCGGTGCAGAAATCTTTTTAACCTTATGTTTTTATTTTTGTCTGCCTTTTTGAGTTGTAAGGGAGAAATTTAGATCCGAAGTTCACATTTTGGTAGCAAATATCTCTTGCATTTGCATTCCGTGATTCCTTTCAAGTTGTGTTTCAAATGCTGATGTGTATTTGCATTCCAAGATTCCTTTCAAATTCTGTTGTGCTTACTGCTCGGGCTCAAAAAATTTTCCTCACAACAGGGCAGTTTAAAAATACTTCAAGTTGCAAAACTAAATATGACTCACCCCGTTCTGCATAATAATAATAATAATAAATAGTCTTTCCGGCTCACTAAATCTTGAGTAATAATATTAGTGTTTGTCATAACGTGCAATAAAACCTAATCAACCGGGACTCAACGAATCGATCTTCTGATGTAGATAAGATATCTATCTATGCCACGGGCCATTTTAGAAGATTTTAAGTTACAACTTAGATATTTCGTATTTGTAAATATCTTATAAAACCTAAAAAAAGGCACTCAACCGGTCATTTCTCACATCTTTGTAAGGTACCTAGGCCGCGGGCCTTTTTAGAAGATTTTAAGTTACAACCTAGATATTTCGTATTTGAAAATATGTCACATCACCTACTGAAAGGCACTCAACGGATTATTTCTCACCTCTTTAGAAGGCACCTAGGTCGCAGGCCTTTTTAGAAAATTTAAGTTACAACCTAGATATTTCGTATTTGTAATCATTTTATAAAACCAAATAAAAGGCACACAACGGTTTATTTCTCAGCTCTTTACAAGGCACTTAGGTCGCGGGCCTTTTGAGGGAGATTTTAAGTTACAGCCTACATATTTCGTATTTGTAAACATTTTATAACACTTAATGGAAGACAATCAACATATTATTTGTTACCTGTTTACAAGGCACCTAGGCCGCGGTGCTTTTTAGAAAATGTTAAGTTACAGCCTAGATATTTGGTATTTGTAAACATTTTATAAAACCTAATAAAAGGCACTCAACAGATAGTTTCTAAGCTCTTTACAAAGATTCAGGGCCGCCGGCCTTTTTAAAAGATTTCAAGTTACAACCTAAATATTTGGTGTTTGGAAACAGCTTATAAAATTTAGTGAAATGCAATCAACAGATCATTTCTCACGTGTGTTATAAAACGTTTCCGAATACCAAATATCTAGTTTGTAACTCAAGGACTTCTAAAAAGGCCCGCGGCCTAGGTGGCTTGTGAAGAGCTTAGAAATAATCTGTTGAGTGGCTTTCGTTAGGTTTCATAAAATGTTCACAAATACGAAATATCTAGTTTGTACTTTAAAATCTTCTAAAAAGGCCCGCGGCTTAGCTGCCTTGTAAATAGCTGAGAAAAGATCCGTTGAGTGCCTTTTATTAGGTTTTATAAAATGTCTGCAAATACGGATTATGAAGGCTGTAATTTAAAATATTCTTGAAAGATCGGGGTCCGGACAAAATCCCACGGGACATTTGCCCACCGGACACTTGCCCACTATGGATGATTTGTAGATAATATGTAACTTCGGAGGAAGTTTCCGATCAAGTGTAGGAAAACTGATCACATAAATATTTATGGATTGTATAAAAATTGCTTTTTGTTTCACAAATGTTAAAATGTACGGGGGTTACCCCCAAACCTAAACTAATATATATATATCACATTTCTTATGGATTCAAAAATCTCAAACTTAATTCATAAGACAACGCCATTAATACACAAACAACGAACTTGATAGACTTTTGGTATGCCCCCCCCCCTTCCCCAAACACACAGGTTTGCTGACTAGGCACATACCCTCAAATAATGTGTCGAGTTGTAGCTTGCAAATGCCAAAAATCTGCCGATCGGACGATAAATCATATTTTACACTTTTGAAATTACCCCCCCCCCCCCCCCCCCGACGGGTTTGCCGAGTAGGCACATACGCTCAGAAAATTTGTCGACTTGCCTCCTGTAAATGCTGAAAATTTCCCAATCGGACGAGCAATTCTTCATATTTTACACTTTTGACATTAACACCCCCCTCCCCCTCGCCGACAGGTTTCCAGAGAGTGTACACATGCGCTGAGGAAATTGAAAATTTCTCGAGTTGCAATTTGTAAATGCTGAAGATCATCCGATCGGAAGAGAAATTCTTGATATTTTACGATTCTGGTATCACCCCCCCCCAGCCCCCGACTATTTTCCTGAAGCAGCAGATGCCCTCAGATAATTCGATGAGTTGTAGCTTGTAAACGCTGAAAATCTCTCGATCGCACCAGAAATTCTTTATGTTTCATATTTCAGGTTTTAAGCGCCCCCCTCCCCCTACACACACACCCGACAAGTTTACTGGGTTTGCTCATACTCGCAGAGAATTTGTTTAGTTATAGTTTATAGAAAAATTTCGTAAATAAGAAAATACGAAATTACGGACATTTTATGTGTGTCAGATAAACAATCTCGGGGAGACGTAGCCACGGAGCAGCCCAAAACGCCATTTTTATACGGCCCCTTGAAATTTTTGTGGCCAGTTCTTCTCATAGTCTTAGCTCCGAAAATCATGGAAATGTCTAAATTTCTTACTGAAAATGAAATATTAAAAAAAAAAAAATATGAACAATAGTTGCTCAAGTAGTGGGGAATATAGCCACACGAAATTTGTTTATGCAGAACAATTTTATGCCACTGAAATTCCAATGTGTCCAGTTCTCCGTGTGGTCAGTTCTCCGGTGGCCAGTTCTCCGGTGGCCACTTCTCCGTACCCGGGTTCAGTGGGCTCGTGTCCAGTGGGCAAGTGTCGGGGGGGGCAAGTGTCCAAGTGGGCAAATGTCCGGTGGGCATCTTGCCGGTGGGCTTTTGTCCGACACCCGAAAGATCAGCACCTGAAGATCGATTCGTTGGGTCTCAGTTGATTAGCCATTATTGCTTGTTATCAGTGTGAAATATTAAAATCATAACAAGATTTAATGAGTCAGAACCTTGTGTCATTTTCATCTTACATACCCATTAGTATCCTGTGGAAAACTGGTACACTTCGTTTTGGTATGCTACGAAAATTCCCGTACTTTGACAAGATCTCGGAATGAAACGCAATTTGTGTACATCCCCTTACATGAGAAGGTGTAACAGTTTTCCGGTGTAGGAATTTTCCTGTGTGGGAGTTTTCTTGAATGCCCTACCTATACCTCAAAGGTGTCGCACATGTCAAAACAGCAAAGTTGTAGTGACAAACTTCGTCGGTGTAGCTTAATTCGGAAAGCATTTGGCTCCGGAGCAGAGTGAGGTGACTTCGAGACCCGCAAATGGCATTTACGTTATACACCTAGAAATATCATTTCCGCTATACCCTGTAATACGTTTCTGATCAGTTAGGCTCTTAACTGATCAATGACATTCTTGAGGTATCTGTCATCCCGGTGACTTGTTTCGGAGAGCTGTTCACATCTAATAGCAATTCAGAAACATTGCAGAAAATAAGGAGTAACATGATATTACATGAAACGTATTTTACCGATATTTTGACTTCTCTTGATCCCAAATTTACCAAGGTGTCAGCAAGCATAGCGAGCAATGGACGTAATCTTCTTTTTGTGTTCAACTTTTCTAAAGAGGGTCTTTTCGACAAATATGTTTTCAGCGGTTCACTGAAAATGGTTCAGGGAATGCCTTTTACTTCTATCTGGAACTCTCTATATACGACCAGTTATTTCCAGCGTCAGCCGTTAGGCTGCTCTTCTAGTCTTTGTGCTTGTGTTGATGCATGCAACTCCTGAATTTTATCTCACCCTGCCTTTCTTAGTGACCGTAGTACTGCGTTTGTCAAACTTTTCTTGAGTTATCTACCCAGTCTCAGCAGATGGCGCGCAACCAGTGTGCAACGTCACCGACCACAGCTAAGAGGCATGAAGCAGCTAGCGAATCATTGTGCGTTCAGTCACAGAAGAGATAACGTGTTTCGTGAAGTACTTGCCATGGAGTGGGACGATTATGAGAATCGTATTGCTGTAATAGCGCTGCACAAAGTTGGAAAATCAGCTTCCGAGATTTTAAACATGCTGATGAAGCTGAAAATCAGTCGAATTTTTGTCTATCGGACCATAAGAAGGTTCCTTGAGACTGGGACCGTTGTTGACCGCCCCAGAAAGAGAAGGACGCGTACCGTGAGGACTTCTCGCCTATTGAAAGCACTGGCAGCCCGTATTCGACGAAATTCTGTCAGAAAACATTCGGTGATGGCTTGTGAGCTGGACATTTCAAGAATGTCGATGTCACGCGTGCTGTGTGGAGTGACCTAAGGGTGAGAGACTACCGGCGGCGTACAGGGCACTTCCTCACCCCACAACTGAAGCAGCAGAAGGTGCTAAAAACGAAACGTTTGCTGCAGAGTTACGTAGACAATCGCCACAGAGAGATCCTTTTCTCTGATGAAAAAAATTCATTATTGAAGAGGCTTTCAACCGCCAAAATGACAGGGTGTATGCGTCAACCTCATGAGAAGCTCAGGAGAAAGCCCCACTGATCATGAGGGGCCATCATCCTGCTTTTGTCATGGTTTGGTGGGGACTCTCCTACGAGGGTACCACGGAGCTCCATTTCTGTGAGAAAGGAGTGAAAACATCTGCCAAAGTCTTCCAAGACAGGGTTTTGGAGACTGTGAGTCACACCCTCTTCCAAAATTGACAGTGGAGCTTTCAGCAGGATTCCGCACCTGCCCACAAGGCCAAGTCAACTCAGGAGTGGCTTCAGGCGAATTTTCCAGACTTCATTTCTCCAACTGATAGGCCTTCAAGCAAGCCAGACCCAACCCTATGGACTACAAGTTGTGGGCCACACTTGAGGACAAGGCCTGCAGAAAGAGACACCCCAGTAGTGACAGTCTCAAACACTCTTTAGTGCAGGCAGTAGCAGCTTTCCCTGTGGAGACCCTGCGTAAATATATTGATGAGTGGCCACAGAGACTACAGTATGTGAAGTCAAAAGGATGCCATTTTGAAAAGTGATTGGTGTATTCACAAGTATACTACTCACGCCATATAACAGGTCATTAAAATATCTTTAAATTTCTTTTGTTATTTCATTGAATATTTTGTAATAGTATTTCTGGTTAGACTAGGTATTGTTCCCGTATGCCTTTCTCAGTTTAAGTCTGCATGGTTAGTCCACAAGTGTGAATTTCTAGGACACGCATTTATGCGAACACATAGTTTTACTTGAAATAAATATTTCTGAAAACATAAATTACTTGAAATAAATATTTCTGAAAACATAAATTACTTGAAATAAATATTTCTGAAAACATAAATTACTTGAAATAAATATTTCTGAAAACATAAATTACTTGAAATAAATATTTCTGAAAACATAAATTACTTGAAATAAATATTTCTGAAAACATAAATTACTTGAAATAAATATTTCTGAAACTTGAAATAAATATTTCTAAACACATAAATTACTTGAAATAAATATTTCTGAAACATAATACGCTGCTCTTGAAAATTTCGTTCGTTCTTTCCTGATAATATCCACTGGGCAAGGCACACATAGCCACCAACCATTTTTAGCGTCATTTTTCAGAGGTAAAATGCTGTGTTTGTGAAAGTGAGCATCTGTCTTGTTTTCTGTAAGTTCATTCTAATCATGTTTCTTTGCTTCTTTCTGCAATTCTCTGACTGTCTGACTGTGACTTGCAAATCTAATAAACAGTAATGCTATTTGAAAGAATAGCAGCATCATAAAAAAAAAAATGAAGGTGGATTGAGTGACCTCATTTTTAACTTTCCCCTTTACCCTCCCAATTTCATAACTTGAAAATATTATTCGGGGTGAGGACAAAAAGCATGGGAACAGAAACATGCCCCTCATCCTTTCTCAATGAATTTTATATATTTGCTCCTTTAAACGGTCTAATTGGGAGTTAATTTTTCATAGATACTTTCAAAAATATCCTGGTAAGAAATCGCCTCAACGATTTTAAGAATTTATAATTACAGGTTTTGCAGGGTGTCAGTAGAGACTAATAAGTAAAGAGTGTGGTCTGTTAAGTGTTTTTGGAGACGGCGCCAGTGCATTAGGTCTGCTACCCATTAGAATCAACGGTTTATGATAATTCTTAAGCGCTATGAATGAAAAACTTACTGCTCAGTGAAAGTTTTTAAAGTTGCGCAATATTTGGCTGGCGAGAATTCAGCGTGTGACCTTGATAGCCCTTGCGAAAGCACACGTGTGAATGAAATTCTTAATGTACTATAATGGACTGGAAAATAAAGAAAATTTACTTGAACCCTTCCTTAAAAATCCCTAAAAAATCTCCACGCACACACACACACAATTAACCGAAAGCGGGCTGAAGAAAGACGGGCTTTCTACACCAGAAAGAGAAAAATTACTGACAAGCTCAGAAAGCCCTAAATAAATAAAAGAAAAGAGCTCATCAAAATGCAACTTGTAACGTACCACAGGGGTAAAGCACGTGACAAGATGACAAATCTGCAGCGATACATTCCGTTCGTGTAACTTAGTTGGGAAAGCAACTTACTCCGGAGTGAGGGGGGGGGGATGTTCGATCTTCGTCACGGATAAATTTGTGTTTTCACAAACCCAAAATATAACCTAGTAATTTTGCCTAACAATTTAGACTTAAAAGAAAAGCGTTAAACTTTGACGTAAAGAAAGGGCGCCCTCCCCTTAGAAAAAGTGCCGAGTAATGGCCAAAGAAATGTGAGTCGATTGTATAGTTTCTCACTTTGAAAATTTTAATTTTTCATTTAAAATATATAGACCGTTGTGGAGGAAACTTGGGGAGACCTTCGTCCAGCAGTGGATTGATAATGGTTGACAATGATGATGATGATGATGTGTAATCGTGATGTAATGGTGTCCTGGCCTAGCAGATGAATTCCGCCTGTAGGGTTTCCTCTGTTTGTTTCCTTTCTGCCATCTCTTGTTCACTTTCCTATACCAACTTCTTCATCATAACCCGAACAAGAGGGTCTTTCTCAATCTCAAATACGAGGCCTCATCTGAGTCTTTATATGCACATATGTACATAATTTCAGTATTCCTCTAGCAGGTGGGTGGCCAGTCGCAGCGTCGATATCACTCGGTCCCCACTAAAGCCTTTTTTCCTCGCCTCTCCCCTCCGACTTACTCTCTTTGTTATAAACCTTTCCCCCGCCCTCCAACTCTGGCAATCCCTGTTCCTGTCTCTAACCCCGCATTGCGTAACAGGGTGTCGGTAAACTACCACATTTTCTTCTGCTGTTAAGAAAACTGTTACACGGCGGAAAACTTCCAAACCGGTAAATAACAACACCTTCTCATGTAAGGAGATGTACACAGATTGCGTCATTCGGAGATATTGTCAAAGTGTGAAGGTTTTCTTAGCGGAACAACTACGAGTTTTCCTAGTGGTAGAAATACGTACGTAAGATCATAATGGCACAAGGTTTTGTAATGTTCGTGGAATATAGATATTGGAACTCTAGTACACGAATGAGTTCTTAATAACTTCACTTTTAAGCGAATCAGGAGTCACTCAAATAACTTCAGAAAAGGTTACTTGCTATTGGTCTTTATTCATCAAAAGCGTTTTTAGCTCGATTCAGCCTTCAGCAACATTAGTAAAAGTAATCCAACGAATGTAACTCTTTGTTAGGAAAAGCACAAGACCAACATTAAAGTAGAACACACCGTCATCAAATAACTCAAGCTTCAATTTAACATATATCCGTTTAGTTCTCGTCTCAGACATCCACACGTCATTCGTTCCGACCTCAGGGGTGTTGCCAACCATAGTCTTGCGAGAGAGAAGATATCACATAAGTTTGAAAAATCCTAAGAACGAACTCAAATGCACATAGAAAAAGAAACTAAAAAGGAAAGTTGAATTAGAGTATACGTCACATTTTATGTAGAACCTTTCCGACTCACAATCTTGAGTTGTGATTTTAATATTTGGCATGTGATAACATGCAATAAAAGCTAATCCAAAAGGGGCTCAACGAATCGGTCTTCAGGCGCTGACAAAGCACCTAGACTGCGGGCCTTTTGGGAAGATCTTAAGTTACAACCTAAATATTTTATATTTATAAACATTTTATTAACGCTAATCACGCAGCGAATCATTTCTCAGCTGTTTACAAGATACCTATGCCGCGGGCCTTTTTAGGCGACCTTAAGTTTAAAACTTTGTGTCATTATGATCGTACATACGTATTTATATCACTGGAGAACTCGTTCATTTCCTATTGGCCAACTAGAAAAACTCCCACACTTTGACAATATCTCCGAACGAAACGTATTTCGGATGCGTCTCCTTAAGTACGAGAAGGTGTAGGAGTTTGACAGTTTTCCGGTGTGGGAGTTTACCTGGATCCTGCTTAACGTTCCCTTCGAATTCTCCGAAAATAACAATGCACACTCTCTTTATACCTTCGTAGGATTTAATGTTTATCACTCCACGTTCTTCCTTACTGCCATCTAACATTGAACACTCTCATGAACCCCTCCCCCCAGTCAAGGTTACATCATATTATAATACAATGCTTTACTGCCACGCCGGTGGCGCAGTGATCTAAGCTATTTCTTATGATCATTCGTCGGAAAGGGGTCCAGGCTCGAATTCCGGTGAGGCACGGATGTTGTTTTTGTCTTACGGCACTAGCTCTCTCCCTTCCCTGGAACCAGTGACCGTAAATTAGGGACGGGCGACTGCTTATAGCCCATTGAGTTGCTCACGGTGGTCGTTAAACCTCCCGTAAAAAAAAAAAAAAAATGCTTTATATTTTCGGAGGATTCTGACATACGGATTACGTAAATTTTGCCAGATAAATACACAGTTCATTCCATGATCTACATTTTTCAGCGTTATTGCCATTATCATTATGGCGCTAATGCAGGTGGTGCTAAAACTAGAAAATCTGGTGTGCTTGCATTATATTCCGAACCTTTGCAGAACAGTGTCTGGAAAATAATAAAAAATATATAATAAAAATATGCGGTGACTTAAGTATGCCATGCATAATGTGAATTCTTTCTTCTTAAGCACAGAGATTTCGAAGGCGTTAAAGTAATGCTAAAGAAGCGATGATTGCAACAAAATACCTGCTCAGTGATTTTCTGTTATGACGAATGTGAGATCTTTGTTCGTGGAATGTGCCTCGTGTCGCATTGTATAGAATGTAGACCATTAAGCAACGCATTGTGTAAGGCACAACTTGTCAGTTGTGGCCGAAGATGTTCGTTTGCTTTCACTAACAACCTCTGACAATCCTCCTCTTCCAGTAAGAGGAGACGCCGAGCCTCGGAGGCGCAGGAGATGATATCTGAAAAAGGTTTTGGATGCCATTCATTGGTTGTTCTCGTAATTGGGCCTCTTCCTTCCGTAATGCCGCACTGGTTAGTAGGACGGAGGTTGCCAAGGAATGGGAGGAGGAGGGGAGGGGGAGAAGGGAGGGAATGGCGAGAAAATAGAGTATGTTGACCAGGAGAGCTCGTCTTACGGTTGGATGCGTCGCTTAGCAACGTTTCCATCCAAGTGTCGTTTGTTTCTCGTACTGTCAATGGAGTGCGTTCTTCCCTCCTAACACGATTACTTCGCCATTAGGGGGTTGCTCCATTCGCAGCCGCAAAACTCCGAGTCCGGGGAAGCATTAAACGCTTAGCTGCGAAGCCGTTAACCGCACCCGCGCGGGCGACTCTTGGCGTGCTTTTAAATCAGGGAATGCGACCCAAAAGGCTGCATGCGTCTGTGTAAAGAAAAAAAAACAAAAACACAAGACCAGAAAAGCAAAGTTCGTGTAGTAAATCACTAAGAGCCACGAAAGAAGGCAAAAAAAAAGTCAAAACAGGGCGATTTTTTTACCATGTTGTGAAAGGAAGCTTTAATTTCAGAGTAGTCATGCAACTTTTTTTTTTTTTTTAGTCACTGGCTTTTTTTTACCCATTTTATTAAAGCAATGTGGTTCCAATCTTCCGAAATAAAAAGCAAGATAAAGGGAAGGAAGGAAAGCAATAATAGTAAAAGCAAATTAAGTACACTGAAGAAGAAAGGGTAGTGTGTCTGTAAAAGGGACTGCACTTTAAACTTTTTTTCCTGTCATTAATACAGCTGCCAATTTGACAGTTACCCTCTTACTCTTTTTTTGTTTTTTTTTACTTCCTAGTTTTTCTTTCTATTGATGCGTTAAAAAAGCTCGGAATTGTGCGGAACACTATATTCGTTGGATGGAACGAAACAGGAATACGCTCATAAAAAAATCCTTTTCTCTCAGTGTGCAAGAAAATAGTTTTCAGGCATATTTTCATTGTAAACATGGCTGATTAATGAATGTGATGTTTCACCAAATGTGAATTCATTACCCCCCCCCCCCCCAGTTCTGTTAAATTAGCTTTGGTACGCATGTGGCTTGCAGACTACGTTTAAAAAAAAAATTGAATTACTGATATTTAAGGAGAAAATGTTTACCGCATTAAAAGATGCGATTTTTCCGTGTAACACAATGCCGTGCTATCTATGCAGTGTACTGTAGCTTAAGAAAATACAGCTGAGGTCAAATTTCTTTTTTTTTTTTTTTTTTTTTTTTTTTTTCGCGTAAAACTGGTTCTCTGTCGGTCAGTCATTCAACTGAGATTCTTTAAACACCTTAATCGGAGCTCTTCGTCCACGAAACTTTTACCTTTGCAGAATTTCATGGTATTTTTTTTAAGGGTCATTTCTTGATCGATTGACAAAGCAATTAGAATCGGAATCTTTTCTCCCTCAACAAGCTGGTGTGTTAGTTCTGGGTAAGACATGGATGCTGTCTGTTCTTTACTTCTAGTTTGAACGTTCTTCCTGGGAATTTACAAATTAGAGATTGACTGCTATCCCTAAAACGCCCATTCGCGTTAAGATTAGATAATTGGGTAGCGGGAAATGCTTTATGTAAGAGAGGGGGAAATTAGGCATATTTAACGCTGCGGTTTGTGACATTTACACAAACATTACTTAGAAGCCATCTGTATTTTTCCTTTTGCTTTCAAACTATGTACAATGTGTGTGTTACGGAGAGTTTGGGAATTATCCACTCCCAGAAATGTATTGAGTAGCAAATCTTTTCTTGCTATCGTGCAGTTACATGATAATTCTTGACGACACCAGTCAAAAGCCTATCACGCAGTGTTCTGAGCGATGGCTTCTGAGCATTTGTCCTAAAGGAGTCCGGGTTCGAATCACCCGGTGAGGCATGGATGTTGTGTTTGTCTTACGGCACTGGCTCTCTGCCTTCCCTGGAAAGAGTAACCCTAAATTAGGGACGGGCGACTGCTTATAGCCCATTAAATTGCTCACGGTGGTCGTTAAACTTCCAATCCAAATAAAATAAAATAAAATAAAAGTTTATCAGCGAAGGCAATAAACGTTAATCAGAGCTGCCGTTGCATTGTTATCATGCTGGGTCCTAGGGACACACAGGTTTTTAAAAAAGTGGTTACTTTGTGAGATATTCTAGGTCCTTTTAAAGAATCAAGAGATAATGAATATCTATACTTGCATAAGCAAATGAAAAATAAATGTAATGTACATTGTTCGACACTTTAATTTATGCTTCATTAAAAGCAATCTTTAAAGAAATCAAGTACTGACAGAATTAAATTTTATCAATTTCAACTAAATTTTATCATAATGGAACTACACAAAGACAATGCATTTTAAGTTAACTCACAACACCAGAGCGGTTTTTATTTTTCGAAACACAGGAATTGTGTGATGACTATCCTTAAACAGTTATTTTTTACTTTTAACGAACAATAATTGAAGTAGACGTACAACTTTTAGTAGAGTATAATCATTCACAGTGCCTTCATTAAATGTAAGTTTGTTAGTTTTTCAATTTCAGCTCTTCCAATATTGATTAAAAGAGCTGAAAGGTTTAATAAATTAATCAGAACATTTGTATATTTACATAATCTTATATTGTATATTTACATAATCTTATATTGTATATTTACATAATCTTGACGAATGGTGCATTGCTGGCTGTTTTCATTCTTTCCCCTAATCCTTAAGAATTTGAGTTTTGCCAAATGACATGTTAAAAAAAAATTCGAAATAAAATGTGGGTCCCAAGAGCGCTTAGAATTTGTAATTATGGGTTTTTTTTTTTTTTTTTTTTTTGTTGTTTTTGGGTAATTTACGCGCTACAGTGCGTCAGTGGCAGCGCTGGTTAGTAATGTTTTCTTGATGATGCTGAGCCAAACGCTGTGTGAAAATATAGTCTGTGTGTAATAAAATTTTATTGTGAGAAACGTTGATATTTTTATTCTATCTTAACACCATAAGTTTAGTAATCATAAATTATATATGTTTCAAATAGCTGTTACGGAGATTTAATATAGGAATTTTTGGCAAATATGTAAAATGTCATTCACAACAATTATTTTGCCTCGTTCCTTTTTCTTAGTCTTCGAACCTGAGGAAGTTTTATTCACTTTCCTAATAAGGAAGTAACGGATTTTACAGGCGGCGCCTACCAGTCGTATATTTGGATTTCGTCTCCAAAGATATCACAATGGAGAAAGCCATTTGCAGACATCGCTTTTGTGCATTGGGTAGCCTCACCTTGGGTTTGGTCAAATGCAATTCGCACCCTTCACTGTCTTTGATCAAGTGTTTCCGAAAGGGACGCAGAAAGCGATTAAAATCAGCTTTGAGTTTTGAATTTTATGCCGTCTTTAATCCTTCGGAGATACCACAGCGTTTGTTGGAGCGAGGGGGTGGGGGATTTTCCCGAGGACAAAGAAGAAGAGGACAGTTAACGCCAGGAAAGAGCAACGAACGTCGCTGCGGGGATTCCTTGTTTTTTGGGCACAACGTTTTAAGTTAGCCGGGGATAAAGTGTTTCCCTACCGCGCGAAGGAAAGGCGTAAGAAAGTCATGAATAACAGGTACTTTAGGGAGTAGAAATATATTGTTTACGGAAAAGATAAGCCTATGGACAACCTTCGCCGAATAGATGAGAAGAATAAATGGTTTTTAAAATATTAGAATCATTTCATAAACATTTAGTGTACTACTCATTATTAAGGTGGACCTCAAGTAATTTTGCTTCCTATACTTCTAATGGAAAAACTTCTGTACACATTTTCTTCGCAATTAATGCGTTCCCAAGGATGAAAATTTGAACATCGATTAAAATAACTTCATTTTATAACTTAGAATACTTAATATTTTCTGAAACATAACCATAATTATGCAATCCAACATTTATTTGTCTACTGACGTCATCAAATTACAGGTCGCGCCATTTTTTTCTGGTTTCAACACCTGCAAAAGAAAAGTTATTGATTCTTAATATAAATATCGTTATATTTTAGAAAATATTAATTATTCCAAGTTATAATATGAAGTTATTTTAATCGATGTTCAGATTTTGATCTTTGGGAACGCATTAATTGTGAAGAAAATGTGTACAAAAGTTTTTCCATTGGAAATATAAAGCAAAATTACTTGACGTCCACCTTAACAACGTAGCATTTGGTCGCTACTTACAACGTTAAGTAGAATCAACCACCATAGCATTGTACGTTGGCTAAGTGTGTTATTGTTATATACCACTCTTTCAAACTATGCCTTGTAATGTTCGTGGAATATAGTTGTCTGAACACTACACAAATCAGTTCTTAATAACTTTACTTTCAAACGAATCAGGAGTCACTCAAATAACTTCACTTTCAAACGAATCAGGAGTCACTCAAATAACTTCACTTTCAAACGAATCAGGAGTCACTCAAATAACTTCATTTTCAAACGAATCAGGAGTCACTCAAATAACTTCACATTCAAACGAATCAGGAGTCACTCAAATAACTTCACTTTCAAACGAATCAGGAGTCACTCAAATAACTTCATTTTCAAACGAATCAGGAGTCACTCAAATAACTTCACTTTCAAACGAATCAGGAGTCACTCAAATAACTTCATTTTCAAACGAATCAGGAGTCACTCAAATAACTTCACATTCAAACGAATCAGGAGTCACTCAAATAACTTCACTTTCAAACGAATCAGGAGTCATTCAAATAACTTCACTTTCAAACGAATCAGGAGTCGCTTAAATAACTTCAGAAAAGGTTACTTACAATTCATCTTTATTCAGCAACTTAATACTTTGGCACTTCAACAAGACGAAATTACAACTATTTTTCCAGCGTTAGTAAAATGATCCAACGAATGTAACAGATCACAACACCAAGACTAAAGTAGAGCACACAGTCTTCAAATTACTCAAGTTTCAATTTAACATACCTCTCTCAATTAGTATAATGACTTCCACCATCTTCACAACACATACCACTTCTGCTTCTCAAAACATTATTTATATCATTCAGTTCTCATCTCAGACATTCACACATCACTCGTTCCAACCTCAGGGGTGTTGCCAACCATATTCTTGCGAGAGAGAAGATATCACGTTAAGTTTGAAAAATGGTAAATAGAAGGAACTCAGATTTACATACAGAAAGAAACTAAAAAGGAAAGTTAAATTAGATTATATGTTGCAGCCTTCAGCAGCCAATTACACAGTGAAGGAAAGTTAACTTAGACTACGTAATTATTTTATTGCTTTTGAATCGTCAGTATGCGTTTTGTTCAAAGCAGAGGTTAGGAGGACTCAGTTGGACAAGGGAGAAGAGATGAAGAGACAGCGGACGCAACTCTTGGAGCGCAAAAGAGAATGACATTGTGGAAGGAAGATGCAAAAAACGATGATTAGAGAAAATAAGTAGCAAGAAAGTTGAAAGCAGAAAATAAAGTAATATTGAATAATTGCATAACTAAGACCAATTCCATGACAACCAGCATAATAAGCATTAGCTGTTAATAAATCATTTGTACAGGAAATGCATTTGCTGATTTCTAAGTAATATATCTTTGATATATCAAGAGTTGCAACAAGAGCGAAGCCGAGCCGAGAGTAAGAAAAATTTCACCAACAAGTGACTCAGACTAAATATTTTGCTGCGTGCGTTCAGGTGTAGTGTACAGACCCAGATGTGACGCCCAGTGATGGAGTGGCCTAGGACGCGAACTTCAGGCTTCTGGTATTGCTGGGTCTGGGTTGAAATCTCAAAGCAAGAAGCTGACATTTTGTTTGACTCTCCGGCGCTGGTTCTTCCCCTCCCCCTGTAACCAATGCCTCTAAATTCGGGATGGGCAACTCCTCATAACCTCAAATGATCAAGAAGGCCGTACGACTCCGAAAAAAAAAGGGAGGGAGGGGGGGATGTTGCTAATTGTCATGCATGTGTTTATTTCACGATTTTTCTAAACGGTTACCAGCGGGATTGTCGTAATAAACCTTTAACCACTATACTGTTTCGCGCGGATTTCTTAATTTCTCCGTTGTACGTGAGTTTGTGTGTTGTATTAGAAAGAAACACGATTTTCAGTCAAGAAAACAAAGAGTACCATAACTGGCTGATCGTGGCATTTCGATTCGTTGAGCGCTAGTCAAGCTGGAAGTAATCATGCCATGGCAGGCCGAGATAGGAACTAAATACGAGATATTTCGCCCCGTGATGACGCTGTTCGTCGAATATTCTTGTAACGTGTAGTTGTCACGTGAGCAAATAATTTAAGCAAATATTCAAAAGTGCTTCAAGACACCCTAGAATTCCTGATATATCTTATCTAAACTGTGTTAGGCACTAAGTGCTAATTGTAGGTTCGCCCATGCAGTCAGCGAGTATTGTTTCTACATTTGGGGTATTGCTTAATCAGGTCAGCCATGAAGTCTGTGATTCTACGTAGAAAAGAGCAATTCGTCTCGTATGACTATTACGGGAAGATGGAAATTATTCATTACGGAAAATATAATTTTGAGTTAGTCTTTTTGTCATCATCTTCCAGTCAGCATAGGATAACTTCGCGACGCCTTCGAGATCCTTTCATCCAGGTAATAATCATTAGTAGGTGTTCAAACAGCATTTCCCAGAGCGATTGGACTTTGCATGTTAGTGGGACTCTTTCACTAAATGTTTTATTGCACTCATTTTAACTTGTACTACAGCCTTGAGAAACAATAATACGGTGAGGAAAGGTGAAGCCAGACTACGTAATTAGTTTACTGCCTTCGTGGTGACACAGTGCTTTTTCTTCAACGCAAAAGGAACGCGGAAGGAATCTGAGATAGTTAGACACGGTGGTTAGGCTGAGCCAGAAAACAGGAACGGCTCCCAAGATGGGAAGCGTGAGTAATGGGAAATTAAACACAGAGAAAATTTGGTAGAATGTTTCGATGGAAGTGGAAAATAAAGTAATGGAAAATAACTGCATAACTAAGACTAATTCCTGGAAAAACCGATAATAAGCATTACGTAATAATGAAGGGCAGATTCAATACCTTTATGTTTTTCATATACCTACTAAGAGTGCAACTAGGCAATGATGTCGAACCCAAGCGGTAGTTCATATAATAACCCTGCGACACAACACGTGCACACACAGATCATCTTCAGTCAGGGTCCACAGGCGGAAAGTTGCAACTCTGTCCATCTTTCACAGGTACTATTGTTATGGACACTACTACTCTCATGATCTGTCAGCATTCTAGCAGCTTTTTATCTAGCACCAAGAAGCCTGGGCACTCAACAGTAAATTGATTTATGCAGAGTCGTGCCGATTAAAGAAAGACTGAAAAAATTTTCATTCGTGTTTCGTCAGAAGTCTGAAGTTCTTTACCTGGTCCACATTTTCGCTCAACATGACATCCTTCGAACCCTTAAATCAAGTGCGAAAAAAATACATTTCAACAGTTTAACTTCATACAGGGAGTGGAAAACCAATAACGGTACCGCAATTCATTACATATTCATTCCAGTTCATTACATACCATTCTTAAAAAAATTATTAATGTGAATGACAAAATGAAATGCGTTAAATAAGTCTAGGTGTACATTAGAGAGCACTAAACAGTTGTTGATTAGCATGTATGCAAATTTACTGAATAACAACTTTTATTCAGTGAAGCTCTATACTTCCACAATCTGTGTTTTGAACAGTTTCTGCGCTTTGTTAAAAGAAAAAGCGATTAACAAACACATTTTGGATACTCTTCGACAGTAAAACAGATATGTAAAAGAAATGACAGCATAGCCTTAAATATTTGACATTATTTTTATTAATTGTAACGCTTGAGATAATAATTTTAGTTTGCATTTTTCTTCACGACCTACGTGCAGCTTGAGTTTTTTAACAAAATCAAAGGTATATCTTCATACAATACGCATATAATTAACAGTTTTCGAAGCGCTGACATAGTCCTTCCCTTAAATCTTTATCTCAGGCAAGCCTTTTCATGTTTTTGTGTCATCGTTTTCAATTTATTTATGCTTTCTCTGAACGTATGGAATAAAAACTGTTGCTATGTGTTCAACATGATGAAAGTGATTTTTAACACGATATTTAACACATTAAAATAAATAAAGTACCGCGCATCCGTGATTTTAACACGCATTTCCGCGGGAGCAAAGTGCATATAAAGGAAAGGCTAAAAATTTTGTATAAACAAAATTCCCTAAAATTTTGTAAATAACGAGACCCTGGTGGGATGAAGAAATAGATTTTGTGAGGCATATAATAGAAGAAAAGAATGGTCTTATCGATCTGGAAATTTTACCATTTTGCGTCATTTCAACTGGTGGCTCAGCATTTTTGAATTAGGATTCTCCCTTCGCCCAATTAGTTTTTTTTTTTTTTTTTTTTATTATCTTTTTTTTTTTTTTTTCGCCGTTGTGTTCATGCCTCTCAGTTCTGGTTCTCACCATTTTCTAGATCCGGTTGCTCTAAACTATAGGTTTATTTCATTTCAAAACCAGCATTCGATTACTACAAACCCTTTTAA
The DNA here is from genome assembly GCA_039090855.1 of Macrothele yani. NCBI lineage: Eukaryota > Metazoa > Arthropoda > Arachnida > Araneae > Macrothelidae > Macrothele > Macrothele yani. The sequence continues at coordinate 2,138,278 of CM076991.1, forward strand.
AACAAGACGGAGTCCAGGTCGACTGAAAACATTGATGGCATAAATAAAGCCAAAACCAATCTAGATGCATTTTCTCTGCCTAACCACGATCTGAGCAGTGCATAATTTGTTTCGACAGAAGGCATTTTTCTCACACTCTGAAAATCCACAAAGACAGTGAGATAAAAGCTCTTTAGTTACTGTATATATGCTCAGTATGACCACCATGTTCAATATTACTAATTTATGCAGCTCCGGGAGTGTTTTCTTGTCTCGCTTTATCACAGGAACTGCAATCTTTTCCGAAAAATATGCGATAAATCAGAATTTCTCAACAAAACACATCTTCGTACAGTGTTTTCAAAAGAAAATGGAAAAATAAATAGCCGAACCAAAGACCAAGGAGCTGTAATCAAACATCCGATTGTGTACTTCTCTATGTACCTCTTTTCTCTCTCTTTCTCTCCCTCTCTCTCTCTCTCTCTTTCTCTCCCTCTCTTTCTTTCTCTCTCTCTCTCTCTATCTCTCTCCCTCTCTCTCTCTTTCTCTCCCTCTCTCTCTCTCTCTCTCTCTCTCTCTCTCTCTTCCTCTCTCTCTCTTTCTCTCCCTCTCTGTCTCTCTCTCTCTCTCACTGATTCTGCTAGTCACTGTCTCTGCATCTCTTTTCGAGCCACTGGCTTTCGGGAAGAAAAACAGCTACACTGTTAAAAATTTTGTAGTAGGTTACACCAAAACGTGGTGCTACATGAGCTGCACTACTTTCTGAGAAAAGATACACCATTATGTGGTGCAAACTAAACCCAACAACATGGGGCAACTTTGTACTACGTTATGGTGCAAGGTTGCACCATGTTGAGTTTTGTTTGCAACACACAATGGTGTATCTTTTCTCAGAAAGGGATGCAACACGACTTTTTGGTGCAACCTACCACAAAAATTTTAACAGTGTACATCTTTCTTTATTTTTTAAGTTTTCCCTTTTTTCCCCCACTGTTTCTCATTTTCCCTTTCTCCAGTTTCACCGGTCATCCTAAAATTTAATTACTTCTCTAACATTTAATTACTTCTCTCTGTCACTTTTCACTTAAAAGCATTTCCACCGTTCGAGTATAGTGGTCAAAACGTTCAGTACTTTTTCTGGTCTCCTCCTGTATTCTATTCTTTTTCCCGACTTTGAAGACCTTCCTCCCACTCTTTATTATCCCCAGCCAATCTGACTGATCGAAACTTGAGATTCCTTTTGTGTGTCTGTGTGAGTGTGTGTGTGTCTATGTCTGTTCATTGAAGACCTTATCTGTCTGTCTTTCCCGCCAGTAATAGGCTAGGCTAAACTTGAAACTCTCGTCTTCTGTGTAGTTCGTATCCTCTTAGCAAAGAATGTCCCTCCCTTTCCAGATTAATAGATCAAACCTTTAGATGTTTTTTGCGCTCCTTTTCTTTCATATCTAGTCTTTCCTAGCATTAGGTTTTTTGGAAATTTTGTTGAGTGAAATCAAGCAGGACCACACACATGCTTTACTGCTACAGAGTAAAATGAAAATCAAGTGAAATTTTCTCAAATAGGCTCAACTTTTCTCTCTCCTCATGACGTTGTGAAGCGTAAAAAAATAATGATTATGAACTGAAGTTTTCCCAACTTTTGCTTGTTTGTTTGCAATATCTTGATCGAGACGAGCAGCGTCGAGATGTTGATGACCGACTAGGCTAGTCTGCAGAGAGTTTCATTAAAGAGTTGGCAAGCATTACACAGGAGCTGCATTTCGAACTGGTGACTAGGCAGTCATGGCAAACAAAAGGCGAAATCCTTTAACACTGTCTGACCTATTACAGAGGTGAATCACGTGTCAAGACGACCAATCTGCAGCGGTACATTCTGTCTGTGTAGTTTTGTTGGGAGAGCAACTTACTCCGGAGTGAGGGGGCGCGGTTTCGGTCACGGACAAATTTGTGTTTTCAGATTGGCGCTCGAACGTAAGAATGGATATACTGGCCATTGGGTTCTTCAAAAATGTGTGATATTTGTTCCACACATCGTCTGGAATTAATGAAAAATTCCTACTTCGCGTTAAAAAATGATGTGACGTATTACAGAGGTAAATCCAATGGTGCAGTCCTGAAAAAAGAAATGGCCTGGCGCTCCAAAAACCGGCCCAGGCGTTATCAATTCCAGCTGGTATGCTGGAGGGGGGGGGGGATGGCTAGGAACAAACCTTTGAAATCGAATATCTATACTGTATATTGGTTCAGTCCAAAAAAAAGTGCCCTGGTAGTCTCCTACATTAGGTCTGGCGCTGCCAACCCCTGGCAAAGGGCAAAGTACGGAGGAGATAGTTAGTTCGAGCAGTGTGGGTCAACCGCAATTTGAAATTTGAAAAACTTTGTAATACTCTTTTTTCAGAAACACGGGAAGCGATTTTGATCAAGGGTAATTATTAATCCCTTGCCTTTGTGATTGAATACTTCTTTGTGCGTACTGCATGGTACCAGTTCGCTAGCTATTTCTGAGGTGGTTTCGGTAAAGAAAATGTCTACAGATTTATGCGTACCCACAATGAAAAAAATAAATAAATAAATAAATAACAATAAAGAGAGAGAGAGAGAAAAGAAGAAGAGGAAAAGACACTCTGTTAAGATGATTATTTGTGTTAAAAAAATGTCGATTTCGATGGACGACGACTCAATAAATAAGTTTTAAAAAGTTCGATTCAGTTAGGTAAAAAGTATTCTGGAGCCGCAAGACTTTAAGATACAAGAGGCCTGGCAATGCCAGGCCTCTTGTATCTTAAAGTCCAGGCCTCCTGGCAATGCCAGGCCTCGACTGCACCCCTGGATGAATCACGTGTCAAGACGACAAATTTGCAGCGGTACATTCCCTCTGTATAGCGTAGTTGGGAGAGCAACTTACTCCGGAGTGAGGGGGCGCGAGTTCGATCCTCGTCACGAACAAACTTGTGTTTTCACAATTGTAGATGTGAAGGGTTTTTTTATGGTCTATTTTCACATTCTAAAAATCACGTGTGGGAGGAACAGCGCTGGAGTCGTTAGATCATATCTTCAGTGCATACGGGTCTGCAGAAACTTGATAACAAAAAAAAAACGTATCGGCTCGAATTGTTAATGCTACTTGATACATTTTTTTTTCACTATTGTGTTTTACGTTGCTTTCTTTTGATTTAATTTTTACTTTTGTTTGTTGCAGGTGATGCCAGCATAGGTTCTGGTGAAGGATCGGGCGATGACGATGATGATACAAGAGACAAGAAGCGTCAAAAGAAAAGAGGAATTTTTCCCAAAGTAGCTACCAACATAATGCGTGCTTGGCTTTTTCAACACCTCACGGTATGTGTATGTATAAACAACTTTATCGATATGACCATTTTGCTACGTTCTTTAAACTTGCTCTTGTTAAACGATCTATGAAACCAAATTAATTTCAGACAGCATCACATCATCAGAAAACTTGGTCTACTACAAACAAATCAATGTTTTTCTTCTTTGAAATTTATCCATCCATTTCGGCATAGAAGAATAGGAGTTATCCGTCCTTCCTTCGCGGTCACCGACTCCAGGGAAAGGAGAGAACGAGTGATTGAAGAAACAGTGTGGCATACCAGAGCTGAGTTCGGGCTCAATTTTAAGAGCCCGAGCCCAAATTTTATATTGTAAGATAGAGCCCGAAAACTATGATTAACCTGTTTAGGCATTAAAAAAAATCTCCTCTTCCAGACTTCCACTCTTTCCTGCCCATGCAATTAACCGATGTATTTCTCAACTGCAGAGTGGGGAAGAGGCTTCTATCTATTTCTATAGTTTCTTCGAAAATTCATTTCTTCCTGAAATGTTTACGGGGCGGGGCATCAGGAAAGATCGGCCGGTAATTTACGTCGTTTGTTGCTCAATAGAATCATTAGCCCCGTTGAGGTAGGGAGCAAAATTTCGTCAGCTTGCTATCTTCTATCTATAGTTCTTAAAGAAACTTTTACTTCGCAGAAATTCAGTAATTCATGGCTTATGGTATTTGTTACCTAAGCCCGGAATGAATAGCCCTGCCGAGTCCCCACTCCCCATTTAGACCCAGTTGCCGAAGAATTCTATTCAACAACTAGAAAGTGTAAAAAATGTCTCGTGTGCTAAATCACACAAAATCACATATAATGTTACCCCTTTTCTTGTGCGAGATTGGTGTTACGCTATATGTAAAACCGTGACTAAGGAAATGTTAAACTAAATGAGAATACGATGAAATAGTTGCACGGGATAGTTCCAATTAAGCTTTTACGGCCAGACGAAACATAAACAGAAATCAAACTTACGATAGCCTTTTTTTTTTTTTTTTTTTTTTTTTTTTTTTTGTCCAACACAGTTGCCAAAATCCAAAATATAGTACAGAGACGATAAATAGAAGAATTTTTGTCGTGCTGTTGAGATTTACTAGTGTACGATCGTTTTTGCTGTCTTAAGCACGAAAAACAAGACGTAACCAATTTCAACACAAAGTAACCAAGCCAAACTATTGCAAGCAAACACAAAGTAACCAAGCCAAACTATCAGCTTGCAATAGTTTGGCTTGGTTACTTTGTGTTGAAATTGGTTACCTCTTGTTTTTCGTGCTTAAGACAGCAAAAACGATCGTTTAATATTACTATGAGTTTTGCACTTCACACATAATATCTTAATTATCTGTCGTATAATCTATCTTAACAACGATCGAACATCTACACACACACACACACACACACACACAATGCAACTGCTGTATCGTCCTTTTTATTTAACGTTCTTATCACATTCATACGTAACTCTCTCTCTCTGACCTCAAAAGTGTTGCCAACCTCATTCATGTGACAGAGAAGATATCACGTTAAGTTTGGAAAGTGCAAAAGAGAACAAACTCAAATTTACATAGGAAGAGAAACTAAAAATGGAAGAAATTAGAATATACGCCACACACATTTAAAAGAAAAGGAAGAAAATTATCTCCCTCTCTGAGAGCCCGAACCCGCGCGAACCCGAACTCCAGTAAATATTATGCAGCCCGAGCACTGTGGCATACAGGCACGTCGTTAGACTTAGAAAATTGAGAGTGGGCTTAACAGGGCTCACTTATTTTATATTACCTCATACTCATCCGATCTTCCCTCTTCCGTAACGAAAGAACAAAACAAAACCGCAGAATTTTATAACTGACAGTAAATTTAAATTTAATTGCGTTTTAAATTTAAAATAATTAAATTCATTTAATTTCCCTTACAACAAATGTTATCGCGAAATCTTCAGTTTCAGGACTAATTTAAGCGCAGCATTATCAAAATGATCGTTTTCCCCCATCTTCGGTAGGTTTTATGAGTATAGAGGGCTCCCCCAATTGCTTTTACTACAGCGAAGAGTATTGAACAGTATTACAGAATGTTCGCTTTCTTCTGTTTAGGAGGATTTTTCTCCATGGCCTTTTTTCAGGACGAGCAGCAGATTCCATATACACACAGAATGGAAGCTAAATTTTTCTGTTTTTATCTCGATTCTGGAATCCGAATGAAGTGGAATAAAACATTAAATACCAGGTTGAGTCAAAAGCTCCTGGACACTAACGCCACACATATCTATACCTAAAGAGAGGCATTAGTATAACCAAGTGTGATATAAGTTGAAAGTATAAAGACCTAACTGTTCACTATTTAGAAGAGGTAGCACTGATAAAGAAAATTTGTTTCGTTTACGGGCGCATAATGCCGGACGAAAAAATTTCCCCTTAGAGGGTTGATACGTTTCTTTCGGAAACAAGGCCTATCCGCGAGATCTACCGTCCCAGAAATTTGAGCAGTAGAAGGACAGAACGCCGTTAGTTAGTCTGAAATAGGACAATGGTCCCAGCTCTTCAAGAACGGGGATATCAATAGGCAAACTCATCGCTCTTTCCACGTTTTTCTTTAATTAACACACAGCAACCGAAAAATTGTTCTCCGGACACCGCTGGGATCGAACCCCAGATCTTTCGATAACTAGCTGAGTGCGTTCGCTTTACGCTACTGTGCCAACAATCCACGGCGCTATGTGTGTTTATCTTTCAGCATCCGACTTCACAAATCCGTAGGAATGTACTCAGCAACTGAGACGTCACCATACGCTACGGTGCCAACAATACACGGCGCTATGTGTGTTTATCTGTCAGCATCTGACTTCACAAATCCGTAGGGATGGGCTCAGCAACTGAGACGTCTCCATCTGGCCGGGCTTAACGGCACAAGCTATTTAATTATAGTTAATAAATCCAAAGGGCGAGAGAAATGGTGAATATCTTCCAAATACGAGGAGACAATGTAAATAGATAAAGTCATCGCTCTCTTCACGTTCTTCTTTAATTAACACACAGCAACCGAAAAATTGTATTTCAACACCGCTGCGATCGAACCCCATATCTCTCGATAACTAGCCGAGGGCGTTAGTTTTTTCGGTTGATGTGTGTTAATTAAAGAAAAACGTGGAAAGAGCGATGACTTTGTCTATTTACATTGTCTCCACATATTTGGAAGGTTTTCACGGGGTTACCAGTCTAACGGCTTTCTAACAGACTAACCACCACCAATGAGGAGACTACGCGCTGCTATCAGAACGATCCACAAGCAAGTACCCCAAAATTGGCAGCTGATCTTGCCTCTTCACTGGCTGAATTCTCCCTGACACCACCGAGGCAAAAATCCACATGATTTGACGGAGCAGCAGGCGGAAGATTGGAGATCTGTCAGGAACTTCTTCAAAATCCACTGAACGACCGATACTGGAAACGTATACACAGAGGTGCCAAAAGTCGTGGAATAGCAGTATGCAAATTTTTAACTGGCGCTGCCGTCGTATAGAGACATCGACGCATGCCACGGTTTTTATCAGTTGCGAGATGTAATCTCGTACGTCAGGTTGAACAACCGCCAGTAGGATTATGGCAAGCCGACGTGAATCATTGGAATTTTAAGGAAGAGCCAAACGGATGGGACATTCAATTTCCGAAGTTATGCTAACATTCAACATTCCCCGATCCACGGTGTCACGTGTGTACCGAGAATACCTCATGGAAGGCGTTACCACCCACCGTGGACAGCGCAGTGGCCGACCACGGGTGCTGAAAGACCGTGACCAGCGGCGTCTGACCAGGATTGTCCATGCTAACGGACAAGCGACACTGGCTCAAATAACATCAACATACAATGCAGGAGGTACCAGAGACATATTCATCAGGTCAATGCAGCGTAATTTAGCGTCCATGTAGTATGGGAGTAGAAGACCCACCAGAGTGCCTTTGTGAACACCACGACATCCGACACAGCGCCTCACTTGGGCTTGTGGACACGGTAATTGGACCCTGGAAGACTGGCAACATGTGGCGTAGTCCGATGAGTCACGCTACTAGTTGTCACGAGCTGATGGTAGGTTTCCGGTGCGGCGCAGACCCCATCAGGCCATGGACCCAAGCTGTCAACAAGACACTGTGCAAGTTAGTGGTGTTTACATACACGTGTGGAGTTTCTTTACGTGGCACGGCCCGGGTGCTCTGGTCCTCGTAAGCACGTCATTAACCGGTAATCTCTTTGTTGCTCTGATGGGTGGACATCTGCAGCCCTTCATGGACTTCATGTACCCCAACACCGATGGTATTTTCCAGGCGAACAAAGCGGCATGTTATCGGGCTCAAGTTGTCCAAAATTGCTTCGAGGAGCATTCTGAACAGTTCCGACAGATGGCGTGCCCACACCGTTCGCTCGACGTGAAGCCAACAAAACACTTATGAGACATGGTGGAAAGGTCCATTCACACCCAAGATCCTGCACCTAAAAATGCCAGGGAACTGTGGGCGACTATTCAGACGGCATGGCTCAACATCTCTCCAGAAGTCTTCCGGCCACTTGTGGAATTGATGCCACATCGAGTTGCTGCTCTTCGCCGGGATAGAAGAGGTCCTACACTATACTAGGTACGTATTCCATGACTTTTGGCCCTTCGGTATAATGACTGGGGATGAAAAGTGGGTTTATCTTCGTAACTCAGATCGCAAAAGCCAGTGGGTAGCTCCAGGACAGAAGCCGCAGACCACCGTTCGACATGAGCGGTATGGGACGAAAGTGACCATTTCAGTGTAGTGGAACGTTGATGGCATTATTTTGTTTGAACTGACTCCAGACGGCCAAGCAGTAAATGCTGACATCTACACTGCTCAGTTACAGAGGTTACATGATATCCTGTGCTTGTGGTATCCAGCATTGTTGAATCGTAAACGGATACTCCTGGAGCAGGATAATGCCTCTGCTCACAAGCCTTGCAAAACCCAACAGACATTTAGGGAATTACAGGGCATTGGGCTACTGTCGCACTAGGCATATAGTCTGGACATTGCCGCTTCTGATTATGGACTGCCGATTTCTCTCCGTATTCGTGCGTGGACAGAGCTTTGCTGACTATGAAGCTGTCAAAAACTGAGTGCCGTAGCTATCGGGAACCGCCCTCCTAGAATTGTCATTCCAGGGGCGTAAATTCATGGTCTAGGGGATGTAAAAAGTAGGAATTGTAACTAAAAAAGAAAGTTACACCCTTCAGCATTTTCGTTTTTAAAGACTTTAATTAGTCTCATACATTATTTCATGCAGTTAACCAGGATAGAGAGTAACATATATTATGAGGTGTGAATATCTCGTATCCACGAATGAAATTTTCCAAAACAGTGAATGGAGGCATAGAAAACAATATGTTGATATGCCTAACCTCCATGACCTTTCGGAACATGTTGTTGGGATGAATAGCTAATTAACCATCTGTGCTGTGTCGCAGAAAGTGTTCTGTGGGTTTAACCATGAACGGAATTTTTCCAAACCCAACCCCTAAAGCTTCTTCCTATTGTTACGTTCACTATCCGATACTCATTCGTTCTGCGCGAATGAGTATCGGATGGTGAACGTAATAATCATTCAATGCATATCTGTGGAGTCTTGTCGGCGTTCACATTACATTTACATTTTACTTCGTATTTACAACCTGTGTTTCTTGGGTATTTACCTAGTTTTTACATTTCTAATAACATTATGTCAAAAACTGAAGTTCAATTTTTGTAGCAAGCTTTTGTATAACGGTGGTGTGTGAGAAACTAAAATCACGTATCATCTCAATGGAACTCGAAGGGGCGTAAATGTGAACTCGACGGAGCGTAATTTCAAGTCTCGCCCTCCCAGATAAGAAAAGCTTGCTACGGGTCTCACTGTGAAAAATTGGTACTTAGAAATAAGCAAAATGTACTCGTTATTGAGTACATTCTGGGCTTATAAATAATAGCTCCGAATACACGTGTTTCGTTTTTGAAAAAGACACGTACTCATTTTGAGTACATACAGGGAATCAATTGTGAGTATGTCTGGTATTTCCCTTTTGGGTAGGGCACAGAAACTGAAGGAAGTTAGAGCGAATCAAGCTATTCTGAAGGGATAGTTTGTAAGTGAGAGAGAGAGAGCACACTAGATGGCGCCAGCGTACTATTTTGCACATAGAAGGCAGAGGGAAATTAGGGTTGGGGGGATTAGGAACTTTTACCGGGGGATTCCTACCCGGAGGGCGTCAGTTAACGTGCTCGTCCGATGCACAGCGGATATTCAACGATTGTTAGAAATTTCCACTACCAGGCTAGTTTTGAACCTGGGGTCCCTCCATCAGTAGTCTGCATCTCTAACCACTAAGCCATCCGCGGCTCGATTTCAAATTTGGAATACGTGTACTCCATACAGACATACATACATACTCATTTATTCATAAGATCAACTGGAAGTATATTATTCAATGACACATCTGGGATAATAGATATACTCGTCTCATGCTGGGCAAATGGAGCGCACAATTTTATGACAAAATATAGTGAAGAAGCGACAATATATTATTTATGAGATTGACACAAATATAGTTAATGTAAAAACGTACACAAAGATACTTTATGCATAATTAAATTACTTGTGATCAGTGACTTTGTTGTACTAATTATTTATGTGTGTCACTTCACACATTTATTAAACAATTTCTCTTGAAATCTATATCTAAAATGAAGTAATACGAGATTATATTTATTTACGCAGTTACTTGCAAGTACGTATGGTTACTTATGTTTGAGTATGTCGTGTACTCGTTTACGATACGATTGTACTTAAAAAAACAAACCTGAGTAGGTTCAGGCTCTCATTTTTAAGCAGATTTTTTTTAACAGTGCTGCAAATACGCATGCCAAGAATTTTTGACTTTTAACCAAAAGACCTGGTATCACTACTAGATTTCCCTCCTGGCTCAAAGATGTGTTAATGTCATAAAACCCGATGGCTAATATTTCCAAGAACAATATACATTTCCGCTTGGAATATAGATGTTTGGATTATGTGGCGTTGTAAGTGTCTGGGAGTTTATGATTCAACCTGATAATAATTTGTGTCCACACTCAACGAGATTCTTTGGAGCATTGGGAGGAGGGCTTCATATACGATTAGTGTGGTTTCATCCCTCTCTGAAATGGCCTGATGACCTCCTGGTGACATCCATGACGTTCCAGGTTTTGACCCTACGCCTACGGACAAGAAATCAGAAGCTTTGGTTTTAGACCGTTCGATCGCCCAGCGACTGTACTGCCTAATTACTGCATTTTTTCTTTCGTTCGTGAAAACCTTATATCAAATTTTTACAAGTGGTAAAAGTGTGAAGTTTGTGAACTGTAAATTTTTATTTTTATCCTTGAAACTTCTATTGGGGGAACCGGAAAGTAATGTCGTTTTTGGAAAAGAAGAGGAACGCTGTTTGTAACAGAAGAAATTTATTTCTTAGTCAATTATACAGTTTAAACGCCATCCTTATCGATCACACTTGCCCATCATCTGCAGTTTCTTATTTGATTGGAAGACTTGTGTAGGAGGAGGGGACTCTGTCGAACATTTTCCACAGAGATGCGTCTACTGGTCTTGATGCTGCAGATCTACTGGTCTTGATGCTGCAGATCTACTGGTCTTGATGCTGCAGATCTACTGGTCTTGATGCTGCAGATCTACTGGTCTTGATGCTGCAGATCTACTGGTCTTGATGTTGCAGATCTACTGGTCTTGATGCTGCAGATCTACTGGTCTTGATGCTGCAGATCTACTGGTCTTGATGCTGCAGATCTACTGGTCTTGATGTTGCAGATCTACTGGTCTTGATGCTGCAGATCTACTGGTCGTGATGCTGCAGATCTACTGGTCGTGATGCTGCAGATCTACTGGTCGTGATGCTGCAGGTCTACTGGTCTTGATGTTGCAGATCTACTGGTCTTGATGCTGCAGATCTACTGGTCTTGATGCTGCAGATCTGCTGGTCTTGATGCTGCAGATCTACTGGTCTTGATGCTGCAGAGGAGTCGGAGAAGGAGTGAGAACCTTCCTTTCGAGTTCTTTGTTTTGTGTTATTTGAAATTTATTGTTTGAAATTATTTTGTAATTTTTAGTGAATTATGTTGTAAATTTTACTGAAATGTATTACTTAATATGAATCGGTAATTAAACGGTATACATAAGTTTGGATTTAATTTATCACTGATTTTATAGTATCATTGATCGTATAATATTTTGGGGTTGACTTTCAACTTAATTTATAACATGTCATTAATTTTTTATGTGATGTCAGTTGATTTGAGGGTTGGAAGCTGTTGATGTTCAATTATTGATGTGATTATGCGGATTTTTGTTTTGTGTTGTTGAATATTTTTTTAACATCCTTCTTTTGGAGGATTGAATTAATATGTGCACTGAGAAAAACGTTTTGTTAATTCAACAAAAAACTTTGTCGATTACAGTCAACAAAATTTTTTGTTGAATTTGCAAAATTATTTTGTTGAAAATTATTGTTGATTTAACAAAATATATTGTTATCACGACAAAACGTTTTGTTCATTTAACAAAATGATAACAACATGTTTTGTTGGATCAAAAGAAATTCCCCAAAATCGACCTAATCATTTTGTTAAGTGAACAAAACGTTTTGTCGTGATAACAATGAACTTTGTTAAATTCAACAAAAAAAAATTTTGAATTGACAAAACGTTTTTCTCAGTGTGTATTTGGATTAGCGGGGCTTTCCCCCCCACATGTATTTGTTTTTGTTAATCCCTGTGAAGCCAATTGGCGGTACGGGTTTTAAAATAAATTACTATTACTATCATCAATATTGTGGAATATTTTCCCAGTAATAAAGCGCTGCAGAGATCTGAACATATGGTAATCAGAAGATACAATGTCAGGGAAATAAAGAGGGATGGGGCAGAACTTCCCAGACAAAATCTCTGATCGTCTGCTGGGTCCGTCTCGGCGTGTGTGGTCTCGCTTTGTCATGCTGGAGGACGACACCTTTTCTGTTGACCGGTGCTGGATGTTTTACAGTAAGAGCTTGATTCAAACGGTCCAGTTGTTGACAATGGAGGTCTCCCGTTACGGTCTGTCCGGGTTCCAAGATCTCAAAGTGAGCTATTCCAGCGGTAGTCCACCAAACACCGAGCATAACCTTTTTGAGGTGTAGGCCCGGTTTTGCCGTACGAACTTGTGTCTGACCTGGAGAAAGCCATTGGTTTTTGCGTTTGTTGTTCACGTAAAGAACCCACTTTTAATCTCCAGTGACAATTCGATAAAGAAATGGATCCTTTTCCTGTCGGCTGAGCAATGTGTTGCAGATGGTGGAACGCTGGGCTGTGTTGTCAGGTAAAAGTTGGTGTGCGACCAAAACTCCTTGTCTATAGACCTTCCCTATCTGCTGCAGGTGCTCTTGAACAGTAGACCATGATGCATTAAGATGTTGGGATAATTCATCAATAGTTTGATGAGGATCAGCTTCAACAGCTGCACGCAGCAGGTCATTGTCCAGCTCCATGGGCATTTCTGCACGAGGGGCATCAGAGAGGTCAAAATTGTCCGACCGAAATTTTCATAAAGCATACAATGACGAACATGGCTCTCCTTGGGTTTTATGTCACTCGTTTTGTTCTGCAAATCTGGAAGACAAAAACACCTACATAAGTTAAAGGCGAATAGTTCATTCACTTGTACATACTTACTTTAGGTTGAACGTACATAAACACCTCTCCCGAAACTAAGCCCCCCCCCCAATCAGATTACTTTTCGGTCCCCCCAACATAATTAATTGTATGAGGGATGGAGTGCTAAATTGAACGCAATTTTTCTGTCCTTATTCTGCCTTGCTGCTCTTATATGAACAAAAAAAATGCTAAGTTTGGTGCTGTTAAAAGTTTTTTTTTTTTGTATTTTTTTATTAACCTGTCACTCTTATATAACGATTTGGTGGGATTCGTGAAGTACATTCAATCTTTTCTGCCCATGAAATTTCTTCAGGAATGAAGGGACAAAATATGTATAGTGTCTTGTTTTTCCTTCGCGGAAGGAAAAAAAGACAATTTTATGCAGATGATTCAACACAACGGTTATCGCATTTTTGTTTTACTCGTGAAACTTGTTTAAAAAAGAGATCAAATGTGAAAGTTTTTTCTTTTGTTTTTCGCGAAATATTTCGTGTTACTAGGCTTTCTATGTCTTTTTCTCCTTAACATATCATGGAAATGTCATATCAGATTTGTCTATGAGACACTTTCTAAGAAACAGCAAAAAAAAAAAAAAAAAAAATCCGGGGCACCACTTATCTGATGCAACTCAGACGTCTCTTCGGATATTCAGGTAGGATATTTACTTAGAGATGAATGAACCGTTTCTGTTATCTTCTTCGCTGTGTTTAAGACATTCTTTTCATATTAGATGAGTTCCCATTTTTTTGTGTTTAAGACATTCTTTTTGTATTTAGATGAGTTCCCATTCCGAGAAATGTTCTTCTCAAGGACAAACCTAAGAAAGAACGGAGTAAATAGTTGCATTTCTAATCAGAATAGGGGAGAGGCATGCATTGTACTGTTCATGCATCCAACATTATTTAATCAAGGGCTTTAAGCGACCGTGTCCCGAGCCGATTTGCATGATGAGGTGTTTCAGAATAAATAGTACGAGATGTAAAAGGATTGATGCCTACAGTCATCCATGAGAGAGTATATGATATCCTGAACGACTGACATGCAATTCAGTGAATTATAATACCGCACCTCGTTCAAAATGGGGCTCATCACATTGCAAATGAGGCTTCTTCCATCAAAACCATTGATCGATGTGGACTTTTAAAAGCTCATTATATGATTCCGTTTTATACAGTGCAAGCACAGACGGGAATAAAGATGAAAAAAGTTCTTGTTAAAAAAAAGAGTAAGAGAGAGACGAATCTTTAAAACATAGGATTCCCTGCTGTTGCGGTGAGTTGAGGGTCGTCTTCCCAACCCCCAACTTTGCCGTCCCCCCCGGTCTCCCCGCACCTCCTCCCCGTTTCGAATTTCTACCGTATCCGTCCAAGTGGAAGTGAGATATTGAATTATTGGGCGCGTCACAACGATGATTGGTGGTAATTGGCGGAGTCCGGACTCATGAATAGAAGATGATAGGTTCGGCCGACCGTGGCGCCGCCGGTGTCAGGTGAACGAGAATGGCAAAGGAGCCACTCCTGTGTTCAAAAATTGGCAGCAAATCTCTCGGCCCAAATGGCTGCCGTTCCACAAAATATCTCAGCGGGTGCGCCGAAAGGTTTCCTGGCTTATTTTTAGACACATTTCTTGCTCTTGAACGAAAGTCACTGTTCATACCTGACTCAGATCTCTGGAGTCCAGCTCCGGTACCGATTGAGCTCGGTGAACGTTACTGCACTTTCGGAAAGAATAAATATCAAATGTGTTTGAAAAACTACTGGATATTACAGTATTATCTAAATTTGTAAATCGTGCCAGCTTCTAATCTGTTTGGTTCTCGAAATGCTTCTCAGCGGTACTTGAAATTTTCTTACACAGCCGTAAGCAGAACCGTAGCAAGCTTTTCTTATCTGGGAGAAAATACACCCCTTCGAGTTCCACTCAAATAATACATGGTTTTTACTTTCTCACAAACCGCCATTATAGGAATGTATTATGATCGTTCAAAAATCGCTTTTCAGGTTTTCGACAGAATTTTATCTAAAATGCAAAAATTAGGTAAATACCCGAGAACCACAAGTTGTAAATACCAGGTAAAGAGTTAAAGTTATGTGTACGTAGACAAGACAACACTCCACAGAAATGCAGAACGAAAAACAAACCAGCGCAGAACAAATGAGTATCGGATAGTGAACGTAACAATATGAATAAGTTTTAGGGGTAGGGCTTGGAAAAATTCTGTTTAAGGTCGCTCAGAGAGACTTCTTGCGACAGAGCACAAATGATATCAACGACATGGTCGGAAAGGTCATGGAGATTAGACATATCAGCATATTGTTTTCTATGCCTCCATTCATTGTTTTGGAAAATTTCATTCATGGATATGAGGTGTTCACACCTCATAGTGTATGTCATTCTGTACCCTGGTAAACTGCATGAAATACTGTATGAGACTTACTAAAGTCTTTGTAGCTAAAACTTTCCGTTTTAGCTACAATTTCCACTTTTATATCCCCCAGAGCATGGATTTACGCCCGTGAAATGATCATTCCGGGAGGGCAGCCGCTCTCCCGGTAGCTACGGCTCTGGCCTTAAGAATATTTCTTTTTATTAGGGTGGGACGACGAAATATTTTAAAAGCCCTTGGTGTGTGTGTGTGTGTGTGAGAGAGAGAGAGAGAGAGAGAGAGAGAGAGAGAGAGAGAGAGAGAGAGAGAGAGAGGTTTATAAATAGCCGTTGTCAGTTGGTCAGAAACAGAAGGTGGAAGACAAAAGATTTCAAGAGAGTGACTCAACAAGGGTAAAGGTTTCATATCGCTGTATGCAGCGAGGTCAGGCGAGACAGTTTCAGCTTTTTCACTACGATGCCCCTACACCTCTCAGTTTGCACTTGGGGCCGTTAATGGGCGAAGTCCCCTGTGGCTTCACATTGCATAACAAAAGAAATGCACTAAGAAAAGTATGCAATGCTAAATCATTAGGAAATCCAAGACAAAATCGAAGTATCTTAAACTTTTAACTCATGTTCTTGTGAGAACAATGGAAAATACAGTAACTTTTTATGAAAACTCTGCAGTTAGTTTAGTAGTTTTGTGTTTTAACGGATTTCATAATAATTCCCGTTCATAAGTTCTTTGGGGGCCCACTCAGATGTCTTAGCCTTGGGGCCCCACTCAAATGTCTTGGTCTAGGGGCTCACTAAGGTTTTAATCCGGCCCTGAAAGTGCCCCTTTTTTAAAACTTCAGAAAAGCTCCACTATCGGATTTCCGAGTTAATCTCACCTACCTGGGGCTACCTGCCACATCCTTAAGCTTGTGTTTCAGTCATTAATGCACCCTCGAGATAATCCCATTACCAGACAAGACAGGTACAATGCACTTAAAATACTTATGTACTAAGCCGATTCTAACGCGGCTAATCGGGTGTATCTTTCAGCAACAGCTTTAAACATGCTGATTTCGTCGGCTCTGCCCGAAAATGGCACAAACAAAGAAATTCCACCTGCGAATGAATATAGGCATACATATTTACAATTTTTTATGACCCGGGGCTAGCGAATCTTACAACGAGCTCTTCAAATCACCAAGAACACTCAGTTAAGTTACTTTTGTTAGCTACACGACAGCATGTTTTGTTGAGTAAAATTATGGAGCAGTACCTAGCTTGTTTTCTTTCCTACTTAATGAAAAAAACTCTTTTGAACATTCTTCTATTAACTTTTCTTAATTCAAAAACCATTCCATATAGGGGCCATCAAAAACTATTCCTATAGGTCATATTTACTATTTTAAAATATGGAAATTATCATAAGGTGTCACAGTGCTGTTTTAACCCTTTATTTCGTGTACAGTTATTTCGTTAAATTATAAGTTTTATGGGTTCGAAAAACACCGTAGACATATTGAATACTTACTACTTGGATAACAGTGATTTTTGGCTAATATAAAATTCTTTATTCAGAATCTATTTAAACTCACCGCGGATCACCGGCGATTATCGAAGTGAATTGTCGGCTCTCATCTAGCCCAAAGGTACGTTCGCTACCTTCATTCTTTCCCGCTGGTGCGTGGAGACTATGCAGTATGCACCACTTCAAAGTCCAGCTCACCTTCCCAAAAAAATTCTTCAAATCTTCTCAACCTCTCCCTCGCTCTCTCACTCAGTTACTCCCACGCAAAGCATGTCACCTTCTTCCTTCTAAAAACCCCTCCTCCCATTGTCTTCCACGACTAACTTGCGAACTCTTGCCTCACCTGTAAATGAGATTTTGTTGGCCGTTTGTGTTTCTGTTGTTTAGTTAGTTGATTCTTGTTAATTAAGTACCAACTGTGACAAAGTTAAGCTGTCCGGAATTCAGCTAATATAATTCATTTAGTTTTACAGTGAAGCTATTTACTTCAGCAGGCTTTAAGCTTTAGCCTGAAATCAGATTATTGCTTTACAGTGCAGTTCATGTTGGGTGTTAACGGGGCTATTCTTTCCCTTTAGAGTTCGGTATGTATGCTTAGTTCCAGCTCATTGTAGGTGCTACGAAAAGAACTGTACATACTTCACGAAAAGTATGAAAATCATTTGCGATACTAAATCAGTTCTTCATCACTATCTAATTTCAGTATATTCGGATTGTCCTCTGGAATTATCTTACAAAATTACTACTTGAATCTCTTAGTTCGATACTTATTCTTGTCTCTTACGCTCTTTCTTACTTACTTTACTATTCTGCCTAATTTCTCTTCTATTTCATTCACTTATCTTTCTCGCTTCCCAGTTCCGAAGCTATCTCCCTCGCTGGCTGTCCGAAAATTTCTCCCTTCTCAAAGCATCTTCACGCAACAACTATCCCCTCTAGACTTCTCTCTCCTTGACCCCTGTGTCCGTCCCTTCTTAAGCGTGACTCCTGAGCATCTTGCCGCGGGTGGCCGAGTGGGCAACGTTCGTGACAGCCACGGGAAGGGCCTCAGGTTCGATCCCAGACAGGTACGAACGCTCGATCCACTAAATACCCGCCGTGCGTCGGATGGACACGTTAAGCCTTCGAACCCCGGGTACTCCCCCCCCGGTAATAAATAAGGGCGTCTTCCTCCCCCTTTCTACTTCGCTTCCGTGTCACTTTCCTATCGGGCTCTGTAGCCCAAATCTCCTAGTTTCCTATTTCTAAGGGTTGTTTAAGACCTGGGGTCAGACACTCCCTTCCTAAAATCCTCTACATATGATCATGATCATCTTATCTCTCGCTAAAATGGAAGAGTTTTTTACTATCGGGCAATCTAGCCCAAATCTTCTAACTTCCTATTTCTAAGGGTTGTTTAAGACCTGAGGTCAGACACTCCCTTCCTAAAATCCTGTACATATGAACATTTGCGTGTTTCTATCCCTGACACCTCTGATGCAGTAGAGTATTTAAGCAGTCTGGAATCACTTGCTGCTCACAATGCCCATGAACCCAGCGTAAGTCAATGAAACGATTTAAGCGCTTAGAAGATGTCCTGGCAATAACGACCATTGCACCATCAAAGCTCTTCCAAGTTTCTGCATGTTTTAGGGTGTGGTTTGAAGGGTTGCAATACCTCTGTCGAAAGCATCCAAAGCTAAAGGGCTGCACGGGCCTTATTTTGTGGCCCGGCAAGTGATGTGCCTGGGAAAACACAAATTTGTCAGTGACGAAAATTGAAATCGCGTCTCCTCGCCCCGGAGCAAGTTGTTTTAACCGACTAAACTACACCGACGGAATTTGTCATTGCAGATAGGTCATTTTGACCCGTACTTCACCTCTGTAGTACGTCACATGCCATTTTGTATTATTTTGTCTCTCTATTGAATTTTATTAAATTCTAAAAAATTAAAATTAAATAATGAAATGAGATATTATTGAAAATATTTAGCGGAATGTAAGCCAAAAAATATTAAATAAACTTTGGAAATTATCGAAGGATATAACCTTGAGAGACAGAGGGAGAGAGAGAGAGAGAGAGAGAGAGAGAGAGAGAGAGAGAGAGAGAGAGAGACTAAGCGCGTTTGAAATCTCCCTTTCTCTGAGTTAGCAAGCGGTAACGCTGCACATGTCAGTCCCTATACGGATTAGGGACAGGAGAAACAATCGATGTCGTCCCACTATCTCATACAAACACACAAACACTGCAGAAACCCCCGTCCCCCTCTCCATACAAAACACCCTCGCTTGGGGTCGAATCTTTTTGTTGTCAACAAGCCCCAAAGTGGTTTTATCATCTTAACACCTACAGATGGCAAAAATACTATGAGTGCCTCTCCTCACCCCTGTGATTACGCTCTGGGCTATGTCGTGGAAGTAAGTAAAACCAGCAAAACAGTTAAGCAGACCAGGAAATCGGGAAACACGACTTTTTCTTTCTTTACCATTGCGATAAAAAGAATGGGTCGACTTGGCCCGGCCGTAAGTGTTTGCGGAAAAGTCCGGCCCGGCCTATGCAGACCTCTGTTCCAAGTATGCTCAATAGAGTTCAGATCAGGGGAACGTGTTGACCACGCTCCATACGGTTGATAGTTTTCTCCTCAAGATATTGGCCAACAATTCTGGCTTGGTGTGTATGTGCATTAGGGTAAAATTTTCGCCAGTTGCTCCTGCTTAAGTCCTAACAAAGCGTTCTAAGTTCTAATTTCTACAAATATGAGAATTCATAGAAAGGTTGAGGCACGTAGAGATTTGTACGGCCGACCGAAAACATTTCTTACCTAGATGTCACCGCACGCTTAACTTTCATCCGTTACCGTGAGTTCGAAAACTAATTCCCAATAAGAAAAGTAATGTTGAGAATTAATAAGTGTCAACCGTTATATGAATAAGCAGTTAGTGGGCAGCTAGGAAATAAGGGTGGAACTTAAGAATGGGAATGATACGTGAATGCCATTCATTTTAATGGTGCGCCGAAATCGTGGCAAATCATTCGTGGTGAATGGTTGAAGAGCTCGAGCTCTTTGGGGCAACGAATGATTTACTGAGTGAACGTAGAGACGACGTGGAACGTGGATCATTCGTGAATGGTTCTTTTTGTGTGAATGAATAATCCCAAGAACGAATGATTTTATGCCATCTCTACTAGATGCAGAGCCATGTGAACCTATTCAATGCCCAGCTACACAAGAAAGGAGAAAGAAAGACTTTGGTGTAGATCTTAGCTGACAGAAAAGACCGCTGCTCGTCCCAGGTTGCTGTTAAAATTCAATATGCCAGGGATTCACATTACAGGGATTCACATTACAAGGATTCACATTACAGATTCAATATGCCAGGGATTCACATTACAGATTCAATATGCCAGGGATTCACATTACAGATTCAATATGCCAAGGATTCACATTACAGATTAATTGTTTTCTTTAGATTTTCTCATTTCCAGTGCCATGATAAGACATTAAAAAATAAGTTTTCTTCAGAAACGTAATGTGTTTTAGTGCAATATTAGACATCTTATTGCTAAAACCTTATTTTGGCCTTAAATATTAAATCATAAGCAAAAGAGACCAGGATAGTTAAAGTACAAACAAAATAACTTTTACTAGAAATCATGCACTAAATGTTACAGATCTAAACGATTCGCATGAATGATTAACTTCACGTAATTTGTTCGAGTGGTGGAAAACTCCCACAATGGAAAATCGCTCCACTTTCTCATATAAGGGAATGTACATAAATTGCATTTCGTTCCGAGATCTTGCCAAAGTGTGGGAGTTTTCCTAGTTGACCAAAACGAAATGTACCAGTTTTCCTAGATATATAAACACGTATGTAAGACCATATACTGTAATCATAACGACACAAGGTTTATGTAGAATCTTTCCGGCTCACTAAATTTTGAGTAATAATTGTAATGTTTGTCATAACATGCAATAAAACCTAATCAACAGGGATTCAACGAATCGATCTTATTGTGTAGACAAGATATCTATGCCACGGGCCATTTTAGAAGATTTTAAGTTACAACCTGGATATCTGTAAACATTTTATAAAACCTAATGAAAGACACTCAACCTATTATTTCTCACCTCTTTATAAGGTACCTAGACCGCAGGCCTTTATAGCATATTTTAAGCTACAACCAAGATATTTCGTATTTGTAATCATTTTATAAAACCAAATTTTCAAAGGCACTTAACGGAGATTGCATGAAAGAATGCCCACGGAAAAAACGCCCACGGAAAAAACGCCCACTTTTCGAAAGTAGGAAAAAACGCCCACGGAAAAATCGCCCACAGACAAAATGCTCACGGGAAAAATATGTGATCTACTGATAAGTTTATGTGTCTGTTATAAACGGTGTTCGGACAACTGGTCACAGACTGCTGGCCAAAAAACCGTTAGGGGTCATATAAAAATTGCAGTTTCTTGGCCACCTCACCTACATAACGCGAATATGGGAATGACGGAATGAAAACTTTTAGAAGGGCCTAAACGTTAGTCTTAATATTATTTTCTGCCTGAGTAATACCGCAATATTAATAATTTGATGTGTAAAATATTTTCTGCAAACCTTACAAATACGAGAGGAAAGTTCGGATTGCACTGATGGACTGTACAGGTTGTATGGTGTTGGCCTGAAAGCCGTGGTAGTCTTATGCAACATTTATTTAAAAACATAGTAATGATTCACCGTTGTCTTCAAGCCAACTTCTACACGATATTTTTCTAGAAACTACAAATAAAAAAATTCTCTGCGAGTATGTGCAAACCCAGGGAATTTGTCTGGGGAGGGGGGTGCTTAAAATCTAAAATATGAAATATAAAGAATCTCTGGTCCGATCGGGAGATTTCCAGCGTTTACAAGCTACAACACGTCAAATTATCTGAGGGTATCTGCTGCCTCAGGAAACTAGTCGGGGTGGGGTGGGGAGGGGAAGGTAATACCAAAATCGTAAAATATCAAGATTTCTCTTCCGATCTGGAGATCTTCAGCATTTAGAAACTGCAACTCGACAAATTTTCTTAGCGCATGTCACTCTCTGGAAACCTGTCGGCGAAGAGGGGGGGGGGGGTAATACCAAAAGTGTAAAAGTGTAAAATATGAACAATTTCTGGTCCGATCGGGAGATTCTCGGCAATTAGCAGCTACAACTCAACACATTATCTGAAGGCATGTGAATGATGAAAATCTCCGGGTCGGACAAGAAATTCTATATAATTCACAATTATCATATAACCCCACCCCCACCCCAAAGCGGTCAAAAACGTTATTTTTATACGGCCCCTTAAAATTTTTGTAGCCAGTTCTCCGGTGGCCAGTTCTCCTACACCCGTCATGTAGAAATTAACTGTTTTAGTTGTCCTTTGGAAAACTCCCAGGAAGCTATGAGTGCGTATTTTTTTCTTTACACTAGGAAGAAAAGAAGTATGCGTGTAACTTGAGATTATACTACTCACGGGGAAGACACACCCTGACCGGTGGCCAACCGATAAATTTAAATGAAATATATCGCTTGTTATTTGGGGTGCGGTTGCTAGCAAACGTTGCAGCTGCAAAGCACCACTTTGACGAAAGACAGATGCCTACCCCCCCCTTCCGCTCGCCGTACACAAAAGAGACAAGAGTGGAAAGAAAGCACATTACACAAAGTTATATCTGTACATTGCGCCTTTTACGAAAATCGCTTTTCCAATTAAATGCATTATACTTTACAAGTATTTATAAATAAAATAATCTGACTTTTAATGATTTCTTTTTTAATTGATATAGTTAAATAATAAACATGCATAGTTTTATTAAAATTAAGACCTTACTTTAAAAAATAAGAATAGTCACAAATTTATTACAGTAAAGTCGAACTGGAATTTTTTAAGAAAGTAGCTACTCTACAGTAGGAAGTTGAAAGTTAACAATCTTATTTGGTTCTTCACTAGGCCACCCGCGGCCCTTAAGTCATAAGTCCTAGGCCTTGGCCTATTTAACAGTTTTTATTCTAACGATGTTATATTCATAACGTTTACGTAACACATCAAATTATTAATATTGCGGTATTACTCAGGCAGAAAATAATATTAGGACTAAGTTTAGTCCCTTCTAAAAGTTTTCGTTCCGTCATTCCCATATTCGTAAAATTTACATAACAAGTATTGTCAATAATCAAACAGAAGTCATCGCTCTTTCCACGTTTATAAGTGAGTCACGGAAAAATTCTCAGTGGCCGCCACCAGGAATCGAACTCAGGGTCTTCCAGTTACGCGCCGGATATGCTTCCACTGCACCACAGCTATTCCTATTCCACGTCAAATGTCTGTATTAATTGTCAATAATATTGCGCTTCTACTTATGCACCATACATTCAATCCATACATTAATTAATAGGCCGTAGGCCTAAGCCTATTCAACACTTTTTTCTTCGCCTGTGAATTAATTAAGTAAAAGAAAAATATTGCAAACTTGACATGTTATGTAAATATTTAGTACCTACGTAAAAGTGCAGCGTTATTAAAAAATCCCACCTTAGGGTCCTTTTCCGAACATATACATGAATTATGCTGTAATTCTCGCTTGGCTTACATAGAACGTTTTCTCGAAATTTGTTTGGAGTTCCTAATTCAATTCTCAATGTAGGCCAAAAATCGATAATACTTACCCCCCCCCCTCCCTCCCTTGAACTTTTGTGGCCAATTCTCCTACACCCATTTTCGTTATGTAGGTGAGGTGGCCAAGAAACCGCAATTTTTTTATGACCCCTAACGGTTTTTTGGCCAACAGTCTGTGACCAGTTGTCCGAACACCGTTTATAACAGACATATAAACTTATCAGTCGATCACATATTTTTCCCGTGAGCATTTTGTCTGTGGGCGATTTTTCCGTAGGCGTTTTTTCCTATTTTCGAGAAGTGGGCGTTTTTTCCGTGGGCATTCTTTCCTCATACCTTAACGGATTATTTCTGAACCCTTTAGGAAGGCCCCTAGACCACGGGCTTTTTGGGAGATTTTAAATTACAACCTAGATATTTCGTATTTGTAATCATTTTATAGAATTTAGTAAAAGGCACACAACGGATTATTTCTCAGCCCTTTACTCGGCACTTGGGCCGCGCGAGCCTTTTTAAGGAGATTTTGAGTTACAACCTAGATATTTCGTATTTTTAAACATTTTATAACACCTAATGGAAGGCAATCAACAGATTATTTCTCAGCTCTTTACAAAGCATCTAGGCTGCGTGCCTTTTTAGAAGATTTCAAGTTACAACCTAGATATTTGGTGTTTGTAAACAGTTAGTAATACTAAATGAAAGGCAGTCAACAGATTATTTCTCACCTGTGTTATAAAATGCTTACAAATACCAAATATCTAGGTTGTAACTTAAAATCTTCTAAGAAGGCCCTCGGCCAGGTGCCTTGTAAGAAGAGAGAAGTATTCTGTTGGGTGCCTTTCATTAAGTTTTACAAAATGTTTTCAAATACGAAATATGTAGGTTGTAACTTAAAATCTTCTAAGAAGGCCCACAGCCCAGGTGTCTTGTAAATACGTGAGAAATAATCCGTTGAGTGCCTTTTTATTAAGTTTTATAAAATGTTTACAAATACTGAATATGAAGGTTGAAATTTAAAATCTTCTAAAAAGATCAGCACCTAAAAATCGATTCGTTGAGTCCTAGTTCATTAGCCATTATTGCTTGTTATCACATGCGAAATATTAAAATCAGAACTCAAGATTTAATGAGTAAGAAAACCTCTACATAAATCTTGTGTCATTTTGATCTTACATACCCATTGATATCCTGAGGAAAAGTGGTACATTTCGTTTTGGTCAGCTGGGAAAACTCCCACACTTTGACAAGATCTCGGAATAAAACGCAATTTGTGTACATCCTCTTACATGAGAAGGTGTAGAAGTTTTCCGGTGTGGGAGTTTTCCGCCCTGTGCACTTTGCCCAGCAACACGAGAAAGTGTGGGAGTTTCCCTGGATTCATTTTGGTCATTCCCACACAGTGCTTTTTCATATTTCGAACACAGATTACAACTGGCTTTTTGTTAATATTTAATAATTATTCATTTCATTTCCTTTTTTCTCTCGTTCCTTCTGTCGTATTTGTAATTACTATATCATTTAATCGTAGGATTTTTGCATACACAAAGGACGCAAATGCATAAAAAAGAATCAAGGCGATCACAGAATTCACCACATTACAATTACAGCATTAGCGCTGTTCTCATTAATAAATATAGCATTAGCACCATTCCTCCACTAATGCCATTATAACATTAGTACCTATTTCCTTCCCCTTTTCTCTTTTGCATTATAACACTTGCCATCCCACTTAAAAATCCTGGCTACATTAAATAACCTCCTCATTTCAAGGGTTCTTACTTTATCATTTCATTTGTCTGGCATAACTTAATTTAGCCAGAATTATAGTTTCACTTAGTGGGGGGAACTTAATTTAGCCAGGATTACCCTCTGACTTAAAACACACTCTTAATTTAGCCAGGATTACCCTCTGACTTAAAAAGCATACTTAATTTAGCCAGGATTACCCTCTGACTTAAAAAGCATACTTAATTTAGCCAGGATTACCATCTCACTTAGTGGGAGTAACTTCACTGAGTCAGGGTTATATCTCACTTAGTGGGAGTAACTTCACTGAATCAGGGTTATATCTCACTTAGAAATTCTTAATTTAGCCAGGAATTTACTATCCCACTTAAAAAGCGCACTTAGTTTATCCAAGATTACCATATTATTTAGAGGGCGCACTGCATTTAGCCAGAATTACCATTTCATTTCAGGGGTACGCAACTTAGCAAGGAGTACCATCTCACTTAGAGGGTACTCAATTTTTTTCAGTATTACCATATCGCTTTAGAATACTTAGTTGAGCCAGAATTACCATCCCATTCGGAGAGTATGTTACTGAACCAGGACAAGCATCTCATTTTGAAGGATTACCATCGCGCTTAGAAGTCGTACTTAATTTATACAGAATTATCGTCGCACTTAGAAAGCTTATTTATTTAAACCGGTATTACCAGTTTACTTAACTTCGCAGGAATTATGATCTCACAAATCAACCAGGATTTTTCTTCTCGCATAGAAGGCGACCGAACTCTCTCAAATTAACCAAAACATGTTTCATTAAGTAAGACTTGTGCAGTTTCGTTTAGAAAATGAGCTGAATTTAGTCGAAGTTGACAAGCACACTTTCAACATACACCACTGTTTGTGACAATTGCAACACCTTGAAGGACTGCTGGCATTAGCTTGAAACTTACAGCATATGTACAACAGGTTGGAACATCAAATGAGTATAATGCCAGTGAAAATGCGCATGCGGTTTCAGAGCAACGCCCTCTGATGTCACGTCTTGTGTTTAAAGAGCTGGCTCAAACGAGATGTTGTAATTAATGAAAAACCGACACTGAGTCGAAAGAGTATTTCTTGTGTCTTACTATGTCCCGTCGTCGAAGAAGGTAGCATTATGAAGACCTGACGGACTTTGAGCGAGGAACGGTTGTTGGTATGAAAGAAGGTGGATTTTCCTACTGCGAAATTGACACTCGTACGGGACCAAAATACCAGTACAGTGATGCGAATGTGGCGTCACTGGACAAATGAAATTGACACTCGTAAAATACCAGTACAGTGATGCGAACGTGGCGTCACTGGACAAATGAAATTGACACTCGTACGGGACAAAATACCAGTACAGTGATGCGAACGTGGCGTCACTGGACAAATGAAATGGACACTCGTACCGGACAAAATACCAGTACAGTGATGCGAACGTGGCGTCAATTACAGAGGATGCACAGAAATCCGCAAAATCGCACGACTGCACGGAATGACAGACAACTCTACCGCATGGCAATGACCGATCGCACAGCGGCGTTTAGCAGCAGTGAAGCATTGTCCTCCAGGGCAGTTCGACGTCATCTGTTTAACAAGGAATGGTCACTAACAGCCCATTTCTGCACATTTCTTTGGCCCTGAATCACAGACGCCTCAGGCTACAACGGAGTCTCGAATACACACATTGGTGCGCTGGCAACGGGTCGTGTTTGGTGACGAGTCAAGGTCGCATACCTGTTCGAAGACGTTGTAGTGAAAGGTACCTCGTAGGATCATACCGGCCCAGTGGCAAGCGTAATGGTTTGGGGCGTCATTTGGTTAACCGGCCCGGGCCCGACTTTCTTCCAGACACTTACGACCGAGCTATGCCGGGCCAAGTCAACCCATTCCTTTTATCGCAATCGCAAAGAAAGAAAAAAGTCTGATTCTCCAATTTTTTGGTCTGTTTAACTGTTTTACTGGCTTTACTTACTTCCATGACATAGCCCAGGGCGTAATCACAAAATTAAGGAGAGGCACTGACAGTGTTTTATCGTCTGTATAGGTATTAAGATGGTAAAACAACTTTGGGGCTTGTTGACAAGTGTAAGAGCGAACGTGTCGTCACGTGACTTAGCGCCGCCTCCTACTTAAGGATCCGAGTCGTCCGTGCTACGTGGGCTCTCACAACAAACAGAGTTGTTTACGCTTCCCAGAAACACACACTCTCTCTCTCACTCTGTTCGAGCGAACAAACGAAGCCTCCCCACTTTATTATGTAAATCTGTGAACCGGGGAGGCGGAGGGACAACAGCTGATCATACGGAAATATATTCACCTTCAGAAATAATAATTTGAAGAGAACTCTTGGTTAAAACACATACAAAACATTTATTTCCGCATCAATTAGAATTTTGATGGCGGCGGATTACTCGCTCTTGAACGTTAGGCCTAATTATGACTGGACCTGGCAAGGATCGTGGAACGCGCAAGCTAAGATGATCGAATTCTGCAGAAATCTCACTTTGCGTTGAAGTCCCAATATATTCACCTTCAGAAATAATAATTTGAAGAGAACTCTTGGTTAAAACACATACAAAACATTTATTTCCGCATGAATTAGAATTTTGATGGCGGCGGATTACTCGCTCTTGAACGTTAGGCCTCATTATGACTCGACCTGACAAGGATCGTGGAACGCGCAAGCTAAGATGGTCGAATTCTGCAGAAATTTCGCTCTGCGTTGAAGTCCTAACTTAGAGTCTCCTTGACCCATAGGTAGCCCTATATCTCGTCTACGCTTAAGGAATAGTCTTCTAGCTATCCTTCTCTAATCGATGTTTCAGTAGACTGTACTAAGTCCGTAATTCAGTAGTATAACATCAACTACTCTACCGGAATCCCTGACACGGGCTGATTCCTCCTGTAGCGGCTACCTATCTCTTCCAGGATAGGTGCTCGCTCGCTTCCCGTAGACTTCGGGAGTCCACCGCACAATCAAGGCAAACGTGTCGCGCTTCCTTTCTATCGGAGAACTAACCCCTCCGCTTTCCGAAGACAGACTGACGAACAGATCCTCTCGGAGTGGCGTGCCCGCCTACCCCTTCACGCTGCACTTGTTTCAAGGGCGATGGCGCTGACCGGTTCATGCTGCTCTCCTCTCTGGTCACGTGGGTCACCTCTGGCGCCCTTCACCTGCCCCACCCCTAGGCGTTTTCTGGGTATCTGGATACTGGACTTTTAATTCTACCTTGCGCGTTTTCGCTTATCCTCAGGCCATTCATTCGTGAGTGTCTCCTTCCAAGAAAGCAATCATACCACCGTAGTACATCCGTAGCAATACAATACACATTGTTATAATGTTACAAAAGAGTATGTCTGCATTTCAGACTTGTAGGCGCCATGTCGAAATGAACAATGCATCTGTGAAAGTCACAGTGTCCTTGACGATACTCTCAGTTCGTAGAAAAAGGCCTCGCCCTTTCTAAGGCGTGAGAACCTGAAATCTTTTGTTATACATCTCGACTTCACACAAAAAAAGATTAAACATATTTGTGAACTTTCTGTCGCCATTTTGGGAACTTGCGAAGTTTCTTTCGCCAAAAAAACAAACAAACCACATAATGTTTATCATTGAAATGAATTAACATCGTTAATGTGTCCGTTCTTACAACAACAAAAAGATTTGACCCCGAGCGAGTGTGTGTGTGTGTGTGTGTGTGTGTGTGTGTGTGTGTGTGTGGAGCGGGGGACTGGGTATGTCTGAAGTGGGGTGGGGTGTGTGTGTGTTTGTATGATAGAGTGGGACGACATCGATTTTTTCTCCTATCCTTAATCTGTATGCGGGGATTGACTTCCCAGCAAAAACAGTCTTGCTGGGCCAGCACTGCCAGCAATGACCCAGCACTATGTTGCCGCTGCCGAACCGTCAATAAAATGTCCGGGCGGCCAACAGAAGGGCCAGCAATTCAGGCCAACAGTTGTCACTCCCATCAGTTGTCATATGCCACAACAGGGCCATCAGTTATCCATCACAGGCAGTAGCTGCCACAAGTGGCCCTGAAAGCATGTGCCAGAAATGATCGCTAGTCTAATGTGGTCCGCTAGTTTGCCGGTAGTGGCAGCCAGCAACCAAGTGACGTAACTGATGGCTTACCGAATTTTGTCCGCCAATTTCCCAATAGTAGCCATAAAAAAAAAAAAAAAGAACAAGGATATAACCGCATTTTCCCAAAACTATAACTTTTTTTTTCCCCTTACGAAATTTCTAAATTACAGCACTGCGCTGTGGAAATTTTCTCAACAGACCGGAAAAAGGCCCGTTTGGACCTGGTTGGAAACAAACCAGGGCCGTCGGCGTGTGAGGTGAGCTCTCTACCGACGGGACTGATTTGATCAAATGACCATATGTAGAGGTTTTTAGGAAACGAGTGTCTAACCCCAGGTCTTAAACAACCCTTAGAAATAGGAAAGTAGGATATTTGGGCTAGAGTGCCCAATAGGAAAGTAGGATATTTGGGCTAGAGTGCCCAATAGGAAAGTGACACGGAAGCGAAGTAGAAAGGAGGAGGAAGACGCCGTTATTTATTACCGGGGGGCCAGTACCCGGGGTCCGACGACTTAACTTGCCCATTTGACGCACGGCGGATATTCAGTGGATCGAACCTGAGGTCCTTTCCGCGGCAGTTACGAACGTTGCCCACTATGTCACCCGCGGCCGCGGGACTGATTTGCACGTACGAGCGTGTGCTTGAAGCTGTCTCTTACCTGCGAAATGTGTAATCGAACGGTTTTCTCATTCATTTTACAATATTGCGAGGTATTTTTCATAAAAGTAAGTTTCATATAATTCATATTTTTTTTTTCAACGTAACGATAGTTTTTTTTTTTACCTTAAGGGAACTTCACTCATTTTCAAGGAGTATACCAACTTAAAGTCGCTTTCCAAAGTTTTGTGCTGTCCTTGTCGTTTTGAAAGGCGATTGTGGAATTTATATATATTTTCCGGGGTTCATGTCACATGCTGTTACATTTTTAACGGTGTATCTTTCCTTTCCGTTGTCCTAAG
Source organism: Macrothele yani (assembly GCA_039090855.1). Classification (NCBI taxonomy): domain Eukaryota; kingdom Metazoa; phylum Arthropoda; class Arachnida; order Araneae; family Macrothelidae; genus Macrothele; species Macrothele yani. The sequence continues at coordinate 2,168,644 of CM076991.1, forward strand.
CTACGTTTGTTTTAAAGAGAAAAGATATTTTATTTTACTTCTCGTTATTTTTAGAAGCGAATTCCTCCCAGTCTTGTGTATTCAACCCATGGATGAGTACATTATATCCACATAGCGTTGCTTTTTTCTTTTCTTTCGAATAATTAATAAATTTTGTACGCTTATAATTTTTTTTTTCCCAACAAACGTTTTTTTAGTGTTTTTCCAGGACATTGCTTCAAGCGGTTTCAAATTATTTCTTGTTATATGAATAACAATTCATGGAATGGAGTGGGTGTATTTCATGGCTTAATCTGATATCTTCGTCGACGTGGAATTTCATTAAGAAATTAATTCGCCTCTCTACATATGGCTTGTTTTTCTTCTTAACTTCCACTAAAATAACACGATGGCGATAGCGTCGCCTTCAACTAACTAGTACCGTGAGAGACACAGCAAGTGTTGCTTTTGCGCATGCGCAGTCCCGTTGCTTCCACCTGGTGTCGGGGTTGCATCGGTTGCCAGCAACGGCCACTAGTGGCACTTTCTTGGAAGCCCGCAATTCACCACGTGCTGCAGGGCCATCAATGGCTCGCCATCTGATAGCGCTGCCACCAAGGGACCGCTACCAGGCCGTGAGCGGCAGATTTCAGCCAGTAGTGACCCATCACTGCCAGCTGGTGGCCAGCAGTTTCCCAACACTTGTGTTTTTGCTGGGTTTTGTAGTGTTACCGCTTGCTAGTTCAGAGAAAGGAAGATTTTGGATGCTTCTTAGACTTCCTTTTTCTCTCTCTTTAAAGGTTATTCTGCACGGGCCTTATTTGGTGAGCCCGGCTCGGGATGGGCTGAGTATCTAATATTTAAAACGCACAGGCTTGGGTAGGGCCGGGCTCACCAAATAAGGCCCATGCAGACCTCTGTATGTACTGAGGGGAACCCTCAACAACCAGGATTACATTGAGGATGTTTTAGAGGCAGAGATGATACGCTTCCTTCAGAGTTGTCCTGGACGTTTATTCCAGCAGGACAATGCTCGGCCACATGCAGCCCGGAATGTCCAAGACCTCTTCGATGCACGGCAGATACGGCTTTTTCCGTGGCCTGCACGTTTGCCAGATATGTTCCCGATTGAACATGTCTGAGACATGGTAGCTAAGCGACTGGCCCGTCAAGCGCCTCCTCCAGCCACCACAAATGAACTCTGGTTTCGCATAGGAGCAGCCTGGCAGGCTATTCCCCAGGATGATATCAAAAACCTCTTCCATTCAATGCCACCCCATGTAGAGGCTGTTATTGATTTTCAAGGTGGCTTCACACGATACTGAGTTTTGAAGCGAAAAATCTTGTATAGCTCTAAAAATGTGATCTGTTATCTCCTGTATCGCGAGGAATCTGTGATATAAATTTCGTTTGCATAGTGCCACTCTTTCTTGGTGTTGCAACGTTCACAAATAGTAGTGTATTAAATTTAGTCAGGATGTGTAAAATCTCACCTGGGAAAGATGTTTCATTCCCCTTTCCCGATGGTAAGATATACACCACATTTTTAAAATGTGCCTAATCCGATCATAGTATTTTTTTTTCTGCTAATTATCACAATAATCAGACAACTCTGAATTGACTGTATTTATTGTTTCTCACGTAATATCAGTCACATCAGAAAACCTGAAAATTTCATCGCTCTGGAGTGGGAATCGAACCCGCATCTCCTGATGCTAACCGTTACACCATCCAGGACGACGAAGTCCCAAGTATCTGAGTGTTAAGAGCATCGATATTACGTGAGAAACAGTAAATACAGTCAATTCAGAGCTGTCTAATTGCTATGATAATGAGCATGACGTATTTGCCACGTATTATGAGAGGAATATTTCTTCCACACTATATATTTTATCTTCTGATTTTAGAATCTTGTTAGTTAAGTTTCTTCAGCAAGAGGAAATTCAGCTCGACCGGCGGGGAGAGGGGATGTAGGTAAAAATACCCCAGGGAAGAAATACCCAAGAAAACTGAAATGCGGGAAAAAATCCCCGGAAGAAATACCCCCAGAACAAACGGTTCACTGTAAACTGCCACACAGGAACACAGATGTGTGGCAGTGTTCCGATGTGGCAATTTACCGGCAACCCTGCCCCACATCTTAAGCAACTTGGCTACAAAAGTTCAAGGGGGGGGGGGGGTATAAAAATTGCCGTTCCTGGGCCTACATTGAGAACTGAATTGGGAACTCCAAACGAATTTCGAGTAAACGTTCCATGTAAGCCAAGCGAGAATTGTACTTTAATTTGAAGAAATAAATTGCCGAGGATCCGAGGTACACTTGGTTGGAGGCGAGAGGGGGGGGGCAGGCTCTACCCTGAACTTCTGTAATATTATATTTTGGGCCGCTGGAGTATGCCAGTGTATCCAGGAAGTTCCCCTTGACGTGTCCGCGAGGTCCATGAACTTGGGGGTGGGGGTCCCCCAAAATGTTAAAATTTATGCAGAGCTGTAAACATTAGTTCCATGCTTTATATAATGATTCTGTACACGACCCCGAATTTTCAGGAGGATGGGGTAACCCTCCCCTAGTTTCTAAGAGCTATTCAGGGGTAACATCGAGAATACACTGACCGACTCTAGAGGTCCAGAAAATAAAATTACGGAAGTTGGGGGTAGAGCCCTCCAAACCAAGCACCTCGTATCCCTTTCACAGGCTTCACCAAATTTCCGGGGGAGGGCATACATAGTTTGCCATTAAACACAACATGAACCATAGAAATTGCGAGTAAATCCCTTACCTTGAACACTTGTCTGCGCTCTTAGAAACTTGGGGGAGGGTGAATTCACCCCACCCTCCTGAAAATTCGTGATTGTGTACAGAATCATTATGTAAAGCATGGTTCTAATGTTTACAGCTCTACGTCCATTTTAACATTATGGGGGAATCCCCCCCCCAAGCTCACGGACTTTGCGGGCGCTTCATGGGGAACAGCTTGGATACACTGACAGGCTCCAGCGGCCCAGAATCTAATATTACGGCAGTTGGGGGTTGAGAGCGCCCCCCCCCACACACACACCAAGTGTACCTGGGATCCTCGGCAATTTATTTCTACAAATTAAAGTACAATTCTCGCTTGACTTACATGGAACGTTTTCGGGAAATTCGTTTGGAGTTCGCAATTCAGTTCTCAATATAGGCGCAGAAACGTCAATCTTTATAGCCCCCCCCCCCCCAACTTTTGTGGCAAAGCTGCTGAAAGATGTGTGGCAGGGTTGCCGGTAAATTGCCACCCCGGGACACTGCCACACATCTGTGTTCCTGTGTGGCAGTTTACAATGAACCGTTTGTTCTGGGGGTATTTTTACCGTTTACCGGGGAGAGGTGCAAAGAGGAATTAAGATGTAATCCATGTAATACAGATTTTATGTTGTACACTCCTGACGCTCAGTTTAATCATAAACAGTAAAGCATTGACCTGGTAACTACATCACGAATAACGTATAACAAGCAATTAGTTTACAGTTTTATTAAGAAGTTACATTTATTTTGTGTCTTCTTCCGAGATCGGGTGTCTGTACGAGATAACGAAAGAAGAGTCGAAAGCTCGTAAAAAAATTGCAGAGAAACCTAAGTCTGCCTGTGACAATGATGTGCATTTCCGCAATAAAATACAGTTGTTTCTTTCAAAATTCGGCATAACCGGCTTTATTCTCACGCCTTTTCAAGATGTATATTTCAGAAATGCAACCAAATAGAAGCAGCAAAGTTCATCCCTGCGTCGTGAAGGAAGGGAGAAGAAATCTGAAGCGATGCTAAGCCAGAAGACATGAATCACTGGCGGAAACCTTTCTGTGGCACGAAGAATCTTTCGTTTCCAGGTCATTTGGGAAGAATAGCCGAGAAGCAGGGTGGCATCTCCGCGCACAAAGGATGACTGATGCCCTGCTCCGACAATCCCCTTGCCTCTAACTGCAGCAAGGAGCCTTCCTTCTGCTGCTGCGACTTCATGGGGAGGGAAAAGGGGGAGGGGATCCACTGATTTATGGCTGCCATTCGGCACGACAGCTTCCCGCGGCTACGAGCACCATTAATTACGACTTGCAGACTCTGTCACTGTCTATTGGAGGCTTTCCTGGCTTGGCCAGTCGGCAGGGCGCCTTGGGAGCCTCCTCCCTTTACGCCCTCGATTTTCTGTGCACCTGTATGTCCAGCCAAGTCCCCTTCTCTATCTCTCTCACCCTCTCTCTGATGAATGGTTTCTGCTCTATGGGCTAATCTCTTCTGGCAATCTTTATGTCGTTGACGTTTTAGCTCTTTTTGGTAACCCGTAATCTAGTTCTCAGTGGTAAAGTGGATTTGCCAGCGAAAATTAATGTCATAGTTTCCCAACGTAATACTATACCGATTTAATTAACGACGTCGAAACGTGTAATTTCGCAGGTCTCGAAGGGTTAACTTTCTTGTTTTCCAGTGTTGGACACGAGTTTAGGACATTTGGGCACCGGACTTTTGGGCACCGGACATTTGGGCGCCCGGACATTTGGGCACCGGACATTTGGGCACCCGGACATTTGGGCACCCGGACATTTGGGCACAAATCTTGAGGGGCAGTACAAAAATTGCCGTTTTTTTTCGCTGTGAGGGCAATTGAATGAAGAAAACGTTTCTAGTAAGACAAACGACAATTGGTTGTCCAGGGGGGCCCCCTCCCCCCGCCGTTAATATAGCCAAATTTTTGATAAATTTAAAACACTAAAATAGACGAAACCTTTTTTTATATGTTTGACAGCCTTGAAGGAGGTACGGATTTTTCTTAGCCCCCCCCCCCCCCCCAGCACACATGAAATGTCCGTAATTTCGTATTTTCTTCTTTACGATATTTTTCTATAAAGTACAACTAAACAAATTCTCTGCTAGTATGAGGAAACCCAGGACTCTTGTCGCGTGTGTGTGCGTTCTGAGGGGGGGGGGGCTTAAAACCTAAAATATGAAATATAAAAAATTTCTGGTCCGATCGGGAGATTTTCAGCGATATTTTTCTATAAACTATAACTAAACAAATTCTCTGCGAATATGAGGAAACCCAGGACTCTTGTCGAGTGTGTGTGTGGAGGGGGGGGGGCGTCTATTTTAGTGTTTTAAATTTATCAAAAATTTGGCTATATTAACGGCGGGGGAGGGGGGCCCCCTGGACACCCAATTGTCGTTTGTCTTACTAGAAACGTTTTCTTCATTCAATTGCCCTCACAGCGAAAAAAAACGGCAATTTTTGTACGGCCCCTCAAGATTTGTGCCCAAATGTCCGGGTGCCCAAATGTCCGGGTGCCCAAATGTCCGGTGCCCAAATGTCCGGGTGCCCAAATGTCCGGTGCCCAAAAGTCCGGTGCCCAAATTGGACACGTCATAGTTTTCGCATTCACACTCAGAAATATGAGAAATCTTTTGGTCTTGATTGTTCGTGAAAATGATTTTTTTTTAGGTTAAAGTGGTCTGACGTACCAGGGGTTGAGCTTAGAGCCCCGATGGCCTAACTTTTTAAGTACCATGGCAGATACTTGTGCTTACTGTTCAATGAATTTTCTTCCTAAGGCAACCAATTGAGGATAAGAGCCTTCTCATTTGGTACTCAGAAAGTCGTTAAAAGAGAAGAAAAGAACTGCACTGCTGGCGCTATCATGTTAATTAAAAAACATTTCAGCGTAGAGTGTATATATCATTTTAGAGCGTACATATTGTTTTATATAATACAGTATAAGTTTCATTCCTGTCGATTGCTCCTTCTGGGTGCAACTATTTTTTTGACGTAGAATGTATATATCATATTAATTGAAAAAACATTGCAGCACTTGGCATGACTAAAATTTGCGGTTTTCATTTAAAGATTGGTGATAACCAGGGGCCGATTGGCTCGGTAAACGGTAAAAATACCCCCGGAGAAAATACCCCCGAAAACTGAAAAGCGGGAAAAATGATTGCATGAAAGAATGCCCACGGAAAAATCGCCCACGGAAAAAACGCCCACGGAAAAAACGCCCACTTTTCGAAAGTAGGAAAAATCGCCCACAGACAAAATGCTCACGGGAAAAATATGTGATCGACTGATAAGTTTATATGTCTGTTATAAACGGTGTTCGGACAACTGGTCACAGACTGCTGGCCAAAAAACCGTTAGGGGTCATATAAAAATTGCAGTTTCTTGGCCACCTCACCTACATAACGCGAATATGGGAATGACGGAATGAAAACTTTTAGAAGGGCCTAAACGTTAGTCCTAATATTATTTTCTGCCTGAGTAATACCGCAATATTAATAATTTGATGTGCAAAATATTTTCTGCAAACCTTACAAATACGAGAGGAAAGTTCGGATTGCACTGAAGGACTGTACAGGTTGTATGGTGTTGGCCTGAAAGCCGTGGTAGTCTTATGCAACATTTATTTAAAAACATACTAATGATTCACCGTTGTCTTCAAGCCAACTGCTATACGATACTTTTCTAGAAACTACAAATAAAAAAATTATCTGCGAGTATGTGCAAACCCAGGGAATTTGTCTGGGGAGGAGGGGGGGGTGCTTAAAATCTAAATTATGAAATATAAAGAATTTCTGGTCCGATCGGGAGATTTCCAGCGTTTACAAGACACAACACGTCGAATTATCTGAGGGTATCTGCTGCCTCAGGAAACTAGTCGGGGTGGGGGGAGGGGAAGGTAATACCAAAATCGTAAAATATCAAGATTTCTCTTCCGATCTGGAGATCTTCAGCATTTAGAAACTGCAACTCGACAAATTTTCTTAGCGCATGTCACTCTCTGGAAACCTGTCGGCGAAGAGGGGTGGTGGTGGTAATACCAAAAGTGTAAAATATGAAGTATTTCTCTTCCGACCCGGAGAGTTTCATCATTCACATGCCTTCAGATAATGTGTCGAGTTGTAGCTGCTAATTGCTGAGAATCTCCCGATCGGACGAAATTGTTCATATTCTACACTTTTGGTATTACACACCCCCCCCCCCTCGCCGACAGGTTTCCAGAGAGTGGACATGCGCTAAGAAAATTTGTCGAGTTGCAGTTTGTAAATGCTGAAGATCTCCCGATCGGAAGAGAAATCTTGATATTTTACGATTTTGGTATTACCCCCCCCCCCACCCCGACTAGTTTCCTGAGGCAGAAGATACCCTCAGATAATTCGACGAGTTGCAGCTTGTAAACGCTGGAAATCTCCCGATCGGACCAGAAATTCTTTATATTTTAGGTTTTAAGCACCCCCCCCCCTCCCCCGACAAGTTTCCTGGGTTTGCACATACTCGCAGAGAATTTGTTTAGTTGTAGTTTCTAGAAAAATATCGTAAATAAGAAAATACGAAATTACGGACATTTTATGTGTGTCAGCTAACCAATCTCGGGGAAACGTAGCCACGGTGCAGCCCAGAACGTAATTTTTATACGGCCCCTTAAAACAGTTCATCAGTGCAATCCGAACTTTCCTCTCGTATTTGTAAGGTTTGCAGAAAATATTTTACACATCAAATTATTAATATTGCGGTATTACTCAGGCAGAAAATAATATTAGAACTAACGTTTAGGCCCTTCTAAAAGTTTTCATTCCGTCATTCCCATATTCGCGTTATGTAGGTGAGGTGGCCAAGAAACCGCAATTTTTATATGACCCCTATAAAAAAACACCGTTATAACAGACATATAAACTTATCACTCGATCACATATTTTTCCCGTGTGCATTTTGTCTGTGGGCGATTTTTCCGTGGGCGTTTTTTCCTATTTTCGAAAAGTGGGCGTTTTTTCCGTGGGCGTTTTTTCCGTGGGCATTTTTTCCTCATACCGGAAAGATGCCCCCGGAAAAATACCCCGGAAGAAATACCCCCAGAACAAGCGGTTCACTGTAACAGGAACACTGATGTGTGGCAGTGTTCCGGTGTGGCAATTTACCGGCAACCCTGCCACATATCTTTCAGCAACTTGGCCACAAAAGTTCAAAGAGGGGGAAGGTATAAAGATTGCCGTTTCTGGGCCTATATTGAGAACTGAATTGGGAACTCTAAACGAATTTCGCGAAAACGTTCCATGTAAGCCAAGCGAGAGTTGTTCTTTAATTTGAAGAAATAAATTGCCGAGGATCCGAGATACACTTGGAGGGGGGAGGGGCTCAACCCCCAACTTCCGTAATATTAGATTCTGGGCAGCTGAAGCCTGTCAGTGTATCCAGGCTGTTCCCCTTGAAGCGCCCGCGAGGTCCGTGAGCTTTGGGGGGGGGGGGTCCCCAAAATGTTAAAATGGACGTAGAGCTGTAAACATTAGAACCATGCTTTACATAATGATTCTGTACACGACCACAAATTTTCAGAAGGGTGGCGTGAATTCACCCTACCCCAAGTTTCTAAGAGCGCAGACAAGTGTTCAAGGTAAAGGATTTGCTCGCAAATTCTATCCTTCATGTTGTGTTTAATGGCAAACTATGTATGCCCTTCCCCCCCTCCCCCAGAAATTTGGTGAGGCCTGTGAAAGGGATACGAGGTGCTTGGTTTGGAGGGCTCTGCCCCCAACTTCCGTAATTTTATATTCTGGACCTCTAGAATCGGTCAGTGTATCCTCGATGTTACCCCTGAATAGCTCTTAGAAACTATGGAACGGTTACCCCACCCTCCTGAAAATTCGTGGTCGTGTACAAAATCATTATATAAAGCATGATACTAAAGTTTACAGCTCTACGTCCATTTTAACATTTGGGGAAACCCCCCCAGCTCATGGACCTAGCGGAGACTTCAAGGGGAACTTGCTGGATACACTGGCAGACTCAAGCGGCCCAGAATATAATATTACGGAAGTTCAGGGTAGAACCCCCCCCCCCCAACCAAGTGTACCTCGGATACTCGGCAATTTATTTCTTCAAATTAAAGTACAATTCTCGCTTGGCTTACATGGAACGTTTTCTCGAAATTCGTTTGGAGTTCCCAATTCAGTTCTCAATATAGGCCCAGAAACGGCTATCTTTATAACCACCCCCGCCCCTTGAACTTTTGTAGCCAAGTTGCTTAAGATGTGGGGCAGGGTTGACGGTAAATTGCCACATCGGAACACTGCCACACATCTGTGTTCCTGTGTGGCAGTTTACAGTGAACCGTTTGTTCTGGGGGTATTTCTTCCGGGGGTATTTTTTTCCGGGGCATTTTTTCCGCTTTTCAGTTTTCGGGGGTATTTTCTCCGGGAGTATTTTTTCCCGGGGGTATTTTTACCTACATCCGATTGGCTCACGGGTGTAGGAGAACTGGCCACCCGCAGAAGTGGCCCCAAAAATTTTAAGGGGTCGTATAAAAATTGCGTTTTTGACCGATCCATGCTTGGTTATCTGAGTCCTATAAAGTTTCCGTAATTTCGTCTTTCCTTAATTGCGATAATTAATGTAATTTTTTAGAAAAAATGTTTATGACGTTCATTTCAACGGAAGATTTCAGGGTTTTCTAACTACAAGTCTGCAAATTATCTGAGCGCATGTGCTGACTCAGGAAACTTGTCGGGGGGTGGGGGTGGGGGTACCAACGTGTAAAATATAAAGCATTTCTGGTCCGATCGGGAGGTTTTCATCATTTACAAGCTACAACTCGACACATTATCTTAGCTCATGTGCCCACTCTGGAAACCTGTCGGGGTGGGGGGAGATTACCAAATCTGTAAAATATTAAACATTTCTCGTCCGACCGGGAGATTTTCGGATGTAGGTAAAAATACCCCCGGAGAAAATACCCCCGAAAACTGAAAAGTGGAAAAAATGCCCCCGGAAAAAATACCTTCAGAACAAACGGTTCACTGTAAACTGCCACACAGGAACACAGATGTGTGGCAGTGTTCCGATGTGGCAATTTACCGTCAACCCTGCCCCACATCTTCAGCAACTTGGCTACAAAAGTTCAAGGGGGGGGGTATAAAAATGGCCGTTCCTGGGCCTACATTGAGAACTGAATTGGGAACTCCAAACGAATTTCGAGTAAACGTTCCATGTAAGCCAAGCGAGAATTGTACTTTAATTTGAAGAAATAAATTGCCGAGTATCCGAGGTACACTTGGTTGGGGGGGGGGGGTTCTACCCTGAACTTCCGTAATATTATATATATGTAATATTATATATATATATATATATTATATTCTGGGCCGCTGGAGTCTGCCAGTATATCCAGCAAGTTCCCCTTGAAGTCTCCGCTAGGTCCATGAGCTGGGGGGGGGGTTCCCCCAAATGTTGAAATGGACGTAGAGCTGTAAACTTTAGTATCATGCTTTATATAATGATTTTGTACACGACCACGAATTTTCAGGAGGGTGGGGTAACCCTCACATAGTTTCTAAGAGCTATTCAGGGGTAACATCGAGGATACACTAACCGACTCTAGAGGTCCAGAAAAGTTCAAGGGGGGACGAAGTTGGGGGTAGAGCCCTCCAAACCAAGCACCTCGTATCCCTTTCACAGGCTTCACCATATTTCTGGGGGAGGGGGAAGGGCATACATAGTTTGCCATTAAACACAACATGAAGCATAGAAATTGCGAGCAAATTTTGAACACTTGTCGGCGCTCTTAGAAACTTGGGGGAGGGTGAATTCACCCCACCCTCCTGAAAATTCGTGGTCATGTACATAATCATTATGTAAAGCATGGTTCTAATGTTCACAGCTCTACGTCCATTTTAACATTTTGGGGGACCCCCCAAGATCATGGACCTCGCGGACACTTCAAGTGGAACTTCCTGGCTACATTGACAGACTCCAGCGGCCCAGAATATAATATTACGGAAGTTGGGGGTTGATCCCCTGCCCCCAACCAAGTGTACCTCGGATACTCGGCAATTTATTTCTTCAAATTAAAGTACAATTCTCGCTTGGCTTACATGGAACGTTTACTCGAAATTCGTTTGGAGTTCCCAATTCAGTTCTCAAAGTAGGCCCAGGAACGGCCATTTTTATACCCCCCCCTTGAACTTTTGTAGCCAAGTTGCTGAAGATGTGGGGCAGGGTTGACGGTAAATTGCCACACCGGAACACTGCCACACATCAGTGTTCCTGTTACAGTGAACCCCTTGTTCTGGGGGTATTTTTTCCGGGGGCATTTTTTCCGCTTTTCAGTTTTCGGGGGTATTTTCTCCGGGGGTATTTTTACCGTTTACCGAGATTTTCAGCATTTACAAGCTACGTACAACTCGACACAATTTCTGAGGGCATGTGCGTACTATGCAAAACGAGGGGGGAGGGGTTAATACCATAAGTGTAAAATATGAAGGATTTCTCGACCCATCCGAAGATTATTTTCAGCATTTACAAGCTACAACTCGACACATAATCTGAGCGTATGTGCCTACTCTGAAAACCTGTCGGGGGGGGGGGGGGGTAATACCAAAAGTGTAACATATGAAAAATTTCTCGTCCGATCGGAAGATTTTCAGCATTTATAAGCTACAACTCGGCAAAATTTCTGACGGCATGTGCCTACTCTACATACTGTCGGGTGGTGGGGGTTTACTAAAACTGTAAAATATGAAAATTTTCTCGTCCCATAGGGAGATTTTCAGCATTTACAAGCTACGTACAACTCGACACATTATCTGAGGGCATGTGCGTACTCTGCAAACCCTTCGGCGGGGGGGGGGGTACCAAAACTGTAAATATGAAGAATTTCTCGTCCGATCCGAAAATGTTCAGCATTTACAAGCTACAACCCCCCCCCCCCCCCCCCAACAGGTTTCCTACGTAGGCACATGCCTTCAGATAATGTATAATGTGCTGTGGCTGCTAAATGCTGAAAATCTCCTGATCGGAAGAGAAATTCATCATATTTTACACTTTTGGTATCCCCTCCTACACACACACACACACGGGTTTGCTGAGAGTAGGTACATACCCTCAAATATTGTGTCCAGTTGTAAATGCCAAAAATCTTATGATCGGACGAGAAATTCTTCATATTTTAATATTTTACACTTTTGAAATTACAAACCCCCACCCCGCTCCCCGGACGGGTTTGCTGCCAAAAATCTCTCGATCGGACGAGGAATTTTTCATATTTTGAACTTTTAGTATTAACCCCCCCCCCCCCCCCCCCCCCGACTAGTTTCCTGAGGCAGCAGATTCGATGACTTGTAGCTTGTAATGGCTGAAAATCTCCCGATCGGACCAGAAATTCTTTATATTTCATATTTTATGTTTTAGCCCCCCCCCCCCCCCGACAAGTTTCCTGGGTTTGCTCATACTTGCAGAGAATTTGTTTAGTTATAGTTTACAGAAAAATATCGTAAATAAGAAAATACGAAATTACGGACATTTTATGTGTGTCAGATAACCAATCTTGCGTTCTGGGGCCACGGAGCAAGCAGCCCATAACGCAATTTTTATACGGCCCCTTAAAATTTTTGTGGCCAGTTCTCCGGTGGCCACTTCTCCGGGGGCCAGTTCTCCGGTGGCCAGTTCTCCGTACTCGGGTTCGGACATTTGGGCACATTCCCTTTTAAAGCAATGAAATTGGGCTGCGTTAAAAATGATAGTGTTCCTATATTTCTCCCTACTTGAGCAAGTGGTGTGCATAAATTTTTTTTCACTTATATCTCATAATCATTAAGAAATTCAGACATATTTGCGATTTTCTGTTTGAAAGACGAGGCGGACATTTAGGCACCAGGACATTTGGCCACAAATGTTTAAGGGGCCGTATAACAATTGCCGTTTCTTGGCCCAATTGTAAGAGTTTGACCGAGAAAATGTTCGCCGTAAGTTACTTAGGCACTAAATATTTACGGGCACGTGCCTACTCAGCAAACCTGTCGGGAAGGGGGGGGGGGGGTAATACTAAAAGTGTAAAATATGAAAATTTTCTCGTCCGATCGGGAGATTTTCAGCATTTACAAACTATAACTGGAAACATTATCTCTTGGCATGAACCTACTGAGAAAACCTGTCGGGGGTGGGGGTGGGGTGTTAATACCAAAACTGTAAAATTTGAAAAATGTATCATCCAATCAGATTTTCAGCATTTACAAGCTACAACTCGACAGATTATTTGAGGGCACGTGCCTACTCAGCAAACCTCTCGGGGGGGGGGGGGGGTATATGATAATTGTGAAATATAAAGAATTTCTTGTCCGATCGGGAAATATTCAGCATTTACAAATTACAACTGGAGACATCTCAAGGCAAGAACCTACTGAACAAACCTGCGGGGGGGGGTACTGCCAAAAGTGCAAAATATGAAGAATTTCTCTTCCGACTGGGAGATTTTCATCATTTACAAACTACAACTCGAGACATTAACTCAGGGCATGTGCTTACTCAGTAAACCCAATGGGGGGGGGGTCAATACCAAAAGTGTAAAATCTGAAAATTTTCTCGTTCAATCGGGAGATTTTCAGCACTACAACTCGACACATTATTTGAAGGCATGTGCTTACTCAGCAAAATTGCAAAATTGTCGGGGGAAGGGGAGGATTGCCAAAAGTGTAAAATATGAAGAATTTCTCTTCCTACCCGGAGATTTTCATCATTCACATGCCTTCAGATAATGTGTCGAGTTGTAGCTGCTAAATGCTGAAAATCTCCAGATCGGACGAGAAATTCATCATATTTTACACTTTTGGAATGCCCCCCCCCGACACACACACACACAGGTTTGCTGAGTAGGCACATACCCACAAATAATGTGTCCAGTTGTAAATGCCAAAAATCTGCCGAGCGGACGTGAAATTCTTCATATTTTACACTTTTGAAATCCCCCTCCCCCGGACGGGCTTGCTGCGTTGCCACATGCGCTCAGAACAGAAAATTTGTCGAGCTGCAGCTTGTAAATACTGAAAATCTCCCGATCGGACGAGAAAGTCTTCATATTTTACACTTTTGGTATCCACCCCACCCCCTCACATACACAGGATTGCTGAGTAGGTACATGCCTTCAAATAATGTGTCGAGTTGTAGCTTGTAAATGCCAAAAATCTCCCGATCGGACGAGGAATTTTTCATATTTTACACTTTTGGTATTAACCCCCCCCCCCCCCCCCCCACACACACACACACACCGCCCACAGGTTTCCAGAGAGTGCACGTGCGCTGAGAAAATTTGTCGAGTTGCAGCTTGTAAACGCTGAAGATCTCCCGATCGGAAGAGTAATGAGAAATTCTTGATATTTTACGCTTTTGGTAACCCCCCCCGCACTAGTTTCCTGAGGCAGCAGATGCCTTCAGACAATTCGATGACTTGTAGCTTGTAATGGCTGAAAATCTCCCGATTGGAACAGAAATTCTTTATATTTCATATTTTAGGTTTTAAGCCACCCCCCCCCCCCCCCCGACAAGTTTTTTGGGTTTGCTCATACTCGCAGAGAATTTGTTTAGTTATAGTTTATACAAAAATATCGTAAATAAGAAAATACGAAATTACGGATATTTTATGTGTGGGGGCTCTCCCCTTCCCATGGACACCCTTGGTGATATAGAAAAACTCGTATACACCTTGCAAGATCTCGGAACGAAACACAATATGTATACAGCCCCTTACTTGAGAAGGTGTAGTATTTCCGCGTGCGAGTTTTCTGGTGTACGAGTTTTCCGCCCTTTGCACTTCGCTCAGCAGGACGAGCAAGTGTACGAGTTTTCCACCAGTTCTCGTTAATCCAGGATCTACCTGAATTTTTTCACGAGGGAATTTATGAGGTATTTCCCAGGAGATACATGTGTTTTTGCAGTGGATATTCTCGGTCTCGTTTCGGCGTTCCAATAGCAGATAGCAGGGTTTTTGCAGTGGATATGCATGTGTTTTTGCAGTGGATATTCTCGGCCTTATTTCGGCGTTCCTACAGCAGATAGCAGGGTTTTTTCAGTGGATATTCATGTGTTTTTGCAGTGGATATTCTTGTCCTGGTTTCGGCGTTCCGATAGCAGATAGCAGGGTTTTTGCAGTGGATGGACATGTGTTTTTGCAGTGGATATGCTCGGCCTGGTTTCGGCGTTCCAATAGCAGATAGCAGGGTTTTTGCAGTGGATATACATGTGTTTTTGCAGTGGATATTCTCCGCCTGGTTTCGGCGTTCCGATAGCAAATAGAAGGGTTTTTGCAGTGGATATTCTCGGCCTGGTTTCAGCGTTCTGATAGCAGATAGCAGGGGTTTTGCAGTGGATATACATGTGTTTTTGCAGAGGATATTCTCGGCCTGGTTTCGGCTTTCCAATAGCATATAGCAGGGTTTTTGCAGTGGATATACATGAGTTTTTGCAGTGGATATTCTCGGCCTGGTTTCGGCGTTCCAATAGCATATAGCAGGGTTTTTGCAGTGGATATTCTCGGCCTAGTTTCAGCGTTCCAATCCGCCGCTGGTAATAATTTTAAAGTTTAGTCAGATTTAAGAAAACTAATAAATCTAAATGTGAAACTTATTGTATTATAGCATGAACTGTATTTTGCATGAACTGTATTATATGTATTATAGCATGAACTGTATTTTGCTCAACAAACGATAAATCATGTCAGAAGAATGAATAACCAGTCAATACAAATTTAAGTGAAGCCGGAAATACATGAGCTTTTACTTTTTCTTTCTCCATTTTTTTTTTTTCTTTTGTGGATGTTGTTTGCGCAAATTTCCTTCTTTTTCTTTGTTTTCTTCAGGAGATGATAAATAATGACACAAGAGTGAAGGTTCGTTTAGTATTAGTTTAAGTGAATACAGAAACCACAAATGCATGCGTTTTTACTCTTATCCTTTTCTTTTTCTTAATTTTGTTTTTGCGCACGAAGTTCTTTTTTTTTTTTTTTTTTTTTTTTTCTTTAATACGGGTATCAAATTCAGATGTTCTGAACTTAACTGATATCGAAAAAAAGAAAGAAATTTTCTTTTTCTTACTTGTCAGAATTCTTACTTGGCGGCAAACTTCCAAACCAATAAACTCTCACACTTTCTTCTGCCTTTAGGAAAACTGCTACACGGCGGAAAACTTCCACATGGGTAGACTTCTTCACCTTCTCATATAAGGGGATGTACACAAATTGCGTTTCGTTCGGAGTGCTGAGATGAGAGAGATAGTTTTCCTAGTGGGACAGAAAGAAATGTACGAGATTTCTTAGTTGAACAAAGCAAAATGTACGAGTTTTCCTAGTGATATAAATGCGTACGTAAGATCATAATGACACAAGGTTTATGTAGAAGCTTTCCGACTCACTGAAACTTGAGCTGTGATTTTAATATTTGCGACCTGATAACATGCAATAAATGCTTATCAAAAGAGACTCAACGAATCGGTCTTCAGGTGCTGACATGGCACCTAGGCTGCGTGCGGGCCTTTTTGGAAGATCTTAAGTTACAACCTAAATATTTTTTAATGCTAATAAAAGTCATCAAGCGATCATTTCTCAGCTGTTACAAGACACCTAGGCCGCGGGCCTTTTTAGCTTTTATTGCAAAAAGCCCCGCGGCCAAGGGTTGTTTTTTTTAACTTAAGACCTTAGACGATCTTAAGTTTAAAATGTTACGTCATTATGATCTTACGTGCTTATTTATATCACTAGGAGAAACTCTAACATTTCCTTTTGGTCAACTAGAAAAACTCCTGCACTTTGACAAGATCTCCGAACGAAATGCAGTTTTTATGCATCCCCCTATAGTATGATAAGGTGTAGGAGTTTACCGGTGTGGGAGTTTACCGGTGTGGGAGTTTTCCGTGTGGGAGTTCACCTGGGTCCAGTTTCAACACTGATTCTGAAGATGTATAAAATGTAGATTGCCCAGTGCTGCTTAAAACAGATATTTGAAATTATGAGCCGTTGTAGAATTCGCAGAGGCATATGCACAAAAATTTTACTTAAGGGAATCTTCGAAGTTACAGTAGCTTCGTATAAGTAGTTTTTCAGGTATATATTTCTTGATTTAGGCTGTTCAGTAAGTTCTAAAACTGACCGTGATGCACTAATGTATGGGTGTTTACAATACTTGTCACTGTCAGTATTCCGTAATAAAAGCTATAACGAAAATGTCTGTGAGCTTATAAAAGAAACGAGGCTGCAACGGGATATGCATTGCTTTTGTTCAGACTGACTTGTAATGGCAGGCTGAATTGGAGAGTCGAAGCACCCTAGAGAGATTGAAATTTTAACTAACGAGGGAAGGAGAGTGCGCCGAGTATATACGAGGCCTGGCAATTTAGTTTCCGAACTCTCCCTGAAGCTCATCGGATGGTAGTACTGAAAAATGATAGTAAGTAACGAGACAGATGGTTGGAGCAGCTGTTATTGTGATAATGCATTTGTTGTTAACCGTCGCAATCATGTCCGATATTATTTTAAAGTAAACATGAAACATCAAGCTTCCTGTGAAACTTAGAAAAGCTGAATCTCCAAAAGTGGGAAAAGAAAAATTAGGAGATACTCCGGTTACGACCGTGCACGGGCAGGCACATGATCAAATGTACAGAAAACATGAAAACGTGAAACAGTTCATGCTTCAAGCATGACAAAATAGACAGCACACAGGCCATGAGCAAATTAACGGCAATATTGTGGCAACACGTGGAATTAAAGTTACACATGAACAAACTGAAGGAAGTGGTGCGTACTGGCCTTTAGTTAGGCTCTCTATGGCTTCCAGCGACCGCTAAAACAGTGTCACAATAGTAAGGAATCGGAAGAATGAGATTGTTGAGCAGTTCTAGGAGGATTCTTTGCAGCTCCTCATTCAGAGCATGCTCCAGGTGCTAAAGTGCCATGGGAGGGGACGACCTAGCTGCAATGACGTCTGCCCGGTACGTCATATGAGTGCTGAATGGCGATGAGGTCTGGAGATCGTAAAGGCCAGTCCATGCGCTCGGTGCCCTATTCCTGTAGCATGTTTCCCAGCAGATGGGCTCGTGTTATATCATGCATGAAGAGGAATGTATCTTCAGCTACTGCGGCATGCAACTATAAGTCGGAGGATCTCATCTCGATATCTGACCGCAGTCAGGGATCCCATTCGAATGATGTACATGGCGGTACGACCGCCAATGCCGATACCTACTCGTACGACGATTCCATTTCTTTCCTGACTGAAGGCTGAGTTATTCTGTGTTATTCATTCGGGGCAGTGAAGGGCGTGACGATTATTGGACTGTACGCTATAGCGCGACTCGTCGCTGAACAGAACAGAGCGCCACGGTTCAAGGTTCCAATAACGCTAATTTCCACCCCATTCTGTACGGATTCTCCTGTGATATGCCTAGAGAGGCACACTCTAGCCCTGGACATACACACCGCCGGTCGATTACTTGGCATAGAAACCTCTTTGATGGAGCCCGATTGCTTACGGTCTGTGTGGATTCGTATCATCCTGTGGCTGCATATTCAAAAGTTTCAGTCCAATTGCATTTCGTCGGCAGTTCCTACGAGCCAGCACCCGTCGTTTTTGTGCTGTTCTTGATGTTGGCCAACTTTGCCTTGCATGGTCTTCTTCGCAAGGCCGTAGCTAGCAGGAAATTGGAGGAGTTCAACCCCCCCCGAAAGACAAGCAAGCCCCCCCCCCTGTGGAAGATGGACATTGTTGTAAATTCTCTGAACTTTCATTTTCGGTGTTTTATAAAAATTACTATTGTATTTCATTATAGGCATAAATACCTTATTTATTCGTGTTCATGTATTGAACTTTAAGAAAAACTTTGTAATGATACGGCACGAACGATGAATGACTAAAAAAAATTAGTTACTTCTTGGGGTGAATCTGTAGGAATAGTTCCGACAATGATTCTCAACCACCCAGGGGCATTGCTTTTTGGTGTTAAGTGTCAGGGAAATTCCCCTTTTTCTTCGAAGAAACGTAAAATATATAAGAACGTTACCTCTTCCCGAAAAGGGAAAGAAAAAAGCAGAAGCGGAGGTAGATGCGTAGTTGCGCAGAAGGGTAAAGACTGTATCCATAACTTGATAAGTGACTATGAGATATAAGCCTGCTGTTAGAAAACTTCCATGTTAGTTGGTCAAAGTAATGTGGAGTGGAGGGGATGTGGGTGGTAGCTAAATAAGAGAGAGAGAGACAGAGAGAGCGAGAGAGGTTGCTTTCAGCTTCTTCCTATTCGTTGCTTTGGGATCAGTAGGATCGGTTTTATGATGAGTGTGTGTGAGAGAAAAATGGTTTGTTTGCGTGAATTTGAGGGGTCTTGGTTTTTGAGTGGGGAAGGGAGGGGGTTTGGCTGTTTACCACCATAAAAAGAGGCACCAGTGAAGGAGAACGCATGATAAGAGATGGAGAAAAAAGTGCGACCAAAGAAGGTAGTAGAAATAGTCAAAATACGACATCAGTAACTCCTCGATGCTGTTACGCGGATCCACAGAAAGGACCAGAATCGTAAACTAAAAAACGAAATATGTCGTAGTTTATTCAACAATAAGGAACCTGCAGTTAAATCACAATGAAGTAAATTCTCAAAATGTGATTTTTTTTTTCTTTATATTTTAAGAGTTCCGTTTTCTTTCAGCATTCTCTTTTTCCATATTTTGTATTTTATTTTATTGTTTTTATTTTTGGGGGTTGACAAAATTATTCGCTAGTGAAGTACGTTAAAAAAGAGAGCGAAGAAACAAAGAAAAGCTTGCGTCTGTGTTTCTGGAAAACGTCAGTTTGTAGTTTAACACCGAGCCCTCCCAGGTGACGCTTCAGCCTCTCCTGGGTCGCTACGGCCCTGCTTCTTCGTACAGTTGCTGTCTCCTGGAAATGCTTCCACAGTTTACTGGTGACAGTCTGAGCAAGCAAGGAGGGATCGTAGCGCTAGTTAACGATCTCTGGACAGCTTCCGGTCTTCCGATTTGTTCTTTAAACTGTCGTTTCTGCTAAATCGCGTAGTGGGACTTTGTTCAACTCAGCTCGAACTTCCACTGGATGAGAGCGACTCAGCGAGCGCGATACTTATAGTTGGGTTGCTTTGCGTTTCTGTCAAGTGCGCACATGCGTTAGTGCTGCTGATTTGAATATTTTGATCACCTCCTTGTTGTTGACATGTGCCACTCATAGGTTGACCCTTTCATCACAAATTTGTGGCTAGCCGATTTTTCCGTTACTTCATACTGACATCGCGATATCCTCCGATTTTTTGAGCAAATACATTAAAATATAAGATTGATTTCAAATCTAGTTTTGTTTAAATGTTTCAACATTACAGACTTTATTTCTCTTTTGCACAAATTTTCCAGTCATTTTTTCTTCGGAGAATCTTCCGGCAATCTGCTTCCAGACGTGAATTTCTACTACGCAATTACTTAGTTCTTGGAATTGCCACAGTGACGCTACTGCATACTAGATCATAAACCAGGTTATGTTACATCCACATCGGTTTACGCTGACAAATTGTGTAAACTATGTACACGATCACATCATTGCAAAACGTAGTTTCTTTTTGCACCAACAAGTTAATCACTACGCTGCTCTGGCATACGGCTCTTGTTAACAAAATTTCATTTTTATAAAATCAACAAAAGAGAAAACATCTTCCCCTTTCCATGGAATCTTAACTTGCAATCAAGGGATTGACCGGAAGAATGCGACGCCAGACAAGAAGATAAACAACTAATCACCGAACCGTAAAACCAAAACTCACCATTCTTGCCAAAACATATCTTTCTCTCACGACGCTTGTGTCAACATTTGACCCGGCGGAAAGATGAGGCTCTCTCTCTCTCTCTCTCTCTCTCTCTCTCAGAGGTGATGATGACTTTGTGATCTGCGGTTTATTTAACGTCCTTCACGTCATCGTATGGCATAGTGCTGCCTGAAGAAAGATATTTATCAACTAGAGTGTGCTTCTTTTGAAACGGAAGAGAAAGGAACTTTAACCTCCTTCATGTATTTGTTTTTATTCGCTGGAAAGTCTACAAACACATTATGTACAGTGCTTAAAGATGTTCCGATTTATTCTCATCCATTATTCCGTGTTTAATTTTTTCCAGTGAATATCTCAAAGCCATACACTGATACTATTTTCATTCTGCTTTATCTACAGATGTTTTCCTGCAGAATAAAACATTTTGGGACTTCCATCCTGTACGCTTTGGTCGAGAATACTTAATTTTCCTTCTTTAAAATGTTTACCACATTCCTGGTTCCCATGTTTGTAGAAATTATATCTCGAATTGCTGTAGAACACGGCTGCCTGCAAAATAGTTGTTTGAGAACAAATTTGATTTGGGAATTCTGACACCAGCTAAATGGTAACATTATGCAAAAAAAATATTAATTTCCGGTGGAAATTTTAACGGAAAATCGATTAAACTATGTACAAATTGTATAATGGTCCTCTCGCCTTTTTGCCACCTTGCGTTTGACTCGATCAGCCTTAGAATCTCGCAAGTATAATGAATTAGCTTTATTTATCTTTTGCTAAGCTAATTATTATGAATGAATAATGCTCTAAGCTTCAAAATAATGAATTCCCAAAAGGGTGTTGTTAGTCGTTAATTATGAACTTAAACAAAGTCTCAACGCTGGTTATTTATATTAAGTAATCAAAGTCATAAACCTAACAGCCAGACAGAGGTCTGACAAAAACTATGAATTGAGAAAGACTGAACTTACTGCAAAACTTGTTTATTTCCAAGACTCTTGGTCAACTAAGGCACTCATATATCTTGTACATAATAATGAATAAACTTTCCTCTTATAGTACACACACTCTCATAACACCTCGCAACGCCAACACATCAACCTCAACAACACCACAAGTCTCGATGAACGCGCCTATATACTAGCTACCACCACGTCATGACTTACACTCATTGCCAGATCTCATTCAGCGGGTGAAATAATATTTCGTTCAGTAGGAAGATAATTTACATAGTAAAATAAAATAACCAGAGATAGTAAAATCAAAAGGAAAGTGAATATAGAGTATACGTTACACAAGAGCCATCACACATGAGTTGGTTCGTTCCCTTGGCGGTATCACGCCGTTAGTTCTTTTTTCTCGTAAATATATCTGAGAAACTAACTTATTTCCTCAAAGTAGGGCCATACTCTGAAAAAAAAACACAAAAAAACGCTGTGTCTGTTTTTGAAATGTAACCACGATGTTTAATAGTTGTTCTAAGAATAATGATTTCGGCTTTTATGTCTGTGGTCTTGTCAATGCATGGAGAAACTTAACTTATTCTTTTTCCGCGGTCTCGTTAAATCTTACTATCTTGGGCTTCCGTCCACTCTTGGGGCAAGCACAAGTTGCTCTTCATACTCCTTCTACGCTGGTCGCAAAAATCCTCCAGTTATATTCAGTTGGTCAACGCCAATGCGTCTCTTCTCAATTGAAGAACGCCGACCGAATCACAAAAGCTCTGTTCTCTGCCAAAATATTGTTTATCTATCTCTTCGAAGCCCATGGTAAGTTCTCTAATCCTTAGCTTTTACTCACCCGTTCTTCATCCACTGACACGAAAACGGCAAACACGCTGCGAAACATTAACACAACACATTTGGAATAACACATTAGAGTATACTGCTATTCTATCGAACCCATTTTCGTCTGCTGGTCTACATTTTTGATATATTTTCAAGTGTTTTTAATTCCTTGTTGCATGGCATAAGCTCTGTCTGGAACTTGCTTTTCTCATGCAGGTTGCAGAAAATGGTACAAACAAAGATGCCTTTTGCTCAAAAGTGAAAATTAAAAGATATTTAAATACAGACGAGGGTCTGAGAATCCTTCCTATGTTTCAGCTAATGCATTTTTTTTTCTTTAATTGGCTGGGTTTTGGGGACTAGATTCCCCACGAAATGCTTGACATGATTCTCGCATGCGAGCCTCTTGACACGGAACGATTGTCTTTCGGAAAGAGTTCTGTGCCAGTCGGATACACCGGGACCATGTAAGACATGTGTTGATCCTAAACAATTCCTATAAGTAAAACCTAGCGGTGAGGGCGTGTTCAACGGGATTTCCAGTGATGTCCATGAGAACAACTGCCATACCATTACACTGCCATCCTATTTCGTCCCAACCGTGCAGTTTGGCTCCAGCTGTTCACCCAGTTTGCATCGAATACAGACCTGTCCATTGTCATGCTGGAGCTTGGACTCATCGAACGAGGCGACCGGTTTTCAGTCATACGATATCCAGTACGGTACGCACTGCAGCCGCTGTTGATGACGTTCAGTCAACATGGACACGTGATCAGATCGCAGAGTGCATAGTCCCATCCGCAAAAACTTCCGCTCGACTGTGTGCTCGGAAACACTTCGCTGTTCTCCCTGGTTGTGTTCTCTCTTCGATTGGGGAGAACCATGAGCTGTCTGCTGTCCTAGACAGAATGTGTCGCCCAGCGTTCACCTCTGCTTTGTTGGGTGGGATGTGTCTTGCCACGTTGGGTGGGATGTGTGTCCCGCTTCGGATCACCCCCTTCTGCCGCTTTGAGTGGATATGTGTCCCGTTCTGATCATTTTCTCCCCCTTCTACTACGTTAGGTGGATGTGTATCCCACTTCGGATCATTCTCTCCCCACCTTCACTACAATGGCCGTCGAACAGCCAACAATGCCTGCGGTTGCTGAGATTCTGGCCCACACCTTTCTCGCGCCGATAATAATTTTCAGCTCAAAATCCGACAAGTCTTTCCCCATTGTACTTTTTGTCCGTGCCGTCTGTAAAAATAATGAGCCAGAGAAAAAAACGAAAAACGTCCATGAACGTGTATCGTACACCTCACTGAAGAAGAGACTAACGAATCATGGTTTCAGCCTTAATGCAACATGTTACACGCCATGGACGAGTATGAAGAACCTAACGATGATCCAAGAGTATCAAATGTGATCCGCCGAAAAATGACGATGCAGAGCGTATCAAATATGGCCAAGCGCGCCGGGGTGGGTCGAGTCCCCCCAGCCGTTGGTATGGCCAAATTTTTGATAAATTTAAAACACTAAAATAGACGAAATCTTTTCTTAAAGTATTTTTAAAAATAATAAGATATTAATGATTGTTTGTATCAATTATTTTTCATGTATTTTTGTATCTTGTACATTTACTAAAATGTTTGACAGCCTTGAAGGAGGTAAGGATTTTTCTTAGCCCCGTTACCCCCCTAAAAGTACTCATGGACGCCACTGAATATGGCCTGTCGAAAACTGATGATGCAACAGAATCCAATATGATCAATCGAAAAACGATATGTTCCATTGAAAAATGATGCAGAGAGTAAGAAATAGGATCCGTCAAACTCTGTTAGAAATCAGTAATTTTTTGAACAAAATGATATTTCTGAAGTACTTTCAGATTTCATGCCCCTAGCCTCATGAACACGGCAGCAAATGTTTGTCCGATTTAAAATAATCGAAAACAGAAAAAAGAAAAGAATGGATGAAAATGTGATAATCTTGAGAGCATTATAAGTTAGGACCTATTCTCTCTCTCTCTCTCTCTGTTCTGTCTGCCTTTCAGTGTTCTGTCTGTCGGTCTCTCTCTCTCTCTCTCTCTCTCTCTCTCTCTCTCTCTCTCTCTTTCTGTTCTGTCTGTCTCTCTCTCTCTCTCTCTCTCTCTCTCTCTCTCTCTCTCTAACTCTAAAAAATTACGAGTATTTGAAACAGGCAAATAATAGAGTTGTGAAAATGCAAAGAATTACACATTTTGATACTTTTTGTTTTTGGTATATATTACATCCTTCGTAAGAAATTAAATTATTACCCCGGAATAAATGTTTGAAATTTTCACTAGTTCGTCTGAAATGGTAAAATACTCTAACCCGGTAAATAATAAATGCCCCTAAAAATAAGATTTAAATTTTGTTAAATTTCTGAAATTATTTGGGTGCCATCTAAATTTTAATGAGAAATGCTTATTATTTATTTGATACTTTAAATTTATAATGTGAAAAGAAGTGAATGCAATACCATTTTTCCCACTCCCCCTTTTTTTTTTTTTTTTTTTTTTTTTTTTTAATGAAGGTTGGACGACCACCGTGAGCAACTCAATGGGCGAGTCGTCAGTCATAATTTAGAGCCACTGGCTCCAGAGAAGGGAAAGAGCCAGTGCCTTAAGACAGGCACAACATCCATGCCTAACCGGGATTCGAACCCGGACCCTTCTCGGACGAATGGTCATAAGTCAGCGCTGTGACCACTGCGCCACTGGTGCGGATTCCATTTGCTTGGTTTCAATAGTATACCAGGGAGGGGGGGGGGGTACAGCAACAAATCTTAAACGGCAAAAAAAAAAAAACTAGCTAAAAATTTTAGTTTGCGAAAAGTGATGGGAACAATGACCAATAAAGCACAGGGTTAAAGATGAAATTATTTCTTACAACAAAAAAGTTTGGTTTTTATTTCAGATATATGTGTTTCTAATTAACACAAGGAACTATACACCAGTTGCGCTTAAAATAGTATCACTATACTAGTATTCCGAATTTCTTAGGCGTAGAATATAAATCAAAGTTTCCAAACTTTCGCACATCAACCAGATGGTTTTTTCAATAAAGGTTGGGCAGTTTGCTGTCTACCTTTCTTGAAAAGGCCAGCTGGTATATGTGCGAAAGCTTGGAAACTTTGATTTATATTTTACGTCAAAAAAGTCGAATTACTATTATAGTTATGCTATTTTATGTGTTCTAATTTTTGATCTAGATGAAACAGAACTTTGGGTTTTAATGATAAAATATTTCTGTCAATGGAAACACCGAAGAAAGTTCCATAACATTCACAGGCCTAAGAGATCATAGAAAATAATTTTCTTCTGGATTAACTCAGCAGGCAAAAAAAAAAAAAAAAAAAAAGAAAAAAGAAAGAAAAGGGGTGTGCATCCTACAAACATTAAGGTTAACGGAGCCGGCTATTCAGAATTACGTTAAGTGAATAAGATATTGTCCTGTTTCAAAACCCGCATTTTAAACGTTTGAAACCGTAAATATAAAAAGTCACTGAAATCGTTAAAAACGTAATAAAATCAGCTAAGAAAAATAAAAAGTCGCTGATCCTAAGACAATATTATTCTTGAAGCTTTTAATGTTGTGCAGAAAAGCGCAGCTCGCGCCTGATCAACAACTTTGATTAAGGAATTCTCTTCAACTCTTATTTTACAGGCGGGCTGGGCTGTAGCAGTTCAGTATTTCTCTCACTCGATTATCACAGACCTTTCTCACGAAAATTATCACCTCTATCTCAGCGTATGCCATTTTATGTCGCAGTGCAAGATTAAAGATCACCCATTTTATTTTGCGTCTAGCTGAGTAAGTGCCACAACCGATATGGTTTTGCCAGTGCATTCAAGCCTGCTAAATCGAAACTTTGAATTCCTTAGCTTGATACATCTTCCTAGGAAATTTCCCCTTTTAGCTAAATAAAACTGCTTTTGAGAAGTTCTACATTATGAAGTAAAAGAAAAAGTGATGGTGGTTTTACATGAACAATTCTGTATTTAAAAGCAAAAACTGAATTCTTACCACCAAATTCTCAGGCATAACGACTGTTTCTTTTTATCAGCAAGTATCTGAAAGATATATTTTAAAGTGTGAAACCAGGAAACAGCATGATTTCTTGAGACATGTCTTAATATTGGGTTTGAGCGTGATATCTTTCTATATTCGAATATATACTGACGCCGTGTCGCGGCAAAACAGTGGTACATATTGTATTTCAGGAAACATGGTTCGACAATCTTTCTTAGGTTTGCAGTTATCCTATTGACAGAATTTTTCTGTTTCGCTTGCCAGAGTTGTAGATCACGGAAATAGCATACAATGAAGAGATTTACGTTTTCATGGTACCACCTACTGAACGCAAAAGAAATTTTTTTGAATTCGATTCATAGATATGCAGGATTCGTGTTCCGACTCGGACGGGTGGAAAAACGAAGACGAACTATAAGGGCGTTCTTTTTTGACGTACATTCGTATATGAAAAGAAATGCTAAAGATAAATAACTTTTTCTTAAAAAATAACTTTTCTTCCTTCTCCACAGATGGGTGTTTATTTCATATTAATAGCATTTTATTAGAACATATGAACAAGGTGCGATTGACTTGGACTAGCTCTATATCAGAGAACACACAACCTTTATAAGCTTAATCAGTTTCTACAGAGATGTTCTCTACTTTCAGCCTGCTGTTTTTTATGGGCATTTTCTCGCAATATATGAAAAAGAACATTACAAATTTAATACCCTTGTCCAGAGGTTGGTTTTCATTTCATATTAAGAACATTTTATTGGAATATATGAACAAGGAGCGATTGACTTAGACTAGCTCTATACCAGACAGAACGTAGTCTTTGCAAATTTAATAAATTTTTGCAGAGATTTGCTCTCCTTTCAACCTGCTTTTTTTTAATAGGCATTTTCTCGCAATATGTGACTCCTTCTGATTTTTCAGCAGCTGTTTATTATTATTATTATTATTTAAAACTCTATTCCAGGTTGTCACTGTCTTCGTGGGTCAAGGTAGGAACAAAACTCTGTCTTTTTATCGAAATACTTCGTAAGAGATATTGAAGGGAGAGGGGGGGCGGTAATGACTCAGTGAGCATCTAAGACTATAAAGATTTGCCAGTACCTTATTTAGGGTCATAGCTTGCAGGGAGGATCACAGCCAGCTTTGTGGAAAAACACATTACCCCCGCGCCATCCGAGGCTTGAACCTGAGCCCCAACTTGGAAATTTGGCTAGAAGCCTTGTCCTGTGCTTTCACTTTATGCATATACTCATAACATCCCTGAGTGCACTCATGGTTTATCGTGTGCTTTTTACTGTACTTGTAACATTTCTTGCGCTGTATCCTGTCTTCACATTGTGTACTTTATTTGGTCATCCCTGTGTATAATATGGTTCATCATGTCTTGTTAATGTACCAGTTACATCTATTGCGTCGTACAGTGCTTTCATTTTGCGTTAATTCCTCTTGTCATCCCAGTGTGCATTCCTAGTTTGCTCTGTGATCTTACTGTTCCTTCTGCATTTTTTTTTTTTCGTGCAATCCACGCTACCGTTGAATTGTTAATGCTAATGCCATCTCAGTGTATTTTCATGCTTACTCGTGTACATTAATTACCTTCAGCCCCGCCTGTATTCTGTTGCTTTGGTGCTCTCGTTAAATAACTTGCACAATTGTGCACGCTGTGTTTTTATCTCATGTATGTAATGTTTTACCTTCACGGCGGTGTTTGTGCTGTTCTTTTTCTAATTGTGTACTATTGTTTCGCCTGTGTTATCCTGTAAATCATGCCCAGCCAATGTCATGTGACACGATGTGTTTTCTCTGTCACTTCTCCTGCAATTTTTATGCAATAAGCTTTGCTTGCAGCATTTGTTATTCATCCCCATTGTCATTGCAGTGTATATACCATCATGTTTTAACAGTTTGTATTATTTCCCAGTGAGACGCCCAACACTGTACGTCTCCCTCTTATGTTTTCTTATGATGAATAATAAAAAAGCTATTTTGAAACCATGCCTCTGGGCACTCGGCAAAGAGTGATAAGCCATTGTCCTTAAAATTCATATTCACACAGAGTAGTATGCTCTTTCCCCCTTCGATTCTTTTCTGTCTTTTCCCTTATAATACTATGAATATTAAATTGATTATTTTTGGAGAAGGGATATTTCGTTAATGCATCTTCATAGTATGTCCTCCTCACAAGCCTCCGTAGGCAATCGATTATGATCTTGGCAGTAGGAAAGTTTACATCTTTGTTGTGTGTGAAGCATATTTAGTTAACGGGTGTAGTGATGTTCCCCTTTAACAGGCAAGCCAGGAAAATTTCTCTAAAAAACATTTGTTTGAGGCTAGTTCGAATGATGACTCCCCAAGCTGATGGCTGAAGTTGTTACTCTCTTGGCAAACTGCTGGCTGAAATTGTTACTCTCTTAGCATGCTGCTGGCTGAAATTGTTACTCTCTTAACAAACTGCTGGCTGAAATTGTTACTCTCTTAGCAAGGTGCTGGCTGTAGTTGTTACTCTCTTGGCAGCCTGCTGGCTGAAGTTGTGCTCTCTTAGTAAGCTGCTGGCTGAAATTGTTACTCACTTAGCAAGCTTCTGGCTGATGTTGTTACTCTCTATTCCAAGTTTTTCCAATCAAGAACCGATGAACACATAGCTATGTAATTTTATGCTGAGAAATTTGAGAAAATTCTCATTGAACTACGCATCATATCTCTCAAGTTACTATTGCCATTACCCTTCCCTTTTTCAAAAGCGTACATGACTGGCAAAATAAACAAGCTGCTGTATTTGTAAACATGAAGTGCACTTGCGGCATTTAAAACTTCAATCTGGCAAATTTTCCGTTGTAACGCCTCCACATATCGCATTTCGACGGAAAATTCTCAGACTACCCGGTTCAAGAGTGAAAAGATAAGACTTGATGGTATGCTGGTGCTGACATGCATTTGGTATCTTAAAAATTGGGTCAACCTTAGTGAACTCGGGTATAAATTGATCGGAAAACTGGCATTTGAGGCGGTTGCCGCGGTAATTTATGCAAAGGCAGAGTGCGCCACTATAATCGTTACGAAAACATAGAAGCGTTGGGTGTGTGATTAGTGCATGAATCGGGAAAGACTTCATTAAACTGTAAGAATGATTGTTAGGTTTCATGGGTCTTTCCAAGCTACAAAATACCGTATCTGCCTTGATATTATTTTTTAGGATAAAGAATTTCTGCAGTAAATCATGAATATGTAAAAAAATGCCGAAATACAGCACATATATTTTTTCATTTGTTTTCTCTTTCACGTTCACAATTTCGAGGTCAGATTTATGTTTCTTCCTCTTCATCGATTATTTTAGAATTCGGTCATTTTATGGATTTGTTTGCTATCCCAGTGAGCATCGGAGGAAGGTTCGGAGAGACAATCTGTTCTTCGATTCTCTCGGCTGCCTGGAGCCAGGAAAGGCTAATCAGAATTCTTGAAGTCAGAAAGGAGAAACAATCAGGACCGAAGCATGTATATATTGCAACCCTGTCTCACTTGGAACTTTGATTCAGAGGTTAGCATCGTGACAGTTATGTCACAGGACTTTTTTTTTCCAATAAAGGCTAATGCCGGATATTGTAGTTTACAAAAACTGAATTTTTGAATACATAAGTCCCATGCGGAGTTACAATGCTAAATTCAACTTTACTGAAGCGAGTTTAGTAAATACAAGCAAAATATTCTTCTAATTAGTTAATAAACTTTGGAAATATCTTTTTAGAGGAGTAACTGTTGTACGCATATACAGGGTAAGCCAAAATGATGTTCCCGATTTAAATGATTTGATAGTCATGTTTAATGTAAAGCAGATACACACAACTAGTACTGTTCAAAAGCACATTTCATAAAGTTTTGTTCAACTTACTTATAAATGTTCAATGTGTAACACGGCACACATCAAGTCGGTAATAAAGTTCCTGCCAAACTCTTCGTAGCCTGTCGGTGTCAATTTCTGTGATGGCTGCTGTGATGTAAGCTTTCAAATCAACCAGCATCGTTGCAAGTGGTGGTACATAGCAGAGCCCGGGCCCGAATCGGGTTTGGGCTGTAGAAGATTTACTACAGTCCGGGCTCGGGCTCTTAAGAGAGAGGAAGAGCGAGAGAATTTTTTTATAAAAATGTGATTTTATATGATTTAGCAAATGAGACACTTTATACACTATCTACCGACAAGTAATTGGACACCTGTGATGGCAAAGGAAAACGAAGTTTATTCACCTTCAATAGTTGGTGGAGCCTCCACGAGCGGCGATTACAGCTGCGACCCTCCGGGGCATACTCTCAACCAGGCGTTGTATGACGGCTAGCGGTATTTTCTTCCACTCTGCTTGGAGAAGACAAGTCAGTTCCTTCACCAATTTCGGACGGTGGGGGCACCCCTTAAGTCGACGCTCCAACTCGTTCTAGAGGTGCTCGATAGGGTTAAGGTCCGGGCTCTCCGCAGGCCATTTCATTCGATTAACCCCATTATCACCATACCAAGCCATGGTGGAACTCGCAACATGACAGGTGGCATTGTCATCCTGAAACTAACATGGGTCCACCCCGTAAAACTGCCACAACGTAGGAAGGCATTGTCATCCAAAATGGTGCAGTAGGTCTCGGCGTTGAGTCTACCAGAAATTGCGACCAAGGGCCCCGTGCCATACCAGGAGAAACACCCCCATAGCATAATTCCACCGCCGCCGAACTTCACAGTTGGCACAATACATTCCCGCAGGAGGCGTTCTCCAGGCAGACGCCAAACCCAGACAGACGCCAAACCCAGACCCCGCCATCCGAACGGTAGAGTGTGAACCTTGATTCGTCGCTCCAGAGAACCTGTTTCCATTGTTCAACGGTCCACTGTCGACGTTCTTTGTACCACGTTAGCCGAGCAGTGCTATTGGACTTGGTGATCAAAGGCTTGTGGGCGGCAGCACGTCCATGATAATCGAGCAGATGGGCTTCCTTATGGATGGTATTCATCGAAAGAACACTCCCGGATGCCTGTTGAAACTCCTTGCGGATGTGGCCCATCGATTTGGTGCGGTTCTTCCGAATTTCTCTGGCCAGCACCCGTCGGTCTCTAACTCCCAGTTTTGTGGGTCTTCCGTGTCGGGGCACATTCCGACAGTCACCTCTCATCTTCCACTTGCCAATCACGCAGGCCACTGTTGATTTTGGGTACTTCAACTCGCTGGATATGTCACGTATGGATCGGCCATTTCTGTGATACCCGACGATTACACCTTTCTCGAAATCAGAGATCTCCGAACTGCGTGGCATCTTGCATGCGACTGGTTGCGTTGTTGTTTCCCACACGATATTTAACGGCGGCGGCCGTGACGTGTATCAGGACCGCAAATATCGTCGATTGCAGGGGTGTCCAATTACTTGTTGGTAGATAGTGTAGTTGGTAAAGGGAATTCTTCGGCAACTGGTTTTGGCTGGGGAGCGGGCTTGGGTAGAAAATGCCATAGGCCGCGCATTAGTGTGCTACTGCTATAGTTGATAGCATGCCGACGATAATTTACTCCCTATCTCCACGCTGTAGCTCCCTGCTAATTCTGTGTAGCATCGTACATATTGCAGCGTAATATGGGGCGATAATATTAGCTAAGCAAGATACAATTGTAGCACCGCCCGATCATATTGGATACCTGGCCGCTCGAAGCACTCAGGTGGAAACGAACGTTCAAAGAAAATCGTACAGTTACACTAAGAATAGGTAGAAGTTCCTTCCCCACTCTCCATTTGAGAAACACATTGGTTAATTGCAGGAGGAGGAGGAGGAGGAGAGAGTCGAAGTGTGGGAAAGGGGATGTTTTTCATTAGTGGTTGAACAGGTTATCCAGTTTTCGGGCTCGCCCGGGCTCTAGCTTGCAATATAAAATTCGGGCTCGGGTGGACTCGGGCTGATATACCATGGGCTCCAACGGGCTCAGGCACCAAAAATTGAGCCCGAACTCAGCTCTAGTACATAGACACAATCTTTTATGAAAGCCCACAAGAAAAAATTCACACGGGGTAAGTTCTGGGTTCGTGGTGGCCAACGCAACAGTTCTTCATCACCCTCAGCTGAACAGCCATCCATCATTTTGGCAGCCTGTCATTGAGGTGGCCCCAAACCTTGTTATAGAAATTGGGTGGAGCACTATCGAGTTGAAAAATGAAATCCTCAATGTCTTCTTTTAGCTGTGGAAGAAATCATTGTTCGAGCATGTCGAGATAGGTAATTCCTGTCACACTGGCTTCAGCGAAGAAGGTCCCATACACCTTTTGATGACTTGCACAGATGACATTGAGTAGTGGGGAAGCACGACTTCTGGTTATTTCCAACAATGAAGGAGAAATTTCGTGGCGCAACATTCAACACAGACGCTAACTTCATTCAAGCTGTACAGGAGCGCCTTCGCCACATGCTTTGAAAAGTGGACCGAACGATTGGACCGTTGCATATCATCCGAGAGAAGATACTTTTAGAAAGAATAACATATATTTAGCTGTACCTATATTTCTTCATTTTGTGTGACTTTACTCTTTGTTTTTATGGAACGGCCGTTGTATTATTAAATGTAAATATTCCCTCTAATCAAAAAACTAAAGGTTTCACATGCGATTTAAATCATTTTCTTCTTGCCCCAAGATATAGAGAGCCTGAAATCTTCATTCAGTCTCCAAGCGTCAATGCAATCTTTATAATTTTACATAGTCTTCATCCAGTGCTAAACAAACATGCCAACAGCACCATTTCCACAACATAAATCAATACAGTAACACTATAAGGTTAATTGAAAAGAATATATGCGAAAGTTTTTAATTTATTGTCACGTGCGATACATGACCAGAACTGCCCTGGTGTCCCACTACACCTTAACCCCCTCCTCCGCTGAATCTACTACTGTTTATCTTTATCAGATATTTTGGCCATGTTTACTTGGGCCACCCTATTACACAGAGGCTATGTTGCCAGGTTTCCGCACAGATTGTCTGGGAGGACTGGAATTTTTTGTCTGGGAGGACTGGAGTTTTTTTGCTCTGGATGTCCCACTACTTGATACGAGCAGCTTTGAATCATGACTGGGCAAGTAGTCCCAGCCTTCAATGCTTTCACTTGTCGATAAACTGCATGAAATAATTTTTTATTTCAGTGTTAATGTAGGTTTCTCCGACCCCGTTCAGAAAGAAATATTATAAATACCGTTTAATGTTCACGTTCACTCTTAAAAATTCTTTGTTTGTGCCATTTTGAGCAGCGTCCGTGAGACAGGTAAGGTCTTTAGACAGGTTGGCGCAGAACAGCAAGGGATTAGCAATCCTAGTAAACAATGTTGAATTTTGCTAAAAGAACAGCGGTATATACCAATGTACATTTTCTAATGTGTTCCGCTGATGATGGCGAATGTGTGCTTTTTGTCAATGAATGAAAGAAACGGAGATAGTCGAAATCTTCAAAGTAGACCCGGCAGAAAAATATAACTACTTAAATAGGCTAGTCAATTCAATGAAATTAACCACTCCTGAGGCTTGAGGGAGGTACAAAATATTTGTTTGTCGGATTAGTAGGGCTTCGTGCGTCGAGGTAGGATTGTCGTCCCGAAACTAGAGACAGGGGGCTCACTGTCTTACGATTACCTGCCAGAGGTAGTTGGAGTATTTATCTTGGAGATTCGCTGCTGAGCGTGGGGGAGAGCGCTTGGCTGGCAATAAAGAGCGGTTGAGGTCCGTGGTGCTATTAGTAAACGGGACCACAGAGATCAGCGAAAGTTTCTTCTTTTTCGATTGGATTGGAGGTTTAGCGACCACCGTCAGCAACTCAATGGGCTATAAGCAGTCGCCTGTCCCTAATTTAGGGTCACTGGTTCCAGGGAAGGGAGAGAGCCAGTGCCATAAGACAAACACAACATCCATGCCTCACGGGATTCAAACCCGGACCCCTTTTGGACGAATTATCAGAGGCCATCGGGGCGGCGAAAGTTTCTTCATTCACTGAGAAGTACGACAAGTACCAAAGCCTATATAATTGTGCCTGAAGTAACCATTAAATTACATTATTAAGATTTCCGAGAAAGACTCTTGACTCATATTTTACCGTGTGTGGTTCTGCTTTGATGTAAGAAGTTAGTTTCGTCTGATACTTTCAGAGAAAGAGGGACTAAACGGCATCCCATCGCGAAAGGAACGAACCCAAATAAAACGTGATGGATCATAAGGCTAATGTAGACTAGCGTAAAGTGACGTAAAGGTGCGAGAGTCGTTACCACGGGTGACGGAAGGTAGGGGACACGGGGTCCGGACACCCCTTGGAATTTCATGGTCCCCTTTACTGGGGCTTTTTCTACGAAAGATATCTGGTTCACATATTATGAGCTAATGTTTTTTGTGGATGATTTCCTGGAGAACGCCACCACGCTCTGCAGTTTTCTGTAAAACGCTTCAGGTACTGTACAATTAAAAAAAGAAATTAATTTCGCACAAACAAGGTGAACAGTCAGCTCAGCGTTGTGTTTTTCTCTTTAAAAAGATCATTCAGAAGTTATTAAAATTATTTAAAAGCAATAAACAAGGCGAGTTTTTCTCTCCCTTTTTGTGTTTTCTTTTCTTCTTCTTCTTCTCATTCTCCTTTTCTTTTTTTTTTTTTTTTTCCAAATCCGAATGTTTCTGACTCGAGATCTGAACACCCTATACATCTGCCAAATAAATAACTGAACAAAAAATAATTCGAACTTGTATGTATTAAGTGGTAAGTACACTGCTGCTTGTTGTACACAGGTCTTTCTTGGAGTTTTGTCACATGGAAGATAAATGAGCCTGGCTGAATGTACATGTGCTTTTGCTGCGAGACCCTTAAATGGCAACGGGCTGGATGTATTGCTAAAAGAACTGACCATTGTTGAACAACTGAATTTTTAGACTGGACACCAAAGGGCAGGAAAAGATTCAGAAGAAGACCAAGTCGGAGATGTGTGGATGAAATTCGCAATGCTGGAGGGACAAACTCAAGACAAAAACCTGTGGAGGGCACTCGAGGAGACCATCCAGCAGTGGATTGATAATGATTGATGATAATTTAGGGGCGACAAAAATGGAAGTTTTTGAATTCTATCAGGATAAAATAAAAGTTAATGAAAAATAGAGGGGAAATGAAAGCATTATTTTCTAACGTAAGTTGATTCATTTTTATTAAATTAAATTATTTTTTTGTTCTAATGTAAGTCGTACTTTAACAAAAATTTTCAATACGTCTTTTGAAATAAAGTATGTGCTCAGCATCGCTATGTCCGTCAGTCCACCTGTAGACGCCTTAGCTGTGCAACTATTAGTCCGATTTTGGAAATACTTTCTCAGTTGAAAACCTGAACAGTCCACACGTTTTGGTATTTATGCGATTCATAACTTAGCCTCTGCGCTAAGACATCTAAGTGGACCCGCAAAGAACTCATGACGGACAATAATTATTGAAGTCCGTTAAAACACTAAACTCTGGCAATATGCTGGTGATAATTAATACGCAGTGCATTCTTCAAACTAATAAATTACCTGCAGAGTTTTTGTAAAGTCACTGGATTTTCCCACTGTTCCCACAAGAACATGAGTTAAAAGCTTAAGATTCCTAGATTTTTAAGTCTTGGAATTTTTAATAATTTAGCATTGTATACTTGGCGCATCTTTTGTGTTATGCAATGTGAAGCCACAAAGAATTTCGCTCATTAAAGATTCCAAGTGCAAACAGGGAGGTGTATGTGGATGGTAGATAAAAGCTGAAACTGTCTCGCCGACCCCACTGTACACAGCGGCATGGGAACGTTTATCCTTAGTAAGTTACTGCCTTGAAATATGTCCGTCTTCTAGCCACTGACAGTAGACCCGAAATCGAGTGGAAATCATACGAGACAAAACTAAAACTATTTTACTTCTGTCTCTATATAAATATTATGTAAGCCGTGTATTATTTGCGGTGTAGCGTCATGCCGCCTGGGCCCTTGGTAATGGCGGGTCTCCAGACTACAGCCCTGGTAAACTACCCCGTAATCCGGCCCTGCGTAAATTCACATGCTATTAAAGTCAAAATATACTTTACTCTATACAATTGCTTCCAAAAATAATTTTTGCCTTCCGACATCTTTCTCGACGAAGGCCATTTTACGTACATTTCCCATTCGAAACAATGCATGGTGTCATCTCTAAATGTAAATGTAACATATTTTTTCCGAAGTTTTAGAGGTCACCACCAGAGTTGGAAACGGGTCACGGGTCGACAATTTCATGCGGGTCCAACGGGTTGGGTCAAGGTGTTCCTGACCCGGTTGTATTCCCGTTTTATTTTTGAAAAGAGAAAATAAATTCCACAGAAAAATGCGCGTTGTGAAATTCTGTAGTCGATACTGGTGTCCACTGAGTGAATAATGACTTGCCATGCAAAAATATTGCCGTCTCTTTCTTAAAGCAGCGAAGATTTCAACCGACCGACGTCAGACACACTATATCGTAAAAAGATACTTCCTTTGCGTTCTTTTACAGAGCGATTATCCAGGGGTAGGCAAAAGCCATTCGCCTACTTCTCAGCTGATTCACTCTCTCCGTGCGAAGTTCAATGTTTGATTAAGAGTTCCTTTTGACATGGCATCTTTTACATAGAAGTTTTCGATAGTTTTGCTAACATCCCGTTCCCATGACATGTCATGTCGAAATTAACTCCTTATTTGTTAATATGTATGGATTTAATATTAAGGAGGTTGAGAAAGGCGTCGAGGCCAACGAATACGTGCTTGTTCAAAACCACAAGGGGGAGAGTGAATGCTGGAAATTGTTTTGTCTCATTAAGGAACCTGTGAATAATTCTGTGTTGTTTGGTCTTGCTTGTTGTTCAAAATGTGGAAAGTGTATAATTACAAAGAAAGATGTCGACGGTGTAATAAGAGATTATGGAACCAAAAATCTAACGGACCATATGAAAGTATGCACACCTCCATCAAAGCGTTGAAAGAGTGAACAATCTAAATAAGTTTAAAAAATGCATTTGTGTAATCGTAAATAATGATTCCCATTTGTAATATACTCACGGTCATGGTCAGCCAT
Organism: Macrothele yani; assembly: GCA_039090855.1. NCBI lineage: Eukaryota > Metazoa > Arthropoda > Arachnida > Araneae > Macrothelidae > Macrothele > Macrothele yani. The sequence goes on from CM076991.1 coordinate 2,206,107, forward strand.
TACTTCACAAAATAGTGGCACTAAAGATGGCACTAAAAGTTAGCAAGTAACCAAATTTTATTATTAAAAATGGATTTCAGTTATTAAATATCAAGCAGTTATTGGGATGAATCTCGTATATATTACGTTTATATGTATAATATATACTGTATATATAAATTGAGTTTCGAATTTATAGTTCAAAGCAGATTTGTCCGTGTCAGTTACAGGTCTGGATCGGGTCGGGTCCAGTTTTGGGACATCCGGGTCCGAAATTTTGGACACGTTTCCAACTCTGGTCACCACGATAAATAATTTGCATTCATTTTTATTTTGTGACAAAATCTTTGCTACGAGTGGTACTTATTTCTGTTTTTAACTCGTTTACAGTCGTATCTTCGCTTCTGAAAATGTAACTAAAAAATTATTCAGTCAGACACCACTTAGAGTACTTTTTATAGTTTTACCGCTTGGGGGCGTTAATGTAATTTCTATAATCATGATATATCCGTTCCTCCAAAGGTCAGATTCAAATAATGCGTTTTTCTACTGACGCTGTTTATGAAGAGGAATACTGTATTTTTCATACATTTGCCAATTTTTCTACCGCACAGTTTTGCCACTATAGAGGGTGTAAGTATTAATTTCTATTTGTGATATACTTGGAACCATATCTTTGTTCCTAAGAACCCGCATTGTAAACTTATGTTTGCCTTGGACATCTTCCTTGGTGAAAAACGCTTTGTGCAGAATTTGTGATTTTCCGTACTATACATTTCAGCCGCTAATAATGGCTCAAGGTACAGAGGGTGAGTCGAAAGTTTTGCAATATTTGCATAAACGCATGTACTGCGGCGGGTATGACACGTGTTTAAACTAGTTCAAGGCGCGCACCGCAGTCAGTCGAAAGGAATATGATGCTGTGAACAGCATTGCAGGTCGTCGTTCTGTCTGTGGATGGGACGCCTAAAAGATGAACAGCCACAACCAGCTAATTAAGGAACTTTTGCTTTACGAGTTTGAACTCGGCCATAACGCTGCTCAAGCAACATGAAACATTTGTCATGCGAAAGGGGAAGGTTCCGTGGAAGACAACACCGTAACCAGATGGTTCAAGAAATTTCGCTCTGGTGACAGAAACCTCGACGATCAGCCAAGGTCAGATTGGCCGCGAACCGTAGGTTTGGAGGCCGTAGAGGCAAATCCGACTACCAGCACTCTGAGATTATCAGGCGAGCTGGGCATATCACAGACTACCGTGGTTCGTCATCTTCAGGACCTCGGCAAGGTCTACAGGAGCTGCCGCATACTGAGAAAAGCGTCTTGTTAATTCAGCAAAAAAAAAAAAAAAGACTGTTGAATTTACAAAAATATTTTGCTGAAAATTATTGTTGATTCAACAAAATTTATTGTTACCATGACATTGTTCATTTAACAAACTGCCTAGGTCGATTTTTGGGGAATTTGTTTGATCCAACAGTATGAATTGTTACTGTGATAAAACGTTTAGTTGGATTAACAAATTAAAACGTTTAGTTGAGTTAACGGAATTGTTTTGTTGACAACACGAAATAATTTTGTGTTGCCAACAAAACAATTCCGAAGGAGTTTGACTAAAGCAACAAAATAAATCGACAAAACAGCTCAATTTGTTTCAAGCAAACTTTTTTTCTCAGCGCATTGTCCGTCACGAACTGACGCCAGCTGATGCGAGTGGAAGTGTAAATGAAATTCCTAGAAAACCCTCGCGATGCCCGTTTCATCAGGAGAATAGTTACGTGCGATGAAAAGTGGGTCTATTTCCGTAATCTTAACACACAAAGGCAGTGGTTGAACCCGGGCCAGTTTACTGAACCTGTTGCCAAACCTGGGCGCTTCGTGCACAAGGTGATACTCTGCATCTGGTGGAATTTCGAGGGGTTAATCCATTACGGATTTGTTCCAGATGGTCGGACCATCAACGCCAACCTCTACTCTGAACAGCTGGAGCTGATGCATGTAGTTTGGGAGGAGAAGTACCCGGCACTGGTGAACAGAAAGCGCGCTCTCCTACAGCAGGACAACTCTTGGCCTCACGCCGCGTGAACGACCCAGGCAAAACTCCAGGAACTCGAGGGCATCGAACTGATGCCACACCCAGCATATAGTCCGGATCTTTCCCAGTCTGATTATTACTTGTTCCTGTCCATGATTCACTTCCTTCGCGGGCGGCAATTCAACAACCAGGAGGGGTGGCAGCTGGGGTAAAGGAGTTCTTCGCCTCGAAGGTCAAGAACTGGTACCACCGCGGAATCGAATAACTGGCAGACAGATGGCTAAAGACGGTGCAACACGATGTCCTATACTTTGAATGCTAGTCAGCTTTCGTCGTAAAGGTACGTATGAAGACATAAAATGATCAGAATAATGCAAAACTTTCCACACACCCTCTGTAGCTATTTCTATTTGCGGATGTATCAAGGATTGTGTAGAAATCCGGTTGATTTTCTTTCCTTTTATTTTATTTGTTCTTTCTTTTTTTTTTTTTCAACCGGTTCTATACGCTATAAGAACATTACTAACATTGTGCATTTGAAATTATGCGCAGATTTGTTCCGTGGAGATGTAAATGCATTCCTTTTCTTGCTGATTTTTTCTTTTAGAAATCTACTTTGAAATATTTTTTTTCGTGTTGGAAATGATTCAAAAGACGCGCTCATTACACCCGATAATTCGGTGTCATCTTTCTTGTTTACTTTTTGTGTCGGAATCGGTTTTAAACCCAGCATTTGTAGAAGAGGTACATGGAGAAAACACGACTGTAGATTAAAAAGGTCTTTGTCGATGCAACTATTCCATAAGAAGCGTGCTGATGTCAAGAAGACTGCGGTTTTGTGGTCATGTGATGAGGAGGACTCGTGAAGAATTGGCAAGAGAAGTACCACGGGAATGGAATACTAATGGAACGCGACCTAGAGGAAGACCAAGAAAGCGGTGGTTGAACTGCACTGTATAAGACAAGACATGGAAACGGCAGGAATTGAAAATGGAATTGGAAGGTATAGAAGTTTGGAGGACAGTTATTGCATCCGAGAGAGATCTTGATCTGTAATGCCATATACGATGTGTCTAAATCAAATTAAGGTCGTCCTGGTTTTGTCCCTTCCCTGAAACCAGTGGCCCTTAATTAGGATTGGCGACTCCTTATAGTAAATGCTCATGGAAATGGGAGCGACGGGTGTGGGGCGAGGTCAATACCCGAAATAAATGAGAAAACTACCGATTGATTTACGTCCAAAATGTGAAATTTTTTGAAATGTCAAGACATAAGGGCTTCTTCGGGTATTTAGAAGAATTCTTTAAAAAAATTGCGATTTATATATGACAAGGAGTTACCTCGAAGCTCCTTTTGCTTAACAAATGAAATACGGGTATGAATGTCGGTTCAAAAGTGACGTCTCAGCATTGAATTGGGTTTCCGACAAGGGAAGGGTTTAACAGCCTTTGGGAGATCAACTTCTGAGTTGCTGTCCGCTCCAAGGCTGGGTATGTCCCCAGTGTCATTCAACTGCGAATGCGGGTTCCCTAATCAGAATTGTTATTTTATTTGGTATGCATTACGTTGCCATGGAAACGGATTTTTCCCCCTTCATTAAAGGGGGTGAAGATGAGAGGCACTTGATTCCGGTGAGTTCAACGTACCTCTCTTAATGCTTCCATTCAATAAACACAGAGCACTGTTACTTAAAATTTCCTAATGCTTTTTTTGCAGACAATAATTTCTCGTTAAGATAAAATGCTCAGAGTTTCGTGCCTGGTGAGACATTGGTGGATTTGCGTTTCAACTTCGGTTCTTCTCCTTGAGTGTGGCCGACCACCCTGAATTACTGTTAAACGATTTCTCCTAGGCTTCGATGCTCATGAGGGTTGTTAAACTACAAAGAGAGGGGGTAAATAAAACGCAAAAAATAATGAATTTAAAAAGGGGCGAAGAAAAAGCGCAGCTGGCCTGCGTAATTAAATGAAACTAAATATCAAGTGCATTGTTGACATTGACACCATCTAGTGATCCTGTAACAAGGCATGGTTACGAATAAGGTATATTGAAGGTATATTGGGTTCGTCCTGATGATACCCAGCCAAACGCTCTGTGAAACTACAGTCGATGTTAAATATACATTGTATTGTGAACAAACGTTGGTATTTTTATTTAATCCCTACATCACAAGTTTTTGTAGTCATAAATTATATATAAGGTATATTGAGTTTTACCTATTGTTCTGAATCTCTCTCCCTTCCCTGGAGCCAATAACTTAATTAGGAAAAGACAACTGTAACTTCTGTTTCCAGAGTTGATTAGTGTGCAATTTTTTTATTTGAAAAACTTTCTATAAAGTAGAATATTTAAAATTTAGTTTCGATTTTGGACCGCCACTAGCAGAGTGGTTAGGCCAGCCACCGCCGGAACAAAGTGCTGTTGAACAAAGAATCACCGATAGTTCCCGCTCATTCTTCAGGCATTTCCCCCTCCGCCCTAGCAATGAAAGAGCTTCTGTGAAAACTAGCGAAAAACTGCACTGCGGGACAGTATTATTGCTTCGCCAGAAAAGACCCGCGTGTGAAACGGGCCTAAGTGCTCGGAGATGGCCTAGTGGCACCAGTATCGAACTCCGGGAATTACTTCGAGTTGCTTCTAATGTCACAGTATGTACTCAAACGGTACGAAACCGTTTCCACGAATACGACTCAGAGCAAGGAGGCCGCTGAGATGTACAGCATTGACATCAGCTCACCATCGTCAAAGATGTACCTGGGTACAACAGTACATGGCATGGAATGCAGAGTGGCACCATGTACTTTTCGCAGATGAATCCGGTATCGCTGTTTATTCTGATACTCGAGAAGGACACGTGTGGAGGAGATCCGGCACACGATTATAACCACACTATGTGTAGTCCGTCTACACTTAGCAGCGGCAGGCAGTTCTGGTCTGGGCAGAAGTGAGTTTTAATGGCCATACTTCCTTGTATGTTTGTTAAGACAACATAAATGCCTCAGTGTACCGAAACGAGATCATTGTGGTCATTGTGACACTGTTTCACGCTGCTGTTTGAACATGCATTCCGTTTCCTCGATGACAATGTAACATGAATGCCTCAGTGTACCGAAATGAGATCATTATGACACTGTTTCACGCTGCTGTTTGGACATGCATTCCGTTTTCTCGATGACAATGCAACCTGTCACCGTGCCAGGAGGGTGCTTCGGAGCTGGAAAATCATGGGATTGAATCGTTACAGCTGCCTCCAAGGTCTCCAGATCTTTATCCTATTGAGAACATTTCTGCGCAGCGATATCTGGATAAACGTTCAATACCACCGTACACTGGTAGACATTCGTAACGACTGTAATATGAGACGAGCTGCCCCAGACTCCAATAATAATGTCATTGCAAGTATGTCTCGTAGGTGTCAATTCGTTCTGGACCTCTCTATACTCTCTCTAGACCAAAGTCCCGTCTACCTCAAAAAACCACGTGTTTCGTCCTGACCCAAATACCCAAGGAAAATTTCCCCCTCCCCTATTAATCATGTTTCGGAGTTAATCCGTAACTAGTTTGGTACATGTAAACACCCTTAAGCGTGCGTTTCTCTCATTAAACCTCATAGAAATAATCCCTTTGCCACAACACAAGTACAATGCATTTTAAAACACTTTAGCATAGTTGTATTTGAACCGATTCTAATGCGACTAATAGCTTGCTGTCGAAGTTGTCGAACAACTGCGTGCTGATTTCGTTAGCTCTGCCCCAAAATGGCGCGAACAAATAAATTCCACGTGGGAATGAACATATTAATACATATTTGAAATTATCATTTTTGAACAGGAGATAGAGAATCTCGTTGGACTTGCAACTCTAGGTAATTCCTATCCTTTTGCAATCTTGAAGGAGAAGCTGGTTCCCCTCAAGGAGGTTATAATAAGATATCTGCTGGTGCCCTTGTCAGTGGAACAGTACCACTTTGCGTGAAGCCTGAAACCGGAAGCAACGGTCATTAATGTGTGGAAAAGCTGGTGGTTTCCAAGGATATCGCAATACATTTTTGTTTTGGTTGAATCGCATTCTTTCGCCGCAAATGTTTCTACTTTCTCATCGTAACTTGCTACCAATGTGTGCGGAAATGCTGAATTTATTAAAATCGTAATTATTTTGAGGCACCTTCGCATTTCTATTTTAAATTGAAATTTATGAAAAGTTAGTGCAAGTTCAAAACAAGTTAGTAAAATCATGCAATGCATTGATTATGATACGCTTTCCAACATACCAGAAACCATTACTCAAGTTATGAGGATAATGGCTGTGAAATAAATCTCTCTCCTGTGCCCTGATCTTTGAACTCATTTCAAAGATATTTAACAGAACCGATTCAGTATACCTCCGGAACAACACGATAAAGTTTTGTCGCAATCGAAGCATTTTTACGTGTGTTATGACTCATAAGGGCGATGTGATGGATCCTGCTCCTATTTCCTGACCTTTGACCACATTTCGCCCATTTTCAATTGGGGTTGTCCCCAGGTTATTCCCTACCACATACTAAAATTTCATCGAAATCGAATCAGTTTTACGCGAGTTATCATGTAGACAGACAGACGGACAAAGCTGGAGCATATACGCTTCTTCAACCTACGGTTGGAAACCGTAAACAAATATAACGTTAAAATTGAAAATTTCACTCATGTGTGATGTATAGTTCACTCCTGTTTGATATTAACACGATTTCTGCAATCAAAATCTATAAGACCAACCAAAAACCATAGGTGGGTGTAATTGTATGAGACCAACCAGAAACCACGGAATTGAAAAATACACATAGTGAAACTGAATGGGTATCATGCAGACAAAACAAAATTCCTACACCTTGCGGCTCCACGTTTAAGAGACCCAAGGTATCTACAGAAGTCTTATTCTAACCTCCTTGGTTTCCCTGTATGTGCCTATCACAATGAATATTATAAGCAGACTGACACCCAGTACAAAGCGATTCTCGCTCAGTGATATTCCGAAATTCTATAAGACCATTATGTAAGACCCACAGGTGAAATTCTATGAGACCATTATACAGTATAAAACCCATAGGCAATGTCCATGTGAAGAGTTGCAGCATTCGCGCCGTGTTTCTGATAAATAGCTACACCACCAAAACTCCAAAACTAAAGTTGTCTCTTCTATATACCACACCACATTCAAAGCACGGAATGTCTATGTTATCGTTGTTAACTAACCAAGTCTCGGAGAAAAGAATGTTGCATTTTCTGAACGACGGCATCGATCAAGTCAACGGCTTGCATTTTTTACGCTTTCCAACCGTAGGTTGAAGAAGCGTATATGCTCCAGCTTTGCCCGTCTGTCTGTCCGCACGATAACTCGCGTAAAAACGATTCGATTTCGTTGAAATTTTAGTATGTGGTAGGGGACAACCTGGGAAGAAACCCTATTGAAAATGGACGAAATTGGGTCAAAGGTCAGGACATAGGAGGGGATCCATTCAGTCACCCTTATGCGTCATAACTTACGTAAAAATGTTACGATTGCAACAAAACTTCATCATGTTGTTCCGGAGATATACTGAACTGATTCTGTTAAATATCAACGAAATGGGGTTAAAGGTCAGGGCACAGGAGCGAGATTTATTCCACATCCATTATCTTCATAACTTGATTAAAAATGCTTCCATTGCGACCAAAACTTTAGTATGTTGTTCCAAAAGTATGCCGAACCGGTTCTGTTGAGTATCATTGAAATGGGTTCAAAGGTCAGGGCATAGGAGCGAGTTTTATTCCACAGCCATTATCCTCATAACTGGAGTAATAATTTGAGTAATGATTTCTGGTATGTTGGAAAGCGGATCATAATAAATGCATTGCATGATTTTACCAAATTGTTAACTCTGGCAGTTGAACGTATATAGATAGAGCGTTTTCCGATCCTATATGAAATCCAGCATGCTGTCTTGAACGGTACAGTTTTCGTATCTTCTTTCGTGTTCATAAACGACTTGATCAAACGTTCCTCCTTGATATTTATGTACAGTATTTTCACACGCTGGTATAGCTGGGAAATGATTTCTCTTCACCGATAGATTTTAAGTATCAGTTGTTAAAGGTTAGAATTGTTATGTCTCTTTCCGTAACCGATTTTCATTACATCAAATTTTTTCCCTTGGAATTTACTTTACTACTGTCGAAAGAGATGCCAGCATCAAAAAAAAAAAAAAAAAAAAAAAGTTAGTAAAATCACGCAATGCAATGATTATGATACGCTTTCCAACATATCAGAAATCATTACTCAAGTTATGAGGATAATGGCCGTGGAATAAATCTCGCTCTGTTCCCTGACCTTTGACCCCAAATCCGATGATATTAAACAGAATTGGTTCAGTATACCTCCGAAACAGCATGATAAAGTTTTGTCGCAATAGTAGAATTTTTAGTCAAGTTATGAGGATAATTGCTGTGGAATAAATCTTGTTTCTGTGACCTGAGCTTTGACCCCATTTCGATGATATTCAACAGAACCGGTTCAGTATACCTCTGGAACAACATGATAAAGTTTTGTCGCAAGCGAAGTATTTTTACGTAACTTATGACGCATAAGGACGATGGAATGGATCCCGCTCCTATGTTCTAACCTTTGACCCCATTTCACCCATTTTCAATAGGGTTTGTCCGCAGGTTGTCTCCTACCACATACTAAAATGTCATTGAAATCGAACCATTTTTACGCGAGTTATCGTGCATAAAAAAAAAAAAAAATTATGTGTGGATATAATTTCGCCGTTTTACCGAGACCTTCTAGATTAGTCCACATGAAAAATCACTTTTCTTTCTCAAAGTTGTGGCAATAGCTAGGAGAGGTAAATCTAGGAAGTTTCTTACGCGAGGGTTTCAAACCACGTACACATTCGCCTTTGTTTCTCTTTCACCGTTCTTTGGGGTCCAATAATGAGCTTTCATAATTACCGCAAAATGGTCAGCTTTTATGTGAGATAACAGCGCGTTTCCTTCTGCCACACATTGACCTCTTTTCTGTTATTGCTCCCACCGGTATGATAAGAGCGTTCTACGCCGTTCCTATTATCTTTTTCTCCTAATGATGTAAGACCCTCGGGCAGCTTTTTTCTTTCTTTCTCCCAGCATTGATGTGATGTCACTCACTGCAACCGAGATACAATTAACCTTTTCGCTGGAATGTGTTTTAACTGAAAGAAGCAAAGCACTGGGGTTTATATATGTATGTATATTTTAGGATGTCTGTGTGAATTTTCAATGTTCCAGTATTTGTTCACCTAAAGGCAGAAGACAGCTATAAAATTCTTAAAATGGCGTCCAAAGAGTAATTGCCATTCCGGATAATAAGCTGTAATTAAAAGAAAAAAACATTTGAGGTTTCAGTGGATAAATACCTGTTGATTAAATGTGCTGCGCTAAGTGATGTTTCAACTTCATGAATGCAGAAAATGCAGGCTTATTTTTCTATTTCCTTGGAAATAAACAGCTTCGCGGCTTGCTCTTCTTTTTTTTTTTTTTTTTGATTGAAGGTTTAACGACTACCATGAGCAACTCAATGGGCTATAAGCAGTCGCCCGTCCCTAATTTAGGGTCACTGGTTCCAGGGAAGGGAGAGAGCCAGTTCCGTAAAACAAACACAACATCCATGCCTCACCGGGATTTGAACCGGATCCTTAACGGACGAATGATCATAAGCCAGCGCTTAGACCACTGCGCCACCGGGGCGGGGGGCGGCTTGCTCTTTTGATTACTGTTGAAATTAAAATCTTCTGCATAAATTTATTACAAAAGTTCCTCACAGCAAAATGTTTGCCTTTATTCTTTCATTTTTTTGAGTAAGTTTGTTTTTCACACTATTTCTTAACTTATTTTCAGGCACCTTTGTGGCGTATTACAAAGGCGAATCACGTGTTAAGACGGCAGATCGGCAGCGGTACATTCCTTCCGTGTAGCTTGGTTGGAAGAGCAACTTACTCCGGAGTGAGGGGGTGCCCGTTCGATCTCCGTCACGGACAAATATGGGTTTTCACATTGGCGACCGATCGTAAAAATGGATCTCTTGGCTGTCGGTTTCTTCGAAAAATGTGTAATGTTTGTTCCACCCATCGTCTGAAATTAATGAAAAATTCCTACTTCGGTTTAAAAAAAAAAAAAAAAGAATTAAGATTGAGATGATGTGACGTATTACAGTGGTGAATCACGTGTCAAGACCACAAATCTGCAGCGGTACATTCAGTCCGTGTGGCTTAGTTGGGAGAGCAACTTACTCCGGAGTGAGGGATTCGATCCCGTTCACAGACAATTATGTGTTTTCACACCTTTTAGCAGGCGAAAATTATTCTATTTAAGACCAGATTCCTTATTAAACTGAAACACTCTTCCCCTACTCGGGCGATAAGATATAAATTTTTCGTCATAGATTTGACGTTTTAAACAGAGACTAAGCTGCTGAGAATTGGGGGTTTGCAACCCTTTGGTGCAATTTCTTTGTCGACCTTCAGTGAGAAACTATTTGTCGGACGCAATTTGTCATTACCCAGCAATTTCTCGTAGGGTTTACACCCACAGGAAAGGCTTAGACGCGACTAACTGTGTCCCATGGGAGTTTTGTGCTGCTAATCGGAAACAAAGTTACATTAGATTGAATCTAGAAGCTCAGATACGACAGAATGTAGACACCACACAGGGCAGAGAAGTAGGAATGCCTCGGACTGAAGTTGAGTCGGTATCAGATTATGACGCCACAACGAGCACTTCCAGAGAGGGGGAAGCAAGGGCAGGGGGAAAGGGCGGACGGCGTTATTTGTAACGGGAATCTAAAACCCAGGGGCCGACGGCTTAGCGTTCCCATCCGACGCACCGCAAATATTCAGTGGTTCAGAGCAACTGAACCTACTGGGATCGATCTCGCGATCATGTGGTCGGAAGGCGGTTGCTCATACCATTAGGCCACCTGCGGCCCTATCTTGTGCACTCTAATGTGAATTCCTACAAGTAATATTTCACTGGGCCCATGAGACGATCATAGCTACCAGACAGCAAGGTATACTCTGGAGATATTCCCTGAGCGTGTTTGGATTCCATTAGGTGATTCAGTGGTCTAAGCGATGGCTTCAGATCATTCGTCCGAGATGGGTTTGGGTTCGAATCCCGGTGAGGCATGGATGTTGTGTTTGTCTTACTGCGCTGGCTCTCTCCCTTCCCTGAAATCAGTGGCCCTAAATTAGGGATAGGCGACTGCTTATAGCCCACTGAGTTGCTCACGGTAGTCGTTAAACCTCTAATAAAAAAAAAATCCATTGGAGTCACTCTTCCTTTTCATGCAGCGAAGTCGACATTGGTGAGCGAGCACGAATAATATGTTCCATGTTGTCCCACACCCAGAGCCTTAGAGCGATTGGGAAGGCTATCGAAAATTCTAAAGTTTGCGCAGTAAACTGCGACACAATTTCACTCTCAAGAGTGATGAAAGACATCCTTGTCTCTCGGCAAAAACCAGAACAGTTAGCATGGCGTCCGAGTGGTCAGAAGCGCTGGTTTTGGGCTAGTTATGATTTGTGTCCGGATTCGAGTTCCGGAAGAGGCATTGGCGGTGTGTTTGTCTTACGACGTCTCTCTACACGGCGGATATTTAGTGGTTCGAGCGTTCGTACCTGCTGGGATCGAACTTGAGGTCTTCCCCGTGGCAGTCACGAATGCTGACCACTAGGCCATCCACGGCCTTGAATAACACGAGACCAGCGTTGCATTTAGACTTTTTTTCGGGGGGCAATTACAAATTTTGAGGGGGCTGAAACTTGTTGACTGATTATATGCATACAATCACAATTTTTTTAAATTTATATATACATTAATATGTATAAAAATTTTCATATGCTGTTATATCTCAAATGCAAATTCCAAGAAATCTTCACATACAAGTGATTAAAAATGTGAAAATGTTATACCTTTGCTTTAATTCAGTAATTCATCACGGGTTTCAGCATGGGGTGGTGTAAAATATTAAGTATCCTAGTAAGATAACGCTGTGTTGGAGAAAATTCCCCTTCCCCCTCATAAAACATTATGAATGGTAAAAATGTCCTCGCCTTACTACAAGCGTGTTTCCGAGATTTCTAAGGAAACATTACAGTGTTACCTGAAAAGTTATGGTGCAAACCATTCCCCTGTCACTTTGTTTCAGCCCCTTTAGATTATTTAGATTAGCACATAGTAGTACAAAACAAAAAACTCGCGAACCGTTTGGATGCCAGTATGAGGTTCCCCGATTTTTTTTTTTTTTTTTTAGTTGTAACAAAGTGTAAACTACTTACCGCCAGAAAAAAAAACTTTTTGTGGAAATAATTTCTAATAATTTGCTATTGTTAAAAATTAGTAGCAAATATTTTGTTGTATGTGAAAGCACTAACGGCACGTTAGCTACACTGAGTTTTAACCGTATTCATGGGAAGTCCACATAAACACTGAAATAAAGCTGAATGCCAGCTTCCAAAGTATGATGATGTATTGCAGTGCAAACATCTCTACTCTGTGGAATTAGGTTTTTATTGCCGAAGTAGTCGGAGCTGTTAGTGCTTGAAAACTTGCCCCTTCAACGAAGACTGTTCAATGTTTTATTGAAGGACGATGGACATTTCAAATTGAAGTCCATGTAGATGTTTTTTTTTTCTTTATTATTATAACATTTTCCCTCATTTTTCTCATTTTTTTTAATGAATTTTTCCAAATATTCAGCTATAAACGAAAATAATTAGAATAGATATACAAGGAGATAACCCCAAAACCTACGGGGGTTCATGAATTTTCGGGGAGGCTAAGCACCCCCGAAAAGATGCCTGAATACATCACTGCACGAGACATTAAGGGAACAGCTGAGATACAGTGCGACGCGGATTGATATCATTCTTGCGTTCCTCCGGAGACTCTGGGCCGGCTGCCTTACCTCCAGCCTGCCCTGAAAATTTTTGCACCTGTCTTGCCAATGATTTGGAGAAAATGAAAAACTCCTAACTGCAGTTTCCAGTGCTGAAGACGAAAATATTGATTTAGACAAAGTCAAATATTTGCAAACTTTAGGTATCAAACTTCCATCTCTAGAAGAATTTGCAGTAGTGAACAGATTCATACAAACCCAGAAGAAAGAAAACCCAAATTCAGTCATTGTCGATGAAATTTTTAAGCAACGAGTAGTCTTCAAAGATACTTATAATTTATTGGCTACAGCCAGGACTTTCTGCTGCAGTACGACTACTTGTAAATCCACCTTTTCTGTTTTAACGAGAATTAACTCCGCACAGCGGCTTTTGATGTGCCACCAACGAATGCCGAATTTGACTCTTCTTGCATTCCAACAAAACCGCACATAAACTCTTGACATGGTCTTAGTTTTGAGAAAATTTAATGGTCAAAAGAACCGACGACTACAACTATTTTGATTTTCTATTGGTAAGCAACGATTATAAAAGTATTTTTATTTTACAAAATGTTTCTTGTTGTTTTTTTTATTTATGTTAATCAAAAATGGTACTTTTGTACCTGATGCACCTAGATAAGGTACTTAATCTGGGTTAAAATTTGTAAAATTTCAGTAATGCTCAAAAAAAAGGAAAAAAGGATATAGCTTTTTTGAGCATGCCCTAAATTTTATTGAGCCTGCCCTAAGTACAGAGTTTGGCTACGGCCCTGCTTACCTCCTACAATAGTTACACTCATATGCTGCCTTGAAGTATAGGTGCTGGTTCATTTCGTTCTCTGTAGTCCGTGACTTCAGAGAATTAAACTGATATACAAAGTAAATGAACATAATGCAATAAATGAACACTTCATTGTAAACAAATGACCTTCCAGGATTGTGAAGGTCGTCAACAGAACATCAAACTAACGTCAGTTGTCATGATAGTTTGGGCATTTTGTATCTACAGAGACAACACGAAATGAAGTCTTGACTGCAGGAAGCAAGCGTGGCCATTGTATGAGGAATGTTGCGGAAGGAGAGTAGGTAATCGGCTGACAAGAGGGCAATGCTGAATTTTTGTGTTTCTCATTGTTGCAGGGCAGGTATGCACATAAGTCGCAAATACTACAACATAAGAAGTGGAATGCATTAAAAGAAAAAAATCTTCTCTCAAAGAACTCAGTTTCCTCACAGCCGTCTTTGTTAAGTGTTTTGAGAATTAGATCTTATTTTCCCCCGTTCCATCTCCTAGGTATACAGCGTTCCTTCATATGCCATCCAAATATCTTCATATTCTTCTGCACAGCGTTCCCAACTAGTTGCGCATCCTAGCGGTCGTTCAGCTCCTGAACTCCGACCTTAGGAAGCCCGTCCATCCATTGTAGTTTACAGATGACTGATGGGGCTTTTAAGACGTCAAAAAGGAGGAGCTCGTCTTTTCAGAGGACTTGTGCCCCATGGGAGCCACCGCCGCCACCACCACCACCACTACTCTTTAAGAAGCATTTGTTGTGTGAAAAGTAGCTTTTGTTGCTGAACCTCATTTTCTCGACTGATTCTAGCCCCCCCCCCCCCCCACCTCCCTCGTTCTTGCCATCTTTTCTTTTTTCTTTTACACCAGCTCAGAGTTTCGGAAAGTTTTTATGTTCCTGAAGCACAACTGCTGCTGCTCTTTACAAATTAATTCACTGTGGGCGATTTCATACCATTTATCTAAGTGCAGTTTTTCTGCTTTGTTCTTTACTGCACTCTGCAGCACAACCTGTCACATCATGTCCAAGCGTAGTAACTTTGGCATAACATTTTCATGACATGGATTTAAAAGTTAAGGAAAGCTTTGTCATCTGTAGCGGATGATGCTGTTTTTATTTATGGAAAGGTTCATAGTCAGACATTGTGTATAAAAGCTTGAACCTAAGTCCTTTACTCTCTGTGTTTTCAATACGTCACGTGTTAAGGATCTCAGTAAGCTGTTTGCAAACTATGCCAAGAAAAGCTCTGCTAAGAAAAAATAAAAAAGAAGAAAAAGAAGAAGAGAGAAAAAATTTAAATCTCTAAGAGAAAGAAGAATGTTCTACTTCGCACGAAATTTGCTTACAAGGCTTGATCACTATAGAGTGCTTTTACAGTCAACTACAACGGCCGTTCCATAAAAAAACTGAGAGTAAAATCACACAAAATGAAGAAATATAAGTATGGCAAAATATGCGTTATTCTTCTCAGAGTATCTTCCCTCGGATGATATGCAATGGTTCCATCGTTCAGTCCACTTTTCAAAGCATGTGGCGAAGGTATTTTGTGGAAGCTCCTTTAGCGACCCCTGTACAATTTTAATGTCAGCATCTGTGTTGAATGTTGTGCCACGGAACTTCTCCTTCGTTTTTGGAAACAACCGGAAATCGCACGTGGCGAGGTCAGGATAGTAAGCAGGCTGTGGCATGATTTCAATACTGCATTTCTTAAGAAACTATAAGCAGCTACATGTGGGGGGGGGGGCGTCATCTTGGTGTAGGGTCCACTTACCCACCAGTTTCGGTCGCTTAATCGATTTGTGTCGTTGCAGACGCTTCAAGACTGAAATGAAATTCCCGGCATTGACCGTAATTGTGGAGGAACGGCCTGCTGGTAGAGTACACCTTTATGATCAAAGAAAATCATCATCACCTTCCCAGCTGATTTGGTTTGGCGGATTTTTTCGGAACAGGCAAGCCTGTCTGTTTCCAGATACTCGTTGCGCACTTCGTGAGAGGTTCGAAATAATGGGCCCATATTTCGTCGGCAGGTATTACTGTGTTTAGAAAGTTTGGATTCTTTGCAATCATTTGTTTCCACTCGTGATACACATCTGAACTCTGGCTAACAATTGTTCTCTCGTCAGGTGGTGAGGTACCCCTTGATGCAGCAGTAATTTGTTGCGTAGAATGCGGAATGCCGACGTTTTTGAAATATTAGTTGGCGCCGCTATGTCTACACACGTCATTCGTTGATGTTCTTGTAGGATTGCCCAAACAGTGTGAACAATACGCTCCGTAAAAACACTTTTAGGTCTACAATTCCTAGGAGCGAGTTCTGCTGACAAACGCCCTTTTTTACGCTTTTTAACCGAAGGTTGATAGAGCGTATATGCTCCAGCTTTGTCCGTCTGTTTGTCTGTCCGCACGATAACTCGCTTAAAAATGGTTCGATTTCGATGAAATTCTAGTATGTGGTAGAGGACAACCTGGGGACGAACCCTATTGAAAATGGACGAAATGGGGTCAAAGAGAAGCGGGGTCCATTCCATCGCCCTTATGCGTCATAACTTACGTAAAAATGCTTTGATTGCGACAAAACTTTTTCATGTTGTTCCGGGGGTCAAAGGTCAGGGCACAGGAGCGAGATTTATTCCACAGCCGTTAGTTATCCTCATAACTTGACTAAAAATGCTTCTGTTGCGACAAAACTTCAGTATGTTGTTCCGGAGGAATACTGAACCAATTCTGTTTAATATCATCGAATTGGGGTCAAAGGTCAGGGCACAAGATCGAGATTTATTCCACAGCATTATCCTCATAATTTGAGTAATGATTTCTGGTATGTTGGAAAGCGTATCATAAACAATGTATTGCATGAATTTACTAACTTGTTTGAAATCATGGTGCCGTCTGGAAAACGTTGACTCACCCAAACATTTATCTTTGTAAGCTTTTTCCATTAAATGAACTGTTTCTGGAGCCGTTTTACCCAAACGATAGCAAAATTTTATCGCACAACGCATTTCACTTCTTAACTCTAAATCACTCACCTCTATAGCTGTTTGGCGAAACGCAGACGTACCTTAAACAACTGTGCAATATCAAAACCAGAATTGTCTGTCGCGGCTAACAACTATTGCCATAGATATTTCCTTAATTCAGTTAGTCGCCTGCGTGGTTATTTTTTCTCTTCGTACTGTTGCGAACTCAAATAAAATTATTCTCAGTTTTTATGGAATGGCCTTTGTGTAAAAATACCTCTGTTACATTTTCACCAACAAACTTTTAAACTTTTCTCTGCATTTTTTTTAGTAACCTTCTTCAACAGACAAATTTTTCGGCATCGAGAACCTAATTATTATGAAATTCTATTTCATCCCCCTTTTTCCCCCTTTTTGGATTAAATATATTGTGGGTGTTCGTCGCTCGAATACCGAAGACAGGAGAAGTTGCTTTGTGGCGCTTATTTAAATTTCAATAAGGTTAGCTGAATTTACGAAGACTGGGTGGTTAATCCCTTCAAAAGATGGCGTTTGGCGCTGTTCCTTTCAACTTCAAATGGGCCTTTCCGGTGGCGCAGTGGTCTAAGCGCTGGTTTATGACCATTCGTCCGTGAAGGGTCCGGGTTCGAATTCTGGTGATGCATGGATGCTGTGTTTGTCTTACGGCACCGACTCTCTCCCTTCCCTGGAACCAGTGACCCTAAATTAGGGACGGGCGATTGCTTATAGCTCATTGAGTTGCTCACGGTGGTCGTTAAACACCCAATCAAAAAAAAAAAAAAAAAGAAACTTCAAATGGGTCTCATTTTCGTAGATTTGGGGTGTTGGCTGGTCCTCAGTTAACTTTCCTAAAGTGGATTTTTGTGACGCACTTTCGATATTCCTCCGAATTTGAAATGATGATCCGCATTCTCCACCCAGTTACATACTCAAAGCTGAGTGCCTTGGGAAAACTGGCCAATAGTTCGTACCATCTTTTACAGTTAATGACCGTTTCTTTTTGTCTTACGCTGACACGTGTTGAAATCATGAGAATTTGAGGGAGTTTTGGTAAAGAAGAGTTTAAGCAGTCCTGTGTAACAAAGAATACATGTTGTTGCTGAGAGACGTTCGTAAAAAGTTCGTCCTCATGTTATCTCCATGCTCAGTGCTTCTTTGGAGAGGGGAGAGACCGATTCAACTTCCTAATCAGGGTCCCAGAAGAGGCACAGCTGCTGAAGACAACAGCCCTGGAACACAGATGAGTTATGTGCTTCATTTTCTTTCTAATTTTGTTTTTCATATATTGATTAAAACGCCGTCTTTAACAGGAGGTTAGGATGTCTTGCGCAGAAGTTAGGAACTTTAATATAATGTTTAACTTCAAATTTTGAGCAGATATGAATGGCAGTTTTCGTTACTGATTTAAATTTATATAAATTTGATCATTTTAATTCGAAACCCAGGAATGTCAAAGATCTGTAAGATTCCCATTAACTTCTTCAACTTTTAAATTGTTAATTTTCTTCATCCTTCTACAGTTCTGAATTCTTGAACGAAATATCGTGCTTTCTTCATTTTTAATTAAAGTTACCCTTCCATTTAAGCCGAAGTATAGTCATTTTCTTTGATGAGTATAAATAATAAGGAAATTATTTTATTACTTTTTTGCTAAAGACCTATGTAGACATATCTGATATTCTTTGGACACATAAATTCTTCCAGTGGCGCCTTATTCTCCGCCGCTCCATGATGACAGACATACGATTAAAAACAACGAGGAAAAATATTACACAGGCGATTTCATCGCACTTGCGTACACTGAAGTGCCAGAAAAACTGATACACCAGTCTAATACATGGTAGGTCCGCCACGGGAGCGCAGGACTGCAGAAATACGACGGGGCATGGACTCCACCAGCTTCTGGAAATATGCTGTAGGCAATGCACGCCATACTTCCTGCAGAGCCTTCCACAATTCGGGTGTATTCCGAGGTCTCGGATTCCTGTGTTCGATAGCGCGTTGCATGGCATCCCAAATGTGTTCTATCACGTTCAGATCTGGAGACTTGGGTGGGAATGGCAACACCCCAAACTCAGATGAATGTTCCTCTAACCATAATGTGGCGTCCCGACACTTGCGTGGAGGTGCATTGTCCTTTTGGAACAGGCCCAACCCATCACCATGAATGCAAAACATGAACGGGTGTACCTCGTTAGAAAGGATGCGCACATAGCGTTGGCCGGTCACAGTCGTTTGTAGACGTACCAGGGGTCGCAGTGAAGTCCATCTTAATACACCCCATACCATTACGGACCCCCCTCACCAGCCGGTACAGTTCCCTGTTGACAGGCGGGATCCATGGCTTCATGGGGTTTGTGTCAAACACGATTCCTTCCATCTGTCCGATACAATTGGAAACGCAACTTGTCAGACCAGCCTACTTGTTTCCAGTCATCAAGCGTCCAGTGGCGGTGTTTCCGTGCCCAAGCGAGGCGCATAGCTCTGTGTCGTGCACCCATCAAGGGGAATCGAGTTGGGCGTCGACTCCGAAAGCCCATATCGTGCATGATACATTGCACAGTCCGGACGCTGATGCTTGTTGAGGCTCCAGCATTGAATTCGGATGATACCCACGAGAGTGTTGCACGCCTATTGCGTGAAACGATTCTTGACAGCCGACGATGGTCACGTTCACCCAATGTCTCTTTACGGCTACACTGGTATCGTAGATTGGAGGTTTTGCTGGAATTCTTGTAGTCACGGTACACCCTTGCAATGGTCGTCCATGAAAATCCGAACTTCGTTTCTATCTCCGAAATACTATTGCTCATCTCATGAGCGCCAACTATGACACCGGGTTAAAAATCGCTTAAATCGTTATTACTTGTCATTCTCATGCCGAAAACAGCCCTGACAGCTGGCAAGGATGTCTATCGCTTTATATACGCAGTGGCGGATGCAACCGAGTAAGCGCATAGGTGACGTTGCTATGTATTTTGCATAAGCTCGTCTGTACCAGTTTTTCTGGCACTTCAGTGTATGTTTATGACATGTAACCCCTGGACATACCACTTTTTTCCCCACACAAATCTTAGCAATTGGTATATTAGTACCAATACGTTGTAAAATCACACCTGTGTGTGTGTGTGTGTGTGTGTGTGTGTGTGTGTGTGTGTGTGTGTGTAAATTAGTGGCGTACGCAAGGGGGAATGTTCGGGGGTTAACCCCCTTCCCTTGAGGAGAGACGGAGCACGAATTTAGAGCGATATAATGTGTATACGAGACTTTCCAATGGACCAACCCTATGGATCCTCTTAAAGAAGAAATTTCTGGCTACGCTACTGGTGTAAATATGTCAACCATTATTAATGTAGTACTTGGTGAAAGTCCACCCTAGCCCATTCCTCAACTGCGTTGAGCCAGTCTTTTCCATGTCATTCCATCATGCTTTCGAATTTCATCCATTCATCTTCCACGTGGTCTTCTTGTCTTTTCCTTTCCCTTGGCATCTAGTCCAGTTATTTACCCAGTCGTGGGCAGTTCTTCTAGCAATATGTCCAGCCATTTACCATTTGAGGGCCTTACCTTTTAGATGTCACCAGATCTTGTCATGTTTCCTGATTCCATAAAGCTCCTTATTCCATCTTCCTTGGTTTCAGCAAGCGTACATCTCTCAGTTGTGTGCAGCCTGGATATGTCTTTTTTTAGTTAAGGTCCATGTCTCTGATCCTTAAGTAAGAACTGGAAGGATGCATTGATTAAAAACACTTATGTTATTTGTTGTCCAAGGCATCAGTTATTTCTAGACTTTCCGCATCAACTTCCAAATCTTCAGTTTTTGTAAAAGCATTGTACATCAGTTTTGTCTTCTGTAAGTTCATTTTCAAACCCACTTGTTTGCTATCGTCATCAAGTTTCTGGATCGTTCACTGCTGCTCTTAGTGGGTACTCGCAAAAATGACTATGTCGTCAGCAAAAACGATGGTTGGTTTAATAAATCTCCATTAATCTTTATCCCCTTCTCTTTCCAACTGAACGCTCGAAAGGCGTTCTGCAATGTGGCATTGAAGAGCTTGGGAGCTATTGTGTCACATTGTCTCAGTTCCTTTCTAATTTTTATGTGTGTTGTGTTGCGACAATTCTCGTTCTCACTTTGACTAAAAACTGAAGGAAAAAAAAAAGGCATTTACATTTCTTCTGATTTGGCAGTACTGTTGATTTAGCCGCAACCGGTTCGTTTGATCACATTGAGAATGCTCTGTTCCAAGTTTGCTCTGGAATGTTGTGTTTGATGTTTTTTCTAACGTATCTTAAAAATGTTTGTTTTCTCGTGTAATTAAGTTTATGTGAATTTAAGTCTTATCTGCTTATTATGTGCAACCCGTGATTCCGGATAGGTAAATATCTGTTATATTCTGCATGGTGTGTTCTCGAACAGTAGAGCCTTTACACTCGCATTTTTATTGATGTTATTAACAATATTAACGTATGCATCATCAATACCACAGGATTTCGAAGACATTATAACTGCTGATGGTTTCACGTAATCAAAAGCATTTTTATGATCAGTAAAAGCCATATATAGTGGAGTTCATATTCATTCACTCTTTTAGCTAGTTCTCTCAACATGGATATGACCCACAGTGCTGTAACTATTCCTGGACCCAGTCCGTTCTCTTGGTGGAATCATGCCCCCTGTTTTCCTCAAGCGATGTCATCGTATTTTATTGGAAGTGTTGTAAACAACTGATAGGAGGCTGATGTACAGGAGTTAGTGTTACCATGGTGAAGCATGACTCCCCTTCCATATACTAACCGAGGGCGTTCTAAAACAGCAGTCAAACGGTGCAGCTGATAATAAAGATCTCAGTAGTGACTGATTCGTTTGATGGTAGCACATGAAAGGAAACAACTTCGGCATCCCATGTGAGTCACCCAGCACGACTTTTCGCTGGTGCAGAACACTCCTGGCTCACATGAGCGTAGAACAATTCACTGCACTTTGAAGTAGAGGATCTACTTCTGGCTCTAATTAACGATAAGTTCCAAAACGGACGAGGAAGCAGACGTCTTTGTAAGGAAAGGCAGATGGTGACTAGCAGCAAGAGATTTTGCCACCTTTCATGTGAAACCCAGCGACTCGATTTGGATACTTTTCCTGTAGCGAAAAAGACGACGATGGATTGTTGAGTGAGTCGACCCCAGCCGGACGGCTGTTTTGTAGCTGGGATTCGCTTCTGACATGTCCTTCAGCATGTCCTCAATGGCCTATTGGGATGCTCCATATTTGGGAGTCTCCAATCATCAGACTGGAAATTTTGTCAAACAAGATTCTTTCAAGCGAACAAATTTTTTGAAATCCGTACAGCTTAACATGCCAAATATGGGTTATATCGACTTTTTTTTTATTATGATTTAGCTATTGACGTTCTTTTCAGCCCGACGTGGCCGTGTTCGTGTCTATACGTGTTAGCCTACTGAAACTGCATCAACATCGTCGTATATAAATATTACTCCGTGTGCCCTTGTAACCTTATAGCAGCGGAGATCTGCGATCTCAGAGTCATTTGGTTATTATAGGAAGACCGATATGTTTAGTGGGTTTAGTTTTGTTATTTGTTTTGACTTGTTGTGCAACTTACGACGTTAACTACAATGCAACGTTTTTTCGTTTTTCCAGCATCCCTACCCCTCTGAAGACCAGAAGAAGCAACTGGCACAAGACACAGGACTCACGATTCTACAAGTGAACAACTGGTGAGCTACAGTTTATTTCTTTCAAGTTTATGTCCTAACAAGGGAATGTGGATTTAAAAAATATATGTGCTTAAACTTTGCTTTAAAAGAAGCACGGAAATACTTTATATTAAAAATACTGAAGTACTTAAAAAACTCAAGTGCTGAAGTACTTTACAGGAAGCACTGAAGTACTTTTTTCGGCTTTTTACTTCACTGCTTTATGTTAGTATCGAATGTTGCTAACAGCAGCATTCAATAATATGTACATACTCTGTTTTTTTCGCTCTATGCAAATTTAGGGAAATCTGTAAGAGTTGTAACTAAGTCTTTCTGTTTACCAAAATAGTAACAATGGATACCTCCTGAGTTCTGGTTTCGGGTTAGACATAGATGTTGAGTTCATTTTTCGGTTCTAGTTTCGGGTTAGACATAGATGTTGCGTTTATTCTTCGGTTCTAGTTTCGGGCTAGACATAGATGTTGCGTTTATTCTTCGGTTCTAGTTTCGGGTTAGACACATGTTGCGTTTATTTTTCGGTTCTAGTTTTGGGTTAGACATAGATGTTATGTTTATTCTTCGGTTCAAGTTTTGGGTCAGACATAGATGTTGTATTTATTCTTCGGTTCTTGTTTAATGCGAAGGGAAATGAGCTGATTTTACGATGGTGTAAGAAAGCGATACTTACGAATGCTCCAATGAACAGAGGAATACACACACACACACACACACACACACACACACACACACACACACACACACACACAAAGAAAAGAAAAAAATTAGGATTTTTGTACAAGTTGGTGGAGGAGCAGTTCAGAGCAACTGATTGTTAGTTGAAGCTATGAAAGCAAAATTACAACACCGTATGCACACACACATACACCCACACAAAAGGCTCTGAAGTTAAAGTGTTTGCCAAAACGGAGCTGTACATAGGTCTACGACTTGCAGATCGGATAGTTGAAATGAGCTAGTCGAGTATGGTTTCAAAGTGTTTATTTAATTTGTTATAGCGAACAAAGATCTATGATATGAAAAGTAGCTTACATAATTTTTACAATTAATGCTGAATAGATACATTGCGAACACAAAGCAGATCGATACACGAATTACCCAACGTGGTGCTCTGTCTTCTTGGGCTTCTTACATTCCTCGTCACTTGCTCTTGCCTCTCGTTTTGCTTTTCTCTTCTTTTCCTTGCGTTCATTGTGCGAATTCCGCGGCATTGTCGAAAATGTTAACCCGTTCACACGAAAATATATTTTTTTAATTTTAGTTTAAACCACCGCTATTAGTTCTTTATATATTTGAATAGATCTCGTCGAGAGCTTTAAAACGATACCACGCACAGTCGTTTTGCACTCACGGTTGCCAAGATAAACCGCGATATTTTCCAAAGTGTTCACCGGTTCACAAGAAAACAATTTTTTAAATGTTCAGTTCAAACCACTGCGAAATGTTCTTCGCATATTTGAATAGATCTCGTCGGGAGCTTTAAAACGATATCAGCACAGTTATGTTGCGTCCACGGTTGCTGAGATAAACTGAATCAAACTCTCTGCGGCACACCCAGAAATATCGCATCATCTTCCCTGCGCACAGGGAGCGAGGAGAGCGTCGCGCACACGATGTATTGCGCATTACGCGAATTGGACTCCATGGTGTTTATGTATATGCTAACATGATTGGTGTGCGGCAGGTATTTTTAACGCTCTAATGATTTCAATTGGGACCTATTTTTGTCACAGGCGGTTGGCCGTAAGTCGCCCCATACTATCCGCAGAGTTAGACGTAGTCATACGTTAAAAAAACAGAAGGGAAGATCCCTTTACAGTTCTTTTGATCTGTAATTTGAAATGAACTGTTAAATAGACGCCACATGTCCTGGAAAAAGCAAGATCCCGAGGTATTTTAAAGCCATTAAATGCTTTCCCGCAGCTTCCGAATGTCCAAGCAATGAGTAAATGGCCAATAAAGTTTTCATTATCTTTTAAAAATGGATAAAGAATTTCAGAAAGAAGTCCTCCGTCTTACGGTTGAATAAATCTTTAGCTTGTCCCAAAGCGTATTTAATACTTGTCTTCTTGCTACTAAACAGGACTTCGATTATCCATCCTGTTAACCAAGGGCTGGTCAAGAATTTAAAACGTATTACAGAAAGAACATCAGAAGAAAATCTGTGGATGCATTTGACGCAGGAGAGGGATCTGCCTCAGCAATCGCAAAAAAATCGCTTTTGTTAGACGCCGTTCGTATGGTTTTCTATGCCTGAAAAAACTCTTGATTTTCACATCCTTCCGTAAAACGGAATTTTACATAAGCAATCACTGTAATGTAAAAGAGACACAAAAAGAAGACAGAAGCTTTTGATCTGTTGTTCTGAAATTTCCTTAATACAGACAGTGACACCCTAACAGCTTTTGAAAAAGCAGATTGTGAAATCCTTGAAGGAATTCAGAAATCAGTAGAAGAAACAGAAGTTGTTGATAAGAAAAAAACCAACTCCAAGCTATCGAAACTCTTACAAAAATTTTGCAAAAAAAGAGGAGGCACCTAAAAAACCCGTGAAAAGTCTGAAGAGCTCAAATGCGAAGAACAAAATCTTAGAGATGAATCCAATAATCGATAGTGGATAATTTTTATTTTTTATTTTGGATAACATATATGCGTTTTTCATAGGCACGGCTGTGTATAATTTTATTTAAATTCATTAAAGCATAAATATATTGCGTATCACACGTAAGCATTGATCACTCGCTTTCTGTATTACATACGTGTTATGTAAATATGTATTTCACAAAATATATTTCTATCTTCCATTTTGTTTTTAGATTACTTCAATGACTTTTTAAACAATTGAAAAATTGTTACAGTAGAGTACTAAGTAGAACCATATGTATTAATATGTTACGGAGATTTCAGAATTCATTCGTTTCCAGGAATAGAATGGGGAATATTCAGCAATAGATCTTTCTTTGTCACTCAGTATGGGAAACTTCACGATGCGTATCAGCAACGGTCATTAATACAGTTATAAAGCACCGTTTCCCAAGCAATCTACCTTATTACGTCGATCTAATGTTTTATTATTATGATCGGAGGAGGCAATCAGACGCTGTAATGAATTTATTTCTCTTCTTGGTGTGGCCTCTCCTTTAAGCAAGAGATAGGAATGTCCGAAAAGGACAGAGGTTAGGAAATTTGAAATCGGGCAGAGCGATTACGAGGATAGAGAACAGAGATTGGCAGGCAGTGAAAGGTGTGAACGTCTCTCCCTGTTAAAGACTAGCGAGAAAGAAAAAGATTATGAGGAACTGAAACAGTGAAGAGATTGATAGAACGCACAATTGAAGAAAGTAGAAAACAGATCAATTGTAAATATTCACTTAAGTAATTCCAGGACAACCAGCATAATAAGCTTCAACTAATAATACATTCATTGAAACTGTAACTTTTCTCGTTTGTTATATATTTTCTGCAACAAGCTGCAATTAGGCTCAAATATCGGACCCGAACGGATTGCTAAATCAGTCACAAACGTGACTCTTATAAGTGCCTGTTACTATACAGACGTCTTATGTTGTCTCTTCTTTTGTGGTTCTACTGAATCCTCTTCGAATCAGGAAAAATTATTTTCGTCTTACATTATACGCTCTGGCGTCGTATCTTACGATGCCTCTATTTACGGAGTCCGACGTATAAAGTCGTTCTCGAGTTACAGAGGTAAGTATGGTGCCTGTGACATAATCTTTAATTTAAGCTTCTTCTTGAGTTTGTGTTTCTTATGTTAATTTTGTTGCTTCTGGGTTAGATTTTTTCCTCCTGGGCGACACACTACTTCCCGTACATTTTGGCAACGCTGACAATGATTTAAATGCAAATAAAAACTACATCATACTCTGCAGCTCGAGAGTGAGGAAAGCTGGGAAGGGAAAAAAGCTTGGAGAGAGTGGAAAGTATAGAGATTTTGTGGAGATTGCTGCGATTGTTTACATTGTATGAGATTATTGTTTTCGTCAGATGAATTAGATTTGTGACTGTCATCGAGAAACTACGCAAATATAAAGCATAACTACTACTTCATGTTCTTGACTACTACCATTTGGACGAAAAACAAAGTGGATTTGTTACATAAGTTTGCTGATTCTTTTGACCCTTGTGTTCAACCAGTATTTAACTAAAGACATTAATTAATCAACAACATCAAATATATTTGATGTTATTTTAACGCGTTCATCAAATATATTTGATATTATATGTTAACGCTGTATTTGCTTTTGAAAGACAGATAAAAAAAATAGTAATTTTCAGTGAGACAAGGAAAAAACACTTAAGATTTTCCATTTTTTTTTTTTTCTATTTCATGATAATCTAAGTTAGATTGAAAGAATAATTTTTTGTTTGGATGCAGGTCTGTCACCAAACACATTTAGATGGCTTCGCGCGATTTCAGAATATTGGGTAAGCAAGTTTGAATCTCTTTTTTTAAAAAAGAAAAGGAAAGAAAAACATGTGGTTTTTTACCTGAGCTTTCAGTGACGTCATTTTTGTATCAATTTTAACTTAACGGATTTCGTAACCTTCGTAGATCGCAATCAAAATTTTTTCATTTACATTTCACGAAGAAACAATCACCTCTATTCTACAATAGCACATGACTCATGTGAGTCTAAAATCCCCTTTTATGGCATAAATAGAAGCACTCACTCAATAATTGCCAGGATTTCGCGCTACTGGGAGGCTTCGTCTTGGATAGACTTTCATCACAGCCTTGAAACAGCAACAGACAATTCCAAAATAATTCAGTTGTTTGTTTTCATTAGTGCCTTAGAACAGCAACAGACAACTCTGATAGAATTCAGTTCTCTGTTAACATTTAAGTTGTCTGTTTTCATTAGTGCCTTAGAACAGCAACAGACAACTCTGAAATAATTCAGTTGTCTGTTAACATTTCAGTTGTAGGTTTTCATTAGTTAGTGCCTTAGAACAGCAACAGACAACTCTGATACAATTCAGTTCTCTGTTAACATTTGTTGTCTGTTTTCATTAGTGCCTTAGAAGAGCAACAGGCAACTCTGAAACAATTCACTTGTCTGTTTTCATTCGTACTTCAGAACAGCAACAGACAACACTGAAACAATTCAGTTGTCAGTTTTCATTAGTTAATTAGAACAGCAACAGACAACTCTAAAATAATTCAATTGTCTGTTAACATTTCAGTTGCCTGCTTTTATTAGCGCTTTTGAACAGCAACAGACAACTCTGAAACAATTCACTTGTCTGTTAACATTTCGGTTGTCTGTTTTCATTAGTGCCTTAGAACAGCAACAGGAAACTCTGAAAGAATTCAGTTGTCTGTTTTCATTAGCGCTTCAGAACAGCAACAGACAACACTGAAACAATTCAGTTGTCAGTGTTCATTAGTTCCTTAGAACATTAGAACAGCAACAGACAGCTCTGAAATAATTCAGTTGTCTGTTTTTATTATCGCTTTAGAACAGCAACAGACAACCCTGAAACAGTTCAATTCTCAGTTTTCATTAGTGCCTTAGAGCAGCAACAGTCAACTCTAAAACAATTCAGTTGTCTGTTGCTTTCTAATGATCTCATAATCTAACCCACACGACGCCTCCCAGTGGAGTGCGAAAGCTCGGCAATTATTGAATGAGTGTTTCTAGCTACGCCATAAAAGGAGATTGTTGACTCACATGAGTCATGTGTTATTTCATAAAGATGGTGTAGCCTGTTCGGTTACTTCTATTCTATATTCGAGTTCCCATATGATATATATTTCATATTTATATTGACTTGTAGGCTGAATGAGAGTAAACAGTTCCTAGCAGAATTACTCTGCAATTGTTGTGAGTGAAATTTGAAGGATTTACATGCCGAATCTTTTTGTCATTAGAAAAGAAGACTCATGGAATGGGTTCCGAGAATGAGCTAACATCGTAATAAGTCTATATGACAAAACGCTTATTGAATCTCTTGAGGTATTTTCAAATATAACTTCATGGAGAGGGGGAGATATCTGTCATATTTCCATCCAGCAACAATTCCTGTACCGGATCGACCGGGAAGATAACCAAGATGGAGCAGAGATTGAAGAAGGTTTCCAGATTTCATCCCGGTTCCTATCCTCCGCTTTGACTTTCCCCGCACCCCAGCTATGATTGACACCCTGACAGTTGCTGAGTAGCGGTATAGTGAAGGGTTCGACCCGCGCGTCATTCCACCAAGATAACATGGTTTTGCGGGGAAACTGCAACGGTCTTGTTACAACCCCCGCCTAGTGCCACGTCATGCCGCTCCTCGTCAAGTCCCGCTCCGGTGGTTCCCGCCTTTCATACCCCATTTAGTCCTCGAACCCTGGGTGTGATGTTGTTCGACCCCGTTCCCCTCCTTCTCCTCCTCTCCCCACCGGCTCCTATCACTAATGGTTGGATCAGAACCACGCCCATCCTCATCCTACTTGTCTGTTCCAGTCCTCCGCATCTTCCTTATCGCTTTTACTTGTGATCGGCATTCCGAGGAATTCGATCCATAAATGTTATTTTAGGAAACTTGTCGTCAACGGCGAGTTTGTGGCTCACCAGTGCTTTCAAATATTCTTACACTCAAGAATGGTAATATTATGTATCGAACTGGGAGTAACTACGTTAGAATTTTACTGGAGACGGAAGGGGGGATCTCGATTGGAATTCGCAGGAATATCTGAGCGAAACTATTACTAAATCAGCTGTGAAAATATTTAGGATCCTAATTTATGTGCAGCTTAAGATAGCGCCATTCAGAAAAGACCTTTTATCTATATTCATCCCGGTATTAATAACACTTTTCACCTGTTATTTTATGGAATGTCAACTTAAAACCACACTCAAGATTTCGTTTTGGCTGTACTGGTTATAAATACAACTCGGTAAAGAAAGTCTGATTTTTCTGTGCGCATAAATTCATCGAGTTGTAATGGATAAATTTTACCGATTATGATGGAGAAAACATGACTTGTCTGTGTGTACGTAAACTCGTATATTTGTGATGAAGGAAATTTATTCTACGTATTTAAGCACGTAGACCGATTTTGGACGGAGAAAGTGTATATATAGATTCATCTCTTTTCTGTGATGAACATGCGATGTATCTATGCATATGAGCTCATTAAAGGATGTTTTGTCAGCTAACTTATGTGCGCCTAAAGAAACGGTACTGATCCTAGCTCAGTATAACGTGCATCCATGGGCGCGTTACTTGAAGGACAGTTCCTCCAAAAATAACTTTCATTTTCACAATTCAAATTTGTTTTCTTTCAAGTAATGCATTTTCAAAACTAACGCGTGTCTGATGAACTTTGTTAAGCTAAAATGGCAGCAAAATATTCAGGGTTGAATCATTGATAAACATTTTCAAATTTTCTTCTTTTATAAATTCTTCCGGTTTGGTATCCATAAAATGTAAATCGTTTGCTTCAGTTCGTACTTATATACCCCCTCCCGCCTTGAAAAATCATTTTTATAGCTTGTTCTGAAAAAACAATGGCCAAATTTTCTGCGATGAGCACTCAAATTTTTATCAAAAATAAATAAATAATAACAACATAATTCAGGATATTTTATGGATGTTTTGTAAGACATTTCATGATCACGCTGAAATTTCAAGCAATGAAGTTCTAACACAGATCGGTGGATAGACAAAGGGATGCTATAAGCAAGCAGGATGGCGGATACACACAGGGATGCTATAAGCAAGCACGACGGCGAATAGACATAGGGATGCTATAATATACTCATGCAAAGCAGATACAACTACAACAGTAATAAAAACCCCCAAAGTCAACGAGCAGGGAGAAAGAAACAAAAAAAAACAGGGATGCAGAATGTGTTAAATGCATCCCTGTTTTTTTTTTTTGTTTCTTTCTGCCTGCTCGTTGACTTTGCCTTTTTTTTTTTTTTTTTTTTACTACTGTTGTATGTGCTTTGTATCAGTATTGTTTCTGAGAATTCTTCACTGCTGCTTTTGCGCGTTTGGTTTCCAAATTGTAAGTTTGTAAAAAAAATGTAAATTATTATTATTATTTTTATTTTCATTTTTTTTCTGTTTATGGCTAAAGTTTGGTTCAAAATATTTTTCTGGTTTTTGTGGGAGATGATGAGTATGGTTGGGCCAGGAAAGTGATAGATGTATGCGAAAAAAATTTGCTTAATTATTATGTTTCCGCACCTTTGAGGACAGTTATGTTATTTGGAGTTTTTGGGGACTTATACTTGCATCTATGACTTTGCAGAAACTTATTTTCAACTAGGTCTTTGACTCTTTCTGGAAGTGAGAAAATGCCGAATTTTGCTGGTCCTTGAAAAGGCCAAGACTCGGCATTTTCGACATTTTCTGCATTCCGGTTTTATTATTTTTTATTCTTCTTCTTACGTGTTGGCTTTTGAGTTTTTTATTTTATTTTATTATTATTATTATTATTTTAGTTGGTGTAGTTTCTGCTTTGTAGATTATATATATAATTAAATATATATATCATCATCATCATTGTCAACCATTATTAATCCACTGCTGGACGAAGGACTCCCCAAGTTTCTTCCACAACGGTCTGTCTTGTGCCAGTCTCCTCCATGTTACTCCCTGCATACTTTCGAATTTCATCCACCCATCTCCCATGTGGTCTTCTTCTGGGTCTTTTCCTGTCCCTTGGATTCCAATCTAAAATTTCGGCTGTCCATCGATGATCTGTCCTTCTGGCAGTATGTCCAGCCCATTGCCATTTCAGGGATTTAACTCTGATCATGATGTCTTCCACTCTTGTCATTTTTCGGATCCACGAGTTCCTCTTCTTATCTCTCCTGGTTACACCAAGTATGCACCTCTCCATGCTTCTTTGAGTTGTCTGCAGCCTTTGTATGTCTCTTTTAGTTAAGGTCCACGTCTCTGCACCATACGTAAGCACTGGAAGGATGCATTGATCAAACACTTTTCTTTTAAGACATAATGGCATATTGCTCTTGAAAATTATGCTGTTTCTTCCAAAAGCTCTCCAGGCAAGTTTTGTACGCCGATTAATTTCTTCGTCAATGTGACCCTCACTTGATATCTGCTGTCCAAGATAAACGTACGTGTCTGTTATCTCCAGCTTTTCTCCATCAATCGATAAATCTTCATTTCTTGTAAAAGCATTGAACATCACTTTTGTCTTCTGAAAGTTCATTTTCATTTCATCATTTTCATTTCAGTGTATATATATATATATATATATGAGCTCATTTATATGCTACAGAGAGAGCAGAGTAAAATTCCTGAAATGGCAATGGGCTGGACATATTGCCAAAAGGACGGACTACCGATAGACAACCGAAATTTTAGACTGGATTTCAAGGGACGGGAAAAGACCCAAGAAGATGACCACATGGGAGATAGGTGGATGAAATTCTAAAGCATGCGGAAGTGACACGGAGGAGACTGGCTCAAGACAGACCGTTGTAAAGAAACTTGTGGAGGGGATTCGGACACCTGGACATCTGGGCACAAAAGTTTAGGGGTAGGGTGGGGGGCGTATGAGAATTGCCGTTGCTTGGCAATCTGATGAGAATTATATATAGAAAACGTTCCCAGTAAGACAAGTGACAATTATAATTGAATTTTTGGAAACAAAAGTACATTCGTGAATGCAAATTCTAACCATGTCATATTCGTAACGTTTACGTATCTAGTCAAGGTAAGAAGAATATTGCGCTTTTGCTCAGGCACTAAATATTATTTCATAGAGCCTAGGCCTTTTAAACAGGTTTTATTCGAATGATGTCATATTCGTAACGTTTACCTATCAAGTCAAGGTAATAATTTTGCACTTTTGCTCAGGACTAAATATTATTTTATGCTTTCAACGTCACACTCTATTGCTATCTCTTTATGGGAGACACAATCAAACAGTGGCTGTTTGCACAGTTTTCCCAACTGTTTCGGAGTTCGGATCTTTGGTACCACATCAAACAGATTGAATGCAAAGAGCAGTCGTGGCACACGGTGATGATTAAATAGCCCCTGGCTAATCTTCAACAATGTGAACGATATCTTTATCTTGCAACGTGCGTATGACCACCTCTTCATTTCTGAACGCGAGCAGCTAACATCCCCTGAACATTTTAAGGCAGAAATACGAATTTTAGGCAGCCAAGACAACCAGAAATGGTGAGACATATAAGCAAATTTTGTAAATGGACAAATGACAAAGTATGGTGCCAAAAAGCTGGACTAAAAACCTGTACAACAGTTTCAATCCCAGTTTTAATCAAATTGTAAGCAGTGATTTTTTGTACCGTCTCTTGAGCTACACCCAGAACAACCGCTCCGCCCTAGTTACGCCTCTGCCAAGTAATGTTACACTGTACATAGAGCGGAATTGTTTAGAATACCTCCCTACTTGGTGGTCATTAGGTTGGAGGACGCTACAACCAAAAGACAGATTTCTACCCAGCAGAAATAGCCCCACACTATCACAGATCCATTCCCCAATCTTGACTCTGGTGAAAATACAATCCGCCTGACTGCGTTCCCCGAGCAAAAGCTACAACCAAATATGTCCATTTGAATGACACAGTGAGCAGCATGATTGCTCACCCCACATGACTATTTTCTACTCTTCACCCAGATATGTCCATCTGAACGAAAGACTTGGTGTAGGGTGATTCGTCGCCCTACACCACTATTTTCTACCCTTCACCTAAATATGTCCACCTGAACGAAAGAGTGAGTAGCATGATTCGTCACCCTACACGAATATCTTCTACTTTTCACCCAAATATGTCCATCTGAACGAAAGAGTGAGTAGCACGGCGACTATCTGCTCTTCACGACTATTTTCTACTTCTCTGTTGTCCACGAATGACGAGAGAGCACTACTACAGCCGTCGTCTGGCATTTTCTGAAGGGCTGTAGGGCTTGTGAGCAGCTGACCTTGCTCATTTACCATGAGCATGCAGTACCAGACAGACTGTTGTGGTATAAATAGCTGTCCCAGTGGCTTGTGCGATGTTCCTGGCCAGGTCTGTAGCAGTGAACGCGTGTCCATTCACATTTCGCATTAAGCCTCGGTTGACTCGATCACTAAGTTTGTGGTGCCTCCCAGAACGTTGTTTCGATGGAGTGGCACCATCCGATTCCATCGACGAAGATTAACGGCATTGAATAGAATCCCAGAAGAGCGGCCAAGCGGCATCCAACCACCGTGCCCCATCCCAGAAGAGCGGCCAAGCGGCATCCAACCACCGTGCCCCATCCCAGAAGAGCGGCCAAGCGGCATCCAAACACCGTGCCCCATCCCAGAAGAGCGGCCAAGCAGCATCCAACCACCGTGCCCTATTCAAAGCCCGTACGTTCAGCTCCACTTGGCATAGTCGCTTTTGATACGGACTGATTGATGTGTCAACGCTCTTCCTATACACAGCACCCAACATCCCCGCGTGTGCGTATCTAATCCTGCAATTGTACGTTTATTTACAAATGTGGAAGTATCCGAATAGTTTTGTCTGTACAGTGTATTTATGTGCTTTCGAACAGCTCGATACTCTAGGGGGAGGGGAGTTATTAAGCTGAGTATCACATGCAACTGCTTTTGCACTTTCCCTCTGACGATATACGTATGTGTGAAGGGGGGGGAGAGAAAAGAAACTCTGCTGTGCTTTGACCGAAAAATATTTTGCTGTTGATAAGGAAGCTTTTGTTTTGTTTTCGTTTGTAGATTTGGAGAAGGTTTACGATCGAGTAAGCAGGATGCTTCTGTACGAGGACTAAGAAAATTATAGTATAACTGGGAATTTATTTTTGGTGTGTGAAAGCTACGTATGATAGATGTTGAGCTCATATGTGAATAAATAAATTACGCATATTCCAGGTAATGTAGGCGACCACTAATAGTGTTTTTGAATAATAAACGTGCATAGTTCCTAATCGTTTAAATATAAATTAATTTTCAATCAGATTTGAGTAACATTTTCTCCTCAATGAGAGGAAACTAAATAAAAAATATAAAAAAAGCCGCCTATATTGAATACTCTTGTGTAAAACGATCTGTTGTAGGCTGTTCTCTAAAGGGGTAGGAACTGTAAGACCTTTAATTTTCTCTAGCCCGGCGACGTGCAACAACTCGACGTGGCATCGATTCCACAAGTGGCCGGAAGACTTCTGGAGAGATGTTAAGCCATGCCGTCTGAACAGCCGCCCACAGTTCCCTGGTATTTGTAGGTGCAGGATCTTGGGTGCGAATGGACTTTTCCACCACATCCCATAAGTGCTCTATTGGGTTCATGTCGGGCGACAAGGTGGCCACACCGTCAGAACTGTCCAGAATGCTCCTCGAACCCATTTTGGACAACTTGGGCCCTATGACATGGTGCACTGTCAGCCTGAAAAATCCAATCGTTGTTGGAGTACATGAAGTATGTGAAGGGCTGCAAATGGTCACTCAGCAGAGCAACAAAACGATTACCGGTTAATGGCATGTTTACGAGGACAAGAGGACCCAAATCGTGTCACGTATAGACACCCCACACATGTATGGAACCCTACCATCAGCTCGTAACAACTGGTAGCGTGACTCATCGGACCACGCCACATGTTGCCAGTCTTCCAGTGTCCGATGTCGTGGTGTTAACGAAGAAACTCTGGTGGGTCTTCTGCTCCCATACCCCATGAATGCTAAATTACGCTTCACTGACCTGATGGATGTCTCTGGTACCTCCTTCATTGAATGTGGATGCTATTTGAGCCAGCGTCGGTTGTCTGTTAGCATAGATAATCCTGGTCAGACGCCGTTGATCACGGTCATTCAGCACCCGTGGTCGGCCACTGCGCTGTCCAAGGTGGGTGGTAAATCCTTTCATGAGGTATTCTCGATACACACGTGACACCGTGGATCGGGGAATGTTGAATGTTCGCGCAACTTCGGAAATTGAATGTCCCATCCGTCTGGCTCCCACTACCTTGTCTCGTTCAAAATCTGATAATTCACGTCGGCTTGCCATGATCCTACTGGCGGTTGTTCAGCCTGACCCACGAGATTACACCTCGCAACTGATAAAAGTCGTGGTGTGCGTCGAAGCCTTTATATTACGGCAGCGCCAATTAACAATTTGCATACTGCTATTCCATGACTTTTGGCACTTAACTGTGTAGTGGAATCCTAAAAAAAGAAGTAGTGTGAGAAGCAGAGGAGGAAAGGAAAAGGCGAAATGGCATACTTCGACTGTTTAGTTTTCTAGTAATTTTATTGATCTCGCCTTTTTCACTGATAATAGAGATTTAAAAATTACAAGATAGTTTAACAACCAGGTTGTTCAATGAATCTTGCCTGCATGATTCTAAGCCTTTCTTCACAAAGAAGAACCGGACTAAGTTCTGATAAATTAAAGAGATCTGTTGCTTTAGATTTCCTTTTTTCTTCAATTTTTCTTCATTTTCGTCTAATATTGTTGGAAACAAATTTCTTTATTCACGAACTGTTTAAAAATATAGCATAAATCAGTCTTTAATTTTTCCGTTCTATACTATTCGATTGCTGGAAAATAGAAATTTATTAACCTTTTTTTTTTTTCATAAGAAGTTTACCACGGATCAAATCATCACAAGGGTATTAGAAAAAAAAGGGGGAGGGGGGAACTTTCAGAGGATCTCAGTTTTCTAGAAAAAAATTTACACCTTAGTGTGATAGTAGAAACAGAAAACTCTAACTTAGAACTTCTTTGAAGTGTTCATTATACCTTAAAGCATATTTGTTAAAATGAGTATAGTATCTGTTTTCAATAAGACCAACACATCAGATACCTTGAGCGAAAAATATAAATGGCTGAGGAACTTAATTCATGTAAAAACGTGTAGAATTTGAAATATATTTCCATTATTCTTACAGATATGAATTATTCATTAAACTCAGATTTTGTGTTTAAAAAAATTTATACATTTTTCAGGATCTTGCATTTCTAATTCGTTTGTTGGAGTTTGCTGTCGAAGCACGATACTACAGGATACACATGCCTTAGTTTAAATACTTTAAAATTTTATGATTAAAATATCATCATCATCATTGTCAACCATTATCAATCCACTGCTGGACGAAGGTCTCCCCAAGTTTCCTCCACAAGGTCTGTCTTGTGCCAGTCTCCTCCATGTCACCCCTGCATACTTTCGAATTTCATCCACCCATCTCCCATGTGGTCTTCTTCTGGGTCTTTTCCTGTCCCTTGGAATCCAATCTAAAATTTCGGCTGTCCATCGATGATCTGTCCTTCTGGTAGTATGTCCAGCCCATTGCCATTTCAGGGATTTAACTCTGATCATGATGTCTTCCACTCTTGTCATTTTTCGGATCCACGAGTTCCTCTTCTTATCTCTCCTGGTTACACCAAGTATGCACCTCTCCATGCTGCTTTGAGTTGTCTGCAGCCTTTGTATGTCTCTTTTAGTTAAGGTCCAAGTCTCTGCACCATACGTAAGCACTGGAAGGATGCATTGATCAAACACTTTTCTTTTAAGACATAATGGCATATTGCTCTTGAAAATTATGCTGTTTCTTCCAAAAACTCTCCAGGCAAGTTTTGTACGCCGATTAATTTCTTCATCAATGTGACCCTCACTTGATATCTGCTGTCCAAGATAAACGTACGTGTCTGTTATCTCCAGCTTTTCTCCATCAACCGATAAATCTTCATTTCTTGTAAAAGCATTGAACATCACTTTTGTCTTCTGAAAGTTCATTTTTAATCCCACTTCTTTACTCTTGTCAGCAAGTTCCTGGATCATACTCTGCAGCTCTGATGGGCTAGTTGCAAAAATGACTACGTCATCAGCAAAACGAAGGTGGGTTAGATAATCTCCATTAATCTTTATCCCCTTGTTTTCCCAGCTCAGTGACTGAAAAACACCCTCCAATGTGGCATTAAAGAGCTTCGGAGATATGGTGTCACCTTGTCTCACTCCCTTTCCAATTTTTATGTGTGTTGTATTTTCAAACAGCCTAATCTTTGCACTTGCATTTTCATAGATGTTATTAATAATATTAATGTATGCATCTTCAATACCGCAGGTTTTCAGAGCCATTGTAACTGCTGATGGTTTCACCGAATCAAAGGCTTTTTCATAATCGATAAAAGCCATGCACAATGGAAGTTCATATTCCCTCGCTCTTTCAATTAGTTCTCTCAGCACATGGATATGATCTATTGTGCTGTAGCCTCTCCTGAATCCAGCTTGTTCTCTCGGTTGAGCCATGTCTAGTGTTACCTTCAAGCGGTGTGAAAGAACTTTAGTGAAGATTTTATAAACTACTGATAGGAGGCTGATAGGTCTGTAGTTTCCGAGATCCTCAATGTCACCTTTCTTATGTAGCAGGATCATTGTAGCGGTGTTCCAATACCCAGGAATCTTTCCTTCATTAAGGCATCGAGTGAAAATTTGGGCGAGTACTGTTTCGATTTCTCCACTTGCTTCTTGTATGATGTCTACAGTAATTCCATCTTCTCCTGGAGCTTTTCCCCGCTTCATGTTCTTGATTGCATGTGCAACTTCTGCTGGAAGGACTGGAGGAACTCTGGTACTGGTATCTTTCATGATGTCTGGAGTGCATGTATCATCCCTTTCATATAATTTGGAGTAGAAATCTTTCACTCTTGTCAAAATTTCGCCTCTATTTCTTGTTACAGAACCATCTTCTTTTCTCAGTGCCATAATCTGTTTTCTTCCCTTACTGAGATGTCCCTTTGCTATCTTTAGGCTTTGGTTGTTTTCAATTGCTTTCCTCACTAGTTCACAGTTGAATTTTCTTACGTCTTAAGTGATACTTTTTCGTACTGTCCTGCATAGCTCTATATATTCCACTTTGGAAATCACATCTTCTTTAGTTGTCCTCATCTCTCTTCTTTTTGCATCAACATTTTCGTTTTTCCTGATAATTTATTTACATGCAACTTGTTCTTAGACCCAGCTAATTTTGTTGCTGTTTCCATAAGAGCTTTGGTTACTTTTCTGTTAACTTCAGAGATGTCCACTTCTTCCGATGTTAGGCCTTCTAAAGCAGAGAACCTGTTCTTCAGTTCCAACTTGAAGGTATTATGGTGTTTTTTAAGGTTGGTTATGTCAATAGATTTTGTTTGTCTTATGAGCTTGCCACGTTCAAGTTTAGTGTTGAGGTGCATCTTACATCTCACCAATCTATGGTCACTACCTGTGTTGAACTTGTTTAGCACACTGCAGTCTTCTATGACGAATTTTTTGTTACACATAATAAAATCAATTTCACTTGTCGTCCCATTTGGATGTCTCCATGTCCATTTCCTGTGTGGCTTTTTCTTGAAGAAGGAGTTCAAGATGAAAAACCCTTCTGCCTCTGCAAACTCAACGAGAGTATTTCCACGCTGGTTTCTGTTGCCGTGACCGAATTTACCTACTGAAGTTTCATTCTGTTGCCGTTGCCCTATTTTTGCATTGAAATCTCCCATAATTATCTTCAAGTGCTGCTTACCTTTATTATTTAGATGACAAATTTCCTCATAAAATTCTTCAATTTCTTCTTCAGGATGACTTGTGGTGGGTGCATAAGTTTGAATAATCTGAGCCTGGTATCTTTTCGAGAGTTGGATAACAAGCCGTGCAGCTCTGTCAGAGGAACTTTCAACTTCTACAACTTTATCCTTCAGTTTCTTGTTTATTATAAATCCAACATCACTAGTTCTGCCAGTATCTGTCCCACGATAGTAGAAGAGATGTCCACTTTTCAGTTCGATGAGATCTTCTCCTTTTCTCCTTACCTCACTTAGCCCCACGATGTCCCACTTGATCCTTTGTAGTTCCTCTTCCAATTCAAGAAGCCTTGAATCAGAAGATAGGGAGCGTCCATTGTACGTTGCCAAGGTCAGCATCAGATGGCAGCCTAGTCCGGTCCTCCGGGGATTCTTAGCACCCTCTGCCTTCATGTCGCACTGGCCGCTGCCTTGGCCAGGTACATTCCAGCTGCCGGAGACTGAGGGCCAAGATTTAAGTTGTGGAGTCATTTTGGAGGGGTTTGGTCATAACTTACCACGCTGGCCAAACGGGTTGGTGAGTGTGGGATAGAATTTCCTCTAATCCCGATGGTATAGTTATACCGCTATTGGCGGTCGTCAGAGCCCCTTTAGTAGGAACAGGATGCACCACGAGAAGGCGGGGTTGACATTTGTCAAGGAGAGGCTGTGATATTACGCATCACCTGACCTTACATCCCGATTAAAATATATAAAAGGCTAAAAACAAACAAGACAAGATCTTTTGCAAGATCCTGAAAAACGTGTGCATCATCAGGTGAAGAAAACTGGCGGAACAAAGAGTCTACTTGCTTTATATACACTATCTACCAACAAGTAATTGGACACCTGCGATAGCAAAGGAAAACGAAGTTTATTCACCTTCAACCAATAGTTAGTGGAGCCTCCACGAGCGGCGATTACAGCTGCGACCCTCCGGGCCATACTCTCAACCAGGCGTTGTACGACGGCTAGCGGTATTTTCTTCCACTCGGCTTGGAGAAGACAGGTCAGTTCCTTCACCAATTTCGGACGGTGGGGGAACCCCTTAAGTCGACGCTCCAACTCGTCCCAGAGGTGCTCGATAGGGTTAAGGTCCGGGCTCTGCGCAGGCCAGTCCATTCGATTAACCCCATTATCACCATACCAAGCCATGGTGGACCTCGCAATATGACAGGTGGCATTGTCATCCTGAAAGTAACATGGGTCCACCCAGTAAAACTGCCACAACGTAGGAAGCTCATGGTCATCCAAAGTGGTGCAGTAGATCTTGGCGTTGAATCTACCAGGAATTGCGACCAAGGGTCCCGTGCCATACCAGGAGAAACACCCCCATAGCATAATTCCACCGCCGCCGAACTTCTTAGTTGGCACAATAAATTCCGGCAGGAGGCGTTCTCCAGGCAGACACCAAACCCAGACCCTGCCATCCGAACGGTAGAGGGTGAACCTTGATTCGTCGCTCCAGAGAACCTGTTTCCATTGTTCAACGGTCCACTGTCGACGTTCTTTGCACCACGTTAGCCGAGCAGCGCTATTCGACTTGGTGATCAAAGGCTTGTGGGCGGCATGACGTCCATGATAACCAAGCAGATGGGCTTTCTTACGGATGGTATTCATCGAAAGAACACTCCCGGATGCCTGTTGAAACTCCTCGTGGATGTGGCCTATCGATTTGGTGCGGTTCTTCCGAATTTCTCTGGCCAGCACCCGTCGGTCTCTAACTCCCAGTTTTGTGGGTCTGCCGTGTCGGGGCAAATTCCGAGAGTCACCTCTCATCTCCCACTTGCCAATCACGTAGGCCACTGTTGATTTTTGGGTACTTCAACTCGCCGGATATGTAACGTATGGATCGGCCATTTCTGTGATACCCGACGATTACACCTTTCTCGAAATCAGAGAGCTCCGAACTGCGTGGCATCTTGCATGCGACTGGTTGCGTTGTTGTTTCCCACACGATATTTAACGGCGGCGGTCGTGACGTGTATCAGGACCGCAGATACCGTCGATTGCAGAGGTGTCCAATTACTTGTTGGTAGATAGTGTATATATAGAATGGATTCATGATGTGCATTTCGAATGCAGCGTCATTTTTTCCCATTAAACCCTTCCCGAGTCCATCTTTTATTTGCATTATGAGTTTCTCAACAACCTTATGCCATGTTGTATAGTTATGTAAGTACTACACCCTATCTTAAACTATACCGGCTGTTACCCTGTCCACCAGGATCGCTGCATTCGAAATGCACATCATGAATCCATCCTATATATTAAAGCAAGTAAACTCCTTGTTCCGCCAGTTTTCTTCACCTGATGATGCACCGCCCGTGTGAAAGATCTTGTGTGGTTTTAGCCTTGTATATATTTTAATCATTAAATTTTAAAGTATTTCAACTAAGGCATGTGTATCCTGTAGTATCGTACTTCGACAGCTAACTCCAACAAACGATATTTTTTAAGCACGAAATATTTCTTCTACCTTGAAATTTCTAATTCGTTGACAAAAATTTCCTCTGATCAGCTTTTTCGTCACTCAATCGATGATGAGTCGAAATTTAAGGTGAGAAATTTATAGTTTGTATTTCCCTCACGCATGTAATTCGCAAGTGCATGTAGTTTTCTGAGTTCCCTTATTGAAAAAAAGCAATGACGAGAATGAGCATTGACTAGATTGCTGTATCTTGATCTGAAATACCGGTTGAGGTCGACTTTGCTGTAGTTAAAGACTGTGCATCAACCACAGAGGTCAGTTTTCTCAGTTCTCTTATCGAAACTAAGCAATGACGAGAATGGGCATTGACTAGATTGCTCTATCTCGGTCAATAATATCTGTTGAGGTCGACTTTGCTGTACTTAAAGACTGTGCATCAACAACAAAGGTCTGCACGGGCCGTAATTTGGAAAGTCCAACCGGGCTCTGTCTTCCCAGTTTTCTTTCAGCCACTTCTGCTTGCTGCTTTAGAGGTCACCCCAAGTTTCTCCGCTGCTAACTGTCTGTCTCCTGTTGGTTATTTGCAAACAGAGCACATCTTCTCACCTAATTTTTCTTCTTCTGCGCTGTTTCTTGATCTACTGTAGATAATGACGTACTCTTTTTTACGGATCTTCTCTGCCAGGTGACATTTTAATGCTATGCAGCTTTCTTAACAATAGTAAAGTAAATCCCAAGGAAAAAATTTCGATGTAACGAAAATGGGTAATGGAAGTAACCATTGTTGAAATTGGATTTTTGAATGCTGTTCCATGAAGTGACGCAACAATACTTAGTTTCATTGTTAGTCAAGAATGTATTTTATTAAAATATCGCCGAACATTAATTCATCACGTTTTACATAAGCGTAACAACATTTCACTGTAATCTGCGTAAATTACGAGAACCCGATGCTAAATATAGTAAAAGCCATTACAAAAATGAATTTTTGATGCTATAAAAACGGTTCGTCGTAGCCCCCTCCCCTCCTCTCCGTGTGTTGTGGGGCGGTTTACCTGCTATTGACGAGAGCTTTAAGATGCATAACACGATAGGGTGTAACCTGTAGATTCCCTATACCCCAAAGTTACCAATCTTCCTAACTAACACACCTTCCATTTAGCTTTTCTTTCTATCTTGAGGATAGATTTTTGCTTGCGCATGCGCAGGTGGACTTTCGTAGCTACATCACATTTCATCGGTGTCAGGGTCGTTTCTTACGTTCGTCCAAATCTGAATAATATATAATAATAATAACTGTTTTTGAAAAACTGAACAGTCGATATACTTACTATTGCCGCCGCCATAGTTTAGTAAATATTTACTTTCATGACTCACATATCTTCTTTCGTTGGTTTTACGACAATAACATTCATTAATCCACCTCCCTCAGTATCGCTCAATGACAGCAATTAGTAAATCTTATTGTTTATTGTTATGATTTAATTCCGCTTAGTGTGTACCAGACCGCGGCTCGGTGTGCTCGTGAGTGACGCGAACTCACAAAGATCTTGGCATGCGAAATATTCCTAGCATATCTACAAAGAGTACCAGGGACTCTCGATTTTTTTTCAACTTTACAAGCTGACTAATGTCATATTCTTGCGTGGTACCTAACCTCTCACATGGCTCGTAGTTATCCTGGAAAAGTCCTGGAATTCCATTTTGCTCTGGAAATGTCTTAAAATTATGTTACATGTCCTGAGATTTTATCCATTCCCGTTTTTTGTCCGACGTTTTGGATTTCAAGATTTTTTTTCTTGTGTTGCATTTATGCATAGCTGCCAGTCGAGTTATGTCCGGTTTTCAAACCGAGTGATCGAGAACCTCGTATTTTGAGAAAACGTCCAGTTTTTGTGAAATTTTAATAAGTTGTAATATTTTGCTGTGATATGGTTCCTGTTTACTACCATGACAGACATTCCAAGTGCTACGGATTCTCCGTCATCAGTACTTCGTCCGCTTCGGAATACGAGAAACATTGAATATACTACGGAAATCGAAAATCTCAGTGAAGTAATGCTGTTAAACATCTGCGTAATGTTTTTCATGTTTTCAAGATTTTAACATTTATTTTAAGATGTTTTAATATCGTGACATTTCTTCCATGCGTTTTCGGTAGATATGTTTAGATGTCTTCATTTGGTCCGTCCGAAATGATGTTCAAGCAAGGATGAGAATGTTCCGTGATTTTCGGAATTTCGAATTTTTCTGACCTGTTTCTAACAGTCTTTTCTTTTAGCCCAATGAGTAGAGCAAGTATTTTTGCCCCCTCTCCTTTTTAGTTAGCGAAATTAAATTTCAAAATCGGTATTTAATCTATCAATGGTGGAATCCGAGCAATTTTTTATTGCGTGAAACAAACATCATTTTGAAAAATCTGTATTCTGCATTACGTTTGCTGAAGCTTGTAGGTTACATTTTGAACAAACGTGTGGTTTTACTATATTTTAAGTAGGAATATTTGCATTGTGTGACCTGGAAAAACATTCAGATGTCATGGAATTGTATGATTGAATAAGACTATGAACTTGTTTCTCATCTGCGACTGTAATATCCAACACTGCTACGTCGGGTCGCCTCGGAGCAACGTACAGTATCGTGCAGTATCTACCAATTTTTAGTTGAAATCAAGTACCACATCCGCGTGTCATTCGTGTACCATCCATAT
Organism: Macrothele yani; assembly: GCA_039090855.1. Classification (NCBI taxonomy): domain Eukaryota; kingdom Metazoa; phylum Arthropoda; class Arachnida; order Araneae; family Macrothelidae; genus Macrothele; species Macrothele yani. The sequence continues at coordinate 2,250,237 of CM076991.1, forward strand.
ACGAAAAATGAGATTTGTGTTCTTAAATGTTATATTTGTTCGATTGTGCCCAACTCCCAGTTTTGGCAAACTGCAAAAGATTTTTCCCAGAAGAAGGTGCGGGTGTACCTTCGTGAAATATGAATGGTAGTAGGCGCTACCCCTCTGTTGCATATTTCTTCTGCGCAGAACTACGCGCATTCAGGCAATTAGCAGTAGCGCCACATGTAAGTCCTACTCTTTCTCCCCGGTGTTGTTTGCTTTGCATCTTATTGCAGAAATACGAGTATTTCATGACGATCAAAACATTACGCAGTATTCAGGAAAGGCGAATGAGAAATTATTAGTGTCTTTTTGGAACTTGGACTTAGTAGAGGCAGCCCAGCCGCTGGCGATTGTTTATGGGTAGTAGGGATGACGCAAGAACTGCAACCGCGGTGCGCTGATGGTTTCGTTTTTTGTTTGAATCGACGCTACAAAGAGACGAAGTGCCAACCCAGAAAGATGCGTAATTGCGAAGTGAGAATTGAGTAAGAAGTTTATGATTTATTTGTACTAACGCGCGCGCGTGTGTGTTTGCATATAAATGGTTAGAAATCTCATCCTCGTCGCCTATTATTTTGTCGGAGTGACTCCTCAAAAAGGTAAAATTTTCATTTGCAAATAAATATTCGAAACATGTCTTAAGGACATCAAACAGTTGCAAGTATCGTTAAAACGCAAAATGCTTAACGACAGTTGCGGTTGTTTAATGAATCGTAGGTAAAGTACCAAATGTAGTTCAGAGATATTTAATTACTTAACTAGAAATGGCCCTCTGAATTTGCCTGATGGTATCTGCTAGCATTTAATATTGTTCGGGTACTACTGAAAAAAGTACACTTCTCTGTAGGAAGCTGCAGAACCGTAGCCGAATTTGAAATCTTCAGTCTAAACAAGATAGAGTTAAAACTACAACTGCTCATAAGAGTTGAATATGACGATGGCGCCACTTGCATTAGATTCGTGAATTAGCAAATAGATTGTGGTTGAAAGACTACATTTTTTTCTCTTTTTTTATATAAAAAAAGCTACTTCTCAATTCGTGACAAAAACAACACTTAAGGAAAGAATAGAAAATGGGAGTCTTGATTTATGAGCAGATTTAGGCTTTGTTAATCAAGTATTGCAAGAAAGGATTACTTTGCTAAGACATTTTCTAGGGAACTGTAGAGAATTTTGTGGTGATATTGCGCGTCACTTTCCAAGTTTTCCACAAAACCCCAAAAAAGCCGTTCTAAGTACACGTACGGTAGAGGGGACGAAATGAAAATAAGTAAGATAAAATATCCATTGAAACAACGAACTCCACCAAATCGAAAATCTTAGAAGCTGTGATCCCCAGGGTCCTTTGATTTTTGAAAGTGCGAAGTTACGTGCGAATCTAGACTGTTCCGGGTCAATTGCACCTGTTGGCGAAGGAATGAGATGCTGCTGCATGAGGGATGCGGGGAATGGGGAACTGTTCCATTCATCCGAATCCTCGAAATCCCACCTTCCGTTGCAGACCTCGAGGATAGGGAGACCACCACGACCGATTACCTGTCAAGGCAGGGAGTCTGTGTCGCCATGGCAACGGTGGAAAAATCACTTACCGTAATGCGTCGCGTGGTGCCGGAAAGCTGACTTTACGGCGCTCGTGGGACCCGGTCCGTTATTTTTCATAATTTGCAGCTGATGTGGGTAATCAGTAATTGCGAGAGCGGCCTATTGATTTTGCAGTTCCGGGGGTCCCTTGGGAGAAGGTTGGCACGAATGACGATTGATGGTTCCTGTCACCCCGGCCAGGGGATTACATGACTGCCACCCACTGACTTCACCCACCCACTCTCCCACCACTTCTGCCTTTCCCTCCTTTTTCCTCTTTTATTTTCTTCGGAAACTTTTGTCGCCAGCCAAAAGACAGCAGCAACCTCTCCGAGGATTCAAATGGCTTGGTGGATGACCTCGAACGTCTGCGCAGTCTCAAACCAAAGACAGATTTTTGCTTTCATGGAATACTATATTTTAAAAGCGCTTCTTATCTAATAACCTCTCGCTTCTTGATCACTTAGGATGGCCATATTTGCACTGGGATTTAATATTTGTTTGTTATCAAATTGTATGTGTGAGGAATACGTCCCTATATAAGGTGATCAGATTTTTGAGAATGCAATTGAGGACACAATGACATTTGTCCTCAATTTCAATGCAAAATTGAGGACAATTTCGTTTCAAAATGAGAACATAATTTGGGACAGCATCTGCCCCATTATGGTAAAGCCAAAGGTTAGCAAAGAATGTTGTGAAATGTCCCACAATTGTCCAGTTTCATTGAAAAACATACGATGAATCGGAAAATTAATTTCATGTGAAATAAGTGTAAAATAGCAAAAAATTCTATCATGCAGAATATTGCTTCCGATACATTTTAAATTTTACTTGTAGGGGGCAGCACTTGCAAACAAAGTTACATTTTGAATTTGTACTGAAATTTCTTTGTGATTCTATAGAAGAATAGATATCTCAAGCCAGAAAATTACTATGTGCTGACCGAGCAGAGATCATATGTTATCTCATGAGAAGGAATATTCCAAGTCCAATAACCTCACTTGAAGAAACAGTTTAATGAAAAATGTACTGAACAAAAATTGTGGAACTCTTAATCCAATCTATGAAATGTAACCAAATTAATTGCATCAATTAGTTATTTAGTTGCAAGGAAGTGGATGCTGAGAAAGATGAGATTCATTTCTCATCCTAAAAATATTTTAGTTAAATCCAGTTAAAATAGAAAAGAAGTACTTAAAACAGAAACGAAATCGTAACACCACATTTATCGAGATGACTTTGTTTAATGCTTCGGCATGTCTCCCATTAATACTGCACGGTTTCTAACTTAATTCGAAGAAAAATTCATCCGCTTCGGAAAATCGTTCCATACCTTTCCTTTATGAATCCATTTCCTAGCAATTAAATAAGAAATTGATGCTAAATGTGGTTGCATTTGGTAAATTCAATTGAATTCTACGCCTTTTGTTTAACACATTTTTACAAATTTCAATTTTATGGGAGAAATTTCAAAAATTGTGGACAAAAACTAAGAAATTGAGGACATTTGACGTCCTCAATAAGTTTTTACGAAATTGATGAATATCCCCAGAAAATGAGGACGTCTGGTCACCTTACCTATAGGTGCCCAGCAAAAAAGTCTTGCTGGCCCAGCACTATGTTGCCGCTGCCGAACCGTCAATAAAATGTCCGGGCGGCCAACAGAAGGGCCAGCAGTTCAGGCCAACAGTTGGCACCCCATCAGTTGTCATATGCCACAACAGGGCCATCAGTGGTCCATCACAGGCAGTAGCTGCCACAAGTGGCCCTGCAAGCACGTGCCAGAAATGATGGCTAGCCTAATGTGGTTCGCTAGTGTGCCGTTAGTGGCAGCCGGCAAACACGTGACGCAACTGGTCGCTTGCCGAATCTTGTCCGCCAATTTCCCAGTAGTAGCCATAATAATAATAAAAAAAGCAAAGATAACCACAGTTTCCCAAAGCTACATTTTTTTTTCTACCCTTACGAAGCTTGTGAATTAACTCACTGCGTTGGGGAAATTTTCTCAACAGATCGGAAAAACACCCGTTTGTATCTGAGTAGATTTCAACCTGGGCCGTTCGCGTGATAGCTGAGCTCTCTACCGACCGGGCTAATTTGACACGAACGAGCATATGCTGAAAGCTGTCTGTTTGGTATGCAATGTGTAATCGAATGCTTCCCTCTTTCATTTTACAATATTGCGAGGTATTTTTCATAAGTCAGTTTCATATAATTGATAAATTAATTTTTTCAACGTAACGATAGTTTTTTTTTTTTTTTACCGAAAGGGAACTTCACTCATTTTCAAGGCGTGCACATACTTAGAATCGCTTTCCAAAGTTTTGTACTGTCCTTGCCGTCTTGAAAAGAGATTGTTGAATATATATATATTTACCCGGGTTCATGTCACCTTCTGTTACATTTTTAACGTTGTGTCTTTCCTTTCCGTTGTCCGAAGCTACATTTGCTTTAAAGAGTAAAAGATATTTTATTTTACTTCTCGTTATTTTCAGTTGCGAATTCCTCCCAGTCTTCTGTATTCAACCCATGGATGAGTAGACCACATAGCGTTGCTTTTTTTTTTTTTTTTTCAAATAATTAATAAATTTTGTACGCGTATAATTCTTTTGTTTTTCCAATAAACGTTGTTTTACTGGTTTTCCAGGATATTTGTTTCAAGCGGTTTCAAATTTTTTCTTGTTATTCATGGGAATGGAGTGGGTGTATTTCATGGCTGTAATCTAGTATTTCACGGCTTAATCTGATATCTTCGTCGACGTAAAATTTCATTAGGAAATTAATTCGCCTCTCCACATATGGATTTTTTTCTTAACATCCACTAAAATAACACGATGGCGATAGCGTCGTCTTCAACTAACTGGTACCATGAGAGACACAGCAAGTGTTGCTTCTGCGCGTGCGCAGTCCCGTTGCTTCCACCTGCTGTTGGGGGTTGCATTGGTTGCCAGCAACGGGCCACTAGTGGCACTTGCTTGGAGGCCCACAATTCACGGCGATGCTGCAGGGCCATCAATGGCGCGCCAACTGATAGCGCTGCCACCAAAGGACCACTACCGGGCCGTGAGCGGCAGATTTCAGCCAGCAGTGACCCAGCACTGCCAGCTGGTGGCCAGCAGTTTCCCAGCACTTGTGTTTTTGCTGGTATGCGCTTTTGCTGAATTGGTTATCTACTTACACCATACCGACAAACCTATACTAAGATGCCAGTTTGTTAGGCACACATACTCTTGTCCACAGGGCCGGATTAAGGCCTTAGTAAGCCTCTAGGCTAAGACATCTTCCAGGTAGCACAGCCTTCTATCTTAACGTAAGCCCAACACTGAGCCACCGTTTTTTAGGAATAGAAGACATTGGCTCAGTGTTGGGCTTACGTTAAATTGCAAGGCTGTGCTACTTCGGGAGTGGGCTGTCAAGACTAAGACACCTGAGTTGGTTGGGCCACCAAAGAACTTTTGACACAGAGACATTATGAAGTCCGCTAAGACACGACGCTTTTGCAATATGCTTGTAAGAACTAATATTATACAGGGTGTCAGAGAATTTTTGGACACATTACAAAATTATGCACAAAAAAAAAACAAAAAACTATGAGCATTGTCTGTTTTTCTATGTCACGTATTACTGACACGGTTTCTATATTTTTGTTTTGCAGAATTGTTATTCCCAGAATCCGATAGATGGTGTTAGGTGTGGCCTGATGGGGAATGTATGAGAAATGCGCAATCAGTAGTCATGTCATCCGTACAGCAGAAGGTGATGTGTGTGTTATGGCTTGCGGAATTAAAGTCTGTCATTAAAGTTAAAAGACAGTACCGTTTAGAGTGCGGTTGTAATCCCCCGTCAACGATTTCAATTAAGCGGTGGATGAAACAGTTTAAAGAAACTGGCAATATGGAACATCGTGGAGGAGCCGGTAGGTCTAGCTTCAGCGGTGTGACGGTTGACCAAGTTAATGAAAGTTTCCGACGAAGACCCTGGAAATCCGTTCGTAAAGCAAGCAGAGAACTGTGCATTCCGAAATCGACAGTTCACGATATCTTGCACAAGAAATTAAAAGTTTCGTGCTTATAAAATTCAAATAGTGCAAAAGATGCATGTAAATGATTACACTTTGCGATACGATTTCGCTGTGGATATGCTGGATCCAGTGGAAAACGACGAAAACTTTCTCAGTACTGTAATTTTTAGTGATGAATCCACATTTCATGTATCAGGTATTGTGAATCGTCACAACTGTAGGATATGGGGCAGTGAACTGCCTCATGCTGCTATTGAAATGGAACGTGATTCTCCAAAAGTTAATGTGTGGTGCGCCCTATCAAAAAAGAAGTGATTGGCCCTTTCTTCTTCTGCGAAAAAACCATAAATGGTGGCACTTACTTGGATATGCCAGAAAATTTCGCTGTACCACAGATCAAAAGATATGACAACGTCGTTTTCCAACAAGACAGCGCCTCCGCATTGGTCAACGTATGTACTGTAAGTAAGTGCCTAAAGGAGCATTTCCCCAACAGATGGATTGGGCGTGGTAGTCCCATTCCGTGGCCTCCTCGCTCTCCAGATCTAACTCCATTGGATTATTTCATGTGGGGTTATGTGAAGGATCGTGTCTATCAGACGCCTTGTACTGATTTGCAAGAACTGAAGCAGCATATCACAGCTGCTATTAATTCCATAACTCCTCAGATGCTTGCCAATACATGGCATGAAATCGAGTATCGCTTCGACGTACTACGAGCAACCAAGGGATCTCACATAAAAAATTATTAACTTGTGTAGTTACATTGTAAGTTAGTACACTCAGTTTCTTTCTATCTGTTTAATGTTTTGTTTTGTATAATTTTGTAATGTGTCCAATAATTCTCGGACACCCTGTACTTTAAGTACATTCTTCAAACTGATAAGTTAGCTGCAGAGATTTCATAAAAGTCGCTGTTTTTTTTTCATAGATTTCATAAAAAGGCACTAAAATACAGTGACTTTTTTTTATTCCTCGCACATACAGTTCTCATGATTAAGATTCTAGAGTTCTATGAGTTCTTGTGATTAAGATTCCTATATAGACTTTTTCGTGGAATTTTTAATACTTTAGCATTGTACTGCGGTCATAACAAAAGTTCTGCACACTGTCCATTTTTGAGAAAAGTAACGGTGAAAACTTACCTTATTGCTGTTTAATGTACTCCCCCTCAGCTGCTAATAGCAGCTTGCCAGCGGAGAGGTAGGTCCTGGATGCCTCGTAGAACGCCATCTTTGTTCAGCTGTCGTATTACTCGGGTCACGTCCAATGACAGTTCGTCCAGCGATTCGTAGCGGATGCCATGGAACCGATTTTTGAACTTTGGGAAAAGATCCAAGTCGGTTGGACTGAGATCCGGGCTGTATAGTCGGTGGGATAAAGTTTCCCCGCCATATTTCGACAAAAGTCCCCGTACCGACGCTGCACCATGACACGATGCATTGTCACGCAGTAAGATCGCTCCCGCTTCCAACAAGTTGGGGCGATTTACACGAATTGTCCGTCTCAACTCTGTCCTCAGGAAGTAGTTGTGCTTCGATCAAGAGTTCCTTCCCCACAAACTTCTTTCAAGTCAGCGTAGATCTGTGTAGGAGTTTTTTTTCCCCCTCAGAATTTCCGTTTTCACGCGCGAGGGCTGGTCTTACGCTGTGACTCGACCTGAGGAGATGCACGCTTCCATTTCCAAACCCTCCCACGTCCTCACACCAAATGATAGAGAGTCGTTCTTACACCACTGCGTTGCTGAGAGTCTGACCTTGACATGTCGCAATGATTTTCCCGATTTCATCATCCGCTTCCGTTTTATATTAACGTGTGCAGAACTTTTGTTATGACACTCGTACATTTTTCTCGCTGCATCTATTTTGTTATGTGTAGCCACAATGGATTTCGTTCATTAACGGCTCCAAGTGCAAGCAGGAAGGTATTGGTGAATAGTAGTGAAAAGTTAAAACTGCCTCTCCAACCCCGGTGATGTACAACGACGATGAAACGTTAACCTTTACTGGCCTTGAAATCTTTTCGTCTTCTAGCATCTCTGTCTGCGATCCTGTGGAAATCATGCGTGACAAAATGAAAACTATTTTACTGCTCTCTATATATTAATATATAAGCTGTGTATTATTTGTGGTGTAGCGGCATGCCTCCTGGGCCCTTGGTAATGGTGGGCCCCTAAACTATAGACCCTTTAGACCCCCCCCTCTAATCTGGTCCTTCTTGTCACATAAATGACTCATATAGCACTGACCCTTCGAGACATGCTTTCGACAAGGTTTTGGAACACAGCAATAGGTATGCGATTCCATTCAGCACATAATGCTGCCGCTAACTGTTGCTTAGTAGTAGCGGTCGGGTGGCCTAGTGGGCAACGTTCGTGACTGCCACGGAAAGGACCTCGGGTTCGATCCTAGGAAGGTACGAACGCTCGATCCACTAAATATCTGCCGTGCGTCGGATGGGCACGTTAAGCCGTTGGACCCCGGGTACTGGCCCCCGGTAATAAATAAGGGCGTCTTCCTTCCCCTTTCTACTTCGCTTCCGTGTCACTTTCCTATCGGGCCCTTTAGCCCAAATCTCCTAGCTTCCTATTTCTATGGGTTGTTTAAGACCTGAGGTCAGACACTCCCTTCCTAAAATCCTCTACATATGATCATTTTGCTTAGCATAAGGCCTTTGTTCCAAACTTCTTATGCGGCGCTCTAATTCATCCCGTGGGTGCTCTATGAGATTATGATCAGGGCTCTGTGCTGGCCAGTCCACATACGATACGGAATTATCGTCAAACAACGCTGTAACAGTCCTCGCTTTATGGCTGGGTGCATTATTCTGCTGATACCAACAAGGCTCGGTTCCATAGTATTGCCACAGAGTCGGTATAGGGCATAATTGTCCAGAATATCGAGGTAGACGTGCTGGTTAATAGTATTGTCCACGATAACCAATGGACCGTGACCATACCACGAAAACACCCCCACACGAGTACACTACCAGCTCCAAACTTGACCCTAGGAACATTACACTGTGGTAAATAGCGTTCTTCCGGCTGCCACCATACCCACACACGCCCATCATACTGATGGATCGTGTATCTGGATTCATCAGTCCATAGGACCCGTTTCCATTGATCTACGGTCCACGATAAATGTTCTTTACACCCTGTTAAACGACGAGTAGCATTCTGAGTGGAGATGAAAGGCTTATGAGCAGCCGCACGATTATGGAAACCCATGGAATGAAGTTCTCTGCGAATGGTACGTGTGCATACCGAAGTTCCAGCATTGTTACTCACCTGTGTACATCGAGGTCTTGTGCAGTACTCCATCGATTAACTGTAATGACTCTCCTGAGGCTTCGACGTTCTCTATCACTGATTTTCTGTGGTCTCACGGTACGTTTTGCTGCTTCAGGTACGTCATGTGTCTTCCACTTATTTAGTAAATCCAGAACAGTTGACTTGGTTATGGTTAAACGCCTCTCGGTTTCTGTTATGAGCAACCCATCAATATAAAACCCAACGATCTTTCCTTTCTCAAAGTCAGTTCTCTCCCGCCGCGACATTTCCACTCAACCTCACAGCGCGATATATGATCGCGGTCGGCTGCAGGCTTGTTTTTATACCGTTTGCAGCTGTACCGCGCATCTTAACAACTCAGCGGATCCGTTCATTTGCCTTTGAAGGGGTGTCCTGGGACTTTTGTTGATATAGTGTATATTACACTTGTTTGCACATAACTTCGCATCCTCCAGAATATAATTAGCTGAAAAGGTGTTCTTGGAGGAAACGAAAAACAGAGATCTCGATCATATTTTTTTATAACAAAGTGAAAAGAAAAGGCTTTTATGATGTGCAAAACATTGTTACAATACGTTAAGTGCGTTTCTTTTATATTCAAGAGTAAATAATTTCAGTAATGTTACTCTTTTTGTGTCACAGTTTTTAATTGTTACTTCTTAATTTGCTGACTTAGGTTCTGTATTTTCGTACAAATCGGAAAAGGTCATTAGACACTGTCACACGGCCGTTACGTGTTTTGTGTGTGTGTGTGTGTGTGTGTGTGTGTGTGTGTGTGTGTGTGATCGTGAGGTATTTAAAAATGGATGGCCTTAGTTCTATAAAAGAGTAAAATTTGCATGATATGATTAACTTTGGCGTAAGTGTTTCGTAATACTATGTGCTGATATAGGGTAATAATTTTAATTACAACGTGTTCATTTTTGTTACACGCAATAAAGCCCAACAATACAGACATACATCAAGCTGTTCTTTCCATATAACATAACCACGGAAATTTCTGTGGTTGTATTATATGGAAATAACAGCTTGATTTATGTCTGTGTTGATTATTCCATGTGTTTCAACTTGATATAAAGTACAACAATTTTGTTTTTACGAAAAAAGACTTGTAGGTTCCAAATTCTTTGGAACCTATAAGAATTTGAATTATTTTTCCAAAGAATTTGAATTGTTAAAACGCCCGTAAAACCTATAGTTAATAATATGGAATTCAAATATTTCAGTGATTTAAAGGAAATAGATTTTCGCAGAAGATCTTCAAAGATTACGCCTCTGTTTGCGGCTTATACATTTTAGGCTTGAACTTTCGACGTACTGGGCTTTTGAAAGTTAAACAGACAAGGCCATAGAAATGAACTTTTGCTAGAAACAGACAGTGCTTTAGATCGGAACTCCTTCCGATGATGCGCAATTTTTTAAAAGCCAGAAACAAATACTCAGGTTTGCTTGTCGGAATTCTTGCAATAGAGAATTAGACATGACTGCAGTCTCAGTCTATTTCTAGCGTTCAAAAGCTTGCTTTTGAAACGGCACTTTATGAAGCCTTAAAAAAGAGTCCACAGTAAAGCGTTGGACAAGCGCAATTTTCGCAGACTGCTTGCTTTTAACTAGTTATGAATTTTCTCATAAAAATGAGCCGTGAAACGCAGAAAATAGAGTTGCAAGAATGAGTTTGCCCATCGATTTTCATTTTTGAAAGTTAGAAACAGACAGTAACGTAATTATAAATACACCACACCGTGAACACTCAAGAGACGCATGTAGCGTATTAAATCCGTTTATTTTTTTGTGGCGTAGTAAGTTTTATTGTTGGCCCGAGTTTTAAAATTCTGAAATGAGCAGGCAAAATACTTGAATATAATATCTGAAATCCTTTACTCATCGATGCTCTTTTTTGACTGCTGATGTGATGCCGATCCTTTTTTTTTTTTTAATATTCCTTTGAAATCTTATTGTCTTAAATGCTATGCAATCATGAATTGGAATGTTTTATTAGTAGAGTATCTGAAATCCCTTGTACTATCCTGTTAATGGTTAAGGACATTAACCTGACTAGTAAGACGGTTAGTCTGGGAAGACTGCACTGCGCACAGGCTGTTATCCTGATCATTCCTCTCTCTCTTGGACGCAGCCTTAACAATAGGAAAAATATTGATCAACGTGCTGTCACGACAAAACCATCATATCAATAAAATACGTGAGTTAATATGCCAAAATGAAATGCTGAAGGACTGATTCCTTAGCACTGCTGACAGTTTCGGCTTTTGTGAGATATTTTAATGAATGAATAAACTTTTGCCTAAAAAAAACTTGGTTGGCATGATTTATAAATAAATTTAAGAAATAAATGATTCTCCACATTTCTTCCAGCATGGTAATACTATCTTCCAGAACAGAGACTGGGCTTCATTACCCCAGAATTCTCTAGAATTCTGCATATTTTCACTATATTCCATGTAACCACTATAACGAAGTAATTTTTGCCCACGCCGGGGATCGAACCCGTGTCCACTTATTCCGGAACAAGTCGCTGTACTAACTGAACTACGCAGACGTTCGTTCTCGCTGCTATCTGCCTTTATGTCGTGTGCGTCCTGCGGGGCAGGCAAAAGGATTTTATTTGATTGTTAAAACAATAAAATATTATTGTATCAAAGGATAATAAATACGGCGTATGTAGCATTCATCTAAAAAGTCTAGAAAAAGATATGCCTAACAGCTCATACATAGGATCAACCCAACGCTCATTGGGATCAAGATTAAAGGAACATAAATTCGATGTCAAATTAATCCAGACCTCACTAGCACAAAAGGTTGACGAAGGAATGCATAACCCTATTTGGGAAGATGCCAATATTCTGGTGACACCATACACGAGATCATCTCTGCTGTTTACGGAAAGTCTGGTTATAATCAGCAAAGGATTCACCTGTTGTAACGATAACACACGTATTTTCGTCCCGATGCCGTGGAAACAATTGGTTATACCTCCTCCCACCGAGGAACATGATGAAAACACCCATGGAGTATATTCGACATCATGACTTCTACATGGATGGCAACGCTTCGAAAATTTAATTCGACCCAGGGATATATAAACACTTTTGTGGAAGTGACTGTGAACTTTCCTTACACATTTATACTACATGAACTTTAACCCTTAACGACCATAGCCGCCTGAAACGCCTGTTTAGAGTGAGTCAGATTTCCTACTTGACCTATTTTTTTAAATTTGCATGACCTATGAGGGATCAACAGGAGTCACCGTCAATCACCATTGTTGTCACTAAAGAAAGAAGTGATACACAAGACAGTTTCGGGCGTTATGGTATTTAGAGTGATACCAGATTTTAGGGTAATGGTCGTTAAAGGGTTAATACTAAACAATTTAAACTGTTATATTTCCCTCATACATTAATACTACACTGGTGTGCAAAAATTAAGGACTAAGAGGAGAAATTAGCAGAACAGCGGAACGAGCCGGCAGAACGGACCGAAAGACCACTCAGGAGATAGACTAGGGTCCGGTACGGTTGGGCATGCGCTTATATGCAGCATGACATTAGGGCAGGGGGGGTCGGAAGGGTATATAAAGCACACGGGCGGTGTACGCTCAACAATTCGGTGAAAACTATTGCACGGTGCACATCGGTTTGAACGACGTCGAGTTACTGCCACCGTGTGATATGGCCAACGGGCAATTCAGTAGACGACATCTGGATGACTTTACCCGAGGTCGCGTCATTGGGAAGTTGGAAGAAGGTCGAAGTGTGACTAGTGTGGCCGAGGAGTTCGGAATCGCTCACAGCATCGTTTCACGAGCTTGGAACGCATTTCAAACGACAGGAACAGCTGTCCGAGAGTTTAGCAATGGTCGTCCACGAGTAACCACGGCGGCGGACGACTGGTATATTGTCCTACAGGCGAAAAGAGACAGACTGCAGACAGCGAGAGAAATCGCAAGGCATATGCAACAGACAACTGGACGTCCGTTATCGCATTTTACCGTGGCCAGGAGGCTGCACAAAGGTGGTCTATTTGCACGACGACCAGTATGGTGTGTGCCATTAACGCCTGCTCATCGGAGTGGGCGGTTTCTGTGGTGCCAGGAACACAAGCACTGGACACATCAGCAATGGGGTCGAGTTCTCTTTATGGATGAGAGCCAATTTAGTCTGACGAGCGATTCTGGACGTATACACATCTGGAGAGAGCAGGTAACACGCAATCACACCTCCAATATCATCGAATGGGACCGGTTTGGAGGTGGCGGAGTTCTCGTTTGGAGCGGTATCATGCTGGGTAGCCGTACTGACCTCCACATCTTCCAAGGAGGTTCAGTCACTGGTGTCTGCTATTGTACCGAAGTTCTCTTGCCTCACGTTCGTCTGTTTAGAGGTGCTGTGGGTCCTGAGTTCCTCTTCATGGACGACAACGCTACACCTCATCGAACAGTGGCTGTCACAAAGCTGTTGGAGAGTGAAGATATTCAACGCATGGATTGGCCCGCAAGGTCCCCGGACCTAAATCCAATCGAACACGTGTGGGACCTTCTCGGGAGACGCTTGGCAGCACGTCACCATCCGCCAGCAACGATTCCGCAGCTGCGATTGGTGCTACAAGAGAAATGGGCCGCGATGCCTCAACAACTCCTTTACAACCTCGTCCTCAGCATGGACAGACGTTGTAAATCCTGCAACGCAGTCAGGGGTCATCATATCCCCTACTAAGGACTGGATTTTTCTTGGCAGCCGCCTGTCACATGGACGTTTCTTTCTTCTTTCCAGTTGTGCTCGAAGCTACCTTTTCAATAAAGTGCCTTTGTATACTCTGGATTCCTTATTTAGACGGTTTTACTCACTTGTCCCATGTTCTTACATCTTGGGGATCTTATGGTATGATTTGAGTCGATGTGGAGCACTTCTGCACGACGTTACATTCGAAAAACCGTCTCGTCTTTAATTTTTGCACGCCAGTGTATATGTACTTTAAATGCCAAACAATTTGAACTGTTATATTTTTCTTTTGTATTAATTGAAATATTCCTTTTCAGTTGTGTACAGGACTGGTATAACTATAACTTTGATTTAATTCCTACCAAAATATCTCTTCTTTATATGACAACGATTTATTTGACTTACAAACTTGTTACTATGTCTACGGCGCACCCAAAACCTGCCAGTTTTACTACGCCATCAGTAACACTGACAAATGTATACTTATATGTCTTCCCCATTTGCCCATTTGTGCTACTGTTTCACTCATCTGAAGATGGGCTTAGTGGAAGCCGGAAAGGTCTCATGTTTTAATGTTTCAACAACCAAATAAAATCCATTTGAACTTGTGAAGGTTTTAACTCTTTTAAGGTTTTAAAGTATCGTGCAACGAAGGAAGCTTCCTGAAATAGATACTTTATGTACACGGAGGAAAACGGACTTTCATTTTGACTTCTTTCCTCTGCATTTGGTAGGTCTTCCATGGGAGCGCAGGACTGCAGAAATACGACGGGGCATGGACTCCACTAGCTTCTGGAAATATGCTGTAGGCAATGCACATCATACTTCCTGCAGAGCCTTCCAAATTTCGGGTGTATTCCGAGGTCTCGGATTCCTGTGTTCAATAGCGCGTTGCATGGCATCCCAAATGTGTTCTATCACGTTCAGATCTGGAGACTTGGGTGGGAATGGTAACACCCCAAACTCAGATGAATGTTCCTCTAACCATAATGTGGCGTCCCGACACTTGCGTGGAGGTGCATTGTCCTTTTGGAACAGGCCCAACCCATCAGCATGAAAGCAGGACATGAACGGGTGTACCTCGTCAGAAAGGATGCGCACATAGCGTTGGCTGGTCACAGTCGTTTGTAGACGTACCAGGGGTCGCAGTGAAGTCCATCTTAATACACCCCATACCATTACGGACTCCTCCCCCCCCCCACCAGCCGGTACAGTTGTCTGTTGACAGGCGGGATCCATGGCTTCATGGGGTTTGCGCCACATACGAATCCTTCCATCTGCCTGATACAATTGGAAACGCGACTCGTCAGACCAGCCTACTTGTTTCCAGTCATCAAGTGTGTCCAGTGGCGGAGTTGCCGTGCCCAAGCGAGGTGCATAGCTCTGAGTCGTGCACCCATCAAGGGGACTCGAGTTGGGCGTCGGCTCCTAAAGCCCATGTCGTGCAGGGTATGTTGCACAGTCCGGACGCTGATGTTTGTTGAGGCTCCAGCATTGAATTCCGATGATACCTGTGAGAGTGTTGCACGCCTATCGCGTGAAACGATTCTTGACAGTCGTCGATGGTCACGTTCACCCAATGTCTTTTTGAGGCCACACTGGTATCGTAGGTTGGAGGTTTTGCCGGAATTCTTGTAGTCACGGTACACCCTTGCAATGATCGTCCGTGAAAATCCGAACTTCGTTTCTACCTCCGAAATACTATGGCCCATCTTACGAGCGCCAACTATGACACCGCATTGAAAATCGCTTAAATCGTTATTACTTGTCATTCTCATGCCGAAAACAGCTCTGACAGCTGGCAAGGATGTCTGTCGCTTTAGATACGCACTAGCGAAAGCAACCGAGTACGCGCATAGGTGACGTTGCTATGTATTTTTCATAAGCTCGTCTGTAATAGTTTATCTGGCACTTCAGTGTATATAAATTGTGTTACTGTAAGAAACCGGGTACTTATTGTAGAGATGATTATACGATGTCTGTGTATCAGTCTCTGGACAACTTAAGACAAAAGCTATTATAGCTATCCAGAGTAAATTTTAGATCTAGGAGTTCGGTTTTGTTTTGTTTTTTTATACTATGAAAAGTTACATTTCACCTTTTCTAAAGATAACTGAAAGTGATTGCCAGTTTAAAAAAATCAAATAGCAAAGCATTTTGTTGCTTCCAAAAATCAGGATGAAAAATGCTTAATTCGTGAAAAGTCATCCTACAGAGAAAAAACAAAACATTATTACAAACCTATTCAGAAAAATAATAAGCTCCAACCGAAAATAAAATGACTAAATCACTCGTATTAATGACAAAAAAGAAATCATTGTCGCACAATTTGTTTTACGATGTACGTGGTTCGAGTTTCCGATTTTCTGTGGCTCAGTGGTTAAAGGCGTGCGTTACCTGTTCAAGCGGCGCGGGTTCAATCCTGACTGGAGCAGGAGGATTATCTGCGGAAAAGGCTGAAAAATGTAGAGTCGTCGGTTTTGCGGAATTTCAGTTTCAATACGGAAAACCCTGAAATGGATTTTTCTGAAATAAACGGAATTTCTGACCACAGAAAATCTGTGAAAATACGGGTTAAAATAAACGGGCACTTTTAAAAACGGAAATTTCTGAAAAACACGGATACCTACCGGTAACTTTGCTGCACGTTATTTCCAGAAATTTTCCCTAAATTCACACCATTTATTTTTCAAAGTGTATTGTATATTGTGTGATTGCAAGAAATATGGTACTTGAATTATTGTACAGGTAACAATATGATGTCTATGTATGAGTCTGTGGACCCCTTAAGACAAAAGGTATTATTATAACTATCAAGAGTAAATTTTGTATTTAGGAATTTTGTGAAATAATACTATGAAACAGTACATTTCACCTTTTCTTAAAGGTAACTGAAAGTCATTTAAGAGAAGTTGCTGGCGTGTTCTTTTTGCGTGAAAAACATCGGTTCAAGGTAGAATCAAGGGGAAAAAATATTACCGGACCTGATCTTCAGCTGCGAGTCACTATCTTGAAAGTAATTAAACAGTATATCCCACTTTTTCAATACTTATGGGTCACAAACTTCGACACAAATTAAGAAATGTATTACATAGACAACCGATAACAATAAGATCACCCGTTGGTAAGTGCCTAGTGCTTGGGTTTCTGACCCCTCTGACTGTTGGGCACGTTTTTGAATGCATGGGTGCTATGTTGTTGCTGTTTTTTGGAAGGGGGTTTCCTTGCCTGTTCTTCTTCTTCCCTAAATCAGAGATAAGTGAACCTTTGCAGCCGACGATGTTCAAGGGTGTCGTTGAATCCTGATATAACAACAGCAAAAAACACAAATATTCTTGCTTGGCTTTGGGTTACAAGAAGAACTTTATGAAACCTAACTAGAGCGTAAAAATAATGCATATTTCCAGAGCCGGCCTTTAGCATAGGTGTCAGCCTAGGGACCCCGTTGTTAATCATACGTTGATATTTTTAATCTGTAATACCATTGGGGAAAAAAGTGAATTAGTTGAAATGTGCCATTTCGCTTTTCTTTTTCATGATTTTGTTTTTTTAGAATGCCGTTAAATGAGACTGTGTAAAGCCAGCTTTTTCCTTTTTTCTTGCATTGCAGTGAGGTTTTTTTTTTTTTTTATACCACTGGCTTCAGAAATAAACCGGCAATAACAAAGTAGGAATATGTAGTCAATAAACAACACGGAAGGAAAAAATTTCCTGAGTTCAATGAAAGCAGAATGTCTTAGATTTGCCAATTAAGACGCTTACAGTTCCCACACTTTTGATCACAAGCTTCAGAAGATCGTTTCATATATTCAATAACTTATATGCATTTTTTTATTTCCTGTCACTGGGCCTCTGTGAATCTTGGAGAGGTGCAAGCTAGTTCTGTGTGACATTGGCGAAAAGACCCCAACTCACTGGGTTTTGTTCCAGAATCCTTAGGTTGAATGACCAACTGGAACCCTCAGCTGTGGGCTAATCCCCCACACTGATGTACTTACCTGATTAAAAAGACAAAAAGAAATATTAAGAATGACTCAAGTGTGGGATATGGTGGACCTACACACTTGAGAAGGACAGTCCACCACGGAATCGACCTGGACTTTCTAAACGGCGTATGAGAAAGAGATCTCGGCTGAGTGAATGTAAGATTGGTGTATGGAATACTAGAGGTATAAATGGCAAGATGAGTGAGGTGATTGGGGAGATGAATAAGTATAGACTGGATGTGCTGTGTGTAAGTGAAACCAAAAAGAAGGAAATTGGGGTAGAAGAAGTGAATGGCACGGTGAGTGTGTGGTCTGGAGTATTGGATAATATGAGAGGACAGGCTGGTGTAGGTGTGATTTTAAGTGAAAAGATGAAGAACAACTTGATTCACTATAGTTGCATAAGTGAGAGAATTCTCTGGATTTGTTTGAAAGTGAAACTTCAGAGAATTGTAATTGTTGTAGTGTATGCTCCTTGTGACTCGGAACCTTCTGATAATTCCAGAAAGAAGATTTCTGGAATGAGCTAAGAGCTGTTTTGAGCCAGTTTAGTGCTAAAGAAAAATTTATAATAGCAGGGCATTTCAATGCTAGAGTAGGTGTGCAGAATGCAATTTCTGACAATGTTCTGGGTAAGTTTAATGATCCTTGTGTGAATGATAATGGTGAAAGATTAATTGAACTCTGCATTGAGAATGGTTTGTGTGTGTCTAATACATTTTTCAACCACAAGTATATACACACATATACTTGGGAAAATCGTACTCTTGGTCAAAAGAGTGTGATAGATTTTGTTGTTTACGATCAGCGTTTGAAACACTTAGTTGTTGACACCCGTGTGATGAGAGGTGCGGATGTTGGTTCTGATCATTACTTGGTAGTGTCACGAGTGAAACTTAATGTTGGTTGGAAGAAAAGGAATAGGAAGAGACCCAAGATAGAAAGAATGAAGGTTGATAGGCTCCTTGAAGATCATCAGCGGTATTCTGACTTACTCAGAGAACGACTGAAGGACCTGAAATCTTGTGAGAGGGATGTAGAAAAGAAATGGGAATGTTTTAAGAACTGTGTTGTCACTGCTGCTAAAGAGTTCTGTGGCACCACAATAGTGGGTAACAATAGAGGTGATGCTTGGTGGAATAGCGAGATTGATGAGGCAGTAAAGAAAAAGAAGGAAGCCTATTTGGGGATGTTGCAAGGTAGAGTCTCTGTGGATGAATATCGCTGTAAGAAGCGTGAAGCTGCTAAGCTGGTTCGCCACAGTAAGGCAAAAGATAGGAAGGAGAAAGGGGAAAGGCATGAACTGGCTTTTTGGAAAGATAGAAAGTCCTTCTGGAAGTACATGAGACTCAGGAAAAATAGGGGAAACAAAGTTGTAAGTTGTGTGAAGAATGAGATTGGGGAAATGATATTGGAGCCCAATGAGTTAAGTGAGAGATGGGGTGAATACTTCTATGAGTTATTAGATCAGGAGAGCAAAAATGATTCTGAGACAGATGCAGATGATGTCACAATGAGGGATGAAAGCACAGGAGGGATCTCAAGAGAAGAAGTGTGTAAAGCTCTAAAATCTCTTCAGAATGGTAAGGTTCCAGGAGTTGATGGCATAACTGCAGATATGTTGAAGTATGGTGGTGACTCTATAATTGACTGGTTAACTGAAATTTGCCAGTTGTGCTGGGAGTTAGGAATGGTCCCTCGGGATTGGAAGGATGCTATTATTGTTCCTTTGTATAAGGGAAAAGGTGATCAGACTGAATGCAAGAACTATCGTGGTATTAGCCTACTGAGTGTGCCAGGGAAAGTGTTTGGTAAGGTTGTTATTGAAAAAGTACGGGGTCTTACATCATTGAAAGTGTGGGATGTTCAGAGTGGTTTTATGCCTGGTAAAGGCTTCACTAACCAGATTTTTGCATTACGCATGATGATTGAGAAGTATCTGGCTGTTGGGAAGAAAGTTTTTACTGCCTTCATAGATTTAGAGAAAGCTTACGACCGAGTGAATAGGACACTTTTGTGGAAGGTATTGAATGAATATGGTGTTACTGGGAATCTACTTAATAGTGTAAAAGCCATGTATGCTGGTAGTAGAGCTTGTGTACGAGTGAATGGTGTTTTATCAAAATGGTTTTCCATTGGTGCAGGAGTTAGACAAGGTTGTGTAATGTCACCATGGCTGTTTAATATATTTATGGACGCATGCATGCGTGAGGCCAAAATAGATAATAGTGATTTATGTCTTGGTGATATCCGTGTGTGCAGATTGCTGTATGCTGATAACACTGTCCTGTTGGCAGAGAGCAAAAGTGCGTTGCAGAGTATATTGACTCGGATGCACGAAGTTTGCATGAAATTCAAACTGAGTATAAATAAGGAAAAACCAAAGTTATGGTGTTTGAGAGAGGAATGGGTAGCACTGAATGTAATGTAAGTATAAATGGCACTATGATTGACCAGGTGAGTGAGTTTGTGTATTTAGGAAGCATGTTTGACAGAGAGAACAAGTTGGATGGTGAAATCAGTAGGCGAGTGAATTCTTCTTTGAAAGTCATAGCTGCTCTGGGAGGTTTTCACAGGAATGATGGGTTCTCTAGAGAGTCCCGCATGGCTGTGTATGAAACAGTAATTGTTCCTACTCTGATGTATTGGCAGTGAAACCTGGGTACTGCAGAAGAAGCATAGGAGTCGTTTGTGTGCTGGAGAAATGCGTTACTTACGTGGGGTTTGTGGCAAGACACGATCTGATTGTGTGAGGAATGAAGATGTATTGCAGTTGTGTGATGTAAAGCAAAATGTTGTTAGCAAGGTGGAGACCAATATGCTTCGGTGGTTTGGCCATGTTGAAAGAATGAGTCATGAAATGCTTACTAAGAAAATATTTTCAACCCAAGTGGCAGTTAGGAAAGGCAGAGGAAGGCCAAGGAAGACATGGGGGGATCAGATTCAGGAGTGTCTGCATGAGAAAAAGATTATGAGTATGAAGTATAAAAGATCTTGTGTACGACGTGTAATGGATATCAGTGAAGCACGAGTTGTATGTCAAGATCGCTGTAAATGGCGAAGTTTGATACGACAACAATAAGTAAAAATATCTGGAAGTTTGTATTTCTTTTTGGAGCTAACCTCTGAATCTCAGAGAACAGCTTAGTGATATGTATGAGGAGAATAAGCCACTGTATTGTGTTTGAAAATTTATATATTTATTGAAAATTGATATTTTCACTCGCATTTGAGTAACATCTAGCTTTCAGTCAAAAATTCTATTAGCGGGCGGACAAGTCAATCTTTGCCTAGGGACCAAATTACTAAGACCGGGACTGCGTAGATTCCCATGCAACAATGTACTGGACACATTGGATTATATCATTGCCTAGGAACCCCAAGTTGCCGAGACCGGGACTGTGTAGATTCTCATGCAGCAATATGCTGGACATATTGGATTATAATATCTTTGCCTAGGGGGACCAAGTTACTAAGACCGGGACTGTGTAGATTCTCATAAGGCAATATACTGGATATATTGGATTATAAGATCTTTGCCTACGGACCCCAAATAACCAAAACCAATAGGGACCCCAAATTACCAAGACCAAGACTGTGTAGATTCTCATGCAGCAATATACTGGACACATTGGGTTATAAGATCTTTACCTAGTGAACCCAAATTGCAAAGACCAGGACTGTGTAGATTCTCATGAGGCAATATACACTGAAGAGCAATTGAATTAGAGATACCTGTCTGGTAACGTATAGCACCACCTTTCGACCTGATGACGGCGGCGATTCGTCTCGGCATGGACTCGACAAGACCCCGGAAGCGTTGGGAAGCCATATGGATCCACGACCCCTGAACAAGCTCCCACAGTTCACGAAGATTTGATGGAGGGGTCAGAGCCTTAAACATCTCTCTCTCGATGGCATCCCAGATGTGCTCAGGTGACCAAGTTGGCCAAGGAAGCCAGGTCACGTCGGTGCAGTGTTCATCTAACCATTCAGATACAATTCGGGAGTGATGGCACGGTGTATTGTCTTGTTGCAGGATGAGGTCCCCAGTGGGATGTTGAAGACGCACAAACGGGAGCAAATGGTCGTCCAGGATATCCGGTAACGTTGACCTGTGACGGACTATGTCACACGTACCAGGGGTCCCATTTCAGTCCACGTAAACAGTCGCCAAACGAGAATGCCACCCCCACCAGCTTGAAGAGTACCCTGCTGGCAAGAAGGATCCATCGCTTTATGTGGTTTGCGCCGTACTCGTATCCTGCCATCCGCATGTACCAACGTGAATCTCGACTCATCAGTCCACGCAACATTTTTCCACATGTCTAGGATCCAGTGGCGATGTTCCCGCGCCCATGCTAATCTTTGCACACTGTGATGTGCGGTCAGCAGCGATACCCTCGTGGGACGATGGCTTTTGTACCCCATAGCGAGGAGATGGTTCTGGATGGTGTGGCTGCTTACACGTTTTTGTGCACCAGCGTTAAATTGCCGAGTGATTTCTTGCACTGTGGCCCGTGTAACCGCTGTTACAATGCGAGCTAGCCGACGATGACCCCGCTCATCCACACGCTGTTGTCCATGGCAGTTGGCCCTTGCAGGGATGGTTTTACCGGATTCGATGTACTCACTGTGCACACGTGACACAGTGGCTCGTGAAAATCCAGTGCCTGCACGACTTCCGAGATGGAGTGACTCATTCGTCGGTCCCCGACAATTTGACCACGATCAAATGCGCTTAGATCCTTAGTCTTATCCATACTGCGTCCGACTCTTACTGATTCCCGTCGCATCACTCCTTATATTGTCGGATCACTGCATACATCATGTCGTTTCCGTTTACAGATTCGCCCACAGCGCCACATTTGCATAACGCCAGCTGTCTCTAATTCAATTGCTCTTCAGTGTACTGGATGCATCAGATTATGAGATCAGCTTTGAACAACAGAAGTGCTTGATTGCAAATCAAGGGACTGGAAAAGTCACACGATTTTATTGCATGTGCCTATACGTGGTATTTTTTTTTTATTTATGTTTTTGTGTATGTGTGTAATTCATTCCTATTAATTCCAATGACACATTCAAATTTTAGTGAGATGAAATGTCATCTTGTAAATCTCAGCGGAAATATCTATTCATTTGTCTTTTGCGCAACATCTGAGAGAATCTTAAAGTAGTCATGTAATAATTGAACAGCAATGTTGTTGTTTTTCGTTGCAAAGCGTTTCACTTAAACAAAAGTCTGGTTTTTTTTATATGTTTAACTGTTTTTGCTGTAAACTGCAAAACAATCGACTGTAGTTTTAGCGCGTAATGACCTCGAGATTTTGCATCTTTTTCATTGTTTGGATCGAAATTTTCGCTCTTGTTTTAAGGGAGGAAATCCAAATGTGGCGATCAATATCCATGAATCTCGAGTAACTCGGTAATGATCGTACTTTGTAGAGAAGTGATTGCATACTCCCAATCTTTCTTTATTACTTTGCTTTTTGCTCCTCCGCATCCCTCCCCCCATCCTTCCCACGCATTTCCAGTGACTTCTTTTACACAAACGACCTCTTCGGGCTGGCGTGGGTGACTCCAGTGGTTACTGGCTCCATCACGGCGTTCTTCTGTTTCATTAACCTGATTATCGCCGAAACCCAGCGTTTCTGCATGAGTGAACGCTGAATCCTGGATTTCGGGATTCTGCGAGCCTGTTGCCTCCATTTGTCTTGCCTTGCTCCGCGGATGACGCCAGTGCAGGGACTGGGTCGTGATTTATGATGCTGTTCCGACTATCCTCTCGGTCTCTTATCCATGAGCTCCATAAATTACGCCTCCCCCTTCTGACATTTCGCAGGCGCTGCAGTGTTCTTCCTCCCCTTTCTCCATTTCCTTCCTCCCTTCGCATCCCCATCCTCCGCTCCCGCGTCCTCTTACCCAGCCGATGGATGGTCCCGCTTGTCACTTGCAAGGGCCTGGGATGTGTCTTTCCACTTGCTCTTTTCTCGGCGATCGTTGGTGCGAACTAACACGTTGAAAGCACCCACGAGATACTTTCGTCCGCCGTCGTGCAAAGAGGCGACATAAAAAATCATAAAAGACGGGGGATGTGCAGAACATATCCTGATAATCGAAGCTCACGTTTGGCTTCCGGCGAACTGAAGGAGCTTTGCTTCTTCGTAGTGATCAAGCTGAGAAAAATCTAACCGGTGTTTTCCAAATCACATTTTGGTTAACTGGGGCTTTGTATGAAATTCCTTGGATCCTGTTACCGGTTTTTACAAGCCGAGTTGTTACCCACGCGCCTCTAATTTTCATTTACCAAGTCATAAGCAACAGAAAAGTTCAAAAATTTTCTTCTGTCTTCATGTCAGGTGATCCTTTATCCGTGACCTGAATATTTCCTCCGACTCATTTCTTCCTTAGCTAAAAATCTGCTTCAAACAGCTAAGATTCCTCTTTATATAGACTATATTGGGTTTCGGAAAACCCGTACACCGGAAAACTCCTACACTTTCTCGTGCCGCTGAGTTAATTGCAAAGGGCGGAAAACTCGTACACCTTCTCAAGTAAGGGGATGTACACAAACTGCGTTTCGTTCCGAGATCTTGTCAAAGTGTACGAGCTTCCCTAGCTGAACAAAGCGAAATGTACCAGTTTTCCTAGGGATCTCAATGGGTATGTAAGATCAAAATGATACAAGGTTTATGTAGAACATTTCTGACTACTTAACTCTTGAGTTATGAGTTTAATATTTCCCATGTGATAACAAGCAATAAAGGCTAATTTAACAGGGGCTCAACAGATCGATCTTCAGGTGCTGATATTTTTAGAAGATTTTAAGTTACAACCTTGATATTCCGTATTTCTAAACATTTTATCAAACTTAAGAAAATGCACTCAACAGATTATTTCTCACCTATTTACAAGCCACCTAGGCCGCCGCCCTTTTTAGAAGATTTTTAGTTACAATCTTGATATTCCGCATTTGTAAACTTTTTATAAAACCTAATAAAAGGCATTCAACTGATTACTCCTTCGCTGTTTACAAACCACCTAGGCCGCGGGCCTTTTTGGCAGCTTTCCTGTGTGGCGGTTTTCCGGCATCCAAATCAGAAACGTCTGTCACAAAATGCCAAACTTACCAGAAAAAAAAAGTTTTCCTGAAATTTATATTGTGGTTTCGTAAGAAAGGTCGGTCGGAAATGTTTCTTTTTCGTTAAGGTACAATAAAATCATTCTTTCACTAAAGAAAGAAAATAAAGGGGAAGAAAGGAATGAGATATTTTTACACGTACATTGTTTCATGCATAATATAAGAGCTACGATTCTTGTAGAATTCATACTAATCCAGACATGTCCAAATCAATGCCGTTTGACATTGTTTTTTTAACAAATACGAAATATCTAGGTAGTAACTTAAAATCTTCTCAAAAGGCCCGCGGCCTAAGTGGTTTGTAAGTAGGTGAGAAATAATCCGTTGAGTGCCTTTCGTTAGGTTTAATAAAATGTTTACAAATAAGAAATTTCTAGGTTGTAACTTAAAATCCTCTAAAAGGGTGGCCTTCGGACTAGGTGGCTTGTAAATAGGTGAGAAATAATCTGTTGAGTGCCTTTCAATTAGGTTCAATAAAATGTTTACAAATACGAAATTTCTAGGTTGTAACTTAAAACCTTCTAAAACGGCCCGCGGCCTAGGTGGCTTGTAAATAGGTGAGGAATAATCCGTTGAGTGTCTTTTATTGGGTTTTATAACATGTTTAGAAATACGGAATATCAAGGTCGTAACTTAAAATCTTCTAAAAAGATCAGTACCTGAAGATCGATTCATTGAACCCCTGTTAATTAGCCTTTCTTGCTTGTTATCACATGGGAAATATTAAAATCTTAACTCAAAAGTTAAGGAGTCAGAAAGGCTCTACATAAACCTTGTGCCATTTTGATCTTACATACCCATCGAGATCCCTAGGAAGACTGGTACATTTCGTTTTGTTCAACTAGGAAAACTCGTACACTTTGAGAAGATCTCGGAAGGAAAGGCAATTTGTGTACACCCCCTTACTTGAGGAGGTGTACGAGTTTTACACCATTTGCACTTTGCTCAGCGGCATGAGAAAGTGTACGAGTTTTCCTGGATCCGACTATATTCCTCTGCTAAACAAACAACTTCTGTTGCCATGCAATCATAAATTCGTTTAGACCCGGGGTATTTTCCCGCATGAAAGATGGTGTATCAAAATCAAACTTAAAATTTCCTTCCCCCTGCGTGGAATCAAGTAGGTTTAGCTGACCTGTTTGTTATCCAGGTGTTGCCCGAAATAAATTGCATGAAAGAATGCCCACGGAAAAAACGCCCACGGAAAAAACGCCCACTTTTCGAAAGTAGGAAAAAACGCCCACGGAAAAATTGCCCACAGACAAAATTCTCACGGGAAAAATATGTGATCGACTGATAAGTTTATATGTCTGTTATAAACGGTGTTCGGACAACTGGTCACAGACTGCTGGCCAAAAAACCGTTAGGGGTCATATAAAAGTTGCAGTTTCTTGGCCACCTCACCTACATAACGCGAATATGGGAATGACGGAATGAAAACTTTTAGAAGGGCCTAAACGTTAGTCCTAATATTATTTTCTGCCTGAGTAATACCGCAATATTAATAACTTGATGTGTAAAATATTTTCTGCAAACCTTACAAATACGAGAGGAAAGTTCGGATTGCACTGATGGACTGTACAGGTTGTATGATGTTGGCCTGAAAGCCGTGGTAGTCTTATGCAACATTTATTTAAAAGCAAACTAATGATTCACCGTTGTCTTCAAGCCAACTGCTGTACAATATTTTTCTAGAAACTACAAATAAAAAAATTCTCTGCGAGTATGTGCAAACCCAGGGAATTTGTCTGGGGAGGGGGTGCTTAAAATCTAAATTATGAAATATAAAGAATTTCTGGTCCGATCGGGAGATTTCCAGCGTTTACAAGCTACAACACGTCGAATTATCTGAGGGTATCTGCTGCCTCAGGAAACTAGTCGGGGGGGGGGGGAGGTAATACCAAAATCGTAAAATATCAAGATTTCTCTTCCGATCTGGAGATCTTCAGCATTTAGAAACTGCAACTCGACAAATTTTCTCAGCGCATGTCACTCTCTGAAAACCTGTCGGCGAAGACGGGGGGGGGGGGTAATACCAAAAGTGTAAAATATGAACAATTTCTCGTCCGATCGGGAGATTCTCGGCAATTAGCAGCTACAACTCGACACATTATCTGAAGGCATGTGAATGATGAAAATCTCCGGGTTGGACAAGAAATTCTATATAATTCACAATTATCATATAACCCCCTCACCCCACCCCACCCCCCAGGTTTGCTGAGTAGGCACGTGCCCTCAAAGAATCTGTCCAGCTGTAGCTTGTAAATGCTGAAAATCTCCCGATGGTAAGATACATTTTTCAAATCTTACAGTTTTGATATTACCCCCCCCCCCCCCCGACAGGTTTCCTGAGTCAGCACATGCGCTCAGATAATTTGCAGACTTGTAGTTTGAAAACCCTTAAATCTTGTGCTGAGATGTAGATCATAAACATTTCTTATAAAGAATTACATTAATTATCGCAATTAAGAAAAGACGAAATTACGGAAACTATATATAACTCTGATTACCAACCTCTGGGGGTCGTGGGCACGAAGCGGTCAAAAACGTTATTTTTATACGGCCCCTTAAAATTTTTGTGGCCAGTTCTCCTACACCCGTCATGTAGAAATTAACTGTTTTAGTTGTCCTTTGGAAAACTCCCAGGAAGCTATGAGTGCGTATTTTTTTCTTTACACTGGGAAGAAAAGAAGTATGCCTGTAACTTGAGATTATACCACTCACGGGGAAGACACACCCCGACCGGTGGCCAACCGATAAATTTAAATGAAATATATCTCTTGTTATTTGGGGTGCGGTCGCTAGCAAACGTTCCAGCTGCAGCTGCAAAGCACCACTTTGACGAAAGACAGATGCCCCCCCCCCTTTCCGCTCGCAGTATACAAAAGAGGATTTCCAAAAGAGACAAGAGTGGTAAGAAAGCACATTACACAAAGTTATATCTGTACATTGCGCCTTTTACGAAAATCGCTTTTACAATTAAATGCATTATACTTTAAAAGTATTTATAAATAAAATAATCTGACTTTTAATTATTTCCCTTTTAATTGATATAGTTAAATAACAAACATGCATAGTTTTATAAAAATTAAGACCTTACTTTAAAAAATAAGAATAGTCACAAATTTATTACAGTAAAGCAGAACTGGAATTTTTTAAGAAAGTAGCTACTCTACAGTAGTAAGTTGAAAGTTCACAATCTTATTTGGTTCTTCACTAGGCCACCCGCGGCCCTTAAGTCATAAGTCCTAGGCCTTGGCCTATTTAACAGTTTTTATTCTAACGATGTTATATTCATAACGTTTACGTAACACATCAAATTATTAATATTGCGGTATTACTCAGGCAGAAAATAATATTAGAACTAACGTTTAGGCCCTTCTAAAAGTTTTCATTCCGTCATTCCCATATTCGCGTTATGTAGGTGAGGTGGCCAAGAAACTGCAACTTTTATATGACCCCTAACGGTTTTTTGGCCAGCAGTCTGTGACCAGTTGTCCGAACACCGTTTATAGCAGACATATAAACTTATCAGTCGATCACATATTTTTCCCGTGAGCATTTTGTCTG
The DNA here is from genome assembly GCA_039090855.1 of Macrothele yani. NCBI lineage: Eukaryota > Metazoa > Arthropoda > Arachnida > Araneae > Macrothelidae > Macrothele > Macrothele yani. Next base: position 2,278,597 of record CM076991.1, read on the forward strand.
TGGGCGATTTTTCCGTGGGCGTTTTTTCCTATTTTCGAAAAGTGGGCGTTTTTTCCGTGGGCGATTTTTCCGTGGGCAATTTTTCCGTGGGCGTTTTTTCCGTGGGCATTCTTTCCTCATACCCCGAAATACCGGGGTTATGTCATATTCTGGTAAACGGTAAACTCCCCCACCGGTAAATTCCCCCACGTTCAGTCAATTCCCCACCTCGGAAAACTCCCCCACCGGTAAATTCCCCCACCTTTTTCAATCAGGGACCGTGTACAAATGAATTTTACTCAAAATAGGACTCAAAAAGGTGGGGGAATTTACCGGTGGGGGAATTTTCCGATGGGGAGTTTTCCGACCGGTAAACTCTCCCACCTTTTTCAGTCAGGGACCGTGCGCAAATGAATTTTACTCAAAATAGGACTCAAAAAGGTGGGGGAATTTACCGGTGGGGGAATTTTCCGATGGGGGAGTTTTCCGACCGGTAAACTCTCCCACCTTTCTCAGTCAGGGACCGTGCGCAAATGAATTTTACTCAAAATAGGACTCAAAAAGGTGGGGGAATTTACCGGTGGGGGAATTTTCCGATGGGGAGTTTTCCGACCGGTAAACTCTCCCAAGTTTTTCAGTCAGGGACCGTGCGCAAATGAATTTTACTCAAAATAGGACTCAAAAAGGTGGGGGAATTTACCGGTGGGGAGTTTTCCGACCGGTAAACTCTCCCACCTTTTTCAGTCAGGGACCGTGCGCAAATGAATTTTTCTCAAAATAGGACTCAAAAAGGTGGGGGAATTTTCCGATGGGGGAGTTTTCCGACCGGTAAACTCTCCCACCTTTTTCAGTCAGAGACCGTGCGCAAATGAATTTTACTCAAAATAGGACTCAAAAAGGTGGGGGAATTTACCGGTGGGGGAATTTTCCGATGGGGGAGTTTTCCGACCGGTAAACTCTCCCACCTTTTTCAGTCAGGGACCGTGCGCAAATGAATTTTACTCAAAATAGGACTCAAAAAGGTGGGGGAATTTTCCGACCGGTAAACTCTCCCACCTTTTTCAGTCAGGGACCGTGCGCAAATGAATTTTACTTAAAATACGACTCAAAAAGGTGGGGGAATGTTCAGGAAAGAACAATAAGGTGGGATTTTTAACAACACTGCATTTTTACTTAGGCACTAAATATTTACATAACATGTCAAATTTGGAATATTTTTCTTTTACTTAATGAATTCATAGGCCCTACACCTCGGCCTTTTTAACAGCTTTTAATCCGCCGACTTCATATTCATAACGCTTACGTATCAAATCAAGTCAATAGCATTGCGCTTTTACTTAGGCACTAAATATTAATTCATAGGCCCTAGGCCTTGGCCTTTTAAACAGTTTTTATTCTACCGATGTCATATTCATAAAGTTTACATCCCATGTCAGGTTAAGAGTATTGGGCTTTTACTTAGGCACTGACTAAATATTAATTCATAGGCCCTAGGCCTAGCCCCTTTTACCAGTTCTATCGTTTCCATATTCCTAAAGTTTACATACCACGTCAGGTAAATAATATTGCGCTTCTACTTATGCACCATACATTAACTAATAGGCCGTAGGCCTAAGCTTTTTTAACACTTTTTTCTTTGCCTATGTGATGCTCGCAAAGTTTACAAAAAAATCAAGTTAATAGCATTGCGCTTTTACTTAGGCATTCAATATTAATTACTAGGCTTAAGGCCAATGAATTAATAACTAGTACCTAAGTAAAAGTGCAATATGATTAACTTCAGTTCATACAAAAACGTTATGAATATGACATCGTTAGAATAAAAACTTAAAAAGGCCTAAGCCAAGGGCCAGTGAAACAACATTTAGTACTTAAGTAAAAGCGGAATATTTATAAACTTGAATTGATATGTAAACGTTATGAATACGGCATTCGTAGAATAAAAACTACTAAAAGGCCTAGGCCTATGGCCTCGAACTGATATTTAGTTCCTAAGTAAAAGCACAATACTTTTAACCTGACTTGGTACGTAAACTTTGCGAATATGACATCGGCAGAATAAAAACTTCGAAAAAGGCCTAGGCCTAGGGCCTATGAATTAATATTTAATGCCTAATAAAAAGCACAATGTTATTACCTTGATTTAATACGTAAACGTTATGAATGTGACATGCGTAGAATAAAAACTGTTAAAAAGGCCTAGGGCCTATGAATTAATATTTTGCGCTTAAGAAAAAGCGCAAAATTATTACCCTGATTTATCACGTAAACGTTATATGAATATGACAGGGTTAGAATAAAAACTGTTAAAAAGGCCTAGGACTAGGGCCTATGAATTAATATTTAGTGCCTAATAAAATGCGCAATGTTATAACCTTGATTTAATATGTAAACTTTATGAATATGACATCGGTAGAATGAAAACTGTTAAAAAGGCCTAGGCCTAGGGCCGATGAATTAATATTTAGTGCATAAGTAAAAAAGCAATATTATTGCCTTGATTTAATACGTAAACGTTGTGAATATGGCATCGCTTGAATAAAAACTGCTAAAAAGGCTTTGGCCTAGGGCCTGTGGAATAATATTTAGTGCCCAAATAAAAGCGCGATTTGATATATAAACGTTGGGAATATTACATCATTAGAATAAAAACTGAGGCATAGTAATTAATATTTAGTGATAAATATTCCTACGCATGAAACATTGTAATTAATATTAATATTTCTACGCATGATGCATAGTAATTAGTATTTAGTGCCTAGGTAATCAAAAGAGAAATATTAATAACTTGACATGAAAACATTCGACCTCATGCAATTAGAGTACATGTGGGAAGAACATGTCTCTTCCAACTGAGGAAAATTTTAAAAACCGGGCAAAAAGATAAACTACAAGACTTAATTGCGTTTTAAAATATATATTTTAAAACGCAATTGTTATTTCTCATCAGCAAATGAACTAGGAAACAGAAATATTCTTTTGATGAATATTAATATCTTTACAAATAAAATTCAGCCTGGGATTTTATAAAAACATCCGCAGAGGGTTATTTCCAAATGTCGGAAAACTCCCGGACATCGGACTGCCCCATCGGAAAATTCCCCCATCTTTTTGAGTCGTATTTTGAGTAAAATTCATTTGTGCCACGGTCCCTGACTGAAAAAGGTGGGGGAGTTTTCCGAGGTGGGGGAATTGACTGAATGTGGGGGAATTTTCCGGTGGGGGAGTTTACCGGGATTCCATATTCTAATCCCGGAAATCCGGGATTTTATGTTTTAGAAGAATTTGAGATTCCTGAGTCATTTCATTTTTAATAATGCTACGAAATGATAGCTAAAAGTTCCTTCCGAGTTCCATTTTCTTTGGGAACTACTCTGTATGATTGAAAACACCGCATTTCCATGCAGATCGTGAATGTAGACGATTTGTGACACCTTGAGAGTTTCTTTTATCAGACAAGCTCTCAAGATAACAGAATGCTGAAAGAAAGGCTTTTTAAATTAGTTTGGAAGTAGCATCTATAGCAAATCGGGTTCGGACAACTGGGCACAAATTTTAGGCGCCGTATAAGAATTGTTGTTTCTTGCTTGGAGCTCTGATAAGAATTGAATCGAGAAAACGTTCCCAGTAAGACAAGCGACAATTATTATAGTTGAATTTGGAGAAACAAAAGTGCATTCGTGAATACAAAAAAATTACATAGCGCATTTCTTAAACCTATGGCTTTCAACGAAACAAAGGAATTACAGCAGAACTCATACTGTGTTCGAAAAGGAACGAAAAAGTGGGATTTTTTAATAACGGTGCACTTTTACTTAGGCACAAAATATTTACATAACAGGTCAAGTTATTAATATTTCTCTTTTACTTAAGCACTAAATATTAATTACTATGCCTCATGCATGGGCCCTTTTAACAGTTCTTATTCTACCGATGTCATATTCATAACGTTTGCGTATCAATTCAAGGTAAACATTGTGCTTTTTCTGAGGCATGAAATATTAATTCATAATCCCTAGGCCTTTTCAACAATTTTTATCCTAACCATGTCATTTTCGTAACGTTTACATATCAAGTCAAGTTAATAATATTGATATAACTAGGAAGGATAAGAAGAGAAACTCTTTGATCAGGAAAATGACTGAAGTGGAAGACATGATGATAGTAAAATCCCTGAAATTTCAATGGGTCGGGCATGTTGCTAGAAGAACGGACCACGGATGGACTACTGAAATATTAGACTGGGTACCAATGGACATTAAAAAAGCCGAGAAGATGACGTGGGAGATGGATGGATGGATGAAATTCGAAAGCATGTCGGAATTTCGATTGGACTGGCTCAAGACAAAAAGTTCTGGAAAAAAATTGGGAAAACCTTCATCCAGTAGTGGATTGGTGGATTCATCCAATAGTGCATTAATGGGTTGCTGGATGAAAGTCTCCCGAAGTTTCTTCCACAACTGTCTGTCTTGAGCCAATCTCTTCTCTGACACACAGGCATGCTTTCGAATTTCATCCACCATCTCCCCCGTGGTCTTCTGTTTTGTTTTTGTTTTTTTATGTCCGTTGGTACCTAGCCTAATGCTTCAGTAGTCCATGCATGATCCGTTCTTCTAGCAATATGTCCAACCCATTGCAATTTCAGGGATTATACTTTGATCATGTATTCCACTTTAGTCATTTTCCTGATCCAAGAGTTTCTCCTCGTATCCTTCCTAGTTATACCAATATTAATAACTTGAGTTGATACGTAATCGTTATATGACATCCGTTGAATAAAAACTGTGGAAAAGGCGTAGGCCTAGGGATTATGAATTAATATTTCGTGCCTTAGAAAAAGCACAATATGATTACCTTGAGTTGATACGTAAACGTTATGAATATGACATAGGTACAATAAAAACTGTCAAACGGGCCTACGCATGAGGCACAGTAATTAATATTTAGTGCTTAAGTAAGTAAAAGAGAAATATTAATAGCTTGACATGTTATGTAAATATTTTGTGTGCCTAAGTAAAAGTGCAGCGTTATAAAAAAATTTCACCTTGTCGTCTTTTTTCGAACGTAGTATGAGTTCTTCTGCAATTCCTTTGTTTCGTTGAAACCTGTAGGTTTAGGAAATGTGCTATGTAATTTTTTGTTTTTGTTTTCACGAATGTACTTTTGTTTTCCCAAATTCAAGTATAATTGTCGGTGGTCTTACTGGGAACATTTTCTCGATTTAATTATCATCAGAGAGTGCCAAGAAACGGCAATTTCTATACGGCCCCTTACACATTTGTGCCCAGTTGTCTGTCCCGTTTTTCAAGACAGAATATCGTAAATATTTCTTAATGATAATGAGATATGGGTAGGGGGGGGAGTTTTTGTGCTCACCACTTATTCAAGTAGGGAGAAATATAGGAACGCTATAATTTTTTACTCAGAGCAATTTCATGAAGTGAATGTGTCCAGTTGTCCGTGTGCCTAGATGTCCGGTGCCCAGTTGTCATAAACTCGACGAGCCGTAAGAATTTAGGAAGAATACAATAAAGGTAAGGCCACCGAAGACTTGGGTGTTATGGGTACATAGTATTTTAACCACAAAGACAATAAGTAGAAATGTGGCATTTAGTCTCCTAGCGATGCCTTGGCAACCGAAATTCTTTTCTACTGTCTAGAAAATTTATACCAACTGAAAAGTGAAGTAAAGCAAAAAGAATTTCCCATTTGTTAACATTACATCCGGCGTACCGCAACAGAAAGCAACACTGCTCTTTGCGATGTAAAACGAAAAAATACTGAGGATTTTTTTTTTTCGCAACTTTGTTTCAGTACTTCCATTTCTTTCTCTCATCAACATCAAACAGAAGTCATCGCTCTTTCCACGTTTATAAGTGAGTCACGGAAAAATTCTCATCGTCCGCCATCGGGAATCGAACCAAGGGTCTTCCAGTTATGCGCCGGACATGCTACCACTGCACCACAGCAGCCTCGAATTCTCCAGACTCACAAACTACTAACTGCCAAACCTCTCTCTCCTATTTTTCTTAGTTCTTGCTCTCTGTTCTGTCACTCTTCCGGTCGGCTATATCTGCCTAGTGCTCTCCTTTCATGCATCTACACTTTTCTGTCCCCTTTTCTTTTTTCTGTCTTTCTCGATATTCCTATGTCGTTCTCGTTTCTATCTGTCTCTCAGTCTGTTTCTATCTCTTCTATCCTTCTACTGTTTCTTTTTCTTGTCTCTTTTTATCTTTTCCATCCGTTTTTTTTTTTTTTACCTTTTTCTCTTTTCTTCTTTCTGCTTTTTACTTGTCCTTGTTTTCTGCATCGCCCTATTTCTCCACTACTTCTTCTATCTATCGCTCTCTATATATATGCGCGCGCGCACACACACACACACATTCATTAAATAACCCAGTGGTTGAAGAAAAATATCAGACCGAAAGAGAAATATATAGAGAAAAGGATATGTAGAGAAGGAAAAGTTGTTGAGATTCTTCATTTTTTCATAATGTAGTAATAGAAAATTGCCTTACGATCGAAATGTTTTTTGAAAGTTTGAATACTTCCGGTTCGGGGGGGGGGGGGGAATCTGTGCGAGACGTTAGTTCTGTTTCTCACCACCGCGTCTTGATTTAGATTCTGGAGTTCGGGATTAACGGAACAAATGACGTAACACTGTGGTCTCCTGAACAGGCAGCCTTTTCTTTTCTTTCCGATCTTTCGCAGAGACGAATTATTTTAGTCTTCGTTTACACGAGGTCGATAAGGAAGGCAGCGACGCCTTATCACATTGAGCTCGAGAGAACACTCAGTTATAATTCTGGGGCATGTGTTAGTAGATAATCCTGGGCTCGGTTTCACAAATGGCTTCGACTGATAAGAAAGTATGAACTCAGCAAAAAGAACTAAAATAACTCTCTCTCACTCACACACACACACACACACACACACACACACAGTTTTCTACTGAATTGCTAAATGTAAGATTAATTAAAATAAAACTTCTGGAAGGCGAAAAGCAGGATTTATTTCAGAGCTTGTGTTATGTACAAGTTTTGATTAAGTGACCTATTGCAATTAGGGAAAATCAAAAGATATAAATTAAATGATAGCTTTAAGATAACGTGTTCCCAAGAAAAGTACTGGATGCATTTCTCAGAATTCATCCACTAGATGCGGCAGCAACAGCCGCATCTAGTGACATGTCAAAACGAGAAAACCATCATATCAATAAAATGATATGATGGTTTTGGTGGCAATGATATGATGGTTTTGGTGGAAGTTGCGCTAAGGTGGCAACTTTTCCATGGAAATTTGTTGCTCTATGAGCTCGTTCATGTATGAATAATGATAAAACTTTCGGCGTATTTTTTATTCTTGCTCCGATTATGTTCACACGATTAGACGCAATTACTTCTTTTCTTATTTTTACCAAGACTTCCTCGGATTTAAGCCTCGAGAGAGAACCTAAAGTAAAAAACAAAAACAAGTTCCCGCGCGCGCGTTTGTGTGTATGTGTGTGATATTTTTTTAATGAGATGCTGCTTATTTTTCCTGCATCAGAGTTGCCGTTATTAACAACGCTGTAGGACTCTTTCCCTGGACAGCAACCACTGTGTACCTTCGTCAAAAGGAGAGCACAAACTTTGATATCACTCATGTCTGGACATGAATGAGATATCGCACGGTCGTCGACTGGTCTAGGGCGCTGACTTCTGAATCTTCGTCACTACAGCACGTGTCAGTTTTATATTTGTTCTTACGCTACTAATGGAGTCAGTTACCCTTACTTAGTGCTACTCCTATAGACTTAAATAGTGTACATGGAGGTCGTCAAACGCTGCCCTAGTGTCCGAATGGCCTGGGGTGCTGGCATCTGACCCTTTGCCCAAGATTGGCCAGGGTTTGAGTCCCGAATGAGGCATGGGTGGTGTACTTCTCTCTCCCCCTCACCGGAACCAGTGACCTCAAATTAAGGACGGGCGACGGCTTGCATTCCTAGAGTTGCTCATGGTGGTCGTGAAATTCAGAAATTAATAAATAAAAGGATACTAAAAAATAAAAGGAAAATCACTTTGATTTGGTAGAAAGTTCGAAAGCCAGTTCGGTAATTCTGCCTTTTGCTTTCCGTGCTAAACGACCTTTATAGGTTACAAAAGAAAATACTTAAGGGACCTTTTTTGCTTTTCCCTGAGCCAATACCAGGAATGGTTGCCATTCTTGATATTGGCTCAAAACTTAAGACCACCGCCCCGGTGGCATACACAGTGGTCTTAAGCTCTGGCTTCCGGTCATTCGTTCGATTGGGTGCGGGTTTGAATCCCGGTAAAGCATGGGTTTTGCGTTCGTTCTGTGGCACTGGCTATGTCCCTTCCCTGGAAACAGTGATCCTAAATTAGGGAGGGGCGACTGCTTATATCCCGTTGATTTGCTCACGATAAACCCACAAACAAACAGTAATGGATAAAAATTGTGGGTTGTACGCCACTTACAATAATACGATATAACACACTAATGTGTTTTTCATTCCGTTAATAGGTGTAAAATTACAAAGTTTCGCAAGCTTTCATTGCCAACGGACAGCTTCTTCAGGCTTCTGAATATAAACACTTAACAGAAACAGACAAAGAATAAATGCAAATGTAAAATTTAAAAGCATTATAGCATAGCATGAGACTCGTATTACGCCTCGTGCTCATCGATTGACCAGCGAGCTCTTAATGTTTAAAACCTTCTGCCAGATAGGTGAAATTTCAGTAGTTATGTCTGTGTTACATACGTCACTGCCTGATATAATCTCGATTGATTCTCTGACTGCTGTTGACCTAGGACCGCTGTAGGGCGCAAGTCTTCTTATATCCTTCCAGATCGGTTGAGCATCCTTAAAATTCACGTCTCGTGCTAACGCGATAGTCAGTTTTCTATTTTTTATATCCCGTTTGTGCTCTGCCTCTCTGATGTGGAAAGACCTCTTTGTCATTCCGATATACCACCTTGTGGATGCGTTCGGGTATATTAATGGGATGCCGTATACCCCGGCTTGGGTGGACAGTGGTTGCCAGCCACGATCAGCGGTGAGAATGGTCCCAATCGTCCTCGGGAATCTTAGACCTACATCCAGCTTCAGCTTACGCAGAGTATTCTTGAGTTGGTAAGAAAATCCCGGGATATATGGTATGGAACCGACAAAACTTGCTCTTTCCGTAGGTGACCTTTGAGCTCTCCCTGTTCCTCTCAAAGATGCTTTATGCATTATCCTTTCGATACGCTCAATGTTGTAACCAGCTGCAGTGGCAAACTCTCTTAGGTTGCGGATTTCTGCTAGCAGATCCTCTTTATCTGAAGAGAGATCGTAAGCTCTCTTTGCTCGGGCTCTAAACATGGCGTACTTGTGCGAGCTGGGCGCTGCAGATGAAGGGAGAATCGGGTTATGAACGTAACAAGGTTTGTAATACACTTGCGTTCTAAGATTTTCCGATGGCTTCCTTCGCACCAGGATGTCTAAAAACGGGAAGCATCCATCCTCTTCATACTCAGCAGTGAATTTTATTTCTTGGTGGGTGGAGTTCATGCGATCTAAGAAACTATTTAGGGATACATTGTCGTGACTCCAAACAAAAAAGATATCGTCTGCGTATCTTAGCCATATCTTTGGAACTAGTCCAAAGGACTAGTTCCAAAGATATGGGACTTTTCGATTCTGTCTATCCCTTTCTTGGTTTTAGAAAAGCCACTTGCAAAAAACGGGTGCTTCCCTGATGACGACTGTTTTTATTTGATTTAAGTATCGTCTTTGTTCATTTTTTGTTTTGTTTTGTTTTGTCATGTTTAACTATATATATATATACACACATCCACACACTATGTACGTATATACTGTACACTGAATAGACAGAAATCATGGGATGCCTACCTAGTAACGGGTAGGCGCACTTTTCGCCCTGATAAGGGCAGTAACGTGACGAGGCACTGAGTCCACTAGGTCATGAAAGCGTTCCACAGGTATCATCTCCACCCATTTACTGCATCGCTGTCCATAATTCCGTTCCATTCCTGGGTAGAGGATCCAGAGCTCGAACGGACCATTACAAAGCATCCCAACTATTTTCCACAGGGCTCATGTCCGGTGAACGGGAAGCCCATTCCAGGGTGGAAACTTCTTCTGGAAAATGCTGTTTTAAGCATGATCTGATCCCCACGGTCCTGTGGGGAAGAGCATTGTCTTGTTGATAGAGTCAATTGCCCTGTGGGTGCATGATGACCATGAATGGACGCAGGTGGTGTGCAAGCATAGACATTTAGCTTGGACCGTTCAGAGATCCATCATAAGGGTACCAAAGATCCTAACTTAAAGATCCTAACCAGTTAGAGCACGCCCTAGGCCATAACCGAGCCTCCATCAGGTTGAACAGTTCCTTGTTAACATACCGGGTCTATGGCTTCGTGCAGTTTCTTCCAGATCCGTTCCCTCCGGTCTGCGCGAAATAACCGGAAATGGGACTGGTCGGACCAGGAGACCTGTCTCCAATCATCCAATGTCCAGTGCCGGTGGTCTTTCGCCCGGTTAGGGTGTCCATTCCAGACTCGGTTAAGGTGTCCAGTCCAGTGCCGATGGTCTTTCGCCCAGTTAAGGTGTCTAGTGACACTCTGGTGGGTTGGCTGCCCCCGTAACCTATTGCGGCCAACGATCGCCTGATGGTCTTGGCGGAGACGTTTCTGTCCCCTCCCTCGTTAAAGGCGGTGGTGATTTGTGCCACTGTCGCTCTCCAGTTGGTTGCAGCTATGCGAGAGAGACGCTCATGGCCACGTCCATCCACCACTTTTCTCCGCCCACAGCACTGTCCACGACGGAATGTCATTCCGTAAATTGGGCATTCCCGATGTACGTTTGATTATGTCGAACGCGAATACTACAATTCCTGTACAACCTCCGCGATACAGTGACCGATGCGTAGAGCACCCACTACCACCCCTCTTTCAAACTCTATTAATTCACGACGTTTATCCATACAGACAAACCGTCTACGTGAATGCAGTGATGTTTTCCGACCTACATAGTGTCTCCTACCAAGCGATGGGCTCATCCATTAGCGAGAGGGGTGACAGCGTCGTGTTGCCCAGAAACAAGAAGTCCCATGATTTCTGTCTTCCCAGTGTGTACGTATATATAACCAACCATTATCAACCCAATGCTGGATGAAGGTCTCCCGAATTTTGTTTCACAACTTTCTGTCTTGAGTCGGCATCTTCTGTGTCATTCCTGCACGTTTCCGAATCCCATCTCCCACATGGTATTCTTCTGGGGTTTTCCATGTCCCTTGGTATCCAGTCTAGTATTTCAGTTGTCCAACGGTGGTCAGTTCTCCCAGCAATATGTCCAGCCCATTTCCACTTGAGGGTCTTTACTTTTATCATGATGGTGGTCTTCTTCTGGGTCTTTCCCTGTCCCTTGGTATCCAGTCTAGTATTTCTGTTGTCCAACAGTGGTCAGTTCTTCCAGCAATATGTCCAGCCCATTGCCACTTGACGGTCTTTACTTTGATCATGATGGTGGTCTTCGTCTGGGTCTTTCCTTGTCACTTGGTATCCAGTCTAGTATTTCAGTTGTCCAAGGGTGGTCAGTTCTTCTAGCAACATGTCCAACCCATTGCCATTTCAGGATTTTTACCTTGCTTATGATATCAACTCTTATGTTGTTTCCTGATCCATGAGTTCCTCTTCTTATCTTTCCTAGTTATACCAAGCATGCGCTCCATGTTTCTTTCGGTTGTTTGCAGCCTCTGAATGCCTGTTTTTTTAGTTAATGTCCATGTCTTTGATCCATGAGTAAGAACTGGAAAGATGCTTTGATTAAACGGTTTTTTTGAGATATAATGGTAAGTTGTTCTTAAAAATTCTACTGTAACTTCCCAATGATCTTCAACCAAGTTTTATACGCCTAATAATTTCTTCTTTGTTTGATTTATTCCTAGGTTTGCCCCATTTAACCGCTGAGTCCTTGAAAAAGTATTTTGCTCCGATTTTATTTTCTCCAAGTTGATTTTTTTGCCCACTTCTTTACTCTTGTCAGCAAGCTCCTGGACTCTACAGATATGATGGGGTACTTGCAAAACTGACTATGTTATTAGCATAACAAAGGGCAGTTAAACAATATCTATTTATCTTCATTTACCTTGTTGTCTCTCTAGTTCAGTGTCTGCAAGACACTCTGTAATGTGGCATTGAAGAGTTCAAGATATATATAAACCTAAAAGTGAAAGAATCTGTTGAGCCAAAGAATTGACTGGTGTATAAATCCGATGATCCTAAGAACAGAGAAATCATGCAGTATAATCTTAAAAAGAACGCGAACCTCGGAAAATAAAAATGTACAAAACCTCGCTGACCGTAAGAACATGATGATGTATCTATTCGCGATAAAAGCATGAGCATAAAGACCTAAAACGATCCATATCCAAGAAGAAAGCGAGCCTAGAAACTTCAGGTGACATCTACAGAAGATGAGCGAGAAATCGGTAAATGTTTCAAACAATAGTTTTCCTTGTGATCTTTCGAAACTAAACTGCATTTCTTTTACACGAAAGTTTACCGACGCATTTTGGTTTCTTTGCGCTTTTCTTTTTATTTATAATTTTTTTTTTCTGGATTTTGAAATGTTGCGTTTCCTTCAAAAATGTGTTTTTATTTCTTCCAGGTTCATTAATGCAAGGAGAAGAATTGTACAACCCATGATTGACCAGTCTAACCGTGCAGGTAAGCGTTATTTATTTATTTATTTATTTATTGTCTTCGTGAAGCAGAATGGCACTGCTATTACTAAAGTCAACTAACTATGATTGCCAGTAGTTTACTTTGTGCCGATGTTATCTGACCGTGTAATTGAACTAAACTGTCATGAATCACGTCTGTGGGAACAAGGGCGTTTCATTTCAAATACACTGCTGTTAATACAAATTAAACACCATGAAGAAATGCTCGGATTTGCACGAAATTTGCAGGGTGCACACCATGAGAGATGCAAATGATTACAATTTCAGCGCACATGCAAATGTGAGGCGCGCAACGCCAAAGGAAACGTCACACCAGGTGGTATAAAAGAATACGTATACAGAGAGCAGGTTTTTAAACTTGCTATCGCTAAACTCGACCGTACGCTCTTGTTAACATGTAAACATGCCGCGTAGGAGGAAGAGACAACCATACGAACACTTGACGGAATTTGATCGTTCGACTCAGAGGAGGTGGTTTATCATACCGTGATATTGCTACACGCTTTAGGCGTAACGCAGGTACTGTTATGCGTACATGACGAGCAGAAGGTTATACGCATCGTCGTGCAGGATCTGCAACTCGAAATCGCACGACCAAGCGAGAAGACAGGCATTTGCACCGTATGGCAGTGATGTCGCGCACAACACCATCTACTACACTTGTGCAGCAATAGAGGATGGTCACACATCGTCCGATGTCTGTAAGCACTGTTCGTCACCGATTGTTACAGAGGGTCTTCGTTGCTCGCCGTCCATTGCTGCGATTTCCATTGACTCTGAACTACAGGCGCCAGCAATTGCAGTTGTGCAGCGAACGTCGAAACTGAAGTGCTGAATGGGAGTATATTGTGTTTTCGGACGAGTCCAGATTCAATCTAATGCATCACGACGGGCGAATCCTTGTTCGCAGATGCCGTGGTGAACGACATCTGGAAGGCTGCATTGTGCAGGGCCATACCGGTCTCACGTCGAGCGTGATGGTCTGGGGCGCTATTACGTTTCATTCATGCCGTCGCCTACTACGCATCACAGGCACATTGAACAGCCAACATTACATCACGGAAGTGTTGGGAGCTGAACTTCTACCCTTCCTTCAGACGATCCCGGGAGCAGTCTTCCAACAAGACAATGCCAGACCCCATGTTGCTCGTACTGTCCAAGACGTACTCTGTGGGCATCAAGTCGCTCGTCTTCTCTGGCCTGCTCGCTCGCCAGATTTGTCGCCTATAGAGAACGTCTGAGGTGTCATAGCGCAACGACTGGCTAGCATGGTCTCACCGCCTGTTACAACCAACGAATTGTGGATGGGTGTAGAAGCAGAATACAATGCAATATCGCAGACAACCATGCAAACTATGTTTCATTCGATCCCTCGGCGTGTGGAGTCGGTTATCACCGCCCATAGTGGATTTATTTATTACTGATTTTTTGGCCTTCATAACGAGCCGGTATGTAATTGTGATCGTTTGCAGCTTGTACCATAACTAATCATTCTCATTAATTTCATTGTGATTGCTTGCTTCTTTCTTGGTGTTGCAATTTCTGTTAACAGCAGTGTATAAAAAATTCGTTATGGGTGTCACTATTTCGCGTTTACGTTTTTATATTATATTAAATCACAAGATGTTTTGAATGTCCAAACTTACGTCCTCTATAGAAATGTATCAGAGTTCAATATTGAGACCGCGCGCGCGCGCGTGTGTCTGTGTGTGTGTGTGTGTGTGTGTGTGTGTGTGTGTGTGTGTGTTCTTATCATGAAAAACAAGTTTCCATTTTCTCGATTTGCTTATGGACAGTGTATTCCGAAAGCGAGTATTTATTAAGTTAAATACTTTAACAACACATTTTTAAAGGTATTTCAATTCACGGATTTTCAAAATTGGAAGTGAGATTCTTTCACCAATTTCAAATTTACCTTCAGACACCATTGAAATTACTCCATCAATGATTGTTTCTGCTTCTTTTGCAGATGAAATTTCTGGCACCGAACTAGCCAACACTCAGCCGTTTTGTCGGCACATAAATGTTAAAAATGTAGAGACATTAGAGGTCAACTAAAAAGTAATCAAACAACTACCAGGCACTCTGCCGCCCAACTATACACTGCCGGACAATTGCTAAGGACGGATGACAATAGCAACGATAGCAACCATAAAATGGAAGGCAGGAAAATGTGGAAATTAGCATAAGTGCGGGATACAGTAAGACGTGTTGTGCGTATGCAAATTTTGGATTGCCAAACTTGTTCGTGACGTCATAGCGCTGATAAGAGATATAAAGGATTTGACGCGTATTGACCGTTGTTGTTCAAACGCAAAGATGAAAGGGAAAGAATCAATTGACGAACTTGCAATTTTCAGTATGTCGTCCCGACATCACCTAGATAATTTTACGCGTGGCCGTATTATTGGCAAGATTGAAGAAGGGCGAAAACTAACAGATGTTGCCAGAGAGTTCGACGTCAGCCACAGTGTTGTTTCAAGGCTTTGGAAATCATTTCAAACAAATGGAGAGTGCAGCAAACGTCACGGGGGAGGTCGTGTTCGCAGTACGACACCTGCAGAAGATCGGTACATAGTGCTAACAACAAAAAGACACCGGCGCAGCACAGCTAGTGAGGTAGCAAATCAGTTTATGGCTGCTACTGGCAAGCGGATCTGCCGAAAAACTGTCGTCAGACGTTTGCATGAAGGAGGACTATACGCCCGCCGTCCTGTTGTGTGCATCCCATTGTCCAGACGTCACCGTACCGCCCGTTTGCAATTGTGCCACCAACACCGCAATTGGACTGATAACGACTGGTCTGCTGTCCCCTTCTCAGATGAGAGTAGATACAGTCTATCGTCTGATTGTCGACGACAACTGATCTGGCGTGATAGTGGTACTGCATATTGTCCAGCAAACATACAGGAAAGGGACCGATATCCGACATGTAGTGTCATGGTATGGGCTGGCATCATGATCAATGGCCGTACGTCCCTCTATGTGCTTCCAACTGGGACTATGACTGGCCAACGATACATTAATGATGTTCTGCTACCTCATACGCGCATGTTCTGTGGTGCTGTCGGTGATAGATTCATTTTCATGGACGACAACGCAACATGTCATCGAACAGTCGCTGTCTAGGAGTGTCTTGAGAGCGAGGATATTCAACGCCTCGTATGGCCAGCACGTTCTCCAGATCTGAATCCCACTGAAAATGTGTGGGATGCTTTGGGGAGGAGTCTTGCTTGCTGGTCGCCAATGCCCTCCAATAAACAAAGACACCCTCATCCGTGCACTGACAGAGGAATGGGATGAATTACCCCAACAGCTGCTTGATAATGTTGTGCAAAGCATGACACGACGTGTGGAATCTTGCATCGCCCTCCATGGTGGCCATATCCCGTATTGACATCTTACGCCGGAACGCCTGCGGACGGTAATTGCATTTTTTTCACGTTTACGTATTCTGCACAAAATGGCCTGTTTGTCCCTTGAACACGTTCCAAAGCCTTCTGGATTTCAGAGCACAATAAATTGTCTTTCTTGTAATGTCCTGGCATTCTGACATTATTTTATTTCACTTGGCATCCAACCACACTTACTTTTTATGCGCTATATAGCCGTTTATGATCCGTCCTTAGCAATTGTCCAGCAGTGTATAACGCTGACTCAGCTCTTTTGGATAACTCCAGGGATGTCGCTAGACCGTTTGAGGGGAAGATGAAACTCCCCAATGGTATCTGAAGCCCCTTCCACCCCAATAATCTCGAAATAATTTTTTCGTTTACGTCAAAATTCAAAATATAAACTTCTAAACCTTTGCTAAGTTCTTAATAATAATACTTTTATTATTATTATTATTATTATTATTATTATTGCTATTATTTTAAATCAGTCATTAAACAATACATATATAAAGACAAAAAAGTAAATGAAATCGCCTCTTGACACGTCCCGTAGGTCGTCCGGTGTGTAATTCGGTTCGTATATTTTTTTACTTTTTAATCATAGGTTCTTCTCAAATGTTGGCAGTACTGTATATGCCTTGTGGGCGTGGAGATCAATTAGACGCTCAGACTTTGGGGCTCGTACGCTGAATTTGGTATTGCAGGGCTAGTTCTCTCTCTCTCTCTCTCTCTCTCTCTCTCTCTCTCTCTCTCTCTCTCTCTCTCTCTCTCTCTCTCACACACACACAAACAAAGCAACTCGGGACCATCTCCACATTCTCAAAAACCCATTGAAGATGATAAAAAATCAGCATATATATAAAATTAATGTTGTGCTAAACAGAATAATAATCTAGGAATTACACTGATTATAAGTGAAACTAAAGTAATTAATTTAATTATTTAACATTTTAAAACAATTAAATTAAAAGTTACAAACTATCAATTTTAAATTTCTGCAATTTTATTTATTTTTCATGACGAAAGAGAACGGATGGGGTGAGTACATGGCAGTGAAAAAAAAAATAAACCTTGTTGAGCCCTCCCCCCCCTTTCCCCGTTCTTAGTGTAGCGACATGCTTGGATGGGTCACAAGAATCCGTAAATCAGTGAACAGCATTTGCAATTGTCATCTAAAACGAAAAATTTATAAGGTAAAACACCTGGCCACTGGGCTGATATAAATTGGAAGAGCCAGTTTTTTCCCATGGACAACTTTACGTGGCCCTTTTCTGAGCATGTATTCCAAAGACCACGAAGATTGTTATCAAACGTAGACCGCATTTAACAAAATTTTAAATTATTCTCTATCTTATAAAAAGCCATATAGCATGTCAAATTTTTTTGAAAAATTACATTCGACGCAATATGCGTTTATGAACTAATATATGTAACTGATTTTGTAAAAAAAAAAATGTTCTTCTTTTCTTAGGGGGAGGTATTGGGCCTCCTGGTTCAGCATACAGTCCAGAAGCTTCCATGGGTTATATGATGGATGGGAGCCAAAACATGCATATAAGGCCACCAAGTAAGATTTATTTCAAGTATTTTCTTTCAGAAACATCAGATATTGTTTTGTCATATATTATTATAAAAAAAAACAGAACTAATAAAAAACGACTATTCTTGTATATGTAATTAGAATTTTTCTGTCCTTTCTTCCCTCCCCTCTCCCCAAAAAATGAGAAAATAAATATAAAATTGAGAATATATACAGTATGTGTGTTAAAACATTGATAAAGATCCACGATTTTTAAAAATTGGTAAAGCTCAACAAAAAAACGAAGATGAAGAAACTATCGTGTTGCACAAAACGAACACAGTTTTGAAGTTGCAGCAATTCTTTCATTTGTGGAATACACTAGTACATATTTTTGTGAAGACTTTAGTAAGGATTCCATCAGACAATTACAAAGTCGTCATCTAAGCTGACTGAATGCAACTTGGGGAACATGAGAAGCAGTATAATGATCTTACAGTTAAGGAAGTTTGTGTTGTTATTACAGGAAGTGGGTATCGAATTCGAAAACAATGAGAGTAGAAGATTATATTCACATGCCAATTTCTTAAGGTTACCACAACTGGGGATATTACCTGCATGCAGGGCCGGATTAAGGGGTCTAACGAGGCTACAGCGTAGGGCCCACCATTACCAGTGGCCCAGGAGGCATGCCGCTACACCGCAAATAATGCACAGCTTATGTGCTTATATATAGAGAGAAGTAAAAGAGTTTCAGTTTTGTCTCGTATGATTTCCACTCGATCACAGACATTGGCTTGGAGACGAACAGATTTCAAGGCAGTGATTCACTAGGGCTAAAGGTTCCATGTCGCTGTGCACAGCAGGGTAGCGAGACATTTTCAGCTTTTCCACTTCCATCCACCTACACTAGAACTGAGTTCGAGCTCAATTTCTGGGACCCGAGCCCGTGGTATATCAGCCCGAATTTTATATTGCAAGATAGAGCCGGGGCTCGAACGAGCCAGAAAACTGGCTAACCTATTCAACCATTAATAAAAAAACATCTCCTTTTCCACAATTCCACTCTCTGTTCCTTCTGTAATTAACCAACGTATTTCTCAAGTGGGGAAGTGACCTCTATCTATTTTTGCAGTGTAACTGTACGATTTTCTTTGACCGTTCGTTTCCACCTGAAGTGCTTCGGGCGGCCGGGCATCCAAAATGATCGTATAACGAAGTAAATTTCTCCGTCATTTCTGTCCACGCCAGGATTCGAACCCGGATCCCCTCATTCCGGAATAAGTCACTCTACCAATTGAGCTACGTGGACGTTTTATTCTGATTCCTATCTGCCTTTATGTCGTGTGCGTCCTTCGGGCAGGTACGTCACATCTCCTGGAACGTTACAGTCGGGCAGTGCTGCAATTGTATGTTGCTCAAATAATGCTAATATTATCTCGCCATAATGTGCTGCAATATGTACGTTGCCAAATATAATTAGCATAGAGCTACTGCGTGGAGATATCGGGGTAAATCATCATCGGCATGCTACCAACTATCCAATATCTATAGTTCTTGAAAAAGCTTTTCTTCTCTGCAGAAACACACTAACGCGCGGCCTATGGTATTTTCTATTTATGCCCGGAATAAGTAGCCATCTCGAATGCCCGATCCCCACCCAGAGTCAGTTGCCGAAGAATTCTCTTTACCAACTATAAAGTGTCTCATTTGCTAAATCATATAAAATCACATTTAAATATAAAAAAATTCTCTCGCTCTCCTTCTCTCTAAGAGCTCGAGCCCGAACTATAGTAAATATTCTACAGCCAGAGCCCGATTCAGGCTCGGGCTCTGCTTCGGGCTTTCGGGCTCAGCCCGTTTCAGCTCTGACCCACACCACCCTGTTTGCACTTGGAACCATTAAAGGGCGAAATCCACTGTAATTTCACATTGTATAGCAAAAAAGATGCACCAAGAAAAGTATACAATAATGAATTATTAAACATTCCAAGACAAAATCTAGGAAACTTAAGCTAAGCTTTTAACTCAAGTTGTTGTCAGAATAGTGAAAAATACAGTGACTTTTTTATGAAAACTCCGCAAGTAATTTATTACTTTGAAGAATGCACTACACACATGTATTGGTTATCACAAGCATATTGCTACAGTTTTGTGTTTTAAGGGATTTCAATAATGATTCTTCGTCATAAATTCTTCAAGAGAGCACTCATATGTCTTAGCTTTAATAGCCCACTCAGATATCTTAGCCTAGGGGTACACTGAGGCCTTAATCTTGCCCTGTCTGCATGTACTGTTGGAAGCTCATGAGATGAGCAACAGCATGTGCAAGATGCCATGTATTATATCAGACACTGTTGCTGTCCATATATCTTCGTTATGTTTACTTGTCGTTCAGTGTGACAAAAGATACAAGCATGTCTGATGTCTGGTCAACAGTTCTGTAATAGTCAGGATTTGATATAATATGTTTTCATGGGAAAACTACTGAAGTTGAAAGATTCACTGACAGAAAGGATTTATTGGTTCTGCAGAATGTATTTTTTGGGGGCTTGCTGGATGTGTTCAGTTGACTAACAGAAGAGGATTTCTCACATGCCCACATATTAGTCTAGTTGAAAAACTAGAAGGTGCTAATTCATTTGATGACAGTATCTTGTCTGGGTTTCCTATCACATAAGAAAAATCCTAAATCGTTTGAAATCATTGAGAAGGATGTTATTCATGGCCCTTGTGGAATCTTAAATCTTAACTCACCTTGTGTGGAAGCTTACGAAAAAAAATGTCCATGAAATCTTCGTAATCAGGTCAGACTCAGACTAGAAAAATTATGGTTGACAAATTTTTCACAAATGACAGCAAGAGATTGAATGGAGCATGTATTGCAAAGACGAAAACGAGGGTAAGCTCAACTGATCGAGGAGTTGAAGTACAACAGCTGTATCCACTTCTTTTCCACAATATTTGAACCTCACATATACTGTATGTTGAATAGCACAACTCAGTGAAATCAACCAAGACCACTCCTGTGAAAGAGTGGTCAGAGACGTAAGTTTCTAACTAGTGCAAGCAGATGTAAGTTTCTAACTAGTCCAAGCAGAGTGCGGTTTCAAATCCCGGATAAGGCATAGGTGAGTGCTTTTCTTAATGCTCTATCTCTCTCCCTTCCTTAGAAACAACGGCTCTAAATTAGAGACAAACAACTGCTTATAACCCTTGAAGGTTGCCAATGGTTGTCATTGAACCTGGAAAAAGAATCAACCAAGTGCATAAGCAAACGAAGTGTTAAAATGATTTTCGAACTCATGAAGAACGAAGCACAGATGGGTGTGTGTGAAATACAACGGTATCAAACTGGATAATAAATGAACAGTAACAGAGCACATACAGTAGGGGCAAATTAATAGCAACTCTGGACATTTTTGAAGTTTTCGAGGTTTGAGTGTTGCTACAAAAGTAAATATGCAAATAATACGGACATTATGTACATCATTGGAAGGAAAAGTTTACGCAGAATCCAAATCAGGTTACAGAATGGGAATAGCTTAAATAGAACTCAAGTTATGAGCAGAAATGTGCTGCGAAGGAAGCACACGTCGTGATGTGAAATGTCATTGTCGTTCTACAAGGCGACGGAGCTTTCTCCGACATCCGGGTACATGCGATATAAAGGGCAGCCGAGGTGCCTGGAGTCATTCCCGAAGTTTTCGGCGTGCTCGTAGGTAGTCGGTTGCATTGCTGTGTGTGTAGGCGTGCGTGCTCTGGATTGCAGTGCAAATCTTAAGTTTGTCCTTTCCAATTACAAACTGTGTTGCAGGTATGGGAAGATTAGGTGATGTTTTACCACGAAAGGCTTCCAGAATGGTGACATTAAGCGACAGTGGCAAACGCAATGCCGAAATTGCCCGCATGACTGGGTGCACAAGAGCACTATTGGACGGCACCTGGCGAATATCCGTGATATGGTGGTATCAACAATTGCTGGCTGGGTAAATGTGGCCGAAAAAGGGAAACAACGGCGAGAACTGACAGGGCCTTGCAGCGGTTATGTCTGCGAAACAGGTTCCAATCGTCAACAGTTTTTTCCAAAGAACTGTGGAAGAGCTGTGGTGTTGCTGTTTGTCCTCGAACAGTGAGGAACAGGTTACGTGATGTGGGTCTGACGTCTCATAGGGTGGTTAAGAAGCCCTTGCTAACCCATGTGCAACGTAAGAAACGTGTAGAATGGGATAAGGAACATAAGGACTGGAGCACTGATCGGTGGCATCAAGTTTTATTCAGCGATGAGACCAAATTAGACATCGACGCAGGGTGTCGAGTGTTTCGCCGACGAAACAAGGCGTTGAATCCCTCTTGCACACTGAAGACCACAAAGTACCCAGCCAGTGTTATGATTTGGGGATGTTTTGCTGCTGCTGGAGTGGGCAGAATCCATGTGTGTGACAGCACTGTTAATGCACAGGTGTACAAGAGTATGTTCCAGGACAAGATGGTTCCTTCGTGATGTGATTTGTTCCAGGGTCAACCATACACCTTTCAGGACGATTCGGCCCCATGCCACCGTGCAAAAAGCATTAAACTTATGTGATGTCTTTAGGAAATGTTGTGCCTCTACCTTGGCCTGGTAATTCCCCAGACTTGAACCCAATAGAGAATTTCTGGCGCATTCTCAAAGAAAGGTGCACGACAGGCACCCCACAAGTAAAGTGGAACTCATTAACGCCATTACTCACGTTTGGAATAACTGCATGTCATGCGAGATGTTGGGTAACTTGGTTGACTCCATGCCCAAGAGATGTGCAGCGGTCGTTAAATCCAAAGGTCACCCAACAAAATATTATTTCTTTTCATGTCATCCCGTTACTTTGCCATGATTTCTGCTTCGCAGCACATTTCTGCGCATAACTTGAGTTCTATTTAAGGTATTCCCATTCTGTAACCTGATTTGGAATCTGTATAACATTTGATTTCCAATGATGTACATATTGTCCGTATTATCTGCACATTTACTTTTGTAGCAACACTCAAACCTCAAAAACTTCAAAAATGTACAGAGTTGCTATTAATTTTTCCCATCATCATCATCATCATTGTCAACCATTATCAATCCACTGCTGGACGAAGGTCTCCCCAAGTTTCCTCCACAACGGTCTGTCTTGTGAAAGTCTCTTCCATGTCACTTTCGAATTTCATCCACCCATCTTCCATGTGGTCTTCTTCTGGGTCTTTTCCTGTCCCTTGGAATCCAATCTAAAATTTCGGCTGTCCATCGATGGTCTGTTCTTCTGGCAGTATGTCCAGCCCATTGCCATTTCAGGGATTTAACTCTGATCATGATGTCCTCCACTCTTGTCATTTTTCGGATCCACGTGTTCCTCTTCTTATCTCTCCTGGTTACACCAAGCATGCACCTCTCCATGCCACTTTGAGTTGTCTGCAGCCTTTGTATGTCTCTTTTAGCTAAGGTCCACGTCTCTGCACCATACGTAAGCACTGGAAGGATGCATTGATCAAACACTTTTCTTTTAAGACATAATGGCATATTGCTCTTGAAAATTATGCTGTTTCTTCCAAAAACTCTCCAGGCAAGTTTTGTACGCCGATTAATTTCTTCACCAATGTGACCCTCACTTGATATCTGCTGTCCAAGATAAACGTACGTGTCTGTTATCTCCAGCTTTTCTCCATCAATCGATAAATCTTCATTTCTTGTAAAAGCATTGTACATCACTTTTGTCTTCTGAAAGTTCATTTTTAATCCCACTTCTTTACTCTTGTCAGCAAGTTCCTGGATCATACTCTGTAGCTCTGATGGGGTAGTTGCAAAAATGACTATGTCATCAGCAAAACGAAGGTGGGTTAGATAATCTCCATTAATCTTTATCCCTTTGTTTTCCCAGTTCAGTGATTGAAAGACATTTTCCAATGTGGCATTAAAGAGCTTCGGAGATATGGTGTCACCTTGTTCACCTTGTCTCACTCCCTTTCCAATTTTTACGTGTGTTGTGTTTTCAAACAGCCGAATCTTTGCGCTTGCATTTTCATAGATGTTATTAATAATATTAATGTATGCATCTTCAATACCGCAGGATTTCAGAGCCGTTGTAACTGCTGATGGTTTCACCGAATCAAAGGCTTTTTCATAATCGATAAAAGCCATGCACAATGGAAGTTCATATTCCCTCGCTCTTTCAATCAGTTCTCTCAGTACGTGGATATGATCTATTGTGCTATAGCCACTCCTGAATCCAGCTTGTTCTCTCGGTTGAGCCATGTCCAGTGTTACCTTCAAGCGGTGTGAAAGAACTTTAGTGAAGATTTTATAAACCACTGATAGGAGGCTGATAGGTCTGTAGTTTCCGAGATCCTCAATGTCACCTTTCTTATGTAGCAGGATCATTGTAGCGGTGTTCCAATCCTCAGGAATCTTTCCTTCATTAAGGCATCGAGTGAAAATTTGGGTGAGTACTGTTTCGATTTCTCCACCTGCTTCTTGTATGATGTCTACAGTAATTCCATCTTCTCCTGGAGCTTTTCCCCGCTTCATGTTCTTGATTGCATGTGCAACTTCTGCTGGAAGGACTGGAGGAACTCTGGTACTGGTATCTTTCACGATGTCTGGAGTGCATATATCATCCCTTTCATATAATTTGGAGTAGAAATCTTTCACTCTTGTCAAAATTTCGCCTCTATTTCTTGTTACAGAACCATCTTCTTTTCTCAGTGCCATAATCTGTTTTTTCCCCTTACTGAGATGTCCTTTGCTATCTTTAGGCTTTGGTTGTTTTCAGTTGCTTTCCTTACTAGTTCACAGTTGAATTTCCTTACGTCTTCAGTGATACTTGCATTACTGTCTTGCATAGCTCTATATATTCCACTTTGGAAGTCACATCTTCTTTAGTTGTCCTCATCCCTCTTCTTTTTTGCATCAACATTTTGGCTTTTCCTGATAATTTGTTCACATGCAATTTGTTCTTAGAACCCAGCTAATTTTGTTGCTGTTTCCATAAGAGCTTTGGTTACTTTTCTGTTAACTTCAGAAATATCCACTTCTTCCGATGTTAGGTATTCTAAAGCAGAGAATTTTTCCCATACTGTAGGTTAATTTTAAGTTTTCTTATTCATTAAAGACATCCAACAGTGGTTCACCTTAAAAATGAACATCACATGTAATTTTACCACTGAAAATTTCCATTGGGTAATTCTAATAGTCACCAAAATCAGCTCTGAATGTGTCTTTATTATTCCATTGAAATGACACTACTGCATACAGTGTAGGACTGGGCCCTGCAGTGTAGGACTAGTAGCCCTTTTTTGTTTTCGATCATGTTTGATAGTATTGCAGTGTACCAAACAAAAAAAAGTTTTAAACATTTTTATTTAAGTAAGAGCTTCGATAATACCGTAGTTCTAATTTATTTTTAAAGCGTTCAGTTAAAATAACTCTATACTTTTCCCCATTCGTCAGCCAATCTGAGGTCTAAATTGCTCTTAAGTACAGTTGTCCGCTAGGCGAGCATTGACTGCATGTTGAAATTACACTTGGAATGTGGCTAAGAAAAGTGTTCAGCGCTAAAACACATGAGCTCGAGTTTGAGGATATGATAATGTCAGAATGGCTGAAGCTTTAAGACAAGTCTTTACTATCCGTCCGAGTAACTTCAGATGCTTCAATCTTAGAGCATTTCTTCTCGTTATTTAAAGTCCCATGTCTTTCCAGTTTCTGGAATCTGTAGATTTCATCGGCGAAAACCCTTCAAGAGACTTGCCACAGAACGGGAATGTCAGAATATAATCAACTTTGGACGGGGGTGGGGATGAAAGTAGAGCTGACACACATGATCCGTCATAAACGTGAAACGTCATTGTTGTGGATTCGATGGTCCACGTGAAACGTCTATTCATGTGGATCATCGAATCCACAATTTTTCTGGGATTTGTATAAACAAAAGTTTATATTCTGGCATTCCCGTTCTGAAAATGCCAGAATAAGAGTTTAATACGGAGGTAAAGTTGTTTTGCACACCATCCATTTTTAAGAAAAGTGTGAAGTAACGGAGAAAACTTACCTTATTGCCGTTCAATGTACTTCCCTCCGCTGCTAATAACAGCTTGCCAGCGGTGACGTAGGTCCTGGATGTCCCGTAGTACGCCATCTTTGTTCAGCTGTCGTATTACTCGGGTCACGTCCAATGTCAGTTCGTCCAGCGATTCGTAGTGAACTCTTTTGCATCTCATGCATTGGAATTGAAAAATCTTCGTTCAGACTCCAAGTTTGTAATGAACATGCTGCAAAAAACAAAAACATTCTAGTGTTACAGGACTTAGCACTGAGTTATATTTCAGTGTCCTGTGTGAGAATCTAGGGGAAAAAAATCCAAGGAAAAAAGATCCACGGAAAAAAAAGCCACCGGAAAAAAAAAGCCATGGGAAAAAAATCCACGGAAAAAAAAAGCCAACCGAAAAAAAAGCCAGGGAAATAAAATCCAACTGTAACGAAACAGTTATCTATTTACATGATCGACACAGGGCCGGATTAAGGAGGGCGGGGGGTGGGGGGTCTAGCCACATGGTTTTCATTAATTAACCGGGCACCAATTGCTGTTCCTCCGAAGAATACATATGAATGTGCGACAATTTTTTCAGTAGGGCAGTTTTCGAAGGTGCCTAACGAGGGGAAAGAACCCTTTTGTTTGTCTGAATTTTCATGCCAGTTATTTTGAGTTTAGGGCAACTGGCCACAAAAGTTAAAGGGAGTGGGGGTGGGGCTATAAAGATTGCCGTTTCTGGGTCTATGTTGACAACTG
This sequence comes from Macrothele yani, assembly GCA_039090855.1. Taxonomy (NCBI): domain Eukaryota; kingdom Metazoa; phylum Arthropoda; class Arachnida; order Araneae; family Macrothelidae; genus Macrothele; species Macrothele yani. The sequence continues at coordinate 2,305,052 of CM076991.1, forward strand.
AATTGGGAACTCTAAACAAACGAATTTTGAGAAAACGTTCCATGTAAGCCTTTAATTTTAATTTGAAGAAATAAATTGCCGAGGATCCGAGGTACACTTGGTGGTGGTGAGGGGGGGGGGTGCTCTACCTCCAACTTCCGTAATATTATATTCTGGGCCGCTGGAGTCTGTCAGTGTATCCAGGATGTTCCCTTTGAAGCGTCTGTGAGCTTGGGGGGGGGGGTCCCCAAATTTATAAATGGACGTAGAGCTGTAAACATTAGTACCATGCTTTTTATAATGATTCTGTACACAACCACGAATTTTCAGGAGGGTGGGTGAATTCGCCCCCCTCCCTCATGTTTCTAAGAGCTCTTTAGGGGTAACATCGATAGGATACACTGGCAGAATCTAGAGGTACAGAATATAAAATTACGGGAAGCTGGGGGTAGAGCCCTCGAAACCAAGCTCCTCGTATCCCTTTTACAGACTTCACCAAATTTCTGGGGGACGGGGGAAGAGCGTGCATAGTCTGTCACTAAACACAACATGAAGCACAGAAATTCTGAGCAAATCTCTTACCTTGAGCACTTGTCTGCACTCTTAGAAACTTGGGGGAGGGTGAATTCATCCCACCCTCCTGAAAATTCGTGGTCGTGTACAGAATCATTATATAAAGCATGGTTCTAATGTTTACAGCTCTACGTCCATTTTAACATTTTGGGGGAATACCCCCCCCCAAACTCACGAACCTAGCGTATAATATTTCTGAATTTGGGGGTAGAGCCCCCCCAAACCAAGTGTACCTCGGATCCTCATTAATTTATTTCTTCAAATTAAAGTACAATTCTCTCTTGGCTTACATGGAACGTTTCCTCGAAATTCGTTTGTTTGGAGTTCCCAATTCAGTTCTCAATATAGGCCCAGAAACGGCAATCTTTAGAGCCCCCCCCCCTCTTGAACTTTTGTGGCCAGTTGCCCCAAACTCAAATGAACCGGCATGAAAATTTAGACAAACAGGAGAGTTCCTTCCCCTCGTTAGGCACCTTGGAAAACTGCCACACATAGTTCGGAAATTTGGAAAACTGTCCCACTGGAAAAATTGTCACACATTCAAAGTGATCTTCGGAGGAACAGCAATTTGTGCCGGACCCCTTACTGAAAAGTGTGTTGCAGTTTTCCGGCAACCGCAGGGCCCGTGCTTCCTTTTTTGATTTTTTTTTTTTTTGTAGAAATGACCTAATCATTATTGAAATTATTTTCATTATTATTATTACTGTGAAGGTATTAATTTATGTTGGGTTTTATTGCACCCTTCTTATTGGCCAATCTGCAATGCATTCATAAAAGGAGCAGTTTCAATATTCACAATACCCTGTGTTAATCTTCTGTTAAATTGCTACCAAACTTCAAAATCGCAATCAGTTTTGCTTTACCAATTTACCAATTGTAAGATTATAAATATTTATCATTATTAATTCGTAGGTTATTAATTAATCAAACTCTGCTGTCCCTGTGGCGTCAATCTAGGAAAAAAGATCCACAGGAAAAAAACAGAGAGCCTGGGAAAAAATCCAATGACAATTTTTATACGACCCTCTAGGCTTCTTACACAGAAGTGAGGCAAAGAAATCAGAAAAGAAACTTTTATACGATCCCTTAAGCTTCCCCCATGGAAGTGACACAAAGAAATCAGAATTTTTATACGACCCCTAAATTTCCTACAAGGTCACCCAACATGGAAGTGGACAAAAGAAAATCAAAAGTGCAATTTCTGTACGACCCCTACATTTCTTACAAGGTCAACCAACATGGAAGTGGACACAAGAAACAAAAATGAAATTTTTATACGCCTCCCCTCCCCCAATTGCTCGAACCTCCATGGAAACAAATTATGTTGTCCTTGTAATCTTTGAGAAGTGAGAACTTTTTTTTATGTAAATTTTTATATGACCCCTTAAGTTTCTTACTGGTTAACCTACATGAAAGAAGCCGTTGGATTTTATTTCCATGAACTTTTTTCCTTGGCTTTTTTTTCCTTTGGCTTTTTTTCCCTGGATCATTTTTCCTTTGGATTTTTTTCCTGGCTTTTCTTTCTGTGGATTTTTTTCCTTGGATTTTTTTTCCGGTAACCCCTGTGTGAAGGGTTCGTTGAAACGTAGACTCGTTGAAACGTCTCTTCCAGAGAGTTTTTGTTTCGGGGTTTATTCAGTTGATATGGGGAAGGTCTCAAGCTTTGTCCCAATTTCTATTCATTCTCTACATTACTAACTCGTCTATCTCCTTCCCATTGAGGCCAGTATTCGCTTTCCCTAATCATCAGCATTCCCAGGTTTCACACTCGGGAGCGAACATTCTGAACACCTTCCTGTCTACTTACTTCCAACCTACTCCCTCAGCAGAAGAGTGAAAATTGACAGCTGAGAAACACCAAAAGGTGTCCCTCTTTTCCTAGAAGGCACGGGCGTTCCTTAATTGCCTTCCTCTGACCCCTCAGAGATCATTATCCAGTTCCTCCCTTGCACAGCAACAAAACCCATAAATTTACCTTTCCCTCAGATGGAACGCTGAGAAAGTGAAAGCCAGACCACTGACCAGCTGCATCGAAATGGCGAAAAAAAGCGCTATTGAAAGGGAAGATGATTCAAATTCACTATATTCAAAATGTTTACCGAAATTCACTCCTGTCAAACATTGTTACCCAGGTTACACTAGCATCGAAATATTTTATTTGTTTAAATTTGTCCATACACCCTGAAGAATTTGTTGCTTGTCCTACATAAAGTCAACTAAATGTAAAACATATTGGAAATCAATAAACTCAAACTAGAACCTCATGCATAATTTACAAGATGATTCTGCTACAGTGATTATTGTTATAAATGCTATTTTATTATTTGGTGTTCCTTCTGGTTGGTTGAATTCTTAATAGTCTGTGTTGGAAATTGATGTGAACTTCTGATGTATTTCAGGTCTTCAGAGCTTGCCATGCACAGAGAGCTCAATGGCCATGGGGCACATGGCTGGTTACTCACAGTTACGGTCACCAGTTCATTCCCAAGCTATGCTGCTTCCTGGGCATGCGCACGCCATGATGATGAGTCACCCTGCACTACCACCCCCTCCGCATGGGTCACCTTATGACAGCTCACCTCCAAACATCATGGACCTGCATTCCAGCTAACTGGAATTGATTTATAGTCAAGTGAAAGACCTATTCTCACTGCACAAAATGGAACTTATTATGATTACTTTTTTGGATTACATCAAGAAACAAATTCTACGCAAGTTCTGCATTAATTCTTATGATATACGTATTTGTGACCGCTTAGCTGGTGTTACACTGCAGGGCCAATAGTTACAGAAACTAGTCAGTGAAGGGCAGAGACTTGAGCCATCAACTTCTACCACATTCTAGATATCAATTAAGTGCTTCGTTGATCAAAAACTGAGAAATGGTTAATTATAGTGTTGTCTGATGGATTTGTCAGGGAGGCTAATTCAAACACTTGTGGAAATGCAAGAACTTGCATTAAAGCTCAGTGTTGTCAGAAAATGCTTAAATAATGCGCAGTCACTACTACAACAAATAATTTGTTCAGAAAACTGAATTTTGTGGGCACAAAACACAGGTCTGCAGTTGTCTTTTTGGTCCCACATGAAAAGATTTTCATTCTTTCTAATCAACTGGAATTTTTATCTTCATAAGTCAGATTCATTTTCCTATGAACATATAGGTTTCGGTGGAAGTAAATGTGCGTTGTCAAAGAACTTTGCGACGGATCTGAAATACAAAAATAAAGCAAGAACTCTTCACACTGAATCATTTAGTTTTTTCTCTTCTTAATACTGATCATGAAGGCAAATGCACCACATTTCTAAATGATGCCAAAGGCTCACCCCCATTCTCCCTCAATCTTGATTTTTCATGTATCAGATCAGAAGCATAACTAAATTATTTTTAAAAGACTATTTCAAATGAATTATTTGTCTTTGCCGTAATGTCAGTCTTTTTAATATGTACCACTTAATTTTTCAATTAATATTTATCATAGAAAAAAAAAGTTGTTGTTTTTTGTGTGAGATTCAGGAAAGATTTGGAGACTGCTGTTTATCACAGAGTACTGTTCAATGCAGAGGATGGGTGTTGCTACCCCGATAGCACAGCGGTCTAAACGCTGTCTTGTGACCATCCGCCCGAGATGGGTCTGGGTTCAAATCCTAGGGAGGTATACATGTTGTGTTAGTGTTTGTCTTAGGGAACTGGCTCTCTCCCTTCCCTGCAAACAGTGACCCTAAATTATTGATGGCTGACTGCTTATAGTCCTTAGAATTGTTCACGGTGGTCTTTAAACCCCCAAATGAAAAATATATATAATAATAACTTTAAGCGTTATCCCATGCCTGCGTAGACCTCTCATACCGCCAGTACCATTAAGAAGTAAACTACATTTTAAAACCTGTTTTGTATGATAGAATTAGCTGATTTCCCCTTAATTCTTGACAAACTGGTTAAATTTGCTTTAAGACTTGAATCTAAATCGTCCAGTTCTGAAGTTTGAAATAGTGACAACAAATTTAAAATTTTGGCGTTCGAATATTTCTTTGTAACTTAAATTTAATCTACAAAAAAATGTCAGTATCTTAAAAACAAGTGACTGTAGTTTGCATATTGCTTTAGTTTTATTCATTTATTGAGAAGAGATGTTAAGGCATGGATTTAGTGCATTATGACAAAAATTGAGCGTTGCAGAGCACCCTTCAAATAATTTTAAGGGATGCTCAAATCACCCCCGTAGTCAACAGAAGCTTATGAATGCAGTTCATGGTGCAGTAACGGTCGCACTTCAGCAGAGGCCGATTTGTGTCGGTGTGAGGACTCATTTAAGGGCTAGACAGCGCATGTGTAATGGAATTAAGAGATTCAAATTCGTTCAGAAATAGTCAAAAGTAATCGAGGTAGTTGTCTTCGATGCACGATCTTGATAAGAAGAATCACACACCATACAATTTCAAATTCATCCGCTGGATATAAAGATTTTATTGCATGTAGTTTGAGGTATAAGAACTTTCAGGTTTCCCTAGAACCCGTCGTCAGATACATAAACAGAAGAAGAAAGGAATTGCGTTTAAATAGAATATGTTACGTGACATGATATAGACACCAGGTATAATACATGATACAGCGTCACGTGGTTTCAAATTATCTAAACAACGTGGTAAGTATCGTGAAATAAAGAAAATAGAATGCAGGAATACATACAGTACTGCATTGTAACAAATAATAGAAAAATTAATTTGTCTTGTTCTCATCTGGAGATACAAGGAACGTCATAGCAGTAATTGAGATTTCAAGCATCGTTCAATTATCGTAACACCTAGTGCTGTCTCTTCATTGCTGTTCACTGAGAGCCTTTTAATTGCTTCTCAAAGACATTTATGCCGTAATGACAATACTCCAATATCTATACTGACAATCTGGAAACTATTTACTGTTCCGAATACGCGGAAGACTGAGGACGAAGTCACTTAATGTGAAAAGACTTATGCAGTTTGTTCACTACAATGGAGTTTCTAACTGCTTCCTACAAGGGGCGGATAACAAGTATATGTCAGGTCGCCAACCTTTTTGTAACACCCGGCGAATTGAAGGATGCTTGAAATCTGAATTACTGCTATGACGTTCCTTGTTGTATCTCCAGATGAGAACAACACAAATTAATTTAGTTACAAATTAATTTTTCTATTATTTATTACTATGCAGTATTATATGTATTCCTGCATTCTATTTTCATTTAAAAATAATCGAGGTAGTTGCCTTCAATGCACGATCTTGATATGAAGAGTCACTCACAATACAAATTTAAATTCGTTGGTTGAATTTAAAGATTTTATTGTATATACAAGTATTAGAACTTTTAGGTTTCCCTAGAACCCATCATCAGATACAGAAGAAGGAATAATAATGCTGGGTTCTAGAAAAACCTGAAAGTTCTAATACTTGTATATACAATAAAATCTTTAAATTGTACCAACGAAATTAAATTTGTATTGTGAGTGACTCTTCATATCAAGATCGTGCATTGAAGGCAACTACCTCGATTACTTTTGACTATTTCTGCACGAATTTGAATTCTCCTAATATTCTATTTAAACGCAATTCCTTTCTTCTTCTGTTTATGTATCTGACGATGGGTTCTAGGGAAACCTGAAAGTTCCTATACTTCAAATTATATACAATAAAATCTTGAAATTCAGCCTATGAATTTGAATTTGTATTGTGTGACTCATCTTATCAAGATCGTGCATCGAAGGCAACTACCTCGATTACTTTTGAAGTAATGGATAGATGCAAAACTTTGTATCTCACCTTCATGAATGAGAAATTAGCTAAACTATTGCTGCAGATAGATTTTTTTAGACTTCCCGTTAATGCCTAATATGGTGAAAATCTTCTCTTTATAATGGGGTCTTGAAGGCTTCACCTTAAAGCTATGCCTATGAAATATCTATACTAACAGTGCTGTCGTGGCATATGGAGATATCATAAGACTGGTCTTGAGGTATTCTTTCCGGTGTTGGGTTTTTCATTCCTGAGGTCTGAGGCTTATGTTGTCAAGCTATGTATGAATAAGAAAGTGCCAAAATGTTTTGTGAATAGGAAGTTCTCAAGCAGCGATTGCATACAGTGGAGTTATGAATGTGTGCCAAACAAGGACAGATTCTTCTGAAGTCTTATATCCATGTCGAAATTCCACATACCACAAAGGATAATGTGTACTAAAAGATATGGAGTGAGTTCTTGGGCCAGTTTCAAAAACAGAGACTTACGAAATTTAACGCGAAATAAATGGTAAAAATAGCAGTATGAAGATGCGTTGGATTCTTCTGTGCATATGGGTGGGAAGTCATGCAGTTGAATTGGAGAGGGGTCAGTTTTCTGTGTCTGCAGGGAATGTTCTTGCTGAGCAAGTAATAGACTATCTAGACGATGTGGAAAGGGAATGTTGAATTCTGCATTAAGTGGAAAGGTTACCTGTTTCTGCAAATCCTTGCATAATTTGATTGCTCAGAATTAGTATCTATGTATAAAAATTTAAAACACGTTTTGCTGTTACTAAGTAATTGTAACTGCATGAACTAAACTGGTATCCAGTTGATTGTGGTTGGCATCTCCATGGCCTGAGCCAACCTTGTGAACACTTCGTACGTTAACATATAGCTGTTTCAACAATAAATTCCAGTAAACAACAGAACCAACAACTACTGCATAGCAGTGGCGTAGCCAGAGGGGGTGAACCCCTCCCTTGAGGACAGACTGAGCACGAATTTAAAGCGATGCATATGTGTATACGGGGCTTTCACCAATGAACCAAACCTATATCCCCCCTCCCCAAGAAATTTCTGGCTACGCCACCGCTGCACAGTAAAGGGATTTCAAAGTGAATGTGCTATTTGGGCTTGGGGAGTATCACAATGAAACACTATAGATATTGAAGTGAAGTTAGCGATGGTCCTCTGGAGCATTCCTTTGTCTTCCACACAAGTTTTGACCACCTATAAATTAGACCAATACCACCTGTGTACTTGATCTTTTTGTGACGTATTTTCTTCAAAAGCCCATGTGCTTCTGAAGTGGTTTAACCTAGCTGGTACCAAAATCTGGTACAAATTCTTTACTTTCTTGAGTCACTCATTACCATAAATGTGAAGTATCTTTTAAGATTGAAACATGCCATGTGTTTTGGAAATAATTTGACCAAGCTTGTAACAAAATTTGGTGCAAATTCTTTGCTCTCTCTCTCTCTCTCTCTCTCTCTCTCTCTCTCTCTCTCTCTCTCTCTCTCTCTCTCTCTCATATTAAAAAATAATATAGTTATGTGGATGTTTATTCTCAAACGTGTAATCTGATTCATTTAAGCGAGAGAAAGGTGACCCACTATATGCTCTTATAATTTGTCACGTCAGCATGAAATAAAAAAAGGAATTGTGTCACACTATAAGTAAAAGAAAAATAATAGAAAGCACACATGAATATTACATATGCATGTGTGTCAATTTTGTTGTTGTTTTGTTTCATTGAACAGTGCCGTATCTATTGATAAATCTGATTCTATCAACTTTAAATAACGGGAATGTAATAATAGGAATGATGTTAGTTGACAATCCTTAGCATCAGAGTACTGTTTAAAGGCAACTGCAAAAAGTTTAAGCATAAAATTTTAAGTCGTGTCATAAAAAAAAAAAAATCCTGAACATCAATAACTTGAAATCAGGAATGTTCTCCCCGGTTTGATATTGAAAAAAAAAAAAAGTTGTTATATTCACATGAGTGCAGGTAAAAAAGAGCATATCATGAAGACAAAAACAAGATTATCTATCAGTTATTGAATTATGTACTTTTTACCAAATTAGTTTTTTATTGCTTATTGATCTTAATGAACATTATTTGGTTCGTCTTGAATAGCCGGTGTTTTCTTATTCTACTTATTTTATGAAAATCTAATAGCAATATTTTAAATAAAAAAATTTACATCCTATTTCTTGCATTTTTTACATTTATATATGTGAAATCAACTTATTTTTTGCATCAAAACTTTTATTCCTGATTTCACAGAAGCGACTTTGTTTTTTTTCACTTGTAATCTATCAATCACCATTTTGCAATCCAAAGTGTGTTTTTGTTGATACGATGGGAACATTTAGTGTTATAACAAGTTAGTGTTCTCAAAACAATGTAAAATATATTTCTATAATGTTTTCAGCTGATAGAAAAATGTAGTGTCATAATTTTTTTATATAGAACCATTTTCTATAAAAATATATGTAAGTGTGCCTGCATAATTGTCAGTCATTCTAACAAGAATGACATGTTTTAGAAAAAGGAAAAAATATTTTAAAATTAAGAATTGTTTTGGCATGGATGAAATTGTCCCTTTCTGCAAGTTTTCATCTAAATAATTTTTTCTTTACTGCATCTTTAAAAAATTTTCAGCACTTGCATAAATATTTTCAGTGCCACATAGTTGACTGCCATTTCGCAGTTCAAAGGGTCTTATCAGTTGTAAGACATACTCCGTTTTTCTGAAAATATTGTATTGCATTATCGGTATTGTATAAAGATTTCAACATTCATCAGTACAATCTTGCACACAACAGAGTTGAGGCAATGCACCACAAATATGCTTGGTACTTTGTGGTTTACTTTCCATCTGTTTTTTTTTTTTTTTACCAATACTTCTTCCATCATACCATTGATTAGCATTTTTATAAATCATGCTGTTTATTGTACTTAAAGGAGTTCCACGTGATCAACTAGTCCTATTTAGAACTACGTTTAATTTATTTCTAAAGGGTTTTTTTTTTTTTTTGGTTTCTTTTAGTTCTGATTTTTTTTTTCAAAAAAAGTACAACCACTCATATTTTGATGTTTCAACCTTTGGATTATATTTATAGGGGTCGTTCTGAAATTAATGCATGTTGGATAATTTTTTGTTAGATTAGATAGAGAGAGCCTAAAATACGTATATAAGTACGTTAAACATTTCTCTACGCAAAGCTGCTGTTTAAAATAATCATCTCCGCGGCCTATATACACTTGCATTTTTCTGGGAGCACTGATTATCCCATATCTAGGAAGAAGCTGTGATGTTTTCCATGTCATCAAACATTTGCTCCCTAATACTGCCTAATATCCAGCCGGAGAGATAAAAGGATAAAGTATGCCCGCGGTTAGTCTCTTTATGCAACATTCGAAAAAAAAAAATGGTCTCCTTATTGGAAAGATGTTTTAACTGCAGCAACTGTGAAATCTCCACCGTCTTTTCTTTCAAATGGTGTGTCTGCTGGCAAGGAACCTACTTGGCATATGTTTTGCGATAGTCGCAAACTTTTAGTATCTCATCTACACACGTGAGTTGACCTGTCCCAAAAGATGGGAACGAAGGGGATTGTTATGATTAAACGAAATATTTCAAGTAATCTGTGTGGGTATATATATTTAGGGTGTGCTAGTTGTACGCCGCATACCCACTGAACCGCAATGCAACCGATATAATATTTTTAGATTTATTCCTATTAAACATTCCATTAAGTTTTTTAAGGTTTCGCTCGATGCTTAAAGTTAAATGCCGTATACGTTTTCGTGAAGAAGAGAAGCTTCGATGCGTAAACGTTGTACCACGTTAAGAGCGTGATCCTCGAGTCTGCGGTCCCAAACAAGGGATTCTTCAAGTTCTTTAAAGAGATGTGCAGATGGCGTTGCATGTTAGAATCCTGGCCTTCCTGTGCTTCCAAACCGGCAGGGCCGCCGCCCCGGTGGCGCTGGCTTATGATCATTCGTCCGTAAAGGGTCCGGGTTCGAATACCGGTGAGGCATTGATGTTGTGTTTGTCTTACGGCACTGGCTCTCTCCCTTCCCTGGAACCAGTGACCCTAAATTAGGGACGGGCGACTGCTTATAGCCCATTGAGTTGCTCACGGTGGTCGTTAAACCTTCAATAAAAAAAAAAAAAAAAAACCCGGCCGGTGAGGGTAAGACGTATTAGGTGTGCGGTGATACTACAGCACCCGGAAGAAGTAGTCGACTGCGAGTGACTATTGTGTGGAGCAATCCAGTCCGGGAGCGCCGCATGAGTGGAATTCTCACGAGTGGAACAGCATCGTCCCACTCTAGCCACTGGGACTGGGTCACAAAATAATACCTCACCTAGAATCCTCAGTTTCACTAGTGGGACTGAGGACTCTAGGTGAAGTATTATTTTGTCACCCAGTGGCTAGAAACTTCATCAGCGGATGTTAGTATATGGAACTGTTCATATAAACACAAATAGCTTAAACAAACATCTTATGTAATCTATAACTACGCCGTCTGTATCCGCTAGTCGTTTTTACCACATACACACCTAGATAAATTTAATTGAAAACCAGACGACACAAAGAAGACTGATAAATGAAGTTTGACAGCATGTTGAGACAATAAGAAACAATTACTTTGCTGTTCTTTTGAGCTTTGCGCCTTTTGGCCATTTGTGTCCCATCTAAACTCCAATGATCATTCAATTTTTTTCATGAAGGAAAAAACGCCCCCAAGACAAAGTTCTGAAACAAACTTGTGGAACTTTTTGTCCAGCCGCAAATGGCCGTTGCAGAGGATGACAGGCTTTTGATTTCTCTGTATTTCACACTGCCTGTGCTCCAACACATATTGGCGAATTTCAGTGTTATTACTTTTTACTGCAAATCCCTAATGTTTTTACTAAATGCACACACACACACACACCTCCAGAGAGAGAAAAGATCAACATAAAAATTAGCAATCAGAATTAATGTTATGGAGAAAATCTTGTTAGTGCCTATAAAAGTCACTCGAATATCTTAGAGCTCATCAAGCGCTTTAAAAATGAGGCAGAAAACAGCGACTTCGTATACCGAAGGACTTTCTTAACTTTAGAAATTAAGAACAGGGGAAAAAAAAAACTGTCAAGTTGGACGAAAGAGTCAATAGATGTCTTAATAAACTGGAAGCCATTGGAGATATTAGGTTTCCTACGTTCATAAATTAGAGTAACAGGACTGAATTCCGTACATATGATACCGTTCCATACATAAATACTGTTTTGAACAAAATATAAATTGCATAGATCTGTGAAGAGGTCATTTTTCTCGTAACTTAGGAAGCCGGTTGCTGTACTTTGCTCCACTAATCACTAGTGGGACGATCTTCCCCTTGTTTCGCTAATGGGGATTCTACTCGTGGCACTAGCTCATCCAATCCAGCCTTGTATCTGGAGTTGCTCCCCCCCCCTTTTTTTTTCTCTGGTGCAGAAATAAGTAAGGGGAATAAGCTTTATAAGCGTTTCTTTGTTTCAGTCCGGAAATATTATATTTTTCCAAGGGATTACTTTTTCAGTTTTCTGCGATGTATTATATGGTTGTATTTAAATGTCGTACGTCGTATATAGATAAATAATTGACGCCTCATTCTAGTATTGACAAAGATTTCCTTGTCTTCGCTTCACAAAGAGTTCGAAATTCTTTACCCTGCATGCTTCTGACGCATATGGCGCGTGCGCACCTAGCAATTGTTTTATTTTTTAAACTGTGCTGTTCGTATTTATGAATTGAATATTTAAAATTATATTAGTTAGCGTTTTAACATATTCAGAATTATTCTATAATTAATTGCATTGGATTAATTGGGAAGATCGCTGCTGCGTTATTCACTCTTAAACTTTCATCGGTCGATAAAAATACGATATCCGGTTCAAATTTAAAAAGTGAATTTTGTAGTGCAAATTGCATAAAAACTTTTTGTTTGTTTTTTCACAAAAACAACTTTCCAAAATGGACACACGATGCCCCTGATATACACATTTATAGAGTAGCAGCAAATTCCGTTCTTATGCGATTACATACCCACACTGGGGGAAAATCCAAAAATAACCTCACAATTACGCATTTGGTATTAGAAAAATTTAGTATTCAATTATTCTGAATTTTGATTATTTAAATTCAGAAAGTACGCCGACATTATGAAATCTTAATTTGCAGCAAAAAGAAATCACTAACTTTCCAAAAGACTAACCTAAAAGGGGATCCCTCTAACCTAAGCATCACGTGGAAAATTTTCGTGGTGTGCAAACCTGTATAAGATTTAGGAGTATTCAAGGTGAAGGAAAGGTGAAAGGGGTAAAAGGAAGGGATTAAACCCACCCCGCTCTCAACTGAGTAGGGATGACAAGGAAAGAAAAGGACAACCTGTTTCTTCAGTTAGTCATGTTGTGGAAGGCTTGACCCTATATATAGTTTCTTTCTCACTTTTTTGGTACCTCTACATTTGTTGCTGAAAGTAAAAACTACAAAGCGTCGTATTAACACGACACACAAACTACCCTCAATGTAATTACAGGTGAAAGCATTTCGTGTTATATACAATACAATGAAGCACACCGTCTTTGCACGATGATTTTTAATGCTGAAAAAGTGACAGATATTTACAAATTAATACCCTCAATGTTTTCAAACATCAGACCACGGTAAAATGGTAGTGTTTGATCTATTTATGGAGACTGAAGAATATCTACTGAACAAAGATATTTCTCTAAATCGTCCCGAGGGAAGGGAAATAAGGTCACTGCTCCGCGTACGGAAAGAATCAGGATGCCGGCAGCGTATTTATTTTCAATAGCATAAATGTTCAGAATAGTTGCATTCATTTCGAATGTACCAAAGAATGCTCACAGAAAAAATGCCCACATCTTGAAAATAGGAAAACACGGCAGCTGTTGACTGGTGTTTTCTTACGTCTGTTAAAAACATGGGTTTTTCTTAATTTCATGAAGAAATATCTTAATTTCAACTAAGCAATCGATAAAACTAGTCAGAACATTTCCTCAGCTAAACCACATAACGTTAACTAGCATACACCCAAGTAGTACACTGACATTGGCCAACGGTTGGCCCAATGATATTTTTGCGTCGGCAGCGTTGGGCGAAGGTTGCGTTGTTCATCGAAGATTGGCCAACAGTTTTTCCAACCACACATGACCAACCATTTATCAACAAATGACCACTTAACGGCTGTCCGATGGTTGTCCAATAACACACGACCAACCATGGTTGTCCAAGATTGGTCCAACCGTTGAACCAACACATATCCAATTGTTGGCCGCCTCGTCGCTGGGCCGACCGTTGAAAGCCCACGGTTGGTCCAACATAATATTGCTACCTGGGCAAGGGCATCGTAGTTTGTTCTCAAAGTGGCAAAAGAGGCTCATTGTTCGAAGGAACACGTGCATGGCTCATGCACAAGCACTAACTACGCCTAAGTCGATTCTTTTTAGTTAGTTGCAATACAGGGGAAGCAGTTTTAACTAAGCTTTCCAACGTGTGGTAAAATCAAAAGAACTTCCACCTCATAAACGAAGCATCGCACAGGTTAATGCAGGTGTGAGAGTGCCAGAGCATATTTAAGAGGGGGCTAGGGAGGCTGCTGCCCAGGGCCCCGCATTTTCAAGGAGACCTACAAATATGCAGGATGCTTAAATAATTGACAGAGTTCTACAGGTTTTTTTTTTTTTTTTTTCGCAGATAGCACAGCAAAAACTATAAGAAACTGCCTTGTGAAAATTTTTTCTATTTCTTTCCGCTTTTTTGGGAGGAGTCCGCAAAAAAGTAATAATGGCCCCGAGTACGTCCTCAAATCTTTCGAAAGCAGTACAGTTGTTTTTTTGTACACATCTGTAATTGGGGGAGATTTTCATACATTAAGAATTCGTTTGAATAATGATATTTGGATCATAGTATTTTGCCCACTACTTCGATATAATTTCAACAAACTAAACCTGGGGGAGGGGGAGGCATTAAAGCAGAACTTAACTAGTATCCATTTCTCAACCACGCATTTTTACATTTCCTTGCTACCACTGATTCGTCCATGAATCATGGGATACACACTTCAATGCAGAGTTGATATTTTTATGCTTCCTCCTCATATTTTGGGAATGTTTTCTCCTGGGTATTTTTATTCATCCACCCATAGTGAAATCCTAGATGTGCCACAATACTGAAGCCCCAAAATATTGCCCAGCCCCCAGGTCTCCTTAAATGTGCTCTGGAGGTGTACCGGAAAAATCCTACTCTTAAAACTTTGTAAGCGTTTCAGGTTCCGTGGTTACTGACTCTTGTTATTATTTCATCCCATATTTAGACCTATTAACATTGTTCCTTCTAAAAATGAGCTGCTTCTGCCATTTTGGGAACACATAATTCGAGGTAGCGTTATGTGGTTGAGCAGGGGAAATGTTCTTAATTTTCTTGATTGCGTAGTTGAAATTAGGATTTGTTTTCATGAAATTAGAAAAGACCATGTTTTTAACAGACGTAAGAAAACGTTTGTCAACAGCTGGCGTGTTTTCGAGATGTGGACATTTTTACCTATTTCCGGAAAAAGGACATTTTTTTTCTGTGGGTATTTCCCCCTCATACCTTGATTTTGTAAGAAAATCTTGTTAGTAATGCGAATTTTTCTTGTTTTTAGCTTTGTTATAAAGGCTATTTAAACATTAGTTATAGTTTGCACCATATTATAGAATTACTTGAGAGAGAATTTTTTTTTCCTGAGTTAAAGTTGTCTCTCTGCGCATCTGATATCGAATAGGAATGCTTTTTGTGTTTTAGCCTGAAGCCAATTGTCGATATAGCAATTTAAATAAATTCTCATTGTATTTTGGATTTTTGACCCACGGGTCATTTAGAGTGATATGAAATCACCGACACTATATTTATCTCTCTCTGTTCTTGACCCTTTACATCAAGTTCCTTTCGGCAATTCTTACTAGTTTTTCGATGTCCTTAAACTAATGGCATTTTGTTAGCTTGATCTGAAATAAAACATAGTTTATGTTTCTCATTTATTTATTTTTTTAATGCGAGGGCTTCGGCTTCCATTTTTAAAACGATTTCCAGAATAAGACGTTCTGCCCTCTGCGTTACTTGAATTTTCTTCTGTTTTGTATTTAGAATGTATTTTCCATCATACATGCTAAAACTGAGAGTATATGTACAGTCAATGGACAAAATATTAGAGATACCTACCTAATAGCGTGTTGGTCCTCCTCTAGTGCGAATAACAGCCTGTACACGCCGAGGTATCGACTCCACCAGCTTCCGGAGGTAATTACAGCCATGCCTGTTGCAGCATTGTCTTCGACTCCGCCCGATACGTCGATCCATGGATCAGATGTTCCGCTCCATAGCATCATAGGGAGCTTCAACAGGATTTAAATTCGGGGACCTTGCGAGCCCCTGGATGGCTCCAATCTCAGATGAGTGTTCCTCGAGCCATGCCTGGCTGGTTGCGGCCCGGTGGGACGGCGAATTGTCGTGTGAAACAGATCATCAGCAGCAGGATGCGCGAAGACCATGAAAGCATGCAAGTGATCAGCTAGCACAGACGCGCAACGGCTAAGGATCTCTCCGGACACACTAAGGGACCTAATGTCGCCCACGAGAAGGCTCTGAAAACAATCACAGAGTTACCACCGTCTTGAACAGAGCCAACTTGGCACGACGGGGCCATGGCCTCATGCTGTTGACGCCACACCCACACCCTCTCGTTGGCTCGGTACAACTGAAAATAGGATTCATCTGACTACACAACCCGCCGCAACTCTAAAGAGATCCAGTTTTGATGTTCCCGGCACTAGGCAAGGCATAGAGTCCGATAACGAGCAGTCAATTGTGGAGCTCGAGTAGGGCGTCGTCTCCCGTAGTCCAGGGTATGCAGCAGGAACTTGCTGACAAGAGTAAAGAAGTGGGATTAAAAATGAACTTTCAGAAGACAAAAGTGGTGTACAATGCTTTTACAAGAAATGAAGATTTATCGATTGATGGAGATAACAGATGCGTACGTTTATCATGGACAGCAGATATCAAGTGAGGGTCACATTGATGAAGAAATTAATCGGCGTACAAAACTTGCCTGGTGAACTTTTGGAAGAAACAGCATAATTTTCAAGAGCAATATGCCATGTCTTAAAAGAAAAGTGTTTGATCAATGCATCCTTCCAGTGCTTACGTATGGTGCAGAGACGTGGACCTTAACTAAAAGAGACATACAAAGGCTGCATACAACTCAAAGAAGCATGGAGAGATGCATGCTTGGTGTAACCAGGAGAGATAAGAAGAACTCGTGGATCAGAAAAATGACAAGAGTGGAAGACATCATAATCAGAGTAAAATCCCTGAAATGGCAGTGGGCTGTACATACTGCCAGAAGGACAGACCATCGATGGACATTTGAAATTTTAGATTGGATTCCAAGGGAAAGGAAATTCGAAAGTATGCGGGAGTAACATGAAGGAGACTGGCACAAGACATACCGTTGCCGAAGAGGCATGGAGAGACCTTCATCCAGCAGTGGATTGATAATGATTGACAAGGATGATGATGATGGCATACCAACTGCTCCATCCCCTCACTCCAAAAAAGGGCTGGGTGATTTTGTGCTTTAAAATGTAATTAAACATCGTCGGAAAACTGTTTTGAAACTCTTAGGTAGAAAATTTTCTCATCGGTTCAGCAACAGGAGAAGAAGACAGAAGATAGTAATTAACGATATTTTGCTACCTGAAATTTCCACTGGCACGCGCGAAATTTTTTTTGCGCGATTATCGGCAGTTTCGGCACGCTGTCTTAAAAGGTTTGCCATTCCTGTCATAGGCCATGAATTACTGGATTTCTGCGAAAGAGAAGTTTCTTTAAGAACTATTGATAGAAGATAGCAAGCTGACGAAATTTTGTTCCCTTACCTCAACGGGGCAGCTCCTTGTTAATTCCGTTGCAAAACGTACGGCCACGCCGTCTCGCCGCTACGTTTTGTGGCGCAGTGGTCTAAGCGATGGCTTCTGCTCATTCGTCCGAACGGGGTCCGGGTTCGAATCCCGGTGAGGCATGGATGTTGTGTTTGTCTTGCGGCACTGGAACCAGTGACCCTGAATTAGGGACCCATTGAGTTGCTCATGGTGGTCGTTAAACCTTCAAACAAAAGGAAAAAAAAAGGTATGACGTAGGTTGTTGTGCCTCCCGATTTTTCCTGATCTCCAGCCACCAGAAACATTTCAGGAAGAAATGAATGGTCAAAGAAACTATAAAATAGATGGACATCCCTTCTCCACTCTACAGTTGAGGAGGACATCGGTTAATTACACGGGGAAGGAAATGTGGAAGAGGAGATTTTTTTCTAATGCCAAAACAGGTTAGTCATAGTGGGATTAAAATATCGTCTGGGCACGTTAAAACCACCTCACCCTTGGAGGTTTCTTATCAAAGCAGAAAATAACTTTCATCAACCACCTTCGGCATTTTCTTCGAAGTCACCTACCAGAGCATCTTTAACTTATTTGTAACTTCATTCAGTTACTTACTCTTAGTAACTTGTTCTGTGGCAACAGCTGATCTGTGTCATCTACGATGTAGCACATCTGAACTCAAGACCTCATTTAGTATCTAGGTCAAGCGTGTGTCTCGTTGGTTATCCAGCTACCATGGAGTTATGTGAAGTGAAGTGCCTTTTTACCTCTCTTGATGATTTCGAAAGCGCTTTTGTATTTATATGAATAAATTTGCAAACGTGCCCAGACGGTATTTTAATCCCACTATTTGGACTTATGCGGTGCGTATTTGACCTTACCGAGCACATTGGCTGGTAGCATTTTCAGGTTAGTCATAGTTTTCGGACCCGGGCTGTACTTGCAATATAAAATTCGGGCTCGGATGGGCTCTAGCTCTTAAACGAACTCAGCTCTGGTCTGTACGCGCCTGGATAGTCCACGTTGACCCCGGTGATCAATGGAGTGTGGTCGACCACCGTTTGCTCTCTGCGCGCTGGTACTTCCGTCGATGGTATTGTCTTGCGCAGACTGTGCGTCCACGACCATAGTCGCTCAGATCACCACGTTTACTCATGTTTGTTAATTGCGAAGCACTATTGGGAAGTCCTGTTGTCCGCCTATTCATCGCCTGCGTTCGGTTTAGGTCTGTCCCACCCCGCGCGAGAGGTGCACATGTGAACTGCTCATCCCCCCTATCTCTAATGTTTTGTCTACTGAGTGTATTAGTACATTATTTTCTTAGGGAACACAAGTATGCTGTATTGTTCCTCAAAAACATTTCGGTCAGCCGCAGGTGTTAAAACAGAAGATCTCTTTTGAACGAAGTACTGCCTGTTCAACAATGGAAATACGGTGCTGATATTGGCGACAAATAAAGTAATGAAAAACGATTTGTTTGTTTGTTTGTTTTTTCTAAATTTAAACTGGTTCTGAGAAGCAAATAGCTAACAATAACAGATTGTTTCATTGTTCTTTGAGCCATAAATAACTTTGTTTAGTTCAATTGGTGCAGTGTGAATAGCTTTCCTGTTACATGTACAGTGTTTCCTTAATAATGTATCCAAAAGCGTTTCATGTGAGAGGAAATATATATATATATATATATATATATATATATATATATATATATATATATTCTGATGTTGATGTAGCTGATGTTTTCTTAGTGTCGGGACGTGGTTGTAAATACCATGCTAATCAAGAAGTTTTGTTGCTTTTCAAGAAACATTGAACTATTCTCATCTTGATGTCTTATGGCCAGTGTTCTAACAAAATAAGGTGCTCTTCAAACTTATTCATATTGTACGTAAATGGCGCTCTCAAGCGCGCACAACATCAGCATAATAAATGTGAAATTCCTCATGAAGTGCAAAAAAAAAAAAAAAAGTTCTCCATATTCTCATAAAAAGCTGTGTTCTAGACATTGAAAATATTTTACAAACTATGTAAAAATATAAATATTGATTTGTTGTTCGTATTATGAGTGAGTTTCATTTGTGGTGAATTTGTTGTCTTTTTAGTTAATAATATTTATTCATCTAACACTTTGTTAGGAACCATTGCTATTTTAACTTGTTACAAGTTAGACTTTTGATCCGTGACTTAACGGAGCTGCCACTAGATTCTCGATAAAAAAGAAGTGTGTTGTTTCCACAAACGAAAGCAAAGTTTAGAATATCCCACATAAATACACATTCACTGGAAATTTCCTAAGAAATTTCAAAATTACTGCTTTCAAATCTGACTTCTAGAAACGTAGATCTTAAATAAATAAACACGCTCGTGCCAGGATGACAGCGGCGAGACGGCGTGGCATGGACGCAATGAAGCCCTGGAAGGTTGCCAGAAGCACACGTGCCCATTCAAACTGCATCAGAGAACGAAGATCCCGGAGATGACGTGATTGTGAGTTGGCACGTCGAACCTGTGGATCCAAATAATCCCACAAGTGCTCTATGGGATTGAGGTCGGGCAATTTCGCCTGCCAATGGAAAACGGAGACATCGCACCCCCTTGGCGACGAGGCACGGAGCATTGTCCTGTTGGTAGACACTATCACCACCAGGGTAAACGTCCAACATGAAGGGATGCGTGTGGTCAGCGAGGATGGACAGGTAGCCATTGGCGTTCAGGGACCCATCTAGTGGTACCTGCGGCCCCAGGTCATACCAGGAAGACATCTCCCAGACATGCACACTGCCACCGCCGGCCTGACCGACAAGCGTGTCCGGGTGTTGATTCTCGTGTGTCTGATGCCGTATCCGCCACTTCTGCGGAGTAGAAACCGATTCGTCGGAGAAGGCAACCTTTTACCAGTCTTCCACTGTCCAATTATGGTAGTCCCATGCAAACTGCAGGCGTCGTTGCCGATGGACCTAGGGTAACATAGGCGTCTTGAGGCCGCGTTGACTCCAGAGACCCATGCGTAACAGGGTTCCCTCTGCTGTTATCGGGGACACGTAATTGGGTGCCACAGTGTTCATTTGCGTGGTGAATTGCTGAACTGTTGCGCATCGATTGCACTTCACCAGTTGACGTTCTCCTCTGGGGTAGATGGCGCTTGGGGTTCCACAGTTATGACGTCGGTAGGTATTCGGTGTGCCAGCGGTCCGTTCTTAATACACCTTACTACAACACCTCGCGAACAGCCCACGAAGTCTGTTGTTTCTGAGATGCCTCCACCCTTGGCGTGGTGGCCTATGGTCATTCCTTTTTGAGCATATGTCAAATCACTGCCTCTACTCATTGTGCTCACGTAACGCACTATGGCTCACCTATCCTGGCCGGTTGCTTATACCTCCGTGTTGTCGACCTTGTCACGTGCACTCTATAACTCTCCAGGGTGGGTACACTTGGATTCCAGGAGTGGTCATATTATTTTGATAAGACTGTGTAAGTAAGCCCATATTTAGGTGTCATCATAAGAATTTTATCCACAGCCAGACAACGCGTCGACAAATCTCAGCAGCATAGAGATAAACTGAGAGGGGCATACTAATGAATCGAGACGGAAAAGCTTGGTTATGTTTTATTTCGGTTGAAGGTTCAACGTCTACCGTGAGCAACTCAATGGGCTATAAGCAGTCGCCCGTCCCTAAATTAGGGTCACTAGTTCCACGGAAGGGAGAGAGCCAGTGCCGTAAGACAAACACAACATCCATGCCTCGCCGGGATTCGAACCCGGACCCTTTCGGACGAATGATCAGAAACCAACGCTTAGACCACTGCGCCACAGGGGCGGCCTGGTTATGTTTTCTTGAATCCTATTCAAAATGGGATTTTCGATCCGTACTTTAGAAACGGAGTTTATGTGACTGACACAAGTATGTATTTTTGCTGCCTGACAAGAAGTAATGTACCGAGAAAATGTTTTAAAAATCTAAGTCATCCTAAACACGCGATACAAAAGATTCCTGAGATACGACACGTAGAGGCACAAAACATCTTAATACAGGTGGATTGACTACCAGCTAACATTTAGAATATCCTGTCTGACAAAATTTTCCACCCTGACTTTCAAGAGCGGAGGAGATTTTGGTCAAGCTTTCTTGTGCTTTTCGCGCAATAGTTTTGCTAGTTTGAGTTCGGGAATCTGAATAAAAGTCTCAACTGTAGAACTTTAGAGATGGGAGATGACTAACAAGACAGGTCCAGGTAAAAGTCGCCGACACTGGTTTAAAAACTGGCTTCTGGTTCTTCGTCCGAGTGGAATAGTTTCCAGTCCTGGATTAGACATGGATGTTTTTCCTACGGTACTAGTTCTCTCACTCTCTCTTTCCTGCAACAAGTGGTCCCAACGGATTGTCTCCCACCACCTCCGTACGTGCCATTTCGGTACAAAAGGAATTCTGTCCCATTTCCGTACATAGCAGATCGGTTAGTGCCGTTCCCGTACAGTTTCACTGCCCCTGGTATCAGACGTGGGGAACGCTAAGGGAGAAAGTAAATGCGGATCTTCTGTCAAATTCCTCAACGTCACAGAGATCACCATTCCTTGTTTTCGTCTACCAATAGGCGCTCATGGCAGGGTAAGAAGGAACAACAATAAAAGCTAAAGGGAAAATAAGCTATCCATTAATGCCATCTCTGCCGCCCCGGTGGCGCAGTGGTCTAAGGCGTTGGCCTCTGATCATTCGTTCGTAAGGGGTCCGGGTTCGAATCCCGGTCAGGCATGGATGTTGTGTTTGTCTTACGGCACTGGCTCTCTCCCTTCCCTGGAGCCAGTGACCCTAAATTAGGGACGGGCGACTGCTTATAGCCCATTGAGTTGCTCACGGTGGTCGTTAAACCTCCAACCAAAAAAAAAAAAAAAATGCCATCTTTATGGTTTTCAGCATTCATCGCAGATGTTTAATGTCAAAACCGCGAAAAAACAAAATGCTTTTCTTTTTAACATTTCGTTCAAAGCTGCCGTCAAAAATTCCGGGCTATTTCTTTAACCAGTTTTGTATGAAGTTTCCACAAAGGATTTTGTAAAATCTTTTTTCGTGATGTTAGAGGAAACCTCCCGCAGTGGGAAGGGTGGTTGCGGGAGCTACCAGTAGAGTACGCTCCTGATCCTTTGTCTTCCTTCACGCACATCTCACTGTTTACGGATGATCACATCTGTGTACGGTAGTGGTACTAGATGATCTGGATGTTTGCGGAAATGGTACTACGCGAGTTTTAACTACTATCTTGAACAACTCTAATGGCGATAAGCAAGCACCAGAGCTGATTTCGGGTCCAATTTTAAGAGCCTGAGCCCTTCTGAGCTCGAAGTATGTCCGCCCGAGCTCGAGTTTTATATTGCGAGATAGAACACGGGCCCGAACGAGCCCCAAAACTATGATCAGCCTGTTTAGGCATTTAAAAAAAAAAGGGAAAAAAATTCTCTCCCTCTCTCAGAGCCCGAACTCACAATAAGTATCATGCAGCCCGGGCTCGCTTTCGGGCTCGTGCACAGTTGCGAAGTAGAAAATGTGCATCCGATGAAAGCGATTCGTCGTAAAAATATACTTCCAATTGGAAATAATATCAAAATGAAGAATATACTTCTATCGTACCAGTTCCACTCCCGTGGGTGATATTAACGGAAAAATAGAAAATCAAAATTTTTATACGGCGTCCGCAGGAAACAATGTCCATTCAGAAGAAAAAGTTGGCTGCGTGCTAATTAGTCTAAAAGAAAGCAATCCTCCTAGCCGCAAGAGTCGCCGTCGCCTGCTGCCCTGGTGGCCTGATGGCCTCTGATCATTCTTCCGAAAGGGTCCGGGTTCGAATCCCGTGAGCATGGATGTTGTGATTGTCTAACGGCACTGGCTCTCTCCCTTCCCTGGAACCAGTGACCCTAAATTAGGGACGGGAGACTGCTTATAGCTTAGTGAGTTTCTCACGGTGGTCGTTACACCTCCAATCAAAGAAAAAGACAAGAAAGATGACACCGAATTTTCAGGTGTAATAAGCACGTCTTTTGAATCCGTTTAACGCAAATAAAATTTATCAAAGCTATTCAAAGTCAATAAAACCGGTATGGAAAACAATATCTGAAGGAAGAAACAAGTTTTTCAATCGGGTTTTTAATCCCTCAGATATTGCTGTGAACGGAATCATTAGCTTACGCCCTCTGATTGCAGACTTGTGCGTTAAGAAAAACATGAATTTTTATGAGAAACATTTCGCACCGGAAACGCTCTCCAACACACAAAGAATTTTTCAAATCGGACTCTTAGAAACAGAGATATGGACAAAAATAAGATGTGACTTTACGTCCCCTGGTGGGAAAACCATGCATTATTTCAGGAAGAAAGTATTCTCAAAAGGTTTTTCTATATGAGCGGTATCGGTCCAAGAAAAAAAAAATTAGTCGAGTTTTCAGGAGCCCAGATTTTGCTACAAATACATCAGAAGCAGAAATTAACACTTATGCCCCCTGGTGGTCAAACCATTCTTTACCAAACACATTAGAAATTATGTGAAAAATATTTTCCATCAGGTCTTGTATGCGATACATGAAGAATTTTTCAAATCGGAGTTTTAGAAGCAGAAAGAACGCAGAAAACGCAATTTACCTTTGTGCCCCCTAGCGGAAAGTCTGATTTACTTGAAAATTTTGAATTTACAGGAAAAACATTTCGCATCGGAAACCCTATCCAACAAAGAAGGAATTTTTCAAATCGGACTCCTTGAAGTAGATATATTGACAAAAATAAGATATATATCTACGCTCCCTGGCGTAGAAACAATGCATTATTTCAAGAAGAAAACGTTCCTAAAAGGTTTGTCGAAATGAGTAGTATCGGTCAACAAACAACTTTTTTTCAATCGAGATTTTAGAAGCTCATATTTTGCGGCAAACACATCATAAGCGGAAATTAAGACTTACGCCACCTAGTGACCGAACCATTTTTTACAAAAATTTGAAATTATGTGCAAAGAATTTCTCATCAGGAGCTGTATCCGGTGCAGAAAGATTTTTTCAAATTGGAGATTTAGAAGCAGAGTATAGGGGGAAAGCAATTTACCTTTTCGCCCCCTAGCGGAAAGTCTATGAATAACTTGGAAATTTTGAAATTATATGAAAACATGTCGCACTAGAGGCACTATCCAACAAAGAAAGAATTTTTCGTATCGGACTCGTACAAGTAGAGATATTAACAAAAATAAGATATACGTCTACGCCCCCTGGCGTAGAAACCATGCATTATTTTAAGAAGAAAATATTTCTAAAAGGTTTGTCGACATGAGTACTATCGGTCAA
Organism: Macrothele yani; assembly: GCA_039090855.1. Lineage (NCBI taxonomy): Eukaryota > Metazoa > Arthropoda > Arachnida > Araneae > Macrothelidae > Macrothele > Macrothele yani. Next base: position 2,329,664 of record CM076991.1, read on the forward strand.
CAAACGACGTTTTTTTCAATCGAGAATTTAGAAGCTCGTATTTCGCTGCAAATATGTACATCAGAAGCGGAAATTAAGATTTACGCCCCCTGGCGTAGAAACCATGCATTATTTTAAGAAGAAAATATTTCTAAAAGGTTTGTCGACATGAGTACTATCGGTCAACAAACGACGTTTTTTTCAATCGAGAATTTAGAAGCTCGTATTTCGCTGCAAATATGTACATCAGAAGCGGAAATTAAGATTTACGCCCCCTGGTGGCCAAACCATTTTTTTTTTACAAAAATTAGAAATTATGTGCAAACGATTTCCCATCAGGGGCTGTATCCGGTGCAGAAAGAATTTTTCAAATCGGAGATTTAGAAGCAGAGATATAGGGGGAAACGCAATTTACCTCTTCTCCCCCTAGCGGAAAGTCTATAAATCACTTGAAAATTTTGAAATTATATGAAAAACATGTCACACTGAAAACACTATCCAACAAGGAAGAAATTTTTCAAATCGGACTCTTAGAAGTAGAGATATTGAAGAAAATAAGATATACATGTACGCCCCCTGGCGGAAAAACTGTGGAATATTTTAAAAAGAAAATATTCCAAAATGGTTTATCTATGTGAGTGGCATCAGTCCACGAAATAATTTTGCAATCTATATTTTAGAAGCTTAGATTTTATGGAAAATACATCATAAGCAAAAATTAACACTTACGTCCCCTGGTGGCCAAAGTATTCTTTACCGAAAATTTTAAATTATATGCAAAAGATTTTCCATCAGGAGGTGTATCCGCTGAAGAATTGTTTTTTCAAATCGGAGTTTTAGAAGAAGAATTATCGGGAAAAATATAATTTACTTTTACGCCCCCTAGTGGAAAATCTCCGTGTAATTTGAAAAAGTGACTATATCTAAAATACTCTTCGACATAAATGGAATCGAAAGATAAAATGATTTTTTCAATCGGATGTTTAGAAGCAAATATGTGGAATAAAACGTATTTTTGAATTCGACATAATCTGCATTTACGCCCTCTAGCGGCGAAATTGTACATCGTAAAAAAAAAAACGAAATGAAGCATCATCATTCGCACATTTCAAGCTTCCCAACGCAAAAAGAATATTTGAAATCGGACTTATAGTTGCAGAGATATCGTTGGTACAGACGGACGGACAACCCGATAACATAAGCACGATCTTTTTTTACAAAGGATGTGCTAAAAAAGAAGTCGCCGAAGCATTAGCGATCTGAATTAAAAAGTGTGTCGGGTGAAGCCATCTGTATTTAGTGTACGCATCGATGAACAGCCAAAATTGTAGATTGGATTCCAAGGGACAGGAAAAGACCCAGAAGAAGACCACATGGGAGATGGGTGGATGAAATTCGAAAGTATTCGGGAGTAACCTGCAGGAGACTGGCACAAGATGAACCACTGTGGAAGAAACTTGGAGAGATATTCGTCCAGCAGTGGATTGATAATGGTTGACAATGATGATGATGATATCCGCTATCTGTATAGTGTTTGACAGTCTCTGCAGCTTTGCGGTTGCACTGATACCGTTATTAATTTCGGCGGGCTGTGAAGACCCATTAAATGTGCGCTAAACGACCATTTGTGTACAATAATCAGGAGTGTTTCGACGTTGGCAGATGTCAATCGAATGCACGTAGCGGATAAACGTGCAATAACTCCGCTGAATACAAGGCTTTATACGATACACGTTCGTAATTCATATCGCTGATAACTCAGCGAATTTTGCAACTGGTAACACCTGGTTGTTTTCTTTATACTACGGTGATTAGCAATAGCAAGCCATACACCTTTTTCTAAGTGGATATTGTTCGCTGGGGGAGGGGGTATAGAAATTTAGAATTCCAATTTTTATGCAAATACCATCCACGCGGTATAGTGCGACAAGATTCTACGCATCATTCTGACATTTTTCCAATTGGAAATATACATCGATGAGACATTACATTATGACCACTCGCAGCCTGGAGACTGAACGGTGGTGCAGGTGAAGTTCACAGAGAAGTATATATACAACCCGAGGACCGGCTTCCTGTTATGAGAGTGTTCGGAGTCAAAATGGGAAAAGCTGCCGATTTATCGGAGTTCAAAAAGACAAATTGTGATGGCATGGCGCCTCGTCACTGCGATCTCGAAAACGGCGCAGCCTGTGGGTTCTTCACATACCACTGTAGTGAGTACGTATCAAAAGTGGTGCACAGATGGCCAAACTACGAATCGTCGTCCGCAGCTCGCTGCTGCCAGAGGAGAGCGGTCACTGTCGCGCATTGTTCACAGCGACCGCAGAGCCACAGTGCGACAAATCACCTGAAGCTACAGCTGCTGCCAGAGGAGAGCGGTCACTGTCGCGCATTGTTCACAGCGACCGCAGAGCCACAGTGCGACAAATCACCTGAAGCTACAGCTGCTGCCAGAGGAGAGCGGTCACTGTCGCGCATTGTTCACAGCGACCGCAGAGCCACAGTGCGACAAATCACCTGAAGCTACAGCTGCTGCCAGAGGAGAGCGGTCACTGTCGCGCATTGTTCACAGCGACCGCAGAGCCACAGTGCGACAAATCACCTGAAGCTACAGCTGCTGCCAGAGGAGAGCGGTCACTGTCGCGCATTGTTCACAGCGACCGCAGAGCCACAGTGCGACAAATCACCTGAAGCTACAGCTGCTGCCAGAGGAGAGCGGTCACTGTCGCGCATTGTTCACAGCGACCGCAGAGCCACAGTGCGACAAATCACCTGAAGCTACAGCTGCTGCCAGAGGAGAGCGGTCACTGTCGCGCATTGTTCACAGCGACCGCAGAGCCACAGTGCGACAAATCACCTGAAGCTACAGCTGCTGCCAGAGGAGAGCGGTCACTGTCGCGCATTGTTCACAGCGACCGCAGAGCCACAGTGCGACAAATCACCTGAAGCTACAGCTGCTGCCAGAGGAGAGCGGTCACTGTCGCGCATTGTTCACAGCGACCGCAGAGCCACAGTGCGACAAATCACCTGAAGCTACAACAGTGGTAATCAGAGCGTCACAGCACACAGTTCATGGCAGCTTTCTGTGCATGGGCCTGCGCAGTCGGGTCCCCATGCTCACTGCACGTCAACGCATGAAATGGGCCCTAGATCGTCGAGATTGAACCGCGGATGATTGGGAAAAAGTGGCCAGGTCTGACGAATCAAGACTCCTGGTGCATCACGCAGACGGCTGAGCGCGGATAAGCCGATTACAAACGGGGGCTGTGGCACCTGGATGCACTGTTGGGCGGAAACGGGCAGGCGGCGGCGGTGTTGTACTGTGGGAGATGTTTTGTTGGGACACTTTAGGCTCCATTATCCCAATAGCACAATCCCTGACAGCTGTCAGGTACCTGAACATCGGTAGCTAGCGGCACACATAGACCATTATGGAATGAATGTAAAATCCTCATTACACACAGCACCAAAAGCACGACCATCTTTGCAGAAAGCTTGTATATTCACCATTATAGAGGTATTTGCTGTAATGACGATGCACCTTCTCTCCTCCCGCGAACATAGACTGCTGTACTTGAACATTGCGGAAATAATAACTACAGCTGAATTATTAATACTTGTGTGACATCATTTTGACTCTCCTCGTTCGCAGTCCTGTTACCTGCCTCTCTTTCTGTGTTTACATCAACTTTCGTGAGCATGCGCTCTACCCATTATTTGGGTCATCAAAAATCCCTATATATTGCGTGTCGACGTACCCTGATGCCATTAGGTGGGTGACCTGATAAAGATCACTAGTGTGATCGAAAGATCTAGTGCTTTTATCTATCATATGTTTTAACTTGTAAATACCGTTTTTTATTTGATTAAATGTAGAAGTGGTCTTCACCATTTCGTCATAGGTGGTTCCTATACAAGTTGCATACTGTATTATGTATGACGGATGTCTACTTCCATACGAATATCACTTGTAGCACGAAGTTCGTCTACAGTCTGTTGGATCTGAACATCGTTGCGGAACAAGTTCACCATTCTTGGGAACTGTGTTCCCTGCTGGTGATATCCATTACCAACAGGATAATGCGCCATGCCACACTGCCAGAATCGTCAAGGAGTGGTTCGAAGAACAAGCTGGTGACTTTCTGTTAATGCCCTGGCCTCCAAATTCACCTCAGATGAACCCAATCGAACATTTGTGTTTCGCGCTAAATCACCACCACCGCGAAATGTGCGGGAACTGGAGGACCTGCTGTTGGCATTATGGTACCAGATACCCTAGGATACCTATCGTCACCTCATCAAATCGATGCCTCGCTGAATGGCCACTGTTTTGCTGGCTAAAGAGGGTCCCTACAGCTTATTAGGTAGGTGGTCATAATGTAATGGCTCTTCGGTGTATTTCTGGTTAAAGAGGGTCCCTACAGCTCATTAGGTAGGTGGTCATAATGTAATGGCTCTTCGGTGTATTTCTGGCTGAAGGGGGTCCCTACAGCTTATTAGGTAGGTGGTCATATTGTAATGGCTCTTCGGCGTATTTCTGGCTAAAGAGGGTCCCTACAGCTTATTAGGTAGGTGATCATAATATAATTGCTCATCGGTGTATGTTTATGACCACCTCCTGAGAAAATAAACTCCGGTTTTAATCCAGTATGTATAGTACTGTTCCAAATGCTCTCAACCAATATAATTTTTTTTTCTTTCTTTCTTTCATTTAGGTTTTGAAACAGAAATTTTAGAATATCTTTCCATCACCATCACTCATGCGTCTATTCCCAACCAACGAAAGACTTAATTCTAAAACGTTGAAATAAAACTTTTTTTTTTTTTTTGATTGAAGGTTTAACGACCACCGTGAGCAACTCAATGGGCTATAAGCAGTCACCCGTCCCTAATTTAGGGTCACTGGTTCCAGGGAAGGGAGAGAGCCAGTGCCGTAAGACAAACACAACATCCATGCCTCACCGGGATTTGAACCCGGATCCCTTTCGGACGAATGATCAGAGGCCATCGCTTACACCACTGCGCCACCGGGGCGGCAATAAAACTTCAATTTCACCCTACGATTATTTTTCCTGTTAGCTTTAGTTTTCTTTAAGAAGCACAGGGGTGATGAACTACATCGTGAAATAGTAAACGTGGATAACAAGCCTGCCCAAGTGGTCTGATTTGCTTGTTCCTGATCATTCTTCCGCTATGATCCCGGGTTCAAATCCCGGATATAAGGCATGAGTGGTGTGTTTTTTCGATGTCGCTAGCTCTCCCTTCCTTGGAATCAGTGGCTCTGTATTAGGAGAAGGAGACTTCTTATAGTTGTACTAATTGGTCGTGGTAGTCGTTCAACCCAGAAACAGAAAGAGCATAACGAACCGTTTATTAAATAAAGCTGAAACTAACGGGGTCGTGCTATATATCGAAAGTTTAGAACGGGCTGGGAACGTACCAGGTCTTGAAAGTTCAAGCTTGAACCTAGCTGGTCTGTAAGATGGAAAGTCTAAAAAAGACCAGTTAGAAAATCTGAAACTGGAAGAGCCTTCGATATTAAAGCCTGTGCATATCCCTATCGTGATTCATTAGTACAAGATGCGTCGTCGTAAAAGGAGAGTCCATTGCTGGCTTCCAAATGCAGTGGTAAGCAGACAAACGTTGTGAATCTTTTTCTACGTGCAAAGTACGTGAGGGACCATTTCCTAACACATTTGCAGCTTTTCACCTTTGCCGAAGATGATATGCCGCCCCGGTGGCGCAGTGGTCTAAGCGATGGCCTCTGATCATTCGTCAGGAAGGGTCCGGGTTCGAATCCCGGCGAGGCATGGATGTTGTGTTTGTCTTACGGCAATGGCTCTCTCCGTTCCCTGGAACCAGTGACCCTAGATTAGGGACGGGCGACGGCTTATAGCCCATTGAGTTGCTCACGGTGGTCGTTAAACCTCCAATCAAGAAAAAAAAAAAGAAAAGATGATAGTGTTATTCATAACGAAGATCTGTGTCTGTTCTTCCGGAATTTTGACATGGGTTTCATTTTTAACGCCGACTGAAAATGATCACAATGAGTAGCTCTGAGTTGCTGTGACCGTTAAACCCCGGAAAGCCGGATAGGTGGCGCAGTGGTCTAAGCGATGGCTTTTGACCGCTTGTTCGATAGGGCCTGGAATGGAGTTCTGAATGAGGAATGGCAGGTGTGTTTGTTTTACAACAGCGTGTCTCTTCCTTTCCTGGAGCCAGTGGGCCGCCATGGTGGCGTAGTGGTCTAAGCGCTGGCTTATGACCATTCGTTCAAAAAAGCGTCTGGGTTTGAAACACGGTGAGGCATGGATGTTGGTTTTGGTTCTCGCCCTTTCCTGGAACCAGTGACCCTAAATTAGGGACGGGCGTTTGCTTGTAGCCTATTGAGTTGCTCACAGTGGTCGTTAAACTTCTAATCAAGAAAAAAAAATGCTGCGAAGGCAGCATCCTGGCGAATGGAAGGCGGCTTCTTTCGAGATATTTGACGTAACGTCGTTCTTTATGTCTTTTCATTCATTTTTTGGAGTTCATTTACGCAAAGGAGTCATTCACGAACGATCATTCAAATGAATGGTAATTTTTTCTTCTTTTTATTGGAAGTTTAACGACCACCGTGAGGAACTCAATGGGCTATAAGCAGTCTCCCTCCGTAATTTGGGGCCACTGGTTCCGGGGAAGGGAGAGAACTAGTGCCGTAAGACAAACACAACCATGCCTCACCAAGACTCCAGCCCGGACCCTTCTCGGACGAATGATCAGTCACTTCAACAATTTTTTTTTTAATTTTTAATTTTTAATTGGAGGTTTAACGACCACCGTGAGCAACTCAATGGGCTATAAGCATTCGCCCGTCCCTAATTTAGGGTCACTGGTTCCAGGGAAGGGAGAGAGCCAGTGCCGTAAGACAAACACAACATCCATGCCTCACCGGGATTCGAACCCGGACCCCGTTCGGACGAATGATCAGAGGCCATCGCTTAGACCACTGCGCCACCGGGGCGGCTCAACAATTTGGGCACGCCAGTCAAATGAATTCTTAAGTTTTACCATAATTTCCCTGCTGATTGTTCACTCACATAAGGGTTGACACTTATTAATTCTCGGCATTACTTTTCTTACAAGGAATTCGTTTCGGAATTCATCAAAGCGGAGTAAAATTAAACGTTCGGCTACTTTAGTGTGTGTCGCAGCAATGGGGGCGTAGTAGTCTAAACGCTGGCTTTTGATCATTCATCTCGGAGATGGGTCCGGGTTCGAATTTCGGTGAAGCATGGATATTGTGTTTATCTTACTGCTCTCTCCCTTCCTTGGAATCAGTGGCCCCAAACTAGGGACGGACGTCTGTGTACAGCTCTTAAAGTGCTCGCCCTCATCGTCAACCCCTGCCGCCCCGGTGGCGCAGTGGTCTAAGGCGTTGGCCTCTGATCATTCGTCCGTAAGGGGTCCGGGTTCGAATCCCGGTGAGGCATGGATGTTGTGTTTGTCTTACGGCACTGGCTCTCTCCCTTCCCTGGAACCAGTGACCCTAAATTAGGGACGGGCGACTGCTTATAGCCCATTGAGTTGCTCACGGTGGTCGTTAAACCTCCAATCAAAAAAAAAAAAAAATCGTCAACCCCGTTCCCCAGGAAAAAAAATAAAATATGAATATCAGTTATTTATCAAGGTGCACAGGAACATGGATGCTTGGATGCACCACAGATAACCTAAGATTTGATTAAAACGGGAAATTAAACACGTGCATTTCAACGCTGACTGAGTGCATTTATTGTTCAATTGCGGGTGCACACTAAATGTTCAGACGAGCACTGATGCCGAATTTCTAGCTTACCAATTTCATAATGTATTCCTTATGCGAGCATAGCGAAATCTGTCTTTCTGGTCCAGAGAATCATATTTATCCAAGAGGTTTTTATTTGGACACCGCGGATGAGAATTTTTTTTTTTTTTTTTTTTTTTTTTTTTTTTTTGGATTGAAGGTTTTTTTTTTTTTTTAAATTATTTATTGGTCCCAGGTAACACATACAACTTGAATTCATATATTGGTCGTGGTGCATCTTGAATTCAGACAAATACAATATTGTGCGTCACAGCGTACGAATATTATGCAATACATTGAATTCATTAAAGCACAGATCGAACAGCCCCCCTTCCCCCGGTGGCGCAGTGGTCTAAGCGATGGCCACTGATCTTTCGTCCGAAAGGGGTCCGGGTTCGAATCCCGGTGAGGCATGGATGTTGTGTTTGTCTTACGGCACTGGCTCTCTCCTTTCCCTGGAACCAGTGACCCTAAATTAGGGACGGGCGACTGCTTATAGCCCATTGAGTTGCTCACGGTGGTCGTTAAACCTCCAATCAAAAAAAAAAAAATCATTCGTCCGAGTTCGAATCCCGGTCAGACATAGATGTTGTGTTTGTCTTACGGCTCTGGCTCTTTCCCTCACCTGGAACCAATGGCCCTAACTTAGGGACGGTCGACTGCTTAGAGCCTATCGAGAGGCTCAGAGTGGTCGTAAAACCTTCAATAAAAAAAAAAACCCAAAAAATTAATTTTGGCTTGACACTTTTACGTCGTTCACAAGTTCCAATTCAGTAACATCGTTGTGATCACTCTACAGTTAACGGAGTCTTACTTACATTTTTCTTTATTGATTTTTTTATTCGAGGTTTTAACGACCGCCGTGAACAACTCAATGGGCTATAAGCAGTCGCGTGCCCCTAATTTAGGGCCAGTGGTTCCAGGGAAGGGAGAGACCCATTGGTGTAAGACAAACACAACATCCATGCCTCACTGGGATTTGAAGTCGATCCATCGAATGGTCATAAGTCTGGATGCGCATAGACCTCTGGTCCACCTGGGCGGCGATACAAACATTAAAATATCGAATGGTGTTGCAAACTAAACCGTCAACCGTATCCCACGGTGAGAGCATTAGTTCATCATCCACCTGTGCTCACAGTTCCTGTAAGGCAATGGCTCACAAGCGCATGTCCGTGACGAGGTTTTCATAGATTCGTGCCTAAGGGTGGAAAACAGAGTGAGTTTTTCAAAAAGCTAGATTTATTCAATTTCCTTATTGTTGTATAATTGTTTACTTGTCACAAAGAGCGAAATGCTAACATGCGGCCACCCTGGCGACGTAATGGCTTCTGACCATTCGTCTAAGATGGGTTCGCATTCCAGACGACGTAGGGTTGGTATGTTTGTCATACTACACTTGCCTTCTCCCATTCTTGGGACCAGTGGCCCTAAATTAGAGGCAGGCGACTATTTATAATGCATAGGTTTCCGCACGTTGGTAGTCGAATCCTGCAAAAGCTGCCCTGGTGGCGCAGAGGTCTAAGCGATGACCTCTGATCATTCGTCCGAACGGGGTCCGAGTTCGAATCCCGGTCAGACATGGATGTTGTGTTTGTCTTACGGCACTGGCTCTTTCCCTTCCCTGGAACCAGTAACCCTAAATTAGGGACGGGCGGCTGCTTATAACCCATTTAGTTGCTCACGGTGGCCGTTAAACCTCCAATAAAAAAAAAAAAAAATCTTGAAAAATGTATAACTTGCGTGTATTTGTCATATTCTCGAGTTTAAACGCGATTAATCTTTCTCTACAGTTAAGTAAGATTTAAATTATTTAAGTAACTAGCAAAGTGAATGTTCCCCTTAAAAAAACTGCTGTGTAAACAGCTATGCTAAAATGTTAGGATATGTTTCCCAGTACAGAATTTATGCTTGATAAAAACGGATAAACATCAGTGTTGCGAACATACTGTAAATACAGTCGTAAAATAGATTTCTCGTTTTTAATTGATAAATGCCGTCATAAAGCATTTGAATTCTTTTTCTGAATGTCTTACCTTTCATTTTCCGGATGAAAATGATTTTTTTTTTTTTTCTTGATTGGAGGTTTAACGACCACCGTGAGCAACTCAATGGGCTATAAGCAGTCGCCCGTCCCTAATTTAGGGTCACTGGTTCCAGGGAAGGGAGAGAGCCAGTGCCGTAAGACAAACACAACATCCATGCCTCACCGGGATTTGAAACCGGACCCCTCACGGACGAATGATCAGAGGCCAGCGCCTTAGACCACTGCGCCACCGGGGCGGCAAAAAAATGATTGTACATCTGGATATCTGTGGCCAACGATTCCGTTATTATCCACGAAGATATCAAATTAATACGACCGGAACACATTTATTGGAGTTGTCAAGTCATAGGAGTTTGAATACGCTTTTTAAAAATTCCTTATTAGTTTTTGGTTAAAAGTTCACCCAGCAGCCCCGGTGGCGCAGTGGTCTAAGCGATGGCCTCTGATCATTCGTTCAAAAGGTCCGGGTTCGAATCCCGGTGAGGCATGGATGTTGTGTTTGTCTTACGGCACTGGCTCTCTCCCTTCCCTGGAGCCAGTGACCCTAAATTAGGGACGGGCGACTGCTTATAGCCCATTGAGTTGCTCACGGTGGTCGTTAAACCTCCAATCAAAAAAAAAAGAGAAGTGGACGTCCAAGGAAAATTACCTCACGTGATGACTTTACCATAAGGCGAATAGTTACGCTTTCTCGAAGGAGTTCATACAAGAAAATCAAGGCTTTTCTATATTCAAAACGGTCTGATATTGGTAACGGCACTGCTTCTCGACGTCTTAGCAAAGATTTTGGATTAAAGTCTTATAAACCTGCACATAAGCCTAGACCAGCCTCTGTCATGAAAAAGAAGCGTCATCAATCGTGGACTGCTAAAAATTGAAGCCAAGTTCTTTTTCCCGATGAATCACTGTGTGTCAATTTGAATCACGTGAAGCACATGTTCGACGACCGAAAGGCAAAAGGTTTGATGAAAAATGCACCGTGAGACATCTGCCTAGTCAGATGATATGGGGTGGTATGTCAGCATTCGGTTCTGCTTCATTATCCTTTTTGCCGACAGGCACTACCATGACTGGTCCTTTTTATGTGGAAATGTTACGTGAGAAGCTGTTAACTCATATGCAAGTGCACAGATGCTCAATCTTTAGGTATGATGGTGCCCCATGCCACAGATCAAGGACAGTAAAGGACTACCTGCAGAGGAAAAACCTAACTGTGCTTGACTGGCCCGCTAATAGTCCCGACCTTAACCCATCGAAAATTTGTGGACCATTTGAAAGACAAGGCAGCAGAAAAACAGCCATCAAATTTCCAAGCTGTGATTGACGCGATAAAGTACGTGTGGTGCAAAGACATTTCAAGTGCCTACTGCAAATCCCTAATTGAGAGCATTCCACATCGTATTCTGTCCGTTATAAAAAAAAAGTTGGCCACATGAAGTACTGATTTCGGTCTTTTCGTGTTCTGGAGAATGTAAGTATTCATTTGTGGTGTCATTTTTTCAAATATCTCTGACTACACTAAAAAATAATTGGTGTGAATTCACGGCAAATTTCTGAAAATAACGCGCAGCAAAGTGGCAGGTATGTATCAGTCTTTTTCAGAAACATCCGTTTTTAAAAGTGCCCGTTTATTTTAACTTCCGTATTTTCATAGATTTTCCGTAGACAAATTCCTTTTATTTCAGAAAAGTCCATTTCAGAATTTTCCGTGTTTAAACTATAATTCCACAAAATCGACGAACCTGTTCTTTTCAGGCTTTACCCGGATAATCTTTCCGCTGAGTCAGGATCGAACCCTCGCTGTTGAAGTCGGCTCAATAGGTAACTCACCACGCTTTCAACAACTGAGCTACAAACTTAGATACTCCTTCGCTGAGTCAGAACCGAACCCTCGCGGTTGGAGCCAGCTTATAATAGGTAACTCACGCTTTCAACAACTGAGCTACAAACGCAGAAATTCCTTCTGCTGAGTCAGGATCGAACCCTTGCTGTTGGAGCCGGCTCAATAGGTAACTCATGCCTTCAACAACTGAGTTACAAACGCCCGGCGATCAGCTTCACGTACATCATAAAACGAATTCGGGGCCGATAAAATTTTTTTTTTTTTTTTGTCGTCAAGGCGAGTGATTTGATTTAGTCATTTTATTTTCTGTTGGAGCTTATTATTTTTCCGAATAGGTTTGTTAAATGTTTTGTTGTTGTTTTTTTCTGTAGAACTTTTCACAAACTGAGCATTTTTCGTCATGATTTTTCGAAGCAACAAAATGCATTGCAACTTGAATTTTTAAAATTAACAATGACTTTATTTTTAAAAAAGGTTAAATGTACTTTTTTTATAGTATTATTTGGCGCACACACACGCACGCACACACGCAAAAACTAAATATAAAATTTACTCTTGATAGCTATAATAGCTTTTGTCCTAAGTTGGTTCAAAGACTGATACGCAGACATCGTATAATCATCTGTACAATAAGTACCCGGTTTCTTACAGTAATACAATTTATACTAAGTAGCTGGTGCACCAAATAGGGGAAAGGAGAAATATCCTGTGCCACAATAAACAAAACCCATGCGATATGCTATCCACAATATCCGATCTCACTACGGAACTTCAAAATTCGACAGACGATTGAAATGTTAAAGTAAATCAAGCCAAGTATTCTCATCAATCGATCCTATCACCGGTAATTTATCGTCATACGGATACCAAAAAAGTGAGAACGGAGATTTTCCGTTAATGTACGAATGGAATTGCGGAAAGTTTCTTGAAAATTCAGAATTTTCCGTTAACACGTCTGTAAAACGGTAATTTACCGCTAGTCTAAGAAAGAAACTGCGAAAATGTTTCTGAAAACAGAAATTCTTTCACAGTGTAGTAATTAGTTTTTTTTTTAATATCTTAATTTTCAATAATTTGACAAGGTGGTCTTAAATTTTTGCAAATGACTAATACAATGCACACACTCATAAACGGATTAAGCTCAGTCATTGAACTACTGCGCAAAATACGAGACTTGACGCTGTTTCGTTGAAATCCGTTTTGTCGGCCAACCGTTATATTGCCGTCGTCGAACAGGAGCATACACACAATAAAAGCATGTACTCTAAGTTCCGAAGATAAATGCTACTAACCAGAGAAGTGTGCTTCCAGATATCTAGAAGCATCACTGGAATCGCCAGGAAAGTTAGGAACCCTGACCGACAAAGTGGTCCAGTTCTCGTGGCATCACTAGAGCAACCGGATACGAAAAGTCCAGGTTGTGGAAGTGCTTGCTTAGAGAACAGCATAAGAAACAATAATAAGACAAACGAAAAGAGGACTAAGACCTAAAACCAAGCACTTCCGAACCCACCAAAAGGAAACTAATACAGCAGAGAAAGAAAATGACTGCATGAAATGCCGTTTGTGACGCTACTTTCCGACCGAGGAGCTCAACAGTGATGTCAATGTTCATTTGGTTTCCCGCCATATAGCTCAACTATTCCATATGCAAATCCACGGCAGGACAACTTGAGGTTTAACATCATGTAAAAATTCAAACAGCAGAATGCATACAATATGCTTTTCAATCAATGAATGCATGCAAAAAATGCATGGCAAATGAAGTAGGCAGGGTGCATGGGCCGCCCTGATGGCCGAGTAGTCTGAGGCGGTGGCTTCTGGCCATTCGTTCGAGACAGACCTGTGTTCGAATTCAGAATGAAGTATGGGTTGCGTGCTTGTCTTACAGCACTGGTCCTCTTCCTTCCCTGGAGGCAGTGACCCTAAATTAGAGGCTAAGAAAGACTGCTTATTGCCCCCACGAGTTACCAGTGGGGGTCATAAATCCCCTTCCCTTGAAAGAGGGCATGGCACATGCATACACGACTCATTGCAACTATATACTGGAGGAAGTATTATAGCATGTTTACAGACATGGGCAAGAAGAGGGTTTGAATTATGGCTGGACGTCATCGATACAAAAGCTCATCAGTGACTTTACAAATGTGTGCATACAGAAACAATCTTAACAGGAACATTTCGCGGGTATGACATGAATTACTGCAGCAACAAAATCATTTAATATTTAAAAGTCATTCCGTTAGTTCTAATAATTACTATAGGCCATCAAAGCCACAATATGGAGCACATCTTCCGGCCTGTGGTAAGACTACAATAACTGACACGCTCCCGGAATCGGAGCTTTACCAATAAAACAACCACATCGGGCCCTATTCATATAGAGCCCGATATGGTCCGATTGAGTCGCGTAAGACGGCGATAGTTGTACTAAGAATTACTTTGAAGCCATAAGTACGCCTACCGAAAACAGGAAGGGTGTGCTTGAACATAATCAATTAGAAACTACAGAGGTTAATAATAATACAGAAAGAAATAATCTCCCATACTCTTAGAGTTAAGCCACATTCAAGAAAACTGCGATAGATCTGATTGCCGTTAACTCGAATTTCGTTGTGTAGGTTAAAGCATCGAGGGCCGCCCCGGTGGCACAGTGGTCTAAGCGCTGGCTTCTGACCATTCCTCCGAGATGGATCCGGGATCGAAACCCATTGAGGCATTGAAGTTGTTTGTCTTACAGCACTGGCTGCCTTCTTTCCCTGGAGCCAGTGACCCTGAATTAAGGATGGGCGACTTTTTATAGCCCATCAAGATGCACACGGTAGTCTTCAAACCCCCAAAAAAACAAAAATGCCAATCCCCCCCTCCGAGGGGGGGGGTCCCCAACGATGAGAAGAGGCACAAGTAAAGGTACGGGCCAATCGGTGATGCATGTTTTGGGATTAGTGATATTGTCCCATGCTAACTGCCAGTTCAGTCGCGATTACGTGAAGCTTCGGCTGAATGCGTGGCTCGAATTTCCGCAGGAAACGTACAATACTAGCACACATTGGTTTTTGCCAGTAATCTGGCTTAGCAAATTACAGTGCCCTGCGGTCCTCCAGACCACGGAATTATTAGGCGTAGAATGATTAGCAAAATGGAACAATCTAAAACTGTAAGAAATAAAATAGCAGGCAAAATTCAAGGTTGAATGCGAATCATTCTTCAGGAGTGTAATACTCTGGAAACTAACGACACTCGATATCGTACAAGAACCTGCTTAACTCCCAGCCCTGCACAATGGTCTATCTGGACTGTGCAGAAGATACCGAATCCCCCAAACAAATCGAAAAACAGCTGAATTAAGAGTCAAAAGGATCATACACTTTGGAAGTTCCGTGGTTCCAGAAAAAAGTGAATTTGAATACCAAAAGAAACCAGTTTTGTCCAATTAAACATGACAACCCTCCCATCTATCGCATTCTGACTTCAGCTTCGGTCTAACCAAACCCCACTTCTAATTTTGAACTCGTGCTTTCTATTAAAGTCCATCCTGAAGATCTTTATGGAATCATCATAGGAACCTACAAACTTAAAAATGCCGACCATTCCCCCAAACACAAGGTTTTAGTCTTATCCATGTTCTACATTGTTCGCATAGATGTCATAGAGCCAAAACAAAAATATCAAATGTCTTCTCAGTGCATATGTACTCACATCGAACATAAACTGGTACACCATAATGCACTTTTTGGAGATGGATCAAACTTGGGGACAGTAATAAGTCTGGTACAGAATATCTACCATAGCAGTGACAAATCCTGATGTTGGGTGTTTCTGGACCACTTTCGGTAAGCGATATCTCTGAATGTCTCATTACTAACACACCTAGCAAGATGTCTTTGTATTGATGCATACAGGTCCCAAATTGTGTCCAATGAAAGATTTCGTCATCCTAGTTTCAACCAGGATGATGAATATATGCGCTGGATGTGAACGCCATTGGAGATGACTTCCCATGATATCCCAGATGTACGTTATTATCAAAAGTATCCGGACGCTTGCCTATCCACGAACTTCTTGTGCGTAATAGAAAGGTAACTAATACGTATCGATTTGGTCTACCCTTTGCTGCGTTCACTCTGCTGCTGGGTAGGCTTTCCACTAGATTTTGGTATGTTGCTGGTAGAACTGCCTTTCGTTCTTCCACAAGAGCAGCAGTCTGGTCAGTCGACGATATTGGGCAGTTCTGCTTAGTTCGCAGTCAGCGTTTCATCCAAAGGTGTTCCATGAGGTTGAGATCGGGGTTGTGTATAGGTCAGTCCAGACACACCCATATCATCAAAACATTCATGCACGTACCCAGCTTTGTGGACGGGGTCATTCCGCTTTTTGTAAAGGCCTTCTCGACTTGCTGCCATAATGTTAAGAGCATTGTCGAGTGTCTTTATAGACCGCAGTGTTAAAATTCCTTGGCACTGGAACAAGAGGGACCAGCCCAAACCATGAAAAACGACCCCAGAGCATGATGCTTCCTCCACCAAACTCCACAGTTGGCACATCTAATTCTGGTGGTATCCTCTGCACCCAGACTCGTTCGTCGGAGTGCCGGATGGTGAAGAGAGATTAATCTCTCCAGAGAACATATGTCCACTGCTCCGGAGTCCACATGGCGCTGAGCTTTACACCACCTGCAACTAACACTTGGGGTTGATTTTACTGATGTTAGGCTTATGTGCAGCTGCTTGGCCATGGAAACACAGTCTCTTCAGCTTTCGACGAACTTTTTGTTGGACAATAACGATACCAACAGTTAATGTTGAGTAAAGCGTAGAGGAACGACGAAGCGTGAAACTCACCATAACAACATCACAGCGTGCAAACGGAAAAAAGAAACAAATCTTAACGTAATTAACTTGATTGCATAGATGTATTCAGGTAATGATTAAATCCTTTAATTGGTGAAACAAATGCTAATAAAAAAAAAAAGAACAAATGTATGTGGCACAAATGAAGATATTTGAACGGTAGACAGAGACGACTTTAGATCTTTTGGGGCCCTAGGCGCTAAAAGATTAAAGGGCCCCTCCTCTTTCTTATCGCTCCAGAAATTTCCATCCGTCATATTAGATATTAGCAATAATACACTGCCGGACAATTGCTAAGGACGGGTGACAATAGCAACGATAGCAACCATAAAATGGAAGGCAGGAAAATGTGGAAATTAGCATAAGTGCGGGATACAGTAAGACGTGTTGTGCGTATGCAAATTTTGGATTGCCGAACTTGTTCGTGACGTCATAGCGCTGATAAGAGATATAAAGGATTTGACGCGTATTGACCGTTGTTGTTCAAACGCAAAGTTGAAAGGGAAAGAATCAATTGACGAACTTGCAATTTTCAGTATGTCTTCCCGACATCACCTAGATGATTTTACGCGTGGCCGTATTATTGGCAAGATTGAAGAAGGGCGAAAACTAACAGATGTTGCCAGAGAGTTCGACGTCAGCCACAGTGTTGTTTCAAGGCTTTGGAAATCATTTCAAACAAATGGAGAGTGTAGCAAACGTCACGGGGGAGGTCGTGTTCGCAGTACGACACCTGCAGAAGATCGGTACATACTGCTATCAACAAAAAGACACCAGCGCAGCACAGCTAGTGATGTAGCAAATCAGTTTATGGCTGCTACTGGCAAGCGGATCTCCCGAAAAACTGTCGCCAGACGTTTGCATGAAGGAGGACTATACGCCCGCCGTCCTGTTGTGTGCATCCCATTGTCCAGACGTCACCGTACCACCCGTTTACAATGGTGCCATCAACATCGCTATTGGACTGATAACGACTGGTCTGCTGTCCTCTTCTCAGATGAGAGTAGATACAGTCTATCGTCTGCTTGTCGACGACAACTGATCTGGCGTGATAGTGGTAATGCATATTGTCCAGCAAACATACAGGAAAGGAACCGATATCCGACATGTGTCATGGTATGGGCTGGCATCATGATCAATGGCCGTACGTCCCTCAATGTGATTCCAACTGGGACTATGACTGGCCAACGATACATTAATGATGTTCTGCTACCTCATGTTCGCAAGTTCCGTGGTGCTGTTGGTGATAGATTCATTTTCATGGACGACAACGCAACATGTCATCGAACAGTCGCTGTCCAGGAGTGTCTTGAGAGCGAGGATATTCAACGCCTCGTATGGCCAGCACGTTCTCCAGATCTGAATCCCATTGAAAATGTGTGGGATGTTTTAGGGAGGAGTCTTGCTGGTCGCCAATGCCCTCCAATAAGCAAGGACACCCTCATCCGTGCACTGACAGAGGAATGGGATAAATTACCCCAACAGCTGCTTGATAATGTTGTGCAAAGCATGACACGACGTGTGGAATCCTGCATCGCCCTCCATGGTGGCCATATCCCGTATTGACATCTTACGCCGGAACGCCTGCGGACGGTAATTGCATTTTTTTCACGTTTATGTATTCTGCACAAAATGGCCTGTTTGTCCCTTGAACACGTTCCAAAGCCTTCTGGATTTCAGAGCACAATAAATTTTCTTTCTTGTAATGTCCTGGCATTCTGACATTGTTTTATTTCACTTGGCATCCAACCACACTTGCTTTTTATGCGCTATATAGCCGTTTATGATCCGTCCTTAGCAATTGTCCAGCAGTGTAATAATAATAATAACTAAATAAAAAGTAAAGTTGTGAAAACAGTTTTTACACTTTTTAAAATTCCATCCATCGTTCTATTATTAGAACGTTTTGTAAGAAACAGTGCTAGTGTAATCCCTTTGTCTGCCCGTGGACATCGACGTTTTGCTTTTAAAGCTATTTCAAAATTATTTTTGCGGTTAATGGAAAATCTAAGGTTATTAAGTTCGGCACTTTAAATACCGCTAAGTGCTATGAAATCGAAAATTAAAAAAAATTAAAGTTCTGTTGCGAAGAAACTATTCAATTTAATGGAAAATATTGTTTTTGTGCCTCTCAGATGAGTTTTGACTGTTCCTACTCTCAAATATTTAGATTTTCCAGTTAGTTTGTTAATTTCCTGCCAAAGGCTAAAAAATTTGTTTTTCACAGATTTTTCAAAATTTATTTTTACGAATGATCGGACATAAAAATTTATTAAAATTTTCCCATTTTGAATTTCCCTACTAGTTCATAAATTTCCCACTAGGAGTTCTTAAAGTGGAAATTTCGTAAATTTTAGCTTTGCGCTACGAAGAAATTGTTTCAGTTACAGCAAACATTCGTTTTGAGTTTGATATACATTAGGCAAAACGGATAACTTTTAACACATTTTCAGTTGGACATTTCTTGGCAAATTTATCGCTAAGCGCTGAAAATGAAGTTTCGTACATCGCGTGTAAATTGTCAGAAAATTTCATAAAAAAAAAAACAAAAAAAAACTATAAGATCTGCTTTTTCCATTGCTTTAGCTTTGGAAAACTATAGTGTTTCTGGCATTTTGAGCAAATTAGTAGGAAACGAGCATGGTATCAAGCAAAAATAAAATACTTGAAGACACTGGCAACCGGAAAAGTTCTCCACATTAGAAAATACAGATAAAATCAAATTTATGCACATTGCTTCACTTGAAACAGGATTGATGATTCGTGGAGGAGTTTTGGCATAGACGAATGCCATGAACCAAGAAAGGTGGGCAGTAAGATTTCATCAATCACTGCAGGAAAGCGAGAATGTGAACGGTTTCTTGAAATCATTTTTTGTTACTGCTTTCATTGGAAAATTGTATATCTGCATTTTTTTTGTTTCGGTCTGTGAAAACCAAAAGAATACTGACAATCAAATTATACGTTTTCGGGCCCCCTCAAGCTCGGGGGAGGGGGTGGCGCTAGGCGTGCGCCTGATTGGAAATCCACCACTGACGGTAGATATATATAAGAATTGTAATGTTACATATTTTTGTGTCCACTAGGAGTGGCGCTCAAAAACGATTCTTCACTGAGTTTCGCAGACTGCGGTATTTAGAATGCTTTGTTTTCAAACTTCTGATGGTGCAGCGCTTTGGATCACTTGTCTGGTAATTTACAACATATAAACAACGCGGCCATTCCGAAGAACAAAGAGAAGTCAGTGATCCCTTTTAACAATGCAGTCATGACCACCTGCAGCAAGCACCAGTGTTTGGTGATTCGAAGCATCGTGGCTAACACTTTTACTGTGCTGCTGGCGTTGCTTACAGAGACCTTTTGCAAATCGTTGCTGTTTTACAACTGAGGACAGGTAATTTTGTAGCACAATCCGCTTCAGCACTCGGTGGTCCTGTTCTGTCATTTTACGCGACTTGCCAGGTTGCTGCTCCTACTTCTCAATGTCACTTACAGTTGATCGGGATAGTTTCAGCAAGGCAGAAATTTCCCCAACTGAGTAGCTACTGAGTTGGTACTATATGATCGTGCCACGTTGAAAATGACTGTGTTCTGCCGTGCGGCCTATTCTACTGTTTGTGCTTGTTATGATTTTTGCCAGGCCATATACGTCTTTCTTTTAACCTGCATGAAACACGGTTATGACTATGAGCAAATCAACTACTCAGGCGGAGGTGTCCGGAAGCTTTTTATTTTATATATGTTCAATACGTGGGAAATCCAGGCACACAGGGGACCAAGTCATGGTAGGGTACTGGCATCACGTATACCTATAGAGCAGCAGCCCAAACCACTTAGTGACGGGCATTGTGTTATTGGAAAATGTCATTGTGGATGCCACAGAGAAAGGCCAGGTAGTGATATTTCAAAATATCACCCAAAGATCTTTATGCTATCAACTTCCCTCTGACTAACGCCAAAGGCGAGTGGATGTCGCAACCTATACCTTTTACAACGTAACTTATACCTTTTACGATATAACTCTGATGATCCAGGAAGTGTGATGTACCTGTATGTGCGTTCTATCTGCCCTCTGCTCTTACGTTATACCCTTACTCAACACCCGCAGGTATATAAGGCTAGACATACGCATCCATTAAAAGCGGGACTCGTCAGAAAAGACTACTTGGTATCATTTCTCCTCCCAAACCCTCTCTCGCCACCACAGACGTTCCTATCAGTGACGGGCTGCCAGAGGCAACCGACGCACTTGATGCCGTCCATGTACTCCTATTTCAGCCAACTGGGTCGGATGGTCCTTCCAGGGAACCGAAGCAAGTAATTTAGAAGCCACATTTGGATAGTAGTAGGTGGTTTTTTTCTGCTAGTGCTTGTCTTTGGATAAGGCGATCCATTCGTTCTGTGGTATGTCCGTGTAGACGAGATCCATGGCGAGCAGTAGTAGTAGTCCCTTCCGTTGTTTACCATTGGTAGCACGGTGTTCCTGCATTTACGCACTACCTATTTCTGTGGCTTTCCGTTATGTTGGTCAACACGCCTCACGCATCCCCACATTTCAGTCCCGATACAAAGACTGTAGTAGATTTCTCTGTCACCTGTGGTGTCTTGGCATACGCACGATACTGCAGCACACATCTAAAGATCGCTTGACCTCCTAATAGTTTCTTTAAGAACGGTTGTTATACTCGTGACAGCGCCACATATATCACATGAGTGACATGACGGAGATGTTGATCATGTATATGGGGTCGCATGAACAATTATGAAGTCGCAAAGTTAAACGCGATGTGTTCTGTTCGGTATTTATATCGAAAAATCTATATTTGCATAAATAATAAAGAATAAAAATAAAAGTACGTCTTCAGCTGAAAACATAACACATATTTGTCTAACGAAAAGTTTACAAAGGGATGCCGAAGAGACTGCAATTTAGACAGATTGATTTTTAACGATAAATGTCTTGAGCTGGTTTCGTCGTTAAAACGTGTAATTTGTCTAAAGCCTGGGAAAGCAGGGAAATGCAGATAAAAGGGATGGAATGCCAATATTTAAATGCTTATTACCAATTCAGTTTGAATCGCTTGTGTACTGATATGACCCTTGGATACCTCTAAATAAAGTTGCGAGTACTTTGAATATTTACTACTTTTGAGCTTTCAGACAAAGATAAGAGAATTAACTCTGCTCACTTTTATGCATCTGTATAGTCCAGTTCAATGAAACAAAATATGCGATAATAATACCCGAAAATCGCATTAAAATAAGCTATGTGTTTCTTACTAGTTAAACTGTACCCTGCGCTGCCCGGGTGTAACCGATAAGATGCAACCTACATTTTCTGATTTTTACTGCAGTTAGCAATTGTGCTGTGAGTACCATCTCCCCTCTAACTGCAAAACAGCACTAGCTATTTATGCATTTTCTGAAAGTCTTGTTAGCAGTACAGAAATTATATCTTTGGAATACATGACTATTTTGTAGTAGGTTTCACCAAAAAGTGATCCTGCACCACTTTCTGAAAAAAGATACATCATTGTGTGGTGAAACAAAACCCAACAACATGGTGCAACCTTACATCATAATGTAGTACAGCCTTGTTCCATAGCGTGTCACCTAACAACAAAGTTAACCTTACATCATAATGTAGTACAACCTTGTTCCATAGCGTGTCACCTAACAACAAAGTCAACCTTACATCATAATGTAGTACGGCCTTGTTCCATAGCGTGTCACCTAACAACAAAGTCAACTTTACATCATAATGTAGTATAACCTTGTTCCATAGCGTGTCACCTAACAACAAAGTCAACTTTACAACATAATGTATTATAAACTTGTTCCATAGCGTGTCACCTAACAACAAAGTCAACCTTACATCATAATGTAGTACGGCCTTGTTCCATAGCGTGTCACCTAACAACAAAGTCAACTTTACATCATAATGTAGTATAACCTTGTTCCATAGCGTGTCACCTAACAACAAAGTCGCACCATGTTGTTGGGTTCAGTTTGCACCAAAGGCGTTACTAGGGCTGGGCAGGCGGGGGGCGGCTGCCCCGGGCGCAGCTGAAGAGAGGGCACAAAAATCAGCTTATAATCTGATTAAAATTTTAATTTAAACTTTTGTACCAATTTATGTTAGTTTTTTTTTTTTCTTTTTTGCGCCATACTTTGTCATTCGCCCATTTATAGCATTGGCTTTATAATATGCTTGGCCAGTTTGGGTAACCTAGTCAAATTAAAATTCGTATTTCTTTCTCACAATTTTTAGGGGACATCAGTTCATATTTAAACCTGGAGGCCCGATTTCTTCTAGAGAAGAAAGTTGTACATATTGTTGAAGATTCTCTGGGGGCTATTTGATCATTACTGCAATTGAGAGGGGGCAATTTTCAGCTTTATTCGGGACTTTACTGCGGTACAAATGTCCGAAACAATTGAGTAAAGCCGGTACAGCCAGTCCGATTCTGCCTCTTCCATAGAGATAAAAGTAACGTCATCCACAATATCGTTTTGTCGAACAACGCACATACACTGCCGGACAATTGCTAAGGACGGATGACAATAGCAACGATAGCAACCATAAAATGGAAGGCAGGAAAATGTGGAAATTAGCATAAGTGCGGGATACAGTAAGACGTGTTGTGCGTATGCAAATTTTGGATTGCCGAACTTGTTCGTGACGTCATAGCCCTGATAAGAGATATAAAGGATTTGACGCGTATTGACCATTGTTGTTCAAACGCAAAGTTGAAAGGGAAAGAATTAATAGACGAACTTGCAATTTTCAGTATGTCTTCCCGACATCACCTAGATGATTTTACGCGTAGCCGTATTATTGGCAAGATTAAAGAAGGGCGAAAAATAACAGATGTTGCCAGGGAGTTCGACGTCAGTCACAGTGTTGTTTCAAGGCTTTGGAAATAATTTCAAACAAATGAAGAGTGTAGCAAACGTCACGGGGGAGGTCGTGTTCGCAGTACGACACCTGCAGAAGATCGGTACATAGTGCTATCAACAAAAAGACACCGGCGCAGCACAGCTAGTGAGGTAGCAAATCAGTTTATGGCTGCTACTGGTAAGCGGATCTCCCGAAAAACTGTCGCCAGACGTTTGCATGAAGGAGGACTATACGCCCGCCGTCCTGTTGTGTGCATCCCATTGTCCAGACGTCACCGTACCGCCCGTTTGCAATGGTGCAATCAACATCGCAATTGGACTGATAACGACTGGTCTGCTGTCCTCTTCTCAGATGAGAGTAGATACAGTCTATCGTCTGATTGTCGACGACAACTGATCTGGCGTGATAGTGGTACTGCATATTGTCCAGCAAACATACAGGAAAGGGACCGATATCCGACATGTAGTGTCATGGTATGGGCTGGCATCATGATCAATGGCCGTACGTCCCTCTATGTTCTTCCAACTGGGACTATGACTGGCCAACGATACATTAATGATGTTCTGCTACCTCATGTTCGCATGTTCCGTGGTGCTGTCGGTGATCGATTCATTTTCATGGACGACAACGCAACATGTCATCAAGCAGTCGCTATCCAGGAGTGTCTTGAGAGCTAGGATATTCAACGCCTCGTATGGCCAGCACGTTCTCCAGATCTTAATCCCATTGAAAATGTGTGGGATGCTTTGGGGAGGAGTCTTGCTGGTCGCCAATGCCCTCCAATATACAAGGACACCCTCATCCGTGCACTGACAGAGGAATGGGATAAATTACCCCAACAGCTGCTTGATAATGTTGTGCAAAGCATGACACGACGTGTGGAATCTTGCATCGCCCTCCATGGTGGCCATATCCCGTATTGACATCTTACGCCGGAACGCCTGCGGACGGTAATTGCATTTTTTCACGTTTACGTATTCTGCACAAAATGGCCTGTTTGTCCCTTGAACACGTTCCAAAGCTTTCTGGATTTCATAGAACAATAAATTGTCTTTCTTGTAATGTCCTGGCATTCTGACATTATTTTATTTCACTTGGCATCCAACCACACTTACTTTTTTATGCACTATATAGCCGTTTTTGATCCGTCCTTAGCAATTGTCCAGCAGTGTATTTATGCATAAAAATGCTAACATACACTATTAAATTAGCAGTATGTGTAAGATCGAAACATCTGTGGTTTGCCCTTGGCGCAGAAATGCTTAGTTACGCCTCTGGTTTGCACCAGACAATGGTATATCTTTTCTCTGAAAGTGGTGCAGATGGTGTAATTCCACTTTTTGGCGCAACGTACCGCAAAATTTTCAACAGCGTACAGAAAAAAATTGTTACAACTTCATAATAAACCCTTATAAAGTACGCCGATAATTAAGCATGGCAATCGTTATAGATTTCCAACAAAATGCATAATTACTTCCTTTTGCGGTTGTTTGATCTCAGAAATGCTTATGGTGGTTGTTCAACCTCTAGAAAAACGATCACTGTTCAAGATCAATCCGGACGACGATGCGAAGGCTCTGTAGACTACAAAATCGGAAAGTCATAATTTATTTCGTCTGTATAGTATTTCAGCCAGGGCAGGATTAAGGGGATGGGGGTCAATAGGGGTTATAGCCTTGGGGCCCACCATTACCAAGGGCCCAGGAGGCATGTCTGTCTGTGCAAGTAATAGAGAGAGGTTTATAAAATAGTTTTATTTTTGTCTTTTATGGTTTCCACTTGGTCAGAAACAAGGGGCTGGAAGACAAACAGATTTTAAGGCAGTGGCTCATCAAGGGTAAAGGTTTCATGTCACTATGTATCGACGAGACATTTTCAACTTCTTCACTACACCCACTTCCAATCAGGAACGTCGCTAGACTTCGACATCAGAGTGGGCGAGCATTATTTTTGGTGAGGCAAGTTTGATAGCAACTTTCTTTTAGAAACGCTGAAAGAAAGAATTTTTAATGCTTTTCATACAGGCTAAAAAGGAATGCTGGCAATTCTCACCCCTTAACTTGGACACAGACACATACACGGATCTGACTAGTTACGCTGCTGGTGAAAGATACAAGTGTTACTAGAATGTGGCCATCAACTTTTTGCTTGCTCTCAATACATTGTCTTAATTGCTTTCCAAAATTTTGCAGAGCTTGGTAACCATAGCTAAAAAGAAAGAAGGCGCAGAGAAAATTTGTATAAGGTGTTTGTATATGTTTTTCGTAGGTAAAATTTCCATTTGCTCCTTCTGGAAATTAAGCTATGTGCTCCCATGCTGCTTTTTCAGTATGAATCTGGTAAATCTACAAAAGATTATCGATGACATTTCTGTCAAATAGTAACCCCTTCCATAAGACGCTTAATGTTCCCGATTATCCATTTTAGTTTTAGCCTTATAAAACAGAGCTTAGGGTAATTTGCCAGTTTTTTAAAATTTCCTACAAATTGCATCGACTGTTTCGTACTAATTAAATACAAGGCAATGTTAATCACATGCCCTACAATCTTTTTAACGTGCCCTCATGTTATCCTGTGTGTAACAAAATAATACTGTTGCAAATATTTTTGTAAGTTATGGTACAAATTTTAAGAAATTTGATTTATCGTCTGCGAGACAGTGTTTCACAGTAAACAAAGTGAGACGCATTGATAGCATTAAAAAAAATTTAAATCGCCTTCTGCAAATTATATAACTTTTTGTTCATAGATGGCAGCATAAGCTAGTAAAATATTTTTGATCCAATTAAGTGAAATTTACTTGCTTTTTATTAATTTCTTCCATCATTAAATGAAACTGAAATCATAAGTCTATACGCACGAAAATGTTTGAATTAATTTTTATAACTATATTAGAAAGCAGTATACTAATGTACTAAAAACATTTTGGGTTCCGCCAGTTAACTGATGTATGCTTATAACACTGGCTCACCCAGAAATTCTTCGGCCTGCTCGATAGATGGCGCCACGGTATGTCCCTTAGTGGATCTTTTATTTTAACTTAACACTGCAATAAATATAGATATTTTTCATTATATCAAAGGTATCTGAGACTTAGATTGCAATGGAATCAGGTAAAAGATATGATATGCTTGTGAAAGTTGCCACAAATATTCTAGGCAGCAGGGTTTAGATGAACATCGTAGAATAAAAGGTCATTACGTAAGTGGACTTACCAATCCCGCCCCAGGTACATCTTCTTTTCAATGCATAGTTTGTGACAAATCATTTACCCTTAAGTCACCATATCGGAGGCATTGTAAAACATTTTCTCATTTTTCTTGCAGTGTTACGTTAAAATAAAAGATCCACTAAGGGACATACCGTAGCGCCATCTATCGAGCAGGCCGAAGACGGAACCTTAGCCGAAATTCTTGGAGGGCTATATATGTATATAGTGTACGTACACAATTTGTGTACATATATATAGTGCACGCCTATAGTTTACATACGGTTGTGACATCTTTGGGGAGAAGACCCCGTGTAATAAAAGACACTATGTAATTTTTTGAACGTGTAAAATAATATTTTTAAATGTGGGACTTTGGGAAGAAGACACTGTCATTTTTTGAGTGTGTAAAATAATATTTTTGAATGCTTAATTTGTGACGTACGTCGCTTTTAATCTCTTTGGGGCTTTGGGAAGAAGACACTATGTAGTAGAAGACACTATGTAATTTTTTGAATGTTTAATTTGTGACGTACGTCGCTCTTAATCTCTTTGGGAAGAAGGCACTAAGTAGTAGAAAACACTATGTAATTTTTTCAATGTTTAATTTGTGACATAGCCTACGTCGCTCTTAATATCTTTGGGGCTTTGGGAAGAAGATACTACGTAGTAGAAGACTATGTAATTTTTTGAACGTGTGAAATAATATTTTTGAATGCTTAATTTGTGACGTACGTCGCTCTTAATTCCTTTGGGGCTTTGGGAAAAAGACACTGTGATTTTTTGAACATGTAAAATAATATTTTTTAATATTTAATTTGTGACGTACATAGTTCTTAATCTCCTTGGAGGGGGGTTTAAGCCCCCAAAGCTCCGTCCGTGGGTGCGCCAATGTTATTACCTATACTTTGTAGGAATGATCCGCCAATAAATTCTCCAGTGTCTTCCACTGTATTCAGCCTCTAAGTCATTCTAAAACGGACAATAGATAGCAGCATTTCTGCGTTCACTCTGATGCTTTCTAATGTCGCGAATCTCTGAAACATGGGTCTCACTCTGCAGAAAGGTACTACAATTATGATATATTAGTATGCTGCGTATCGAAACATAACCAATACTTGATTCGAAAATCTCAGTCAATCACTCCTTCCACTTTGTGGATCTGAGTGTAGAGCAACTGGCGTCCCCTCAAACGTAAGTTAACAGAGGGCATTCAAAGACCACATTTTAGAATCTTTATTTGGACGGAATTGTCGCATTTCCTCAGAACACTGCTTTGAGATCTGGATTCTCGTCAGCAGACAGCTCTTCTTGGCAGATAATCTATTTCATTTATCCTGCTAGACAAACAGCTTCACATTCACGAAGAAGCAAAATATTCCCGTCAAAAAGGTTTTGTAGAAGTAGGGAGGTAATTCGCATTCATACAGGTGCTTTCAAGAGAAAGCCAAATTCCTATAAATTACCTGCTGTTCACATTACGAAATATTAGCGATACAGTGCTAACCTGCTGCCATCTATTGCATATTTTAGGACTCTGAAGCCGAAGGTTTATATTACTGCATGTTAATTCATATAGCGTACTTCGTCGAAACGCTTTTTTTTATTTTGAGTATGTTTTTAATTCACGTAAAGTGCTCCATAAAAGTATTTTCATTTTGTTCCTTTAAAAAAAAAAAGTCTTGCTACACACCGGAAAAATGAGTTAAATTACTCCATGTCCAAGTGTTGCATTTGGCTGTAACTTATATTTGTAGAAACACTGTCTTTCTCTCTTGTTTTTATTTGTGATCCCATTTTAAATATGCACGCCACTGTAATATAAAAAACACCTTATTGATCCTATATGGCCGCACAAGACAAAGGGCTGCTCAGCCGGCAGCCATGTTTAATTAGCTCATGTTGAATATCTTACTCTGGTTTCTGTCCTGATTTGTTTATTACCTTATTTATTTTGTTAATAGTGAAAGTTTTCATTCTTCTTCGGTCGGAATCATTTTTCTGTTTTATTGAAATACCCAGCATACTTCTCTCAATTAGTTTTTTTATAACTACTAAATTATTTCTTCACAGAGGCGCAACTAAGTAATTTTGAGCCCAGGGCAAACCACAAAATATTGCGCCCACAACAGTTCAGTTTGAATGTTCTTCCCCATAGAGTTCTGGGGTGCTACCTTAATAAAGAGCCACAGCGAAGTCTTTTAAACAAAAACATTTTTCCGTCAGGGATGAATAGTTCTTGAAATATAATTATGCATGTTGCACAAGTTCTTAAATTTGTGAAGAGTTGGTGAGTCGAAAGTTTTGCAGTATTTTGATCACTTTGTCTTCATACGTACCTTTACGACGAAAGCTGACTAGCATTCAAAGTATAGGCCATCGTGTTGCACCGTCTTTAGCCATCTGTCTGCCAGTTCTTCGATTCCGCGGCAGTACCAGTTCTTGTCCTTCGAGGCGAAGAACTCCTTCACCGCAGCTGCCACCTCCTCCTGGTTGAAGAGCCGCCCGCGAATGAAGTGGGCCATGGACCGGAACAAATAATAATCCGATGAGGCAAGGTCGGGACTGATGCTGGGTGTGGCATGAGTTCGATGCCCTCAAGTTCCTGGAGTTTCCCCCTGGTCGTTGTCCTTCTGTAGAACAGCGCGCTTTCTGTTCACCAATGCCGAGTACTTCTCTTCCGAAACGGCATACACCCGCTCCGGTTCTTCAGAGTAGAGGTTTGCGTTGATCACCCGACAGTCTGGAACAAATTCGTCATGGATTATCCCCTCGAAATTCCACCAAACGCAGATCATCTCCTTGTGCTCGAAGCGCCCACGTTTGGCAACAGGTTCTAGAAGCTGACCCGGGCTCAACCACTGCCGTTGTGTGTTAGGATTACGGAAATAGACCCACTTTTCATCGCACGTAGCAATTGTCTTGACGAAACGTACATCGCGCGAGTTTTCTAGGAGTTTCGTGCACACTTCCACTTGTCTGTTTGGTTCAGCTGTCGTCAGTTCGTGAGGGACAATGCGGCACTTCCTGTAGACCTTGCCGAAGTCCTGAAGGTGATGAACCACCGTGGTCTGGGATATGTCCAGCTTGCCAGATAATCTCTTGAGTGCTGGTTGTCGGATTTGCCTCCACAGCCTGGCGCACGGCCTCCGAATCCATGGTTCGCGGGCTACCTGACCTTGGCTGATCGTCGAGGTTTCTGTCACCTGAGCGAAATTTGTTGAACCATTTTCTATCATAGTCTCTTGTACTTAATTGATAACTAAAATAATCGAAGGTAGTGCAATAGATTTAAGAACCGCTTAGATTTTCAGCGGATTACTCAAAGGCCTTGACGAATTTCCCGCTATCCTCTAAGTAGGAATAATTTTAATATTTGGCAGAAATTACCTTATGGATGGCAGTTTGTTAGGCTTCTACATGACCCCTCTTTGCCGACTCGGCAGAGTTAATGCCCGGTGCTCAATTCTTGTCACGTGTTTTCTAACATCTGCGGAATGCTTTGTGCGAACACTGCAGAAATTTTCACCTTCAAATCATCCAGACTTTGAGGTCGTTTTGCGTAGATATGTTCTTCACAAATCTACACACGAAGAAATCAGGGGAGTGAATCCGGGGAGTTTGCAGGCGAAGGTATAGGGCTATCGCGGCCACACCAGTTGTCGTTGTGTGTGCTGTTGAAGTTCCTGACTTCAGTGACTAATGAGGTGGGGCCCCGTCTTGCTGTAAAATGACATCGGTATGTAATTGTGGTACCAAGAAGAACATGTCCAGGTATGGTCCTGATCGTATAGTGTCCTCAAAGAAGAAAAGGACCGTACAGCTGGTGACGACTCACCCCGCACACACATTTACCTTGGGCTAGCTTTTCCACTTCGTAGAAAGCATGGGTATTCTGGGTACCCCAAATGTTAGTTGTGCGTATTCACTTTCCGCTAACATGAAATGTAGCTTCGTCTGTGCATAGCCATTGATTCAAAAAAAGTGGTACCCGCTTCCATCTGGTCGCACATGAAGCAGGCGAACTCGAGGCTGCTTACGTGGTCACGCTAGTACCAGAGTTGGAAACGGGTCAAAGATTTCGGACCCGGACTGCCCCATAACTGGATCCGACCCTATATACGGACCCGTAACTGACCCGGACAAATCTGCTTTGAACTATAAATTCGAAACTCAATTTAAATATATATACAAATAAACGTTATATACATATTCATCCGAATATCTGCTTGATATTTAATAACTGAAATCCATTTTTAATAATAAAATTTGGTTACTTGCTAAATTTTAGTGCCACTGTTTTGCGTAATCCAGAAGTAATGGCTGACTATGACCGTGGAGTATTACAAATGGGAATCATTTTTTTTGCGATTACACAAATGTATTTTTTTAAATGAATTTAGATTGTTCACTCTTTCCACCCGTTGATGGAGGTGCGCATACTTTCATATGGTCCGTTAGGTTTTTGGTTTCATAATCTTTTATTACACCGACGCCATCTTTCTTCGTAATTATACACTTTCCACATTTTTGAACAACAAACAAGACCAAACAACATAGAATTATTCTCTGGTTCCTTAATGAGACGAAACAATTTCCAGCATTAATTCACTCTTCCCCTTGTGGTTTTCAACAAGTACGTATTTGTTGGCCTCGACGCCTTTCTCAACCTCCTTAATATTAAATCCATCCATATTAACAAATGAGGAATTAATTTCGACATGACGTGTCATGGGAACGGGATGTTAGCACATCAATCGAAAACCTCTGAATGCTCGATGTAAAAGATGCGATGTGAAAAGTAACTCTTAGTCATACATTGAACTTCGCACGGAGAGAGTGAATCAGCTGAGAAGCAGGCGAATGGCGTTTGTGTGTACCTTGCGCTGGACAATCGCACTGTAAAAGAACGCAAAGGAAGTATCTTTTTACGATATGGTGTCGGTGTATCTGACGTCGGTAGGTGGAAATCTTCGTTGCTTAAAGAAAGAGACAATACTTTTGCATGGCAAATCATTATTACTCTGTGGGCACCAGTATCGACTACACAATTCCACAACGCGCATCTTTCTTTGGAATATATTTTTCGCTTTTCAGGGTGCGTTTTTAGCTAACGGCGCACAATGCGTTGGCATGTTGTGTGCGGCACTGTTTGCTTCAAGGATAAGCATAGACTTTTCCACGCGCTACGCTCCAAGGTGGCGGAAACAAGCGCTTCTTTCTCAGGCTCACGCTTACGGCCACTGGAGTTTGGCTTCATGATGGACCTTTTTTCTTCAAATGTGCGATTCAAAAGCATTATGCTTCCTTACTTAGGTGCCTTCCTGACCCTATAAATATGACGAAACTCGTTGAACAGCCGTGACACTCAAACTTTGCATAACACAGGACGCACTTTGCGCGTTGTGGAACGGTCGCTACCATTTTCACTTTGCTACAATGCTGCGAAGTCACGTGAGCATTGCCCATCAAACTCTCCTCTTTCACGTCACTTCACAGATGTTAGAAAAGACGTGGCAAGAATTGAGCACCCGGTATGAACTCGGCCGAGTCCGCAAAGGAGGTCGTATAAAAGCCAAGACAAATTGCCATCCATAAAGATAATTTCTCCCAAATATTGACTTATGTTACCAGCCATACCATAGCACTTCTAAGTTGTCCCTACCCAAACGGATCACCCTGTATGTACATATTCTTTGAAGAATATATACGCCGATCAGCCATTACACTATGACCACCCCTGCCCAGAAAAATGAGCGCGCCTGGAGACCGAACGGTGGCGCAGGTGAAGTTCACAGAGCAGTATATATGCAACCCGAGGACCGGCTTTCTGTTAGTAAAGTGTTCGGAGTCAGAATGGGAAAAGCTGATGATTTATCGGAGTTTGATAAAAGACAAATTGTGATTTGCACCGCGCCGCGGAACTCCGATCTTTGAAACGGTGCGGATTCTGGGTTGTTCACGTGCCGCTGTACTGAGAACGAATCAAAAGTGGTGCACAGATGGCCAAACGACGACTATCGTCCAGCCGTGTGTCGTCCGCAGCTCATTGATGACAGAGGGGAGCGGAGCCTGTCGCGCATTGTTCACAGCGACCGCAAGGCCACAGTGCGACAAATCACCCTCAACTACAACAGTGGTGATCAGGTCAACGTGTCGCAGCACACAGCTCATAGCAGCCTTCTGCGCATGGGCCTGTGTAGGCGAAGACCCAGCCGGGTCCCCGGGCTCACTGCACGTCATCGCCAAGAACGCATGAAATGGTCCAAGATAATCGAGATTGGACCGTGGATGATTGGAAGAAAGTGGCCTGGTCTGACGAATCAAGATTTCCAGTGCATCACGTATGTGGCCGAGCGCGGATACACCGATTACCAACGGAGGCTATGACACCTGGACGCACTGTTCGGTGGAAACAGGGCGGCGGTGTTATGCTGTGGGCGATGTTTTTCTGAGACACTTTAGGCGCCGTTATCCCAATTAGTGCAATCGCTGACAGCTGGCAGGTATCTGAACATCGTTGCAGACCAAGTTCACCCATTCATGGCAACTGTGTTCCCTGTTCGCGAAGGCCATTTCCAACTGGATAATGCGCCATGCCACACTGCCAGAATCGTCAAGGAGTGGTTCGAGGATCATGCTGGTGACTTTCTGTTAATGCCCTGGCCTCCAAATTTACCTGACATATGAACCCAATCAAACATTTGTGGCTCGACTTGGAAAAGCTGATTCGCGCTAAATCACCACCTCCCCGAATTGTACTGGAACTGGAAGACTTGGTGTTGACATTATGGTACCAGGTACCCTAAGATACCTATCGTCACCTAATCAAATCGATGCCTCGCCGAGTGGCTGCTGTTTAGCGAGCTTTTTTTTTTTTTTTGGATTGAAGGTTTAACGACCACCGTGAGCAACTCAATGTGCTATAAGCAGTCTCCCGTCCCTATTTTAGGGTCACTGGTTCCAGGGAAGGGTGAGTGCCAGTGCCGTAAGACAAACACAACATCCATGCCTGACCGGGATACGAACCCGGATCCCTTACGGACGAATGCTCAGAGGCCAGCGCTTTAGACCACTGCCCCACCGGGGCGGCGTTTTGCAAGTTAAAGGGGTCCAACAGCTGATTTGGTAGATGGGTCATAATGTGATGATTTATCGGTGTATTGTCTACATACAATTTGTATAACACTTGCAAAACAGTTTCATTCAGCCTTATTTTTCTTAGCTGTTTTTAATATTCATCACATTTTTGATCTTTCATTTTTTGAGTAACATACAGTATATGCACCACTCCCTTATAATTTTCAAAGCTTAGTCGGTTTCTTGTTGCATTTATGAATGTACAACCAGCTGAAGAACAACCTTTCAAGCTGTGCTGATGATGGCATGTTGAGTAATCTAATAGCTAATTTCGCTTGCTCTTTGTGTGATGTCTTTCAGCAAGATACCAAAATGCCGCTAGAGTTTGAACTTTTTCAAGCAGTTTATCAAATATTTCCACATATTAGCCTGTGATTCCGGCTGCATCTACATATATTCTGCAGTACAAAAATTTCTACCACCTCAAGACGTTCTTCATTAAGTTTCTTTCCTTGATATTTATAGGATGCAAAACGTTGGCAGTGTTGCGTCTTAAATATCATTAGGAAGCAACACGTTAGCCAATGTGTGGTTTCGGCGTGCAGTTGGAAAGGACAGGAGAAATGAAAAACGTAATATGGAGAGATCGTTTGATTTGCCGCAAGTAACTCGCGCTCGTGTCACTGTTGGCCTGGGAACTCGGGTAACATTGTAATACTTCGTTTTTTTACTGTATGTGAAGCAAGTTTTGAATTTATTGCATTTATGACGTAAATTACGCATCCCAACCCTGGACAAGAGTAAAGAAGTGGGATTAGAAATGAACTTACAGAATTGATGGACAATGTTTTTTCAAGAACTGAAGATTTAGCAGTTGATGGAGCAATTCTAAATGCAGCCGCTGTCTACATTTACCTTGGGAAACAGATTTCAAGCAAGGGCCACATAAAAGAAGAGATTTATCGGTGTGTAAAACTTGTTTAGAGGTCATTTAACAGAAACAGTGCCATTTTCAAGAGCAATTTACTATTGTCCTAAGTGTTTAATACATCCTTCTAGTTCTTACTTATGGAGCACAGACGTGGACTTTAACTGAAAATAACATCCAAAGGCTATGAACCACTGAAAGAAGCATGCTTGGTATAACCAACAAGGATAGGAAGAGGAACTCGTGGATAGGAAAATGACGGGAGTTGATGATCAAGGTAAAATTTCTGAAATAACATTGAACAGGACATACCCCTAGAAGAACTGACAACCATTTGACAACTGAAATACAACACTGATTCCAAGGGACAGGAAAAGACCAGAAGACTGTGGGAGATTGGGTGGAAGAAATTCGGAAGCATGCCGAAGTGACATGAAGACTGGCACAAGACAAAGTTGTCGATAAAATTTAGCGGACCTTCATCCGGCAGTGGAGTCATACTGACGAGGGATTTTATACGTACCATTATGTCTTAAAAGAAAAGTTTTTAATCAAAGCATCTTTCCAGTTCTAATGTACGGAGCAGAGACAGGGACTTTAAAACAAGTTAGTAAAATCATGCAATGCATTGATTGATACGCTTTCCAACATGCCGGAAATCATTACTCAAGTTATGAGGATAATGGCTGTGAAATAAATATCGCTCCTGTGTCCTGACCTTTGACCCCATTTCGATGATATTATACAGAACCGATTCAGTATACCACCGAAACAACATGATAGTTTTGTCGCAATCGACGCATTTTTAGTCAAGTTATGAGGATAATGGCTGTGGAATAAATCTCGCTCCTATGTCCTGACCTTCGACCCCATTTCGATGATATTCAACAGAACCTGTTCAGTGCACCTCTGAAACAACGTGATAAAGTTTTGTCTTAATCGAAGCATTTTTACAGTAAGTTATGATGCATAAGGGCAATGGAATGGATCCCACTCCTATGTCCTGACCTTTGACCCCATTTCGTCCATTTTTAATAGAAATCATTCCACGGTGGTCCCCTACCACATACGGAAATTTCATCGAAATCGAAACATTTTTACGCAAATTATGAACTATAAGGGCAATGGAATGGATCCCGCTCCTATGTCGTGACCTTTAACTCCACTTCATCCGTTTTCAATAGGGTTCGTCCCTAGGTGGTCCCCTACCACATACTAAAATTTCATCGAAATCGAATCATTTTTACGCAAGTTATGACGCATAAGGACAATGGAATGGATGCCGCTCCTATGTCGTGAGCTTTAACTCCGTTTCGTCCCTTTTCAATAGGGATCGTCCCCGGGTGGTCCCCTACTAAAATTTTATCGAAATCGAACAATTTTTACGCGAGTTATCGTGCGGACGGACAGACGGACAAAGCTGGAGCACATAAGTTTTTTCAACCTACGGTTGGAAAGCGTAAAAAAGACAAAGGTTACAGACAACTGCAAGAAGCATTCAAAGATGCATGCTTGGTGTGCCGCCCCGCAGTGGTATAAACGCTGGCTTATAACAATTCGTCCGTGAAGGGGTCCGGGTTCGAATCCCGGTGAGGCATGGACATTGTGTTTGTCTTATGCCACTGGCTCTCTCCCTTCTCTGGAACCAGCGACCCTAAATTAGAGACTGGTGACTGCTTATAGCCCACTGAGTTGCTCACGATCGTCGTTAAACCTTCAATCAAAAGAAAATATGCTAGGTGTAACCAGGAAAGATAAGAGGAACTCGTGGAACAGGAAAATGACGAGGGGGGACGACATGATCAGAGTAAAATCCTTGCCAGAAGAACGGACCACCGCCCCGGTGGCGCAGTGGTCTAAGGCAATGGCCTCTGATCATTCGTCCGAAAGGGGTCCGGGTTCGAATCCCGGTGAGGCATGGATGTTGTGTTTGTCTTACGGCACTGGCTCTCTCCCTTCCCTGGAACTAGTGCCCCTAAATGCGACTGCTTATAGCCCATTGAGTTGCTCACAACAGTGGTCGTTAAACCTCCAACCAGCCGCCCCGGTGGCGCAGTGGTCTAAGCGATGGCCTCTGATCATTCGTCTGTAAGGGGCCCGGGTTCGAATCCCGGTGAGGCATGGATGTTGTGTTTGTCTTACGGCACTGTCCCTTCCCTGGAGCCAGTGACCCTAAATTAGGGACGGGCGACTGCTTATAGCCCATTGAGTTGCTCATGGTGGTCGTTAAACCTCCAATCAAAAAAAAAAAAAAAACAAAACCTCCAACCCAAAAAAAAAAAAAAAAAAGAACGGACTACCGATGGACATACGAAAGTTTAGACTGGATTCCATTTTTTTTTTTTTTTAGATTTAATTGAGACCCAGAAGTAGACCGCGTGGAGATGGGTGGAATTCTGAAGCATGCCGGAGTGACATGGAGGAGACTGGCTCAAAACACGGTTGTGGAAGAAACTTGGGGAGACCATCCAGCGGTGGATTGATAATGGTTGGCAATGATTTTATGTTGTATATCATTTTCAATCCATTGGTGGATGAAGGTCTCCCCAAGTTTTTTCCACAAGAGTGTCTTGAGCCAGTCTCCTCCATGTCACTGCGTGTGTGTGTGTAATTTAGAAGGGGAATGAAAAAAAAAATTATATACGCATGTATTTTTGGTTGCAATGACTGACTTTAAACATAAGCTTTAAACAAGAAAAGCTATATATTAATTACTTTAAACATAAGCTTTAAACAAGAAAAGCTATATATTAATTACACTGTTATATCGACAGATTTCAAAACTAGAAAAAAAATAGATTATAGTAGAAGATACCTCAAGGTAAATGAAACTGTGCTATGTGATAATAAAAAGGACTACAGTTAAAAATAAAATAGAAAAGTATATACTCGTATATGTACATAAGTGTGTACACACATCACCACCTGAAAGTGTGTAACACATGAACACCTGTGGTCTTATGATGGTGGGATGTTGAGACTTTTTATGAGGGGTGTCGAAGGGGCGTTAAGGGTGTTTGTATAAATAAATTCCTGTGTCAGTGTTCTTTGTCATAGTACTATGAGTGGTAATGTGGCCAGGCAGTGTACTTACTTAATCGAATATGTTATGAGGATGAATGTCACATTTCGAAGAAAACTGGTGCCGTAAACCGGGGTATGATTGTGCTTCTTCAGACCTGAAAAGTGACATTAAATTTGCATTTTTTTTCAAGTTTTAATTGAAAATCTAAACAATTACTTGCGCTTTGTTGAAGAGTACTACGCCTCCACAAATCAGATGTGTATGTGTTTTGGTCTCCATACTGCTGGGTTTCAATTTACAGTTAGGTTCGTCTTAATTAATGTAAATGAAGTTCCGTTCGCCGTCTCATTTGCATCAACAGTCCTGATTGATGCCGCATTGTACTGTAGTTTTAGCACTCCTTTCATCCATCAGCTTCAACTGCGTTCCCCCCTCCCTCTTCCTTTCATGTGGTCTCGTGTTCGAGATAATGGGCAGATTACTGCGACCATTGTCTGCCGTAGTGTTTAGTGACGGTTCATCGCTTTCCGCAAGATTGAATGAAGAGGTGCCGTGGCTTTCGTCTGTTTGTGACGTAGTCTTCGTCTTTGGGAAATTGGAATTACTCGTGGAGGTGACCGGATGTCACGTTCCTCTCTCACTCACTCATGCGAGCAAGAAGTGAAGGAAGGAAAAAAGAAATGATTTTCACGCTCTCTTCAGTCGCATACATATAAACAAGCAAATGTTGTTTACAAGGCGTGACCTCATGTACCAGAGATTCACACAATGAATTTGTTGTTGGATAGTACTCAATATCACTTGGGGAAAAAGGTACCGAACGCTTTTAAATCTTGCGCTCGTGATATATTTTGTCACCACCCTCGAATGCATGTTAGAACAGGCCCTCACACTACAGTTTTCATTCTTCAGCGAGTCTCACGCATGAAAAAAGGGACAATTAGCAGTAACAAACTAAATTGTAAGTACTTCCTTCAGGGTAGGCATTTTTTTCCCCCATCATTCAGAGTACTTGCAAGATGAATTATTACATTCCCAGTCATAGGTATGCTGACTCATTGGCATTCTTGCGTACAATAATACTGTTTCAGTGAAGTAAGAAACATTCCTTATAAGTACAGTTCATTAGAATATTCATAGCAATCAGATAATGAATACTGATTATTTGCAGCAGTCAGTTTAAAAATACTGAGATTGCTTGTAGTTCTTGTCTTCCATATGACATTACTCAGAAAACTTAATGTCATCAATTTTCCAGGGATATAGACCTATGGCAGTTTCCAGGTTGGGAAATGGTTAAAATGATGCTATGGTGAAGCACCCGATTGCCTTGATATAGACCCATACCAGTTTCCGGATTGAGAAAGGGGAAACTTTTTTGATATAGACCTGTATCATTAATACAGACATTTAACGTGGACCAGGAACATCAAATAAAGGTCTTCGCTCTTTCCACGTTGATAAGTGAGTCACGGAAAAATTCTCACTGGCCGCCACCGGGAATCGAACCACGGATCTTCCAGTTACGCGCCGGATATGCTTCCACTACACCACAGCGGCATCGAATTCCTCCAGACTCTCACTCGCTAACTGCCAAGACAATTTGGCAGGTTGCTTCTTGGAGCCCCGCACAATGCTGGGGATTCACCAAAGATTGAAAGCAGCAACTGAAGATATAATTAGAAGGCGAAAGAATAATGAATACAGACATTTAACGTGGACCAGGAACATCAAATAAAGGTCTTCGCTCTTTCCACGTTTATAAGTGAGTCACGGAAAAATTCTCACTGGCCGCCACCGGGAATCGAACCACGGATCTTCCAGTTACGCGCCGGATATGCTTCCACTACACCACAGCGGCCTCGAATTCCTCCAGACTCACACTTGCTAACTGCCAAGACAATTTGGCAGGTTGCTTCTTGGAGCCCCGCACAATGCTGGGGATTCACCAAAGATTGAAAGCAGCAACTGAAGAAATAATTAGAAGGCGAAAGAATAATTAATACAGACATTTAACGTGGACCAGGAACATCAAATAAAGGTCTTCGCTCTTTCCACGTTTATACGTGAGTCACGGAAAAATTCTCACTGGCCGCCACCGGGAATCGAACCACGGGTCTTCTAGTTACGCGCCGGATCTTTGGTGAATCCCCAGCATTGTGCTGGGCTCCAAGAAGCAACCTGCCAAATTGTCTTGGCAGTTAGCGAGTGTGAGTCTGGAGGAATTCGAGGCCGCTGTGGTGTAGTGGAAGCATATCCGGCGCGTAACTGGAAGACCCGTGGTTCGATTCCCGGTGGCGGCCAGTGAGAATTTTTCCGTGACTCACTTATAAACGTGGAAAGAGCGAAGACCTTTATTTGAAGACCTGTATCAGTTCAAAATGATGCTATGGGAAAGCATAAGCCTGCTTTGATATAGACATATATCAGTTTCCGGATTGGAAAGGGTCAAATGTGAAGCATACAGTTACCTTGATCAGTGGCGGACTGGCAATTTATAAACGGCCATGGAAGTTAATCCGAGTAGCCCACTTTTGGGGGAAATTATCAAGGTTGCCCATAACACACACACACACACACACACACACACACAGTTATGTCAGGATTAGTGTTACTGTTTAAACATCTTTTCTACACGTCTACGAATTTTTTGTATTGAGGCAGTGACATTTGACGTTTTACCCATCATTTCCCTGGACACGCAAATCTATAAGATTTTGTGTAAAAAAAAATAACTTCCGTTGCTGGTAATCAACAGACAGTTTCTGAGAGAGACTGTAGAAGACTTATTTCCATTCTTATGAATTTTATTGCGATAATTGAATTCAGAATTTATAATAGCTTCTTCGGTTTTGGTGAAAACGGAAATTCAAATGTGCCAAAAATTAATTTCTTTTTCAAGACTTACCCTATCATTAATAAAATATTTACAAAAAAAAATATCTCTAGAAAAGTGAAAATGTACAGAATTTCAGTGCACATTTATAAAATGAAAACAGATTTCACAAAACTGCCGTTCAAGTATTCGTGTAACTGGAAGGTATAAAGTAGAAAATCAAATGCAGATCTCGTACAAAAAAATAAAACAAACATACATGTAAAAAGCAGCCATTTTTTTTTACAGTAATTGACGAATACAATGAATTTCGAGTTTCCATCACACACTATTGAAAACATTTGATTAGATTGCATTTGGTTATTCAATTGCAATTGACAAAAGCAAAACTGAGCAGCCCCGGTGGCGCAGTGGTCTAAGCGATGGCCTCTGATCATTCGTCCGAACGGGGTCCGGGTTCGAATCCCGGTGAGGCATGGATGTTGTGTTTGTCTTACGGCACTGGCTCTCTCCCTTCCCTGGAACCAGTGACCCTAAATTAGGGACGGGCGACTGCTTATAGCCCTTTGAGTTGCTCACGGTGGTCGTTAAACCTCCAATAAAAAAAAAAAAAAAAGCAAACTGAAGTACAGGATGTCAGCCCAAAGGGGCGGGGCTTGAATTAGGAGTTTGAGAAAGGAATGGGATTAGACCAAAAAAACGGGTTGGCTCAAAAGAGCATTGTTATGTAAGTTTTTTTTTTTTCTCTTTTCTTTTAAGCCGTCAAAGTGGTAGACAACTTTCTTTTTAACATTATTTGATTTTCTTCTATAAGGATATTGTAATGCAAGCAAGCCAGATATGTATTTACTTTTTTTTATTTTTTATCTTGGATTAGCATAAGGCCTACAGGTTCAGAATATGACTGCCCACCGGGAATTCTCCCGGTATCTTGGCGGCCCAGTCCGCCGCGCCTGGCTTTGATATACACTAAAGAGCAATTGAATTAGAGACAGCTGGCGTTATGCAAATGTAGCGCAGTGGGCTTCCCTGTAAACGGAAACGAAATGACTTATGCAGCGATCCAACAATATAAGGAGTGATTCGACGGGAATCAGTAAGAGTCTGACGCAGTATGGGTAAGACGAAGGATCTAAGCGCATATGATCGTGGGCAAATTGTCGGGGCCCGACGAATGAGTCACTCCACCTCGGAAGTCGTACAGGCACTGGGATTTTCACGATCCACTGTGTCACGGGTGCACCGTGAGTACATCGAATCCGGTAAAACCATCCCTGCAAGGACCAACTGCCGTGGACAGCAGCATGTGGATGAGTCGGGTCATCGTCGGCTAGCTCGCATTGTAACAGTGGATAGACGGGCCACAGTGAAAGAAATCACTCGGCAATTTAACGCTGGTGCACAAAAACGTGTAAGCAGCCACACCATCCAGAAGCCA
Source organism: Macrothele yani (assembly GCA_039090855.1). Classification (NCBI taxonomy): domain Eukaryota; kingdom Metazoa; phylum Arthropoda; class Arachnida; order Araneae; family Macrothelidae; genus Macrothele; species Macrothele yani. The sequence goes on from CM076991.1 coordinate 2,371,624, forward strand.
TCGTTCCATGAGGGTAACGCTGCTTACCGCACATCACAAGGTGCAAAGATCACCATGAGCCCGAGAACATCGCCACTAGACCCTAGACTTGTGGATAAATGTTGCCTGGACTGATGAGTTGAGATTCACGTTGGTACATGCGGATGGTAGGATACGAGTACGGCGCAAACCACATGAAGCGATGGATCCTTCTTGCCAGCAGGGCAATCTTCAAGCTGGTGGGGGTGGCATTCTCGTCTGGAGACTGTTTACGTTTACTGAAATGGGACCCCTGGTACGTGTGACATCGTCCCACACAGGTGAACGTTACCGGGATATCCTGGACGACCATTTGCTCCCGTTTGTGCGTCTTCAACATCCCACTAGGGACCTCATCATGCAACAAGACAATGCACCGTGCCACCGCTCCCGAATTGTATCCGAATTGTTGGATGAACACTCTACCGACGTGACCTCACTTCCTTGGCCAGCTAGGTCACCTGACCTCAATCCCATCGAGCACATCTGGGATGCCACCGAAAGAGATGTTCGAGGCTGGCGCTCTACAATGGCGGAGGAATCAGCCCGTTAGCCACGTCGCCTCCAGACTCTCACACGGCGATGATCTGTGGTGAGGTAAAAGCGCGATTAGTCTCTGAACACTACACTGTTCCATTCGGCACCCCACGGAGCTCTAGAGCGACATAACGCCAAACGGTGACGATGGCTCACTGTTAAGGATAGCCTTTGCAACGGACAGCTGAACAGCAAACCAGACGCAGCCAATCGGCGCGACACGGTCTGCGTCGCTATCGGAGCATCCAAGCCTCCCAGTACACTCCGTAAACTGTCGCCCGTTGTGACCTGTAGGTCCGCTACGGCATGACGTCTCGTCCGTCTCCGTGCCCTGGTCCCCATACGACGTTGCACAGATCCCTTCTGGGACCGACGATTGTGGTATCACGTTGCGTTTCTTTCGCAATACGACGCAAGGACCATCCGGCAGTACGAAGGTTTAAGACACCTCTCGTGAATTCATCCGTTTGACGAAATCGTGTACGACGGTGTCTTAACGGCAATGGTACCCCTTGTTTGTTCTCCAGACACGGTTACAGCAGAACCATTCACTTCTCGCGGCCGTGACGACATCTCGACTGATGGCCTCACGGGGCTGGTTGTCTGCTCACCTCCCACGCTCCGTTCGTACGATTGACATGCAAATGCAATCATTTGCATAAGTTGAACGTGTTCACACACCCTGAAATTTGCATGGCACTGCGTTTACGTCTTCGTGGTGTGGCATTTTCTCTGTCAGGCAGGGAACTTGTACCTCAACATTCTTGTAGAAGAAAAATAAGTTATGCTAAAAACGGCATTTGCCAGCTTCAGAACCCCCCCCCAAAAAAAAAACTAGCAAATTGAGCCGAAAGGTTTTGATACGTAGCAAATATTTTTGATACACCCCTTTCTCGACTTTGAAATTTAATCCCCATCCCTCTGGGCTCATGTCTTCAAAATCTGTCCGGTTTTGCCAATTGCAGTTAAATAATAAATACAATCTAACCAAATGTACTATCAATAGTCTGGAATAGAATCTAAATTCATTGTAAAGCTTATTCTTATATCTACTTACTTTATCACTTTCATTGCCAGATATCGCACAAAAGTCTGTCTGCGTTCTTTATTGTGATATATATATATATATATCATCATCATCATTGTCAACCATTATCAACACACTGCTGGATGAAGGTCTTCCCAAGTTCCTTCCAAAGTTGTCTGTCTTGAGCCTGTCTTCTCCACGTCACTCAGGCATGCTTTCGGATTTCATCCATCTCCCAAGGGGTCTTCTTCTGGGTCTTTTTCTCTCCCTAGGAATCCAGTCTAAAATTTCAGTTGTCCATCGGTGGTCTGTTCTTCTGGCAACATGTCCAACCTATTGCCATTTCAGTAATTTCACTCTGGTCATGATGTCCTCCACTCTTGTCATTTTCCTGATCCACAAGTTCCTCTTATCTTTCCTGGTTACACCAAGCATGAATCTCTGGATGCTTCTTTGAGTCGTCCGCAGTCTTTGTATATCTTTACTGAAGTTCCATGTCTCTGCTCCATACGTAAGCAATGGCAGGATGCATTGATTAACACTTTCCTTTTAAGACATCATGGAAATACTGCTCTTAAAAATTGTACTGTTTCTTCCAAAAGCTCACCATCTAAGTTTTATACGCCGATTAATTTCTTCATCAATGTGACCCTCACTTGATATCTGCTGCCCAAGATAAATGTAGGTATCTGTTGTTTCAAGCTTTTCTCCACCAATCAATAAATCTTCTTTTCTTGTAAAAACATTGAACATCACATTTGCCTTCTGAAAGTTCATTTTTAATCCCGCTTCTTTACTCTTGTCATAAAGTTCTTGGAACATACGGGGCCGCCATGGAGATAACCTCAGGTTCGATCCTGGGCAAGTACGGACGTACGAACCCCTAAATACCCGCCGTGCGTCGGAAGGTACGTTAAGCCGTCGGACCCCGGGTACTGGCCTCCCGGTAATAAATAAGGGCGTCTTCCTCCCCCTTTCTACCTCGCTTCCGTGTCACTTTCTTATCTGGCACTCTAGCCCAAATCTCCTAGCTTCCTATTTCTAAGGGTTGTTTAATACCTGAGTCAGACACTCTCTTCGAAATCTTTCAACATTTCCGACGAAATAATTTAGGACGCTAAACTACACATTTACCCAAAGTTCCTGGGCATACTTCTGCAGTACTTTTTTTTTTTGTCAAATATCGTGTACTTTTTCAGGGGCGCCGGCTTTACGAAATTATTGGGAAGTCGGCGCCCCAATAATTTCGATCTGATCTTGGATCATACTCTGCAGCTCCGAAGGGGTAGTTTCAAAAATGACTACGTCATTAGCAAAGCGAAGGTGAGTTAAATAATCTCCATTAATCTTTGTCCCTTTGTTTTCTCAGTTCAATGATTGAAATACATTTTGCAATGTGGCATTAAAGAGTTTGGGAGATGTGTCACCTTGTTTCACTCCCTTTCCAATATTTATTAGTGCTGTATCCTCAAATATTCGAATCTTTGCACTTGCATTTCCATAGATGTTATTAATAATGTACAGTGCCTCGCGAATAGTCCACGAAGTTTTTTTGCAATTTTTTGCCTTCTAAACCGCAGGATTTCAAAACCATTGTAACTGCTGATGGTTTCACGGAATCAAAGGCCTTTTCATAATCGATAACATCCATTCATAATGGAAGTTTATATACCCTCCAGATATCTATATATATAGGACTAATGTTTTGTAGACAACTGTGGAAGCCAATGAATCTGACTTTCAGCGCAGTAAAATCTGTGGGGGAATTTTTTTTTTAAGAATAGATTGTACAGAAATTAAACAGGTTACAAGACTTTAATGAACACATAGAAAGTGTGATAATCGACAATCATTATAATTCTTGTTGTTGCGCTATTAGCAATTACTTTTCAAAAAAGCGAAAAGAAAACAAGTACAAAATGTTGCGCTATTAGCAATTACTTTGAGAAAAGAAAGCAACGTATAAAATTGCCCAGCATTACGATGTTATTTGCAAGGCACTGATAAATAGATTTTTCTTTTTCTCGCTTGCATTCTATTTCCTTCTCCGATGAAGTAAATGGTACAGCTATTCTTAACAGCACAATACCCACTAAAATAAAGAAATCGATTGGAATTCAGCGAGCGAGCAGAGAATTTTAAAAAGGGCCTTTTTTGTTTTTCTCGTTGTTTCAATAAAGGTGATTATTATTTCTCTCCTGACCTGCTTCCTGGGTTTCCGTTGCAGCAAGAGTGGAATCCAGTGCTTGTAGAATGCTGATTTTCCCGCTTTTAAGGAACAAGTAATTGAGGGTATTATTCTCCATACTTCCGTTACTGGATTCCACTTTCCAACCAGCAGAAGGAAACGCCGACGTCGAAGCTTTAGTTACATCTGTGTTTCCAACCAATTTTTTTGCTCTTTGCCAAAAATCGTTATGCAGGTAATTTCGTCCAATGAGGATGTTTCTTACCTAATATCCCACCCTTTTTTTATTATGACTAGTGTGGCGAAAGCCCCAATCTAGTAAATATTTTTCAGTTTTCAACAGTGACAATAAAATTGTACCATTTTTTATGCTTTCTGCAGAGGGGTACAGAGAATTTGTCAATATGTTATGAACAAAACGCAGGTCCTGGTTGTGTCCTGCTACTTCGTGTTCGATTGAATCATCTGCAGTCCTGTATGCTTGGGCGTAAAGATTGTTGGCCAGAATAACTCAAGGGCTGCCAATATCGATTGCTTTAATTGATTTTCATTACGACTAATGTGTATATCAGTACCTACCGAGGAATCTACAAATTACAGTTGGCCGTATGAATGGTTTTTACCAGTAAGTGGTAACAAATCCGAGATATAGCTATGAATTTATTCCTAAATTTTAAAGCAGTACGGGCAGTTGCTAGAATCTCTTTTTTGTGGTCGAGAGAGAATCAAATGCATTATTGTATTTCTGGATGCGTTGGACAATATCAGGTCTGTTCCGAAGTAAATCTTTCAGCTCCGTATTTATCTGCAGTTGTGGAAGGGAAATAAGGCCGTTATGACTGCAGAATTTAAAATGATCATTAGTTTCCTCATTAGCGAAATGCAAACACTCAATATTCATTGCATCCAAGCTGAGCTCACGTGTAGCAGTTTAGTCCAATAAAGCTTTTCCGAAAGATAGGTTGCCGCGTGTATTAATGCAATAACACTCATTACGTGTGCTCTTAAGTCTTTCCCTCACAGACATTCCGAAAACACGCCCTCGTTTAGCTGGGACGCTACTTACAATAGAACCCTGTTTCTGTTCTCTGTTGGCTTGGTTAATTTTTTGTATTGTGGTGGACGCAAACTTATCAGAAGAATCATTGTCGGTTGCAGGTTCCTGCCGTTGGTGCAGGGAAGGAAATAAATGAGTAGTTAAACAAACTGAATGTAATGACAAATGATTTTGTCCGCTCACATCTTTATTCTTCAGATTGAGGGAAATATTAGTTGGTCTGACTGAATAGTAAATACTTCCAGATTCTCGGGTGGTTTCCTCTATGTATTTTGTAATTTCCACCAGAATTTCCTTCTATTTCATCCCGTGCAGAAGCGTTTCCCCTGTCTTGTGTCCGAGCAAAGTCCTTCCTTCTTCTCCCCCTCAGGATCTCCAACGAGAATCCCCGTTTATGACTCCTATCCGTCTCATTCCTTATTTGTCCTCCAGAAAAATGCTCTTGATGTAAGAAGTTGACTGTTCATTGCTTACTTCCATTGTCCCTGGCGGGCTGTCTATGAGGGAGAGTGGTGTCCAACGAAGGGGGGAGGGGAGGGAGGGGACGTCCTTTTGTTCGTGGGAAGTCGCGGTCCGTGAAAGGCGGCTTTTCCCGAAATGAGCTCCTTTTTAACTCAGGATGAATTTCTCTAGCTGTCGGTTCGCACACAAAATAACAAAGGTTGCAATTTGATTAAAGTTTAAACATTTCCATATAACACCTCTCTGTAGCATAGTTTACAGTTGAACGGCAGTAGAAGCACGTGTCGAGGAGGAAAGCAGAGCTGCCCTTGACAATAGCCAATCAGCTCCTTGCTCCCCCTCTCCAATCTCCGGCTGTCACCATCACCCAAGGTCGTACGATGAACCCGCTGCCCGCGTTGCGATGAGACGAAGTGAGAGTACTTTGCGTAGCATTCTAAACTGAGTGTGACACGTACAAAAGTCAGCTGATTAAACGTAGAAGAAAACTTTTACTTTCCCCCGATTCCTGGGATCAGGATCTGTAAAACGAACTATCTCCCAAGGTCGTAAGACGTACCTATACCCCGCAGTTTTCGGTTGCATTACGAAATTATATAAAAGAGAGGTGAAATCTAGTATTGTAAATATTACCATGTCCTGTTTCATATACAGAAACTTTCGGTCAATTGAGACATCGGAGCTAGAAGCAATTTGGCCCAATTAAGCGGCTGCACCGATTATGCGAACTTCATTCCAAAGAGCTGATTTGGGATGTTTTTCAAGAATTGTCTCAAATAAACGGCTGCCGCGATTAACCTGTGCCGCTTTGCAACATCAAGTCTTATTAATTTCTCTTCCATGTAATTCCAGCATGCCTTCAAATTTTATGCACCCGTCTCAGGGCGGTGGAAGGCAGGGGACACGGGGGTCCGCACCTCCTTTGGAATTTCACGACCCCCTTCACTGTGGAGGTGTTTCTACGAAATATTTCTGGTTCATATATGGTTTATTGTACTTTTAGGAAAATTTCCAGGAGACTGCCACCAGGCTTTACAGTTTCCTGGAAAACGATTAAAGTACAATTTAAAAAGTTGATTGTGCACAAATGGTTGAACAGTTAACTCAGCGCTGTGTTTTCTCTTTAATAAAGATCATTTAAAATTCTTTAAATTACTTAAAAGCAATAACAGGGGCGGTTCTATTTCTACATTCCTGGGGGGGGGTCTCCTCTCCACGTCAGAATGTCTCTTATCTCGAGATCAAAAAACCCAATGCATGTGCCAAATATACTATTCTGGCCACCCAAAATGCAACACCAAGAAGGAAGAATCAATCCGATTGGCTTGAAATTCGCAGCATGTGTCATCCGCAAGAGGACATGCAAACGATTAGCATTGCAGGGCATATGCAGATCATGTGCGCCCGGCACGCCACCGAGAAGCACTATAAGAAGGTTGCACAGAAGGCGTGGTGTAAGTAGTGGAAGTGCGTTGTGCGCCGTACCTGTGCGTGGGATGCTTCCTGATCCCTCGTCGTAGAATACGCAGTCATTCCACCACGTTTCGGAGTTCAACAGAGGACGAATAGTGGCTTATCGCGACAGCAGTTTATCGTACAGAGACATCGGCGCCCGTGTGGGACGACATCCAGCCACAGTGAGGAGAGTATGGATTCGGTGGGTGCAGGAGGGACGGACAGAACGACGTGAGCGATTGCCGCAGCCGCGGCACACCACCGAGCGAGAGGACCGGCATGTTGTGCGACGGGCATTGACGGCTCTCACCGCCACATCACGAACGTTAGCGCAGAAATTAGGGTGTGTTGCGCAACAACCTGTGTAAGCACGCACCGTTCGACATCGTTTAGAGGAACGGAGACTTGTCGCACGGCGCCCATTGCTCCGATTACCGTTGACATTACACCACCGGCGAGTGAGGCGGCGGCAGTGGGCCGTTGAACGCCGTACCTGGACTACGGAATGGCACGACATTATCTTCTCCGACGAATCGCGCTTGAGCCTGCAACACCACGATGATTGGATTCGCGTGTGGCGGCACCGCGGCGAGAGACTGTATGACGCCTGCATTATGCATCGCCATACCGGTCCGTCGCCTGGCGTTATGGTTTGGGGCACAGTTGGATATGACACCCGCACCCCTCTGGTGCGCATCGCCGGTACACTCAACAGCCACCGCTACATTTTCGACGTTTTGGAGCCTGTAGTCCTCCCTTACCTGCAGGACCTGCCAGCGACCACGTTTCAACAGGACAATGCGCACCCGCACGTGACACGCATCGTGCAACAATTCTTCACGACCCACCAGGTGTCACTGCTGCCGTGACCCGCCTGTTCTCCCGATATGTCGCCCATCGAACGCGTCTGGTCGCTGATCGGCATCCGAGTGGCCCGGCAAGCACCACCCGTGGCTACGCCTGCTGTACTGTGGCAGCTTGTGGAAGCAGCCTGGACCGACATACCCCAAGCCCACATCCAAAGCCTCTTTCAATTGATGCCGCGGCGTGTAGCGGCCGTTATTGCCAGCCATGGGGGCCACACGAACTATTGATGTCTGCGTGTTCCGCAAGTCGCACGGGCCTGTAAGCTCAATCGTTTCATCTTTGTATCTGTTGTTATGTGTCCAGTAAATCTGGCTTTGCTATCTCGTGTCCTTCTTGGTGTTACATTTTGGGTGGCCAGCAGTGTAAATAACTGAACAATAAATAACTCAAATTAAGCGATAAGTATACTACTGCTTGTACACAGGCCTTTCTTAGAATTTTGTCACATAGAAGATCCACGAGTCTGGACGAATTCATCTGTGTTTTTCCTGCGAGAACAACTATTGTTGAAATAAGGAAGAGGAACTCGTCGATCAGGAAAATGACAAGAGTTGATAACATCATGATCAAAGTGAAGACCCTCAACTGGCAATTAGCTGAACATATTATTAGAACTGAACCCAGAAGACCATATGGGAGATGGTTTGATGGAATTCGAAAGAATGCTGAAGCGACACGCTGGAGATAGAAATTTGTGGGAGGCACTTGGAGACCGTCCAGTAGTGGATTGATGGTAAATTATGATATGTACGAATATGTCCTCATTATCAATCCACTGCTGGACGAAGGTCTCTCAAAGTTTCTTCCAGAACGGTCTGTCTTGTGCGCCCGTCTCCTCCATGTTACTCCCGCTACTTTCGAATTGCATCCACCCATCTCACATGTAGTCTTCTTCTGTGTCTTTTCCTGTCCTTTGGAATCCAGTCTAAGATTTCGGTTGTCAATCGGTGGTCCGTTCTTCTGGCAACATGTCCAGCCCATTGCTATTTCAGGAATTTTACTCTGATCATGATGTCTTTCACTCTTGTCATTTTTCCTTATCCACGAATTTCTCTTTTTACCTTTCCTGGTTACACCAAGCATGCATCTTTCCATGTTAGACTGGTGCAAGTCAAACTCAACTGAAAATAAAAGGTAAAACTGTGGACAAAACATAATTTTGACAAGTGGTGACCAGCGCAAAATTTCTCAGCTGGTCAACGAATACAGATTTCAAACAAGGCAGGAACCCCTCCAATCTGTTTATAATGGACTTCACACGTTTGCATCTGAGCGAACATTGCGTTGGAAACTTCATCGAATGGATATCTGGAGTAGAGTTGCAAGACTGAAACCAAGGTCAAAACTTCAGCTCGCAGAAAAAGCTTGATTAGTTTGGGACAAAGCTCACAAGACATGGACTGATGATCACTGAAAGGCTGTCATGTGGTCTGATGAATCCAAATTCTACCTATACTCAAATGACACCATGCGTAGGGTCAATTGGTGGTCTAAAGAAGCATACAGTCCTGTGTTCAAAGAGTTCTTGCCAAAGAAGGTGGGTTTATAAGTTTGTGGTGTTTTTTTAATGGTTGTGAATTAGGAGTAGAGGTGAAGTATACGATGAATCAGCATGCTTACAGAGACATTTTAGACAATCATGTGTTTCCTTTTGCACAACATTTGCAGGATTCTCATCAAGTAACTTATCTGATTTACCAGGATGACCACCGTAGGATACATAGAGCTAAAACCATTATGGATTCGTGTGAAGAGAATGATACCGCTTTGGGATGCACGGACTGGCCAGCTAAGTCGCCAGATTTAAATCCTATCGAGAATTTATGGGGCCATCAGAGGTCATCGCTCTTTCCACGTTTATAAGGGAGTCACGGAAAAATTCTCATTGGCCGCCACCGGGAATCGAATTCAGGGTCTTCTAGTTACGCGCCGGATATGCTTCTACTGCACCACAGCGGCCTCGAATTCCTCCAGACTCACATACACTAACTAACTAACAAGCTATTTGTTAGGTTGCTTCTTGGAGCCCTGCACAATGCTGGGGATTCATCAAACATGGTAAGCAGCAACTGAACAAATAATTAGGCGAATGAAAAATTAATACAGACATTTGACGCGGACCAGGAACATCAGAGGTCATCACTCTTTCCACGTTTATACAGTGTAAGCAAATCCGGCGCGTAAGGGGAAGACCCTGGGCTCGATTCCCGGTCGCGGCCAATGAGAATTTTTCCGTGACTTACTTATAAATGTTGAAAGAGCGACGACCTCTGTTTGATGTTCCTGGTCCACGTCAAATGCCTGTATTAATTGTTCATTCGCCTTCTAATTATTTGTTCAGTTGCTGCTTACCATCTTTGGGGAATCCCCAGCATTGTGTGCGGGGTTCCAAGAAGCAACCTGACAAGTAGCTTGTCAGTTAGTGTATGTGAGTCTGGAGGAATTAGAGGCCGCTGTGGTGCAGTGGAAGCATATCCGGCCCATAACTGGAAGACCCTGGGTTCGATTCCCAGTGGCGGCCGATGAGAAGTGTTTTTCTGTGACTCACTTAAAAACATGGAAAGAGCAATGACTTCTGTTTGATGTTCCTAGTCCACGTCAAATGTCTATTAATTATGGGGCCACCTTGAACGAAGTGTAAAAATCAAACTTCAGCATCCCAGGAATCTCAATGAATTGCGAAACAAACTGTTCTTAGAATGGTCAAAAATTGACTCAAGTTATTTAAATCACTCGTCTGCTCCGAGATGCCATTGGCCCATAGTTCGTGTTAATGGTCGATAAGGCCACACCCCGTCGTATCGTGGCTGTTGAGGATCTGTTGGAAATTGAAGACATTCAGCAGGTGGATTGGCCAACACTTTTTTCAATTTTTTTTTTTAATGGGGTTTAACGATGATCGTGAGCAACTCTATAGGTTACAAGCAGTCTCCCGTCCCTAATTTAGGGCCACTGACTCCAGGGAAGGGAGAGAGCCAGTGCCATAAGGCAAACACAAGATCCATGCCTCACCGGGATTCACACCCGGACCCTTCTTGAACGAATGGTCATAAGCCAGCGCTTAGACCACTGCACCACCGGGGCGGCTCTTCCGACTTGAAGTGACGCATAGATATGTTTTTTAATGGTTGTGAATTAGGAGTAGAGGTGTTCACCGTAATCAGAGAAGGAAACGAGTCACGGATCAGCGAGTCAACGGGTCTCCCGGTCAACAATTTTTTTACTGGTTAAACGGGTCGGGTCAAGGTGTCCCTGACCCGATTTCGACCCGTTTTTATTTCCGTTTTGTTTTTGTAAAGAAAAAAAAATTTAAGGAACCCTTCAGAGCTGCAGAGTGTGATCCACGAACTTGCTGAGAAGGGTAAAGAAATGGGATTAAAAATAAACTTTCGAAGACAAAACTGATGTACAATGCTTTTACAAGGAATTAAGATTTATCAATTGATGAGGAAAAGCTGGAGATAACCAATTTCTACATTTACCTGGGGCAGCAGATATCAAACGAGGGTCACATTTGTAACGTATACTCTATATTCACTTTCCTTTTGATTTTACTATCTCTGGTTATTTTATTTTACTATGTAAATTATCTTCTTACTGAACGAGATGTTATTTCACCCGCTGAATGAGATCTGGCAATGAGTGTGAGTCATGACGTGGTGGTAGCCAGTATAAATAGGCGCGTTCAGCGATACCTAGGGAGAGCGTTTGTTGTTGTATAGGGAGAGCGTTTGTTGTATAGGGAGAGCGTTTGTTGTATAGAGAGAGCGTTTGTTGTATAGAGAGAGCGTTTGTTTTATAGAGAGAGCGTTTGTTTATTTGGAGAGCTATTGTTTATGTGAGTAGAGCTTCGTTCATGTGCAAGGAGCTACGTATTATTTGAGTAGCTGTGTGTGAAGTGTGTGTGATGATACCAGTAGAAGTTCATAATAAAGAGTTTAAGTAAGTACGTCTTTCTCAGTTCATAGTACTGTCAGACCTCTGTCTGGCTGTTAGGTTTATTTCATTTAGTGTTATTAGTAACAACCAGCATAAGACTTTAATTACTACTACAACATTACTACCAGTTATTAGTTTGTTCATTACTATTACTACACTACTAGCAGGAGACTTTATTCATGATCTTAATTAACTAGTAACAACAACCATTTGAACAAGCATTAGAAGAAGCATTAGCTTAGTAGAAGAAGTTTATTCATTATACATTGATGAAGTCAATTGGAGTAAAATACTTTAGTGTTAATTGGAGTTTCACAGCTTTTGGAAGAAGCAGTACAATGTTTAAGAGCAATGTGCCGTTATGTCTTAAAAGAAAAGTGTATCAATGCATCCTTTCAGTGTTTACGTATGGAGTAGAGACGTGACCTTAACGAAAAAAGACATATAGACTGAAGATAACAAAGTTGTGATCAGGGTAAAAATCCCTGATGTGGCAATATGATATACGTATTGCCAGGAGAACGAACCACCGATGAACAACCGAAAGTTTAGACTGGATTACAAGGGACAGGAAAAGACTCAGAAGAAGACCGCATGGGAGATGGGTGGATGCAATTCGAAAAAATGCAGGAGTGATATGGAGGAGACTGGCGCAAGATAGACCATTGTAGAAGAAACTTGGGGAGACCTTAATCCAAGGATGGATCGATAATGATTATCGTATATTCAAATTTATATAGTTCAAAGCAGATTTGTTCGGGTCGGATCCAATTATATGACTTCTGGGTCCGGTTCGGGTCCAAAATTTTTGACCCGTTTCCAACTCTGACCATAATTATTCCCTTTCCCGAAATCGAGTTGGAAAAAAATCTGAGGGGTGGCAACCTGAGTGACCCCTCAATTATATATTCAGCGTGTTCTTTTGGTTTTTCAGACTGTTCAATGTTCCTTCATTATTTCACATAAAAAATATTTGCTTATGCTACTACAAATGGAGATTCATTTCCAGTTTTTTTTATTTACTTTAGAAGTAATTGCATTGTCTTAATAAAAGATAGTTCCGCATACTGCGTTATTTTCCTCGTTTTATTTTCTTCTAAAGTTTACTAAATAACTTCCGACGCTATTATCTGGAATAAATTTGTAGGAGGTTTAGACATCTAAACCTCCATGAAATTTAGTCCAGATAATAGACATCTTAACCCTTACGCCTGGGAGCGTTGATGAAAGGATTTTGCAAAAGTTCAACATCGTCTGCTTTAGATATGAATCTATTTTCAAATCAACGCTCAAACAAAAGCTCTTTTGCGATATTCGTTTCTCTCTCTCTCTCTTTCACTCACTCTCCTTCCTCCCGAAGTGGAAAAATCTGAGCTGAAATATGAAACATCCTTGCTTCATATTTCGAACAATAAAAATATTTTTTTTTTTTTTTTTTTTTTTGTCAGCTGCTAGGAACTTTGTAAAGAAACTTACGTCCTTGAAGCAACTCGAAATCCGTGGCTGAACGGTAAAGCATCTGGTCCGGATTACTTCAGTGCTACTGAACCAATAAACACGATCATTGGCAAACTTACGTGCAGCTTATTCCATCATTAAATCAAGGCCGGAAACGTCAATGAACTTTGAACTGCCTGATACACTTTTCGGTGTTGAAAGAATTCTTTCTATTGTTTCTCGCTCAACGCCCAGCACACACACACACACACGTACGGCTGTAGTACCACCTCATGGTTCTTCCCCGGAAATCTCTTAAAAGAAAAGCTCATTTCAAGGGATTACTGCATGACAGAACATTCTTTTCTCTGAATCTTAAGAGGCCCTCCTCCCTCAAACACCACTCAGGCACTGTTAAGAAGAATTGGGCGGAGTGGAGTGTATATAGGTAAGGCTAACAGGGTCAAGTAGTTCTCTTCCCGTCCTGAAAAACTTTGACTAATCTGCTTTAAGGATTCCACACATGATAGAGAAGTAAAAATAAAAGTTCTTCCCATCGCCCGAACTAATGGACCATAGTTTTCCTCAGTTAAAAAAAACGTTTATGCCATTGTCACTCTGCCACTCCTTTTCTAAGAAACTTACTCACACAGGAAATCTTCTTGTTCACGAACCAAACCAGTTTAACGGTATACGAAAGAGTCCTCCTCCATCCCGAGTTTGTAGGAACGGGTGGTGCCATCCTAATCTCGAACCCACGGCCTACTGGTGGTTAAAAAATTTAAAACTTCACTTTCAGATGCTGAAGAACAAAATAAAAAATAAAAAATTAGATTCTCAAGATATAGGGAGGGACCAAAAGCTCGGAACTGGGGTCTCAGTTGAAGGAGTCTCCCAGAATCACTTTAAACCTAGAATACACAGATTATTTTCTCACCTCCTAATACACAGGCGCGGTACTAGGGAACCCCAGGGGAAAACTATTCAATTTATCAGAACAAAATTGACTGAAAACAATTTACTTTACTGCCGCAACGACATCTCCATGCATAGTTCAGTCTAGACTGAGAATACACGAAGCAACAACTTTCCTTAGCAAATAGTACGCTATCTGTGAACAAACGAAGAATTACTGGGTTGCTGTAGCACCTACTGTGTTTTCTAGGGTTAATACAGTGGCGTAACTACCGCCCCCGGAGCTGTAGCGGGGGCGCAGGCAACGAAGGGGCGTACAGCAGTTGTCATTTATAGTTTTCTGAAAAACTCCGAACACGCACAAAAACAAACAAATAATTAATCTAAAGTTTCATATTTTCCTTTAAGATTTATTTAGCTTCGCCTAAATAAATATCAAGTTTCAGTTTTACCTCACACGCTAGACATTTTCAATGCCCAACTCAGTTAGCAGGTTTGAGGGAATACGTGCTGTAGCAGACAGATTTGAATGTCTAATGCCTTCTGCCTCGGCAGGAGCTACGGATGAAGATCTTGTGACGTGTGCAAAATGACCATTCTGGAAATAGATATCTTAGATCATATGTAGAGGATTTTACGAAGGGAGTGTCTGACCCCAGGTCTCAAACAACCCTTAGAAGCTAGGAGATTTGATCTAGAGTGCCCGATAGGAAAGTGACACGGAAGCGACGTAGAAAGGGAAAGGAAGAAGCCTTTATTTATAACCGGGGGGCCAGTACCCGGGGTCCGACTGCTTAACGTGCTCATCCGACGCATGGCGGATATTGAGTTTTTCGAGCGTTCGTACCTAACCGGGATCGAACCTGAGGTTTCTCCATGGCAGCACGAAAGCTGACCACTAGGCCATCCGCGTCCCGTTCTGGAAATTGAAAATCTACTTGTAGAAATCCTACAATTGTCAGTGGGTTACACTAACCTATTAACAGCCTTAATACTTTTCTTAACACTACCCGTCACAGTAGCATCCGTAGAGAGATCGTTTTCCAAATTAAAACTTATCAACAGTTATTTGCGAAGCACGATGCCACAAGACAAAATGCAGAGTTTGTCACTATCAAGCATAGAAAGGAAGTTTGCCAAAAGAATGGACTTCGATAGTATGCTTGATGAGTTCCACGAAATGAAGGCTAGAAAGAAAGAAAGAAAGACTTAGTCCTAAACACATGAAAATTCCCCCTTATTAAATAATATTTCTATTTGTAGAGTAATCATGTAATTATAATTTATATAATATCTATAGTTAGTGGTTGCATAGCATATTGGTACACATTACACACATGCACATTGTATTTCCACAGCCACCATTTTTCCTGGTTTGCACTGCTGAAGTTTTGGTGCCCATGCAAATACATGGTCGTATCAGAATATGACCACCCTCGGAATCATAGTACCAGCCCACGCGCGTCACAGTGCACGTGACAAGGTCCCCCACATGGAGATAGAAGCGGCCGGCAAGGGCAGATGAGCCATAGTGAGCACAATGGACATAGGTAAAGATTTGACGGACGTTCAAAAAGTAACGAACATCGGCTACCGCGCCAAGGGTGGAAGCATCTCAGAAACAGCAGACTTCGTGGGCTGTTTGAGAGGTGCCGTAACAAGGGTGTTCCAAGAATGGACCGCTGGCACATCGAGTACTTCCCGACGTCATAACTGTGGAGCCTCAAAGGCCATCGACCCCAGAGGAGTGCGTCGGCTCCGTCGACTGCCAAAGCGCAATCGACGTACAACAGTGCAGTAATTGACCACGCAAATGAACACTGGGACACCCAGACACGTGTCCCCGGTAGCAGTAGGTCGAACCCTGTTACGCATGGGTCTTTGGAGTCGACGCTGTGTCAAGGCGCCCATGTTAACCCAAGTCCATCGGCAACGACGCCTGCAGTTCACATGGGACTATCGTCATTGGACACTGGAAGAGTGGGAAAAGGTTGCCTTCTCCGACGAATCGAGGTTTCTACTCCACAGAAGTGACGGGCGGATACGGTGTCAGGCACACGAGAATCAGCACCCGGACACGCTTGTAGGTTAAGTACAGACCGGCGGTGGTAGTGTGCATCTTTGGGCAAAGGTTTCCTGGTATCACCTGGGACCGCTACTACCACTGAATAGGTCCCTGAACGCCAGTGGCTACCTGTCCATCCTCGCTGACCACAAGTATCCCTTCATGTTGGACGTTTACCCTGGTGGTGATGGTGTCTAAAAACAGGACAACGAGCCCTGCCACGTCTCTAAGGGGTGCGTGACTGGTTCCAGGAACACGACAGCGATGACGCCCGACCTCAATCCGGTACAGCACTTTTGGGGCTATTTACATCGACAGGTTGGGCGTGCTGACCCACAACCACGTTATCTCTGGGACCTCCGCGCTCTGCTTCCAAAGCCTATATATATATATATATATATATATATATATATATATATATATATATATATATATACATAATGGCATATTGCTCTTGAAAATTATGCTGTTTCTTCCAAAAGCTCTCCACGCAAGTTTTGTACGACGATTAATTTCTTCATCAATGTGACCCTCACTTGATATCTGCTGTCCAAGATAAACGTACGTGTCTGTTATCTCCAGCTTTTCTCCATCAATCGATAAATCTTCATTTCTTGTAAAAGCATTGAACATCACTTTTGTCTTCTGAAAGTTCATTTTTAATCCCACTTCTTTACTCCTGTCAGCAAGTTCCTGGATCATACTCTGCAGCTCTGATGGGCTAGTTGCAAAAATGACTACGTCATCAGCAAAACGAAGGTGGGTTAGATAATCTCCATTAATCTTTATCCCCTTGTTTTCCCAGCTCAGCGACTGAAAAACACCCTCCAATGTGGCATTAAAGAGCTTCGGAGATATGGTGTCACCTTGTCTCACTCCCTTTCCAATTTTTACGTGTGTTGTATTTTCAAACAGCCTAATCTTTGCACTTGCATTTTCATAGATGTTATTAATAATATTAATGTATGCATCTTCAATACCGCAGGTTTTCAGAGCCATTGTAACTGCTGATGGTTTCACCGAATCAAAGGCTTTTTCATAATCGATAAAAGCCATGCACAATGGAAGTTCATATTCCCTCGCTCTTTCAATTAGTTCTCTCAGCACGTGGATATGATCTATTGTGCTGTAGCCACTCCTGAATCCAGCTTGTTCTCTCGGTTGAACCATGTCCAGTGTTACCTTCAAGCGGTGTGAAAGAACTTTAGTGAAGATTTTATAACTACTGATAGGAGGCTGATAGGTCTGTAGTTTCCGAGATCCTCAATGTCCCCTTTCTTATGTAGCAGGATCATTGTAGCGGTGTTCCAATCCTCAGGAATCTTTCCTTCATTAAGGCATCGAGTGAAAATTTGGGCGAGTACTGTTTCGACTTCTCCACTTGCTTCTTGTATGATGTCTACAGTAAAAGAAAAGAAAAGAAAAGTGTTTGATCAATGCATCCTTCCAGTGCTTACGTATGGTGCAGAGACGTGGACCTTAACTAAAAGAGACATACAAAGGCTGCAGACAACTCAAAGCAGCATGGAGAGGTGCATACTTGGTGTAACCAGGAGATATAAGAAGAGGAACTCGTGGATCCGAAAAATGACAAGAGTGGAAGACATCATGATCAGAGTTAAATCCCTGAAATGGCAATGGGCTGGACATACTGCCAGAAGGACAGATCATCGATGGACAGCCGAAATTTTAGATTGGATTCCAAGGGACAGGAAAAGACCCAGAAGAAGACCACATGGGAGATGGATGGATGAAATTCGAAAGTATGCAGGGGTGACATGGAGGAGACTGGCACAAGACAGACCGTTGTGGAGGAAACTTGGGGAGACCTTCGTCCAGCAGTGGATTGATAATGGTTGACAATGATGATGATGATATACACATACACAGAAGAGCGATTGAATTAGAGATACCTGTCTAGTAACGTGTAGCACCACCTTTCGTCCTGATGACGGCGGCGATTTGTCTCGGCATGGACTCGACAAAACACCAGAAGCGTTGGGAAGCTATACGGATCTACGACCCCTGAACAGGCTCCCACAGTTCACGAAGATTTGATGGAGGGGGTCAGAGCCTCGAACATCTCTCGATGGCATCGCAGATGTGCTCGATGGGATTGAGGTCAGGTGACATATCTGGCCAAGGCAGCGAGGTCACGTCGGTGGAGTGTTCATCCAACTATTGGGATATAATTCGGGAGCGATGGTACGGTGCATTGTCTTGTTGCAGGATGAGGTCCCCAGTGGGATTTTGAAGACGCACAAACGGGAGCAAATGGTCGTCCAGGATATCCCGGTAACGGTGACCTGTGAGGGACGATGTCACACGTACCAGGGGTCCCATTGCAGTACACGTAAACAGTCCCCAGACGAGAATGCCACCCCCACCAGCTTGAAGAGTACCCTGCTGGCAAGAAGGATCCATCGGTTCATGTGGTTTGCGTCGTACTCGTATCCTGCCATCCGCATGTACCAACGTGAATCTCGACTCATCAGTCCAGACAACATTTTTCACATGTCTAGGATCCAGTGGCGATGTTCCCGCGCCCATGCTAATCTTTGCACCCTGTGATGTGCGGTCAGCAGCGGTACCCTCGTGGGACGATGCCTTCTGTACCCCATAGCGAAGAGATGGTTCTGGATGGTGTGGCTTCTTACACGTTTTTGTGCACCAGCGTTAAACTGCAGAGTGTTTTTTTGCCCTGTGGCCCGTCTATCCGCTGTTACAATGCGAGCTAGCCGACGATGACCCCGCTCATCGACACGCTGTTGCCCACGGCAGTTGGTCCTTGCAGGGATGGTTTTACCGGATTCGATGTACTCACCGTGCACCCGTGACACAGTGGCTCGTGAAAATCCCAGTGCCTGCACGACTTCCGAGATGGAGTGACCCATTCGTCGGGCCCTGACAATTTGCCCACGATCAGATGCGCTTAGATCTTTCCCATCTGCGTCCGACTCTTACTGATTCCCGTCGCATCACTCCTTATATTGTCGGATCGCTGCATACGCCATGTCGTTTCCGTTTACAGTGCCGCCCACAGCGCCACATTTGCATAACGCCAGCTGTCTCTAATTCAATTGCCCTTCAGTATATATATGATTGCCGTCACGATCGAATTTCATGAAGAGGATTTTCAAGAATATGAATGGCATCCTTGTCTTACAACGTACGTACGTATTGCCGCGACGTCATTTCTGAATGTGAGCAGCTGACATCCTTTGAATATTTTGAGAAAGAAACAGGAATTTTAAGGCTACCAAAACTGGAGAAACAAGCAAATTCTGTAAATGTGCAAATGACGAGGCGTCGCTCGATAAAACTGTACCAGAAGCTGGTGGAAAATTTTTAGTTCCCATTTGAATCAGATCGTAAGCAGTGATCTTTGCGCCCTTTCTTGAGTTGCACCCCACCCACCGCTAGTTATGCCTCTGCCCTCCAAGGTTTGTATTGGCCTGCAGCCAGTCTATTCTGGTGCTTTCCCTGAAGTTATACTCCCAAAAATGCAGTTTGTCAGCAGCATCCATTGCCCGCGCGATGAAAATGAAAGTTTGTTAGAGAGCTCTGCTGATGTAATGTTCATAAGCCCCGCTCGAGTTCGATATTTAAGCCTAATTGCAGCTCGTTGTGAAGTCACGAAGAAAACACATCCGAAGAAAGTATTGAAGGCTGTTGCAGCATTAAATCGGTCTTTTATTTCTGTCTATCTAATTCTCGTTTTTTGGTTTGTTGTGGAATTATTTTACTACTAAATTAATTATGGCTACTTCACTTTCGACTTGTCATCTACCCGCGTTCTACCTAATTTCTCTTCTAATTTCATTTTCTTATCACTCACGATTCCCAACTTGCAAGCCATTTCTCTCCTAACCTCCTGCTTTGTCTTCAAAAAACCTCAGTCTGCTACCTTTCTGTGTGTCCTCCTTTTCTGGCGTGACCCCTCTTCTCCTCTGTGTTGACCCCTAGCTTGAAGGAAAGCTTCCTCTGCTCCAAGAGCGATAAACTCATTTAGGCGTCTCGACGCGCTTTTGAATCACACTGTACTAATCGCTGCGTAGACCAAACAAACAATAAAAGCACTTAGTCCACATACTAACATCTAGTAATTCTTATTGCCGTCCTGACAGATAACATCTTACAGACGCCTTTTCCCATGCTGATTGAAAAAGATCTGCTGCTAAATATTCCCTACTATTCCTGGAAACGAATAATGAAATCTAAAGCCCTCGTTAACGCAGTGCCGATGAGAAGTTCCAAGATTCGTCCTCCTAAATCGTTTGCGTTATCTGAAACCGGGGAATCCGGCTCAAGCCAGATCCAGGTCCATTCAAAATTAAGATACATGAATTTTGAGTTTATATTCGTATTACTATGTTCGTGTTCTGCAATTTTTTACTGAACTGTATGTAAATATGCATGAAAAAAAACCCCGAAAGGTAATGACATCATCTTGACATTCTTGAAATGTCAAGATTTCACACGCTCAAGAATGCAGTTTAATATTTAGTAAATGTTATCTCGTGTCATAGCGTAGTGGAAGGAGAGTTGAACATTTTTCCTGTCACTAAAATAATTTTCCCATGAAATTGTGCTTTGATCAGTGACTGTCCTTGGCGGAAAAAAAAAGTCGTGGTTTACCGTATGTCAAGGGGAGTGAGACCGTAAATAAGTATTGTGTTTATCAACCAACACCTCCCGAAAAGGTGTAACTGGAAAGGCTTCGCCGACCACAAGAAAGTGAAAGTTATTCAAATGGAAATTATGTATCATTTTTAACTGGTGATATCATCTTTCGTCTTTGGAATCAGAGTTGTGTCGCTTACGTAACTCCATGGCATCTATATGCTCACTCAGACGAAGGTTAAAAACGCCAGGGGAAGGTCAGCTCTTATTTTGAGCATTATGGAAAACCGGCCTAAAATAACCGGATTTTCCTTCAATTCTCATTTGAATAGTATCGACGATGCTTCGGATTTGAATTGGGCATATGTTAATTTGGCTGTTAACAGCTGTGCTTCGGATTTGTATGTTGAGCATCTGAATGTTGGCAACCTAATTAAGTTATAGAAAAATCTGTACGGATCATGAACATTTGCACTTAACTGAAAGAACGATGTGCAAAAAAAATGATCAACTGTAACGCGACAAAAAGGAAATAAACGAAAAGACACAATCAATCTGCAAAACTAGTGCTTTCCTAACTTTATTTTAAATACACCAGAATACACCAGATGAAACGCATATAGCGTATTAAATCCGTTTATTTTTGTGGTGTAATAAACACAAAGGTTCGCCAAGTTTTCGCCCTCCACTGGGAAGCTTTTTCAAGGCAATGGTAGACATCAAAATGCAGGGAATCGGAATACGTAAGGGACAAAGATGATTTTCAGAAATAACAAGGGTAATATCACGAGCAGATTACATTAATTTTATGACGCAATTATATGGTGCGCCGCGATTTGTTTCCTTCTTTTAATGCCGTCTACCATTGTCTACAATTTTAATTATGTCTATAGCATTACCTTTGAACAGCCTCCCGGTGGATTGCGAAAACTTGGGGAATTTTGTGCTTATTACACCACAAAAATAAACGGATTTAATACGCTATGTGCGTTTCACGAGTATTCAGTGCTTTCCTTTAACCTTAAAAAAACTAGCAGAAAATTTTAATTTTTTCAGATACACTTCTCATTTTTTATTAGTGTGCGCAATCACATCGAAAGATACTGCACCATAAATACACAATGCCCGACTTAAATGATTCTAAAAGCTCTTCCTTTAATTGCGTTAATATATAACATTCAGTATTCACACTCTGCTGGCAGACTTCCTTTAGGCTTATTTTTCAGAGCTTAGAACAGTAAAATTATCATTGTTCTGGGCATATAAATACCATTAGCTCATTTCCACAGGAAACTCTTTATCTGACTTCCCTGTGCTTTGAAGACCATTTCTTCATTAATTTTTAAGGTCTTTCACGAAGAAAAATGGTACCTTAAAATACGATGTTTCTTCATGAGAATATTAGCCCAACGTTTTAAAGTTTCACTGAAGTACAGGGTGTTCCTCTTAGACGTATAATAAAAGGAAGTACCATAAATTCTGAACTTTCCACAATTTATTAGCGACACGTATTGTTCCAGATACAAACTGAGAAATTTTTCTTCATGTGTAATAAACTTCAACGTCAGCTCCACTGGTGGCAATGGCGCGGAAAACGTCCGGCCGTATTTTTCCTCAGCCCACCTGTTGAGAAGCATTTGTGGTGTCACGTTGTTGATTGCAGCACAAATTCTGTCGCGTAAGTCTTCCAGCTTACGCACCTGTGTAGCGTATACCTGGTTCTTAACAAACCCCCACAGAAAAATCAGGTGGAGTTAGGTCTGGTGATCTGGAGCCCATGCAATGAACGTTGGTTCTCTCCCAATCCGTTTTGTAGTGAAGTGGTCATCCGAGAATGTAAGGGCATCATTGGCAAAGTGCGGGGGAGCCCCATCTTGGAAAATTGTTCCTTCAAGCAGCTAAGACACAGGGTATTCCTGTAACATGTCCAGGTATGTTTGTCCAGTTACTGTGGCCTCAGCAAAAATAAAGGGACCGGTAATTTTGCCCTTCATGATCCCACACCAAACATTGCATTTTGGAGAATCAAGTTCGTGTTCATGAAAAACGTATGGATTTTCGGACCCCCCAGATGCGGCAGTTATGTCTGTTTACTTTACCAGACACGTTGGAATGTTAACTCGTCTGAAAAGCATACCCGGTATAGGAATGTAGCGTCGCCATTTTTATTTTGGCCAACATTTTCCCGTGCCGTCCTGTCATGCGATTAAACTTGTTGACGCAGTTCAATCCTATACGCATGTAAACGCAACCTTTTTATGGAGTGCCCGATTCACTGTTGTTGGTGGGATGTTCAGCTGCATTTCGTCGGACTTCTCTGAAATGACTTTAGAATCCGTTCAAGGGCGCCCCGGTGGCGCAGTGGTCTAAGCGATGGCCTCTGATCATTCGTCCGAAAGGGGTCCTAGTTCGAATCCCGGTGAGGCATGGATGTTGTGTTTGTCTTACGACACTGGCTCTCTCTCTCCCTTCCCTGGAACCAGTGACCCTAAATTAGGGACGGGCGACTGCTTATAGCCCATTTGAGTTGCTCACGGTGGTCGTTAAACCTCCAATAAAAAAAAAACAAAAAAAAACTTCCCGTTTCTCTTAGTTACTTTTTCCATTTCATAATGGAAACGTAAGTCGGGAGTCTGGGGTCGCTCCAAGATTGTACTCGCGGCGAAAACTGCGCTGTAGAAGTGGCACAGATTTCAATTCCGCAAGCGACAGCACACAAAACACCTGCTGTGGAGTCCAATTGGGCGCGCAGCTAATGCGCGCCCAAATTTGCCTGGTTTATAAATTTCACACGTGCTCTTTACAATGGCGCCCAATTTCTGTCATTTGAACTAGTACTTTGTATGTTATGAATTTTTCTTTTATTATACGTCTAAGCGGGACATCCGGTATTATTTAGATGAACTGAATCATTCCTGTATGGAAACTTAACCTAAATGGGGGTTTCAGTGACCCTTAACAATTTTCTTGGAAATCATGAAGGGTCACTGAAGAGCCCTCTCCCATAGGCGCAGGAAAATGAAAAATCTCGGGGAATGCGTGAGGAATATTTCAGATTTTTTTCTGAGAAAAATATGCATTCTCGAAGAATCCCAACGCAGGTACCATTTTTCACTTTTTCACACATTGTGCAGAGCTTTTAGCAGAGAATGAGTCAAGAAGGATAAACAGAAGGGTTATGTTTTATCCACTAGGGTGTGTACATACTAAGCATGTGCCTGCGACGGCAGAATTATTTGACAATGTCAAAAACAAATAGCGGTCAAAGATATGTTAATATCTTAAAAAATCATTGTTTTTTCTTCAATTATATGATGTCTATAAATAATTAATAGAAATCAGTGCTCTTCTCTGAAGTTCATTAGGGAGACGTAAATTGGATACACGTATTTCAAGAAGGATTTAGGAGCAAAAGGGAGTGGATTGAGATATGTTGTTTCCATTGCAGTTTAAGCAAGAGTGGCTCGACCTGGGAAAATAAGTCCATTGTGACTGTTTTCGCTCACGTTTCGTCACCTTACGTAAGACTCGATTAGCCTTAGAATCCAGCGACAACCTTCACACGAGTTGGTTCATTTCTTCGGCTGCAGCTGAAGGACGCCATTAGTTTCTCTCTCTCTCTCTCCTTTTTATTGTATCTGAGAAACTTAACTCACTTTCTCAAAATAAGACTACATACTAGAATAAAGCACCAAGTCTACTTTTTTAACAACGTAATTTAATATTTGCTCTAAGAATAATTCAGGCTTCCTCGTGCTTTTCATTTCGTGAATGTATGGAGAAACTTAAGCTGATTCTTTCTCCGCGGTCTCGTTAACTCTAAAAACAGCTGGATCCCCCCCGTCCACTGCTTAGAGTCCGAATACCGTTTCCTTGTACTCTAATGCAGAGGGCTAAAAAAAGCAGCCGCCAGCTATATTTAAATGGTCAACGTAAAATATCTTCTCACCAGGGACTACAGACGCCCATCGTTGACGCAGGCCGAACAACCAAAGCTCTTTACCGCCAAAACAAGGTTTGTGCATCTCACCGAAGCCAATGGCGGAACTAATTCCTTTGGTTAGGCGCCTTTGCAATCTCTAAACGGTAACTTTTCTCCCCGTTCTCTACCTGCATAAGCACGATCTTTTTTTATAACAAAAGACGTGCTATAAAATGACCCTTTGAAGGGTGGCTAACCTACAGTAGCGTGTGGTCCTCTCCAACGGATAAGACCGCAGCACACCTGTGTGGCATGGAATTCGTGAGGTTATCGAGGACGTCTGAGAGTTACCTTCGCCACTCCTAAATGAGGGTAGTCTCCAGTTCACGAAGGGTTGAAGGAAGTAGAAAAATATACAGTATAGCTGCGAAAGGGGATTACTTCGAAGGGGACAGTAGTCCCTAGAGCACAGGCATGCTCGCATTTCTTCTACTCATTCCGGGAATTAAATTGCCTTACCTCTTATATCGTGCATTTTGCAATAGACATGTACAGAATTTAGCTTAATATCAATTAATGGAAATAATGCAAAAGTGTTTTAAGAATTTTCAGAACTTCAAAAATGCTTTTTTCAAATCTGCCCTGCTCTCTTGAATTTGGAACTTTGAAGTTTCAATTTTCTAACTTGAGAGCGTCGCAGAAAAAGATTTTTTTGCATGCCATTGAAAAAATTATTAAATTTCAAAATTAAATATAGACCACCATTGTTAATACAGAGTAATTAGACAGACATCTGAGTTAACTGTATTTACTGTTCTTTATGTAACAGTAATCATATCAGAAAACTTGAAAATTACATCGTCCTGGACCCGGAATCGAACCCGCATCTCCCGATTTCCGTTCCAGCATGCTATCCGTTACACCACCCAGGACGACTAAGTTCCAAGTATCTGAGTGTTGAGTATCAGAACATTCTATGAGTTTCGTCAGTCGAAGCAAATTCTGCTTCCTCGTAGCGTTAAGTACATCACCAGTCTGTCAGGTAAATTGACATATCTTTACGTATTGTGAGAAGAATATTTCTTCCGCCGAATTTAAATACATTGCTGGCCATTAAAAGTGCAACACAAGGAAGAAGGCATCCCAGGGGCTCGAAAGTTGGCAAAAGGGCAGAACACGGGCGTACATGTAAAGATTAACCGGGTAGTGCATATGGAAATCATGTGGGACAGTAATGCCCCCTGGAAATCGTATAAGAGGGGTGAACAAAGGAGTCTGTGTTAAGCACTCCAAGTGCGTTTGCTTGCCGTTCCTGGCCACAAACAGCTGCAGCATGTCCCGTCGAAGACAACGGCAGTCCTACCAGCAGGTTTCCTACTTCGATCGCGGGAGAATTGTTGTAAATCGGGATTGAGGATTATCACTCCGAGGCATCGGTGCTCGTATGGGACGGCATGCGGCCACGGTGACGAGAATATGGCGTCAGTGGATAGCGAAGGAACGAACACACCGACGTGTGGGATCCCAACTGAGCCGCCCCGGTGGCGCAGTGGTCTAAGCAATGGCTTCTGACCATTCGTCCGAGATGGGTCCGGGTTCGAATCCCGGTGAAGGATGGTTGTTGTGTTTGTCTTACGGCACTGGCTCTCTCCCTTCCCTGGAACCAGTGATCCTAAATTAGGGACGGGCGACTGATTATAGCCCATTGAGTTGCTCACGGTGGTCGTTAAACCTCCAATGTAAAATAAAAAAAGATCCTAACGGCCCCGTCACATCAACGAACGAGAAGACCGACATCTGGTGCTCATGGCTCTGACGGATCGCACAGCCACATCGAACACAGTAGCTCAACAGTTCGGGTGTGCGGCACAACACCCAATCTCCGCGTGGACGGTTCAACGTCGTCTGCAGCAGCGGTGCATTTTTGCACGGCGCCCATTGTTTCGGGTAGCTTTGACTGTAGAACCCCGGCGACTGCAATGGTGCCAAGAACGTTGCGCATGGAGGAGCGAATGGCAAGGCATCGTGTTTTCCGACGAATCCCGCTTTAGTTTGCTGCACTGTGATGGATGAATCCGTGTCTGGCGATACCACGGCGACTGGCTGAGTGCGTCCTGCATTATGCTGCGCCCTCCCGCCCCGGAACCCTGCGTTATGGTATGGAGTGCCATTGGATTCTACTCTCGCACGCGCCTCGTCGGCATTACCTGTACGTTCAACAGTCATTGTTACATCACTGAGGTGCTGTAGCCTGTTGTTGTACCATACCTTCATGGACTGTCCAAGCTTTCCTTACCTGGTGTCATTTACCAACAGAATAATGCGCGACAGCATGTAGTACGCAACGTCCAAGTCTTCCTGGATCGTCATCATGTGCCACGGCTTCCTTGACTCGCACGGTCCTCGGATATGACACCTATTGAACAAGTGTGGTTCATGATCGCCGGATGACTGGCACGCCAGCGACCACCCCTGGCTACAACGGAGGAACTCTGGCATCGTATCGAAGCTGCGGACATTCCCTAAACTCACATCAGACGTCTCTTTCTCTCGATGCCGGGCGCTGTAGCAGCTGTAATTGCTACCCATGGTGGCTACACCAGATACTAATTATTTTGTGTTCTCCTCTCACTGTGCTGCATTTGTAATCGATTCGCACTTGTATAATCTGCTTTCTGTGCAATAAATATGGCTTTGATATGTCTTTCGTGGTGTTGCACTTTTAATAGACAGCAGTGTATAAACCGATTCATATAATCTATTTGATACACGTTAAGTGTATGATAACATACACCGATGAGCTATTACATTTATATGGCTATCCCCAGCCTTGAGAAATGAGAGCGCCTGGGGACACAACGGTGGCGCAGGTGGAGTTCACAGAGCAGTATATATATACAACCCGAGGACCGGCTTTCGGTTAGTAGAGTGCTCGGAGTCAGAAAGGGAAAAAGCTGCCGATTTATCGGAGTTTGATGATAAAGTACAAACTGTGATGGCAGGGCGCCTCAGAACTACGATCTCAGAAATGGCGCGACTTGTGGGTTTTTCACGTGCCGCTGTAGTGAATGCGAAACAAAAGTGGTGCACAGATGGGCAAACGATGAACCGTTGTCCAGCCGTGTGTCGTTCGCTATTCATTGATGCTAGTGGGAAGCGGAGACCGTCGCCCATTGTTCACAGCGAAAAATCACTTGCAGTTACAGCAGTGGTGATCAGGGCAATGTGTCACAGCACACAATTCATCACAGCCTTCTGCGCATGGGCCTGCGCAGCCGAAGACCCAACCGGGTGGCCATGCTCACTGCACGTCATCGCCAACAACGCATGAAATGGGCCCAAGATCATCGACATTGGACAGTGGATGCTTTAAAAAAAGTGGCCTGGTCTGACGAATCAAGATTCCTGGTGCATCACGTAGACGGCCGAGTGCGGATACGCCGATTACCAACGGAGTCTATGGCAGCTGGATTCACTGTTAGGCGGGAACAGGACGGCGGCGGCGCTGATATGCTGTGGGCGATGTTTTCTTGGGACACTTTAGGCCCCATTATCCCAATACCACAATCCCTGACAGCTGTCAGGTATCTGAACATCGTTGCGGACCAAGTTCAGGGCAACTGTGTTCTCTGCTAGTGATGGCCATTACCATAAGAATAATGTTCCATGCCACCCTGACAGAATCGTCAAGGAGTGGTTCGAGGAACATGCTGAAATGCCATGGCCTCCAAATTCACCTGACATTAACCCAATCGAGCATTTGTGGTTCGACCTGAAAAAGCGGGTTCACGCTAAATCACCACCACCCCGAAATGTACGGGAACTGGAGGACTTGCTGTTGACATTTTGGTACCAGATACCCCAGGATACCTATCGCCACCTCATCGAATCAATGCCCCGCCGAATGGCCGCTGTTTTGCGGGGTAAAGGGGGGGGATCAACAGCATATTAGGTAGTTGTCATAATGTGATTGTTCATCGGTGTACATTTCGGAGAAGTAATTTCAGATTTTTATTATTTTTCATCATTTTTGTTTTTGAAACGCAAGAAATTGTTTGGATTCTTGAAATGGTCGTTAAGCTTTCTTTACTTTTTTAGAGAAATAACTGTGAGGACGCAGTTTTTCTTTGTTTTTTTTTCCTGTGCTCAGCAATGTTATATAAATATGACTACTGTGACTTCGATGTCCGCAAATGCGCACAGTTCTACCTAGAAAAAGGGTAACGAGGGTCGTAAAATTAGCACAAATGACAAGAAGAGCGTTTTGTACATTGCAAACTACTGACCGTAAACTGTCGCGAAAGGGCGACACAAAAACGAAATGGTTTCATAAAAGGCGAACACATTCCAGATTTAACGAACGAAGTGTAGGTTGATGCGTAGATTCACTACTTTGATAGTGGCCATGGCCTTCTTGTAACGCCCTCGCTTCCTGGGTTACTTTTGTTCCCCAAAGAAGGCAGAATAAAGTCGTGAACTCAAAAAAGAAAAGTTTGATGAGAGAGCCCATGTCTCACGCATTGTGACTGCGCTGAAATCGTAAACGAAAATTTCTTCACCTTGTAGGTTTTCGGAAGTTTATTAATGCCGCCACAGTCACATCCATTCTTCGCTTCTTTTGAAAAATTACTTTGATTGAAAAAGAAAGGAAACCTGAAATGACGAAAAAAGGAAATAAAACGAAACCTGCCTCTTATTATGTTCTCGGTTAGATTCTTGATTTCTCCGTACTAACCGATCCCTCTCGATAAGATTTCCAAATCAAATACGAAGTGGCGTCCTTCATCACTGATATCTGCAGCTGTCAACCAGTACTTCATTCCTCAGAGAACACCTGCGTATTAGGTATCAGGAATGCATTATATTTCTTGCTCATTTTATTATTTTCATTTTTCCCGAAAGGTCTACACTTAAGCAATTCGTCAAAACGGAAAAGCAGAAGTTTTCGACAGTGAGAAGCACAAAATGTTAGGCAATCACAAAAAATTTTGCATTTTTCCCGGCTGGATTATTTTTTATTTACACAATAAGATTGTCTCTGTCTCCGTGGCGCATAACCATATGATGCAATGGCAATGAAGAAGCACACACAAAATAAAACTGACTGGTAAACAGGCAGGTATCCAGGGAAGGAACCTGGAGATCCGGAGCCCTTCCCCCCGAAATGTATAAATATGCATCATACAGAAGGTAGCTTTTTGGTGTATCACCAACATAGCTCTTGAAGAATCGTAAAACCAATACATTGAAACATGAGCCTTTTCAAATGATTAAGTTGATGTAAATATTTGTTTCTGCACTGATTGAGCTAGGTTCGTTTACGAAGAAAGTGCACCTGAATGAACCAGAGGGGAAAAGTAGTAGTTTAACAATGTTATTTAACATTTGTTAGTGTTTCTCTATATCATCCTCATTGTCAACCATTATCAATCCACTGCTGGACGAAGGTCTCCCCAAGTTTCCTCCACAACGGTCTGTCTTGTGTTGGTCTCCTCCATGTCACTCCTGCATACTTCCGAATTTCATCCACTCATCCCCCCATGTGGTCTTCTTCTGGGTCTTTTCCTGTCCCTTGGAATCCAATCTAAAATTTCGGCTGTCCATCAATGGTCTGTCCTTCTGGCAGTATGTCCAGCCCATTGCCATTTCAGGGATTTAACTCTGATCATGATGTCTTCCACTCATGTCATTTTTCGGATCCACGAGTTCCTCTTCTTATCTCTCCTGGTTACATCAAGCATGCATCTCTCCATGCTGCTTTGAGTTGTCTGCAGCCTTTGCATGTCTCTTTTAGTTAAGGCCCACGTCTCTGCACCATATGTAAGCACTGGAAGGATGCATTGATCAAACACTTTTTTTTTAAAGACATAATGGCATATTGCTCTTGAAAATAATGCTGTTTCTTCCAAAAGCTCTCCAGGCAAGTTTTGTACGCCGATTAATTTCTTCATCAATGTGACCCTCACTTGATATTTGCTGTCCAAGTTAAACGTACGTGTCTGTTATCTCCAGCTTTTCTCCATCAATCGATAAATCTTCATTTCTTGTAAAAGCATTGAACATCACTTTTGTCTTCTGAAAGTTCATTTTTAATCCCACTTCTTTACTCTTGTCAGCAAGTTCCTGGATCATACTCTGCAGCTCTGATGGGGTAGTTGCAAAAATGACTACGTCATCAGCAAAACGAAGGTGGGTTAGATAATCTCCATTAATCTAACCCACCTATATAGTCAATTGAATATGAAGCCCTATCAGAAAAATATTTTTTTTAAACCTAATGTCAATTCATTGGAACATATCATTAACCGCAGCACAGACGCTGGACAAAATATCAAGAAGATCGAGACGGCTTAACTCTGTGAGGAGTTGAACATGTTGGATTATCTTTTTATATATCTATACTCTACATTTGTGTGGTACGTAAATCCTTTTTTTTTCTTTAACTTCATTGATCTTTTTCCCCCCGTATAAAATAGTCTAGTAAAGAATCGTTAACATTAGTTAAATTACCTGTAAGTAGATAAGCTGTGCGCAAAAATTTTGCATAATGATTGGTTACTAAAAGCAAGAAGTCGTTTTATAAAATTCTAAACAACTCGTAAATGGCGTGAAGAAATAGCTCTTTTACTCTGTGTTCCTGTGTTCGTATAATTAAACAAAAATCATTATATTACACAAACAAATGTGGTGCGTACACCACTGTTGCAAGAAAAGCTTTATTTAAATGTGCATCAAACGTGGCAAACTTCGTCTCTTAAACCTATATATAATATACAGGTTTTGAAAAAGTTTCATGCTGGTTCACTAGTCTGACAAATATCTCACTCGCCAGCTGAAAATTGACAGCCCTGCAAGTCTGCCGATTTTGTTTCGTGTTTTAAAGTTTGATTTGTTGAAAATGTATGCACATCTCTCGAGTAATATATTATCGCTAACCTAATTTAAACAATTAACCATTGTATAATAACCAAACTCAGTTTTCTTCCTCCGGAGTGGATGTTGCAAAAATCTTTCAATGCTTTAAAACTTTCCGAACAGCTCTGCGGAAATACGGATTTTCGTGTTTGCCCTACGACAGCAATTGGCTAAGCGGCAGCTCGCGAGGTGTATGTGACTCTTACACTGCCTATCTTTTCACACAGCGTTTGGGGAAATCATTCTACCGTGCTTGCGGCTTCTTGCCTCGTGTTACTTGTTTAGCGCACCGTGCTCGGATTTTTTTATTGGGGGGATTAACGACCACCGTGAGCAACTCCGTGCCTAATTTAGGGCCACTGATTCCAGGGAAGCGAGAGAGCCAGTGCCGTAAGACAAACACAACGTTCATGCCTCACCGGGATTCGAACCCGGACTCATCTCGGACGAATGATCAGAAGCCATCCCTAGACCACTGGGCCACCGGGGCGGCCCTGGATGTTTTGACTCACGGCATTCCCTGCCCAATTTCTTTCGCGGAGAAACCGGTTTCCCATGCTTGCGCACAATCACGCTTTACTTTTGTAAATAAAAATGAGTTTTATTAAAAAACTGATAATTTTACGTATCCAACAATAGGCATAATAATGTATAAATAATTGCCGATTGAATTTAAACCGCTGTACTGATTTCTTTTACTCGTCAACTAAAACTTTTCACTCGTTGCAGACAGAATTTTTTAATCCCTGTATATATGTGTGCGTGCAAATTTTCTGGACTTCCCCCAAACAGAAATCCTGAATACTGCCTGGTGGAAAACATCTTTAAAAACATTTAAGTTATAGCCGTTAGCGTTTTTTACTAAGTACTGTGTATAGAAAACCTATTAATTCTGAAAGAAAACTTAGTGGTAGCAAAGTTTAACACAAAAGCTTCGAGCATAGGTGAAGAAACATTATCACAAATTATTGAGCTAAATAACAACAAAAACTGTTGCTTTGATGGCAAAAGCAAGAGAAATTAACCAGAAAGATTTGACAATACAGTAGACGTGGAATATTGTAATCACACAAGAAATCATACATGGCCGCCCCGGTGTCACAGTGGTCTAAGCACTGCTTCTGACCGTTCGTCCAAGATGGATACGGGGTCGAATCCCAGTGAGGTATGTGGTGTTTGTCTAAAGGCACTGGCTCTCCCCTTTCCCTGGAACCAGTGCTTTAAATTAGGGATGGACGACTGCTTATAGCCCACACAGTTGCTCACGGTGGCCGTTAAACCCCCTTCCCCCCAAATAAAAGAGCTTACATGGGTTAAATTGAACGGCTATTCCAGAGCGATGTGCCAACGAATTAGAGATACCTGACTAGTAAAGCGTTGGGCAACCTCTTATCCGAATGTCTGCTGCCACATGAAGAGGCATGGACTCCACGAGCTGACGAAAATATTCTGCAGGTGTAGTCAGCCTTGCCTCTTCCAGAGGTGTTTGTAACTCGCTCAGGTCTGGAGTGGTGTCGTAGTCGGGAATCTTGGTCGGATTGCATTTGGCGTTGCATTGTTTTTAGTGACAAATCACGCTTCCGCCTTAGAGCGGACGACCACCGCATTCCCATATGAAAGAGGCTTGAACAGCGCTCACATCAGGACTGAGTATAGAGCCGTACACCACTACCATTAATGGAGCTATGGTGTGGGGAGCCATCAGCTATGACAGGCTGACAGCTGGATCCCGCTAACCGTAGTAGCAGGATTAAATCTCATTAGTGTCTTGCCACAAACACACCGTAGTAACTAATTTCTCCAGCACACAAACTACTACAGAAGAAACACAGGAGTCGCTTGTGTGCTGGAGAAATTAGTTACTTACGGGGGATTGTGGGGGGGGCAATACACGTTCTGATCGTGTGAGGAATGAAGATGTGTTGCAGTTGTGTAATGTGAAGCAAAATGTTGTTAGCAAAGTTTAGAATAATATGTTTCGTTTTTTTATGGCCAGGTTGAAAGAATGAGTGATGAGGTGCTTACTAAGAATTTTTTTTAGCCCAAGTGGCAGGAAGGAAAGGCAGAGGAAGGCCAAAGAAGTCATGGTAGGAACAGATTCAGGAGTGTCTGCATGAGAAAAAGATTGCGTATGAAGTATAGAAGGTCTTGTGTACGTCGTGTGATGGACGCCAGTGAAGCACGACTTGTGTGTCAAGATCGCTGTAAATGGAGAAGTTCGATACGGCAACAGTAAGTAAATAATCATTAAAAAATTTTATCTGGTAGTTTGTATTTCTTTGTGGAGCTAACCTCTGAATCTCAGAGAACAGCTTAGTGGTGTATGGATGTATGTAGTTACTTCTAGATATGCTCCATCAATCGCTAAATCTTCAGTTCTTATAAAAGCATTCTACATAAATTTTGTTTTCTGTGACTTCATTTGTATGATCCCATTTCTTTACCCTTCTCAGCAAGTTCCAGGATCGTGCTGTTCAGCTCTGTATTTTTACTATGGAAGATAAATATGTTGTTATATAATTTCTATTAATCTTTATCTTCTTGTCTTCAGAGTTCAATGATTGAAAGACATTCTACGATGTAGCATTGAAGAGCTTTGGAACTATGGTGTCAGCCTATCTCATTCCTTTTCCAGAGCTATCCCACGGCATGGCCAAACCCCACCTCCCAGATGAAACTCTATATACATCATCATCAACCATTAATTATCAGTCAACTGCTGGATGAGTCTTGAAGTTTCTTCCACCACTAATACGTTATATACAGTATATCCATGGCTTAGGTGTTTTTGATTTATGGGGACTTTTACCTGTAATACATGATTCATGACACAGCAGAAACCCATATTCAACTAGGTTTTTGTAGAGATGAGTTAATGCTGTGTTTTGCTGGTCCTTGGTAAAGCCAAAGCTCAGCATTTTCAAAACTTTCTGCATTCCTGCATGTTTTTCCTTGCTCGTTTGCATTGGTGTGTGTGTGTGTGTGTGCGTGCGTGCGTGTTTTCCCCCGCTCCTGTTGAAATTGCTTCTTCTTGTATTAGGTGTTGTTTCTAAAAATCCTTCTCTGCTGCTTTTGGGCTTTCAGATAATTTTGTAAAAAAAAATGTTTTTTAATTTTTTTTTTGTTCGTTTCTAAAGTTTGGTTTAAATTAAATTACACACACACAGTGAGAGAGAGGGAGGTGGCGCACATAAAACTAACCCAAACGCGGTTTGGGTTAGTTTTGAAGTTATATGTTTTATAGTTGTTTCCCGCTGGAAACTATTCGACGCTATCGCGCATGCGCATATGGGTTTTCCGTGTTCCTCCATGCTCCGGGAAACTGTCTGCATGTGAGTCATGCCGTATTCAATTCGACAAAGCGTTTTCATTGTTCAGGAGTATATTCGCACGTGTTCTTTCGTTTTGACTCCACCTTTTCCCACCACGATCTTTTGTTTTGGTTTCACCTTTTAGGAAATACAAGGAACGCACGACACTTGGTTGATGAAAACCAACACATGTCCTAATAGAAATCACTCCGTGATTAAAATGTCTGTGTCTAACGTGAAAAGTCAGCCCAACACATCATCGGATCCATTTTTTTTTTCGAGTAGAATGTGAATACAGACGTTTTATCTACGAAGTGTTTATAAGCCAGTTGAGCAGCCCCGGTGGCGCAGTGGTCTAAGCGATGGCCTCTGATCATTCGTCCGAACGGGGTCCGGGTTCGAATCCCGGTGAGGCATGGATGTTGTGTTTGTCTTACGGCACTGGCTCTCTCCCTTCACTGGAACCAGTGACCCTAAATTAGGGACGGGCGATTGCTTATAGCCCATTGAGTTGCTCACGGTGGTCGTTAAACCTCCAATCAATCAATGGATGTTGTGTTTGTCTTACGGCACTGGCTCTCTCACTTCCCTGGAACCAGTGACCCTAAATTAGGGACGGGCGACTGCTTATAGCCCATTGAGTTGCTCACGGTGGTCGTTAAACCTCCAATCAATCAATGGATGTTGTGTTTGTCTTACGGCACTGGCTCTCTCCCTTCCCTGGAACCAGTGACCCTAAATTAGGGACGGGCGACTGCTTATAGCCCATTGAGTTGCTCACGGTGGTCGTTAAACCTCAAATCAAAAAAAAAAAAAACATTCGTCCGTAAGGGGCCCGGGTTCGAATCCCGGTGAGGCATGGATGTTGTGTTTGTCTTACGGCACTGGCTCTCTCCCTTCCTTGGAACCAGTGACCCTAAATTAGGGACGGGCGACTGCTTATAGCCCATTGAGTTGCTCACGGTGGTCGTTAAACCTCTAATCAAAAAAAAAAAAAGCCAGTTGACTCCACATGAACTCACTTATTCCTTTCTCCAACGAGATGGAGCGATTTGCCGTACCTTTTAGTCGTTCACTCGCTCGAATCCACAATGATTTAACTTAAGAAAGGACAATCAATAAGGATCTACAGCCCCTTTCCCTTTCCCGACTTATTGCCGTGTGGCTTTTACCTGTAGGGCTCGCTAAAGGGAAAGTCTACCGCAACAACTCTCGAACGTTGAAAGAGTTGAAAACCAATATTCGGCAAAAGATCTCCCGCATTTCAGTCGCCGAATGGCGGTGCATTTTCCTGAGCATGTATGTACGTGTGT
This sequence comes from Macrothele yani, assembly GCA_039090855.1. Classification (NCBI taxonomy): domain Eukaryota; kingdom Metazoa; phylum Arthropoda; class Arachnida; order Araneae; family Macrothelidae; genus Macrothele; species Macrothele yani. The sequence goes on from CM076991.1 coordinate 2,407,675, forward strand.
ATATATGTACGGGTGGGCGAGTGTCGAATGGCATTGTAAAAGGATATACACGGAAAAGCCATGACTACTTGCCTAGTGTGGTGTTGGGCCTCCAGGTGCCGCCAAAACAGCTCTTACACAAGATTTGTAAAGGTGTCTTGCGGTATCTGGTACCAACATTTTACCAGCAGATCCTTTAACTCTTATAAGTTATATGGTTTATAGATTGGATTTACTGTTCCAATATTAATCACAGATGCCCAATTAGATTGATGTCTGGGAAATTTGGAGGCCAAGGAAATACCTGGAAGTCTTCGTGAATTGTTCGAAAATTTGTAGGCCAAGGCAATAACCTGGAAGTCTTCGCATGTACTGCAACCCATTCTCGAACAATCCGGGCAGTCTGGCATGACGCATTATCCTTCTGGAAGAAGGCATTACTAGAAGAGAATACCATTGTCATGAAAAAAATGTACCTAGTCTGCCACGAACGATGTTTAAGTAGGTGGTAGACGTCATTGTTTCCTTCACATGAATCATCTACTGGGACACAGGATTTTCAATTAATATTCTGCTGCTGCTGGGACACAGGATTTTCAATTAATATTGTGCTGCTGCTGGGACACGGGATTTTCAATTAATATTCTGCTGCTGCTAGGACACAGAATTTTCAGTTAATATTCTGCTGCTGCTGGGACACATAATTTCTCAGCAGAACATTGCCCAAAGCATTACCCTTCCGCCACTGGCTAGTTTTCTGTCCACGGTGCGTCCTAATGCCAACTTCTGCTGGATTCCTGGGCATGTTGGAATTCCAGGTAACGAGTGTGCTGATGCGGCTGCTAGATCTGCTTCCTCTTTGGTCGTCACACCCTTGCCACTGTTTCATCGTGATTTACGCTTTTTTATTCATGAACATATCACGCGAACGTGGCAGGGTTTGTGGGCAGGGCCGGATTATGGTGGGGTCTTATAGGGGCTATAGCCTTGGGGCCCACGATCACCAAGGACCCAGAAGGCATGCCTAGGCATATAATAGACAGACCGACACACAGATGTTTGTAAAATAGCTTTACTTTTGTCTTGTATGATTTCCACTTGATCAGAAACAGCGGCTGAAAGACTAACAGATTTCAAGGCAGTGACTCACCAAGTGAAAAAGCTGAGACGGTTTCAGCTTTTTCACTGCCACCCACCCACACCTCCAGTTTACACTTGGAACCGTTAATTGCCGAAATCCCCTATGGCTTCACATTGCACGGCACAAAAGTCGCACAAAGAAAAATGTACAATGTTTGAATCATTAGAAAATTCAAGACAAAATCTGGGAACCTTAAGCTTTTGACTCATGTTCTTATGACAACAATGGAAAATACAGTGACTTAGGAAAAATCTGCAGGTAATGTATTAGTTTGAATAATGCATTATGTATTGATTATTATTACAAGCACATTGTTGCAGTTCCGTGTTTTAACGGACTTCATAATGATTCCTCGTCATAAGTCCTTTGGAAGCCCATTCAGATGTTTTATCCTAGGTGTCCACTCAAATGCCTTAGCCTAGAGGTCCGCTCAAGTGCCTTGGCCTAAGGGTCCGCTCAAGTGCCTTAATCTGGCCCTGTCTGTGGGATCAACATGTGGAAAATAAACTTCATCGTATCAAACCATTTCTTGGAGTCTGGAGGTCATCATGTCGCCGGAACCGTAGGAAGGAAATTGTTCTTGCGTGTCCCCGAATTTGGCATTGTCGTTTTACCCACCGCATCTTGCTGTATGGCGGTGGGTAAAACGACAAACTTGCACTGCGCCGGTGTGTGAGACGTGTAATAGCCGACTCACTGTCACTCATATTCTTTGTAGTTGTATTCGTTTTCGTGACGTTCGTTTTCCCTTCTTTCATTCTCATTTGTTGAATGAGGACGCTGCAGCGGCTCCTCGATAACCACTGCGATACATTCGCTATCTTTTCATTTTTTAAACAAATTGACAGTTTTAAACGTATCTAGTTTACACTTTTCGTCATTCTCATTTTTCACTTTTACCGCATCAGCCTGATTTTAAATATTATACCACGTTTTTAATACTGTTTGTTTGATTGCGTTGTGTCAGGCGCTCTATAACCAAACATGGCCCTTGCGCCATAAAAATCCACCAACCAACCTAATTCACAGGTAAACGACGTACACGAACCCCGCAATCCACATGGTATAACAGGAAACGAGATTCGTCAGACAAGACGACCTTCTTCCAATCATTCATAGTCCACTTTTGAGGCATTTTCGACGATGAACCGAGGCTAGCATGGGCACTCAGAGCGGCCTTTTGCTGTGCAATTCATTTTCAGCTGGGTTCGATGAACTGTGTATTGTGACACATTACTCCCGTCACCACTATTCAAATTACTGTAGACGCTCTACAGTATCCCTTCTGTCGACTTGTATCATACAGGATAGCCTTTGTTCACCTCTAGCATCGAAGAGACGTGGCCAGTCTATACTTTGCCGGCGGTTCGGGGTTTCTCCCTCCTCGGATCACATTTTGAAGGTACTAACTATGGCTGATCATGAGCATCCCACAAGCCTTACCGTTTTTAAAGGTACTAACTACTGCTGACCATGGGCATCCCACAAGCCTTACCGTTTTTGAAGGTACTTACTATGCTGATTCTGTCCAACGCTTATATATACAACTTGTACATGTCTTGTATTATAAAGTGCTTAAGTTGGATAGCTATAACAGAACGAAAACGGGGAGCCATATTGCTCGATCTCTTTGTTTGCCAAAGGATTACCGCTCCCTTAAGAACGGAAAAACCCGGATTTGCGAGTCTTGAAGGGTATGACGCGGGAAGGGAGAGAGAGAGAGAGAAAAGACAGGGACTGAAGCCCGTAATGACTTGACGAAGGGAACATATTCCCTGTCATTAAAAAACGTGACTGTATCACGATCAGAAGCGATCATCACGGAAATAAAGTCTTTGTTATATATAGTGATATTTATATGAATATACCATCGAATTGCCACTTCCAAACTCTCGATTTACTCGGTGGGTAATCATTGTAAGGAAATTCAGTGGAGATGATAACGGTGATGATAACCTACTGATGACGTAAGTCAGTTAGATCGCCTACAATATGTTTCGCCAGTTTCGGTGGCCATGGCAGCTTAAAATTCGCATTTCTTCCTCAAAATGTTCAGAGGATGTTAATTGCTTGCATTCAGAAATAAAGGAAAATTTTCCAAGATAAGAATATCGTTCACACTGCTGAGGATTCTCTGGGGGCTATTCGATTATGCATTCTACGGTAACCCTATGTACGACCTAACGTGGTGGATGCTTTTACAGTTAAAAAAGAAAAAGAAAGGAATTCAAATGCTACTCAGCATTTCAGATATCCTCACGGTTGATTTTTGATATACTACAGGATGTTTCCGTTATTATTAGCTTTGCATTAGAGCACAAAGCTAATAATAAAGAAGTTAGAAACATGAATGCAAATATTCCTACAATTTAACTGGTTAACATTGCGAGGGTTTATTAGTGACCAAACCTTTTTTCACTATGATGTGAAATGATGCAGAAAAACTGCTCCTATTTTTATTTTCACGACCAGAATTTCCATTTTTAATGCAGGTTTTCTTCTAAAATTTGAACTTAGGAAACAAATCTGCTAGTTTATTTTGCGTTATTGAGGGAGAATGGGAGATCCAAACATGTCTTCCTTAAATACTTACAATTTCGAGATTAAACTCAGTCAGCTTATGACCTTATTTAATTATTTTGTATTTTATCAGTTCGCTTTTCTGAAGGCTGAAAGAAAATCTTCTCTTTCTGGAAAAATTTTATACCTTTGCACAGGGTATTCAGAATTTGGACGTGACGTCGTTTGAGCGCTTTCAGCTGAGTAGATTCCGGGCATCGAGCCAATATTTTTTGTTAAATTTTTAAAGTCTAGTCCTCTGAATAAACGGAAGTGACCCATCAATAGAAATAAGAAAAAAATTAACCCACACATCCAGCATAAATCATATATTTTGTTAGTTTTTCCCTAAGAAAAAAGTGAAATGAGAACAAAAAAAAGATGAGACAATTATTTGTTTTTGCAGCCATCCGTGGGTGGATTATGGGTAGGTATCTCATGAATGTGCCGTCTGTGATCATCGCCCTTTTTCGCCCACTTCGAGGCATCCTCACATTGTAGTCGGAATCATATGAGATCTGGTCATTGTTATTCTTAGAGCAGAAGGCTTAATTTCGGCCTCTGCTGTAGCTATAGACAGAATTGCTGAAAGCTTATAAATAAATTATCAACAAGGATGCCACCAGTCTCGAGCGCATGGCTTGCATTTTGACAGCAGACGCTGAAAATGAGAGCGTTTAACATTATTCCAAAATCTTCTAGAAAATTCCAAGGTAATAGAAATATTGCTTCCACATGTAGATAATATATGCGCTTCTGCTTCCAGTAAAATTCTGTACTTTGAAGAAAGAGAAAAATCCCAGAATATTCCTCCATTTACCTGAAAAAAGTGCATTGAGGCTAGATATGGAGAAAATTCAAAGCATAGATCAACTTTATAAATACGAAATTTATTTATACGGGTATGGCAATACCAAATAAAGTTAAAAAAAATATGTTCAACAAGAAGAACTGGAGTAAAGTTGAGTCATCACCGGAAACATTCCTGTCCTTCAATAAGTATTGTAAAACCCAGCCGCCCCGGTGGCACAATGGTCTAAACGCTGGCTTCTGACTGTCTGAGTGGGTTGGTTCGAGTCCCCGATGTTGCATGGGTAGAGTGTTTGTCTTAAGGCACTGGTTCTCTCCCTTTCTTGGAACTAACGATCCTAAATTAGGGGCCAGTGATTTGCTCACGGTGGTCGTTAAAGCATGTCTGGACGTCGGTGGGGTCTATTTCCAACACCACCGGTAGGAACCAGTTCGATATGGTGTTACTTTCAGTGCACTGTTATTTTTCGGACATCCTGTACATGCGATCAACAAATCGATTTATTTATTAATTTAATAAAATTGTATTTGTTAAAAACTGCTAACTTTTTTTACGAAATTTTCGCTATCTGCGTACTCACGTTTTTTTTTTCATTTTGTTTTTTCTTACAGAAGGATGCAAGTTTTTTATTGGTATATAAATATTAAATTATAAAACTAACTCTCAAAGAAATTCGATATGCAACTTTTCTGCCATCCATTTTGCGGAAGCATGGTTCCTCAGGAGAATTCCGACGCACTTAGGTTTAATAATTGTCCATTTCAAGCAATGCCGCCGGGATAACTCATACTTAATTTACTTAGTGTAAGTTAATAAATATATTCAGCAGTGGCGTAACTACCATCCTCGCGGCCGCGGGGCAGGACGCAGGTGACCAAGGGGCGTACCACAACTTCCAGTGATAGTTTTGTTTGAAAAAATTCCAACACCCACAAAGACAAACAAACAAATGACCAACCCAAAGGTTCATATTTTCTTTTAAGGTACATTTAGCTTTGCCTAAATAAATGCCGGGATGTAAGGTCAGGTGATGCGCAACATCACAGCCTTTCCTTGACAAATGTCAACCCAGCCTTCTCATGGTGCATCCTGTTCCCACTAAAGGGGCTCTGACGACCGCCAATAGCAGTATAACCATACCATCGGGATTAGAGGAAATGCTATCCCACACACACCAACCCGCTTGGCCAGCGTGGCGAATTATGGCCAAACCTCTCCAAAATGACTCCACAACTTAAATCTTGGCCCCCAGTCTCCGGCAGCTGGAATGTACCTGGCCAAGGCAGCGGCCAGTGCGACATGAAGGCAGAGGGTGCTAAGAATCACCGGAGGACCGGACTAGGTTGCCATTTGATGCTAACCTTCGCTACTTACAATGGCCGCTCCCTATCTTCTGATTCAAGGCTTCTTGAATTGGAAGAGGAAATACAAAGGATCAAGTGGGACATCGTCGAGCTAAGTGAGGTAAGGAGAAAGGGAGAAGATCTCATTGAACTGAAGAGTGGACATCTCTTCTACTATCGTGGGACAGATACTGGCAGAACTAGTGGTGTTGGATTTATAATAAACAAGAAACTGAAGGATAAAGTTGTAGATGTTGAATGTTCCTCTGACAGAGCTGCACGACTCGTTATCCAACTCTCGAGAAGATACCAGGCTCAGATTATTCAAACTTATGCACCCACCACAAGTTATCCTGAAGAAGAAATTGAAGAATTTTATGAAGAAATTCGTCATCTAAACAATAAAGGCAAGAAGCACTTGAAGATCATTATGGGAGATTTCAATGCAAAAATAGGGCAATAGCAACAGAATGAAACTTCAGTAGGTAAATTCAGTCACGGCAACAGAAACCAGCGTGGAAATACTCTCGTAGAGTTTGCAGAGGCAGAACGGTTTTTCATCATGAACTCCTTTTACAAGAAAAAGCCGCAAAGGAAATGGACATGGAGGCATCCCAATGGATGGACAAGTGAAATTGATTTTATTATGTGTAACAAGAAATTTGTCATGGAAGACTGCAGTGTGCTAAACAAGTTCAACACAGGTAGTGACCATAGAATGGTAAGATGTAAAATGCACCTCAATGCTAAACTCGAGCGTGGCAAGCACATAAAACAATCGAAGTGTATTCTTAAAAAGCATCGTATAATACCTTCAAATTAGAACTGAGTAACAGATTCTCTATTCTAGAAGGTCTAACATCAGATGAAGTGGACATCTCTGACGTTAACAGAAAAGTAACCAAAGCTCTTATGGAAACAGCAACAAAATTAGCTGGGTCTAAGAACAAGTTGCATGCGAACAAATTATCAGGAAAAACCAAAATGTTGATGCAAAAAAGAAGAGAGATGAGGACAACTAAAGGAGATGTGACTTCCAAAGTGGAATATATAGAGCTATGCAAGATAGTACGAAAAAGTATCACTGAAGACGTAAGGAAATTCAACTGTGAACTAGTGAGGAAGGCAATTGAAAACAACCAAAGCCTAAAGATAGCAAAGGGACATCTCAGTAAGGGAAGAAAACAGATTATGGCACTGAGAAAAGAAGATGGTTCTGTAACAAGAAATAGAGGTGAAATTTTGACAAGAGTGAAATATTTCTACTCCAAATTATATGAAAGGGATGATACATGTACTCCAGACATCCATGAAAGGTACCAGAGTTCTTCCAGTCCTTCCAGCAGAAGTTGCACATGCAATCAAGAACATGAAGCGGGAAAAAGCTCCAGGAGGAGATGGAATTACTGTAGACATCACACAAGAAGCAAGTGGAGAAATTGAAACAGTACTCTCCCAAGTTTTCACTCGATGCCTTAATGAAGGGAAGATTCCTGAGGATTGGAACAACGCTACAGGGTAAGGTGACATTGAGGATCTCAGGAACTACAGACCTATCAGCCTCCTATCAGTGGTTTATAAGATGTTCACTAAAGTTCTTTCACACCGCTTGAAGGTGACACTGGACATGGCTCAACCGAGAGAATAAGCTGGATTCAGGAGTGGCTACAGCATGTAGATCATATCTGCGTACTGAGAGAACTAATTGAAAGAGCGAGGGAATATGAACTTCTATTGTGCATGGCTTTTATCGATTATGAAAAGGCCTTTGATTCAGTAAAACCGTCAGCAGTTACAATGGCTTTGAAATCCTGCGGTATTGAAGATGCATACATTAATATTATTAATAGCATCTATCAAAATGCAAGTGCAAAGATTCGACTGTTTGAGAATACAGCACACATAAAAATTGGAAAGAAAATGAGACAAAGTGACACTATATCTCCCAAGCTCTTTAATGCCACATTGGAAAATGTCTTTCAATCACTGAACTGGTAAAACAAAGGGATAATGGAGATTATCTAACTCAACTTCGTTTTGCTGATGACATTCATTTTTGCAACTACCCTATCAGAGCTGCAGAGTATGATCCAAGAACTTGCTGACAAGAGTAAAGAAGTGGGATTAAAACTGAACTTTCAGAAGACAAAAGTGATGTACAATGCTTTTACAAGAAATGAAGATTTATCGATTGATGGAGAAAAGCTGGAGATAAGACATGTACGTTTATCTTGGACAGCAGATATCAAGTGAGGGTCACGTTGATGAAGAGATTAATAGGCGTATAAAACTTGCTAGGGTAGCTTTTGGAAGAAACAGCATAATTCCCAAGAGCAATATGCCATTATGTCTTAAAAGAAAAGTGTTTGATCAATGCATCCTTCCAGTGCTTACGTATGGTGCAGAGACGTGCACCTTAACTAAAAGAGACATGCAAAGGCTGCACACAACTCAAAGCAGCATGGAGAGGTGCATGCTTGGTGTAACTAGGAGAGGTAAGAAGAGGAACTCGTGGACCAGAAAAATGACAAGAATGGAAGGCATCATGATCAGAGTAAAATCCCTGAAATGGCAATGGGCTGGACATACTGCTAGAAGGACAGACCATCGATGGACAGTCGAAATTTTAGATTGGATTCCATGGGACAGGAAAAGACCCAGAAGAAGACCACATGGAAGATAGGTGGATGAAATTCGAAAGAATGCGGGAGTAACATGGAGGAGACTGGCACAAGACAGACCGTTGTGGAAGAGGCTTGGTGAGACCTTCGTCCCGCAGTGGATTGATAATGGTTGACAACGATGATGATGAAATAAGTGCCAAGTTTCCCTTTTAAAGCACTGGATGTCCTACAGATTAAAGCTGTTCGGTCCTTTGGCTCCGAGTTGAAATAAGATGGGCCTCCAATCGCCCTCTCTCTGCACTACTGAGGAAAAGCGCGATGGAGGATGTGGGGAACCAGTCAGTCACCTAGGATTACGTACACGACAGTCGCCAATGTTTATTCACAGCAGCCGCAGATCTGCACGTACAAGAGTGTGATTTCTTCAAGTAATTTATTTTAGTTTTGTACAAACCGATTACATGCATTGTTAAATCTGTTACTAAAAAGTTAAAACTATTGAGGTCTAGGTACCGGCATTACTTTCCCAGACACTCTCCCTGACTTCCTGACCCCCTTCCTCTCCATCCACCACACACACACACACACAAACCGCGAAAAATGCGTCGTTCCTCGTGCTTGAAATCCTGAGAAAATAAATGAATGCTTGAAATCCTGGGAAAATAAATGAATGCTTGAAATCCTAGGGAAAATAAATGAATGCTTGAAATCCCGGGGAAATAAATGAATGCTTGAAATCCTGAGAAAATAAATGAATGCTTGAAATCCTGAGAAAATAAATGAATGCTTGAAATTCTAGGGAAAATAAATGAATGCTTGAAATCCCGGGAAATAAATGAATGCTTGAAATCCTGAGAAAATAAATGAATGCTTGAAATCCTGAGAAAATAAATGAATGCTTGAAATCCCGGGAAAATAAATGAATGCTTAAAATCCTAGGGAAATAAATGAATGCTTGAAATCCTGGGAAAATAAACGAATGCTTGAAATCCTAGGGAAATAAATGAATGCTTGAAATCCTGGGAAAATAAATGAATGCTTGAAATCCTGGGAAAATAAATGAATGCTTGAAATCCTGGGAAATAAATATGAATGTGGTGTTACTGGGAATCTACTTAATAGTGTGAAAGCCATGTATGCTGGAAGCAAAGCTTGTGTACGAGTGAATGGTGTCATATCAAAATGGTTTTCCATTGGTGCAGGAGTCAGGCAAGGTTGTGTAATGTCACCATGGCTGTTTAATATATTTATGGATGCATGCATGCGTGTTGTCAAGATGGACAATAATGTTTTATGTCTTGGTGATATCCGTGAGTGCAGATTGCTGTATGCTGATGACAGAGTCCTGTTGGCAGAGAGCAAAAGTGATTTGCAGAGTATGTTGTCCCGGATGTACGAAGTTTGTATGAAATTCAGACTGAGTGTACCGTAAATAAGGGATAAACCAAATATGGTTTTTAAGGGAAGAACTGGTAGTACTGAATGTAATATAAGTCTAAATGGCACCGTGATTGACCAGGTGAATGAGTTTGTATATTTGGGATGCTTGTTTGACAGAGAACAGATTAGATGGCGAAATTAGTAGGCGAGTGAATTCTTCATTGAAAGTCATGGCTGCTTTACGAGGTTTTCACAGGAATGATGGATTCTCAAGACTCCTGAATGGCTGTGTATGAAAAATGTAATTGTTCCTACTCTGATGTATGGCAGTGAAACCTGGGTACAAAAGAAGAGACATATGAGTCGTTTGTGTGCCGGAGAAATGCGTTACTTACGGAAGTTTGTGGAAAGACTCTTTCAGATCATGTGAGGAATGAAGATGTGTTGCAAATGTGTAATGTGAAGCAAAATATTGTTAGCAAGGTGGAGACTAATATTCTCAGGTGGTGTGGCCATGCTGAAAGAATGAGTGATGAGATGCTTACTAAGAAAATGTTTTCGGCCCAAGTGGCAGGAAAGAAAGGCCAAGGAAGTCATGAGAATATCATATTCAGGAGTGCCTGAATGAGTAAAAGATTATGAGTATGAAGTATAAAGGTCTTGTGTACGTCTTGTGATGGATGTCACTGAAGCTCGTGTTGTGTGTCAAGATCGCTGTAAATGCAGAAATTTGATACGGCAACAGTAAGTAAATAATCAGTTAAAAATTTATCTGGTGGTTTGTATTACCTGTTAAATGATTATTTGTCAGATGGTCTTTCTTTGAGGAGCGAACCTGAACATCAGAGAACAGCTTAATGGTATGTATGTATGTATGTATGTATGTATGTATGTATGTATGTATGTATGTATGTATGTATGTATGTATGTATGTAAAAATAAGTTAGTAAAATCATGCAATGCATTGATTATGATACGCTTTCCAACATACCAGAAATCATTACTCAAGTTATGAGGATAATGGCTGTAGAATAAATCTCACTCCTATGCCATTACCTTTGACCCCATTTCGATTATATTCAGCAGAACCGGTTAAGTACACTTCGGGAACAACATGACAAAGTTTTGCCTGAATCGAAGCATTTTTACCTAGGGTATAACGCATAAGAGCGATGGAATGGATCCCGCTGCTATGTCCTGACCTTTGACCCCATTTCGCCCATTTTCAATAGGGTTCGTCCTAAGTGGTTCCCTACCACATACTAAAATTTAATCGAAATCTAACCATTTTTACGCAAGTTATGACGCATAAGGACAATGTAATGGATCTCGCTCCATGTCCTTACCTTTGACCCCATTTCGTCCATTTTCAATAGACCCCATTTCATCCATTTTCCCCAGGTGGTCCCGTACCACATACTAAAATTTTATCGAAATCGAACCATTTTTACGCGAGTTATCGTACGGATGGACAGACAGACAGGCGGGCAAAGCTGGCGCACGTACGCTTCTGCAACCTACGGTTGGAAAGCGTACATGATCTTCATGGTGATTTAGTTGGAAATGTGGTTTTCAGGACACTCTTTATTTTTTAATATTTTTTTGAAAACCAAAATTTTCAAAGAGAAATAATTACCTGATGCATAGCCCTGTTTTGAGCTTGGTTTCATGCTACATTCCATCATGAGCGGATTTTTAAAACTCTTTTACCATTAAATGCTTAAAATTCGTTCACGGCTCAATTCGTTGCAATGCATATTGTAAAACGAACTGTTCTCTCTCATCCAGGATCTAACAGAATTTTTTTAATGAGGGGATTTACGAGGTATTTAACTTGTGTTGATACGTGTGCTGTTTTAGTGGACCGAAAAAGAAAAAAAAATTCGGCCTGATTTGCCCGTCCCCATCCACCCCTGTCCGAGATCATTGCAAAAAAAAAAAAAAATACCTTTAGGTGTAACCCAAGAAGAGTGAATTGATTTCTTCCAAATTTTTTTGAAATGCAACTCGAACAACGTCTAAACAGGTACCAGAATTGCTCCTAAATTACAGCGAATAAATAATCTATTCCAGAATTGTTAACGAGCGACTGCAGCCAATTACTTTCCTGCCAGTGTCCTAAGGTGAAAAATCACTTAAACAGATGAAGTAATCGGAAAAGGTCACCCTTAGCCCACGCCCACCCACTTTCAGTTTACCATACGTGGAAGAGGCGGTGAGATTAGAAATGGGCCACCCCAAACCTCCGCGCCAGCCGCCGGCGCGTTTCCAACACGTGCAGTGCACTTCATACACTCTTCTGGGACACTGGATGCAAAGAGCTGGAAAACAGCCAACAGATTTCAATACTATAATGGACCCTGCTGAAACATTTCCTCACGTCCTTGTAGTACGCAATTCATCGAAGTCCAGTAGGTGATTTCGGGTGGGTGGCGGAGAGAGAGGAGAAAGCCCCGGGAGGCCTTTCTTCTTCTTTTTTTATTTTTTTAGCCATGCTATAAAAGAATGAATGCTATGTGTCTATTAAGTGGGTAAGTAGGTCGAATTACGGAGGGTATCATCAATCTAATCATTTTATTTCAGCTTCCAGCGCACCAAATTCACCAGTGCGCTACACAACGGACGTGTACGAGTACATATTGAACATGTGCTACAGGGATACAGGCTGATCATAACTCGCGTTAGAATTGGAGTGAGTTTATCGGGTCTGTTTCAAGAAGTAACTTCTGGAACAGTCCTATCACAATGTGAAAAACGTGACTGCCAGAATTAACATTCTAACAAAAATTAATTTGAGTCGGAGTGATGAGTAACTGTAAAAGTATTATTTAATGTATTACTATTATTATCTATTATTTAATGTATTAAAAGACCATAAGAAAATATAACTGGATAGGACATGCATTAAGAGGAGACAGCTTATTGAAAAGAATGACAGAAGGGAAAATTGAAGGAAAGCGACCAAGAGGAAGGAGACGACTAATGATGCTTAGTGATATCATGGGCACAGGAAGCTATCAAGTATTGAAGGAGGAAACAAGGGACAGAGAAAACTGGAGGAAGAGAACTTGTTGTGTTATACCGTTGGACCTGCCAAAAGACAGAACACTAATGATGATGATGATGAATGTATTACTGAAGTTATCCGTAGTTCGAGTAAGATAATCCGACGAATCTTATTCTCCAAAATATGGTAAAATGCAAGAGATCAAATTTATTTGCATTATGAAATCTGCTCAAAAGAATTCAGGATTCATTTTTCGGGCCGATAACTTTCTCTGTCACTCAGTTTCATTTGCATAAGCAAAATCTGACATTACGAATGTGTCATTCCCTTTTCTCCCAAGACTAAAATTTTTCTATTTTAATTTTAAGAAAACCTCTTCATCCAACAGGTTCTGAACTGTACATCGCTAGGTAGGTTTTTTATTTTTGTTTTTAAGAACCACCGGGAGCAACTCAGTAAAATATAACAGTCACCTTTCCCTAATTTGGGGTTGCAGGTTAGGGCGAGAGCCGGTGCCGTAAAACAAATGAATGCACCATCTATGCCTCAATCGGAATTCGAATCCGGACCTATCTCGGACGAATAATTGAAAGCCAATGCTTCGCGCCACTGGGCCCCCGTAACGTGGGGTGGCCCGTAATAATAGAAACAGCAACACTGACAGACACACGATTTATTCTTTTCTACTTTCATTACCTCGTTTTTAATAAGGAAAAATTTTCACAAAGGCTATCATAAATGTGTACCAGCAGCAGCATAAAATGGTTCTTCACTCTGATTTTCAGACCCCTCTCACGTTAAATATGTATCTATATTTTAACTTCTACAGTTTGATCGATCAGAAGGTGTCTCGTCTTTGCTTGCGCCACTTTGGTCAGCCAGAAGAGCGGAAATGTTGTAAATAACTCACATTAAAACTCTTGTGAACACATTAATGAGTCGGAACATCCAGATTGCAATATTGTGTATCGTTGCAGAATGGCGATATACGCTAATGTGGTATTCAAATATGTCGTGCTAATGCATCGGCACGTGTTTCTCGGCTTCATGTCAGTGGATGGAAATGCACTAGGAAGCTTTGTGATTAGTGAATTTTTCAGGAGACTCCGTAAGTGGAGAGGAAGTCACCGTGAAAGGGTACGATGAAGCATATAAGCATTTTGGGACAAAGGATTGGTTCTTTTTGGGTTTGTCGACTGGCATGCGAACTGACGGCAGGAAAGGCCAAATACATTTCACATGAACCGAAAGAATTCGTGGGACAGCGGTTTATCGGTATGAGGAGACCAAGAAAGAACTGCGGTTGCAACAGGGAACATTTCATTTAAGGATTGCAAGAGGGATCACCCTTTGTCTCCAGCGAACGGCGGGTCAACGACAGAGATGGAAACGGGTCACCGGGTCGACAGTTTCTTGATGGTCAAACGGGTCAAGTCAAGGTGTCGCTGACCCATTTTCGACCCTGTTTTATTTCCGTTTTATTTTTGAATAGAAAAAAATATTTCAAAGAACCCGTGTAGAGGCTTTTGAAATAATATTTCAGAGCTGTAGAGTATGATCTAGGAACTTACTGAGAAGGGTAAAGGAATGGGGATTAAAAATTAACTTTCAGAAGACAAAACTGATGCACAATGCTTTTACAAGGAATGAAGATTTATCAGCTGATGGGGAAAAGCTGGAGATAATCAATTCCTACATTTACTTTGTGCGGCAGTCATCAAGCGAGGGTCACACTGAGGAAGAAATTAATTGGCGTATAAAACTTATTTGAAGAGTTTTTGGAAGAAACAGCACAATTTTTGAGAGCAATATGCTTTTTTATGTCTTAAAATAAAAGTGTTTAATCATTGCATTTTTCCAGTGCTTACGTACGGAGCCGAGACGTGGACCTTAACTAAAAAAGATATGCAAAGACTGCATACAACTGAAAGAAGCCTGAAGAGACTCATGTTTGGTGTAATCAAGAAAGATAACAAGAGTGGAAGACGTCACGATCAGAGTAAAATCCCTGAAATTGTAATGGGCTGGACATGTTGCCAGAAAAACGGACCACCGATGAACAAACAAAATTTTAGACTAGATTCCAAGGGACAGGAAAAAACCCAGAAAAAGACCACGTGGGAGATGGGTGAATTTAGGAAACTGGCCCAAGACAGTCAGTTGTAGAAGAAACTTTGGGAAACCTTTATCCAACAGTGGATTGATAATGATTGACAATGGTGATGATGATGTATTCGAATTTATAGCTCAAAGCAGATTTGTCCGGGTCAGGCCTGGGCGGGGTCCAATTATGTGACGTCCGGGTCCAAAATTTTTGACCTGTTTCCAACTCTGGTCAGTAGCGTTAAGAGTTTAACGAGATCACTGGGAAAACGGAACGCGAATGACACCAAAGCCGAAATTACCGTTTTTGGAAAATCAATTAAATTAATTGTTTTGTTAAGTTTTAAAGAGACTAAGCATTAATAGAGAGTGGTTGTACTTCGAGTACCATTGGTTGTTTTCTCAGATACATTTAGAAAAAATGGAACTAACGGCTTCCTACCACAGCGGTTAAAAAAACAAAGTCACGTGTGATAGCCCTCACGAAATCCTAAGACTGATCAAGTATTACGTAAACTGATAGCGGAGAAGTGAGAGCCGTTACAGAGTAATCTTACAGACAGTTTACAGTGCTTCGCACCGACATAACTGGATGTGAGCCCGAGTTAACGTTGGGTTCATACAAGGCGATCGATCAAAATACACGTGAAACATTTCTCTTCTGAAAATCACTTCTTCTGTAGATCGTTAGAGAGAATCAGCAAGGTAAAAGCTTTCCTTAGGGTGGCATCTGCGAAACTAAAGTATATCTCAGGATAGATCTCTGGCGCATGCAGAATCGTTTTACGGGACGTGCTCATAGGAAGGTGGCAATATACCTTCAATTCAGCATGGCCGGATCCACAGATTTAGGGGCACACAAGTCTATAGTTCTACTGTTTAAGATTTGTTGCACATGTTTCTTATAATTTCGATGTGTTGATTTCAAAAATCACACTCAAATTTGCTTATCACATAGATAAAATGAATTTTTTTAGATCTGATTAAGCAAAAAAATAAAGATTTTATGAGTTACTGATTCTGTTCATGTCGCCACTCGAACTTTGTGCAACAGGTCTGGTGTTGCCATTATTTTAACTGAAAAAGAAAGTTATACACTTCAATGTCTTCTTTTTTTTTTTAAAGCCTTCAGTTAGGCACCCAGCTAGCCAAAGTACAGAGTAACTTTACACTGTGAGGTGTGAACCTTTTGTATGCATGAAAGGAATTGTCCGGAAGAGCGGGTAGAGGCATATAAAATTATATGTGGATATGCCTGACCTCCGTGACCTTTCGGACCTCGTCGAAGGGTGAACACCCGTTTCCCCTAATCACGATTACCCCAATGGCGTTTCCCCGAAATCGCTTTTACCCGAATTCCCATTTCTCCTAAATCTCGTTTCCCCTAATTCGCATTTGCCCTAAACACGTTTACCCCAATGGCGTTTCCCCGAAATCGCTTTTACCCGAATTCCCATTTCCCCTAATTTCGTTTCCCCTAAATCTCGGTTCCCCTAAATCTCGTTTCCCCTAATTCGCATTTGCCCTAAACACGTTTACCCCAATGGCGTTTCCCCGAAATCGCTTTTACTCGAATTCCCATTTCCCCAAGCGATTTCGGGGAAACGCCATTGGGGTAAACGTGTTTAGGGCAAATGCGAATTAGGGGAAACGAGATTTAGGGGAACTGAGATTACGGGAAACGAAATTAGGAAATGGGAATTCGGGTAAAAGCGATTTCGGGGAAACGCCATTGGGGTAAACGTGTTTAGGGCAAATGCGAATTAGGGGAAACGAAATTAGGGGAAATGAGAATTCGGGTAAAAGCGATTTCGGGGAAACGCCATTGGGGTAAACGTGTTTAGGGCAAACGTGAATTAGGGTAAATGAGATTTAGGGGAAACGAAATTAGGGAAATGGAAATTCGGGTAAAAGCGATTTCGGGGAAACGCCATTGGGGTAAACGTGTTTAGGGCAAATGCGAATTAGGGGAAACGAAATTAGGGGAAATGGGAATTCGGGTAAAAGCGATATCGAGGAAACGCCATTGGGGTAAACGTGTTTAGGGCAAATGCGAATTAGGGGAAACGAGATTTAGGGGAAACGAAATTAGGGGAAATGAGAATTCGGGTAAAAGCGATTTCGGGGAAACGCCATTGGGGTAAACGCGTTTAGGGCAAACGGGAATTAGGGGAAACGAGATTTAGGGGAACTGAGATTACGGGAAACGAAATTAGGGGAAATGGGAATTCGGGTAAAAGCGATTTCGGGGAAACGCCATTGGGGTAAACGTGTTTAGGGCAAACGTGAATTAGGGTAAATGAGATTTAGGGGAAACGAAATTAGGGGAAATGGAAATTCGGGTAAAAGCGATTTCGGGGAAACGCCATTGGGGTAAACGTGTTTAGGGCAAATGCGAATTAGGGTAAATGAGATTTAGGGGAAACGAAATTAGGGGAAATGGGAATTCGGGTAAAAGCGATTTCGGGGAAACGCCATTGGGGTAAACGTGTTTAGGGCAAATGCGAATTAGGGGAAACGAGATTTAGGGGAAACGAAATTAGGGAAATGAGAATTCGGGTAAAAGCGATTTCGGGGAAACGCCATTGGGGTAAACGCGTTTAGGGCAAACGGGAATTAGGGGAAACGAGGTTTAGGGGAAACGAGATTAGGGTAAACGAAATTAGGGGAAATGGGAATTCGGGTAAAAGTGATTTCGGGGAAACGCCATTGGGGTAAACGTGATTAGGGCAAACGGGAATTAGGGGAAGTGAGGCTACGCGCGTCGAAGAGATGAGGAGCTAATTTGCCTAATCTGTGTTCCGCCGCAGAAAGCTCCTCCGAGCGTTTAACGTTGAAAGGAATATTTCCAAGCACTACCCCGAAAGCTTCTTTCTATTGTTGCGTTCACTATCTATTATAATACTCATTCGTCATATCCTGGTTTATTTTTCATTCTGCATTTCTACAGCGTCTACTGCAGTCGGCCTCACGTAACTTTTTCGTTTTACTTGATATTTATAACCGTTGGCTGTTGTATATTTACCTATAGTTTTTACATTTTTAGTAAAATGAAAATGATATTAGTCGGAATTTTGACTTTTTTGAACGATCACAAAACTTTCCTGTAGTGGATGTATGAGAATGTAAAAACTGCTCAGTCATTGAGTGGAAGTGTGGAACTTTTGAACCCCGAAGGGGCGTAATTTCAAGTCTCGCCCTCCCAGGTAAGAAAAGCTTGATCCGGCTCTTCTTGAGCTCATCTACACCTCTCTATACGGCTGAAATCTGACACCTGGAACTGTCTATATTAGTTGTATTTTGTATTTGTGTTTGGTTTTACTGTAATGAATGGTAGTTTTTGTGGTAATAGATATACGAGGGCGGCCCCGGTGGCGCAGTGGTCTAAACGATGGCTTTTGATCATTCGTCCGAGTTGGGTCCGGGTTCGAATCCCGGTGAGGCATTGATGTTGTATTTGTCTTACAGCGCTGGCTCTCTCCCATCCCTGGAACTAGTGGCTCTAAACTAAATTAGGAACGGACGACTGCTTATAGCCCACGGTAGTCGTTAAACCTGCAATCAATCAAAAAAAAAAAAAAAAAAAAAAAAAGATGCGCGAGGTTATGCGCGGTGTGTATGGCTTTGTTAAAAAGCAACAGAGGAAAATTATGTAATTCATAAGAAAAGCTTAACATGCATACTTTGGACAGAAACTGGTGAACCAGGACAAATCATTGGCTTCACATAAGGCATGTGCTCTTTGTTTCGAACTGAAGCAGCGGGCAAAAGTTTTAAAAAATCCATTTGTTTTAGTATGCCAATAACACTTGTCAACGAATTTTTTCACAAAAATTTGTATTCCATTTTATTTATGACTTTTTATACGTATTCATATGTAAGAAGATTAAATATGACCATGAAAAAATTTACTTGCCTCAGGTTTATGAAGTAGAGCTTTATATATAATAAAATTCCTAATACGTATTTAGATATTTAAAAAAAATTTAAAACTGAAATATTCAGTGAAATTTCTAATAAAATTAAACTATTCATTAAGAGTTTTTTGGATTTGTTTTGCAATCAAATTTATACAGCACAAAATAGTTATTTCTGCATTCCTGGCCTAAGCTAAGTTGTTTGAAATTTATGTAAAGCTCTTTCGTTTCGCTTTCCGTTTGTAGGCTACCTCTGGAGCATTCCTGGAGACAGTCCAACAGTAGTCAGCTAACATAAAGGACTCCATTTCCCCTTTCAATTTTTCTCCATTGCTGAAATGTCTTGGTGGAAGAGCTCGCTCGCCAAGCTTATCTTTTCTGGAAAGAAGTCAAGACGAGAGTGCAGAAAATGAATTTTCAGAGACATGTTGCAGCCAAGTTTTCTGTAACTTGAAAGCTTTCTATGGGTTTCTGTCCTCTTGTTTCCTAAAAAATTAATACAAACATCCATGCAACTTTGCCATGCTGTTTTCTCGCCATCTCGCAATATTGCATCGAAGTGACGATTCTTAAAAAGGGCACGAATCTTTGGACCAACCAAGACAGTTTCTTTGACCTTTACATCACCAGTGGGGCACACTTTGCCCTATAAGGTACGGTAGGGAGTATGGCAAACTTTGCCCTAATGTGAAGAGGTGGATGCAAAATCTTCTGTGAATCAACAAAAGGGTTGTTTTGGACTCTCTTTGCACCTGGCTTTAGCGATTTTATCGTTGTCCAACTTTTCTTTTTTCTTAATGCGAAGCATGTGCTCTAAGCTGTCCCATTGACAAATAAAGCAACGAAACTTTGTATGCCCTAGTTGCATTCCTAGTAAAAGGTCAATGATTTTTAGGATCTCACAAACCTTCCACTGGAAGTTACAATATTTAATGGCTTTGAGAAGAAGTTTGATATTTGAGTAACACTCCTTCATATGAACTGCATGCCCAATAGGAACTGAGGGAAGCTCCTTCATGTGAACTGCACATCCAATAGGAACTGAGGGACGCTCCTTCATATGAACTGCATGTCCAATAGGAACTGAGGGACGCTCCTTCATATGAACTGCATGTCCAATAGGAACTGAGGGACGCTCCTTCATATGAACTGCGTGTCCAATAGGAACTGAGGGAAGCTCCATATGGACTGCATGTCCAATAGGAACTGATGGAAACTTCTTCATATGAACTGCATGTTCTAGGAACTCAGGGACGCTCCTTCATTTGTACTGCATGTCCAATAGGAACTGAGGGACGCTCCTTCATATGAACTGCATGTCCAATAGGAACTGAGGGACGCTCCTTCATATGAATTGCGTGTCTAATAGCAACTGAGGGAAGCTCCTTCATGTGAACTGCATGTCCAATAGGAACTGATGGAAGCTTCTTCATATGAACTGCATGTCCTAGGAACTGAGGGACGCTCCTTCATATGTACTGCATGTCCAATAGGAACTGAGGGAAGCTCCTTCATGTGAACTGCATGTCCAATAGGAACCGAGGGAAGCTGCTTCATGTGAACTGCATGCCCAACAGGAACTGAGGGAAGTTCCTTCATGTGAACTGCATGTCCAATAGGAACTGAGGGAAGCTGCTTCATGTGAACTGCATGTCCAACAGGAACTGAGGAAGCTCTTTTCCAGAGTGTGGTAGAACAGCTTTTAAACTCGGCTTTGAGGAATCAATCAAAAGTTTCCACTCTTGATGTTTGTTATCTACGTTCAGAACCTTCATCAGGCCGTTTACGTTGGTGCATGCAACAAATGTCTTTCGAATTGAAGAAAGGAGTTAAATCGCTGCCTACTCTTGAAGATGGACATTTTTTTACTTCATTTTCCAGATGATTCCACTACTGCAGTCTTGAGGCCAAAACTTCCGCTTTCAATGCGGACATAAATCAAGCTGTTCTTCCATGTAACGTAACGCAGAAATCTGAAAATTCCATCGTCCTGGAACAGAAATCGAACCCGCATCTCCCGATGTGCGCTCGAGTATGCTAACCATTACACCACCCAGGACAACGAAATCCAACCAACAGAGGCTTATCTGAGGTCAGACTTTCACTGCACTAATCAAAACAAACATGTCCCATCCAGGGCCGGATTAAGGCCTTAGTGGGCCCCTAGGCTAAGGAATTTGAGTGGGCCACAAGGCTAAGACATCTGATGAGCCACCAAAGAACTTATAACGGAGAACTATTATGAAGTCCGTTAAAATATAAAACTGTAACTACTAAATTATTTGCAGAGTTTTTATAATAAGTCATTGTATTTTTCATTGTTCTCAGAAGAACGTGAGTTAAAAGCTTAAGATTCCTATAGATTTTGTCTTGGATTTTCTACTGATTTAGCATTGTATGACTTTCTTAGTTCATCTTTTTTGTTAAATACAATATGAAGCCAAATGGGACTTCGACAACTAACGGTTCCAAGTACAAAATTGGAAGGGGTCGGTGGATGTTAGTGAGAAAGCTAAAACTGTCTCGCCGACACCGCTGTGCACAGCGACATGAAACCTTTACCCTTGGTGAGTCACTGTCTTGAAATGTTTGTCTTCCAGCCCCTTTTTCTTGCCAAGTGGAAATCACACGAGACAAAAGTAAAACTTTTTATAAACTTCTGTCCTTCACTCTATTACTTGCCCAGGCATGCTTTTTGGGCCTTTGGTCATGGTGGACCCCAATGCTATAGCCCCTTATAGACCCCCTTAATCCGGCCCTGGTTCCACCGTAGCGTATTAATTATGAAATAATTAATACGGACATAAATCAAGCTTGAAACATCAGAAATTTGAAATTTTCAAATTTCTGCGGTTGCGTTACATGGAAGAACACCTTGATTTATGCCCGTATTAATTATTCCATGTGTTTCCAACTTTATTTTACTTCTGCTTTTGTTTTAGAAATATCCAAATCCCCAATGAGATCATTCAGCTCCTTTTGCGTTATTTTATGTAATTCAGTAGTGGGTGAATCGACATTAATTTCGGGGTCTGTAGAAGTACTTGGCTCAGAAGACTTACTTCTAGCACCACTTTAGTCCCCATCATCATAATCAGATTCAAGATGATACGGTTCTGGTACAGGAAGGCCTTGTACGTGTGGTACTGGATGTAGCTGATGGGGGTGGGGGGAGCAATCTGTTGCATGATATGTAGACGCTCTCCATATCATGGGCACAGTGAAAGGAATAGAGCGAGCTCCCTTTGCCATTTAACAAATTTCTGAGAGTGCAAGCACAGTTGTTAAAGCATACAACATATGGCGCCCAGGTCGTCAACCTTTCACCCAAAGTAATAAAGCAAGCCTTCCATATTGAAGGCGTTATGGTGCGTTTCCGTGAGGAAAATAATCACTTCCCCACACACATAACAAAAGTTATCAGGACTATAACATCTACACGTGGGATATTTGTCTAAAACTTGCGGAAAATATATAAAAAACATACTCCAAACAGCTAAGGAGGTGACAACTGTAACATAAACCGAACAATGAGGTTAGGAAATAAAAACTTCTGACTCATGAGAAAACTCTTAAGGCGGCCACAGACACACACGTTTGGAGTGTCACGCCAGCAAATGGGGGAGTTGTGTGTCTGAGGCGGCGTGGAGTGAAGCAGGAGTGAATCTCTTCAACGCTTGTCTGAAATCTTCTTCACTCCACGCTACATGCCGCCTCAGGCACAAAATTCCCCCATTTTCTGGCGTGACACTCAAACGTGTGTATCTGTGGCCGCCTTTACAGTCACACACTCTTATAGCCTTATGCTGCTATCCCGTGGTAAAATATATTTTTAATTTCTAGTCATGTTAAGCAGTGTATCATGAAAACTGCTGTAGAGCGAAGATTCAAATTTTATTGTTGTATTCGTGATCAACTCCACAAAATTATTTCAGTAAGGTTTAATTATTAAAATAAATAATACATTTTGCTTGCTGAGCAGTGTAATTGTGTGTGTGTGTGTGTGTGTGTGTAGAACCAAAAATTCAGTGATGACTTTCTTTTGCTGTTGCGTAATGTACAAGAATACAACACTAAAAATAATGAGAATACTGCTGGATGTTGCATAGAGATACACTAAAAGAAAGTGTAGTAATAAGTGTAAGATACAATAAACTAAGCGTTCGCGGTGTTGAAGGAAAAAACATATTTTATACAGTCTGAACCTCATTAGATGTAAGAACAAAAGGTACCTATAAACGCTTTAAATATGTGTGAATAATAATAAAATTAAAATTATTTTTTGATATAATAAATTTTTTCCCCCTACATTTTGACTAATTGATAACTTATTTTACACGTAATCTGCTCAGATTGCTACGTCAAATTGAAAACAAAAACCTTACATGGCAGAGTAAAACTGTAATTGAGGACCTGGGTAGACTAACGACTTCGCGACACTTAAGCTGTTTTTGCTTCCATCACATTTTCCAAAACCAGACCATGTAATTTATAATCCCTGAGTTTTGTTTCTCTAACTGACCACTGGATAGCTAGGAGAAAGCTTTATTTGGAGGCGCTTTCCAAGCTGTTTGTCTTCAGAGCAGAACCAGGAATCATTTACGCCGGAAAGCTCACCAGGTGGCGCTTTTACCGAGGACAACAACAACGATTAGCCGCCGCTGCTGGTGGCGGGTGGGTGTGCTGTCATACAAAATTAAATCGCATACATTTTCTCTATAATCGCCAGAATTGTTTTATTTTTTCTTGTGAAAGCGATGAATAATATTATATGACTAACAAATAACACTGACTGTATAATTTATCAGTCCTCTCCCGTATTCTAACATTCCGAAATGATCAACGAAGTTACACATTTCGGGACACATTAAATAGAATTTTTATATATGTATATTTTTAATTCATTGCGCCCAAATCATTTTGAAAGGAGATATTGCCTAACAACCTACGTTCTTCTTTATTTCAAGGGAATTGTCCACAATTTGGTTAAAAATTTTACATTATAAAATGAGGCAGAAAAGTAATTCTTTATATTAAAATGCATGTTGAAACAAATGAACATGATATGTGTCAGTCGGTTAAACCCAAGGAGGTTAGAATGAGATATCTAGAGGCTGCCGCCATGAAAATTTCGTGAAAGTTCAATACAAATATAGCGTTAATCGGGCAGCACCACTTTGACCGCCCCGGTGGCGCAGTGGTCTAAGCGATGGCCTCTGATCATTCGTCCAAAAGGGGTCTGGGTTCGAATCCCGTGAGGCATGGATGTTGTGTCTGTCTTACGGCACAGGCTCTCTCCCTTCCCTGAAACCAGTGACCCAAATTAGAGACTGGTGACTGCTTATAGCCCATTGAGTTGCTCACGACGGTGGTCGTTAAACCTCCAATAAAAAAAAAAAAAAAGGCACCACTTTGCTTGTAGTCTACTACCGCGAGTGGCAGCTATTAAATAAGTGTAAGAAAGCTGGTGGTTTTCAATGCACGTTGTTTTCGCTGAATAGCATTTATTCGTAGCAAATATTTTTAATTGTTCATCGTAACTTGCCGCCGATGTGTGAGAAAATGATGTCCTCGGTAAAAGCGGCCTCTGGTGGCGTTGGATAGAATCAAAAGTGCTTTCGCTTTATTCAGGAAATTTGGCCCAAAATAACAGGCTTCTTTAACGATCGTCGTAGGCTACGGTCCATCGCATGAATGTTGCACATGGTAGTGTGTACGTTCAGTTATTTATTTGCTTAAATACACTACCTACCAACAAGTAATTGGACACCTATGATAGCAAAGGAAAACGAAGTTTATTCACCTTCAATAGTTGGTGGAGCCTCCACGAGCGGCAATTACAGCTGCCACCCTCCGGGGCATACTCTCAACCAGGCGTTGTACGACGTTAGCGGTATTTTCTTCCACTCGGCCTGGAGAAGACAGATCAGTTCCTTCACAGATTTCGGACGGTGGGGGCACCCCTTAAGTCGACGCTCCAACTCGTCCCAGAGGTGCTCGATAGGGTTAAGGTCCGGGCTCTGCGCAGGCCAGTCCATTCGATTAACCCCATTCTCACCATACGAAGCCATGGTGGACCTCGCAACATGACAGGTGGCATTGTCATCCTGAAAGTCACATGGGTCCACCCCGTAAAACTGCCACAACGTAGGAAGCGCATGGTCATCTAAAATGGTGCAGTAGGTCTCGGCGTTGAGTCTACCAGGAATTGCGACCAAGGGTCCCGTGCCATACCAGAAGAAACACCCCCATAGCATAATTTCACCGCCGCCGAACTTCACAGTTGGCACAATACATTCCGGCAGGAGGCGTTCTCCAGGAAGACGCCAAACCCAGACCCTGCCATCCGAACAGTAGAGGGTGAACCTTGATTCGTCGCTCCAGAGAACCTGTTTCCACTGTTCAACGGTCCACTGTCGACGTTCGTTGCACCACGTTAGCCGAGCAGCGCTATTGGACTTGGTGATCAAAAGCTTGTGGACGGCAGCACGTCCATGATAGCCAAGCAGATGGGCTTCCTTACGGATGGTATTCATCGAAAGAACACTCCCGGATGCCTGTTGAAATTTCTCGCGGATGTGGCCCATCGATTTGGTGCGGTTCCTCCGAATTTCTCTGGCCGGCAGCCGTCGGTCTCAAACTCCCAGTTTTGTGGGTATTTCGGGTCGGGGCACATTCCGATAGTCACATCTCTACTTCCACTTTCCAATCACGTAGGCCACTGTCGATTTTGGGTACTTTAACTCGCTGGATATGTCACGTATGGATAGGCCATTTCTGTGATACCCGACGATTACACCTTTCTCGAAATCAGAGAGCTCCGAACTGCGTGGCATCTTGCATGCGACTGGTTGCGTTGTTGTTTCCCACACGATATTTAACGGCGGCGGCAGTGACGTGTATCAGGGCCGCAGATATCGTCGATTGCAGGGGTGTCCAATTACTTGTTGGTAGATAGTGTATATTAAAATAGAGAGTGAGTTGAACGACGTAATTGTTAATTTGTTTAATGACAATGCAGTTAAAAGAGGAGTGAAGAGAACAGTACAGTGTCTTGTTTTGGAAAATGCAATGGGAGCAATAACAGTTTAAGTGTTAAGTCGTTAGACCACTTAGGTCCTCAGTTGATACTACACATTGGAAGAAGGAAGCAGCTGAAAGCAAACGAAACTCAGGTGAAGATTATATTTCCTAGAGTGGTAAAGTTGTTCCAGCCAAAACACATTGATCTTTTAGAACCAATATCCTTCATATTGAATCCTTTATCCTTATTTATGATAAAATTGCGTTGGTTTATAGGTGTTATATGGACTAACGACTTAAGGAAGGCTTACATATTTCAGTAAAAGTTGGTATTAAAGGGTATTGTAATGTATAATACATAGCTTTTTTCAAGTAAATAAGTAATATTACTATTTCCTAAGTAACTGAGTATGTCCTAAATCTTCAAACGATTAGAGTAACATGGTGTCAAACTTTTAACTTAAGTTTACTCAGAACTATGATTTTGAAATTAAGTCGTTAATCCACCCAGGTTCTCAACTGTACTTACGATTAGCACTGCAAATATGTATAACATCTGCCGAAGTAGCTCAAATAACTTTTAATATGTAACATTTTGTAGAATTCTGGCGCTTGTTTTCCTTAACCATGCTCTCACGAATCTTGAAAATTCCCTCTACAAAAAACGCTCAGGGTCTGTTTAGCCGGCCCCATCCAGAAGTCAAAAGGGAGGTGGGGGTGTACAGGGAATAAAAATTATAACTCTATATTAGACAATATCCATGGACACACTTACCCTATCTTAACACGAGATTAAAACTTTCATAATAAAGTGTATAGTTGTTCGGCCCACGGACATAATTGTGCGTCTCTTTGTCGTTCTGGAAGCGATGCGGACCCAACTGTGCCATGTTTAACACATTATATTTTGCCTTCGTTTTCTAAATTCACTTTTATGCGTGCTGCGTTCATCTCTGTCACCGATGCGATAGGCATCTCATTACACTGTTCGTTATAGATGTCCTGCTTTCGAATTATCTGCACCATCTTCTTACATACTTGAGCTCCTTCCTTAAACTTCAATGAATTGTCAGTGAGTTTGAGTGGGGGACATTTTTCACCCACAAAACAAGGAAATAACGTTATGCACTTCGTCAGAGCATCTCTATTTATCTCACTCACTGTTTAAAATAATCTCTACTTTCAACATCTGAACATGACGCGACAGCTTGCTGTTGCCATACCGCGAAAACTATATTACGCTAAAATTATAAAACTCAGTCTAAGAAGCGTAACGGTTTTGATCAGCTCTCGTAGATATTTGTATTTATCAGGATGTACCTGTGTCTGTGCCTTACTAAAACTATTTTTCCATCGGAGGACTGTGATCGCGATCAAGATTTCTAGTTTTCCTTAGCACAGGATTTTCCCGCTAGGAGGTGATCGTAACTGACCGTATAGTTTCACAAAAGCACAGGGTTTTGTCCAAGGACACTCACACAAGCCGCTCCAGTGCTTGAGTGGTCAGAGGAGAGAGTTTGGGGATAATCATCCCAATACTTTTTTGGGGCGGGTGGGGTTTAACAACCACCATGAGCAATTCAATGGGGTATAAGCAGTCCCACGTCCCTAGTTTAGGGTTACTGATTCAGCAAAGGGAGAGAGCCAGTGCTGTAAGGCAAACACACCATCCACGTCTGAACCGGGAGTCAAACCCGGATCCCTCTCGGACGAATGGCGAAGCCAGCGCTCCCTACAATTCGTTTTAATACCCTGCTTCTGTCAATTTCCTAAAACCAGCAGCCCTAAATTAGGGACGGGCTACTCCTTGCCCCCATAAATACTCATAGTGGTAACTAAAACCCGGGAAAAAAAATGAGTACCGTATCTTTGTTGCGAAAGAATTTTCTAGAAGGATCCAGGTATTCTGGGATGACACAGGAAGACTCGAAATTTCATCCATCTTTGTCAGAAAGCATGTTTATTACTTGCGAGGTTGAATGGAATAACTTCTCTCTCATGGCATCAGGTCGAACTGCACAGTGTTGAGAAACTTTCATTATTCTTTAGGGCTGTTATCTAAAACGAGAGGACATTCAAATCAGCGTACTATCAGGGTGATCTCTCACGCGATCAAAATTCATGTACAAATCATTCTGAGCGGAATTTTAATGAAACTAGATGTCGTAAACGTGAAGATCTAATTGTTCCTTGAAACCATTATGATAGATTACTATCGAGCTCTGGCGGGGTATCTTAGTACGTCGAAGGATTAAAGGTGAAATAGTGGTCAGAGTTTTCAGCAAATGCTGTTCAAAGCATGACTTGGTGATTTACCTTATCTTTCCGCCCTTAAATGTCACTTCGGACGCATCACCAACGCTATTGTTCCTTCGTACGATCTTGATCAAGAGCAACCTACCTCAAGGGACAGGAAAGAAAGAGAATTTACCGTTTTGAACTGGCTGCTTACTTAACCGATCAGCCACTCTGGAGTTTGTTCCTACACATACGTACATAACAGAAACAAGAATGACTTTCCTTTGCTGATGCGGTGGCGTACTCCCTAAATTTGACAGGTACAGATATATGGCACTGAATATGGGCATTGAACCCGATGTATGGCACTGAATAACTGCTGTAACACGGTATCCTGAACGCCACCTTTGCTTCATTATGTTTTTACTAGCCTATAGTCCGTCCTAAGACGGTTGTCCTTAAGCTTTAAATAAATACGAAACTAGCCCATAGCCCGTCTTAAGACAGTTGTTTCTTAAACTTTAAATAAATACTAATATACTAGCCTATAGCCCGTCCTAAGACGGTTGTTTTTAAGCTTTAAATAAATATTAATATACAAGCCCATAGCACGTCCTAAGACGGTTGTTTTTAAGCTTTAAATAAATATTAATATACAAGCCCATAGCCCGTCCTAAGACGGTTGTTTTTAAGCTTTAAATAAATATTAATATACAAGCCCATAGCACGTCCTAAGACGGCTGTTTTTAAGCTTTAAATAAAACTAATATACTATCATATAGCCCGTCCTAAGACGGTTGTCCTTAAGCTTTAAATAAATACGAAACTAGCCTATAGCCCGTCTTAAGACAGTTGTTTCTTAAACTTTAAATAAATACTAATATACTAGCCTATAGCCCGTCCTAAGACGGTTGTTTTTAAGCTTTAAATAAATATTAATATACAAGCCCATAGCACGTCCTAAGACGGTTGTTTTTAAGCTTTAAATAAAACTAATATACTATCATATAGCCCGTCCTAAGACGGTTGTTTTTAAACTTTAAATAAATACTAATATACTAGTCCATAGCACGTCCTAAGACGGTTGTTTTTAAGCTTTAAATAATACTAATATACTAGCCTATAGCCCTTCCTAAAACGGTTGTTTTTAAACTTTAAATAAATACTAATATACCAGCCTATAGCCCGTTTTAAGACTGTTGTTTTTAAGCTTTAAATAAATACTAATATACTAGCCCATAGCCCTTCCTAAAACGGTTGTTTTTAAACTTTAAATAAATACTAATATACCAGCCTATAGCCCGTTTTAAGACTGTTGTTTTTAAGCTTTAAATAAATACTAATATACTAGCCTATAGCCCGTCCTAAGACTGTTTTTTAAGCTTTAAAGAAACACCTACAGCTCGCCCTAAGACGGTTGTTTTTAAGTTGTAAATAAATATTAATATAGAGGGGATGTTTCCCGTCCTAAGACGATCAAATTTTTAATTGAAGCAGATTGAAAACAAATGAAATAGAAGCCGGCTTTTTTGTAAGGAAGTACATGGTGTTCGGAAATGATATATACAATATCAAACTTGATTAGTACAAAAAGTATTTGCGATGCTAATGTTTTACGTTTTGTCCAAGTCTAAAGCTTTATTTTTCCTTTGGTAGGTGACGCTAGGTGCCTGGTAGCACAGTGTGACACAACATAGCGAAAATTGCGACGCCACAGGAAAAAGCTGCTTGCGTGATGTGGTTTGCGGAGTCCAAATCGCTGACCCAAGTCCAGAGAAATTTCAGGAGGGAGTACAAGAGGAAACCACTAACACGGAGGAGTATCCAACAGTGGGCAGACAAATTCAAAGCTACTGGTAATGTGTTGAAAGGGACGAGCAGCGGCAAACCATCTGTGTCGGAAGAATCCGTGGAGGCTGTGCGTCAGGCGTACCAACGGAACCCATCGACGCCCATTCGTTCAGCTAGTCGCGAACTGGGGATTATGCACACGTAAGGGGCGCTGGGATCGCAAATCACACAGAGCTACACAAACGCCTTCGTCTTTACGCCTACAAAATGCAGCTGGTACGAAGGGTGCAGCTCAATGACAAAGCGCGTCGTGCAACGTTTGCCGTAGAAATGCTTCATCACATTGATAGCGACCCCACATTCCTGTCAAAAATCTGTTTCAGTGATGAGTCAACATTTCATGTGTCAGGTACCGTCAACAAGCATAATTGCCAAATTTGGGGTTTGGAAAATTCCCATGCTGTCCCGAAACACACAAGACACAGCCCCAAAGTTAATGTTTGGTGTGGTATTATGCAGGACAGAGTGATTGGACCATTTTTATTTGCTGAACCAACCATGACTGGCGGCACATACCTGGACATGTTACAACTGTTTGTCATTCCGCAACTGCAGGCGATTCCAGACGTCATTTTCCATCAAGATGGAGGCTACCCCCCTCATTAGTCATCAGACATTCGTGCATGCTTGGATCAACACTTCCCTGGTCGGTGGATTGGTCGCAGAGGTCCAATGACATGGCCTCCCCGTTCGCCAGGCATATTCCCCTGTGATTTTTTTTATGGGGGTTCCTTAAAGACACTGTCTACCAGACAAAGTTGCTCTGTCTGTGACCTGAAGGCGCTTATCACCGCAGCCTTCCTGCACTTCACCCCAGACATTCAACGCCGTACTTGGTCCGAAATCGAGTGACGCCTCTACATCCTGCGCGCTACGAATGGAGCACATGTGGAAGTGTATTGATTGCAAAGATATAAACTTTAGAACTTGCTTAATTTTGGACAAAACGTAAAACATTCGAATCGCAAATACTTTTTATACTATTCAACTTTGAAATTATATGACAATCAGTGGCGTATATTCGAGACTACCTAGGCTAGCTGCGAAGCCCAAGGAATGCACAAATAAAAGTCAATTATCAACGGTATTAAAATATGTCTATGCTTTCGGTGCGAAACAAAATCGCGTGCGGATTCGCTTCTTTGACTCGGTCTGACGAGCGAAAACCAGCGGCATATTGCAAGCAGCTCTTCCAAAGTCTTCACCGTTTCCATGACAACATGAATCAGCTGGTAGAGTGGAATGGGCCATTGCTTTGGGAAACGGTTCGCTGAGAAAAGAGAGTTAGACTATCTCAGCCACTCACATACTGCAGCCCATATGTGTTTCGCGAGAGTAGTTTCAGTTTGTGTGAAGCGTCAATGAATTCAAATAAGAGATATCGTATCTTAAATTCGTGGCTTTGTTGGATTGGAACTGTTTTGATAAATTTTGTGAAAGCTTCCCTGAACATCTACTGTCAGAACTTAAAGAGAACTCTATGCTTCAGATTTTGATACAGCTCGACTAAAAAATCAGCTGAAGGTGCTTCATTCTCTTGATGAATACAACAAATCAGTAAGAGACATTACGTGTTACATTAAAGTTGAATAAATTCGACATAGTGTTTAATGAGGTGTAAAAATTAGCAGACCTCATTAAACTTTCCATCAACAGTTGCAACTGCCGAAAGAAGTTTTTTAGAATTAAAAACAATCAAGATATATCTTAGAGCCACACAAGGACATGCACATTCAAGCAACTTGGCTGTTTTGTCAATAAAGAAAAACATTATTTTCAAATATGAAAAAGTACTCGGAAGAAACATTTTATGAAAACGTTGCACTCAAGTTCACACAAAAGGAGAAAATGGAGTTCATTTACAAATAAAGTATTCAGAAGAAGAATGGAGTTCATGTAGAAATAAAGTATTTAGAAGAAGAATGGAGTTCATGTACAAATAAAGTATTCAGAAGAAGAATGGAGTTCATGTAGAAATAAAGTATTTAGAAGAAGAATGGAGTTCATGTACAAATAAAGTATTCAGAAGAAGAATGGAGTTCATGTACAAATAAGTGTTCAAATCCTAATCCTCATAATTATTTGGTATCATGTTAGCAATGGCATGTACCTAAAATTTAGAAAAAAAGTTACTTCTATTAACAAATAAAAATTAAACTTCGCAATTAAAAAAAAAACTAGTACTGGAGGGTGGGGGTGAGATAGCCTAGGTCTCGGATCCAAGATACGCCACTGATATACATAATTTCCGAACACCCTGTATTTTGAACAACGGGTTGCATTTCGAATTATTATTTAGTTCATTTACTACTCTGCTGGAGATAACCAATACCTACATTTATCTTGGACAGCAGATATCAAGTGCATGAGGGTCACATTGATGAAGAAATTAATCGGCGTATAAAACTTGCCTGGAGAGCGTTTGGAAGAAACAGTATAATTTTCAAGAGCAATAGGCCATTATGTCTTAAAAGAAAAATGTTTGATCAATGCATCCTTCCAGTGCTTACATATGGTGCAGAGACGTGGGACCTTAACTAAAAGAGACATGCAAAGACTGCATACAACTCAAAGAAGCACGGAGAGGTGCATGCTTGGTGTAATCAGGAGAGATAAGAAGAGGAACTCGTGGATCCGGAAAATGACAACAGTGGAAGACATCAGGACCAGAGTAAAATCCCTGAAATGGCAATGGGCTGGACATACTTGCCAGAAGGACAGACCATCGATGGACAGCTGAAAATTTATTCTGGATTCCAAGGGACAGGAAAAGACCCAGAAGAAGACCACATGGGAGATGGGTGGATGAAATTCGAAAGTATGCGGGAGTAACATGGAAGAGACTGTCACAAGACAGACCGTTGTGGAAGAAACTTGGAGAGACCTTCGTCCTGCAGTGGATTGATAATGATTGACAATGATGACTACTCTGTATTGCTGTCAGGTAGAGGAGGTCATCTAGGACTGTATCCCCCCCCCACCTTACCCTCTCTCCAACATCTGTAATCACTCACAGCCCATGCCTACCAGTGTCCACTGGAGTGCCGATTTTTGTTTTTACGGAAAAGCTTACTCAGTAACGGAGGTAATTTAAGTCCTGCTCGTGTAGAGCAAAGTTTGTGTATACCGCAATCATGCCGCTGATTAAAATGTTTTGAGTTGACGCTGTTTGCGATGACGTCGTAGTTTCAGTGGTGCTACTAGAATTAAAAGGAACGATGTCAAAAACACGATTATTTATTTAATTGTAATGTCCACGTGCCGAGCTTTCGCAATGGCTTTTTCAGAGCAGCTCGTTATACACAATTAGACGAGGGCGCCCTGATCGCAACCACGTGCCATAACCCCCGTTCGTGCCGGTTCGAAAAACGAACGAGTTCGCTACAAACTGTTCAGTTCTATTATGACCACGCCCGCGCAATCTTCACACAATGACGGACGCTCGAACTAATATCGGAAGAGAGCGATTCTGATTAGAGGGACAGCTGAAGAACTGAAGTAGTAAACTCTGAGGATACATGACGCACGAGAGATATATATTACTAGAAAAACCACGTTTTAAAAAGGGATTTAAAATTTTGGATCACTGAAAGAAGCTGACATCGTACGACAGACATTAAAAAAAAAAAAAAAAAAGTCCTTTGACGTTACATGAGTTCGTCTCCGGGAATATTCGGGCGACTGTCTGCCTGAAGAGAACACGACCTGTGTACGGGCTGACGTCCTCCGCCATCGTTTTCACCTGTGTGACGACAACAACAGGTACGAACCACTGCTCTCGCAGGGGAGACACGTTCTCCGAGCGGAGGACGAGGAGGCGGTGTTTATTACGGCGTCCGGTTGGATTGTGATGTGCCTGGGTATCTGTGATGGACCATGCAGGTGAAGAAACAACATCCAAGAAACAAGAGGTAAGCCTACAAAACATGGTTTTGTTAATTTTGAGTAGATTGGCATTGTACTAAAACGGCATCGGCGTTGATCATTTGCTTCCTGCCATTTTGTGTGCCGCCGTTCGTTCTTTGACGTATATCGCAGGTGGTTGTTACACGTGGCGGTCTTTTTGTTTTTCGGCTTAACCGTCGCTGACGCAGCCAGTCTGAGTCCGGTAGACTATCAGGCGAGTTGCATAGAAAATTTTGTGTTTTGGTGTCTGGGAACTTCTGTTTCGTAGAGTTTAGCTCTGTATTTTGGGTAGCAATTGAAAATGCAGATACTCCGTGTGTTATGTTGTCAATTCAAAATGCACGGTGTGTGGATTAACCTGTAAGAAGCGAAGAGTTTTGACTAGTTTCATCTGATAGGAAGATTGCCACTGCAGTTCGATCATTTTTCTTAGGGAGGGAGGGGGGGGTGAGTTTTCGTAGAAGCGATATATTTACGATTAAATCCAATGCTCGCAATTGTGCATGGTGTATAATTAACTGATGAATATAATTAAAGCTAATTTATCGCTAAAAGAATGGTAGCTGCGAAATGTTACCTATATCAAATTTCAAATGTTGTATTTCATGTGAAACAGAACTGATAAAAAAATAAATAATTTTCCGAAAGCTAACGTCGGAATATGTTTTGGGCAAAAAATGTAATTTCATTACAAAAATCACTAATACACAATATCATATTATGATTACAAAAATCACTAATACGCAATATCATATTATGATTACAAATATGATTAACAAACAAACATGTCCAGTGTGATGGGGGAAAACTCGGTTATCGAGGCCAAAAACGATTAGTTAAAACGCTGACCAACTTTATAAAGCGATTTCGCGATTCAGTTTTGCACAGTATTTGATTTTTAATACTAATGGCTAGTCTCGCTGAAATATGTGATGCAGGTCAAAGCTAGGAAATTCAATACTTTGTCGAAAATAATAAAATAAATAAAAAAAAATACATCAAGTTTATGTGTATGAGTTCAAATTGTCGCAAGGTGGCATTAATAGCGAACTTAAATTGGGGTATGGCCGGTTCAAAGAACATGTAGAAATGCGAAGTAATTTTCACGAACAATAAGCAATCCATTATTTGTATCAATAGTTAAAATATTTTATGAAAGATCTTAATTTAAGAAATAATTTTGGGCGTTTCTTCAATACTTTTATCACAAAAGAAAGCGTACATGGTTCTTAGCACGATTGGCTTTTTAATGTGTGGAACAGTTTAACGATAGTGTTGTGCTTGATGTAAATAACTGAAAGTAGTGATATTCAAACGGGCATTATTTTGAAAAAAAGAGAATTAAAAAGCTAGTGGCGAACTCAACGTCGTCAGTTAATATTTTAGATAATAAATTCAGATAACCAGATATATTTGGGCGACATTACTCTTTGCCCAAAATGTATATACGTACTTTGTTTTTAATTACTAGTATTTTCTGCGCACCTTAAAAATGGATCATTTCTGAGTAAAACTACTTATAAGATGCTGTTTCTGATGCATTTTTAAGATAATCTGTGGTGTGGCGAATCAGTTTGAAACTTGTAGCATTGCGTTGATAACACTTAGTTTTAAGAATATTGTTTCTGCCTCCTGAGAATGGATAATACTTTGTTTAATGAACAATTTTACAATGAATGGATACGAAAATATAGTGTATCTTATCAACACATGTATCATATTAACAAAACATGCAGCATGCATTTTAATTATATATTGGTTGACCATGGTTCTTCAACCATTTACAAGATTACCGATGCGTCATGTGTTTTATGGGTACTTGTTTTCCGTTTCCATTCTTTCGCTTGTTTTTTCTATCGTTTACTGCACATCAAACCAGATCACTGCTGACGACTATCTTCTGCTGAAGAATCAATTATTTTGATTTCATTTCCATTTCCGTGGTATTCATTCCTGCAATCCAGGATGCTTTCCAACAAGAGTTTCATTAGATCTCCCTCTCCGCTAATACATATGTACGTCTAGAGTTCAAAAAAATTTTTTTAAGGAAAAGATCACAAAAAGATACATGTATATATATAGTATATAGTGCGTATACTATTTTTTACCCCCCCCCTTTTTTTTTTTTTTTTTTGAGGCGTGCAGTTATTTAAACGCAGCTTATTGGCCCGCACTAGAAACAACTCAGAACTGAAGCAGAATTGCAAAGCTTCTATGTCGCACGGATAAATGAATGAGTTAAAAAAAAAAAAAAAAAAAAAAAAAATAATCTATTCCTGCGATTTCAGTAAGCGAAACACAGTTGAGCTTGGGTGACTGTTTCTTGCAATATGCCTCGGTACCCAATAATACATGCTTCCGGTCCTAAATTTTAAAAGTTACGCCACTTTTCATGATTATTTTTTTCGCAAGGTATGGATGCTCTGATTCAGGAAAAAATGATCAATCATATTAGTATTTAAAAAGGGGGATGAAAAATAACTACATTCTGAGCTCATGTGCTTTTCTAATCTGTTAAGTGATTCGTTGAGTTGTTTAGATAGAATTTGTTCTGCTTTTTCTGGGAAAATATCAGTGTTTGGACTTTTTCCTGTATCTTGCCAAAAGCATGACAAAACGCTATCAACAACAGCACTTTAAACATCCTTAAAAACATAAAAGAAAACAAAAAGGGGAAAGAAGCCGATAAAGTTTCGATTTCATTTTCTCGATGTTTATGTGATCAAAATCGTTGTTCTGCCACCTAAGGACCTGTTTCTATATGACAGTAAGTCATGCATAACATCAAGCGTTTTGTTAAAACTGACTGTCGACCAGTCGTAGAAATTAATTTTAAGTTTCCTGGGATTAAAAAAAATAATGAAAAAAAGTACTATGTGTTGTTATTCGATTGCAAAGAAAGTCATGAGCTTTTTACAGTCACTGAAACCGGTTCTGATGTTTTCAGTGCAAGGATTTTAATGGAGTTGTGGTCTCCAGTGATGCGAAAAATGTTCTCTGGAGAAAAGCTGCTTTCCTCAACTGTTTTTCTTGCTACCCTCGCATTATTTATAACTCAAGGTAATGATTATTTCAAATTTACATTAGGTAATCAACTCGGAGATAAGTTGATAACGAGGTCTTTGGAAGATTTCCGCATACGAGAACAAATTTAATACAATTTTTAGACCGTTTTAAGGACATTTTCTCACCAACTGGTTTTAAAACAATTTTAGCAATGGATCACATCTACATTTTCTCGAAGGAAACTTATTCGTGATGGATTATAGTGGTTTACAAGGACTTTCGTGCTTATATAATTTTTGTAATCGATATAAAATTCTGATGTCTGCCCGTCGCCTGCAGAAGAAACTACTGAATGTAGCGTCTTGAAATTTAGCGGAAACCTGCCGAGGCACATGAGTGTGAGCGCCTCGGAGCCCCCCCCCCCCAGTGGCCCACCTAAGAATTCCTGTTGGAGGGGGCTATATATATACAGTATACGTACACAATGTGTGACGTACGTTGCTCTTAATCTCTTTGTGGATTTGGGAAGAAGACACTATGTAATGTTTTGAACATGTAAAACAATATTTTTGAATGTTTAATTTGTGACGTACGTCGTTCTTAATCTCCTTTGGGAAGAAGACCCCATGTAATAGAAGACACTATGTCAGACACAATATAATTTTTTGAACATGTAAAATAATATTTTTGAATGTTTAATTTAAGACGTACGTCGCTGTTAATCGCTTTGGAGCTTTGTGAACAAGGCACCATGCAATAGAAGATACTATGTAAATTTTTGAACATGTAAAATAATATTTTTGAATGTTTAATTTGTGACGTACTCCGCTCTTAATCTCTTTGGGAAGAAGACACCGTGTAACAGAAGACACTATGTCAGACACTGTAATTTGTTGAACATGTCAAAAATAATATTTTTGAATGTTTAATTTGTGACGTACGTCGCTCTTAATCTCCTTGGAGGGGGCTTAAGCCCCCAAAGCTCCCTCCGCGGGTGCGCCAATGAATCCACCTAACTAAATGCCGTAGTTTCAATGGAAAACTTTCGGAAAACTAATCACGTCAAGAGCTACATGAAGCAGTGTGTGGTGCAAAAGTCGCACAACATTTTCGTGAACACAAGTAGTTCTGCCCTAAAGAGTCATCCTTGCACCCAAAAAATGACGCAGTGAGTG
Source organism: Macrothele yani (assembly GCA_039090855.1). Classification (NCBI taxonomy): domain Eukaryota; kingdom Metazoa; phylum Arthropoda; class Arachnida; order Araneae; family Macrothelidae; genus Macrothele; species Macrothele yani. Next base: position 2,445,738 of record CM076991.1, read on the forward strand.
TAACAAACAAAAAACATATATCTCAATTACCTGGTATTTTCAATTACACATACACACAGTCAATTGACATTGTTTCCGGAAACAATCAGGCTGTACACTACCTTAAAGAGTCCTCCAACTCAATCGAAGTTCCGGCTGCTCCGTCACTCATAATTCCCATGGCAGCGGTTCTGTACCAATCAAAACTTTCCGTTTCTCGGAGGTTATATTGTTCGAGGTGTTCGTTAATGAAGGTTTTACTGTGTGTATTTTGTCGGTTACCATGTCCTAATTTAACTAACCGCAGGTGTGGGCTGTCTGTCGACATGTGTCGTTCGATGCAGTGCAGTGTTGCCACCTTTCACCGAGAGCACGAAGCTCTGACAAAAATTTAACCGTTTTGCCCTTTACAACCTGCTACCTGGAGCACCAGAAACGTATGCTACACTTAATATTTGTGTGTACGTGAATATTTATGCTCAAACGTGCGCCTTGGTGTGTGTGTGTGTGGGGGGGGGGGGGGTTCAGTATTGTCCTCACAGATTCTGGAACCAGATCTGCTTGATCTGTATTTCTGAGTGCCTCTTTTTGTCATTGTTAACAGGCACGTATGGGGGGGGGGTAGTAGTCCTGGTCCGGACCAGAATTGGAAACGGGTCAAAAACTTTGGACCCGAATCCGACCTGGATCTGTAACTGACCCGGACGAATCTGCTTTGAACTTATGGGCGCCCGCAGGAAATTTTTTCAAGGGGGGTCAAGTGTAATTTGAGGTTTGGCTAATATGTAGTAAACAGTAATTTGTGAAAATGAAAGGTTAATACTATTACTACTACTTACTACACTAGAACACTATACTATTATTATTATTAATTGATGCTGCTCTTGAAGAAAGTGTATGTTAGTAATAGGCATGTATTATCATGTACATTGGTAACTGTTTTCGAAATAATGAACAGTGTTGAGCAGGGCCACGCCAAGCCTTTTAAGTTCAGCACACAGCACCCTGAGCGGAACTTGTTTGGGCGTACTACCTTACGGTTTGCTAGGTTTTCCGCTTTCACGTTATCGTTTTCCAATTCCAAATTTCCAATAAAATTGGGATATCAAATTAAACGCCCCAAACTCCATTTTTCCTTGTGGTCCAGTTCTGTGAGTGTAAAAAAAAAAAAGTAATAAATAAAATAAAGGGAAAAATAATTCAACAGGGGGTGTCAAGGGACACCCGTGCCCCCCCCTGTCGACACTCATGTTTGAACTATAATATATATATATAGGGAGTTCATAAAGTCTCTTTGCAGTGGGTATCTTAGGTTAATATGGAAATCAAACAGATGTATTATTGAACGTATAATTTACTCATTTACAGGAAGTATTGAAACTATCGTCCTTCATTTGCAAGACAATAGTTTTACACATGTTTTGAAACACATCTGCGAGAGCCAAAAAGTCCCTCCGCAGTAATGTTAGGGCTGTTCCACCTAATTTTGATGGCGCTACAGTCAAAACTTTTGAATTCAGCAACTTGTGTGTTTAATTTCAGTTTTTGCTGTTTTTTTGATAACATATCAAGCCTCAGAATACATTTCACATCAATTTTCACAAGTTTATGAGGAATTCAAAATTTCCAAAATGTGTGTATGCTGTTTTCATCATTGCCCCTCAGAAGGAAGGGACACTTTTCCTTCTGAAGATACTCTTCCTTCATATTGCATGATAAATCATTTTTCAGTCCACGGGCACTACCAGCATCAAGCATAAAATTTCACAGTGCGCATTTTTCTTTGAAAATTTTTTTCTTTGCTTTTCAAAAATAAAACTGAAATAAAACCGTGTCTAGATCGGGTCACAAATACCTTGACTCGACAAGTTTGACCCGCTAGAAATTGTTGACCCGTGACCCGTTTCCATCTCTGGTCTGGACCTCCTTCAAATGTTTAAATATGCATTTTTTTTTTTAATATCACAAAACACTATATTTGAATAATCGCCAAACCAGTGTGCACATTTAAACATGCATTTTTGCAAATTATTAAATCAATGTAAATATTATGCCTCGATGTAGAGGTTTGCACTGATCGGGCTTGTTCGGGTCAGAGATAGAAACGGGTCAACGGGTCGACAATTTCTATCTGGTCAAACTGGTCGGGTCAAGGTGTTCCTGACCCGATTTCGACCCGGTTTTATTTCAGTTTTATTTTTGAAAAGCAAAAAGAAAGATTTTTTTTTTAAATACGCACTGTGGAATGTTGTGCTATAGATACTGGTGCCAGCGGATTGAAAAATGATTTGTCATGCAATATGAAGAAAGAGTGTTCTCAGAAGGAAAAGTGTCTCTTCCTTCTGATGGGCAATGATAAAAACAAGATCCACATTTTGGAAACTTTCGATTCATCATAAACTTCCGAAAATTGGTGTTGCCGTGAAACATATATTCTGAAACTTGATATGTTATCAAGAAAACAACGAAAACTGAAATTAAACATACAACAAGTTGCTTAATTCAAAAAATTTGACTGTATCGCCATCAAAACTAGGTGGAACAGCCTTAACATCACTGCGCAAGGGATTTTTGATTCTTGCAAATGTCTTTGAGAACATGTGTAAAACAGTTAGGTTATGTTTTAATAAGGACACGGTTTCAATACTTCCTGTAAGTAAGTGAGTAAATATATGATACGTTCCTATAATACATTTGTCTGATAACCTAAGATACCCAATGCGGAGATACTTTTTGAACGCCCTGTATATATATTATAGTTCGAAGCTGATTTTTCTGGTTCGGGGTCCTAGTCTGTTACAGATCCGGGGCGGGTCCATTTATGTGACGCCCGGGTTGAGTCGACTCCTTGTCCAATTTTTTTACCTGTTTCCAACTATGGTTCCGGTACGACAAAGTGAAGCATAATGAACCGGAAAGGAAGATGAAAAGTACTGTCGTTTAGTAGTTAAAAGTCGAAAAGTAGTTTAAAATAGTCTTGTACAAATTTATACGTAATGATTCGTTACTATTAAAAGCAAGAAGTTTTGTAAAATTCTAAATTCTTAAAAGGCATGAAGAAATAGCTCTTTTTCTCGGTGTTCATTGGAATTAGAGGAACAATATATTTCGCGCACACACACATGCAACTTTTCTGGACCCCAATTGAAATCCTGGATACGTGCATGTTGTTGAATCTTCTTTTAAATCGACACAGCCCTAGGGATTTTTTATCCTATTGTTTGTGGAAGCACAACAGTGGTAATTTCCTGTTGCTGTTTGTTTTCTGTTAGGCTTCTTCTTTTGTATGCCGTATCACGAATACTTCTGACTGACATATCAGATAACATTTTACGCGGATGCGTAGTTGTAAGCTGAATACCCTGTCGAGATTCCCGTTTTCGGTCCCGAATGGATTTTTAATCTCTTCGGCCACCTACATTTTATAATGGCACATCTGTGAGATCTGCTGACCAGGTATGCTGCTGCTGTGGAACTGATAAAGCAAGTCTACTTTATGTGGGTGTGGGGGCGGGGCTAACCTCTCCGTCTCTCTCTTCATGTTGCCGTCTGGGACGCCTGTAATACCCAGAATGTGCATAGCTTGACGCTGAGCCTCTTTCGGAATCTTGACATGCAAGGTTCTTTCGTCTGATGTATTATTGTTTTGTTGTTTTCATTCGTGGAGCAGCTCCTCTTTAAATTACGAAACCTGTCCAGCATCAAAACACCGCTATTTCTAAATCTGACGTGATGGGAATGAAATCAACACCAGTGCCGTTTTGGGTCTTATTATCACATACTAATGAGTAATTTTAACTGATTGTTAAATGCTTTGAAGATTTTTACCGAGGTGATTTGGCAGAGATTCAAGTACAGTTGAGCCGAAAAAAATGATTTAAACAAGAAAGATGACACTAAATTTTCTGTTGTAGGAAGCACGATTTTTGTATCCTTTTTGATGCGAATAAAATAAAAAAATATATATTCAATGGAACCAGTTAGAAAAAAAAAATCAACCAGATTTCTACAATCGATAAAATATCCAGAAAAAGAAACTTACTGACTCCCACCAGAGTCTAAAAAGTGTGTGTTACCAAAATTAACAAAAGGTGCACAAAAAGTTTCTTATAGTAGCAGTATCAGAGACAAATAGGTTTTGAAATAAAAAAAGTTATAAAAAGCAATATAGAAGGAAACATGATTTAACTACGCCTCGTAGCGGAAGAATTTTTCATAATTGAAAAGTTGGAAATATGCCAAAAATATTCTTTATAGCAAAAGCTGTGCTCTAAGAAAAAAAAAAAGCCTTTTGAAATAAGTCTCCTACAAACAGAGATAGCGAGAAAAAGGGTTTGACCTTTACGCCCTAGCGGGAAATCTGTGCATTATTTAAACAGGATAATGTTATCCATCTTTATTGTAGCGAATGGCTTATAGTAAAAAAAGAAAATTTCCAATAGGACTTCTAGAAGTGGAGACACAGCTGCAGAAGTGGAGATACAGCTGCAAACAAAAAATACACAAGCACCGCTTCGCGGCAGAACTGTGAACTACTAAAAACTTCATAAGTTCAAGCCTAAAATGTTCCACAAGGTGAATGATATCCATTGTTAAAAGAATTTTTTAAATCGGACATTTTGAAACAGATATCGAAGAAAATATTGAACATTTGCGCCCCTAGTGGGGAAGTTGTGCATTGTTTTGGAAAGGAAATCTACACAAAATGTTTTCATAGTTAATAGTATCTAACCGAAAAATAGTTTTTTCAATTGGGATTTTAGTCCCGCAGATACTGCTGCAAATGGAAAGGTTGGCACATTTGTGCATGAGAAATAGTTAAAATTATATGCAGAACGTTTTCACTCCGATAGAGAAGGGATTTTTTAAATGAGACTCTTAAAAGTAGAGATATCGACAAAAATAAACATCTACACCCTCTGGCGGAAAAACTGTGCACTACTTTAAGCAGAAGGTATTCTTTAAAGGTTCTCCGAGGTGAGCGTTATCGGTCCGCTGAAGAATGTTTACAGTCGAGTTTTCTAAGTTCAGATTTTGCTGCAAATACATCAGAAACAGAAATGAACAACCTGGTGGCCAAACTCTTCTCTACCAAAAATCAGAAATTTTATGTAAAGCATTCCCCACCCGAAGCTGTATCCGATTCAGTAAGAATTTTTGAAATCGGACTTTCAGAAGCAGAGATAGTGGGGAAATCCCAATTTACTTTTACGCCTCCTAGCGGAAAATATATACATTACTTGAAAAAGAAACTGTACCTAAAATATTCGTTATAAATGGTATCGAAAGGAAGACTTTTTTCAATAGGTTATTTAGAAGCAAATATATGGAATAAAATGTACTTTGAATTCTATAGCATCTGCTTTTACGCCCTCTAGCGGCAAAGTTATGCATCGTAAAAATCCGGAAAGCAAGAGTCATCGTTCTCATATTTCAAACTTTCCAATGCGAAAAGAATTTTTCAAATCGGGCTAATAGTTGCAGAGATATCGTGTCCATAGATGGACGAACAAAGTGATGCTATATAAGCACTTACTTTTTTCTACAAAAGACATGCTAATGAAGATAATTCTTTTTTTTTTTTTTTTTGGGGGGGGGTTGGGGATTTAACGACCAGCATAAGCAACTCGATGGACTGTAAACAGTCTCCCTTCCCTAATTTAGGGCCACTTGTTCCAGGGAAGGGAGAGAGCCAGTGCCGTAAGACAGACGTGACATCCATGCCTCACCGAGATTAGAACGCACCCATCTAGAACGACTGGTCAGAAGCCAGCGCTTATTAGACCACTGCGCTACTGGGGCGGGAAACAGGTTTTTCCTTAAAGCACCAAGAATGTCTGTTTTCTTAATTTTATAAAGTAATAGAATATTCGCATTATGGCTGCATTCTGTATGGCTCCTCGTATGATATAAATCTAGAAAATTGGCTTAGCAACTTTGGAAAAAAGAGATATGCACAAAGAAAATGCACCATTCATATCAATAGGAAAGAAACGCAGTCACTGCATCACACGAGCGCCCCTGGTTTCTGTTTGAGTATTTTGGCCGTTACAACCGCCGAGAAACTTGTACTTCCGTTATACCGACTATACTTCGATTCACCCTAAGATCACACTGATGGGAAAGGTACGTGAAACCTACCTCCGCAACTAAAAGTAGTTCCGAACATTTTCCGTGAAAACCAACTCATTTATTGCCCGAATCATACTTTATATTGCCCTAGCTGTTTACTCATAAGTACATATACTTATTTTAGACACAAATCTAATAAAAATGATCTATTTTCAGAAATTAAGTTTTAAAATTAGACCAACACACGCATGCGTAGATATGCAGTGTTTGGGAGACAAGGCTCCTCTCCTTACCCCTTCACCACCACCACTAATCCTTCCTGGGCAGGAGGAAGGGGCTGCTGCAACGGGGTGGTGACAATCGCTCCTTACCCATTATTTACAGCTGAAAGCAAGTTCAGCGAGTGCGTAGGCTCTTGTAACTTAAACTGAAGTGTCATCTTAAGGTGAATCGAAGTATAATAAATGAGTGATGCATGACCGAAAGCTTGCAAAACGCGATCTCAGATCTTGACAAGTTGAGACTTGGAGCTAAGAGCGTGTGACAGTGCAGGATCATTGACGCCCATAGATCTGTTTCTAGGAGGGGGCAAAAAGCAATTTTAATAAGAATAGCATTTACAAACACCATATGAAAATTTTCATTGTGCCTTCTTGTCCAACCCCTTTTCTATGACACTGTCAACATATAAATTTAATTGCACATTGTAATTATGTGTTGAGAATTTCTGGGAAAATTTTCGGAAGATGGGTAAATGAAATTAGACAACATGTTAGGACTATAAGGAAATTTCTTTGCCGTTATTTTAATCCATTTGGCTACTTGTGCCACAAAAACCCAGAAATCACTTAAATGGTCACCGAAAAATGAAAAATTACCCTCAAGGATAATTTCTGGAAAAAAAATTGAGAGATCTTTGCCCAGCAGCGAATAGCTGCTTCAAAGGATATTTTTTTTTTTATTTCTTCCTCTTTAAAATACTTTTTTTTTTTATTGAAGGTTTAACGACCACCGTGAGCAACTCGATGGGCTATAAGCAGTCGCCCGTCCATAATTTAGAACCACTGGTTCCAGGGAAAGGAGAGCCAGTGCTGTAAAACAAACACAACATCCATGCCTCACGGGATTCGAACCCGGACCCATCTCGAATGAATGATCATAAGCCAGCGCTGATACTTTTCCATACGGTATGTATGGACATTGTTCTCCAACATGCAATGGAAAATTTCATTATTACTTTCTACTGTGAATTCCAAACGTTTTTCCCATTTTTACTGCATAGACACGCATCCACAAATTCTACAGAAAACTTGACAGTTGTAATTAGTGTTATCGCGAAAATCTCTGACCTTCCAAGAACAGAAAGGACATGATCTGTTCTTTGAAGGTGCTTCAGAGATTTTCGCAATACGTGCCCCCTCTTGTTTTCCTATATGGGTACACATGCGCAGGATGTGTATAATTTCAAACGCAAATTGATACTAATGAAATTAATCTTTCACCGAAATTTTCGGGGAGCTGTTGAGAATATTTCCATTGACATTAAATTGTAATAAAATTTTGTCAAGGATTAAAAAGAATTAAGATGCTTAGAGTGTTCCTCGAGCCATCACTGGGTGGTTGCGGCCAGGTGAGGTGGCGCACTGTCCTGGTGAAACAGACCATCGGCCTCAGGATGCGCAAAGGCCATGAAAACGTGTAAGTGATCAGCCAGCACATATTGGTTGCGTGCAGCGGTAAGAACCTCTTCAGACACACTAAGGGACTTAGTGTGTCCCATGAGAAGTCTCCCCAAACCATCACATATCCACTACTGCCTTGAACAGGGTCACCTGGTACAAAAGGGCCATGACCTCATGCTGTTGGCGCCACACCCCACCATCTTGGTACAGCTGAAACGGGGTTCATCTGACCTCCATGCTTCAGGGGTGCAGTTTCGATGTTCCCGGCACCAGGCGAGGCATGTAATATCCGATGATGAGCAGTCAACAGGGGCACACGAATAGGGGCGTCGGCTCCCGTAGTCCAGCGTGCGGCCATACCGTTCGCTTGCTGATCACGCTGTATATATCACACCACTACCGCTTGCTGTTTGCAAATCATATCCAGCTTTTAAATGTCGAAACTTGTGCTTCCGACATGTAAGCTGGATATGATTTGCGCCGCCGGTTGGTCAGTACGCAAGCGGTACACTGTAAACAATATCCTGAAATTCACGGACAAGTTTCCGTCATTTCTTTCGTCAATTAACGAAGCATGTGCTTGATACAACCTTTTCTGTGAAATGACGGAAAGAAACCTGAATTTAACGAATTTTTCGTACAACGGGAAAACTCTGAATTTTCAGAAACCTTTCCGCAGTTTCTTTCTTATATTGACGGTAAATTACCGTTTTAAAAACGTGTTTAAGGAAAATTCTAAATTTTCAGAAACCTTTCCGCAGTTTCTTTCTTATATTGACGGTAAATTACCGTTTTAAAGACGTGTTTAAGGAAAATTTTAAATTTTCAGAAACCTTTCCAGTTTCTTCCTTATATTGACGGTAAATTACCGTTTTAGAGGTGTGTTTAAGAAAAATTCTAAATTTTCAGAAACCTTTTCGCAGTTTCTTTCTTATATTGACGGTAAATTACCGGTTTAGAGATGTCTTAACGGAAAATTCTGAATTTTCAGAAACCTTTCCGCAATTCCTTTCGTATATTACCGTAAAATCTCCGTTCGCACTTTTTCTGTATCCGTGTGACGAGAAATTACTCGTAATGGAGCGATTCGTGAGAATACTTTGTTAAGTTAACTTTTGCATTTCACTCATCTGTGGAATTTTGAAGATCCGTAGCGAGATCGGATATTGTGGATAGCATATCGCATGGATTTTGTTTATTGTGGCATAGGTTATTTCTTCTCCTTACCCCTATTTGGTGCACCAGCTGCTTATTATATATTGTGTTACTGTAAGAAAACGGGTACTTATTGTACAGATGATTATACGATGTCTGTGCATCAGTCTTTGAACAACTTAAGACAAGAGCTATTATAGCTATCAAGAGTAAACTTTGTATTTGGTTTTTTGGGTGTGAAATCATCATCATCATCATTGTCAACCATAATCAATCCACTGCTGGACGAAGGTCTCCCCAAGTTTCCTCCACAACGGTCTGTCTTGTGCCAGTCTCCTCCATGTCACCCCTGCATACTTTCGAATTTCATCCACCCATCTCCCATGTGGTCTTCTTCTGGGTCTTTTCCTGTCCCTTGGAATCCAATCTAAAATTTCAGCTGTCCATCGATGATCTGTCCTTCTGGCAGTATGTCCAGCCCATTGCCATTTCAGGGATTTAACTCTGATCATGATGTCTTCCACTCTTGTCATTTTTCGGATCCACGAGTTCCTCTTCTTATCTCTCCTGGTTACACCAAGCATGCACCTCTCTATGCCTCTTTGAGTTGTCTGCAGCCTTTGTATGTCTCTTTTAGTTAAGGTCCACGTCTCCGCACCATACGTAAGCACGGGAAGGATGCATTGATCAAACACTTTTCTTTTAAGACATAATGGCATATTGCTCTTGAAAATTATGCTGTTTCTTCCAAAAGCTCTCCAGGCAAGTTTTGTACGCCGATTAATTTCTTCATCAATGTGACCCTCACTTGATATCTGCTGTCCAAGATAAACGTACGTGTCTGTTATCTCCAGCTTTTCTCCATCAATCAATAAATCTTCATTTCTTGTAAAAGCATTGAACATCACTTTTGTCTTCTGAAAGTTCATTTTTAATCCCACTTCTTTACTCTTGTCAGCAAGTTCCTGGATCATACTCTGTAGCTCTGATGGGGTAGTTGCAAAAATGACTATGTCATCAGCAAAACGAAGGTGGGTTAGATAATCTCCATTAATCTTTATCCCCTTGTTTTCCCAGCTCAGTGACTGAAAAACACCCTCCAATGTGGCATTAAAGAGCTTCGGAGATATGGTGTCACCTTGTCTCACTCCCTTTCCAATTTTTACGTGTGTTGTATTTTCAAACAGCCTAATCTTTGCACTTGCATTTTCATAGATGTTATTAATAATATTAATGTATGCATCTTCAATACCGCAGGTTTTCAGAGCCATTGTAACTGCTGATGGTTTCACCGAATCAAAGGCTTTTTCATAATCGATAAAAGCCATGCACAATGGAAGTTCATATTCCCTCGCTCTTTCAATTAATTCTCTCAGCACGTGGATATGATCTATTGTGCTGTAGCCAATAGATGGGTGTGAAATAATACCTTAAAAATACATTTCCCCTTTTTTAAAAATAACTCGGTCATTGTCAGTTTAAAAAAGTAAAGACGCAAAGCATTTTGTTGCTTCGAAAAATCACGATGAAAAAATGTTTAACTTGTAAAAAGTCCTCCTACAGAAAAAAAAAAAAAATTAGAAACCTATTTAGAAAAATAATAAGCTCCAACAGAAAATAAAATGACTAAATCATTCGCATTAATGACAAAAAAAAAAAATCGTCGTCGCGGAATTTATTTTATGATGTACAAGACTCCAATTGCCGAGCGTTTGTGGTTCAGTTGTTAAAGGCGCAAGTTACCCGTTGAACCAGCTCTAACGACGGGGGTTCGATCCTGACCTCAGTGGAAGGATTATCTGGAGTAAGTGCTGTACAGGGACATCGATTTTAGCGGAATTTCAGTTTAAATACGGAAGAACCTGAAATGAAATCTTCTGAAATAAACGGAATTTCTGCCATCGGAAAATTTGTGACAATACGGAAGTTAAAATAAACGGGTACTTTTAAAAACTGAAATTTCTGAGAAACACGTATACCTTCCGGCAATTGTGCTGCACGGTATTTTCAGAAATTTTCCGTGAATTCACACCACTTTATTTTTTACAGTGTACGAGCCCAGTTAGTCTAACGTCGACCCTGATCATCAATGGCGTGTGGTCGGCCACCGCTTACTGTCTGGTAGCTGGTACGCCCGTCGATGGTATTCTCAGGTACACTCTTGATACGGTTGCCCTCGTGAGCCATAGAGTTCTTACCCCTTGGGCGATAGAATGACCCATCTGTCTTGTGCCCACAGTGCCCCCACTATCAAAGTCACTCAGATCACCACGTCTACCCATGTTCGTCGATTACAATACCCTGTTGAGCAGTCCTACTGTCAGCCTATTTATAGCCTGTGTTCGGTTTGGGTCTGTTCCAATCTGCGCGGGGGATGCCCGTATCAACTGCCTATCACCCCTGTCTCTAATGTATTCTGTACTGAGTTGAGTGTATAATTTTCCACTTTGCATTGTGATTGAGAACGCTTTCTAAACACAGGTCAAGGATTTGAGAACGGAATGACGAAACAAAAAAAGTACTTCGAAGAGCCAACGCACTCACTGAGCCTTCGGGGACGGCCGAGTCCGCGTCACTCCCCACTGTGTTCTGCTGTTAGCAGCTGTCAATCACTTCCCCCATCAAGTCAGTGGCATCCTTGTCTCCCAAACACTGCATATCTACGCATGCGTCAGTTGGTTTAATTTTAAAACTTAATTTCTAAAAATAGATCATTTTTAGATTTGTTTAAAATAACTGTATGTACTTATAAGTAAACTGCTAGGGCAATATTTACAGTATGATTCTGGGCAAATAAGTGCATTGGTTTTCACGGAAAATTTTGGGAATTACTTTTAGTCGCGGCGATAGGTTTCATGTACCTTCCCTTTCAGTGTCATCTTAGGGTGAATCGAAGTATTATTGAAATTCTTTAAGCAAACAATGTAATAACGCAATCAATAAAGATCACTTTCGATATGGGCGATTTGAAAGTCCTAAATTTACCACTGCAGAGTAGAAAAAGAGGAAAATACGCCCACAAAGAAAGAAAAGAAAGGAGGGGGAAGAAGGTTTTTAAAAACATGGAACCATTGCAAACCTGTACAAATGTTATGGACGAAGTAATCAATAACCAATTGACATATTAAGCCTGCTTACCGCGTCTAGGCAACGAACGAAAGTGTCGCTAGATGGTACAGAATTTACCAGGGATGGGATTCTTGTTTTCACTTCCCTGTTCTGAAACAATGGCAAAAGTATGAGCCAAACAGAGTTCGAGAGAAAGAGAGACAGATGATGACAGCGTTCTGACTGGCTTTCTGATTTAGAATGGAAGCTGCTCGAAAAAGAAATGGCAAAAGTATGAGCCAAACAGAGTTCGAGAGAAAGAGAGACAGATGATGACAGCGTTCTGACTGGCTTTCTGATTTAGAATGGAAGCTGCTCGAAAAAGAAACGACCCGGACATCGTAATCAAAGACCACAATGGACTTGCAGGAGAGCTAATTTTTCTGTTCTATCGGATAACTACAAGGGATGTAAATCTAAGCAGAAAGTTTTTCTTTTAGTTTCGGAATGTAGCTGCACTTGTACATCAACGTGTGATTTAAAAAAAAAAAAGAAGAAAGAAATGCGTTTCAGCCAGAGGTACTCCGAAAGCGAAGAGACGGATAAGAACAAGAGAATCGTCCAGACAAGAAGCATACCGGTTTGCCTCAATTTGCCTTGAGCCAAGGCATATTTAAAAATTAGCCACTTCGTCTAATTTTTTATTAATTCACAGCACGAAGTCTGCATAACCTTGATGGGAATTACATCAAGCGATCAAAAGCCATCGGTGACCTTGAACTTTGTAGAAAGTGACTTTTTTAGAAATTAAGGTCCAAGCTGTAGTAATTAGGGACGGTACTAGGGTGCTTGACACTCTAGGCAAGCCACCAATCAGCTTTGCGCCCCCAAAATTTATTTTATTCATTTGTATGATTAAACATATTGTATTTATTCAGTAACTTCAAGATGCAAAAAGACAAAACTAATTGAAACTACATTTATTTACTTACTGGTCCAATGTAAATTAAATTTTCTTTTTCTGAGCAAGTTCGCAAGGCCCTTTCCTGGATCCCCCGATAGAAAAAAATAAAAAATAAAAGAGAAAAAGAAAAAGTGTAGTTATCAAATGAATATAGTGGTAGCACCTCTCTTATTGTTGCTCCTTGTTCTTATTAAAAAATAGCCTTACTGTGACAGTTGCTCACCTTTGAGCATTGCTACTATTTGTGGTAGAAGTGGACAATCTTGATATTTCCATTGAAAGCCGGATAATACAGAATGTGTTTCTTTAAAAAAAAAAAAAAAAATCTGTGCCACACTCAGGTGTCCCCTGACTTACCTTCTACATGGACTGGCCCATGGGCGCCTATAGCTCAGTTTTCAGAAGCGAGCAAAGAGGAATTATAACTATGAATAACGCACAGAAACGCCATATGCAAATTTCCACTGCGCTTTTTTGTAATCTAACCGTTTTTACCACATAATCAACACGCAAATTTGATTGGAAGCCAGATGACCCAAAAACGACATAAAAAAAGATGGATAAATAAAATTACACAGCATGTTAAAACACTAAAGAAATTTCTTTGTCTTTGTTTTGATCCTTTCGGCCACTTGGGTGGTGTCATGCGACACGAAACCCCAGAGATCAGTCATCAAGAATGAAAAAATACCCTCAGGACAAATTTCTGTGATATTTCGGAAGATTTTTGTCCATGAATAAAATATAGGGGATTACATCATTATTCAACACAAATTTCGAATGACATGGATATTACGTCAGATAATATCTGAAAACTTGAAAATTTCGTCGTCCTGCAGCGTAAATCGAACCCGCGTCTCCCGGATAGGGCTCGAGTATGTTAACCACTACCCCACCCAGAACGACCAAGTTTCCGATTAATTTCAATCTAACCATCACAGGAAACTTACTCGTTCTGGGTGGTGTAGTGGTTATCATATCGGGCCCTTGGAAAAACACAAGTTTCGTTAAACCTCCAATCAAAAAAAAAAAAAAAATACAAGTTTGTCCGCGACGAGCATCGAACCTGTGTCCCCCTCACTCCAGAGTAAGTCGCTCTCCCAACTGACCTACGTGGATGTAATGTCTCGCTGCAGATTTGTCGTCTTGAGACATGTTTTCACCTCTCTAGTATGTCACGCCCTCTCTGGGAGACGCGGGTTCGATTCCCGCTCCAGGACGACGGAACTTTTAAGTTTTCAGATATTATCTGACGTCATATTACACCAATCACCAATATTATCCATGTCAGATTTACACCAATAAACGGATTCACATCTTCCAAATTTGTATTTATCTTTGTCCAGTATTGAATAGTTGACGCTGAGTTATCAGGTAATACCAACGTTCTTCGCTGGCCCACTGACCTGAGATATTTTTCATTTCATACTTTTCCATATTGTACGTGTGTACGCTGTTCTCTAACGTACACTGGGGAATTTTCTTATTGTTTTTCAGACAAAATTCCCAACATTTTTCCTGTTTTTACGGCATACACATGTATCCAGAAGTCCCACAGAAAAATTAGTAATCAGAATTAGTGTCTTCACAAAACTGTGTACTACCGTCCAAAAACTGAATGGGCATGATTGGAGTTCCAGGGAAGGGAAAATGCCTCCTCTTGCTCCCCTGTATGAACGCCCGTGGTCTGGCCTGCTTTATGGCAGCTTTTTGACAGAAGCGCGTTTTCGCGTCGGCGTCGGATTTACTGCAAGCTGACATACCCAATTTATAAGTGCAGGTTTCCATTTCTCGCTTACTCAAGGAATAAGAATTCGTATATAAGTTAGATCAATATCGAAAGGACAACAGAAGATGAATACTCTTTTTGTCATCTTTATGTATTTTTTTTTATTTATTTACAAATTCGATTTCATCCACTCGACGTTCACCTCTCACATCAGTGGCACGCGGAGCACCACGTGCCATTAATGTGAGAGGTGAACGTCGGCTTCAAAAGTCTGTGAGGGTCGACACGTTACAGTGGAGCAACTCACTGGCTGAATGAACCAGAGGGCTACGGGAAGTGTGTCTAAAACGACAGTTCAGCGAACCCTGCTGCGTATGGGGCTCCGATGCAGACGGATGGTCACTGCACCTATGCTAATGCTAACGAAGATGCATCTGCAGAAAAAGCTTACATCTGCACGGCAGTATCGGAATTGGACCTCCGCTAATGGACAAAGGATTGCCTTCTCCGATGAGTCACGTTTTCTGCTTCATCGAACGAATGGACGTATA
Source organism: Macrothele yani (assembly GCA_039090855.1). Lineage (NCBI taxonomy): Eukaryota > Metazoa > Arthropoda > Arachnida > Araneae > Macrothelidae > Macrothele > Macrothele yani. The sequence continues at coordinate 2,460,918 of CM076991.1, forward strand.
AGGCGAGAAACATCGGAGAACAAACACTCTTCAACCATTGCTGGCAGAACACAAGCTGGTGGGTGCAGAGTTATGGTCTTGGAAATGTTTTCGTGATATTGTCTGGATCCACTCATACATGTGGACCGAATTCGTTATGAATCCATCCTTGCAGACAACGTACACCCATACACGCAGATTGTCTTCCGTGGGGCAGATGGGATCTTCTAGCACGACAGTGCGACGTGTCACACAGCTAGAAATGTCAGAGAGTGGTTGGAAGAGCACGACGAAGACTTCAAAGTACTTCCCTGGCACCCTCATTCCCCAGACTTAAACTCCATTGAGCAGCTGTGGGACCACCTCGATCGTGTTGTTCGCTTTATGGATCCTCCACCACGCACCCTCCAGCAGCTGTCAGATGCACTGCAATCAGCATGGCTCCACATACATGTGAACACCTTCCAGCACCATATTGAGTCATTCCCAGCCCGTCTAGCTGCTGTCTGCGCTGCACACGGCGGTTACTCTGGACATTAACTGGTGATCACAAGGTGACTCAACCGTGTATAAGAGTATTATATTATATCTCTTCCTCCGAGGCGCGTAGCACTTGTTTGTGTTATGTTTCCGAAAGTCTCAATGAACAACAGCAGAACTGTCGACTAGTGGACTTTGTCTCAGTCATAAAAATGACACTGCAGTGTGGTACTCAAAACTAAGCGGATCGAATAACGCAATATATCATCAAGGTGGTTGGCTTACTCGTCTGCAGTAAGGATTTTAGAACAGGACGCCGTTAGAAAAAAAGAGAACGCTTCGCAAGACATTAATATTTCAACGAATCCGCATCTCATTGACCTTCAAGTTCATATTTGGAGCCTGGTACATTAGAAAGAGTATGTGATCTGCGGGCGCTAGGTACAAGCAGCCTGTCTGGCCTAGTTGTTTCGTGGGTCGTGTTTGGATGCATGCCCTTGTGGAACGTTCCTCAGAATTTAATCTGCACGATTATCAGTAGTTTATTAACAACATTTACCATACAATGTATTTTGATGTGCATATTTACACGTTAGTTTTTGCGTTATGTCCCGCAGAACGCAAAAGCGGCCTCGTTCTCTCTCTCTCTCTCTCTCTCTCTCTCTCTCTCACTTTAGAAGTATCTTTCACTGTCCCGCGACCCTCTCGCAGACTCGTCTCCTCTTTAGTTCTTTAACTAATGTCTTTTGGTACCGCCTTCATGCATGTGAAGGCAACCTAATATATCTATTCAAGTTGAAGACAACTTTCTTGAAAAGCACGACACAACATGGTGTTCTTAAAAACAGTCTTTCCTAGATGGCGATGCAGTTTTTAAAGGGACAGGATTGCCTTTTTCATACAATCATAGGAAAGATCGCAGGGTGCGAAAAAGAGTTCTTGTAACAAATAAGAATCACGCTTTAACACCATTGGCTGTTACTTTACACCCCCCCCCTCCAGCAGGATGCGCTTCCGACAACCTTACATAAGCGCTGTAATTGTTTTTACGTAATAAACCAGAGAGAACTTTTATATACACTGTAAACAATTTTCTGAAACTCACGGGCAACTTTCCGCCATTTAACGAAGCATATTTATGATACAACTTTTCCCCTGAAATGACAGAACGAAACTTGAATTTCAGGGATTTTTCGTACCACGGGAAAATTCTGAATTTTCGGAAACCTTTCCGCAGTTTTTCTTATATTGACGGTAAATCACCGTTTTAGAATTGTGTTAACGGAAAACTCTTAATTTTTAGAAACCTTTCCGCAATTCCTTTCGTATGTATATTAACGGAAAATATCCATTCCCACTTTTTCCGTATCCGTATGGTGAAAAAATAACGGTAATACGAGCGATTGGTGAGAATACTCGGGGTTTGATTAAACTTTTAAATTTCAATCTTCTGGCGAATTTTGAAGTTCTGTAGCGAGATCGAACACTGTGGATAGCATATCTCATGAATTTTGTTTATTGTGGCACAGGATGTTTTTCTCTCCTCTCCCTATTTTGCGCACGGGGTTATTTATTATATATTGTGTTACTGTAAGAAACCGGGCACTTAACTTATTATACAGATGATTATACGATGTCTATGTATTAGTCTTTAATCAACTTAAGGCAAAAGCTATTATAGCTATCGAGACTAAATTTTATGTTATTTTTGTTTTGTGAAATATAATATTATTAAAAAGTATATTTCCCCTTTTTTAAAGATCCCTGAAAGTGATTGTCAGTTTAAAAAAATCAAGTTGCAAGCACTTTGCTTCGAAAAACCAGGATGAAAAATACTTAATTTGTGAATGTCCTCCTACAAAAAAACCAAAAACAAATATGTTATAAACCTATTCAGAAAAATAATAATCTCTAACAGAAAATAAAATGACTGAATCACTCACATTAATGACAAAAAACGAAATTCCATCACCGCGAAATTTGTTTTACGATGTACGTGAGTCGAATTTCCAAGCGTTCGTGGCTCAGTTGTTAAAGGCGTGAGTTTCCTGTTGAGCTAGCTCCAACGTTGGGGGGTTCGATCCTGATCTCGGTGGCAAGATTATCTGGGGTAAGGGTTGGCAAGTACAGGGTCCTCGATTTTGCGGAATTTCAGTTTATGTACGGGAAAACCTGAAATGGACTTTTCTGAAATAAATGGAATTTCTACCAACGAAAAATCTGTGAAAATACGGAAGTTGAAATAAACGGGCACTTTTAAAAACGGAATTTTCTGAAAAAGACTGATAGCTACCAGCAACTTTGCTGCACGTTATTTTCAGAAATTTTCCGTGAAATCACACCACTTATTTTTTACAGTGTACATTTATACCACCTTCAATCAATATTCTATCTAGTTTAATGCAGACTGGTTAATGGCGTTCAGCGTGCCCGTACTTCCGTTATACGCGTACTTCAACATGGAGCCTGTTTCTACTGTCATATTTTTGTAGAACGACTGGTTTTCCTAGCTGACGCTTTCTAAATCTCTTTGTACCCCCACGGCCCGAGCTCACCTTGTGACGGAATACATTTCGTTTACTCTGGAACGATAACATCACCGAAGGGATAGCTGTTAATCCAGCTGATGGGGGATGGCGTCCCCATGGCCCGAGCCGATTTTCTCTTATTGTTTTGCTTTTTTCGTCTTTAGTTCATATATTGACATGTGCCCGCCTCAGTTGTAGGCTGCTGAGATTGTGATGAGGCGCCAGCTCCGGGTTTTGTTCCTTGTTCCCTCCCCTGTCTTTTCTCTTTTCTGTTTTTCCGGAGCTGGTTAGCTTAGACCTACCTGCACGTTTGCCGTGTGCGGTGACCCGTACAGGTGGAAACGGGGAGGCTGCGGTATCTGGGGGCCGGGTTGTAGTTTTCTCCAGATGACAACACTCCTCTTTGCCCTTTGCTTCACTCTAAATGGGAGGCTGGGAGCTAACCCACTCCTACTCAGGAAGTCTGTGGCCGTGTGGCGCCCAGACTTCTAGCGGCTTGTCGTTCTGTTCGGCAGGGTGAGTTTGGAGGTAGGGTGGGCATGCCAAAGGGGTGTTCCCCGGGCACGGGAAAGTCTGGGTGCACACCGAGCGTATGTCTGCCCTACCAACTTGCTATATCCGCTGACTATCCCTAGAGCCGTGTCCTGCGTCCTCTTGGGCTTGCGGACCTCCGGCTCTCCCTCGTTGGGCTCGGTAGTGGGTGGGGAGGTCGGCGGACGAATTTTTTCTCTTCTTCATGGCAACACAAAGTGTTTCCCATGCTACCACGTTAAAGCGCCCTGTGGAGGATGGTACACCTTCCTCCACAAAGAAACTTTTCTCAACTCAATGCAATGCTCTGTTTCTTTTAATAAAATCTGGTGACTCTTCACAGTCACTCAGTTCGAAGAGTCCCTTCTGGATCAACAAGGCTCTGCAGGCCGTTGCTGGCTCTCCAAAGAGTGTCAAGAAGCTCCCTTCAGGGGATCTTCTCGTGGAAACCTCTAATCCACGCCACAGTGCCACCTTGCTGGACACGACCGTTTTGCTTGGCATTCCTGTTCAGGTTTCTCCCCATGGTTACCTCAATTCCTCTCGCGGTGTCGTCAACTCCCGCGACCTGCTTGAATGCAGCGATGAGGAATTGCTGGAGGAACTTGGTGAACAGCATGTCATTGGGGTTCGACGGATTCTTTTTAGGCGGGATGGGAAATCTATTCCCTCCCGTAACATCATCCTCACCTTTGACTCCCCAACCCTGCCTACTTCCATCAAGGCAGGTTATTTACGGCTTGATGTTCGGCCGTATATCCCGAACCCCTTGCGATGTTTCCGGTGGCAGCATTACGGTCACTCCCAGCAGTCTTGCCGTAATGTTGCAAAGTGTGGTCGCTGTGGTTCCACAGAACACTCTTTGGCGGAATGCTCTGCAGAGTCTGATCATTGTGTCAACTGCGAAAGGACTCATCCTGCTTCTTCTAAGCAGTGTCCAAAGTGGATAGAGGAACAGGCAATCCAACGCCTGAAGACAACTGAGCATTTCTCGTATCCCGAAGCTAGACGGCGGATCGCCCCTTTACAACCAGGCCGGCGGTCATATGCTTCAGTTGTGGTGCAGAAGGCTTCAGTGGCGGTCCAGACTGAGGTGACCATCCTAGCGCGGTGTCCTTATGATTTTGAGGACATCGTTGCTGCTATATTGGAGGCGCTGAAGTCTCGCCGCATTGCATCCAAGGCAACATCAACATCGTCGCCTAAACCTTCCTCTATGCTTACTGTCTTCGCACACACCTGTGTGCGTGTGTCTCCAGGAGACAAAGCTTCGCACGACGGACACTCCTTCGCTGCGGAGACATTCTTTTTCCGCAAAGATCACCAGGACGGCGTTATTGCCTGCGGAGGAGTGGCCGTCGTTGTTCCTCATGGTGTTCCTCTCACTGCAGTTGCCCTTCGGACGACTTTGCAGGCAGTGGCAGTGAGAGTGTCTGTGAACACACTGTTCACAGTGTGTTCCATCTACATACCACCAGATGAAGCTGTAAGCCTTTCGGATCTGGAAGATTTAGTTGACCAGCTGCCGCCTCCTTTCTTCATCTTAGGAGATTTCAATGCACACAATCCGTTGTGGGGTTCTACCACTCGAGACTCCAGGGGCCGTGTTGTTGAGTCCCTTCTCTCCAACACGTCCCTCTGTCTCCACAACACCGGGCAGTCACTTATTTTCATGAACCCACCAGCTCGTACTCAGCCATTGATCTGTCTCTGAGTTCACCATCATTATATCCTGCCTGGTCCTGGAGCGTGTCTGGTGATCCCATTGGCAGCGATCACTTTCCCATCTTTCTCCGTCTAGCGAGTGGCGGGTACCGTTACCCTACTCGCCCTGCTAGATGAAATATTGATCGAGCCAAGTGGGACACATTCACGGCTTCGGCAAGTATTACTCCAGCTATGGTGACCTCAGGAACGGTCAATGACGCTGTTGCAGCGGTGACGGATTGTATTGTGCAAGCGGCAGAACTTACCATCCCCAGGACGTCGACTAACCTTCCACGTTGCCCGAGACCTTGGTGGAATTCCACTTGCATGGCAGCTCGTCAGGCCCAACATCGGGCTTGGGGTAGGTTTCGTCGGTACCCCACCGACGCGAACCTACTTGCTTTCAAGAAAGCCAAGTCTTAAGCGCGATTGGTTCGTAGGCGTAGTCAACGGGAGTCCTGGATACAATATGTATCCGGGATTAACACCACTACCAGCCCTAAGATCGTTTGGGACAGGATCCGTAAGATTCGGGGACAGTACCCATATGGGGAAATCTCCATTCTTGAGAGTGATGGACGAACGGTTGCTGACGCTCAGGGTATTGCTGACTGTCTGGGCGCCGCTTTTTCTTCGGTGTCCAGCAGCAGCAATTACCCTGCTTCGTTCCGGCAGTTACAGCCGCGGCTTGAAAGGTCCAAGATTTCTTTTGGACCGTTTTCTTCCGAAGAGTATAACAGCCCGCTGACTGCCGTGGAGCTGAAGACCACTCTGAATAGGTCCGGCCGGACATCTGTCGGACCAGATAACATCCATTACGAGATGCTGAAGCACCTTTCTCCGTCCTCTCTTGAATGTCTGCTAATCCTGTTTAACAGGATTTGGCAAGAGCATGTCTTTCCCGAATCTTGGCACACAGCTATTGTCGTTCCTGTTCCCAAACCTGGTAAAGAGCCCACCAACCCGTTGAACTACCGGCCAATTGCTATGACGAGCTGCCTTTGCAAAGTACTCGAGCGTATCATCAATTTTCGTCTAATTTTTTATTTGGAGTTTCATCACATTTTTTCACCTCATCAGAGTGGATTTCGCAAATCTCGATCCACCACCAATCATCATCTTCGCCTTGAGATGTCTGTCAGGGAGGCGTTTGTCCGGCGTCAGCACATGGTCTCCATATTCTTCGACATGGAGAAAGCCTATGACCGTACCTGGAGATACGGCATTCTCCATGATCTGCACGAGTGCGGATTGCGGGGAAACTTACCATCTTTCATCGCCGGATTTCTCCAGGACCGGAGTTTCCGTGTGCGCGTCGGGTCGACCTTCTCTGCGGTGTACCCGCAAGAACAGGGTGTACCTCAAGGCTCCATTTTATCAGTCACTCTGTTCACCCTTCGTGTGAATCACATATTCAAACTGCTTCCTCCGACGGTTCGTGGAACCATGTACATGGATGATCCACAGATCTCTTGCGCCTCCGTTAACATGCGCACCATCGAGAGACAGCTCCAGTCTGCCATTACCAAGATCTCTCACTGGGCTTCCCAAAATGGATTTGGCTTCTCGACGCAGAAGACCGTTTGCGTGCATTTTTGCCGCAAACGGGGTCTTCACCAGACCCCAGCCTCCGTCTGGGGTGTTCTACCATGCCCGTGGTGTCAGAAGCCAAGTTCCTTGGGCTAACTTTTGACCGAGCGCTCACCTTCCGACCTCACATTCAGTCTTTGAAGGTGAAGTGCACGAAGTCATTGAGTATCCTGAATGTCCTCTCCCGAACATCTTGGGGCTGACAGGTGCTCAATGCTTCGCATTTACCACTCTCTCATTCGGTCAAAGTTAGACTTCGGATGCATTACGTACGGTTCAGCACGTCCATCGGTTTTAAAGCCTTTGGACCCCGTCCATCACCAGGTATTGCGGCTATGTACTGGTGCTTTCCGTACCTCTCCCGTACATAGCCTGTATGCGGAGGCTTATGAACCGCCGTTATGCATCCGTCGTAAGCAGCTGTCTCTTCAGTTTTATATAAAACTGAAATCCCTTCCTGATTATCCACTGTATGGTTCCATCTTCCAACCGGACTGTGTCCGCTTGTTTTCCAACCGCCCCTCCTGTGTTCCGACGTTCGTGATTCGGATGTCTGCCATAGTGCGCGATGCTGGTCTAGACTTGTCACGGATTGGTTTGACCCGGTTCTACAATGCACTGCCTTGGCAGCCGGTTCAAGCAACGGCTGACCTTTCCCTTTGTGTGTGTGGCCAAAGTCTTCCACTCCTGCTCTGGTGTACCAGCAGCTCTTTGCCGAGAAACAGTCTCTCTTCCCGGATTTCGTGCCTGTATTTACTGACGGTCGAAATCCAGTGAGGTTGTTGGAGCCGCTTTCGTGTGTGGCGATGCCTCCCATGCTGAGAGGCTTCCGCCTGAATCCACCGTCTTTTCGGCAGAGATGCGTGCGGTACACCTCGCTTTGTGCCACATACAGTCTCGGTCACATCGTCGCGCTATGGTTTGCTCTGATTCCCAGTCCGTCATCCAAGTTTTATCTTTTCCAGAGGACACGGACTCACCTGTCATCCGTGATGTCCGTCGTCTTCTTGGAACTTTGGAGGGTGATGGCTTCCTGGTCCTATTCTGTTGGGTTCCTGGCCATGTTGGGATCCGGAGTAACGAGCTGGCAGATATCTCTGCCAGGTCTGTTTCTGCCATGTCGCCAGCTCGGCTGCCACTGTCTTTCCGCGATTTTAGACCTTTGATCCGGACATTTCTCCTGGACGAGTGGCAGTCCCTGTGGTCTCAACAGGGCAGCAATAAGCTGCATTCTATCAAACCACAGATCGGACTATGGAAGTCTAGTTTGTGCGAAGAACCGTCTTGAGGAAGTTGTTCTTGCACGTCTCCGCATTGGGCACTGTCGTTTTACACGCCGCTTTTTGCTGTGTGGCGAGGGTGTCCCGGTGTGTGAGGCGTGCAACTGTCGTCTCACTGTCCTTCATGTTTTGTGTACTTGTGTTCGTTTTTGTGATCTTCGTTTTCCTCATTTTCACTCTCATCTGTTGGACGAAGGAGCAGCTACGCTGCAAACTATTATCGGCGACGCCTGCGACGCAAGAGCAGTGTTTTCATTTTTACAGGAAATTGACTTTTTTAAACTAATCTAGATTTTAACTTCTTCACTATCATATTTCATTTTTACCGCATCAGCCCGTTTTTAACCTTGTGTACGTTTTTTATTGATTTTGTTTCGTTTTGATGTCTTTTGTTTGGCGCTCTTTGGCCAACCATGGCCCTTGCGCCATTAAAATTAATGAACCAACCAACCTAAATCTCTTTGTATCAGATTCGGACTGCGTGGAGCAGTTTGGCCATACGAAAGCTACATTTCTTTACGAATAATGAAGACAATTACGATGTAGACAATTGCATGTCTAATTATAGTGTATTTTTTTCATCGAATAGTTATGAGGGCCCTTGGCAGTAACGGGTTGCAACTATCATACCGGTATAATGTTATGTATATAATGTACTATGTCAGCGTTTTGTGGTTCTTCGGAAAGTAAAGAAACACCGATGCTCTTTGGTCACTGCTGGCAAAGGGTCGCCTTTAGAACATTTACCGGAAGATCTACGAGTTAGTGAGTGTAGGGTTCAGTGGATCAAGTGCCCAGCGTTAGGAAACACCCTCCCCCCCTCCTTCCCGCAAAAAAACTCCAGGCCCTTTTGCGAAAATCTATTAGCTTTCAATTACTGAAAACTTTAACTCCATATTATTTTCCAGGCTTAACGAACGTTTTAATGTCACATTCTTTGGAACCTACAATTTTTTTTCGTAAAACCAAAATTATTACACTTTAATGCGTGAAACACAAATGTGCCTCCCCAGTGGCGCAGTGGTCTAAACGATGGCCTCTGATCATTCGTCCGAAAGCGGTCCGGGTTCGAATCCCGGCGAGGCATGGATGTTGTGTTTGTCTTACGGCACTGGCTCTCTCCCTTCTCTGGAACCAGTGACCCTAAAAAAAAAACACACACACACACACACAAATGTGCACATGGTAACTAAAATGATTGCCCTAGTTTCATGCCGATACGAAGTACTCCAAAACACTTACATCAAAGTTAATCATATCATGCAAATATTATTCCTTTAGGGAACTAAGGCCTCTTGAAACTAAGACTCTTTAGAATGCCTCACGATTACACACACACACGCCATGTAACTTCCGGTGACAGTGTCGTTTGACCTTTTCCGGTTAATACGAAAATACAGAACATAAGTAAACAAATAAATAACAATGAAGAATTGTGACATAAAACACGTAAAACTATTTTGAAATTATTTACTCTGGAATATAAAAGCAGACTTAATATAATATCACAATGTTTTACACATCGTAAAAAAAAAAAAAAAAAAACCTTTTCTCTTGACTCTCATAAATAAAAAAGAAAGAAACAGACGTGCTTCTTCGTTCCTGCGAAGAACACCTTTTAAAAAGTTTATTATATTCTGGAGGATGTGTAGTTATGTGTAACATCTGTAATACGTAACACCTTATCCTCGGTATAAAAATTCCACTCATTGAACTGATATTTCTGCCACATTCTGTTGTTAATGAACACGCATAGGAACTTTTGCTATGGCCGTAAAAGGGATGCCATCAAGTCCTGCGAAATAGCTGCTTTTCCATTATCCAGTTTTTTACGCTTTCCAACCGTAGGTTGAAGAAGCGTATATGCTGCAGCTTTGTCTGTCCGTCCGTCTGTCTGTCTTCCCGTCCGCACGATAACTCGCGTAAAAATGGTTCTATTTCGATGAAATTTTAGTATGTGGTAGGGGACCACCTGGGAGCGAACCCTATTGAAAATGGGCGAAATGGAATCAAAGGTCAGTACATAGGAGCGGGATGCATTCCATTGCCCTTGTGCGTCATACCTTATGTAAAAATGCTTCGATTGCGACAAAACTTTAGTATATTGTTCCGAAGGTATACTGAACCGGTTCTGTTGAATATCATCGAAATACGGTCAAAGGTCAGGGCACAGGAGCGAGATTTATTCCATTGCCCTTATGCGTCAAAACCTGATTGAAAATGTTTTTATTGCGACAAAACTGGAGTATGCTCCGGAGGTATACTGAACATATTCTGTTTAATATCATCGAAATGGGGTCAAAGGTCAGGACATAGGAACGGGATCCATTCCATTGCCCTTATGCGTCATAGCTTATGTAAAAATGCTTCGATTGCGACGAAACTTTATAATGTTGTTCCGGAGGTATACTGAACAGGTTCCGTTGAATATCTTCGAAATGGAGTCAAAGGTAAGGACACTGAAGCGAGATTTATTCCACTGCCATTATCTTCATAACCTGAGTAATGATTTCTGGTATATTGGAAAGCGTATCATAATCAATGCATTGCATGATTTTACTAACTTGTAACGAAAATGTTTCCTAAAGATTTTACTTATTTACTGGAAAAAAAAAAAAAAAAAAATTACTTCGCATGAATTCTTGGCGATTTCTTTGACCAGTTTCGTATGAACTTTCCGCAAAAAAATTTGTAAAAACTTTTTGCTAAGATTAGAGACCCTCTTAGCCGTGAAGACCCCCCCTCCGCAATGCTGAAGTTGCGGGAGCTATCAGTACGCCCTGAGCTTCAGGAAATATAGACAAGACATTGACGGTCGTGCATGTGATTATCACCTATCCTTATTTATATTTGCAATTAATGCATGTATCCATCACGTTTGCAAGCCTGGATGTGTTTGTACCTTTCAAACAACTAACCAATGTAGAATGTCTCCAATTGGAGTGACTGTCTTGTTGTTTTATTTTTCCTTTCAAAATTTCTTTGTGGACGTGCATTTGGGAAAATGTTGCAAGAAAAAACTAACCGAAATCGTTACCGAAAACAGTCATGCGTTATATAATGGAATTCAGGGGAATTAATTTTCTTTTTCGAAATGAATTGAGACGTTTACCCGCTTTTGCTCTAAGCTTGTCTACCTACGGTTTGCCCTATTTTAGGGAAATATTCTTCCGATATTCCCCAAAATATAATCATTTGTCGACAATTCCACCATGAAGCGTTATTTGCCCGAATTGCATATACATATTTTTCTCGAAACTGATTTCTTTCAGTGATGTTTTTTCTTTCCTTTGTAAAGCCTGTTGGAACCGTTTTTCCCCCTCTTGTATTCAGGAACATCAAATATATGGGCTTTAAAATTCACATTTTATTTAGGATCTAATAAACAATAAGCGAACCTGATATCAAAGTATAAACCGAAATAATTAACTTTTGTGTTTTTTAATGTGTGTTCGAACTCTGTTTGAAAATGGTTTCCAACGTATTATTATTGATATAAAATGCAACTTAGCCGTTGGAGATGAAGTCAAAAGGAAACCACATCCACTAAACTTTAGGTCACTAAAAAAAGGAAAAGAAAAGTTAAAGGTGGTGCAGGAGAGTTAAAGAAATGTTTACTGCAGAGTCCTTGCCCTTGTCCTTCGTTCTAAACTTGGCAGGCTGGAAGGTGAGTAACACTTTACTCGCGTGAATAATTTTTTCCTGCTCCGAAACAGATGGTATTCGCTTTAATTGCAGTGGAAGAAAAGAAAAGCAATTAAAGTGGAACAGCTGTGAGGTTGTGTTGACCGTGATGAAGATCAGAAATCACGAATATGCATAGATAGGCATTGCGTGCTTGAATCACGTTTTCACTGCGTTTCAATGCCCTAATCAGCCACGAGCAGTGTTGCTGTACTTTTCTTAGTACACGCAGACTGAGCGCGGAAAAAACCCTTCTATGGATGGAGAGATGAATCAACAACAATAGGTCATGGGGGCGTGGCCAAATGAGTGCCAGTGACATACTTGGCAAATTGCGTGCCTGAAATCGATCAGGGAAATCGAGAAGCATCTCTTTCTCCCCTGTCTGCCTCCGGTGTTTGGTCATAGTTAAAGACTCATTGCTCTTTCATTTAGACCCATATATTATAACCTGTCTGGCTCGCTAAGAACCGAAATAGTGCTGCATGTTGTTTTTCATGTTGAAGTCTGGCTTAAAAGCCGATGACTAATTATTAGGACGTATATAGAACGAATAAATAAAAAAAAATGAAGTTAAATATAAGTTATCCATCACCAGCAGCGGTGGATACAGAGGTAAATACGGCCGCATTCCCCGTTGTAGTTTTATATCAGTGCACACGTCTCCAAACAATTATTTTAATGTTAACAGAAAAATAATTTTGGTTCGGTCTTCACTGTGCCTGTCAGTGTCTTCAATTATAACATTCAAGCGATTACCCAGTTCAAACGGAAACGTCGCATATGACCACCAGTTCAAAGTTTACAGCCGCCCCAATGACGCAGTGACCTAAGCTCTGGCTAATTACCATTCTTCCGTGAAGGGTCCAGGTTCAAATCACGGTGAGGCATGGATGTTGTGCTTGGCACTGGCTGTCTCTCTTCCTGGAACCAGTGGCCCTAAATTAGGGACGGGAGACTGCTTATAGCTCATTGAGTCGCTCATGGTGGTCGTTAAACCCCCAATAATAATAAAAAACAAACGCAAATATAGTAATGCCGAAGATGAAACCATGTCATTTTCCTTATCCACGAGTTCCTCTTCTTATCTTTTTTAGTTACACCAAGCATGCATCTCTCCGAAGTCTTTCTATGTGTGTTTCTCTTATCTTTTGGTTACACCAAGCACGCTTGTCTGAAGTCTTTGTATGTCTTTTTTACTTAAGGTACACGTCTTGCTTCGTACGCAAGTACTGGAAGGATGCATTGATTACACACTTTTCTTTTAAGACATAACGGCATATTGCTCTTAAAAATTGTCCTTTTTTTCTTTTTAAGTTGTGGAATCAACTTTTGGAAGGGTTTGGCCATAACTCACCCCACTAGCCAAGCGGGTTGATGAGTGTGGGATAGCATTTCCTCTAATCTCGGTGGTATAGTTATACCGCTACGCTATTTGGCGGCCGTCAGAGCCCCTTTAATAGGAACAGGATGCACCACGATAATACGGGGTTGCCATTTGTCAAGGAAAGGCTATGATGATATGTTTGCGCATCAGCTGACCTTGCGAGTTAATATGTATATATTGCATACTAAAAATCCTATTATAAGTTCAAAATGCATAATTAGTGCATATTGCATATTAAAAAAGCCTATGTTTGACTCAAAATTATCCGCGGTAATTTCTGTGAAAAATTCCTTTATGTATCTATAAATAGAGGTTTAAAAACTGGGTTTCTATTTTTTCTGCATGAGTAGAAAAACCTGCTGTTTTCATTACACAGAAAGATGTAATTTGATCAGAAAGCTGTAGATACACAAAGTATCCGTGGATTCGAACTGGATAAATGTAGTGTGTAATGGTTACATGTTCATTCACACGTTAAATTTGATTTTTTACAAGAAATCTGCAAATAAAATGATGCATTACGAAAATAACTGGAAATAAAAATCTCATAAAAAATGTTTAATGGTATAATTCGGAAGCAATCGTACCTAATTGGTGTATATTAATATTCATTTTTTCTGAAAAAGGTGTCACATTAAGGGGGAGTTAGTATTGAAATGTATGGTTATATCAAAAAATAAAAATTCGACTTTACAAATAAATTTGATACGTTTCATAAAATTAATATAAAATTTTTAGATTACGAATGGCGCTACTTTGTCCTTTCAAGCATTTTTCTAACGCAACTTTTATTAAAGTTGAAATTGTTTGTTACAAATCAGTTTTTCTCATGTTAAAAAAACAAAAAAACAAAAGAGTACAAAAACTGTGCCCCCTTCCCTCTTAAAAGTTCCTGAAACCGTCAGTATATCCATTCACTTTTGAGCGGTCATGAACTGCTTTAAAGAAGTCCTTTGAAATATTTCTTGAAAAAGAAAGGAAAAAAGACGTTGCCGGCAAAAGTTTTTAATCAATAACTAATTAGTTTTTCATCTTTAATTCATCATCTTAGAAACTTTAGTTATTTCTGGTGGCGCACCCAAGTCATCGTTAAAATTTTTCGGTGGGATGAAGAGAAGAGCAGGTCGCTTGATATACAACTAGGTCCTAAGTTGTATCTTTTCAGTCCTCGCAGAAGAGCAGTGGCAGCAGTTCTGTGTTTTTATTGAAACTGTCATGAACTTCGCTTTCCAGAACTCTCATCCATGCAGTTCTTCGTCATGCTGCTGCTGGATCATCCAACAGCCTTATGTTCAGATGATAAGGTGTCGCACAAGATGCTTTGCCAACTCATTTACTCATTCCTGCTAGGTCGAAACTTTGGAATGCTTACTGGATTTTGTTGTTTAAATGTTTAAATCAAGGTTAACCGAACTATTCCATTCCACATTTTTCAGATAGAAAAAAGAATGACTAGGAGAACAGTTCAATGTAGGTTTCACCTTTTATGATGAGTCTTCTATTTAAAGGAATATTTATTTAGTGTTTTAAGTATGATTGTGACGGTATGCAGCGGCACGACGTACCGAAACCCTTTCTGACCATAACGCATGAGATACGTGGTAGGGAGTCTACTGCTTTCAATTCTACTTGGGCTATTAGGGAACTAAGCATGATGGGAGGGAAGTGGGGCACGAAATTTGGCAAAAAAATTCCGTTTGTGTACATTTTACCGGAAGCTGATAATGTTATACCTAGTAAGAAAAAAAGTTTTGAAGTGAAGTACGTAGTATTTATTCAATATATGTAGTAGGCATAGGTAAAGTTTTGACCAAATTCAATTTTATTTCACTAAAGTGTTAAAATAGTATAAAAAGGTAATCGCCAGTATTTTCGCCAAAACTTTTTTTCCATCACCAAAACGATTTTTCTTTCGCAAATTGCGAAGAATGCGATCGGCAGCGCGACTCCTGTAGTATGATGGTAACCATGGATAATTATGAATTTCAGTTTGCAACCTGACAAGGAATCTCTCTCTCTTTCTCTCTGTTTCTCTCCCCCTCCCTCTCTTCCCCTCTCTTTCTCTCTGTTTCTCTTCCCCCCTCTCTCTGTCTCTATTCCCCCTCTCTCTCTGTTTCTCTCTCTCTCTCTCTCTCTGTGTCTATCTCCCCCCCTCTCTCTCTTTCTCTCTCTCTCTCTTATCGTTTTAAACTATAATTACAAAAATAGCGTGTTGCTACTACTCACTTAGAAATTCATTCAGAGGACTCTCTCCATTTCCCAGAAGTACAAACACTAAATTTAACATTAAAAAAAATCATTTTATATAACAAAATTCCAGTGAATTCGAGAAATAAACATACATTTATCCAAGTTCCCTAGAATTTTAAATGGTTGCACCCGCCATATGTTCCAACTGTTTAAATATATTTTTAGGGGTGTGGCAGGCTAAAGGGTGTGCTGAAACTCACCCTAGACCACCCGTAGCGTCGCGCCAGTTGCGGACACTTAGAAAAGAAGTACAATGCTGACCAAAACTTAAGGACGAGGTACATTTTGATCAGTCAAAATCGGAAAAAGTGGGTTTACAGTTGTAAGTGGTGTCGATGGTAATAGCAACAGTAAAATGAAACTCACGGCACCAACAATCATATGTAATAGAGATCGAAACAGAGCAAAATGTTACAAAGGAGGTACAGGTACACCTGTCGTCCAGTGTCACTCTTCCATCAGCACTGCATAAACAAATCACAGAGCGGAGTCCTCAGTAGAAAATATGTCCACCCCACACCACAATGCACTTTTGGCACCGGTGTGTCATACTTAGCACCAAATGGTTTAGGAGCTCTTGAGAGTAAATTGTCCCATTCCTACTGGAAAGACCTAGTAAGAGCTGGAATGGTTTCTGGATTCCTTTGCACAGCCTGCCTCTTCATAGCGTGCCATGCATGTTCGATTGGATTGAGATGAGAGAAGCGCGCTGGCCACTCCATCCGACAAATAGCTTCACTAGTTAATAGTGCTGTGTTCGGTCTCAATTTTAAGAGCCCGAGAACTATATGACCAACCTGTTCAGGCATTGATACTAAAAATTATCCTCTTCCAGACTTTCCCTTGCTCCTCCCCCTTCAATTACGCGATGCCTTTCTCAACTGGGGTCTAGGAAGGGACATCGGTCTGTTTCTATGGTATAGCGTCACGATTATCTTTGACCATTCATTTCCTCCTAAAATGCTTCGGCCGGCAGGGATCCGGAAAGATTGGGCGTCGCTGTGACGTACGTAGGTTGCTCGATAGACTTAGCATAGGGAGATGCCGCGTGAAGGTAGAGGGCAAAACTACTTCGGCGTGGTATCTAACACCCCTCTGCAGAAATCCACTAATGCGTACCCTATGGCATTTGCTACTCAAGCCCGGAATAAGTAGTACTTCTGAATCCCCACCCAAACCCAGTTGCCGAAAAATTCTTTGTGCCAACTAGAAAGTGTAAGAAAAATATCGTATGTGCTTAATCATACAAAATCACGTTTAAAAAGTAAATTTTTTTCTCTTGGAGCCCGAGCCCGAACCACAGTAAATATTATGCTGCCCGAGCCTGGCTCGGGCTTGGCTTCGGGCTCGGGTTCGGTCCCTTTCAGCACTGCTAGCCAGTACTTAATCTACAGCCGCTGTGCTGTGAGGACGGGAGCTATCTTCCATAAAAATGAAATCTGCGTCCAAGCGCCTCGGAACAGACGAACGTGGCAAAAAATCACATCATGGCAGTATCTCTGACCAGTGATTGTTCTTTTATCCATCACTTGCAGTTTGGTACGTCCATTGGCCATAATACCGGCCCGCACTACGACAGCGCGACCGCCGCATCTGTCCCGTTCAACGATGTTCTTGGCATCATAGGCAGTCCCCCTCTATCCGACGAAAGACTAAAACGGCTTTGATCTGTGATCATTACCGTGGCCCATTGATCTGAAGACCAGTTAACGTGAAACGTACACCACTGATGACGTGCTCCACAATATGTCCTGGAGAATGATAGATGGCCTACAGGTTTCTGAGTATATAGGCCTTCAGTATTTAGACGTCTTGACACGGTTTCGCCCGAAATTCGCACATCTGTGTGCTTGCTTGAAGACGATTTGCCAACTGACCCGCATTCTTTTCCGACTCCGTTTCGTCATTATAACCAAGTAACGGTAATCCAGCTGGCTCGTACTTTATACGTAAATCTATCTTTTTTATACGAATATCTCGTACTGGCTATTCTTTGCCACTAAGGATAGGAAGAGGAACTCGGGGATCAGGGAAACGGCAAAAGTTGGCATCATGATCAAAGTGAAAGACCCTCAAGTCGTAATGGGCTGGACATACTGCTAGAACTGACCACCGTTGATATATTACAACTGAAATATTACATTGCGTATCAAGAGACAGGAAAAGATTCCGAAGAAAACCACGAGAGAGATGGGTGAACGATATTCTAGAACATACCGAGTAACACGACCGAGAATTGTTGAATATAAGTTGTAGATGAGACTTGGTGAGACCTTTATCCTATGGATTGATAACGGTTGATGATGCATAAATATAAATAAATGAGTATGCGTAAGTGAAATAAAGTGAACAAAATAACACACACAGAAAGTATGTTATGTGTACGTAGTTAATATCTCTTGCCAACCGCGAAATGTAATAATATACCGGAAAAGTTATCTGTAAATGCTGTTACCTAACGTCAGATATTGTTATAGACACGTTTAAAACTCTTACACTGTAAAAAAACATGTATCTGAAGAAGCGCAGTGAACGTTGTTCAGAAGTAAGTCGTTTGCATCTTAATCGTGCCGCAGTAAAACTAATTTTTGCCGCACCAGTGGCCGAGTGGTCGGAAGTGCGTGCTCCTGGTCCTTCGTCCGAGCTGCGCCAGTGCTCGGCAGAGATGGAAACGGGTCACAGGTGAACAGATCACAGAATCGAATATTTCTTGCTGGTCAAACGGGTCGGGTCAAGGTGTTCCTGACCCGATTTCGACCCGGTTTTATTTGTTTTATTTTTAAACAGAAAAAAAAAATTCAAAGAACATTTCAGAGGCATTTGAAATAATATTTCAGTGCTGCAGAGTATAATCCAGGAACTTGCTGAGAAGGATAAAGAAATGGGATTAAAAATGAACTTTCAGAAGACAAATTTGATGAAGATTTATCAATTGATGGGGAAAATCTGGAGATAGCCAATTCCTACATTTACCTTGGGCAGCAGATATCATGCGAGGGTCACATTGATGAAGAAATTAATTGGCGTATAAAACTTGTTTGGAGAGTTTTTGGAAGAAATGTACAGTTTTCAAGAGCAATATGCCATTGTGTCATAAAAGAAAAGTGTTTAATCAATGCATCCTTCCAGTGTTTACGTACGCTTATGTACGGAGCGGAGACGTGGACATTAACTAAAAAAGACATGCAAAGACTGCAGACAACTGAAAGAAGCCTGGAAAGATGCATGCTTGGTGTAACCAAGAAAGATAAAAAGAGAAGCTCTGGGATAAGGAAAATAAAAAGAGTGGAAGACATCATGATCAGAATAAAATCCCTGAAATTGCAATGGGCTAGACATATTGCCAGGATAATGGACCACCAATGAACAACCGAAATTTTAGACTGGATTCCAAGGGGCAGGAAAGGACATAGAAGAAGACCACGTGGGAGATGGGTGGATGGAGGAGACTGGGCCACCGATGAACAACCGAAATTTTAGACTGGATTCCAAGGGACAGGAAAGGACATAGAAGACCACGTGGGAGATGGGTGGATGGAGGAGACTGGGCCACCAATGAACAATCGAAATTTTAGACTGGATTCCAAGGGACAGGAAAGGACATAGAAGACCACGTGGGAGATGGGTGGATGGAGGAGACTGGGCCACCGATGAACAACCGAAATTTTAGACTGGATTCCAAGGGACAGGAAAGGACATAGAAGACCACGTGGGAGATGGGTGGATGGAAGAGACTGGTCCACCGATGAACAACCGAAATTTTAGACTGGATTCCAAGGGACAGGAAAGGACATAGAAGAAGACCACGTGGGAGATGGGTGGATGGAGGAGACTGGCCCAAGACAGTCCGTTGTGGAAGAAACGTGGGGAGACCTTCATCCAGCAGTGGATTGTTAATGATTAACAACGATGATAATATATTCGAATTTATAGCTCAAAGCAGATTTGTCCGGGTCCAATTATGTGACGTCTGGGTCCGGTCCGGGTCCAAAATTTTTGACCCGTTTCCAACTGTGGTGCTCGGATCTTGGGTGAGGCATGGCCGTTCTCCTGCCCCACGGCGCTGATTCCTTCCCCTGAACCAGTGACTCCAAATCTGGGACGAACAGCACCACCTTATATCCCTAGAAGCTCTCGGTGTTGTTAAACCCTGACACAAATAAAACTTTTTTATTTTGGTATTTACTTATTGTATGATGTGAAGGGACGGATTGAGCTTTTATTTTATATGGAGTTCAAGTCATGCGATTTTAGTGTTCGGCGCTGAAAAGTAGTTGAAATTTTTGCCGATGTATTTCGTCAGTAGACACAGGTTGAGTCACGGAACGGGAAGAAAAACATTCTTGTCAATTTGCTGCGAAATTCTCGCTCAATGCCGTTGTGACCAGGTTATTGACAAAGGCGGATCAGTGCTTTACCGGAAGTCCGCGCTCCGGGTATTAAACCATTATCGTAACATAAATCACGCAGGTGACAGCCGTTTGTTTCTTCGTGTTTTACGGCAGATGTGGCAAATGCACGCAATGGCATCTGGATCATTTAGAACTGAACTCTGTACTTCGACTTATTACCTCAGGTGTAGCACACATTGGAAATAATGCCTGTCTGTAAAACTGATTAGTTTCACACTGTTTGCTGGGTACTCGAAACAGTGACGAACACCTTTTACCCCGTAACAGCAGTCTCATTTTTACTATCATAATCACATTTAAGTGGTTAGCTCCTTTTTCGTCATCCGGTTGCTGAGCGATAGGTATTTGTTCCGACAATTCAGACTAGAGTTCGGCATGAAATATGAGTATTGTCTAAACCAGAGGTGGGGAAGCTTTTCATGTCGAAAGGCAGTATTAAGTTAGCTGTAATCTAACTAGGCAGCATTCAAGAAACTTCAAATAGATATACACTGCTGGCCACCCAAAATGCAACACCAAGGACACGAGATAGCAAAGCCAGATTTACTAGACACATAACAACACGTACAAAGATGAAACGATTGAGCTTACAGGCCCGTGCGACTTGCGGAACACGCAGACATCAATAGTTTGTGTGGCCCCCATGGCTGGCAATAACGGCCGCTACACGCCGCGGCATCGAACGAAAGAGGCTTTGGACGTGAGCTTGGGGTATGTCGGTCCAGGCTGCTTCCACACGTTGCCACAGTTCATCAGGCGTAGCCGCGGGTGGTGCTTGCCGGGCCACTCGGCTGCCGATCAGCAACCAGACGTGTTCTATGGGCGACATGTCGGGAGGACAGTCGGGCCACGGCAGCAGTGACATCTGGTGGGCCGTGAAGAATTGTTGCACGATGCGTGCCACGTGCGGGCGCGCATTGTCCTGTTGAAACGTGGCAGCTGGCAGGTCCTGCAGGTAAGGGAGGAATACAGGCTCTAAAACGTTGGAGATGTAGCGGTGGCTGTTGAGTGTACCGGCGATGCGTACCAGAGGGGTGCGGGTGTCATATCCAATTGCGCCCCAAACCATAACGCCAGGCGATGGACCGGTATGATGATGCATAATGCAGGCGTCATACAGTCTCTCGCCGCGGTGCCGCCACACGCGGATCCGACCATCGTGGTGTTGCAGGCAGAAGCGGGATTCATCGGAGAAGACAATGCCTGCCATTCCGTAGTCCAGGTGCGGCGTTCAACGGCCCATTGCCGCCGCACTCGCCGGCGGTGTAACGTCAATGGTAATCGGAGCAATGGGCACCGTGCGACAAGTCCCCGTTCCTGCAGACGACGTCGAACGGTACGTGCTGACACAGGTTGTTGCGCAACACAGGTTGTTGCGCAACACAGGTTGTTGCGCAACACAGGTTGTTGCGCTAATTCCTGCCCTAACGTTAATAACCTATTCCTGCCCTAACGTTCGTAATGTGGCGGTGCGAGCCGTCAGTGCCCGCCGCACAACATGCCGGTTCTCACGTTCGGTGGTGTGCCGCGGCTGCGGCAATCTCTCACGTCGGTCCGTCCGTCCCTCCTGCACCCACCGAATCAATACTCGTCTCACTGTGGCTGTATGTCGTCCCACACGGGCGCCGACGTCTCTGTACGATAAACCGGTGTCGCGATAAGCCACTATTCGTCCTCTGTCGAACTCCGAAACGTGCTGGAATGACTGCCGTATTCTGCGACGAGGCATCAGGAAACTTCCCACGCACAGGTCCGGAAAGCACAACACACTTCCACTACTTACACCCCGCCTTCTGTGCACTCTTCTTATAGTGCTTCTCGGTGGCGTGCCGTGCTCACATGATTTGCATATGCCCTGCAATGCTAATCGTTTGCATGTCCTCTCGCGGGCGACGCATGCTGCGAATTTCAAGCCAATCGGATGCTTCCTTCTTGGTGTTGCATTTTGGGTGGCCAACAGTGTACTTCGAAATGTACATTATTTTGTAAAAATCTTACTATGTACTGACTTCAAAAAATGAAAAAAAAAAAAATGTTAATTCTAAAGTTCTAACTTTTTTATGACTGCTTTTTGTTGGAAAATATTTGAATATTTGGTTGCAACATGGAGGTCTGCACTTTTAGCTGATTCTTTAGATGGGTATCCGTCATTTGTAACTTTAAGGGCGTCTTCATTTGGTTATGTAGGAGAAGATAAGATAAGATCAGATCAGATTTAGAGGATTTTAGGAAGGGAGTGTCTGACCTCATGTCTTAAACAACCCTGAGAAATCGGAAGCTAGGAGATTTGGACTAGGGTGCCCGATAGGAAAGGACACGGAAGCGAGGTAGAAAAGGGGAGGAAGACGCCCTTATTTATCACCGGGGGCCAGTACCCGGGGTCCGACGGTTTAACGTGCTCAACCGACGCACGGCGGATATGTAGTGGTTCGAGCATTCGTACCTGCTGGGATCGGACCTGAGGTTTCTCCGTGGCAGTCACGGGCGTTGATCACTAGGCCATCCGCGACCCAGGTCGGAGAATGTAGATTCGCAGCAGTAAGTGGTTGAAAAGCAAGAAAGCATTTTCCGTGCCTGTTGCCGAAGGCGTGGGTATTCTGTTACATTTTTTTCATATTTCATCTGGATCTTTCTTAGCGTCAAATAAGGACTTCAAAATATGATCTTCTGAGAGCTCAATCAATTCCATCTGTAGTTGTTCTTTAGGAGCCATAGAAAATAATCATGAGCGTAGCAAGTGTCAAAATATCCCTTTATGACTTACTAATGTTTTAATTGTGGCCGTCAGTCGGGGAGCAATATTTCGGCTAATCTTCTTTTACTCTTTGGTATTTCAGTAGTTACTCTGGCTTTTTTTAAAGTTTTCGCCAACTCATTCGCCAAATTCAGTTGTTTTTTCCGTCAAAGTGTTGTGACAGTACAAAAAGGTAGTCGTCACTATTTTCGCCAAAACATTTTCCCCATACCAAAACGATTTTTTTTTTCGCGAATTGCGAAAATGCAATCCTCAGCGCGACCCTTGTATTATAAACAGTGTCATTTTAAGATTAAAATAAAAATATTAAAAGACTAACAGAAGCATATTAATAGAAATATAAGAATTTGTTCTGCAAAATTTGAATTCCCTCAAAAGGCCATAGGTTCCCTACTCCTAACTTAGATAATGCGACCCAAGGGTATTTCTAATGTTATTTTCACAAAATTAGTAAAAAAAAACGATACTGTTCTTAAAATTTTCTGTTCTGTTTCGTTTCGTTTCTGATGTCTGTTTCAATATTATTTATTAGTGAATCCCTTCTACAAAGATAGTTAATTCCCTTAGATCTGAAAGAAAAAAGAAAGGGTGTTATTTGCGTACAACCACGATATCTTCGTTCTCCTGTTCTTCATGATTTCAAGGTGTTCTGTCGTAATGTGGAACATTCTGTATACTGGTCTTTTCAGACAAAAAACATCCTCGGAACATCTGTGTTTTCAGTGGTATGAATTTGTGGTTTTCTCTGGCTATTCTGGTCCTTGCGTCGTAAAGCCTCTATAACTCAGTCCCCTTGGCCAATCCCCCCCCCCCCCGGGAAGTATTTTTCTTAGCACGTCTTTTGAAAAAAAAAAAAAAAACGCGTGCTTATATATCACTGTGTTCGTCCGTCTCTGTGAACACCATATCTTTACACTTATAGTCTGATTTGAAAAAAATATTTTTGCTTTGCAAAGCTTGAACTGTGAGAACGAAGATCCAAATCTTTCGGGGTTTTTTTTTTTTCTGACGCATAACCTGCAGGCGTAAATGCAGATGCTGTTGAATTTAAAATGCTTTATTCCATATCATAGCTTCTGAAAACCCAACTGAAACAATTCTTTAGGTACCTTCAGGTACGATTTGCCACTAGACCATTTTCCTGTAAAGTTCCCGGGACAAATAGTACACAGTTTTCCAGATAGATGGCATACATGTATATTTTAGTTTTCTTGACATCGCTGCTCCTAAAGGGCCGATTTAAAAAATTATTTTTGCGACGGATAGCGTTTATGACGTAGAATATTCTGCATGCAATTTCAAATTTTTGATAACGCATAATTTTTTCAGTAGGAGCTCAAGCTCCTACTTCTATTTGCAACATATTTGCATCCGTATCTACAAGGTGTCCGAAAAATAACTGTTCACTGAAAGTAACACTTTCTACTTCAAACTGGTTCCTACAGGAGGTGTTGGAAAATGGGCCCCACCGACGTCCAGACATGTCTGCATATGTTTCTGCATGTTGGTGAACACTTTTCTCAGGTTATGTGGTGTGATTTGTTGAATGTGGGTAATTATTGCAACTTGTAGCTCTTGAAATGTATGCGGATTACCTGCATACCTTCCGTTTCAGTGCTTCTCAGAGGGTCTGTGGTGTGATTTGTTGGATGTGGGTCGTTAGGGCAGTCTGTAGCTCTTGAAATATATGCGGATTACCTGCGTACGCCTTCCCCTTCAGGTCTCGCCCACAGAAAAAGTCAGGCGGTGTTACATCCGGTGACAGGGCAGGCCACAGTCCGCGGGAGTGTATGCGATTTCCGAATTCCTACAGAAGCTGCATTGGTGCGCCAGCGGTGTGAGCAGTTGCACTGTCTTGCTGGAACCATCCTCCGTTGATTCCCCGTTCCATGAGTTCGGATATGAATGGTTGGATAATTTGGGCACGATACCGTTCTGGGCCCAGTAATGCGCGTACGAGTCATTGGCACACCAAACACCGACCTTCTGGTTCTGGAGAGTCACTACCTTAAATTCTTGGGGATTTTCAGTACCCCTCAGACGAGTGTTTTGGCTGTTAATGTACCCGGACAGGTGCCTCATCTGTAAAGAAAGCTACGTCCAGAATGCCCTCACCTGAACTCTTGGAACCACCTGCAGTACCGAACACGGGCCTCCTGGTCTGTTTCTTTCAGCTGATGCTCGACAGACACTTTGTACGGGTGGAAACGCAACTTCCTGTTCAGAATATCGTGGGCTGTACTCTTTGGCACACTAGCTTGTTGTGACAGCCACCTCGCGGACTTGTGAGGACTCCTGTATCCTGTCCTGTATATCCTGTACAGACTCGTCTGTCGTGGATGTCCTGTCGGGATGGGCGGCATCCAGAACACTGCCAGTTTCCCGAAACTTCGCTATGAGCTGACGTACCGCATTACGGTAAGGGACGTCTGCATCACGAAATTTCCTAGCGAACTGTTTTAGCTCTTCGTCCGTGTACTTGTCGTCATGCGGTGAAAGATATGTTCCAAAAAAAAAAAAACTGTGTTCAACCGCAACACCATTGTCCTTGTGCCGAGACGAGTGATCAATCGACACGTTTGCCTCCATCCACCAAGCGCTCGGTAATGACCTTCACTCGGAATTACAGCTACGTGCGCCTCGGGGAGGGAGTCATGAAGGTTACCAGACACAGAGATCTTTCACGTGGCGGGTCACTTCTACTGTAATTCCATTCAAAATTTCTTTATTATTACATTACTGCTATTCCTACATTCAGTGCACAGTAATTATTCAGACACTCTGTATAATTCTAAAAACTGATTGGAAAACTTTTATTTTCGGCGAGATACTACTCGCCACGGAATTATGTATATACATTCTACTCATCACAGAGTTGTGCATACGGATACTAATCACCACGGAATGATACATATTCACCTCGAAATTATTATGTACATAGGTGCTACTAACCATGAACTTATGCGTAATTACCACGGAATTATGTATGTACATGCTACTTACCTCGAAGTTATGTATATAAATACTATACTCATCACGAAATTTTGCATACTTATGTCGGAATTATGCGTATGGATACTACCTACCGCGGAGTTAAACATTTAGATACTACTCACAACGGAATTACGCATATAGGTACTACTCACTACGGAATTATGCATGCAGTTACTGCTCATCTAGGGATTATGCATATTCATCACGGAATTATGTGCATAGTTAATACTCATCACGAAATTATGCGTAATCACAACGGAATTATGCATATAGATAGTACTCACCACTAAGTTATGCATATTGATACTACTCGTCACGAAATTTTGCATATTTATCTTGGAATTATGCATATAGATACCGTTCAGCACGGAAGTATGCAAATTCATCGGAATTATGCATATGGATACTACCCTCCGTGGAATTATGTATATACAATGTAGTTACTAGTTACTGTAGAATTGTGCATATGGATACTACCCTCCGTGGAATTATGTATATACAATGTAGTTACTAGTTACTGTAGAATTGTGCATATAGATACTCACCACAGAATTATGCATAACACTGGGGAATACAACTTTTGGTGCCTAAGATGTTAGACCATTTCTGTGGTATTTTGGGGTCACAGATTCCGAAAATGGTATTAGGTTTTGTCGATCAGATCTGCTCTCACGATATGACGTATGCAGGGAAATTCCAAGAAGCCTAGAACACGAACCACAGCACACAAGTTTCGTCATTGAGACATGCTGCTGAACCAGCGTTTCTGTGATTTCCTGTGATGCTATGTTTATGGACATTCGCGGCGGATGCTCCAACAATAGTCCGCCATCATATGCGAATCTCATCGTCCACGGTACCTTTCTTCCATGGCCTTTATTTTCTGGAGATATCGCTCCCCTTGTTCATCGCTGATATCACCAAGACAATGTGGAAATCGATCCAAATTACTGTGTAGGTAATGCAATTTGATGCTCATGTTACAACCAAGTGTACAAAACTCAGTGAGCATATACTCTCCACGAGTTCACGGTAGTCAGAGGCCTTATGGTTCCCAAGTAAATTCTGTACAACCGTACAAATGACGACCACTCACATGCCTCAATATTGTTCATTGAGTCTTGGAAACGCTGGTCTTTCATGAGTTCCTGGATTTGTGGTCCATCGAATATGCCTGCTTTTATTTTCTCTATGCTCAACGCTGGAAATTTTCTACATATGTATAGCCGAAACACATTCCATCTCTTTTAAGTGCCTTTACAAATTGTTTCATCAAACCAAGTTTGATGTGCAATTGTGGCAAGATGATCTTTTCTCTGTCCACCAAAGGTTCTGTGATGATATTTTTCTCTCCAGCTACGATGTTTTCTCTCGCAGGCCACTGCCTTCTCAACTAGTGTTGATCTTTAGCTCTACTCTCCCACAGACATAAAAAGCACGGGTACTTGGTGTACCCAGCCTGCTGTCCTAGGAGAAAAGTCACCACCTTCAAATCCACACAGATCACCCATTGGTGATCGTGGTATGCTGTCTTCTCTAGGACTATGGCTATCGTCGCCTGATCTTCCTGCATACCAACTGAGTGACCGATTGGGATTGATCTGTATCTATTCGTTATGCAGAAATACACATTTGAGGCTGCGTTTGGAGTTATCTATGAATAACCGCCATTCACTGGGTGTGCATTCCCGTACTCCCAATTTCATCAGCAATCCTGCCATTGCTGCAGAAAACGAATTCGTTTTCTTTTGTGAAGAATGGCAGAAACTCTTCTTTTCTGTTGCGATACACTGTGATTTTTGTTTCAGGTAACAGTACATTTTTTTCTCTTAGCCTGGAAGCTAACAATTCAGTTGCCTTCTTTAGAAGACTTAGGTCACTTATGAGGCCGTTCAATTCCGTTTGACTGAAAGCTGATGAAGGTCCTTGGAAATTACTATCATGTTCCTCAGCATAACTTTCTTTCTCACCATCCGATTCATCCGACTCTTCGGAGAGCTTTGGAAGCCTGCTACATGTTGGGACAGGTATCTCTTCTGAATGTGGAATAGGGCGTCTAGCTGATGCTAGATCAGGATACATCCACTTACCCCGGTTTTTCCCATTGATGCCCTTTATATTCACCTGACAAAAGTAAGTCATCGCTGTGGTTGCTCTGTTCGCGCCATACCATTGGTATACCAAATTTCATGCTCTTCCTTTTCCCATTCGTCCACTGTCGCAGGTGCTCTGTACACGTTTTACATACGACATGCGGTGCCCAAGGCTTATCTTGGTCTCCTAGTTTTACTGTGAAGTAGGCAAAATAAGCTCTTTTCACAAAGTCCGTTATAGCTTGTCTCTGTTGAGCGAACGTGTACTGTCCGCAAATGTAACAAAACGCATCCAGATGATTGACACATTTTCTTCGTGATGAATCCATGTCAACGCCTGAAACAGAAATAAAACTCGTTTGAACATGTAACGTGTACACGCGAACACTTACAACAACAGAAAATTCAAAGGTATGTATACGAACAGTTAACAAATGCTGGCAGGAAAATAAAGTAATACTAAGTAATAACGCCAACAATATCTCAAAAGCTAGAGCTGCTAGAGCAAAAAGGACACCATTTCCGGAACCAGCGGCACAAAAATACCGAGAAGCAGGTCGAAAATTCCAGTCACCACAAAAAAAAAAAAAATCCCCTGTTATAATTTGTGTTCAAAATGAGTTTCCCAGCCAGAGGTCGTAAATATATATTTTGTTTTTGTTGATATCACTAAAGTGATTTGATTTTTTCTTTTTGCTACCGATAGTGTTTTATGGCGAAGAATTTCTTTCGTATATTTACAAATTTTCAAATTTTCTTTTGCACTTAGCGGATGTAAGATCACACTTCTGTTCGCAACATAATTATGTGCAACCTTATCTCAGCTTCAGAAAATTCCGATTGGAAAAAAAATTATTTGGTTAAAAAACAGGGATATCCTTTTTATGCATTCATATATCGTGCACAAAATAATTAGTTTTGCTACTGGGTGTGGCATATTTAAACATATATTTCATTTTTGATATGTTTTCTTCTAAAAGTACGATTTAAAAAAATGTTTTTACGTCTGATACCCTTCACTGCGGAGAATATTTTGTGTACATTTTTAAATTTTTTATAATACGCACTTGTACCGCTTGGTGGTGTTCCTGTTTGAAACAGGATTTCCGCTTCTGAAAGTGCGATTTAAAAACTTTTTGTGTTTTATACCCTTGACTATGAAGAAGATTGCGA
Source organism: Macrothele yani (assembly GCA_039090855.1). Taxonomy (NCBI): domain Eukaryota; kingdom Metazoa; phylum Arthropoda; class Arachnida; order Araneae; family Macrothelidae; genus Macrothele; species Macrothele yani. The sequence continues at coordinate 2,489,761 of CM076991.1, forward strand.
ATAAGGAAGAGAGCCATTGCGGTGTGAACGAAGACAGCGTAGCCGCCCCAGTGGCGCAGTGGTCTAAGGCGCTGGCCTCTGAGCATTCGTCCGTAAGGGGTCCGGGTTCGAATCCCGTCAGGCATGGATGTTGTGTTTGTCTTACGGCACTGGCTCTCTCCCTTCCCTGGAACCAGTGACCCTAAATTAGGGACGGGGGACTGCTTATAGCCCATTGAGTTGCTCACGGTGGTCGTTAAACCTCCAATCAAAAAAAAAAAAAATAAAAATAAAATAAAACAGCGTAACCTGGATTCGAACTTATAGGCTCATCAATACGAGAAGCCAGAAACCTTAACTCAGTTGTCAGTGAGTTTAGTAGTAAACGTTTTCAGCGGAAGTGTATTATGAGACCCAAGTGAAGAGAGGACAGTTTGTTAGAATAATTAGACGTCCTTGGAAAACCACTCCAGGAAGTCTCGACAACTCTCTGAAATTCATTCCATGTTAGAAACTCGCTAAATTAAGTTTGCTAATTGCACGTCTATCTGAGGGAGATGGCAAACAGGAACATTTAAAAACCGGTCGTTCCTTGTCGCCTATTAACCTCCAAGGATGTTCCGAAGTATTGAAGGAAAAATCTGCCTGGCATATACAGAAACACGTCATGATACTACTCGAGACACCGCCTCAAATTAATTGCTTTATATGACCATTTAATGAATTATTGCATTATTGTGTTTTTCCTCTTCACTGATTAACAATAATTCTTTTGTGTTCCTCTTTCAATTAAGCTAAAACGGCACATGATACTCTGTACGTACTGGGCCATTGAACTGTGGTCTGCATTAAATAGGAGGGACTTTCGTTTAAAGCTCTTTTAAGTCTTTATTATTCGAAGTTGACCCATATTTTCAGGATGACTTTGACTTAAAATGTTTTTTATTAACCTAATTTTTTTCGTGTGTGTGTGTTTGGATTCTGCTTCCAATTGTTTTTACTTCCAGTTATGTGTGTCGTTCATTCTCGAACATTTTCATTTTTTTTTCGCGCCGTCTTTTGTTACTACATGCGCTCATTTGAACAGCCTTAGTATCGAATCTGGAATTCTTGCTTATTCGATCATTTAAACGCATTCACGCTGCATATAATGTATGTTTCCACTCTTCTGAACGTGTTCTCAAAATTTCTCTCTCAATCTCTCTTAAAATAAACACATAAATAAAAAAATCAATGTGTATTATCACAATTTAGGACGCATTTCTTTTCACACAGGCAATATGAAAACCTTTTATGGGTAAATATTAATGTTACCAGAAACAAACTGAATTCAACTGACTATTAGTACTGCATTGGAATGTATTGGGTGTACAAAAGTATTTTAGACAACGCAACATGTAATTTGAGACAAAACAACAATACCTTTACTAATCAAAATATGCGCCATCATTATCTATCACCTTCAGCTATGGGTCGGGCAGCTGACGGATTCCAACCATGAAGAATTACTTCGTCGTGTGACGCGTTGAAGTCGTCAACCTACTTTTTGCACTTCGTCACATGTCTGGAACCGTACAGCAGACAAACCATGTTGCATCGATCGGAACAAATGATAGTCTGAAGGGGCCATGTCGGGGTAATACTCCGGGTACTCCAAAACTTTCCAGCTACGCGTCAATAACGTTTCCTTGACCGATTTCGTGACATGCGGCGCCTAGAGTCGTTTCCGACAGATTTCCTGGTTTAATTGCAGCAATTGTTGCTTGTAGTGATCAGCAGTAACAGTTTGACTCTGTTCCAACAGTTCATAATACAGCACACCCTTCATATCCCACCAGACGCACAGCAGGACTTTCTTGGAGTGAATACTGTGTTTCGGTGTCGAAGTCGTTGCTTCAGCTGTGTCTATCCAGTGTTTTCGCATTTGGGATTGTCGTACCATATCCACTTTTCATCACTCGTAACGATTTTTCACATGAAAGAATCTGTGTTGTTTATTCAACAGATTCTTTTTTTTTTTTTTTTGTGGATTGGAGGTTTAACTACCACCGTGACCAACTCAATAGGCTATAAGCAGTCGCCCGTCCCTAATTTAGGGTCACTGGCTCCAGGGAAGGGAGAGAGCCAGTGCCGTAAGACAAACACAACATCCATGCCTCACCGGGATTCGAACCCGGACCCCGTTCGGACGAATGATCAGAGGCCATCGCTTAGACCACTGCACCACCGGGGCGGCTCAACAGATTCAAACACTTCATGACACGCTCATCCTTGTTCCTCTGGCTCAGGTCATGTGGCACCCATTTTCCTTCCTTCGGAATCTTTCTCATTGCGCGTGAACGATTGGAAATGGTTTGGTGAGTTACCCCAGTTCTTCAGGTAGTTCTTTTTGCATTTGAGACGAATCTTCATCCAGCAATGCTTGCAGTTTCTCATGTACAACCTCCTGCAGGACGCCGCTACGTTCTCAATCGCTAACATCAAAATCACCTGTTTTAAATCGTCTAAACCAAAACTCAAACATGCTTTTCAATACAGTATTCTCCCCCAGAACAGAACAGATCGATGCACATGCTTTTGCAGCACTCTTTCTTTGATGAAATTCGTAACGAATGAAGTATCGAATAAATGCAGTATCGCTTGCCATCTTTCACATACCGATGTACAAGTGCGTTTGACTGTTGAGCAAACTTCTGTGCCACATTTTATACTCTGGACCAGTTACGGTCACATGACAACAACGCGGGGGAAATTAGCAGTATACGTCACACAAAATACGCTTTAAAACTTATTTGTGCACTTAATAACATTTTTTTCCTAAAGAAAAATATAACGTGGAGAACAGATTAGGACAATACTGTATGAAATACATACTGCAATCTTCAGTAGCATTTCCTACTTTCTGCGTACATACTATCTAAAAAACATTCCTTTGCGCTGCTGTTTCTCTCCTACTCACCACGAAGGGTGCCTTAGAGCAGCTAAGGCTGTTCTACCCCACAGTTTAAACCCTCAAACCGTACTATAGACCTGAGTTACGTGCTTGTAAGGGTAGAATTTTCAGTTCTATAGACCTGAGTTACGTGCCAGGAAAAATAGAATTTTCATTGACTTAAATTACTTATAAAAACAATTTCGGTTATGGTGTATATATTTTGATTGATCAGGATACCAAGTACCTAATGTTTTTATACATTATACGTCAGTTTAAACATCAGATTTAAATTTAAATTAGAAAGGAAGAGATAAACGCATGTGCCGTGGCTGGTATGTCACGCGTTTAAACTAGTTCAAGTCGCGCACTGCAGTCAGTCGAAAGGAATATAAAGTGGTAGTCGTTGCTGTGAACAGCATTGCATGTCGTCGTTCTGTCTGTGGTTGGGACGCCTAAAAGATGAACAGCCAAAACGGGCTAATTAGGGAACTTTTGCTTTACGAGTTTGAACTCGGCCATAACGCTGCTCAAGCAACACGAAACATTTGTCATGCGAAAGGGGAAGGCTTCGTGGACCACAGAACCGCAACCAGATGGTTAAAAAATTTCGCTTAGGTGACGGAAACCTCGACGATCAGTAAATGTCTGGTAGGCCGCGAATCTTGGATTCGGATTCCGTGCGCCAGGCCATAGAAGCGAATCCGACAACCAACACTCGGAGATTATCAGGCGAGCTAGGCTAGGCATATCACAGATCACCGTGGTTCGTCACCTTCAGGGCTTCGGAAAGGTTTACAGGAGCTGCCTCATTGTCCCTCACGAACTGACGCCAACTGCAGCAAACCTCCGAGTGGAAGTGTGCACGAAACTCTTAGAAAACCCGCGCGATGTGCGTTTCATCAATCAAGAGAACTGTTACGTGCGATGAAAAGTGGATATATTTCCGTAATCCTAACACACAACGACAGTGGTTGAGCCCAGGCCATCTTCCTGAACCTGTTGCCAAATGTGGGCGCTTTGAGCACAAGGTGATGTTTTAAGCACAAGGTGATGTTTTACGTATGGTGGAATTTCGAGGGGATAATCCATTACGAATTTGTTCCAGACTGTCGGACCATCAACACCAATCTCTACTCTGAACAGCTGGAGCGGATGTATGCCGTTTTGGAGGAGGAGTGCCCGCTACTGGTGAACGGAATGCGCGCTCCTACAGCAGGACAACGCTCGGCCACATACGGCGCGAACGACCCGGGAAAAACTCCAGGAACTTGAAGGCATCAAACTGATGCCACACTCATATAGTCCGGACCTTGCCTCGTCGGATTATTACTTGTTCTGGTCCATGGCGCACTTCCTTCACGAGTGGCACTTCAACAACCAGGAGAAGGTGGCAGCTGGTGTGAAGGAGTTCTTCGCCTCGAAGGACAAGAACTCGTAGCGGCGCGGAATCGAAGAACTGGCAGACAGATGGCTAAAGACGGTGCAACACGATGGCCTATACTTTGAATGCTAGTCAGCTTTCGTCGTAAAGGTCCGTATGAAGACATAAAGTTATCTAAATATTGCAAAACTTTCGACTCACCGTTTGTAGAATCGAAGAACTGGCAGACAGATGGCTAAAGACGGTGCAACACGATGGCCAATACTTTGAATGCTAGTCAGCTTTCGTCGTAAAGGTGCGTGTGAAGATATAAAGTGATCCAAATATTGCAAAACTTTCGACTCACCGTTTGTAGAATCGAAGAACTGGCAGACAGATGGCTAAAGACGGTGCAACACGATGGCCTATACTTTGAATGCTAGTCAGCTTTCGTCGTAAAGGTGCGTATGAAGATATAAAGTGATCCAAATATTGCAAAACTTTCGACTCACCGTTTGTAGAATCGAAGAACTGGCAGACAGATGGCTAAAGACGGCGCAACACGATGGCCTATACTTTGAATGCTAGTCAGCTTTTGTCGTAAAGGTGCGTATGAAGATATAAAGTAATCCAAATATTGCAAAACTTTCGACTCACCGTTTGTAGAATCGAAGAACTGGCAGACAGATGGCTAAAGACGGTGCAACACGATGGCCAATACTTTGAATGCTAGTCAGCTTTCGTCGTAAAGGTGCGTGTGAAGATATAAAGTGATCCAAATATTGCAAAACTTTCGACTCACCGTTTGTAGAATCGAAGAACTGGCAGACAGATGGCTAAAGACGGTGCAACACGATGGCCTATACTTTGAATGCTAGTCAGCTTTCGTCGTAAAGGTGCGTATGAAGATATAAAGTGATCCAAATATTGCAAAACTTTCGACTCACCGTTTGTAGAATCGAAGAACTGGCAGACAGATGGCTAAAGACGGCGCAACACGATGGCCTATACTTTGAATGCTAGTCAGCTTTTGTCGTAAAGGTGCGTATGAAGATATAAAGTAATCCAAATATTGCAAAACTTTCGACTCGCCGTTTGTAGAATCGAAGAACTGGCAGACAGATGGCTAAAGACGGCGCAACACGATGACCTATACTTTGAATGCTAGTCAGCTTTCGTCGTAAAGGTGCGTATGAAGATATAAAGTAATCCAAATATTGCAAAACTTTCGACTCACCGTTTGTAGAATCGAAGAACTGGCAGACAGATGGCTAAAGACGGTGCAACACGATGTCCTATACTTTGAATGCTAGTCAGCTTTCGTCGTAAAGGTGCGTATGAAGACATAAAGTGATCCAAATACTGCCAAACTTTCGACTCATCCTCTGTAGTTTAAACAAAGCTATTAGAATCAGTGTTGTAATATTCTATTAATATTATGCCGTAAGTCTTCACCACATAAATTTAGCATAAAGCTCCAACTTAGGGCGACAAAAGTGTTACTTTGTCGAGCAATGCATTCCGGAAAAGAAAATATCATTCATTACATGTAACACATTTAAAGCAGTGAAGTGTTCCTTTTTGAAGTTAAGCTAGAGTAATTGTAGGCCTTGGTAAGAAAATTAATGAAAAGCAAACATATAAAAGCTAAAAAAAAATATATATATAAGCCAGTTGTAGCACACGTGCCAAGATGTACATGTGTATGGGCATGATGGTTAATTACGAAGCAAATGAAGGAAGAAAGTAGCATAAAATGATCACTTTTTTCAATGTAATTTCTTTCAGAAAGCTTGAGGAAGTTTGAAACTAGATGGATCATGCTTTCATGAAAAATTTCAGCTTTCAGTTTTCAAGTAAGCAGCTGTATTTTTCATGACTCAGGCAGAAATGCTGCAGGAGTCCTACATTTTTCGTAGAATATTGATAGCTAGAACACCTTTCTTGCGGTTTTCATGAACATTTTTCTTTTTCTTTTTTTTCCTCCTGTAAAAGAAAATTCAGGTTTAGACAGTACTTTAACGTTCTACTGATGACATTTTATGATATTAAATTCCGTTTTGACTCACACCCTCCCCGGACTTCCGAACGTGCGGTTTCTATGGAGCTTTTTATTTTTTTTAATGAAGGATGTCTTTTCATTCTTCTGAAGCATAAATGCAATTTATTTACAGTCCCATAAGCCACACTTGGTGTCCAAATCTATATACAACGGTCGTTCCATAAAAACTGAGTAAAATCCCTTAAAATGAAGAAATATAGGTACAGCAAAATATATGTTATTCTTTCTCAAAGTATCTTCCCTCGGATGTTATGCAACGGTTCCATCGTTCAGTCCACTTTTCAAAGCAAGTGGAGAAGGCATTTTGTGGAAGCTGCTTTAGCGATACCTGTACAGCTTGAATAACGTCAGTGTCTGTGTTGAATGTTGCGCCACGGAACTTCATTGTTGGAAACAGCCAGAAATCGCACGGAGCGAGGTCAGGACTGTAGGCAGGCTGTGGCATGATTTCAATACTGCATTTCGTAAGAAACTGTTGAACACAAGCAGCCACATGTGGGCGGGCGTTATCATAGCGTACGGTCCACTTGCCCACCAGTTCCAGACGCTTAATCGATATGTGTCGTTGCAGACGTTTTAAGACTGAAATGTAATACTCAGCATTGACAGTAATTTGTGGAGGAACGGCATGCTGGTAGACTACACCTATATGATCAAAGAAAATTATGATCATCACCTTCCCAGCTGATTTGGTTTGGCGGACTTTTTCCAGAGGAGGCGAGCCTATGTGTTTCCAGACACTCGTTGCGCGCTTCGTGACGAGGTCGAAATGGTGGACTCGTGTTTCATCAGCAGTTATTACTGTTTTTAGAAAGTTTGGATCCTTTGCAATCATTTGTTTCCACTCATGGCACCCATCAACTCTGGCTAACGATTGTTCTCTCATCAGGTGATGAGGTACCCATCTGGAACACACACGATGCAGCAGTAATTTAGCGCGTTGAATGCCGACGTTTTTGAAATATTAGTTGACGCCCCTATGTTTTCATACGTCATTCGTTGATCTTCTCGTAGGATTGCCCAAATAGTATTAACAATACATTCCGTAACAACACTTTCAGGTCGTCCAGGTCTAGGAGCGAGTTCTGCCGGCAAACGTCCTTTTTTTAAAATCATGGTGCCATCTAAAAATCGTTGACTCACCCAAACATTTACCTTTTTAAGCGTTTTTCATTAAATCAACTGTTTCTGGAGCCGTTTTACCCAAACGATAGCAAAATTTTATCGCACAACGCATTGCACTTCTTAACTCTGAATCGCTCAGCTCCATAGCTCTATGGCGCAATGCAGACGTACCTTAAACAACTGCGCAATAACAAAACCAGAATCGTCTGCCACGGTTAATAACTGTTGTCGGTTGCGTGGTTATTTTCCCCCTTCGCACTGTTGCTAACTCGAAAAAAAAAATAATAATACTCTTTTTTTATGGAACGGCCTTTGTAGTAAGTTTTCCAAACTCAGATATCCTATTTATTTTTATTTTTTTCATGTGGCGACACCTTTATTTATTTTGTCAAAGACCAGTAAATACATCTCAGAAATATGAAGCAACATAGCCAAACATTTGCATATTTGCTAAAGAATATTGATACGTTTCTGGCATATTTGTTTTGCCTAGCAAAGAGCAGTCATTGTACATTGTACAAGTATGTCTTCTCGAACACGTGTTTGACGTAATGACTCGAAGTATTCGCATTCATTCGAATGCCAGAAGTGATCTTGCTTTTTTTCTTTTGAAGCCTTTGCCCATGACAACAGCTGTTTCCAACGTTTTGTGCTTCCAAAAAGGCAGGTGCATTGAAAGGCAGGTTTAGATGGAAATCTGAAGAATCATTTCCTCTTGTGCGATATCAAAAATCAGGCTATCCGATAGCTTTATTCATTTCACTGCTATTTTTTTTCTGATTGTTTCCTGCGAGAGTGTACACTTAGTTGGACAAAGTAAATAGTTGGGTTTCATAAAAAGATTAAAAAAAAATCGTCAACCTTCAGTGAACCTTTGAAATACAATTATTTTTTTCTCTTTGATATCGTAGGAGACACCCCAGCTTCTTTATTGTGTCTGGAATTTTTGATGGAAATTACTTTCTTAGTCATTTCAACACTTAACTCTGAATGCCATATTGGTCGTAATCAGATGAATATGGGCATATTCCTATGGTAATATTTATCTTTAACTCAAAATCGCGAATGAACATTGCCACGCCCCTCACGAGGATAACTAGTTTTTCAATTATCTTGGGAATGGCGTTTCCACATATCGAGTTGGCTACTTTTTAAAATCAGTTTGTTCTGTATGTGAACAGAAGGGCAGCTTTTAGTCTAGCTCATGGGGAGTGGCGATCTCACGGCTTAAGTGATCTTGTTGTGCAGGGCACCTCTGGCTTGTTTTGAGGCTGACTGATCTTTTTAATTCTTTTTGTTCTTCGGCCTCGACTATATTTCATTCTGTTACTGCTCTGTAAAAAGTGAGTGATGTGATTTCACGGAAAATTTCTGAAAATAACGTGCAGCAAAGTTGCCGGTAGGTATCCGTGTTTTTCGGAAATTTCCCTTTTTAAAAGTGCCCGTTTATTTTAACTTCCGTATTTTCACAGATTTTCCGTAGTCAGAAATTCCGTTTATTTCAGAAAAATCCATTTCAGGTTATTCCGTATTTTAACTGAAATTCTGCAAAACCCACAACCCTGCGTTTTCCAGTCCTTTTCCCCAGATAATCCTTCCGCTCCAGTCAGGATTGAACCCGCGCCGCATGGACTGGTTGAACAGGTAACGTACGTCTTTAACCACTGAGCCACAGACACCCGGAAATTCTAATCACGTACATCGTAAAACAAATTGCGCGACAATGAATTTTTTTTTGTCATTAATACGAGTGATTTAGATATTTTATTTTATGTTGGAGCTTATCTGAATAGGTTTGTAATTTTTTCAACAAAATAAGCATTTCCATCCCGATTTTTCGTAACAACAAAATGCTTTGCAGCTTGATTTTTTAAACTGACAATGACTTTCAGTTATCTTATAAAAAAAGTGAGTTGCTCTATCCGAATGAGCTACACCGACAGAATGTATCGCTGGAGATCTGTTGACACCCGGAAATTCTAATCTCTTACATCGACAATATCCGGACGGCTCCAACCAATACTACATCGGAATGACCTAGCGTTCGTTTGGAATTAGACTCAACGAACACAAAAGAGACACAAGTGACGGAAAAGTAACCACTTCCCTGTCCAGGGAAGTCTAGTTGAAGTCCACTGATGCTATGTGGGATGATATAAAGAAATTAGCTTCCTACTCCACGCCTAAATCTACTGTCATTTGCGAAACCTTGGAGATCATTACAAACTGTAAGGCTTGCAATGATAGCGTCTGTCTATAGAATTGCCACGAGTTTGGAACCAGTTCGTCAAATAATGCTACATTTTCTCCCACGATACCGCGTGCCCAACCAACATGACTCCTCGTTTCTTGGAATATATAATCCCATTTGCATCTATGCATTTATTGTCTAGTCAAGTCACCGCGTTCAAATTGTTGAAGTGTTCTATTATTCAGTTTACTGTCTGCCTTCCTTGAAAAAGCCATCTGGTTGATGTGCGAAAGCTTGGAAACTTTTATTTCTATTCTACGGCAATAAATTCGGATCATTAGTATAGTTATACTATTTTGAGTATAGTTGGTGTACAGTTCCTATTTATTAATTATTATTACTTGAACTTTACAAGACAATCTGACCACATTTTTAAGCCTTTTAAATGGTTAGTGTTGTGCGTTGTCGATCTATATCCCATATAATTCTTACGGGCCGTCCATAAAGTACGTCCGTGACTGTTTACTAGTTTTAGACCCCCCCCCCTCCGCCATGTCACTTTTTGTCCGATTTTTGAAAAAAGTACGT